>CM042697.1:196464233-199073994 GCA_023614405.1 Avena insularis | reverse complement strand
TAATCACAAGAGCTGGCCATCGTGCGTAAGGCAAGCTGCCACAGTAGCTTGGAACAGAATTTGAGGCAAGTAATCATGATTACCAGCCACAATTGTGGATCAAGCACGCCAAAAATGACTTTAATTGGCCAAAGTGACTCGGCTCGAGGCAAAAATGAGCCAAGAAGTCAAAGAGTGGATCCAAAAACTATCAAACAGACCCGTCAAGGTGCAAGATTGTGACAGATAGAGACGAAAATTAAGTTCCAATCACACAAAAGGAACCTAGAGACGCCTAACAACTTGAACTTCTAGACCTGACTAGCTTCCAGGACTAATGTCGGGGGGATAACCCCCGGTAGGGTCATGAGAGGTGAAACATAGCACAACTTGGTTGGCTCCGAGTAAATAAAGAACCAGGCCGGGTAAGAACGGTCGGTAAGAGAAGCATGAGCGACCGACATATAAACTATGTCGGCCTCGCATAAGACAAAGTTGTAGATTCTTGCAGAACCGATGAGCCGAAGTCTACGAGGAAGGGCCGAGTCGAGTAGGGACGCGGCACCTTTCCGCAGTAAGGTTCAGGAGGGACCATGGTAAAGCATGGTCAAAAGAGAAGGGTGACGCCGGTGACACAAAAGGAGTCGGTGACGCAAAAAGAATACTGGACGTGATAAAGTGACAAAGATGACGCCAAAAGGAACAGAGCGGTGTAGTAAGGTACCGTAAGATCGAATATTGCTTTATGGATCGGGCCATTGGGCTTAGGGCAAGCTTTATGACCGACCCACATTATAGGGACCAAGATCCAAGCAAGAAACCCTAGAAACCAAAGGGGTATAAGCTAGCAACCGCCTATATAAGGAAGGGCATAGATGTAGTAGAAGGAGGTTGGACCAAGTAGGGAACTAGTGCACTAAACGCTAGTTCATATAGCTCAAGAGCACTTGTAATCTTCGGTATCAATCAAATTGCCAAGTCCGGAGAGTTCTTCTTGTTCTTGTGCATGGCTCGACCATGCACTCCTCCCCGTGACCACAAGCACCCATTCGCCCCAACTTAAGCTCTACCATGGCATCCGCCATGCCACCACCAGACAGGAGGAGTGCATGATCGACCGCTACGGCTACCTTCGATGGCTTGAAAAAGGACTTACTCCGGCATACATTGAAGCGCTTGAAGGACAATCACGAGCTGGATCTTGATCGTATCATCACCTTGGCCAGTGAGTTCGTGGTCGCTAACAATGATGCTTATGGTTCTCTATCGCAATAATAGCCATTCCAACCCAAGACAAGAGGAATAACAACAATAAGCGGAAGAATCTGCAAGAAGAAAATCCAAACTTCGACATGGTCTGCATGACATTCTCAGGCAAAGGCAAAGGAGGACAGCGTGGAAGAGGCCGAGGGACTAGTCGTGGGTAGCAGCATGGTAGTGACACTACCCCGGCAGCACCTCGCATTCCCCAGACGTATGGCCACCCTACCCCTAGTTCCCCAGTACCTGCGCTGGTCGGAAGATCCAATTACTTGGGACAGGATGAATCACCCCAACCTTGTTCCAACACAGAACCAGTATGCCATGGTCATCAACCCCATGATTGATGGAAGTGAGTTCATGAAGTTCCTTGTGGATAGTGGAATCAGCATCAATATCATGTACCTGGATACACTACACAAGATAAAATTGACGGAGACCAACCTAAGGCAGACCAGCACCATGTTTCATGGCGTAGTTCCTAGCCGGAAAGCTTGGTCCCTTGGGTGTATCACCCTTTTGGTCGCCTTTTGTGATGTCAACAATTACCTCCCAAAGTGCATGAACTTCGAAGTGGTCCCCTTCAAGAGCGTGTACCATGTCATATTCGGATGCAACATCTTCCACTCCTTCATGGCAAAACCATGCTTTGTTTACTACAAGCTCAAGATACCCGGCCCAAATGGTGTCATCACCATTTCCGGAAGTTTCAAAAGGTAGGACTGAAATTGAGAAGAAACCTTTGCCGAAGTCGTCCTCTATGGAAAAGAATTCAAGGAGATCTAGTGCCAGGTGGATGCCTCGGAGATGCCCACATCGAAGAAGCAGATGTATAACTCCGATCTCGCATTCAAGGCCGCCATCGAAACCAAGCCGGTGGAACTTGTGGTAGGCGATGCCTCCAATACCACCGCCATTTGGACAAACCTGGATCCCAAATAGGAAATCACGCTCGTCGAATTCCTCCGTGAGAATACAGACATCTTTGCCTGGCAACCTACCGACATGAAAGGTGTACCTAGCAAACTTTCCGTGCATAGCTTAAACATCGATCCTAAATGCAAACCAGTGAAACAACCTCTACGATGCTTTGTATATGAGAAGAGACGCGCCATAGGCACGGAGATAGCTAGGCTACTTAAGGCTAGTTTTATCCAAGAAGTTCTTCACACTTGATGGGTGACCAATCATGTACTTGTGCCCAAAAAGGGAACCAAAGAATTAATTATGTGTGTTGATTACAACTGCTTGAATAAAGCGTTTCTGAAGGATCCATTTGCTTTGCTCATTGACCTCGCCATTGAATCTGGCTGGCTTGGAACTTTTGTGTTTTCTAGACCCATACTCAGGATACCACCAGATAAAGATGCAAACGTCGGACCAATTGGACATTTCGTTCACACACCCTATGGCACATTTTGCTATGTCACAATGCCCTTCTGTAACAGCCCAAGTTTGTAATATATATAAATAGTACTTAAGCATTGCATGCATCTGTTTAAATCAATAAAATATATGCATGTGACCAAGTGTGTGAACCAAATATAAGAACAAAACCCTAAAATGTGTGAAAATGGTTTCAAATATGCACCAAATTCAATTTTGGTAATATTCTGGTATTTACAAAAGTGCCCTTGCCTTTTCTCTATTTAAAATGGCTTAAAAATCAATTAAAAGGAGCTAATTATAATAAAAACAGAGGTTTTAATAAAACCCAGGGGTCTCCCTGCAAGTTTCAGCCCTATATCGCTGATCAAGCGGGTTGATCTTCAGTTTTGGGGGTTTCACAAAACTGGTTGCCTTCTCCACCGGAAGCTGCCCGTCTCGCGTGTCATTGCCGATCCGTTAGCCGCCGGCCGCCGTCCATCGCGTTCCTAGGCGAGGATAAGATCCAGGCGGCGGTCCTTCTTCCTCTCTCTCTCTCTCTCTGGTGCCATGTCCTTCTTTCCCCGGTGCTCCTCGCACCCTCTCGCTGCTCGAATTCCCGCCGTAGCCGTGTCCCGCCGTGCACCTGAGAGCGCCATAGCCGCTCACCGTAGTCGCCGCTCCGGCGACCAATAACTAGCGGCGCTAGGATCTTTAGGTTCCCCTCATTGTGCTCTTCGAACGCTCCCGCGCTGCTTTGGGTGGCTGCCACCGCGGCTACCACCACTGACGCCTTCCGGCTTCGACGTGGCACTCCGTGTACACGGGTGGACCGGCTCATACCCTAGGGCCCCTAGTAAGTGGCCATGGGAAGTTTTCCCTGCGGTGCAAAAGTTAGGGATATGGTTGATGACGTCAGGATGATGTAATAAATATTTAACTTTTGAAATGTTTAAATATGGCAGAAATTGATATAAACTTGTAAAATTCATAACTAATTCATATTTAATCAGAAAAATATGAATAATATAACAAAATGTTCAGAAAATTAAGATCTATTTGTCTAAGCAATCATCATACATTGTCAAGAAACTTTAAACCCTAGTTTAGTTGGAAGAACATCGACACCCCTCATATATATGTGGGTTCGACGATGCACCTTTGCCAGGGCTTTCCGAACCCTCTTAAATCGATGTTGCACCTAGGGTTACTGTGTAGTCTCTATTCTGACATGTCATACATATTGTTTGCGCATTGCATTATGCCATGTCTTGATTGTCGCCTTTCTTTCTGGTGTTGGTTCTTCGCTATAGGATCCGAGTCTGACGTGAAGTCAACGACATAAGATCCATATCTGCTTCACGACGACAAGGCAAGCGTAGCCTCTCATTCTAAACCTACTTTTACAAAGTATATTCCTTTCTCGCTATGATGCACACAATTCCAATGTGGTCTTTTGTGTTAGTGTTACCTATATGTTAGCTTCCTTTTGGTAGCCTTTATACTCCTGATCCATCGCTCTAGCATACCTAGGTCCTGCATTTGAGTGTTGCTAGAGATTTTGTGGACGCATACTAGCCATGCATAGTAACAACATCTGATCTGTCCAAATGATGAAGTAGATATGCCGGAGAATCTCAAACGTAGGATATGGTGACATCATCAAGGATTTAACTAAACATGCTAAGGCTTGTATGGGAGGCCACGTTGGGTGTGGTTTTTGTAGTCCCATGCTCGCCACCATTAGGACCTGAGTTCTTTCCTTTGGAACCAAAACGAGTGTACAACCACACGGGGCCTGGACAACCCCTCGACTAACTAACTTGCATAGTAGATTCCATGAGTCACATAGTTCGGGCTTTCCATTAGGCATACACATTTAAAACGATTTCGAAAGAGGAGGTGATGGAGGTGCATCATAATAGGTAGGGAAGCGTGGCCACGGTTGCTTGGGGTAGATATCGCTCCTGGTAAACCAACCTCGCCTCACATCTTTAGGGACCAAGCTTCGACTTGACCAGTGCTATGAACCATCCCTAGGGCGTGACTCATGGTCTCGCGAAAGCAAGGTAAAGGTCATGGTCAACCACCCTCTGCCGGCCTTCCAAGGAAGAGGGCTTAATATTTGGTATTAAGAGTCAGTTGGTACGTGTGGGTAAAGTTGTACACCCCTGCAGGGTATTAATCTTTTCTAAAAGCCGTGTTCACGGTTATGAACGCTTGGTGAACGAACTTAAGATCATAGATAACATTAAACACTATAAAACTTGTTGATACATGTGTGCTTAAGGATGCTTCCTCTGGGTCGAGGGGGTGATCCTAGATAGGTGGTTCTGATGAAGCTGGTGGTTACCAAGATATGATGAACAACATGAAGAAGTCATTATCTTATCCCTTTTAAAAGATTTTGAGGAGACGAGCCTCTTCTCTCTCTTGTTTACAAATAAAGATTGCTTTACACAAAAGGAAATCTAGAGAATGCCTTTCTAGCCAGAGCATGTAGATACTAGGTTATCTAAGTCTATGGAGTGCACTCGCATTTCTAGCCTTGCGCCATTGTTGTTTTTCTGCAGATGATCTAGTTGTGACTGGAGGTGGTTTCTACGTTGACATCGATGAGTAGTTGGGGGTCCTAGGTAACAGCCTGAGTACTATGGGATGGACGTCGCTTCTGTTTAAGGCCTCTTAGGCCCTTTGCTAAGTTGTTGTGTAGAACAACATATTTTCTTTCGCTGTGTGATGTAATTTTGGGTCTATGACCTCTGGTTTGTAATAACTCTAATATCTTACTCTACTAAGAGTTTAAACTTATGTTGTTGAATCCCTGAGTTCTGTAATGTTACCAAATCATACTGTGATCTTCTGTGATTGGAGTTGAGCTTATCTTAGATGTGATCTGAGGTTAGTTTAACCCTAATCCCGGGGGTGCTACAGGTTTTGGTATCAGAGCAGGACTGCCTGTAGGAAACCCTTTTATTGGTCGATGTTGAGTCTAGAAGTTGACAAAATTATTTAAAAGTTAAAAGTTATTTGCAGAAACTCTAACTAGGATTCTTTTTACTCATTCTCTGGTGTGTTTCTGATGCTGGAGTTTTCTTACCCTATTTGGTTTGGAAAGGTTTTCATTCCTTATCTCATATCTCAAAACTTTTAGGATCGTGGTTTTGGGGTTGTTTTTCTAAAGTACTTTGCACCTGGTTGCTATTCCTAGAGTTCCAAGATATCTCAATTTTGCTTGGTGTGTAACATCTTAGCATTCCATTGTCATGGTTTGTAAGTCAGCTGGTTAGTGTATACACTAGTATGCTTTGATACTACCATGCTTAATAAGATGATACATTTATATCAAGTACTCTTTGTTCATCTTTCTGTCTTGTTCCTTTGAATCCCTTGTCTAACCTTTTCTTTGTTCTTTTAGGATGGGTGATACCTCTCGTGCCCATACCCGTGCCCATGCACGTGGTGCTGCAAATGAGGTGGAATCTTCCAACTTTCCTACACTACCGTCCATGGTTCAACTCATGGCCATGTATGAAACCAACCGTGCTGACAACATGAGGCTCCTTGAAAGGATTGAGCGCAACACTGCTCAACGCCAGACCAATCAAGTTGGTATCAAGGACTTCACCGCCTCACTTCGCCAGTTTTAGCTATTCCACTAAGCCACTTGATGCGGATTACCGCTTCGCACTATGGAGCGCAAACTTCAGGTTGGTCATGTTGCTCAAGTTGATTGGGTGACTTTTGCCTATCATCTGGAGGGAGAAGCTGGCTCCTAGTGGGAAAATTTCTTGGCAATGCAAGAAGCTCAACATGTTGTTACATGGCAAGAGTTCACCGAAGCCTTCCGAGCTGACCATATCCCGGAGGGTCTGATGGATCAGAAGCGGCAGGAGTTCCTCAAGTTGAAGCAGGCACTAGTTCCGTGTGATTACCATAACTTCAATCGTCTTGCATGATATGCTAATGAAGAGGTCTCCACTGATGCTAAGAAGCAATCTTTGTTCCGTAAGGTACTGGATCCTGAGGTTTGCCATGATATCCACCTCATGGACTTTGGTAACTTCCAAGGTCTTATCAACAAGGCTATGAAGGCCGAGAGTGGAAAGGTGGAGTACGAAGAAACCCGTAAGCGTCCTCAGGAGGGGTACAACAAGGCTGGTTCTAGCAATAAGAAGCGCCGTGTCTTCGTGCCTTATAATGTTGTGCCATGTGCTCCTTACACCCCAAGATCTTATGGATATGCTCCTTGTCCGAATGCTACTCCAAACAATGCTGGTGGATCAAATTATCCTGCTGCTGGTATTGGATCAGGCCTTATCTGTTTTAACTATCGTCAGCCTGGCCACTATGCAAGAGATTGTCCTCAAAAGAGTGCTGCTGAGAAGGCACAACCACCAAAGAAGAATTATAAGTATCAAGGTGCTGGAAGAGGTCATCTGAACCATATCTCTGCTGCGGAGGCTCAGGAAGATCCAAGCGTCATCATGGTACGCTTCATATCAATCAAATTCCAGCTAATGTTATGTTTGATTCTGGAGCATCGCATTCATTCTTGTCACAAGCATTTGCTCAAATGCATGGGATAAGTTTTGAGGAGTTATCTGTTCCTATGCTAGTTCAGTCTCCTGGTTCTAGTTAGTGTTCCACAATGGTTAGTCATGGGAATATAATCGAATTTGCATTTCAACTTTCCCCACTTCTTTTATCGCCCTCAAGTCAACTGACATTGAAATAATTTTGGGCATGGACTGTTTGACTCGCTATCAAGATATCCTTGATTGTACAACCAAGTCTGTGACTCTGACTAGTCCTGGTGGCATAATAGTCAAGTATTGGACCATAGGGTCACTATCTCCTTCAGCTATTTCTATTCCTGAAGCAGAGTTGTATGCTCTTGAAGTGCTACCTCTGTTAGAGATTCAAGATGTTTTCGTGGTTTGTGAATTCCCGGATGTCTTTCCTGAGGAGTTGCCTAGCATGCCACCTGATCAAAGTGTGGAGTTTGTCATAGAGTTAGCTCCGGAACTGCTCCTATTTCTAAAAGAGCCTATCGTATGCCTCTTCATGAGCTTGTGGAGTTGAAGATGCAATTAGAGGAGTTAGAAGGAAAAGCATACATTCACCCCAACACATCTTCTTGGTGATGTCCTACCATCTTTGTTAAGAAGCGGATACCAATATACCCATCTGTTGTGGATTATCGCCCACTCAATGTCAGGACTATCAAGAACAAGTATCCTCTCCCTAGGATCAACGATCTTTTGATCGCTAAGTGGTGCCACGTCTTTTCCAAAATGGATTTGAGGTCGGTATCACAAGATAAATATCCGTAAGGAAGATATTCCAAAGACTGATTTCCACTCGTTATGGTTTTTACGGTACACCGTCATGTCCTTTGGTCTTACCAATGCTCCAGCCACTTTCATGCGGCTCATGAACTTTGTCTTCATGGAGTATCTTGACAAGTTTCGTCATGGTCTACATCGATGATATTCTGGTCTATTCCAAGACTGAAGAAGAACATGTTGAACATATTCATTTGTGTTGACAAACTTTGAGAACATCGCCTATGCCAAGTTTTCCAAATGTGAGTTTTGGTTACAAGAGATCGTATTCTTGGTCATGTTGTTTCCGCTAAAGGGGTTGTTGTTATCCCGTATAAGGTCCAAACTGCCCTCGATTGGGAGACTCCCAAACTGCTAAGGATGTCCTAAGTTTTCTCCGGATGGCTGGTTATTACCATCGATTCATCAAGAACTTCTAGAATTTCAAAGACGATGACTCATCTTCTAAGAAGGATAAGAAGTTTGAATGGTCTCATAAGGCTAAATAAAGCTTCCAAATGTTGAAAACCAAGTTAACAACTTGTCCGTGTTAGTTCGATCTCCTGACACCAAAGAAAGACTTTGTCGCCTTCGATGCTTCTCACCAAGGTCTCGGATGTGTGTTAATTCAAGATGGGCATGTGGTGGCTTATGCTTCCCGCCGCTTGAAACCACATGAGAACAACTACTCAACCGATGATCTTGAGCTTTCAACTGCTCATGCTCTTAAGCAATGGTGAATTACCTTCATGGTAGTCGCTATGAAGTTATACTCGGATCATCGTAGTCAAGTATATTTTCACACAACCTGATCTGAATCTCAGGCAAAGAAGATGGTTGGAACTCATCAAGAACTATGATTTGGGTCTCAACTATCAACCTGGAAAAGCCAATGTTGTTGCTGATGCTCTAAGTCATAAGTCTTACTGCAACAACCTGATGATCAAACAATCTCAACTTTCTCTTCATGAGGAATTTGCTCGATTGAATCTTGAAGTAGTTCTTTGTGGATTCCTTTCACCCTTGAAGTGAAATATTCCATAGAGGATGAAATCAAGCTTGCTCAGAAATATAATTCTAAAATTGTTGAGATCAAAGGGAACATTGCTAGCGGAGTTGCTAAGTGTTTCTCCGTTGATAATCATGGTGTTGTCTACTTTGGTATCCGTCTAGTAGTGCCAAAGAGAACAAAGTTGAGGGATTTCATTCTCCGAGAGGCTCATGAATCACCTCTTTCTATCCACCCTGGAGGTACTAAGATGTATCGAGATCTTTGTCAAAGATTCTGGTGGTCTGGTATGAAAAAGGATGTCGCTGCTTTGTTGTCGAATGTGACGCTTGTCCCCGTTAAAGATGAGCACCAAAGACCCGCCGGTCTCCTGCAACCACATAAAATCCCTGAGTGGAAATGGGAGGAAGTCCATATGAATTTCATCACTAGTCTTCCTAAGACTCAAAAGGGAAATGATGCCATCTGGGTAATTGTTGACTATCTATCCAAGGTTGCTCACTTCCTACCTATTCGTGAGAGTATTAATGCTAGTCAGTTAGCATATCTATATATCTCTCGAATAGTTGTTATTCATGGGATTCCAAAGAAAACCGTCTCTGGCCGAGGGAGTTTGTTCACCTTAAGGTTCTGGACAAGTTTCCAAACTGCTATGGGAACTCGCATCTCCTTCAATACAGCTTACCATCCTAGCACCCGTGGCCAGACCGAAAGGGTGAATCAAATCCTTGAAGACATGCTTAAAGCGCGTGTCATATATTTTGGCAAGAACTAGGAGAAATGTCTTCCTTTTGCTGAATTCTCCTACAATAACAGTTACCAGTCCACTATAGAAATGGCACCTTTCTAGTTTTTATATGGAAGAACCTGTCATACTCCTTTGAACTGGTCAAAAACTAGCGAAAGAAAGTTCTTTGGACCGGATATGATCCAGGAAGTAGAAGATCAAGTTCATATCATTCGAGATCGTTTGAAAACTGCTCAGTCTTGCTAGAAAAGCTATCATGCTCGTCATGATCAACATGTTGAATATAAGGTTGGTAATCAAGCTTATCTGCGGGTTACCCCTTTAAAGGGTGTCCACCATTTTGATATCAAAGGAAAACTGGATCCTCACTATGTTGGTCCTTTTCGCGTTCTTTCCAGGAAAGGTAAACTCGCATATCAATTGGAGCTGCTTGCAAACTTCCCTGGGGTACATGACGTCTTTCATGTGTCTCAACTCAAGCGTTGCTTCAAAGACCCTGTCCGTGGTGTTGATCACCAAACTCTTGATCTCCAGAAGGATCTGACTTACTATGAATATCCTGTCCGTATCCTTGATGAAACCGAGCATAAGACTCGCCGTAAAAACATCAAGTTCCTGAAAGTTCAGTGGTCTCATCACTCTGAGGTTGAAGCAACCTGGGAACAAGAAGATCGTATTCGATTTGAGTACCCTGCCTTCTTTTCTAAAACTTAGGAATCTCGGGACGAGATTCTTGTAAGGGGGGTAGAGTTGTAACAGCCCAAGTTTGTAATATATATAAATAGTACTTAAGAGCATCTTCGCCTACCAGAGGCCGATCCGGACATTTGAATTTCGGGACGTAAAAATCTGACAGTCAGCATTACGCGCCTGGCGTATCGCTGATATGCGTCGCGTCGGCCACGTTGTCAGCCGATTCTGGTGCCACGGTCGCTGCCTCGGCTCCCGCGATGGACCGGCGGTCACTAACAGCTACACCCCACGCCGCCCCGGTGTTTCCACTTTTCCCGCCCTCGCCGCTACACCCCTCCCGCCATTATTCCGGCCTATAAAAGACGTACATCTCGCCCTCTCTCTTCCCAGCCCCTCACACAACAACAACTCCAGCGAACCTCGGACGCCCGCACCTTTCTTTCTCAACTCCGCCGAGAATCCATGGCCGGTCGACGCATGCTGTCGCCGTGGGAAGCCCGGCTGCTTCGCGAGGCGTGCTATACGGCCCTGCCGGACACGCGTCTCCCCCTAGGTTGGAAACTCAGCGCCAGCGGGATCCCCGTTCCGCTGGTGCTGGACTAGCAGGACCTCGCCGAAGAGATCCAGGCGGCTATCTCCTCCATGGAAGACCCAAAACTCGCCGGAGAGATCCAGGCCGCTATCGCCGCCATGCAAGCGCTGGCACCCGCCGAGGATCAGGACAACCTGGTCTTCTGGAGGCAGTTTTTCGCCGGTAGGCACCTCGAGGAACTCGCCCGACATGACGGACCGCCGGGCTCGCTCCCGCCGCCGCGTAACAATGCGGCTTACCGCCGCCGCTGGTGGAGCGTTCAGCATGACTCTCGCCGAGTCATGGCGCATCGAGGCGGCAACAACCCACGCCGCCTGTAGTTAGGCGTCCTGCGTCGACCACGGTGGCGTCACCATGGCGGCGTCCTTTCCTAGTTAAAACCGATGTACTATGTACCCCCTCGCCTGCTTTAATGAAATTCCGCCTATATTAGCCCATATTTCGCCGAGTTTGAGTGAATTTAGCCGAACTTGGGAACGCGGCCTGGTGGCTGTATGCATTCCAGCCGAGCGATTCGTCCGGCCTAAAATCGGTCCGGTTTTTGGCCTGGGTACGCCCAACGAGTGGAGATGCTCTAAGCATTGCATGCATCTGTTTAAATCAATAAAATATATGCATATGACCAAGTGTGTGAACCAAATATAAGAACAAAACCCTAAAATGTGTGCAAAGGGTTTCAAATATGCACCAAATTCAAGTTTGGTAATATTCTAGTATTTACCAAAGTGCCCTTGCCTTTTCTGTATTTAAAATTGCTTAAAAATCAATTAAAGGAGCTAATTATAATAAAAACAGAGGTTTTAATAAAACCCAGGGGTCTCCCTGCAAGTTTCAGCCCTAGGATCGCTGATCTGGACTGCGGGTTGATCTTTAGTTTTTTCTAGGGGGTTTTCGCAAAACTTCCATTGTCTTCTCAGCCGGAAATCGATCAGCGTCGTTTGGCCTTGGTCCGCTAACGCCATCGTTCCGGGCGAGGATAAGATCCAGAGGCTGTGCCCTTGTTCTATCTCTCTCTCTCAAGGTCCTCTCTCTCCAAACCCTATCCACCATGGTCGCTGGTTAACTGTCAGTTGCTTCCCCCAGAGCCTCACGACTCGCCACGAGCTCCGCTCGATGCGAGCCTCCTTCCCAGAGGAATCAGGCGGAATGCCCTAATCGGCCTCCTCGACCTCGTCTTCTTCGACACCGACAAGATCCCTCGAGCACCTCGCCATCGCTCCAAGCTCGCTTCACCATCATCCCCAACCGCCTAGGGTCACCGTGCTCCCTGCCCTCTCTCGTGCATCGATGGACCAGCGTGGTCGCCGCTGCACTGAGAGCTCGCCGCCGTCATTTCAGATGCTACGGGCGACAACTAGCGGCGCGCTTAGGATCTTTCAGGTTCGTTGTTGCTCTTTCAACGCAACCTCCCGCAGATGCTAGTGTGTGTGGATCGATGCTGGCGGCGACCACCGCCATGTCTCGACGTTAGCTGATTGGCACGGGTGGACCCGGCTTCGGGGCCCCTAGTCAAGTGGCTATGGTAGTTTTCATGTGCAAAAGTTAGGGATAGTGATGACGCCATGATGATGTAATAAATATTTAATCCTTTTAGAAATGTTTAAATATGGCAGAAATTAATATAAACCCTTGACCCTAGGTTGTTCCCTCGGTTTTACAAAAATTTAGGAACAAAAATGGCGATTCGGGAGCTCGAAAAAAAGTTCTGAGGTTTTAGTATTTGCAAAAAGGAAACGGACTAAAAAAATCTGCGCTGCCCGCCAGAGGGAACCATGAGGGGCTCCACATAAGAGGCCTGCCCAGGCCGCCTCACCCCACCTCGAACCCAGACCTCGATCTCCAAGAACCACGCCACCGCCCTAAGCTGTCCGCCTCGATCCTCAGATCACAGACCACACGCCGCCCGCCGCCATTGCTCAGACTGCCACACGCTACGCAGATCACACGCTACCATTTCAAGCCCTTCTTCTGCTGCCGCCTTCGCCGCCAAGGCTGCTTCGCCGCGCAAGGCTTCCGCATTGGGCCACTTGCTCGCCAGCCGCCAAGGTGGCGCCGCGTCGCGTTGATCAAGACTGCTTCCACGCTACGACTGCCTCTTCCGGCAGAAACACTGTCGCTGAACCGATCGCCGCCACCGTCGAAGTTCCCCGTTCGCTTCGGTGAGTCCGCAGCCGCCATTAGATCTCAGATCAACGGTCCAGATCGGCTGCTGACTGGTCAGTATCCATCGTTGACTAGTCAGACGCCCAGTCGGCCAACAAGCAAAGTTGACCAGTCAATGTACGCTTGACTGGGTATTTCTTTAATCGTTTTAGTTGACAGATTTTGGTAGAAACTTGTAAATTGCGTAGAAATTAAACCGCTGGGCCAAAAATTGCAAATAAAATATGTGTAGATTCGGTAAGTCGTGTAGAATCTTGCTGTACCATTGTTTCACACTTTTGCAGCAAGATTTGGTACAGTTTAATCAAATGGGTTAATGGCCTTTTGGGAGTAATTAATTCGTAGAAAAAGATCTGTAACTCCAAAAATTGCGTATTATATGTCCCTGGATTCAGTAGAATGAAGGGAATCTCATCGTGAATTAAAAAGATAGGCTTACAGTAAAAACTTCTGCAGAAACTGTCTAGTGGCTTTCTGCAGTGCTTTAATTACTCGGGGAGTTTTATAATTCCTTTTTGAGTAATTCCAGTTGGTACTGTTTCTAAATAGCAATGCTTGTGCGGTAGAATTTTCCCAAGATTTTACAAACAGTATACTACCGGTAGCTAATTAATTGAGTTCTAGCTCTAGTTTTGAGCATTACTTTTATGTAATAGTTTTCCTTGCGCTAAAACTATTTTCCATGCATGCAATCAGTAGTATTATTGAATAGGATTATGTGGTGCAGCTGTAGAACCAATTCACTTGCCTTGCATACCTTCATGCATCATCTTTGTTGCATATGCTTGTGGATTGTTTGTTTATGATTGCAATTGTATCGTAGATTGTGAAGAGTGCAACGCTTGCTCGTGTGGATTGTTTTTCCGACCGCTACAACCAAGGCAAGTAGATGCTACCTTGTTCATGATATCGCCCTACTATTTTAATGCATTGTCGTGTATTTTGTAGTTGCATGTAGGATGATATTATCGCTATGCTATGTCCTATTATGTGGTAGGGCCTTCCTTGTAGATGAGCCACCGTTGGTAGATGTGCTTAGCCATGCTATGATGAACGAGGGATGGGTTACATCACTGAAACTTGTTTCTAAAAGTATTGGTTTATGAAAACTAAAATAACTTAATCAATGAATCTCCGGTGTGATGGGATTGATAATTTTGGTGGTTTCATTGCGGAAAGGCACCTGTGTATCAAGAGAGAATGATTGGCTTCTTTATTGTGTAGCTTACGGTACACCCATGTGCCAATAATGAAATGGGCGGTTGGTTGACTTAGTAGGTTGTGGTAACTCGAACCCGCTGTATCGAAATGTAGAATTTTGGTAGGTTGGACGGTCTTGGCCACGGGATTGGGGAGCTACTTCGCGAACAGTCTCTTCTTGGACTTCTCCCTATCATCACCCAAAATGAGAGTGATGGTACGAGCTGGGCTGGCCAAGTCACATGGGTAAAGTGTACTAACCCCTGCAGGGTGTATAATCTAATCGATTAGCCGTGTCCCCGGTTATGGACAACTGAGTTGCTTGATATTGATTCCATGACATGTTTCTCGCTCATTCCAATTTCATAATTGCTTTAATATTGTTGGGTTAACTTAATTGGGATCTTTCCAAAGAAAAATCAAAAACTATTTATGAAAGTAGGACAAAGGTATTTGCAAATGCAAGCTAGCCACAACTCCACTTGCCAAATATGCATGTAGATGTTAGCATTATTGTCTCCTTTACTAGCTCTACTTGCCATACATTCCATGTATTGACCCTTCGGGGCTGCTACGTTTCATGTTGCAGGATATTCCGATTCTGAGTAATCGATATAGGCCACGGTACTCCACTCGACACTTGTTCACTTGTGGGCAATTTGAAGAATGGATGATTTGATTTATTTATGTTGCTACCTGAATAATTTGAGCTAGCTTTGAGCTAATCTTTTATTGTAATAATGGTACTGGATCTTCGTATTTATGATACACGGATATTTTGCTATGTTATTCATCTTATTCTATTATGGGCCAATGAACCGATCCAGGGATTGGCATGTCACATAGAAGCCACGGTCTTTTCAGAACTGCGGTGTTACAAGATGGTATCAGAGCCCGTGTGTCGACTGTAGGATCGTGACCTAGGTTTGGAATAGGAAAGCCATATGAAATTATAAACCCTATTTGATTCTATCTATCCTCTTCTTACACTTCTTTCTAGTATCTCTTGTCATTTCAATTCGCATACTCTTCTCTTTTATGATATAGAAGGAAGGCTCTCCCTTGCAATGAACTCATAATTTTATAGTTATTAGATTCTTGTAATCCTTCATCTATCTTTTCTAATCTCATCTTGTTCAAACTTGTAGATGAACACTTGTGCAAGAAAGTGCTAGATTTAAAATAGTTAGATGATGACCACCATATAGTTTCATATGATCTCGTTTAGATATAGCAATCGATTGTTGTAAGAACTTGTTTGATAGTTGACTTATTATGTTTAGGTTGTGCTATTTGATACCTTAAAGTTCCAGAATATTTTTGTGAGATTCCATAATATATTAAAGGGGTTTTGATTAGAAATTCGTGATAGTTTCGTTGCAGTTTTCTGCTGACACAGCTGTACTGCACGAATTTTCATATTTTATTGGTAACTGGGAAAAATCTGACAAAATAGGGATGGTTCGAAACTCTCTACTCTATACACAAAAATTGTCTAAAATTCCTGATGAGTTTAGTGTGCCCAGAAAAATTCGTGAACGCTGCTGTAGTTTCAGGACAGAATCTGTCCATTTCCTTTATGATTGTAGGTTCACCCCCAAATGAATATTAGTCAATGGAAACTATTTTGTGGTTGTTATGCCAGTAAAACAAAACTTCTGGAACATAAATGAAAATATTTTGGATTGAGTGTTGTTTGTGATGATTGATTGCTTGTGTGTCAATTGCTTGCTTCATATAGTTATGGGTAATATTACTTCTCTAGTCTTTCTATCTATAACTTATCTATGCTATCCCAACAGATGCCGCCCCGCTGCCAACCCACTGAGATGGAGCAGCTGATGGCAGCCCAGGCGCAGCTAGCGCAGGTGATGACTCAATTCATGGCTGCGTAGAACAACAACAACAACAACAACAACGGGAACAACCAGCCCCAGGAGGATGCTCTCACGAGGTTTCCGAAATTGAGGCCAGCTAAGTTCTCATCGCAACGGAGCCGATGGTTGCTCTCGACTGGTTGCGCTCGGTCAACAAGGATCTGTAATCGTTGGATGCACCGATGCTGAGAAGGTGAGGTTTGCCGCCACCCTCTGGAGGGACCAGCCGCTTCTTGGTGGGACTCTTTTCAGATCACCCACCCGCTGGACACTGTGACTTGGGCAATGTTTGAGGAGGGTTTCAGGACCAACCACGTGTCTTCAGGAGTTCTGAGCCTTAAGAGGAAGGAGTTCCGCAACTTGCGCCAAACCAATCGCACAGTGGCCGAGTACATTGAGGAGTTCAACAACCTGTCCCGTTATGCACCTGAGGATGTTGACGCTTATGCAAAAAGGAGGGAGAGATTCCTGGATGTCCTCAGTGATGAGCTTTCAGTACAGCTATTGGTGGTTTATTCCCACTTTCCAGGAGCTTATGGACAAGGCCAGGATCTTGGAAGGGAAGCACAAGCAGGTGGAAAGCCGCAAGAGAAAGAGTAACAATCACCACTCTGGTTCACATCACAAGTCTCGCACTTCATATGATGGATACTCCAAGCATGGAGGAAGTGACCATGGGAGCCATGACCGCCACCACCACGGAGGCGATGGGCATCGTCATGACAACCATAGGAGCACCCACCACGGCCACAAGGGAGGACACTCTCACCACTCTGGAGGACACGGTGGACATGACCGCAACGGTGATCGCAGCTTTGTGAAGAAGGATCTGAGTGAGGTGACATGCTTCAAGTGTAAATGTAGGGACACTATCTCGACAACTATCCGGAGAGGAAGGGATCAAGCCAACCAACAACGAGAAGGCCATAGTGAACCACATGAATGTGGAGGAGATCCCAGATGAGCCTGACCTTGTGATTGGTAAGTTCCCAATCAACACTCACCCTGCACTTATACTTTTTGATACTGGTGCATCGCGTTCATTCATATCAAGGGCTTTTGTGGATAAGTATAAGCTACCTACTGAGTCTATGACAGGGTCTATTAGAGTGAGTTCACCTGGAGGAGATATGATAGCTAGCGCGGGATGCCGCAACTTGACCGTGAGGATTGGAACACACAACTTCATTGCACATCTAGTAGTGTTGGAATCACAGAGGTTAGACGTTATTCTAGGTATGGATTGGATGTCTATGCATGAGGGACACATAGATTGTGCACAGCGAGCTGTTTCACTCAAAACCCCGGATGGTAAGAGGATTAGATTCAAGTCGGACTGCAGACCACTGTGAAGGTGTAAGTTGAATTCTCTTAAGGGGGTTAGCATGGATACTGTGCCAGTGATTAGGGATTACCCTGACGTGTTTCCGGAAGAGCTGCCAGGAATGCCACCTGACAGGGAGGTAGAGTTCCTCATCGACCTGATGCCGGGAACAGGACCACTAGCAAAGAAACCATATAAGATGGATGTGGATGAGCTGAAGGAATTGAAGAAGCAGTTGAAAGAGCAGCTGGAAAAGGGATTCATTCAGCCTAGTTCATCGTCGTGGGGTGCGCATGTTCTGTTTGTGGAGAAGAAAGACAGCAACAAGAGATTAGTAGTGGACTATCGCTCGCTGAATGAAGTAACCATCAAGAACAAGTACCCTCTGCCGAACATAAATGATTTGTTTGATCAACTGGAAGAAGCAAAGGTGTTCATCAAGATTGATGTGCGGTCAGGCTACTTCCAATTGAAGATCCGGGAGGAGGACGTACCAAAAACCGCCTTCACCACTAGGTATGGTTTATATGAGTATACGGTTATGTCTTTTGGACTAACGAATTCCCCGGCATATTTCATGACCATGATGAACAAGGTATTTATGGAGTACTTGGACAAGTTCGTGGTGGTATTTATTGACGACATACTGATATATTCCAAGGATGATGCCGAGCATGAGAAACATCTCATCGATTATGGAGAAGCCGAGGAACACAAGTCGTATGCCAAATTCAGCAAGTGTGAATTCTGGCTTAACACTGTTGGGTTTCTTGGACACGTAGTGTCAGGAGAAGGAGTCGCTGTTGATCCAAGCAAAGTGACTGCAGTAACTGAGTGGGAAGCACCCAAGAATGCAGGAGAGATACGAAGCTTTTTGGGACTTGCTGGATATTACAGGAGGTTCATTGAAAACTTCTCCAAGATTGCAAAGCCGATGACCGAACTTCTGAAGAAGGATAGGAAGTTCGAATGGACGGATGTGTGTGAAGCTAGCTTTCAGGAACTGAAGCGTCGACTAGTGACCGCCCCTGTTCTGTGTTTGCCAGACCTTCAGAAGGATTTCCAAGTGTACTGTGACGCTTCTCGACAGGGACTTGGGAGTGTGTTGATGCAAGATGGGAGAGTGGTGTCATATGCCTCGCGACAACTTAAACACCATGAGCGGAATTACCCCACACACGACTTGGAGTTAGCGTCAGTGGTTCATGTGCTCAAGGTATGGAGGCATTACTTAATGGGAAAACACTGTGATGTATACACCGACCACAAGAGCCTGAAATACATATTTACACAGAAGGAACTGAACATGAGGCAAAGGAGATGGTTGGAACTTATCAAAGATTATGATATGAATCTGCAATACCACCCAGGAAAAGCCAATGTAGTAGCAGATGCTCTGAGTCGGAAGGTTTATGCCAATGGATTGACAATTGGTGAATTGCCTGAGGATTTGTGCAAGCAATTCAAGGACCTTAGACTGGAGGTAGTATCCGAAGGATACTTGGCAACAATGGAAGTCCAACCAACGCTACAGTGGTAATCAGAAGGCTCAAGTGGGAGACAAAGAGATTGATGAAGTAAAGGAAAAGATGAAGGAGGATCGAGCGAGGGAATTCCACAAGGATGAGCAAGGAACCTTGTGGTATGGAGATCGTTTGTGCGTCCCCAACGATCCGGAGATAAGGAAGTTGATTCTGCAGGAAGCTCATGACTCACCGTATTCCATACATCCGGGCAATACGAAGATGTATATGGACCTAAAGGACAGATTCGTGGAACAACATGAAGGGAGACATCACAGAGCATATTGCCCTATGTGACGTTTGTAGCCGAGTAAAGGCGGACCACCAGAAGCCAGCAGGATTGCTACAGCCATTGCCCGTGCCGGATTGGAAGTGGGATAGAGTGGGGATGGATTTTATCACAGGATTGCCCAGGACCAGGTCAGGATATGACTCCATTTGGGTAGTGGTCGACCATTTGACCAAGGTAGCCCACTTTATACCGGTGAAGACAACCTACACAAGTGCGAAGTTGGCCAAGATTTACATGGACAGGATTGTGTGCCTACATGGAGTTCCCAAGAGTATCGATTCGATAGAGGCACCCAATTTACCTCACACTTCGGGCGCCACCACGAGTCACTTGGTACTAGATTGAGTTTAGCACGCTGCTTCACCCATGCATCGATGGATGACCGAGAGAGTGAATCAGATTTTGGAAGATATGCTGAGAGCTTGCGCTTTGGCTCATGGTTCTAGTTGGGATGAGAATTTGCCATATGCTGAGTTTTCCTACAACAACAGTTATCAAACCAGCATCAAGACGTCACCGTTCGATGTGCTATATGGGAAACAGTGCCGGACACCATTGCTATGGGATGGAGTAGGAGAACGCCAGTTGTTTGGGCCTGATTTGATCAAGGATGCTGAGGAGAAGGTCGCCTTGATTAGGGACAGGCTGAAGGTAGCACAATCAAGGCAGAAGAGCTACGCTGACGCCAAGCGCAAGGAAGTGGTGTATGAGATAGGTGATAGAGCATACCTCAGAGTGTCGCCACTTTGTGGAATCGAGAGATTTGGAATTAAGGGTAAGTTGGCACCTCGGTTTATTGGACCATATCGGGTCTTAGCACGCAAGGGAGAGGTTGCTTATCAATTGGAGTTGCCAGAGGATCTGTCCCCTGTTCATAATGTGTTCCACGTATCCCAGCTGAAGAAGTGTCATCCGGAGATGGTGGATACACTATTAGGAGACACCGTGCCACTAGAGGAGGTTCAGCTTGAGAACGACTTGACCTATGAGGAGAAACCGGTCAAAATTCTGGAGACAGCGGAGAGGACCACCCGTACCAAGACGATCAGGTTTTGCAAGGTGCAGTGGAGCCACCACATCAAGAGGAAGCCACTTGGGAGCGTGAGGATGACATCCGAGAGGACTACCCACACCTATTTGTTATTGGCCAATCTCGGGACGAGATTCATCTTAAGGGGGTTAGTCTTGTCACATCCCAAATTTTTAGATTTGGTTCTGCATATCATTCATATCATTGCATCATGCTTTTCCATGCAAAACCACCGATTGAAAAGACTCGGCAAAACGCTATTTTCAAAACCCTATTCTGTTTTACTACGAGGCTCCTGCGGGAGGCTTTAGTAGGACTTGTGTTGTCCACCCCTGTAGCCTAGTGGTTTCACTCAACCCTTAACCCTAGATTGTTCCCCTCGGTTTTACAAAAATTTAGGAACAAAAATCGCCCGATTCGGAGCTCGTGCGGAAAAGTTACGGAGGTTTTAGTATTCGCAAAAGGGAAACGAAACGGACCAAAAAAATCTGCGCGGCCCGTGTCCGCGTAGGACCCCGCGAGGGGGCCCCACATAAGAGGCCCCGCACCACGCACCATCTCACCCCACCCCCGCCTCGAACCCCGCGCCCTCGATCTCCGCGCAGCCGCCACCCAGCCTCGGTAAGCGTGCCCGCCTCTCGATCCTCAAGATCACGCATTTCGCCGCACAGACTTCGCCGCCGCCAGCGGCCATCGCCGCCGCTTCTCGCCAGACGCTACGCCGCTTCGCACTCCACCGCCCGCTGCCTGCGCCGCTTCGCCGCCCACGCCGCTTCACGCTGGCCAGCTGCGCTTCGGCTGCTCGCGACGCTGCTTCGTTGCTGCCATCGCAGCGCCATTGCCGTCGCGTGGACCGCACCATTCCATGCGCTGACTGTCTCCCTTCCGCGCAGGAAACACCGTCGCCGGAACCGATCGCCGCCACCATCCTGAGTTCGCCGCCGTTCGTTTCCGGTGAGTCCGCAGCCGCCATTAGATCTCAGATCAATGGTCCAGATCAGCCGTTGACCGGTCAGTATCTAGGCGTTGACTAGTCAGACGCCAAATAGCGCCAGTCAGCAACGCGTTGACTACCAATGCATACGCTTGATCGGTCTTTCTTTAATCGTTTTAGTTGACAGATTTCGGTAGAAACTTGTAAATTGCGTAGAAATTAAACCGCTGGGCCAAAAATTGCAAATAAAATATGTGTAGATTCAGTAAGTCGTGTAGAATCTTGCTGTACCATTGTTTCACACTTTTGCAGCAAGATTTGGTACAGTTTAATCAAATGGGTTAATGGCCTTTTGGGAGTAATTAATTCGTAGAAAAAGATCTGTAACTCCAAAAATTGCGTATGATATGTCCCTGGATTCAGTAGAACGAAGGGAATCTCATCGTGAATTAAAAAGATAGGCTTAGAGTAAAAACTTCTGCAGAAACTGTCTAGTGGCTTTCTGCAGTGCTTTAATTACTCGAGGAGTTTTATAATCCCTTTTTGAGTAATTCCAGTTGGTACTGTTTCTAAATAGCAATGCCTGTGCGGTAGAATTTTCCCAAGATTTTACAAACAGTATACTACCGATAGCAAATTAATTGAGTGCTAGCTCTAGTTTTGAGCATTACTTTTTGCGTAATCGTTTTCCTTGCGCTAAAACTATTTTCCATGCATGCAATCAGTAGTATTATTGAATAGGATTATGTGGTGCAGCTGTAGCACCAATTCACTTGCCTTGCATACCTTCATGCATCATCTTTGTTGCATATGCTTGTGGATTGTTTGTTTATGATTGCAATTGTATCGTGTAGATTGTGACGAGTGCAACTCTTGCTCGTGTGTGGATTGTTCTTCCGACCGCTACAACCAAGGCAAGTAGATGCTACCTTGTTCATGATATCGTCCTACTATTTTCAATGCATTGTCGTGTATTTTGTAGTTGCATGTGTAGGATGATACTATCGCTATGCTATGTCCTATTATGTGGTAGGGCCTTCCTTATAGATGAGCCACCGTTGGTAGATGTGCTTAGCCATGCTATGATGAACGAGGGCTGGGTTACATCACTGAAACTTGTTTCTAAAAGTATTGGTTTCTGAAAACTAAAACAACTTAATCAATGAATCTCCTGGGTGTGATGAGATTGATAATTTTTGGTGGTTTCATTGCGGAAAGGCACCCAGGTATCAAGAGAGAATGATTGACTTCTTTATTGTGTAGCTTACGTGTACAGCCATGTGCCAATAATGAAATGGGCGGTTGGTTGGACTTAGTAGGTTGTGGTAACTCGAACCCGCGTATCCAGAGATGTAGAATTTTGGTAGGTTGGACCGGTGCGCGTCGGGATTGGGGTGCTACTTCCCGAACAATCTCTTCTTGGACTTCTCCCTATCATCACCCAAAATGAGAGTGATGGTACGAGCTGGGCTGGCCAAGTCACATGGGTAAAGTGTACTAACCCCTGCAGGGTGTATAATCTAATCGATTAGCCATGTCCCCGGTTATGGACAACTGAGTTGCTTGATATTGATTCCATGACATGTTTCTCGATCATTCCAATTTCATAATTGCTTTAATATTGTTGGGTTAACTTAATTGGGATCTTTCCAAAGAAAAATCAAAAACTGTTTATGAAAGTAGGACAAAGGTATTTGCAAATGCAAGCTAGCCACAACTCCACTTGCCAAATATGCATGTAGATGTTAGCATTATTGTCTCCTTTACTAGCTCTACTTGCCATACATTCCATGTATTGACCCTTCGGGGCTGCTACGTTTCATGTTGCAGGATATTCCGATTCTGAGTAATCGATATAGGCCACGGTACTCCACTTGTCACTTGTTCACTTGTGGGCAATTTGAAGAATGGAGGATTGGCTTTATTTATGTTGCTACCTGAATAATTTGAGCTAGCCTTGAGCTAAGCTTTTATTGTAATAATGGTACTCTGGATCTTCGTTATTTATGATACACGAATATTTTGCTATGTTATTCATCTTATTCTATTGTGGGCCAATGAACCGATCCAGGGATTGGCATGTCACATAGAAGCCACGTTCTTTTCAGAACCGCGGTGTTACATTATCCCACTAATGGGAGGTTATTGTCTAAGTAAGGAGATCCCGGGATACCAACTATTTCATGTTCAATAGGCAAAACTGATGTTCATAATGCCTGATGTGATTTAGGTGCAGGAGTTAGTGTAATGCCATACTCCCTCTATAAAAGTTTAGGATTAGGGGAATATTACCCTACTTCTATCACTTTACAGATGGCTGACAAATCCACTAAACAACCTATTGGTATGATTGAGGATGTTATATTTAGAATAGATGAGCATGTTATTCCCATTGACTTTATTATTCTTGAAATGCCAGAAGATGAAATCTTATATATAATACTTGGAAGACCTTTTCTTAGAACTGCAGGAGCATCAGTTGACTGTGCTGCAGGGAAAATAATCTTCAATATTTATGATGCTGAAATAATCTGGTATTTTCCAAAGAAACTGGAAGCAGGAGAAAGGTATGTTCCACCGGCAAAACGAGTTCATGTGGTAAGTGCCTTTGATAAAGGGCAACCAAAGGCAAGAATTTGAGAACAGAGAAGGGGTTGAAATATTCAACCATTCTTAATAAAATGCTTAATGGGAGTCAACCCATCATATCAATAAAATAAATTAAAATTAGATAATAAGATGTTTATCGCATTCCTACAACTTTTTCACAGACATTTTTATGAAGCGCCGCACAAGATGCAATTTGTCAAAAAGTAGTAGAATGCATCTCTGAAAATTTGGTTGAAAAAGCATGTTCCAGGAGTTGTGACGACCAACTATACGACGGGAATGTTTATTCTGGCCATATACCTCCAGCCGTATAGTTATCGACAAAATTCTCAAAACATGGCGTTCGGATACAGAAGGTTTGACGACCAACTATACAGCGGGACCATTTGGTCCGACCGTATAGTTGTGGTTGTATAGTTGTGATCTTGCGTTGGGAAATCCTAACCCTCGCCACCGCCACAACTATACGACGGGAGATACCTAACCTGATCGTATAGTTCCCACCGTATAGTTTGGCCCGACCACTTAAATGGGTCGAGGCAGGCTAGGTTTCTTCCTCCTCTCATTATTTCTCTCAAACTCTCTCTCCAAAACTATCAAAACCTCTCAAGATCTCTCAATTCTTCATGGATTTCGTTCGTTTGAGTGGGGAAATCAATAGATCCGTATGTTTCTCTCCCTATCCATGCTTTATTTTCAGAATTCCATGGTTGAAATACTCTCATTGAATTAGTGGATGAACTCAAGCTTGATTGATTTTCTCTTTTAATTTCTCACGTTAGGATTGAATTCCTCCACATATAATCGTTCATATATCATGTAGAAATTATATGCCTAAGGTTTTATATTGAAATTTCTCAGTGCATAAAGATGAACAAGCTCGGTGGCCTTTTTCACAAGAGCAAGCGCCAATGTGATGAAGGCTTGGGGCTCTGGGTTGAGCTCGACAACAAGTATGCCATGGTTTTGGCAAGGAAGATGTTGCCCACACGATGGGCCAATGACGGCTTTCTCAAATATGTAGGGTTGAGGGCGGACTTTGACAACCTATGTGCAAATTTAGGGCTCTCCAGCCTCGCCAATGCAAGCCACTACACCTACGAAGGGCTCACCCATGAGTTCCTCGCCTCCTTCTACGATGACTACAAGGACAAACGTAATGCATGCATGATAAATTTCATCGTTAACCAACGGCCATATCAAATTACCTATTAACAATTTTGTGAGGCTTATGGATTCCCTCAAGACGGGGAATCAACTGTTATAAAGTTGTATAGCGTCTCGAGTGCAAATACTTGGGATGTTATTTCTGTTAATGGTGGTAGGGACTTCTATCAGGAGAAGATGTCCACCATTTAGAACCCAACCATCCGTTACTTTGCTATGTTTCTTGCTAACACTTTGTTAGGAAGAGGAGATACCGGCTCGATGGCCAATGCAGACATGGCCATGATCACCAAGGCGCTCTTCCCTAATGCACCGCAGAGTCCCACTCCTGCAGCTTGATACGTCGTAAATGTATCTATAATTTTTTATGTTACATGCTTGGTTAGTATCAACTTTGCTATGTTTTGTCTACACTTTGAGGTATTTGTTGGCGATATGCTAAATGGGTGTCACCATTGCATGTCACTAATCCGATAACCCGGGTGGCCCATAGTCGGTAGCGAGTCCTATGGCCTGCTGGGCGGCCTAGTTAGATGGGTCCAGAAGGGAGGCCCATGTCGTATGAGGGAAGGCTACAGAGGAGTCACTAGCATACCTGGAGCCATGGAGTGCAATACACGTTAGACTAATTGTCAACACCCGGATTTTTAATCAGAGATGCCTGTTATGCCATACATCGAAATCCCAAGATTACCATTTTTGCGAGACATAACAGATTGGATATCATAGTACATCATCCATTACAAACCATACATAAGGTCTTACACAAATAAGGGTCTCATGATCCATTTCTTAGTACAATTCAAGCAGCGGAATAATGTAATAGTAACGATAGCATAGGCGAAGCTCCATCTTCATGGTCACAGGCAATGCTGACGATGGGAGATGATCCTAGTTGTCGTAACCTTCCTGCGGTCCGTCATCCTGATACTCCTCTTCATAGTCTGGCCATGGGAATAGCTAGGGACAAAGCCATGAGTACTCTTTAAGTACTCTCAAACAAACACTAATAAGTGAAGGGGGTTTTTGTAGTAGGATACTAAGCTCTAGGGTTGTTTTGCAAAAAGCCAGATTTACCTCTACTAAGTTTAGAAACAAAGAAAGCTAGTTGAAAGTTTTATAACACCTAAGTAGGAACTTGCATTTCATGTCACAACTCTATTGTGGTCAGGTCAAAGTCATAAATCATTTCATAAGTCATTTTGAAAACATCTGACAGGGGAACAGTATGGCCACTCCAACTGTCCATAACCGCAGACACGGCTATTCGAATAGTTTTACACTCTGTAGAGATTGTACACTTTCACCACAACATTCGATACATCCGTCAGGAACAATCCTGAATTCACCATACTCAGTATGCGGATAATCAATCCTAACCTATCAATTACACGCCCTAGTATAGGCACCTCTCCTATGAGTTTGGCCTCCCAACCATGACCAACTGTCATCTTGGGTACTGCACAAGTGGACAATCTTCATAAGGTAGCCTCAGCTCAGACCTTGGCCGCAAGGGAACCCATACTAAGGTATACAAATTTCAAGTCAAGCCCTACCCAATTTTCGGGTATTGTGGTTGTACGGTAAAATTGGAATGGTATCGCATCCAGACAACCATCAGTTTTATAAAGGGCTAAGGCTCATTCCTAAACATTTTCATCATCAAAATCATCTGGTGATCAAGAACATATGTCAAAACATTTCAGTAGAATGATTCATCATTCTAAGGTTTTCATAACCCTTTTCACCAAGTATTCCATTATAAAGTTGATCAAGTTTTATGCTTAGCACTGGCATCTACAAGTGGGGGTAATACTAATGATGGGTAATAAACTAGTGGGGATTTACTAAGTTCAATCTCATGCCTTAGGATGACATCAAGATTATCGAACTTAGGCCAAATTTTCTGCTCTTTATGCTACCTTCAGTTATCTTTCTAGAATCTACAAGTCACTAAGTAAACTCTAACAGAAAGCTTTGATAAAGAAAATAAAGTATTAAGCTTGGAAGTAGTGTAAGATTTTTAAGTTAATACCTTGCTAATTCAACTAGTAGTATTAGTCTTGCATAAGTAGGGTATCTTGCAAGTGTTAGCTTGCCTTGTGTAGAGCAGTGGTTGAAGTTCTCCTCGGCTTCTTCCTCGTAGTATCCTCCTTCCTCCTCGTATCCTTGGTTGGTACTAGCGTCTATAAATAAATACGAGGATCACAATCACCAAACAATACTTAACTATTTCTAATCATCACACAAAGGTTCACACTAGGAATCTATCATCATCACTAACATTACAAGATTAAAGCACTTGTCCCATTTATTTTATTTTGAGAAAAGTAATTTCTACTCATTGAAAAACTACTTAAGATTTAATATTCTCCAACTCAAACATGGTATCATGTTCACACATGTCATCACCACATATTTCAGTACATGGGAATGTGATTTAAAGTGGTGTAACAATTTAATAAGGTTTAACCTTTTTATTTTATTTAATTAAAGTGACTAGAAATGCCTATGTGGCAATCTTTTATTACTTGATCATTATTTCTGTAAGTAAACCTAGATATTTTTATATATTATGAAGGGTATGGTTAAATGTGATTTTTGAGAGTTGGAATTAACTCAAAAGCTCTTATGGTTGAATTTTGAAAAATGCTTGAATGCAGAAAAGCTTCTGCCTTGTTATTTTTACCAGGGGTGATCTACAATTCTAAATGGTTTGAATCCAACAGGCTTGGGTTAAGCATTCCAATACCTTTCTAAAAAAATTGGTTTCATGCATTTTGGTTCAGTGAATCGAGCTGGGTTGATTTTTGAATCTAGGTACAAAACTGTGTTTGAAATTAAATCAATAAACTTAAGTTTGAATTTTTGGGTCGCGCGGGACGTTTAAATGGGCCGGCCCACTACACACAGCGCACGCGCGGGCGGGTTAAGTGGCCTTCCCCACGCATCAGTGAAACAGTGAGGGGCGAAGCGGTACGGGGTGATCTAGGCCGCATGATCTAACTCTAATCGAACGGCTCTGGTTCATCGTCCACGTCGGGCAACGCCGACAAGACAGAACCCTAGCGCGGCAGGTGGGGGTCGTGGGAGGCTCACCGGGGCTCATGCGATGGTCGGCGATGGGGGTTAACAACGAAGTCGATGACGGCGATCCTCCTGGTACCGACAGCTTCTCTTGGGGCGGCTCCAATCGACGGCGCCTGTCCTCCTCTGCAGCGGTGAACTCCATTGAAATTGCGTCCACCTAGTGCTCGCCTTGCTCCGGGTGTGAGTGGGTGTGATCATTGAGAGGTTGGGAGTGAACTTGTGTGAAGAAAACGAGCGGGGGAGGCCTCCTTTTATAGTGTTTGAAGGGGACCGACGGGCGCGGGCTGAGCTCGTCGTGGTCGACGGCACAGAGGGCTAATGGTATGGGCGATGGTAGGGGGTGGTGATGTGCTCCCTGGCGAAGCTCAACGGCATGGTGGCGAGGCGTGGGGCGTTGCTGATCGGTTAGAACGCGTCCACGCTCTGGGCGGGTCGGACGGCAATTTTAATGGCACGCGGGTGCTCCTGGTCGGGCGGCGGCGAACGAGGTTGTCTGCCGGGGTGCTGGAGTGTTGGTGATCGCGTACGCAAGCGGCAAGGGTGCGCGCGGTATGTGGGCGTTGGTCGAGCGTGGCGCACTGGCGCGCTCTTGGCTCGCATGCAGAGAGAGTTGGCAAGCTCGGGCAGTGTGGTCGAGGGGCTGGCAGTGCTCGAGGCTCGAACAGGGGGTGGCGGTGGACGGTGGAGTGCCTGCTAGACATGCTTGCTGGGATTGGTGAGTCTCCTAGATTGCTGTCGACATGAGGGTGGCAAGTTAGGCTCGACATGGTCACCATTAATGGCTATGCCAAGCTCACAGTGGTGCTAAGGCTTGTTAATTGGGATAGATCATCTACTGAGAGTGTAGTGAGAGCTAGAGAGGGAACAAGGTTGGCCAAAATCACTGCTCACTATAGTGTTTGTTGTTTGTTTGTTTGCTGCAAACAAGGTTTTTGATGAAATGGCCGAAAGAAATTCAAATTGGTGGGTTTGCTAGGCACATACTAGGGAGTCTATGGTTAGTTGGATTAGTCAAGGGGCCCTGGTTTGGTTGGGTTTTGAAAATGTGTGATCTTCACATATGATGAAGATTCAATTTTGAATTGTCATTTGAATGAGGTTTCCAATTGTTTCTTCAAGTTTGAAAGGTGGGCTTTGCTTCATTTTTACTTGGTCTAGCAAGGGATGAAAAGAATTGAGAAAGTTTCTGTTTGGAATCTTGGACTAGAAACACTCAGAGTGACCTAGTGAGCAATATTGGAAAAAATGACCATTTGCATTAATTGAGTTGTTTTTGATTTTATCTTTATTTGTTTCTGCTTAGAAAATTTTTATATGATGTTATTTTCATCTTTAAACCATTTCTTTCTAATTAGGTTAATCACACAAGTTCATTCATGCATTTATCAAATCATCACATACACACATGCATCATATGATTTTAATCCTCAAAGTTTTTGTTAACCCTAATTTTAGTGATTAGAGTTTGATGATCATTGTTTTATATTTTTGGGATGTTACAAACCTTCCCCCCTTAAACAAAATCTCGTCCTGAGATTTGAAAAAGGACGAAAGAGATTTCCTAGGATTTGAAGAGATCGGGAAACTCCGTCCTGATATGATCTTCGCGCTCCCAGGGAGCTTCCTCTTCTATGTGGTTGCTCCACTGAATATTGAGAAACTTGATGCTCCGGGTTCTGGTAGTTCTGAAGGCTTCTTCCAAAATACGGATGGGTACTTCGGGGTAGGTCAGGTCATCGTTGATTTCTATGGTCCGGTGATCAATATTCTTGAACACTTCAGTCTTCTCTGGGACTTCGAGGCACTTGTGATGTAATGAGATATGGAACACATTGTGCACGGCTGACATCTCTTCGGGTAGTTTCAATTGATACGACACTTCTCCTCGACAGTTCAGAATCTTGAAGGGGCCGATATACGTGGGGGCTAACTTTCCTTTTAGCTGGAAATGTTGCATTCTCTTCAATGGCGACACTTTGAGATACACAAAATCTCCTATGTTGAAGGCGAGGTCTCGACGTATCTTGTCGGCGTAACTCTTCTGTCTTGACTGGGCGGTCTTGAGGTGCTCACGAATCTTGCGAACTTTCTCTTCTGCTTCTCGTAGGATGTCGGGTCCGAAAATCTGACTCTCTCCTACTTCCGACCAATTCAAAGAGGTGCGACACTTCCTTCCATACATGAATTCAAATGGGGTCATTTGAAGACTAGCTTGATAACTGTTGTTGTATGAAAATTTTGTGAAAGGCAGATAGTCTTCCCATTTAGATCCATATTATAGCACACATGCTCTCAACATATCTTCGAGTATTTGATTTACTCACTCCGTTTGTCCATCGATCTGAGGGTGATACGCTGTGCTGAAATCCAGTCGGGTTCCTAAACCTTCTTGGACTTTCTTCCATAATCTCGAGGTAAACTGAGTTCCTCGATCTGATACGATGTTCTTGGCGAATCCATGCAAACTGACGATTCTAGCGATCTACAACTCTGCTAGCTTCGAACTTTGGTACGTGGTCTTGACTGGTAAGAAATGGGATACTTTGGACAATATGTCAACTATGACCCAGAAGTAGGCAATACGGTGATAAAGTCCATTCCAACTGAATCCCATTTCGATTCGGGAATCTGCAATGGTTGCAATAGTCCTGCGGGTCTTTGATGTCCCGCCTTGACTCTCAGACAGATATCACACTTGGTGATATAGCTTCCAATTTCTCTCTTCATCTTATGCCACCAAAATTGGTCCTTCAAATCCTAATACATCTTTGTTCCTTCGGGGTGGATAGAATAAAGAGTATCATGGGCTTCCTTCAAAATTACTTCTTTCAACTCCGAATCTGCTGGTACACAGAGACGTCATTTGTACCACAGAACTCCCTCTTCGTCTTCGGTGAATCCGGGTACTTTGCCTGTACCGATATGACGTTTGATTCTGTCGATACTAGCATTTCCTCTCTGCGCCTCCTTGATTTGACTGATCAAATTGGGTTGAAGTTCTATGGTAGCCAAAAATCCTTCACTCACTAATTCCATTCGGAAATCTTCCATCTCTTTGTGCAAACTGGGTTGCTCCTTCAAAATCATGGAGTTCAAATGACACGGCAATCTGCTAAGGGCATCTGCTACCACATTGGCTTTACCGTGGTGATAGTGAATGTCCAGATCATAGTCCTTGATTAACTCAATCCATCTAATCTGCCTCATATTCAGCTCCTTCTAGGTGAATACATACTTCAGGCTCTTTTGATCCAAATAAATGTCACAACTGTTTCCCATGAGATAATGCATCCATGTCTTCAGGGCTAGAACTACGGCTGTTAGTTCAAGGTCATGGATTAGATAATTTTGTTCATGTTGTTTCAGTTGTCGGGATATATAAGATATAACTTTGCCTTCTTGCATTAGCACAAATCCGAGACCGATCTTGGATGTGTCACAATACACATCAAAGGGCTTCATGATATCCGGCATGATCAAGATTGGGGCTGAAATCAATCTCCTCTTGAGTTCTTGAAAACTCGCTTCACATTTGTCCATCCATTCAAACTTCTTGTCCTTCTTCAACAATTGTGTCATGGGTCTTGCAATGATCAATAATCCTTCTACAAACTTGCGGTAGTATCCCGCTAATCCGAGAAATACACGAACTTTGGTTTGAGTGGTTGGGCTTGCCAATCTTCGACATCCTTCACCTTCGCAGGGTCAACGGCAATTCCTCCGGCTGATAAAATATGTCCGAGGAATCCTACCTCCTGTAACTATAATTCACATTTGCTAAACTTGGCATATACCTGATGCTCTCTAAGGGTTCCAAGAATGGTCCTTAGGTGTATCTCATGTTCGTCTTCTGATTTGGAATAAATCAGAATGTCATCGATAAAAACAACTACAAACTTATACAGGAAGTCCATAAAAATCTTATTCATGAGATTCATGAAATAAGCGGGGGCATTAGTTAATCCAAAAGACATGACAGTATACTCGTATAATCCATATCGGGTGGTAAAGGCAGTCTTTGGAATATCCTCTGCGTGAATCTTGAGTTGATGGTAGCCAGTTCTAAGATCAATCTTAGAAAACACTTTGGCACCAGTCAACTGGTCAAACAAATCTTCTATCTTCGGCAGTGGGTACTTGTTCTTGATGGTAACATCATTCAACTTCCGAGAATCCATACACAAACGGTTACCTCCATCTTTCTTGTCCACGAACAAAACAGGTGATCTCCATGGTGATGCATTTGGTTGAATCAATCTAATTTCCAGCATGGCATCCAGTTGCTTCTTCAGTTCTGCTAGTTTAGAAGGGTTCATACTATATGGTCTCTGGGCTATGGGTACGGTTCCAGGTATTAGTTCAATGATAAAATCGATATCCCAATCTAGGGGCATACCGGGCAAAACATCTGGAAATACATCGGGGTATTCACAGACTATCCGGACTTGGTCAATGGTTGGCTGGGCTATACTCTTGTTGCACTTGAATTGACGGGGCAAGGTTTCAGATACATGCTCAACTGATATTCCGGCTGTACTGGTCATGGTTATGGCTTTCTTGGCACAGTCAATTAATCATTTGTGTTTGGACATCCAATCCATTCCTTGTACTACTTCCAAACCTTTAGTTCTGAGTACTATTAGATTAGCATAAAAATTTATGCCATGGATTCGGATAGGGACGGCTTTGCAAATTTGCCTAGCTTTGGTGGTCGAACCAGGTATTTGAACAATCATAACATGCTTCAATTTGGTTGGTTGAATCTTACTAGTGCATGCAAATTCTTCAGTAACAAATTATTGCGATGCTCCAGAATCAGACAACACTCTTGCAAGTGCCGAGTTAACAGAAAACATACCCACCATGACATCTGGCGCTTCTTGGGCTTCTTCAGCATGCATGAGAAAGAAACGACCGTTGCAGTTAAGAGAATTCCCTGGAGCAATCCTTCTTCCGGGCTGAACACGACGCTGCTGTTGAGCTGGGCATTTGCATTGGGAGCTACGACAATCTTCTTGGGGCACTCATTGGAATAGTTTCCCTTGGTTCCACATTCATAATAAATCACTTGCGACTTGTCCTTTGCTGCAACAGGCACAACATTGCTTCCAGTCCTTGGGGTAGTGTTGGTGTTGGTGGTGGCATTGTTGTTGTTGAACTTAGGTGGTGCACGGTTGAAATTTCTGGAGTTGCCGGGGTTGTTGTGGTTTCCTCTGGGAATTGGGTTTCCATGGTTGGGATAGTTGGGACGGTTCATCGGGGGTCTGTTGTTTCTTGGGGCAAATCCTGGAGATGGATTGGGGCGATACTTTGGTGTATGGTGGGTTCCTGGTTGATGCATCATGCAATGCTTGCGGTTCTCATTGGCTTGGTTGATCTTTCCTTCCATCTGAATGGCAGAGTCGACTAAGGCTTCAATATCAGCAAAGGGGATATTGACTAACACTGTCTGCATTTCATCCTGTAGACCATTCAGGAATCTCTCTTTCTTCTTGGCTTCAGTGTCGATCTCGTCTGGTGCATACCTAGCCAATGACAAGAATTTGTCATGGTATTCCACTACTGTCATCCTTCCTTGCTTCAGTTCCCTGAATTCATATCTCATCCTCTTGATCAAACCTGGTGGCACATGGGTTCTGCTGAACTTGACTTTGAACTCTTCCCAAGTCATCAGCTGACCTCCTGTCATTGCGCGAACGCTGTTCCACCATGCTCTTGCATCTCCGGCCATATAGTGAGTAGTAAACAACACTTTCTCGTTAGCTTCCACTCCTGCAACTTCCAGATTGTTCTCCATGGTTTGCAACCAATCATCTGCATCTAGGGGCTCTTCTGACTTAGTGAAGACAGGTGGATTGGTGTTCTGGAAATTCTTGAGCTTAGATCCATGATTGTCCTGATTTCCATGGCCATCATTGTTGTTGGCCATCTGAGCTATCTATTGAAGGGTGGCTAAGTTGGCTTGACGTTTGACTCTTTCTGCTTCGCGGTCAGAAACCAACATTTGCAAGAGTTGCAACACCGGGTCCAGGGCTGAGTTGTTTCCTCCGCGAGGCATCTGAAGATTGAGGTAGATCATGAGAAAAGAGGGAAATTTCTAAGGTTCAGGGGTTTTTGAAAAGTTTTTAAAGTTTGACTCAGATTTTTCTAGCAACTTGCTTTTCATTCATTCATAGCATACGATACAAACACACACCACAACAAAAGAAAACAGATGGTTTTAAGAACCATTCTGGGAAACTACGATACAGTGGGACCGAATACAACTCACTAACATTAGCGCTCAAGTGCTACTACTCCTTGGAGTCAGTGTCCTCATCATCCTAATCATCATCATAGATGAAGGTGAAGTCATCCTCATCAGTGAAGAAGTCCATAGCCTGATCCTCCAGAAAGTCATCATCATCGATGAGATAGGAGTAGGGGTCTCCACGAAGGTCTTCCCCTGCATTCTCCCTCTCTTCCAACTGCATGTCTCTCTCGTGGATGGTCTCCTCCAAATCCGTGATCCGGTGGCGAAGACGGGCAATGATGCGCTCCTTCTTGTCAAGATGATGGCGATGAGACTTGCGGTCCTTCACTAGCATGGCGTTGGTCTGATCCTTCTTCTTGGCGATGGCGTACTTGTGGTTGGTGTAGGAACGGGCATTGTCCAACTCCTTCTGACGGTCATACATCATGAAGCTGAGGTGGTCCAACTGAGTCTTTAGCTCATGGTGGTTTCGGGCCTCCAGTGGCTGTCCCATAACATCACGCCTTGGGTAGAACTCAAAACGGGTACCCTTGATTTGATTGATACTCTGCCCACACAGAGGGGCAAGAGCTTCCTGCATTGCCTTGGCAAGTCCATCGAGCCAGTTGTTCTCTCTTAAGGTGAACTGAATTTCCTCTATAGTGGGAGGTTCAGTCTTTCCTCGGAGACTTGCAACAACTAGCCACTGCAAATCTTCTCCTTCCTGATCATTGAGCTTAGCTCCGAAGAACTCGGGGTGTGGACGTTCCAGCATTTCTGCCAGCTGGTCCAAGTCACGCTGAAAGATGAGCTCTCCTCCATTCTCCAACTGATAAAACTTGATGTACTTCACGTCCATCTATAAGAATATAGGATGGGTAAGTTAGTAGAGTGATCAAGTGTGTCAAATTTTATGTAAGTTTGCAAGAGTTTTTGAGGAACATGAATTTTCATGAAAAAGTTTAAGTGATAAGAATAAGAATAAGTTTTGTAAATACTCACTTCTTTTGATTTTGAAACTAAGTTTTTGATTCTACATTCTAACTAGGGTCTCCTATGGTCAGGATGGCTCTGATACCAAATTTTCAACACCCGGATTTTTAATCATAGAAGCCTGTTATGCCATACATTGTAATCACAGGATTACCATTTTTGCGAGACATAACAGATTGGATATCACAGTACATCATCCTTTACAAACCATACATAAGGTCTTACACAAATAATGAACTCATGATCCAGTTCTTAGTAGAATTCAAGCAGCGGAATAACGTAATAGTAACGATAGCGTAGGCGAAGCTCCATCTTCATGGTCACAGGCAATGCTGATGATGGGAGATGATCCTAGTTGTCGTAACCTTCTTGCGGTCCGTCATCCTGATACTCATCTTCATAGTCTGGCCACGGTAATAGCCAGGGGCAAAGCCATGAGTACTCGCAAACTAATAATAATAAGTGAAGGGGGTTTTTGTAGTAGGATACTAAGTTCAGAAACAAAGAAAGCTAGTTGAAAGTTTTATAACACCTAAGTGGGAACTTGCATTTCATGTCACAACTCTATTGTGGTCAGGTCAAAGTCATAAATCATTTCATAAGTCATTTTGAAAACATCTGACTGGGGAACGGTATGGCCACTCCAACTTTCCATAACCACGGACGTGGCTATTCGAATAGTTTGACACTCTGCAGAGATTGTACACTTTCACCACAACATTCGATACATCCGTCAGGAACAATCCTGAATTCACCATACTCAGTATGCGGATAATCAATCCTAACCTTTCAATTACACGCCCTAGTATAGGCACCTCTCCTGTGAGTTTGGCCTCCCAACCATGACCAACTGTCATCTTGGGTACTGCACAACTGGACAATCTTCACAAGGTAGCCTCAGCTCAGACCTTAGCCGCAAGGGAACCCATACTACGGTATATAAATTTCCAGTCAATCCCTACCCAATTTTCGGGTATTTTGGTTGTACGGTAAAATTGGAATTGTATCACATCTAGACAACCATCAGTTTTATAAAGGGCTAAGGCTCATGCCTCAACATTTTCATCATCAAAATCATCTGGTGATCAAGAACATATGTCAAAACATTTCAGTAGAATGACTCATCATTCTAAGGTTTTCATAACCCTTTTCACCAAGTATTCCCATCTAAAGTTGATCAAGTTTTATGCTTAGCACTAGTATCTAGAAGTGGGGGTAATACTAATGATGGGTAAAAATCTAGTGGGGATTTACTAAGTTCAATCTCATGCCTTAGGATGACATCAAGATTATCTAACTTAGGCCAAATTTTATGCTCTTTATGCTACCTTCAGTTATCTTTCTAGAATCTACAAGTCACTAAGTAAACTCTAAGAGAAAGCTTTGATAAAGAAAATAAAGTATTAAGCTTGCAAGTAAAACTAGGATTGGGTATCAAGTAGTGTAAGCTTGCTAATTCAACTAGTAGTATTAGGCTTGCATAACTAGGGTATCTTGCAAGTGTTAGCTTGCCTTGTGAAGAGCAGTGGTTGAAGTTCTCCTCGGCTTCTTCCTCGTAGTATCCTCCTTCCTCCTCGTATCCTTGGTCGGTACTAGCGTCTATAAATAAATACGAGGTACATAATCACCAAACAATACTTAACTATTGCTAATCATCACACAAAGGTTCACACTAGGTGATCTATCATCATGACTAACATTACAAGATTAAAGCACTTGTCCCATTTATTTTATTTTGAGAAAAGTAATTTCTACTCATTGAAAAACTACTTAAGATTTAATATTCTCCAACTCAAACATGGGATCATATTGACACATGTCATCACCACATATTTTAGTACATGGGAATGTGATTTAAAGTGGTGTCACAATTTAATAAGGTTTAACCTTTTTGTTTTATTTAATTAAAGTGACTAGAAATGCCTATATGTCAATATTTTATTACTTGATCATTATCTCTGTAAGTAAATCTAGATATTTTTATATATTCTGAAGGTTATGATTAAATGTGATTTTTGAGAGTTGGAATCAACTCAAAATCTCTTATGGTTGAATTTTGAAAAATGTTTGAATGCAGAAAAGCTTCTGCCTTGTTATTTTTACCAAGGGTGATCTACAATTCTAAATGGTTTGAATCCAACGGGCTTGGGTTAAGCATTCCAGTACCTTTTGTAACAAAATTGGTTTCATGCATTTTGGTTTAGTGAATCGAGCTGGGTTGATTTTTGAATCTAGGTACAGAACTGTGTTTGAAATGAAATGAATAAACTTAAGTTTGAATTGTTGGGTCGCGCGGGACGTTTAACTGGGCCAGCCCACTACGCACAGCGTACGCGCGGGCGGGTTAAGTGGTTGTCCCCACGCGTCAGTGAGACAGTGAGGGGCGAAGCGGTACGGGGTGATCTAGGCCGCACGATCTAACTCTAATCGAACGGCTCTGGTTCATCATCCACGTTGGGCAGCGTCGGCGAGATAGAACCCTAGCGCGTTAGGTGGGGGTCATGGGAGGCTCACCGGGGCTCAGGCGATGGTCGGCGACGGGGGTGAACGATGAAGTCGACGATGACGATCCTCCTGGTACCGACAGCTTCTCCTAGGGCGGCTCCAATCGACGACGCCTCTCCTCCTCTATATCGGCGAACTCCGGTGAAATTACGGCCAACTGGTGCTCTCCTTTCTCCAGGAGTGAGTGGGTGTGATCAGTGAGAGGTGGGGAGTGAACTGGTGTGAAGAAAACGAGCGGGGGAGGCCTCCTTTTATAGTGGCTGAAGGGAACCGACGGGCGCGGGCTGAGCTCGTCGTGGTCGACGGCACAGAGGGCTAATGGTATGGGCGATGGTAGGGGACAGTGTTGTGCTCCCTGGCGAAGCTCAATAGCGTGGTGGCGAGGCGTGGGGCGATGCTGATCAGTCGGAACGCGTCGACGCTCTGGGCGGGTCCGACGGCAATTTTAATGGCGCACGGGTGCTCCTGGTCGCGTGGCGGCGAACGAGGTTGTATGGCGGGCTGCTGGAGTCACGTATGCAAGCGGCGAGGGTGGGGCGTGGTCTGTGGGCGCTGGTCGAGCGTGGCGCACTAGCACGCTCTCGGCTCCTACGTAGAGAGACTTGGCAAGCTCGGGCAGTGTGGTCCAGGGGCTGGAAGTGCTCGAGGCTCGGATAGGGGGTGGCGGTGGACGGTGGAGTGCCTTCTAGACATGCTTGCTGTGCTTGGTGCGTCTCCTAGCTTGCTGTCGACATGAGGGTGGCAAGTTAGGCTCGACATGGTCACCATTAATGGCTATGCCAAGCTCACAGTGGTGCTAAGGCTTGTTAATTGGGCTAGATCATCTACTGAGAGTGTAGTGAGAGCTAGAGATGGAACAAGGTTGGCCAAAATCACTTCTCATTATAGTGTCTGTTGTTTGTTTGTTTGCTGCAAACAAGGTGTTTGATGAAATGGGCGAAAGAAATTCAAATTTGAATTTTGGATTCAAACTTGGTGGGTTTTCTAGGCACATACTAGGGAGTCTCTGGTTAGTTGGATTAGTCAAGGGGCACTGGTTTGGTTGGGTTTTGAAAATGTGTGATCTTCACATATGATGAAGATTCAATTTTGAATTGTCATTTGAATGAGGTTGCCAAATGTTTATGCAAGTTTGAAAGGTGGGCTTTGCTTCACTTTTACTTGGTCTAGAAAGGGCTGAAAAGAATTGGGAAAGTTTCTGTTTGGAATCTTGGACTAGAAACACTCAAAGTGACCTAGTGAGCAAGATTGGCAAAAATGACCATTTGCATTAATTGAGTTGTTTTTGATTTTCTCTGTATTTGTTTCTGCATAGAAAAGTTTTATATGATGTTATTTTCATCTTTAAACCATTTCTTGCTATTTAGGTTAATCACACAAGTTCATTCATGCATTTATCAAATCATCACATACACACATGCATCATATGATTTTAATTACTCAAAGTTTTTGTTAACCCTAATTATAGTGATTAGAGTTTGATGATCATTGTTTTATATTTTTGGGATGTTACACTAATTGTGTATCGTGTAGGACTCTATAACCTGTCCGGCTAGGACTTTGCCTGTAACCCTAGGATATGGCGACTATATAAGCCAAACGTAAAGGAGCCTTTAGGGCACCGATTAAATCATACCTCACATAGAGAACCAATCCCTGTAACTCGGCATATTTCCATTATTGTAATTTATAGCAGGAGTAGGATTGCGCCATCATCGTGGGATCTGAACCTGGGTAAGTTGTGTTACCTCGTACCCGCCAACCTTCCGCCTTACCCCACGTCTCTAAACATGCACTATGAGGACTCATCCATGGTGTACTTGTCGGTAATACCACGACAGTTGGCGCCCACCATGGAGCAAGAGGCGCTAAGGGCTCTACAACGGCTGAGGTCAAAGCTCTTCGCAGGAATCGGCAAAACTGTAGCCATCGGCCGCATTCTCTTCTCCGGAAACATTCCGATTGTACCTCCCGACGAGCTCTGTATCCCGGCGAAGAAGAACCCCACCCGCTGCTCGATCGTCCCAATCGGGGACATCCACCTCTTCATGGGAGAAACCGACTCGGGCGCTAGTTCCCTGGAAGTCGGAGGATCGTCAAGGCCCGCACGGACCGCCTATGGGCAGGATACGTTCGCGAAAGGATCAAAGTCGGATCTCTCTTTAGAGTTTGCTCGCTTAGATCGGAAAAATTCAAGGACCACCCAAACCGCCCCTATGCAGGATATAATGGTGGAAGATCGCTGCAAGTCCACCGGCTTCGCCCGTGCATCTGGAAAGCAGATATCACAGTTTGTTGGCGTGGTGACTATCTTCGATCTGGCGCGTTGTGTTCTGAGAGAGGGTGAAAACCACCGTGATTACCTAGCCAGGTGTCTCCGTATACAGGCTGATCTGGAGCATTACCCCAATGATGATGCTATCTATCACTTTGTGGAAGGGCTGGACCGCGGTACACTTCTCCGGCATAAGCTAAGGCGGCAATGGGCCTCAGGACGTCTCACTTTTGAGGGCATGGTTGACACCGTCAATAACTACACGGCTGCTGAGGCAGAAGCTCAGGCAGTGCTCGCAGCCATACCCGGCGCCCCGTCGCCTCAGCCACCGCCTCCAGTCAACATCCCTGCAGCCTCAACATCTTATTCCGTCGTCGAGGAAGCCCCCGCACCCTCTGACTCCATTTTGGATGCCATCTACGCTAACATCTGCATGGACTCGAAGGAGATGGATATCAACCCGGAGGAACTCGACTCTGCTATGCAGGAGATGGAGGAGGACATCAAACGCAAGGAGCAGGCTGACAGGGCCATCACATCTCGAGAGGTATTCGTCGCCATTGGGAGCGTGATGGAAGATGACCAAACCGGACAAGCTTCGCCTAAGGCGCTAGAAAAGGGGAAGGGATCAGCTGATGCTGTCGACAATGATCGTGCAAAGGCCATGCCTCCTCCGCCTAACCCAGTGCAGCAGCCGCAGGAACTCAACATCGATCCGAGTAACCCCAACACTGCAAATTCTCCGCCTTCGGCATCTACGTCCGCGACTGCCCAAATCACTCCTGCTGATAGAGTGATGTACGACAATTTGCTCGTCGAGCCCATGACCGTGGCTCATATACGAAACATAGTCCATCTTGAAGAGAAGCACCGATAGCTACTGGAGGAAGCGCAGGCCATCGCGGAGCAGGGCGCAAATCTAGATCAAGATCTAGCCAAGGCGCAAAAATCAATCGAGAAAGCTAGATCCATGGAGGCCGAGTACAAGACTTTTCTCAAGTAGCAGAAGGCTAGGAAAGCTCCGTCTCGCGTCATCAATGATCCTGGTGTACCGCACAACCTAGGATGGGCTCCCCGGAAGCCGCCACAAGCCAAGCCATACAGTGACAGCGAAGGCAGGAAGGTCATGCCCACTCCTATTCTCAACTTAGCCGTTGACAAGACCCTCCTAGAGCTGGATAGATCACTCGCAGCTGTGGAACATGTCTATGAACTTGTAGCGAAGGTGGTCAAACAATAGGAAAATGCCACCTCTCAGAGGCTTGAGTCTAACCCAGCATATTGCCAGTCTAGCAATCCTAAGCCGCCAAGGGAGCGATCTCCTCATGATGTCGGGTCCTAGACGGGTTCATCAGAGTGAATACGGAGGGATGCGCGCAACATGAAGGACGCTATCCCCATATCCTCCGACCACGAAGGCAAGGCTCATCCTCGTCACCCATATCCACCGCCCCGTTCTCCTCGACATCGCGAATACCCAAAGGCTCACCATCGTACAAGCATGCCTCCGCCAAGGCACCCTCAGGGCGGCATCGTCATTCGTGACAACGCAGAGCAGCCCCGTCACAACGGAGAGAGCAACCAAGGACACAAGAGCAGGTCACGCCATGACCCTCGATGTTCGACAAGCAACTGCGACAGATGCAAGGCGTTCACGCAGCCCATGGCGGAGGGGGCCCATGTCGTTCACGCAGCCCATCCCCTGGTGGCAAGAAGAAAAGAACAAGCCTGGAGCCATACGACGCACGCTCACACCTGGACAAGATTCACGAGGCCCGGGAAGGACAGTACCTAGGACCATGTTGCTTTGGACCTGTAATACGGACCGCAACTTACCCCAAGGTTTTCCGGATTGACAAGACGATCAACCCTATGACGGCACCGCCAAACCAGCTACGTGGTTGCAGGATTACGTCAACACGGTGGAGATCACCGTGGGAAGCCCCAACGTTGCCGTCAAGTACCTCCCACTGATGTTGACGGGCACGACCCTCCAATGGATTGATGACTTGCCGAAAAATTCCATCGTCAACTGGTTCGACATGCAAGAAGCATTCACCAGAAACTTTGAGGGTACGTACAAGCATCCCTGCACAGTTGGTGATTTGCAACGTTGTATGCAAGAGAAAGACGAGACATTTCGAGCCTACCTCTCCCGCTGGCTGGATATGAAAAATTCCTGCACAGGAGTGCACAATCAGACCGCTATGGCCGCCTACATTGATGGCTTGGAAAAGGGTACATTGCTCCAACATAAGTTGAAGCGCCTGTAGGACAATCACAGACTAGATCTCAATCAGATGATCTCTCTCGCTAGTGAGTTCGTGGCTGCCAACGATGATGCTCGCGACTCCTTGTCGTCAATGTTCAATCCCAACCCAAGCCAAGAGGAATAACAACATCAAGCGGAAGAGTCCGCTAGAATAAAAGCCAGCCTCCGACATGGTCGTGATGACGTTTGCAGGATGAGGTGATGGCGAACAGCATGGCCGAGCACGGGGAGCTGGCCGTGGATAGCAGCGAGGTAGTGAAACTACCCCGGCAGCTCCCCGCGTTCCCTAAATGTACGAGGAGTACCGTGATATGCCATGCCTTGTACACCTCGACGCCAACGACAATTCTACTCACACCAATTGCCATTGCAAGTTCGTCAACGACCTCAAGGAGGACGCGGTGTCCGGGTAGAAACGAAGTAGGAAGAACAGACCGCGAGGCAAGGGCAAAGGGAAGAAGAAGGAAGAGGAGTCCAAGGATTCAAGTGACATGGACGAGGACGTTATCGTGGTATTGCCGACGAGTACGCCTTGGAGGGGTCCTCACAGTGCGTGTTTAGAGACATGGGGGAAGGCGGACGGTTGACGGGTATGAGGTAACACAGCTTACCCAGGTTCAGATCCCACGACGGTAGCGGAATCCTACTTCTGCTATAAATCACTATAAGGGCAATATGCCGAGTTACAGAGATAGGTTTGTTGTGCAAGGTTGTATGAGATTGTCTGAAGTTGTGCCCTAAAGGTTCCCATAGGCCTGACTTATATAGTCGCCAGGTCCTAGGGTTACAGGGAAAAGTCCTATCTGGATAGGTTACAGAGTCCTACACCGTCTATTATTAGTCTTGCGTGTCTTGCACTCCAAGGCTCCGGGTACGTAAGTGACTCCAAGCGTAGCCTTCCTTTATCCGGCATGGGCCTCCCTTATGGATCCATCTAACTGGGCCGCCCAGCAGGCCATGGGCCATGCTACCAACTGTGGGCCACCCGGGTTATCCGGATAGGAGACATGCTATGAGGATACCCATATAGCATATCCCCAACAGTAGCCCCCGGAGAACTCCGAGATCTTGCGTCGTATTGCCTCTTCACGTGGAATGCTCTGCCTAGATGGATGTCGGTAAATCATCAAGCAATATCTTGTAGTCCTCCCAAAGAACCCTACAAGGTTTTCTCGTTCTTCAACTTGTAAGTCGGAGAATTGCTGAATCTTCCATCGTACTCTTCCATAGCCGGACTGGATCCGTCCATGCCGGAATCTTCTGATGTGATGGCTCATCTGCCTATGTGAGCTAGGGCGACGTAGACGTAGGTTAGCGACGCCTCATAACTCACGCATGTAGAGAACGCAATCATGTCCACTTTTCCCGCGCGAGCGATACGAAATGTTGGCAGCGATGGTTGGGACGTGGCGAAATTTTCGCGCACGTTCGCACACACGTCGTCTACGCGGCAACCGTCCGATCAAGCTGCATGAATCTTGATGCTGGAGACCATAAATAGTAACTGTGGTGGAGTTTTTTACTTTTCACCTCATTCTCTCTTCGCATCGTATTCTTCCTCTAGCGAGCGCCCCCTCGAGCTCTCCGCGCAACCTTGCGAAAAACCCTAACTCTCAATCTCGCCAGTCACTCCCAAACTCGTGCAATGGCCAGCAGCAGCTCTACTCCCTCGATGGCGGTGTCGGGCGAAGCCGCAGCGAAGCCGGCGAGCTCCGTCGTCGTGCCCCTAGAGGGCCTGGTCATCCCCATCTCCGCGGTGGTCGAGGCCACCGGCGGCGACCATAATCCAGTGGCGCTAGAGCTACTGGAGGAGGACAACGACTCCCACAAGGGCGATTCGCATGGTTTGGACATCATGGACCACGACATCAAGGAGCTGATCGTCAAGGGCTATCTCCCCGCGATGGAGGGGCTCACCTGGCGGGCGGCGTCGGCCGGCGAGGTCACACCTTCTCCCCAAGCCGGAGAGAAGGTGTACCTCAAAGCACAATTGGTACGCGACGTCTCCCTGCCCATCTCTAACTTCTTCCTTTCCGTCTTGAACCACTACCGAGTCCAGCCCCAAAACCTTTCTCCCAATAGTATCCCAGCGCTCAACAATTATGTGGTGCTCTGTGAGGGTTACTTAGGGATTAATCCTAGGCTAGATCTCTTCGTGTATTTCTTCACCCTTAAGCATGAAGCCGGAGCAAGCAAGGACAAACTTACAAATTGTGGCACCATAAGCTTCAAGATCCGTCCTAGCCGGCGGTTCCCCGACATCGTCGGCCACGAGTCCTGCAAGAACTAGCAACGTACTTACTTCTATGGCCCAGATATCCCTCTGGCCTGCCGAGAAGTAACGTACCCCGACTTCGTTCATGGAGCCGCCGCCGAAACTTTGACATGGAGATCCCAGGCCTCCCTTCCCTACGACATCAACGCTTCCTGCGCCATAAGGCGGATAGAGTGGTTCGTAGAGACGGGTTTGACCGGCTTGGACCTAGCCATGTGCTGGTTCATCAGGCGAATCCAGCCTCTGCAGCACCGCGTGAAGTTGATGGACGAGTATACCAGCGATAGAAGGGATAGCCTCCGCATCTCCGTGGACAATTTCTCAAGCGACTCCGTCAAGCTCCGCCTCAAGGACATCGTTAAGGTGATGGACAAGAAGCGTGGCTTCACCATCACCTACGACATGTTCGTTGATAGCAAGTGCCCAAAGGTAATTATTTATTTTCCGTGTATGACATATACTCTAGTTCTTCCGTCTAGCCATTATCATATTATCTAACATGGTGGTTCTTCACCTTACAACTTAGCGACATAGATGAGGACAACATGTCTCCTCAAATCTATGATCTAAAGATGAAGGAAGTCACCATCGTGTCCGACGACGATGATCCATTGGCGCGAAAGCGGAAGAGCTCCACCTCTGATGCTGCTGACGGAGGCAAGAAGAAGAATATGAAGGGTGGAGCGTCCAAAAAGACTACCGCCGCCCTAGAGGCAGAGAAAAGAAAGACTACAGGGATCCCTTTTGCCAAAGAACCCCCTCTTGTGTAAGCTTCTTTCTCTCTGACATTGTCTATTTATCTGTCTTGTTCCTGTACTTATGTATTTTGCATGTTTCAAGAAGAAAGCCATGACCAGCTTGAAGAAGACCTCCAAAACATTGGGGTCTTCTAGAACCATCAAGGACATGCTGCATCGCGACGCATCTCCCGCCATCGCCCCTGTCAATCCCAGCGTCAAGCCCTCCTCCGCTCCAACAAGCTCACAAGTTAAGGAGGCATCTGGCCCTTCCACCATGGAAGTGGACTCAGGTGCTTCTACTGAGATTGCTGTCGTCGGCGAGCAAGCGACTCAGGAGTGTGCCGCACACCCAATGGTTGAAGCTCCGGCTCAGGATGCCATCGGTGGCGGTAAGGCTGTGGTGGAAGCTGGTACTTCTGCCGTCGGCGGCGCCCTCACACCCAAGATAACCATAGAGTATCCAAAGATAGTCTATCCGGTACTTACGCCGGATAGAACTGCTCTGGTTCCTGGTGCGGCGCCAACATCTCCGACGTGCGATCTAGAGGAGCTTCTGCGACAAGCAGAGATCTTGCAAGGAAACATCGTATCCTTTGGCAAGCTATTGGCCGAGAGTGCTACTAACCTCAAGATCATTGCACTTGTAAGTTTTATTTTCCTTTACATTTCATATGAGTATCCCACTGTAGCCCCGAGGATTTAGACGAAAAACCATAGGCCTTTGCGTCTAGATGCTCTAAGAGTGACTAAGCTAGAAAACTTCTCACTGTAGCCCCAAAGCATATAGGTGGAATGAACTATTCCAACTAAATGCTTTAAGAGTAGCATACGCAGTGTTTATAAATTTCAATACTGTAGCCCCCAAGCCTCTAGTTGTAACTGAATCAGTTCCGACTAGATGCTTAAAGAAAAGCTAAGCATACATCCGAGTTAAAAACTTTATACTGTAGCCCCCAAGCTTCTAATCAAGAACTGAATCAGTTTTGACTAGATGCTTAAAGAAAAGCTAAGCATATTGCTAAGTTAAAAAACTCTCGTTGTAGCCCCCGAGCGTCTAGGTGGAAATTTTCCGGCTAGATGCTCCAAGCAGAAAAAACAACGTTTAATTTTTTCTTTTTTCCACAGAACAAGAATGCTCGGTGGGGCATGGCCAACAACAAGTACCAGAAGATGCGCGCAGACCTGGAAGCCGAAATGGGTAAAACTGACTTCTTGAAGGAACAGATCATCAAGAGAAAGCGTCTGTTGTTCCTTTCTTTTTCGTATTCCGACTTGAACTTGTGTATTCTCTGAGTACTCACTGTGTACTTTGCTTTCTCTGACTTGCAGAAACCATTGCCAAGGCTAAGGACATTGTCGAGCAATCCAAGCACATTCAGGAGATAGATAGCGAGAACAAGATCCTTAAGCATGAGAGGAAGGACATGCTGAAGATGCATGAAGAATCAATGAAATCCCTACAGGACTCCTCCACCAAGGAGATGAACCGCTTGAAGGAGGAGATCTCAATCTTAAGAGATCAGAAGAAAGCTGCTGATGAGTAGAATCAACGCCATCATGAGGCGTACAATCTCCTCCAACAAGAACAGGACTCCTTGGCAGATACCCTCTGGCAAGCTGAGGCTAGCATCTCTAGTAAGTGATTCTCCGTCTTGGATTTTTGTAGTCTAGATACTCTGAATTTTTGAACTCATGTGCTCCTTTTCGGAATTTTCAGCTCCTATGGGTTTAACCCGGTCGCCTCCTCCATCAAAGGAATGCATGGTTCTTGCCGGCAACTTCATCAACACCGCCATGACGCAAGCCAAAGAGATTGCCAAGCCCCTCCAGATCAACATCAAGGCATCAGACTCTATGACGAAGTTCTCGGAGATCCTGCGCCGAGCCCCCGAGTGTATCACAAGCTGGAAAGCTTCATGTGCACGGGCCGGTGCAAGGATGGCGCTGTCCATGGTAAAGGCACACTATGAAGATGCTGACATCGACACGGTAACCTCTAGCATTCCCGACATAGATGAAGATGGCAAGGAAATAAACCATGAGTCCATCTTGTCATCCCTCGCGAGCTATGACACCAGAGTTGCCAAGTTAGTCGATGTCAACATCTTCGTGCCGATGAATACCATCTATGGCGGCAACCAAAGCCCCTCCGAGTCCCTTCACACTGCCGACTTCGAGGGTGATTCTCCTGCTGCCGATGACGCTGCTTCCAAGTCGCCTGCGCCAAAGGAATGAAAAACAACTTGTAATATTTGTTTCACCTTTGATGCGTCTGCGGAAGAAACTATGTATTAACTTAAGGCGGAAAACAATGATGTATGTCCTGCTACTTAAGAACCAGTTTTCAGCATGTATATATTTTTTAAGCAAGTGTTGGCTTATCCATTACTTTGGTTCTTATGCTTGACTTTTCGTGAGTTGGAAGACTCGTTGTCGAAACCATACGCTCAGGTGATGATGCCCAATGGCACCACCAATAACCTAAGCACAAAATCACCAACAATAAGTGCCGAAAGTCACTACTCCAGAATCCACATAAAAACGACAAAGAACGTGTAGACCAGAAAACTTAAGCTAACGCCCGTAGGCGGAATTTTCACAAGTGCAATCGCAAAACTTGTGCATAAAGGTTTTATATGATCCAAAAATGAACACTAAAGGAGGTAAAAGATTCCGAAATTTGAGTGAACCAGAGAGATTTATTTCATTGATCATATAAGAGGTACACAATCAGATAAAAAATACTAAGTGTAAAAAGGACGTAGCTGTGCTATGTTCCATGACCGATCAAGCTCCGGGTAGTCATCATCCGGGACACGTCGCTTACGCTTATGATCCTCGTTGGGTCTATCCTTCAGTTCACGATTGTCAACAAGGTAGTAAGACCCATTGAGTAGCGCCTTGCTTATGATGAACGGTCCTTCCCATGGCGGGGATAATTTGTGTGACTCTTCTCCTTAAGTCGGAGCACCAAATCCCCCTCTTTAAACGAGCGATGCCGAACGCGGCAACTATGGTAGCTGCATATCTTCTGCTGGTAGATGGCGGATCTTTGCATGGCAAAACGCGCTCCTCCTCGAGAAGGTCCACATCTAGACGTCTGAATTCTTCAGCGTCATCTTCGTCGTAGGCGGCAACTCTTGGTGCATCATGAAGTATGCAAGAAGGTAGGATGGCTTCTGCTCCATATACCATGAAGTAAGGGGTGTAGCTGGTGGATCTGTTGGGTGTAGTTCGTAAACTCCACAACACAGATGGCAATTCTTCCGCTCAGGCTCCAGCTGCTCTATGTAGCGGTGCCTCAAGACGTGGCTTGATTCCCTACAGAATTAATCCATTTGCTCGCTCAACCTGACCATTGGATTGTGGGTGTGCCACAGATGCAAGGTCAAGTCGGATGCCCTTCTCCCAATAATAAGCCTCCACTTCTCCGAGAGACAAGTTGCTGCCATTGTCGGTGATAATGCTATGTGGGAGACCAAATCTCACCACTAGATCCCGGACAAACCTGAGGGCAGTTGCCCCATCAAGCTTTCTAATGGGTTTAGCTTCTATCCATTTGGTGAATTTATCAACTGCTACTAGCAGATGCGTAAATCCACATGGTGTCGTCTGTAACGGTCCCACCATGTCTAGCCCCTGCATCGCAAACGCCAAGTTATTGGTATTGTTCGCAATTCTTCAGCAGAACATGTGGTTGTCGGCATCATCTCGCATCCCATGCATGTCTCAACCAGCTTGTCGCGTCAAGGGTCACTAGTAGTAGAATCCTTGCCGGAAGGCTTTCGCGACCAACGATCGAGGAGCGGCATGATGCCCGCAATCTTCGAGATGGATTTCACGTATGATTTCCATACCTTCTAGATGGGAAACACACTTTAGGTATACACCAGTAGTGCTCCTTTTGTAGAGCTGTCCATTGATTATGGTACCCTTTAAACCTTTTGTTACTATTATTATTTGCCGTCTTTCGACCTCGTCGTTAGGCAAAGTTCCGTGTTCGAAGATATTACATGAACGATTTTGTCCAAGCCGGGGGAACCTTTCCCACCATGTGGACGAAAGAGTCAGCTCTATCCGGATTGTCTATGTCGGCTCCCTTCACGGATGGTGTACGTAGATGCTCTAGGAAAACTCCTGGCGGAATTCTTTTGCGCCCTGATCCAAGCTTAGATAGCAGATCAGCCGCCTCGTTTTGCTCCCTAGGCACCTACTTGACTTCGTAGCCCAAGAAGCTCTTGGCTATCTCGTCCACTTCGTCTCGATATGCCTCCATCATAGGGTTCCGCGCATTCGTGACCACCTTTGGGCAACCAAGTCGGAATCTCCACAGCAAACTATGCGCTTGATGCCAATATCCTTGGCTACACGTAGTCCGTGAATGAGTGCTTCATACTCCGCCATGTTGTTCATAGCCTCGAAGTGGATCTATAGAACGTAGTGTAGCTTGTCTCATGTTGGTGACTGTAGCAATACACTAGCCCCCGAGCCGTTGAGCAGCTTTGATCCGTCAAAGTGCATCACCCAGTACTCTGGTTCCGGCAACGGAGTAGCATATGGCATCTCCATCCAATCTGCGATAAAATCCACCAACAATTGTGACTTGATAGCGTCGCGTCTCTTGTAGGTGATCTCGAAGGCGGCAACTTCAATGCCCCACTTCGCGACCCTTCCTATGGCGTCGTTGTTGTTGATAATGTCGGACAGTGGAGTCTTGCTCACCACTGTGATTGGGTGCTCCTAAAAGTAATGCCTCAGCTTCCGAGAAACAAGGAATACTCCATAATCTATCTTCTGGTAGTGCGGGTAACGCTGCTTGGACTCCTTCAAGACCTCGCTCACATAGTAAAATGGTCGTTGAACTCCGTGCTCATAGTCTGGTTCCTTCCGCTCTACCACGACGACGATGCTAATTACCCGGTTGGTTGCCGCCATGTAGATTAACAGGGGTTCTCCAGGCTCGGGTGCTGCAAGGATGGGCGTTGAGGAAAGAATCACCTTGAGCTGCTTCAATGCTGCATCTTCTTCGTCCGTCCACGTGAATTTGTCCGCCTTCTTCAACAACTTGTACAATGGCAAAGTCTTCTTTCCAAGTCGGCTGACGAACCGACTAACTGCTGCAACACAACCTGTTAGTCATTGAATGTCCTTTAGGCATGTCAGACGGTTTATGTTTAAGATGGCCTTGATTTTCTTCAGGTTGACCTCGATTCCACGCTGGAACCCCTAAGACGCACTTCTTAGGGTTAATAATCATGTTGTATTTCTGGAGATTATCAAAGGTTTCTTTTAAGTCGGAGATTAAGTCATTTGACTTTTTGGACATCACCGTGATATCGTCCACATAGGCATGAATGTTCCGACCAATTTGGTCATGAAGGAAATGTTGCATTGTCCGCTGGTACATAGCTCCTGCGTTTTTTAGCCCAAAGGGCATCGTAACATAGCAAAACATGTCGTATGGGGTAGTGAACGAAGTGGCCAATTGGTCCGACTTCCTCATCTTGATCTGGTGGTATCCTGAGTATGCATCGAGCCAGCCGTCGAGTCAATGACTTGGTCAATGCGAGGCAAAGCAAACGGATCTTTGGGGCATGCTTTGTTCAAGCCGGTGTAATCAACGCACATTCTTAATTCTTTGGTTCCCTTTTTGGGGAAAAGTACATGATTGGCCACCCATCGGGTGTGAAGGACTTCTCGGATAAATCTAGCCTTAAGTAACCTAGCTATCTCTTTGCCAATGGCGCGTCTCTTCTCATCTCCGAAGCGTCGTAGAGGTTGTTTCACTGGTTTGCATTTTGGATCAATGTTTACGCTGTGCTCGGCAAGTTCCGTAGGTACACCTTTCATGTCGGCAGGTTGCCAGGAAAAGATGTCCCTATTATCACGGAGGAACTCGACGAGCGCGCTTTCCTATTTGGGATCCAGGTTCGTCCCAATGGCGGTGACCTTGGAGGCATCGCCTACCACAAGTTCCACCGGCTTGGTCTCGATGGCGGCCTTGAACGCAGGAGCGGAGTCGGAGATCTGCTTCTTCGACACGGGCATCTCTGAGTCATCGACCTTGCTGTGGATCTCTTTGAATTCTTTGCTGTAGAGGACAGCTTCTGCGAAGGCTGCTTCATTAATCTCGTAGTCCCTTGCCTTGGTAAAGCTTCCGGATATGGTGATGACACCGTTTGGTCCGGGTATCTTGAGTTTGTTGTAGACGAAGCATGGGCTGGCCATGAACGTGTGGAAAATGTCACGGACGAATATGACGTGGTACACGCTCTTGAAGGGGACCACCTCAAAGTTCATGCGCTCTTGGCGGTAATTATTAACATCGCCAAAGGCAACCTGAAGTGTGATGCACCCAAGGGACCGAGCCTGTCGACCAGGAACTACGTCGTGCAAGATGGTGTTGGTCCGCTGTAGGTTTGCCTCCATCAAGTTCATCTTCTGCAGTGTATCCAGGTACCAGCGCGAAGAAGGCCCCCGTTTACCCCACTTTCCTTGGCACCCCAACTGTCTGGGCATAGAAAACCTCCCTGAGGATAATGATGACCACCCTACCCCCGCTCCCCCAGTACCTGCGCTGGTCGGAAGTTTCAATCACTTGGGACAGGAAGTATCACCCATACTTCATCCCAACGAAGAACCAATAATCCATGGTCGTCAAAACTTTTATTAACGGCAACGAGTTCACCAAATGTATGGTGGACAGTGGAAGCAGCATCAACATCATGTACCTGGATATATTGCACAAGATGATCTTTACGGAGACCAACCTAAGGTGGACCAGCACCATGTTCCATGGCATAGTTCCTAGCCGGGAGGCTCATTCCCTTGGGTGCATCATGCTTCCGGTCGCTTTTGGTGATGTCAACAATTACTGCCAAGAACGCATGACCTTTGAAGTGGTCCCTTTCAAGAGCGTGTACCACGTCATATTCGGACGCGACATCTTCCACACCTTCATGGCCAAGCCATGTTTCGTCTATAACAAGCTCAAGATACCTGTACCAAACGACGTCATTACCGTAACCGGAAGCTTTACAAAATCAAGGGACTACGAGATTGGAGAAGAAGCCTTTGCGGAAGTTGTCCTCTACAACAAAGAGTTCAAGGAGATCTAGAGAAAGGTCGATGCCTCGGAGATGCCGGCATCGAAGATGCAGATTTCTGATTCTGATCTCGCCTTCAAGGCCGCCATCGAGACCAAGTTAGTGGAACTTGTGGTAGGCGATGCCTCCAAGACCACCGCCATTGGGACGAACCTGGACCCTAAATAGGAAAGCGCGCTCGTTGACTTCCTCTGTGAGAATAGGGACATCTTTGCCTGGCAACCTACCAACATGAAAGGTGTACCTAGGGAACTTGCCGAGCACAGCTTGAATATTTATCCAAAATGCAAACCGGTGAAACAACCTCTACGACACTTCAGAGACGAGAAGAGTCGCACTATACACAAAGAGATAGCTAGGTTACTTAAGGATAGTTTTATCCGAGAAGTCCTTCACACCTGATGGGTGGCGAATCCTGTACTTGTCCCCAAAAAGGGAACCAAAGAATTAAGAATGTGCATTGATTACACCGGCTTGAACAAAGCATGTATGAAAGATTCGTTTGCTTTGCCTCGCATTGACCAAGTCATTGACTCGACGGCTGGCTCGGAGCTTTTGTGTTTTCTAGATGCATACTCAGGATACCACCAGATAAAAATGAGGAAGTAGGACCAATTGGCCACTTCGTTCACCACACCTTACGGCATGTTTTGCTATGTCACGGTGCCCTTTGGGCTAAAAAACACATGTGCTACCTACCAGCGGACTATGCAGCATTGCCTACACGATTAAATTGGTCGGAACGTTCAGGCCTATGTGGACGATATAGTGGTGATGTCTAAAAAGTCAAACGACTTAATCTCCGACTTAAAAGAAACCTTTGATAATATCCGGAAGTACAACATGATGCTTAACCCAAAGAAGTGCATCTTCGGGGTTCCAGCCAGCAAATTGTTGGGCTTCATTGGTTCCTAGTGTGGAATCGAGGTCAACACGGAGAAACTCAAAGCGATCCTAAACATAAACCGTCCGACATGCCTGAAGGAGATCCAACGGCTAACAGGCTGCGTTGCAGCAGTAAGCCGGTTCGTCAGCCGACTTTGAGAGAAGGCTCTGCCGCTGTACAAGTTGCTAAAGAAGGCAGACAAATTTACATGGACGGACAAAGCAGATGATGTTCTTAAGAAGCTAAAGGAGATACTTTCCTCTGCACCTATGCTCGCAGCGCCCGAGCCTATGGATCCTATGTTGATCTACATGGCGGCCACCATTTGGGTAATCAGCATCATCGTGGTGGTGGAGCGGAAAGAACCAACGCCTGAGTATGGAGTACAACGACTAGTTTACTATGTAAGTGATGTCTTGACGGAGTCCAAGCAGCGTTACCCGCACTACCAGAAGCTAGCTTATGGAGTGTTCCTTGCTTATCGGAAGCTAAGGCACTTTTTCTAGGAGCACCCTATCACAATTGTGAGCAAAGCTCCACTGTACGACATCATCACCAACAGCGACGCTACAAGAAGGGTTGCAAAGTGGGGCATTGAACTTGCCGTCTTCAAAATCACCTACAAGAGGTGTGACGCTATCAAATCACAGGTCTTGGCGGATTTCATTGCAGATTGGACGAAGATGCTAGATGCTACCCCTGTACCAGAGCCAGAATACTGGGTAATGCACTTTGAAGGATCAAAGCTACTCAATGGCTCGGGGGCTGGTCTACTGCTACAGTCACCAACGGGGGAAAATCTACACTACCTTCTGCAGATCCACTTTGAGGCTACAAATAACATGGCGGAATATGAAGCACTCATTCACGGACTTCGACTTGCCAAGGATGTTGACATCAAGCACATAGTTTGCTATGGAGATTCTGACTTGGTTGCCCAGCAGGTGGCTGGCACCTAGAATGCGCGGAACCCTATGATGGCGGAATATCGAGACGAAGTAGACGAGATAGCCAAGTGCTTCGAGGGCTACGAAGTCAAGTATGTCAAGAGGGAGGAAAATGAGGCATCTGATCTACTGTCAAAACTTGGATCAGGGCGCAAACCAATTCTGCCTGGCATTTTTCTGGAGCATCTACGGACACCATCCATGAAGGGTGCGGACCCCGAGAACCCGAATAGAGTTGACTATTTTGTTCATACAGTAACAAAGGTCCCTCCGGCTTGGACAAAACCGTTCCTGGAATATCTCGTACACGAAACTTCTCCCATCGACGAGGTTGAAAGTCGGCAAATAGTACGTCGAGCAAAGGGCTATACCATAATCAATGGACAGCTCTATAAAAGAAGCACCACTGGTGTATACCTAAAGTGTGTTTCCTAGCAAGAAGGTGTTGAAATCCTTCATGAGATCCATCTCGGAGATTGCGGGCACCACGCCGCTCCTCGATCGTTGGTCTCCAAAGCCTTCCTGCAAGGATTCTACTAGATGACGGCGAAGGCGCACGCCGACAATCTGGTTGAGACATGTATGGGATGCCAGTACTATGCCCGACAACCACATGTACCGGCTCAGGAATTGCGAACAATACCAATAACTTGGCCATTTGCAGTCTAGGGGCTAGACATGGTTGGTCCATTATAGACGACACCTTGTGGGTTTACGCATCTTCTAGTAGCAGTTGATAAATTCACCAAATGGATAGAAGCTAAACCCATTAGAAAGCTTGATGGGGCTACTTCCCTTAGGTTTGTCCGGGATCTAGTGGTGAGATTTGGTATCCCATATAGCACTATCACCGACAACGGAACCAACTTGTCACTTGGGGAAGTGGAAGCCTATTGTTGGGAGAAGGGCATCCGAATTGACATTGCATCTATGGCACATCCACATTTCAATGGGAAGTTGAGAGAGCCAATGGATTAATTCTGCAGGGAATCAGGCCACGTCTAGAAGCACCCGCTACATAGAGCAGCTGGAGCCTGGGCGGAGGAATTACCATCTATTATGTGGAGTTTATGAACTACACCCAACAGATCCACCAATCACACCCCTTATTTCATGGTATATGGAGCAGAAGCCATCCTGCGTTTCGACATCATTCACGATTCACCAAGAGTTGTCGCCTACGATGAAGATTACGCTGAAGACTCCAGACGCCTAGATGTGGACCTTCTCGAGGAAGAGCGCGTATTGGCATGCCAAAGATTCGCCATCTACCAGCAGGAGCTATGCAGCTACCATAGTCACCGCATGCGGCATCGCTCGCTTAAAGAGGGGGATTTGGTGCTTCGACTTAAGCAGAATAAGTCACACAAATTATACCTGCCATGGGAAGGACCGTTCACCAAGAGTTGTCGCCTACGATGAAGATTACGCTGAAGACTCCAGACGCCTAGATGTGGACCTTCTCGAGGAAGAGCGCGTATTGGCATGCCAAAGATTCGCCATCTACCAGCAGGAGCTATGCAGCTACCATAGTCACCGCATGCGGCATCGCTCGCTTAAAGAGGGGGATTTGGTGCTTCGACTTAAGCAGAATAAGTCACACAAATTATACCTGCCATGGGAAGGACCGTTCATCATTAGCAAGGCACTACTCAATGGGTCTAACTACATCGTTCACAATCGTGAACTAGAGGATAAACCAAACTTCTATTGTTTGATGAATTGCTTTTAGCTGCTAATTGACTTGATTGCTTAGGAAGTAGCATGAGCCACCCTATGAGCTCATCCTTTAGGATCAAGCTAGATCAAGAATACAACTCCTAAGCAAATCCTATAAGTTTGATCTGATCTCTAGTCACTAAGGTGGTCCTCTCATCTCTTACTCAGATCAATCAAGGGTGAAACCCTTCTGATAGTTTCCAACTTAATGAAGACCAAATATAAGAATGGATCATTCCTACTCAATCAACACTTCATCATTATCCACTGATGATGAATTGGAACCTTGCATCATCTCAAAACCCTCCTCTCATACATGCTAGTGCAAATCCACAAATCTGCCAAATTTGGCTAAGTCTGAAATCCTTATCTGGATTCAATCATTGGAACTCCACCCATTCCAATCAGTGTGCATTATTGAGAATGTACCTAAACCATCTTGTAGTACATCATCAGTACCACCAAATCCCACACTTTCCCCTGGCTAAACCCTTCTTGGACCCACTCATCCATGATGGTTTTGTAGTCAAGATAATAATCTTTTCTGCAAATCTTATCCTATTTCCTACTTTGTTAGAAGCTCACATCCCTATTCCACCTCCCCTTGACCAACTACTTGCATGGTTATGACCTACTAATCATGGTATATCAATCCACCCTTCACTTGTTTCCAATGGAGCTCTATGCTTCTTAAACCCAACTAGTTTATGAGGCATCATGACCCATCAGCTATGGCAGCCTTATTTTCAACAAAGTTTGCCATCACTTATAAACCACATCAAATACAACCAATTAAAACTCTTGATTCCATTATCATATATATAACTTGGTCTAATAATCCACCTATTTCTTGCATCAAGGAGAGCTCTGAGCTCACTAATCCAACCTTGTTTAGGTGGTATAAAAGTATCAAAACCCTAGATCATCCACATCTAGTTTCATACCATTTTGAAGGTAGAAATTCAAAACCCAAGGTTTCCAATGATGGATACTTCAAGTAGATATTATAAACATTGGATATAATCATTTACCAAATAATGCATGTAATTATTTGGAATCTAAAACTATTTAAATTCCATTCTTTGCCAAATCTTCAAACATTTCCTATAAAGGGAAGTTTGTTTATCTACAAGCTACTTTGTCAACTCAAGGCACATTTGATGCCTATTTATCATAACCTACCTTCCCAAACCAAAAATAAATATTCTTGAGATCCTTTATTATTCCTTTTTGCCCTTTTTGCTAAATGGTAGAAACAAGAAGTAATTTCTTGAAATTACTTTTCCTTCCAAATAAATTCCAAGAAAATTCCCCACTATGTAATATGTTATTTAGGATCATATGACACCAAAAACCAACCTTTTACAATGTAAAAATACCAAATGAGCTCCTATAAACTATTTATGCACTTTTTGAATAAATGCTTTTTAATGGACAACTAAATCTTGGAAAAATCTGAAACAATTCTCATAGAGGTATCTTGACCTCCTCTATCTAGCAGTACCGTTTCCCCACCTTTCTCAATACAAGTTTATATTTTTACTTCACAAGAACCATCAAGATCAATTCTAGCAAACCAATCAAAAAATTAACTAAATCTTATAAAAACTCCATCCAAACTTACTAGGAAGTTCTCCACAGCACCCCAACACCCCTCCCGGGAGAGCTACACTGTAGCTTGGTACTAGTCACCCTTGTACTATAGCTCTTGGAGAGAGAGTAGAAGTGAGATGTGTGGCCACAAACACTTGCCTAGCAAATATATCCACCCCAAGTAATGCATCCACCCCTCTGCCCGAGAGAGGGAAATGAAGGAGTTTCGGCCATGGCAAAGAACCTATCATAGCTCCCTCTCCCCTACACTTCCCATAATGCATGAGTCCTCCTCGTGCTCCCCTACCACTGATCTATCATCCCCTAGCCCCACACCCTCTCCCCTGCTCTCCTCCGCTCAGGACAGGGAGTTTCGAGCTCGGACATCTGCGAGGATTAAAGGGGCGGTGTGCTGGCCATACTCCACCTTTTCCTCCTATTTTTGATCTGGAATAACCTCCTCTGCCAGCCTCATCTAACCCTACCTGTGTTTCTTCTCAGGTCGGCTTCTCCAGGTGCCACCAACTAGCCTCTGAAGCCTGCATGACGGCGTGGTCTTGATAACCCTCCCCCGCGATTGAAACACATGCTCATGCCCATCATTCTGCTTGTCGCAGAGTTCTGACTCTCCTCCACCTTCTCTCTGCCGCCAGTAAGGTCCCCAGGTGCGCCACCGACCATTGCCTGAACCCGCTAGGGTTTATTCTCCAGCACACAGTCGCGAGGAAGGAGATGAACCGGCATTGTTGATCCCTCATAAATCGAACGTCTCCCGTTCCCCCGTACCTGTTCGGCCACCTAGAGACACTGACCCCTAGGCCTCGCTCATCAGTGGTTTAAAACTATGTCCCATGTGCGTGCACAACCCTAGGTGGGCCGAATCCTTCACCGTGCGGCCCACGGCCCTCAGATCTGGCCCAACGCTGCACTTCTCCCTTTTCCTTTAAATTTAAAAATCCAGATCTGCAATAATACCTGTTTGGTTTAAATTCAAATAAAAATGGAAAACTACTATATATGCTCAGATCTAAATTTTTACATGACCTTGTACCTTTTCTCAAACATGTAGAGCATGTCCCATGCCCCAAACGTTTATCAATATTTTCTGGTAATTACCCAACTAGAATGTATCATAATTAGTTATTAAATCCTCTAGTAAGTTTTATAGGACCAAATAAGTTAAGTAAGATTCCCTCTAGAATATAATTGAAAAACCCATTTTTTAGCTTTAGTCCCATACCATTTGAAGCCATAATTTGATCCTAGTAAAATTAACAAAATCAGTACAGATCTGACTTTAGAAAATTCTCTAGGTCAAACCAAAATGGGTAGTGACCTAATTCCAACTTCCAGTAGACATGCATACCAATATCTATCAAACCCCAAGAGTCCATATTTTTCTAAGCCCCTATTGATTTATTAGGAATTAAACTATTATGTGCATGTTTAATTCACTAATAAAACCACCCCAGTAGTTATGGAAATACAAAAAGAGTAATTCCAATTTAAACAGGAAGGTATATCAAATACCTAACATGTGCTCTTGGATTCACATGAAAATCTCTTGTAGATTAATTCTGGTTAAAAAGACAAAAGCCTTCCAAAACTACCTTTAGGAATTTCCCGAGGGCAATCTGGTAAATATTTTGATATTATTCCAACTCTCGTTGAATCAGTCCGTCAACTAAAAATTAATCATCCAAGGAAATAATTTTTGGAGCTCCAGAACTTTTCTAGTGATTTATTTCCCAAAACTAGAGTTTTATTCACTAGAAAATCCATTATAAATCAATGGTAATTGATAAAATAGTGAAACCACTTTTATTGGTTTCATTTTATCAATATCTTTCTGAGGATATCATTGTTGCACATTGATGTCATACAAAATATGTCTATGGTCCAAAACCCCTCTCCTACCTAGTTTCTAGAATATAAAACACATAGGAATTCCTTCTAATGCTTCCAAGACAATTCCAATCTTTCTAAATCCATTCTTCCCAAGACCTACTGAATTGTATCATGAGTTTATTAATTTCTTGTTGTACTTCTTGGATACTTGAATGCCTTGTTTGATTGTGGCCTTGCTTGTTTGCATGTTTGCTCGATGACGGCGATAGTTGCGATTGTTTGCCAAAGAGAAGAAGAGGTCCTCTTATTATTGGTATTGGCATTACTAGTATTCTGGTATTATAATGAAGTCAACATACATCTCTCTACTCATAGTAAAGCCACCATTCCCGAACTCCTATATTGACCTACTCTGTTTATCAGTTGTTTTGTATCTTGTTTATAAACTGCATTGTTACTTGCATGATTTGTTTTAAATAAAACAATGACAATAACTTGGCTCATCCAAGTTATGATGGAGTGTCCATTAGAAAATTCACCCTTATTGACACCCATCCTTACCCCTTTAGATCGAGGCTAAGATGCTTAGCATCTTCCCTCCTTGGAAACTACGGTTTTCGATGATAAAACTATTTTTGGGTTTTTACCCCACTACAAAGTTTTCAAAACAAAACTATTGGAAAGAGGCATTGATACATCATAAACGTATCTATAAGTTTTGATGCTACATGCCTGTTTTGTATCAACTTTCTTATGTTTTGTCTACACTCTGAGGTATTTTTATACATTTTGTAGAACTAACCTATTGATAAGATGCCATAGTGCCAGTTGCCTGTTTGCTGCTGTTTTTGGTTTTAAAAAAGCTAGTAAGGAAATATTATCAGAATTGGATGGGACAAAAGCCAATGTTCATATTTTACCAAAAGGAACACGGAGTCCGAAGGGAAGCTGAAGTGGGGCCTCGAGGCGGCCACACTTGGTGGCGGCGCGGCTAGGGGGCACGCCAGCCCTAGGTGTGGGCCCCATAGGCGCCCATCGACCTTTCCACTTCGCCTATAAAAGCACCCCGATGCAAAAACCCTAACCACCCAATCAAATCTCCACGAAAGAGTCCGTAGACACTGCCACCATCGTCAATAGATCGGGGGGATCTGAAGCTCTTCCCGACACCCTGCTGGAGGGGAGAGATCATCCCGGAGGGCTTCTTCATCACCATGCCATCCTCTGGAGTGATGTGTGAGTAGTTCACCCTTGGACTATGGGTCCATACAGTCGCTAGATGGTTGTTTCTCCTCCTTTGTGCTATCATGTTTAGATCTTGTGAGCTCCGTTCATGATCAAAATCATCTATTTGTAATCATACATGTTGTGTTTGTGGGGATCCGATGGATATTGAGATACTATGTTAGATTGATTATGGATTCTATCATGTCTATGTTATTTGTGATATTGCGTGCTCTCTGTTGTTAGTAGCTATCTTGGACAAGTAGATGCTTGCAACTCCAAGAGGGAGTATTTATGCTCGATAGTAGGTTCATGCCTCTAGTAATCTAGGGAAGTGACATAAATCTCTAACGTTGCAGATGTGTTGTTACTACTAGGGAGAAAACAATAATCCTTTGTCCATGGGGAAATTGTATTGTTTACATTACACACATTGCTTAATGCAATTATCTGTTGCTTGCAACTTAATACTGGAATGGGTTCGGATAATAACCTGAAGGTGGATTATTAGTCATAGATGCATTTGGATTACGGTCTATGTATTATGTTGTAATGCCCAAACAAAACTGGTGGGAGTCATGATGTCTAGTATATGCATTTTTATGGTTTCTCAATTTGTCAATTGCCCTGCTGTAATTTGTTCACCTAACATGCTATTTATCTTAATGAGAGAACCTATAGTGAACTATGGACCCCGGTCCATTTCTTTATCATTGATACACCATCTACTGTTACTGTTTACTTTCTACAAGAAAATCACTATCTTCCACACTATACATTGAATCCTTTGTTTTCAGCAAACCGGTGAGATTGACAACCTCACTATAAGTTGGGGCAAAGTTCTGTGGTTGTGTTGTGCAGGTTCCAAGTTGTAAGCAACACCTTGGAGTTGTTTCCTTACTCCTACTGGTTCGATAACCTTGGTTTCATTTCCGAGGGAAAACTTGTTGTTGTGCTCATCATACCTTGCTCTTGGGGTCTCCCAATAGGCTCTACTATCACCGAGCCAAATTAAGATTTTCTAGCGCCATTGCCGGCGAGTTAAGGACAGCTTCAGTCTCTTCCTCCTCGTCAGTCACTTTTCAGGGAGAAAGAAGATTCTTGCAAGGGGAGTCTCTCACAACCCATCTCTTTACTTTGTCTTTGTTTTTCTTAGTTTCTTTTGCTTTTTTTGCTTGTTTCTTTTTATCAAAAATACAAAAAAATAGTTTTCCTTGGTTTACTTTTTCTTCTAAAAAACACAAAAAAAATAGTTCTTTCTATGGTTGTCACCTTGTTTTTCGCTCATCATGTTGATCCCCAAGTTCACCCTAAAAGACTTTTCAATAGGTAGTGGCTCCATAATTGGGAAAGGTAATATTGAAGAATTCTTTAATCATGTTAGCAAGTATGAGGATATTGAGGATAGATCCTTAGTAGAACATGCTCCAAATTTTGAAATTGATGCAGCTTCTTTAGTTCACATGTTGGAGGCTAGGTTTGTTAACCTTAACCCCATGATGCAAGTAATTTTTCTTAAACTTAAAGATATCGAGGATACTGAAAAGAGAGATTTTATTCTAGAAACTTTGCTTAAGGAATTCAATGATGTTGCTAAAGAAGCTAGAAAGGTCTTTGATCATTTTAATATTCTAGGCTCATGTGTGGATGTTATGGGTACACTAGTAAAATTGGACAAAAACAAACCCAAGAATGGAGAGGAAATTAAAATACCAATACCTTTTAAACTTGTTGGAATGCATGAAGCTTTAGAATTTTTTTGATTGGATTGTTCCTGGAAACCTGTTTGATGATAATAGTGAACCCAAGAGTATTGAGAGAGGATCCTCTAGAGATTATTTGGATGATATACCATGCCTTGTTGAAGAAATTTCTGGTATTGATGTTAATGCTTCTTCATTCAAAAATACTTGATTCTTGCTTCCTATGCCTAACTTAAAGGCGTTAAAGAAAAGTACTATTGGGAGATAACCCAAATTATTTTTCTTTCAGTAAGTTTTCCTTTTGTTGAGTCTTGGAAGTTATTACTTCTGTAATAACCTCTTATTATCCTTTTTGTGCGGTTTTTGTGCCAAGAATAACCTCTAATGAAAGAGAAGTAAGATTTGGGGAAGTTGCTGTCCCGAAACAGATTTCTGTGCTTCACTGTAAAAATTCATGAAAAATCCCAGTATGTCAGATTGAGGTGTAATTTTCTGAGATTATGCCCCAGGTTGTTATATAACTTTCGTTAGTTCAACACTGTTCGATTTGAGCAACAGAAAGTCTTCGAAAAAATCTATTTTTACCTGTTGGTCTGTCTTGACAGATTTCTCCCATTATTTGCATTTGCCTCTTATCGGTTTCTCTTTGAGTTCTCCTTGATCAGTTGAACTTTTAAAAAGAAGTTGCTATAGTATCTTGTGTTCTAATGAAAGTTTTACTTGTGTTGAAACTAAACCCAAAGGCTTATTATCTTGAATTCACTAATGTTGCTAATGAAGATTGTGTGAAGTTTTGTATGAAGGAAATTTTCAAGTGTAGGGAAAGAACGATGTGATGAGATGAAGAATGGACAAAAGCTCAAGCTTGGGGATTCCAACCGTGTCACCCCAAGGAATATTCAAGAGGTACAAGTGTCAAATCTTGGGGATGCCCAAGGCATCCCCTTCTTCATCAATAAAAATCTTAGGTCTCTTTTCAAGACACTTCATTTTTATTGTTTCATGCAATTTTGTGTTATTCTTGGAGCATCTTTGTTTTTTTAGCTTTCTTTTGTTTGGTTTACTGAAATAAATTAGTTGGACCATCGCATTCTTATTTTGTTTCAAATAAGTTGATTGGTGTTGGAAAGGAGTAGAATGTTTCATGCCCAAGTGGTACAAAAGGAGCATTGTTTTGACTGTGGCATAGACTTTATCATGCCATGCTAGATTTTGCTTTGACCATATGATTAGTGATTATTGATGTAGCATGACTTGTTCCAAACAATTGAGATTGCTTAATGTGCCTTGAAAGAATCGTGTGTTGTTTAAGCATACAAAAGCATAATATTGTGGTATTCTCCTTTGATGCTTTGTTTGGGTTGACTTGGCACATGCTTACACAATGTTAAGACTCTGAACCAGTCACCTTAGGCTCTATGATCATTTAGTTTTTGACTTGTGATGCCACTTTATGCTTTAATTGATAATGTTTTGTCGCTTTGCATAATTATGGCCATTATTGCTCTCTTAGTTGGTCGCTCCCAGTCTTTCTGCTAGCCTCCACTTGTACTGAGTATGAGCTCTACTCGTGCATCCAACTCCCAAGTTATTCCAAAGAGTCCACTATAAATTCCTATACATGGTGTATCACACCATTCCAAGTATATTCATGTTTTTATATATCTTCCAAATTAAACTTGTTATGTGAAAATTAGTGATTAAAGCTCTCACAAACTTGATGGCACACTTTAATTTCTTGCACCGAATAAACTTGAACCATTGTGTCATCTATGTTCCTTATATACTTGCATTTATAAGTTGGGAATTAGCAGAACCATGCTGTCATGGGGAACGCTTTCAACACATGTACATATTATCCAGTTGATATCATGATCTTTTGTTTATGGATGTCGGGGGTGTGAAATAAAAGGGGAGCTTGTAAGTTCATGGAGGATTATATATGTGTTAGAGAAACGCCTGGGCGGCTAGCCTAATCCATGCCTAATCATGGTGGAAACTTGCAGCATAAACATAGTGAGCAATATATGAATCATATTCATAAAAGAAATATAGAAAAAAAGAGAAGATAAAAAAGCACCATACTCATGGTAATAAAAATATCGTTGAGATGCTCACTGTCTGTTGCCTTGTCATTTTGATATGGGATAGCTCCTGTGTCATGGGGTAAGGGGTACCCCGTTGGCGGTTCTCTATGATACACATATACTTACAATGACAAGAACTTGCTTGTGACTAAATTTGAGTAGTGATGTTCTCAGATCAATGTAGAGCTTCGTGGGGAGAGCCCAAGAGGAAGGTATGATGAGCACAACAGCAAGTCTTCCCTCAGAAAGAAACCAAGGTTATCGAACCAGTAGGAGGAAGGAAACGACTCAAAGGTGTTGCCAGAAACTTGGAAACCTGCACAACACAAACTCAAGACTTTGCCCCAACAAACAGTGAGGTTTTCAATCTCACCGGTTTGCTAAAAACAAAGGATTAACTGTATAGTGTGGAAGGTAATAGTAGTTTGCAGAAAGTAAACAGTAATAGTGGAAGATGTATCAATGGTAAAGATTGGACCGGGGTCCATAGTTCACTAGAGGTGTTCTCCTTAGATAAACAAACATGGAATGCTCGGTAAAGAAATTACAGCAGGGCAATTGATAGGACTGAGCAAGACATAACAATGCAATACTAGACATTCATGATCCTATGAGATTCGATTGGGCAATACAACAAGATACATAGACCGCCATCCAACTGCATATATGACTAGTAATCCACTTTCAGGTTATCATCTGAACCCCCTCCAGTATTAAGTTGCAAGCAATGGATAACTACTTTAAGAAAAGTGTGGAAGGTAAACAATCCACTTGTTCCATGAACAAGAGACCGTTGTTTTCTCCCTAGTAGAAACATCACATCTACAACCTTATAGATTTCTATCACTTACCTTAGATTAAATAGAGGCATGAACCCCCTATCGAGCATAAGTACCCCCTCTTGGAGTCACTATCATATACTTGGCCAAGATAGCTACTAGAAACAGAGAGCATGCAAGATCTCAAACAACACAGACATGATAGAATCAATAAGATAAAACCATCAATCAATCTGACATAGTAATCTCAATATCCATCAGATCCCGTCAAACACAACATGCATGATTACAAATAGATGATCTTGATCATGAACGGAGCTCACAAGATCTAAACATCATAGCACAAAGGATGAAATACAACCATCTAGATACTACATGGACTCGTAGTCCAAGGTGGAACTACTCACACTTCATACCGGAGGCTGGCATGATGAAGAAGAAGGCCTCCGGAATGATCTCCCCTCTAGCAGGGTGCCTAGAAGAGCTTCATATCCCCCGATCTAGGGACGATGGTGGCAGCGGCTACAGACGGTTTCGTGGAATATTGATTGGGTCCTTAGGGTTTTGGTATCGGGGGGTCTTTATAGGCGAAGAGGCGAGGCACGGGGGCAGCCAGGGCGGCCGCACCCTCTAGACGTGGGCCCACCTAGGCCGCGCGGCCAGGGGTGTGGCCCCCTGGTGGCTCTCCTCCGTCTCGTATTCAGGCTCCGTGTTCCCCACAGTAAAATATTGAATTTGGCTTTTGTCCCGTCCAATTCCGAGAATATTGATTTTCTGCTTTTTCTAGAACCAAAAACAGAAGAAAACAGGCAACTGGCACTGTGGCATCTTGTTAATTGGTTAGTCTAGAAAAACATATAAAAACACCTCAAAGTGTAGACAAAGCAAAGAAAAGTAGATACTAAACAAGCATGGAACATCAAAAATTATTGATACATTTCCGACATATCAAGTAGCACGAGGAACGGCCCTCGTACTCAAGGGACATGAGATTGCCAACTTATGATCTGTCAATCATATACTTCATATTTTTTTCACTTTAACCTTAATCACTTAAAGATGCCTATGATAGGGGCAATGCGAGCTAAAAGCTATTAAGTACCATAATTTTTGGAAGATCTTTATGAAACTTGAAATCCCTGCTTCCCTCTATGAAGGGCCTTTCTCTTTACTTTAATGTTGAGTCTCCATCATCTATCTTTATATACCAACTAGGAGAGAACAGTTGTCATTCTTAGTTTTATGTGCATTGTCCCAAAACTTATTGACTGATTCATAATGTTGATATTGCTTGTTCTTCACCTATTTGTATCTAGTCACCCTTATGAACTTTGAAGGTGTCCTATGCATTTATGTTTTTCTACACCATGAAGGACAAGCTAAATACCACTCTTGTTATGTTTTCTGTATGTGAAACAAACAAACATCTTTCAATGCATTGTTATTCATGATATTTGTTTGTACCCTTTCATGTTACAACATAGTTGCTATGTATTATTGTTAGAACTACATCTTTCATGATCATGTTTAGAGTACTTTGATCTCAGCTATCAATGCTTTACAAATACCTTGATCAAAGTTGTGATAGCATGTCACCTCAAAAATTATTCTTTTTATCACTTACCTACTCGAGGACAAGCAGGAGTTAAGCTTGGGGATGCTTGATATGTCGTAAACGTATCTATAATTTTTGATCCTCCATGCTTTTTTTGTATCAACTTTCTTATGTTTTGTCTACACTTTAAGGTATTTTTATACATTTTCTAGAACTAACCTATTGAAAAGATGTCATAGTGCCAGTTTCCTGTTTTCTGCTGTTTTTGGTTTCAGTAAAGCTAGTAAGGAAATATTCTCGGAATTGGACGGGACAAAAGCCAAAGTTAATATTTTACCAGAAGGAACACGGAGTCCAAAGGACAGCCGAAGTGGGGCCTCGAGGTAGCCACACCCGATGGCAACGCGGCCAGGGGGCGCGCCATCCCTAGGTGTGGCCCCCTCGGGTGCCCACCGACCTTGCCCCTTCGCCTATAAAAGCACCCTGATGCAAAAACCCTAAGTCCCCGATCAAATCTCCACAAAACAGTCCATAGCCACCGCCACCATCGTCCCTAGATCGGGTGGGATATGAAGCTCTTCCCGTCACACTGCCGGAGGGGAGAGATCATCCTGAAGGCCTTCTTCATCACCATGCCAGCCTCCGGAGTGATGCGTGAGTAGTTCACCCTTGGACTATGGGTCCATATAGTAGCTATATGGATGTTTCTCCTCTTTTGTGCTATCATGTTTAGATCTTGTGAGCTCCATTCATGATCAAGATCATCTATTTGTAATCATACATGTTGTGTTTGCGGGGATCCGATGGATATTGAGATACTATGTCAGATTGATTATTGATTCTATCATGTCTATGTTATTTGTGATCTTGCATGATCTCCGTTGTTAGTAGCTATCTTGTCCAAGTAGATGCTTGCAACTCCAAGAGGGAGTATTTATGCTCGATAGTAGGTTCATGCCTCTAGTAATCTAGGGAAGTGACATAAATCTCTAACGTTGTAGATGTGTTGTTGCTACTAGGGAGAAAACAACAATCCTTTGTCCATGGGGCAATTGTATTGTTTACTTTACACACATTGCTTAATGCAATTATCTATTGCTTGCAAGTTAATACTGGAAGGGGTTCGGATGATAACCTGAAGGTGGATTATTAGCCATAGATGCAGTTGGATTACGGTCTATGTATTATGTTGTAATGCCCAAAAAAATCTCGTAGGATTCATGTTGTCTAGTATATGTATTGTTATGTTTTCTCAATCCGTCAATTGACCCACTGTAATTTGTTCACCCAACATGCTATCTATCTTAATGAGAACACCTATAGTGAACTGTGGACCCCGGTCCATTCCTTTATCATTGATACACCATCTACTGTTACTGTTTACTTTCTACAAGAAAATCACTATCTTCCACACTATACGTTTAATCCTTTGTTTTCAGCAAACCGTTGAGATTGACAACCTCATTGTAAGTTGGGGCAAAGTTCTGTAGTTGTGTTGTGTAGGTTCCAAGTCGTAAGAAACACCTTAGAGTTGTTTCCTTACTCTTATTGGTTCGATAACCTTGGTTTCACAACTGAGGGAAAACTTGCTACTATGCTCATCACACCTTGCTCTTGGGGCCTCCCAACAAGCTCTATCATCACCGAGCCACATCAGGCATCGTTTCCGAGTGGATGTTTTACTAAAGAAGATATGATGAGGATGAACAGAAAGGTAAGCAAGAGAAAGAGAAGGGATGCTCTACGCCTTTACCGAAACAATTTATCTGTGCAACCACACTACCCCTGGAGCTGGGGCTTAGCTCATAGTTTGTGGTCTTTATCCAGGGCAGCTTGTACTTGCTAATTGGGAGAAACCCCTTGAAATCTGAGTGGGCACTACAATAGATCTTAGGATTTGGGGCCTGCAGCTTGCTTCGGCAAGAGTGAGCGTGTTATAGTAGGACTGTCGGTGCAACAGTTGGGTCTCTCGCGGATGGTATGCTTAAGGAGTGGAGAAGGAAGTGGAGTCAAATTACTATACGCTGAGCTACGATTTGGTTATAGGCTTGTACGGTAGGGAGGACTATGGTGGTGGGCCACATATTCGTTGCTGGGGAGAACAAACCCAAAAGGAAAAGCCATCTTTGCTAGGGATGGACAAATGAAAAGTTAGGTTTGATTATCCGAACCCCCGTTTACCGTGTGTAGCGGTCCGTGGTTGTATCCAGGCAGATGTATTGATTCTTGTGGGAAAATGCATATACTCTGCAGAGTAAAATCTATTCGAATAGCCATGTACATGGTCAAGGATGGTTGGAAAGATGATTGCTAGGAGTACCCTTGAGATTGTTTGAGAAAATAAAAAGGGATGTGACTGGGTCACGGGGAAGTATGAGAAAAAGCTCTGTTTTAACCAGGGATGGTCGGAGATGTTCTAAAAGGATTTTCTTCAAAAATTGTTTTCAAAAAGGAGAATGTTTTATAAAAACTCTATTTCAACAAAGATATAGATATGTCAGTTTAGACCTTTCAAAAACAATTGTAGCGTAGAGTTACTTTGCCACAGCGAAATATGCATTATCCTTGTTTATATTCTCTTGGTGGTTTTGTGATTACATTCAAAAGTACTCATGGCTTTTTCCTTGGCTATTTACTTGGCCAGACTTTCAGAAGCAAGAAGAAGGATGGAAATGCTGACGTCTAGGCGATCTAGGACGTCTTCCCATTCAGTCGCCTGTAGGTTAAGGCATGACATGGGCTCTGCGCTTGAAGACTTCCGCTAATTTATGTATGTAATAGCCATAATGGCAATGATGTAAGTCTTATTATCGTTACTTTCTGGATGTGGTAATCATACTTGTTGGTTATGCTCATGTCTCACTGATCATGGGAACGTGAATTGCGGGCATAATGGGGATTCTTGGACCGTAAATCCGGTGTCCCACACATGCATAACCAATTTCTACGATTTCACCCAAAACAATTCCGGTGTTCATTGAAATAATTCTATCGCTTCGCAATTCTTTCGTCTAGAACATATTGCCTCCAAATGGTGTTGGTATCCCTTAAGTGTGTCACCCTACGGTACGTGAATAATGCAGACATGATGGAGACCCCTCTCGGATCAATAATCAGAAGCGGGACCTAGAGATCCATACTGACTCCCACACATTCAACGATGACTTATGTGATCGTGAGAACCTTTTACGCTAGCAACTTAATCCCTATGTATCGTGATATATTACATGTCCGGGATTCGATCATCGGTATCTCCATACCTAGTTTAATCTCGTTACCGATATGCACTCTTTTCTCGTTCCCATGATATAACATTCAAGTGATCACATCACTTGATTTCAAGCTAACTAATGTGATATCACCGAGAGGGCCCAGAGTATATCTATCCGTCATCGGGATGGAAAAATTCCACTCTAGATCCATGAGCCTCTACATAACAGCTTCGTAGCACTGAACCCACCATTATAGTCACCCTGTTATGGTGTGACGTTTGATGTTATCAATATACTCTTCCAGTGTTAGCAAATTACATGATCTCATGGTCTAAGGACTAGGATTAATTCATATGATGTTATAGCAATATAAACATAATGACTTTGATCATGATGCTATACTTCGGATGAATGTTCATCACATCATTCCAACAATGTTGTGACCTCATTATTAACAACATGCAATGTCCATGACTAGGAAACCTTGATCATCTTGTTAATCAACGAGCTCGTTTATAAGAGAGGCATAACTAGGAACTTTTTATTTGTTTATTAAACACAAATGTATTAATGTTTCTATATTAATACAATTATAGCATGCAAAATAAACATCTAACATATACTGTAAGATCTCACCTTTATAAAGGTAAATATCCATGTGATTGCAATGCTAGTCCCTGGATCAATTGCTAGCATCCACAGTTTAAGATGAAGTACACAGAAACAAAGGTCATTATTACATCGTCATTCCAGAGATAACATAGTCTTTTACAACTCCATAGCCATAGGCTAGTACAAGAGTTTATCATAACAATATAATAAAAGTCTTCATCTTCATTTGCCACAGGCAAGCATGTTGAGTGTAGACTCATAACCCTAATCCTCATCAGAGTAACCTTCAACATCACAAGTTACATCCACAGTGGGTCAATACATTGGAATAGTATTGGCAAGAGATACCTTAGTAGAATAATAGTATCTAATTCCTACATGAATTTGGCTAAGTGTAGCTTAGGCTTGCTTTTCTCAAAATAGGTTTTACCTATTAGTTGAAAACACTAAGTTTTTGTTTGGCAAAAAATCCCAAGGAACCACCAATAGAAATTGGTGAACCTTCACCCTTGTTCAACCACAAGTTTTAACTTAGAAAATTGGGATGTGGAGATTCTTGATAGCTTCCATGTCTTGATGCTCAAATTGTCCATTACCGGGGACACGACTAAGTACTTAGTTTCTTCCATCTGCAGAGGTGGTGAACTTTCCCCACAAGACTTGATTTTCACCAAGACAGGACCTTTCAGAAGTCTTCCCTTAGATCAAAATGGACGCGCTCCAAACCTATCATCCCCTACCACCAACTGTCCATTTGGCTAAGTTATTGCAACCTATATGATCCAGGCAGATCCCATAATGCCATGTGGCTGCACTAGAAGCTTCTTAACATTTGGCAACTCAAATCCCTTTGTTCCTGGGTGGCATTCCACAAGTGAGATACACAAGGTAGACCATTGGAAAATGGGCCTTGGTAACCACTCAACCAAAAACCACCAAGCAATTACCAATCCACCCAGGTGTTTCATTCACTTAGTTGTTTTATTAAGAAAAAACATAAGTCAAAGACTTAGCAATATTTTTCCATAGCATGTATATATTCCACCCTTGGTTGCTACTAGCTAGGCTAAGCATGGCAATAGAAAGTATCTTAACTTAGAGAAAATTCTAACAATTCTATAACTACTAGGATTTCCCAAGCATAGCATATAGATACTTAGCAAAATTTAACATGCAAGCCCTATTCAAAATATTTCTAATGCCTGGACAAAATATTGGTACAAAAGTATGAAGCACCACTTGTCTTGGTAGTTGGGGGAGTAACAACAATCCTCACAGTCACAATCACCACTAGCACCAAAATCTACATATAAAATGATAGCACCAAATTCACATTCCAAAATAATCAAACAAAAATATATGAATGCATGCAAATTCCATGTGATGATTTTTCTAAACCAAACAAGGCGAAGTAAACAGTACTTATTGATATCTAAACATTTATACATCAAATAAACTTTATTTGTCCATTAAAACATTTTCCAACTAATTTTTATACACAAAATAAGCTTACAAATGTCTCTGAAAAAACAACTAAGTTTAAAGAAGCAATTTATTAAACAAAGTGCATGGTTGGAAAATACTCTTTATGCTGATTCCATTGATATAAAATTTGTAAAATTTTGACGTGTGGATCAAAAGTTACGAATTTTGCAAGTTTGAACAACTAATAGTTTTAATTCTGTTTTTTAAAACAAAACCTGAGCCACGTGTCTTAACCTAACTGGCTGATACCGTTCTGCGTGGATCGATCAGTACAGACTGTTGGATTTAAGTGGGATCGCACGGATCAGATCATCCCATAACGCTTCGATTAATGATTCTATCGTGGCCGTGGGATCTAGATCTAACGGGCAGCTTTGCCCTGACCAAAGTATGGCGGCACTGGGTCAACGGCGAGCGGCGGCACGCTCGGTCAGTGATGGTCCGGCGGTTCTGGGAAGCAAGGAAGGGAACGGAGGGGCTTACCATGCTCGCGAGGTTGTCGCGGTGCTCAAGGTGGTCGAAGGAGGGACAGGGGCGCACGGAATCAACGTCTATTGCTCACCGGAGAAGCTTCGGTCGTCAGGTACGGCTGCTCGTCGTCGTTGGCGAGGTTACAGATCGCGCCTAGCCAAACGAACGGTGTTGTTAGACGCACACAAGTCAGGTGAACATGCGAGTAACCAATAGAGAGAAGGGGGCGGTCAGGAACTACCAGAGGGTGTCGCCAGAGTGGAAGCGGCGAGAAGCGCTTGAGGCACTGGCAGGTGCAGTGGGTGATGGGGAACAAGCTCGTGGTGTATGGAAGGCAAGGGGCGATGGTGTCTGGCCGGAATTTGAGTTGGAGCTCGTCGGAGCAGAGGGAGGTCCCGAGCAAATTCCGAGCAGCCTAGAGGCAGAGAGGGGTTGGCGACTGGGGAAAAGGAAGGGAAGACGTGGGAGATTAAGTACGCAAGATCAGGGGGAGGAATTATTGGCGCATTGATTCGAATTCAAGCGGGTTTAATCGACCGGAAACAGCCGGCATGATTTGGGGAAGAAGGGGTCGTGGGGTTGAGACGATGACTGGCGAGTGGGACCTGGCGCTCAGCGGGAGAGAGAGATACGGGGTGGGGTCCAATCGTCAGCGACCGCGCGGGTTAGTACCACGGTGTGAATCATTTTCTGCGGGGGTGGAGAAGGGAGGTGGGCTGTTGGGCTAGATGGGCCACGGGTTGGGTTGGGTTATATAGCCAGTTAGTTCTATTTTTTTCTCTATTCCTCTTTTTCTTTTTCTAATTTGATTTTCTGGTTTGAATTTAAATGCCCATTTCAATTCTGTTTCAATTGAAATTTTCTCCAAATTTTTGTATTGTGTTTCTTGTATCCTAGGGTGTGTAAAACATCTATTCAAACTAAAATTCAATTTGGGTTTGAAAATGAAGTTTAAAACTATGCCTTAATTAAATTATTATAATAAGCATATGAATGGTTTTTAATTCATAATTTGTTTTGAAAACTTTGACTAAGCTTTAGAAACATCACTCAAACTTATGTCCAAATCTTTACTGATCAAAACAAGTATTTCTTATTAGAAGGTAGCAATAAGGCCATTGCCTTGCTTAGATAAAATAATAGACCACAAATATTTCTATTTTTTGAAAAATGGTCCTAAAATAATTATGAATGCATGAATGATATGCAAACTTTGAAATCATGATTTTTGGGATGTTACATATACTTGGAATACCTATAATAACAACTTTATTATTCTCTCTCAAGGCATATTCCCTTCACCTTTAGGTGGGTTTTTAGCTGAAATGTTAGAGTAGGGCCTCACAACATCTTTAGGGGTCTATGTCATCTTGATTTCGAGCTTCATGGGTACATTGGGAAGGACTTCGGAGTGGAGATCTTCCTAGTATCTTCTGGTAGGTGATCTTCTAGAATTGAGTGCAAATATGAAGTCTTTCCACCTTAGAGCTTTACTTAGGGACGTCGAGGCTGGGGTACATCCTTCATCTTGGAGCATGGGTGTGATGCTTGAGTTGAGGTCTTTGAGTGACACCTTATTGCGACTACCTTGCTATCATGGTTACCTAATGGAGATTTAGGATTTAACTCTGGAAGGTTAGCGGTTAGCGACGCTTCTTGATCTTTAGTTGAGATTGAGGCATTTAGCTTCATAGAGACAGTCTTCACTTGAAATTTTGGTGTTGCTTCTCCTCGATGACGGGGTAGACTCGATGTCTTCATGCATCCTTGTCTTTGGGATTTGAGGATTTCTCACCTTCTAGTAAGGGACTTTTGGTTGGGTTGGAGAAGAGGGTCAAGTATAGTTACCCTTTTAGGGTTATCAGGAATTCTAATGTGCCAAAGGGTTAGTGGGGTTTGGTCTTCGCTTTTGTTCTTGGTTAGCAAGTCTTGCAGTTACTTGGAGATGAGGGAGATCCTTCGGTGGTGGACTCCCACCTTCAATGAGGCGCTTGATCTTGTTGACGGGTTAATAGAGAAGTGTCGGTTGGTATCGGGTCTTAACAACTTAGTTTAGCGAGGTATGCCATCCTCCTGAGAAGAAAATCTCAAATTGCTCTATCTTGATGATGTCGAAGTCCTGGTTCTGTAGGTACTCTTCCTCTCATAACTCTCGAGGTTCGAAAGGGGGGTTTGTGAGTGACAACTAACATGGTATGCCTGAGTTTCCAGGTGGTTCATCGATCCTTAATACACATGTGACTTGGGCCAATCAAGCCAGAGCATGCAATCCAGGGTGACAGATTGATGGGGTCACAACACTTTTTACAAACAAAGAGACACAAACATCACACATCAAGCAACACGCTAAGCACTTAGTTAGACAAAAATGGTCTACTATATAGACCAAGGAGTTAACTACTCGCAATATAGGGGAATCCTATCCTAGGAATATTAATCCTAGATATCGCGTTATTTGAGTCTTTTTCACTATCTTGTAGATGAAGCTTCGGTCTAGTTGTTGGAAGCTTGTCGGTAGTGCAATCTTGATTTCTTATGATCCCGAGGATTCCGCTGGTAGGGCAATCTTGTAGTATCCCTGTGTTTGACGGTAAATGCTTATCTTTATATTGCTATCATTGTCTTCAACATGTTTATAGAACCTATTTGTTATAAAGCCGTATGTTTTGAGGTTCGGATGAGAGATTTGAAGGAATTAATTGTTTAGACCATTTGAAAAATTGGAGAATATAAGATGTAGAATCTTTCGAAAAGCTTTGAGAAAATAGTTTTCAAAAGATAGTGTTTCCAAAATTAGTTTTCCTACAATCAGGATGGCTCTGATACCAAGTCTGTTGGACCCTAGATTTGTCCTCCGGAGATCCATGTTATGCATAAACCACGATCCCATGATCAGTATATTATGGCACATAACCGACAAGTATCAAAGTAAACATCCATTACTAAAGCGGATACAAGTCATACCTTATTTTCCCTTAAGTCTACCTCAATCACTATCAGCAGAACTTCATCAAGCATAGAGCCCGAGCCATGCCTTAACTTATAGGCAGCTGACTGGGAGAACGTCCTAGCTCGCATAATCGTAAAATTCGCCATCTTCTGGATAACTGACCAAGTTAATAGCCAGGGACAATGCTAGTGAGTAATTTGAATGTACTCGCAAACCACCTTAAGATATAAATAATAATAAAAGGATATGCATTATGGCTATGGTAATAGGAGGGGACCATGACAGGTTCTTTTATAAAATAGCTTGTCTTGTAGAAATAACATGTCTATATATTTGTTGAAAACTTTTGTAAAACATTTTGGAAACCTTTTTGAAAAGTTTCAAAAATACTAGGATTGGGTCACCCATTTTATCATCTCACGGTGATCAATCAAACGGACCGTCCATCTTCCGTGATCCTTCAGATCACCTCACCTTCCCTGGTGTCCTTTAGACCACCAGTTTTCTAAATCTCTTTCTTTTCTGAACCCATTTTGAAAACAAAACTAGCACCGCTCTATAGTAGTTTGTCCAACCCATCCATAACTATAGACACGGCTATTCAGATAGATTTACACTCTACAGAGGTTATACACTTTACCCACACCAAATGGGTACCCTGCCCTCATCCGCACTGATCGTGCACTAGTAGAGAAAATCTTATAGCAGCACTCCTTACCGCCGGTGAACTTGGGATAAAGTCGCCGAATGTAAGGCCTTCCAGGGCTGCCGCGCGCTACCGTCGGTGAACGTACTGTAAACGCGCCGGTGCTCATCAATTTACCGCCAGCGAATCTAACTGTAGATCGCCAGTGATAACTCCTTCAAGGGCCACCGCGTGATACCACTGACGAATAGCTGCGTGTTGCGCCGGTGGTACATCAGTTACTGCCGGTGAACACATGCCATGTACGTCGGGGATAACATGAGACATATTCGCAAAAAAAGATAACATGAGACATGACCACCGAAAAGGGTCACACGATACCACCCGCTAACGTATGTGTGGTTCGCCGAGGGTATTTTGTTTATCGCCTGCGCACCACAGTGCACATGCGCCAGCGACCCACGGGCCACGACCCCCGCGCGCCACCTACCACCACGCCCACGACCAGCCACACACGCAGCCACCCAACCACGACACACACCACCACACACAGCCACACACGCATCCATTCCCATCTCCCTCCCTCCTGAGACAGTCGGCCACCACATCGATCCCCGCAGCTCACCGGCGATTCTCCCCCTACGTTTGTCCAGGCAGCTCTGCCGACCTCACCTCTGGTCGATCCCCCACCAGCTCATCCAGGGGTGGATTGGAGGAGGATAGGAGAGTGAGCCAAGGGACAGGGGAGCTCATCTACGCGTGTTCTTGGGGAGGGCCGTGAAAACCTAGGTGGTGCGGCGCTGAGGTTCGAAGATGCCCACGGCCGTCGGGAGGAGTGGAGCTGTCATAAGCTCGCGGTGGCTCAAGGTGTCGGCTGGGAGGTGGGGAGCACGAGATGCTAGTTTCCTTCCCAAACTTTTGTTGTTGGTGTCCATGAGGAGCTCCTACAGGCGACTTCCCTGACCACCTCCCCGAGATGCTATCGGTGACCACCTCCTCGGCCGCTGCTGCGACACCACGCCCAAGAAGCTTTGCACACACTGCCACGACATGTCACTGCCTTGTGAGCTCTCTCTCCTCCGCTTGGTGATTTCCTGTGTATGCTCCGCCTACATATCATTTTGTTCTTTACTTGTATAGGTATGTTCTCAAATAAAACTTGTATCTCTCTAGTTAGTCCAACTAATGTCTATCTAGGCTGCAAATCTGAAATTTCTTGCTAAGGATCCCTATTTCCCGCAGATCTCTGAGAACAAGGCCCTTTGTGCCCCCATTGGCCTCAGGCTTGGCGTTCATCTCATATTGTTGCAAGTCTTTCCTCGCTACTAATGCTCTACATTAGCTACCTGGGGATTCTCAAGATCTACGACAACCTCTACATTGGCAACTTCTACCTTGCCACTCATCCCCAGTCTCTATGAGTCGCTGCCCCTCAGACCCCTCTCTGTTTGCAACATGAGTGAATGATATGATACATTCCATATACATTCTAGTGAGATATGCACACCCCAGTTTTACTTTATACATATTAGGAGGCTGCAATGAAACACCAAACCTGACTAGCTACTATAGCACGTAAAGGAGCCATCATACCCTAGGATTTCAGCATTAGGTAAAACCAGCTAGGAATAAATGCAATATTGTTGACTGTAATCGATCTTCCATTTAGATCTCTTTTGTCTATTCCCTCTAGCTAGCTTGAATTGAGATGGAAGCATGTAAGCTGTTGTAGCTTGTTAGTATGCTTATTGCTGAATGAAAATGCAATAATATAAGGAATCTTTTGTATCTTTTGAAGATGGATTTCTTATTGCTGAATTATGTTCCCTAGCTAATTAATTCATGTGGATGTCAAGGTATATGTACAGGACATGTAATTGTTTGCCTTGTTTTCGGCTTGCTGGTTGAAATATCTTGATAGTAGAGAATCTACGATCCATTATTTTTTAGATATCCTGGTAGTAGAAAATAGTGATGTTTAATTTGCACATATCCAGATACGTGTCATTTTGCAAAAAACAAACAAACTTGCTAGCCTATAGATGCATGAGTGTTGCCTTGTTGTGTGGGTCAAGTTGAGACCATCCTTACAAATTACTTTTTGCTAAATCCATGACTTGAACTGAGAATTGATTTCATAATTAGGAGAGAAAGTAGAAACTTGTATTACTCTATAATCATGTGAACACCATGATTTTGCTTTAGCTGGTTCATTAACTAGATGAGTTAGTGTGGTGGTGTATGTCTGGGAGTGTGTGTGAGCTTGGAGTGGAGTGGCACATGCATGATATGTGTGTAAGTAATTCTCTGGTTGATGTTTAGGATTAATGAAAAAAATCAAATCACAGTGTGTTCCTTTACACAATACATGTACATCAGCATGTTCATATTAGTACATTGGTACCTGGATCCTTTAAGATGTAGACATGGGAACGATTAGAAGATATCTTAGGCTTATCTGGTAAGATCAAGGCCATTTCCTTGTGGAAACTTGTTGTTTAGATGATTTAAATTTTTTAGTGGGGCATCATGTATATTTAAAATGAAATAGTTGGAGTCATGGATTGTTTTCACACTGCTTGTTCCTATAATCATAGTTACTTAGTTATTCTATGGATTATCATCTAGATTGGTTGGAGCATATTGTATGATACTCCTGTTCTGTATTGTTCAAGCTCAGAATTGACATGTAAGCTTTGTTCATGTTTCAGGTTTCATTAGGTTTGAAACAGCGGAAGGAGGGAGATGTGGAGGAGCCGGTTGAATCCCGTCGTCGTGATGATGCTCGCAGCCACCGCCGCCTCTCTAGTCTATTATTCCATTTTGTCTAGCTAGGTCATGTAACTCCGGAGACTTGTGATGATGTGTTTGTGTAATATTTGTTAGTTGGAGTCCAAGTTTGAACCATATGGTCACTTTCTACACTTGTTTGAACTGTTTGAATGTTATTGATGCATGGTTTGAACATTTGTGTATTCCCTGTATTTGTTGTGTGTATTCTGTCATTATCCTGTGTATTCTGTCAATATTACATTGTATTCTGTGTATTTTGACCAGTTGTTTTACTCCTACTAATATTACCACTGCCGAAATCATGGTGCTATCCCTAGTTAGCATTAAGTGATGACCACCCTTCCAAATCCGAATCATCGACCCTGCAAGAAGAACGACAATCGGCACTTCTCTAGAATCAGAAGATACTTCAGGAAAGTACTCCCCTCTAAGTTCGACCGTCTAGCCAACACCCGGTGTATGAAGAACTTGAAGAGAGAAAAGTCGACCACGAGTCGAAGGAATAAAGAAGACTCAACTTGTCGTCTCACCTCAAGAAGGAAGTACCCCATCGACGCTAAACCTACCTATACATGTCCTAAGGGGAAAATACTGCATCATTTCAACTCGCTTAATCTAAACACCCAAACCCCAAAGCAGCTCAACTCCGAACTGTAGCTGACCATACCTGTTTATTAGAAGACTTCCTAACATCTCATAATATCCCCTGTTGAAATTGTTAAGCGGATGTTATCACCCAACTCTACTCCTCCCTAATCTCGGGACGAGATTATTTTAAGGGGAAAGGTCTGTAACATCCCAATTTCAGCAACCCTGATTAACTGTCCAAAAGGCAAAAATCAGGGGGAATAAAAACTTTTTCTTGTTATATGTTGTAGTGTTCGCTTACTTGTTTGCTTGTGTTCATGCAACTGCTTGTGTATTAGTTGATGTACTCCTTAACCCATCACTGGTTTACAAAATCTATTTTACAAAAGAGATGTCATGGCTCATCTTTCATATTCTCAAATGTTCTGGAAATCCAAAACCTGAGCCAAGATGACTTTGACACAACAAAATACTTCACTAGTTTCTATTATCAAAACTATGGAGACCTATATATAATCTCCTTATGATTTCAAGACAGAACTCCCAGCTACTCTTACCCCTAGGTTTTCCAAAACCTTTATTAATACCTTTTCATTCCAATCTTGGTATCAATACCAAGATGGCCCTTATCTTACTTCAAAATTCATCCAACTCAAAATACCCACCTTTACCTCAAGATAGGCTTGATGGTAACCCTAGTGGTAGTTGGATAAGTGATAAGATGAATTGCCTTGATCTGTTGTTTGATGAATCGCCTTGATCTACTGATTGTCTTGTTTGCTTAGGACCTAGAGTTACCTAATCTAGTATCTCATCCCTTAGGACCCAATATTCAAACTGAAACCAAGCATCCAAATCTGGATCTATCCTAAGCCACTAAAGTAACCATCTTATCTTCTAATCAGATCAATCCAGGGATAATCCCTCTTGATGGTTTCCAACTCAGTGAAGAACCAATCCAAGTTTTGATCCCCTATATTACATCCATACCTCATCATCAACCACTTAATGGAAAGGATAAAACCTTGCCACCATCTCAAATGTTTCCCTCTTGCATACTAGTCAAAATCTCCAAATCTGCCAAAATGGCTAAGTCTGGATTTCTTATCTAGATTCAATCTTTGGAGCTCTACCTTTTCTAACCCATGTGAATTATTGAGAATGTATTTGAACCATATTGTATTAAATCATTAGTACTACAAAGGCCCACTCTTACCCTTGGCTAAGCCATTCTAATTCTTACTCATCCCTGATGGTTTGTAGTCCAGATAATAATCTTTTCTGCAAATCTTATCATCTTGCCTACTTTGGAAGAAGCTCACCACTATATGCCACCTTCCCTTGACAAACTCTTTGCTTTGTTATGATCTACTAATCATGGCCTATTAATCCCCACTTCACTTGTTTCCATTGGATCCTTGTGCTTCTTAAACCCACATGGTTTAGGAGGCTACCTGATGTATCTGCTATGGCAGCCTTATTTTCAACCAAGTTTGCCATCTCTTCTAGACCACCCCAAATGCAACCAAGCCCAAATATTTCTTCCTTGATGATATATATAACTTGTTCTATCTATACATATAACCTTTGTACCAAGGTGAGCTCTGAGCTCCCTACTCCAACCCTGTTTAGGTGGCATAAAAATAACCAAACCCTAGATCCTCCCCAATATAGTTTCCATCATTTTCACCACATTTATTCAAAACTAAAGGTTTAACATGATAGATAAATCAATTTTACATCACATACCTTGAATATAATCATTTTCCAAATAATTTCCATAATTATTTGGAGCCTAAAACTATTTAAATTCCATAAATGGAAAAATTCTAGAAACCTTGTCTACAAAGGCAAGTTTGTTTTTCTCCAAACCACGTTGCCAACTCAATGCATAATTGAGTTCTCCACCTCATACCCTATCTTTCAAACTCAAAAATAAATAATTTTGAGATTCTTTATTATTTCTTTTTGCCCCTTTTCTTAAATGGCAGAAACAAGAAATAATTCCTTGAAAATACTTTCACACCTCAATAAATTCAAATAAAAATCTCCAATGTGTAATATGGTATTTAGGACCATATCATATCAAAAACCAAGCTTGTCCAATGTAAAAATAGCACATGACCTTCTAGAATCTACGTCATCCCTTTTTGAATAAATGATATAAAGTGGACTACAAATCATCTGAATAATCCCCAATAAATCTTGGAGGTGGAATTTGACATCCTTCATCCACCAGTACCATCTCCTCAACTTGCCAAATACAAATTTTCCAACTTCCTTCACACACCTCATGTTGACCAATTCTTGCAAGCACAACTACATTTGAATTAAACCAATCCAATCTCTCACGAAGCTTGGTCAAGTAAGTTGCACAACATACCACCTCTCTCCTGGTCGTGCACAGTAACCCTAGCTACTGTAGCACCATCCCCTCCTTTTGTCCCTTATGTTTGTACAAGAGGGAGAGAGGTATACCTTGCAAAAATATCTACACACCGGCAGCAACCACCCTCTTCCCTCCACTCTCTGGTCGAGATGATGGCCCCACACCTCCCAGCAGTGCCCAGCTTGCCCAATCCACGACCAGCTCCCTCCCCATCATCTCCTTGGACAAAATCCACCATAGACCAACACCACTTCGATTTATAAGACCAGAGGCCCTTGCAGCCATCCTCTCTCCCTTCATTTCTCCCTCTGTACACCACCTACCCCCACTGAGCTCCCCTCTCCTTCCCCTGCTTCGCCATGCTCAAAGAAAGGAGAGAAGACACCCTCTCGGGTGGATGCTTGCTTGCACGTTTGCCAAGGAAGTGTATCACCCAACTCTCTCTTTCTCTCCTAGATCTACTCCTCTATACCTAAGCCATCTTCCCCGCTTCCTTTTCCCTGATGTAGGATCCCTGGAACTCGCCATTGTTGAGCTTGCCTGAGAGGAGATTCTCCGACCAGGACCACCTCCCCAAGCTTCTCCCGCGCTAACTACCCCTTACCTACCTTCCCAGGGACCTAGAACCCTCTTACATATCTCCCCTCCCACATGAAGAAGCCCAAGAGAGCTTCCCGACGAGCTCCGAATCCTCTCCATCACGGGGGATGCGTGACTCCCCGGATCTGCACCAAACCACGACGTTCCGCCCCTCTCCCGGCTCCCCTCCGCATGCCCCTTCGCCCCCGGGCCCTCCTCGACGCCTCCCCGACACGCAGGTGAGCTCCCCAGGTGCCCCCGCTCGTCCGCTAGGGTTTCCTCCTCGCCTGCTCGCGTCCAGAGGAAGGAGAAGAAACCCCGCTGTCGGATCCTTTTTGCCAGATGGCCCAGATCCCTTCGTACCCCTTCGCCATCCACTCGCGTGTGACAAGTGGGCCCCGCCCGGAGTTCAAATGCGCGGCCCTCACGCTCATGCGGGAGCTGAAATGGGCCGGCACAGAGGCTAGCTGCCTAGCGATAGCACGGATCTGGCCCATGTTCTCCTTTTTCCCTTTTCTTTTTAACCGATTTTACATAGATCTGTTTATAGCAGTTTGGATTAATTCCAAACAAAAATGAAAAACAAGAGGAAATGCCCAAATAAAAATTTTGTCCTATTCCTGAGTATTTTTTCCAACATGTAGACCAAGTACTAGGGGAAATAATATCTAGGTTTCTTTGAATAATTCCAATACCAGAAGGTACCTAAAGCATTCTTTTAATTCTCCAGGGAGTTTCATAACTCCAAAAGGGATGAAACATTTTGTATCAAGAAGTTATTATTTACACCTTGCTTGGCCCACTGGACCCACCTATTATTGCTTCCTGGTTTTCCCACAACAGAAATAACAAAATTATGCCAATTCTGCCTTTAGGATTTTCTCTAGGTCAAAACAAATAAGGTTTTGACCTAATTCCAACTCCCAGTGGAAACACATAACAATATCTTTCAGAACCTAGTAGCCCATAATTTTATAAACCTCTGTTGAATTTTGGTGAATTAAACTTTTCTGTGTATGGTTTATTAACCAATAAATCCATAACAGTAGATCTGTAACTTCAAATTGGTTGATTACATTTTCTACAGGAAGTCTTTCAAAGTACCTAACAAGTGTCCTTGGAATCACATGAAAACCTTCTATAGATTAAATATGATGAAAAAGACAAATCCCAGCCAGTACTATCTTTGGGAATTTCCCAAGGGAATTCTGTTAAATATTTTGAGGTGATTCCAACTCCTCTTAATTCAGTCCACTAAATACTACCTAATAACCCAAGGAAATAATTTTTAGAACTCCAGAACAGTTCTGGTAAATTATTTCCTAAAACTAGAGTTTTGATCACTATAAAATCCATTACAAATCTTTGGAAATTGATAAAATAGTGACACCACTTTTGTTGGATTCATTTTATAAATACCTATCTGATGGTATCATTTTTATTCAATCATATCATACAGATCAAGCACTTGGTCAAAAACGCTCTCTTAGGTAGTTCCTAGACTTTAAATCCAAAAGGATCCCTTTTTCCTATGCCTCCAAATGTTTTACCAATCTAATCAAATCCCACACCTTACTGATGTATATCATGTAATTGTCGTTTGCTTGTTGTATGGTTTGATGTTTGTATGCCTTATATTGATGTTGGTGTTGTTTGCTTGCATGTATGCTCGATAATGGTGATAGTTGCGTTTGTGAGACGCTGAGAAGAAGGAAGCCTTGGGTTATTCCTATTATTATTGGTATTCTGGTATTATAAAGAATTCAAGGGACATCTCGCTGGTCACAGGCAAGCCACCATTCCCTAACTCCTATATGAACCTACTCTTTTTATCAATTGTTTTATATCTCGTTTATGAAATCTCATGATTAAATGCATGGTTTGTTTCAATTAAAAAGGCGTGAGTAACTTGGCTCCTCCAAGTTACGAATGAGTGTCCTTTAGGACACCTACACTATTGACACCCATCTTTATCCTTTAGAGCGATGCTAAGATGCTTAGCATCTTCCCTTTTTGGAAACTGTGGGTTTTTCATGATAAAACTATTTTGGGTTTTACCCTACTACAAAGTTTTCAAAATAAAATCCTTGGAAAGAGTCATCGTTTCCAAGTGGAGGTTTTACTAAAGAAGATATGAGGAGGATGATGAGAAAGTTGAGCAAGAGAAAGAGAAGGGATGTTCTATGCCTTTACCGGAACAATTTATCCGTGCAACCACACTACCCCAGTCGCTGGGGCTTAACTCGTAGTTTGTGGTCTTTAGTTGGGGCTGCTCGTACTCGCTAAAGGAGAGAAATCCCCTAAAATCCGGACTGTCGTGGCAAGGTACCGGTGCAACAATTGGGTCTCTCGCGGACTTTATGAATTTTTGGTAAGTACGGAAGGAAGTGGACTTAAATTACTATATGCCAAACTACGGTTTGGGGAATAGGCTTGTACGGGAGGGAGGACGATGGCCGTCGTGCCACATACTCGTGCCGAAGAGAACAACCCAAAAGGAAAAGCCGCCTTTGCTACGGATGGACAAATGATAAGTTAGGTTTGATTATCCGAACCCCCGTTTACCGTGTGTAGCGGTCCGTGGTTGTATCCCGGTGGATGTATTGATTCTTGTGGGTAAAATGCAAAAACTCTGTAGAGTCTAATCTATTCGAATTGTTGTGTCCACAGTCAAGGACGGTTGGAAAGGTGATTGCTAGGAGTACTCTTGGGTTATGTTGAGATGAATAAAAAGGACGTGACTTGGTCACGAGGAAAGAAAAGAACGAGTTTGGTTTTGACCAGAGATGGTCGAAGATGCTTAAATAAATGGTATTACTATAAAACTGTTTCCAAAGTTTTTAACAAGGATATGGGGATATCCGGACTTTCTAAAAGGAGGCATATTTTCCAAAAACTCTTTTTAAACAAAGATATAGAGATGTCAATGTTAGGCTTTTCAGAAACAACTATAGTGTAAAGATATTTCGCCACAACCCAATATGCATTATCTTGCTACCTTGTCTCGGTGGTTTGCGGGTACATTCAAAGTACTCACCGGCATTGCCCCTGGCTATTTACTTGGACAGATTGCAGATGATAAGGAGTGACGGAGGTGCTGACGTTTATGCGAGCTAAGCCATCTTCTCAGTCAGTCGCCTGTAGGTTAAGGCATGACATGGGCTCTGCGCTTGAATACTTCCGCTACTTGTGTTGTAATTTCCATAATGGCCACTTTTTTTATGTTTTGTAATCATTATTTTCTGGATGATGTAATGATACTGGTCGGTTATGTTCACGGCTCACTGATCATGGGAACGTGAATTGTATGCATAACGGGTATTCTCGGACCGTAAATCCGGGGTGCCACAATATCATTAAGCCGAACCCCACTCTCTCTCTCTCTCTCTCTCTCTCTCTTCGCATTCATGAAAATAATACAATCATGTGAGACCAGGCACATGGCTTAATAAGATTGATAGAATACTCATACCAACAAGTTGCAACTTCTTTTCCGGAAGCTCATTCGAAAAGAACTCTAAGGTTAAGCGTGCTTGGCCTAGAGCAATTCTAGGATGGGTGACCGACCGGGAAATGGGTAACCGGGTGCGCACGAGTGAGGACAAAGTGTGCAGAAAAGATTAGTATTGGTCTGTGGGGTCAGTCTAGATATCCTATTAAGCTGCCAGGAGTGACACCCCCCGGGCCTAGAAGTGGACGGGGTGTTACAAAGTGGTATCAGAGCCGACCTCACGGTTAAACGGGTGTGTGCGGGTTAGTGGCGGGACATGTGGAGCATGGCGCGTGTGGCCCGGAGTGGACACGGCATGGCACATGTGCCGGCACTGGACGCACAGACGCGTGCCAAGAGGGAACGTTCCTGGGGTGTGCTTGATCGATGAGGGCATCGATCTTCTAAAGGGTGGGTGTATGTGAGACCAGGCACATGGCTTAATAAGATTGATAGAATACTCATAACAACAAGTTGCAACTTCTTTTCCGGAAGCTCATTCGAAAAGAACTCTAAGGTTAAGCGTGCTTGGCCTAGAGCAATTCTAGGATGGGTGACCGACCGGGAAATGGGTAACCGGGTGCGCACGAGTGAGGACAAAGTGTGCAGAAAAGATTAGTGTTGGTCTGTGGGGTCAGTCTAGATATCCTATTAAGCTGCCAGGAGTGACACCCCCCGGGCCCAGAAGTGGACGGGGTGTTACAAATCATCTGCAAAGAGAAAATGGTTAATCCATGGCAAGTGTACACTCACTCTGACACCCCTGTCAACTCGTGTTCCACCATACAAGTTCAGTAAACACGTCAATCCTTCTGAACACATAAGAAATAAGTATGGAGACTTGGGGTCTCCATGCCTCAAACCACGAGATGGTGCGAAGAAAGGAAGAAGCTCCCTAACCTTCACTGAAAACCGAACTGAGGTCATGCATTTCATGATTAACTGAATGAAGGAATTTCCGAACCCCAGCTTGTTTAACATGGCCTCCAAATAAGGCCACTCATCTCTATCATAAGCTTTCATCATGTCGAGTTTAACAGCACAAGGTGAGTTCTTCCCTTTTTTTCCTCCTCCTAATCGCATGTATTGTTTCATAAGCCACCAGCACGTTATCAGTTATCAAATGACCAGCAATAAAGGCGCTCTGTTCCTCTCCAATAACCTAGTCCAATATCCCTCTCATCCTAATAACTATAGCTTTTGCAGCTATTTTATACAGAACAGAGCAAAGAGATATCGGTCCGTATTGAGAAATATTTTGTGGACAACGAACCTCAGGGATTAAGGTAATTGCAGTATCATTAGGACCTTCAGGTAACTCTCCACCATTCAAAAAATTACATAACTGCCGGTACAATGTCAGGCCGCAACATCTCCCAATGACGCCGAAAAAACCGCAGTAAAGCCATCAATTCCAGCAGCCTTTGATGATGCCATCTGGAATAATGCAGTTTAAACTTAACCCTCTTCGTACGGTTTTTCCAAGGATGAATTCATCGCTTCCGTAACTCGAGGTATCACAAACTGGAGCAACTCATCCATATTCCTGTACCCCTGAGACGTGTACATATGTTTGTAAAACGTCTGCACCTCCTCATGCACCTCCTCTATCCCTTCACATACAGATTTGTCTGATCTCTAGATGTTACTAATCTGAATAATTCTCTTCTATTGAGCTACTTGGGCTTGAAAGTAAGCCGTGTTCCGATCCCCAGCCCGTAACCACTGGACTCTTGATCTTTGTTTGAGCCAGACCTTCTCTTTCATCATAGCTTCTCTCACTTGTTTCTCAATCGATCTCTCCTCCTCCGATGGGCCACGGCCCACTGAGTCTTTGTACTTTCTTTGACATATTGCCAAACTCCCGTGCTCCCCTTTGTCCTAGTTCTTTCTGAACAATAGCAAGGGCTTCGACAACCCCCTGTAGCCCTATTTGGCCTGCACCACTTCATCACATCGACATAACCTTCTCATCATAATCATGATGTGACTGCCAAACATTTTCATAGCGGAATGTTTTCATCAATTTTGATCTTGCAGCAACAGGTTCAGTCCTCAACTCCACCAGAACAAAGCAATGATCTGATTGCGTTGAGCTAATGTGTTTCACACTAGAGTACTCAAACACAGAAAGGAAAGCCTGGTTGACCAACGCACGATCAAGCCGTGCCTTGACATTTGCCTCACCTTGATGCCTGTTATCCCAGGTGAAAGGAACCCGTGACCACCCCAAGTCCAGAAGTGTCCAGTCTTTTGCCACTTCTCGAAAGGCCCTCATCTGCCATTCCGGCCGATCTCGCCAACTGAAATGTTCTTCAGCATACATTGTTTCATTAAAGTCCCCCATGCAAATCCACGCATCATGTTGCACTTGATATAGTGTACGAAGAAAGCGCCAACTCTGATGCCTATTTTCCACACGGTGCTCACCATAGAAGCCCGTGAAACGCCATGGTGGAAGACCCTAGTCCTTCCATCTCACATGCACGTCAATATGTGATGCACTCTGTTTTTTAGGACAACTTCCACATCATTCATCCAAAATAGACCAATGCCTCCACTAAGTCCATCACAATCAACTTCAATACATCCTACAAAACCAAGTTCGTTTTTCAGATTTTCCACTCTCTTACCCCTAATCTTAGTCTCCATCACAAAGATTAGGGAGGGCCCTTCTTTTTTCGCAATCTTGCATATCTCTCTAACTACCTCGGGGTTCCCAAGCCCCCCGACAGTTGTAGCTCATACAACTCATTGTCCTTGGCAGGGCTGCACTGCAGCTGCTGCCAAATCTTTGAATTTTTTCGGAGTGGATTTCTTCTTTTTTGGATCTCTGCCAACACCCTCAACATCCTCAAGGCCTGCGCCTTCCTCATCTTGCACATGTTCCTTTCCCATCAGGAGCGGCACTTCTACTTTTCGGTAAACCTAAGAATTACCCCTGCCTTCCTCTTCACCTGATTGGTTTTCCTCAGGGGAGATGTGTCCTCCGTACCTCCCTTAGGTGCATTACTAGAACCGCGTGTTTCTGCCTTACTGCTTTGTCCCAATCCATATCCTCCATTGGAACCCTCACTATAAGTTGGCTTTTTCCAATCATCTGGCGCCCGCATACTCTTCCCAAAGGGAAGATTTCCTTGCTCATCCCTATGTCCAGGCGTCTGACAAAGGATATCTGGGTGACCCAGTCGGCCATATGAGAAACAGAAGTGTGGAACTTGTTCGTATTGAATCTCATACATGTCCACACTCTTCCACTTAGCTGAATCAATCAATATCCACCTTCTTAAGGGACTAGCCACATCAACAGTGATCCTTGCCCTCAGAAAGCGACCCATATGGTCAAACTGCACAACACTTGCATTTTTGTCAATCTGTTTCGCAATTGGCAGCCACCACTTCTTATCCCGTAGATTGAACGGGAGATTCAGAACCCTAATACAAATCGACAGCTTGTCGAACTCCAGCTCTGATGGTTTCATGCAATCCTCAAAGAAAAACAAAACAACAACATTTTTGTTCACATGCCATGGTGAACCTTCCCACAACCAGTCATGATCCCTCTGTGTTGCAAATTCTGCCACAAACGTGTTCGCACCCATAGATTTGAATTGTAGTCCTCTAGGGTTTCTCCAAGACGGATGCAAAGCACCAGCGATGGTATTGATATGGAAGACATTGCGGTATAGTACCTTCCCTGCCAGCTGCCACTTCTGATCGAAGCCATCATCCAGATCATCAATCACGAGAGGAGTCGCCTCCTCCTCGGTTATGTCCAGTTTCCCCAGCTGCTCCTCGAGTCTCTCCCTCGCCGCCCATGGTGAGAGAGTAATCTGGTCCTTCTCCTTTCCTCTCTCCGATGAAGCCATGTCACGGCGAAGATCCCTATCGCCTCATTGATGCGAGACCAGCGAGCGCCGCCGGTCCACAAACCCTAGTCGCCCTCGTAGAAGGCTCCGTGAGTTTCGGAAAACAGTAACACGTAAGTTACTCATCATATAAATGTGTTAGATAGAGACGTTCTCGTATACGTGTTGAGCAAGTTTAATTGGAACACAATAGACTAGTTGTTTGGGTACTGAGGCTTCATCCCCATCAACGTGTTAGTGTAGACGCGCGATGAAACCTCGGTACCTAAAACTCTTCGAGGCTTCGTCACCCGTACGCCGCAGTAACAATGATGGATGACCAAGTCGAGCCGCTAGAATAATGGTTGCGCATCATGTTGTTTAATACGACTTAGTGTGGTGGGTGGTTGGGCTTAAGATCCTATTTAATTATATCATATGAAAAAGGCTTAAATTTAGTTATTATTTTTGATGTTGGACGCGGTAGCCTTTTAAGGTTAAGTAGTCTGTACGCTGTGAGAACGGCGATGGGCGACGAGACCGAGCCGTTAGAATAACTTTTTATATTTATTCGTGTTTAATTTTTATAGTAATGGATAACTTACATGTTATTAGGTGAATAACTTACATGATAAAGCATGGATAACTCTCGTATTACTGATAGGTAACTTGTGGATAAACAAAAAAGTTACCTATCCCTAACGCATGGTCTGTGGGTAATTCTATAATGATGGATAACTTATATTTTATTGGGTGGGTAACTTACGTGTTAAAGTCTGGATAACTCACGTGTTACGGGTGGATAACTTTTGGTCCAAAAAAGTTGTTCGAATATACCAACCTGGGATCTAGTTTCGAACATGTCGTCACGACTAGCCTAACAGTGAAAACAGATCTTAATTCGAACAAACGGTTTGACCTAGAAAACATTTTGAATTTTCGTATTTGAATTGAGCTGGCTATTTTAAAAAGATTCCGTGCATGTAATTTCTGGAGAAATTTTTATCCGAACTTCCGCCAGGATTCTATTTTTTTGTGTAGCAGCTTTATATCTTTTACTATCTAAAAAGACAAATCGTTCCATTTTCTGGCAAAACAGTGTTTCACTGGATTTTCATCGTGACTCACCCCGTTTCGCCCGTCCTTCCACGCGCCCATCGCTCCGATCCCTCCTGTCCCCTATTCCCCTCCCTCCTGACCCCATCTCCCTTGTCAATGCCGCAACCCCGCCCATCTCCCTCTCTTCTTCATCGCCAGCAGCAAGCTCTCCCACAGGCACCGCGTAGGGCCCCACACCTCCCCTCCCATGCCCTAAACATCAAGGTGACGATGCTGGTCGTGGATCTGGCAGCGATAGAGGTTGCTGCGCAGCGGCCGACTTTAGCAAGAGGATTGTAGCCCTGCCCTTCCGGCATTTGGGGGAGGGTATCCCTTCTGCCCTCTCCACTCCCCTGAACCGTTGTGCCGGCGTGGACTGCAACGAGCCCTGGCCTAGACTCCCACGCGCACACCATTTTCCTCCTGGGTGTGCATGTATGCTGCATCCAAGATCGATGGGGAGCATTGAGCTCCCTGCAGTCGTTTCATTTGAAAGGTATGCTCGTTGTCTGATTGCAATTATTGTTTTTTTCTTAGTAAAGTAGATATCTCAGAGTAGAGGCTTAGTAATGGCACTGATATTTCATGGAATTCTGAATTTTTGATTAGATGTCGCTGGAAAAAAAGCTTCGTTCTATCTTCTTATTGTTACATATCAATGGTATCGCTACTTTATGGAATTCTAAATTTATGATTACATGTCGATGAAATTATAAGTTTGTTGTCACATCCCAAAATTCTCCTAATTTTGGAATGTGAAATAAATAAATAAGTTTTATTGATTGTTTGACTATGTTGAAAATTCTCAAAGAGAAGAAACTTTTTGAATAGAAAATCCTCTCAACCTTGAATTCAAAATCTTATATTCTTTTGTTATGACCTAAGTAGCCATATAGGCAAAAGGGCATGGATTGATTATGGATTGTAGAATTTGTGTGCAAGATTTCAAAATGAAAGCATTCATATGCATTTCATTACATCCATGCAAAGTTCTCACAAACTAAATCCAAATCCTGGTATCTAAATCCTATAGTTGATTCGCCCAAATGTTCCTAAGGATAATTAAATTGACTTATTAAAATCCACTGTTGCTAAGGCATAAATTATTGATAATTATAGCCTAAAGAGATCCAATTAATACTACAAAATTTTAGAAACAAAATTGAGCTCATTTGGAGCTAGTATGAAAAAGTTATGGAATAAATACAAACAAATAAAGATATAAATAAAATGGAATATACAAGGATTTATAAATCCACTACTTACAAACTAGTAAAAAGATTACAAATTTGATCCTACAATGATCTATTCGATTTTAGAAAAATTTAGAAACAAGAATCATATCATTTGGAGGTCGTATGCAAAACATATAAGGAAAACAAGTAAATAGAAAAAGAAAAAAGAAAAGGAAAAAAAACCTAATGAGCCGGCCCACCCGGATCGAACCAGCACGCACGGGAAGGATGGATCGATTGGTTGCTTTAAAAAGCGTGCAAAATCTGTTTTGTTAAACCTATCTCTATTCAAACTGCTATAACTTTTTATCTACAACTCCGAATCGACTTTCGTTTGTTTCTACTTGTTCCCTACTCCAAGACCTATCTCTACACCGTCCCAAACCTCCATATAATCTCGTGGAGCCATAGCTGTACAAGTTTTTCTTCTCAAAATCCCGAATCTACATATGTCTGAATCTTATTTCGCTTTTTAATTCATCTAGACTTCGTCGTTTCCTATTTTCATCCACCACAGCCGGAGAATTTCGTATCGCAATATTTCAGATCTTACGGTGTAAATCCAAGATGTACTCGCGTTCGTTTCCTCAAATCCAAATTCCTTTGGTGAGAAGGTAGGAATAATGATTCCCCACAACTTTCATGTTCTGGGTTTTTCAATTTGACCTACGGATTTGTCTCTCTAACACAGATCTATTTCTTGTCTATTCTGAGCCAAAATCGGGTCAATCTCTTCTTCTAGCCACCGGATCCTATCCAGACGGTCGAGATCCAATCAAACCGGTGCGTGCCATGTCGTCATTTCGGTCATCTTACTCATCAATGCCACGTCAACGTCAGGTCAACATCTAGTTCCAGTCAGCATGCAAAGTCAACCTGTCCAGTCAGCGGAATATTCCCAGGAATATTCCGTTCGAATTTAAAATTGCATATTATAGATCTAACTTGTAAAATTCATTAGAAATTCATACCACGTCCAAAAATTGCGTATAATATTTCAAATTGAAGATAATTTTACGTAGAATCATCTTATCAGAATAGATCCAACTTTTAATGTACGTAGTTACTGCAGTAATTTAATTAGTTTTAATGGTCTTTTAGGTTAATAAATTCATAGAAAATTATCTGTAACTCCGAAAAATATGAACAATATATCAAATTGAAGCTACTGTAATGTACAATCATAATATCTGGTTGGGTCTAGCCTTTGCAGATTATTTATCCTGTAGCAATTTAATTATTTTAATGGCTTTATAAATCATTAAATTCATAGTAAATTAATTGCTTGTCACAAAAATATAAATGATATACCGATGGGAAGCTGGTTCCATGTAGATCATCAATATGTAATTAGTTCAGCCTTTTACTATAAGGTTTTGCCGTGAAGATTTAAATGGTTTAATGGCTTATTTAGAGTAATAAATTCATAAGAAAATAAATACTATTCAGAAAATTACAAATAATATGTCCCTGAAATCATAATTATGTGTATATTACAGATATAATTTTAGTTTTATTTTTAGGCAACAGAAACTATATAAATGATTTAAAACCCATTAAACACCATTTAAATCATATAAAAAGATCTATAACTCCGATTAGGGTGAATCCAACGCCTACTGGTTCGTATTAACGTCCTCTATCCAGTAAACCTAAGAAACAAATTTAACTCTACAGTTAGAACAGTCATTACAACAGAACTATTAAAAACCCTATATTGGCAAGTAATTATTAATAACAAGTACTCCATTGCATTAATTGGCCTCTTGCATGTATCATATACTCCAGTATTGTGTAGAGAACTAAAGTAACAACCATTGTGACTTATTAAATTGTCATGCATGCATTTGTTGCATTTGTTTGATCTCTATGTGCTATTGTTTATGTTGTATGCAATTGTTTGATCGATAGATTGCGAGGAGTGCAACGTGGGTGATTGCAACTACTATGATTGCAAGTATTGTGGTTATGACGAGAGCAACCATTATATCTATGAGGGTTGTGAGGATTATCTAATCGACTACATCTACAACAAAGGCAAGTGGTGCTATCTTGGTCATAAATGTCCTACTGTTTTCCTATGCATTGTAGATGTTTTTTTGTAGAATTGCATATGTAGGAATTGATGTGTATATGCTATGATATGTCCCATATTATTTCCTAGCATTCCTTGTTTATGAGCCATCGTATTGGTAGATTGCTTAGCTATGCTATTTAGACGAGGAAGGGAATCACATCATGAAAAGTTATATGTTTTGAAAGGCTTATGTTTTGCTAAATGACAAACCAATATGTTTTAATGAACCACCTGGGCGGAATGGCATTGATTGGGTCATCGAGTGTGGATTTATGGTGGGGAATGCCGCCCAGGACAGTGAGAAAGGATTGGTTTCTTTGTTTGGAAGCTTTCATGTGCAACCATGTGCCAATAATGGAATGGGCGGTTGGTTGAACTCAGTAGGTTGTGGTAACTCGAACCCGCGTATCCAGAGATGTAGATAGTGTAGGTTGGACCGGTGCGTGTCGGGATTGGGGAGCTACTTCCCGAACGGTTCCTTCTTGGACTTCTCCCTATCATCACCCAATATGAGAGTGGTGGTACGAGCTGGGCTGGCCAAGTCACATGGGTAAAGTGTACTAACCCCTGCAGGGTGTATAAACTAAGTGCTTAGCCGTGTTCCCGGTTATGGATAATTTGAGCGACCTGATACTGATGCTATGATATTTCTCACTCATCCTTATTTCTTAATTACTTAAAACTTGTTGGGTGAACATAATTGGGTAGGAGCACCTGGGAGTGAACCAGAGTGTCCTATTTATCATATTGGAAAACTACTTTGTTACAAATGTTAGGATAAAACTGATGCTTTATGCAAATGAGCCTGAACTCCACTTGGCCAAATAAGCATGTAGTTGATAGATCTGTTGTTAACCACTTTAGCCTACTTGCCATACATTCAATGTATTGACCATTCGTGGCTGCAACGTTTCATGTTGCAGGTTATATCGTATCTGAGTGATCGTTCATAGGTCGCGAGACTCCACTCAACAATTGTTCGCCTGTGGCACATTTGAAGGATGGAGATCTACCTTGTATTCGTTTTCTGTTGTGTACTTGAATAAATAATGTAAATTCTGGATCATATTCGTTGTATTTATGATGCACAGTTATATTTGGTATTATTTTGTACTGTGTGTGCCAGTGAACCGATCCAGGGATTGGCACTATACACATAAACTCAGCCTTATCAGGCGAAGGTGTTACAAGATGGTATCAGAGCTGTGTGTTGACTGTAGGATCGTGACGTTAGAAATGGATTAGCAATAGGAGACCTCTATTAGGAGAACTATCATATTTTATACCTATTAGTTGTTCTTATATTTCTTGTCTATCTTTTCTATAACCTCTTCTTGTTCAAATTTGTAGTTGTCCATTCTTATGATACCTATATGAGAGTTAGCTAAGTAAAAGAACAAATAGTATGACATAAATAAACATCTCAGCAAGTTTGGTTAGGTCTGGACCACCATATTTTATCTCTTTAGGAGATCATCGCTATCGTGTTGGCATATTGTTCTTACCAACTTATGTGGTATGACAATATAGGTTGTTTGCTTGGTTGTATTGAGCTATTTTGTGTGATGCTTTTTTAGGATCAGTTAGTTTTGAACTCTAATGTTTCTGAAATTGTGATGAGGTTTTTAAATTAGTTTAATGGTGTGAATTGATTGAAATTCGTGGAATAACTGCTGCAGTTTTCTGCCGGACCTGTAGTACCGCGCGATTTTTTATATTTTATTGGTAACTCATAAAAATCTAAAAAAATAGGATCTAGAGCGTAATTACCTGTAGTACATGCACAAAAATTTTCTAAAATTCGTGACGAGTTTAGGTCGGTTATAAAAATTCGAGAAGTCTGCTGTACCGTTTTGACAGATTTTGTTTATTGCTTATATGTTGCTCTATTTTACTCTAGTATTGTTCCCAATGCTATCAAACTATTTTGTGGTTATATACTGCTATATTTAGACCCCTTTAATGTTATTATACAAGTGTTTTATTGTGTGTTGATCGCCTATGATTGTTTCCTTGTTTGTAACATTGATTGCTTCATATAGTTATGGGTAGGATTATTTTCTTAGTCGTTTCTTTCCTATAGAATCTATTCTTCCCTATCTTGAACCCTGGGAGATATAATGATGTGTTAAGCGGAAGGTTTGACAACACAATGCATTTATGAAAGAGAATGCTTCACCTAATGGAAAAAGGATGTGGAAGTATGAAGTGTTGCACATGATGTTATGTAGTAGATTACGTAACCTGAAAGTTGAAGTATCGATAGCTTAGTTTTAGTAGTAGCTTTGTTGATTGGATACATGGGAGTATACATAGAGCATTAGCTCGTGCCCATGGAAACATTCTTCAAGGCAAGTGAGAATGCCCGAGTGATAGAAAAACGTGATTCCCCTATCCTCATACAGGGTAATGATTTGGGTGCAGGATGGATTGATCACCATTCCTACTACTCTTATTATTCGCTCTTGTTATGTTGGCTTTGCGAATCTTGAGTGCCCTCTTCAACCTTAGCTGAGAGTCGACGTTGAGCCTAAACCCTAGAATGGTATATTGTTACACCCTTCTAAAAGCATCTGTTGCTAACCATAGGAATGTACGGTAAGGATGAATCCCAACCGTGAATTATGGGCACTGTGAAGTAAATGTTTCCTATTTGCCCACCATGAGAGTTTGCTAGTTTAAGAAGTGTTTTCTCGGAAACTATCAATCATGATGTTTAGAATGTGCTAGAGACATTGTGCCAATAAAAGTCTAAAGGAGAACCAATCTGAGCTAACTGAATCCTCGAGAAATGACCTAGTCAATTTTTATTTTAAGGGTGGTAGCATCCTAATGGATCCCGAACCTTTCTTTCTTTCTAGCCTTCCCAAATCTCGGGACGAGATTTCTTTTAAGGGTGGTAGTCTGTCACATCCCAAAATTCTCCTAATTTTGGAATGTGAAATAAATAAATAAGTTTGATTGATTGTTTGACTATGTTGAAAATTCTCAAAGAGAAGAAACTTTTTGAATAGAAAATCCTCTCAACCTTGAATTCAAAATCTTATATTCTTTTGTTATGACCTAAGTAGCCATATAGGCAAAAGGGCATGGATTGACTATGGATTGTAGAATTTGTGTGCAAGATTTCAAAATGAAAGCATTCATAAGCATTTCATTACATCCATGCAAAGTTCTCACAAACTAAATCCAAATCCTGGTATCTAAATCCTATAGTTGATTCGCCCAAATGTTCCTAAGGGTAATTAAATTGACATATTAAAACCCACTGTTGCTAAGGCATAAATTATTGATAATTATAGCCTAAAGAGATCCAATTAATACTACAAAATTTTAGAAACAAAATTGAGCTCATTTGGAGCTAGTATGAAAAAGTTATGGAATAAATACAAACAAATAAAGATATAAATAAAATGGAATATACAAGGATTTATAAATCCACTACTTGCAAACTAGTAAAAAGATTACAAATTTTATCCTACAATGATCTATTCGATTTTAGAAAAATTTAGAAACAAGAATCATATCATTTGGAGGTCGTATGCAAAACATATAAGGAAAACAAGTAAATAGAAAAAGAAAAAAGAAAAGGAAAAAAAAAACCTAATGAGCCGGCCCACCCGGATCGAACCAGCACGCACGGGAAGGATGGATCGATTGGTTGCTTTAAAAAGCGTGCAAAATCTGTTTTGTTAAACCTATCTCTATTTAAACTGCTATAACTTTTTATCTACAACTCCGAATCGACTTTCGTTTGTTTCTACTTGTTCCCTACTCCAAGACCTATCTCTACACCGTCCCAAACCTCCATATAATCTCGTGGAGCCATAGTTGTACGAGTTTTTCTTCTCGAAATCCCGAATCTACATATGCCCGAATCTTATTTCGCTTTTTAACCCATCTAGACTTCGTCGTTTGCCTTCGGTCAAAAAACGAAAGTTGTAGGAATCGTCGAAATCTTTCAATCCCGACAAACCTCACCTCTTTTCATCCACCACAGCCGGAGAATTTCGTATCGCAATATTTCAGATCTTACGGTGTAAATCCAAGATGTACTCGCGCTCGTTTCCTCAAATCCAAATTCCTTTGGTGAGAAGGTAGGAATAATGATTCCCCACAACTTTCATGTTGTGAGTTTTTAAATTTGACCTACGGATTTGTCTCTCTAACATAGATCTATTTCTTGTCTATTCTGAGCCAAAATCGGGTCAATCTCTTCTTCTAACCACCGGATCCTATCCAGACGGTCGAGATCCAATCAAACCGGTGCGTGCCATGTTGTCATCCTGGTCATCTTCCTCATCAACGCCACGTCAACATCAGGACAACATCTAGTCCCAGTTAGCATACAAAGTCAACCTGTCCAGTCAGCGGAATATTCCCAGGAATATTCCGTTCGAATTTAAAATTGCATATTATAGATCTAACTTGTAAAATTCATTAGAAATTCATACCACGTCCAAAAATTGCGTATAATATATCAAATTGAAGATAATTTTACGTAGAATCATCTTATCTGAATAGATCCAACTTTTACTGTACGTAGTTACTGCAGTAATTTAATTAGTTTTAATGGTCTTTTAGGTTAATAAATTCATAGAAAATTATCTGTAACTCCGAAAAATATGAACAATATATCAAATTGAAGCTACTATAATGTACAATAATAATATCTGGTTGGATCTAGCCTTTGCGGATTATTTAAACTGTAGCAATTTAATTATTTTAATGGCTTTCTAAATCATTAAATTCATAGTAAATTAATTGCTTGTCACAAAAATATAAATGATATACCGATGGAAAGCTGGTTCCATGTAGATCATCAATTTGAAATTAGGTCAGCCTTTTATTATAAGGTTTTGCCGTGAAGATTTAAATGGTTTAATGGCTTATTTATAGTAATAAATTCATAAGAAAATAAATACTATTCAGAAAATTACAAATAATATGTCCCTGAAATCACAATTACGTGTAGATTACAGATATAATTTTAGTTTTATTTTTAGGCAACAGAAACTATATAAATGATTTAAAACCCATTAAACACAATTTAAATCATATAAAAAGATCTATAACTCCGATTAGGGTGAATCCAACGCCTACTGGTTCGTATTAATGTCCTCTATCCAGTAAACCTAAGAAACAAATTTAATTCTACAGTTAGAATAGTCGTTATAATAGAACTATTAAAAACCCTATATTGGCAAGTAATTATTAATAACAAGTACTCCATTGCATTAATTGGCCTCTTGCATGCATCATATACTCCAGTATTGTGTACAGAACTAAAGTAACAACCATTGTGACTTATTAAATTGTCATGCATGCATTTGTTGCATTTGTTTGATCTCTATGTGCTATTGTTTATGTTGTATGCAATTGTTTGATCGATAGATTGCGAGGAGTGCAACATGGGTGATTGCAACTACTATGATTGCAAGTATTGTAGTTATGACGAGAGCAACCATTATATATATGAGGGTTGTGAGGATTATCTAATCGACTACATCTACAACAAAGGCAAGTGGTGTCACCTTGGTCATAAATGCCCTACTGTTTTCCTATGCATTGTAGATGTTTTTTTTGTAGAATTGCATATGTAGGAATTGATGTGTATATGCTATGCTATGTCCCATATTATTCCCTAGCATGCCTTGTTTATGAGCCATCGTATTGGTAGATTTCTTAGCTATGCTATTTAGACGAGGAAGGGAATCACATCATGAAAAGTTATATGTTTTGAAAGGCTTATGTTTCGATAAATGACAAACCAATATGTTTTAATGAACCACCTGGGCGAAATGGCATTGATTGGGTCATCGAGTGTGGATTTATGGTGGGGAATGCCGCCCAGGACACTGAGAAAGGATTGGTTTCTTTGTTTGGAAGCTTTCGTGTGCAACCATGTGCCAATAATGGAATGGGCGGTTGGTTGAACTCAGTAGGTTGTGGTAACTCGAACCCGCGTATCCAGAGATGTAGATAGTGTAGGTTGGACCGGTGCGCGTCGGGATTGGGGAGCTACTTCCCGAACGGTTCCTTCTTGGACTTCTCCCTATCATCACCTAATATGAGAGTGGTGGTACGAGCTGGGCTGGCCAAGTCACATGGGTAAAGTGTACTAACCCCTGCAGGGTGTATAAACTAAGTGCTTAGCCGTGTCCCCGGTTATGGACAATTTGAGCGACCACATCGATGCTATGATATTTCTCACTCATCCTTATTTCTTAATTACTTAAAACTTGTTGGGTGAACATAATTGGATAGGAGCACCTGGGAGTGAACCAGAGTGTCCTATTTATCGTATTGGAAAACTACTTTGTTACAAATGTTAGGATAAAACTGTTGCTTTATGCAAATGAGCCTGAACTCCACTTGGCCAAATAAGCATGTAGTTAATAGATCTGTTGTTAACCACTTTAGCCTACTTGCCATACATTCAATGTATTGACCATTCATGGCTGCAACGTTTCATGTTGCAGGTTATATCGTATCTGAGTGATCGTTCATAGGTCGTGAGACTCCACTCAACAATTGTTCGCCTGTGGCACATTTGAAGGATGGAGATCTACCTTGTATTCGTTTTCCGCTGTGTACTTGAATAAATAATGTAAATTCTGGATCATATTCGTTGTATTTATGATGCACAGTTATATTTGGTATCATTTTGTATTGTGTGTGCCAGTGAACCGATTCAGGGATTGGCACTATACACATGAACTCAGCCTTATCAGGCGAGGGTGTTACATTTGTAATCAATCTTTGTATATTGTTGTCAAGCATGCTCCGTGTTAGAGAGGATCGATAGCACAATCGTTGTGGGCCGCGATAGGGACAGAGAGAAGGAGTCTAGCCATCTAGAGAAATACTCAGGGGATGGGGTTGATGTAGAAGGTGGATATGGAGAAGCTCTATTGGATAATAAGATGTATTTGGGGAAGATTCAGTGGAGCTGCTGTTATAAATATCTCTGACATCTTCTCAAGAAGATTGGAGTTGTTAGTGTTTTTTCTCTCCTGCTTTTTGGCTGTCACATGAAGCAGCCTACACATGATACCGGTCCCTAAGCACTGTATAACACTCCGAAACCTCACCCTTAAATCGAGCAGGTGAATAGTCCTCATCTACCAACTCATGAAACTTCCAGTTTCACCTTTCCATTATATATTTTCATGAAACCTGCACTAATTGGTATGAATCAGTGAAGTTGTATTTCTTTGGTTGCCGGATTTTACTTGCTGTTGGAATTAAGAAAAGAATTCATTAGGGAGAGGACATCACCATTTCAATAGAAATACAACAAGGAATCAGCCTAATGAATCAGTTAGCAGGGATCCTAACAAGAAAAGGTACTTATATTGCTTGCTCAACACTGGAGTCAGTGGTACCGATGTTTCCGCCTAGGATCCAAATACTGATAATAGTAACAACATCAAGTTATACTGATAATCTTGGCTATTGTACTGTTGTATGTATATTCAATTTAAATATGTTCTTTATTGATTTTATATCTACACATTTATCAAGTTCAACTCCAATCTACCAAAAAGATCTATATTTCTAAAATGGTTTATTTTATAGTACCATGGAGTGGCTTTCTTGATTTGGCTCATAGTGCAGATTAAGGATGAGCTGATTGCGCAAATTTAAGTTGGGTATATCTTTACACAGCACAAGTGCAAGTTAGAGAATTACGCAAGAAGTAACTTTGTAGGAGGTAATCCTAAAATATGAGAAAAGATACTGTTGAAATATCAGAGGAAAAATAATTTGTAAAGGTAACACATTTTCTTTTTCTTAGGTAGGTTGTTCATGAGAGATGGAATCATGTGCTAATTTTAAATTCATTTCCATTTTTTAAAGGTTCATATGGTGTTGTCATGCTATCAAAGGTTTTTCGTTTGGACCATGCTACAGTTTTATTTCGCTATAGGCAAAGGCACCAACGATTCAACATAGGGATTGTTTTATGGGATTATTCACTTGGTATTTATGAATAAACAAAAACAGACCAATTTATTTTGATGTTTTATCATTGATTTTTTCATGAGTGTATCACCAATTGTGTTTGTGGATGAGGTACAAAATGCAGAAAGAGGTGGTACCATGAATTTTGTTTCTGTTACGAATAATTTTATCAAGAAATTGCATGGTGGGTGAGGTACAGAAGAAAGAGGTGGTACCATGAATTTTGTTATTGTAAGGAACAAGTTTTTATCAAGAAATTGCATCCACTTGTAGATGGTATAGAGACATTTGGGAGCACAAGTACAATAATGGTACAATCTCCTACTACCATCGAGTATCGATTCCCTTTCTCCCTCATATTGTTTCTTATCTCTACTCCTTACACAGCTTTGGTTTATTTGGACATAGATTCATCATATGTGAATATTATTTCCACTCTAGTTTTGAATTTCAGAGAAATGCCCAGTTATAGAAAATGCCTTGCTGCCCTAATCCTGCTTAAAATTGTGAGACTAGAAGCTGTCCTAATCCTGCTTAAAATGCATTCCTGCCCAAATCTCTATCTCTACTACCTAAAAAGGACAAAGTGTTTCATTTCCTGACACAACAGCGTTTCGCTGGGTTTTTGTCGTGCCTCGCCCCGTTTAGCCTGTCCTTCCGCGCGCCCGTCGCTCTGACCCCTCCCGTCCCGATTCCCCTCCCTCCTGACCCCCATCTCCCTCGTCAACGTCGTGACCCCCGCCCATCTCCCTCTCTTCTTCATCGCCAGCAGCAATCTTTCGTGCAGGCACCACGTAGGGCCCCACACCTCCCCTCCCATGCCCTAAACATGAAGGCGACGATGCCAGCTGCGGATCTAGCAATGGTAGAGGTAGCTGCGCAGCTGCCGACTCCAGCAAGAGGATTGCAGCCTTGTCCTTCTGGCATTTGGGGGAGGGTCTCCCTTCCACCCTCTCCACTCCCCTAAGGCGTGGACTGCAACGGGCCCTGGCCTAGACTCCCATGCGCACACAAATGTCCTCTTGAGTGTGCATGTATGCTGCATCCAAGATCGACGGGTAGTATTGAGCTCCCTGCAGTCGTTTCATTTCAAAGGTATGCCTGTTGTCTGATTGCAATTATTGTTTCTTAGTACATTAGATATCTCAGAGTAGAGGCTTAGTAATGGTACTGCTATTTCATGGAATTCTGAATTTTTGATTAGATGTCGCTGAAAAAAAGCTTCATTTTATCTTCTTATTGTTACATATAAATGGTAGTGTTACTTTATGGAATTATGAATTTATGATTACATGTCACTGAAATTATAAGTTTTTAACCAATGTTTTGAAGCGGTTCGTAGTATGGAAAACAAAAAAATTCTACCGCATGGACACAAACAAGCCAAGATCTATCTACTAGATTGTAGCAATGAGTCAATTAGAGTACTCACCCTCGAAGATTTCAAAGCGGTTAACGAGAGCATATTCTCGTGGGTGATGTAGTAGTACACTTGCCGATCTCGAGATCACGTAGACGATTCTTTCGGTGCTGTGTTTCGGCAGTGCTTCTGCAGTCGGTCACACGTTCGGTATTCGATGAAGACCTTCCTCTCCCTTGTTCCAGCAGGCAGTGGAGGTTGTAGTTCTCCCCTCGCGATTCCGGCAGCACAACGACATGGTGTCAGAAGTAGAGGGGGAATCCAACAGGGCTTGGCCTAAGCCGGTGCGGGTTATGGTGGATCTAGGGTTTCCGGTGATCTAGGTTTAGAAGGCCCGGGAGGAGGAGGTGGAGTCGGCGGCGGCGGCTTGGGAGGCGGCAGCGGCGGCGCAAGGTGGGGAGGGCTGGTTGTGGTGCTTTCGGGCAGCCCTTCCCCTCTATTTATGAGAGGAAGGGCATCTTGGGATAGGGGAGTTTGAATCCTTCCCCAAACCCAAGTTGTAGAGAAAGAAGGACTCTTTCCTTCTTCCACTAGGAAACCATTGGTCCAGTTTGACTTTTCAAACCTGCCTTTTGACCTTCAATTTAGAGCTTTATTTCTCTCTCGCAAATGCCCAACCAAGTGACCTACGACATGATCCAATCATTCCACTTAACCATGACACATTCATGAACCATTCCCCTTCCGGTCCGGTGAATCTTCTAGACCCTTCTAGAATCTCTCCGATGAAAACATCGGAATCATTCCCGAACTCTGGAATCGGACTTTCCTTATATGAATCTTATTCTCCGGACCATTCCGGATTTCCTCGTTATATCCCGGATCCCATTCGAGACTCCGAACAACATTCGGTTTCCATACTTACATTTCATATCTACTAAACAACATCGAATTCTTAAGTGTGTCTCCCTACGGTTCGTGAATTATGCGGACATGACCGAGACATTTCTCCAATCAATAAACAATAGAGGAATCTGGAAATTCATATGGCTCCCACATATTTCAACGATTACTTTGTGATCGAATGAACCACTTACATACGATACCAATTTCCCTTTGTCTCGTGATAGTTTACTTATCCGAGGTATGATCGTCGGTATCTCTGCATACCTAGTTCAACCTCGTTACCGATAAGTACTCTTTTCTTGTTCCCGTGATATGTGATCCCTTGTGAGACAGTCACATGCTTGCAAGCAAATTGGATGACATTACACCGAGAGGGCCCAGAGTATATCTATCCGTCATATGGATGGACAAATCCCACTATTGATCCATGTGCCTCAACACATACTTTCCGAACACTCAATGCCACCTTTATAGCCACCCAATTACAGTATGGTGTTTGATGTCATCAAAGCATCCTTTCGGTGATGGTGATTATCATGATCTCATGGTCGAAGGAATTAGGTTACTATGTATCACAAAGCTTATAGCAAATAAACTATTGAAATGACTTGATCTTAATGCTATGCTTATCTATAGGAGTATGTCCATCATACCATTCTCCTAATGATATGATCTTGTTGTTAATAACATCTCAATGTTCATGATCCGGAAACCACGATCATCTATCAACCAACAAGCTAGTATTACAAAGAGGATTTACCAAGAACTCTAATTTAGTTTACAAATCACACAAGTATTAATGTTTCCGGTTAATACTATTATAGCATGAATGTAAACATTTATCATAAACACAAAGATATAATAATAACCACTTTTATTATTACCTCTAGGGCATATCTCCAACAGTCTCCCACTTGCACTAGATTCAACTAATCTAGATTACATGGTAATATACCGAACACCCATGGCGGTTTGGTGCTGGTCATGTTTTTCCCTCGGGAGAGGTTTAGTCAAAGGATCCGTCACATTCATATATGTGTGTACTTTGCAAATCTTTATGTCACCATCTTGGAAATGCTCTCGATTCAGTTGAAGATCTCGCCATAACGCTTTGCTTTGCACTCCTCCAGCTAACTGCTGCACCATTCAAAATAAATACGTATCTAGATCGAGACTTAGAATCATCTGGATCGGTGTTCCAACTAGCATCAGTGTAACCATTAACAACGAGTTGTTCATCACCTCCATAAGAAAGAACCATATCCTTAGTTATTCTCAAGTACTTAAGGATGTTTTTGACCGCTGTCCAATGATCCACTCCTGGATCACTTTGATATCTGCTAGTCAAACTAACAGCATATGCAATGTCGGGTCTAGTACATAGCATGGCATACATGAGAGATCCTAAGGCCGAGGAATAGGGAGTTTTACTCATTCTTTCTCTATCTTCTGCCATTGCAGGACTTTGAGTTTTACTCAAGGTCATATTGGGCAACATGGGCAAGAACCCTTTCTTGCTATCTTCTATTCCAAACCTATTTAGAACTTTGTGCAAATATGTACTCTGTGACAATGATATTAGGCGTCTTGATCTATCTCTATAAATCTTTATGCCTAATATGTAAGCTGCTTCGCTAAGATCTTTCATTGAAAAACTATTATTCAAATAATCCTTGACACTATTAAGAAGGTCTACATCATTCCCAATCAACAATATGTCATCTACATATAGTATTAAGAATGCTACAGAGCTCCCACTCACTTTCTTGTAAATACAAACTTCTCCATAAGTTTGTATAAAACCAAAACTTTTGATCACCTTATCAAAACGTTGATTCCAACTCCGGGATGCTTGCTTCAATCCATAAATGGACCGTTGAAGTTTGCATACCTTGTTAGCATTTTTAGGATCGACAAAACCTTTGGGTTGTACCATATACAAGTCTTCATCAATGTCTCCATTGAGGAACGCCGTTTTGACATCCATCTTCCATATCTCATAATCATAATATCCAGCGATTGCTAATAAAATCCTCACAGATTTTAGCTTCACTATCGGTGAGAAAGTGTCATCGTAGTCAACTCCTTGAATTTTTCGAAACCCTTTTGCGACAAGTCGAGCTTTATATAAAGTAACATTACCATCAGCATCTGTTTTCTTATTGAAAATCCATTTGTTATCGACAGCCTTTCGGCCATCCGGTAAGTCCACCAAAGTCCATACTTGTTTTTCGTATATGGATCTAATCTCGGATTTCATGGCTTCTCGCCATTTATTGGAATCTGCGCTCATCATCTCTTCCTCATATGTTGCAGGGTCATCGGTGTTGTCCACCAACATGACACTCATAATGGGATCATACCAATCAGGAGTGGTATGAGTTCTCGTTGATCTGCGAGGTTCCGTAGTGACTTCAACCGAAGTTTCAGGATCAACATAATTAGCTTCCTATCTTATTGGTGTAGGCGCCACAGGAACTACTTCCGGTGTTGTGCTACTCTCAAGTCCGAGAGAAGGTTCAACAACCTCGTCGAGTTCTACTTTCCTTCCAGTCACTTCTTTCGAGAGGAACTCCTTCTCTAGAAAGGATCCATTCTTGGCAACGAAGATTTTGCCCTCAGAGCTATGATAGAAGGTATACCCAATAGTTTCCTTTGGGTATCCTATGAAGACGCATTTTTCCGCTTTAGGTTCAAGCTTGTCGGGTTGTAACTTCTTTACATAAGCTTCACAACCCCAAAATTTAAGGAACGACAATTTAGGTTTTTTCCCAAACCACAATTCATATGGTGTCGTTTCAATGGATTTAGATGGTGCCCTATTTAAAGTGAATGTGGTTGTTTCTAATGCATAACCCCAAAACGATAGCTGTAAATCTGTAAGTGTCATTATAGAATGAACCATATCTAAGAGAGTTCGATTACGACATTCGGACACACCATTACGTTGTGGTGTTCCCCACGGTGTCAATTGTGAAAGTATTCCACATTTCTTCAAATGCTCGCCAAACTCGTAAATTAGATACTCACCTCCACGATCAAATCGTAGAAATTTAATCTTCTTGTTACGTTGATTCTCTACTTCACTTTGAAATTCCTTAAACTTCTCGAAAGTTTCTGTAACATCCCAAAAATCATGGTTTATAAAGTTTGCATATCATTCATGCATTCATAAGAATTTGAGTTATTTCAAACAAGATTTCAAAATCAGAAAAACCATTTATATGCCTATTGTTTTTAAGCTAGAGAGGCAATGGTTTTATTTTGCTTTCAAACCATACCTTGTTTTGATCAAGAGGGTTTTCAAAAGGTGAACACAAGCTCACACAAATTTTCAAGACAAGATTCAAATCTAAAACCATTCATATGCCTAGCAGATATATATTCAAATAGGGCATGAGTTTATTTGATTTTTTCAATGGATCAAAGTATCTTGGAATAAATAGTAGTGTGTTGTACACAATTTTGTGCATGAATCACACTACAAAAATTCAGAGGTGGTTTGAATTCAAATCCATTTGAAATTCATTTGAAATTGACTCAGAAAATCAAATAAGAAATAGAAAAGGAGAAAAGAAATGGAAAAGGGCCAGCGCCACCATTCCAGCCCAACAGCAGAAACTGCCCAAACACCAGCCCACCCAGGAGAACCACCCCTAGCTCACCTCTGATTCTCACCCGCGCTCGCTATACCCACCCGCTGACAACTGGGCCCGTAGCCACGTCACCCCCTTCTTCCTCAATCAGCGTCGATAACCAGCTCTCCGTTGCCGTTTCTCCCTATCACTGCCGCGCGTAATTGCATTGATTCGTCGATCAATTCTCTCCCCTCGACCCCCTCTACTTAACCCCCTCCCCACTTCGCTCCTTTCCGCTCACTCAGCGCTCTCTCTCCGCCACTAGGCTGCCCCCAATGTAGGGGTTCATAGCATGGAAAACAAAAAAATTCTACCGCATACAAACAAACAAGCCAAGATCTATCTACTACATTGTAGCAACGAGTCGATAGAGGAACTCACCCTCGAAGATTCCAAAGCGGTTAACGAGAGCGGATTCTCGTGGGTGATGTAGTCGTACTCTTGCCGATCTCAAGATCGTGTAGACGATCCTTCTGGCCAAGTGCTCGCAGCGCTTCCATGATCGGTCACACGCTCGGTTACTCGATGAAGACCTTCCTCTCCTTGTTCCAGAGGCAGAGGTTGTAGCACTCTCCTCACGATTCTGCAGCACGACCAGTGGTCTTTGGAAGTAGAGGGGAGATCTCGCAGGGCTTCGCCTTAAGCCGGAGCGAGTATGGTGGACTATGAGAGAGGCCTTGGCGATCTAGGCTTTAGAGGCACCAAGGGGAGAGAGCTAGGCCGGCGGCTAGGGCTTGGGGAGGGCCCCAACTCGGCGGCTAGGGCAAACCCTAGGGCGGCGGCGGCTGCAGGAGGTCGGCGGCTAGGGTTAGGGTTTTGGTGGAGAGAGGTGTAGGCTAGAGGGGGCACCCCTGCCCCTTCTTTTAGAGGTGGGAGGGAGCCGGCCAGGGGAGGAGAGTCCTCCCCCAAGTCGGCCTCCTTGGCCGGCGGGTGGAGGGAGAGGAACTCCTCCCCAAGTAGGTTTCCTACTCTCCCTCCACCAAGCAAAACTGCCGTTTGACTTTTCAAATTGGCGTTTGACTTTTCAAACTAGGATTTGATTTATCCCTTTATTTTGCCCAGCCATGATACCTAGTACATGATGCAACCATTCCAACTTGTTATGACACATTCATGTACCCTTCCCCTCCGGAGTGCCGGACCTTCCGGACCCTTCTAGAACATTCCCGATGAAAACACTGGAATCATTCTCCAACTCCGAAACAGGACTTTCCTTATATGAATCTTATTCTCCGGACCATTCCGGATCTCCTCGTGATATCCCGGATCCCATCCGAGACTCCGAACAACATTCGGTCTCTTACTCATCATTCCATAACTACTCAACAACATCAAATCCTTAAGTGTGTCTCCCTACGGTTCGTGAATTATGCGGACATGATTGAGACACTTCCCCGAACAATAACCAATAGAGGAATCTGGAAATTCATATGGTTCCCACATATTTCTACGATTACTTTATGATCGAATGAACCACTTACATACGATACCAATTTCCCTTTGTTTCATGATAGTTTACTTATCCGAGGTTTTGATCATCGGTATCTCCGCATACCTAGTTCAACCTCGTTACCGATAAGTAATTTTTTCTCGTTCCGGTGATATGTGATCCCTTGTGAGTCAGTCACATGCTTGCAAGCTAATTGGATGACATTCCACCGAGAGGGCCCAGAGTATATCTATCTGTCATATGGATGGACAAATCCCACTCTTGATCCATGTGTCTCAACCCATACTTTCCAAACACTCAATGCCACTTTTATAACCACCCAGTTATGGTGTGGTGTTTGATGTCATCAAAGCATCCTTCCGGTGATGGTGATTAGCATGATCTCATGGTCGAAGGAATTAGGTTACTATGTATCAGAAAGCTTATAGCAATTAAACTATTAAAATGACTTGATCTTTATGTTACGCTTATCTATAGGAGTATGTCCATCATACCATTCTTCTAATGATATGATCTTGTTGTTAACAACATCTCAATGTTCATGATAGGGAAACCACAATCATTTATTAACCAACAAGCTAGTATTATGAAGAGGCTTTACTAGGGACTCTAATTTAGTTTACAAATCACACAAGTATTAATGTTTCCTGGTTAGTACTATTATAGCATGAATGAAAACATTTATCATAAACACAAAGATATAATAATAACTACATTTATTATTGCCTCTAGGGCATATCTCCATCACGCAATTCCACTCACGCCGCCACTGTCCCGAGCAGCTCCACCGACGTATTCCGGTGAGCACTGTGCCCCCCTTCGCCCCTTGTTCATACGATCTTGTTCGCCTGATGTTTATGCATCTTCACACCCCTTCTGTTTGCTCTGTAATGCCCCAGGACATCGCCTCCGTCGAGCCCCGTGAACGACCGAAGCTCCGCTTGACTCCGGCGAGAAATCCTGGTAATCTCCAAGCGCCCCTTACCTTCTGCTTTTCCCTGTCGTGTCTGCCTAGACCCTGTGCACCTCTTGATGCTCCTGGTTTGTGCTAGCGCGATCCAGAGCATCGCCAACGTCTCCGCCACCGCGCATCCGCCGCTTCCAGCAACTCCGACGAGCCCTAGTCATCGCTACAGCACGCCCCCGCCCCAGCCGCATCCATGTTGATCATCCCCATGTCCTCACGACCTCGGTAAGCGCATACACCCCCTCTCCTACCCCCTAGCTTCGTTGATCCATCATCGGCAGATCCGTCGCCGCCGCTGTGGCCATGAGCACCACCGATTTAGGGTAGGGGCGATTTGATCCACTGGATCTAGATCCAGTGGTCTAGATTAGACACCAGCCCAAAGGGGTACGGGAAGATCTGAGCTACCAGATCTCACTTAGATCTAGCGATGTGCGTGTGTGATCCACGCTAAACGGTACCGTCCAATCAGAGGGCGCCGCGTGTCTAGGTTTTTCTTTTAAAATTCATATTTGACTTAATTAGATGATTAAACTTGTAAATTCAATAACTTTTGTTCTGTTTATCCAAAAAATACAAATAATATATCAATGGAATCACAAAATTAAATCATACACATCTATATGCTTGGTTTTGTATTTTTCTTCTGTTAAAATGGAATTTTATGCAGAGACATTTGTAGGCCTATTTTTTGTATAAAAATTATCTAGAAAATATTTTAAAGGCTATTTTGAGTCTATTTAGTCTATAAAAGTTTAGTTTAATGTTTAGTAGTGTTTACTTGTCTTGTTTGGTTTGATAAAAATCATCACATGGCATTTGCATGCATTCATATATTTTTGCTTGATTTGTTTGGAATATAAATTTGGTGCTATCATTTTATGTGTAGATTTTGGTGTGTAAGATCCCTCCCTTTATAAAGGTAAGGATCCCTGTGATTGCAATGCTAGTCCCTGGATCAATGCTAGCATCCACAGTTTAAGATGAAGTACACAGAAACAAAGGTCATTATTACATATCATTCCAGAGACAAACATAGTCTTTTACAAACTCCATGGCCACAGGCCTAATACAAGAGTTCAAATATATAATAAGATAACCTTCATCTTCATGTGCCACAGGCAAGCATGTTGAGTGTAGACTCATAACCCCTAATCATCATCAGAATAACCTGCAACATCACAAGTTACAGCCACAGTGGGTCAATACATTGGAATAGTATTGGCAAGTGATACCTTAGTAGAATATTAGTAGTATAAATACTATATGCATTTTGGCTAAGTGTAGCTTAGGCTTGCTTTGCTGAAAGTATGTTTTACCTATCAGTTGAAAACACTAAGTTTTTCTTTGACAAAACTTTCCCAAGGAATCACCAATAGAAATTGGCGAACCTTCACCCTTATTCAACCACAAATTTTTACTTAGAAATTGGGATGAGGAGATTCTTGATAGCTTCCATGTCTTGATGCTCAAGTTGTCCAATACCAGGGACATGGCTAAGCACTTAGATTCTTCCATCTGCAGAGGTTGTGCACTTTCCCCACAAGACTTGATTTTCACCAAGACAGGACCTTTCAGAAGCCTTCCCTTAGAACAAATGGACGCGCTCCAACCTATCATCCCACTACCACCAACTGTCCAAATGGCTAAGTTATTGCAACCTATATGATCCAGGCAGAGCCCATAATGCCATGTGGCTGCACTAGAAGCTTCTTAACATTTGGCATCTCAAATCCCTTTGTTCCTGGGTGGCTTTCCACAAGTGATATACACAAGGTAAACCATAGAAATGGGCCTTGTGTAACCACTCAACACAAACCATTCTTTCCATTACACCCAGGTGATTCATTCACTTAGTTGTTTTATTAAGCAAAAACACAAGTCTAAAGACTTAGAAATATTTTATCTTAGCATGAATATATAACCACCCTTGGTTGCTACTAGCTAGGCTAAGCATGGCATTGGTAAGTATCTTGACTTAGAAATTTCTAGCAATTCTACAACTACTAGGATTTCCCAAGCAAAGCATATAGATCAAAATATTAATGCAAGTCTAGCAAAATATTTCTAGTGCATAGTTGAAAAACATAGGTATAAAAATCATGAAGCACCACTTGCCTTGGTAGTTTGGAGAGTAGCAACAATCCTCACAATCACAATCACTATTTGCACCAAAATCTACACATAAAATAATAGCACCAAAATCACATACAAAATATATACAAGCAAAAATATATGAATGCATGCCAAATGCCATGTGATGATTTGCTACACCAAACAAGACAAGTGCACAGTACTGAATCTTAAACAAGTCCAAAACTTGCCAATTAAACTTTATTTGAACAACAAAACATTTTTCAAATAATTTTTATACACAAATTATGCATACAAATGTTTCTATAAAACAATCATTTTAACAGAGGCCAAACACTAAACACATTGCATAAATGGAAAGGATTTCTCTCCTGATTCCAATGATATAAAATTTGTCAAATTTGGACGTGGGAATCAAAAGTTATGAATTATTCAAGTTTAAACATCTAATAGACTAAATTCTGATTTTAAATCTAACTCACAGACACGCGGCGTGTTCTGATTGGTTGATACCGATTCGTGTGTATCGATCAACGAGGGGCGTTAGATTTAAGTGGCAGTGCACGGTCAGATCTGCACGTAACGGTTCGAGTAAGTGATCTAATCCTGAGCCTCAGATCTAGATCCAACGGCTGCTAAGCTTGCGACCAAAGACTGGCGGCGCTAGCGGCGGCGAGTGGCGGCGGCTCTGTCAGAGACGGTGCCGACGATCTACGTCGCGCGGGAGAGGGTGAAGTGTCTTACCGAGTTCGCCGTACGTTGCTGATGCTCAAGGTGGGCTTGGTTGGCAAAGGGGCGCGCAGAGGTGGTCGTTGGAGCTCGTCGGAGTCGTGCACGGCGTCGGGTGGTTGTAGACGATGATGTTGCCAAGGTTCTGTGTCGCCCTAGCACGAGTCAGTGGCATTAGGGGGTGCGCAAGGTCATGGTGAGAAAGATGGTTTCAAGGAGAAGACAAGGGGCGCTCGTTTCATACCGCTATTGCTCGTCGGAGTTGAGCGGCGGTTCTGGTGGTTGCGGGCGTGAACGAATACGGCTACCTGGGTCACGAGAAGGAAAACTAAGGACGTTAGCAGATGCACAAGGACGTGGCGGTCACGCTCATTTGAACCAGAGGCAGAGGGGCGATCGGAGCTTACCGAAATCGCCCGCCGGAGTATGTCTGTGCAGCGGCGGAGTGAGTTCGAATACGCGCAGCCTGGTGGCGGAGTGGTGGCGCTAGGTGAGGGGAAATGCTCGCGGTGCAGAGGGGGTTAAATAGCCAGGAGGGGGCGGCAATTACGCTCTGTATCAATGGCAATAACGCGGACAGTGACTGCGGCGAGGTAACGACGGAGCGCCTCGGCCGTGCGTTGATTGGGGACGACGCTGAAAGGCATGGTGGGGTCTGGTTGTCAGCGCGTGGGTGCACGCGGGCGCGGTGAGAAACAGAGAAGAAAGGGGGAACCCGGGTGGGCTGTCTTGCTTACTGGGTTAGATTGCTGGCTCCAGGCCTAGTTAGGTTTTCTATCTCTTTTTATTTTTCTAAGTTGATTTTCAGGAATCAAATTCAAACAAATTCAAAAGCAATTGAATTCAAATCTTTTCTGAATTTTTATAAAGTGTAGCCTTCATACTTTTGGGCATAAAACCATGTGGTCTCTCTATACTTGCTGGGTCCTTTGAATAATCAAAATAAATAGTGCCATAGCACTTGATTTGAATAATTTTTGAAAATGGTTTTAAAACCGTATTTGTTTTGTAAATTTTTATCTAAACTCTAACATTCAATCAAAACAACATGAGAGCAAACAAAGCTTGGTTTAAAAAAATTATACTCACATTTGAGAGTGGCATTATATTAATGCATGCTCACATAAAATAATAGCACTTAGTGCTTTGTTTTCTTGAATTGGGTTTGATATTTGATCCCTAAATGATATGCATGCATGAATGATATGCAATCTTTGAAAACATGATTTTAGGGATGTTACAAATCTAACCCCCTTAAGGTGAATCTCGCCCTCGAGATTCGGGTTGGCTAGCAAATAGGTGAGGGTGGTCTTTCCGAAGATCATCTTCTCTTTCCCATGTTGCATCTTCTTCGGAATGATGGTTCCATTGAACTTTGCAGAATTTGATAGTCTTAGTCCGAATAACTCTTTCTGCAGTCTCAAGTATCTTGATAGGTTTCTCTTCGTAAGTAAGATCACTTTCCAATTGAACCTCCTCCAAAGGAATGGTATCCTTCAAAGAAGTATCTTCCATTTATAGATGGCATTTCTTTAGCTGACTCACATGAAACACATTGTGAACAGCAGACAAAGACTCTGGCAATTCAATCTCATAAGCTACTTCTCCTTTACGACTCATAATCTTGAATGGTCCAACATATCTTGGGGCCAATTTACCTTTGACACCAAATATCTTTACTCCGTGAAGTGGTGACACTCTAAGATAAGCTTTATCACCTACTTCATAGGTGACTTCTCTACGCTTAGGATCTGCGTAGCTCTTCTGTCGGGACTGTGCTATCTTTAATCTGTCCTTAACTAGCTTGACTTTCTCTTCAGCCTCCTTGATTAGTTCTGGTCCGAACAAACTTCTTTCTCCCACACCATTCCATAACAATGGGGTGGTACACTTTCTCCCATAGAGAAACTCAAATGGTGCCATCTCAATACTGGCTTGATAGCTATTATTGTAAGAGAATTCTGCGTAAGGCAGACTTTCATCCCAACTGGCTCCATAGTCTAGGGCACATGCCCTCAACATATCTTCAAGAATCTGGTTGGTCCTTTCTGTTTGTCCATCAGTCTGAGGATGAAAAGCAGTGTTGAATTCCAACCTCGTTCCCAATGACTCATGTAGTTGCCTCCAAAAATGAGAAGTGAATTGAGTTCCCCTATCAGACACAATACTCTTGGGTACTCCATGTAGACATACAATTCTACTCATATAGATCTTGGCTAACTTAGCACTTGTATAGGTCGTCTTCACGGGTATGAAATGAGCCACTTTAGTTAAGTGATCCACTACTACCCAAATAGAATCATATCCTGACCTGGTCCTTGGCAATCCGGTGATGAAATCCATGCCAATCCTGTCCCACTTCCAATCAGGAATAAGTAGTGGTTGTAACAATCCTGCTGGTTTCTGATGTTCCGCTTTCACTCTACTACATACATCACACAAAGCAATATGTTCGGCAATGTCCTTCTTGAGATTATTCCACCAAAATCTTTCTTTCATATCCATGTACATTTTGGTGTTACCCGGATGAATAGAATATGGTGAGTTGTGTGCTTCCTGTAAAATCAGTTTCCGAAGCTCTGGATCTTGTGGAACACAGATACGTTTTCCATACCATAAGGTACCCTGTTCATCTTCATGGAATCCTTTGGCTTTTCCCTTGCCAATCTTTTCCTTAATCTCTTCAATTTCTTTATCTGTCTTTTGGGATTCTTTGATTTTGTACAACAAAGTGGGTTGAACATCCAATGACATGAGATGTCCTTCAGGCACAATCTCCAATCTGAGATCTCTAAATTGGGCACACAGATCATCTAGCAATTCTCCCTTAGTAAGGCCATTCACAAAAACCTTACGGCTTAGAGCATCCGCTACAACATTTGCTTTACCGGGGTGGTATTGCAAACTCAAGTCATAGTCCTTGATGAGTTCTAGCCATCTTCTTTGTCTCATGTTAATTTCTTTCTGGGTGAAGATATACTTCAAACTTTTGTGATCTGTGAACACTTCGCATCGTTTTACCAAAAGATAGTGTCTCCATGTTTTGAGTGCATGGACAACAGAGGCTAACTCTAAATCATGAGTAGGGTAATTTACCTCATGAGTTTTGAGTTGTCTCGAGGCATAAACCACAACTTTCCCTTCTTGCGTAAGTACTGCACCTAATCCATGATGAGATGCATCACAATACACCTGGAAATCCTTCTCCAAATCTGGCAGACATAAGACTGGTGTTGTCACTAGTCTCTTCTTCAATTCTTGAAAACTGAGTTCACATCCCTCAGACCAAGCAAATTTCTTGTCCTTCTTTAGTAATTATGTCATTGGCTTAGCTATCTTGGAGAAATTCTCAATGAACCTTCTGTAGTATCCTGCCAAGCCAAGGAAACTATGAACTTCTTTCACTGACTTAGGAGATTCCCATTCAGTTACAGCTAAAACTTTAGCAGGATCAACTGCTACACCATCTCCCGACACAACGTGTCCAAGAAAACCAACTTCATTTAACCAAAATTCACACTTGCTGAATTTGGCATACAGCTTATGCTCTCTAAGCTTCTCAAGTATCAAACGTAGATGTCCTTCATGCTCTTCTTTGCTCTTGGAGTAGATCAAAATGTCATCGATGAAAACCACAACAAACATATCAAGGAACTCCATGAACACCTTGTTCATCATATTCATGAAGTATGCTGGTGCATTGGTCAAACCAAATGGCATCACGGTATACTCATACAATCCATACCTTGTGGTGAAAGCTGTCTTAGGTATGTCTTGTTCCCTTATCTTGAGCTGGAAATAACCTGACCGGAGATCAATCTTTGAGAACACACAAACTCCTTATAACTGATCAAACAAGTCATTGATTCTCGGCAAAGGGTATTTGTTCTTGATAGTCACCTCATTGAGTGATCGGTAATCTATGCATAACCTTTGACTTCTATCTTTCTTTTCCACAAACAAAACTGGTGCTCCCCAAGATGAAGAACTTGGTTGGATAAAACCTTTCTGCAACTGTTCTCCAAGTTGCTTCTTGAGTTCTTTCAACTCATCGACTGACATCTTGTACGGTCTTTTTGCTATGGGTGCAGATCCTGGTAGCAAATCAATAAGAAACCCCACATCTCTATCTGGTGGCATTCCCGGCAATTCTTCTGGGAACACATCCAGATATTCACTCACAATTGGCACACTGTCTATGCTAACCCCCTTAAGAGAATTAAGCTTACTCCCTTTCGATTCAAAATTAGACTTGAATCTTATCCGTTTCTTTTCCGGGGTTGTGAGTGCAACTATTCGATTGGCACAATCTAGTACTCCTTCATACTTGGTCATCCAATCCATTCCCAAAATTACATCCAGTCCTTGGGAATCTAGGATTACCAGAGTCACTGGAAACTTATGCTTTCCAAATTCTATTACTAGATCCCGGCATCCAAGACTTACTATCATATCTCCACCTGGAGAACTTACTTTTATTGGACACCCAAAGTTTTCAGTTGGAAACCCATTTCTATCAACAAATGCTTTTGATATGAATGAATGCGATGCACGAGTATCAAAAAGAACAAGTGCTGGAATAGAATTGAGTTTGAACTTACCAGCCACAGCTTCAGGTTCCTCATAGATTTCCTCCACATTGATGTGGTTCACTTGTTCCTTTTGGAAAGGGTTGGGCTTGTTGGGTCCTTCAACTTTATTTTCTGGGCATTCATTTGCATAATGCCCCATCTTCTTGCACTTGAAACATTCAACCTGACTAAGATCCTTCTTGACAGGCTGGCTTCCACTACCACTTCCACATCCATTGTGGTGGCTCTTATATCCACTCTTGTGATTCTTGTACATGTCATTGTCATGATTACGGTGGTGCTTGTTGTCATGATGACGGTTGTGGTTGTGGTGCTTGCTGTACTTTCCATGCTTGTGGGATCCAGAATTCCCACTATCCTCATAATGGGAACGCTTGTGAGACGATCCCGAGCTGTGCTTGTCAGAGTGCTTCCTCTTCCTGCTTTCAACCTGTTTCATCTTGCTCTCCAAAATAGCAGCCTTGTCACAAAGAGACTGATAAGTGGGAACATAGGCCACAGATAGCTGCAGGTTCAATTCATCGTTCAATCCTTCAAGGAACTTCTCCTTCCTCTTAGCATCAGTGTCAACCTCATCCGGTGCATAACGCGCCAGATTGTTGAACTCCTCAATATACTCTGCCACGCTGCGGTGGCGCTGCTTCAAGTTATGGAATTCCTTCTTTTTCAAACTCATCACTCCAGATGAGATGTGAGCAGTACGGAAACCATCTTCAAAGATATCCCATGTCACATCCGCAATGGGAGTGGTGATCTGGAAGTTATCCCACCAAGTGGTTGCTGGTCCTTCCAACAAGTGTGCTGCAAATCTGACCTTCTCTTCATCAGTACAGCCAACAGTTATCAAATCCTTGTTCACTGAGCATAGCCAATCATTGGCCACCATAGGATCAGTAGTTCCTGAGAACTTTGCTGGCCTCAACCTTAAGAATCTGGTAAGCATGTCAAAACCCGGTGGGTTGTTCTGATTGTTGTTGTTGTTGTTATTATTGCTATTGTTGTTGTTATGATTCTGTATGAACGTGGTCATCATTTGCATCAGCTGTGTCTGAGCTATCATCATCTGCTGCATCTCGAGGGTGATGTTGTTGTTGTTAGGGTTGGGATTGGCACGTCGGGGAGGCATCTGTGGTTTTCAATGAGGATAAGAATGAGATACCCATATATGCTTAACATGCACAATACATCACATAGACAATCACCAAGCATGCATCAAGAATAACAAAAGTTCAACAACAAAAACAATAAGTTTTGAAAAGTAAACACACCAATTGCAAGCCATCCACATGTTGGATGGTCATTGCGACTCAATAATCAAAAGTATGATAAATAACGGTAAATGTGTAGTCATCACTACTCCTCTGCATCAACCTCCTCATCAACAAGTGTAAGACCTGCATTCTCCATAGCGGTCTTGTACTCCTCAACATTGGTGGTCAAGGTCTCTATTTTGGATTTGAGAGCCCTCTTCTGTGAACGAAGCCTCTCAATCACACCTTGCTGATGCTCGAGCTCAAAGTCCTTGGCCTCTAGTTCTGCAGTCATGTCTCGAATCCTCTTGTTCCTATCTTGGACTCTCTTCTCTTGACTCTTGAACTTTCTATCCTGACTCTCAAACTTGGCCTCCATTTCTATGACTATCCCATCTTGCTCCGCGAAGAGTCTGTCCTTCTCACGAAGCTGCACCTGGAGTTCGTCATTGCTGAGCATGACGTTGGTCCTATAAGTATCTAGGTGCCTAAGAAGAACCTCTAAGTCCTGGAGGTATAGACGAATCAGCTCTGTCGTCTCTCTAGCAGCATCCTCGAAGTCAATGGCATCACCATCCTCATCACGTCTACCGAAGGCGTGGAAATGAGTACCTCTAATCTCCCGAGAGTGTCTCCCTAGCAAACGTCCAAGCAAATCCTGCATGACTACCTCTAGGCCTCTCTCCTTGTCATCGTGCATGAGCTTGAAGGTGATGGCCTCCGTGGTTGGCTCAGTCTGGCATCCTGGCTGAGTAACCTTGAAGCCCCAAAGGTCCTTCCTCTCGATCTTGGTGAGGGGAAGCATCATGATGGTAGGAATTAGGAGATTGAGCAGACTAGTGAGCTCAATAATATGAGTGCCAAAACGAGTTCCCTTGAACTCTTCAGCCGTGCTGGTAGTAACATTAGGCATCTATTTTATAAGATAGAAAAAGTTAGAATCAACATACATAGAGATGAATCACAAGACAAGGTATCACATGCATATCTTTGACAATCAAAACATTCAAGTCATGGCATACATAAACCCATTACAAACATCCAAGGTTCAACTTATTTTAAACAACATTTGGGAAATAAAATGATAAGTGTGGTGGTCCAACTAATGAAGTACGTTACAATCCCATCTCACTTGCCAAGTTGGCTAACAGGGCATCCCTAGAGGCAATCTGTCGATCCTGATCACATGACTCCATTGCTAAGTCTATGATGTCCTCTCTTAAACGTTGGTTGGTGGCCTCTAACTCTTGGGTATGCTTCTTTTCTTCCCTAAGGTCATTCAGAGTATTGAGCATTCTGCACTTGATTCTATCACCAAGCTCTTTGATGGCTTTCCAAGCTGCATCCCTTGATGAATCAAAGAACGTGGTGTGCATCACTGAGTTGGTGACCATGCAGAATCCTGAATCCTTGTGGTTGTCTTCCATGTTTTTATACAAGTGAAGTTGCACCCACCAGTACTCAACTCCTTCATCCATCACAGGAAAACCTTTGTACACTGCTGCACCATGTATTCCCATGGCAACCATGAGGTCCTTGAGAGCCTTGGGGAATTCTGTCTCACATTCCAAAGTCATAGTCATGAGTGGTCCCTTCCTCACGGCTTCGTTGATGGAGTTCATCTACAAATAGAGATGAGAAAGAAGATTAGAAGAGTTTATAAGAAGAAAAAGACAAGTGTGGAAGTTGTTGAAAATTTGTCCTTAGTGGTTTCCAATCCTAGGGTCATAATCCTACAGGCAACACAGTGCTCTGATACCATCTGTAAGATCCCTCCCTTTATAAAGGTAAGGATCCCTGTGATTGCAATGCTAGTCCCTGGATCAATGCTAGCATCCACAGTTTAAGATGAAGTACATAGAAACAAAGGTCATTATTACATATCATTCCAGAGACAAACATAGTCTTTTACAAACTCCATGGCCACATGCCTAATACAAGAGTTCAAATATATAATAAGATAAATAAGCCTTCATCTTCATGTGCCACAGGCAAGCATGTTGAGTGTAGACTCATAACCCCTAATCATCATCAGAATAACCTGCAGCATCACAAGTTACAGCCATAATGGGCCAATACATTGGAATAGTAGTGGCAAGTGATACCTTAGTAGAATATTAGTAGTCTAAATACTATATGCATTTTGGCTAAGTGTAGCTTAGGCTTGCTTTGCTCAAAATAGGTTTCACCTATCAGTTGAAAACACTAAGTTTTTCTTTAACAAAACTTTCCCAAGGAATCACCAATAGAAATTGGTGAACCTTCACCCTTGTTCAACCACAAATTTTTACTTAGAAATTGGGATGAGGATATTCTTGATAGCTTCCATGTCTTGATGCTCAAGTTGTCCAATAACAGGGACATGGCTAAGCACTTAGATTCTTCCATCTGCAGAGGTTGTGCACTTTCCCCACAAGACTTGATTTTCACCAGGACAGGACCTTTCAGAAGCCTTCCCTTAGATCAAATGGACGCGCTCCAACCTATCATACCACTACCACCAACTGTCCAAATGGCTAAGTTATTGCAACCTATATGATCCAGGCAGAGCCCATAATGCCATGTGGCTGCACTAGAAGCTTATTAACATTTGGCATCTCAAATCCCTTTGTTCCTGGGTGGCTTTCCACAAGTGAGATACACAAGGTAAACCATAGAAATGGGCCTTGTGTAACCACTCAACACAAACCATTCTTTCCATTCCACCTAGGTGATTCATTCACTTAGTTGTTTTATTAAGCAAAAACACAAGTCCAAAGAATTAGAAATATTTTATCATAGCATTAATATATAACCACACTTGGTTGCTACTAGCTAGGCTAAGCATGGCATTGGTAATTATCTTGACTTAGAAATTTCTAGCAATTCTACAACTACTAGGATTTCCCAAGCAAAGCATATAGATCAAAATATTAATGCAAGTCTAGCAAAATATTTCTAGTGCATAGTTGAAAAACATAGGTATAAAAATCATGAAGCACCACTTGCCTTGGTAGTTTGGAGAGTAGCAACAATCCTCACAATCACAATCACTATTTGCACCAAAATCTACACATAAAATAATAGCACCAAAATCACATACAAAATATATACAAGCAAAAATATATGAATGCATGCAAAATGCCATGTGATGATTTTCTACACCAAACAAGACAAGTGCACAGTACTGAATCTTAAACAATTCCAAAACTTGCCAATTAAACTTTATTTGAACAACAAAACATTTTTCAAATAATTTTTATACACAAATTATTCCCACAAATGTTTCTGTAAAACAATCATTTTAACTTAGGACAAACACTAAACACATTGCATAAATGGAAAGAATTTTCTCTCATGATTCCAATGATATAAAATTTGTCAAATTTGGACGTGGGAATCAAAAGTTATGAATTATTCAAGTTTAAACATCTAATAGATCTAAATTCTGATTTTAAATCTAACTCACAGACACGCGGCGTGTTCTGATTGGTTGATACCGATTCGTGTGTATCGATCAACGAGGGGCGTTAGATTTAAGTGGCAGTGCACGGTCAGATCTGCACGTAACGGTTCGAGTAAGTGATCTAATCCTGAGCCTCAGATCTAGATCCAACGGCTGCTAAGCTTGCGACCAAAGACTGGCGGCGCTAGCCGCGGCGAGTGGCGGCGGTGGCTCTGTCAGAGACGGTGCCGACGATATAGGTCGCGCGGGAGAGGGTGAAGTGGCTTACCGAGTTCGCCGTACGTTGCTGATGCTCAAGGTGGGCTTGGTTGGCGAAGGGGCGCGCAGAGGTGGTCGCTGGAGCTCGTCGGAGTCGTGCGCGGCATCGGGTGGTTGCAGACGACGATGTTGCCGAAGTTCTGCATCGCCCTAGAACGATTCAGTGGCATGACGGGGTGCGCAAGATCACGGTGAGAAAGATGGTTTCAAGGAGAAGACAAGGGGCGCTCGTTTCATACCGCTATTGAGCGGCGGCTCTCGTGGTTGCGGGCGTGAACAAAGACGGCTACCTGGGTCACGAGCAGGCAAACTAAGGACGTTAGCAGATGCACAAGGACGTGGCGGTCACGCTCATTTGAACCAGAGGCAGAGGGGCGGGCGGATCTTACCGGAATCGCCCGCCGGAGTGCGTCTGTGCAGCAGCGGAGTGAGTTCGAATACGCGCAGCCTGGTGGCGGAGTGGTGGCGCTAGGTGAGGGGAAATTCTCGCGGTGCAGAGGGGGTTAAATAGCCAGGAGGGGGCAGTGATTACGCACTGTATCAATGGAAATAACGCGGGCAGTGACTGCGGCGAGGTAACGGCGGAGCGCCTCGGTCGCGCGTTGATTGGGGACGATGCTGACGGGGCATGGTGGGGTCTGGTTGTCAGCGGGTGGGTGCACGCGGGCGCGGTGAGAAACAGAGAAGAGAGGGGGAACCCGGGTGGGCTGTCTTTATTACTGGGCTAGATTGCCGGCGCCAGGCCCAGATAGGTTTTCTATCTCTTTTTATTTTTCTAAGTTGATTTTCAGGAATCAAATTCAAACAAATTCAAAAGCAATTGAATTCAAATCTTTTCTGGATTTTTATAAAGTGTAGCCTTCATACTTTTGGGCATAAAACCATGTGGTCTCTCTGTACTTGCTGGGTCCTTTGAATAATCAAATAAAACAGTGCCATATCACTTGATTAGAATAAGTTTTGAAAATGGTTCTAAAACCATATTTGTTTTGTAAATTTTTATCTAAACTCTAACATTCAATCAAAACAACATGAGAGCAAACAAAGCTTGGTTTAAAACAATTATACTCTCATTTGAGAGAGGCATTAGATTAATGCATGCTCACATAAAATAATAGCACTTAGTGCTTTGTTTTCTTGAATTGGGTTTGATATTTGATCCCTAAATGATATGCATGCATGAATGATATGCAATCTTTGAAAACATGATTTTAGGGATGTTACATGGTGCTAGTGGTGATTGTGATTGTGAGGATTGTTGCTACTCCGCCAACTACCAAGGCAAGTGGTGCTTCATATTTTTTCCCAATATTTTGACTATGCATTAGTGATATTTTGTATAGGGCTTGCATGACGTTTTTTTTCTAAGTATCTATATGCTATGCTTGGGAAATCCTAGTAGTTGTAGACTTGTTAGAATTTTCTCTAAAGTTAAGATACTTACTATATTTCCATGCTTAGCCTAGCTAGTAGCAAACAAGGGTGGATTATATACATGCTATGGAAAATGTTGCTAAGTCTTTGACTTGGGTTTTGCTTAATAAAACAACTAAGTGAATGAATCACCTGGGTGGAATGGTGTGTTTGGGTTATGTTGAGTGGTTACACAAGGCCCATATCTATGGTCTACCTTGTGTATCACACTTGTGGAAAGCCACCCAGGAACAAAGGGATTTGAGATGCCAAATGTTAAGAAGCTTCTAGTGCAGCCACATGGTAATATGGGCTCTGCCTGGACCATATAGGTTGCAATAACTTAGCCAAATGGACAGTTGGTGGTAGGGGGTGATAGGTTTGGAGCACGTCCATTTTGGTCTAAGGGAAGGCTTCTGAAAGGTCTTGTCTCGATGCATGTCGAGTTTTGTGGGGAAAGTGCACCACCTCTCGAGAAGGAAGAATCTAAGTATTGAGCCGTGTCCCCGACAATGGACAATTTGAGCATCAATACATGGAAGCTATCAAGAATCTCCTCATCCCAATTTCTATGTTAAAAACTTGTGGTTGAACAAGGGTAAAGGTTCACCAATGTCTATTGGTGGTTCCTTGGGAGTTTTTGTCAAACAAAAACTTAGTGTTTTCAACTGATAGGTAAAACCTATTTTGAGCAAAGCAAGCCTAAGCTACACTTAGCCAAATTCATGTAGAAGCTAGAAACTATTATTATACTAAGGTATCACTTGCCAATACTATTCCAATGTATTGATCCATTGTGGCTGTAACTTGTGATGTTGCAGGTTAATCTGATGAGCATTAGGGTTATGAGTCTACACTCAACATGCTTGCCTGTGGCACATGAAGATGAAGACTTTACTTTATTTTGTTAAGTTCAACTCTTGTACTAGCCTATGGCTATGGAGTTGTAAAATACTATGTTATCTCTGGAATGACGATGTAATAATGACCTTTGTTTCTTTGTACTTCATCTTAAACTATGGATGCTAGCATTTGATCCAGGGACTAGCATTGCAATCAGAGGGACCTTTACCTTTATAAAGGTGGGGTCTTACAGATGGTATCAGAGCACTGTGTTGCCTGTAGGATTATGACCCTAGGTTGGATTAGACTAAGAAACCACTAAGGAAAATTTCCAACACTTTGAAAATTCCACACTTGTCTTTTTCTTCTTGTAAAATTTTCTAATCTTCTTTCTCATCTCAATTTGTAGATGAACTCCATTAACGAAGCCGTGAGGAAGGTACCACTCATGACCATGACTTTGGAGTGTCAGACTGAATTTCCCAATGCACTCAACAACCTTATGGTTACCATGGGGATAGATGGTGCAACTGTGTACAAGGGATTCCCTGTGATGGATGAAGGAGAAGAGTATTGGTGGGTGCAACTTCACTTGTACACAAACGAGGAAGACAACCACAAATAGTCAGGATTCTGCATGGTCACCAACTCTGAAATGCACACAACATTCTTTGACTCTGCAAGAAATGCAACCTGGAATGCCATCAAGGAGCTTGGTGATAGACTCAAGTGTAGAATGCTCAATACTCAAAATGACCTTAGAGAAGAGAAGAAGCATACCCAAGACTTAGAGACTACCAATCAACAACTAAGGGGAGACATCATAGACTTAATATGGGAGTCTTGTGAACAAGATAGATAGATTGCCACTAAGGATGCCCTGATAGCTATTTTGTCTAGTGAGTGAGAATTGTAACGTACTCCGTTAGTTGGACCACCACACTTGTTGTTTTTACTTCAAAAATTTGTCTAAGTTATGTTGAACCTTGATGTTTGTAATGGATTGGTGTATGTCATGACTTGTGTGTTTGAAAAATGCTTGTGTTATTTTGTCTTGTGATTTTACTTTACTTGTGTTGATTCTAACCTTTCTCTATCTTATAAAAATAGATGCCTAACATTGTTATCAGCACTACCGAGGAGTTCAAGGGAACTCGTTCTGGTACTTGTCTCATTGAGCTCACTAGTGTGCTCAACCTTCCACTTCCTAGTATCATGACACTTCAGCTCACCAATTTTGAGAGGAAGGACCTTTGGGGTTTCAGAGTCACACAACCGGGACGCCAGGCAGAGCCACCCACAGAGGCTATCACTTTCAAGCTGATGCATGATGACAAGGAGAGAGGCTTAGATGTAGTCATACAGGAGTTACTTGGACGCCTGGTTGGGAGGCACTCCACCGAGCTTAGAGGTCTCTACTTTCACCCGTTCGGGAGACGTGATGAGAAGGGTGAGGCTATAGAGTACGATGATGCTACTAGAGAGACGATGGAGTCGATTCGTCCGTACGTTTAGGACCTAGAGGGTCTTATTAGACACCTTGACACTGATAGGACCAACGTCATGCTTAGCAATGACGAGCTCCGATTTCAGCTGCGAGAGAAGGATAAGCTCTTCGCGGAACAAGACGAGATCGTCAAAGAGATGGAGGCCAAATTTGAGATCCAGGACAAGAAGTTCAAGAGCCAGGAGAAAAGAGTCCAAGACAGGAACAAGAAGATCAGGGAGATGAAGGAAGAGTTAGAGGCCAAGGACTTCGAGCTTGAGCACTAGCAGGGAGTGATCGAGAGGCTTCGCTCATAGAAGAGGGCTCTTAGGGCTAAGATTGAGGCCTTGACCACTAGTGTCGAGGAGTACAAGACCGCCATGGAGAATGCAGGTCTTACCCTTGTTGATCTGGAGGTCGACATGGAGGAGTAGTGTAGACTACTCGACTATCTTTCATCTACCATACTTTGATTATTGAGTCGCAATGACCATCCAACATGTGGATGGCTTTCTATGGTGTGTTTGCATTTTCAAAACTTGTAGTTATGTCGTTCAAACTTTATGTTATTTTGAGCTTGGTTATTGTCATTGTTTCTATGTGATGTATTGTGCATGTTTGCATCTATGGGTATCTCATTCTTATCCTTATTGAAACCACATATGCCTCCCGACGTGCCAACCCCAACCAAAACAACAACGTCACTCCGGAGATGCAGCTGTTGATGACAGCACAAACTCAACTGATGCAGATGATGACATAGTTCATGCAGAACTAGAATCAGAATAATAATAACAATAACAACAACAATAACAACAACAACAACAACAATCAGAATAATCCTCCGGGATTTGACATGCTCACTAGATTTCTGAGACTAAGGCCTGCAAAGTTCTCAGGAACCACTGATCCAATGATAGCCAATGACTGGTTACATTCAGTGAACAAGGACTTAGTGACTATTGGCTGCACTGACGAGGAAAAGGTCAGATTCGCAGCACATTTGCTTGAAGGACCAGCAGCAACCTGGTGGGACAATTTTCAGATCACCACTCCCCTTGAGGCTGTGACTCACATCTCATCCGGAGTGATGAACTTGAATAAAAAGGAGTTCCACAATCTGAAGCAGCGTCACCGCAGCGTGGCTGAGTACATTGAGGAATTCAATAATCTGGCGCGGTATGCACCAGATGAAGTCGATACTGATGCTAAGAGGAAGGAGAAATTCCTCGAAGGACTTAATGATGAGTTGAACCTGCAGATATCGGTTGCCTATGTTCCAACCTATCAATCACTTTTTGACAAAGCTAACATCTTGGAAAACAAGATGAAACAGGTTGAGAGCAGAAAGAGGAAGCATAGCTTTGATAAGCACAGCTCGGGATCGTCTCACAAGCGTTCCCATCATGATGATAGTGGGAGTTCTGGATCACACAAACATGGGAAGTACAACAACCACCACAACCACAACCGTCACCATGACAATAAGCACCATCGCAATCATGACAATAACAAGTATAAGAATCACAAGAGTGGGCACAAGAGCCACCACAGTGGAAGTGGCGGAAGTCACCAGAAGAAAGATCTCCCAAAGTTGAATGCTTCAAGTGTCAGAAGATGGGACACTATGCTAATGAGTGCCCATAAAAGAAAGTTGAAGGTGCCAACAAGCCCAATCCCTTCCAAAAGGGACAAGTGAACCACATCAATTTGGAGGAAATATATGAGGAATCTGATGTTGTGGCTGGTAAGTTCAAGCTCAATTCTATTCTAGCACTTGTTCTTTTTTATACTGGCGCATCGCATTCATTCATATCAAGAGCATTTGTTGATAAAAATGGATTTCCAACTGAAAACATTGGGTTTCCTATAAAAGTAATTTCTCCCGGTGGAGATATGATAGTAAGCCTTGGATGTCGTGATCTAGTGATAGAATTTGGAAAGCATAAGTTTCCAGTTAGTCTGATAATTCTAGATTCCCAAGGATTGGATGTCATTCTAGGAATGGATTTGATGACTAAGTATGAAGGAGTACTAGATTGTGCCAATCGTACTGTCACACTCACAACCCCGGATAATAAAAGGATTAGATTCAAGTCTAACTTTGAATCAAAGGGAGTAAGCTAAATTCTCTTAAGGGGGTTAGCATAGATAGTGTGCTGATTGTGAGAGAGTACCCAGATGTGTTTCCGGAGGAATTGCCTAGAATGCCACCAGATAGAGATGTTGAGTTTCTGATTGACTTGTTGCCAGGATCAGGACCAATAGCAAAGAGACCATAATGTCAATTGATGAGTTGAAGGAACTCAAGAAACATCTTGGAGAATAGTTACAGAAAGGATTTATTCAACCAAGTTCTTCATCTTGGGGTGCACCAGTTTTGTTTGTTGAAAAGAAAGATAGAAGTCAAAGGTTATGCATAGATTACCATTCACTAAATGAGGTAACTATCAAGAACAAATATCCTTTGACAAGAATCATTGACTTGTTTGATCAGTTAGAAGGAGCCCGTGTGTTCTCAAAGATTGATCTTCGATCAGGCTATTTTCAGCTAAAGATAAGGGAACAAGACATACCTAAGACTGCTTTCACCACTAGGTATGGATTGTATGAGCACACCGTTATGCCATTTGGTTTGACAAATGCACCAGCCTACTTCATGAATATGATGAACAGAGTGTTCATGGAATTTCTTGACAAGTTCATTGTCATTTTCATCGATGACATTTTAATCTACTTCAAGAGCAAAGAAGAGCATGAAGAACATTTGCGTTTGATACTTGAGAAACTTAGAGAGCAGTTGAAGTCGGATTTCTCGGAGATATTGTGTCAGGAGATGATCTAGCAGTTGATCCCGCATAAGTGTCAGCTGTAACTGAGTGGGAATCTCCTAAGTCAGTGAAAGAAGTACGTAGTTTCCTTGGCTTGGCAGGATACTATAGAAGATTCATTGAGAATTTCTCAAAGGTAGCTAAGCCAATGACGGAGTTACTTAAGAAAGATAAGAAATTTGATTGGACTGAAGGATGTGAACTCAGTTTCCAAGAGTTGAAGAAGAGACTAGTTACAGCACCAGTCTTATGTCTGCCAGATTTGGAGAAAGATTTCCAAGTATATTGTGATGCATCTCACCAAGGATTAGGTGCAGTTTTGATGCAGGAAGGGAAAGTTGTGGCCTACGCCTCGAGACAACTCAAAACTCATGAAGTGAATTACCCTACTCATGATTTAGAGTTAGCCTCTGTTGTCCATGCACTCAAAACATGGAGGCATTACCTTTTGGGAAAACGATGTGAAATATTCACAGATCACAAAAGTTTGAAGTATATCTTCGCTCAGAAAGAGATCAACATGAGACAAAGAACATGGCTAGAACTCATCAAGGACTATGACTTGAGTTTGCAATACCACCCCGGTAAAGAAAATGTTGTAGCGGATGGATTAAAACGTGAAGTTTATGTGAATGGCCTCACTAAGGGAGAATTGCCAGATGATCTGTGTGCCCAATTCAAAGATCTCAGATTAGAGATAGTACCTAAGGGACATCTCATGTCATTGGATGTTCAACCCACCTTGTTGGAAAAAATCAAGGAAGCCCAAAAGTTGGTCAAGGAAATTGAAGAGATTAAAGGAAAAATTAGCAAAGGGAAAGCCAAAGGATTTCATGAAGACGAACAGGGTAATTTATGGTATGGAAAACGTATCTGCACTCCGCAAGATCCGAAACTTTGGAAGCTGATTTTACAAGAAGCACACAACTCACCATATTCCATTCATCCGGGTAACACCAAAATGTACATGGATGTGAAGGAAAGATTTTGGTGGAATAATCTCAAGAAGGACATCGCCGAACATATTGCTTTGTGTGATGTATGTAGTAGAGTGAAAGCGGACCATCAGAAACTAGCAGGACTGTTACAACCACTACCTATTCCTGATTGGAAGTGGGATAAGATTGGTATGGATTTCATCACTGGACTGCCAAGGACTAGATCAGGATATGATTCTATTTGGGTCGTGGTAGATCGCCCAACTAAAGTGGCTCATTTCATACCCGTGAAGACAACCTATGCAAGTGCTAAGTTAGCCAAGATTTATATGAATAGGATTGTGTGTCTGCATGGAGTACCCGAGAGTATTGTGTCTAATATAGGAACTCAGTTCACTTCACATTTTTGGAGGCAACTGCATGAGTCATTGGGAACGAGATTAGAATTCAGCACTGCTTTTCATCCCTAGACTGATGGACAGACGGAAAGGACCAACCAGATTCTAGAAGATATGTTGAGGGCATGTGCCCCAGACTATGGTGCTAGTTGGGATGAAAGTCTGCCCTACGCAGAATTCTCTTACAACAACAACTATCAAGCCAGTATTGAGATGGCAACGTTTGAATTTCTCTATGGAAGGAAATGTACTACACCATTGCTATGGAGTGGTGTTGGAGAAAGAAACTTGTTCGGGCCAGAACTAATCAATGAAGCTGAAGAGAAAGTCAAGTTGGTAAAGGACAGGTTGAAGATAGCATAGTCCCGACAAAAGAGCTACACAGATCCAAAGCGTAGGGACATCACCTATGAGGTGGGTGAAAGAGCCTATCTTAGATTATCACCACTTCGTGGAGTGAAGAGATTTGGAGTCAAAGGAAAATTGGCACCAAGATATGTGGGACCATTCAAAATTTTGAGTCGCAAAGGAGAAGTGGCTTATGAGATTGAGTTTCCTGAATCACTGTCTGCCATTCACAATGTGTTTCACGTGAGTCAGTTGAAGAAATGCCATCCGGAGATGGAAGAGACTTCTTTGAAGGATATTATACCTTTGGAAGAGGTCCAATTGGAAAGTGATCTCACCTATGAGGAAAAACCTATCAAGATTGTTTCGACTGCACAAAGGGTTACTCGGACTAAGACTATCAAATTCTGCAAAGTTCAATGGAATCATCATTCATATGTTTTCGTTTCAATGGATTTAGATGGTGCCCTATTTAAAGTGAATGCGGCTGTTTCTAATGCATAACCCCAAAACGATAGCGGTAAATCTTTAAGTGACATCATAGAACGAACCATATCTAAGAGAGTTCGATTACGACGTTGGGACACACCATTACATTGTGGTGTTCCCTGAGGTGTCAATTGTGAAAGTATTCTGCATTTCTTCAAATGCTTGCCAAACTCGTAACATAGATACTCACCTCCACGATCAAATCGTAGAAATTTAATCTTCTTGTTACGTTGATTCTCTACTTTACTTTGAAATTCCTTAAACTTCTCGATAGTTTCTGTAACATCCCAAAAATCATGGTTTATAAAGTTTGCATATCATTCATGCATTCATAAGCATTTGAGTTATTTCAAACAAGATTTCAAAATCAGAAAAACCATTTATATGCCTATTGTTTTTAAGCTAGAGAGGCAATGGTTTTATTTTGATTCCAAACCATGCCTTGTTTTGATCAAGAGGGTTTTCAAAAGGTGAACACAAGATCACAGAAATTTTCAAGACAAGATTCAAATCTAAAACCATTCATATGCCTAACAGATATATTCAAATAGGGCATGAGTTTACTTGATTTTTTCAATGGACTAAAGTATCTTGGAATAAACAGTAGTGTTTTGTACACAATTTTGTGCATGAATCACACTACAAAAATTCAGAGGTGGTTTGAATTCAAACCCATTTGAAATTCATTTGAAATTGATTCAGAAAATTAAATAAGAAATAGAAAAGGAGAAAAGAAATGGAAAAGGGCCAACGCCACCATTCCAGCCAAACAGCAGAAACAGCCCAACCACCAGCCCATCCGGGAGAACCATCCCTCGCTCACCCTCTGCTTCTCACCCGCGCTCGCTGTACCCACCCGCTGACAACTGGGCCCATAGCCACGTCACCCCTTCTTCCTCAATCAGCGCTGACGACCAGCTCGCCGCTGCCGTTTCTGCCCATCACTGCCGCGCGTAATTGCATTGATTCGGCGATCAATTCTCTCCCCCGATACCCTCTACTTAACCCCCTCCCTACTCTGCTCCTTTCCCCTCACTCAACGTTCTCTCTCCGCCACCAGGTTGCCCGCAATTCCACTCACGCCGCCACTGTCCCAAGCAGCTCTGGTGATGTATTTCAGTGAGCACCGTGCACCCCTTCGCCCCTCTTCACACCCCTTCTGTTTTCTCTGTAATGCCCAAGTACGTCGCCTTCGTCGAGCCCCGTGAACGACTGAAGCTCCGCTTGACTCCGGCGAGAAATCTTTGTAATCTCCGAGCGCCCCTTACCTTCTGCTTTTCCCTGTCGTGTCCGCCTACACCCTGTGCACCTCCTGATGCTCCTGGTTTGTGCTAGGGCGATCCAGAGCGTCGCCAACGTCTCCGCCACTACGCGCCCGACGCTTCCAGCAATTCTGACGAGCCCTAGTCATTGCTACAGCATGCCCCCGTCCCAGCCGCATCCACGTTGAGCATCCCCACGTCCTTGCGACCTCGGTAAGCGCCTACACCCCCTCTCCTACCCCCTAGCTTCGCCGATCCATCGTCGGCAGAGCCGTCGCCGCCGATATGGCCATGAGCGCTGCCGATTTACGGTAGGGGCTATTTGATCCACTGGATCTAGATCCAGTGGTCTAGATTAGACGCTAGCCCAAAGGGGTAAGGGCAGATCTAAGCCACTAGATCTCACTTAGATCTAACGGTGCACGTGCGTGATCCACGCGAAACGGTACCGTCCAATCAGAGGCCGTCGCGTGTTTGGGTTTTTCTTTTAAAATTCAGATTTGATTTAATTAGATGATTAAACTTGTAAATTCAATAACATTTGTTTTGTTTATCCAAAAAATACAAATAATATATCAATGGAATCACAAAATTAAATACTACACATCTATAGGCTTGGTTTTGTATTTTTCTTATGTTAAAATGGAATTTTATGCAGAGACATTTGTAGGCCTATTTTGTGTATAAAAATTATTTAGAAAATGTTTTAAAGGTTATTTTGAGTCTATTTAGTCTATAAAAGTTTAGTTTAATGTTTAGTACTGTTTACTTGCCTTGTTTGGTTTGAGAAAAATCATCACATGGAATTTGCATGCATTCATATATTTTTGCTTGATTTGTTTGGAATGTTTTAAAGGTTATTTTGAGGATTGTTGCTACCACCCCAACTACCAAGGCAAGTGGTGCTTCATATTTTTGTCCCAATATTTTGACTATGCATTAGTGATATTTTGTATAGGGCTTGCATGATGTTTTTTTGCTAAGTATCTATATGCTATGCTTGGGAAATCCTAGTAGTTGTAGACTTGTTAGATTTTTCTCTAAAGTTAAGATACTTACTATATTGCCATGCTTAGCCTAGCTAGTAGCAAACAAGGGTGGATTATATACATTCTATGGAAAATGTTGCTAAGTCTTTGACTTGGATTTTGCTTAATAAAACAACTAAGTGAATGAATCACCTGGGTGGAATGGTGTGTTTGGGTTATGTTGAGTGGTTACACAAGGCCCATATCTATGGTCTACCTTGTGTATCACACTTGTGGAAAGCCACCCAGGAACAAAGGGATTTGAGATGCCAAATGTTAAGAAGCTTCTAGTGTAGCCACATGGCAATATGGGCTCTGCCTGGACCATATAGGTTGCAATAACTTAGCCAAAAGGACAGTTGGTGGTAGGGGGTGATGGGTTTGGAGCGCGTCCATTTTGGTCTAAGGAAGGCTTCTGAAAGGTCTTGTCTCGATGCATGTAGAGTCTTGTGGGCAAAGTGCACCACCTCTCGAGAAGGAAGAATCTAAGTACTTAGCCGTGTCCCCGGCAATGGACAATTTGAGCATCAAGACATGGAAGCTATCAAGAATCTCCTCATCCCAATTTCTAAGTTAAAAACTTGTGGTTGAATAAGGGTAAAGGTTCACCAATGTCTATTGGTGGTTCCTTGGGAGTTTTTATCAAAACAAAATTTAAGTTTTCAACTGATAGGTAAAACCTATTTTGAGCAAAGCAAGCCTAAGCTACACTTAGCCAAATTCATGTAGAAGCTAGAAACTTTTATTCTACTAAGGTATCACTTGCCAATACTATTCCAATGTATTGACCCACTGTGGCTATAACTTGTGATGTTACAGGTTACACTGATGACGATTAGGGTTATGAGTCTACACTCAACATGCTTGCCTGTGGCACATGAAGATGAAGACTTTACTTTATTTTGTTAAGTTGAACTCTTTTACTAGCCTATGGCTATGGAGTTGTAAAAGACTATGTTATCTCTGGAATGACGATGTAATAATGACCTTTGTTTCTGTGTACTTCATCTTAAACTGTGGATGCTAGCATTTGATCCGGGGACTAGCATTGCAATCACAGGGACCTTTACCTTTATAAAGGTGGGGTTTTACAGTTTAGGACTTATGTTTCATGAAATATATATACCCATATCTACTCAAGTCATCCGTGAAGGTAAGAACATAACGATAACCACCGCGTGATGCTACACTAATTGGGCCACACACATCGGTATTTATGATTTCCAATAAGTCTCTAGCTCACTTCATCATACCAAAAAATGGAGTCTTAGTCATTTTACCCATCAGACATGCTTCACATCTTTCAAGTGATTCGAAATCAAGTGATTCAAGAAGTCCATCAGAATGGAGTTTCTTCGTGCGCTTCACTCCAATATGACCAAGACGACAGTGCCACATATAGGTCGAGTTATCGCCCAATTTCAAACGCTTAGCTTCAATGTTATTAATATGTGTATTACTACAATCGAGATTCAACAAGAATAGACCATCTATCAAAGGTTCATGTGCATAAAACATATTACTCATATAAATAGAACAACCATTATTCTCGGATTTAAACAAGTAACCGTCTCACAATAAACATGATCCTGATATAATGTTCATGCTCAACGCAAGAACCAAATAACAATTATTTAAGTATAAAACTAATCCCGATGGTAGATGAAGAGGTACCGTGCCGACCGCGATCACATCAACCTTTGATCCATTTCCAACGCGCATCGTCACCTTGTTCTTTGCTAGTTTCCGTCTATTCTGCAGCACCTGTTTTGAGTTACAAATATGAGCAACCGAACCAGTATCAAATACCCAAGCACTACTACAAGTACTGGTGAGATACACATCAATAACATGTATATCAGATATACCTTTCTTCTTGATGTTGCGTTTCTTCAAATCCGCCAAGTACTTAGGGAAATTCCGCTTCTAGTGACCTTCTCCCTTGCAGTAAAAGCACTCAGTATTAGGCTTAGGCCCAGCCTTGGTATTCTTCACCGGTGCGGTAACTTTCTTACCGCCCTTCTTGAAGTTTCCCTTTTTCTTAGACTTGCCTTGCTTCTTGAATTTTGTGGTCTTATTGACCATCAACACTTGGTTCTCTTTCTTGATCTCCACTTCCGCAGACTTTAACATGGAGAAGAGTTCGGGCAACGACTTGTCCATGTTTTGCATATTGTAGTTCATCACAAAGTTCTTATAACTTGGTGGTAGTGATTGGAGGACACGGTGAATCCCCAAAGCATTAGGAATCACTATACCCAAGCTTTGAAGATTTCTTGCGTGCCTAGACATCTTAAGCACGTGCTCACTAACAGAGCTGCCCTCTTCCATCTTGCAGTTAAAGAACTTTTCAGAATCCTCATAACTCTCAACTGCCACGTGAGCCTCAAATATCATTTTGAGTTCACGGACAATATCATGTGGGTCATGGTTCTCAAACATTTTCTGAAGCTCCGATTCCAAACCATACAAGATAGCACACTGAGCTGTGGAGTACTGATTCTTCCGAGTGAGGAAAACATTCTTCACCTCATCGGTAGCATCAGCTGCAGGTGGGTCACCCAGCGGTGCATCCAGCACGTAGGTCAAATTACCATCATTGAGGACAATCCTCAAATTGCGAAGCCAATCTCCAAAATTGCTTCCATTGTTTTTTCAACTTTTCTTTCTCTAGGAACGCATTAAAATTGATGGTAGGGGCCGCCATTGATCTACAACATATTTGCAATAGTTTAGACTAAGTTAATGACAAATTGAGTTCTAATTAATAGTTAAATTAATCTAGGTGAACTCCCACTCAAAACAATATCCCTCACATTGTTTTAGTGATCACACAAACCAAATCCACCACATCAAAACCGATCATCACGAGAGTTAATGTAGCTTCAATGGAGAACAATCAACATGTTCATCATATCTACTATATGACTCATGCTTTACCTTTTGGTGATCCGTGTTCCGAGACCATGTTTGTACATGCTAGGCTCATCAAGATCAAACCTTAGCTTCTACATGAGAAAATCTGGCTTGCTCCCATTGTATATGCTCACAGAATCTAACACACCCAATCATCACGTGATGCTTCGAAACAACGAGCTTCAGCAACGGTGCCTACTAATGATGAACACTTTATAACTTGAATTTTTGTGAGAGCGATCATCTTATAATGCTACCGTCGTGAACTAAGCAATACAAGATGCATAAAAGGATTAACATCACATGCAATTCAAAAAATGTGATATGATATGGCCTTTCTTCTTGTGATTCCGATCTCCATCTTCAAGCACGAACATGATCTCCATCATTACCGGCATTGCGTCAAGGTCAACGGCGCCTCTCCATGGTTGTCGTCCACCAGCATCAACTATGACAACTACTTTGAATAATAGACACGCATGTCTTAACGAAATTAAAAAGACAACCATATGGCTCCTGCCGGTTGCCAACTTACAATTAGGAACATTGCATACATCATATATAATCACAATCATGGCCATATCACATCACAACACACCCTTACAAAACAAAGTTAGATGCCTCTAATTATCTTTGCATATTTTACGTGGTTTGGGCTTTCAATAAGTGTCATTCTAACTTACGAACAAGAAACACAACGTTGATGCTTGAACTATCAAGTGCCAGTTGTAAATTGAATCTATACTATGATGGGAGAGACAGGCACCCGCAAATCCACTTATGCAATACAAGTTCCATGTTGAGCATGGAGAAAGTATCATAAACGATGTCATGTAAGGTTAGCCCGGGCCGCTTCATCCCATCATACCGCAAGATGCAAAGTACACAAAAAGCAATTGATAATAAAAGCACCACCGCCCAAAATAATCATTGTGTTCTACTCGTGCAACAGATCTACATATAGACACGGCTCTGATACCACTGAAGGGGTTCATAGCATGGAAAACAAAAAAATTCTACCGCATGCACACAAACAAGCCAAGATCTATCTACTAGATTGTCGCAACGAGTCGATTAGAGTACTCACCCTCGAAGATTCCAAAGCGGTTAATGAAAGCAGATTCTCATGGCTGATGTAGTTGTACACTTGCCAATCTCAAGATCGCGTAGACGATCCTTCTGACGCTATGTTCTGGCAGCGCTTCCGCAGTCGGTCACACGTTCGGTACTCGATGAATACCTTTCTCTCCCTTGTTCTAGCAGGCAGCGGAGGTTGTAGTTCTCCCCTCGCGATTCTGGTAGCACGACGGCGTGGTGTCAAAAGTAGAGGGAAGATCCAATAGGACTTCGCCTAAGCCGGTGCGGGTTATGGTGGATCTAGGGTTTCCGGCGATCTAAGTTTAGAAGGCCGTAGAGGAGTAGGTGGAGTCTTTGGCGGCTAGGGCGACGGCGATGAGCCGGCGGCGGCGGCGCAAGGTGGGTAGGGCTGGTTGTGGTGTTTTGGAGCAGCCCCTCCCCTCTATTTATGAGAGGGAGGGCAGCTTGGGATAGGGGAGTTTGAATCCTTCTCCAAACCCAAGTTGGAGAGAAAGAAGGACTCTTTCCTTCTTCCATAAGGAAACTATTGTTCCATTTTGACTTTTCAAACCTGCCTTTTAACTTTAAATTTAGAGCTTTATTTCTCTCTCGCAAATGCCCAACCAAGTGACCTAGGACATGATCCAATCATTCCACTTAACCATGACACATTCATGAACCATTCCCCTTCCGATCCGGTAAATCTTCTAGACCCTTCTAGAATCTCTCTGATGAAAACATCGGAATCATTCCCGAACTCCGGAATCGGACTTTCCTTATATGAATCTTATTCTCAGGTCCATTCCGGATCTCCTCGTGATATCCCGAAACCCATCCGAGACTCCAAACAACATTCGGTTTCCCTACTTACATTCCATATCTACTAAACAACATCGAATCCTTAAGTGTGTCTCCCTACGGTTCGTGAATTATGCGGACATGACCGAGACACTTCTCTAATCAATAACCAATAGAGGAATTTGGAAATTCATATGGCTCCCACATATTTCAACGATTACTTTGCGATCGAATGAACCACTTACATATGATACCAATTTCCCTTTGTCTCGCGATAGTTTACTTATCCAAGGTCTGATCGTTGGTATCTCTGCATACCTAGTTCAACCTTGTTACCGATAAGTACTCTTTTCTCGTTCCTGTGATATGTGATCCCTTATGAGCCAGTCACATGCTTGCAAGCTAATTGGATGGAATTCCACCGAGAGGGCCCAGAGTATATCTATCTGTCATATGGATGGACAAATCCCACTCTTGATCCATGTGCATCAACACATACTTTCCGAACACTCAATTCAACCTTTATAGCCACCCAGTTACGGTGTGGTGTTTGATGTCATCAAAGCATCCTTCCGGTGATGGTGATTAGCATGATCTCATGGTCGAAGGAATTAGGTTACTATGGATCAGAAAGCTTATAGCAAATGAACTATTGAAATGACTTGATCTTAATGCTACGCTTATCTATAGGAGTATGTCCATCATACCATTCTCCTAATGATATGATCTTGTTGTTAATAACATCTCAACGTTCATGATCGGCAAACCACGATCATATATCAACCAACAAGCTAGTATTACAAAGAGGCTTTACCAGGGAGTCTAATTTAGTTTACAAATCACACAAGTATTAATGTTTCCTGTTAATACTATTATAGCATGAATGTAAACATTTATCATAAAGAGAAAGATATAATAATATCCACTTTTATTATTGCCTCTAGGTCATATCTCCAACATCTTTGTATATTGTTGTCAAGCATGCTCCCTGTCAGAGAGTACAGATAGCACAATCATTGTGAGCCGTGACAGGGACAGAGAGAAGGAGTCTAGCCATCTAGAGAAACACTAAGGGGATGGGGTTGACGTAGAAAGTGGATATGGGGAAGCTTTGTTGGAGAATAATATGTATTTGGGGAAGATTCAGTGGAGCTGATGTTATAAATCTCTCCAACATGGAGTCGAGGAGATTGGAGCTGTTAGTGTTTTTGCTCTGCTGCTTTTTGGCCATCACATGCAGCAGCCTACACACGATCCCGGGCCCTAAGGACTATATAACACTCCAAAACCTCACCCTTAAATGGAGCAGGTGAATAGTCCTCATCTACCAACTCATGAAACTTCCAGTTTCACCTTTCTATTTTTTTTCATAAAACCTACACTAATTGGTAAGAATCAATCAAGTTGTATTTATTTGGTTGCCAGATTTTACTTGTTGTTGGTATTAAGAAAATAATTCATTAGGGAGAGAACATCATAGTTTCAATAGCAATACAGCAAGAAATCATCCTAATGAATCAGTTAGCATGGATCCTAACAGGAAAAGGTACTTATATTGCTAGCTCAACACCGGAGTTAGTGGTACCAATGTTTCCGCCTAGGATCCAAATACTGATAATAGTAACAACATCAAGTTATACTGATAATCTTGGCTATTGTACTGTTGTATGTATATTCAATTTCAATATGTTCTTCATTTCTTTTATATCTACACATTTATCAGCAAGTGTCAACACCCGGATTTTTAATCCCAGATGCCTATTATGCTATACCTCGCAATCCTAGGATTACCTTTTTTGCGAAATATAATAGATTGGTACCATAGTTCATCATCCATTACAAACCATAATAAAGTTCTTACAAATATAGGATCTCATGATCCAGTCTTAGTACAATCAACGCAGCGGAAATTAAACAAAGCGGGGCTTTATCTTCAGGTCACAGGCAATGCTGACGATGTGAGATGATCCTAGTTGTCATAGACTTCCTGTTGTCCATCATCCTGGTAGTCCTCCTCATATTCAGGCCATAGCAATAGCCAGGAATAAAGCCATGAGTACTCTTTAAGTACTCGCAAACGATCACTAACAAGTAAAGTAGTTCGAGTAGGAATCCTAAGCTCTAGGTTTATTTGCAAAAAGCCAGGTTTATTTCATACTAAGTTCAGAAGTAAAGAAAACTAGTTTAATGTTCTACAACACCTAAGTGGGAACTTAGTTTTCATGTTCACAGCCCTTTTGTGGTCAAGTCAAAGTCATAGTTCATTTCACAAGTAAATTTGAAAACATCTAACAACGGAACAGTATGGCCACTACAACTGTCCATGACCGCAGACGTGGCTATTCGAATAGTTTGACACTTTGCAGAGGTGGTACACTTTCACCACAACATTGGATACATCCATCAGGAAAACCATAAATCATCATACTTAGTATGCGGATAATCAATCCTAACCTTTCAATTATACACCCTAGTATAGGCACCTCCCCTATGAATTTGGCCTCCCAACCATGACCATTTGTCATCTTGGGAACTGCATAGGTGGACATTCACATTCACGAGGTAGCCTCAGCTCAACCTCTTTCCGCAAGGGAACCCATACTAAGACATATAAACTTCCATTTAAGCCCTACCCAATTCAGGTATTGTGGTTGTACGGTAAAATTGGAATGGTATCGCATCTGAACCCAACCATCCGTTTTTATAAAGGGCTAAGGCTCAAGCCTCAACATTTTCATCATCAAATCATCTTGTGTTCAAAACACATGTCAAAACAGTTCAATAGAATGAACCTTCATTCCAAGGTTTCCATAATCATTTTCACCAAGTATTCCCGTCTAAAGTGATCAACTTTTATGCTTAGCACTAGCCACTAAAGTTGAGGTATTCACTAATGAGGGGTGCTAATCAAGTGTGACTATCCAAATCTAGTCTTATGCCTTTTGATGACATCTAGTTATAACTACTTAGGCCTAGTTTTATGCTCTTTATGCTAACTAGTTTTCCAAAACTCACAAGTCACTAAGTAAGGGTAAAGAACATTGGTAAAAATAAAAGAATAAAGCTTCCAAGTAAAATTGGGAATTGGTAGAATCAAGGTTGCATAACCAAAGCATGCCTAATGCATCTTGCATAGGTTATCGTGTAAGGATGGCTTGCAAGGTTCTAGCTTGCATAGTTAAAAAACTTGCAAGTGTTAGCATGCATAGTTAACTTTTAGTGTTGGGCTTGCCTTGATTGGTGTAGTGGTTGAAGTTTTCTTCTTCTTTCGTCTTCTTCTTCTTCTTCATAGTACTCCTCCTCATCGTAGCCTTGGTCGGTACTAGCGTCTATAAATGAATACGAGGTACACAATCACCAAACAATACTTAACTACCTCTATTTGGCACACAAAGGTTCACACTAGATGATCTAGGATCATCACAATCATCACATGAAATAAAGACCTAGTCTTATTTATTTTATTATAGCAAAGTAATTTCTACTCATTGAAACTACTTAAGATTTAATATTCTCCAATTAAAATATGGGATCATGTTGACACATGTCATCACCACATATTCTAATACTTGGGAATGTGATTTAAAGTGGTAGTCATATTTTATAAAGTTTAAAAGTACTATTTTATACAGTTAAAGTGACTAGAAATGCCTATGTAGCATTCTTTTAGTACTATTCAAATATCACTACATGTAAACCTAGATATTTTTTACATATTAAGATAGATTTGTCAAATGTGATTTTTGAGAGTTGGAATCAACTCAAAACAATTTATGGTTGGTTTTTGAAAAATGTTTGAATGTGGAAAATTCTCTTTCTTGTTATTTTTACTATAGGTGATCTATAATTTCAAATGGTTTGAAAGCAATGGCTTGGATTGGTAATTTGAATACCTTTCTAGCAAAATTGGAATCATGCAATTTGGTTCAGTACATCTCCTTGAATTGATTTTTGAATCTACTAACTGAATCTAGTTTGATCTAAAATGGAAAAAGATTATATGAATTACTGGACTACGCGTGGGAATGATACTGGGCCGGACCAACTACATTGCGCGCGCGCAGTAGGCTGCTGACATGGGGGTCCCACTAGTCAGCGGCTCTATCTAACCAAAGCGGTACATTTCAATCTAAGCCATGCGATTAGACTAAGATCTACGGCCGACGTTCGTCATCTACGACGGATAGCTCCGACGAGACTGAACCCTAACGGTGATGGTGGGGGTACACGGTGGCTCACCTGGGCTCCAGCTAGGGTCGGCGATGGGGGCGAACGACGTTGTCGATGATGGCGGTTCAAACGATGGTCGCGGCGTGTCAACACCCGGATTTTTAATCCCATATTCCTGTTATGCCATACATCGCAATCCTAGGATTACCATTTTTGCGAGACATAACAGATTTGGATATCACAGTACATCATCCATTACAAACCATACATAAGGTATTACACAAATAAGGATCTCATGATCCAGTTTTTAATACAACTCAAGCAGCGGAATAACGTAAAGATAACGATAGCGTAGGCGAAGTTCCATCTTCGAGGTCACAGGCAATGCTGATGATGGGAGATGATCCTAGTTGTCGTAACCTTCCTGCGGTCCATCATCCTGATACTCCTCTTCATAGTCTGGCCACGGGAATATCCAGGGACAAAGCCATGAGTACTCTTTAAGTACTCGCAAACTAATACTAACAAGTTAAGGGGGTTTTTGTAGTAGGATACTAAGCTCTAGGGTTGTTTTGCAAAAAGCCAGATTTACCTCTACTAAGTTCAGACGCAAAGAAAACTAGTTGAAAGTTTTATAACACCTAAGTGGGAATTTGAATTTCATATCACAACTCTGTTGTGGTCAAGTCAAAGTCACAAATCATTTCATAAGGCATTTTGAAAACATCTGACGGGGGAACAGTATGGCCACTCCAACTGTCCATAACCACGGACGCGGCTATTCACAAGGTAGCCTCAGCTCAGACCTTTGCCACGAGGGACCCATAGTAAGGTATATAAATTTCTAGTCAAGCCCTACCCAATTTTTGGGTATTGTGGTTGTACGATAAAATTGGAATGGTATCGCATCCAGACAACCATCAGTTTTATAAAGGGCTATGGCTGATGCCTCAATATTTTCATCATCAAAATCATCTGGTGTTTGGAAACACATGTCAAAACATTTCAGTAGAATGACTCATCATTCTAAGGTTTTCATAACCATTTTCACCAAGTATTCCCATCTAAAGTTGATCAAGTTTTATAGTTAGCACTAGCATCTACAAGTGGTGGTAAATACTAATGAGGGGTGGTAAACAAGTGGGGATTTGCTAAGTTCAATCTCATGCCTTAGGATGACATCAAGATTATCTTACTTAGGCCAAATTTTATGCTCTTTATGCTACCTTTAGTTATCTTTCTAGAATCTACAAGTCACTATGTAAACTCTAAGAGAAAGCTTTGATAAATAAAAATAAGGTACTTAAGCTTGAAAGTAAAACTAGAATTGGGTTCATCAAATGTATCTAACCAAGCATGCTTAGTGCAATGCATAGGTTCTCTAACTTTTATAGTTGCAAGGGTTAGCTTGCCTTGTGCAGAGAAGTGGTTGAAGTTCTCCTCGGCTTCTTCCTCGTGGTATCCTCCTTCCTCCTCGTATCCTTGGTCGGTACTAGCATCTATAAATAAGTACGAGGTACAAATCACCAAACAATACTTAACTATTTTTAATCATCAAACAAAAAGTCACACTAGATGATCTAGCATCATCACTATTATCACAAGGATTAAAGCACTTGTCTTATTTATTTTATTTGAGAAAAGTAATTTCTACTCATTGGAAAACTATTTAAGATTTAATATTCTCTAACTCAAACATGTGATCATGTTGACACATGTCATCACCACATATTTCAGTACATGAGAATGTGATTTAATGTGGTGTCACAATTTAATAAGGTTTAACCTTTTTATTTTAAATAAATAAAGTGACTAGAAATGCCTTTGTAGCATTCTTTTATTACTTGAACATTATTTCTGCAAGTAAACCCGTATGTTTTTATATATTCTAAAAGGTATGATCAAATGTGATTTTTTAGAGTTGGAATCAACTCAAAAGATCTTATGGTTGAATTTTGAAAAATGTTTGAATGCAGAAAAGCTTCTGCCTTGTTATTTTTACCATGGTTGATCTATAACTCCAAATGATTTGAATCCAACGGGCTTCGATTAAGCATTTCAGTAAATTTCTAACAAAATTGGTTTCATGCATTTTGGTTCAGTGAATCGAGCTGGGTTGATTTTTGAATCTAGGTACAAAACTATGTTTGAAATTAAATGAATAAAGCTTAATTTGAATTGTTGGGTCCTGAGGGATGTTTTACAGGGCCGGCCCACTACACATAGCGCGTAAGCGGGCTAGTTAAGTGGCTGTCCTCACGCATCAGTGAGACGGGGAGGGGCGAACCGGTATGGGGCAATGTGAACCGCACGTTCTAACTCTAATCGAACGGCTACGGTTCATCGTCCACGTCGGGCAGCGGCAGGCGTCGGCGAGATAGAACCCTAACGCGGCAGGTGGGGGTCGTGGGAGGCTCACCCGGGCTCAGGTGAGGGTCGGCGATGGGGGCGAACAAAGAAGTCAACTATGGCGGTTCTCCTGGTACCGGCAGCTTCTCCTGGGGCGGCTCCAATCGACGGCTCCCTTCTTCTCCAGCAGCGGCGGGCTCCGGCCAAATTCTGGCGATGCGTTGCTCGCCTTGCTCCGGGAGTGAGGTGGGGTGGTTCTGGGTGAGAGAGGAGTGAACTGGTGTGGCGAATTCGTGATGGGGAGGGCTCCTTTTATAGGCGAGCGAGAGGGGCATCACGGCGTGGGCTGAGGTTGTCGGAGGCGATGGTACAGGAGGCTACTGGCATGGGCGATGGTAGGGGCGGTGCGCTGCTCCCTAGCGAATCTCAATGGCGTGGTCTTGCGGCATGGGGCGGTGCTAATCGGTCGGAACGTCGCGGTGCACTGAGCGGGTCCGACGGCGATTTTAACGTTGCACAGCGTGCGTGGTCCGCGCGGCGGCGAACGGGCTTGTCTGGCGGGGTGTTGGGGTTCTGGTGATCATCCCTGCAAGCGGCGAGGGTGGCGCGTGGTCTATGGGTGCTGGTCGAGCGGGGCGCTCTAGCGCGCTCTCGGCTTGCACACAGAGAGGTTTGGCATGGGCGTGTCGTGTGGTCCAGGGGCTGGCATTGCTCGGGGCTGGGACAGAGAGTAGCGGTGGACGGTGGGGTTCCTGCTAGACATGCTCGCTAGGCTTAGTGTTGCTCCTAGCTTGCTGTCGACAATGGGGTGGCAAGGTGAGGCTCGGCCTGCTTGGCATTAATGGCATGGTCTTGCTTACAGTGATCTAGAGGGGTTAAACTAGTTAGATGATCTACTGAGGGTGTAGTGTGAGCTAGATAGGGAACAAGTTAGGACAAATTTACTGCACACTATAGTGTTTTAGGTTTGTTTGGTTTGTATCTGCAAGGTGTTTTATGAAATGGCCGCGAGAACTTTGAATTTGAATTTTGGATTCAAACTTGGTGGGTTTGCTAGGCACATACTAGGGAGTGTCTGGTTAGTTGGATTAGTCATGGGGCACTTATTTGGTTGGGTTTTGAAAATGGGTGATCTTCACATATGATAAAGATTAAATTTTGAATTGTGATTTGAATGTGGTTGCCAAATGTTTCTGCAAGTTTGAAAGGTGGGATTTGATTTACTTTTACTTGTTCAAGCAAGGGTGAAAAGAGATGGAGAAGTTTCTGTTTGAATTCTTGAACTAGAAACACTCAAAGTGACCTAGTGAGCAAGATTGGCAAAAATGACCATTTGCTTTATTTTATTTGTTTTGATTTTCTCTTGTTTTGTTTCTGCATGGAAATGGTTTATATGAAGTTATTTTCATATTTAAACCATTTCTTGCTATTTAGGTTAATCACACAAGTTCATTCATGCATTTATCAAATCATCTAATTCACACATGCATTCATATGATTTTAAATTAATCAAAGTTTTTGTTAACCCTAATTTTAGTGATTAGAGTTTGAGGATCCTTTGTTATATTTTTGGGATGTTACATGGCGGCTCCTGGGGTGGCTCCAATCGACGGCTCCTCTTCTCCTCTATAGCGGCGGACTCTGGCCAAATTCTGGCGGGCTGGTGCTCGCCTTGCTCCGGGGAAGGGTTAGGGGTGGTTCTGAGAGAGAGAGGCGAGTGAGATGGTGTAAATAATGAGGGGTTGGGGTTGCCTCTATTTATACACCGGCGAGAGGGGCAGAGCAGCATGGGCTGGCTCCTCCGGCAACATCGTTGCAGTGAGCTACGGGCATGGCTGAGGGCGTAGGATGGTGCGGCGTTTCCTAGCGGTCGGCACACGCTTAATGGCTCAGCACGGGGTGGTCGAGGACGGTCGGGAGCGGTCCGTGCTCTGTGCGGGAATGATGGTGTTCGAGACGGCTTATAGCGGCTACTAGTCGCGCGGAGGCGAACGGACATGTCTGGGAGGTAGCTAGGTTCATGGCGAGTGTAGGTACATGCGGTGAGAGCGAGGCACAGCGTGTACGCGCGTGTCGGCTACTGTGCTCTGGCGCGCTCTCGGCATGGTTGCAGAGAACTGGGCGTGGCGTTTCTCGGGTGATCCATGGCTTGGCTGCGCTCGAGGGGTGGAGAGGGAGTGGCAGTGGACAGTGGCGTGTCTCCTAGACATCGTGGACGGGCGCGGCGCTGGCTCCTGCGAGTTGTCCATGGTTGACTGGCAAGGGAAGCTCGGGTGGCATGGCACTGCTGCAAATGGCAGAGGGGGTGCTGCTTCAATGCAATGTTGGGCACTGGGGAGACCAGGGGAGTGAAATGGGGGCAATTGGTATACAAAACATTGATCAAGAACAATAATAGTTTGGCAGCTATTACTGTGCTCACCAGGTGTTTGATGAAATGGCCGCATGAATTCAAAGTTTGAATTTTTGGATGGATTTTGGTGAGTGATCTTGTCATAAGCTTGGTAGTCTCTGGTTGCTTGGGTTTGGCAAGGTGAATTGGTTTGGTTGGTTTTTGAGAAATGGCTATCTTAGTACCTATTAAGGATACAATTTTGAATTGTCCTTTAAATATAGTTGGAATTTGTTTCTTTGGTTTGTAAAGTGGGCTTGGGTTCATTGTTACTTGGTATAGCAAGGGGTGAAAATAATTGGATTTGTTTCTATTAGAAATCTTTGACTAGGAACACCCTAAGTGGTCTAGTGAACAAGTTTGGCCAAAATGACCATTTACTTATATTTCTTATTTTTGATTTTATCTTCATTTGATTCTGCTTGGAAATGATCTAGATGATATTGTTTTCATCTTTAAACCAATCCTTATCATTCATAGTAATCAAACATGGCAAATGCAATCATTCATGCATTAATCACACACACACATGCATTCATATTAATTTTAATAATAAAAGTTTTTTTAACCCTAAACTTGGGTGATTAGAACTTGATAATCTTGTTTAATATTTTTGAGGTGTTACAAACCTTCCCTCCTTAAAAAAAATCTCATCCCGAGATTTAAGAAAAAGAAAACTAGGAACTAAAGAGATCTGGAAACTCAGTCCTAATATAACCTTCTCGCTCCTAGCTAGCTTCTTCTTTAGTATGGTTACTCCACTGGATCTTGAGAAACTTGATACTCCGAATTCTGGTTGTTCTGAAGGCTTCTTACAAAATACGAATGGGTACTTCACGATAAGTTAGGTCCTTGTTGATATCTATTGTTCTGTGATCAATATTCTTGAAAACTTCGGTCTTCTCCGGAACTTCTAGGCATTTGCGAAGTAACGAGATATGAAACACATCATGCATGGCTGACATCTCCTCCGGAAGATCCAGTTCATATGATACTTCTCCTCGGCCATTCAAAATCTTGAGGGTCCAATATATCTAGGGGCTAACTTCCCTTTGAGTTGGAAACGCTGCATTCCTTTCAAGGGTGATACTTTCAGATACACAAAATCTCCGATAGTGAAGGCTAGATCTCGACGTCTATTGTCGGCATAACTCTTCTATTTGGATTGGGAGGTCTTGAGGTGCTCACAGATCTTGTGAACTTTCTCTTCGACTTCTCTTAGGATGTCAGGTCTGAAAATCTGACTCGCTCCTACTTCCGACCAATTCAGTGGGGTACGACACTTCCTTCCATACATAAACTCAAATGGGTCCATTTGCAAACTGGCTTGGTAACTATTGTTATATGAGAATTCTACGAAAGGCAGACAGTCCTCCCATTTAGATCCATATTCCAACACACAAGCTCTCAACATATCTTCGAGTATATGGTTTACTCGTTCCGTTTGTCCATCAGTCTGCGGGTGATAAGCTGTGCTGAAATCGAGTATGGTTACTAATCCTTCTTGGATTTTCTTCCAAAATCTCGAGGTAAACTGGGTTCCTCGATCTGACACAATGTTCTTGGGGATTCCATGCAAACTAACTATCCTAGCAATGTACAACTCTGCTAGCTTCAACCTCTGATAAGTGGTCTTGACCGGAAAGAAATGGGCTACTTTGGAAAGTCTATCCACTATGACCCAAATAGAATAATTTCCTCTACTAGATGTAGGCAAACCGGTGATAAAATCCATTCCAACTAAATCCCATTTCCATTTCGGAATCTGCAAAGGTTGCAAAAGTCATGCGGGTCTCTGATGTCCTTCTTTGACTCTCTGACAGATATCACATTTGGCTATGTAGCTTCCGATTTCTCTCTTCATCTTGTGCCACCAAAATTGCTCCTTCAAATCCCGATACATCTTGGTTCCTCCAGGGTGGATGGATTAAAGAGTATCATGGGATTCTTGCAAAATAGCTTGTTTCAACTCTGAATCTGCTGGTACACAAATACGTCCTTTGTACCATAAAACTCCTTCTTCATCTTCGGTGAATCCGGGTACCTTCCCTGTACCGATACAACGTTTGATTCTGTCGATATTAGCATTTCCTTTCTGCGCCTCCTTGATTTGCCTGATCAAAGTGGGTTGAAGTTCTATGCTAGCCAAAAATCCTTCCCTAACGAGCTCCATTCTGAATTTTTCCATCTCCTTATGCAAACTTGGTTGGCCTTATTTTATCATGGTATTCAATCGACACAGCAATCTGCTAAGAGCATCTTCTACCACATTGGCTTTGCCGGGGTGATAGTGAATGTCAACATCATAGTCCTTGATTAACTCTATGCACCTCCTTTGCCTCATATTTAGATCCTTCTGGGTGAAAATATACTTCAGACTCTTGTGATCCGAATAAATCTCACATCGGTTACCTAGAGGTAATTCCGCCATGTCTTCAAGGCTAAAACTACGGGTGCTAGTTCGAGGTCATGGGTAGGGTAATTCTGCTCATGTTGCTTCAGTTGTCGGGACAAATAGGATATGACTTTGCCTTCTTGCATCAGCATACATCCGACACCAATCTTGGATGCGTCACAATACACATCAAAAGGCTTCTCGATATTCGTCATAATCAATATTGGGGCTGAAATCAATCTCTTCTTGAGCTCTTGAAAACTTGCTTCACATTTGTCCGTCCATTCAAACTTCTTATATTTCTTCAACAACTGGGTCATGGGTCTTGCGATGCTCGAGAATCCTTCTACGAACTTGCGGTAATATCCCGCTAATCCGAGAAATGCGTGAAGTTGGGTTTGAGTTGTTGGGGCTTTCCATTCTTCAACATCCTTAATCCTGGCGGGATCGACAGCAATTCCTCCTGCCGATACGATATGTCCTAGGAATCCTACTTCCTTTAACCAGAACTCACATTTGCTAAACTTGGCATACAACTGATGCTCTCTAAGGGTTTCAAGGATGGTCCCCAGGTGTAGCTCATGGTCTTCTTCTGATTTAGAATAGATCAGAATATCGTCGATAAAAACAATGACAAACTTATCTAGGAAGTTCATAAAAATCTTATTCATGAGGTTCATGAAATAAGCGGGAGCATTGGTTAATCCAAAAGACATGACGGTGTACTCATAAAATCCATATCTGGTGGTGAAGGCAGTCTTTGGAATATCCGTTGCGTGAATCTTGAGTTGATTATAACCAGTTCTAAGATCAATCTTAGAAAACACTTTGGCATCAGTCAACTGGTCAAACAGATCTTCTATCTTTGGCAGTGGGTACTTGTTCTTAATGGTGACATCATTCAGCTTCCGATAATCCGTGCACAAACGGTTACCTCCATCTTTCTTATCCACAAACAAAACATATGATCTCCATGGCGACGCACTTGGTTGAATCAGACCTATCTCCATCATAGCATCCAGTTGCTTCTTTAGCTCCACTAATTCAGACGGGTTCATACTATATGGTCTTTGAGCTATGGGTACAGTTCCAGGGATTAGTTCGATGATAAACTCGATATCCCAATCTGGGGGCATACCGGGCAATTCATCTGGGAATACATCGGGGTATTCACAGACTACTCTGACTTGGTCAATGGTTGGTTGGGCTAGACTCTTGTTTCACTTGAATTGTCGGGGCAAAGTCTCAGATACATGCTCTATTGATACTCCAGTGGTACTAGTTATGGTTATGGATTTCTTGGCACAGTCGATTAATCCTTTATGTTTCGATATCCAATCCATTCCTAGTACTACTTCTAAACTTTTGGTTCCAAGTATTATTAGATTAGCATAAAAATCTATTCCATGGATTCTGATAGGTACGGCCTTGCAAATTTGTCTAGCTTTGGTGGTTGAACCAGGTATTTGAACTATCATAACATGCTTCAATTTTGTTGGTTGAATCTTACTAGTGCATGCAAATTATTTTGTAACAAACGAGCGCGATTCTCCAGAATCAAACAACACTCTTGCAAGTACCGAGTTAACAGAAAACATACCCAGCACGACATCTGGCGCTTCCTGGGCTTCTTCAGCATTCATGTGAAATAGACGGCCGTTGCGGTTGAGTGGGTTCCCTGATGAAAATCTCCTTCTAGGATGAACACGCGTTGCTGCTGAGCTGGTGCATTCACATTGGCTGTTGCAAGCTTCTTTGGCACTCGTTGGATTAGTGACCCTTGACTCCGCATTCAAAACAAGTAATCAGAGAATTGTCTTTTCCTGCAACAAGCACAGCATTGCTTCCAGTCCTTGGGGTAGTATTGTTGTTGTTGTTGGACTTGGGAGGTGCACGGTTGAAATGGTTGGAGTTGACGGGGTTGTTGTTGTGGTTTCCTCCAGGGCTTGGGTTTCCTCCTCCATGATTGTGATAGTTTGGACGGGACATAAGGGGTTTATTGTTTCTCGGGGTGTATCCTGCTGACGGGTTGGGGTGATACTTCGGGGTATGGTGGGATCCTGGTTGATGCATCATTCGACGCTTGCGATTTTTGTTGGCTTGGTTGATCTTGCCTTCCATCTGGATTGCAGAATCCACTAAGGCTTCAAGGTCAGCAAAGGGAATGTTGACCAGCACTGTCTGATCTCATCATATAGACCATTCAAGAATATCTCCTTGTTCTTGGCTTCAGTATCAATCTCATCAGGGGCATACCTAGACAGAGACAGAAATATGTCACGGTACTCTACCACAGTCATCCTTCCCTGCTTCAGCTCCTTGAGTTCATCCCTCATCCACAGAATCAAACCCGGTGGAACATGGGTTCCGTTGAACTTGAGTTTGAATTCATCCCAAGCCATCATATGTCCTCCATTCATTGTACGAATGCTATTCCACCAAGCTCTTGCATCACCTGCCAGATAATGGGTGGCAAACAATACTTTCTCATTGGCCTCCAATCCTGTGACCTCTAAGTTGTTCTCCATGGTCTGCAGCTAGTCATCAGCATCTAATGGCTCTTCATACTTACTAAATATTGGGGGATTGGTGTTTTGAAAGTTCTTGAGCTTGGACCCATGGTTATCCCGGTTTCCATGGCCTTGATTATTATGGGACATCTGAGCTATCTGTTGAAGGGTGGATAAATTAGCTTGACGTTCAGCTCTTCCAGCTTCACGGTCAGCAACCAACATTTGTAGGATTTGCAGCATTGGATCCTGAGATGAATTGCTTCCTCCGGGATTTCCGCGAGTCATCTAAAGATTGAGATAGATAGTGAGACAACAGGGGAATTTCTAAGGTTCAGGGATTTGTTTTTGAAAAGCTTTTAAACTTTAAGTTTGACTATGGTTTTGCCAACTAGCAACTTTCTTTTCATTCATTAATTCATAGCACCCAATACAAACAAACACCACACTAGGGTAACAGATGGTTTTAGGAACCATTCTGTGAAACTACGATACAGTGGGACTGGATACAACCCACACCTACGATAGTGCTCAAGTGCTACTACTCATCAGAACCGGTGGCTTCTTCATCATCAATGAAGGCAGAATCATCATCATCAGTGTGGAAGTCCATGTCGAGGTCCTCCAGGTATTCATCATCATCACTGAGGTATGAGTAGGAATCTCCATGAATATCTTCCCCTTCGTTCTCCCTCTCCTCAAGCTGCATGTCTCGCTCATGGATGGTCTCCTCCAAAGATGACACCTTGTGACGAAGGCGGGTGTAACACCCTAGTTTTAGCTAATCCATATTAGGGTTTGTTTGTGCATTCATGAGCATCATATTAAAAAAATGCATGCAAGAAAGAAATGGATAAAACCCTAAACCCTAGTTTCCCTCTCCCTCTCAAATTAATTCAAAATGTTTTGAATTTGAAAGCTATCAAAAAGAGTAGAACCCAATCTGACTAAAAGGGATCTCCAACAGTTTGTATATTTTACAAAAGCTTCTAATATTTTTGGGATAACCAAAACAGATTTCCAAATGGAAACAGAAAAAGAAAAGCTTCTGTTAAAAAAAGAGAGAGAACCAGAGCCTCCAGGCTGGCCCAGCTAGCCCAGCTCCCTTCCCTCTCCTCTCTGTCGCCCGCGCATGGCACCTAGCATCCCAGATGCAGCCCACCTAGGCCCGTGCCGCGTACCGTTTCGCCCCCGTCGTCTTCGTTGACGACGGGAAGTAGCTTGGTGTCACTCCGCTCCCCCTCGATCACCTCCAGCCGCCACGATACGCCCCGCCGCCCCCGGATGACGATAAGGAGAAGCCGCACGCCTCTCTCTCCCTCCCCTGGTCACTCCCTCTCCCTCTGGAGCTCTCTCTGGCTCCCGCGCGCTCAGCCCAAAACCCTAGCCCGCAGAACCGCCGGCGTCCTGCCATCCCTAGCCTCCCCGTGCTCTGGAGATGACGCCTTGAGCTCCGCCGTGGTGCCAACTTTCTCCTCGCCAACGGAATCGGCGTGGATTGCCCTCAATTGACGCATGTGACTTCATCTTCCCCGAGCCCGATGCCGCTCGCCGTCGCCATTGACGTTGACCACGACCTCCTCTGGCCAATCCGTCCTCGCCATCATCCTCAGGGTGAGCCGCTGGTCCCTGTGGACCATTCCCCTTTCTCCCTTGTTCACTGTAGCGTGCTGCCGCCGTCGGGCACCATTGCAGACATGCCTCCGGTGACCAACTCGTAGAGGCGCCGCCACCTTTAGGTTCGTCATGCTCCCCTGTGTCGAAACCGCCTAGCTGTGCATCCCCGCAAGCCCCCAATCGCTGAACCCGCCGCTGATCTGAGGTTATCGGCGTGCTTGTGTCAGCATGACGTCAACAGCACGCGGTCAGACTGGTCAACCGGCCCCCGGTCCCACTTGCTTGCGTGGCATGCCGACGTGGTCTCGGCCCCACTAGTCAGTGTCGGTGAGTAGCTTCAGCCCTAGTGAGAAATTCCCCATTCCTTTGCTGACATCACAGTGACACAGTAAATCTTTTAAATAATTAGGTTTAATAAATCCAGAAAATGAATAAAACTTGTAAAATCAATAAGTAATTATTTATAAGTCAGAAAAATACAAATAATATATCAAAATGTTCAGAAAAATGAGAATTATCTTTTAGATCTATAAGCATGCACTGTTCAACAACTTAAATGACAATTTTAATTAGAAGAACAAACCAACCCCTCTCATATACATTCGGAGTTTCCCCGACTTAGGGTTTTCACCCCTCGGAACCCCGATTAAACTGCTGAGCATGTTCTAGAGTTTCAGTTCAGTACAATTTAACTTGTCATATCATCATTCTTGTTTGAGCATTGCATCGATGCCATGTGTCGATTGTTTCCCCTTTATTTCCGGTGTTTGCTTCTTCCCGGTAGAATACGATATCGAGATCGAGATTGAAGACCAAGATCAAGACCATCGAAGATCGACGAACAATACTTGACCAACTGTAACCAAGTCAAGTACAAGGCCTCCAAAGATCTGCTTATCGGTTATCAATGGGCAAAGGAAAGCATAGCCCCACCATGATACAATCCTCTGGTTACAAAAGTATTTCAATTCCTGCCATGATGCATACGATTCTATTATGGTCTTTTATCAATAGATAGAGTATCCTATCTGTTGCATTACTCCCCTTGAGCTTATATTACCTGATCCACTACTCCTAGCATAACTAGGTTTCGCTTGTGTGTACTGCTGGAGCTTATGTTTGTGTCCTGCTTAGCCATGCATTGTTGTTAGTGCTGGTCCATCCATATGATGTATCAGCTGCAGAGAATCTAGTATGACAGGAGAACGTGATGAGATGAGATCAGTGATACGAGATTAAACATACTAAGGCTTGTATGGGAGGCCACGGTGGGATGTGGTTTTTCTAGTCCCATGCTCGCCACCACTAGGAACTGAGTTCTTGCCTTTGGAACCGAGACGAGCGTACAACCACACGGGGCCTGGAAAACGTCACGAGTGACTAACTTGCCTAGTAGATTCCATGAGTTACATAGTTCGGGCATTCCATTCGACATATGCATAGAAAACCTTTTGAAAGATTTGTCGGGTGAAGGTGCATTCATAACAGGTAGGTAAGCGTGGCTGGGGTTGCTTGGGGTCGATGGAGCCCCTGGTAAACCAACCTCGCCTCACATCTTTAAGTATCGGCTTCGGGATTTGACCCATTACGGCGGAACCATACTTATTGCATGACTCATGGTCTCGGCGAAAGCAAGGTAAAGGTCGTGTCTAACCACCCTCAGCTGGCCTTCCAAGGAAGAGGGCTTATCTAGTGGCATTAAGAGAAGGTTAGTACGTGTGGGTAAAGTTTTACACCCCTGCAGGGTAATAATCTTTTCAAAAAGCCGTGTTCACGGTTATGAATGACTTGGCGACCGGACTCAAGATCATAGAGAACTATAACCTAATTGTAAAACTTGGCAGATCAACGTGTGCTTAAGGATGCTTCCTCATGGGTACAAGGGGGTGATCCTAGTTAGGGTCCAGATAATGATGCTTGGTGGATAGCAAAGATGATGATCAATCTTTCAGAGATGTCGCACCCTTATCCCCTTTTAAAATACTCTTATTAGACGAGCTTCTTCTCTCTCTTGTTTTAAAAACAAAGATGGATTTATGCAAAACAACTCCACCAGCCATAACTCTTGCAGAGTACACCCTGTACTCACCCTTGCTTTTTTGATACTTTTGGCAGAGTAAGTGTTCACCTGAAGACGAGTTCCGTACTACATCAACACCGACGAGTAGCTTGGGGTTTCTGGTCGGTAGCCTGGAATCTATGGGCTGGGACGTCATCGTTATGCTTCAGGCCTCTTAGGCCATTTGTTAAGTTTGCTATACTTAATAGCATAATTTGCCTTCCGTCGTTTGATGTTTGTGGTCAATGACCTCTGCTTGTAATAATTTGGTTCTTTGCTCAGTTATGAGCTTGCTGTAATAAATTTTGTGTCGTAGGGTCACTGCCATGTTACCAATTCTTCACTGGATATTCTCGACCTCAAGGTTAATCTTATATCAGACGGAGGTCTGGGATTTGTTTAGCCCTGATCCCGGGGGTGTCACAGGTTTTAGTATCAGAGCAGTACTGACCGTAGGAAAACCTTGCTATTGGTCGATGTTAAGTCTAGTACTTGTGAAAACTATTTTAAAAGCTAAAAAGTATTTGCGAAAACTCTAGTATGCTTCTTTTTCTCCTTATCCAGTTTTTCTCTAACTCCGGGTTATCTTATCTGGTGTTGATTTTGGAAAAGTTTTGATATCTCTTCTAGTCTTTCAAAGCTTAGGTGCCTTCTTGGCATGTCGTTTCTAAGCCAGTTGACCTAGTGTTAAATTCTCTAGAGTTGTGTGTGTAGTGAATTCCTTGTTACCCTTGCTCTTATTCATCTGAGAGATTCCTTTCTATCATGATATCTCTATATTTTGGACCCACAATATTATATTGTTGGTTCCACAATGTTCCGTTCCAGGCTTTGAGGTTTCCTTTCGCCTCGAGCGCCTCCTTTTTATTTGCTTGGGTACTTCAGAAGTTGTTTCTTCTTTTGGAAGCTACCTTGTGGTTACTATATTCTAGTGTCCGTTGTGTCACTCGAGTAGTAGTTAACTCCTTTCTTTGGGTTTTAACCCTTGGACTTGAACCTAAGATACCTGATTGTGCTAGATTTTGGTGCTGTGAATCTTGTACATGAAGCTGATATTTATTCCAAGATCCGCTCCTTTGAACCATGTTGCTAATGTTTAAACATTACCTCAGTATGGTTGGTACTACAATTCTAGCCTTCAAGCTTGTGGTTATTGTCACTATTGAATTGTGACAACCAAGGACTTCCCCTACCACTACCTATGGCGGATGTTCTTTAATGGAACCAAATAGATCACGACAAGAGTACTCCTCGTGAGTCTCGCATCTATGCTCATGACTCTGTCACACCTTACCCCTTCCCTGCATTGGTTTTTGGAAGATTGTTGACTTATGCATCCACATCTCGGGATTCTATCCTGAGCATGTTCCTTTTCCCTTGTTGTTTTCCGACCTTTGTGTACCAGTTGGTAGCCAAGTAGTTATCTGCATTGGTGTCTCCTGATGCAAGATACTCTTATGGTTCATCGTGACAAACCATTGCGGAATGTCCAGGAGAAACAAACTCCACTACCTTGTCATATCTAGGACCAGGTCAAAGTGTTGTAATGCATAGAATAAGAGGAATTAATAAGCTTATGTTTGTTCTACCTTAAAGTTCACACTCTTTTATACTATAAGAGGTCGTGCTGAGTTTTATGACCCCTTAATGAAGTGATGCTCTTACACATAATTACCCACCCTTCCTCGAGTTTTCGCGCTCGTAAGTGATGCGTGTGAGAAATAATGTGGCCATCTGAGATTGTAGCAATTTTCATTGTTTAGAACTCAAAGGACATTTGTATCATTCTTAGCGATTGGTTAATCCTATCACTAAGCAAAGTTTGATCGTGCTACCAAGTCCGTTATTCTAGTGCCCTCTCTTCGGTCAACGAGATAGGCTTGTGCCGAAACTCTAAGACTAAGTCTTCTTGCCTTACTAAGCAAGTTCCCTCTTGAACACGTGACATACCGGGGGTTCATGATATTTTGGATCTCTTACTAGAAGTATCGCCATGTTGCCACATGACCATGATGTCAAGTTCTTGAGCAAGCTAGTTCTCTAAACTGCTCTTTTCTCCAAGGATCCGTACTGGATACCCCTGAACTAGTTGGTTGAGCTTAAACAAACAACTTGGAGAGTTGTAGGAAAAAAGTTTTATCCGACCTAGTTCCTCCTTAAAGGGATATCTAGTTATATTCGTGCTGAAGAAAGATAGTATTACCTTCGTGGATATGTTATCTTCCCCTCTTTTGATTTGATTTGGGTTATCGTCAAATCAAACTCAGTTCCAAGGACTATCTTGATTATGTTTCTACTTGTGATGTTTCACTTGAGTACATTTTCATGTCCTTTGGTTTGACCAATATTATTGCCTTGTTCACGCAACGTATGAGTACATCTTCTCGGAGTGTTTTGATAAGTTTGTTGTTGATCCCATCAATGACATCCTTATCTTCTCCATGCTAGACAAGATTCATATGGAACAATTGGCATTAATATTGGAGACTTTTGAGAACCATCCTCGAGTCATCTCGAAGTTTGTGTTCTGGATGTTAGAAGTGACCTTCTCCGATTCATGTGTAGTTGTTGAAAGATGTCGTCGTGGATTCGAGTAGAGTTATCTCAGTTCTTTAAGGACACATGTGTGTTTTATTGTTAGTACCTTATGTGTATGTAGTTGTCTTTCGACAAGATGTTAATACATGGATATAGCAGTCTAGCTCATCTTTTGGAGCTTTACACCATAGTCCATATCTTGAGAATCTAGTGACCTTATCTTCGTGGTAATTGTTGCAAACTTTCTACTCGGCCATGCTGAGTCTGAAGTATCATCTCACCTAACAAAATCTGAATCTCAAGCAGCAATGATGGTTGGTGTTTCTTAAGGTTTTGACATAGGTCTCTTTGTAAATCTGGCAAGATTGATGTAACATTGACACAACTAGCCAGAAAGACCTTTTGTCATATTCTCTTGATTCAGCTATAACAACCACTCTTCATGAGACTTCTTCTATAAATTACTATAGGAGTTGTGCTTATGGTTTCCTTTGTATCCGAAGTCTGACCTTTACCTGATGTTTCATATCTTGAACATCAAGGAGAACATTTAAAGTAGTGTTGCTAAATGTCTCTCGGTCGATCCTCTAGACCCTTTTATGATGGCAAGCATTTTGTTGTGCCAAGTAATTGAAGTCTGAGAATGAAGTTTCTTTATTCTCGTGTCATCAAGAATCTTCTTAACTATTCATCTTAGTGGTGTAAATTGTTAATATAATCTTTGGCAAAAAAATTGATACACCTAGATGAATAAAGAGTTTCCTTCATTTCCTCAACCATGTGTTAAGAGTGACTATGATTTTGGTAATCAATAGTTTCTCTGATACATGTTTCTTGTGACTCATATGAGTCCTCGCCACAAAACACCTTTCTGACATGGCCTCCTGTTGAATGAAAAAAGTGACCCTTCTGTGTCAAAAGGAGTTCAACAGCTTGGCTTTGTTGATCCATATATCTACAACCGAAATCTCTACTTAAGCCGTTTAGTAGAGGTTTATTACCGAAGTCCGTGGTTATGTTCTTTATGTTGGAAGCCTTCTTTCTCAGAAGCTTCAAAACTCCTCTAAAGTTCCATGGTCTGAATCCTTATGAGGACCATCTATCTAACATTTGGAACCATCTCCTCTTGTTTCCTCCGTTACCTTTGCGTGTTTCATGTTTGTCATCTCAGAGTTGTTTTTGAACACTCCATCCATGAGTTGACCATGAGGTACTTTGTGTTGTTTAGTGTGTTTCCCTCTTATCCTTGGAGTGACCCTGTTTATTTCTCTCTCCGTCTCTTTTCCTACCTTTAGAATCTCGGGTCGAGATTCTCGTAAGGGGGATAGAGCTGTAACACCCCACTTTTAGCTAATCCACATTAGGGTTTGTTTGTGCATTCATGAGCATCATATTAAAAAAATGCATGCAAGAAAGAAATGGATAAAACCCTAAACCCTAGTTTCCCTCTCCCTCTCAAATTAATTCAAAATGTTTTAAATTTGAAAGCTATCAAAAAGAGTGGAACCCAATCTGACTAAAAGGGCTCTCCAACATTTTGTATAGTTTACAAAAGCCTATGATATTTTTGGAATAACCAAAACAGATTTCAAAATGGAAACAGGAACAAAAAAACTTCTGTTAAAAAAAAGAGAGAACCAGAGCCTCCAGGCTGGCCCAGCTAGCCCAGCTCCCTTCCCTCTCCTCTCTGTCGCCCGCGCGTGGCACCTAGCAGCCCAGCTGCAGCCCACCTAGGCCCGTGCCATGTACCGTTTCGCCCTCGTCGTCTTCGTTGACAACGGGAAGAAGCTCGGTGTCGCGCCGCTCGTTGTCGGTCACCTCCAGTCGCCACGATGCGCCCCACCGCTCTCGGATGAGGATAAGGAGAATCCACATGCCTCTCTCTCCCTCCCCTGGTCACTCCCTCTCCCTCTGGAGCTCTCTCTAGCTTCCGCGCGCTCAGCCCAAAACCCTAGCCCGCAGAACCGCCGGCGTCCTGCCATCCTGGACCTCCCCGTGCTCTGCAGATGATGCCTTGAGCTCCGCTGTGGTGCCAACTTCCTCCTCGCCTACGGAATCAACATGGAGTGCCCCCAATCTATGCACGCGACTTCATCTTCCCCGAGCCCGATGCCGCTCGCCGTCGCCATTAACGTCGACCACGACCTCCTCTGGCCAATCCGTCCTCGCCTTCATCCTCAGGGTGAGCCGCTGGTCCCTGTGGATGATTACCCTTCCTCCCTTGTTCTCTGCAGCATGCTGCCGCCATAGCTCGCCGTCTGCCGCCGTCGGGCACCGTTGCAGACATGCCTCCGGCGACCAACACGTAGAGGCGCCGCCACCTTTAGGTTCGTCGTGCTCCCCTGTGTCGAAACCGCCTAGCTGCGCATCCCCGCAAGCCCCCAATCGCTGAACCCGCCGCCGATCTGAGGTCTCCGACATGCTTGCGTCAGCATGACGTCAGCAACGCGCGGTCAGACTGCTCAACCGGCCCCCGGGTCCCACTTGCTTGCGTGGCATGCCGACGTGGTCTCGGCCCCACTAGTTAGTGTCGGTGAGTAGCTTTATCCCCAGTGAGAAATGCCCCACTCCTTTGCTGACATCACAATGACGCAGTAAATCTTTTAAATAATTAGGTTTAATAAATCCAAAAAATGAATAAAACTTGTAAAATCAATAAGTAATTATTTATAAGTCAGAAAAATATAAATAATATATCAAAATATTCAGAAAAATGAGAACTATCTTTTAGAGATATAAGCATGCATTGTTCAAAACTTAAATGACAAGTTTAGTTAGAAGAACAAACCAACCCCTCTCATATACATCCGGAGTTTCCTTGAGTTAGGGTTTTCACCCCTCGGAACCCCGATTAAACTGCCGAGCATGTTCTAGGGTTTCAGTTCTGTACAATTTAACTTGTCATATCATCATTCTTGTTTGAGCATTGCATCGATGCCATGTGTTGATTGTTTCCATTTTATTTCTGGCGTTTGCTTCTTCCTGGTAGAATATGATATCGAGATCGAGATCGAAGACCAAGATCAATACCATCGAAGATCGACGAACAATACTTGACCAACTATAACCAAGTCAAGTACAAGGCCTCCGAAGATCTGCTTAACGGTTATCAACGGGCAAAGGCAAGCATAGCCCCACCATGATACAATCCTATGGTTACGAAAGTATTTCAATTCCTACCATGATGCATACGATTCTACTGTGGTCTTTTATCAATAGATAGAGTATCCTATCTATTGCATTACTCCCTTTGAGATTATATTACCTAATCCACTACTCCTAGCATAACTAGGTTTCGCTTGTGTGCACTGCTGGAGCTTATGTTTGTGTCCTGCTTAGCCATGCATAGCTGTTAGTGCTGGTTCATCCAGATGATGTATCAGCTGCAGATAATCTAGTATGACAGAAGAATGTGATGAGATGAGATCAGTGATACGAGATTAAACATGCTAAGGCTTGCATGGGAGGCCACGGTGGGATGTGGTTTTTCTAGTCCCATGCTCACCACCACTAGGAACTGAGTTCTTGCCTTTGGAACCGAGACGAGCGTACAACCACACGGGGCCTGGAAAACCTCACGAGTGACTAACTTGCCTAGTAGATTCCATAAGTCACATAGTTCGGGAGTTCCATTCGACATATGCATAGAAAACCTTTTGAAAGATTTGTCGGGTGAAGGTGCATTCATAACAGGTAGGTAAGCGTGGTCGGGGTTTCTCGGGGTCGATGGAGCCCCTGGTAAACCAACCCCGCCTCACATCTTTAAGTACCAGCTTCGGGATTTGACCAGTTATGGTGGAACCATACTTATTGCATGACTCATGGTCTCGGCGAAAGCAAGGTAAAGGTCGTGTATAACCACCCTCTGTCGGCCTTCCAAGGAAGAGGGCTTATCTAGTGGCATTAAGAGAAGGATAGTACGTGTGGGTAAAGTTGTACACCCCTGCAGGGTAATAATCTTTTCGAAAATCTGTGTTCACGGTTATGAACGACTTGGCGACCGGACTCAAGATCATAGAGAACTATAACATAATTGTAAAACTTGGCAGATCAACGTGTGCTTAAGGATGCTTCCTCATGGGTACGAGAGGTGATCCTAGTTAGGGTTCAGATGATGATGCTTGGTGGATAGCAAAGATGATGATCAATCTTTCAGATATGTCACTCTCGTATCCCCTTTTAAAATACTCTGACTAGACGAGCTTCTTCTCTCTCTTGTTTTAAAAACAAAGATGGCTTTATGCAAAACAACTCCACCAGCCATAAGTCTTGCGGAGTACACCCTGTACTCACCCTTTCTTTGTAGATACTTTTGGCAAAGTATTCACCTGAAGACAAGTTCCGTACTACATCGACACCGAAGAGTAGCTTGGGGTTCCCGGCCGGCAGCCTGGAATCTATGGGCTAGGACGTCATGGTTATGCTCCAGGCCTCTTAGGCCATTTGTTAAGTTTGCTATACTTAATAGCATAATTTGCCTTCCGTTGTTTGATGTTTATGGTCCGTGACCTCTGCTTGTAATAATTTGGTTCTTTGCTCAGTTATGAGCTTGCTGTAATAAATTTTGTGTCATAGGGTCACTACCGTGTTGCCAATTCTTCACTGGATATTCTCGATCTCAAGGTTAAGCTTATGTCAGACGGAGGTCTGGGATTTGTTTATCCCTAATCCCGGGGGTGTCACAACAGGCAATGATGCGATCCTTCTTGTCATGAAAACGACGAAGTGACTTGCCCTCCTTCACAAGGATGGCGAGGGTCTAGTCCTTCCTAACTGCAATGGCATGGTTGCGGTTGGCGTAGGCGCGAGCGTTGTCCAACTCCTTTTGCCTATCATACAGCATGAAGTCGAGATGATACACCTGATGCTTCAGCTCCGGATGGCCTGGTACCTCCAATGGCTGTCCCATAGAATCACGCCTTGCATAGTAAGCAAAGCAGGTGCCATTGATCTGGTTGATGCTTTGCCCACACAGACGGGCAAGAGCCTCCTGCATAGCCCTTGCGAGTCCGTCTAGCCAGTTGTTCTCCCTCAATCTAAATTCGACTCTCTGAGGTGGGTGCCTCCATCTTGCCTCTGAGCTCTGCAACTATCAGCCAATGTAGTTCTCCTCCTTGTTGATCATTGAGCCGTGCTCCGAAGATCTTAGGGTGCGGGCGCTCAAGAAGTCTCGAAAGTTGCCTCAAATCTCACTCAAAGATGAGTTCTCCTCCATTTCCCAACTGGTAGAACTTGCTATACTTGACTTCCATCTATAAGAATGTAGGATGAGTAAGTTAGTGAGGTGATCAAGTGTGTCAAATTTTATGTAGGATTGCAAGAATTGTTTTTTGAGGAACATGAATATTCTTGAAAGAATCTTAGTGATAAGAATGAGAATAGGTTTTCATAAATACTCACTTCTTTTGTTTTTTAACTAAGTTTTTGACTCAAACGTCCATTCTAACTAGGATCTCCTATGGCCAAGATGGCTCTGATACTAACTTGTCAACACCCGGATTTTTAATCCCAGATGCCTGTTATGCCATACCTCGCAATCCCAGGATTACCATTTTTGCGAGACATAATAGATTGGTACCATAGTTCATCATTCATTACAAACCATAATAAAGGTCTTACAAATATAGGATCTCATGATCCAGTCTTAATACAATCAACGCAGCAGAAATTAAACATAGCGGGACTTATTTCATACTATCACTAACAAGTAAAGTAGTACGAGTAGGAATCCTAAGCTCTAGGTTTATTTGCAAAAAGCCAGGTTTATTTCATACTAAGTTCAGAATTAAAGAAAACTAGTTCAATGTTCTACAACACCTAAGTGGGAACTTAGTTTTCATGTTCACAACCCTGTTGTGGTCAAGTCAAAGTCATAGTTCATTTCACAAGTCAATTTGAAAAATATGATGACGGAACAGTATGGCCACTCCAACTGTCCATGACCGCGGGCGCGGCTATTCAAATAGTTTGACACTCTACAGAGGTGGTACACTTTCAGCACAACATTCAATACATCCGTCAGGGACAACCCTGAATCATCATACTTAGTATGCAGATAATCAATCCTAACCTTTCAATTACACACCCTAGTATAGGCACCTCCCCTATGAGTTTGGCCTCCCAACCATGACCATCTGTCATCTTGGGAACTGCATAGGTGGACACTCACATTCACGAGGTAGCCTCAGCTCAACCTCTTTTCGCAAGAGAACCCATACTAAGACATATAAACTTCCAGTTAAGCCCTACCCAATTCAGGTATTGTGGTTGTATGATAAAATTGGAATGGTATCGCATCCTAACCCGACCATCAGTTTTTATAAAGGGCTAAGGCTCATGCCTCAACATTTTCATCATCAAATCATCCTATGTTCAAAACACATGTCAAAACATTTCAATAGAATGAATCTTCATTCCAAGGTTTTCATAATCATTTTCACCAAGTATTCCCATGTGATAAACTTTTATGCTTAGCACTAGCCACTAAAGTTAAGTGTATTCACTAATGATGGGTGCTAATCAAGTGTGACTATCCAAATCTAGTCTTATGCCTTTTGATGACATCTAGTTCTAACTGCTTAGGCCTAGTTTTATGCTCTTTATGCTATCTATACTAGTTTTCTAAAACTCACAAGTCACTAAGTAAGGGTAAAGAACTTTGGTAAAAATAAAAGAATAAAGCTTGCAAGTAAAACTGGGAATTGGTATAATCAAGGTTGCATAACCAAAGCATACCTAATGCATCTTGCATAGGTAACTTGCAAGGATGGCTTGCAAGGTTCTAGCTTGCATAGTTAAGAAACTTGCAAGTGTTATCATGCATAGGTAACTTGTAGTGTTGGGCTTGCCTTGATTGGTGTAGTGGGTTGAACTTTTCTTCTTCTTCTTCTTCGTAGTACTCCTCCTCGTAGCCTTGGTCGGTACTAGCGTCTATAAATGAATACAAGATACACAATTACCAGACAATAGTTAACTACCTCTATTTTGCACACAAAGGTTCACACTAGATGATCTAGCATCATCACAATCATCACATGCAATAAAGACCTAGTCTTATTTATTTTATTTTAGAAAAGTAATTTCTACTCATTGAAAACTACTTAAGATTTAGTATTCTCCAATTAAAATATGGGATCATGTTGACACATGTCATCACCACATATTCTAATACTTGGGAATGTGATTTAAAGTGGTGGTCATATTTTATAAAGTTTAAAATTACTATTTTATACAATTAATGTGACTAGAAATGCCTATGTAACATTCTTTTAGTACTAGTCCAAGATCACTGCATGTAAACCTAAATATTTTTATATATTCCGATAGATCTTCTCAAATGTGATTTTTGAGAGTTGGAATCAACTCAAAAGCATTCATGGTTGATTTTTGAAAAATGTTTGAATGTGGAAAAGTCTCTGTCTTGTTATTTTTATTATAGGTGATCTATAATTTCAAATGGTTTGAAAGCAACGGGCTTGGAGTGGTAATTTGAATACCTTTCTAGAAAAATTGGAATCGTCCAATTTGGTTCAATACATCTCCTCGAATTGATTTTCGAAACTACTGACTGAATCTAGTTTGATCTAAAATGGAAAAAGATTATTTGAATCACTAGGCTACGCGCGGGAATGATACTGGGCTAGCCCAACTGCACTACATGCATGCAGCGGGCTACTGACAGGGGGTCCCACTAGTCAGGGGCTCTATCTAACAGAAGCGGTACGTTTCAATCTTAGCCGTGCGATTAGACTAAGATCTACGGCCGACGTTCGTCGTCTCCGCCGGATAACTTCGGCGAGACTGAACCCTAACAGCGATGGTGGGGGTACATGGTGGCTCACCTAGGCTCTATCTAGGGTCGGGGATGGGGGCGAACGACGTTGTCGATGACGGCGGTTCGACCGGTGGTCGCGGCGACTCCTAGGGTGGCTCCAATCGACGACTCCTCTTCTCCTCTGCAGCGGCGGACTCCGGCCAAATTCCGGCGGGCTGGTGCTCGCCTTTCTCCGGGGAAGGGTCAGGGGTGGTTGTGAGAGAGAGGGGAGTGAGATGGTGTGAAGAATGAGGGCTGGGGTGGCCTCTATTTATACACTAGAGAGAGGGGCAGAGCGGCATGGGCTGGCTCCTCCGACGACGTCGTTGCAGTGAGCTACGGGCATGGCTGAGGGCGTATGATGGTGCGGCGTTTCCTAGCGATCGTCACACGCTTAATGGCTCAGCACGGGGTTTTCGAGGACGGTCAGGAGCGGTCCGTGCTCTGTGCGGGAACGATGGTGTTTGAAATGGCGTGCAGGGGCTACTGGTTGCATGGTGGTGAACGGGCATGTCTGGGGTGTAGCTGGGGTCATGGCGAGTGCAGGTACGTGCGGTGAGAGCGAGAAGCGGCGTGTGCGCGTGTCGGCTGCGGTGCTCTAGCGCGCTCTCGGCATGGTTGCAGAGAACTGGGCGTGGCATTTCTCGGGTGGTCCATGGCTTGGCTACGCTCGAGGGGTGGACATGGAGTGGCGGTGGACGGTGGCTTGTCTCCTAGACATCATGGACGGGCGCGACGCTGGCTCCTGCGAGTTGTCCATGGTTGACTAGCAAGGGCGGCTCGGGTGGCGCGACACTGGCGCAAACAACAGAGGGGGTGCTGCTTCAATGCAATGCTGGGCACTAGGGGAGACTAGTGGAGTGAAATGGGGGCAATTGGTAGACAAAGAATTGATCAAGAACAGTAATAGTTTGGCAGCTATTACTGTGCTCACCAGGTGTTTGATGAAATCGCCTCATGAATTCAAAGTTTGAATTTTTTTTGATAAATTTTGGTGAGTGATCTTTTCATAAGCTTGGTAGTCTCTGGTTGCTTGGGTTTGGCAAGGTGAATTGGTTTGGTTGGTTTTAAGAAATGGCTATCTTAGTACCTATTAAGGATTCAATTTTAAATTGTCCTTTAAATAGATTTGGAATTTGTTTCTGTTGGCTTGTAAAGTGAGCTTGGTTTCATTGTTACTTGGTCTAGCAAGAGGTGAAAAGAATTGGAATTTTTTCTGTTAGAAATATTTGACTAAGAATACCCAAAGTTATCAAGTGAACAAGTTTGGACAAAATGACCATTTGCTTATATTTCTTATTTTTGATTTTCTCTTCATTTGATTCTGCTTGGAAATGATCTAGATAATATTGTTTTCATCTTTAAACCAATCCTTATCATTCATAGCAATTAAACATGACAAATGCAATCATTCATGCATTAATCACACACACATGCATTCATATTAATTTTAATAATAAAAGTTTTTGTTAACCCTAAACTTGGGTGATTAGAACTTAATAATCTTGTTTAATATTTTTGAGGAGTTACAGCAAGTGCAACTCTAATCTACTAAGAAGATATATATTTCTAAAATGGTTTATTTTGTAGTACTGTGAAGTTGATTTCTCGATTTGGCTCGTAGTGCAGATTAAAGATGAGTTGATTGCATAACTTTAAGTTGGGTATATCTTTACACAGCACAAATGCAAGTTAGAGAATTACGCAAGAAGTAACTTTGTAGGAGGTAATCCTAAAATATGAGAAGAGGTACAGAGGAAAAATAATTTGTAAAGGTAACACATTTTCTTTTCCTTAGATTGGTTGTTCATGAGAGATGAAATCATGTGCTAATTTTAAATTCATTTCCGTTTTTAAAGGTTCATATGTTGTTGTCGGGCTATCAATGGTTTGCCGTTTGGACCATGCTACAGTTTTATTTCTCTATAGGCAAAAGCACCAACGATTCAATATAGGGATTGTTTTATGGGATTATTTGCTTGGTATTTATGAATAAGCAAAAACATACCAATTTATTTTGATGTTTGATCATTGATGTTTTCATGAGTGTATCGCCATTTGTGTCGGTGGCTGAGGTACAAAAGACAGAATTAGGTGGTACTGTAAAAAAAAATTCTGTTAGGAATAATTTTATCAAGAAGAGGTATAGAAGAAAGAGGTGGTACCATGAATGTTTTTATTGTCAGGAACAAGTTTTTGTCAACAAATTTCATCCACCTGTATATGGAGACATTTGGGAGCACAAGTACAAGTATTTTTTTTGAAACGCGGCAAAAAGCTTTGCCTATTATATTGATAAAGGAGGAGAAGCAAACATGGATGGCCTAGGCCGAAAAGGAAACACCCATGGAGGGGAAAAGGAGAAAATAGTAATCTAAGATATAATCTCCTCTAGATGTTTGGCACCCGCTAGAATCCAATTTTTGCTCTCGTCCTTTATCTTCTGAATGAGAATCGCTGGCATAGCAAACTTGTTATTGAAGACTCGATTGTTCCTTTCTTTCCAGATCTCCCATGTAATTAGCGTGACTGCAGATTTCAGGCCCTGAGTACATGTCGACGGCGTCTGAGTGGCAGCTTCCCAGTATTGAAGAACAGTGGAACGGTCTTCCCTAATGCTCTGAAGAAGTGAAGGGCATCCAAGCCAGGAGCCGGCGGCCTCCCAGATCCTTCTGGAGTAGTGGCATTCGAAAAGAATGTGTCTGGCAGTCTCAGCCTAGCACCTGCACAGTGGGCAAGCCGGCTGATGAGGCCAACCCCGCTTAGCGAGGCGATCTGAGGTCCAAAGCCTATTCTGCACTGCAAGCCAGGCGAAAAAACGGCACTTAGGAGGCGCCCAAGTCTTACAAACGAGCCAATCAAAGGATCACGGAATGGCACCCAGGAATTGAGCTTTGTAAGCAGAGTCTATAGTGTATGATCCGGAGGTCGTGAGGGTCCAAATGATGCTGTCCTCGACGCCAGGCAGAAGAACAATGCCCTGCAGCATTCCCCAGAGAGCGACATATTGAGCGAGGTGCTGCATAGTGAAAGGATTCACACAAATATCAGCGATCCACCGAGAGTTCTGCAGGGCACTGTGCACCTTGCACTTCTTCCTTTTTGATGTCGCGTAGACTAAGGGCGCCAAGGACCGAGGGGAGGATCCGTTGAGCCAGGAGGAGTTCCAAAAGGAAGCCTTTTTCCCATCCCCAACGCAGACTTTTGTGGCAGCATTGAAAAAATCTCTATCAATGTCATCATTTGGGGTTTCCATGCCAACCCAGTGCTTGTCCGGTGATGTCCACTCAAGCCAGAGCCACCGTAGTCTGAGTGCCCTAGCAAATTTCTCCAGGTCGAGGATGCCCAATCCTCCCAGTTTCTTAGGGCGGCAAACTTTGGCCCAACAAACTTTGCACTTTCCACCACTAAAAGAGGCCTTGCATGCCCAAAGCATTCCCCTCCGAATCCTGTCCAAAGCCATAATTGTTGCCTTATCCGCCTTGATAGCTGATAGCAGGAAAATCGGAAGGGCCGTAAGAACAGACTTGACCAGAGTCGCACAACCCGCAACATTGAGGAATCTAGCTTTCCAAGGGTTAAGCCGAGAGATGGCCTTGTCGATGTAAGGTTGAAGATCAATACGACGCAACCTCCCAAGGACTAGGGGAATACCCAGGTACATAATTGGGAATTGTGTCAAGGTTGCCGGGAAGTCCTATAGAATGGAGTTAAGGTCGATGTCCTCACATCGAATGGGCACCACGGAGCTTTTGTCCACATTAGTCACTAACCATGTGACCTCCACGAAGTCCTTCAAGATCAGAGCCAGGTTTGAGATGTCTTGCGCCATAGGAGCCAAGAAAATCACAGCGTCATCAGCGTAAAGCGAGATTCTTGATTTCATAAAATCCTCGGGCAACTTGTGTAGAAGGCCGGCCTCGGTTGCCAACTCCAAAATTTTCTGCAGAGGATCGATTTCTAAGTCGAACAAGAGCGGCGAGAGAGGGTCTCCCTGTCTCAGCCCTCGACCATGGGAAATCTCTTTGCCTGGATGGCCATTAAGCAGAACACGAGAGGTGGCAGTAGAGAAGATCAGGGCGGCCCACGCCCACCACCTAGGGGGGAACCCCTTTCTCTGCATAAGGTCCAGCATGTAGTCCCAACACACAAAGTCAAAGGCTTTGGCGATATCAAGCTTGATTAGCAAGGCAGGTGTGCACTTCTTGTGTAGACGACGGGCTGCATTTCTGACATACATGAAGTTGTCATGGATGCTACGGGTTTTGATGAAGGCGCTTTGACTGCTGGAAATAATGTCATCCATCTTCGGTCGGAGACGCAGGGCCATCGCCTTGGCAATGATTTGGGGGACCATATGAATGAGGCTGATTGGCCTGAAGTCAGAAACACAATCTGCCCCATCCTTCTTTGGGAGCAAAACAATGTTGGCGGCGTTAATAATGTGGAAGTTGTTGCTGACTGTCAATTCAGAAAATCCGTTGATGACTTGCATGAGGTCTTCCTTGATAATATCTCAGCAAGAGCGGAAAAAGGCCCCAGTGAAACCATCCGGCCCAAGCGCTTTGTCCAGAGGTGTACCATTGATTGCCGATTTAATCTCCTCCTCAGAAAAAGGTATGCCCAGATCATTCAAATCTTCAATGACAGGATCAATGGCCTCCCAGTTGAAATCAACAGCACGCGGTTGCGGCCGTCCTAGAACGGTAGAGAAATGTTCATGAATGGTATGCTCTTTCTCAGCATGGGAAGTGACCCAACCACCATTGCACATCAGCCTTTGGATAGCATTTTTTCGACGATGGGAGTTGACACGAAGGTGGAAGAATTTGGTGTTCACCCTCCCGCAGATAGGAGATTCTCGAAGCTTGCCGCTTACGCGAACGCTCAAGGACCACTAACCCCATAACCCGTCGCTTCAGAGCCGAGCGAAGAGTTTTCTCCTCCTCAGAGAGCCTTCTTGATTCCTGCGCTAAGTCGCTTCAGAGCCGAGCGAAGAGCCTTCTCCTCCTCCAAGCACGAAGCCTCCTAGCCGTGATATTGACCTTATGATTTAAGACATGCACAGGCTGCGTGTGGGTAGAGTGCTCATTCCAGGCAGTTTGAACAACGTCATGAAGCTTGGCATCTTTGTCCAGAAATTCTCAAAGCGGAAAGTGGCGGGCTTACGCGTCCCTCTCTGATTTGAGAGCAAAATCGGGCAGTGATCCGAAAGGGAAGAAGACAGGGCCTAAAGCGTGTGGTGTTCAAAGGTCAACTCCCAATTCGCATTGCAGAAGGCACGGTCAAGCCTCTCCAATGTTGGATCATCACGTTCATTGCTCCAGGTGAACTTCCGGTTCTGGAGTTTTATCTCCCGAAGCTGAGAGGCATTAAGGGCCCGCCTGAACTGCCCCATAAGCTGAAGATTGATGTTTCCGTTATTCTTGTCCGCGACTTTGTAAATTTGGTTGAAATCGCCAAGGATAAGCCATTTAGAATCATCAGATGGGGAGATCACAATCATCTCATCAAGGAAGGCTCTTTTTTGAACATCGGCAGTAGGACCATAGACAGTTGTGAGCTTGAACGCCGTCCCACATGCACGAATGGTCACCACAGCGGAGATAAGATGGGTGCCAATGTGAATGCTTGAGATATCCACATAGTTATCATCCCAAAGCAACAAAATTCCCCCTCTATTTCCGATCGCCGGGCGATGAGCAAAAGACCGTAGCCGATAACCACCGATATATCCCGCAATTTGGTGGTCAATGAAATCCAGCTTCGATTCCTAGATGCATGCGATGTGGCAAGCAGTGTTAGCAATTGTGGCATGGACTGTATCTTTGCGAGCCTGGTCATTGAGGCCCCTCACATTCCAGCATAAGATGTCGAGGATGAGACTTAGCATGAGCACATGAAAAGCACAAAGTGGAAGATGCCAAGGCAGTAGAGGCCGTAGAAGTGACACTGGTAGTAGCATGATTCGTAGCCATTGTAGTTTTCAGCATAGCAGGCGAAGATGATTTCTATGTCGATAGCCTGATGGCTCATCACAGACGAAACCATTCTTGATTGTTGCATAGATGGAGAGAAAAAGCAAGGCCGGTGAAGCCGGCAGGACGACGACGACGAGTAGTAGCTAAACCGGTGAAGCCGGCATGACGACGACGAGTAGTAGCTAAACCGGTGGGGCGAGCATGACGACGAATAGCAGGAAGGCCGGTAAAGCCGGCATAAAAGACGACGGCGATGCCGATGGTGGGCGACAAGCCCGCTCACCAGAAGCATGCATACAATAGCATATCATGATCAACTAAACGACAGGTACCACGCTGAGGGCTGACGTAGCAGCAGATGGGTCAAGAACGGATATAGGGCTGGGCGGGCACGGCTGCAGCCAGCTCAGCCCCTCCTGGGACAGCCATGGCGATCAGGGCCTCATCCGAAGCAGAGATGGATGGCATATTGAGCCTAAACAGAGCCACCATGGCTTGCACCGCGAAGCTTGGCATTGCTGACTTGTAGCTGTCCACGTACTGCTTGCGAGCTTGATCCAACGTCATATCCTGGGCTTCAATGCACATCTTCTTGGCCAGCACGTAAACAACCTTGTCCATTGCCGGCATGATCGGCTTGGCGGCGAGCCGAAAGCTGCGGCGCTCCACCAAGAGAGGAGATGTCGGTGCAGGACGGGAAGCAGGGGTGCGCGCCGGAGGAAGGGGGAGCAGTGGCGGCTCAAGGCAGGTGAACAGGTCGCCAACAGATGCCACGGAATCATCCTCTCCCCCAACCGACGCCAAGACTGAGACCGGCCGCGGAGACAGCAGGTCCCCAATCAACATGGTCTCATCGTTGGCCAGCAGCAGTGCATGGTCAACAGCATCCTCCTCCTTAGGAAGCTCCTCGACGTTGGTGTCCTTGGCGTCGAACCAGGCTTCATTCGCCACCTCATCCTCCCAGTTGTCTGGCACAGTGCGGTCCAGGCCCATAACCGGGGCCACAACCATCTTGGTAGGGACAATGGCCAGCTGTTCCTCATCCCACGCTCCTTGGGTGGCCTCCCCAGCCCAGTTCGCCATCGAGAACGATACAGGCGGCAGTGATGCCAGCCTGCTCGAACCACGGGAGAGAGCAGCCGGCGCTGCCCGAATGGACTCCACCCAATCCCTGCATGTGGCGCTGAAGGCACGGGGGTCGCGGTCCAGCGCCGGGTGCGGTGAGATGCCCAGAATGGCAGGCAAGGAGGCCCGCAATACTGCCGCACCTTCACGGAACATGGCCTGCAGATTCGCCGTGACGTCCGCGTCAAAGAGGATTGGCTCAGTCAGAGGCGTGCCCAGCGCCGCGGGCGGCTCACAAACGAGAACCGAAGCCAGCTGCAGGGGACTGATGTCCTGAGGTCGTCCTCCTTGCCCTTGGTCGTGTCCCCTGGAGCGATGACGAGAGCTGTCACCGTGCTCGCCAGCCCACGTTCGGCTGGCCACACTTGGAGCACGGGAGGCCGGACGGCACACCCCCCATCATCACGTCCGCCACGGCGGTCATCGTCGTCTTCATCTCCCGAGCGGCGTTGGCGGCTTGCCTCCCGATCATCGCAGCGATGCCCGCGTCTGGAACGGCTGCGCGTCCGCTCGTCCCGCCGCTGGACTGATGCCACCGCTCGACGTGGCGCTCCGAGCGGCCAGAACGCCGAGCACCAGAGCGGGAGCCGCCACCTGTTGGAATTTGGGTGTGGGCCTTGGCCCATAGCCTAATACAAATTCTGAAATTCTCTACTATTCACGCCTGTGAGGGTGGCACCAAAGTTTAGAGGGAGTTGGACCAATATATATAGTGGAGTGTTTCACTACCTCCTAAAGAGAGTGAAGAGGAGTGGCATACACGCGCGCTCCTCCTCCTCCGCCGCCCGCCTCGTCACGACAGGATGCGCGCGCGCGCGCGCCGCGGTTTGCGGAATTGTACCTGTACGGGTGAGGGGCGATCAGGTTTTTGGGGAGCGCGTCTGCGCGACTACTGACGGCATCACGTCGACCGACCACTCCTTCCCCGACGAGGACTTCTTCCCGGACATTAGCAGCCTCTACATCGACGCCATGGCTGACGACACTGGTGTCAACGCGAACCTCAACCCCAACCTGAACGCGAACCCGATTCCTCCTCTAGCACCGTACGTAATCTGTTCCTATCTAGTTCAGTTTCTGTTGCAGTTTCTTGTACTAGCTCTTGTAATAGATGTTATCTGTTTATTCTGGTTGAATATGATCTGTTCGTTTATTCTGCTAGTATACATGATTAAATTAATTCTAACACTTGTAGTCATGATTTATTATTACTTATTTCGGATTAAATATTATGGTAATTTGCTTATATTTTCAACAATCCAAAAACCTGATTATAGGCAACTGATTTCAACTGGTTTAGCCGCGGCTACAAGGCCGCCTCCTTTTGACGGTGTCAATTATAAGAGATGGCGCACGAGAGCAGTTCTATGGTTGAAAAACCTAGGCTGCTATAGCGCCACTCTTGGCAAACCTGAGGGAGACCTTTCTCTTGTTCAGGAGGAAGCGTTTCAGAAAGTCGACACCATGTTTATGGGGGCTTTGTTCAATATTCTTGGTGACAACATTGTTGACACCTATATGTCATTTGATAATGGCAAGGATGCGTGGGATGCCTTTGGGCCAAGTTTGGTGTTTGGATGTCGGCACTGAACTGTATATCATGGAGCAATTCTATGACTACAAGATGACTGATGACCGTCCCATCGTGGATCAGGCTCATGAGATACAGTCCCTTGCCAAAGAACTCGAGCAGTTCAAGTGTAACTTACCGGACAAGTTCGTGGCCGGGAGGCATTATTGCCAAGCTTCCTCCTTCTTGGAGGAACTTTGCTACCTCTCTGAAACATAAGAGACAGGAGTTTTCTGTTTCGGATCTCATCGGATCTCTTCATGTTGAAGAAAAGGCGAGAGCAAAAGATACACGTCCTCGAGGCTTTGATGGAAGTTCTAGCGCACATGTAGTGCAGAAAAACAACTTCCAGTCCCACAAGTTCAAGAATAAGAATAGGTCTGATGGCAAAGGAAAGTTTGATGGCAAAAACAAGGCCGCACAGACTACCAACTTCAAGAAGAAGACTGAGTATAAGAAGAAAGGATCCTGCCATGTCTGTGGTGATCCTAATCATTGGGCTCCTAGCTGCCCCAATCGCTTTGACAAGCGTTCACATGGAAATAGTGGCAAGTCCGCTAATGTTGTCCTTGGTGATATTGAGATAAAGGATGCTGGGTACGGTATATTTCCCACTGTTCTTTCAGTTTGTAATTCACCTGATTGGTGGATAGACACTGGTGCAAATATACATGTATATGCTGATATTTCTATGTTCTCTTCTTATCAGGTCGAACGGGCTGGCTCCGTGCTGATGGGAAACGGCTCACGTGCTTCTGTTCAAGGTGTTGGTACGGTGGATCTGAAGTTTACTTCGGGGAAGATCGTACAGCTGAAGAATGTGCAACACGTTCCCTCAATCAATAAGAATCTCGCCGGGATCTCTTCCGTCGAGATGGTTTTAAGTTAGTCTTTGAGTCCAATAAAGTTGTAGTTTCTAAGTGTGGACAATTTGTTGGAAAGGGTTATGAGTGCGGAGGCTTGTTCCGCTTATCTTTGTCAGACTTATGTACTCAAGTTATTAATCATGTTTGCAATGATAGTGAGTCCAATATTTGGCATTCACGACTTTGTCATATTAATTTTGGGTGCATGACGCGACTTGCCGATATGAATTTAATTCCGAAATTTACTCATCAAAAGTTCCAAGTGTCAAGTATGTGTGCAAGCTAAGCAACCTCGCAAGTCTCACAAGACCGAGGTACGAGATTTGGCACCACTGGAACTAATACATTCAGATCTTTGTGAGATGAATGGTGAGTTGACAAAAGGTGGAAAGCGATATTTCATGACTTTAATTGATGATTCCACTCGATACTGTTATGTGTATCTTCTGAAATCTAAAGATGAAGCTTTTAATCACTTCAAAATCTATAAAGCTGAATCAGAAAACCAACTTGATCGAAAGATTAAGCGACTTTGGTCTGATCGTGGTGGAGAGTATTTTTCCAACGAATTTGATTCTTTTTGTGTGGAGCATGGTATTATCCATGAGAGGACGCCTCCCTACTCACCTCAGTCAAATGGGGTGGCGAAAGAAAGAACCGTACTCTAACCGGGTTTGGTTAACGCCATGTTAGATACATCGGGTCTATCCAAGGAATGGTGGGGAGGCGATAAAGACTGCGTGTCATGTCCTAAACCGTGTTCCCAAAAACAACAAAACCATTACTCCATTTGAGGAATGGGAAAGGAAAAGGCTGAAACTCTCCTACTTACGAACTTGGGGTTGTTTGGCGAAAGTGAATGTGCCGATACCCAAGAAGCGCAAGCTTGGACCAAAAACCGTGGATTGTGTCTTTCTGGGATATGCATTTCATAGCATTGGCTATAGATTTTTGATAGTGAAATCTCAGGTATCTGACATGCATGTTGGTACAATCATGGAGTCGAATGATGCGACTTTCTTTGAAGACATCTTTCCCATGAAAGATTCGTCTAGTTCATCAAATCAGGAGATGCCTAGTTTATCTAGTCAAGAATTAATCACAATTCCGGAACCCACCATTTCGATAGGACACCACGATAATCCTGTGGAGGATAACGGTGAAGCTCCTACCGAGTAAGAGACAAAGGACTGCGAAGTCCTTTGGTGATGATTTCATTGTATACCTCGTGGATGATGCTCCCACTTCTATTTCAGAAGCTTATGCATCTCAAGATGCTGACTACTGGAAAGAAGCCGTTCGCAGTGAGATGGATTCCATCATAGCAAACGGAACTTGGGAAATTACTGATCGTCCTTATGGGTGCAAACCTGTAGGATGTAAGTGGGTGTTTAAGAAGAAGCTTAGACCTGATGGTACTATTGAGAAGTATAAGGCACGCCTTGTTGCCAAGGGTTATACCCAGAAAGAAGGCGAAGACTTCTTTGATACTTATTCACCTGTGGCTAGATTGACCACCATTCGAGTACTGCTATCCTTGGCTGCCTCGCATGATCTTCTAGTTCATCAAATGGACGTTAAGACGGCTTTCCTAAATTGAGAGTTAGATGAGGAAATTTATATGGATCAGCGGATGGATTCGTGATAGATGGTCAACAAGGCAAGGTGTGCAAGTTCAAGTCTCTCAGATGGTCTTAAGCAAGCACCTAGCAAGGGCATGAGAAGTTTGAAAGGACTTTAACTGATGAAGGCTTTATTGTAAACAAAGCTGACAAGTGTGTGTACTATCGCCATGGTGGGGGCGAGGGAGTCATCTTATGTCTGTATGTTGATGATATACTGATATTCGGGACCAATATTAATGTTATCAATGAGGTCAAAGACTTTCTATCTCGTTGTTTTGAGATGAAAGATCTAGGAGTGGCTGATGTGATATTGAACATCAAGCTGAAAGATGATGATGGTGGGATAACACGCCGGTCTCACTATGTGGAGAAGATCTTGAGTCGTTTTGGGTATAGCGAATGTAGATCCTCTCCTACACCATATGATCCTAGCGTGTTGGTTGAAAGAATCGGGAGATCCTAAGGATGCTAAAGATCATGAGATATTCTCAGATTATTGGCTCGCTTATGTATTTAGCCAGGCCACGAGGCTGACATCTCCTTTGCTGTAAGCAAGTTAAGTCGATTTGTCTCAAATCCTAGAGATGTTCATTGGCAGGCCCTTGAAAGGGTTTTGCGTTATTTGAAAGGCACTGCGAGCTATGGGATTCACTACTCCGGGTATCCAAGGGTACTTGAAGGGTATAGTGACTCAAACTAGATTTCTGATGCTGATGAGACTAAGGCCACGAGTGGTTATGTGTTTACACTTGGTGGTGGCGCTGTTTCTTGAAGTCTTGCAAGGCACCATCTTAACGAGGTCAACTATGGAAGCAGAACTCACAAGATTAGACACGCCCATTGTTGAAGCGAGTGGCTTCGTGAACTCTTGATGAACTTACCCGTGGTTGAAAAACCAATACCGCAATCCTTATGAACTGTGATAATCAAACTGTGATCATAAAAATAAACAGTTCTAAGGACAATATGAAGTCATCAAGACATGTGAAGAGGAGATTGAAATCTGTCAGAAAATGAGAAACTCCGAGTTATTGCATTGGATTGTATCCAAACATCTAAAATCTGGCGAGATCCCTTCACAAAGGGTCTATCACGTAATGTGATAGATAATGCATCGAGGAGATGGGTTTGAGACCCACTTTTGAGTTGCTCACGGTGGTAACTCCGCTCTATGTGATCGGAGATCCCGTGAAGTAGAGTTGGGAGACAAGCTGTTGGTCAACCGGGAGGAGAGTATCCTTATAGCATACTACCACTCCGTATAGATGCAATACTCTCCTATTACGCATGGCAGGTTGGTATTTACCTTAATGTGTTACGAGTGGCTTGTTTAAGCAAAGATGTTGTCTGCGAACATCTTTTGAAGAACACACCTATATGAGTCCGACCGCCAAACGTCGCAGTCCGTGAGAGTTGGGTGCTCTCTAATAAACTCATGAAAGGCCATGGAGTATGACGATAAGCTCCAAACCGCGGAGAAGCTTCATGGCAGCCTCAGTCGGTCTAGACCTTATGTGAAACTAGTGCGCACCAAACTTGTAGTTCAAGGCATAGTCCACTATTCAAGTTGCAATCTAGTGTAGCATGAAGTTCTAAGTGGAAGTTCAACTTAACAGTCTCCACCTCGCACCGGTATATAAATAATGCTCTGGAACTAACTGATGTGATGTGATGATATGTGCCTATGAGAATTTGTGGGGGATTGTTGGAATTTGGGTGTGGGCCTTGGCCCATAGCCTAATACAAATTCTGAAATTCTCTTGGCCCATTCATGCCTAGCAAGGGGTTGCACCAAAGTTTAGTCCCACCTTGCTAGTTTAGAGGGAGTTGGACCAATATATATAGTGGAGTGTTTCACTACCTCCTAAAGAGAGTGAAGAGGAGTGGCATACACGCGCGCTCCTCCTCCGCCGCCGTCCGCCTCGCCTCGTCACGACGCGCGCGCGCGCCGCGGTTTGCGGAATTGTGCCTCGGTGCCGATCTTATCTTTTTGCTGCTCGGGAAAATTATTGTGCGAGTTATTTTTCTGTCAGCCGTTTCCGGTTTTTCCGGAAACGTGGGCTGTTACTACTCGGACGTGGACTACGCCCCACGTCTTACCCGACCGGCGCCTATATATAGACGGCCTTTGGCTAAAACCCTAATACGAGAAAATACACATCTCCGCCTCCGAACCTTGCGCCGCTACACCTTCTCCATCCCTCTTCGGCGTGCACCGGACGACGGGAAAGAGGGCCGGAACCACCGCCTTTCGTGAACCTGTACGGGTGAGGGGCGATCAGGTTTTTGGGGAGCGCGTCTGCGCGACTACTGACGGCATCACGTCGACCGACCACTCCTTCCCCGACGAGGACTTCTTCCCGGACATTAGCAGCCTCTACATCGACGCCATGGCTGACGACACTGGTGTCAACGCGAACCTCAACCCCAACCTGAACGCGAACCCGATTCCTCCTCCAGCACCGTACGTAATCTGTTCCTATCTAGTTCAGTTTACATTGCGATTTCTTGTACTAGCTCTTGTAATAGATGTGATCATTTATTCGGTTGAATATGATCTGCTCGCTTATTCCGCTAGTATACATGATTAGATTAATTCTAACACTTGTAGTCATGATTTATTATTACTTATTTCGGATTAAATATTATGGTAATTTGCTTATATTTTCAACAATCCAAAAACCTGATTATAGGCAACTGAATTCAATGGTTTAGCGGCTACAAGGCCGCCTCCTTTTGACGGTGTCAATTATAAGAGATGGCGCACGAGAGCAGTTCTATGGTTGAAAAACCTAGGCTGCTATAGTGTCACTCTTGGCAAACCTGAGGGAGACCTTTCTCCTATTCAGGAGGAAGCGTTTGAAAGTCGACACCATGTTTATGGGGCTTTGTTCAATATTCTTGGTGACAACATTGTTGACACCTATATGTCATTTGATAATGGCAAGGATGCGTGGGATGCACTAGACGCTAAGTTTGGTGTTTGGATGCCGGCAACTCGTATATCATGGAGCAATTCTATGACTACAAGATGATGACCGTCCCATCGTGGATCAGGCTCATGAGATCTGATCCTTGCCAAAGAACTACAGCAGTTCAAGTGTAACTTACCGGACAAGTTCGTGGCCGGAGGCATTATTGCCAAGCTTCCTCCTTCTTGGAGGAACTTTGCTACCTCTCTGAAACATAAGAGACAGGAGTTTTCTGTTTCGGATCTCATCGGATCTCTTCATGTTGAAGAAAAGGCGAGAGCAAAAGATACACGTCCTCGAGGCTTTGATGGAAGTTCTAGCGCACATGTAGTGCGTAAAAACAACTTCCATCCACAAGTTCAAGAATAAGAATAGGTCCGATGGCAAAGGAAAGTTTGATGGCAAAAACAAGGCCGCATAGACTACCAACTTCAAGAAGAAGACTGAGTATAAGAAGAAAGGATCCTGCCATGTCTGTGGTGATCCTAATCATTGGGCTCCTAGCTGCCCCAATCGCTTTGACAAGCGTTCACATGGAAATAGTGGCAAGTCCGCTAATGTTGTCCTTGGTGATATTGAGATGAAGGATGCTGGGTACGGTATATTTCCCACTGTTCTTTCAGTTTGTAATTCACCTGATTGGTGGATAGACACTGGTGCAAATATACATGTATATGCTGATATTTCTATGTTCTCTTCTTATCAGGTCGAACGGGCTGGCTCCGTCTTGATGGGAAACGGCTCACGTGCTTACGCTCAAGGTGTTGGTACGGTGGATCTGAAGTTTACTTCGGGAAGATCGCATGTGAAGAATGTGCAGCACGCTCCCTCAATCAATCAGAATCTCGGCAGCGGATCTCTTCTGTGTCGAGATGGTTTTAAGTTAGTCTTTGAGTCCAATAAAGTTGTAGTTTCTAAGTGTGGACAATTTGTTGGAAAGGGTTATGAGTGCGGAGGCTTGTTCCGCTTATCTTTGTCAGACTTATGTACTCAAGTTATTAATCATGTTTGCAATGATAGTGAGTCCAATATTTGGCATTCACGACTTTGTCATATTAATTTTGGGTGCATGACGCGACTTGCCGATATGAATTTAATTCCGAAATTTACTACTGTCAAAAGTTCCAAGTGTCAAGTATGTGTGCAAGCTAAGCAACCTCGCAAGTCTCACAAGACTGCCGAGGTACGAGATTTGGCACCATCGAACTAATACATTCAGATCTTTGTGAGATGAATGGTGAGTTGACAAAAGGTGGAAAGCGATATTTCATGACTTTAATTGATGATTCCACTCGATCTTATGTGTATCTTCTGAAATCTAAAGATGAAGCTTTTAATCACTTCAAAATCTATAAAGCTGAATCAGAAAACCAACTTGATCGAAAGATTAAGCGACTTTGGTCTGATCGTGGTGGAGAGTATTTTTCCAACGAATTTGATTCTTTTTGTGCGGAGCATGGTATTATCCATGAGAGGACGCCTCCCTACTCACCTCAGTCAAATGGGGTGGCCGAAAGAAAGAACCGTACTCTAACCGGTTTGGTTAACGCCATGTTAGATACATCAGGTCTATCCAAGGAATGGTGGGGAGGCGATAAAGATCAAGTGTCATGTCCTAAACCGTGTTCCCAAAAACAACAAAACCATTACTCCATTTGAGGAATGGGAAAGGAAAAGGCTGAAACTCTCCTACTTACGAACTTGGGGTTGTTTGGCGAAAGTGAATGTGCCGATACCCAAGAAGCGCAAGCTTGGACCAAAAACCGTGGATTGTGTCTTTCTGGGATATGCATTTCATAGCATTGGCTATAGATTTTTGATAGTGAAATCTCAGGTATCTGACATGCATGTTGGTACAATCATGGAGTCGAATGATGCGACTTTCTTTGAAGACATCTTTCCCATGAAAGATTCGTCTAGTTCATCAAATCAGGAGATGCCTAGTTTATCTAGTCAAGAATTAATCACAATTCCTGAACCCACCATTTCGATAGAACACCCTGATAATCCTGTGGAGGATAACAGTGAAGCTCCTACCAGAAGTAAGAGACAAAGGATGCCAAGTCCTTTGGTGATGATTTCATTGTATACCTCGTGGATGATACTCCCACTTCTATTTCAGAAGCTTATGCATCTCAAGATGCTGACTACTGAAAGAAGCCGTTCGCAATGAGATGGATTCCATCATAGCAAACGGAACTTGGGAAATTACTGATCGTCCTTATGGGTGCAAACCTGTAGGATGTAAGTGGGTGTTTAAGAAGAAGCTTAGACCTGATGGTACTATTGAGAAGTATAAGGCACGCCTTGTTGCCAAGGGTTATACCAGAAGAAGGCGAAGACTTCTTTGATACTTATTCACCTGTGGCTAGATTGACCACCATTCGAGTACTGCTATCCTTGGCTGCCTCGCAGGATCTTCTCGTTCATCAAGTGGACGTTAAGACGGCTTTCCTACAGGGAGAGTTAGATGAGGAAATTTATATGGATCATCCGGATGGATTCGTGATAGATGGTCAACAAGACAAGGTGTGCAAGTTACTGAAGTCTCTGTATGGTCTTAAGCAAGCACCTAATCAGTGGCATGAGAAGTTTGAAAGGACTTTAACTGATGAAGGCTTTATTGTAAACGGTGACAAGTGTGTGTACTATCGCCATGGTGGGGCGAGGAGTCATCTTATGTCCGTATGTTGATGATATAACGATATTCGGGACCAATATTAATGTTATCAATGAGGTCAAAGACTTTCTATCTCGTTGTTTTGAGATGAAAGATCTAGGAGTGGCTGATGTGATATTGAACATCAAGTCTGAAAGATGATGATGGTGGGATAACACTGCTTCAGTCTCACTATGTGGAGAAGATCTTGAGTCGTTTTGGGTATAGCGAATGTAGATCCTCTCCTACACCATATGATCCTAGCGTGTTGGTTCGAAAGAATCAGGGAGATCCTAAGGATGCTAAAGATCAGCTGAGATATTCTCAGATTATTGGCTCGCTTATGTATTTAGCCAGCGCTACGAGGCCTGACATCTCCTTTGTTGTAAGCAAGTTAAGTCGATTTGTCTCAAATCCTGGAGATGTTCATTGGCAGGCCCTTGAAAGGGTTTTGCGTTATTTGAAAGGCACTGCGAGCTATGGGATTCACTACTCCGGGTATCCAAGGGTACTTGAAGGGTATAGTGACTCAAACTGGATTTCTGATGCTGATGAGACTAAGGCCACGAGTGGTTATGTGTTTACACTTGGTGGTGGCGCTATTTCTTGGAAGTCTTGCAAGCGCACCATCTTAACGAGGTCAACTATGGAAGCAGAACTCACAGCATTAGACACAACCACTGTTGAAGCAGAGTGGCTTCATGAACTCTTGATGAACTTACCTGTGGTTGAAAAACCAATACCCGCAATCCTTATGAACTGTGATAATCAAACTGTGATCATAAAAATAAACAGTTCTAAGGACAATATGAAGTCATCAAGACATGTGAAGAGGAGATTGAAATCTGTCAGGAAAATGAGAAACTCCGGAGTTATTGCATTGGATTATATCCAAACATCTAAAAATCGCGATCCCTTCACAAAGGGTCTATCACGTAATGTGATAGATAATGCATCGAGGGAGATGGGTTTGAGACCCACTTTTTGAGTTGCTCACAGTGGTAACCCGCTCTATGTGATCGGAGATCCCGTGAAGTAGAGTTGGGAGACAAGCTGTTGGTCAATTGGGAGGAGAGTATCCTTATAGCATACTACCACTCCGTATAGATGCAATACTCTCCTATTCTGCATGGCAGGTTGGTATTTATCTTAATGTGTTACGAGTGGCTTGTTTAAGCAAAGATGTTGTCTAGAACATCTTTTGAAGAACACACCTATATGAGTCTGTCACAAACGTCAGTCCGTGAGAGTTGGGTGCTCTCTAATAAACTCATGAAAGGCCATGGAGTATGACGATAAGCTCCAAACCGCGGAGAAGCTTCATGGCGACCTCAGACGGTCTAGACCTTATGTGAAACTAGTGCGCACCAAACTTGTAGTTCAAGGCATAGTCCACTATTCAAGTTGCAATCTAGTGTAGCATGAAGTTCTAAGTGGAAGTTCAACTTAACAGTCTCCACCTCGCACCGGTATATAAACAATGCTCGAACCGACCGATGTGATGTGATGATATGTGCCTATGAGAATTTGTGGGGATTGTTGAATTTGGGTGTGGGCCTTGGCCCATAGCCTAATACAAATTCTGAAATTCTCTTGGCCCATTCATGCCTAGCAAGGTGGCACCAAAGTTTAGTCCCACCTTGCTAGTTTAGAGGAGTTGGACCAATATATATAGTGGAGTGTTTAACTACCTCCTAAAGAGAGTGAAGAGGAGTGGCATACACGCTCTTCCTCCTCCTCCTCCTTCGCCGCCTCGCCATTCGCCACCGTTTGCGGAATTGATTTGGTGTGCCTCGGTGCCGATCTTATATTTTTTGCCGGGAAAATTATTGTGCGAGTTATTTTACATCGGCCGTTTCGGTTTTTCCGAAAACGTGGGCTGTTACTACTCGGACGTGGACTACGCCCCACGTCTTACCCGACCGGCGCCTATCTATAGACGGCCTTTGGCTAAAACCCTAATACGAGAAAATACACATCTCGCCTCCGTAACCTTGCGCGCCGCTACACCTTCTCCATCCCTCTTCCGGCGTGCCGGACGACGGACAAGAGGCCTCGGAACCACCGCCTTTCGTGAACTCAGACGGGTGAGGCGATCAGGTTTTGGGGAAGCGCGTCTGTAGCGACTCTTGGCATCACGCCGATCGACCACTCCTTCCCGACGAGGACTTCTTCCCGGACATTAGCAGCCTCTACATCGACGCCATGGCGACGACATCGGTGTCAACGCGAACCTCAACCCCAACCTGAACGCGAACCCGATTCCTCCTCCAGCACCGTACGTAATCTGTTCCTATCTAGTTCAGTTTCTGTTGCAGTTTCTTGTACTAGCTCTTATAATAGATGTGATCTGTTTATTCTGGTTGAATATGATCTGTTCGTTTATTCTGCTAGTATACATGATTAGATTAATTCTAACACTTGTAGTCATGATTTATTATTACTTATTTCGGATTAAATATTATGGTAATTTGCTTATATTTTCAACACCACCCACCTCAGCCCTTTGCTCGCGGTGGCTGTGGCAGCGTGTGCTACGGTTCTCGTTGAACGGAGGAATGGCCGCATGGAGGACGGAGCCCGGGCCGACGGGCATGCCGTCCACCGTTCCGTCGCACCATGGCGGAAGAGAGCGAGTGGAGGGGCGATAGTCGAACATGGGCGCCCCACCATCAATCACCAGCGCGTCGGTGTAGTCCTCAATCACGTCAAAGTGGATTAGGACGCGGAAGGTGATGCCGCGCTTCCACTGATCAGGACGGTCCTCGGCGACGCTGACCAGCGAGGAGAGGCCGCCTGGAGCCTTGTTGGCGAACGTGCACCAGAGCACCTTAGGAACATGGTGCGGGTCTGGTGTCCACGCCCACAGCCCGAACGAGGAAGTGTCCTCCATGATGGTGAAGTTGTCATCAAGCACTTGCACCGCGCACTTGTTGGCAAGGATTCGGTCCACAATCTCTGGCCGCCAGGCAAAAGACGGCACGCCACCAAGGTGAAGATGAACCCGGTAGTAGAGGTTGGTGTTGTAGGCGTGGGAGACGGTGCGCCAAGGCCTGAAGTGAACCTCAATGCCATCTTGATTGAAGGAGTCCCGCTCCGTGCTCATGATCTTGTCCCGGAGCGCAGCAGAGGAGAGCTTGACCAGAAATTGCTCGGGGAAGTGCTTGCTCACCAAAATTTTCGACGAACGGAGCCGAAACTTGCACCGGAACACATCCAGGACGTCGGTGCGGTCCATGCCGCTCGGCGGGGATAGCACCCAGGCCACGAGCGCCGAACGCTCCCAGTCCACCCTTGAATGGTCGAGGTAGTAGGAGGTGGCGATGTAGCAAGTGCCCTCATCAGGCCAGGAGTCAGGGGCGCCGATGAACGCCATGGTGGAGCGACTGCAGCCGTTGGGGGGCGGCTGAGACGACGGGCAGAACGGCAGCGCTGGCTCGAGGGACGGCCGGAGAGGAGGTGAGGACGCAACCGGCGGACCGGGCGAGGGGGATGCTGGGGCCAGCAGGAGGAACAGCGACGACGACGCGGTCGACTTGCGAGGCGCTGAAGGCACGCTCGATGCAGGGAGTCCGGAGGTCGTGGAAGCCAGACGAGAGCTGGACCAGCGATGGAAACCACGGCAGTCCCACGCAGGATGACCCCACCGGCGGCAGCTCGAGCACCGGACCGGGTCGCGACAGTCATTGACGAGGTGGTCGCAGGCTTGACAGCGAAAACAGGGCTTCAAGCGAGAGAGGGAGTGGTGATACTCTTGGAGAGCACTGGAGCTGGAGGGGAGGGGGCGCCGATCTTTTGAAGCAGAGGGCCGCTGACGCTGCAATGAATGGCCGCCATGCCGAGCGGGCAAAGACGCCGCGCGCCGCGCGCGACGGGACAGCACACAAGACCATCCCTCCTCAGCCGAAAGGCACCTCGAGCCCCCCGACGCCGGAGAGGACGACCTAGGATGGGATGGAGAAGGCGCGGGCGTAGACGTCACAGGAGCCACTTGAATGTGAGGAGTGGGGATATAGAAGGATACGGTCTTGCGAATGCGGGCGGGCTCAGCAGCAGTAAGTGCCGATGAGGGGCGCAGTATGCCGACCGGACTCCACCCAATTGAAGACGCCGCAGGCGTGCCGCTCGCCCGACGCAGAGGCGCATTTAAGCCGGCGCCTGACACATCCGAGGAAGCGGGCAATGGGAGGGAGCCAATCACGATGCTTTGAAGGCGCCTGGCAGGTGGAGCAGGACCTGCCGGCGATGAGGAAGCTCGGGTCTTGTCGGGGGCGGCGGATCCGGATCTCTGAAAGAAGTCAACGTCTGCAGGCAAGCAGCCTAGGAAGGTCGGAGTAAAGTTCGGTGGGAGGGAAGCTGGTGGTGGAGGGAGATGGGAGGGGCGAGCTGGGTGGCTAGGGGGCCGGACAGACCGCCGGCGAGCGCAGCAGAAGGCCGGCCGCCGCGCGCCAGCGCGTCGCGAGAGCGAAGGCAGCCAACGCTCATATTCCCCAAGGCACTTCCCCACAAGTACAAGTATGGTATGATCTCCTACTACCACCGGGTATCGAGTCCCTTTCTCTCTCATATTGTTTCTTATCTCTACTTCTTATTACACAGCTTTGGTTTATTTGGATATAGATTCATCATATTTGAATATTATTTCCACTCCAGATTTGAAGTTCAGAGAAATGCACAGTTATAGAAAATGCATTGCTGCCCTAATCCTGCTTAGAATTGTGAGACTAAAAGCTGCCCTAATCCTGCTTAAAATGCATTTCTGCCCTAATCTCTATTTCTACTACCTAAAAAAAGACAAAGTGTTCCATTTCCTAGCACAACATCGTTTCGCTGGGTTTTCGTCGCGCCTCACCCTGTTTCGCCCGTCCTTCCGCTCGCCCGTCGCTATGACCCCTCCCGTCCCGATTCCCCTTCCTCCTGACCCCCATTTCCCTCGTCAACGTCACGACCCCCGCCCATCTCCCTCTATTATTCATCGCCAGCAGCAAGCTCTCGCGCAGGCACTGCGTAGGGCCCCACACCTCCCCTCCCATGCCCTAAACATCAAGGTGACGATGCCGGTCGTGGATCTGGCAGCGGTAGAGGCATCTACGCAGCGACCGGCACCAGCAAGAGGATTGCAGCCCTGCCGTTCCGGCATTTGGGGGAGGGTCTCCCTTCTGCCCTCTCCACTCCCCTGAACCGTTGTGCCGACGTGGAATGCAACAAGCCCTAGCCTAGACTCCCACGCGCACACCATTGTCCTCCTGGGTGTGCATGTATGTTGCATCCTAGATCGACGGGGAGTATTGAGCTCCCTGCAGTCGTTTTGTTTCAAAGGTATGCCCACTGCCTGATTGCAATTATTGTTTCTTAGTACAGTAGATATCTCAGAGTAGAGGCTTGCTAATGGTACTGCTACTTCATGGAATTCTGAATTTTTTATTAGATGTCGCTGAAAAAAAGCTTCGTTTTATCTTCTTATTGTTACATATCAATGGTACTGCTACTTTATGGAATTCTAAATTTATGATTACATGTCGCTGAAATTATAAGTTTTTAATTAATCATTGTATATTTTTGTCAAGCATGCTCCCTGTCAGAGAGTACCGATAGAACAATTGTTGTGAGCTGCGACAGGAACAGAGAGGAGTCTAGCCATCTAGAGAAACGTTGAGGGGATGGGGTTGATGTAGGAGGTGGATATGGGGAAGCTTTGTTGGAGAATAAGATGTATTTAGGAAAGATTCAGTGGAGTTGTTATAAATATCTCTGACATGGAGTCGAGGAGATTGGAGCTGTTAGTGTTTTTGCTCTGCTGCTTTTATGTTGTCACACGCAGAAGCCAGAAGCCTACAGACCATCCCGAGCCCTAAGCATTGTACAACACTACAAAACCTCACCCTTAAATGGAGAATGCGAATAGTCCCCATCTACCAACTCATAATACTTCTAGTTTCACCTTTCCATTTTTTTTCATGAAACCTGCAGTAATTGGTAAGAATCACTAAAGTTGTATTTCTTTAGTTGCCAGATTTTACTTGTTGTTGGAATTAAGAAAAGAATTCATTAGGGAGAGGACATCATAATTTTAATAGCAATGCAGTAAGGAATCAGCCTAATGAATCAGTTAGCAGGGATCCTAACAAGAAAAGGTACTTATATTGCTTGCTCAACACAGGAGTCAGTAGTACCGATGTTTCTACCTAGGATCCAAATACTGATAATAGTAACAACATCAAGTTATACTGATAATATTGGCTATTGTACCGTTGTATGTATATTCAATTTCAATATGTTCTTCATTGCTTTTCTATCTACACATTTATCAGCAAGTGCAACTCCAATCTGCCAAGAAGATCTATATTTCTAAAATGGTTTATTTTGTAGTACCGTGGAGTGGTTTCTCGATTTGGCCCGTAGCGCAGATTAAGGACAAGATGATTGCGCAAATTTAAGTTGGGTATATCTTTACACAACACAAGTGCAAGTTAGATAATTACACAAGAAGTAACTTTGTATGAGGTAATCCTAAAATATGAGAAGAGGTACTGTTGAAATATCAAAGGAAAAATAATTTGTAAAGATAACACATTTTCTTTTTCTTAGGTAGGTTGTTCATGAGAGATGGAATCATGTGCTAATTTTAAATTCGTTTACGTTTTCAAAGGTTCATATGTTATTGTTAGGCTATCAAAGTTTGTCATTTGGACCATGCTACAATTTTATTTCTCTGTAGGCAAAGGCACCAACGATTCAATATAGGGATTGTTTTATGGGATTATTTGCTTGGTATTTACGAATAAGCAAAAATAGACCAATTTATTTTGATGTTTGATCATTGATTTTTTCATGAATGTATCATGAATTGTGTCCTTGGCTAAGGTAAAAAAGGCATAAAGAGGTGGTACCATGAATTTTGTTTCTGTTAGGAATAATTTTTATCAAGAAATTGCATGGTGGGTGAGGTATAGAAGAAAGAGGTGGTACCATGAATTTTGTTATTGTTAGGAACAAGTTTTTATCAATAAATTGCATCCACCCCTAGATGGTATAGAGACATTTGGGAGCACAAGTACAAGTATGGTATGATCTCCTGCTACCACTGGGTATCGAGTCCCTTTCTCCCTCATATTGTTTCTTATCTCTACTCCTTCTTACACAGATTTGGTTTATTTAGATATAGATTCATCATATGTGAATATTATTTCCACTCTAGTTTTGAAGTTCAGAGAAATTCACAGTTATAGAAAATGCATTGCTATAAAAATGTGAGACTAGAAGCTGCAAGATTCTTGTCAAGTTTGGTTTATGAATTTTAAAAGTAGTGCTGCATTTGTTAGTTTTGGTACTAGAATTAAATATGTGCATGTCTACAAAGAAAACTTCTGTAAAAGTTGCAGTCCTGTCTGGTGAAGCTTTCGTACAAGTTAGTTGTGGTCCTAATTACTCCTTCCTAATTCTTCGGTAGTATAATTTTGACAGAGCCATAGTTCAAGTTGACATTTGACTCCTTCATGATTCTTTTAATTAATTGATATGGTTGGAAGTTATTAAGTTTCTTTGATTATTTTTCATTCACCCTTTGTAAAATTTGTGTTTTCTGTGAAGGCAACCTGTATAATAAGTTAATAGACTACCTTGTAAAGCCACTACCTTAAAGTGAATAGACATATATTGCAACCCAAATGTATTATGCTTTTTGTGTTTCAAGGTAGTGGCTTTACAATTTTGCTTACACTACATGTGCTGCAATATATGTATATTCACTGCTAGCATATTTTATACATGTATGCATTTAGTGAATCTTATACTAATCTTCTCATGATGAAAGAAAGCGACTGCTATTACAATCTGCGATGCTAAACGAGTTTAAATAGTTTTAGTGATTTCTTTGCGGGAGGCGGGCGCTAACGAGGTGTGAAGGAAGAAAATCACAGAAGACTTTCTCAACAAACGCATCACCAGACATGGTAGAAAATTTGGAGGGATGCGAGCCATGAAAAATTCAAGAATGCTTCATGGACAAGAGTCGCCAACAACAACCGGCATGTGTATGATCAGTGTAATACATCAGATACTACACTCCAAGAAACAAGCCAGGACGAACCCAAAGTGCATAAGGTGGTTCTACCTCGGGGGTCCAAAGGCCACCCACGTGCAGGCCCATTTAAGCGGAACAGGGCATGGTACCGGTCAACTACCCTATCCATTTTGCAAGAACATCGTATCAAGTGTGAGCGGTGTATTCGACAGCATGCGGAAACATACACGAGTACATCAGAGCCAAACCATCTAAAAGAAATAGAAATATTTAATGTCATACGGCAAGATCCAAAATACTAGATAGCTAATGGTTTAGGATATATCCTCATACATCACATATCAGAGTATCAAGCAGAAGCGGAAAACAAGATCCAAGTACGGATAAGAGGCAAATTGGCATAAGATGTCCTGAAAATAAGCACATCCCGTCCACAGATCTCACGGTTCTTCATCCCTAGAATCTCTACACCAGACGGTCATTGTAACCATCATCGGTCTCTTCGAACAAGTAACCTTTCTCAGAGTATATCTATCTATCTAAACCAATATTTTATCGTGTGAGATACTAAGGGATTTAACAAGTCTTTATGCATCTAAAGGGAACAACCTAAGGGTGACGCAATAGCAGCAAAAATAAAGCCTAGCAGTTCTATAGAGACACGCTACAAAATCCGCCTAACCAATGGTAGATGGACGCTCGTTAATCAAATAATAGTTAATTACCCAACAAATATATATCAACATAGATAAACATCGCTCGTGCACCTCCCCGTTCCCAAACGAGAAGGCGGAAGAACATCCTATCCATTGTTAGTTTTTTTAATCATTCCATGAATATTGCACTATTACTAGTCAACTTTTAGTCAATTTAAAAGCGGTACTTTAGTTATGCTTGTCTATGATCGAGAAACTATGCTCCAAGTCGTCCATAATCACGGAGACGGCTTTTAGAAAGATTTACCCTGCAGTGGTGCATAAATAGCAACACATGCATGATCAACCTCGGAAAAATCAAATGAAAACCTAATAAGACATCACGACAAATCATTTGCAAGATTCATAAATGATTTTAGGGGGCCACCCCGCTAAGCTACCCGCTATGAAGTTGGCCATCTCCGCGACGGACCGAGGGATTTGCGAAAATGGTTGTAAACGACTGGGAACCCAAAAGTGTGACTGGGCTTGTCGATACCACATAAACATTCCGCATTTGTTCCAAAACCAGACAGTAGTAAACGCTCTCCATGAGCAACAATAGAAAATAAAGCAGTAAAGCATGGCATAATTACAAGACAGTAATAACACCTCAAACTACTTGCGGCCCTAAGAAATTACATATGACTCAAGCTAGGAACAAGGGGATTCATGGTCCCACATGCAGATAGTGCGATAGTTAAGGAGCAAGAATCAAGTACTCGGGGTCCTACGGGACACAAGTGAGCATAAATAACCAAATAGCAGATATTGCCCACTGATGACCCACGAGTATAGGGGGTGTATCGTAGTAATTTCGATAAATAAGAATGTCGAACCCAACTAGGAGAAGAAGGTGTTGACGAGCGGTTTGGGTCGAGGATTCACCGTAAATACTAGCAAAAGGATTTTTAGTAGTTTTTGATAATGCAGATAAATAAAGTGCGAGTAAATAAAAGACAATAATAATAATTGCAGCAAGTGTCCCAATCCTTTCTTCATCAAAGGATAAGCCGGTTGTATTACTTAAGATGACCAAACGTTCTCGAGGACACATGAGAATATTGTCAAGTGCTTTCGCTTCATATAGTCGATTAATCTTCTTTGGTTGGATAAGTGTTATGTGGGTGAACCTATGCTAATGTACTACCCCATACTTGGACTAATACATACTTGTGATTATACCCCTTGTAAGCATCCGTAACTACAAGAAAGTAATTAAGACAAAACCTAACCACGGTATTAACCTCTAAGATCCTACACTCCCTTATGCAATGGTTTCCTAATGGAGGTTTAGGTTTCTGTCACTCCGGCAACCCCACAATTAGTAGCCAAATACACAATGCATTCCCCTAGGCCCATAAAGGTGAAGTATCATGTAGTCGATGTTCACATGACACCACTAGAAGAATAGCACCACAACTTAAATATCAAACCATTAAATATTACTCAACATAATTCCACTACTAACAACATGACTTCTCCCATGTCCTCAAGGACTAAACGAACTACTCACGAGACATCATATGGATCAAGATCAGAGATGAAATAATGATAAGTAACAATCTGAACATGATCAATAATCCAATGGTTCCACTCAATAGCATCAACTACAACAAGTAATCAACACCAAGAAAGTTTCCCCTATGAACTATGGAAGATTCAACCCAATTGTTACAGCGGTACGGTGTGGTGGTGATGGTGCTGGTGGAGATGATGATGAGGATGATGATGATCCCGATGAAGCCTAGCTCGATGACGGTGTCGATGGCGATGATCTCCCCTCTCCGGGAAGGAATTTCCCTGGCAGATTTCTGCCTGCCGGAGAGCTCTTTCTCTCTCTGTAGTTTTCCGCCCCGCAGAGGCGGCGAAATATTTCTCTGATGGTTCCCTCGAGTCTTAGTATTTCGGGGGGTAGATATACGCGAGAGGGTGATGGCAGAGGTGGACCACGGCGGCCACACCACCTAGTGGTGCGGCCCAGGGGGACCCGCGCCTAGATGTGGTGTGGGCCCCCTGTGGCCCATCTCCACTCCATCTTCTAGCTTTCTTCGTCTTCTAGAAAATAGGAATTTCCGTATATTTTTTGGGATTTTCCGATCTTCGAAAATATTGCATCTGGACAATGCTTTTTCCATCAGAATCCTAACTCCGGCAGTTAATTCTTCAAGAATCATCAAACATGCAAAATACATCAAATAACATAAGTATAATCTCTAAATATGAAATATATCAATGAATAACTGTAAATTATGATATAAAATAGTGATGCAAAATGGACACATCAACTCCCCCCAAGCTTAGACCTTGCTTGTCCCCAAGCGAAAACTGAACTCAGTGAACATGACCACATGTTTATGGAGTAAAGTGTCGATAAAGAGAATACAGACAAGAAGTATCACATTTATCAATGCACAAATTATAATAGAAAGCAACTTACTCTTATATAACTTACTTGCAATGAGTAAGGTAGTCACAATAAAGGTGCACAAAGAAAATCATAATTGGTGATGGCAAACTTTGTTCTTGGTCAGAGAACATTTAACAAGTTGTACTTATTTTTGAGCAAATATTTTATAATGAAACTTATATTGCAGGAGTCTTTTGCTAAAATATAACGGTTTCTTCTCCTACAATGATAACTTTCAAAGTTATATTCATTCAGATAAGAGCATTTTGCAAAACAAGGAACATAAGAAACAAGATTGAATAAATCAACATATAGATGATTGAATCACAACAACTCAAATGCTTGCTTGAGATAGAGAGAAATAGGTTTACTGACTCAACATAAAAAGTAAAAGATAGGCCCTTCACAGAGGGAAGCAGGGATTAACAAGTTTCATAAAGCTTCCAAAAATTATGGTACTCATTAGCTTTGAGCTCTCATTGCCCCTATCATAAGCATCTTGAAGTGATTTAAGGTTAAACTGAGGCAAATATGAGTCATATGCTTGACAAATCACAAGTTGAAAATCTCATGCCCCTTGAGTACGAGTACCGTTCCTCATGCTACTCAACTTTAGTCAGAGGCAAGTTCTTGTCATTATAAGTATATGTGTATCATAGAGAACCGCCAATGGGGTATCCCTTGCCCCATGACACAGGAGCTATCCCATATCAAAATGACAAGGCAACAGACAATGAGCATCTCAGCGATCTTTTTATTTACCATGAGCATGGTTTTCCTCTTTTTTTCTTTCTTTTCTTTCTTTTTCTTTTGAAGATGCTTCATAGAATTCTCATTATGGTGATGTTGCAATTTTCCACCATGATTAGACATGGATTAGGCTAGCCGCCCAGGCGTTTCTCTAACACATATACAAACTCCATGGACTTACAAGCTCCCTTTTTATTTCACACCACCGGCATTCATAAACAAAAGAACATGATATCAACTGAATAGATATGTACAATGTCGAAAGCGTGCCCCATGACAACATGGTTCTGCTAACTCCCAATTTATAATTTTCAAGCATATAAGCAACATAGATGGTCACAATGGTTCAAATTTATTAAGTGTAAGAAAATAAAGTGTGCCATCAAGTTCATGAGAGCTTTACTAACTAATTTTCTCATAACTGAAATTTTAATTTGGAGGATAGATAAAACTCGAGAATTTACTTAGAATAGCAACGATGCTAGTAGGTAGATATGGTGGACACATATGGCATAGGTTTTGGTTCAAGGTTTGGATGCACGAGAAGCATTCCCTCTCAGTACAGGTTTTTGGCTAGCAAGGCTGGATAGCAAACATAAGAGTCGAGTGAAACAAGCAAACGTACATATGATAGAAACAATCATGCAATCTTCCTTGGAAGCACAAACGATCTTAACTTGAGAATACTAAGCTTATGAGCCAATCAAACAACAAAGATAATGAAATATGTCTATAAGTACTTTTTCTCTTTTCTTCTCAAACCTCAAAATATTGCTGCTACTGACCAAAGCTAAGTTTTCCAAAACAAACTAAATTTTCTTGATGCTCCCAAAGTGATACCAATACTAATCAACAAGATCAACCATATAAAAGAAATTGCAAACTAAAATAAGATGTGCAAAAAGTAAATGATAAAACTTCTCATTAATATTCTATAACGGCACTCACACAAAGGGATACCTAGATAACCAACTAAAGGAGAGATACTTCCACACTGCAAACCATCCTATATGATAACTTCTCTACTTATGATCTGACTCTACTAAAAAGGTAAAATATAATGATGTGATACCGCGACACTCCCCCAAGCTTGGAACAAACCAAGGGGAGGACAAAACCTAATGACGAATCACTACAACACCTACAGCAAAATCACTAGCATCACACATAATTTCAAAGAGTAAATACCAATCAGGTGGTTGGACAATAGGAGCAGTAGTTAAAGCTTTCTTTAGAGTTTCAAAAGCTTCCTTACAATCATCGCCAAAAACAAAAGGTACATCTTTTTGGAGAAGATTAGTAAGAGGCTTTGATATCTTGGAGAAATCTTTAATAAACCTTCTATAGAAACTAGCATGACCAAGGATACTACGAATACCTTTAACATCCCTAGGACATGGCATTTTCTCAATTTCTTCAATTTTGGCTCTTTCCACTTCAATACCTCTTTCAGAAAATTTATGTCCAAGGACAATTCCTTCATTAACCATAAATTGGAATTTCTCCCAGTTAAGAACAAAATTAGTTTCTGCACATCTCTCCATGGAACTTATTCTTATAGGCATATGCCTTTTGGTTTGTGTAATGCTCTTGCTACTTTTCAAAGATGTATGTCTGCTATCTTGGAGAAATAGCAGACATACATCTTTGAAAAGGAGTTCCATAGATAGAGAAATTGTCCATGAACACTTCCAAAATTTATTTACAAAAACCATGAAAAATAGCAGACATACATCTTTGAAAAGTAGCAGGAGCATTACACAAACCAAAAGGCATACGCCTATAAGCATAAGTTCCATAAGGACACGTAAAAGTGATTTTCTCTTGATCTTTCTTTCTAACAACAATTTGAGAGAACCCGGAATAACCATCAAGAAAACAAAAATGAGTCTTATTAGAAAACCTTTCTAAATTTGATCAATAAAAGGTAAAGGATAATGATCTTTCTTAGTAACTTTGTTAACCTTTCTAAAATCAATGCACATCCTATAACCAACTACTACTCTTTGAGGAATAAACTCATTATTTTCATTAGGCACAACTGTAATTCCTCCTTTCTTAGGGACACAATGAACAGGACTAACCCAATTACTATAAGCAATAGGAAAAATAATACCAACATCAAGAAGTTTTAGTAACTCATTTTCTTACCACTTCCTTCATCTTAGGATATAAACGGCGTTGATGTTCAACAACTGGTTTTGCATCAGGTTCTATATTAATAGCATGCTGACATATAGTTAGAGAAATCCCTTTTAAATCATCAAGAGTATAACCCATAGCTTCTCGGTGTTTCTTCAATACTTCCAATGATCTTTCCTCTTCCTTTCCTGAAAGTTTAGAACTAATAATAACAATATATACTTTCTTATCATCAATGTAAGCATATTTAAGATCATCAGGTAGAGGTTTTAGATAGAAAACCAGATCATTTTTAGGTGGTAATGTGGTACCAAAATCTTCCACATGTAGATTATTCCTAAGCATCTTAGATTGATGAAGAAGAATCTAGTCAATCTCATTTTTGTCTTCCATGAATATCTCACTTTCGTGATCTTCCATATATTGCTGCAAAGCATTGTTAGGAGCAACAGCAATATAAGCAAGTTGTTCAACTCTAAAATCCTCATTAGGCAATTCATTTTTATAAGGGGCTTTAGAAAATTTGGAAAAATTAAACTCATGATATTCTCCATAAAATTTAGTTAAAATTTTCTCCTTCTTACAATCTATAATAGCTCCAAAAGTGTTCAAGAAAGGTCTACCAAAAATAATAGGACAAGTTTTACTAGCAACTAAACCAAGTACTAGAAAATCAGCAGGATATTAAGTATTACCACAAACAACTTCCACATCTCTTACAATAACAATTGGAGAGATGGTCTCTCTATTAGCAAGCTAAATAATCATATCAATTTCTTCAAGTTCACAAGGACCAATTCATGCATAATTTCTTTGTAAAGCTCATAAGGAATAACGCTTGAGCTTGCACCAATATCACATAAACCATAATAGCAATGATCACCTATTCTGACAGAGAGCACAAGGACACTAGCTTTCCCAGTTCTACTAGGATGTGAAACAATATTAGAAGCATCTTAACAAAAGATTATGTGCCCATCTTCTACATTTTCAGTGACAAGGTCTTTCACAATTGTTACCACAGGTTCAACATTTATTTGTTCATCAGGTTCTACAGCTTTCTTTGTACTTTTGTTAACCACACTAGTTATCATAGAATGTTCCTTTACTTTAGCAGGAAAAGGTATTTTCTCAACATAAGGTTTAGGCAAAATACGATCAAAAATACAAACTTCGGTATTTCTAGCAGGAACACAATTGACAATATCTTTATATGGCGCATGATACTTGTTCCATTCCTTTTTTGGAATTTCAATATAAGACTAAAAAGCCTTAAAACAATTTGAAATAATTTGAGAATCAAGACCATAAACAACACTAATATTATGAAAGTCATCAGTTCCCATAAAAGACTCAATGCATTCATAATCATAATTTATACCTGACTTTCTTCCTTTATCATTCTCCCATGCTTCAGTATTTTCTTGAATACGGTCGAGAAGATCCTATTTAGCTTCTTCTGTCATACGTGTAAATGATCCAGCACAAGAAGCATCCAATAAATCCTTATAATGAAGAGGAAGCCTTGCATAGAAGTTATTAATAATAATATTATTGGTGATCTCATGAATGGGACATTTGAGCATTAGTAACTTCAATCTACCCCAAGCTTGGGAAATACTCTCTCCATCATGAGGCCAAAAGTTATATATATGTGATTCCGATCTTTATGAATCTCACTAGGAGGATAGAATTTAGAATAAAAGAGAGGTACAATTTCCTCCCATTCAATAGATCGGCCATTCTTCAGCAGCTTATACCATTCCTCAGCTCTGTCTTTCAATGATAAAGAGAATAGCTTTTTCTTAACTTGATCCATTGTAATACCTGCACACTTGAACAACTCGCATAATTCATGTATAAATAGCAAATGATCACCAGGATGGACAGTTCCATCTGCAAAATAGCAGTTATCCATAACACGATCAACAATTTTCGGAGGTATTTTAAAAGGATCCAATTCAGCAGGCGGAGGTTCATCTACTACCTTAGAAGGGGTAGTAGTTTTCCCAAATAGGAAACCAAGTGTGTTATGCATAATGAAAATAAAATAACAGACAAAAATAAAAACAATACTCACAGTAGAGTTTCCTTTACCAATTTCCACTCTTTAATAGCGCTACATTCCCCGAAAACGACGCCAGAAAATAGTCTTGATGACCCACAAGTATAGGGGGTGTATCGTAGTACTTTTGATACATAAGAGTGTCGAACCCAACGAGGAGCAGAAGGTGTTGACGAGCGGTTTGGGTCGATGATTCACTGTAAATTCTAGCAAACGGATTTTTAGGAGTTTTTGATAATGCAGATAAATAAAGTGCGAGTAAATAAAAGACAATAATAATAATTGCAGCAAGTGTCCCAATCCTTTCTTTATCAAAGGACAAGCCGGTTGTATTACTTAAGATGATCAAACATTCTCGAGGACACATGGGAATATTGTCAAGTGCTTTCGCTTCATATAGTCGATTAATCTTCTTTGGTTGGATAAGTGTTATGTGGGTGAACCTATGCTAATGTACTACCCCATACTTGGACTAATACATACTTATGATTTTACCCCTTGCAAGCATCCGCAACTACAAGAAAGTAATTAAGATAAAAACCTAACCACGGCATTAAACTCTAAGATCCTACACTCCCTTATGCAAAGGTTTCCTAACGAGGATTTAGGTTTATGTCACTCCGGCAACCCCACAATTAGTAGCCTAATACACAATGCATTCCCCTAGGCCCATAAAGATGAAGTATCATGTAGTTGACATTCACATGACACTACTAGAAGAATAGCACCATAACTTAAATATCAAACCATTAAATATTACTCAACATAATTCCACTACTAACAACATGACTTCTCCCATGTCCTCCAGAACTAAACGAACTACTCATGAGACATCATATGGATCAAGATCAGAGATGAAATAATGATAAGTAATCAACACCGAGAAAGTTTCCCCTATGAACTATGCAAGATTCAACCCAATTGTTACAGCGGTACGGCATGGTGTTGATAGTGCTGGTGGAGATGATGATGATCTCGATGAAGCCTATCTCGATGACGTGTCGATGGTGATGATTTCCCCTCTCCGGGAAGGAATTTCCCCGGCAGATTTCTGCCTACCGGACAGATCTTTCTCTCTCTGTAGTTTTCCACCACGCAGAGGCTGCGGAATATTTCTCTGATGGTTCCCTCGAGTCTTAGGATTCGGGGGGTAGATATACACGAGAGGGTGACACCAGAGTTGGACCAGGGCGGCCACACCACCTGGTGGCGCGCCCTAGGGGGGACCCGCGCCTAGGGGTGGTGTGGGACCCCTGTGGCCCATCTCCACTCCATCTTCTGGATTTCTTTGTCTTCTGGAAAAATAGGAATTTCTGTATATTTTCTGGGATTTTCGGATCTTCAGAAATATTGCATCTGGACAACGCTTTTTCCATCAGAATCCTGGCTCCGACAGTTAATTCTCCAAGAATCATCAACCATGCAAAATAGATCAAATAACATAAGTATCATCTCTAAATATGAAATATATCAATGAATAATAGTAAATTATGATATAAAATAGTGATGCAAAATGGACGTATCACCCACCGATGCCTCTTTCTTTAGTTATCCTATTACTACTCAATTCAGTTGTTTAGGTACCTCATTATTCAAAGACTCTTCACAAACCCTACACATGCAATTCTATGACTCGCATGACTCAAACAACTCCTATAGTAATGGCTCATTGGTTTGAGGGAACAAGCTTCAGTGGGGTTTAAAAGTAAAGGCTATGTAATACTTGAGATTCAATTTTATTCGTGACGTGATTATGATGCAAGAATAAGATACATGCAATAGGTACTATATGTAGTGCAAGCATGGGGAAATTCTTGCCTGGAAGTTCAGTTGTATAATAAGATGGATCCGGGTAATACTCTTGGAGATATGCCCAAGAGGCAATAATAAAACTAGTTATTATTATATCTTTGTATTTATGATACATGTTTACATTCATGCTGTAAGTGTATTAACCTAAACATTAATACTTGTGTGATTTGTAAAAATGTAAGAGTCCCTAGTAAAGCCTCTTTGTAATACTAGCTTGTTGGTTAATAGATGATCATGGTTTCCTGATCATGAACATTGACATGTTATTAACAACAAGATCATATCGTTAGGAGAATAATGTGATGGACAAACTTCTATAGTTAAGCGTAGGATAAAGATCAAGTCATTTCAATAGTTTGTTTGCTATAAGATTTCAGATACATATTAACCTAAATCCTTCGACCATGAGATCATATTAATCACCATCACCGGATGGATCCTTTGATGATATCAAACACCACTTTGTAACTGGGTGGTTATAAAGGTGGCATTGAGTGTTTGGAAAGTATGTGTTAAGGCACATGGATCAAGAGTGGGATTTGTCCATCCATATGACGGATAGATATACTCTAGGCCCTCTCGGTGGAATGTCATCCAATTGGCTTGCAAGCATATCACTGGCTCACAAGGGATCACATACCATAGGAACGAGTAAAGAGTGCTTATCGGTAACGAGGTTGAACTAGGTATGCAGACATACCAATGATCAAACCTCGGATAAGTAAAGTATCACGAGACAAAGGGAAATTGGTATCGTACGTAAACGGTTCATTCGATCACAAAGTAATCATAGAAATATGTGGGAGCCATATGAATTTCTAGATTCCTCTATTGGTTATTGATCGGAGAAGAGTCTCGATCATGTTTGCATAATTCACGAACCGTATGGAGACATACTTAAGGATTCGATGTTGTTTAGTGATATGGAATGTGAGTATAGACCAAATGTTGTTCGGAGTTTCGGATTGGATCCAGCATATCAGGAGGAGATCCGGAATGGTCCATAGAATAAGATTCATATAAGGAAAGTCCAATTCCGGTGTTCGGGGATGGTTTCGTTGTTTTCACCGGAATGTTCTAGATGGGTCTAGAAGGTCCACCGATCCAGAGTGGGAAGGGAACATGGATGTGTCATGACAAATTTGAATGGTTGCATCATGTACTAGGTCACTTGGGTGGGCAATAGGAAGAGAGAAATCAAACTCTAGTTTGAAAGTCAAACGCCAATTTGAAAAGTCAAATCCCAACATGGTTGCCTAGTGGAGGGATGGAAGGAATCCTACCTAATAGAGGATTCCTCCCTCTCCCTTGCCGCCGGCCACAATGAGGAGTTGGGGGAGGACTCCCCTCCCCCAACCGCCTCTCCCACATATATAAGGATGGTTAGGGCGCCCCCTCACCACAAACCCTAGCTTGGCCGCCACCACCCCAAGTCGTCGCCACCTAGGGGTCTCCCCAAGTAGCCGCCGCCTAGGCCCTCTCCTAGCCGCCGGCCACCACCTCTCTTTGGCCCTCTAAACCCTCGATCGCTGAGGCCCTCTTCTACTCCACCATACCCTCTCTTGCTTAGGTGAAGCCCTGCAGGATTTTCCCTCTACTTCCACCACCACGCCGTCGTGTTGCTGAAATCGCGAGGAGAGATCTACAACCTCCGCTGCCTGCTGGAACAAGGGAGATTGTAACATCCCAAAAATATTGAACAATGATTATCCAATTCCAATCACCAAAATTAGGGTTAACAAAAACTTTTGTTAATTAACATCATATGAATGCATGTGTGTATGTGATGATTATATGAATGCATGAATGGACTTGTGTGATTGTTCTAAATAGCAAGGAATGGTTTAAAGATGAAAACAACATCATCTAAAACATTTCCAAGCAGAAACAAATCAAGAGAAAATCAAAAACAAAACAAAATAAAAAATGGTCATTTTTGCCAATCTTGCTCACTAGACCACTTTGAGTGTTTCTAGTCCAAGATTTCAAACAAAAACATTTCCATTTCTTTTCACCCCTTGCTAGACCAAGTAAAAGTGAATCAAAGCCCACCTTTCAAACTTACAGAAACAATTGGCAACTTGATTCTTATGACATTTCAAAATTGAATCTTTAACATATGTGAAGATCACCCATTTTCAAAAACAATCAAACCAGTACCCCTTGACCTTTCTAGCTAACCAAAGACTCCCTAGTATGTAACTAACACACCCACATCTCTTTCGGCTATTTCACCTTGCAAACACCAAACCAACAAACATTAAACACTATAGTGAGCAGTAATTTCGGTCTAACTTGTTCCCTATCTAGCTCACACTACCCCCTCAGTAGTTCATCTAACTTGTTTAACCCCTCTAGCTCACTGTAAACCAGACCATGCCATCAGTGGCAAGCATGCCGAGAGCACGCCAGAGCGCCACCCGCGACACACGCCCACAGACCGCGTGCAAGTAGGATGGCCACCACCTCAGAAACACCCCAGACACGCCCGTTCGTCGCTGCGCGACCAGGAGAACCTGTGCGCCATTAAAACTTCCGTCGGACCCGCCCAGAGCGTCGACGTGTTCCGACCATCTCGCATCGCCCCACGCCGCGTGACCATGCTGTTGAGCTTCGCCAAGGAACACAGCACCGTCCCTTACCTTTGCCCATGCCAGTAGCTCGCTGTGACGACGACCACGACGAGCTCCGCCCGCGCCCTTCGGTCCCCTCGCTGCACTATAAATAGAGGCCACCCTCGCTCGATTTATTCACACCAACACACTCCCCTCTCTCTCAGAACCACCCCCACTCATTCCCCGGAGCAAGGTGAGACGCACATCACCGGAATTTGGCTGGAGTCTGCCGCAGAGGAGGAAAAAAGGAGCCAGTGATTGGAGCCGCCGGTACCAGGAGGTTCGCCATTGTCGACTTCGTCATTCGCCCCATCGCCGACCCTCGCCTGATCCCCCATGAGCCCCCGTAGACCCCCACTGGCCGCGCTAGGGTTCTGTCTCGCCGGCGTTGCCCGACGGAGACGATAGGTCTCAGCCGTTCGATTAGAACTTGATCGTGCGGTTTACATTGCCCCATACCGCTTCGCACCCCCTGTCTCATTGACTGGTGGGGTCATTCACTTAAACCCACCCGCGCGTGCGCTCCGTGGGCCGGCCCAGTTAGCATCCCGCGCGACCCAGTAATTCAAATCTTGATTTATTCTTTTAGTTTCAAACCTAGTTCTGTACCTAGATTCAAAAAGCAACCCAGCTCGATTCACTGAACCAAAATGCATGAAACCAATTTTGTTAGAAAGGTACTGGAATTATTAATCCAAACCCATTGGATTCAAACCAAATGGATTTGTAGATCATCCATAGTAAAAATAACAAGGCAGAAGCTTTTCTGCATTCAAACATTTTTCAAAATTCAACCACAAAAGCTTTTGAGTTGATTCCAACTCTCAAAAATCATATTTAACAAGACCTTTCAGAATGTATAAAAATATATAGGTTTACTTGCAGAAATAATGGTCAAGCAATAAAAGAATGCCTCATAGGCCATTCTAGTCACTTTAATTAATTAAAGTAAAAAGGTTAAACCTTATTAAATTGTGACACCACTTTAAATCACATTCCCATGTACTAAAATATATGGTGATGACATGTGTCAACATGATCCCATGTTTGAGTTGGAGAATATTAAATGTTAAGTAGTTTTTTAATGAGTAGAAATCACTTTTCTAAAATAAAAGAAATAAAACCATTGCCTTAATCTGTGTGATGCTTGTGATGATGCTAGATCATCTAGTGAAAAGCTTAGTGAAATAACTTGCAAGCTTACCCCACTTGATACCCAATCCTAGTTTTATTTGCAAGCTTAGTTATTTTATTTCTTTATCAAAGCTGTCTAGTAAAGTGTACTTAGTGACTTGTAGATTTTAGAAAGATATTTAAAGGTAGCATAAAGAGCATAAAACTTGGCCTAAGTTAGATAATCTTGATGTCATCCTGAGGCATGAGGTTGATCTTAGATAAGATACACTTGTTTACCACCCCTCATTAGTACTTACCCCCACTTGTAGATGCTAGTGCTAAGCATAAAATTTGATCAATTTTAGATGGGAATACTTGATGAAAATGGTTATGAAAACCTTAGAATGATGATTCATTCTACTGAAATGTTTTGACATGTGTTCTTGAACACCAGATGATTTTGATGATGAAAATGTTAAGGCATGAGACTTAGCCCTTTATAAAACTGATGTTTGTCTGGATGCGATACCATTCCAATTTTACCGTACAACCACAATACCTGAAATTTGGGTAGGGTTGACTGGAAATTTATATACCTTAGTATGGGTTCCCTTGCGGCCAAGGTTTGAGCTGAGGCTACCTTGTGAAGATTGTCCACCTGTGCAGTTCCCAAGATGAAAGTTGGTCATGGTTGGGAGGCCAAACTTACAGGAGAGGTGCGTATACTAATGCGTGTAATTGAAAGGTTAGGATTGATTATCCGCATACTGAGTGTCAAACTATTCGAATAGCCGTGTCCGCGATTATGGACAGTTGGAGTGGCCATACTATTCCGTCGTCAGATGTTTTCAAAATGATTTATAAAATGATTCGTGACTTTGACTTGACCACAACAGAGTTGTGATATGAAATTCAAGTTCTAACTTAGGTGTTATAAAACTTTCAACTAGTTTTCTTTGCTTCTGAACTCAGTAGAGAATAATCTGGCTTTTTGCAAAACAACCTAGAGCCTAGTACTGTCTATTCAAAACCACTTCACTTGTTAGTATTAGTTTGCGAGTACTTAAAGAGTACTCATGGCTTTGTCCCTGGCTATTCCCGTGACCAGACTATGAAGAGGACTATCAGGAGGACGGACAGTAGGAAGGTTATGACAACTAGGATCATCTCTCATCGTCAGCATTGCCTGTGACCATGAAGATGGAGCTTCTCCCATGCTGTCGCTGTTATTACGTTATTCCGCTGCTTGAATTGTATTAAGACTGGATCATATGATCCTTTATTTGTGTAAGACCTTATGTATGGTTTGTAATGGATGATGTACTGTGATATCCAATCTGTTATGTCTTGCAAAAATGGTAATCTTGGGATTGCGATGTATGGCATAACAAGCATCTGTGATTAAAAATCCGGGTGTTGACAGAGAGGAAGGTCTTCATCGAGTACCGAACGTGTGACCGACGGTGGAAGCGCTGCCAGAATGCGGCGCCGGAAGGATCGTGTACGCGATCTTGAGATCGGAAAGTAAATGACTACATCACCGACGAGAATCCGATATCGTTAACCGCTTTGGAATCTTCGAGGGTTAGTACTCTATCGACTCGTTGCTGCAATCTAGTAGATAGATCTTGGCTTGTGTGTATTCATGCGGTAGAATTTTTTTGTTTTTCATGCTACGTACCCCTACAAATACTCCTGAGACTCCTGATATTCTCCTTGCTCAGCGTCTATCCGGATAAAGACCAAACACACAAGGGGCCAAAATAAATACATTGCACAATCATATAAAGCTTATACAACAAGCAAACAAGGCATGCCATGATGCAATGATGCACAATTTACACGGTATAACGTAGAATTGCATGGGTGAGGTGTGGGATACAAGAATAAAGCATCTTATTATGTTTTTAGTCATGTTTGCTCCCATAATATTTATATGATGCATGCTTCAATTCATATCATGGAATGCATATTTAGAACGTGCTCGTCTAGCTAATCGATTTAGACATATCATTTATCGAATTCGGAGTTATGAATTTAAAGTTATGTAATATTTAAGAAATAGCATTTATTAACAATTAAATTATTTCGAAATTTTAAATTGCTCAAATGATATTTTAAATAACATATTCATATTCCTGAATTTTTTTTGATTACAAAACATATAACATTTGTAATATTTGGAATTATTAATAAAAAGATACCATTTAATGATTAATAAAGCATTTATTAATCTGCAACAATATTTATTATTTTTTAACATGTGGCAAATTGTTAACATATGCCGTTTGGGATGGATCCTAGAGACAAATATGTAACGAATTAGAACCCACCGTAGAAGAGTTATTTGTAGACAAGGACGAGATATGTAACTTTCATGTTGAAGACTTTTACAGAGTCGGACGGGAATCTAAAGAGGTTTTGACAGCATAATAAATACTAAAGCAAAAATTGCTAGAAACTTTATATTTTTTCTCAGTTCATAGGATGATGTTGACCAATCTAGATAGAATTATACTTAGTGCCAATGTAATTAATTGTAGACGAAGACGAGTGCTTCCACTTTTATCAAGGAGTTATACGCTGATTAGGAAGGGAACATACTCTTAGGGTGGGGTTTTGTCGGCATAAATAAAAATGAAACTGTTTTTCTGAATTTTTGTTCAGTGTCGAATCTGAATTCTGAATTTCGTCAGAGGATCTGCGAGATCGAGCAAATTTTCGAGGATGATGGCGGGCGACTCTCTGCATAGATTGGGGCGCCGTTTGCGCTGGTGTGCAGAGGGAAGAACAAGGAACAATGGTCGACAAGAAAGCGTCGCTGGAGAGAGGCTGCGTCGATGGGAAAAAGGCGTGGAACAGAGACAAAAACGAGTACTCTGACTGACAAAACTGAATCCCGGAAAGGTGTGGTGTTTAACCGAATTTGGCGCTGATAGGCAGAGAAGAAGAGCTAACTGGCGATGAAGATTGCGAGCGCATCCGGGATCGAAACGGAGATCCATTTGTTGCTATGGAAAGCTGATTGAACCAAGAACAATCTCAGGTGAAGATTAATGCCGAATATTGACTGTGGACGCCGAGAGGTGAGTGGGTTTAGAGGCCAACAAAACTGGCTGTTAGCTGAAATGTTTTTGCAGCAGAAAACTGCGAGGTGTGATAGTCTTCAATCATCGATCTTGAGCTCGTATGTGGATCGATCTGGGCACCGTTTGAAGCCAAAGGTTGTTGGAGATGCCCTCTTGAATAAAGTGTGCTAGGTTAGCCGGAGGGGATTAGGGTTTATCGGAAACAACGCTGGTTCAGAGGGTGACGCATATGCTGCTACTATTTCCTGTAGGTACGTGCGCATGGCAGGGATGCGTCGGCGACGACCACGAATTGGGTTGGAGGAGGCGCGGGAAGGACAGGCAACGGACGGGGGGCCTAACCTTGATCGATTCCGGGGGTGGGCTCGGCCGGAGAGGTTGGGGACGGCGGTGAACAGTGAGGAAGGAGAGCAGCGCGTCCTGGGCGGTGACCACGGCGAGCAGCGACGATGGCATCCCTGTCTAGCAGCTCCAGGTGTCCTAGGCGAGCGTGGCGGCATCGGCTGCTGCGCTGAAGATCCTGGCTCGATGCATAGGGTGCTGGGCTTGTGGCCAACGGTGTTGAGGCAGCGAGATGACCCGGGGACATGGGACGACGGGTGCGGCATGGCCATGGCGAGGCGGCCACGGGTGGATATGGTAAGGATGGTGGCGATGGCGATCTGGGGAAGCTGCTCTGCTGCGTGGGCTGCTTTGCTTGGAGGAAAAGAAGTAGAGCGGAGAGGCAAGCTGGGGCAGGTGAGATGCTGGGAAGAGGGGAGGGTGCCGGTGCTTCTTTGAGTGGAAAGGAAGAAAAGCTCGGCTGACTAGATTAGATAGATTAGATGGTATGGTAGATGGCCACGACTCTGATCAGAGGTCGGGTCGATCGATGCAGCAGAGATTAGCTAGCTAGGCCTTGGGTCGAGTAGAAACAAGAAAAAGGAGAGAGACAAGGGAAGGTTGATATCAAGGTAGATTGATGGAGATCAACTTTCAATAAAATCAAATGACAAAGGTAAAACAAAAAAATTCAAATACTCCCTCCGACCCATATTAATTGACTTAAATTTCTCAAAATTTGGATGAACCTATATACTAAATAGTGTCTAGATTCATTCAAATCTAGACATATTTCAGTCAAGTAATATGGGTCGGGGGGAGTAAGAGGCATCGTCACATAAGTTTTATTACTGCATGTGGTATTTTGTGAAAACAAAAATGTAGGAAACATGCATAAGAGAAAGATGACAATTGAAAGAATTTGTAGAGATCAAGAATTGGAGAGGGGACAAACTCATGGCATATTTATATTGGTTTGAATTAAACCAAAATGCCATGTGTATGTGAAAGAAGAATCCATACTAAAATATATATGGGATAGAATTTAAATACCAAAAGAAAATAGAATTGCCCACATACAAATATATGGTAGAGTTGTGGATAGATATCAAAAGGAAGGTGGTCAATGTTAGTAGATGGAAAGAAAATAAACGATATGCCCTCAGCTCCATTTTGGGCATGAAGCAATTTATCAAGAAGCAAATACAGTATATCAAGAGGAAAATACAACTAATACAATATAATAAATATGGGATAATAACCAAATAAAGATGAGTTTTATATGATGCTCAAATGCAAGGTGGCATGATGACATGAGCATGATATAATGATGATGGAATAACTAACATGTAGGAAGTATCAATAAGAAGAATATGCAAGTAGCATTATAATTGTTAGACGATTGGGATGCTACAACTCTCCCCCACTAAAGAAGAATCTCGCCCCGAGATTTCTAGGAAAAGAAAAAGACCAAGGGGAGGCGGGTGTTTGGAACGAAGTTGATCCTTATGTTTCCAAGATGATTTCTCAACGGAATGGTGCGACCACTATACCTTGCAAAACTTGCTAGACTTGTTGCGAGTCTTGCATTTTTCTTCTTGAAAGAAAGGGCTTGACGAATCGAAGGATTATGGTAAAACAAGGAAGGTAGGATGGACATAGATCGGGTGCTCTCGAGGAACACGATAACAAATATAACCTCTTCTTAAAATAACTTGAGAAGGCGATGTATCGAGGTGAATGAAAAGGCACATCATTAGGATTAGAGATCGAAAGATGCATGTGAATATGACTCTTTCTTTCGCCGGAAGAAAAGAACGATTTTGGAGAATTTATCAACTACTATGAAAATAGCATTGTTTCTTCCCTTCGATTTAAAAAATGAAGTCCAAAAAACAATATTGCCTTCAAACAATAGAGTTCCTTGATATCAATGGGAATGATTTGAGTTCCTGAATTTTCGGATTAGATTCTTCTTTGCGCCGGTAAGGAGCGAAGGATCATGCAATGTAGGTGTGTAGATTTGTCTCCACGAGAAAAGAGTGGCACGAGTATATGGTGGAATCTTGAGGAAGAAACGTATCGTAGGAATCTGGAGTTGATGAAAGAGATGTTTTTGTGATTGATGGCATCAACCATAATTGGCTTTACCAAGAGCAAGGAATTAGACAACTTGAAGTTAGATATATCTTTCATCCATCTTGTTTAACGATGTAGCGTGCCGGTAGAATGAAGATTATCAGGGAAGATTTTGCATTTGCTTCCACCATATCATTGAAGATTCTACTCCATCTTGAGATATACAAGACCACCAACAAGAGGTTATTGATTACGTTCTTGAGCAAACACTCCGAAAAATAAGGACAAAAGTAAAAGTCTCAAGGGATAAAGTCCACTTCTATCTTCCGTGGAATGAGTGAAATCGTATTAATCCACCAATTTAGTGTACAAGAGCTAATGATAAGAGTAGTGGTATGATAGCTACTCTATCCCACACCCAAAGCATTACTTCGTACCTGAATAAGAAAATCATGCAACCTAACTCCCAAAAACAGACGGAAGATCTTGACAAGAAGAACTCATGAAGATCCATAAGAAAATAAAGGTTGATGCAAACGATTCTTCGGATCCAAAGTAGATAAGGATGATGATGTTGTAGTCGTGTCAGAAGTCACAAGGCATCGGAAAGATATGAATGAACATCACGGAGAAACATGAAAGATTCAATAGACATATTAAGTATAGAGCCCAAAACTTGAATATAAGAATTGTGAGAGATCTAGAAAATATTTGTGGCATCCGACGGATGGAGGATAGAAGATTAAGTGAGAGAGTTCTGAAAGGTTTCTTGAAGAGCAAAAGACGAAAATAATTTCTTGTCCTTCTTGAGAAGAGCCGAGAGAGATTTGAGCGATATTTATTCTTCTTGAGGAAATCTTCAGCAGAACGATGATGATAACTTGCCGAAACAAGGAAAAAAACTCCAGAGTTGGTTGGAATCTGATGATAGATAATAATTAACAATTGACTTGATGATTCCAGAATTGTAGAAATGTATTTTGAAGAAGGATGTGGTTGGGATAGGTGACTTTAAAAAGTCCTGATTTACATTTTGAGAACTTTGCACACAGGCGGTGTTCCCGAAGCTCGAGAGAAAATAAGAAGATATTCTCCATGTTCTTCCATTGGTATAGAATAGACGAGAATATTTTCAAGATATACCACCACGAAAAGGTCAACGTAAATAGCAAGGATTGGTGTTTAGAAAAATGCATTGAAAGAATAGATTATCTCGTCCTTCGGATAAGAAAAGAGATATTTACTGTTCACACTGTTGATCGGATCACTAGTTGTAACGAGAAAATATTTGGGTATGAACCGATGATAACTCATATATTTAAGCAAAGCTATCATAGATGAAATGATGAGAATCTCTTGTATCAAAGATAACCTTACATATATGGGGTTCAAAAAGATGTGAAGCATGCTAAACGAATGATACATCCACCATAGTGCATTAAGAAACCTCCAGATTACCAAAGATACTTGAATATGTTATAGATATGATCACGGTATAACTCAAAATCACAAGAGATAACCGCCATTATTTGAGGAATTAGATTTATAGTATTGTCCATATTCTACTCATGATAAGTGTCATATAACTATACCAGGAACCAAATTACAATCACAAGCGTCCCATCGACACATGTGATGTATTTAGCGGAAAAGAATTTGAAGATTAAGTAAAACTCCAGATTCAAGCGCCGGTAGCAAAGGATTGGTAGGCCCATCTAAGTGGAGCAGGGCACGGTACCGTCCAACCATCCTATCCACTTTGCAAGAACATCGTATCAAGTGCGAGCGGCGTAGTCGACATGCATGCGAACAAAACATACACGAGTACATCAGAGCCAAACATCTAAAAGAAATAGAAATTGTTAATGCCATACGGTAATATCCAAAATACTAGATATCTAATAGTTTAGGATATATCCCCATACATCACACATTAGAGTATCAAATAGAAGCGAAAAAACAAGATCCAAGTATGGATAAGAGGCAAATTGGCATAAGATGCCCTGAAAATAAGCACATACCGCCCACAGATCTCACGGATCTCTATCCCCGGAATATCTACATCAGACGGTCATTGCCACCATCATCGGTCTCTTCAAACGAGTAACCTTCCTCAGAGTATACCTGTCCATCTAAACCAATATTTTATCATGTGGGACCCTAAGGGACTCAGCAAGTCTTTATGCATCTAAAGAGAACAACCTGAGGGTGACGCAATAGAAGCAAAAGTAAAGCCTAGCAATTCTATAGTGACACGCTACAACATCCACATAACCAATGATAGACATATGCTCCTTAATTGAACAACAGTTAATTATCCAACATATATATATCAGCATAGATAAACATCTCTCGCCCACCTCCCTGTTCCCCAACGAGAAGGCGGAAGAACATCCCATTCGTTGTTAGTTTTATTAATCATTCCATTAATATTGTACTATTACTAGTCAAGTTTTAGTCAATTTAAAAACGGTACTTTAGTTATGCTTGTCTATTACCGAGAAACTATGCTCCAAGTCGTCCATAACCACAGACACGACTTTCAGAAAGGTTTACCATGCAGGGGGTGTAGGGGTTCGTAGCATGGAAAACAAAATTTCTATCGCATGAACACACACAAGCCAAGATCTATCTACTAGATTTCAGCAACGAGTCGATAGAGTACTAACCCTTGAAGATCCAAAGCGGTTAACGAGAGCAAGTTCTCGTGGATGATGTAGTCATACACTTCCGATCTCAAGATCGCGTAGATGATCCTTCCGACGCTACGTTCCGGCAGCGCTTCCGCAGTCGGTCACACGTTCGGTACTCGATGAAGACCTTCCTCTACCTTGTTCCAGCAGGTAGCGGAGGTTGTAGCACTCTCCTCGTGATTCCGGCAGCACGACGACGTGGTGTCGGAAGTAGAGGGGAGATCCCGCAGTGCTTCGCCTTAAGCCGGAGCGAGTATGGTGGAGTATGAGAGAGGGCCTTGGTGATCTAGGGTTTAGAAGTACCAAGGGTGGGCTTGGCCGGCGGCTAGGGATAGATAGGGTTGCCCCAAGTCGGCTAGAAGAGGAGACCTAGGCGGTGGCAACACTTGGAGGTGGTGGCGCCAAGGGCTAGGGTTTAGGTGTGAGGGATAGAGGGGCGCCCTACCCCTCCTTATATAAGTGGGAGGGGCGGTTTGGGAGGAGGGAGTCCTCCTCCAACTCCTCCTCATGTCCGGCGGGTGGAGGGAGTGGGACTTCCTCCCCAAGTAGGTTTCCTACTCTCCCTCCAGCAAGCAAACTTCGGATTTGACTTTTCAAATTGGCGATTGACTTTCAAACTTGGATTTGATTTCTCTCTCCATATTGCACAGCCAAGTGACCTAGTACATGATGCAACCATTCCACATTGTTATGATACAGTCATGTACCCTTCCCCTCTGGAGTGCCGGACCTTCCAGACCCTTCTAGGACATTCCCAGTGAAAACACTAGAATCATCTCTGAACTCCGAAACAGGACTTTCCTTATCTCCTCGCGATATCCCGGATCCCATCCAAGACTCCGAACAACATTCGGTCTCTTACTCATCATTCCAAAACTACACAACAACATGGAATCCTTAAGTGTGTCTCCCTACGGTTCGTGAATTATGCGGACATGACCGAGACCGTTCTCTGATCAATAACCAATAGAGGAATCTGGAAATTCATATGGCTCCCACATATTTCTACGATTACTTTGCGATCGAATGAACCACTTACATAGGATACCAATTTCCCTTTGTCTCACGATAGTTTACTTATCCGAGGTTTTGATCGTCGGTATCTCTGCATACCTAGCTCAACCTTGTTACCGATAAGTACTCTTTTCTCGTTCCCGTGATATGTGATCCCTTGTGAGCCAGTCACATGCTTGCAAGCTAATTGGATGACATTCCACCGAGAGGGCCCAGACTATATCTATCTGTCATATGGATGGACAAATCCCACTCTTGATCCATGTGCCTCAACCCATACTTTCCGAACACTCAATGCCACCTTTATAGCCACCTAGTTACGGTGTGGTGTTTGATGTCATCAAAGCATCCTTCCGGTGATGGTGAGTAACATGATCTCTTGGTCGAAGGAATTAGGTTACTATGTATCAAAAAATATATAGCAAATGAACTATATTAAATGACTTGATCTTTATGCTACGGTTAACTATAGGAGTATGTCCATCATATCCTCCTCCTAATGATATGACCCTGTTGTTAATAACATCTCTATGTTCATGATCAGGAAACCATGATCATATATTAACCAACAAGCTAGTTTAACAAGAGGCTTTACTAGGGACTCTTTTATGTTTAAAAATCACACAGGTATTAATGTTTCCGGTTAATACAATTTTATCATGGTATGTAAACATTTATCATAAGCATGAAGATATGATAATAACCACTTTATTATTGCCTCTTGGGCATATCTCCAATAGTCTCCCACTTGCACTAGAGTCAATAATCTAGTGTCAACCCTTTGTGTATTCAACACCTATGGCTTTTCGGTGTTGTATCTACACGATTGCTAGTGGTCAACTGATCTCCAGATCTGACACTTCCAGGTCCGTGTGTAATTTCATGTCTTTGCGTCTCTACGCATCACTCATTCTCTAATGAGATGGCTTTGTATAAATTTGGTCCTTTGGTGAGACCTTTAGTTCTTTGGGGTTAAAACATGTTGATAATATTGTCGTACAATATATCTTCATAGTATTATCCTTCTGTGAACTACACCTAGTTTGATAACAAACTACTAGACACAAATGCCCTCTTTAGCTGCTATAATAGCAGTCATATACTTAGCCTTTTTGTTGTAATATCTGTCACAATGTCTTAACTTTGGAACTCATCCAAATCCATTATGGAACTTACTTTCCATTATATTGTGCCACCCTTAGTTTAGATTGAGATAAACTTAATTTGTACTTTGTGACAAAACTAGTATCAATGTAGTACTTTTACAATGAACTAACCATCTATTTGTCACTTCTACAAAATAATATACTCTTAGTTCTTCCAAAAGATCATAAGAATATCCTTACTATCGTCCAATGATCATCTTATGAATCATTCTGGTATATACTGATAACATTTAGAGCATATGACATATCTGGATTTGTACATATCACAGTATGATTGATATAAATACTCTTTGCGATTTCATACATCAAGTATCAATCTATACTTGAATCTTTGTTTCACACACAAAGTGTCAATACACTTGAATATATCATCATTATTGAACTCATTCAATCCTTTATGTGGGACAAGAACCTTTCTTGTAGTTTCTATATTGAACTCATTCAATACATCATCTATGTACTTTTGGCACAACCATATTAGCGTCTATTGATGCCAAATATTTGGTTTTTGCCTAAGTCTTTCATCTGGATTAAATTCTTAATATGTGTGAATAAAAGATACATCATTTCCAATCAACAATATGTCTTCCACATAATGTATTAGAAATATGTCTTAGCGCTCCCACTTAATTTCTTGCGAATGTAAGCATCTTCATTGTCTCTGATGAAATTAAACTCTTTTAACAGTTTCATCATAGTGAAGATTCCAACTCCGCGATGCTTACTTCGACCATTGAAGTTTGCATATGCTTTTAGCATCCTTTGAATTAACAAAACCCTTTGTACCGTGTTATGCACACGTCCTAGGTAACAATTCTATTAGAAGAATCTTGTTTTGTTTATTCAACTACCACATAATAAAATTATATATAGTGGTTGCTACATTAATCCGTCTAGACTAAATATCGCTATGAAAGATCAAATCTTGTCATAGTCAACCTTTGAACATTGTTGTGAACTCTTTCCCAACATGTCGACTATTTCATAGATGTGAAACATCCATGTCTATTTCTTTATAGATCCAAACACGACTGTAAGGTCTTACACCTTTATCGAGGGTCCTTCAAGTTCAAAGCTTGATTTCTCGTGTATGGAACTATTACGGATTTTATGGCCTCAAGCCATTTTACGGAGTCAGGTCCCATCATCGCTTCTTTGCATGTAGTCCATTCATTATTGTCAAATAATGATTCAACCCTCAAATCTTGGTATTTGATTGTTTACCCGACCTACTTGGTTCAATAGAAACTTTGACCTCCGTAACCACAACCTTTGAGGCACGTGTGCCATGAGCATTGTTGCTGCCTCCAGAACACTTTTGGCGCTGCGCAACTTTGCACATACAACTAAGGTTCTTTTAACCTTGTCAAAGTTCTATTGTCCTTCCACTTATCTTTTCACGAAAAATTCCTTTCTCAAAGAAAATTAACGTTCTAAGTGACAAACACTTTTGTCTTCGATGTTATTGTAACACCCTCGCCCAATAAGGCTGAGTTCAGGTGTATAGTGCCAATCCCTAGATCGGTTCACTGGCACACAATACAAAATGATACCAAATATAACTGTGCATCATAAATACAACGAATATGATCCAGAATTTACATTATTTATTCAAGTACACAGCGGAAATCGAATACAAGGTAGATCTCCATCCTCCAAATGTGCCACAGGCGAACAGTTGTTGAGTGGAGTCTCGCGACCTATGAATAATCACTCAGATACGATATAACCTACAACATAAAACGTTGCAGCCACGAATGGTCAATACATTGAATGTATGGCAAGTAGGCTAAAGTGGTTAACAACATATCTATCAACTACGTGCTTATTTGTCCAAGTGGAGTTCAGGCTCATTTGTATAAAGCAACAATTTTATCCTAACATTTGTAACAAAGTAATTTTCCAATACGATAAATAGGACACTCTGGTTCACTCGCAGGTGCTCCTACCCAATTATATTCACCCAACAAGTTTTAAGTAATTAATAAATAACGATGAGTGAGAAATATCATAGCATCAGTATCAGGTCGCTCAAATTGTCCATAACCGGAGATACGGCTAAGCACTTAGTTTATACACCCTGCATGAGTTAGTACACTTTACCCATGTGACTTGGCCAGCTCAGCTCGTACCACCACTCTCATATTGGGTGATGATAGGGAGAAGTCCAAGAAGGAACCGTTCGGGAAGTAGCTCCCCAAACCCGACACTTGGGTCCAACCTACACTATCTACATCTCTGGATACGTGGGTTCGAGTTACCACAACCTACTGAGTCCAACCAACCGCCCATTTCATTATTGGTACATGGTTGCACATGAAAGCTACCAAACAAAGAAGCCAATCCTTTATCAGTGTCCTGGGCGGCATTCCCCACCATAATCCACACTCGATGACCCAATCAATGCCATTCCGCCTAGGTGGTTCATTAAAATCATGTTGGTTTATCATTTAACAAAATAAAATCCTTTCAAAACAAATAATTTTTCATGGTATGATTCCCTTCCTCGTCTAAATAGCATAGCTAAGCAATCTACCAATATGATGGCTCATAAACAAGGAATACTAGGGAATAATATGGGACATATCATAGCATATACACATCAATTCCTACATATGCAATTCTACAAAAACATCTACAATGCATAGGAAAACGGTAGGACATTTATGACCAAGATAGCACCACTTGCCTTTGTTGTAGATGTAGTCGATTAGATAATCCTCACAATCCTTATAGATATAATGGTTGCACTCGTCATAACCACAATACTTGCAATCATAGTAGTTGCAATCACACACGTTGCACTCCTCACAATCTATCGAGCAAACAATTGCATACAATCATAAACAATAGCACATAGAGATCAAACAAATGTAACAAATGCATGCATGGCAATTTAATAAGTCACAATGGTTGTTACTTTAGTTCTCTAAACAATATTGAAATATATGATGCATGCAAGAGGACAATTAATGCAATGGAGTACTTGTTATTAATAATTACTTGCCAATATAGGGTTTTTAATAGTTCTGTTGTAACGCCTGTTCTAACTGTAGAATTAAATTTGTTTCTTGAGTTTACTGGATAGAGGACGTTAATACGAACCAGTAGGTGTTGGATTCACCCTAATCGGAGTTATAGATCTTTTTGTATGATTTAAATAGTGTTTAATGGGTTTTAAATGATTCATATAGTTTCTGTTTCCTACAAATCAAACTAAAATTATATCTGTAATCTCCACGGAATTGTGATTCCAGGGACATATTATTTATATTTTTCCGATCTATAATTTATTTACTATGGATTTAATACTCTAAAAGTCCATTAAACTATTTAAATCACTACAGCAGGTCTACACTACAAAATTTGGATCTAACATCATATTAATGTTGTATGTGAAATTACGAATTCATAGATACCAAATTTGCCAATTTTGGAGTTGTGGATATTTTCCTATGAATTATTTACCATTAGTTAGATTTTAAATAATCCAGAAAATATTCATATGGCAAGGTGCCAATTTTATTGCATAATAAAATTCTACTCATTTTTGTGAATCCAACGACATATCATTTGTATTTTTCTGATTTGTGGTTGATTTTCTAAGGTTTTTACAAGTTGACACATTTTTCTGCATATTTTAACTCAAAAATCTATTTAATAGTTTGACTGTTGACTGAACCATTGACTGCTGACTGTGTAATTGATTGATGACTTGGAAAAAATCTATTGGTCGATACCTCTTCATAGATGAAACCAATTTGGAACGCTGATCAAAGATCAAACGGACAACGATCGTTACCGGCGGTCGAGGATGACGATGAGGTCGGCGTCGATGGTGGCGACGTCTCCGGTGGTCCTTGGTGTCGCCAAGGTAGACAACGGGGTTCATCTCGTCTTCACCGTCACGTACGCACGCTCAACGAAGGCCTTCTTCGCCTCGAGCAACGACGAACTGCAGTTGGTCCTCCTTGTTTCAGGTGAACTTCGGCGAGAAATCTCCGGTGATTGAATGCGATTGAGAGGGGGAAAAGTAGATGAGATGAAGGAGTAGGTCGAGGCAGACATATTGGAGGAAAAGGGGATCTTGTAATCGACTGTAACCTTCAACCTCTGAAGCTCCGGCGGAAAGTTCTGACGAGATCGAAACAAGCTTCAAATTGAACAGCCTGGCAGCTGGAAGAGAGCAAAAGGATTTGCCAAATCGAAGATTTTTCCGGGTTGTTTTGACTCACGAACGAACTACGTACGCGTAGTTGAGTCGGTCTCGAGCTGGGAGACGAAGCGTGGATTCCACCTGACAGAAAAAAAAAGGTGTTGACCGGCCTGCTGTGGCCGCTGTACGTACGCGCGCTCGCGTTACTAGGCTGGCTGGTTGATGCTACACTGCTTTGCGGACGCGCACACTTAGGACAACTTCTTTTTAGCTTTTGGGCTTGCTTCTAGGCCGCGGACAGCTGACGCCCAAAAGAAGTGTTTGGCTCTAGCCCCACTTATTTTCACCGTGAAGCCAATCTCCAGTGCAATTCAAGAAACTACCTTGGAGTTGTTTCCCGAGCTTCTGGTTCACATAACCGAAGCGGTAAACTGATGTGCCCCCGTTTTCAGCTCTATTTATAGCAGAATGCCACTCCACCAGATTTCCACGGCTTCATACCGACGAGGTGCATGACGAGGACAAGAGGTGGGTCGGCTGCTAGAACGCGATGCATGAAAACGACACACTGAGTGGTGTTTCTCTCCATGTCCCATTAGTGCTTTATGTACATGCATGCGATGGATCAGCCAACGCCTTTCGTGCTCTGATTGTTTAGAGGTAGTTTTGCTATGGCATTAGAGTAGTATCTATCTTCTGTTAGCATTTAATGATTATTGTTTGGGTCTTTTGATCCGGTACAACCCCTCCCTTCCAAAATCGTATAAAACTTAGGAAAACATAACACAAGAATGGTCCAGATCGTCTGATACCCCTTCGCTATTATACTAAACGTAAATATGTAGCATGTACAAAACCCGTATAGCCCAGTTATATTATACGTGTATGTACCAGCACGTACGAGTTCACCGGCTCATCGCCGGCGACTGTCTTGGCCGGTGACGGTGTGGTGGAGCAGTATGCACAATCCGGCCGGCACACACGGCTCAATATAGCCTTGTAGGTGTGTGCCAGCAGGGCCTGGCGATGGCTGCATCGTGCAGGATTGGCGGCGGCGCAGCGCACAGGCTTGTCGGCGACAGCGTGCAAGATTGGCCATGGCGGTGAGGGCATATTGATGGACCGGACCATCCGGCGGCCTGTCTGGCCGATTGTTGACACGTTAGCGTGTCCAGCTTATTGTCTGGCGGCTTGTTCGGCAATTCGTCCGGAATGCTAACTTTTTAACATGAGCATCTTAGAGCGTGCTAGACTGGTTGCCGGACTTAGGGTTGGACAAGAAATATGGAACCTTGTCCGGTGGAAAAAAATTGTGAATGCGGTGCGCGTTGACGCGTCGGACAGTTTGGCGGCCTGTCTGGCCAGTATTTGATGTGTCGGCCTATCCAGCGGCTTGGTTAGCGATTCGTTCGGAACGTAAAAATTTTAACTGGAGCATCGGGGAGCGTGCCAGACTTGTTGCCGGACTTAGCGTCAAACAGTCTGGTAGAGCCGGACTTGTTGCCGGACTTAGTGCCGGACAGTCTGGTAGAGCCAGACATGTCCCCGGACAGTCTGGTCAGGCCGGACAGGCTGCAAGACAGTCTGGTGACACAAGATCCATGGCAATTGATGGCGATTGTGCAGATCGGAGAATAGGAGGGACAGACGACGAAGACCCAGAGGACGACCTACCGGTGCTGAAGAAGCACAACGTCAGTGGCAATGGAGAGGATAGTCTGCGTCGGCTGTGGAGAGGACGGCCGATGACATGGTGATCGGCCTGTACGGGATGAGAATAGACTACCGTATGCCTATACGTGGGTATACATAAATATATGTCTCTTCGATACGAGTTGGGTTACGAGTTTTGGAGGAGGGGGTTGTACTGGAGCAAGCCCCATATTGTTTGTGTACAAGCTTCTAGCTCGAGCCACATAGATAACATATACTCTCTCGTTTCAAAACAAATGACTTGTTTTTTCTAGATTCATACGTATCTATATACTAAAACACGTCTAGATGTGAATCTAGACAAACTCAAGTCACTTATTTTAGGATAGAGAGAGTATTTGCTTCCCAAGTTTCTCGATGCTTCACAACTTAGCAAATTTAGGGGTACTACAGACATTACACAATTCACATAACAAATAAGCCCAAATTTCAGAAGCTCAAAAGAAGGGAAGAACAACTTCTAGGAGCTTCTCCTCACTGGAGTTTCTCCCCAGCAAAATCCATAAGCAGGCTTCTCTATAAGCATAAGCCCAAAAAAAGTGTCCCTTTAGGCTCGCTGGCTCGCTTGCTGCTCTATTTTTTATTCTTTTTTATCATTCGATCTTTTCACTCTTTTTCTTGTCTCTTTTGTAAAAATTAATTATTAACTTAGGTTTGAATGAAATCAAATCCTACAGGTTTGTAAAAATAAGGTGTACATGACATGGTTATACCCTACGGCAAAACCTATTCCTCTCTAGCAAAATACAAAAATAAGGTTTTATGCAATTGGCCTTATATGGCTACTATTCAATATTTATGAATTGCTTCTTGGGTTTTTATTTTAATCAATTGAATCCGCTCAAATCAATGCAAACAATGCCACACAATGCATAAAAATAATATGCCAACTATACCACATATAATCATCACATTAATATCCAAATAAAACGAAGAAGTCATATTATCTTCTCTCACTTCAGAAAAAAATGGAGGAAAAACATTTAGAAAGATCCATAAATTCAAGTAAAGAATTTAAGAGTCAAATGTGGCTTATCAAAATACTTCTCCACCATAATTGGGAAAGTCATGTTTTTCCCTCTCTTTTATAATTCAAGCATGGTTGGGTAAATATTTCAATTGTCACTCAAAACCAACCGATTGAAATATAATATAAACTTGTAGGATAGACATGCTAATCCACTCATCACAAATGTTTTGAATGCAAGGTTGAGAAAATTAAAGCAAGCATCAAAAAATTCCTTTCACTCATAATTACAACAAATTCAAAGAGTCAACCAAACTTATTATATTTATTTCATATTCCAAAATTAGGAATTTTTGGGATGTGACAGTTATGGAGGAATACTTAACAGTTATTCGAAATAACATACAAAGATAGGTTCATCTGATTTTGGTTGCAAACATCTTTCTTATGCATACCATACCAATGTTTAAGAAAGGACAACTTGGGTTTTATCCCAAATCATAACTTTATATGGTGTCATTTCAATGGATTATGATGGAGCTCTTTTCAGTGGAAAGACGGTAGTCTCTAAAGCTTTTAATCTTTAAAATATGATGGCAATTTTATGAATTACACCTTTGATCTTACCATGTCAAACAAGGTTTAATTACATATCTCGAACGCTCCATACTCTTATGGTGTTTCGGGAAATGCAAATCCACGGAACGATTCCTTAAATCTTAGGTATTATGCTAAACTTGTAACTCAAATATCTTCCTTTATGATCTTATCATAAACTATTTATATTCTTGTTACAATGATTTTGCACTTCATCTTGAAAGTGTTTGAACTTTTCAAATGTTTCATACTTCATCCTTATTAAGTAAATATTCATATATTCACTTAAATTTTTGGAGAAAGCATATGAAGTTGAAATCCATCGCTCTTGACTACACATAATGGACTTCATACAACAATATGTACAAGTTCCAAAAAGCTAGTCATTCGTTCCCTTTTCGCCTTTGAACGAAGTTTTAATTATCTTTAGGAAAGTATCACAAGCGTCATTTGATCAAAAATCAAAAGAGTCCAAAATTCCATCCACATGGAGTTCCTTCATGTTTTCCTTCCAATATAATTTAAACGGTGATGTCACTTCCTAAGTGATCTTCCAATCAATTTGTCTTTCGACATTTTTAGCACTAGTTTTATGGATGTGATTTCTCCAACGAGATTTGTAAATCATCCATCTTTTATGGATTACAGCAATTATTTGAACAACCCTTTTGTTCTCATAATATGTGATAAAACAAATGTTGAAGTCAAGCTTTGATGATTAACGAGCAACACAATAACCCTTTATTTGTTCTCGATGAACATCATCACATATTCTTTTGCTAGTTACTTAGGCCTTTGTAGTTCATGAATTATGTTGTTTCGTATGACGATTCATACCAACAAATTCAGTATCCAATACTCAAGAACCACATTATTTAACAAGCAAAGAATACAGCCACAACGCGTATATCCTCTATATACCTAGTCTTTTCTTTTCTGCCATATATTTATGAGATTTTCTTTCAGTATTTCTTTTTCTGTTTGAAAGAATCTATCAACATCAATAGTGGAGCCACATACATGACACATAGTCCAAAGCATGTATAGTTAAATACCAATGTCTTTGGACTTGCACTTTGAAGTAGATCACCATCATCAAATGTTTGGTGTTCTTTCAAATTCCTTTCTTTAGTAATCTCTTGGTGTAGTAAACATTTTACCTACATCAAATATTCACCCTTATCATGGAATTATCCATGATCAAGCTACTTTTATCTTATAACGGTGAATCGCGAGTATAATGTTGCTCTCCAAAACCTTTTGGAGGATTAGGACAACTAGTGTCTCCAATCTTTTGTAAATTCTCATCAAATATGAGAACACAAACTTTGCCATATTATACTCTATCATGTTGTAACCAAAACATCATTTCAGATATCGCAATATCTTCCATACATGATGGTTTCTGAAACAACTCTTTCAACTCCTAGATTACCTTGATATTGAAAACTATCTTTTGAATATCAAGAATCATGGAGACAAACATGATACTTATATACAAACACTGGAATTGTTACTCTTGATTTAATACCAACTATTAAACTTCATAGAGTAATCAAAACTTACTGAAAGTTTGCAATGGGACTTTTAAACTTTAGATTAATCCTTCAAAACAATACGATACCAGTTCGTAAAGTAACTAACCAGAATTCTATAGTTCTATCATCTCAATTATAACTAAGCGCAAGGTGATAAACGGATGCCAATAACTACAACAACTATGCAAATTCACTTTGGTTTAATTTATGATAAATAGTGTTCAACTTTTAATCATATTGCCATTGAACTCCCACTCAAAACAATATCCCTCACATTGCTTTAGTGATCACACGAACCAAATCCACCACATCAAAACCGATCATCACGAGAGTTGATGTAGCTTCAATGGTGAACAATCAACATGTTCATCATATCTACTATATGACTCATGTTTTACCTTTTGGTGATCCGTGTTCCGAGGCCATGTATGTACATGCTAGACTCGTCAATATCAAATCTTAGCATATGCATGAGCAAATCTGGCTTGCTCACGTTGTATACACTCGTAGAATCTAACACACCCGATCATCACGTGGTGCTTAGAAACAACGAGCTTTAGCAACCGTGCTTACTAAGGATGAACACTTTAAAACTTGAAATTTGTGTGCTTGAGGGATCATCTTATAATGCTACCGTTGCAAACTAAGCAATACAAGATGCATAAAGGATTAACATCACATGCAAGTCATAATATGTGATATGATATGGCCTTTCTTCTTGTGCTTCCGATCTCCATCTTCAAGCACGAACATGATCTCCATCATCACCGGTATGGCGTCAAGGTCAATGGCGCCGTTTCATGGTTGTCGTCCACTAGCTTCAACTATTACAACTACTTGCAATAGACATGCAGGTCTTAATGGAATTTAAAGACAACCATATGGCTCCTGCCAGTTGCCAACTTACAATAATGAACATTGCATACATCATGTATAATCACAATCATGGCCATATCACATCACAGCACACCCCTGCAAAACAAAGTTAGACGCCTCTAATTTTTTTTGCATATTTTACGTGGTTTGGGGCTTTCAATAAGTGTCGTTCTAACTTACGAGAAAGAACCACAACGTTGATGCTTGAACTATCAAGTGCCCGTTGTAAATTGAATCTATACTATGATGGGAGAGACAGACACCCGCAAAGCCAGTTATGCAATACAAGTTGCATGTTGAGCATGGAGCAAGTATCATGAATGATGTCATGTAAGGTTAGACCGGGCCGCTTCATCCCATCATACCGCAAGATGCAAAGTACACAAAAAGCAATTGATAATAAAAGCACCACCGCCCACAATTACCATTGTGTTCTACTCGTGCAACAGATCTACATATAGACTCGGCTCTGATACCACTGTAGGGGTTCGTAGCATGGAAAACAAAAATTTTCTATCGCATCAACACACACAAGCCAAGATCTATCTACTAGATTTCAGCAACGAGTCGATAGAGTACTAACCCTCGAAGATCCAAAGCGGTTAACGATAGCAGATTCTCGTGGCTGATGTAGTCGTACACTTCCGATCTCAAGATCGTGTAGACAATCCTTCCGGCGCTGCGTTCCGGCAGCACTTCCGTAGTCGATCACACGTTCGGTACTCGATGATGACCTTCCTCTCCCTTGTTCCAGCAGGCAGCGGAGGTTGTAGCACTCTCCTCGTGATTCCGGCAGCACGACAGCATGGTGTCAGAAGTAGAGGGGAGATCCCACAGGGCTTCGCCTTAAGACGGAGCGAGTATGGTGGAGTATGAGAGAGGGCCTTGGTGATCTAGGGTTTATAAGCACCAATGGTGGGCTTGGCCGGCGGGTAGGGAAAGCTAGGGTTTCCCCCAAGTCTGCTAGAAGAGGATACCTAGGCGGCGGCAACACTTGGAGGTGGTGGCACCAAGGGCTAGGGTTTAGGTGTGAGGGGTAGAGGGGCGCCCTACCCCTCCTTATATAGGTGGGAGGGGGAGGTTTGGGAGGAGGGAGTCCTCCTCCAACTCCTCCTCATGGCCGGCGGGTGGAGGGAGTGGGACTTCCTCCCCAAGTAGGTTTCCTACTCTCCCTCCACTAGGCAAACTTCGGATTTGACTTTTCAAATTGGCGTTTGACTTTCAAACTTGGATTTGATTTATCTCTCCATATTGCATAGCCAAGTGACCTAGTACATGATGCAACCATTCCACATTGTTATGACACATTCATGTACCCTTCCCCTCCGGAGTGCCGAACCTTCCAGACCCTTCTAGAACATTCCTGGTGAAATCACGAGAATCATTTCTGAACTCCGAAACATGACTTTTCTTATATGAATCTTATTCTCCGGACCATTCCGGATCTCCTCGTGATATCCCGGATCCCATCAGAGACTCCAAACAAAATTAGGTCTCTTACTCATCATTCCATAACTACACAACAACATCGAATCCTTAAGTGTGTCTCCCTACGATTCGTGAATTATGAGGACATGACCGAGACACTTCTCTGATCAATAACCAATAGAGGAATCTGGAAATTCATATGGCTCCCACATATTTCTATGATTACTTTGCGATCGAATGAACCACTTACATATGATACTAATTTCCCTTTGTCTCACGATAGTTTACTTATCCGAGGTTTTGATCATCGGTATCTCTGCATACCTAGTTCAACCTCGTTACCGATAAGTACTCTTTTCTCGTTCCCGTGATATGTGATCCCTTGTGAGCCAGTCACATGCTTGCAAGCTAATTGGATGACATTCCACCGAGAGGGGCCAGAGTATATCTATCCGTCATATGGATGGACAAATCCCACTCTTGATCCATGTGCCTCAACCCATACTTTCCGAACACTCAATGCCACCTTTATAGCCACCCAGTTACGGTGTGGTGTTTGATGTCATCACAGCATCCTTCCGGTGATGGTGATTAACATGATCTCATGGTCGAAGGAATTAGGTTACTATGTATTAGAAAGCATATAACAAATGAACTATATTAAATGACTTGATCTTTATGCTACGCTTAACTATAGGAGTATGTCCATCATATAATTCTCCTAATGATATGACCCTGTTGTTAATAACATCTCTATGTTCATGATCAGGAAACCATGATCATATATTAACCAACAAGCTAGTTTAACAAGAGGCTTTACTAGGGACTCTTTTATGTTTACAAATCACACAAGTATTATTGTTTCCGGTTAATACAATTTTAGCATGGTATGTAAACATTTATCATAAGAATGAATATCCGGGATATCACGAAGAAATCCGGAATGGTCCAGAGAATGAGATTCATATAAGGAAAGTCCTGTTTCGGACTTCGGGAATGATTCCGGTGTTTTCACCAGGAATGTTCTAGAAGGGTCCGGAAGGTCCGACACTCTGGAGGGGAAGGGTACATGAATGTGTCATGAAAATGTGGAATGGTTGCATCATGTACTAGGTCACTTGGATGGGCAACATAAAGAGAGAAATCAAATCGAAGTTTGAAAGTCAAAAGCAAATTTGAAAAAGTCAAATCTCAAGTTTGCTTGGTGGAGGGAGAGTAGGAAACCTACTTGGGGAGGAAGTCCCCTCCCTCCACCCTCTAGCCAAGGAGGAGGAGTTGGAGGAGGACTCCCTCCTCCCAAGCCGCACCCTCCCACCTATATAAGGAGGGGTGGGGCTGCCCCTCTCCTACACACCTTAAACCCTAGCGCCACCACCTGCTGCTGCCACCGCCTAGGGCCTCCTCCCAAGTCGCCGACTAGGGTTTCACCAAACCCTAGCCGCCGGCTACACACCTCCCCTTTGTGATTCTAAACCCTAGATCGCCAAGGCACCTCTCTTGCTCCACCATACTCGCTCCGGCTTAAGGCGAAGACCTGCGAGATCTCCCCTCTACTTCCGAGACCACGCCGTCGTGCTGCGGGAATCGCGAGGAGAGTGCTACAACCTCCGCTGCCTGCTGGAACAAGGGAGATGAAGGTCTTCATCGAAAATTTAACGTGTGACCGATTTAAGCGCCAGGAACGCCGCTTAAGCGTATGATCGCTCTACGCGATCTTGAGATCGGAAGTGTACGACTACATCATCCACGAGAATCTGCTCTCGTTAACTGTTTTGGATCTTCGAGGGTTAGTACTCTATCGACTCATTGCTGCAATCTAGTAGATAGATATTGGCTTGTGTGTGTTCATGCGATAGAATTTTTTTGTTTTCCATGCTACGAACCCCTACAGTGGTATCAGAGCCGTGTCTATATGTAGATCTGTTGCACGAGTAGAACACAGTGGTCATTGTGGGCGTTGATTCTTTTGTTGTCGATTGCTTCTTGGGTACTTTGCATCTTGCGGGATGGTGGGATGAAGCGGCCCGGGCTAACCTTACATTACATCGTTCATGAGACTTGCTCCACGCTTGACATGCAACTTGTATTGCATAAGTGGCTTTGCGGGTGCCTGTTTCTCCCAACATATTTAAGATTCAATTTACAACGGGTGATTGACAATACTAGTATCAACGTTGTGGTTCTTGTTCGTAAGTTAGAACGACACTTATTGAAATCCCCAAACCACGTAAAACATGCAAAGAAAATTAGAGGCGTCTAACTATGTTTCGCAGGGGTGTGCTGTGATGTGATATGGCCATGATTGTGATTATATATGATGTATGCAATGTTCCTTATTGGAAGTTGGCAACCGGCAGGAGCCATATGGTTGTCTTTTAAATTCCGTTAAGACCTGCATGTCTATTCAAAGAAGTTGTAATAGTCGATGCTAGTGGACGACAACCATGAAGCGACGCCATTGACCTTGACGCCACACCGTTGATGATGGAGATCATGTTCGTGCTTGAAGATGGAGATCGGAAGCACAAGAAGAAAGGCCATATCATATCACATATTATGAATTGCATGTGATGTTAATACTTTATGCATCTTGTATTGCTTAATTTGCGATGGTAGCATTATAAGATGATCCCTCAAGCACACAATTTCAAGTTTTAAAGTGTTCATCCTTAGTAAGCACCGTTGCTAAAGCTCGTTGTTTCGAAGCACCACGTGATGATCGGGTGTGTTAGATTCTGCGAGTGTATACAACGTGAGCAAGCCAGATTTGCTCATGCGGAAGCTAAGGTTTGATCTTGATGAGCCTAGCATGTACAGACATGGTCTCGGAACACGAATCACCGAAAGGTAAATCATGAGTCATATAGTAGATATGATGAACATGTTGATTGTTCGCCATTGAAGCTACATCAACTCCCGTGATGATCGTTTTTGATGTGGTGGATTTGGTTCGTGTGATCACTAAAACAATGTGAGGGATATTGTTTTGAGTGGTAGTTCATCAACAATATGATTAAAAGTTGAACACTATTTATCATAAATTAAATCAAAGTGAATTTGCATAGTTGTTGTAGTCATTGGCATCCGTTTACCACCTTGCTCTTAGTTTTAATTGAGATGATAGAACTATAGAATTCTGGTTAGTTACTTTACGAACTGGCATCGTATTGTTTTGAAGTGTTAATCTAAAGTTTTTAAGTCCCATTGCAAACTTTCAGTAAGTTTCGATTACTCCGTGAAGTTTAATAGTTGGTTTTAAATCAAGAGTAACAATTCCAGTGTTAGTATATAAGTATCATGTTTATCTGCATGATTCTTGATATTCGAAAGATAGTTTCAATATCAAGGTAATCTAGGAGTTGAAAGAGTTGTTTCAGAAACCATGATGTGTGGAAGATATTGTGATATCTGAAACGATGTTTTGGTTGCAACATGATAGAGTATAATATGGCAAAATTCATGTTCTCATATTTGATGAGAATTTGCAAAAGGTTGGAGACACTAGTTGTCATAATCCTCCAAAAATGTTTTGGAGAGCAACATTATACTCGCGATTCACCGTTATAAGCTAAAGTAGCTTGATCATGAATAATTCCATGATAAGGGTGAATATTTGATGTAGGTAAAATGTTTACTACACCAAGAGATTACTAAAGAAAGGAATTTGAAAGAACACCAAACATTTGATGATGGTGATCTACTTCAAAGTGCAAGTCCAAAGACATTAGTATTTTACTATACATGCTTTGGACTATGTGTCATGTATATGGCTCCACTATTGATGTTGATAGATTCTTTCAAACAGAAAAGGAAATACTGAAGTAGAATTTCATAAATATATGGCAGAAAAGAAAAGACTAGAATTGTTCAGCTTAAGTATATAGATGATATACATGTTATGTCTATATTCTTTGCTTATTAAACAATGTGGTTCTTAAGTATTTGATACTGAATTTGTTGGTGTGAATCGTCATACGAAATGACACAATTCATGAACTACAATGGCCTAAGTAACTAGCAAAAGAATATGTGATATGTTCATCGAGAACAAATAAAGGGTTATTGTGCTGCTTGTTAAACATCAAAGCTTGCCTTCAAGATTTGTTTTATAAGGTATTATGAGAACAAAAGGGTTGTTCAAATAATTACCGTAATCCATAAAATATGGATGATTTACAAATCTCGTTGGAGAAATCACATCCATAAAACTAGTGCTAAAAATGTCGAAAGACAAATTGATTGAAAGATCACTTAGGAAGTGACATCACCGTTTAAATTATATTGGAAAGAAAACATGAAGAAACTCCATGTGGATGGAATTTTGGAGTCTTTTTGATTTTTTGATCAAATGACGCTTATGAAACTTTCCTAGAGATAATTAAAACTTCGTTCATAGGCCAAAAGGGAACGAATGTCTATCTTATTGGAACTTGTACATATTGTTGTATGAAGTCCATTATGTGTAGTCAAGAGCGATAAATTTCAACTTCATATACTTTCTCCGAAAATTTGAGTGAATATATGAATATTTACTTATTAAGGATGAAGTATGAAACATTTGAAAAGTTCAAAAGACTTTCAAGATGAAGTGCAAAATCATTGTAACAAGAATATAAATAGTTTATGATAAGATAATAAAGGAAGATATTTGAGTTACAAGTTTAGCATAAACACCTAAGATTTAAGGAATCGTTCCGTGGATTTGCATTTCCTGAAATACCATAAGAGTATGGAGCGTTCGAGATATGTAATTAAACCTTGTTTGACATGGTAAGATCAAAGGTGTAATTCATAAAACTGCCATTATATTTTAAAGATTAAAAGCTTTAGAGACTACCATTTTCCACTAAAAAGAGCTCGATCATAATCCGTTGAAATGACACCATATAAAGTTATGGTTTGGGATAAAACCCAAGTTGTCCTTTCTTAAACATTGGTATGCTATGCATAAGAAAGATGTTTGCAACCAAAGTCGGATGAACCTGTATTTGTATGTTATTTCGAATAACTGTTAAGTATTCCTCCATAACATGGAAGACAAAAGTGTTTGTCACTTAGAACGTCAAGTTTCTTTGAGAAAGGATTTTTTTGTGAAAAGATAAGTGGGAGGACAATAAAACTTTGATAAGGTTAAAAAAACCTTAGCTGTATGTGCAAAGTTGCGCAGCGCCAAAAGTGTTCCGGAGGCAGCAACAATGCTCATGGCTCACGTGCCTCAAAGGTTGTGGTTACGGAGGTCAAAGTTTCTATTGAACCAAGTAGGTCGGGTAAACAATCAAATACCAAGATTTGAGGGTTGAATCATTATTTGAGAATAATGAACGGACTACATGCAAAGAGGCGATGATGGGCCCTGACTCCGTAAAATGTCTTAAAACCCTAAAATCCGTGATAGTTCCATACACGAGAAATCAAACTTTGAACTTGAAGGACCCTCGATAAAGGTGTAAGACCTTACAGTCATGTTTGGATCTATAAATAGACATGGATGTTTCACATCTATGAAATAGTCGATATCTTGGGAAAGAGTTCACAACAATGTTCAAAGGTTGACTATGACAAGATTTGATCTGTCATAGCGATATCTAGTCTAGACGGATTAGTGTAGCAACCACTACACATAATTTTGTTATGTGATAGTTGAATAAACAAAACAAGTTCTTCTAATAGAATTGTTACCTAGGACGTGTGCGTAACACGGTCCAAAGGGTTTTGTTAATTCAAAGGATGCTAAAAAGTATGCAAACTACAATGGTTGAAGTAAGCATCGCGGAGTTGGAATCTTCACTATGATGAAACTGTTAAAAGAGTTTAATTTCATCGGAGACAATGAAGATGCTTGCATTTGCAAGAAATTAAGTGGGAGTGCTAAGACATGTTTGTAATACATTATGTGGAAGACATATTGTTGATTGGAAATGATGTATCTTTTATTAACACATATTAAGAATTTCATCCCGATGAAAGACTTAGGCAAAACCCAAATATTTGGCATCAATAGACGCTAATATGGTTGTGCCTAAAGTACATAGATGATGTATTGAATGAGTTCAATATAGAAACTACAAGAAAGGTTCTTGTCGCATAGAAAGGGTTGAATGAGTTCAATATTGATGATATATTCAAGTGTATTGACACTTGGTAAGTGAAACAAAGATTCAAGTATAGATTGATACTTGATGTATGAAATCACAAAGAGTATTTATATCTAAATGTTATGAGCATATACCAGAATGATTCATAAGATGATCATTGGACGATAGTAAGGATATTCTTATGATATTTTGGAAGAACTAAGAGTATATTATTTTGTAGAAGTGACAAATAGATGGTTAGTTCATTGTAAAAGTACTACATTGATACTAGTTTTGTCACAAATTACAAATTAAGTTTATCTCAATCTAAACTAAGGGTGGCACAATATAATGGAAAGTAAGTTCCATAATGGATTTGGATGAGTTCCAAAGTTAAGACATTGTGACAGATATTACAACAAAAGGCTAAGTATATGACTGCTATTATAGCAGCTAAAGAGGGCATTTGTGTCAAGTAATTTGTTATCAAACTAGGTGTAGTTCACAACGGGATAATACTATGAAGATATATTGTACGACAATATTATCAACATGTTTTAACCCTAAAGAACTAAAGGTCTCACCAAAGGACCAAATTTATACAAAGCCATCTCATTAGAGAATGAGTGATGCATAGAGACTCAAAGACATGCAATTACACATGGACCTGGAAGTGTTAGATCTGGAGATCAGTTGACCACTAGCAATCGCGTACATACAAAACTGGAAAGCCATAGGTGTTGAATACACAAAGCTTTGAAACTAGATTATTGACTCTAGTTTAAGTGGGAGACTGTTGGACATATGCCCAAGAGGCAATAATAAAGTGGTTATTATCATATCTTCATGCTTATGATAAATGTTTACATACCATGCTATAATTGTATTAACCGGAAACATTAATACTTGTGTGATTTGTAAACATAAAAGAGTCCCTAGTAAAGCCTCTTGTTAAACTAGCTTGTTGGTTAATATATGATCATGGTTTCCTGATCATGAACATAGATATGTTATTAACAACAGGGTCATATCATTAGGAGAATGATGTGATGGACATACTCCTATAGTTAAGCGTAGCATAAAGATCAAGTCATTTAATATAGTTCATTTGCTATAAGCTTTCTGATACATAGTAACCTAATTCCTTCGACCATCAGATCATGTTAATCACCATCACCAGAAGGATGCTTTGATGACATCAAACACCACACCGTAACTGGGTGGCTATAAAGGTGGCATTGAGTGTTTGGAAAGTATGGGTTGAGGCACATGGATCAATAGTGGGATTTGTCCATCCATATGACAGATAGATATACTCTGGTCCCTCTCGGTGGAATGTCATCCAATTAATTTGCAAGCATGTGACTGGCTCACAAGGGATCACAATCACGGGAACGAGAAAAGAGTACTTATCGGTAACGAGGTTGAACTAGGTATGCAGAGATACCGACGATCAAAACCTCGGATAAGTAAACTATCGTGAGACAAAGGGAAATTGGTATCGTATGTAAGTGGTTCATTCGATCGCAAAGTAATCGTAGAAATATGCGGGAGCCATATGAATTTTTAGATTCCTCTATTGGTTATTGATCAGAGAAGTGTCTCGGTCATGTCCGCATAATTCACGAACCATACGGAGACACACTTAAGGATTCGATGTTGTTGTGTAGTTATGGAATGATGAGTAAGAGACCGAATGTTGTTCGGAGTCTCGGATGGGATCCGGGATATCACGAGCAAATCCGGAATGGTCCGGAGAATGAGATTCATATAAGGAAAGTCCTGTTTCGGACTTCGGGAATGATTCCGGTGTTTTCACCAGGAATGTTCTAGAAGGGTCCGGAAGGTCCGGCACTCCGGAGGGGAAGGGTACATGAATGTGTCATTACAATGTGGAATGGCTGCATCATGTACTAGGTCACTTGGCTGGGCAAAGTAAAGAGAGAAATCAAATCGAAGTTTGAAAGTCAAACGCCAATTTGAAAAAGTCAAATCTCAAGTTTGCTTGGTGGAGGAAGAGTAGGAAACCTACTTGGGGAAGAAGTCCCCTCCCTCCACCCGCCGGCCAAGGAGGAGGAGTTGGAGGAGGACTCCCTCCTCCCAAGCCGCACCCTCCCACCTATATAAGGAGGGGTGGGGCTACCCCTCTCCTACACACCTTAAACCCTAGCTCCTGGCGCCACCACCTGCTGCTGCCACCGCCTAGGGCCTCCTCCCAAGTCGCCGACTAGGGTTTCCCTAAACCCTAGACGCCGGCTACACCCCTTCCCTTGGTGCTTATAAACCGTAGATCTCCAAGGCACCTCTCTTGCTCCAGCATACTCGCTCTGGCTTAAGGCGAAGCCCTGCGAGATCTCCCCTCTACTTCTGACACCGCGCCGTCGTGCTACCAGAATCGCGAGGAGAGTGCTACAACCTCCGCTGCCTGCTGGAACAAGGGAGAGGAAGGTCTTCATCGAAAGCGATGTGACCGATCGCGAGCGCTGCCGGAGCATAGCCGGAAGGATCGTCTACGCGATCTTGAGATCGGAAGTGTACGACTACATCATCCACGAGAATCTGCTCTCGTTAACCGCTTTGGATCTTTGAGGGTTAGTACTCTATCGAATCGTTGCTGCAATCTAGTAGATAGATCTTGGCTTGTGTGTGTTCATGCGATAGAATTTTTTTGTTTTTCATGCTACGAACCCCTACACTACGGGACAGAAGTGATCATAAAGAACCAAATAGTAGATATTGCCCACCAATGCCTCTTTCTTTAGTTATCCCATTACTACTCAATTTAGTTGTTTAGGTACATCATTACTCAAAGACTTTTCACAAACCCTACACATGCAATTCTAGGACTCGCATGGCTCAAACAACTCCTGTAGTAATGGCTCATAGGTTTGAGGAAACAAGCTTCAGTGGGGTTTAAAAGTAAAGGCTATGCAATACTTGGGATTTAATTTTATTCGTGACGCTATTGCACAATCATATACAGCATATGCAACAAGAAAACAAGGCATGCCATGATGTAATGATGCACAATTTACACGGTATAACATAGCATGGCATGTGTAAGGTGTGGGATACAAGAATAAAACATCTTATTATGTTTTTAGTCATGTTTGCTCCCATAAACATTGCTGTATACATAATATTAATATGATGCATGCTTCAATTCATATCATGGAATGCATAGTTAGAACGTTCTCATTGAGCTAATCGATTTAAACATATCATTTATCGAATTTGGAGTTACGGATTTAAAGTTATGTAATATTTAAGAAATAACATTTGTTAACAATTAAATTATTTTGAAATATTAAATTGCTCAAATGATATTTTAAATAGAATATTAATATTCCTGGCATTTTTATGATTACAAAACATAAATCATTTTCAATATTTGGAATTAGTAATAAAAAGATACCATTTAATGATTAATAAAGCATTTATTAACCTCCAACAATATTTATTATTTTTCAACATGTGGCAAATTAAACATAGGTCATGTGCATGTTCAGAATTTAAAAACAAACAAAATTGGTGTTTTTGAGTATTCCCCAAAATAGAACAGAACATATTTAAAAATGTGTCGAAGTTTCAAATGGTTTTAATTAGGTGTTTGAAAATGGCAGAGTTTTAGTTAAAACATTCTGATTTCAACTGGCTGTGAAGGGATATCTGTTGGGAATATGAAAATTTTGATAAGAGAAAAGTTTTTGAGGAGGATGAGCTCTACAACTTTCATGTTGTAAATATTTTCAAAATCGACAAGCTAGTATGAGTTTTGGAGTGGTTTTGGAGACCAACTGATAACATGAAAAACTAGAGCAAAAAACTGTTAACACATGCCGTTTTGGATGGACCCTAGAGGCAAATATGGAACGGATTTGAACCCACCATAGAAGAATTATTTGTAGAAAAGGGCGAGACATAAAATTTTCATGTTGACGACTTTCACAGAGTCGGACGAGAACACAAAGATCTGAAGAGGTTTTGACAGCATAGTAAATACTAAAGCAAAAATTGCCAGAAACTTTATATTTGTTTCTGAGTTAAGAGGATGATGTTGACCAATCTGGACAAAATTAGACTTAGTGACAATGTAATTAATTGTAGACGAAGACGAGTTCTTCCACTTTTATCAAGAAGTCATATGCTGATTAGGAAGGGAACATACTCTTAGGGCGGGGTTTTGTTGGCATAAATAAAAATGAAAATTGTTTTTCTGAATTTTTGTTAAGTGTCGAATCTGAACTCTGAATTTTGTCTGGGATTTGCGAGATCGAGCAAAGTTTCAAGGATGATTGCGGGAGACTGGATGCATATATTGGGGAGCCGTCTGTGCTGGTGTGCATAAGGAAGAACAAGGAACAATGGTCGTCAAGGAAGTGTCGCCGAAGCGAGGTTGCGTCGACGGGAAAAAGGCGCGGAAGAGAGACGAAAACGAGTACTCTGACTGACGAAACTGAATCCCAGAAAGGTGTCATGTTTAACTGAATTTGGCGTTGATAGACAAACAAGAAGAGCTAACTGGCGATGAAGATTGCGAGCACATCCGGGATCGAAACGGAGCTCCGTTTGTTGCTATGGAAAGCTGATTGAACCAAGAACAATCTCAGGTGAAGATTAATGCCGAAGGTTGACTGTGGAAGCCGAGAGGTGAGTGGGTTTAGAGGCCAAAAAACTGGATGTTAGCTGAAATGTTTTTGCAGTAGAAAATTGCGAGGTGTGCTTGTCTTCAAGCATCGATATTGAGCTCTTATGTGGATGGATCTAGGCACCGTTTGAAGCCAAAGGTTGATGGAGATGCCCTCTTCAATAGCATGTTCTAGGTTAGCCGGAGGGGATCATGGGGGTGGCGCATATGCTGCTACTATTTCCTGTAGGTACGCGCGCATGGCAGGGATGCTTCAGCGACGACCACGAATTGGGTTAGAGGAGGCGCGGGAAGGACAGGGAAGAGATGGGGGGCCTCACCTCGATCGATTCTGGGGGTGGGATCAGCCGGAGAGGTTCGGGATGGCGTTGATTGATGGCTGCAAGTGCATAGATCATTTGTAGCTAGTTTCGAAGTTAAGATGTCGATCCCATAGGAAGCCCAAAGGTAAGTGTTTATGGGTGAAGTCTCTATCACACCCGAAGTTGTCACAGGTTTTCGAGTGAATTGACTGCAAGCATTAAAATAAGAATAAAGTTTGGATTAAAGGAATGTGTTTAAATAAAACTAGAATGTAAACTTCAAAAATAAAAAGCATAAAAATAAAGAACGATTTGTTTGTTGTTTTCTGCAGATGACAAAGTAGGCGCGGGGAGATTCAGTTCATGATGATAGTGAATATGCCAGGTGGATGAGTGATAAGTGTAACAATTATAATCTTATAAGTATGTGTGTAGGCGAGCAATCCATAATTAGCCGGAACTTCTCTTGATAGATTTCATCCCAACTTCAATAATCCTACTAGCCTGTTACCACAACCATGGTCAGTCACTAGACGATTAAGATCCTTCAGACTGCTTAGCAATTAAGCTCCTTGGATCGGACTAATGCAATAAGCTCGGAGGCTCGTCATGATCCTCGAGTCAAACTAGTTTTGCATTGATATCCCCGTGTCACTCGGGGGTCGCCGGTTTGCTAGCGAACAAAATTCTATCTATGTAGAACAAAACATCATGTTGTCTGGGCCCTTAATTGAACAACATGCATTAAGCATCCCACATATAGTCAAGCACACATAATATAGTAATTAAAATCAACCACAAACTTAATGGAAATTATATAGGCACATCATATCTCACCAATCCCTTACATCTCTCACACCCAAGGAAACTTACTCACACATGAGAGAAGAAAGCATCATCGATATAATTAAATAAGGGGAGTTCTTCTTGATATTAATGTGGAGATCCACAATAAAAATAGAAATAAATCCAACACAATTCAAGATAGAAAGAACAATCTCAAACCCTAATCTTACAAGGTGGAGATGTTTCTCTCTCTCTCAAGTACAAGTAATGGCTATGGAGGTGTGGTGGCTAGGAGATCGAAGATCATGGAGCGAGATGAAGAATGTCTTCCCCTTCTTCTCCGAATCTTTTGTTTCTCCCTTCTGGATGGGATGGCGACTCGTGTGTTATGTTTTCTTCTTCGACCTCTTCACTAAAGTTGTCCCTTTTAACAAGACGGAGCTGATGGCAACTATACGGCCGAAAAAATACTCCCGCCGTATAGTTGCTCGTTAAAGCTATTGTATGCTCCCGTTGATTGCTTCCAAAACGAGACTTGCTTGTTTTCGTCAGAATATTGTGTTTCTTCTGTTAAAACCCTCTATTGATATTCAGAACTTGAAAAACACATTAAAACCCAAGTTTTCTTTGCTATCAAAGTATTAGCATTTGGTAAAGCTAGAAAACCATCAAATCCAAACAAAAACCATTGATAGAAACCATAAAAAATGTGTCGAATCTCACAGCTATCAATTCCCCCAAGCTTAGATGTTGCTCGCCCTTGAGTGACAAGGAAATAAGAAAGGATAGTGGAGATTCGATACTTAAATAAAAGAACTTACAAGCTCGAATTGGTGTCAAATTCTTTTCTTTATAATTCCTGCAATCTTAAACATGATCATACAAGTATTCACAAGATTGCAGTGAGTTCACTTCCTAACCACGTATATCTTGCTAGCAATTAAATCATATGCCCGAGCGAGTGTCAAAAGTTTAGCTAGGAAAGTGAAACAAATCCTTATTGAGAGTACTCAAGTTTCTCACTTATTGAGAGATGAAAACTTTTTTCTCTTGTTCCTTTAATCAATTAAGAGTACTCAAGTTGGCACCAAAAACATTTAATTTAAGAACAACTCATCTACTCCCACGTCAAAATTTCAAGACTGTCAAAGCACATTTTTTCCTTTCCTTGTTTTTCAAAAACTTCAGCTCTTTCATAGAGAAATCATGCCACTGTTTTTAACATGTTAACTGGGACTGTGTTGTGCACTCGTGACCATGCCAATAGATAACTGTTGAGCAATAGAGGGTCAGAGGAGTACTACTACTTCACTTGGAACATGAAACCATGAGGAGACTAAAATTTTACCCGTCATAGCATTATAGCTATAGACGTTTACATAGCTAAATAGCTAAAATCAAGTGGTTTCCCACATTTAGATCATTCGTTGGCCAGCGGAGTTAATAGTTCCCCATGGAGTACGACGGTGTTATAGTGACATGCCTAAATCAATATCCTACTGTAATTATTAGAAAAATATGTGGCATAATCTCTACTACTACTAAGCATCCATTTTATCAGATAATTTCATTAAAGGGTGCTATCGAGTCTATTTACATTAAGATCAATGGGATTGAGTAGTTTTTAACATCAAATCCTTTGGAATAAACATGGACTCAAGTCATCTCTTGGATGCCTTTTTCTTGTTGTAAATATGTCAAAAATATTTCAACCAAGTTCATTTCTAATTGTTTCAAAGCTAAAAGTGGACATTTGAAAAGGAATATAATTTATAGGATAACAAGCTAAGTGGGGAGTGACTGAAGTGCAATCGAGTAAATAATTGTATGATCAATTGAAAGTTGCAGAAGAGGTGATGAAAGTAATGTGATACATACTCTTGCTTGCTTCGTTCTCGTACTTGAGTCGAATCCCCTCTATATTTTCCTATTGCCAAGTCACCTGAAATTGAGCAATCTCTGAGAAAAACAAAGAAACAATTTTTGTGTGTTTTTGGTTTAAGAATGCAAACTGAAAGTAGACATGCTATTCTTGGAAAATAAAATGTATCAAAAAAAGAAATAAAAATATGAATGCAAGTTTTGAGGTTTTCAAACCTCCCCCAAGCTTAGGCTATTACCATGCTTAGTTGTTGCCGTCATTTGGCGGCGGATACGGGTGCTGCTGATAGTAGTCGAGGAAGTTGGTCATGAAGTGACTAAAGCTGCGAGTTAAGGCACTCACATCATCACTCACTGCATGCGGAGTCTGGTTGATCTCCCCAACACGCTAGTTGAGCTGCAGAAAATCTTGATAGGGGACATTGTTGAACCCCTACTGCTGTTGTTGCTGATTGGGCCATGGGTCCCAAGGTTCCTCTTGCTGTTGCTTTTGTCCCTCCCAGGAAGGGTTGTATTCCTGCTCCTGCTGCTGCTCCTGCTCATCCTGCTGCTCTCCTTCTTCATCTTCCTCGGTGTCAGGATAGAGTGTTGCCATGATCTCCGTCACTTGATCCTTGGCGAGGATCCAGTTGTTCCTCCCTTTAACCACGAAGGCTCGTGGTCAAGGCAATGGGACCTGCTCATCCTGTGCAACGTCAAGATAACCAAATTGATAGGCTCTGAGCCTCCTGTTAGCTCGGTATACACCGAGGAAGCCATAAATAGCTATATATTTTACATACGTAAGTATGGAGCCATCAATAGGTTGCACAATAGGAATTGCAATTCCAAGAGCTTGGACTAGGTAGGTTACCAGTCCACCAATGCGAATATCACCTTTCTTTTTGTTTCTCTGGTGGCGGAGGTGCTGGAGGAATATAGCTGCAGGAGTGGGACTCTACGGTGCATTAGGGAAGAGTCCCTTGGTGATCATAGCCATGTCTGCATTGTCCATAGAGCTGGTATCTCCTCTTCCTAACAAAGTGTTAGCAAGAAACAAAGCAAAGTAACAGATGGTTGGGTTCTGAATGGTGGACATCTTCTTCTGGTAGAAGTCCCTGCCACCATTAATAGAAATAACCTTCCAAGTTTCTCCACTTGAGACTCTATACAAGTTTGTAACAGTTGATTCCCCTTCTTGAGGGAATCCATAAGCTTCACAAAATTGTTGAAAATTGATTTGGTATGGCCGCTGGTTGACGGTGAAACCCACTGTGCATGCATTACCTTTCTCCTTGTATTCGTCGTAGAAGGAGGCAAGGAACTCATGGGTGAGCTCGGCGTAGGTGTAGTGGCTTGCATAGGCGAGGTTGGATAGCCCTGCATTTGCACATAAGTGGTCGAAGTCCGCCCTCAACCTTGCTGAGATGAGAAAGCTGATGTGGACATCCCTTCTATTGATACAACCGTTGTACCTACAACTACACACATACAAGGACCCATCACAAGATCTCGTGCCAAACAACTTAACTATCAGGTACTTTCGTTTCTTGGAACTCTTCCTCACATACATGAGAATACGATGCTGCCTAAATCAGATGTATTTCTTACTCTTAGGAATGATGGACCAAGCATGGATGAGAGGGACAATCATTGGAGTATGGCCATGCATGGAGATGGCAGCAAGCGTGTGATGATCCAAGAGAAGGCCACGGATGAAGATTTCAGAACTTTGAGGCCACCATAATGAAGAAAGAAGGCTTGGACGAAATATTCAAGATCAATACTTCACGAATTCGTCCATAGCTTAATATGGTGCTGCGACACCTTTATTTTGGGCCAGGCCCATGTAATTTTCGCAGGATTTTAATTAGCCACTTTTTAGAGTCCATATTTGAGGGGAAAAGGACTTCTAGGGTTGGATTCGGCCACCACTTCCATGGCTGGCCGAAACCCCACCTTTTCACCCTTAAATACTCCCCATAGCCGTCACCCTAGACTCGGATTTTGTTTAGACATTAAGTTAGCCATCGCAGCAACTTCGCCAAGGCTCGAGCGTCGCAGAGGACTCTTGTCCTTCGCGCCTATTCAGGATCCCACCTTTTCAATAAAGCTTTCCTTTTAATCCGCAATATCTTGATTGGAATATTGGTTCTTACTTGTTGTCGATTTCAGGTAGGAATTAAGACCCTCGCTGGTCAGGCTGATCGTGTTCCCGCAGGATCAGTAACCTCCAGGAGATTGGCCTAGCGATTGCATTGGCGCTCGTGCTCGCACGTGTAGTCGGATCGTCAAGCCCGAACTCCACCAAATCGATTATCATCATCTCATCGAAAGATCGGACACCTTTGCCCTATCAAGTGGTATCAGATTTCAGGTTGCTCGGTGAGATTTTACTATTTTCGTAGATTAGATCTGTTTTTACCTATAACCCACGAAAAAGCCAAAAACACAGTTAGAGTTTAGATCCATCCCATAACCAATCTACGCTCGCATTATCTTTTCAGTTTTTGCATTGTTGAATTTGTGTCTATATCGTCGCGTCGAGTTGCTGGTCTTAGTGTCTCGTCCCTTATAGTTTCGAGTTCTGATCATAGTATTCACCGCCACACTCGCCGATCACCGCCACCATATTCCGCCGCCATATACCCTGCCACGATAAACCCTAATACTCCGCCACCGCCTTCCTACCGCGACACAGATTCGATCAGTTTCCTGCCGTGGTACGAGTCCGAGGAGAGTTATTGTTTCCTAGTTATTTCTTTTTACTTTCCTTCTTTGTTGTTTCCGTGTTCAGCTAAAGTCCGTGTCGAGCTAAGAGTCCGGTCGTAAGTCCAGAAGGAGAGCAAAAAAAAAATTCTGGCTATACTGTTTTTCGACCCCGGGGATCACTTTTCTCCATCGGCCGTTATAGCAATATTTTTTTGGCGTCTGCGCGCTTTCTCGAGCAAAATAAAAAATTTCGAATTTTTTTTTGGGGCTAACCTATTTTTAGACCCCGTAGATCAGTTCTAGACACTCTCCATCATAGTTATTTTCCACCTCTCGGTTCGCTTTTCAGGGTGCCATATCATCATACATTGCTTGTTGTGACGCGTCGTGACATCGTTGGTGATCTAGGCTCGCGTCTCTAGTACGGTCTAGCCTAGGACCAGCACAGTACCGTCGTTGAGCATTCTTTCAACTTTTGCATTGCTGTTTTGATAATTGCTAACCCCCTTTGCTAAGCCTTCCCAGAGCTCCACAGATATTCTCCACGTGCGGTGTCTCGACTCCTGGTAATCGCTTGGCTCAATCTCTGGACCCACTGATCCTCGCGGTTGTTCGCCTTTTCCTGCTGTTTGGTAAGAACCTGTAAGAGCTTCGTATATTGCTTGACGGATTACGCGTGACTTCCACCATCTTTCCGTAGTATATACCTGTGCTTTTTAAAGGACTAACCATGACAGATACTTCGTGGAACCCTGCCACCATGACGAACGAAGAACTACATGCCCACTTCTCCAAGCTCTTGGTCAGTCGCGCTGAAGACGTGGATACACGCCTAGGGGAGTTTGACACCAAGCTCACCAACGCCGTGGACAAGATCGATGGACTCGAGAAATCCTTCAACGCCAAGCTTGACGCTCGGTTCAAGGAGATCTTGAACATCGCCCGCACCACACCGTGCCGGCGGCAGCGCATTCCGATCACGGGTGACTGCTGGTTCGCTTTCGCCGCACCAGCGGCTACGCTGCGGTGACGCACCTCAGACTTCCGCCGGCTGCCATCGCGACATTGGGGATGACGACGGTACTACTAATGACCCGATGACGACGATCTGTTGATGAGGAGGTTGAACAACCTCCACAGTAGCTGGCCGTCCCGACATTACTACCGCAACGCCGACCACGATGCGTGATGATGATCATGTTGCAAAGCTTAAATTAAATATTCCATCTTTTGAGGGTAAATATAATCCTGATGCATATCTTACATGGGAGATGGAAGTAGAACAACGTTTTGCATGCTTAAAATATCCTGAGAATATGTGTGTTAGTGCTGCTACATGTGAATTTACTAAATTTTCTTCCCTTTGGTGGTCTGAGTATTGTCATTTAAATCCTACTACTATTCCTAGTACTTGGACTGCTTTAAAAACTGCTATGCGTGTTTGTTTTGTACCTCCCACATATCAACGTGATTTACTAAAGAATCTGACACGTTTAGAGCAAGGGAAAAATTCTGTAGAAGAGTATTATCATTGATGGAGGGAGTTGTAATAATCTGTCTAGTGTTGACATGGTAGAGAAGCTTGCGCTTCCAACAAGACAACGCCCACATTCTTATTACATCCAATGGTTTGAGAGTTCTCGCAAGATCAAGGTAACAAGAACGGTACGCGTGCATTTTACTATTGGTACATATTCTGATTTTGTTGATGGTGATGTTGTACCTATGCAAGCTTGTTCTTTGTTACTTGGTAGACCATGGCAATTTGATAGAGAATCTGTTCATAATGGAAAAACTAATCACTATTCTCTTATGCATGATGGAAAGAAAATTTGTCTAAAACCTATGACTCCCAAACATATTTTAAAAGATGATCTTGCTAGAGCTAGTAGAGCTAAAACTGAGGAGAAAAATAAAAGTGAGAATCATATTGTTGCTGCAGATTTTATACCACCAAAGAACACTAAATCTGATTCTACACATGCTACTGAAATTCGTTTAAAGAGTCCATGTATGCTTGCAAATAAAATTGATATTGCTGAACTAGATGTAAACAATACTCAATGTTATGCAATTGTGTGCAAAGAGGTTTTGTTTTCATTTGAGGATATGCCTCCTTCTTTGCCACCCGCTATTGCTAACCTTTTGCTGGAATATGAGGACGTATTTCCCGCTGAGCTGCCACCAGGACTACCTCCTATTAGAGGAATTGAGCACCAAATTGATCTAATTCCTGGTGCCACGTTGCCCAACGGCGCGCCATATAGAACCAATCCAGAGGAGACAAAGGAGATACAACGCCAAATTCAGGAACTACTCGACAGAGATCATATTCGTGAGTCCCTTAGTCCCTGTGCTGTTCCTATTATTTTGGTACCTAAGAAAGATGGTTCTTCGCGCATGTGTACTGATTGTAGAGCTATCAATAATATTACTATTCGATATCGTCATCCTATTCCACGTTTAGATGACATGCTTGATGAATTGAGTGGCTCTACCATGTTTTCTAAAGTTGATTTGCGTAGTGGTTACCACCAGATTCGTATGAAATTAGGAGATGAATGGAAAACAACATTTAAAACTAAGTTCGGTTTATATGAGTGGTTAGTAATGCCGTTTGGTTTAACTAATGCACCTAGCACTTTCATGAGATTAATGAACGAAGTTTTACGTGCTTTCATTGGATGTTTTGTGGTAGTCTACTTTGATGATATTCTGATTTATAGCTAATCTTTAGAGGATCTGTTATGGGGTAACCCCTTGGGGTGGCCCGATCTTTCACGAATTTCCACGAGAGACGAGGGGAAAGCAGTGGTCGGGGGAAGAACGGGATGAAAACCACGAACACACGCACGCAAATCATGATACACGCCGATCTCTCACGCCGGTGGCAACCGGTCCAACATAATCTCTAGGATTGGTGTTGGGCGAAGCTCTCTCTCCACGCCAACAACGGGGGACGAGGTGCTTGGTGAGATCTTGACGACTTGGGGGCGAGAAACTGAGAACCCAAGGCCTTGTACAACTTGAACGCACTAGGCAAGATCCAAGAGGAGGGTGGATAATAGGGTACCCCTTGGTAGGAGCATGAGACCAATAGATTGAAAGATCCTCAAAGGGGTATCCTTAATCTATTATTATCCAAGTCTAGAGTTTACAATGGAGGGTGGGGGCTATTTATAGGCCAACCACATAAACAGGGGTAGTTTAGGAACAAAAAGCGAAATATAGAGAGGGTTACAAGGCGCTGGGCCGTCTTAGCACGATCAGGTCCACACACATCCGGTAGTACCGGTCCAGCACGACCGGTAGTACCGGTCAGCCGGTAGTACCGCTTCCAGGGCCGGTAGTGCCGCTTGCCGACCTGGGACTTGCGCTGGTGTCGTCGGTTGGTGGCGGTAGCAGTAGTGATGGCGTCGTCTGTAGTACCGGGCGGTCTGGTAGTACCGCCAAAGGATGAGAGTATTTGGCTTATGGCGCTGCTGTCATTGGTGGCGGCAGGGATTGTAGTGGCTGGCGTAGTAATGGTCGGTGCACGGTAATAGTACCATGACAGAGAGCATTTGGTCTCTTCTGCTGGTGCTCCTCCGTACTGTGGGTCCTTCTCTTCGTACCTGATGATGCACAAGGTATGCGTATGAAGTAGCAGGCCATCCAATGGTGTATCGAAGTCACGCAAGGAGAGGAGCGAGTTCACCTTAGCTTGAAGGAGTTTGGCTCGGGCGCGAGTCATGGGTCCACTTGGGGAGCTCGTGGGGGTAGATGTAGTAGCGGTCGTAGGACAGGCTGCATCAGCTCCCCCCCTTGGGAAAGAGTCGTCCTCGACTCTTCAACTTTCTCAACTTCATCTTCTCCATGGTAGGGTGAGAGATCCTTGACATTGAATGTCGAGCTCACAAGATACTTTGATGTTGGGATATCGATGATATAGGCGTTGTTGTTGATCCTCTTTAGCACCTTGAATGGTCCATCACCTCTTGGCTTGAGTTTGGAGTCGCGTTCCTTGGGGAAGCGGTCTTTACTCAAGTGTATCCACACAAGGTCGCCTTCTTCGAAGATTATCTCTTTCTTGTTCTTGTTTAGCCTTGATTCTTGGCGAAGGACTTGTTGCTCGATAGTAGCTCTTGTGTCTTCATGGAGTTTCTTCATTGTTTGGGCACGCTTGACAACGTCCATATTGGCACGTTCATGAAGTGGAAGTGGGAGGATATCGAGCGCGGTGAGAGGCTCGAAGCCATAGACGATCATGAACGGGCTCCTCATGGTGGTGGAGTTCTTTCCGCGGTTGTAGGCGAACTCGGCGTGTGGAATACATTCCTCCCAGTCCTTAAGTTTCTTCTTTATCAACACCCGGAGGAGTGTGCCAAGACTTCGATTGACGACCTCGGTTTGTCCATCGGTTTGAGGATGCGAGGCGGACGAGAAGAGGAGCTTGATGACGAGCTTGGCCATGATAGTCTTCCAGAAGTAGCTCATGAATTTTACGTCGCGGTCGGAGACGATTGTTCTTGGTACACCGTGTAGCCGAATTATTTCCCTGAAAAACAAATTGGCTACATGTGAAGCATCATCGGTCTTATGGCACGGAATGAAATGTGCCATTTTTGAAAAGCGATCTACTACTACAAATATAGAATCATGTCCATGTTTAGATCTAGGCAAGCCTAACACAAAGTCCATGCTAATGTCCGACCAAGGTGTATGAGGAATCGGCAATGGCATATAAAGACCAAAGGGGTTGGACTTAGACTTAGCTTGGATACATGTAGTGCATCGTTGGACGTGGCGCTTCATCTTTGGCCAAAAGTAGTGAGTGGAGAGCATGTCATACGTCTTGTCACGGCCAAAGTGACCCATAAGGCCTCCACCATGGGACTCTTGAAGAAGCAAAATTTGGAGAGACGACTTCGGAATGCAAAGCTTGTTTTGTTTGAAAAGAAAACCCTTATGCAAATAGAAATCATCAATCCCTTTGTCTATTGAACATTTTGCAAAAATTGGTCCAAAGAAAGTGTCGGACGCGTACAAAGATTTTATGTCATCAAGACCCAAGACATTTACTTCGAGTCGTGTAAGAAGGCTTGTGTTTTTGCGAGACAAGGCGTCCGCTACCACATTTTCTTTGCCCTTCTTGTATTTGACAATGTAAGGAAAAGACTCCATGAACTCAACCCATTTTGCGTGCCTTTTACTCAAATTGGCTTGGCCCTTAAGATACTTCAACGACTCATGGTCGGAATGGATGATAAATTCTTTGGGCCAAAGATAGTGTTGCCACACTTGAAGAACTCGAACCAAGGCAAAAAGTTCTTTGTCATAAATGGGATAGTTAAGGCGTGCGCCATCAAGTTTCTCACTATGGTATGCAATAGGACGCCCATTTTTCATAAGGACGCCACCAATGGCAATACCACTAGCGTCACATTCAATCTCAAAGGTTTTTGTGAAATCTGGTAATGCAAGAAGTGGTGCTTCGGTGAGCCTCGTTTTGAGCTCATCAAACACCTTTTGTTGTGCTTTTCCCAAACGAATGTGACATTTTTCTTGGTCAATTCGTTGAGGGGGCAAGCAATGGTAGAAAAGTCTTTCACAAAACGATGGTAAAAGCCAGCCAAACCATCAAAACTACGAAGTTCACTAACATTGGTAGGGATGGGCCAATCTCGTATGTCCTTAACTTTTGAGACATCAACTTCAATGCCATTAGAAGACACAACAAAACCAAGGAAAATCAGCTTGTCTTTTGCAAAAGTGCACTTTGGGAGATTAGCATAAAGCTTTTCATGATGAAGGATTTGAAGGACCTCCTTAACATGAGTAACATGCTCCTCTAGTGACTTGCTATAGACAAGGATGTCATCAAAGTAAACAACTACACTCTTCCCAATGAGAGATATCAAGATGTGGTTCATGAGGCGCATGAAGGTAGATGGGGAATTTGATAAGCCAAAAGGCATAACCAACCATTCATAGAGACCAAGCTTGGTCTTGAAGGCGGTTTTCCACTCATCACCTTCAGCCATGCGAATTTGATGGTAACCACTACGAAGATCAATTTTCGAAAATATAGTGGCTCCACATAACTCATCAAGCATGTCATAAAGACGCGGTATAGGATGTCGATAACGCACGGTGAAAAGCATTGATTGGACGGCAGTCCATGCATAACCGCAACGTATCATCCGTTTTTGGAACTAGAATCACGGGGACCGCGCTTGGGCTAGTGCTTACTTGGATCAAACCTTTGGAGATGAGTTGGTTGATTTGACGTTCTATCTCCTTCGTCTCTTCCGGGTTCGTGCGATACGCGGCGCGGTTTGGGAGCGGTGCGCCGGGTATGAGGTCGATGCGGTGCTCGATTCCACGAAGAGGAGGTAGTCCATGAGGAAGCTCGTCGGGAAATACATCTTGGAATTCCTGCAAAATAGCCATCAAAGAAGGAGGAACATTTGTCAAGTCATTAGTTCCTTGCGCTAGTCCCTTGCAAATAAGGACATAGTGCAAGATGGATGGGTTGTTCCGCACTTCTCTCATCTCACTTTTGGTGGCAAGAAGAACACTCTTAGTTTTTCCACTCGAGTTTGGCTTGTGGCACGCACTCACTATGGTGTGGTTCTCTCGCTCACCACTCTTCTCACAAGGTGTTTTTGTGTATTGCGCCCTCTCTAAAGCCTTTGCATTGTCTGCAATTATTTGGCTAGGAGTCATTGGTTGCAACACACAAGTTTTATCAAGCCATTTGAAGGTATAAGTGTTTGAGTGACCATCATGCAAAGCACGCTTGTCATATTGCCACGGCCTTCCGAGCAACATATGGCAAACCGTCATTGGGACCATGTCACATTCCACCATGTCCTTGTAGGGCCCAATTGAGAACGTTACCGAGACGGTGTGCTTGATCTTGATGGATCCTTGGTCACTTAGCCATTGGATATGGTAGGGGTGTTTATGCGGATGGAGGGTGAGGTTGAGTTTCTCACACAATTCCGTGCTTGCAAGATTGTGGCAACTCCCTCCATCGATGACAACTTTGATGGACTTCCCATTGATGCCGGCACAAGTTTGGAAGATGTTCGAGCGTTGGTCTTCATTCTCATTGGCTTGTGTAGTTAAGACCCTCGTGACCACAAGCGATGGACTTGCGTCATGCTCACACACAAGAAGTTCTTGGTCCTCTTCCAAATGTTGCCTTGCCATGGCTTCCTTGACCCTTGCATCAAATTATTCTTCACTCAAGTATTCTTCATCGCCGTTGTCATGGATGAACAAAACTTTCTTGTTTCCACATGCGTTCGACTTGTGTCCTTTGCCTCCACACTTGTAGCACTCACCATTGAATGGTTGATCATCCCTTGTGTATTTGCCACTTGGGGGCTGTTTTCCTTGAGGAAGTGTTGGCTTGAATGGAAGCTTTGTGGTACTTGAGGAGCTTCCACTTGGTGTCGTTGGAGTAGTGGTTGGTGCTTTCTTGTAGGTGAAGTACGTATTTGGCTTGTTGTACTTGATGTCCTCTTGCACTTGACGCTCGGCCTTTGATGCGATGTGCACAAGCTCAACCGTGTTGTTGTACTTTTGGAACTCGGTGATGCGCTTGATGGGATGGTTCAAGCCATTGAGGAAGCGTGCCATTGTTTGTTCATCTCGCTCTTCAATGTTGGCACGGATCATGTTGAGATCCATTTGCTTGAAGTACTCTTCCACGGTCTTTATCCCTTGACTAAGCGTTTGAAGCTTGTTGAAGAGGTCACGCGTGTAGTGCGAAGGAACAAAGCGGGATCTCATATGAGCCTTCATATCTTGCCAAGTTGAGATTGGAGGCTCTTCTTTTGCTTCTCGAGCGAGTTGGACTTGTTCCCACCAAAGATTGGCATACTCATCAAACTCGAGGGATGCCATGGCCATCATCTTCTCATTGCTGTAGTTGTGCATGCGGAAGATCTTGTCAACCTTGAGTTCCCAAGAGAGATATTCTTCGGGTTCATTGGAACCGGTGAACTTGGGCATGGTGAATTTGAGCTTGCCGAAAGTTTCTTCTCCATTGCGGTTCCGGTTGCGGCGGTTGCCATGATTTTAGCGGTCATCATCATCATCCGAGCTCTCATGTCGTGCTTGGTGATGGTTGCGTTGCTCTTGCGGTTGTTGAGGTGCCGCGTTTGGTGGAGGAACTTGGTTTTGACGACGAGCTTGAGGAGCTTGCTCGTGTTGTTGGCACGGTTGAGGACGAGGAGGAGGTTGTGCATCCTCATGACGAGCTTGGGGAGCTTGATCTTGTTCTTGTCGCGGTTGATGCCGAGGAGCATTGTCTTGCGCCATGTGGCGAGGAGGACGTCGAGCCGCATGCGCAATGGGCTGCTCTCGTTCTTCTTGATGTGGAGGAGGCTCGTCATGATGATCATGATGTCGACGTTGACGTTCATGTCCGTGATGACGCCTTGGTGGATCTTCAAGTGCTTCACGTCGACAGTGATCTTGTTCGTCCTCTTCGGATGCTTCACTTGTTGTTGAAAGAACATGTTGACGGCGATGGGATTGGTGGTCCATGTGAGGTTGCTCTTTTTGAATCACAAGTGCCCTTGGTTGTGGCCGGTTCGCTTCACGTCGTGGAGGTCTTGCAGAGAGGTCACCATCATAGCTTGACGTTGCGGCATGTCGCGGAGATGGTACCGCTTGAGAAGAGCTCATGGATTGAAGAATGGGTCCATCCCGGTGCCTTGAAGCGTGACGGCGAGGTGCACTTGATTCACTTGAGGATTGCCGAGATGAGCTTGAGTCGCGCACGCGTGGCCTTCCTAGTCCATCAATGAGGCGTTGAAGCTTCTCATCCGTTGAGGCGAGTGCACGACTAAGAGCTTCATTTTGATGACCGAGGTTGTGTTGCATGGCATGCATTTGGCCACGGACTTCTTCGAAGCGGTTGTCGATGTTCTTGAATTCCACATGGGCCTCGCTAAATTGTTCATCTTGGCGCCGCTCAAGAGCTTCACAACGGTGGTTGAATTCTCCTCGGACCTTCCAATGGTCCCATCTTGTCATGAATTGTGTGTCGTCCTCCGGAGGTTGTGGTGGTTGGGATGGCTCGCCATTCCTGTCCATGATGCAAAGCCTACAAGGGTTGTATATGGAGAAAAAGGGTTCGAAGAGTGAGCCTTTTACCTCACCTTGGAGATTATATCAAACCAATTGCCACACAAAGGAGCGAACAACGTGCAAAGTGAAATGGCAAAGAAACTCACACACAAATATGCTACAACTCTCAAAAGCTTTTGGTGGAAGGTTAGGATTGTGGAAAACCAAACGAAACGATCCAAGCAAAAGGTTATTGTTCTACGTGGTAAAGAACCAAAGATCAAAAGCAAAAGGATACGATCTACAAAAACACGGAAAAACGCACACGTGGAGAAAAACAGGGTTAGCACGACTATGAAAATGAGCACAAAAGGTCCTAACGAAGACTACGCTCGGTTGTCGTGCCAACTCAAGGAGAGACCACAACTCGTTTGCCAAAAGAGGACAAGCAATAGATTTGTGCACTTGCCTTGGTGCACTCTTTTTTTCTCTTTCTTGGCTTACAAGCTTGGTATTCTCTTTGTATTGGGAGACTATGTATCTTTTTCTTTTTCTCTTTTTTTTGATTCTTTTCCTTTTTCTCCCTTTCTATGCTACTATGTTAACTTTTGTATTTGGCCTCGCACTCTCACTTTCCGAAGGCAAGTGCACAATGCTTAGACAAACACAAAATGAGTTGCTCTCATAGGATAGATACACACAAAGGAAGATATGGGGCTGTCAAAGGGACGCAAGTTATACCTTTGGTATTGTTGACGACTTGCATCCGTTGGTGGGGATGATGTTCGAGTGTCGCGGTGTCGATGAGCGCGTGTGACTTTGATGCGGAAGCTTGTGTTAAATTGGCGACAAACACGCGAAACACGAACAAATTGAAGATGGAAAGTCAGCAAACGAAGTTGAGGCGTCAAGAGAATAAGGAAAAGTTTACGTGGTAGCAGTAGTACCGCTCGATCTGGCGGTAGTAAATGCGGTAGTACCGCCTTTGAAACCTGGTAGTACCCCTGGTCACAGAACAGGAACGAGATCCAATTGACACAAACCTCAAATTCGTGGGAAATCTGACCAAAAGGCTGGGCTAGGAACAACAGGGGCTATAGATCGACTCCAAAATCAACAGATCTATGGACCAAAACCACGAAAAACTCACCAAATCCAAAGATTGATCCGAAGGCAAATTGGGGCTCTTTTTTGGTGGGATTTTCGATTTTAAGGTGGATAAAAGAAAAATTGGGGGGAAATTCGTGATCAACCTTGCTCTTGATACCAAGATGTTATGGGGTAACCCCATAAGGTGGCCCGATCTTTCACGAATTTCCACAAGAGACGAGGGGAAAGCGGTGGTCGGGGGAAGAACGGGATGAAAACCACGAACACACGCACGCAAATCACGATACACGCCGATCTCTCACGCCGGTGGCAACCGGTCCAACATAATCTCTAGGATCGGTGTTGGGCGAAGCTCTCTCTCCACGCCAACAACGGGGGACGAGGTGCTTGGTGAGATCTTGACGACTTGGGGGCGAGAAACCGAGAACCCAAGGCCTTGTACAACTTAAACGCACTAGGCAAGATCCAAGAGGAGGGTGGATAATAGGGTGCCCCTTGGTAGGAGCATGAGACCAATAGATTGAAAGATCCTCAAAGGGGTGTCCTTAATCTATTATTATCCAAGTCTAGGGTTTACAATGGAGGGTGGGGCTATTTATAGGCCAACCACATAAACAGGGGTATTTTAGGAACAAATAGTGAAATATAGAGAGGGTTACAAGGCGCTGGGCCGTCTTAGCATGATCAGGTCCACACACATCCGGTAGTACCGGTCCAGCACGACCGGTAGTACCAGTCAGCCGGTAGTGCCGCTTGCCGACCTGGGACTTGCGCTGGTGTCGTCGGTTGGTGGCGGTAGCAGGGGGCGGTAGTGCTGTCGTCCGGTAGTACCGGGTCCTGGGCCGGTAGTATCGCCAGTGATAGAGAGTATTTGGGTTCTTGTCGTCGTCAATGCATTGGTGGCGGCGGTAGTGCCGGGCGGTAGTACTGCCGCCAGTGTCCAGTAATACCTGGCGATAGAGAGCATTTGGTCTCTTCTGCTGGTGCTCCTCCGTACTGTGGGTCCTTCTCTTCGTACCTGATGATGGACAAGGTATGCGTATGAAGTAGCAGGCCATCCAAGGGTGTATCGAAGTCACACAAGGAGAGGAGCGAGTTCACCTTAGCTTGAAGGAGTTTGGCTCAGGCGCGAGTCATGGGTCCACTTGGGGAGCTCGTGGGGGTAGATGTAGTAGCGGTCGTAGGAAGGGCTGCATCAGGATCATTTGGACCAGTTACGTGCTGTTTTCAATGCTTTACGTGATGCACGTTTGTTTGGTAACCTTGAGAAGTGCACCTTTTGCACCAATCGAGTTGCGTTTCTTGGCTATGTTGTTACATCACAGGGTATTGAAGTGGATCCAGCCAAGATTGAAGCTATTGAGAATTGGCCGCAGCCCAAGACGGTCACACAAGTGAGGAGTTTTCTTGGCCTCGCTGGGTTTTATAGGCGCTTTGTCAAAGACTTTGGGTCAATTGCTGCGCCGCTGAATGAGCTTACCAAGAAGGATGTGCCCTTTGTTTGGGGCGATACACAACAACAGGCCTTCGTCATATTGAAAGATAAGCTAACACATGCTCCCGTACTCCAACTTCCTGATTTTACTAAGACTTTTGATCTTGAATGTGATTCTAGTGGAATTGGTTTGGGAGGGGTATTATTACAAGAGGGAAAACCTGTTGCATATTTTAGTGAGAAATTGAGTGGGGCTAGTCTAAACTATTCTACTTATGATAAAGAATTATATGCCTTGGTTCGGACATTAGAAACTTGGCAACATTATCTATGGCCTAAAGAATTTTTTATACATTCTGATCATGAATCTTTGAAGCATATTCGTAGTCAAGCTAAGTTGAATCGTCGTCATGCAAAGTGGGTTGAATTTATTGAGTCTTTTCCTTATGTTATCAAACACAAAAAGGGTAAAGATAATGTTATTGCTGATGCTTTGTCGCGCCGTTATACTTTGTTATCTCAACTTGACTTCATAATATTTGGATTAGAAACTATTAAGGAACAATATGTGCATGATGTTGAATTTAAAGATGTGTTGCAGAATTGTAGAGATGGTAGAACATGGAACAAGTTCGTCTTCAATGATGGATTTGTGTTCCGTGCTAACAAACTATGCATTCCGGATAGTTCTGTTCATCTTTTGTTGTTACAGGAGGTGCATGGAGGAGGATTGATGGGACACTTTGGTGTCAAGAAGACGGAGGATGTTCTTGCTGCACACTTCTTTTGGCCACGTATGCGTCGAGATGTTGAGCGATTTGTGGCACGCTGCCCTACTTGTCAAAAAGCTAAGCCTCGCCTTAATCCACATGGTTTATATATGCCTCTTCCTGTTCCTAGTGTTCCTTGGGAGGATATTTCTATGGACTTTGTTTTGGGATTGCCACGAACACATAAGGGGAGGGATAGTATTTTTGTTGTCGTGGATCAGTTTTCTAAGATGGCACACTTTATTCCTTGTCATAAAACGGATGATGCTGCGCATATTGCTGATTTATTCTTTCGTGAAATTGTTCGTTTGCATGGTGTGCCAAATAATATTGTTTCTGATCATGATACTAAATTTCTTAGCCACTATTGGAGATGTTTATGGGCTAAGTTGGGGACTAAATTGCTGTTTAGTACTACATGTCATCCCCAAACTGATGGACAAACTGAAGTAGTAAATAGAACTTTGTCTACTATGTTGCGGGCTGTTTTAAAGAAGAACTTAAAATTGTGGGAAGAGTGTTTACCTCATATAGAATTTGCCTATAATCGTTTGCTGCATTCTACCACAAAGATGTGCCCGTTTGAGATTGTCTATGGTTTTGTTCCTCGTGCACCTATTGATTTATTGCCTTTACCTACTTCGGTGCAACATAATTTGGATGCTACACAATGCGCTGAAATGATATTAAACTTGCATAAGACTACTAAAGATAACATCGAACATATGAATGCTAAGTATAAACTTGCTGGGGATAAAGGGAGAAAGCATGTTGTGTTTGATGTTGGAGATCTTGTTTGGTTACATTTGCGTAAGGATCGCTTTCCCGATTTACGCAAGTCTAAGTTAATGCTGCGTGCTGCTGGTCCCTTTAAGGTGTTAGAGAAAATAAATGATAATGCATATAAACTTGAGTTTCCTGCAGACTTTGGTACGGTTAGTCCTACGTTTAACATTGCAGATTTGAAGCCTTGCTTTGGTGAGGACGATGAGATTGGTCGAGGACGACTTCAATTCAAGAAGGGGAGCATGATGTGGACATCCCTTCTATTGATACAACCGTTGTACCTACAGCTACACACATACAAGGACCCATCACAAGATCTCGTGCCAAACAACTTAACTATCAGGTACTTTCGTTTCTTGGAACTCTTCCTCACATACATGAGAATATGATGCTGCCTAAATCAGATGTATTTCTTACTCTTAGAAATGATGGACCAAGCATGTATGAGAGGGACAAGCATTGGAGTATGGCCATGCATGGAGATGGCAGCAAGCGTGTGATGATCCAAGAGAAGGCCACGGATGAAGATTTCAGAACTTTGAGGCCACCATAATGAAGAAAGAAGGCTTGGACAAAATATTCAAGATCAATACTTCACGAATTCGTCCTTAGCTTAATATGGTGCTGCGACACCTTTATTTTGGGCCAGGCCCATGTAATTTTCGCAGGATTTTAATTAGCCACTTTTTAGAGTCCGTATTTGAGGGGAAAAGGACTTCTAGGGTTGGATTCGGCCATCACTTCCATGGCTGGCCGAAACCCCACCTTTTCGCCCTTAAATACTCCCCATAGCCGTCACCCTAGACTCGGATTTTGTTTAGACATTAAGTTAGCCATCACAGCAACTTCGCCAAGGCTCGAGCGTCGCAGAGGCCTCTTGTACTTCGCACCTATTCAGGATCCCACCTTTTCAATAAATCTTTCCTCTTAATCCGCAATATCTTGATTGCAATATTGGTTCTTACTTGTTCTCGATTTCAGGTAGGAATTAAGACCCTCGCTGGTCAGGCTGATCGTGTTCCCGCAGGATCGGTAACCTCCAGGAGATTGGCCTAGCAATTGCATTGGTGCTCGTGCTCGCACGTGTAGTCGTATCGTCAAGCCCGAACTCCACCAAATCGATTATCATCATCTCATCGAAAGATCGAACACCTTTGCCCTATCAAAAGCAGTCATCGGCCCATCGTGTGGGCAACACCTTCATTGCCAAAACAATGGCGTACTTGTTGTCGAGCTTGGCCCGGAGCCCCGAGCCTTCACCATGTTGGCGCTTGCTCTTGCGATTACCGAGCTTGTTCATCTTGATGCACTGAGAAATTTCAACATAAAACCTTAGGCATATAGTTTCTACATGATATATGAACGATTCTATGTGGAGGAATTCAATCCTAACGTGATAAATCAAAAGGGAAAATCATACAAGCTTGAGTTCATCCACTAATTCAATGTGAGGATTTCAACCATGGAATTCTGAAAATAAAGAATGGATAGGGGAGGAGGAATCTGTTGATTCCCCCACTCAAATGAACGAAATCTGCGAAAAATCAAGAGTTCTAGGTGGGTTTTGAGAGGTTTGGAGAGAGAGTATGAGAGAAATAACGAGGGGAGGAGGAATCCTATCCTACCATGACCCGTTTAAGTGGTTGTGGTAAACTATACGGCGGGAGCTATACGGCCAGGTTAAGTAGCTCCCGCCGTATACTTGTGGCGGCGGCGAAGTTTAGGGTTTCCCAACGCCAGATCACAACTATACGGACGAACCAAAATGTGCCCACCGTATAGTTGGTCGCCAAACTTTCTGTATTCGAACCCCAAGTTTTGAAAATTTTGTTGATAACTATACAGCCGCAACTATACGGCTGGAATAAATATTCCCGCCTTATAGTTGGTCGTTACAACTCCTGTAACATGCTTTTTTGCCCAGATTTTAAGAGATTCACTTTTTAATCTGGACAATATGATTAAGCTAGTTTATACATATAAAACTCAAACTTTATTTTCTATGCTAAATCTATGCTTATTCATTCGATATTTCTACTACTTTTTGATAGATACATTTTTACAGGCGCCCTTCCGCAAGAATGTCTGTCAAAAAGTTGTAGGAATGCGATGAGCATCTTATTTCTTTAATTCATTTTATTAATATGATGGGTTGACTCCCATTAAGCATTTTATTAAGAGTGGTTTAATATTTCAACCTCTTCTATATTCTCGAATTCTTACCTTGGATTACCCTTTATCAAAGGCACTTACCACATGAACTCATTTGCCGGTGGAACATACCTTTCTCCTACTTCTAGTTTCTTTGGAAAATACTGGATGATTTCAGCATCATAAACATTGAAGATTATTTTCTCTTTAGCACAATCAACTGACGCTCCTGCAGTACTAAGGAAAGGTCTTCCAAGTATTATAGATAATTTTTCATCCTCTCGCATTTCAAGAATAATAAAGTCACTGGGAATAACATGCTCATCTATTCTAAGTAGAACATCCTCAATCATACCAACAGGTTTTTTAGTGGATTTGTCAGCTGATACCTTCGATCCGGACTATGGATATAGTATAGCTCTTTTTCCCTAGTAGACCGAGGTTTATCGAATCCTCGGAAAGCAGAAAGCAAAGTAAGATTACTTAAACGGGCCTCCGAGAGTTTTAGAATTCCTTTTGTGTTTTCACCGGACCAAGAGTTTGCGATCTTTTTGTTGTTGTTGATGATGGAGAGAGAGAGGGCCTAGGGTATTCGGTTTCACCAGTAGCTGTGCAAAACATATGATGGGAATAATAGATAATAATAAAGTATGCATGTAATTGTTAGAGCAAGATAATTATATGTGGGCAGTGCATCCATAATTGCTATTGCCTCCGCAACTGCTTGTAGCAATAACCTACTAGTCTCATCCATAGAAGAAAGAGAAGTAATGATATGCATAGTGATTTCACCATTTAACCCTAAGTAAATCCCTCACATACAACCCTACTACCCCTTCTGTCACTGGGTTCCCATCCTACAGATCAGTCATTACTCACACTCCCTTTACCTGGATCAATCCTCGGGGTCTTGGGTACCTGACAAGTCCTTATACTGAGTCAAGAGAGGATACTAGAATCATCATGCCATACAAACTAATACATGATCCCATCTATGATAAATAACATGCAAAAAAGCTACATGGCTAGGCCGAAGCCCTTAGCCCAAGGAGAATTACTCACACATAGAGATGAAATCGATAATCATAAACATTGTAATAGAGATCATAGAGTTGATAGCAAATAGTCTTACAATTTCACCAATTGGAGATGAGATCTACTATTACAAGTGGTGGAAGATGGCTATGGTGGTGGAGAAGGTTTTAGAGGTTTAGATCTAGATCTCCGGCGTGGCGGCTTCTAGTGGCAGGAACAGTTGAGGTCGAAAAGAAGCATTGTTTTCCGTCACCCGAAGCCTTTTTTATCTAGGGGTCCCTTCATGAAAGTTATTCTGTTTGACCTGATGAAGTCGATGGCAACTATATGGTCGGAATAATTTTCCCGCCATATAGTTGGTTGTTAAGGCTTCTGCCTCCACTTCACGCCTCTTAGTTTCTTTGAAGTGTTGGAAATCTCGTATCTTTGGCATTTATGTAGTGATTCCCATCATTATACTTCATTATCTCCGCAGGAAAAAATAGCAAGAAAGGATTGCATACCCCTTTGATCATTAGGCATTAGTGGCAGGGTTTAGAGAGTTATTTCATCAAATATATGAATAATATCTAGTTTAAACGCGGACGTGGATGGCTATATTTCACAACCATCAACCTCCCCAAGCTTAAACTTGATCGTCCTAGAGCAAGAAAACCAAAATGAAAAGGGAACTCAGCATTTAAACTGAAATAACGAGATGATGATCTTACTCATGATTGGTAGTCTCATGTTTCGTCCACTTTATTAATCAAAAAACTTCAGCATACATAGAGCAATGGAAAGCATATCATACGGGTTTCATGAATCCTTATAGTGCAAAAAAATTATTGTAAGCATGGATGATTCAAAAGAGTAAACTTTATTCCATGTCATGTAATCAACTCAAAAGCTTGCCTTTGAACAATAAAGTATAGTCATATAAAATTGAGGTGGTGAGAGTTTGTCATGATAAGAATATACACTAAAGTATCTCAATTCTCCCACATCAATAAATCAAGACTTTTAAAGCACTACTTTTCTATTCATTGTCCTTCAAGAATTTCAGTTCTTAAGTAATTGAGAGCATGCCAAAAAATTTCATTAGTTTATCGGGCTGCGATGGACACTCATGGCATCACTAAGGTTTTTGTTCCTTTTTCATAATGATTACTCATATCAGCCAGAGGAGTGATTCCATTATGTTTATAGCTACCCGGGAATGCCAAGAATCTTACCCATTATAGCATTGCTGCTACATATCTTTAATCAACTCATAGCCGAAATCTAGGAGTTTCCTCCATGAAGATCGTTCATAGGCTAGCGGAGTTGTTGGCATCCCTTGAAGTTTGACAAGCATAAAGCTATATCATTCTTATGATTCACAAGTCAAACTTTGGCATGCTAACAAAAACTGCTAAACATTAATTCAATTGAACAAATCTTTTCAAAAAGAGCTATCAAGTCAATCACTATTTTCTGTGGTGTTGAGTGTCTCTAGGAATAAGCTTTCAAGACTAAACACTACAACACCCAAGTATTCAATTGTGAGACTTTTTCTTATTTCAATTGTTTAGAAAATTTTGGTTAACTACAGGAGCTGGACAAAACATACTCAATTAAATACCCATGCAAACAAAATTTTACTACAATATAGAGAATCACTCCACCGATATAACATCTTATCATTACTACTAACTACCATGGGTTTCTCAAACTTCAAAAGTGGGGAGTCATAAGACATACCTCTCATGTTTCGTTCCACTTCTCTCTTCCCTTTTTATTAGTTTCTTGGAAACTCGAAGTCAATCACTCTCCTGCAAATACATGAGAACTTCGAGGCGAAAAGAAAAGAAGGAGGGAAAATAAAGATAAACGGGGAAAATCTTTTTGTGGTTTTTGAGAAGAGGAATTGAAGAATAGAAAATTGGCGGCAAAGCTAGGCTTGAAAATCTCAAAAAAATAAAATAACTAAAGGTAAAGTGTTGGGGAAACCAACACGAGTGCTTATAAAATCAAACAAAAGCATAACCTAGAATATAAAGGAAAGCATATGAAAATCCAAATAAAAATAGATAGAAAGCCTCCTCAAGCTTAGGCTTTTGCAAGCCCTTCAAATCGTTGAGGTGGGGGAAAAAGTTATAATCCAGTCCGCAAATTGAGTTGATAAGTTACTTGTTGTTTCTGGGAGGTTCAGGGAGAGATTATGCATCCCCTCCATAGTCCCTCCAAGTTCTTGGAAGTCTTGATATGCAGCAAACCGGCTTGGTGGCTGCTCCTCCTGATGAGGGACTTCTTGCTCCTCCTCTTGGTCCTCATCCTCTTCCGGAATCTCTTCCCCGGGTTGGTGTTGGTCAACCTGCAAGTCATAAAGCACGTGTCCTTCCTCAATAGTGAAAAGACCATTAGGAAGAGGAACGAGGTAGAGACGCCCAGCTCCAGCAATATGCAGATAATAAACATCACCTCTCCTAGTGAGCATTCCACAAGCCCTCAAAGTAGAGAAACCAACACGTCGCTCAACTAGCACCAGCTGTAACTCACCTAGGTCAATGCCCAGGGCATTGGCGAGCACGGTGATAACGCCTCCACATGTGATTGGTCCTTGGCTTTGGGAAGATTGGTACTCCAAGTAGCGCACAAGAATTAAGACCAAGTTGAGTGACAAGTTGTCATAGTTGAAAGCGGCTTTTGCAAGGACTAAGATGTCATCCTCATTGAGTTTTGTAAACTCATTACGCTCCTGCAAGGTGTTAGCAATAACATATAACAAATAGCGAATAACAGGATGTTGGATATTTTCCCTTTGCTGACTCTAGAAGTAAAGCTCATTCTATTATAGCAGATTTCAGGGGAAGGTTCTATGTTGGTAAAAGATGCGTGTAGAGCATCATGAACATTGTTGGGTAAACCAAAACAATTGTACCATTCATCAAGTGATAATGAATAATTGTTGTTCATGAGTCGGAAATAAATTCTATCCTCTCCATGCCATGTCTTAACAGTGCTTTTCAAAGAACTAAGAAATTCAATGGTTAACCGATGATAGGTTGGTGCATCATTAAATACAAAGTTTTGCATGCCAACCCTATTGCAAAGTAAATTGAAGTCATCAGAAATACCGAGTTGGTTCAATATGACACGACAAGCCCACTTAGTTGCCTTCACTTCTTGCTTTTAGATCCTGTCGAAACAATCATGGTGGGATTCGTTCTTGAACCGAATCCCCATGTGTTCCGAAGCTGCAGCCCAAGAAGAACTAGCGGCGGCAAGAGCACGCGTTTGGCTCCTCGTGTTCATCTTCTAAAAATAAATAAGAAAGACAAATATAAAAACTTTTTGATCCAACAATAATAGTCATAGCATATTCCTCATCATAGCACACTAAAGAATCTCCTCAACATAATAATCTAGGCAATAGAATCATTGTATATAGTTCAAAAATAAGTCTCACCCAAGATTGATAATGACAATACATCAGAGATGAATTTGCAAAAAGTAATTGGAGGATCGGAGGAGAAACATATTGTAGATCACTTGTGTGCGAGGAAATTGAACGAAATTGAGTAGGGGTGAAGATCCCTTAAGGTTTTGAGAGAGTTTGGAGGTAGAAGAGATAAAAAGGATTGATGTTTGGGTACCTTCCCATGCGTTTAAGTAGTCAGGCGCAACTATATGACCGGAACACTTGTTCGCGCCGTATAGTTGGTCTGACGGCAAAAAATTAGGGTTTCTAGGGTTTCTTTCCTGGCGGCTATAAATATAGGGCCGTGACTTTTGTTCCCACCATATAGTTGGTCGTTAAACCTTCTGTATCCCAAGATGAAAAAATGTCGATGGGTCAAATAACTATACGACCGGAGCTATACGGCGGAAATTTTTATTCCTGTCGTACAGTTGGTCATTAAAGCTTTTGTACACATCAAAAAATTTCTATTTCTTCAAGAATTACTTTTTAGACTGAACATTAGTGAAACACCTTGTTTTGACATAAAAATGACAGACTAAATTGTTGACCAACTTTGTCATGTATAAAAAAGGAATTTTTAGTACCGCTGAATCTCTCCTACTCACTGGAGTTTTCTAGCACTCTTTATTCTATATAAAACTTAAACTAAAACTTAAAAACTTAACTCAAACCTTTATTTCACATGGGTTGCCTCCCATGCAGTGATCTTGTATGGTCAATAGCTTGACCTTGATGCTGCTTACTTAGGCCAGATGAGTGGAACACCCACTCCAAAATAGTTGGCCTTCAAAGTGATGGCCTCCTTCTCATCTTGCTTGGCCTTCTTTTTCCTGGGAAAATGAATAACAAAAGGATCCCATGAAGGAAATTGGAGCTTCACGTTCCCTTAATGCAGATTAATCAAAGCGTTAATAGTTCTTAAGAAAGGAAGGCCTAATATGATAGGAGCAGTAGCATCTTCAGGCATATCAACAATAACAGAATGAATAAGAGCGGGACAACCTGTAATGTATACTAAGGTATTCTCCTTAATTCCTACTTCTTGTTTGTAAGTTGAATCTGCTAGATGGAATTTTAGTTTGGTGATTTTGAAAGAGGCAAGATTTAATTTATTAAAAAGACTCTTTGGAATTATTGAAACACTTGCACCTAGATCACAAAGTGCAACTATTTCATTAGTCCCAATTTTAATCTTAATAGTAGGCTCAAAACTAGCTTAACAGGTAATTTTTCAGCAATTTTCTTATATTCCTCCTCAAGCCCACATACCTTTATTGCTATCTCATTAATGAAGTGTTGATACATAGCTTCATCATTTCCTTCACTTACTAGAATCTTGACACTAATCCATTTTACAAGATATTCAACTATGTAATTCGGTGAAGAAGCATTGATATAATCAGGTTCTTCAGGCTCCTCTGTAACATCCCAGTATTAGAGCTTAGAAATAAGTTGAAACCAGATATGTGCATTCCATTCATGCATAGAAAGTCCGAATAATTTTCGCGTTTTTGAACAAAACATGGCAAAGTGATTGAAGCTTCTCTCAACTTAAAGGAATTGAAGTAGACCATCAAGTAGACCGCGATAAGTTTTAATATGACATTTTCTAAAAAACATGATTTTGGGTAAAGGTAATTCAATCTAAGGGTAGACCCAATATAATAAATTAAAATAGAATACATTGCTTAAATATTAATATCATATCCTCTTGAGATTATATCATAGTATTCATTACCATAACTCATGAATACCAAGCTATGCATATAATTCAAGTAACAAGGATCCAATAACAAAATCTTGATCTATCTTATTCCTATCCATTTCCTACCATGGGCATCATGGTAGTTCTTAACCACTAATTCCTTATCACTTGTTAAGTAGGAAGGAAATCAAGTCAAGACCATTCACCATATACCTTTCTTTCCATATCAATCCTTATCATCTCTAATGAACCTTATTCTAATATCTGTTGTTCATCAATGTTGAGTAAACAACTATTTATTTATCAATCTTAGCCCATCAATTAATGATCTATCAACTCTTGTGCTTATCATAGCATTCACTTTAAAGCCCTTAGACAAAGAAGTAAGAAGAGGTAGATGGTAATGCTAGTTATAGATATCATCTATAGGATGGGAGTGTTTGAAGAGAATCAAATCAATATGATATTTGATGGAGTCAACTCACTCCTGAATGGATAAAAGAGTTATTAGAACAAAAATATATGTGGAAACAAAGAAGATTATAAGGAAGAATTCCGAAGTTAGTTACCAGGAGTAATCCTATTGGATTAAGTAGGTATAGTCAATGAATAATATATTCTATTCAGTAAGAGATACTAAGAAGATAATTATAATACAACTGTAATTTTGTATTGATGAAATGTTGATTAGCCAATTGGAAGCATAAGCTATAAATGATCAAAGGATTATAATGATCATGCTTAAGTCACTAATAAGAGTGAATGATTATATCTTGTATAAGTGACTTTGGTGGATATAACATGATTAAAACCTAGTATAGATATGTTATCCTAGGTTGGTCATGATAAGTCACAATGGTATAATGAGAAGTTGGTGTATGAGTTACTGGAGATTAGTAGGATAAGATTGTATGATTAAGCTAAAGTTAGAGTAGCATGGGGTTATTGAAGTAGTATCATTCCTCTTAAATGATAGTAATCTTTTTAGGAAAGTAGAATTTGATATATACATCTATTGGAGTAATATTAGTGATGGATGATTAAGGAAGAGTATGAATGGCATTAGAAGTAACTACTTGTTGGATTGGAGGTTATCAACAGTAGAGTAGTTGATATAACCAAGTATAGAAATGAGCATATTATGAAAAGCTTCAGTGAGAACCTTTGGAGATTTATAAGTGAGATTACAAAGTAAATTAGTGAAATAAGGGAGTAAAAATGGAATTATATATTCATAAAAAGTACACTAGAGATGAGAATTATCTCTATGAGGAGATCATATAGAGCTTTAGTGTCAAGCTCATTTGATTTACAAATAGATTTAAGAGGAGAAATTATTAATAAGAATATTTTTGTAAATTAAAGCTCATCATGTTAACACATGATGATGGATATGAATAAGTTGTATATCTAGGAAAGGAAGTCCTTAATTAGAAGTCAAGAATTATGAAGTAGGAATAATAGTAATTCTTGATAAGCTATTAACCAAGGCTATAACACTATATATTAAAATCATTATCTATATCACTTTTCTAAAACCTAAACTAGTCCTACAAGGTAAAAGAATTACCTTCATCATACAATTAATGCTCATCGGCAACTATTACAATGATCACCAGGATCCACTCACATTAATGAAGGAGAAATTATTTATGATAATAAGGTCATCCTTGGTTGCTAGTAGATCCAATAGTTTTGTTCCTACTTAATATCATTGTAAAATGGTATGTAGATAAAGCCTAATCTTATTTCTTATTTAATATAATTTTAATAATGAAGTCACTTATCATCCTTAAAAGAACCCCAAGGAAATTGCAAAGGATAGTCTAAAACCCTAAAATAATAACGATTTAAATAATTGGATTTTAATAAACATTAACTCCAATATTTAAAGTCATTATAATAGAAGGTCAAGTATCAAATGAATCTAAAGTCTAGTTTAGTATTTACAAATAATTTCAAGCCTCACAAATTCAAATAAAATAAAAACCTATTTGGATCATCTCTAGGAAATAATAAATCCCTAAAATCTAATTCTTATTTATATTACTTAATAAACAACTTCCAATATGATTATGAGTATTGAAAAATATCATAATTTTTAGAGCAATTAATTAATATAATTATCTTTGGAATATTTGAAATTCGGTACAAAATTATGGTATTCAATCCTAGAGAAAAATTTGAATTGAAAACAAATTAGAAAAACAGAAAATAGATAAAAATAAAGGAAAAGAAGAGGATTCAGTCTAGAAACTGGCCCGAGGCCCATTTCCCTCACCATCTATCTGTCGCCCGCGTGCAGCTTCACGGAATTGCGCCCACTGCACCAAATCCCAACACCGAACCAGGCCCGCATATCCCTTTGTCCACCTAATCGTCATCATCAACCTCTCGCGGCCGCCGAAGCTGCATGGCGCGAGCGCCGCCGCTCGCCAGCATGGAGATCCGTGCTACCTACAACCGTAGGGGATAAGGAGGCCATGACGACACCGCACTACATCCTCATCCACTCTCTCTCTGAATCTCCCTCTCTCGAGTTTCCCACAAGGCCGAAACCCTAGCTCTCCCTCTGTCGAGTTTCCAAGTAGCTAGAAATATAACTCTGTAGGGATATAAAGTAGATAGAAATATAGTTTCTAGACATAAAACCTACTTATGTAGAGTATTGCAAAACCAGCAATACAAGCCATATAGTTAGATGCTAATCTGATTAGCATAATAGTTATGAGTTGATTATTTCTGATTTTTTCTTTGTAAGAAGTTTATTTCTTTCTCTTTAACTTAGAGTGTTCTCTAGATCTTATGTAAAGAATCGAGTTGTAACCTATAGTCATGTCTTGGACCTGCTGTGTTTCTGTTGTACCACTCTGATGGATGTAATAATAGTGAACGGTGTTTCATTGGTGTTATGTCAATGACTATAGGGTACTGCATCATGAAGTGGTATGCTGGGTCACCGCATCCTCCATTTGGATTCTTATCATCTTGAGGTCTTCTACTGGATTAGGCTCAGCTTTACCTGCAAATTTAGCTAGAATGAGAGTTTGACTCTCGGTTATCTTACCTAGTTGTGCTTCAACAATCCTTGTTTTTTTTGGAGGGCATGCAAATCATTTCTCAAACTAACAGCTTCGTTAGATAATTTACCAAGCATAGCATCATGGTTCTCCGTAATTTTAACTAGGATATTGGTTTGCTCATTTTGTGAGTCCATAAAAGATTTAAGAGTTTCTTGGAGACTACTATTACGTGATGCAATATTATTATTAGAGTTACCTACAGGACTAGAATAATGTTGATGAAAGTTTGGATTATAATTCTTCTTCCAAGAAGGGTTATAATCATTACGAGCTATGAAGTCTATTTATTCAATAGTTGGCTTGGGAGTAGCTCTTACCTAGGTTTCCTTACCTTTAAAGGCTAATATGAGATCATCCAACTTAGCGTTGAGTTCTTCATTTTCTTGAGGAGTGACTGAGTTCACCTTCTTCGTGTTTGATCTTTCCACATGCCATTGGGAATGGTTGTTTTGCATATTGTCTAGCAGATGCTTTGCTTCGGTAATTTGTTTACCCATAAATGTTCCTCTAGCTGCAGTATCAAGCATAGACTTAGACACAGGGTTAAGAGCATTATAAAATAAATAGAGAACTAACCCATCTTCCATCCATGGCTGGGACAGTTTCTCATGCATTCTTTCATTCTCTCCCATGCAAGCTCTAATGGCTCACGCTCTTCCCATCTAAAACCAGTAATATTAGATCTGAGTTGCATAGTATTTGTAGGTGGAAAGAATTTAGTCATAAATAAAGAAGTACCTTCCACCCATGATGAAAAGATAGCAACCATTCTAGCTTATTCTTATCCATTTCCTACCATGAGCATCATGGTAGTTCTTAACCACTAATTTCTTATCACTTGTTAAGTAGGAAGGAAATCAAGTCAAGACCATTCACCATATACCTTTCTTTCCATATCAATCCTTATCATCTCCAATGAACCTTATTCTAATATCTGTTGTTCATCAATGTTGAGTAATCCACTATTGATTTATCAATATTAGCCTATCAATTAATGATCTATCAACTCTTGTCGTTATCATATCACTACTAGAGAAAAGCTTATGCGAGGCGCACCTAAAAGCTTATGCGAGGCGCATATCATATGCGCCTCTAGCTTCAAGCCTCGACTATTTTTATGAGGCGATATGATATGCCTCCTATACTACATATGCAGGCGACATCGATATGCGCCTCCTATATTATTATGCGAGGCGCATATCGATATGCGCCTCACATATGTGAAGTATAGGAGGCGCTTATCATATGCGCCTCGTATATGTTTTACAATGCGCCTCGCATATTTATAGGATATGCGCCTCCTATAGTGTCCTATATGCGCCTCCGGTAATATTTTCGAAATTCAAGTTTTACAAACCACTATAAATAATAATATACAGATATTCAAATATACAATATAGTCCATAATACAGTATAAAGAGCACAGAATTTTTCAGAAACTTGTAATTTTCCAAAGCATAATAGAACCAACATGAATACAATACATTACACATAAATCATGACATACAAGTTCATACATCAAGTGTTTGTGCCACAAGTTCACACCTCCGAGTACAAGTTCACAATCACATTACACCTCCGATTACAAGTTCACAACCACATTACAACTCCGACGATGGAGCTCTAGCTAGATGAAGTAGAGCACATAACCTACCATGAAGAGCAACAAGGTGGTGATCACGAGGAAGTTCCTCCACTTCTTCCTTCTGTGCTGGACGCGGCGTGCTAGACGCGGCGTGCTCAGCGGCCTTGTGCAGCGTCGGCCCGGACCCTGCTAGAAGAAGAGAGACCTTGTTCTCTTTGGCGATGGCCTCGGCAGCGGCCAGCGCGCTCAGAGACGAGGGCTTCACGAGCCCGCCTTCATGCTCCGGAATCCTGAATAAAGAGCAAGACCAGAATTTGTAATAAAGCACGTAAGGATAGTACATTGAGAATGGCTCAGCACTTGAGTTGATCAGAGGACAGGGAGGGGGTAGTACTCACTGAGAATCATTTATTTTGCCAAATCCTGCAACTAGGATACTGTAGGTAACTATTGTCAACTCAATGCCCTCAGCTTTCATTTCTTCAACGCATGACAGTGCCCCGCGCATATCTCTAGCAACTGCATAAGCGTGAACAAGGCTGCATGAAATGAATTAAATTTAATGCAGGGGACAAACCAGCAATGTGAAGCAATCACAAAGACTATCTTGTATCTTGCAGAAATATTTCCATGACCAATTTATATATATATATATATAAAATTGCAGTTTGTCTATTTGAATTAGTGGTTTGCAGCTTCTGTTTTATCCTACATTAGTCTGTCTATCATGGAAAAGAAACAACCAAACAAAATGTAAATGACAAGTGAAACGGACCTACCCTGTGAAGACAAAAGCATTGGGCTCTATTCCTCTTGATCTCATGCTCTCAAAGGTTGCACGAGCATGATGCTTATCACCGCGCTTGGCATAATACACAACCATCAGACCAAATTCTCTCCTTGATGGCTGAAACAATAAAAGTAAAGATTATAAATGAATCATATCAAGAGAGAATTTATATCACAGTGAGACTGTCAGACAATTCTAAAAAAATCAGTGAGAATCAATTAGAGCAACATTCGTTTCCTTGTTCAGCCCTGCGTGTCAAGTAAAGTGGCTCTGCAACTTCCATAGGAACTCTAAGTAAACGCGTAGAATATTCATATTTCTGCACAGGGTTACCCCACCTACAAAATATGCAGAAAAGTAAAATGTACTGACTATAAGAATCTCTATCCGCAATAATATGTGTTCATATAAACGAAGAACACCGTGTGGAGCAGTCAATTTTCCAGATAGTCGACTAGTTATAAATAGTTGAGAGTGAGATCGGTTTCCATTGAAATCGCAAATGGCATCAGCTGTGTAGCAACCGCATGAGGCTAGCTAATAAGAATTAGCAGAAGCTTATGCAGTCACAGATCATCTCTCGTTAAAAGGACAACAAGACCGCGCTCATATAATTGAGCAATTGGCATCCTGATGAAACTATTCTACTACGGAGTACTATATGTCATATCACGGCATGGTAAGAGGATATCTGTGCAAGTGCAATCGGCGTATCAACTGAAAGAGCAGTTTTCTCAACAAAAAAAAAACTGAAAGAGCAGTGTGAGCAGACCAGCACGCACCTTTGGGATCCTCTCGAAGGCGAAGACGATGGCCTGCCAGTCCTCTGGCCGCGACTCCACGACCCTGCGGAATTCGCGGCATGCATCGTCCCTGCCCTGGTGCCACGGCGAGGGCGCCTCCCGCCTGCGTCCGTGGTCAACCCAGCGGGCCCGGTCCTCCGCCCTGGCCCTCCCTCGCCTCCCGTCGTCGAGCCGCACCGTGAGGGACCTGCCCCGGAAGTCCACCCCGTCGACCTCGACAGCGTGCTCCGCCGCTGCCTCGAGTCGGCGCCGCCTGGCATCCGCGTAGTAGAGAGGAAGCGGCGCTGCGCTGGGTCGTCGTGGATGCCAAGACGAGCTCGACCTTCTTGAGCGGGCCGAACTGGCGAAGAACTCGGCCACCTCGGCCTTCCGCGCCAATGGCAGGTTCCCACGAAGACCTTGCCCTTCTGCCTGAAGTCCTCCTCCCCTCGTCCTCGAGTGGCGCGCCTGCTCCGGCTCGGGCTCGGTTCCAGGGCAGGGGCGGAGGAGGGTGATGTAGCGTTTGGGGGCGGGGAGGGGGCGGGAGAGCTTGCTGGAGAGCCAGAGCTTGGAGGCGAGGGGGTTGGGGAGAGGAGGGGGAGGCGGAGGCGGTGGCGTGGGAGGGTTTGGGGCGTGGCGGGGCTGAAGGGGCGGCGAAGGAAGAGGCGGAGGAGGAGGATAGGGCCGGAGTGAAGTGCGGGTCGGGTGGGGTCATGGGTCCGGGTGCGTGGGCACGTCTGCGTGTGCACGTGGGCGTGTCGGTGCGAAGGGACATACTCGAGGCGCACTCGGCTAAACACGCCTCGCATATTTCAAGTATAGGAGGCGCATATGCTGATATGCGCCTCGCATATTCGATCACCTACCTCCGCCCGGACCCACAGGAGTTACTTGAGGCACATATGACCATATGCGCCTCACATATTATCAAATATAGGAGGCGCATATAACCATATGCGCCTCGCATATTCGTGCACCTACCAACACGCGGGCCCACACAGATTATGGGAGGCGCATTCTGCCCATATGCGCCTCGCCTATCTAATATATAGGAGGCGCATATGACTGGAATGCGCCTCGCATAATATGGGGCTGCTAGATTTAGTCCGTACAGGGATTATAGGAGGCGCATCCTTATCATATGCGCCTCGCCTATTTTTATACTAGAGACGCATGGAGAAGGAGTGTGCCTCGCCTATTTTATAGGAGGCGCATATGGTCTAAATGTGCCTCGCATAAGCATGTCTCATATAGCCTTTTCTCTAGTAGTGTATAATTCACTTTAAATCCCTTAGAGAAAGAAGTAAGAAGAGGTAGATGGTAATGCTAGTTATAGATATCATCTATAGGATGGGAGTGTTGGAAGAGAATCAAATCAATATGATATTTGATGGAGTCAACTCACTCCTGAATGGATAAAAGAGTTATTAGAACAAAGATATATGTGGAAACAAAGAAGATTATAAGGAAGAATTCTGAAGTTAGTTACCAGGAGTAATTCTATTGGATTAAGTAGGTATAGTCAATGAATAATATCTTCTATTCAGTAAGAGATACTAAGAAGATAATTATAATACAACTATAATGTTGTATTGATGAAACCTTGATTAGCCAATTGGAAGCATAAGCTATAAATGATCAAAGGATTATAATCATCATGCTTATGTCACTAAGAGTGAATGATTATATCTTGTATAAGTGACTTTGGTGGATATAACATGATTAAAACTTAGTATAGATATGTTATCCTAGGTTGGTCATGATAATTCATAACGGTATAATGAGAATTTGGTGTATGAGTTACTGGAGATAAGTAGGATAAGATAGTATGATTAAGCTGAAGTTAGAGTAGCATGGGGTTATTGAAGTAGTATCATTCCTCTTAAAGGATAGTAAGCTTTTGAGGAAAGTAGAATTTGATATATACATCTATTGGAGTAATATTAGTGATGGATGATTAAGAAAGAGTATGAATGGAGTTAGAAGTAACTACTTGTTGGATTGGAGGTTATCAACAGTAGAGTAGTTGATATAACCAATTGTAGAAATGAGAATATTATGAAAAGATTAAGTGACAAGCTTTGGATATTTATAAGTGAGATTACAACATAAATTAGTGAAATAAGAGAGTAAAAATGGAATTATATATTCATAAGAAGCACACTAGATATGAGAATTATCTCTATGAGGAGATCATATAGAGCTTTAGTGTCAAGATCATTGGATTTACAAATCGATTTAAGAGGAGAAATTATTAATAAGAATATTTTTGTAAGTAAAGCTCATCATGTTAACACATGATGATGGATATGAAGAAGTAGTATATCTAGGAAAGGAATTCCTTAATTAGAAGTCAAGAATTATGAAGTAGGAATAATAGGAATTCATGAGAAGCTATTAAACAAGGCTATAACACTCTATATCAAAATCATTATCTATATCACTTTCTAAAACCTAAACCAGTCCTACAAGGTAAAAGAATTACCTTCATCATACAACTAATGCTCATTAGCAACTATTACAATTATCACCAGGAGCCACTCACATTAATGAAGGAGAAACTATTTAGGATAATAAGGTCATCCTTGGTTGCTTGTAGATCAAATAGTTTTGTTCCTACTTAATATCATTGTAAAAAGGTATGTGTCGTGGTATTGCCTACGAGTACTCCATGGAGGGGTCCTCACAGTGCGTGTTTAGAGACGTGGGGAAAGGCGGATAGTTGACGGGTACGAGGTAACACAGCTTACCCAGGTTCATATCCCACAACGGTGGTGGACTCCTACTCCTGCTATAAATTACTATAGGGGCAATACGCCGAGTTACAGGGATTGGTTCGCTGTGCGCGGAGTTGTCTATGATCGTGCCCTAAAGGCTCCCATAGGCCCGACTTATATATTCGCCAGGTCCTAGGGTTACAGGGAAAAGTCCTAGCCGGATAGGTTATAGAGTCCTACACCGTCTATTACTAGTCTAGCTTGTCTTGTACTCCAAGGCTCTGGGTACGCTGGTGACTCCTCCGTAGACTTCCTTTATCCGGCATGGGCCTCCCTTCTAGATCCATTTAACTGGGCCGCCCAGCAGGCCATGGGCCATGCTACCAAATGTGGGCCACCCGGGTTATCCGGATAAGAGACATGCTATGAGGATACCCATATAGCATATCCCCAACAGTAGCCCCCGGAGAACTCCGAGATCTTGCATCATCTTGCCTGTTCATGTTGAATGCTATGTCTAGATGGATGTCGGCAAATCGTCAAGCAATATCTTGTAGTCCTCCCAAAGAACCCTGCAAGGTTTTCTCCGTCTTCAATTCGTAAGTTGGAGAATTGCTGAATCTTCCATCATACTCTTTCATAGCCGGATTGGATCCGTCCATGCCGGAACCTTGTGATGTGATGGTTCATCTGCCTATGTCAGCTAGGGAGACGTATACATAGGTCAGCAACGCCTCGTAACTCACACATGCAGAGAACGCAATCATGTCCACTTTTCATGTGACGATACGAACCGTTAGCGCGGCGCAGTTTGGTACGTGGCGAAATTTCCGCGCACGTCTCCACACACATCGCCTACGCGGCAACCATTCGATCAAGCTGCACGAATCTTGATGCTGGAGACCATTAATAGTAACTGCGGTGGAAAATTTACTTTTTCACCTCATTCTCCCCTACATCTTCTTCTTCCTTAGGAAAGCGTCTCCTCGATCTCTCCGCGCCTCGCACGAAAAACCCTAACTCCCAATCTCACCAGTCACCTCCGAACGCATCCAATGGCTAGCAGCACCTCCTCCCCTTCGATGGCGGCGTCAGGCGAAGCCGCGGCGAATCCGGCGAGCTCCGTCGTCGTTCCCCCAGAGGGTCTAGTCATCCCCAGGTCTACGATGGTCGAGGCCACCAGCTGCAACCATAATCCAGCAGCGCTGGAGCTGTTGGAGGAGTACGACTCCCACAAAGGTGACTGGCGCGGTTCGGACATCACGGACCGCGATATCAAAGACCTGATCGTCGAGGGCTACCTCCCCGCGACGGAGGGGCTTGCCTGGCAGGCGGTGCCGGCCGACGAGGTCACACCTTCTCCCCAAGCCGGAGAAAAGGTGTACCTCAAAGCACAGTTGGTACGTGACATCTCCCTGCTCATCTCTAATTTCTTCCTCTCTGTCTTGAATCACTACCGAGTATAGCCACAAAACCTTTCTCCCAATAGTATCCTAGATCTTAGAAATTATGCGGCACTTTGCGAGGGTTATGTAGGGATTAAGCCTAGGATATATCTCTTCATATATTTCTTCACCGTCAACCGCGAAGCCGGAGCCAGTAAGGACAAACTTAGAAATTGTGGCACCATTAGCTTCAAGATCCGACATCCGGCCGGGCCACGAGTCCCTGCAGAATCGACACGATGCTACTTCTATGGCCCAGATATCCCTCTGGCCGGCCGAGAAGTAACGTACCCGGACTTTGTCGATGGAGCATCCGCCGAAACTTTGACATCGAGATCCCAGGCCTCCCTTCCCTCCAACATCGATGCTTCCCATGCTCTAAGGCAATAGAGTGGTTCGTAGAGATGGGTTTGACCGGACTGGACCTAGCCATGTGCTGGTTCATCAGGCGGATCCAGCCTTTGCAGCACCGCTCGAAGCTGATGCACGAGTATTCCAGCGATAGAAGGGATAGCCTCCGCATCTCCGTGGACAACTTCTCGAGCGACTCCGTCAAGCTTCGCCTCAAGGACATCATCAAGGTGAAGGACAAGAAGCGTGGCTTCGCCATCACCTACGACATGTTCGTAGAGAGCAAGTGCCCAAAGGTAACTGTTTATTTTCCGTGTATGACATATACTCCAGTTCTTCCATCTAGCCATTACCATCTCATCTAACACGGTGGTTCTTCACCTTAACAGCTTAGCGACATAGGTGAGGACAACATGGCTCCTCAAATCTATGATCCAAAGATGAAGGAAGTCACCGCCGTGTCCGACGACGATGCTTCGTTGGCGCGAAAGCGGAAGAGCTCCACCTCTGACGCTGCCGAAGGAGGCAAGAAGAATAAGACGGAGGGTGGAGCCTCCAGAAAGACTACCGCCGCCCTGGAGGCGGAGAAAAGAAAGGTTACTGGGATCCCCTTTGCCAAAGCACCCCCTCTTGTGTAAGATTCTTTCTCTCCACATTGTCCATTTATCTGTCTTGTTCATGTACTTATGCATTTTGCACGTTTCAGGAAGAAAGCCACGACTATCTCGAAGAAGACCTCCAAAACTTCAGGGGATTCTAGAACCATCAAGGATATGCTGCATCACGACGTATCTCCCGCCATCGCCCCTGTCACTCCCATCGCCCAGCCTTCATCCGCCCCAACAAGATCACAAGCTAGAGAAGCATCTGGCCCTTCCGCCATGGAAGTAGACTCAGGCGCTTCCACAGAGCTCGCTGTTGTCGGCGAACAAGCGACGCAGGAGAGTGCCGTACACCAAATGGCTAAAGCTCCGGCTAAGGATGCCATCGGTAGCGGTAAGGCAGTGGTGGAAGGTGGTACTTCTGCCGAAGGCGGCGTCCTCGCCCCCAGGAAGACGATAGAGTTCCCGAAGATAGTCTACCCGACACTTACGCCGAGTAGCACCTCTCTGGTTCCTAGTGCGGCGCCGACATCTCCAACATGCGGTGTCGAGGAGCTTCTCTGGCAAGCAGAAATCCTGCAAGGAAATAGTGTATCCTTCGGCAAGCTGCTGGCTGAGAGTGCTACCAACCTCAAGATCATTGCACCTGTAAGTTATATTTTCCTTTTTGCATTTCATATGAATATCCCGCTGTAGCCCCCGAGGATTTAGACGGAAAACGATAGGTCTTTGCGTCTAAATGCTCTAAGAGTGACTAAGCTAGAAAACTTCTCACTGTAGCCCCCAAGCATATAGGTGGAATGAATTATTCCGATTAGATGCTTTAAGAGTAGCATACGCAGTGTTTATAAATTTCGATACTGTAGCCCCCAAGCTTCTAGTTGTAACTGAATTAGTTCTGACTAGATGCTTAAAGAGAAACTAAGCATTAATCCGAGTTAAAAACTTTATACTGTATCCCCCAAGCTTCTAATCGAAAACTGAATTAGTTCCGACTAGATGCTTAAAGAAAGATTAAGCATATTGTTAAGTTAAAAACTCTCGCTGTAGCCCCCGAGCGTCTAGGTGGAAATTTTCCGGCTAGATGCTCCAAGTAGACCAAACAACGTTTAAATTTTATTTTTTCCATAGAATGAGAATGCTCGGAGGGGCATGGCCAACGACAAGTACCAGAAGATGCGCGTGGACTTGGAAGCTGAAAAGGGTAAAACTGCCTTCTTGAAGGAACAAATCATCAAGAGCAAGCGTCTATTTTTCCTTTCTTTTTAGTATTCCGACCTGACCTTGTGTAGTATCCGATTACTCACTGTGTACTTTGCTTTCTCGGACTTGCAGAAACCATTGCCAAGGCTAAGGACATTGTCGAGCAATCCAAGCATATTCAGGAGCTGGATAGCGATAACAAGATCCTCAAGCAGGAGAGGAAGGACATGCTGAAGATGCATGAAGAATCAATGAAAGCCCTGCAGGACTCTGCCACTGAGGAGATGAACCGCTTCAAGGAGGATATCGCGATCTTAAAGGATCAGAAGAAAGCTGCCGATGAGCAGAATCAATGCCATCATGAAGCGTACAAGCTCCTCCAACAAGAACGGGACTCCTTGGCAGATACTCTCTGGCAAGCTGAGGCTAGCATCTTCAGTAAGTGATTCTCCGTCTTGGATTTCTGTAGTCTGGATACTCTGAATTTTTGAACTCATACGCTCCTATGTCGGGAATTCGAAGCTCCTATGGGTTTAACCCGGTCACCTCCTCCGCCAAAGTAATGCATGGTCCTTGTCGGCAACTTTATCAACACTGCCGTCGTGCAGGCAAAAGAGATTGCCAAGCCCCTCCAGATCAATATCAAGGCATCGGACTCTGTTGCGAAGTTCTCGGAGATCCTGCGCCGAGCCCCGGAGCATATCGCAAGCTCGAAAGCTTCATGTGCACGGGCCGGTGCAAGGATGGCGCTGCCCATGGTCAAGGCACATTACAAGAATGCCGACATCGACGCGGTAACCTCTAGTATCCCGACGTAGATGACGAAGGCCAAAAGATAAACCACGAATCTATCTTGGCGTCACTTGGAGGTTATGACACAAGAGTTGCTGAGTTGGTCGATGTTAACGTCTTCATGCTAATGAACACCATCGATGGCGGCAACCAAAACTCCTCCGAGTCCCTCAACACTGCCGACTTTGAGGATGACACTCCTGCTGTCGATGATGTTGCTTCCAAGTCGCCTGCACCAGAGGAATAAAAAACACTTTGTAATATTTGTTTCCTCTGTAACTTGTTATGCGGAAAAAACTATGTGTTAACTTAAGGCGGAAAACTGCGGTGTATATCCTGCTACTTAAGAACTATTTCTAGCATGTATATATTTTTAAGCAAGTGCTGGCTTATCCATTACTTTGGTTTTTATGCTTGACTTTTCGTGAGTCAGAAGACTCATTGTCGGAACTATGCGCTTAGGCGATGATGCCTAATGGCACCGTCAATAACCTAAGCACAAAATCGCCGATAATAAGTACCAAAAGGCACTACTCTAGAATCCACATAAAAACGACAAAGAACGTGTAGACCACAAAACTTAAGCTAACGCCCGTAGGCGGAATTTTCACAAGTGCAATCACAAAGCTTGTGCATAAAGGTTTTATATGATCCAAAAATGAACATTAAAGGAGGTAAAAGACTTAGAAATATGAGTGAACCAAATAGCTTTATTTCATTGATCATATAAGAGGTACACAATTAGATAAAAAATGCTAAGTGTAGAAAGGACGTAGCTGTGCTATGTTCCATGGCCGATCAAGCTCCGGGTAGTCATCATCCGGGTCACGTCGCTTACGCTTATGATCCTCGTTGGGTCTATCCTTCAGTTCACGATTGTCAACGAGGTAGTAAGACCCATTGAGTAGCGCCTTGCTTATGATGAACGGTCCTTCCCATGGCGGGGATAATTTGTGTGACTTCTGCTTAAGTAGGAGCACTAAATCCCTCTCTTTAAACGAGCGATGCCTAACACGGCGACTATGGTAGCGGCGTAGCTTCTGCTGGTAGATGGCGGACCTTTGGCATGCCAAAACGCGCTCCTTCTCAAGAAGGTCCACATCTAGGCATCTGGATTCTTTAGTGTCATCCTCGTCGTAGGCGGCAACCCTTGGTGCATCGTGAAGTATGTCGGAAGGTAGGATGGCTTCTACTCCATATACCATGAAGTAAGGGGTGTAGCTGGTGGATCTGTTGGGTGTAGTTCGTAAACTCCACAGCACAGATGGCAATTCTTCGCCCAGGCTCCAACTGCTCTATGTAGCGGTGCCTCAAGACGTGGCTTTATTCCCTGCAGAATTAATCCATTGGCTCGCTCAACCTGTCCATTGGATTATGGATGTGCCACAGATGCAAGGTCAAGTAGGATGCCCTTCTCCCAACAATATGCCTCCACTTCTCCGAGTGACAAGTTGCTACCGTTGTCGGTGATAATGCTATGTGGGAGACCAAATCTCACCACCAGATCCCGGACAAACCAAAGGGCAGTTGCCCCATCAAGCTTTCTAATGGGTTTAGCTTCTATCCATTTAGTGAATTTGTCAACTGATACTAGCAGATGCGTAAACCCACATGGTGTCGTCTGTAACGGTCCCACCATGTCTAGCCCCCATACTGCAAACGGCCAAGTTATTGGTATTGTTCGCAATTCTTCAGCAGGAACATGTGGTTGTCGGGCATAATACTGGCATCCCATGCATGTCTCAATCAACTTTTCAGCGTCCGCCTTCGTGGTCAGCCAGTAGAATCCTTGCCAGAAGGCTTTCGCGACCAACGATCGAGGAGCGTCGTGATGCCCGCAATCTCCGAGATGGATATCGCGTAGGATTTCAATACCTTCTAGCTGGGAAACACACTTAAGGTATACATCAGTAGTGCTCCTTTTGTAGAGTTGTCCATAGATTATGGTATAGCCCTTTGCTCGATGTACTATTTGTTGTCTTTCGACTTTGTCGTCGGGCAAAGTTCCGTGCTCGAGATATTCCATGAACGGTTTTGTCCAAGCCGGAGGGACCTTTGCCACCATGTGGACGAAAGAGTCAACTCTATCCGGGTTGTCGATGTCTGCTCCCTTCACGGATGGTGTCCGTAGATGCTCTAGGAAAACTCCTAGCGGAATTTGTTTGCGCCCTGATCCAAGCTTATACAGCAGATCAGCCGCCTCATTTTTCTCCCTATGTACATACTTGACCTTGTAGCCCAAGAAGCTCTTGGATATCTCGTCCACTTCGTCTCGATATACCACCATCATAGGGTTCCGTGCATTCCATGTGCTAGCCACATGCTGGGCAACCAAGTCGGAATCTCCACAACAAACTATGCACTTGATGCCAATATCTTTGGCTACGCGTAATCCGTGAATTAGTGCTTCATACTCCGCCATGTTGTTCGTAGCCTCGAAGTGGATCTACAGAACGTAGTGTAGCTTGTCCCCAGTTGGTGACTATAGTAGTACACCAGCCCCCGAGCCGTTGAGCAGCTTTGATCCGTCAAAGTGCATCACCCAGTACTCTGGTTCCGGCAACGGAGTAGCATTTGGAATTTCCGTCCAATCTGCAATGAAATCCACCAAGGCTTGTGACTTGATAGCGTCGTGTCTCTTTTAGGTGATCTCGAAGGCGTCAAGTTCAATGCCCCACTTCGCGACCCTTCCCGTAGCGTCACTGTTGTTGATAATGTCTGATAGTGGAGTCTCACCACTGTGATTGGGTGCTCCTGAATGTAATGCCTCAGCTTCCGAGAAGCAAGGAATACTCCATAAGCTATCTTCTGGTAGTCCGGGTAACACTGCTTGGACTCCGTCAAGACCTCGCTTACATAGTAAACTGGTCGTTGAACTCCGTCAAGACCTCGCTTACCATGTCCAGGCTCGGGTGCTGCAAGGATGGGCGCTGAGGAGAGAATCTCCTTGAGCTGCTTCAATGCTGCATCTGCTTCGTCCGTCCACGTGAATTTGTCCGCCTTCTTCAGCAACTTGTACATCAGCAGGGCCTTCTCTCCAAGTCGGCTGACGAACCGACTAACTGCTGCAACACAACCTGTTAGTAGTTGAATGTCCTTTAGGCATATTGGACGGTTTATGTTTAAGATGGCCTTGATTTTCTCCGGGTTGATCTCGATTCCACGCTGGGAAACGATGAAGCCCAACAATTTGCCGGCTGGAACCCCGAAGACGCACTTCTTGGGGTTAAGCATCATGTTGTATTTCCGGAGATTATCAAAGGTTTGTTTTAAGACGGAGATTAAGTCATTTCACTTTTTAGACATCACTGCTATATCGTCCACATAGGCGTGAACGTTCCGACCAATTTGGGCCCAAAGGGCATCATAACATAGCAAAACGTGCCATATTGTCCACTGGTAGGTAGCACCTGCGTTTTTCAGCCCAAAGGGCATCATAACATAGCAAAACGTGCCATATGGAGTAGTGAACGAAGTGGCCAATTGGTCCGACTTCCTCATCTTGATCTGGTGGTATCCTGAGTATGCATCAAGAAAACACAAAAGTTCTAAGCCAGCCGTCGAGTCAATGACTTGGTCAATGCGAGGCAAAGCAAACAGATCTTTGGGGCATGCTTTGTTCAAGACGGTGTAATCAACGCACATTCTTAATTCTTTGATTCCCTTTTTGGGGACAAGTACAGGATTGGATACCCATTGGGTGTGAAGGACTTCTCATATAAAACTAGCCTTAAGTAACCTAGCTATCTCTTTGCCTATGGCGCGTCTCTTCTCATCTCCAAAGCGTCGTAGAGGTTGCTTCACTAGATTACATTTTGGATCAATGTTTAAGCTGTTCTCGGCAAGTTCCCTAGGTACACCTTTCATGTCGGCAGGTTGCCAAGCAAAGATGTCCCTGTTCTCACGGAGGAACTCGACGAGTGCGCTTTCCTATTTGGGGTCCAGGTTCGTCCCAATGGCGGTGGTCTTGGAGGCATCGCCTACCACAAGTTCCACCGGCTTGGTCTCGATGGCAGCCTTGAATGCTGGAGCGGAGTCAGAGATCTGTTTCTTCGACTCGGGCATCTCTGAGTCATCGACCTTGCTCTGGATCTCTTTGAATTCTTCGTTGTAGAGGACAGCTTCCGCGTAGGCTGCTTCATTAATCTTGAAGTCCCTTGCTTTGGTAAAGCTTCCGGATACGGTGATGACACCGTTTGGTCCGGGTATCTTGAGTTTGTTGTAGACGAAGCATGGCTTGGCCATGAAGGTGTGGAATATGTCGCGGCCGAATATGACGTGGTACACACTCTTGAAGGGGACCACCTCAAAGGTCATGCGCTCTTGGCGGTAATTATTAACATTGCCAAAGGCAACCTGAAGTGTGATGCACCCAAGGGACCGAGCCTCCCGACCAGGAACTATGCCGTGGAAGATGGTGTTGGTCCGCCTTAGGTTTGCCACCGTCAAGTTCATCTTCTGCAGTGTATCCAGGTACATGATGTTGATGCTGCTTCCACGATCCACCATACATTTGGTGAACTCAATGCCGTCAATCAAGGGGTTATGACCATGGCGTATTGGTTCTCCGTACAGATAAGGTCTGGGTGATCCTTCCTGTCCCAAGTAATTGGAACCTCCGACCAGCGCAAGTACTGGGGGACTGGGGGTAGAGTAGCCATCAGTATCCTCATAAAGGTCTTCTGTTGTCGGACAGTGGGGGTGCCAAGGAAAGTGTGGTAAACTGCCGCCTTCTTCTCGAAGGGTTTTTTGCCTTTGCCGTCGCTCTTGGCGGCATGCTTGGGGTCAACATCCTCTTCCATGTCACTTGAATCCTTGGACTCCTCCTCCTTCTTCTTCCACTTGCCCTTGCCTCGCGGTCTGTTCTTCCAACTTCGCTTGTAGCCGGACTCCGGGTCCTCCTTGAGGTCATTGACGAACTTGCAGTGTCGATTGATATGGGTGGCCTTGTCGTTGACATCGAGGTGTACGAGGCACGGCATATCGCGGTACTCTTCGTAGGTTTGGGGAACATGGAGCGCTGCCGAGGTAGTTTCACTTCCTCGCTGCTGCCCATGACCAGCTCCCCGTCCTCGGCCACGTTGTCCGCCATCACCTCGTCCTACAAAGGTCATGGCAACCATGTCGGGAGTTTGCTTTTCTTCTAGAGCGGTTTTCCGCTTTGTGCTGCTATTCCTCCGAGCTTGAGTTGGAACGGCCGTTGCCGGCAGAGAGCCGTGAGCATCGTCGTCGGCAGCTGCGAACTCACTAGCCAACTGAATCATCTGGTTCAAGTCAAGCTAGTGATTGTCCTGCAAGAGCATCATCTTATGTCGGAGCAACGTGCCCCTTTCCAACCCATCAATGAAGGCGGCCATGGAGGTATGAGCATGCACTCCTGCGCAGGAATTCTTCATATCTAGCCAGCGGGAGAGGTAGGCGCGAGATGTCTCGTCTTTCTCTTGCATGCACCGCTCTAGATCGCCAACAATGCAGGGACGTTTGTATGTACCCTCTAAGTTCTTGGTGAACGCTTCTTGCATGTCCAACCAATTGCAGATGGATTTCTCCGGCAAGTCGTCAATCCATTGGCGGGCCATGCCCGTCAACATCAATGGGAGGTACTTGACGACAACGTTGGGGTTACCCCGGCGATTTCCATCGTGTTACCGCAGTCCTGCAACCATGTGGCTGGCTTGGCGGTGCCGTCATAGGGCTTGATGGTCTTGTCAATCCGAAAACCTTTGGGGTAAGTTGCGGACCATATCGCCGGTCCAAAGCAACGTGGTCCCAGGTATGGTCCTTCCCGGGCCTCGTGGATCTTATCGATCCACGAACGTGCATCGTATGGCTCCAGGTTTCTTTTCTTCTTGTCAACAGGGGATGGGCTGCGTGAACGATGCGGGCCTCCTCCGCCACGGTGACTGCTAGGTGGCGACAGAGGCGGAGGTGGCGGTGGGTTAGCCTTCTTGCTATTACCCTCCTGCGACGCCTCACGCCTGCCGCGATTGCTTGTCGGACGCGGAGGGTCATGGCGTGACCTGCTCTTGTGTCCCTGGTTGCGCTCTCCGTCATGACGGGTCTGCTCCGTGTTGTCGTGGATGATGATGCCGGTATGCCTTGGCGGGGGCATATCCGTACGATGGTGAGCCTTGGAGTCTTCGTGATGTCGAGGGGAGCGTGGCGGTGGCGATAGGCGACGAGGTTGGGCCTTTTCTCCATGGTCAGAGGATATGGGGATAGCATCCTTCCGGTTGCGCGCATCCCTCCGTCTTCATTCTGATGAACCCATCTGGGACCCGACATCAATAGGAGATCTGTCCCTTGGCGGCTTATGCTGGATAGACTGGCAAAACACTGGGTCAGACTCAAGCCTCTGAGAGGTGGCCTTTTCCTGCTGCTTTACCGCCTTGTCCACTAGGTCATAGACCTTGTCCACCGCCTCAGGCGATCTATCCTGCTCCAGAAGGGTTTTGGCAATGGCGAGGTTGACGAGAGGAGTGGGAATCACCTGCCTGCCTTCACTGTCAATGTATGGCTTGGCTTGTGCCGGCTTCGGGGGAGCCCATCCTAGGTTACGCCGTACACCAGGATCGTTGATGACGCAAGCCGGAGCTTTCTTGGCCTTCTGCTGTTGCAGCAGAGTCTTGTACTCGTCCTCCATTGCTCTAGCTTTCTCTATGGATTTCTGTGCGTTGACCAGATCTCGATCTAGATTAGCGCCTTGCTCCGCGATGGCCTGCGCTTCCTCCAACAGCTGATGGCGCTTCTCATCAAGCTGGGTCACGTTCTGGATATGAGCTACGGTCAGTGGCTCGACGAGGAGATTACCGTACATCACTCTATCAGCTGGAGTAACTTGGGCAGCAGCAGATGTAGATGCCGGAGGTGGCAGGTTTGCGGTGTTGTTGTTGCTCGGGCCGGTGCCAAGTTCCTGCGACTGTTGCACTGGGTTAGGCGGAGGGGGCATGACCTTGCACGATCAATGTCGGCAGCAACATGAGGTCCCTTACCTTTGTCCAGAGCTGTAGGAGGAGCTCGCCTGGGTTGATATTCATCCTTCACCATCCCAATGGTGACGAAAACCTCTCCATACGTGACGGTGTTGTTGGCTTGCTCGTCGCGCGTGTACTCCTCCTCCATCTCCTGCATGGCGGAGTCTAGTTCCTCTGGACTGAAATCTATCTCCTCTGAATCTGCACTGAAGTCGGCGTATAGCGCGTCAATCATAGAATCGGAGGGTGCCAGGACTTCCTCGATGACGGGGGTGGAGGTGCCACGACGGCGACAATGACTGGAGGTGGTGGCGCAACTGCGGCGATGGCGGCAGGAGGCGGTGGTGGCGGTGGCTAAATTAGAGGGGCTCCGTCAATGAGCGCAAGCGCTGTCTGAGCTGCCGCTTCGGCCTCCGCGTAGTTGTTGACGGTGTTCACCATGCCTTCTAAGGTAAGGCATCCCGAATCCTGTTACCGCCTTAGAGAACGCCGGAGAAGCGTGCCGTGGTCCAGTCCTTCCACAAAGTGATACATGGCATCATTATTGGGGTAGTGGGCCAGATCGGCTCGTATACGGAGCCACCTGGCAAGTTAATCGCGGGGGTTTTCGCCATCTCTCTGAACGCAACGCTCCAGATCGAAGATGGTAACCACGCCGACGAACTTGGATCTTCGCTGTCCAGACGCACAGACGAAGCCGGTGGACTTGCAGTGATCTTCCACCGTTATATCCTGCGCATGGGCGGTTTGGGTGGGCCTTGAATTTTTACGATCTTTGCCGGCAAATTCCGAAGAGAGATCCGACATTGATCCTTCCGCGAACGTATCCTGCCAGTAGGCGGTCCATGCTGGTCTTGAATTTTTCCGATCTTTGTCGGCAAACTCCGAAGAGAGATCCGACATCGATCCTTCCGTAAACGTATCCTGCCCGTAGGCGGTCCGTGCGGGTCTTGATGCTCCTCCGACTCCTAGGGAACTAGTGCCCGAGTCGGTTTCGCCAATGAAGAGGTGGATGTCTCTGATAGGAACGATCGAACACCGCATAAGGTTCGTCTTCGCCGGGATCCAGAACTCGTCGGGAGGGACGATCAGAACGTTGTCGGAGAAGAGAACACGACCGATGGCTACGGTTTCCCTGATTCCCGTGAAGATCTTGGTCCTCGCCCGCTGAAGATCCTAAAGCGCCTCTTGCCCCACGGTGGGCGCCAACTATCGTGGTATTGCCGACGAGTACACCATGGAGGGGTCCTCACAGTGCGTCTTTAGAGACGTGGGGGAAGGCGGACGGTTGACGGGTACAAGGTAACATAGCTTACCCAGGTTCAGATCCCACAACGGTGGCGGAATCCTACTCCTGCTATAAATCACTATAGGGCAATACGCCGAGTTACAGGGATTGGTTCGCTGTGCTAGGTTATGTGAATTTGTCGATGATCGTGCCCTAAAGGCTCCCATAGGTCCGACTTATATAGTCGCCAGGTCCTAGGGTTACAGGGAAAAGTCCTAGCCGGACAGGTTACGGAGTCCTACACCGTCTATTACTAGTCTAGCGTGTCTTGTACTCCAAGGCTCCGGGTACGTTGGTGGCTCCACCATAGCCTTCCTTTATCCAGCATGGGCCTCCCTTCTGGATCCATCTAACTGGGCCGCCTAGCAGGCCATGGACCGTGCTACCAACTGTGGGCCACCCGGGATATCCGGATAAGAGACATGCTATGAGGATACCCATATAGCATATCCCCAACAGTATGTAGAGAAATCCTAATCTTATTTCTTATTTAATATAATTTTAATAATGAAGTCACTTATCATCCTTAAAATAACCCTAAGGAAATTGCAAAGGATAGTCTAAAACCCTAAAATAATAAGTATTTAAATAGTTGGATTTTAATACATTAACTCCAATATTTAAAGTCATTACAATCGAAGGTCAGGTATTAAATGAATCTAAAGTATAGTTTAGTATTTACAAATCATTTCAAGCCTCACAAATTCAAATAAAATAAAAACCTATTTGGATCATCCCTAGGAAATAATAAATCCCTAAAATCTAATTCTTATTTATATTACTTAATAAATAACTTCCAATATGATTATGAGTATTGAAAAATATCATCATGTTTAGAGCAATCGATTAGTATTATTATCTTTGGAATATTTGAAATTCGGTACAGAATTATGGTATTCAAATCCTTGAGAAAAATTTGAATTGAAAACAAATTAGCAAAACAGAAAACAGATAAGAATAAAGGAAAATAAGAGGATTCAGTCTAGAAACTGGCCCGAGGCCCATTTCCCTCACCATCTATCTGTCGCCCGCCTGCAGCCTCGCGCGATTGCACCCACTGCACCAAAGTCCAACACCGGCCCAGGCCCGCGTACCCCTTTGGCCAGCTAATCGTCGTCGTCAACCTCTCGTGGCCGCCGAAGCAGCTGCGTGGCACGAGCGCCGCCAATCGCCGGCGTGGAGATCCGTGCTGCCGACAACTGGAGGGGATAAGGAGGCCACAACGACACTGCATTTCTTGATCCGCATCCACTCTCACTCTAAAGCTCTCTCTCGAGTTTCCCACAAGGCTGAAACCATAGCTAACCCCGCTGATGAATCGTCATCGTTGTGCATCTCCCCTTTCCTTTCCATGTAGCCCTGGAGAAGCGTCGTGCTCCGCAGATCCTCTGGGTGGAGTTCAGCATCAAGGGGAGCTCTAGGGAGGGTGAATTGTTTTGTTACCTTCTGTCGTGGTTTTTTCGGAATTCTCGTCGGAGAGCTCGCCTCCGACCGCGTCCGTTCTCACCGACACCACCACTGCAACCATGGTGAGTCGCTGATGCTCAAGCATCTTCCCTCTATCCCTATCGCGCTCTTTGGCATGCTCGCACTGTAGCGCCGCCATGCACCACCGTTAGTCATCGTCGTTGTTGCAGCGGTTCTGATGACCAACAGAGGGCGGCATGACCACTAATAGCATCCCCGTGCTCAGCTTATTTGAACGCGTAGTTCCACTTGGCTGCGTGCGCTCGCAAACACCGGCTCCGACGACCATCTGGGGGTGGTCGGCAAAATGGGGTCGTTCTATCATCATCATGACGTCATGCACCCGCCACTTTTGACCTGGTTCACCCAATTGACTAGTCCACGCTTAAGTGGCATACTGACGTGGCCATTTTCCCAGTGACTGGGTCTAGATTTAGTTTTGGTGTAAAAATTTATTTCCTGTTTAATAAATAGTTAAAGCATTATAAGTTCAAATATAAATATTTCTAGAAATTTAAAATCTACAAGTTAAGTTTATTATTCAACATTATTATGTTAACTATTTAAATAAATATTATTTAATAAAGGTTTTATAAGTAGTAATACTTTGATAATTCATAATTTAATATTGGTAAATGCTAAAAATATAAATAATATACTAAATTCTTAGAAAAATAATAATTATAAATTAAAACCATAATCATATATTATTATATCACTTAATTAACTATTTATTATTTCTTAAGTATTTTTAAAGTAATAAATCTTATAAAAACCATATCTTATTATTTAAAAATCACAAAAATAAATATAATATACCAAAATGATCACAAAAATAATATTTACATGTTAAAAAATATAACATTACACTTGAATTTAAATCCATAATAACTTGAATAAATTTAGTCTACAAGACTTTAAACATTATAATAAGACTCTGTTATGTATTTTATAGTTTACTTTGGTCTGTTTCAATTAAAGACCTAGTACATCTCAAGGACCAAATCAACCGAGTAAACACCAAAAGACATTGACCACATTCTATTAACAATAAAGATTGTTTAAACCTTTTCTTCGAAGGTTATCCTTTTTGCTACTTCAAACAAAAGATGACAATCAATAATAATCACATTACTTTATATTTTACTTGTCTATTTAGGTTTGTTAAAACTTAAGTTCCTTATAAATGTCATTACTTGTAAAGTAAAATTTGAATGATCTTACTATTATATGTTGTTTCACACATAGTCACAAGCCTTAATACGAAGCACAAGTGTGAAGCTTATCTAAAAGTATAACACATTTAAAGAAACCATTTCTAGTTCCCAAACCCTAGAGCAACGCTTATTCTGGGGATATGATTTTACGAAATTGCATTACATTAGTTATGCATAATAGCATCCTACTTCTTTAAACTTTAGTCCTTACCGGACCAATGATACTGATTTCAGATATTGGATCTTATATTGCCTCGAAGACAGTGAGTGCATAATCTTGCAATCACAAAAGGCAAGTTCACACTTGCTCATTTCCTTTGATTATTTTCTGTAAAGTATTTTGCAAATCCAGTATTTTCATCACATGCATTTCAAAAAGGTTAGAAAACACTATTTTCATAATAAATTGATTATAGGTTATTTACCATGAGGTAATAACCTAAAATGAAAGTTCTGGTGATAAAGGAACATATTATCTAGGACTTAACAACCAATGTCGCCAGTGATTCTTGCGCCGTATATCACGCGTTAACCATGAGATTTGGAATGTGACAGAGAAGTCAATTGTATCTTCTTCCTGTCGCATGTAGCCGAATATGCAGGCCGTGGATGTTATCCTCGTAGCATGCATTAACTTGGTAATTCGTAGAGGATATGCAACATATGGGTGGGAACCCTCAACGTCCCACGATTGTTTTGGCATCTAACGGTCTGTACTAACCATTGCCGTAATTCAATGGGTGGGCATGGTGTACACCAAGGTGACATGCGGGGTCGCGAAGGGGGCAGTGATTGGCTTGGATCAACTACTAGGACCCACATCATGGAATTATGGATGGGAATAAGATGCCCGGTTGTGCAACAAGGAGTTAATCTCTCATGGGTAAAGAAAAACACCTCTGCAGAGTGTAAGAACTATAACTTGTTACTCCCTGTTTCGGGAAGGAGCTACCAACGCGGCAGGAAAGGAACTCCATGAAAGTTCTGGTAAACCTCTGAAGGCTGGCGGACATAGCTTTTCAGAATAAAAGCAACCTTTGAAGAAATATGTACGAAAACTTGCATTGCCTACAACCTATGGTCTGTGGCTATAGATATAGTGCATCAAACACTCCTTTTCTAGTGAACTTTCTGAGTATGCTTGTATTCAACGTATCTTCTTAACCCTTGCTATATTATGAAGTCTTTAAGACGACGTGTACATCAAATTATGCTTAAGGGAATCTTCATCAACAACTCACAATTTTCATTGAAGTCAAGGAAGTCAACATAGACACCAATTCAAGTGGAGAAAAAGTTGCGGATTAGATAGAAATATAGTTTCTAGCCATAAAACCTACTTCTGTAGAGTATTGCAATAGCAGCAATACAAGCCAAATAGTTAGATGCTAATCTAATTAGCATAATAGTTATGAGTTGATTATTTCTGATTTTTTTCTTTGTAAAAAGTTTATTTCTTTCTCTTTAACGAAGATTGTTCTCTGGGTCTTATGTAAAGAATCAAGTTGTAACCTATAGTCATGTCTTGGACCTCCTGTGTTTCTATTGTACCACTATGAGGGATGTAATACTAGTGAATGGTGTTTCATTGGTGTTATGTCAACGACTATGGTGTGCTACATCATGAAGTGGTATGTTGGGTCATCCCAGATGGTATCAAAGCATATTCTTTGACCTTAGGATGGAAACCTAGTAAATGGGTAGAAACTATAGGAAGAAAATCCACAATGATAAAGAGTTCTCTAGTGATATGATGGATATTCAACTGAGAATAACCTGTCATGTTTCTAGTGCGATAATACTTTAGTATGATTGCAATTCCAATAATTACCATGAGTTTTAACTCTATGTGACTGATGATAATTTCTTATCTATAGTTTTACATGGAACCACAATATCCACCCCCGAATGTTCAAGTGTTGAACAGGATGTTAAATGATTACAGAGGGGATTGTACAAACACTCTCCAACAACTTCTATGGAGTTTGGATTGTGAATCAAGACTTTTGGTCAAGAATTACATTTACTATGATGGGAAGGTATTATCTAAATACCGTGTCATGATCATGTTACCCAAGAAGTTAGGACTTAATGGAGAAATGCCATGAAGAGAGGCAAGGTGCATGGCATCTGCATATCAGATTGGAGTAATAGCAGCCATAACCATGATCCGAGAACAGAAATCCCAAGATCTGGAAGGAAGTACTCACACCATTATACCCCATGAAACCTCAAGTACAGAGCATGAGCTAGATCACTCTACTCTGGTCCAAACTGAACCCACTCTAGCTATAAAGTATATGGATCGTTATAGGTCTTTACTAAACACCTTCCATAACACTCACCAAGTCCTAGTTCAGGAGCTGGATACTGTCATTGAGGATTTTACTGATCCTATCAAAGCAATGACTCGTAGAAAGAAGTTAGATAAAGAAGCTAAGCATCTATAACATCCCGAATTTTTCCTAAATTTGCAATGTTAAAATAAAACTATTAAGTTGATTGGATTGTTTAATCTTGTTCAAAATTTTGAATGAAAAGAAACTTTTGTTGTTGATTGATACTTTACTAAGCCACATTAAAAGAAGAGAATTACTATGACTACCAAGTTTTGAACAAACCCAAGACAATTGTTCGATTTCTCATCCATGAACCTCCCATTAATACAAGTTCTTAATGTTAAATCACCGTTTGCAAACCCTATTTTGAAATTACCAAAAATACTCCTCCAAAACTACAAACAAGGTATTATGAATCCATTTTTTTAAATATGAAAACTATTGCTATAAAGGATCCTATGATGATCTACATAATTTTAGAAAATTTTGGAGACAAGAATCAACTTATTTGGTGATCATATGAAAAAGATATAAAGGAAATAAGAAAATAGAAACAGAGAAAAGAATAAACAAAAAAAACTAACCTACCCCGTGGACCACCCTGGCCCGGCCCACTCCCTCCTCCCCTCTATTTGCCGCCGCTCCCCACCAGCGAGCAGAGCATAGCGCGGTGGGCCAGCCCAGAGCAACAGACGCCGCAGCCCGCTGAGAGAAAACCCCTCCCCTTTGTTTTTCCCCTCGCAGTCACCGACAGACCGGGCCCACTTGTCATCTCCTTTCCTTAGCCAGAGACCACCTTCCCCACGAGTTCATCACGTGCCCGATCCAAATCCCGCGAAATTCGTCGATTCAGTTCGATTTGGTTGCCCTTCTGCACAAATCCGCCCACATATAAATCCTCTAACCCTCGCAGCCTGTTTCCCCTTTCGAAACACCCCGAAAACCCTAGCCCTGAGCCGATTCGGATCTCGACACAAGGCCATTCTTGCTCACGGGGAGCTCGGTAGAAACGCAGTTCCGTCCACCCCGGGCCCTCTTCTTTCCCTAGATCCCTTCATCTTGGAGCACCGCCTCACCCCATGCTGTTTCCCCATCCGCAGGAACGCCAGAACAAGCGTAGGAGCTCGCCGGAGTTGGGCCACCTCTCGATACCACCAGCCGCTCGCGGTCGCCCCCTCAAGAAGCAAGCAACAACGAAGAAGACACCATCGACCTCACAGGGATCCCCCGCACCCCGTAGCCTACCCCTCCGTCTCTGGTGACCGCCAGAATCGCGCCATCGCCATACGGAACCACACCGCCCGGTGGCGTCATTGCCGGTGAGGCCGGAGGCTCTGGATCGCTGGATTCGAGGAACGGTGCATATTAGAAGCTTTCCCGAACCGGTATCGTCCAACAGATTTGCGTCGCGTGTCTGCCCAGTCAGCAAGCTCGTCAGCGCGCCGCGTCACCGCTTCGTCATCGCCAGGTCAGCGGTCAACAAGGGTCAATTTGTCAATTTGTTTAAATAGTTTCGTATTAAAAATAGCCAGAAATTCTCCCAATCTTGTATAATTCATAGAAAAAGATTTATAAGGCCAAAAATTGCAAATAATATATCTACGGATTCATAAAATTATGTAGAATATTAATAAAAGATTAGATCCTACTTTTACTGTATAATTGTATTGTAATAATTTAAATGGTTTAATAGACTTTTTAGACTAAATAAATCATAATAAATTATTTGTAGATCCAAAAAATACAAATAAAGTATATATGGATTCATAATTTCATATATGACATTAATATACTGTTAGATACAATATAAAAATTGCTGTATTAATTTAATTACTTTTAATGGCTATTTAAATTATTAAATTCATAATAAATTATTTATAGTTCAAAAAAATATAAATAATATATGTATGGATTCACAATTTCTCGTAGAATATAGATCTGGTCTTAGACATAATTTTTGACAAATTAATATTTTAAATGAATTAAACTCCATTAAATGGTCATTAAATCATAGAAAAAGATTTACAACTCCGATTAGGGTGAATCCAATTCCTACTGGTTTGTATCAATATCCTATATCCACTAAAGCTGGGAACCAAATTTAATTCGACAGTTAGGATAGAATTTTCAACCAAACTATTAAAACCCCATTATAGAAATCAACATTTAATGATAAAATACCCTATTGCATTAAGTGATCTCATACATGCATCATATGATATATTAATGTTCATAAAACTAAATATAACCATTGTGTCATGTTAAATCATCATGCATGTTTGTGATCATCATTGTTGTATTGTATGTTGCAATGGTTTTGATTGGAATTACTCTATTCCTGCCTTAGATTTTCCGAGAGTGCGACTGCTACGGAGAAATACAATCATCACCCATATTATCAACATAAGGCAAGTTACACCACTTGTTCATAATTTTGTCCCAGTTTTGATTCTATGCATGTGATCTTCAAAATTCTGTAGTATGCATGTGTAGGATATTCTAGTAGAATTTTTCCTTAGTATTATTTTGCAAGTGCGATGATTTTGTAGTATGCCATGAGTAGCTCTATACTTAGGATTTTCCCTCCTAATAGGTTACCCCTGTTTTTGCTAAGTATTGCTTGCTATGCTATATATACAAAGTACCGTTGGGGGTTCGAAAGACAAAGAATTCTTCTAAGTATGAAGGCTCTATAGAGCAAACTTTTCTTCTCAAATCCACTTCAAAATAAAACTAAGTTTTCTTCTGGGAGGAATGGTTGTCGGGTCAACGAGTGAGATTTTGGTGAGGACGGCTGCCCAGGAATCAAAGAAGTCTGCCATGTTTTAGAATTCAGAAGCTTCCAGTGCAACCACAATACATTATGGGCTCTGTCTTGTCCTAGTACTTAGTGGGAAACCTCACCATGTAGCACCTCGGTAAAATCCACTACAAGAAAATTGTGTGTTAAATAATACTTGTGCATCATCATGACATCAGCATGCATCTAATTGACTAAAACTATTTTGTTAAAAGACCTACTTTGTTTTCTATATTAATATCCATCCCTGTTTGTTCAAACCAAAACAGTCGGTCCAGCCGGATCTTTTATTTATCTAAAACTATTTACAAAATTTTATTTTAAAATAAAAGAAATAACAAAACTATTTTTTTAGGGAGGCCGCCACCACCCAGGCCCAAAATGCCCAGCTGGTAGCAGCCTACCACCCCGGCTAATCCAGACCCTAAATCTACTAGTCGCTAGAAACCCTAACCCTAACCTACCACCTAGTCCTACCCAACCCCACCCACCCACCTCGCCACGCCACAAGACGCGCATGTAAACCCCAAAGATCAGATTCCCCGGCCCCACCACTCCCCATGACCCCCACTCCCCATCTCTCTCGCACGCACCCGACCCCGCCTCCCTTGTTCGAACTCCACCCCTGAAGCCTCCTTCCTCGTCAACCACCGCCGTCGCCAGGTTCCCCACCTCCTCTGCATCCGCCGGCCACCCCGCTAGAGACCCCCTCCTGCAACTCCGCTGGGCCCCACCCACGACCAACGTGCTCCGCTCGCCACGCGCTTTTCCCTTCACGCAACCAGATCCTCCCCATCGCCGGCTCGCCGCTGCCAGGGCTCCTCCTCCACGGGCCCTGGTTCTGCACCATCTCCTCCCGACACCATCCTTCGCCGCCGCCAGCGCCTGGCGCTTCCGCTGACGGACCCCTACTCTGCTCTCTGGCTCTTCCTCTTCGCCCGAGAACCTGCCTCCCATCGAGCCCCATGCCCGCCTCTGCCCCTCCATGCTTCGTCGCCCCGTACCGGCCGTGCTCTTCCCTCCCCGAGCTAGCCTACGCCTCGCCCGCGCCTCTGTCCCCGAGCAAGCTCCTGGACCCTGCAGCGCCATCGCCTCTGCAACCTCTCCCTGCAGCGGCCTTGCCGTCCCGCGTGCGTCGCCACCCCGTGTTCCGCTGTCCTCGTCTGTGCGGCCCCCTTCTTCCCCGGGCCCAAGCTTTGCCTCCCATCTCGGCCGCGAGCGCCGGGTACTGCCGCCCGAAGCCTACCCCTTTCTGCTGCTGCCGCTCCACGGCGAGGTCGTGGACCTCCTCTCGGCCGGCCGCCGCCTTACCATCCTCCTTGCTGCACCTCGTGCAGGTCCTGGCCAGGCCCCTCTATGGCTGCCCGTCCTCCCTCCGATGGATGTCCATCAGGGTGTGTGCCACCACGTGCAGACAAGTTTCGTTGTTTCCTATGCTTCCTAGCATTATCATTTAAGTACATGCATGTAGCTTACGTGTTTCGTGGATGCTACAGTTAACCACACCAGATGTACCATGTCACCAAGTTCACCGACGATCGAAGACGAAACTCCAAGGTCGCTCTCATGGAACCGGAAGGCGATGCTCCCAGAATCCGAAGGCCTTAAAACCCAATATCTCCTTCTCGTATCCGAACATCTCCGACACGGATTCCGGGAATTCCGGCATGGACACACCAAGGACTCATTCCTGGAGGTGAAGACCGAACCCGGAGACCTTCCCGAAGACCGAGCCGAAACCCGTCGAATCCTCGGAACCCCAAGATCGCCGAACCCATGTGTGACCCCTATCCGAGACCCCTCATATTTTATAATATATGATATTGATCTTGTTGCATATTAAATGAACATGGTTGCATGCATATTGTGGGTGTTTGGGGGTATCTAGATGATTCACCTAAATTAAATATGGGGACCATATGCGGGCGAACCTAGTCTAATATTGGTCCCATTTAAATCTGTGCATCGAACCGGTGATATAATTTTGCCTTGTTAAGACAACATTTAAATTGCGGGGTATCTAAACAACTAGAACCATATATTTAATGGTCGGGACCCCGGTTCCGCTTAATATGGCCTAATTGCATCGCACCTTTGACATGTCATACATCATACATGCATCATGCCCGATATTCTGCCATAGTATTAAATATTGCATACGGTGTTTCTGCTAGTGCTTTGCTTCTTCACGGATTAGGCCGATGAGTTGACGCGAGAGTCGACCCGATCTTCGGATGAACCTTCGGCAATGTTTTTCAGGCGAGCATTCTCCCCCTTTCTACCTATTTTACCTTTCTAGTCTTTATTTCCTCCTGTTGATCTATTGCTATCTGTGTTGCGATGCTCTAGTTTTTGTACCCGTGATATCCCTTGCAGCCTTATATTGCCTTGGACACATCCTATTACCTGTTGTTTGGTAGATAGTTGGACTTGCGTGTCGCAGTCGCTTGCTCAAGTGCTATTGCGTGTTGTCAAGTACCATAGTTGTTGGAGAAATGCCTTATGCCTTTATGTTGGAGATGATCATGGCTTTAATTACCGTTTAATAACTAAAGTTGAAGTAGGTAAATAATGCAGAGGCACAGGTGGGCAATAGATGTTATTTGGATTTTAACCATCCACTTGTGTCCCGTAGGACCCCGAGTACTTGATACCTGTTCTTTGAATATTCGCACTATCCGCATGTGGGACCATGAATCCCCCTAGCCAGAGCTTGAGTCATATATTATTTCTTGGGGCCACAAACTAGTTTGGAGCTTTATTACTATCCTGTACTTATGTCATGCTTTACTGCTTTATTTACGATTGCGCGTGGAGCGCCTGTACTGTTTAGGTAAGCGGAGTGTTTTCGCGGTATCGACAAGCCCAGTCATACTTTCGGGTTCCCAGTCGTTTACAGCCATTGACGCAAACCTCTGGGTCCATTCCGGAGCCGGCCAACTTCGTCGCGGGTAGCTTGGTGGGGTGGCCCCCTGAAATTTATATGAATCTTGCAATTGCTCTATCGTGATGCCTCGTTGGGTTTTCATTTGGTTTTTCTCGAGGTTGATCGTGCGTGTGTTGCTATTTGTGCCCCCTGTAGGGTAAAACTTTCTGAAAGCCGTGTCCGCGGTTATGGACGACTTGGAGCACAGAATCTCGATCATAGACAACTATAACTAAAGTAGTGCTATAAATTTGACTTTATAATGACTAGTAATCAGCTTCAATATAATGGAATGGCTAAATAAAAGTGCCAACAATTGCTGTTTTGGATTGTCACCTGTTACCATTGTATCTGACTAGTAAGTATTGCAACTACAGCGGAATGGATAAATAAAAGTACCAACAACTGCTGGGTTTTGGGATGCCTCATGCTATATGTAACTGATTAGTAAGTACTACAACTATAATTAAATGGTTAACTAAAACTGCCCACTGCTTATTATATCAGGATGACTCATGCTATCTATATCTGACTAGTAATTGCCGCAACTATAACGAAATGAATAAAACTGCCAACTGTGTGAGTTCCTCGGTTGACTTCCTCGGTTGGTATCGAGGGGGAATACCAGGATGGGTATGTTTGGTGTTAGAATCAGGTTGTATCCGAATAGGTCTTTCTTATCCCTATCTGATAGCCGCCAGTTGAATCGAGTCTCTATAGGTTGTTTAGTGCATGCTGCGCTGCCGCTTCAGTCCACCATACCTATGTAGGCGAGGACCGCCGAATTCTAGTCTCACCGTGTACTGGCCTCAGTACTGACTGCTCTCCTTTTTTCCTTTGCCCTTTGTCGGCACCCCTTTTGTTTAAGTAGGTTTGAGATCGACGTCGTTAGCAGGGTTACCTTCCGGCTTGGCCTGGGCAGGGTTATGGACGCCATTGGTTATACTTCAGGGCTCTTAGCCCCATTTGCTTCTTGTCCTTAGTCGGACGATTGTATCGTTTTCATGGTTATTTGGATCTTTGTATTGTATATATGTATTCTTGACACTTTGAGTCAGTGTTGTATATATCTGTTCTGTGGGTTCCATCGTGGACTATTGTGTAATGGTATTACTTCGTTTTCCACCCGCACGCAAGTGCCTGGTGGGAACCTTTGAATCGTTTCTATGCGGGTTTGGCGGGAATCGCTAAAACTTGCATAGGTCCAATTCCGAGGGTGTTACACAACATATGGAGGTTCCCGGCACGGTTGGATCCGGAAGGTAGAGGGGCTACTAAGGGAAAGCCTCGCCATGGTCTTGTTTGTAAAAAGGACTTGATCGTGGATTGTGGGTAAAGTGCACAAACTCTCGAGAGTATTGCAATCTGATCGATCAGCCGTGTTCACGGAAACAGAACAACATTGAGCATCTGAAGGATGGAGCCTCTGAAGGATCTTCTTCTCTCTTTTCTAAACAAAGTTTTGAAACCCCATGGCGTGAGTAATATCACCAATGGGTGGGAATTTGGGAACTTGGTGTGTAATATCCAAGTGTCACTTGGTGCGTAATATCCAAGTGTTTGGTCGTTTGGACACTTGGTGCGTAATATCCTCGTGTGCCACTCGACCTTATTTTATCTAAGCAATTGTTTACAAAGTAGGAAATTTTTCTCTTCTTCTCTCTACTTAAGAAAACTAGCTTTGAGCAAATGAACTCTACAGCCTAAACTAGCCTTGCATGTAGAGATAGTCTTTTCTCTCCTTGGTGTAATTTGCCAATACATTCAAAGTATTGACCCAACTTTTTGGCTGCACGTTTCATGTGCAGAATTTCGGAGATCGTTGAAAGGTGCACTAGGATCGCGGGTCTTCACTCAACCTACCTGTGGCATTGATGGGACTCCAAGTTGTATTTATATCGCTTTTGTTGTAATAATGTAAACTCTGGATTATTCGATTCATGTAATAAAGACTTGTGTTTTACATGATATTTCATCGACTGTGATTGCTAGCTATTGATCCAGGGACTAGCATGTTAATCGCAGGGACTTAGGATCCTTACCGATCCGAGGTCGCTACGGATGGTATCAGAGCATAAGTTGACTGTAGATCGTGACCCTAGACATGGAAAAACCTTAGGACAAATATTTTCTAAGTTATTTCAGAAAACTCTCATACTTCTCATCATCTACCTTGGGGTTTCAAAAATTTCTTAAGTTTCTTCTTTTCAACATTAGAAAATGACCACTACACACTTCAAGAAGAAACTTCTCTCAAGATTACCTTTTCAAAGAAGATCATGTCAATGTTTCGATTAAGTCGGGACTTGAAGACCTCCATGAAAGATGTTCCAAGACTGAAGCTACGAGATTAAATACTTCAAAGGCCTTAAGTCAATGTTATTAACTAAAGAACTCGAAAGATTGAAGATTATGAAGAACATGAAGACTATCAAGAGCACGAAGACTTTTGGAGACTCGAAGCCTCGAAGATTCCAAGTGACCTATTAGGAACCAAACCCGAATAAGATTTCGCTAAATATAGATGCAACAAATTGTTTGCTATCTTGTATGGTTTATTACCATAGCTAATGAAAACCTATTTTCTAAATAAAATTTCTTGTATGGGTTATTCTTCTTCTTTCCATACTCCATTCGTTCCTACTCTAAACCTTGGGCAACTCGACAGATGGACCATATCAGTAAGAAGGACAAGGAACTTAACTTCACCAAGCGTAAGAGACACACCGATGCAAAGAAGTGGATGCACCAGGTTGAAGAAAAAATTAAGAATGCCAACATTGAAGCCAATAGAATGGTTCATTATGCCACCCAATTCCTAAAGGATGAGGCCGCAACCTGGTGGGAGATGCAACACGCCATTAATGATCATCAAGGGATGATATCTTGGGAAGAATTTAAAGAGGTTCTACTACAATCCCGTCTCGTCACTCGTATACCAAAAACCCAAGAAGTTGAAGTCCCAAAACAATCAGCTTGCACGATCTGTGGATAAGTAGGGCATACCTCCAAGGAGCATCGTGATCAGTGCCCCTACTATGAAGGAAGTCACCCATCTGAAGAATGCCCCACCTCTGAAGTTACATGATTCTTGTGCGAAGGGACCAATCACAACCCCTCGCAATGTCACTTCTACCCGATAGTACATCAAGTGAATCAACAAGTTAGAGATGGATTGTGCCACGTCATGTTATCCTTACCAAGGAAGCGGAAGGAACTAAGCAAATTCATATGCTTCAAGTGTCACAATCCTGGCCATTATGCTGTTGGTTGTCGAGAACAGGATAATGTGGCTCGAAAGGATGAAAACAATGATGGTAATGGTAATAGATGCAGCAACAAGAAGCCGAAGAAGGATCCTAGTAGGTGACATTCTACAAGTGTGGCGAAACAGGGCATTACTCGTCAAATTGTCCTCAGAAAAGGAAGAATGGCAATGGAAAAGGAAATGTCAATGGAAAGAAGCCCAATCCGTCCATCAAGATACGATGAATTATATTAGTGTGAATGGATCTTACAAATTAACAATCCACACCAGACCCATCAGAAGAACCTAACAAATAAAATCTTTTAAGGGTGGTAGTACCCTAGCGTGAACCAAACCTATTTCTTGCTAGCTTTCTCGAATCTCGAGGACGATATTCCTTTTAAGGGTGGTAGTCTGTAACATCCCAAATTTTTCTAAATTTGCAATGTTAAAATAAAACTATTAAGTTGATTGGATTGTTTAATCTTGTTGAAAATTTTGAATGAAAAGAAACTTTTGTTGTTGATTGATACTTTACTAAGCCACATTAAAAGAAGAGAATTACTACGACTACCAAGTTTTGAACAAACCCAAGACAATTGTTCGATTTCTCATCCATGAACCTCCCATTAATACAAGTTCTTAATGTTAAATCACCGTTTGCAAACCCTATTTTGAAATTACCAAAAATACTCCTCCATAACTACAAACAAGGTATTATGAATCCATTTGTTTAAATATGAAAACTATTGCTATAAAGGATCCTATGATGATCTACATAATTTTAGAAAATTTTGGAGACAAGAATCAACTCATTTGGTGATCATATGAAAAAGATATAAAGGAAATAAGAAAATAGAAACAGAGAAAAGAATAAACAAAAAAAAACTAACCTACCTCATGGACCACCCTGGCCCGGCCCACTCCCTCCTCCCCTCTATTTGCCGCCGCTCCCCACCAGCGAGCAGAGCATAGCGCGGTGGGCTAGCCCAGAGCAACAGACGCCGTGACGCCGAGAGAAAACCCTCCCTTTGTTTTTCCCTCAGTCCTGTGCAGACCGGGCCCACTTGTCATCTCCTTTCCTTAGCCAGAGACCACCTTCCCCACGAGTTCATCGCGTGCCCGATCCAAATCCCGCAAAATTCGTTGATTCAGTTCGATTTGGTTGCCCTTCTGCACGAATCCGCCCCCATATAAATCCTCTAACCCTCGCAGCCTGTTTCCCCTTTCGAAACACCCCGAAAACCCTAGCCCTGAGCCGATTCGGATCTCGACGCCGTCGCGCCATTGCTGCTCACGGGAGCTCGAGGTAGAGCACGGTTCCGTCCACCCCGGGCCCTCTTCTTTCCCTAGATCCCTTCATCTTGGAGTACCGCCTCACCCCATGCTGTTTCCCCATCCGCAGGAACACCAGAACAAGCGTAGGAGCTCGCCGGAGTTGGGCCACCTCCCGATACCACCAGCCGCTCGCGGTCGCCCCCTCAAGAAGCAAGCAACGACGAAGAAGACACCATCAACCTCGCAGGGATCCCCCGCACCCCGTAGCCTACCCCTCCATCTCCGGTGACCGCCAGAATCGCCGCCACCATCACCACCTAGAACCACACCGCCGCCGGTGACATCATTGCCGGTGAGGCCAGGAGGCTCCTGTTCGTGACCGTCGGATTCGAGAGGAGCGGTGCAGATTAGAAGCTTTCCCGAACCGGTATCGTCCAACAGATTTGCGCCGCGTGTCCGCCCAGTCAGCAAACTCGTCAGCACGCCGCGTCACCGCTTCGTCATCGCCAGGTCAGTGATCATTGCCTGATCGGTGCGGTCAATTTGTTTAAATAGTTTCGTATTAAAAATAGCCAGAAATTTTCCCAATCTTGTATAATTCAAAAAAAAGATTTATAAGGCCAAAAATTGCAAATAATATATCTACGGATTCATAAAATTATGTAGAATATTAATACAAGATTAGATCCTACTTTTACTGTATAATTGTATTGTAATAATTTAAATGGTTAATAGACTTTTTAGACTAAATAAATCATAATAAATTATTTGTAGATCCAAAAAATACAAATAAAGTATATATGGATTCATAATTTCATATATGACATTAATATACTGTTAGATACAATTTTTGAAATATAAAAATTGCTGTATTAATTTAATTACTTTTAATGGCTATTTAAATTATTAAATTCATAATAAATTATTTATAGATCAGAAAAATATAAATAATATATGTATGGATTCAAAATTTCTCGTAGAATACAGATCTGGTCTTAGACATAATTTTTGACAAAGTAATATTTTAAATGAATTAAACTCCATTAAATGGTCATTAAATCATAGAAAAAGATTTACAACTCCGATTAGGGTGAATCCAATTCCTACTGTTTTGTATCAATATCCTATATCCACTAAAGCTGGGAACCAAATTTAATTCGACAGTTAGGATAGAATTTTCAACGAAACTATTAAAACCCCATTAGAGAAATCAACATTTAATGATAAAATACCCTATTGCATTAAGTGATCTCATACATGCATCATATGATATATTAATGTTCATTAAACTAAATATAACCATTGTGTCATGTTAAATCATCATGCATGTTTGTGATCATCATTGTTGTATTGTATGTTGCAATGGTTTTGATTGGAATTACTCTATTCCTGCGTTAGATTTTCCGAGAGTGCGACTGCTACGGAGAAATACAATCATCACCCATATTATCAATATAAGGCAAGTTACACCACTTGTTCATAATTTTGTCCCAGTTTTGATTCTATGCATGTGATCTTCAAAATTCTGTAGTATGCATGTGTAGGATATTCTAGTAGAATTTTTCCTTAGTATTATTTTGCAAGTGCGATGATTTTGTAGTATGCCATGAGTAGCTCTATACTTAGGATTTTCCCTCCTAATAGGTTACCCCTGTTTTTGCTAAGTATTGCTTGCTATGCTATATATACAAAGTACCGTTGGGGGGTTCGAAAGACAAAGAATTCTTCTAAGTATAAAGGCTCTCTAGAGCAAACTTTTCTTCTCAAATCCACTTCAAAATAAAACCAAGTTTTCTTCTGGGCGGAATGGTTGTCAGGTCAACGAGTGAGATTTTGGTGGAGGACGGCTGCCCAGGAATCAAAGAAGTCTGCCATGTTTTAGAATTCAGAAGCTTCCAGTGTAACCACAATACATTATGGGCTCTGTCTTGGCCTAGTACTTAGTGGGAAACCTCACCTGGGTACCAACATTTGGAGGTTCTTGGCACGGTTGGATCCGGAAGGTAGAGGGGCTACTAAGGGAAAGCCTCGCCATGGTCTTGTTTGTAAAAAGGACTTGATCGTGGATTATGGGTAAAGTGCACAAACTCTCGAGAGTATTGCAATCTGATCGATCATCCGTGTTCACGGAAACAGAACAACATTGAGCATCTGAAGGAATGAGCCTCTGAACGATCTTCCTCTCTCTTTTCTAAACAAAGTTTTGAAACCCCATGGCGTGAGTAATATCACCAATGGGTGGGAATTTGGGAACTTGGTGTGTAATATCCAAGTGTCACTTGGTGCGTAATATCCAAGTGTTTGGTTGTTTGGACACTGGGTGCGTAATATCCTCGTGTGCCACTCGACCTTATTTTATCTAAGCAATTGTTTACAAAGTAGGAAAATTTTCTCTTGTTCTCTCTACTTAAGAAAACTAGCTTTGAGCAAATGAACTCTACAGCCTAAACTAGCCTTGCTTGTAGAGATAGTCTTTTCTCTCCGTGGTGTAATTTGCCAATACATTCAAAGTATTGACCCAACTTGTTGGCTGCACGTTTCATGTGCAGAATTTCGGAGATCGTTGAAAGGTGCGCTAGAATCGCGGGTCTTCACTCAACCTGCCTGTGGCATTGATGGGACTCCAAGTTGTATTTATATCACTTCTGTTGTAATAATGTAAACTCTAGATTATTCGATTCATGTAATAAAGACTTGTGTTTTACATGATATTTCATCGATTGTGAGTGCTAGCTATTGATCCAGGGACTAGCATGTTAATCGCAGGGACTTAGGATCCTTACCGATCCGAGGTCGCTACAGCATCCCAAAGAAATCTTTCAGGTGAAGTGTGTGAAGAAACTGAATTTGATGATCCACAGTCAGAGACCTATGCCTACTACCAAAATAAACCCCAGTCACCTGAAGATCCATGGACGAAGTATACCTCAGAACAGAAAACTTGGGGAGAAGCCATTACAAATAATCCTGAGAAGGACTATTATGAATGGGGAGTAGAATCTAAGGATGGAACTATTGGAAATCCTATACCTTGTGATACAGGTATCGGAGAAGAAACCAACTATAACCTTAGAGAGCCATATGGACCATATGGGGGTAATACCAATCCAATCGACTTAGAGGAATATTCGGGTATTTATTATACCAATATGTATGAATGGATCCAAGAAAAGGCGAAGGAACCATCTTACTTCGAGGAAGCGCTGAAAGAAACAAAAGAGTATCTTGAAGAAAATCACGCCAACTCTAGTCATTTTTCACTGACTAACCTCAGTCTAGGTACTTCTAATCAAGAATACGAACCTCCTGGATGCTCTTACGCTCCAGAAGGAAGTCGTGGGACTTCACGTCATCATGGACGGAACTCCAGGAAGCACTAGAGAAGGATGAAAGTAGGAATGAATGAAGTCCTAATGTCTACGCACTTCTATTCTTGTAGACAGTTGTTGGGCCTCCAAGTGCAGAGGTTTGTAGAACAGCAGCAAGTTTCCCTTAAGTGGATCACCCAAGGTTTATCGAACTCAGGGAGTAAGTGGTCAAAGGTATCCCTCACAAGCAACCCTGCAATCAAGATGCAAGAAGTCTCTTGTGTCCCCAACACACCCAATACACTTGTCAGGTGTATAGGTGCACTAGTTCGGTGAAGAGATAGTAAAATACAAGTGGTAACAGTGCCAGCAAATATCTTGATGGTGAGCTAAATACTAAAGGAAAAAATAAGGAAAAAGCAAAAATGTAACAGATCTAGATGCAAATAGTGTTTCAATGTTTAGAAACAAGGCCTATGGATCATACTTTCACTAGTGAACACTCTCTCATATACATATATTCTCTTCATGATACTACCCTAACTACTCTTCAGTTGGACACTCTAATCCATGGTTGGGCTATAACATCACTCCTCAAAGTCCACCTTCCCCAATCTAGATAACCCCACACTGTCACCTTGAGCGCTAGATGGTTCCAACAAATACCACAATTTCATAGAGACAACCAACTCAAAATATACTCACGGCATGCACGCTGTCACTTTCACACACGTGGGGAAAAGCGTAGATCTATTAAAGCACGATGAGTATTTATGTAGACTCTAGCCTAAGTGCCACCATGGCGTGCACACTGTCACTTTCACACACATGGGGAGAGCATAGATCTATTGAAGAACTTGAGTAGCAAGGTAGATCTACTTGATTACAAAGCTCATGATCACAATATGACCATGCATAGAGAGAGAGATGAACACATAGCTACCAGTAGAGCCCTTAGCATAGAGAGAGAACTACTCTCTCCTTATCATGGGAATCAGCAACAGTGATGAAGATGGTGGTGGAGATCAATTGATATGGCTCCGGGGGCACTTCCCCGTCCCGGCAGCGTGCTAGAACAGAGACTTTCTGTCCCCCGAATCTCCCCTTCGATGGAGGCGTCACTGTGGAACTTTTTGTGGCTTTCTGATCAATGTTTTAGGGTTTCTGAGTCGGGGGCTTCTTATAGGCGAAGGAGGCAAGGTCGGTGGAGGGCCAGGGGGCCCACACCGCCTATGGGCGCGGACAGGATGGTCCATGCTCCCACCTAGTGTGTGGCCACCCTGGTGTCCTCCTTCATCTCGTCTTTATTTTTCCGTATCATTTAGGGAAAATATGAACTTTGGCTTTTGTCCCGTTCAATTCCGAGAATATTCATTTTTTAGCTTTCTGAAACCAAAAACAGTAGAAAACAGGCAACTGGCACTGTGGCATCTTGTCAATAGGTTAGTTCCAGAAAGTGTATAAAAATACCTCAAAGTGTAGAAAAAACATAGCAAAGTGGATACTAAACAAACATAGAGCATCAAAAATTATAGATACGTTTACGACGTATCAAGTCCGAAGGGATGAGTGCTTTGAATAATGTACATATTGGGTAATGCATATTGTAGTTTCAAGAGGTTTGTTGAAATAAGTGAGGATATACTCACAGGAACAAGAAGTTCTTGTAAGATAGTTATGTAATGTATATGAGAGGCAAACAGTTGGAATATTCAGTTCATCTGTAATTTATCTAAAACCTATGTATAATACATGGTATATGTTTTGTTGTTTATTGACTTTTGGATTTTCTTAAATCTTCTTGATTGACTAGATCTATGCATGATGTTTGGCTTGGTGTGAAAATGCATGTTGCAACACCCAGTTATTACTTGATGTTATATACCTAGATAGAAATGGGAATTCGTGTAAGGGAGTGACGAGTTCTGAAGATCTAGATGGAGACTTACCTGAAGAGTGAAGCAACAAAAAGTGGTGAAATTAAGTTCACCCAAAATATGTGGTGTTGTTAAAAACTTAACAAAGTAGTTATACTATATTCATGGAAGTATCATGAATAAGTACAAATAAGGAGCTTTGGAACAAAATGATATTCAATCTCTCACAATTCAGAGAGAATGCCTAAAGTACGTCGAAAACTCGTAGGGTAATACATACACCCTAGGATAGTCCATAGCTGGTATGTTGTCAGCAGCTGATATTTGGTTGACAAAGTTAACTAGATTATCTTCTTATTGCATAAATAGCATAAACTTGTCCTAAGTTAGAGAAGACATAACGGAGTATAAAAATTAAGCGATCGTTTTCCAAAATGCTTCGCGAAATTAGGCCTACCAAAGAAAGAATGTCCACACAGCTAGTAAGAAAAATAATGTTGAAAGATTCACTACAGAGATCCACAATTATGTGGGTATACCGTAAAATTTTTCGTGAAACCATAAATAGGTAGATTATAAGTTGAACAAAGACCAACATTCGAGTTATAAAGCCAATATCTCTGCCAATATCCCTTTTTACAAGAAGAGAAAGGAACCCTTGGTAGAATATGAGGTGAGAAGGAGTCCTAGAATTGTGGAATTAAATGGGGGTTTCAAAAGTCATATTAATTGCACTATCTCTAATTACTTGTAATGCTGCTCCTCCATTGTTAAATCCTAAGATGGTTAAAAATCCTGCTGCATCTTTCTGTAAGGTCAAGGAAGGAGACCTAGAAAAGAGGCTGCACAAGAAGGGCAAAGTCTCTGAGATTACTATCGAGGCCCCCGGAAAGGGCAGCAATAAAGGAAATGACATCCCAAGTGTAAACCTGGGGGCAAGAAAAAGCCTGGGGCTGCTGAAACCTATGGTCAGCAAGCCAAGAAGAAATCTCCTAAATAAGTGTCAAATGTATCACAAAACTTATTTTGTTGGGACCTTATTGGTTCCCTGTCTCTGGTTCTGTAATAGAATTTATATGGCTAGCTTATCTCAAGTTGTGGTAATTGGTGTGCACCTTGACTCTGTGTTTGGCCTCTAGATTATCAAATGGCTATGTCTTTCATGTTAATGCTTGTGGGTGGTTTCATCTGTTGTGTCACCCCAAAATCAATCATGTTATGTGGTTTTTTATGGATAACAAAAGAATATGGAAGATTTTAAATTGGAATATTAGGGGCATAATCTTTGACAAAAAATGGGTGGCCCTTAGAAATAAGATTGATTAATCTAAGTGTGATATTATTTGTCTGCAAGAAACCAAAAGGGAGGGTTTCTACCTTGCTTATCTCAGAAATTTCTTCCCTAAAAAGTTTGATAAATTTGAATTCCTACCTTCAAATGGAGCTTCTGGGGGTCTAATCATCATTTGGAATAGCTCTCTCTTCTTTGGGAAAATATCTTTTCAAAATGAGTATTCCATTTCTAAAATTTTGACTTCTCTTCTGTCAAATGATGTCTGGATCCTTACTAATGTTTATGGTCCTTGTCAACCTGAGAAGAAGGCAGTTTTTTTTGGAGTGGTTTGCCAATGTTGATATGCCTGATGATATGGATTGGCTGATTGTGGGGGATTTTAATTTCAAAAGAAAGCCTTTTGATAGAAATAGGTAGGGTGGGGATGTCAATGACATGCTCTTCTTTAATGAGGCAATTAGCAATCTGGGTCTCATTGAGTTGCCCCTTAAAGGAAGAAAGTTCAACTGGAGTAACATGCAGAAGGAGCCTCTCCTGGAGAGATTGGATCTGTTATTTACCTTTGCTTCATGGACTCAGCATTACCCTTACTCATTTGTTCTCCCCCTTTCCAAACCCACCTCTGACCATTTGCCTTGTGTCATCTCTATTGGCAATCCTTTCTCAGTGTCCTGGGCGGCATTCCCCACCATAATCCACACTCGATGACCCAATCAATGCCATTCCGCCCAGGTGGTTCATTAAAATCATGTTGGTTTGTCATTTAACAAAATAAAATCCTTTCAAACCATATAACTTTTCATGGTATGATTCCCTTCCTCGTCTAAATAGCATAGCTAAGCAATCTACCAATACGATGGCTCGGAATATTAGGGAATAAGATGGGACATAGCATAGCATATACACATCAATTCCTACATATGCAATTCTAGAAAAACATCTACAATGCATAGGAAAATGGTAGGACATTTATGGCCAAGATAGCACCACTTGCCTTTGATGTAGATGTAGTCGATTAGATAATCCTCATAATCCTCATAGATATAATGGTTGTACTCGTCATAACCACAATACTTGCAATCATAGTAGTTGCAATCACACACGTTGCACTCCTCGCAATCTATCGATCAAACAATTGCATACAACATAAACAATAGCACATAGAGATCAAACAAATACAACAAATGCATGCATGGCAATTTAATAAGTCACAATGGTTGTTATTTTAGTTCACTAAACAATACTGAAGTACATGATGCATGAAAGAGACCAATTAATGCAATGGAGTACTTGTTATTAATAATTACTTGCCAATATAGGGGTTTTAATAGTTCTGTTGTAACGCCTGTTCTAATTGTCGAATTAAATTTGTTTCTTGGGTTCACTGGATAGAGGACGTTAATACGAACCAGTAGGCATTGGATTCACCTTAATCGGAGTTATAAATCTTTTCTTATGATTTATATAGTGTTTAATGGGTTTTAAATGATTCATATAGTTTCTTTTGCCTACAAATCAAACTAAAATTATATCTGTAATCTCCACGGAATTGTGATTCCAGGGACATATTATTTTTAATTTTTTGAGCAGTATTTGAATTACTATGATTTTAATACTCTAAATAATCCATTAATCTATTTATTTAATTGCTACGAAACCTTTCAGTATTTGCCTAAACCATTTGTATATTGACGATCTACATGGAACCAGCTTTCCATCGGTATATCATTTATATTTTTGTGACAAGCAATAAGTTTGCTATGAAGTTAATGATTTATAAAGCCATTAAAACTAAATAAATAACTACGGGGTAAATAATCCGCAAAGGCTGGATCCAACCAGATATTATTAATCTACATTGTAGTAGCTTCAATTTGATATATTGTTCATATTTTTCGGAGTTACAAATAATTTCCTATGAATTTATTAACCTAAAAGACCATTAAAACTATTTAAATTACTGCAGTAACCACGTACAGTAAAAGTTAGATCTAGTGCTATAATAATATTCTACACGTTTTTCTGAATCCATTGATATATAATTTGCTATTTTTGGATCTACGAATCTTTTTATATGATTTTTGCAAGTTTGCACAATTTTCTGCAATTTAAATTCAATTTCAAATCTACAGGGGGGAATATTCTATGGTGACTGGGATGCGGGGCTGACCTGGCGTTGACACGTGGCGAGATCCGGTTGGCTCGTACCCCTTCGAGGAATCGATCTAATCCTGGCCGTTGGGATGTGATCCAGTGGTTAGGAGAGGGATTGGCCCGATTTTTGCTTAGAATAGACAAGAAACAGATCTGTGTTAGAGAGACAAATCCGTAGGACAAATTGAAAAACTTACAACATAAAAGTTGTGGAGAATCATTAGTCCTACCTTCTCACCAAAGTAATTTGGATTTGAAGAAACGAGCGCGAGTACATCTTGGATTTACACCGTCATATCTGAAATATTGCGGTGCGAAATTCTCTGGCTGTGGTGGATGAAAAGAGGTGAGGTTTGTCGGGATTGAAAGATTTCGACGAGTTCTACAACTTTCGATTTTTGGCCGAAGGCAAACAACGAAGTCTAGATGGGCTAAAAAGCGAAATAAGATTCGGGCATGTGTAGATTCGGGATTTCGAGAAGAGAAACTCATACAGCTGTGGCTCCACGAGTTTATATGGAGATTTAGGATGGTGTAGAGATAGGTCTTCGAGTAGGGAACAGGTAGAAACAAAAGGAAGTCGATTTGGAGTTGTAGATTAAAAGTTATAAGAGTTTGAATAGAGATAGGTTTGACAAAAACTGTTTTGCACGATTTTTAAAGCAAACCTGGGATCGTACGTGCCCGTGCCTGCTCCCGTCGGCTGGCTAGCTGGGCCGCTGGCTGGTTGGCCGGCCCATTTGTTTTTTCTCTTTTTTTATCGTTTTCTTTTTATTTATTTATTCGTTTCCCTCATATCTTTTGCATGCGAACTTTAAATGACACGATTCTTGTTTCTAAAATTTTCTAAAATCGAATAGATCATTGTAGGATCATATTTGTAATCTTTTTACTAGTTTGCAAGTAGTGGGTTTATAAATCCCTGTATATTCAATTTTATTTATATCTTTATTTGTTTGTATTTATTCCATAACTTTTTCATAATAGCTCCAAATGAGCTCAATTTTGTTTCTAAAATTTTGTAATATTAATTGGATCTCTTTAGTCTATAATTATCAATAATTTATGCCCTAGCAACATTGGGTTTTATAAAGTCAATTTAATTACCTTTAGGAACATTTGGGGAATCAACTATAGGATTTAGATACCAGGAATTGGATTCAGTTTGTGAGAACTTTGCATGGATGTAATGAAATGCTTATGAATGCTTCATGATTTTCATTTTGAAATCTTGCACACCAATTCTATAATCCATAATCAATCCATGCCATTTTTACCATATGGCTACTTAGGTCATAACAAAAGAATATAAGATTTTGAATTCAAGGTTGAGAGGATTTTCTATTCAAAATTTTTCTTCTCTTTGAGAAATTTTAACATAGTCAAACAATCAATCAAACTTATTTATTTATTTCACATTCCAAAATTAGGAGAATTTTGGGATGTGACATCTTAAATCTCAAATTAGCAATGTAAATGCAACTATAGAGCTCTTAGATGTCCTGGAAGAAATAAGAACTCTTACTATTCTGGAATGGAACCTGAGTGACTTGCTGAAAACTCATGTAATTTCTTTGCTTCAAAATCAGAATGCTTATTGGAAGCAGAGAGGGAAAATTAAGTCGGCTAATCTTGGTGATGAAAATACTAAATTCTTTCATTCAAAAGCCACCATCAGGTATAAACACAATTATATCTCAGTTCTAAAAATGGGAAATAATGAGGAAGTTCAGGATCACTCTGACAAGGCTGAGCTTCTTTGGCATGCTTTCAAAGAAAGAATGGGCACTTCTGATAAACCTGGCCTACATTTCAAACTGAATGAGCTCTATGGTGGAGGAATGACTTCTGATGATAGAAATGATTTGGAAAATCCTTTCACTGACAAGGAGATTGAAGAGGTGATCAGGGACCTCACCAATGACACATCTCCTGGTCCTGATGGTTTTAATAATGAATTCATCAAGTTCTGTTGTCCTATTATTAAAGAGGATGTTAAAGAGCTTATTGTTGACTTTTATGATGGCAGAATTTCCTTGGAAAGCATTAATGCTTCTTTTATCACTCTTATTCCCAAAATTGAGAATCCTATGACACCTGCAGAGTTCATACCTATTTCTCTGTTGAATAGTGTGTTCAAGATTATCACCAAAATTTTGGCCAACAGACTTCAGAATGTTATTCTAAAGCTTGTTCACAAGAACCAATATGGCTTCCTCAAGAAAAGATCTATCTAGGACCGCTTAGGGTGGGCCTTTGAGTTTCTTTACCACTGTCATAAATCCAAGGAAGAAATTGTAATTTTAAAATTGGATTTTGAAAAGGCATTTGATAAGATTGAGCACTCTACCATCGTTAACATTCTCAGAGCTAAAGGCTTTGGTGAGAAGTGGATTAATTGGATTCAAATGATTTTTGGATCTGCATCCTCTACTGTCCTTCTTAATGGTGTGCATGGGAAAAAATTCTACTGTAGAAGAGGAGTTAAACAAGCAGACCCTTTATCCCCCTTCTATTTGTTCTTGCTGCTGATCTTCTTCAGTCCATTCTCAACAATGAAATGCATCAAGAGCTGCTGTCTCCACCATTAAGTGGTGTGTTCTGTCTTGATTTCCCTATTATTCAATATGCTGATCACACTCTGCTGGTTCGCAAAGCTGATCCTGGACAACTTCTTTGTCTTAAGGCCCTTCTGCACACTTTTACTATGTCCACTGGCCTCAAAGTAAACTACTATAAATCTAGCATGATTCCTATCAATTTGAATTCTGACAAGCTTAGGCACTTTGCAAATATAATCTCCTGCCAGGATGGGTCTCTCCTTTTTACCTATCTTGGCTTGCCTCTGAGCATTAATAAGCCTACTCTGGAGCAATTTTTGCCTATTGTGCAACGGGTTGAAAGAAGACTCTGTCAAGGATCAGTTGATCAAATACATGAGACACTTCTTGTGGAGGAAGAAGATTGTGGATGTCCAAGCTAGAGGACAAGCTTTAGTTGTCTGGAAAAAAGTATGCATACCTAAGACTCAAGGTGGCTTGGGAGTCCTGGATCTTAACATTCAAAATTATGCTCTTGTTTTGAAGAATCTAGACAATTTTTTCAATCATCATGATGTTCCTTGGGTCCATATTGTTTGGAACACTTACTATAACAATAATGGAAAGTTACAAGGAAGAAGTATGGAGGGGTCTTTCTGGTGGAAAGCACATCTAAAATTAATTGAACTCTTCAAAGGAATTGCAAAGTGGTCGGTGGGGGATGGTAAAACCACTCTTTTCTGGACTGGTATGTGGAGAGAAAAATGTCCGCAACATCAATTCCCTCATTTGCTTTCCTTTGCAAGAAATACATGCATTTCTGTCAAGGAGTTCATCGAAGCACCTCATATTGAGGACCACTTTTTCCTACCCCTTTCTTAGCAGGCATACTCTGAGTTTCTCAACCTGGAGCAGATTTGCCTAGGCATTATCACTTCTGGGCAGCTTGGAAGCACTGACAAGTGGAGCTACATTTGGGGAACAGACTCTTTCTCTGTTAAGAAGGCATATTCTCGTCTCTATGGCCATGTTGCTATTAAACCACACTTCTCTTGGTTATGGAAATCCTCTAGCCAGCAAAAACGCAACTTCTTTTTTTGGCTGCTCCTTTTAGACAGATTAAATACTAGGAACTTATTAAAAAGAAAGCAATTTTCACTTCCTTCTTATAACTGTGTGACTTCTGGATGCCTTGCTGAGGAGACCTTGGTTCACCTTTTCTGGGACTGCCCTTTTGCCAAGGCTTGCTGGGATGAAATTTGTCCTTCCAGGAATATTGATCTCTCTCTAACTGAGGACTTCTTAGATATAAAATGCAAGTTGAATGTCCCTTTTGCAATGGATATTATTGTTTTGGGGGCCTAGGGCATCTGGATATGTAGAAACAACAAAATTTTCAAGAATAAACGCCCTGCTCTGGAGGAATGGAAGATTATAGTGTCACAAGAATTGAGATGGATGTTGTTTAGAATACAAAAAAATATTACCAGGATTTGAAAGCCTGGATAAATTACAATTTTATTGGAGATAGCTAGATTTTGAGTGTAATTCCTCAAGTAGGTGGACTTGGCCATGTAAATATGCACATATGTAATCCTTTATGATTATTATATAAAAACTGCAGTGGGGTTTTCCCTACTATTCAACCCTCAAAAAATACATGTAGTTTTGAGAACATTAGTAAAACCCAAGGGGGAGAGTGAACAACAAAATGGAATTATTGTTATATGAATCTTAGAGTAAAGATTGGAGAAGAAGTGCTAAACTAGGATAAAATTAAACATTACTTTCAAAAGGTTAAAAGAAGCCAGTATTATAAAAGTACTTTGGGAAGTATGTCTATATAAATGATAGAAGTTTACTTCAGGAATAGTAGTACTCAAACCTTAAGGTCATTAATACATGGAAGTTGCAGAAGTACTTAAGGAAATAACAAAAGAGTTTCTAAAGCTTGATAAGCTAAAGGCTTGAAGGAGATACAATAGATTAATCTAACAGACTAATTCTAAATGACACAACTCTTAAATAATCCTTGAAAAAGCAATAGAGCACATCCAATTGGACAAGTGTAGAGAAACAATAAACTCCAATGGATATGGACTAAATGTTCTCAAAACCAATATTCAGAAGGACTACAAGTATAAACCATACCATGACAAGCCAAAAATTTGGTCTTTCGGCCACAACTATTGTGTTATAAAAATTAAAAACTCTGTTTTAGTGAGACTTCCTAGACCTCACATAGTATAGCAAGGAAGTTCTATAATCAAGTAAAGGAGTTAGATTAGGATACCTAATCAGGATAAGGAACTAAAGAAGAGACCCCAAATTAAGGAGATTATAATAAGGACATATCCCTAGAGGAGGATAGTAAAAGGAACTTTGGTGTATTGAAGACAATATCTTGGAGATTATCAAGTAGATGAGAATTCAAGGAAAAGATTGGATATGGGATACTACAATTATTCCCATTTGATGTTACCATGAAGTTGAGAAATGCAGTAACCAATACAAGACAATTCCTCATTTCGAAACGAAAGAGTGTACGAACTTCGAGGATGAAGTTTATTTTAAGCGGGAGAGTCTGTAACATCCCAGCATTAGAGCTTAGAAATAAGCTGAAACCAGATGTGTGCATTGCATTCATGCATAGAAAATCCGAATAATTTTCTCTATTTTGAACAAAACTTGTCAAAGTGATTGAAGCTTCTCTCAACTTAATGGAATTGAAGTAGATCATCAAGTTGACTGTGATAAGTTTCAATATGACCTTTGCTAAAAACATCATTTTGGGTAAAGGTAATTCGATCTATGGGTAGATCCAATATAATAAAATAAAACAGAATACATTTCTTAATAATTAATATCATATCCTCTAGAGATTGTATCATAGTATTCATTACCATAACTCATGAATACCAAAGTATGAATATAATTCAATTAACAAGAATTCAATAACCAAATCTTGATCTATCTTATTCCTATCCATTTACTACCATGGGCATCATGTTAGTTCTTAACCACTAATTCCTTATCACTTGTTAAGTAGGAAGGAAATCAAGTCAAGACCATTCACCATATACCTTTCTTTCCATATCAATCCTTATCATCTCTAATGAACCTTATTCTAATATCTGTTGTTCATCAATGTTGAGTAAACAACTATTTATTTATCAATCTTAGCCTATCAATTAATGATCTATCAACTCTTGTCCTTATCATAGCATTCACTTTAAAGCCCTTAGAGAAAGAAGTAAGTAGAGGTAGATGGTAATGCTAGTTATAGATATCATCTATAGGATGGGAGTGTTTGAAGAGAATCAAATCAATATGATATTTGATGGAGTCAACTCACTCCTGAATGGATAAAAGAGTTATTAGAACAAAAATATATGTGGAAACAAAGAAGATTATAAGGAAGAATTCCGAAGTTAGTTACCAGGAGTAATCCTATTGGATTAAGTAGGTATAGTCAATGAATAATATCTTCTATTCAGTAAGAGATACTAAGAAGATAATTATAATACAACTGTAATTTTGTATTGATGAAATGTTGATTAGCCAATTGGAAGCATAAGCTATAAATGATCAAAGGATTATAATGATCATGCTTAAGTCACTAATAAGAGTGAATGATTATATCTTTTATAAGTGACTTTGGTGGATATAACATGATTAAAACCTAGTATAGATATGTTATCCTAGGTTGGTCATGATAAGTCACAATGGTATAATGAGAAGTTGGTGTATGAGTTATTGGAGATAAGTAGGATAAGATTGTATGATTAAGCTAAAGTTAGAGTAGCATGGGGTTATTGAAGTAGTATCATTCCTCTTAAATGATAGTAATCTTTTCAGGAAAGTAGAATTTGATATATACATCTATTGGAGTAATATTAGTGATGGATGATTAAGGAAGAGTATGAATGGAGTTAGAAGTAACTACTTGTTGGATTGGAGGTTATCAACAGTAGAGTAGTTGATATAACCAAGTATAGAAATGAGCATATTATGAAAAGCTTCAGTGAGAATCTTTGGAGATTTATAAGTGAGATTACAAAGTAAATTAGTGAAATAAGGGACTAAAAATGGAATTATATATTCATAAGAAGTAAACTAGAGATGATAATTATCTCTATGAGGAGATCATATAGAGCTTTAGTGTCAAGCTCATTGGATTTACAAATAGATTTAAGAGGAGAAATTATTAATAAGAATATTTTTGTAAATTAAAGCTCATCATGTTAACACATGATGATGGATATGAAGAAGTAGTATATCTAGGAAAGGAAGTCCTTAATTAGAAGTCAAGAATTATGAAGTAGGAAGAATAGTAATTCTTGATAAGCTATTAACCAAGGCCATAACACTATATATTAAAATCATTATCTATATCACTTTTCTAAAACCTAAACTAGTCCTACAAGGTAAAAGAATTACCTTCATCATACAACTAATGCTCATCGGCAACTATTACAATTATCACCAGGATCCACTCACATTAATGAAGGAGAAATTATTTAGGATAATAAGGTCATCCTTGGTTGCTAGTAGATCCAATAGTTTTGTTCCTACTTAATATCATTGTAAGATGGTATGTAGATAAAGCCTAATCTTATTTCTTATTTAATATAATTTTAATAATGAAGTCACTTATCATCCTTAAAAGAACCCCAAGGAAATTGCAAAGGATAGTCTAAAACCCTAAAATAATAACGATTTAAATAATTGGATTTTAATAAACATTAACTCCAATATTTAAAGTCATTATAATAGAAGGTCAGATATCAAATGAATCTAAAGTCTTGTTTAGTATTTACAAATAATTTCAAGCCTCACAAATTGAAATAAAATAAAAACCTATTTGGATCATCTCTAGGAAATAATAAATCCCTAAAATCTAATTCTTATTTATATTACTTAATAAACAACTTCCAATATGATTATGAGTATTGAAAAATATCATCATTTTTAGAGCAATTAATTACTATAATTATCTTTGGAATATTTGAAATTCGGTACAGAATTATGGTATTCAATCCTTGAGAAAAATTTGAATTGAAAACAAATTATAAAAACAGAAAACAGATAAAAATAAAGGAAAAGAAGAGGATTCAGTCTAGAAACTGGCCCGAGGCCCGTTTCCCTCACCATCTATCTGTCACCCGCGTGCAGCTTCACGGAATTGCGCCCACTGCACCAAAGCCCAACACCGAACCAGGCCCGCATACCCCTTTGTCCACCTAATCATCGTCGTCAACCTCTCGCGGCCACCGAAGTTGCGTGGCGCGAGCGCCGCCGCTCGCCAGCATGGAGATCCGTGCTACCTACAACCATAGGGGATTAGGAGGCCACGAGGACACCGCACTACTTCATCCTCATCCACTCTCTCTCTGAATCTCCCTCTCGCGAGTTTCCCACAAGGTCAAAACCCTAGCTCTCTCTCTGTCGAGTTTCCAAGTAGCTAGAAATATAACTCTGTAGAGATATAAAGTAGATAGAAATATAGTTTCTAGACATAAAACCTACTTCTGTAGAGTATTGCAAAACCAGAAATACAAGCCATATAGTTAGATGCTAATCTGATTAGCATAATAGTTATGAGTTGATTATTTCTGATTTTTTCTTTGTAAGAAGTTTATTTCTTTCTCTTTAACTTAGAGTGTTTTCTAGATCTTATGTAAAGAATCGAGTTGTAACCTATAGTCATGTCTTGGACCTGCTGTGTTTCTGTTGTACCACTCTGAGGGATGTAATAATAGTGAACGGTGTTTCATTGGTGTTATGTCAACGGCTATAGGGTACTGCATCATGAAGTGGAATGCTGGGTCACCGCATCCTCCATTTGGATTCTTATCATCTTGAGGTCTTCTACTGGATTAGGCTCAGCTTTAACTGCAAATTTAGCTAGAATGAGAGTTTGACTCTCAGTTATCTTACCTAGTTGTGCTTCAACAATCCTTGTTCTTTCTTGGAGGGCATGCAAATCATTTCTCAAACTAACAACTTCGTTAGATAATTTACCAAGCATAGCATCATGGTTCTCCGTAATTTTAACTAGGATATTGGTTTGCTCATTTTGTGAGTCCATAAAAGATTTAAGAGTTTCTTGGAGACTACTATTACTTGATGCAATATTATTATTAAAGTTACCTACAGGACTAGAATAATGTTTATGAAAGTTTGTATTATAATTCTTCTTCCAAGAAGGGTTATAATCATTACGAGCTATGAAGTCTATTTATTCAATAGTTGGCTTGGGAGTAGCTCTTGCCTGGGTTTCCTTACCTTTAAAGGCTAATATGAGATCATCCAACTTAGCGTTGAGTTCTTCATTTTCTTGAGGAGTGACTGAGTTCACCTTCTTCGTGTTTGATCTTTCCACATGCCATTGGGAATGGTTGTTTTGCATATTGTCTAGCAGATGCTTTTCTTCGGTAATTTGTTTACCCATAAATGTTCCTCTAGCTGCAGTATCAAGCATATACTTAGACACAAGTTTAAGAGCATTATAAAATAAATGGAGAATTAACCCATCTTCCATCCATGGCTGGGACATTTTCTCATGCATTCTTTCATTCTCTCCCATGCAAGCTCTAGTGGCTCACGCTCTTCCCATCTAAAACCAATAATATTAGATCTGAGTTGCATAGTATTTGTAGGTGGAAAGAATTTAGTCATAAATAAAGAAGTACATTCCACCCATGATGAAAAGATAGCAACCATTCTTTTGCTCTTCCTATAAGAGAGAAAGGAAATAAGTGCTACTTGACCGCGTCGGGGTCAACATCTTTAATGCGCATCAAGTGCATACTCCCTCTATTCGGAAATACCTTGCAGTCTGGGTTTAGTCAAGGTCAAATTTCGTGAAGTTTGACCAAACATCTTTAATGCGCATCAAGTGCATACTCCCTCTGTTCGGAAATACCCTGCATTCTCTTTTTAGTCAAGGTCAAACTTCTAGAAGTTTGACCAAACATATAGGTAAATTTATATACATCTATAATACAACATAAGTACCATTAGAACCATCATAGTATATATTTTCATATTATATATATTTGGTATTGTAGATTTTTATTGTTTTTTTATATGTTCTAGCAAACTTTATAAAGTTTGACTTTGACTAAACCTAAAATGCAGGGTAATTATTGATAGAGGGAGTACCTGCATCTTCAACATCAGAGCCTCCAAATTTATTTTGTTGAACCAAAATTAAATAGTGGGGATTAATTTCATAATATTCAGCAGCAATTGTTGGCTGAGTAATAGGAGTACACAAATAATCATTGTTGGGAGTTACAAACTCCCCTAGCTTCTTTTCAGCCATACTTCCTATGTGTTTGGATTTTCTTAAAAAAATATTAATGATGATAAAAACAAGAATTAAAACACTAACTATTTTTTTTGTTTTTTCAAATAAAGATTGCAAGAAAACTAAAAAAATTAAAAAGAAAGAATTAAAACTAGCAAGGTTCCTACTAACCGCACTAGGGTAGCTATTGCTTCCCGGGCAACGGTGCAAGAAAAAGGGTGGATACCTTCGATCCGGATTACGAATGTAGTATAGCTATTTTTCCCTAGTACACATATGTTTATCGAATCCTCGGGAAGCAGAAAGCAAAGTGAGATTCCTTAAACGGACCTTCGAGAGTTTTAGAACCCTTTTGTGTTTTCACCGGACCAAGAGTTTGCGATCTTTTTGTTGTTGTTGATGATGGAGAGAGGGAGGGTCTTCGGTTTCACTAGTAGCTGTGCAAAACATGTGATGGGAATAATAGATAATAATAAAGTATGCATGTCATTGTAAGAGCAAGATAATTATATGTGGGCAGTGCATCCATAATTGTTATCGCCTCCGCAACCTCTTATAGCAATAACCTACTAGTCTCATCCATAGAATAAAGAGAACTAATGATATGCATAGCGATGTCACCGTTTAACCCCAAGTAAATCCCCTCACATACAACCATACTAACCCTTCTGTCACTGGTGTTCCCATCCTGCAGATCAGTCATTACTCACACTCCCTTTACCTAGATCAATCCTCGGGTTCTTGGTCACCTGACAAGTCCTGAGATTTAGGAAAGAGAGGGTACTACAATCATCATGTCATACAAACTACGTGGCTAGGACGAAGCCCTTATCCCAAGGAGAATTACTCACACATAGCGATGAAATCAACAATCATAAACATTGTAATAGAGATCATAAGGTTGATAGCAAATAGTCTTACAATGTCGCCAATTGGAGAAGAGATCTACTATTACAAGTGGTGGAAGATGGGTATGGTGGTGGAGAAGGGTTTAGAGGTTTAGATCTAGATCTATTCCTCCGGCGGGGTGGCTTCTAGTGGCAGGGAGAGTTGAGGTCAAAAACAAGCGCTGTTTCCCGTCGCCCGAAGACTCTTTATATAAGGGTCCCTTCACGAAATTTGTTCTGTTTGACCCAATGAAGTGGATGCCAACTATACTGCCAGAATAATTTTCCCGCCGTATAGTTGGTCGTTAAGGCTTATGCCTCCACTTCGCGGATCCTAGTTTTTTTGACGTGATGGAAATCTCGTATATTTGGCATTTATATAGTGATTCCCATCATTATACGTCATTATCTACGCAAGGAAAAATAGCAAGAAAGTATTGCATGCCCCTCTGATAATTAGGCATTAGTGGCAGGGTTTAGAGAGATATTTCATAAAATATATAATAATATCTAGTTTAAATGCAGACGTGGATGGCTATATCTCACCAACCATCATCAGCCATCTGTAAAGTGATAGAAGTGGGCGAATATTCCCCTAATCCTAACCTTTTACATATGGAATATGGCATTACACTAACTCCCGCACCTAAATCACATAAGGCATTATGAATATCAGTTTTTCCTATTGAACATGAAATAGTTGGTATTCCGGGATCTCCTGATTTAGACAATAGCTTCCCATTAGCAGGGTAACAAGTCACCATGGCAATGTCTTAGTTATCTCTTTCTTTCTATGAAGAATGTCACAGAGAAATTTAGAATAGGTAGACACTTTTATTGCATCCGCAAATGGAATTTCTAGACGAAGATCACCTAATGCTTTTGTAAAAGAGTTATAGATTACCTCATCTAGTGCTTTCTTTTTGTGATTTGGATATGGAAGTTTCTTACTCTTATCTTTTACCTTTTATGGATGATCAGGCTCTTTAGTTACTTTCTTTTGTTGTTGCTTATCGCCTTTCTTATTTTCTATTGCAACTACTTCAGCTTCTTTGCTTGTGTATTTTTCTTGTCATGGATGAACATTCTCTGCATCAGAGGCATAACTATCATCATATGCATCATTCTACTCCTCCAAGCTTTGATCTTGTGTTTCTTGAGCAGTCTCATCTTGAAGATCCAACAATGTATCATCTTATTGGCTTGCTCTGAGCAAGGCTTTTTCCCTTCGATCTTTTTCAGCTTCATATTCTGGTGGTCCTAATGGTCCTTTAACAACTGCACCTCTTCTTGTAACAACATTAGTAGAAACATGAATATTTATATCATCTTGAAGAAAATTTTCACAACCAGATGCTATTTTTTCACATTGGGTTTCAATCATACTAAGGTACTTGTAAAATAATTTTATTTCTTGACCAATTTCCTCATAATTTTCCATGAGTTCAACCAAAATCTTCTTGTGTCTTTGAAATTTCTTATGCAAGTTATTATAAGATTTGGCCTATCGATGTTTCAATTCTTGAAAAACTTTTCTAGTTTCATCCTCTTCAGTAAAAACATGTAACAAATCTACTTTGTTTTCCTTGACAAGTTCATAAGGTATACCTTTTTCTTTGATGGTTTTGTTTACTTCAGGCATAAGATCAGGATTTATACAAAGTATTCCCTTTTCCGGTTTAGTGCCAAAGTCAGGATTATATAAAGGATCATTCTTAGCCCTAGTAGACATCAATTCCAAACATCCTTTAACAGTTAAAGTATTTATCGATCCTCCTGCTGATAAATTTAGAAACTCCCTGCACTGGGTATTAAGACCGTGGTAAAATAAGTGGTAAACAATTGACTCAGAATAGCCATGATTAGGAATACTATTGATCCTTCCAAAGAATCCCAGGATCACCGGTAGTTTTCTCCCACGTTCTGACTGAAGTTGCCTATATTCTTTCTAATTTATGTTACCTTTGTAAAAGGATTAAACCTATTTATGAACTTAACAATGCAGTTTTCCCAATATTTAGACGAGAGCCTTAACTTTGAGTGACCAACGAAATAGTTTTAGACGAGATAATTCGCTAGGCAAACCTTTTGTTCCAAGTGATGTTATAACATCGTCGAACTATCTAAGATGATCCTCCCTTTCGCTGAAAGCTTTTCCTGCAAAATTTTAATAATCTCACCATCAAATTGATATTCCCTAACTCTAGGATTAGGAAATTCTATTGGTTATTTAAGAAAAGCACAGTTTGGAGCACTGTATTCTCTGAGAGTCTTCTCAGGTTTCTTGGGAGTTGTCCTATGAATGGACATGATTCCATGAATTCACTTAGGTTTTCAACTTCTAATTTATTCGATCTCAAAAGTTTTTCAATAATTTCCTCGTGTCTCTGAACAAGCACGCGATCAAGATAATCTGGTAGATAGGTCCTACCAGAGTGTGTGGGCCCTTTGTCTCCTAGGGAACCATCTTGTAATCGTAACACCTGAAATGTCAAGAGATAAAACACTTAGCGCTTAGTTCCCCGGCAACGGCGCCATAAAATAGCTTGATGGATGCAAGTGCACATATCGTTTGTAGCTAGTTTCAAAGTTAAGATGTTGCAACATCCCCAAAAATATTAATCAAGGTATCAATTCCAATCACCCAAAATTAGGGCTAACAAAAACTTTTGTTAGTTAAAATCATATGAATGCATGTGTGTATGTGATGAATGCATGAATGCTTGAATGGACTTGTCTGATTGTTGTGAATGGCAAGGATTGGTTTAAAGATGAAAACAACATCATCTAAATTATTTCCAAGCAGAATCAAATCATTAGAAATTCAAAAACAAAGAAAATGAGCTAATGGTCATTTTCGATAATCTTGTTCACTAGTCCACTTTCAGTGTTTCTAGTCCAAGATTTTAAACAGAAACAAATCCAATTATTTTCACTCCTTGCTAGACCAAGTGAAAGTGAACCCAAGCCCACCTTGCAAACCCACAGAAACATTTGGCAACCCAATCAAATGACATTTGAAAATTGAATCTAATTCATATGGGAAGATCACCATTTCCCAAAACCCTACCAAACCAGTGAACCTTGACAAATCCAATCAACCAGAGACTACCTAGTATGTGACCATTACATCCACCAATTTTCAACCAAAAATTCAAATATGAAATTCTTTCGGCCATTTCATCAAACACTTGGAGACAGAAAACAAATTTGGCCAAACTTCACTGTTTTGAGGAGTGATCACCCCAAACATTGTTCCCCATTGATCACCCCTATCTCCCAGTACCAACTAGTGCATTGGACCAACCTAGACCCTACCCAATGCACCATGTCGTGCATGCCCGAGCCAACCCCGGCCAGCCGACCATGGCTAGCTAGCAGGAGCAAGCGCCGCACCTAGCCACCGTGTCCAGGAAGCACGCAACCATCCACCGCCACCCTGTGTCCAGCCCTCGAGCCCTGCCAAGCAGTGGACCACCGAGAACACGCACGCCCAGCTTATCTCTACCATGTCTAGAGCGTGTCATGTCGCCGCGCTCGACACGCTCGCACAGACCATGCCTCGCCTTCGCCGCCTGTGCCTGTGATCACCACTGTCCCAAGAACCTCCCAGACATCCCCGTTCACCGCCGCACGACCCGTAGCCACTGTGTGTCATCAAAACCGCCGTTGGTGCCGCTTAGAGCACCAACGCGTTCCGACCGAACTGCACCGCCCTTGCCGCTCCATCAAGACGTTGAGCACCGCCAGGAGACCACGCACCGTCCCCTACCTTTAGCCATGCTCGAAGCTCGTTGTAATGCCGACCCCGACGAGCACTACCCATGCCGCTCGACCTCTCTCGCTCGCCTATAAAAGGAGGACTCCCCCGCTCATTTTCTTCACACCATTCCACTCCCCCTCTCACTGGTACTTCCCACTTCTTCCTGGAGCAAGGCGAGTGCAGCATCGCCGGAATTTCATCGGAGCCTGCTGCTGCTAGAGGATAAGGGTGTTGTTGATTGGAGCCACCCCAAGAGGAACCGCCAGTACCAGGTGAACCGCCATCGTTGACTTTGTCGTTCGCCCCCATCGCCGACCATTGCTTGAGCCCCGGTGAGCCGCTATAGACCCCACTGGCCGTGCTAGGGTTCGAGCCCGTCGTGTTCTGTTCGACGAGGACGATGGCCGTGAGCTGTTGATCCTTAGTCTAATCATACAATCGTAGTTAGCCCATACCCCTTCGCACCCCCTGTCCAACTGACGCGTGGGGACACAACTTAACCAGCCCGCAGCAATGCGTGATGGGCGGCCAGATTAAATTCCATACGACCCAGTTAGTTTGAATTTAGATTTATCTATTTAGTTTCAAACCCAGTTCTAGCAGTAGATTGAAAATTCAATTCAGAGAGTTTTACTAAACCAAATTGCATGAAACTAATTTTGCTAGAAAGATATGGAAATTCTTAATCAAAGCCCGTTGAATTTAGACCATTTGAAATTATAGATCACCTATAGTAAAAATAACAAGGAAGAGACTTTTCAGCATTCAAACATTTTTCAAAATTCAACCGTAAATGCTTTTGAGTTGATTCCAACTCTCAAAAATCACATTTGATAAAACCGTTCTGAATATATAAAAATATCTAGGTTTACTTGTAGTAATAATGGAAAAGTAATAAAAGAATGACCCATAGGCATTTCTAGTCACTTAAATTAATTAAAATAAAAAAGTTAAACCTTATTAAATTGTGACACCTCTTTAAATCACATTCCCAAGTATTGAAATACATGGTGATGACATGTGTCAACATGATCCCATGTTTTAATTCGAGAATATTAAACCTTAAGTAGTTTTTCAATGAGTAGAAATTACTTTTCTAAAATGCAATAAATAAAACTATTGCCTTAATCCTTGTGATGTTGCTAGATCATCTAGTGTGAACCTTTGTATGCCAAATAGAAGTAGTTAAGTATTGTTTGGTGATTGTGTACTTCGTATTTATTTATAGATGCTAGTACCGACCAAGGATACGAATAGGAAGGAGATTCCTACAAAGAGGAAGCAGAGGAGAACTTCAACCACTGCACTGCACAAGGCAAGCCTCATTATACAAGTTAACTTAGCAATCTATCTATGCAATGCATTAGGCATGCCTTGGTTATACCACTTGATGATACCAAATCCTAGTTTTACTTGCAAGCTTTATTAATTTATTTTTATTCATCAAAATTCTTTGTCTACTTTTGGAAAGTGCTTGTGATGTTTTGGAAAGATATTAAAGGTAGCATAAAGAGCATAAAACTTTACCTAAATTAGGTATAACTTGATATCACACTTGATTATCACCCCTCATTAGTGTTTACCCCCAACTCTAATGGCTAGTGCTAAGCATAAAACTTGATCACTTTAGATGGGAATACTTGGTGAAAATGATTATGAAAACCTTAGAATGATGAGTCATTCTATTGAAATGTTTTGACATGTGTTAGTGAACACAAGGTGAATTTGATGATGAAAATGTTGAGGCATGAGCCTTAGCCCTTTATAAAACTGATGGTTGTGTCTGGATGCGATACCATTCAAATTTTACCGTACAACCACAATACCCTAAATTGGGTAGGGCTTGACTTGAAGTTTATATACCTTATTATGGGTTCCCTTGCGGCCGAGGTTTGAGATGAGGCTACCTCGTGATGATTGACCAACTATGCAGTTCCCAAGATAACATATGGTCATGGTTGGGAGGCCAAACTCATAGGAGAGGTGCCTATACTAGGGCGTGTAATTGAAAGGTTAGGATTGATTATCCGCATACTGAATATGGTGAATTCAGGATTGTTCCAGACGGATGTATCGAATATTGTGGTGAAAGTGTACCACCTATGCAGGGTGTCAAACTATTCAAATAGCCTTGTCTGCGGGTATGGATAGTTGGAGTGGCCATAGTGTTCTCTCGTCAGATGTTTTCGAAATGACTTGTGAAATGAATCATGACTTTGACTTGACCCAACAGGGTTGTGAATATGAAAACTGAGTTCCCACTTAGGTGTTATAAAACCTTTAACTAGTTTTCTTTACTTCTGAACTCGCTCGAGATAAACCTGGCTTTTTGCAAAACAACCTAGAGCTTAGTATTCCTACTTGAAACCTCTTTACTTGTTAGTGATAGTTTACGAGTACTTAAAGAGTACTCAAGGCTTTGTCCCTGGCTATTCCCGTGGCCAGACTATGAAGAGGATTATCAAGATGATGGACCGTAGGAAGGTTACGACAACTAGGATCATCTCCCATCGTTAGCATTTCCTATGACCATGAAGATGGAGCCTCGCCCATGCTACCGTTATTATATTATTCTGCTGCATTGATTGTACTCAGACCGGATCATGAGATCCTTTGTTTTGTAAGACCTTTATTATGGTTTTTAATGGATGATGAACTATGGTAAAGAACGATTTGTTTGTTGTTTTCTCCAGATGACAAAGTAGGAGCAGGGAGATTCAGTTCATGATGCTAGTGAATGTGCTAGGTGGATGAGTGATAAGTGTAACAAATTATAATATTATAAGTATGTGTCTAGGCGAGCAACCCATAATTAGTCAGAACTCCTCTTGGTAGATTTCATCCCAACATCAATAATCCTACTAGCCTGTTACCACAACCATGGTCAGTCACTAGACGATTAAGATTCTTCAGGTTGCTTAGAAATTAAGCTCCTTGGATCGGACTAATTCAATAAGCTAGGTGGCTCCTAATGATCCTCGAGTCAAACTATTTTCCCATTGATATCCCCATGTCACTCGGGGTCGCCGGTCTGCTAGAGAACACAATTCTATCTATGTAGAACAAAGCATCATGTTGTCTGGGCCCTTAATTGTACAACAGGCATTAAGAATCCGACAAATAGTCAAGCACACATATTATAGTAATCAAAATCAACCACAAACTTAAGGGAAATTATATAGGCACATCACATATCACCAATCCCTTACATCTCCCATGCAAGGGAACTTACTCACACATGAGATAAGAAAGCATCATCGATATAATTAAATAAAGAGAGTTCTTCTTGATATTACCATGGAGATCAATAATAAGAATAGAAATAAATCCAACACAATTCAAGATGGGAAGAAAAATCTCAAACCCTAATCTTGCATGGTGGAGATCTCTCTCTCTCTAAAGTACAAGTAATGGCTATGGAGGTGTGGTGGCTATGATACCGAAGATCGTGGAGCGAGATAAAGAACGTCTTCCCCCTTTTCTCCGGATCTCTTCTTTCTCCCTTCTGGATGGGATGGCGGCTCGTCCTTGACCTCTTTATGAAAGTTGTCCATTTTAACAAGACAAAGCTGATGGTAACTATATGGCGGGAACTATACGATAGAAAATATTCCCGCCATATAGTTGCTCGTTAAAGCTACTGTATGATCCCCTTGATTGCATCCAAAATGAGTCTTGCTTCTTTTCGTCTGAATATTGTGTTTCTGCTGTTAAAACCCTCTGTTGATATTCAGAACCTGAAACACACATTAAAACCAAAGTTTTCTTTGATACCAAAGTATTAGCGTTAGGTAAAGCTAGAAAACCTCAAATCCAAACGAAAACCATTGATATAAACAATCAAAAATGTGTTGAATCTCACAGCTATTAGTGAACACCGAGGAAGGAGAGCAGCACCTCCTGGAGGTCACCGCGGCGAGCAGTGATGACGGCGTCTCTGTCCAGCAGCTCCGGGCATCCTAGGCAAGTGTGGCGGCATCCGCTGCTATGCTGAAGATCCTGCCTCGATGCAGAGCGTGCTAGGATTATGGACAACTGTGGCGAGGCAACGAGATGACCCGAGGACATGACATCGGGTGCAGCGTTGCCATCACGAGGCGGCCATCGGTGGAGATGGTGAGGATGGTGGCGATGGAAATCTGGGGAAATTGCTCTGCTGCGTGGGCTGCTTTGCTTGGAGGAAAAGAAGTAGAGGAGAAAGGCAAGCTGGGACAGGTGAGATGCTGGGAAGAGGGGAGGCTGCTACTGCTGCTTTGAGTGGACATGAAGAAAAGCTTGGCTGACTAGATTAGATGGTAGGGTGGATGGACGTGACTCTGATCATAGTTCGGGTCGATCGATGCAGCAGAGATTAGCTAGCTGGGCCTTGGGTCGGGTAGAAACAAGAAAAAGGAGAGAGATAGGTGATGACTGCAAGTGCACAGATCTGATGTAAATAGTTTCTAAATAAAGATATCGATCCCACAGGTTGCAGGAGTCTGAAGTCAAAGCATTCTTGAAGTAAAGATTGAAAATAGAATTGCTAAATAATGTTCTAAGTGACAAGCTAAAATGCGAATAATGTGTAAAAAGGTGTTTTGGGGTTTTTGGTATAAGAGAACAATGCATAAAGTAAATAAAACTGACTACAAAAAATAAGTATCGCGTATGTAAAAGAGATTTAAAACTTTAGTGGGAGAAAGCGTTTTCAGGGATTAGCGGATTCACCACTAGCATTATAAAGGGCTAAGGTAAAGATTATTATCTTGAACATTCTCAACTATGTATGTGTGGGAGGAACTCCGTATTTGGACAAAGAGGCGGCAACCATTGCTCAAATCATCCTCATAACCATAGCAGACAGCAATCAACATCAATTGAATTTCAGCGTTATTTAGGGACATAATCCCGCAGGACGTATCCCATGGCATGGATAGTGTTTTGTGAGTTTCCTCGATTCCCAAGTTGAAACGTAAGGGGTTCCAACAGCTTTATAGTCATTGTAAGTGCTAACATCCATCCGTCTACCAACAAGTAGTTCCCTACATCAAGTCCCCACAAGAGGCAAATATTGGAGAGGTCGACTTCTCCCAACATCAAGATGTAGAGAATCTAACACAAGGTCACATCAGTTAATATCATAATAAACATTATATTATTTAAATCTCATGCTAGGGTTTCTCCATCTCCCCAAGAAATAATGATCTACTCAAACATGGAGCAAACAACATCATGGCAATGGTAATGAAAACGATTATCGATGAATAGTACTTTTATAAATCCACAACTAGTGCAAGAGTAACAACAAGATCTAGACGGGATGGATGGAGATGATGGTGGTGATGAAGATGCAGCGGTTGATTAAGATGGAGATCGATGCCTTGGCCTCCCACATCTGCGTAGGGCGAAGATGGATCCCTAGGACAAGTTCCCCCTCCATAAGCCTTCCGGAGGTTAGGTTTCAGTGATTTCTGGGTGTTCTGTATGTCGTCTCCCCAAACTAGTTGCACGGGGTGAAACTATTTGAGGAGGCGGAGGCGGCGCCAACTAAACGGCGGCAACTATGCAGCGAGCGCTTGTATAGTTGGTCATCAACTCTTCTGTCTCCGTTTCTCGCTTCGAGTTTTATTTTGGTATTATTAATATTTCCCAAATAAGAAATTTACATAGTTTTGGCTCCTTTTCTCTCTAGTACAACTTCTCCAAGAATTGTGTCCATTGGATCCATCATCTGATCTGATCCTAGTGAAAATAAACATAAAAAGTTCGTGCAAACGCCATAAAAAACCAAAATCCTACATCTACAATGCAAAATAATAATCTAAAACATGATGCAAATATGCACTCATCAACTTCCCCAAGCTTAGACTCTTGATCGTCCCGATCAAGTTTAGCTTAATGGATGTGATCCTCATATTCATGAAGCTGAGTCGATAAAATAAATGAGGCAGTTGCAGCATGTGTTTAAGGATACATATAAATGAGTTCATGAACAATACCTTACTCAAAGCATCAAAATAATATTAGCAGGCTTCCACACCTTAGCAATTAATAGTTCACAAAATATTATTGTCAACATGATGTAAAAGTATTCGGTTCAACCGAATGATTTAGTGAGGTAGTCCCATGTGTTTTTAGGATTAACATATTCACTTTGGATTTAAAATATCAAACGTCACTTTGTCTTACTACAATATAGGGGTATATTCCTATATACTCTTTGCACATTCGCTCTTTTTCTTCATCTTTCTTTTTCTTTCTTTCTATATATATTTCTGCTCACACTTTTTTAAGTGTTGTGCAAAGGAGCTAGCCATATATTCCACTTCATGTAGGAATTTCAAAGTTTAATGATCTCAATTATCAAATTCCAAACATATATGAAGCATCTTTATAACTTGAGTATTCTACCTCAAACTTGTTCTCACTCTTTTTGATAGCACTTTTATTTTCTCCTTTGTTCAAGGTTTTTCTTTTTCATGTCAATTGATTAGATAATCTATCCTTCTTGTAAATCAAACCATTGACCTACATCATATTGATCAAACTATCTTTATATGTTCCATTTATACCAATGGTGTGGAAGACTCCTATTACTATCATCAAGTGCAAGAAAAATTATACTCAAATCATTCATATATCAAATAGGACAAACTCAAACTCAATAATGCTCCATATATTATAATAAACTCAGAATTTCATAAGAGGGATCAACTATTCCTGAAGGGAATCTAATGATGCAAACTTTATTTATGAGCTCGAACTAATGCAAAACTAGAATAGAAATAAAAACTTGTAAGATAGATTACAAGGTCTTAAAGATATCCCAATCTTGGAATCAAGCCAGGCGGGATCAAATAATCCCTCGTGATTAGTTGATACCGTGATTTTCGAAGGTCATTGTGGCGCCAAAGCATGTAGAACTACGGTGCGTAGCTTCTTGTTGGTGTCCTCCAGAGCAGTGATGTGGTTGTCGCACCTACGCAAATCAGTTTGCTCTGTATCCATCCTATCAACGAGCTTGGTCACCATCGGGAGAAGATCACCCTTCTCCTCTATCTCCTTGAGGCGGTGATGGACTTCCATGCGATGGAGTAGCTCCTGCTTCTGATATACCTCCAGTGCCCGTACATGATCCTTTGTCCTGGGGACAAATTCTTCTTTCTCATCCATTATTGATGGATCGGGGAAGTAGAAGATGCTCCTCCACTCCTTTTGAGGCTTCACCCTCATGCGAGCGCCGGTGGTAGGCCTCGAGCAGGGCAACACCGGTTTCTTGCTAGCACCTGCACCAATGTTAGGTATTTCCTTACGCTTATGCAGCCTTGGATATGTAGTGATGAACTTGACCATCTCCACACGTCCTTTTCCGTGCGGCTTGCGGCCTTCTCTCTCTTCTTGAGTTCTTTTCATCGCTGCCCAGCCGATCTCCAGAGGATCATAGATGTCGCGGCAGATGTAAATGTCGTCATAGCCTTCATTGGGATCGCTGTTGTAGAAGCTTGGTTTGACGTACTCTTTGTACCCCGGGCTAAACCTCTCCACCTCCTCATTGCCGTCCTCCATCGACGGGCTACTAGAAAGGTCCCTAGGAGCAATAAGCCCCATAGGTTTTCCACGACATGGGATAGGATAGCGCATAGCTGTATTTGTTCCTGGTGATTTGTGATTAGAGAGAGACACAAGGGAAATATATAAGAGGGGTCAGAGGTCGGTTAAACTCGCGAGAAACACGAAATTATCGTCCAAGAAAACAATCCAATCCGACCAGGAAAATAAATCGCGGATTTGGAGGAGTCCTGCGCCATAATGAGCAACTATACGGTCTGATTCACGACTAAGAAATGACAAAAACGTTTTTTATAATAATAAAAAGAAAGAACGGGTCGAGGGTACTGAAACTTTAACGACCAACTATACGGCAGGAGAATTTTATCCGGCCGTATATTGGCCGTATAGATACGTTACCTAGAAAATTCTTTTGTAAAAAGGCATTAGAACTTTTAACGACCAACTATATGGCGGGAGAGTTTTCTCTGGCCGTATAGTTGCGCCCGTATAGTTACAACACCTGAAAATTATTTCGTGAGGGGGATCAGAACGTTTGACGACCAACTATACATCGGGAGATTTTTCTTCGGCCGTATAGTTGCGGCACCATAGTTGCAGAAACCCCTCAAAAACTTCAGAAAAATAAGAGGAATTCAAAGGCAAAAAAATTAATAATAAAAATTGTGAAAACAAAGAACTTATTAGAGTTAGAAAACTTACCTTCCACTTACCATTTATTTAGTCAGGAGTGACAAGCTTCTCCAACAACAGGGGCTTCTTCTTCGGAGGAGGATTTGACCTTAGTTCATATAATGATTCTTGGAAACAAAAATCATCAAGACTAAAGCTCCTCTCAATAAGATCGCTGTCTTGTTGGGTAAATATAGATGATTCATCTACTACCTTTGCTTCCTGTCTCTGCATAATCTGCAACTCAAATTCTTGAAGTAAAAGGATCCAAGAGATCAGTCTTGGCTTGTGAAACTTCCTCTCGAGGAGTTATTTTAAACCATCACGATCTGTATGAACTCTTACTTTTGCAACAACAATATAAGAACGAAACTTGACACAAGAGAAAAAACAGCAAATATTTCCCTTTATTCCTTAGGATAATTCTTTTGAGAACTATTGATAGTTCTACTAGCATGATGTATAATATTAAATCTGCGACCTATGTGTCGTCCCAAAGTTACTCATACAACATTCACTAGCTTCACATATTAAATCAAAAGTCGTATCTCATATATGTGGTTTAATGATGGGAGCACGAGATAAAGCATATTTAAGTTTATCAAAGGCAATAAGGCATTTATCATCAAAATTGAATCTGACTCCTTTTTGCAACAGATTAGTCAAAGGTTTAGAAATTCCATAAAAATCCCTATTGAACCTTCATAAAAGCCTACATTACCAAGAAAATTTCTTATACCTTTTACGTCCCTTGGTTGTGGCATTCTTTCTATTGCTTCAACTTTAGCTCTATCTACTTCAATACCCTTACCTGATACTTTATGTCCAAGGACTATGCCTTCTTTGACCATAAAATGGCACTTCTCCCAATTCAAGACAAGATTAGTTGCTTCACAATGCTGCAAGATTCTATTGAGATTATCCAAGCAACTAGTAAATGAAGTTCCATTGATAGAAAAATAATCCATAAATACTTCCATTATCAGTTCTATAAAATCTGCAAATATAGCAGTCATGCATCTTTGAAAAGTAGTTGGAGCATTACATAACCCAAAAGGCATACGTCGGTAAGCATGTAAACCATAAGGACTGATGAAAGTTGTTTTAAGTTTGTCTTCAGGATGAACAACTATTTGGGAAAAACCAGAGTATCCGTCCAAGTAGAAAAATGAGTGGTTTGCTAACCTCTCTAAAGTATGATCTATGAATGGTAAAGGATAGTGATCTTTCCTAGTCTCCTTATTCAATTTCCTGAAATCTATGCACATCTATGAAATCTATGCCTATCTCCTCCTAGTCCTTTCCTGATAGCCCAGTGCCACAAGTGGCAGCGCTATCCGAGGTATCGCACACGTGCGGTGTCTGACGACGACTCCCGTTCTCCCTGATCCAGTTGGGTTCAGAAAGTAGACCCTCTGGAACTAGCATCCAGCAGCGCAACGCCGTGCCGATGATGTTAACTTCTTTATATGCATTCCTTCTAGGGACCGCTCAAGAGGATAGGTCAACGAGAAATAGAAGGGGAAATTCCCTAAGAAAATAGTCCTTAGAAAATCCCCTTTTATTTTTGTGTCTATTCCCACCAATATAGACCCCTTTATATAGGCTAAAAGATAGGACTCCCACCCGTAAATTCTGAGGGTGAGACTAAAGAAAAATAGAGGATTGGAGAGGAAGCCGACGGCCGGTTGGGCCTGCAAGACTGAGGCGGTGCAACCGGGTCCGGTGGGCCACCAGCTCCTTCTTCGCTCGCGGCAGCGGCTGCCTACATGGTCCAGCCCACCAGCGCAGCAGCGACATGCAACTAAGTGTCGCTCACGCGCGCACCCAACCGAGATATCCCCCATGGGCTGAGCCGAGGCCCGGTGGCAGCGGTGCTTCTTCAGCTCGAGGTGGCCCTCCCTCTTGGGTTGTTTCCCTTACGAGATTTGGGCTCATTAGAGGAGGTTCCCCCTTAATATTAATTTAAAATATTTATTTAATATATATTAATTCATAATTAACATATATAAATGCATGTTATAAATCTATGTTAATCTGAAACACCTTTCGGTTTATTCCTTCTTTCGATACAACTTCGGATCCTCTTTGAAACTTTTCCGGCAATCTCTTATCAGAACAATTTTGATATTCTCTTTCTCATCGGTGATCCCTTCGCTTACATAACTATCTCAAAACGTTGTCAGACCCTTAAGTGTGTTACTCTATGTTTCAGGAATGGCAGAAGCATGATCAAGATCTCTCTCGATCAATGATCAATAGTGGGATCGGGATGTCCATAATAACCCCATGCATTCCACGAAACTCTTTCGTGTTCGAACCATAAAATTTGTTTCCCTATCCCTTTGTTTCTTTGATACATGACTTATTATATCAACATAACTATCTCATTACCGACAAGTCCACTTATCTTATTACCATGTTATTGTATCCCCTAACCTAGTCATTGGTTGCAACCTCTTGGATACAGTCTCACCGAGTGGGCCTAGTGTATCTTCATGTCACGTGGATAGGCCTGGGTATTCAGTTTTAATCGAAAAATTAGTTTGGTTTTTTGGTGTTTTAAGTAATTCGGGTAATAGGATATGACAACTGAAATTAAATCGATTTTGTAGTTAACTATAGTTCGGTTAATCGATAATTCGGTTCGGTGTTAGGTTTTTAACCGATTAGACTGAATGTGACATAAATGTCTGGTTCGTACATGGCATGCATCAACTTTTAGAAATAATTGGCTAAATCATTAGACCCATGTGTGATTTCGGATTTTCCCTAAATCTCAAATCCCGTGTATGTGGAAGCCCATATGTGATTTGTCCTAAGTTGATGGTAGCTCACATGTGTGTGGCAATAGCAGTGGGAGCTAAAGTTTAGTCCCACATGAAAAGTTTAAGGAGAATTGCACCACCTTATAAGGTGGAGTGTTACACCACTTTGTAAGTGAGTGATAATAAAATAGCTACACGCGCACTCCTCCTCCGACGCCTTGCTCTCAAGCACGCCCGCTTGCTCGTCTCGTCATGACACGTCATGATCTGCACGCGGGTTGCAGGAATCTCGCTGAGCCAAGCTTTATTTTGCTGCTCAGGAAAATGTGTGCGGTTAGACAGACGTGTCAATAGTTAGTGGATTCGGGTCGCTACCAGATCATGGGCTATCTATAACCAACCCAAACGTGCGCGACGTGGGCTTGGCCCACATCGTATCCTGTACGGGATTTCTAAGACACTCTATATAAACGCTTGTCCGGCTTCCGAAATGAATAATATCGAAAACCAATCTAGGGTTTTGCCTCCTCTCTGCTTGTGCTTCCACCGTAGTCTACTCCATCCCGCTTACCGGCGTGCACCGACGGATGGGAGAGCAGGTCTCCGGAAAGAATTTAGTCATAAATAAAGAAGTACATTCTATCCATGATGGAATAGTATTTCTAGGAAAAGATAGCAACCATTCTTTTTCTCTTCTTCTAAGAGAGAAAGGAAATAAGCGCAGCTTAACCACGTCAGGGTCAACATATTTAATGCGCATAATATCACATATTTTAGTGAAAGTATTTAAGTTCATACCTGCATCTTCAATAGCAGAGCCTCCAAATTTATTATGTTGAACCAAACTTAAATAGTGGGGCTTAATTTCATAATCTTCAGCACCAATTGCTGGCTGAGTAATAGGTGTACGCAAATAATCATTGTTGGGAGTTGCAAACTCCCCTAGCTTCTTTTCAGCCATACTTCCTATGTTTTTGGATTTTCTTAAACAAATATTAATGATGATAAAAACAAGAATTAAAAGACTAACTATTTTTTTGGTTTTTCAAATAAAGACTGAAAGTAAACTAACAAAATTAAAAACAAGAATTAAAACTAGCAAGGTTCCTACTAAACTCACCAGGTAGCTGTTGCTTCCCCAGCAACGGTGCGAGAAAAAGGTTGATACCTTCGATCTGGGTTACAGATGTAGTATAGCTCTTTTTTCCTTAGTAGACCTATGTTTATCGAATCCTCGGGAAGCAGAAAGCAAAGTGAGATTACATAAACGGACCTTTGAGATTTTTAGAATTACTTTTGTGTTTTCACTGAACCAAGAGTTTGCGATCTTTCTGTTGTTGTTGATGATGGAGAGAGGGAGGGCCTAAGGTCTTTGGTTTCACTAGTAGATGTGCAAAATATCTGATGGGAAGAATAGATAATAATAAAGTATGCATGTAATTGTTAGAGCAAGATAATTATATGTGGGCAGTGCATCCATAATTGCTATCGCCTCCGCAACGGCTTATAGAAATAACCTACTAGTCTCATCCATAGAATAAAGAGAACTAATGATATGCATAGCGGTGTCACCGTTTAACCCCAAGTAAATCCCCTCACATACAACCATACTACCCCTTCTGTCACTGGTGTTCCCATCCTGCAGATCAGTCATTACTCACACTCCCTTTACCTAGATCAATCCTCGGGTTCTTGGGCACCTGACAAGTCCTTAGATTTAGGAAAGAGAGGGTACTATAGTCATCATGTCATACAAACTACATGGCTAGGATGAATCCCTTAGCCCAAGGAGAATTACTCACACATAGAGATGAAATCAACAATCATAAACATTGTAATAGAGATCATAAGGTTGATAGCAAATAGTCTTACAATGTCACCAATTGGATAAGAGATCTACTATTACAAGTGGTGGAAGATGGCTATGGTGGTGGAGAAGGGTTTAGAGGTTTAGATATAGATCTATTCCTCCAGCGTGGTGGCTTCTGGTGGCAGGGAGAGTTGAGGTAATAAACAAGCGCTGTTTCTCGTCGCCCAGAGCCTCTTTATATAAGTGTCAACACCCAGATTTTTAATCCCAGATGCCTGTTATGCCATACATCGCAATCCCAGGATTACCATTTTTGCTAGACATAACAGAATTGGATACCATAGTACATCATTCATTACAAACCGTACATAAGTTCTTACACAAATAGGGATCTCATGATCCAGTTCTTAATACAACTTCAAGCAGCAGAATACGTAATAATAACGGTAGCATAGGCGAAGCTCCATCTTCGAGGTCACAGGCAATGCTGGCGATGGGAGATGATCCTAGTTGTCGTAACCTTCCTGGGGTCCATCCTCCAGGTACTCTTCTTCATAGTCTGGCCACAGGAATAGCCAGGGACAAAGCCATGAGTACTCTTTAAGTACTCGCAAACTAATACTAACAAGTGAAGGGTTTTTTTGATAATAGGACACTAGGCTCTAGGGTTCTTTTGCAAAAGCCAGATTTATCTCTACTAAGATGAGAAGAAAGAGAAGCTATTCACATTTTTATAACTCCTAAGTAGGAACTTGTATTTCATATCACAACCCTGTTGTGGTCAAGTCAAAATCTCAATTCATTTCACAAGTCATTTTGAAAATTCTGACGGGGGAACAGTATGGCCACTCCAACTGTCCATAACCGCGGACACGGCTATTTGAATAGTTTGACACTCTACAGAGATTATACACTTTCACCACAACATTCGATACATCCGTCAGGAACAAATCCTGAATTCACCATACTCAGTATGCGGATAATCAATCCTAACCTTTCAATTACACGCCCTAGTATAAGAACCTCTCCTGTGAGTTTGGCCTCCCAACCATGACCAACTGTCATCTTGGGTACTGCACAGGTGGACAATCTTCACAAGGTAGCCTCAGCTCATACCTTGGCCGTGAGGGAACTAATACTAAGGTATATAAGTTTCCAGTCAAGCCCTACCCAATTCTCGGGTATTGTGGTTGTACGATAAAATTGGAATGGTATCGCATCCAGGCAAACCATCAGTTTTATAAAGAGCTAAGGCTCATGCCTCAACAGTTTCATCACCAAAATCATCTGGTGTTTGGAAACACATGTCAAAACATTTCAATAGAATGATCCATCATTCCAAGGTTTTCATAACCATTTTCCACAAGTATTCCCATCTAAAGTTGATCAAGTTTTATGCTTAGCACTAGCATCTACAAGTGGGGGTAAGTACTAATGAGGGGTGGGAAACTAGTAGAGTTTCAACTAAGTTCAATCTTATGCCTTGGGATGATATCAAGATTATCTAGCTTAGGCCAAATTTTATGCTCTTTATGCAACCTTCAAATATCTTTCTAGTATCTACAATTCACTTAAGTAAACTCTAAGTAATATCTTTGATTAAGAAATAAAGTATAAATCTTGTAAGTAAAAACTAGGATTGGTTTATCAAGTGGGTAGGATCATCTATGCTTAGGGCATATAGTTGGCATGGTGACAAGCAAGTATTGGCTTGCATAGGTAAAGTGTCTTGCAAGTGTTAGCTTGCACATTCAACTAGTAGTATTAGGCTTGCATCAGTGTCAATATAAGATTGCCTTGTGCAGAGCAGTGGTTGAAGTTCTCCTCGGCTTCTTCTTCGTAGTATCCTCCTTCCTCCTCGTATCCTTGGTCGGTACTACCGTCTATGAATAAATACGAGGTACACAATCACCAAACAATACTTAACTACTTGCAATCATCACACAAAAGGGTCCTATAGATGATCTAACATCATCACTAACATTACAAGATTAAGGCTTGGTTTAATTCCTTTTTTTAGAAAAGTAATTTCTACTCATTGAAAAACTACTTAAGATTTAATATTTTCCAAACCAAACATGGGATCATGTTGACACATGTCATCACCACATATTTTGTCCATGGGCATATGATTTAAAGTGGTGTCACAATTTAATAAGGTTTTACCCTTTTATTTTAATTAAATAAAGTGACTAGAAATGCCTATGTGGCATTCTTTTATTACTTGAACATTATTTCGGTAAGTAAACCTATATATTTTTTATATATTCTGAAAGGTATGATCAATTGTGATTTTTGAGAGATGGAATCAGCTCAAAAGCTATTATGGTTTTAATTTGAAAAATGTTTGAATGTAGAAAAGCTTCTGCCTTGTTATTTTTACCAAGGATGATCTACAGATCCAAATGACTTGAATCAAACGGGCTTCGATTCAGCATTCCTAGACCTTTCTAACAAAATTGGTTTCATTCAATTTGGTTCACTGAATCGACCTGGGTTGATTTTTGAAACTGGGTACAGAAGTGTGTTTGAAATAAAATGGAAAAGGTTAAATTCAAATAATCGGGCTGGGAAGTGATATCGGGCCGGCCTGCTAAGCGCCACGCGGGCTGGTTAAGTGGCTGTCCCCACGCGTCAGTGAGACGAGGGGGTGCGAAGCGGTATGGGGCGATGTGGTGCGTTCGATCTGGTTCTAATCCAACAGTTGAGGGTCATCGTCGACGTTGGGCAACGCCGACGAGACAGAAACCTAGCGCGGCCAGTAGGGGTCGTCGGGGGCTCACCGGGGTTCAGGCAAGGGTCGGCGAGGCGGGCGAACTAAGAAGTCGATGACGGCGAACCTCCTGGTACTGGCAGCTTCTCCTGGGGTGGCTCCAATTGCTGGCCCCCTTCTTCTCCAGCAGCGGTAGGCTCCGGCGAAATTCCGGCGAGGGGCTGCTCAACTTACTCCGGGAACGGGGTGGCATGATCAGTGAGGAGAGGGGAGTAGAATGGTGTGCTCAATTCGGCTGGGGGTGTCCTCTATTTATAGTCGCGACGACGAGACCGAACGGGATGGGCAGTCGATGGTGGCGACATGGCTACGGGCTGCTAGAGGCATGGCCGGCGGTGGCGATCGCTTGGTGGTCTCCTGGCGATGCTCTACGGCTTTAATGCGCGCGTAGGGGCGGTGCGGTTTGGTCTGGAACGCGTGATGCTCTGCGCGGTAGAGGCGGCGTCTTCGATGGTGAGCGGTGGTTGTGCGTCATGGGGCGGCGAACGGGGATGTCTGGCGGTCTCCTGGGTTGGTGGCGATCATGTATGCACGCGACGAGGGCGGCGCGCGGTCTGTGGGCGTCGGTCAAGTGTGGCGCTCTGGCGCATGCTCGGCATGGTTGCTGGGCGGGCGCCGTGGCGTGTGCGTGGTCAGGGTTTGGCAACGCTCGCGGCTGGTACAAGGAGTGGCAGTGGACGGTGGGCTGCCTCCTAGACAAGGTTGGCACGGCTAAATCTCCTCCTAGCTTGCTGTCTCCACTAGGGTGGCATGGTGAGCTTCGGCTGTTCACCATTGATGTCATTGCCCAGCTTACAGTGAGTCTAGTGCTTGGTTTAACTTGCTAGATGATCTACTGAGATGGTTGTGAGCTAGAGAGGGGACAAGTTAGGCTTCAATCACTGCTCACAATAGTGTTTAAGATTTTGATGATTTGTGTCTGCAATGTGTTTGATGAAATGGCCGCAAGAATTCAAGTTTTGAATTTTGAAAAGATTTTTGGTTGGTGTGCTAGGTTGGTGCTGGTGAGTCTGCAGATGCTTGGGTTTTGAAAGTTGAGCTTGTTTGAGTGGTTTTTGAAAAAGTGCGATCTTCCCATATGATAAAGATTCAATTTTGAATTGTCATTTAAACTATGCATTTGAATGTTTCTGGATGATCACAAGGTGGGCCTTGGTACCTTGTTATGAGTATAATCAAGGGGTGCAAAGATCTAGAAAAGTTTCTGTTAAGTTCTGAAAGTTTGGGACAACCAAAGTAGGCATGGGAGTTAAATTGGTCAAAATGACCATTCCCTTATTTTATTTGTTTTGATTTACTTGTCTTTGAGAAAAGTTTGGGAATTGTTTAGATGATGTTTATTTCACCTAAGCATCCATTTACAAGAAAAGGATCACACAAACAAGTTGGTTCAAAAGAATTCTAAATGAAATGCATACTCACATGCATGCTTTCATATTTTTATTTAGCAAAGTTTTTGTTAAACCTAAATTTGATGATTAGAGTTTGATGATCCAAGTTTAGTATTTTAGGGATGTTACAAACCTTCCCCCCTTAAACAAAATCTCGTCCCGAGATTTGAAAAAGGACGAAAAGATTACCTAGGATTTGAAGAGATCGGGAAACTCCGTCCTGATGTGATCTTCACGCTCCCAGGTAGCTTCCTCTTCTGTGTGGTTGCTCCACTGAATCTTGAGAAACTTTATGCTTCGGGTTCAGGTAGTTCGAAAAGCTTTTTCCAAAATGCGGATGGGTACTTCGGGATAGGTCAGGTCATCGTTGATCTCTATGGTCCGATGGTCGATATTCTTGAATACTTCGGTCTTCTCGGGGACTTCGAGACACTTGCGAAGTAACGAGATATGGAACACATTGTGCACTGCTGACATCTCTTCAGGTAGTTCCAATTGGTACGATACTTCTCCTGACGGTTCAGAATCTGGAAAGGTCCGATATATCTAGGGGCTAACTTTCCTTTGAGTTGGAAACGCTGCATTCCCTTCTGTGGCTTCATCATCTTCATCATCATCGATGAAGGCGAAATCATCCTCATCGGTGAATAAGTCCATGGCCTGATCCTCCAGAAAATCATCGTCATCGCTGAGATAGGAGTAAGGTTCTCCACGAAGATCCTCTCCGGCATTCTCCCTTTCCTCCAACTGCATGTCTCTCTCGTGGATTGTCTCCTCCAAAATGAGATGCGGTGGCGAATACGGGCAATAATGCGCTCCTTCTTGTCGAGCTGACGGCGGCGAGACTTGTGATCCTTTGCCAGCATGGCGATGGTCTGATCTTTTGTCTTGATGATGGCAGACGTGTGGTTGCAGTAGTCACGGCAGTTGTCCAACTCCTGCTGACGATCATACATCATGAAGCTAAGGTGGTCCAATTGAGTCTTCAGCTCGGGGTGGTATGGAGCTTCCAGTGGTTGTCCGTTTGCATCACGCCTTGGGCAAAACTCAAAGCGAGTACCCTTGATCTGATTGATGCTCTGCCCACACAGACGGGAAAGAGCTTCCTGCATTGCTCTCGCAAGTCCATCGAGCCAGTTGTTTTCCCTCAAGGTAAACTGAATTCCCTCCGCAGTGGGAGGTTCAATCTTTCCTCGGAGACTTGCAACAATTAGCCACTACAGATCTTCTCCTCCTTGATCATTGAGCTGAGCTCCGAAGAACTCAAGTGGAAGTGACGCCCGGAAGTTCCGAAAGCTGGTCCAAATCCCTCTCAAAGATCAGGTCTCCTCCATTCCCCAATTGGTAAAATTTGCTGTACTTCACGTCCATCTATAAGAATAGAGGATGAGTAGATTAGCAGGGTGATCAAGTGTGTCAAAATTTTATGTATTTTGCAAGAGTTTTTGAGGAACATGAATTTTTATGAAAGAATAAAAGGGATAAGAATTAGAATAAGTTTTTGTAAATATTTGTTTTCTTTGGTTTTGAAACTAAGTTTTTGGTTCAAACATCCAGTCTAACTAGGGTCTCCTATGGTCAGGATGGCTCGATACCAACTTGTCAACACCGGATTTTTCAATCCTAGATGCCTGTTATGCCATACATCGCAATCCTGTGGATTACCATTTTTGCGAGACATAACAGAATTGGATACCATAGTACATCATCCATTACAAACGATACATAAGTTCTTACACAAATAGGGATCTCATGATCCAGTTCTTAATACAACTTCAAGCAGCGGAATACGTAATAATAACGGTAGCATAGGCGAAGCTCCATCTTCGGGGTCACAGGCAATGCTGATGATGGGAGATGATCCTAGTTGTCATAACCTCCCTGGGGTCCATCCTCCAGGTACTCCTCTTCATAGTCTGGCCATGGGAATAGCCAGGGACAAAGCCATAAGTACTCTTTAAGTACTCGCAAACTAATACTAACAGGTAAAGGGGTTTTTGGATAATAGGACAATCGGCTCTAGGGTTGTTTTGCAAAAGCCAGATTTATCTCTACTAAGTTCTAAAGCTAGTCACAATTTTATAACTCCTAAGTGGGATCTTGTAACTCATGTCACAACTCTGTTGTGGTCAAGTCAAGGTCTCAATTCATTTCGCAAGTCATTTTGAAAAGTCGACGGGAACAAGATGGCCATTAATTAACTGTCCATAATCATGACGCCGTTATTCGAATAGTTTGACACTCTGCAGAGATTGTACACTTTCACCACAACATTCGATACATCAGTCAGGAATAAATCCTGAATTCACCATACTCAGTATGCGGATAATAAATCCTAACCTTTCAATTACACGCCCTAGTATAAGCACCTCTCCTGTGAGTTTGGCCTCCCAACCATGACCAACTGTCATCTTGGGTACTGCACAGGTGGACAATCTTCACAAGGTAGCCTCAGCTCAGACCTTGGCTGTGAGGGAACTAATACTAACGTATATAAGTTTCTAGCCAAGCCCTAGCCAATCTTCGGGTATCGTGGTTGTACGATAAAATTGGAATGGTATCGCATCTAGACAACCATCAGTTTTATAAAGGGCTAAGGCTCATGCCTCAACATTTTCATCACCAAAATCATCAAGTGTTCGGGGTAGGTGAATCCATTGACCTTGACGTAGGGCTTTCCCCTCCACCCGATGGTGATTGACTTACTGAAGACCAGCCCTAAGCCATTAATGAATTGAGCCTGGTGAACCATTGATATAGCACTCTGCGGGGCGAAGGCTATGCTTATCACGATAGTTTACAGAAGCTCTTTCCTGACCTGGAATAGACGAATCCTAACAAGATTATAGACATACGCGGGATGAAACAACATCTACTCGAATTTCATTCAAAAAGCCATCAAGATATTTAGAGTAGAGGACTACCCTCTCTAGTAAAAGAAAGGAAGCACAATGGGTGTTGCTCTATTTAGTGAGGTATTCTTCTTCATTTCAGTATTATGGGCATTCTTCCATTCTAGTCTGGCACCAACAGTCAAACTAGGAGCTCAACGGCCACCTGTTACTACAAACTTGTTTTCATCTGGCAGATAAGCTTTTGAGAAGAGACCACTTTGATACTTGCCATTAACAGTGCACTTGCTCTCGAAGATTTTCTTTCTTTGTGTATCTTCAGGCTGTATTGGAGAGCGCAGGAGCCGCTGAATTACACACACAACCTCTTCGCCTTCTTCTTCGCAGAATTCTTGTTCACGAGTCATTCAGATTCTTCTCTTCCAATGCTTCCTCACTGCTTGATTCTTGGTGAAAGGTGTTAACAAACTTGACGCGGGCCATTAAAGCTTCTCGAGATAACCACCATGGAACAGACATGTTACCCCTTTCTCTTGGCTTTTCCTGTTGTAATTCTTACGCTCATACTGAATTTCAGAAATCCTATTCTAGATTGATATGAAAACCAACCCAATTACTTCTCTTGTGTTCGAGTTACGACTCGACTTAAAAAAAGGCCACGGAGGGCGTGTGATAAAGAACAGAACCACCATGGCTTATCGAAAGAATGGAGCAGCGCATTTCCCCTAAGTCTATAGAAGCTCCACTCGTGCCTGCCGGATAAAAGACTCATGGTAAACTGAAGACATGCCCGAAGCAGGGGGAGAGTCTGGAAGGAGGTTGGACTGAAGCCCATCCGATGTTTAAAGAATCTTTCCGTCCGTATTGAGCAACTCAAATTCCTAGAAAGCCGTTGGTGCACCCACCCAGTGAGTAACTACTAATGCAGTGAGTAAATACTAATGTTACGAACAAAGAATGGTCAGCAAGTATGATGGTTCTAATGATGATCCTGCATGTATTTCGTGTGTATCTCACAGCTGGGTTTAAAAAACCCCGCGAATTAACTTGGGTCACACAAGTAGAGAATCAGGCAAACGATGCATATAACGATCTGAAGATAGTTTCATCTTTCTAAAACTAGGTGTTGATTTTCTCTCAGTTCGAGGCTACTAAATAGTTATAGGGTCCACCCCTTCCTAGTAAAGCTAACGGTCCGCCGCATGGCGTAAAAGATATGTGATAGAAGGAGTTGCACATGCTTTTCACCTTTCCCTCACGGTACTACTTCGCTATCGGTCACCCAGGAGTATTTAGCCTTGCAAGGTGGTCCTTGCTGATTCACACGGGATTCCACGTGCCCCATGCTACTCGGGTCAGAGCGTAAGCTAGTGATGCTTTCGGCTACTGGACTTTAGCCATCTAGGGTGCGGCACTCAACCGCTTCGCCTTTATCGGGTAGTATTGGTACACTATCCACGGTAAGCGACGGTCGAGACTGGCTCCATACGGGGTATGAGGAGGATGAGCGAAAGCTCGTTGCTCCTTCATGCAAATATGGTATCGAATTAATTGTGCACCAGTCCACGGAGACACTAATCTATTTCTGTGGTCAGTAAAGAAAAACGATTACCCGCAAGGGAATAGGTATTCTGTAACTCCTTTTCTCATGTTTGAATTTCTGTTGTCCACAAACAAATAAAGAGTCCGAAAAGACGTACACATAACAGACTCGGTACCTAGGTCAATGGGTTCAGTGGAGAATTGCGTTACTATAATAGCGAAGGTATCTATGAAATGCAGTACCGGATCTGACAATACCATACCATAATCAAAAGGTACAACAGCCCAAGCGACCAGACTTAACATAAATGTAGCCACTGGAGCCATTCTAAAAAGGGAGAAATTAGCACTACTTGGTGAAATAGGTTCTTTTATAATCAATTTCAAACCATCTGCTAGAGGTTGTAACAATCCGAACGATCCCACTACATCAGGACCCTTTCGACGTTGCACAAAAGCCATTACTTTACGTTCAGCTAGCACTAAAAAGGGTCCAAAACATTTCAATAGAATGATCCATCATTCCAAGGTTTTCATAACCATTTTTCCACCAAGTAAACCCACCTAAAGTTAATCAAGTCTTATGCTTAGCACTAGCATCTACAGGTGGGGGTAGTACTAATGAGGGGTGGTAAACTAGTGGAGTTTCAACTAAGTACAACCTTATATCTTAGGATGATATCAACATTTCTAACTTAGGCTAAATTTTATGCTCTTTATGCAACCTTCAGAATCTTTCTAGTATCTACAAGTCACTTAAGTCAACTCTAAGTTAAAGCTTTGATAAAGAAATAAAGTAAGAAGCTTGCAAATAAAACTAGGATTGGTTTATCAAGTGGGTATGATCACATATGCTTATGGCATATAGTAAGCATAGTAACAAGCAAGTATTTGCTTGCACCATTCAGTATAAGCTTGATAAATTGCAAGTGTTAGCTTGGATAGGTAAACTTGATTAGTAAGGCTTGCCTTGTGCAGAGCAGTGGTTGAAGTTCTCCTCGGCTTCTTCTTCGTAGTATCCTCCTTTCTCCTCGTATCCTTGGTCGGTACTAGCGTCTATGAATAAATACGAGGTACACAATCACCAAACAATACTTAACTACTTGCAATCATCACACACAAGGGTCCTATAGATGATCTAGCATCATCTCTAACATTACAAGGTTAAGGCTTGATTTAATTCCTTTTATTTTTAGAAAAGTAATTTCTACTCATTGAAAAACTACTTAAGATTTAATATTCTCCAAACCAAACATGGGATCATGTTGACACATGTCATCACCACATATTGTAGTGCAAGGGAATGTGATTTAAAGTGGTGTCACAATTTAATAAGGTTTTACCCTTTTGTTTTAATTAATTAAAGTGGCTAGAAATTCTTATGTAGCATTCTTTTATTACTTGAACATTATTCCTGCAAGTAAACCTATATATTTTCATATATTCTGAAAGGTATGTTTAAATGTGATTTTTGAGAGTTGGAATCAACTCAAAAGCTATTATGGTTTAAATTTGAAAAATGTTTGAATGCAGAAAAGCTTCTGCCTTGTTATTTTTACCATGGGTGATCTATAGATCCAAATGACTTGAATCCAACGGTCTTGGATTCAGCATTCCTAGACCTTTCTAACAAAATTGGTTTCATTCAATTTGGGGCATTGAATCGATCTAGGTTGATTTTTGAAGTTGGGTACAGAAGTGAGTTTGAATTGAAATGGAAAAAGTTTAATTGAAATAACTGGGCAACGTGGGAAAAGTTAGTGGGCCGGCCTGCTAAGCGCAGTGCTCCCGCGGGCTGCTTAAGTGGGTGTCCCCACTCGTCAGTGACACAGGGCTGGGCGAAGCGGTATGGGGCAACGTGGGTCGTTCGATCTGATTCTAATCCAACGGATGGGAGTCATCGTCGACGCAAGACGATGCCGGCGAGAACGAAACCTAGCGCGGCCAGTAGGGGGTGTTGGAGGCTCACCGGGGTACTGGCGAGGGTCGGCGAGGCGGGCGAACGACGAAGTCGACGACGGCAAACTCAGGGGTGGTCGCGGCAGCTCCTGGGATGGACGAAATCGATGGCTCCCTTCTTCTCCAGAGGCGGCGGGCTCCGGTGAAATTCCGGCAGGGTGGTGCTCGCCTTGCTCTGAGAACGGTGTGGCACGATCAGTGAGGAGAGGGGAGTGAGATGGTGTGAAGAAATCGAGCGGGGGTGGCCTCTATTTATAGTCGAGCGAGGGGACCGTCAGGGCGCACGGTGAGCTCGTCGAGGCGATATTAGCGCGTCTATTGGAATGGGCAAGGGTAGGGGCGGTGTGGTGTCTCTGGCGATGCTCAACGACATGGTTTCGAGGCATGGGGTGGTGCGGCTTAAATGAAGCAGGCGATGCTCTGCGCGGCAGAGGCGGCGTCTTCGACGGCGAGTGGTGGCTATGCGTCACGGGGCGGCGAACGGGGATGTCTGGCGGTCTCCTGGGTCGGTGGGGATTGTGTATGCACGCGGCAAGGGCGGCGCGCGGTCCGTGGGCTTCGGTCGAGGGTGGTGCTCTGGCGCATGCTCGGCATGGTCTCTGGCGGTCTGGGCGCGGTTCGTGCGCGTGGTCCAGGGCTTGGCAAGGCTTGAGCAGTGGACATGGAGTGGCGGTGGACGGTGGCCTGCCTCCTAGACATGCTGGCTAGGCTTGCTGCTGCTCCTAGCTTGCTATCGACTATGGGGTGGCAAGGGTGTGCTCGGATGTTCACCATTGATGGCAATGGCAAGCTCACAGTGGTGCTAGTTCTTGGTTAATCTTGCTAGATGATCTACTGAGCTGGTTGTGAGCTAAATGGGGAACCAGTTAGGCAAGAATCACTGCTCACAATAGTGTTTGATGTTTGTTTGATTTGTGTCTACAACCTGTTTGATGAAATGGCCGCATGAAATCAAGTTTTGAATTTTGAAAAGATTTTTGGTGGGTTTGCTAGATTGGTGCTGGTGAGTCTGCAGATGCTTGGGTTTTGAAAGTTGAGATTGTTTGAGTGGTTTTTGAAAAAGTGGGATCTTCCCATATGATAAAGATTCAATTTTGAATTGTCATTTAAACTATGCATTTGAAAGTTTCTGGATGATCACAAAGTGGGCCCTGATACTTTGTTATGAGTACATTCAAGGGGTGCAAAGATCCAGAAAAGTTTCTGTTAGGTTTTGAAAATTTGAGACAGCCAAAGTAGGCATGGGACTTAAATTGGTCACAGTGACCATTCATTTAATATATGTGTTTTGATTTACTTGTCTTTAGGAAAAGTGTGAGAAATGTTTTAGATGATGTTTATTTCACCTAAGAAACATTTTACAAGCAATGAAACAAACAAACAAGGTGGTTTTAAAAGAATTCAAAATCAATGCATACACATATGCATGCATTCATAATTTCATTTAGAAAAGTTTTTGTTAACCCTAATTTATATGATTAGAGTTTGATGATCCAAGCTTAGTATTTTTGGAATGTTGCAAACCTTCCCCCCTTAAACAAAATCTTGTCCCGATATTTGAAAAAGGACAAAAAGATTACCTAGGATTTGAAGAGATCGGGAAACTCCGTCCTGATGTGATCTTCGCGTTCCCAGGTAGCTTCCTCTTTTGTGTGGTTGCTCTACTGAATCTTGAGAAACTTTATGCTTCGGGTTCAGGTAGTTCGAAAAGCTTTTTCCAAAATGCGGATGGGTACTTCGGGATAGGTCAGGTCATCGTTGATCTCTATGGTCCGATGGTCGATATTCTTGAATACTTCGGTCTTCTCGGGGACTTCGAGACACTTGCGAAGTAACGAGATATGGAACACATTGTGCACTGCTGACATCTCTTCAGGTAGTTCCAATTGGTACGATACTTCTCCTGATGGTTCAGAATCTGGAAAGGTCCGATATATCTAGGGGCTAACTTTCCTTTGAGTTGGAAACACTGCATTCCCTTCAAAGGCGACACTTTCAGATACACAAAATCTCCTATGTTGAAGGCGAGGTATCCACGTCTCTTGTCGGTGTAACTCTTCTGTCTGGACTGGGCTGTCTTGAGGTGCTCACGAATCTTGTGAACCTTCTCTTCTGCTTCTCGTAGGATGTCGGGTCCGAAAATCTGCCTCTCTCCTACTCCCGACCAGTTCAAAGGGGTGCGACACTTCCTTACATACATGAATTCAAATGGGGCCTTTTGCAAACTGGCTTGATAACTGTTGTTGTATGAGAATTCTACAAACGGCAGATAGTCTTCCCACTTGGATCCATATTCTAACACACAGGCTATCAACATATCTTCGAGTATTTGATTTACTCGATCCGTTTGTCCATCAGTCTGAGGGTGATACGCGGTGCTGAAATCTAGGCGGGTTCCTAAACCTTCTTGAACTTTCTTCCAGAATCTCGAGGTAAACTTAGTTCCTCGATCCGATATGATGTTCTTGGGGACTTCATGCAAACTGACGATTCTAGCGATGTACAACTCCGCTAGCTTCGAACTCTGATATGTGGTCTTGATAGGTAAGAAATGGGCGACTTTAGACAATCGGTCCACTATGACCCAGATAGAGTCATTTCCCCTACTAGAAGTAGGCAATCCAGTGATAAAGTCCATTCCAACGGAATCCCATTTCCATTCCGAAATCTGCAAGGGTTGCAACAATCCAGCAGGTCTTTGATGTCCTGCCTTGACTCGCTAACATATTTCATATTTGGCGATATAACTTCCGATTTCTCTCTTGATCTTATGCCACCAAAATTGCTCTTTCAAATCCTGATACATCTTAGTTCCTCCAGGATGGATAGAATAAAGAGTATCATGAGCTTCCTTCAAAATAACTTCTTTCAATTCCGAATCTGCTGGTACACAGAGGCATCCTTTGTACCACAACACTCCTTCATCTTCGGTGAATCCGGGTACTTTGCCTGTACCGATACGACACTTGATTCCGTCGATACTAGCAGTTCCCTTCTATGCCTCTTTGATCTGACTGATCAAAGTGGGCTGAAGTTCTATGCTAGCCAAAAATCCTCCACTCACTAATTCCATTCGAAAATCTTCCATTTCTTTGTGCAAGCTTGGTTGCTCCTCCAAAATCATGGAGTTCAAGCGTCACGTCAATCGGCTAAGGGCATCTGCTACCAAATTGGCTTTACCAGGGTGATAGTGAATGTCTAGGTCATAATCCTTGATTAGCTCAATCCATCTCCTCTGTCTCATATTCAGCTCCTTCTAAGTGAATATATACTTCAGGCTCTTGTGATCCGAATAAATCTCACAACGGTTTCCCATCAGGTAGTGTCTCCATGTCTTCAGGGCTAGAACTACGGCTGCGAGTTCGAGGTCATGGGTTGGGTAATTTTGCTCATGTTGTTTCAGTTGTCGAGATAGATAAGATATAACATTGCCTTCTTGCATTAGCACACATCCGAGACCTATCTTGGATGCGTCACAATACACATCGAAGGGCTTCGTGATATCCGGCATGATCAAGATTGGGGCTGAAATCAATCTTCTCTTGAGTTCTTGAAAAATCGCTTCACACTTGTCGGTCCATTCAAACTTCTTGTCCTTTTTCAGCAATTGGGTCATGGGTCTGGCGATACTCGAGAATCCTTCTACCTTGCGGTAGTATCCCGCCAATCCGAGAAATGCGCGAACTTGGGTTTAAGTGGTTGGGGCTTGCCAATCCTCTACATCTTTCACTTTGGTAGGGTCAACAGCAATTCCTCCGGCTGATACAATGTGACCGAGGAATCCTACCTCCTGTAACCAGAATTCACATTTGCTAAAATTGGCATACAACGGATGCTCTCTAAGGGTTCCAAGAATGGTCCTTAGGTGTAGCTCATGTTCTTCTTCTGATTTGGAATAAATCAGAATGTCATCAATGAAAACAATGACAAACTTATCCAGGAAGTCCATAAAAATCTTATTCATGAGATTCATGAAATAAGCGGGGCATTGGTTAATCCAAAATACATGATTGTATACTCGTGCAATCCATATCTGGTGGTAAAGGCAGTCTTTGGAATATCCTCTGCACGAATTTTGAGTTAATGATAACCAGTTCTAAGATCAATCTTAGAAAACACTTTGGCACTGGTCAACTGATCAAACAGATCTTCTATCTTGGGCAAGGGGTACTTGTTCTTGATGGTGACATCATTCAACTTTCGATAATCCATACACAAACGGTTACCTCCATCTTTCTTGTCCACAAACAAGACAGGTGATCTCCATGGTGACGCACTTGGTTGAATCAATCCAATTTCCAGCATGGCATCCAGTTGCTTCTTCAGTTCTGATAGCTCCGACGGGTTCATACTATATTGTCTCTGAGCTATGGGTCTAGTTCCGGGGATTAGTTTGATGATAAACTCGATATCCCGATCTGGGGGCATACCGGGCAAAACATCTGGAAATACATCGGGGTATTCACAGACTATCCGGACTTGGTCAATGGTAGGTTGGGCTATACTCTTGTTGCATTTGAATTGGCGAGGTAAGGTTTCGGATATATGCTCGACTGATATTCCGGCTGTACTGGTCATGGTTATGGCTTTCTTGGCACAGTCAATCAATCCTTTATGTTTGGACATCCAATCCATTCCTAGTACTACTTCAAAACCTTTAGTTCCGAGTACTATCGGATTAGCATAAAAATCTATGCCATGGATTCAGATAGGGACGGCTTTGCAAATTTGCCTAGCCTTGGTGGTTGATCCGGGAATTTGAACAATCATGACATGCTTCAGTTTGGTTGGTTGAATTTTACTAGTGCATGCAAATTCTTCGGTGACAAATGAATGCGATGCACCAAAATCAAACAACACTCTTGCAAGTACTGAATTAACAGAAAACATACCCAACACGACATCTGGCGCTTCCTGAGCTTCTTCAGCATGCATGAGAAAAAGACGGCCATTGCGGTTGAGCGAATTCCCTAGGGAAAACCTTCTTCCGGGCTGAACACGACACTGTTTCTGAGCTGGGACATTGGCATTGGGTGCTATGGCATTCTTCTTGTTGGGGCACTCGTTGGAGTAGTGACCTATATTTCCACAGTCATAAGAAGTCACTTGCGACTTGTCCTTTGCTGCTACAGGCACAACATTGCTTCCAGTCCTCGGGGCAGTGTTGGGGTTGGCGGTAGCATTGTTGTTGTTGAACTTGGGTGGGGCACGTTTGAAATTGCTAGAGTTGCCGAGGTTGTTGTTGTGATTTCCTGCGGGCCTAGGGTTTCCACGGTTGGGATAGGTCGGACGGTTCATCGGGGGTCTGTTGGTTCTTGGGGCAAATCCGGGAGATGGGTTAGGGCGATACTTTGGGGTCTGATGGGTTCCTGGATGATGCATCATGCGACGCTTGCGGTTCTCATTGGCTTGGTTGATCTTTCCTTCCATCTGGATGGCAGAGTCGACCAGGGCTTCAATATCAGCAAAGGGGATATTGACTAACACTGTCTGCATCTCATCATGCAGACCATTCAGGAATCTTTCTTTCTTCTTGGCTTCGGTGTCGATCTCATCTGGGGCATACCTAGCTAATGACAAAAATTTGTCACGGTATTCCACTACAGTCATCCTTCCTTGCTTCAGTTCTCTGAACTCGTCTCTCATCCTCTTGATCCAATCCGGTGGCACATGGGTTCTGCTGAACTTGACCTTGAATTCCTCCCAGGTCATCATCTGGCCTCCGGTCATTGCGCTCACACTGTTCCACCATGCCCTGGCATCTCCGACTAGGTAGTGGGTGGCAAACAGAACTTTCTCGTTGGCTTCCACTCCGACGAGTTCTAGGTTATTTTCCATGGTCTATAGCCAATCATCGGCGTCTAGGGGTTCTTCGGACTTAGTGAAAACAGGTGGGTTGGTATTCTGGAAATTCTTGAGCTTACATCCATGGTTGTCCTGGTTTCCATGGCCTTGGTTATTGTGGGCTAGCTGAGCTATCTGTTGCAGGGTGGCTAGGTTGGCTTGACGTTCCGCTCTTTCAGCTTCGCGGTCAGAAGTCAACATTTGTAGGATCTGCAACATCGGGTCTGGGGATGAACCACTTCCTCTGCGTGGCATCTGAAGATTGAGATAGATTATGAGAAAAGAGGGAAATTTCTAAGGTTCTGGGATGTTGAAAAGTATTCAAAGTTTGACTCAGATTTTCTAGTAACTTGCTTTTCATTCATTCATTCGTAGCACACGGCACAACACACACCACAACAAAGAAAAACAGATGGTTTTAAGAACCATTCTGAAAACTACGATACAGTGGGACCGAATACTGCTCACTACGCTAGTGCTCAAGTGGTACTACTCCTCAGAATCTGTGGCTTCATCATCCTCATCATCATCGATGAAGGCGAAATCATCCTCATCGGTGAAGAAGTCCATAGCCTGATCCTCCAGAAAATCATCGTCATCGCTGAGATAGGAGTAGGGGTCTCCACGAAGATCCTCTCCGGCATTCTCCCTTTCCTCCAACTGCATGTCTCTCCCGTGGATGGTCTCCTCCAAAGATGAGATACGGTGGCGAAGAAGGACAATGATGCACTCCTTCTTGTCAAGCTGACGGCGGCGAGACTTGCGATCCTTTGCTAGCATGGCGATGGTCTGATCCTTCATCTTGATGATGGCAGACTTGTGGTTGGAGTAGTCACGGCAGTTATCCAACTCCTACTGACGATCGTACATCATGAAGCTAAGGTGGTCCAATTGGGTCTTCAGTTCGGGATGGTATGGGGCTTCCAGTGGTTGTCCATTAGCATCACGCCTTGGGCAAAACTCAAAGCGAGTACCCTTGATCTGGTTGATGCTTTGCCCACACAGACGGGAAAGAGCTTCCTGCATGGCCCTGGCAAGTCCATCGAGCTAGTTGTTCTCTCGTAAGGTAAACTGAATTCCTTCCGCAGTGGGAGGTTCAATCTTTCCTCGGAGACTTGCAACAATTATCCACTGTAGATCTTCTCCTCCTTGATCATTGAGCTAAGCTCCGAAGAACTCGGGGTGCGGACGCTCCAGAAGTTTCGAAAGCTGGTCCAAATCCCTCTCAAAGATAAGGTCTCCATTCCCCAACTGATAAAACTTGTTGTACTTCACGTCCATCTAAAAGAATATAGGATGAGTAAGTTAGTAGAGTGATCAAGTGTGTCAAAATTTTATGTATTTTGCAAGAGTTTTTGAGAAACATGAATTTTCATGAAAGAATCAAAGGGATAAGAATGAGAATAACTTTTTGTAAATATTTGCTTCCTTTGGTTTTGAAACCAAGTTTTTGATTCAAACGTCCAGTCTAACTAGTGTCTCCTATGGTCAGGATGGCTCTGATACCAACTTGTCAACACCCGGATTTTTAATCCGAGATGCATGTTATACCATACATCGCAATCCCAGGATTACCATTTTTGCGAGACATAACAGAATTGGATACCATAGTACATCATCCATTACAAACCATACATAAGTTCTTACACAAATAGGGATCTCATGATCCAGTTCTTAATACAACTTCAAGCAGCGGAATACGTAATAATAACGGTAGCGTAGGCGAAGCTCCATCTTCGGGGTCACAGGCAATGCTGACGATGGGAGATGATCCTAGTTGTCGTAACCTTCCTGGGGTCCATCCTCCAGGTACTCTTCTTCATAGTCTGGCCACGGGAATAGCCAGGGACAAAGCCATGAGTACTCTTTAAGTACTCGCAAACTAATACTAACAAGTGAAGGGTTTTTTTGATAATAGGACACTATGCTCTAGGGTTGTTTTGCAAAAGCCAGATTTATCTCTACTAAGCTGAGAAGCAAGAGAAGCTAGTCACATTTTTATAAATCCTAAGTAGGAACTTGTATTTCATATCACAACCCTGTTGTGGTCAAGTCAAAATCTCCATTCATTTCACAAGTCATTTTGAAAAGTCTGACGGGGGAACAGTATGGCCACTCCAACTGTCCATAACCGCGGACGCGGCTATTCGAATAGTTTGACACTCTGTAGAGATTGTACACTTTCACCACAACATTCGATACATCCGTCAGGAACAAATCCTGAATTCACCATACTTAGTATGCGGATAATCAATCCTAACATTTCAATTACACGCCCTAGTATAAGCACCTCTCCTGTGAGTTTGGCCTCCCAACCATGACCAACTGTCATCTTGGGTACTGCACAGGTGGACAATCTTCACAAGGTAGCCTCAGCTCATACCTTGGTCGTGAGGGAACTAATACTAATGTATATAAGTTTCCAGTCAAGCCCTACCCAATTCTCGGGTATTGTGGTTGTACGATAAAATCGGAATGGTATAGCATCCAGACAACCATCAGTTTTATATAGGGCTAAGGCTCATGCCTCAACATTTTCATCACCAAAATCATCTGGTGTTTGGAAACACATGTCAAAACATTTCAATAGAATGATCCATCACTCCAAGGTTTTCATAACCATTTTCCACAAGTATTCCCATCCAAAGTTGATCAAGTTTTATGCTTAGCACTAGCATATACAAGTGGGGGTTTGTACTAATGAGGGGTGGTAAACTAGTAGAGTTTCAACTAAGTTCAGTCTTATGCCTTGGGATGATATCAAGATTATCTAGCTTAGGCCAAATTTTATGCTCTTTATGCAACCTTCAAATATCTTTCTAGTATCTACAATTCACTTAAGTAAACTCTAAGTAATAGCTTTGATAAAGAAATAAAGTATAAAGCTTGTAAGTAAAAACTAGGATTGGTTTATCAAGTGGGTAGGATCATCTATGCTTAGGGCATATAGTTGGCATGGTGACAAGCAAGTATTGGCTTGCATAGGTAAAGTGTCTTGCAAGTGTTAGCTTGCACATTCAACTAGTAGTATTAGTCTTGCATCAGTGTCAATATAAGCTTGCCTTGTGCAAAGCAGTGGTTGAAGTTCTCCTCGGCTTATTCTTCGTAGTATCCTCCTTCCTCCTCGTATCCTTGGTCGGTACTAGCGTCTATGAATAAATACGAGGTACACAATCACCAAACAATACTTAACTACTTGCAATCATCACACAAAAGGGTCCTATAGATAATCTAACATCATCACTAACATTACAAGATTAAGGCTTGGTTTAATTCCTTTTTTTAAGAAAAGTAATTTCTACTCATTGAAAAACTACTTAAGATTTAATATTCTCCAAACCAAACATGGTATCATGTTGATACATGTCATCACCACATATTTTAGTCCATGGGAATATGATTTAAAGTGGTGTCACAATTTAATAAGGTTTTACCCTTTTATTTTAATTAAATAAAGTGACTAGAAATGCCTATGTGGCATTCTTTTATTACTTGAACATTATTTCTGTGAGTAAACCTATATATTTTTTATATATTCTGAAAGGTATGATCAATTGTGATTTTGGAGAGTTGGAATCAACTCAAAAGCTATTATGGTTTTAATTTGAAAAATATTTGAATGTAGAAAAGCTTCTGCCTTGTTATTTTTACCAAGGATGATCTACAGATCCAAATGACTTGAATCCAACAGTCTTGGATTCAGCATTACCAGACTTTTCTAACAAAATTGGTTTCATTCAATTTGGTTAAATGAATCGACCTGGGTTGATTTTTGAAACTGGGTACAGAAGTGTGTTTGAAATATAGTGGAAAAGGTTAAATTCAAATAACTGGGGTGCACCGGGAAGTGATACTGGGACGGCCTGCTAAGCGCAGTGCTTACGCGGGCTGGTTAAGTGGCTGTCCCCACGCGTCAGTGAGACGAGGGGGTGCGAAGCGGTATGGGGCGATGTGGTGCGTTCGATCTGGTTCTAATCCAACGCTGAGGGTCATCATCGACGTTGGGCAATGCCGGCGAGACAGAAACCTAGCGCGGCCAGTGGGGGTCGTCGGGGACTCACCGGGGTTCAGGCGAGGGTCGGCGAGGCGGGTGAACGACAAAGTCGATGACGGCAAACCTCCTGGTACTGGCAGCTTCTCCTAGGGCGGCTCCAATCGCTGGCCCCCTTCTTCTCCAGCAGCGGCAGGCTCCGGTGAAATTCCGGCGAGGGGCTGCTCGCCTTGATCCGGGAACGGGGTGGCACGATCAGTGAGGAGAGGGGAGTAGAATGGTGTGCTCAATTCGGCTGGGGTGGCTTCTATTTATAGTCGCGACAACGAGACCGAACGGGATGGGAAGTCAACGGTGGCGACATGGCTACGGGATGCTAGAGGCATGGCCGGCGGTGGCGATAGCTTGGTGGTCCCCTGGCGATGCTCTACGTCTTTAATGCGCGCGTAGGGGCGGTGCGGTTTGGTCTGGAATGCGTGATGCTCTGCGCGGCAGAGGCGGTGTCTTCGACGGTGAGCGGTGGCTGTGCGTCATGGGGCGGCGAACGGGGATGTCTGGCGATGTCCTGGGTTGCTGGCGATCATGTATGCACGCGGCGAGGGCGGCGCGCGGTCTATGGGCGTCGATCGAGTGTGGCGCTCTGGCGCATGCTCGCCATGGTTGCTGGCGAGCTGGGCGCGGTCCGTGCGTGTGGTCCAGGGTTTGGCAACGCTCGCGGCTGAGACAGGGAGTGGCGATGGACGGTGGGCTGCCTCCTAGACAAGGTTGGCACGGCTAAATCTCCTCCTAGCTTGCTGTCTCCACTAGGGTGGCATGTTGAGCTTCGGCTGTTCACTACTGATGTCATTGCCCAGCTTACAATGAGTCTAGTGCTTGGTTTAACTTCCTAGATGATCTACTGAGATGGTTGTGAGCTATACAGAGGACAAGTTAGGCTGCAATCATTGCTCCCAATAGTGTTTAAGATTTTGATGATTTGTGTCTGCAATGTGTTTGATGAAATGGCCGCAAGAATTCAAGTTTTGAATTTTGAAAATATTTCTGGTGGGTGTGCTAGGTTGGTGCTGGTGAGTCTGCAGATGCTTGGGTTTTGAAAGTTGAGCTTGTTTGAGTGGTTTTTGAAAAAGTGGGATCTTCCGATATGATAAAGATTCAATTTTGAATTGTCATTTAAACTATGCATTTAATGTTTCTGGATGATCACAAGGTGGGCCTTGGTACCTTGTTATGAGTACAATCAAGGGGTGCAAAGATCCAGAAAAGTTTTGGTTAAGTTCTGAAAGTTTGGGACAGCCAAAGTAGGCATGGGAGTTAAATTGGTCAAAATGACCATTCCCTTATTTTATTTGTTTTGATTTACTTGTCTTTGAGAAAAGTTTGGGAATTGTTTAGATGATGTTTATTTCACCTAAGCATCCATTTACAAGCAAAGGATCACACAAACAAGTTGGTTCAAAAGAATTCAAAATGAAATGCATACTTACATGCATGCTTTCATATTTTTATTTAGCAAAGTTTTTGTTAACCCTAAATTTGATGATTAGAGTTTGATGATCCAAGTTTAGTATTTTTGGGATGTTACAATAAGGGTCCCTTCATGAAAGTTGTTCTGTTTGACCTAATGAAGTCGATGACAACTATGCGGCCGGAATAATTTTCCCGCCGTATAGTTGGGCGTTAAGGCTTCTGCCTCCACTTCATGGCTCCTGGTTTTTTTGACGTGATGGAAATATCGTATCTTTGGCATTTATGTAGTGATTCCCATCATTATACGTCATTATCTACGCAAGGAAAAATAGCAAGAAAGTATTGCATGCCCCTCTGATAATTAGGCATTAGTGGCAGGGTTTAGAGAGATATTTCATAAAATATATAATAATATCTAGTTTAAATGCAGACGTGGATGGCTATATCTCACAACCATCATCAGCCATCTGTAAAGTGATAGAAGTGGGCGAATATTCCCCTAATCCTAACCTTTTACATATGGAATATGGCATTACACTAACTCCCGCACCTAAATCACATAAGGCATTATGAATATCAATTTTTCCTATTGAACATGAAATAGTTGGTATTCCGGGATCTCCTGATTTAGCAATAGCCTCCCATTAGCAGGGTAACTAGTCACCATGGCAATTGTTTTAGTTATCTCTTTCTTTCAATGAAGAATGTCATAGAGAAATTTAGAATAGGTAGACACTTTTATTGCATCCGCAAATAGAATTTCTAGACGAAGATCACCTAATGCTTTTGTAAAAGAGTTATAGATTACCTCATATGGTGCTTTCTTTTTGCGATCTGGATATGGAAGTTTCTTACTCTTATCTTTTACCTTTTATGGATGATCAGGCTCTTTAGTTACTTTCTTTTGTTGTTGCTTATCGCCTTTCTTATTTTCTATTGCAACTACTACAGCTCTTTGCTTGTGTATTTTCTTGTCTTAGATCAACAGTCTCTGCATCAGAGGCATAACTATGATCCTATGCATCATTCTGCTCCTCCAAGCTTTGATCTTGTGTTTCTTGAGCAGTCTCATCTTGAAGATCCAACAATGTATCATATTCTTGGCTTGCTTGGAGCAAGGCTTTTTCCCTTCGATATTTTTCAGCTTCATATTCTGGTGGTCCTAATGGTCCTTTAACAACTGCACCTCTTCTCGTAACAACATTAGTAGAAACAGGAATATTTATATCATCTTGAAGAAAAATTTGATAACCAGATGCTATTTGTTCACATTGGGTTTCAATCATACTAAGGTAATTGTGAAATAATTTTATTTCTTGACCAATTTCCTCATAATTTTCCGTGAGTTCAACCAAAATCTTCTTGTGTCTTTGAAATTGCTTATGCAAGTTATTATAAGATTTGGCCTGTCGATGTTTCAATTCTTGAAAAACTTTTCTAGTTTCATCCTCTTCAGTAAAAACATGTAACAAATCTACTTTGTTTTCCTTGACAAGTTCATAAGGTATACCTTTTTCTTTCATGGTTTTATGTACTTCAGGCATAAGATCAGGATTTATACAAAGTATTCCCTTTTCCGGCTTAGTGCCAAAGTCAAGATTATATAAAGAATCATTCTTAGCCCTAGTAGACATCAATTCTAAACATCCTTTAATAGTTAAAGTATTTATCGATCCTCCTGCTGATAAATCTAGCAACTCCTTGCACTGGGTATTAAGGCCATGGTAAAATAACTGGCAAACAATTGACTCGCGGGTAGTTTTCTCCCACGTTCTGACTGAAGTTGCCTATATTCTTTCTAATTTCTGTTACCTTTGTAAAAGGATTAAACCTGTTTATGAATTTAACAATGCAGTTCTCCCAACATTTAATGTAATGACGAGGGACAGAATATAACCAGTCTAGAGACTTACCTTTGAGAGAACAATGAAATAATTTTACACGAGAGAATTCGCTAGGCAAACCTTTTGTTCCAAGTGATGTTATAACATTGTCGAACTCTCTAAGATGTCTTCCTGGGTCTTCATCTTACCTTCCTCTGAAAGCTTTTTCCTGCAAAATTTTAATAATCTCACCATCAAATCAATATTCCCAAACTTCAGGATTAGGAAATTATATTGGTCCTTTAAGAAAATCAGAGTTTGGACCACTGTATTCTCTGAGAGTCTTCTCGGGTTTCTTGGGATTTGTCCTATGAATGGACATGATTTCCATGAAGTTATTTGGTTTTCAATTTCAACTTTATTTGATCTCAAAAGTTTTTCAATAATTTCCTCGTGTCTCTGAACAGGCACGCGATCAAGATAATCTGGTAGATAGGTCCTACCAGAGCATGTGGACCCTTTGTCTCCTAGGGAGACCATCTTGTAAAGTAACACCTGAAATGTCAAGACACAAAACACTTAGCGCTTAGCTCCCCGGCAACGGCGCCATAAAATAACTTGATAGCTGCAAGTTCACAGATTGTTTGTAGCTAGTTTAGAAGTTAGGATGTCGATCCCACAAGGAGCCCAAAGGTAAGTGTTTATGGGTGAAGTCTCTGTCACACCCGAAGTTTTCACAGGTCTTCAAGTGAATTGACTACAAGCGTTGAAATAAGAATAAAGTTTGGATTAAAGGAATGTATTTAAATAAAACTAAAATGTAAACTTCAAATATAAAAAGTGTGGCGACCCCGGGATTTCTCTGAGATTACCCATTAGGCAAACCACCACGATCCCATGATTAGTGATTCGTGGAGCATAATCGACATAGTATCAACGTACACATCCATTACAATACCGAATACAACAAGTCTTACATAAATAGTCTTACAATAAGGCCATAAGGGAACAAATAGATAGTAGCAGCGAAACAACTAAACGCGAAAGACCCGAGTCATGCCATAGCCCATAGGGTGCCTGACTCGGAGTAACGCCCTAGTTTACGAAGTCGTCGCCGTAACCTCCATCGTTTCCTTCATCCTGCTCATAATCTGGCCAAGTAAATAGCCAGGGAACACAATAAAGGATATGCAATATTGATGTATTAGGAAAGGTCCATAAGAGGTTCTTTTATAAACTAGTTTCTCCTGGTTGATATAGCATATCTCTATAGCCTTGCTGAATTTTTTTGGAAAAAACCTTTTTGAAACAGTTTTTAGAAAACACTAGGATTGGGTGACCCATTTGTTCTTCTACCGGTCATCTCATGAACAAACTCCTTCCTACTTTTTCCGACCATCTCATGGTCAAAACAATTTCAAGTCATTCTTTTCTGAAATCCTTTTTGAAAATAAAACCATCACTGCCGTACAGCAGCCATCACAACCGTCCATGACCGAGGACTCAGCTATTCGAATAGATTTACACTCTACAGAGGTTGTACACTTTACCCACAAGATTTGATACATCCGCCCGGATCACCCCGGATCTTCATACCAATGTATGCGGGATTCGGATAATCAAACAAGACCTTCGGAATTGCCCACTCTAGTATATTTTCCTACTCTATGAGGTTAATCCCCTCAAAACCAAGACGTCCTATATATAGTTCCAATCCAACCGGAGCGCGTTTTGCACCTCGACGGTTGTGCACTTTCAATGAGGGGCTCATAGTATCGTCTGGCCGTCCTTAGACAGTATGTACCTTCCTAGGCCGATGTTTCACATGGGCCTTTACAGGTGAAGGCCCAGCCCGCGGGGATTTGTTTTCTCCCGTAGTAGTGTGAGGCAACTATACAAGAATCTCAACCTTTGGATCTAGCCCCTTCCCACATAGGAGTACTTGTGGTTGCACGGGTTAATTGTTCAAGCATTAAGAACTGCACATCACGGCGTGTTTTTGTAAACATTTTTCCTCCATCTTTCGTCCATCCTTTTTGTAAAACCAAAACCTTTCTCATTTTCAACTTCACTTGGTTGGCCAAGACTCACCAGAGTTTTCTCATAAAAAAATTTTGTAAGCTATTTTAGGGGTCTTCCTATCCCATAGTTTTGCTTCGGCTAAAACGGGGTTTCCAAAGGGGCATGGTGTTATGCACCGTCTATCCTACTAGGGGAAAATAGGTGTTCTTAAGGTATTGTACTAGTAGTACAAACACGTAATGACTTGGAGGAGCCAAGACACTACCATAAATAATAAAACTAGTTAAACAATGCAATTTAGATAAACAGGTACATAAAACATGCATGAGTGTAAAAATAGGACAAGGCTTATGAGCGAGAAGGTGGCTTTCCTTTGTTGTCAACTTGTCCCTGCTCTTTTTCTTCAAGATACTCCCAATCACCTTCCTCGTACCCTTCCTCGTTCGTATCCATCATAGCAAAAGAAAAAGGACAAGCAACAACACCACATAACAACCACAAGGCAAACAAAGCAAACAGTACTGAACAGATACTCCCCTTGACAAAACCAACCATACACATGTAACTACAGTACCTACTGAACTAATGCCACTAAAATCAAGCAAAAAGGGCGAGGCAAACAAATATGGTGAATTTAATGGTGGGCACTAGGTTTGCAAGAAAACAATGACTCAAACACTTTGTGTGCAAGAGGAGTGACTAAGAAAAATACTACTAGAAAAGTACTAGAAATACCAATCCAACCCAATTGGTTTTGCATTTTTTGCTAAAGGGGTTGATTTATAGCATTTATGCTGCAGATAATATTAAGTCCTACTAGGAGGAGGTAGTGCTAATAGAGTAACATCCCCTGGAGTTGGTCTCATAGCAAAAGGAGCTTCACACAAGCTTGTAAAATTTCTAAAAAATGCTACTATCCTAAACTTGCCGAAATTACTATAGAGTATAAACATCTCCAAAAGCTACGATTCCAATTTTGTTGGATAGGTAACAGTAAGGGACAACTACAGAAAGCGGTTTCACATTTTTCTGCGCTATAGAAATAATACTGTAAATTAGAGAGTGTAGAGGGCCACTTTTTACTACAGAAATTCTCAGTAAAGTTACATCTACTGTTTTACTAAAATTCCAGTGCAGGGTGGTGTGGAAATTCCAAGGCTACCTGGCAAATTTTGAAACAAGCCAATAGGATCTCTAGATGAAATTTGGTGGATTTTAAACTACAACACAAGATCTGGCAGTTTAAATAAACTGGAAAAGGAAAAAGGGCAGGGCTGCTAGTCCCTAGGCCATGGCCTGCGCAGAGGCTGGACCGACCCATCTGCCCAACGGCGCGCACAGGAGAGGGGATTGAAAATCCCCGGTGGGGGACCCGTGCGTCAGTGGTCGTAAGTCGCCAAGGGTATAGGGCGCTGGGTGCGTTGGATCTAAATAGATCCAACGGCCAGGAGCTCGTCTTCCTCCTGGGGAGGTGATGCAGGCAACGAGGATACCCTAGCTACGGGTGGTGGCCAGTGATGCTTACCCAGGAGCGAAGACGGGTCGGCGAAGGCGATGCTCGAAGCATTTTATGATGAGTATTCTAACAAGGGGCGGCGAGGGTGGTCTTGGCTTCGGAGGCGGTCAGGGACGTGTTCTCTGCGATGGCGTATGCGGCTTCTCTCCAGCGTCCTCCTACCTGCTGCTGAGAAAAGAGAGGGGGCCACGTTAGAAGGTCTCGCGCGAGACGGGCCAGATGGTCAGAAGGGTAGGGGTACAAGCAGCACGGTGACGGCAACCTCTTCGGCCTCCTTCGGTGCCACAGCGGTGCGGCGAGCATGGGGATAGCAGGAGCCGAGCGGGATTGGCTCCGCTCTAGGGAGGGAGTGGGAGTGGTTGGGGAAGGAATGGCGTGGTTGTCACGCGAGGGGTGGCCTGGGGGCATTAAGCAGATTGGTGGCCGCCCACGGTGCACCAGGTGCAGTTGGGTGCGTGGCGAGAGGAGAGAGGCAGGGATTGGTCAGGGTGTGCGGTGGAGGAGCGTCTCCACGGAGGGAGAGAGGGTTTAGGATGCGGGGCAGGCTCAGATCCTTGGGACAGTGCGCGGGGGCTATGATGACGCTCTGCCCGCGGGGTGCTCGATGTAACGTCGCGTCTGGTCGGGGGCTGGGCATAGGCGGGGCGCTGCGTGGTTTTCGTCGTGGGGTGGTTGGGCGGGAGAGGGTGGCCTCCTCCGCACACGGGCGTGTCCATTTGGCACCAGAGGTAGGGGAGATGCGACGCACTAGAAATGGCCAGAGCGACATGGCCAGCGTGGGTTGGGGATAACTAGGGTTCACGGGTGAGTGCGAGAAGGGGAGTGGGCGGTATCTGGGGAAGGCGCGCGCGAGGCATGGTCCAGGGAACGACAGAGGGACGGCCTCCTCGGCCAGGGACTGGTCAAGCGGGATATTGGCAATCTGCCATTCCTCCCTCTCTCTCTCACGCTAGGGTGGGGTGCTAGGGGCCTCCAGGGTTGTGGTGGTGTGCTCTGTCTTTTGAAAAATAGTTTTTGTAAACTAGTGTTGAGATGAGGAGTACAAAACTAATACACAAGCAGTTGCTTGAGCACAAGCAAACAAGTAAGAACACATTGCAAGAAAAAGTTTTTGTTCCCCTTGATTTTTGCCTTTTGGACATTTAATCGGGGTTTCTGAAATTGGTATGTTACAGACCTTTCCCCCTTAAAATAATCTCGTCCCGACATTAGGGAGGAGTAGGGTTGGGGTGATAACATCCACTTAACAATTTTAGCGGTCGAAACAAGAGGTGTTAACAGGTTTTATAAATACCTTACGTGGTTAGTTACATCTCGGAGCTGAGTGGCTTCGGGTTGGGCGGTTTTAGCTTCAAACAAATGGAAAAGACGCAGTCTTTTCCCCTTAGGACAAGCCTAGGCCAGTTTAATATCGAAGGGGTACTTCCTTCTTGAGGCGAGACGGCGAGTTGAATATTCTTCATTCCTTCGCCTCGTGGTCGACTTTATTTCTTCAAGGTCTTGATACACCGGGATGTTGGTTGGGCGATCGACCTTGGAGTGGAGTATCTTCAGATTCTGGAGAAGTGCCGTGCGTTGTTCTTCTTGCAGGGTCATTGAGTCGGATTAGGAGGGTGGTCATTACTTAGTGCTGCTAGGGGTCGACTCTAGGGGTCTATCGTATTTTTAGAGCAGAACTACGGGGGGTTCGGTCTGATGCAACACCGTGGGTAAAACATTCAAAGAAGGATACCATACTTGCATATCATCCATACATTGAGCAGGTTCAAACCGATCGGTGGTGGAGGTACTTAAGGGGTTACATAAAAGGTCTGTGCTGCTGGGCAACAAGGCATTTAGAGTTTTACAAAACAGGTTCTGGGACGATACATGTCTTTATCAAAGTTGGGGAGAGGCGAGTTTCCAGGTGTGAAACTACTTTGGAGGAACGTTCAGAGTCTTGATGCCTTTCAGGGGTGAAAGGTTTCCCCGCAGGTTGTGCTTTCTCGGGCGAAGAGGAGGTTCTTGGTTCGAGACCATCAAGTATTTGTCGGGGCAGTTACGGGCGAAGTGGCCCTGGTCACCACAGGTGTAACAAAATTTCTATTTAGCTTGGGATCCTCCTGAGGCTTGCTTTGGGATCGTTAAGGGGGAAGTGGTTATCTTGGCTTTTTTTTTGGTAGGAGGGTTGTCAAGACCATGCTGGGGGCACTCTCGGCTAAAGTGACCCGGTTCATCACAGGAGAAGCATGTGCCTTTCTTGGAACGTCCTTCTCTTGATTTCTTCCCAATGTTGACACAGGGGAGTTGACGAGCTTTCGCAATCAGGAGTTGGAGGGGACAGTTGGACGGGACATGGTCTTGACCTTCACAGAGGAAGCATGTGACTAGTTGGGTAGGGAAATCAGCAGGAGAGTGGAGATCTCCGCAATTTGGGAAGTTGCCTAAGCACTGACTTGCTTGATGTCCTTCTTCACCGCAACAGTTGCATCCTTTCTTCGGGGCTCCGATCTTCATGGCCATACTCAGGGTTTTCTTGGTGGAGCTAAAGTCTCGGGCTGTAGAAGGAAACGGATGATGGAGTTAGTCTTCCGAACTTGTGGGTAGAGGTATTTGGCAAGCTATAATATTGGGTGGAACATTATGGGTGACGATGACGGTTCAACAGGCGTTTATTGGAGATGAGTGGAAAGACGCAGTCTTTCCACCTTAGAGCTTTACATGAGGGTGGTCGAGGTTTCCATAGGTGGCCATCCTGCTGAGGAGAGGTTTCTTGTTTAAGGGGTTTGCGAGAGTTAGTATTGGGATCTACCAACTTGGTGGTCAAGACTAGAGTTTCGGATGATTCTCGGCAGAGAATCAACACATTCCAAGCATCACGCGTGCACAAGACAAGCAAACAGGTCATACCATGAATACTAAGGGGGTGACTACACACCATAAAGGGAATCCTATTTTAGGGGTGTTAATCCTAAGTACGGACATTACTGGGGTCTTAACTTCTGTCTTGCCATCTTTCGTCATGGGCGCCGTACTTGATTGGGGGCGATGAAGGACTCCGTTGGTAGGGCGATCTTGTAGTCTCTTTCTTCGTTGGTAGCTCCTTGTTTTTGCTTGCCTCAGTGTCTCTTGATTCCGGGGTCTTCGGCTTCATTGTCTCCAATTTGGACTTGGTTTTTGAAAAAAGATTAGTTGAAGTAGACGAGATATAGGGTAATCCATTTTCAAATTATTTAAGTCAGAGAAGATGAGGTAAGAAATCTTTCGAAAAGCTTTTGAGAAAATAGTTTGCGAAAACCGGGGTTTTCAGAAATAGGGGTAGTCCTGTCTAACGTCCATGCTAACTAAGTTCTCGTACAGTCAGGATGACTCTGATACCATGTCTATGGCACCCCGGATTTACGGTCCAAGAATACCCGTTATGCATACAATTCACGTTCCCATGATCAGTGAGCTGTGATCATAACCGACTAGTATCATTACATCATCCTTACATTAACAAGTAAAAAACTTACAAAGGGGCTATTATGGCGAATACAACACAAGTAGTGGAAGTCGTTAAGAGAAAAGCCTGTGCCATAACCTACATGCAACTGACTGGGAAGACGGCCTAGCTCGCATAGACGTCATCACCTTTGTTCCTTCTTAACATCTGCAATCTGTCAAAGTAAATAGCCAGGGACAATGACGGTGAGTACTTTGAATGTACTCGCAAACCACCGATACAAGGTAATACGGAAATGCATATTTGGCTGTGGCGAGATAGCTCTTCACTATAGTTATTTTTGAAAGACCTAACATTGGCATCTCTATATCTTTGTTGAAAAGAGTTTTTAGAAAATATGACTCCTTTTTGAAAATCTGGACTTCTCCACATCCTTGTTAAAAGATTTCGAAAACAGTTTTGTTATAAAACCCTTTTTAAAACCTTATCGACCATCCCTGGTTAAAACCATTTTCATTCTTATCTATCCTCGTGACCAAGTCACATCCTTTATTTTATCTCAACTTATCCGAAGGGTCCTCCTAGCACTTGCCATTCCAACCGTCCTTGTCCGTGGATACGGCTATTTGAATAGATTAGACTCTATAGAGTTTGTGCACTTTACCCACAAGAATCAATACATCCGCCGGGATAAAACCATGGCCTGCTACACACTGTAGACAGGGGTTCAGATAATCAAACTTACGCTTTTCATTTGTCCATCCCTAGCAACGGCGGTTTTCCTTTTGGGTTTATCTCTCTGGTACCTGTATGGGGTACTACGACCCTGGTCCTTCCTTCCGTACTAACCCCTACCTCCAGACCGAAGCTTGACCGGTAGCAATAGTGAAAATCTTCCATCTGTACTACCTAAAAGCATACCGTCCGCGAGAGACCCAATTGTTGCACCAGTGCCTTACCCTACAGGTGGCCCGAATTTCAGGGGATTGCTCCCCTTTAGCGAGTAAGAGCTGCCCTAGCTAAAGATCACAAACTATGAGCTAAGCCCCAGCATCTGGGGTAATGTGGTTGCACGGATAAATTGTTGCGGACATTGGCTTAGAACATCCCTTCCTTTCTATTACTTAACTTTCTCTCCATCCACCTCATCTTTTCTTTGTTAAAAGTTCCACTCAGAAACGATGCCTCTTTCCAAGGGTTTTATTTTGAAAACCTTGTAGTAGGGTATAACCCAAAATAGTTTTATCATTGAAAATCCGTGGGTTTCAAAAGGGGAAGATGCTAACCATCTTAGCCTCGATGTAAGGGGGGGCTAAAAATAGGTGGCCAAGGTGTAGGTGTCCTAAGGTACATTTATCCATAACTTGGAGGAGCCAAGTTACTCACGTTTGTTTATTTGAATCAAACCATGCCTTTGATCATGCAATTCATAAACAAGATGTAAAACAGTTGATAAACATAAGTAGGTGAATTCAGGAGTTCAAGAATGGTGGCTTTCCTATGATCAGCAAGATGTCCCTTGACGGCGTTAGATAACCAGAATACCAAGTACAATAATAATAAGAGAAACCCGATCCTTTCTTCTTCTCGGCGTCACACCATCGCAACTATCACCGTTATCGAGCATACATGCACACAAACAATGCACCAAACATTACAAGCATACAAACATCAAACCATACAAAAAACAAATGCTAGATTCATGATATGAGGCAGTAAGATGTGGGATGATTGGTTGATGAGTTTAGCAAAGGATGGGAAGGCATTGGGAAAAAGGCTCCCTTTGGATTTATAGTCTAGGAATTACCTATGGGAGGGGTTTTTGATCAAGGACTTGATCTGTATGATACAATGGTATAAAAATGATACCATCAGATAGGTATTGATAAAATGAAACCAGCAAAAGTGGTTTCACTATTTTATCAATTTCCCTTGATTTATAATAGATTTTATAGTGGGTGAAACCTTAGTTTTTAGGAAATAATTCACCATAACTTATCTAAAGTTCCAAAAATTATTTCCATGGGTGAAAAGGTAATATTGGGTGGAATGAAACACGAGGAGTTGGAATCTCTTCAAAATAATTAACAGAATGCCCTTGAGAAATTCCCAAAGGCAGTACTGTATAGGATTTGTCTTTTTCATTAGATTTAATATACAGAAGCTTTTTAGTTGATTCCAAGGACACATGTTAGGTACTAAGAATACCTTTATGTGGAAATTGGAATAAACCTTTTTGGAGTTACACATCTACTGTAATGTTTTTATTAGTGAATAAACCATGCACAAAAGGGTTTAATTCACTAAATATCAACATAGACTCATAAAATTACGAGCTTCTGGATTTTGGAATATGTGCTTAGGTGTGTCAACTGAGAGTTGGACTTAGGTCCAAACCTTACTTGGTTTGACCTAGAGAATTTTCTAAAGTCAGAAAAGAACTATGTTTATTATTTTCACCAGGGGTAAACTATGAAGTAAAATAGATTGGGGCCAGCGGGATTTGAAAGGTATGGTTTATACCTTTCCTTACCAAGAGGATTTACTCTATTTGGACTTGCGAAACTTTCAATAGATATTATTTAGTGTTCTGGATAGATCTGGGGATAAGATTTATCATATTAATTCTATTTACTATTTTGGTGTAAATCCTAGTCTGCATGATAGAGAAAAGGTGTAGGCATGTTTGGGATTTTAGATCTTGCCAAAATATGGGGTTTTACTAATTTGTTTGGATTTAAACCAATGTGCTAATCCTAGATCTGATATTTTAAAGAAAAGAAAAAGGGGTTGGGGTCAACGGGCCAGATCTGCTAGAGGCGTGGGCCGTCCAGGAGGAATCGGCCTAGTGCGGGCAGCACGCACACATGCGATGCATAGCCAGCTGCGGCCTAGCAGCTGGCCCGCCCGGCGAAGGGGTATCGAGCGCTCTTGGCCGTCGGATCTGGCTAGATCGGACGGGCGCGAGGCGTCGTCTCCATGCGGCTCGCTGGCCGGCAAGGTAAACCCTAGCTGGGTCAGCGAGGAGGAGGGGGAGCTCACCGAGGCTTGGGGAAGGTCGTGGAGGCGATGAGGCGACGCGGTCGATGACGGCGAGTCCAGGGAGGGGCAGCACGGGGTGATTCGTCGTCGGGGAGGTGCTCGGGCGGTGGCCCCCGAGCCTAGCTCACCGGAGCTCGTCCTAGACAACACTGCAGGGGGTCCTGGGAATGAACAAGGACATGGTTAGATAGATCAGAGGGAGGGGAGCATTGCTAGGTAGCATGCATAAAGAGAGGTTGAAGGAGGAGGGAGTGGTGCTTGCAGGAAGGGTTTTGGCCGAAGCTCTATTCTTCCTCTTCCTTGAGTAGAGGAGGGCATGGGGGAGGGAGTGGGAGCTCTAGGGAGCGACTGGGGGTGGTTGGGGGCAAATGAGAGGGAAGGGGAGAGTTCTACTAGCCCGGGGCCTTATAAACCAAGCTAGATGGGTCCATGGTGCACTAGGTGCATGGGGGAGCTTGGGAGAGGGGTGTTGGCCAGCTATTGGGCAAGAGGGGGTGGTGCTGGGGTGGTGTGGGGTTGGTAGCTCGACTAGAGACGGGAGAGGGGAGTGGGGTAGCTGTTATCCCTTTTGTTACTAAGATATTGCAAGATTTGCCTCTCTCTCAAGTTTCACGGGCTAAAGGACAAGGGTGCTACAGTGGTCAGCTACAGTGTTCACGACCAGCAGGGGGTGATGATGTTATGGTGTAGTGCTTGAAAAGATTTGGTGGTGTTTGGAGTTGGTTTGAATCAAGTTTGCTTAGTTTGCAAAAATGTTGATCATTATGAGGCTTGTGAAGGAAGTTGATAAATTTGCATTGGACAAGGTGTGGAAATGGTACTGGTGGGTGGTATAGGTCAAATAATCTCTCTATAATTTAATTTGGATTTTCCTCAAGATTATAATCCCATTTAAATGCACTTCTTCAAAAAGTGTTGAACTAGATTATGGAAGCAAAGATGAAATTTTTTCATTGGGCAGGCTTGGTTTTTGATGTGAAATGGTCCTAAATACCGTAACACACATTGGAGAATTTTATTGGGATTTATTGAGGTGGAAAAGTATTTTTGGAGAATTATTTCTTGTTTCTGGCATTTAAGAAAAAGGGCAAAAGAAATAATAAAGAATCTCAAAAATATTTATTTTTGAGTTGGGAATATAGGATATGAAATATAGGCATAAAATGTGCCTTGAGTTGGCAAGGTGATTTGGAGAAAATCTAACTTGCCTTTATAGACAAGGATTTTGAGGAATGGGTGAGTAAAGGAAAAGAATAATTTTAATAATCCAATTAATTGGGATAATTATTTGGGGATGCTTATATCCAAGGTAGATGATGTAAACTTGGTGTAGGAATCAAGGTCAACCTTGGTTTTGGAGAAAAGTGGTGCAAATGGTGGAAACTAGATTCTTGGAGGATCTAGGGTTTTGTTATTATGATGCCAACTAAACAAGGTTGGATTAGGGAGCTCAAAGCTCAACTTGGTACAATAGGTATATGGATGGATAGACCAAGTCATATATATGATCATGGAAGCAAGATTTGGTCTTGGTTGGATTTGTGGTGGTGTAGAGGAGATGGCAAACTTTGTTGAAAATAAGGCTGCCATAATAGATACATCAGGTAACCTCCTAAACCATGTGGGTTTAAGAAGAACAAGGTTCCAATGGGAACAAGTAGAGTTGGGATTGATAGATCATAACCAAGCAAGGAGTTGGAAAAGGGGACTTAGCATATAGATGTGAGCTTCTGCCAAAGTAGGTAAGATGATAAGATTTGTAGAGAAGATTAATATCTTGTTTACCAAACCATCATGGATGAGTGGGAGATAGAATGGCTTATCCAAGGACAATAGTGGGCTTTGGTAGTACTAGAGATGTACTACAAGATGGTTCAAGTACATTCTCAAGAATGCACATAGGTTGGAAAAGTTAGAGCTCCAAACATGGTATCCGGATAAGAAATCCAGACTTAGCCATTTTGGCAGATTTGGTGATTTTGACTAGTATGTAAGAGGGAGACATTTCAGAGGGTGGCAAGGGTTTATCCTGTCCATCAAGTGGTTGATGTTGAGGTATAGATGGAAGAGAGGGGATCCAAACTTGGATTGGGTCTCCACTAGTCTGGAAAGCATCGAGAGGGATTATTCCTGGATTGAGATAGGCATGAGAGGAGATGATCACAAGCAAGGATTGGGTCCTAAGGGATGAGCTACTAGATTATCTCAATCTAGTTCCTGAACACACAATGAAATCAGAAGATCAAGGCAATTCATCAGACAACAGATCAAGGAAATTCATCAAACAACAGATCAAGGAAATTCATCAACCAGCAGATCAAGGCAATTCATCATATTACTTATCCAACTAGTACTAGGGTTACCATCATGCCTAGCTTGATGTAAGTATGGGTAGGTTGAAAGGGGTTTTTCTTTAAGTAAGATAAGTACCATCTTGGTATCTCTACCAAGATGGAGATTAAAAGGTTTTAATAAAGTTTTTGGGAAAACCTAGGGATAAGAGTAGTTGAAGGTTCTGTCTTGAAAACATAAGGAGATTATATACATATGTCTCCATAGTTTTGGCAATAGAAGCTAGTAAAGTATTTGGTTGTGTTAAAGTCATCTTGGCTCAGGTTTTTGAAATGATAGAACATTTGAGAATATGCAAGACGAGCCAAGACATCTATTTTGAAAAATAGTTTTTGTAAACTAGTGTTGAGATGAGGAGTACACAACTAATACACAAGCACTTTCTTGAGCACAAGCAAACAAGTAAGCACACATTGCAAGAAAAAGTTTTTGTTCCCCCTGATTTTTGCCTTTTGGACATTTAATCGGGGTTTCTGAAATTGGGATGTTACAGTTGGTGCCCACCATGGGGCACAAGAAGGAGCTTGTTGGAGTTTTCATCCGGATGGGCAATAACATCACCACAACGGGCGAGTGCGTCTACTCCGGCCTCATCCAGAGGTTTGGGGCGCTCAATTTCTTCAGCGACAACGCGGGTTTCTTCGGAACCAAGCCATTCCCAAGGGGCGGTCACTTCATCAAGTTAGGCGAGCACCAGGTCTACGTCGCGGTGCGCGTGGAGCGTGCATACCTAGAGTGCGTCATCCTGGCGTCGGATCCACCTGCGAGTTTGTGCCGCGGGAAAGCTTCATCAACCCGTCTCCGCCGAGGTAATGATGACAGCTCTAGACCTATCGCGTCCCCCGACTCCTCCAGTAGCTCCTATAGTGAATGAGAATGCTGAGGGAGAAAAGCTAGATGGAACGCCAAGGGCAACAAGAACTGCGAAAGCGCCATTAGAGAAGCCACAAAACATAGCTAGGAGTAAAAGAGCCAAAGAGTTGCAGGAAGAAATAGAAAAATTAGCAGAGCCAGTGGCACCAGCAGCCGACCCGGTGCGCATACAAGCCGAGTTAGAGGAAACTAGGAAAAAAGTGCTGGAGAAGGCAAAGGAATTAACCCAGATGCAGCGGGACATGGATATCACGATCTGAGAGTATAACTCGGCAAATCGAGTCAAGGGCGCTAAGACCTGGCTTGATGCAACAAGGATGAGAGGACGGAACCTCAATGAAGAACTTGTGGATGCTACGTCGAAGATAACACCAGAAAACAACAACGAAATAGCCATGCGGCCGACATACAACACAACAGCAGCAAACTTGAGAGCCGCAGAGGCAGAAATGACCGAGTTACCCCATCTGACGGGTGAGGCAAAGAAAAAGCAACAGGAACGAGTAAATGAGTTGGTGAGAGCAGCAGGAATGCTGAATGAAGCATACTACAGGGCAAATCCTGGTATAGCTGGAAGGCCATAGCTCGCTCACTCGGCAACTCGAATCCCGACAAGGTTAGCATGGCATATGGCCTCCTCACTAGGAGTAGCGCCAAGACAGAGAAAAGTAAAAAGTGTGGACTCAAGAAGAAACAAGCAGATGGTTGCCTATGATCCGACAATGGTTCAAGGAAACCCGGCCCGTGCCCAGGGAACAATGAGAAATGCCGCTCAAGGAAATGAGAATCAAGAAAATGGTGATCGAGAATGGCAAGAAGGACAAAGAAATGATGATAGAGGCCAGAACTTTGCTCCTCAGCCTAGGCGTGGTACTCACTCGGCAGGAGGAGGAAACCCAGCTCCGAATCCTCCAACAGCCCAACCCGAAAAGAGACAGCAAAGTGCGGGGAAAGTAGTGCAGCAACCCGTATACCCGAACGCCAATAGGAACAATGATGGTTACTCGGCAATGTTAAATGACGGCTATGAATTTCCGGATCACGTGTATCAAGCTATGGGATCCAGACTGGGAGGCAGAACTCTCTAGCTGGATGATGCAAGACTAAAGCTTGACCGAATAAAGATGGCAGAGCTAATCGAATCACAAGGGCCGCAGGGTCCACCATGTTTTGGCCCAAGGATCATGAAAGAGCCGCCAGTGCCAAACTTTCAGCTGGCAAGATGAACAAAAACCTATGATGGAAGCACAAAACCAGAGGACTGGCTCATAGATTATGGAATTGCGGTGAAAATCGCATAGGGAAATATGAGATGGGAAGTGTGGTATGTACCAAAAATGCTAGATGGACCAGCGCGGGTGTGGCTCAATAATTTGCCGCCAGGAAGCATCAACAGCTAGATCGATTTCCAAGAAGCTTTTGTGATTAATTTCACAAGCACCTAAAAGAGGTCGAATCGCCCACAACAACTGGGTATGTGCAAGCAAAGACAGAATGAAACAGACATAGAGTTTCTCACTAGATGGTGCACTATGCGCAACTCTTGTGAAGAAGTAATCAAGTCCCAGGCCATTGCGTGGTTTGCACAAGGATGCATGCACGGAAGCGTGCTATGGAAAAGGTTACAGAGAGATATGGCAGCAAGCTTAGATGAAACGATAAGAATTTCTGACTCGTACGCGTTAGGAGATCTGACTCAGCCTCTGCTCAAGTCGGCAGATGAGAAGACTGAGAACCAGATCTATGACGCAGCCGGGTCACAAAGGCGCCAGGAAAGGGCCGAATATAGAAGAAAAATATGAGATGAGAGACTATATTACAGGTACGGATCGACTGAAGTCGTAGCCGTAAGTCAAGATCATCCGGATGTTAGAAGCAGCCAACGTCAAAGGACAAGTGGGCAACAACAATGGATACCAAAGAATGATGGCAAAAATCCATATGAACTGAGAAAGCCATATCAAGAGAGGCAGAAGTACACTTATGAGATGATGTTGGATCAGCCATGTAAGTTTCACACACCAAGTCCGAGTAAGCCGGCGAATCACATAACAAGACAATGCACTTGGTTCCAGTAGGGTGCACTACTAGGAAAACGCCTATTCGTGGCGCACCTGTAAACAACATCTGTGGCGCACTAGGGGTGCGCCACGACCTATCTGACTATCTCATAGCCGTGGCGCACTTCTGGCGTGCGATTATATCGAGATAGGCGTGGCGCACTACCGCCAATGTAGGGGTACAGGTGCGCCACGGATGTGTTTTCAAAAACAAAAAAATGCAAAAAACACCCTCGTTTTGAATTGCAAAAGCAATCGGGTCCGTGCATCGCCGCCGCAGTCGTGTCACCTCGCCGGAGCATGGCCGTGGCAAGGAGGTGCGGGAGGGGTCGTGGCCGCTCTAGTCCTCGCCGGCGTGGTTGGAGAAAGGAAGGTAGGAAGATAGGGAGGAAGAGAGGGAGGAAGGAAGAGATGGAAGAAGAGAGGGAGGAAGAGAGGGAGGAAGGAAGAGAGGAAGGAAGAGAGGGAGGTCGGAAGCTGCCATCACTTCAAGGAGAGGAGGAGGCCGCCGTTGTGCCGCCGCCGCGCCACCATCACTGCAAGGAGAGGAGGAGGCCGTCGTCGCGCCGTCACTGCAAGGAGATGAGAAGGGGAAGGAGGATAAGGAAGAAGGAGAAGAAAGAAGGAGAAGGGAGAATAAAGAAGGGAAAGGAAAAGGAAGAGGGAAAAGGGGGAGGGAAAAGGGGGAAGGGAAAGGTAGGTGGGAGGGGTGAGGATTCAAATTTTGAATCCCGCCCAACTTATTCGTAGCGCACTAGGTGGTGGTGCGCTACGGGTAAGTCGCGCTCTTTTTTTTCTACAGGAAAAAACGGTCTTTTGACCGTAACTTTTTACTCTAATCGAATTTTGAAAATATAAATAATTGTTAAACGTCCGGAGGTGGTTGCGAGCAGATGCGAAATCTCGTTCTCGTTATTTTGGTATATTATATGATTTTTTTCGACATCGTATGCAAAAGTTACGGCCATTTTACCGTGGCATGATTTTTTTTGCAGAAAAAGTGGAAAATCATGTTTGTTAATTTTCCTAGAAACTATACCACATTACCTACCTAAATATGAAAGGATTTTATTTTTTGAAGTGTTTATTATTTTCTTTTATTTTTTGCAAAACCTAAAAAGGCGATCCACTGGGGGGGTGGAGTTGGTGCAGGCCACTTAGCCGTAGGGCACTAGGGCAGAGTGCCCTACGGCTAAGTTGACCCAGTTGTTGCAGCACACATGCCCGTAGCGCACTAGGTCAAGGTGCGCTACGGCTAAGTGGCACATCCGTAGCGCACCTTGACCTAGTGCGCTACGGGTATGTGTGTTGTGGCCACATGTGCCCTGGCCCACACATAGCCGTGGCGCACCACCCACATGTGCGCCATGCTTACGACAGTTAGTCGTAGGGCACCTGTGGGCAGTGCGCCACGCCTATTTTACCCGTGGGGCACCACTAGCAAGTACGCCACAGAAGTGTGGATTACCTATAGCCGTTTTCCTAGTAGTGGTGACAGAGTAGACTCGCCAACTCAGTAGCTACCACCACCTCCACCGCCACCACTCACATGAGGAAATGCTCAGGTTGTTGGAACTGAGCATAGATATGAGAACCGACAGCCGAGATATCATAACCAATAAAGAAGAGAAGCTGTACACCAAGTGCATGATCCAAGATGTGATGGCGCTCATGTCGGCCATGGGACCAGAAACGAGTACAGAGAGCATCACTAGAGCTATGTCATGTTCATTATAGAGCCAAATGACAAGAAAAGTCAACAGAGACGGATGATGGAAGTGAATGCGGCAATGCCAGCAATACCGAAATACATGCACTGATCTGAACAGAAGATAACTTCGAGCATAAAGGATCACCCCAAGATCATGCCGACACCAGGAGGCTATGCTTTTGTTTTGGATCCAACTTTCATGGACCCAGATATCAATGTGAAGTTTTCCAAGGTACTGATAGACGATGGATGTAGTATCAACATCATGTACAAGGATACCATGCTCAAGTTAGGCATCACCATGAACATGTTGGAGCCGACTAAGATGACCTTCTATGGCATTGTGCCGGGATTATCGTGTGAGCCAATTGGCAAGATCTGGGTTGATGTCTTATTCAGCAATAGGGAAAACTGTCTCACTGAAGCCATAGAGTTCGAGGTGGAAGACCTGGTCAGTTCATACCATGCCTTACTCGGCATCCCAGCTATGGCGAAGTTCATTGCCACTCCTCACATTGCCTACTTGAAGATGAAACTGCCAGTTCCATGTGGAGTTATCACAGTCAAGCGTGACTACAAGCGATCTATCGCATGCGCCTTAGTCGGATCTTCGTTGGCCGAGTCACTGGAGATAGCGCAGGAAAAACAGCAAATGATGGAAGTTGTAGCACTAACCAAGGTGGCACAGATGTCTATGCCGGCACTCACTAACCCGCATGGCAGTGTGTCTTTCCAAGCCACCAAGGAAACAAAGAAGAAACAACTTGATGAGGCTTTCCTAGAGTGCACAGTGACTATTGGCTCTGGGTTATCTAACAAATAGGAAACGAGCTCACCAGCTTCCTCAGTGAGAATCGGGATATCCTTGCATGGTCCAAACAAGATTTGCAGGGAGTTCCAAGGGAGCTGGATGAGAACTCTCTTCATGTAAGGCCAGATGCCAAGCCGGTGAAGTAACCCCTCCGCCGCTTCACCGAAGATAGGAGGAAAATGATAACTGCCGAGATATCTAGTCTCTTGGCTACCGGGTTTATCATGGAAGTACTGCATCCAGACTGGTTGTCGAATCCAGTCTTGGTCGAGAAGAAGAAGGATGACCCGAACGTGGTAATGGTGTGGTGCATGTGTATTGACTACACGAACCTTAATAAGGCGTGTCCAAAAGATCCATTTCCACTGCCACGGATTGATCAAGTCATTGACTCTACTGCCGGGTGTGAGTTGTTGTCGTTTGTGGATGCGTACTCTGGTTCCACTAGATACCACTAAATTCTGATGATCAAATAAAGACAGCTTTTATCACCCCGTACGGGGCTTATTACTATCGTACTATGCTATTCGGATTGAGAAATGCAGGTGCAACATACCAAAGATGCATGCAAAAAATCTTACAAGATCAACTTGACAAAAATGTTCAAGTATACGTCGATGACGTGGTAATAAAAACCAAACGAAGTCATACTCTAATCGAAGACTTGCGTCAAACATTCGCAAACTTAAGAAGATCCCGGATGAAACTTAACCCAGAAAAATGCACCTTCGGTGTCCCGGCTGGAAAGTTACTCGGATTCCTTGTATCCAGCCGAGGGATTGAGGCTAACCCGACAAAGATGAGCTCCATTGAAAGAATGGAATTGCCAAAAACCCTCAACATGTCCAGAATTTTACAGGATGCCTGGCCTCATTGAGTAGGTTTGTAAGTCGGCTAAGCGAAAAAGCCTTACCATTATATCAACTGATGAAGAAATTAGAATAATTCACATGGACACAGCAAGCTGATAGCGCTTTCCATGAACTTAAAAAGATGTTGGCAACAACACCAATATTAGCCTCACCACTGTCCAAAGAGCCAATTCTGCTCTATGTCGCAGCAACCAATAGAGTTGTTAGTGCGGTAATAGTGGTAGAGCATGAAGAAGAGGGAAAATCAGCCCAAAGGCCAGTCTATTACTTGAGCGAAGTGCTCTCTACATCAAAGGAAAACTACCCTCACTATCAAAAAATGACATATGGTGTGTATATGGCAGCAAAGAAGCTGAAGCACTATTTCCAAGAACACCCAATCTGGGTAATATGCGAGGCACCTATCTAGGAGATATTGGGCAGCAAAGATGCCAGTGGCTGAGTGGCAAAATGGGCCATCGAGCTAGCACCATACACTCCAAAATACGATAGGGGAGATGCAATTAAATCTCAAGATGTAGCAGATTTCTTTGTGGACTGGATGGAAATGCAATATGAACCACCTTTGCACTTTGACGGGTCCAAGACGAAGATGAGCCTGGGTGTCGGGATAGTACTTACCTCACCTAAGAAGGACCAGCTCAGATATGTGTTGCAAATCCACTTCGCTGCATCCAATAATGTTGCCGAGTATGAAGCACTTCTCCATGGGATAAAAGTGCCCAAAGAGATTTTCATCAAAAGTATCATGTGTTTCGGTGACTCGGATTTGGTTATTCATCAAGTATCTGGACATTGGGACACACTGGATGCAAATATGGCACTTCACCGTTTTCATGTGCAGCAGATTTCAGGATACTTTGATGGATGTGAATTTCATCACATACCCAGAGCAGAAAATGAGGCAGCTGATGTGTTATCCATGTTGGGCTCATCTCGGCAAGCAATCCTTCCAGGAGTCGCATTGGAACATCTCAGAAAACCATCAATCAAACCATCACCAGAATCCGAGTCAATATTCATCCCGGCAAGTCAGGAGTCGGATGATGTACCAATGAACATTGACACAGGGGCAGGTTTGAGTAACTTCGGGACAGTTCCTCCTAACCCAGGGGTTTCTGAATTAAACTCGGGGACTCCTCAAGTTCTGTCGGCAAAAATTATGTCGGCTGAGCCAATGGAAATTGATGGAGAAACAGATCCGGCACCAGTAATACCAGTCTGGGCACAGCCAATATTCAATTACATAAAAGATGGAACTCTGCCTGATGATGAGATATTGGCAAGGCAAACAGAAAGAAGAGCAAAAGCATACACAATAATTAACAAGGAATTGTACAAGAGGAGTGTGACAAGTGTGTTGCAACGTTGCATAAGTCCAGAACAAGGCCAAGAGCTACTATTGGATATTCACCAAGTAGAATGTGAGCATCATGCTTTGTCAAGAGCATTGGTAGCTAAGGCATTCCGACATGGATTCTATTAGCCAAGTGCACTAATGGAAGCCCAAGACCTAGTGAGAAAATGCAATGGGTGCCAACACTATGCATCAAAGTCACACTTGCCTGCATCCGAATTAAAAACTATACCAATCACTTGGCCATTTGCAGTATGGTGCCTAGATATGGTGGGGCCATTCAAAATACCACGGGGCGGCATGACTCACATACTGGTGATGGTTGAAAAGTTTACCAAGTGGACAGAGGTGAATCCCATTAAAAACATGATGGAAAAACAGCTGTCACATTCCTAAAAGATATAATCCTGAGATACGGTCACCCGCACAACATGATTACAGACAATGGCACAAACTTTTCCGAGGGAGCTTTTGCTCGATTTTGCAGGGAAAGCCGAATAAGACTCGACGTAGCGTCAGTCGCCCATCCAGAATCAAATGGACAAGTTGAGTGAGCCAACGGCTTAGTTCTATCTAGGATAAAACCTCGCCTAATGGAACCATTCCAGAGATCACCTGGTTGCTGGATAGATGAACTACTCTCAGTGCTATGGAACTTAAGGACAACTCCGAATCGATCAAAAGGCTATATGCCATTCTTCCTTGTGTATGGGGCAGAACCAGTTTTGCTTGCCAACATAGAACATGACTTGCCAAGAGTAAGGAAATACTTGGAAGACGAGGTAAAAGAGGCCTGAGAAGATGGAGTAGACTTACTCGAAGAACAAAGGGAATTGTCATTGTCCAGATCCACCATATACCAACAAAATCTCTGACGTTATCATAGCCGGAAAGTACAACCTCGTGTTTTTTGAGAAGAGGATATGGTGCTTAGACTAGTGCAACGCACAACTGGGATGCACAAATTATCACCTCCATGGGAAGGACCATTCATTGTAAGCAAAGCATTGCATAATCATTCGTACTATCTGATAGATGCTCGTGATAGGACCAAAAGGCCATGGAATGTGGCATTGTTCCATCCTTTCTACACTTAGTAGAAGCAATGTATGTATCTCTCGAACTCTCATATGTCGGTCAATTATGCCGGCTATGTGCTGATAATAAAATGGTATGACTCGGAAAACTGACTCGAGGACTCCTTCATGTTTACTCTTAAGAATTTCATGTCGGCTGGTGATACGTCCAAAATGTATCTACTTTCCCGAACACTTTTGCTATTGTTTCTTCTCTAAACTTGTGTGGTTTGGATACAACTAACACGGACTGACGCTGTTTTAAGCAGAATTACCTTGGTGTCTTGTTTTTGTGCAGAAAATCAACTATCAGGAAAAATCCTGGAAAATATGCAAAAAATTATATTTCACCAGAAGACCCACGGAGCCAGAAGACGAGACGGAGAAGGGGCCTAGGGGCCCACACCCCTGCAGGTGCGGGCCCACCTCTGGCCGCGCCTAGGGGGTGCAGCCACCCTAGGCACCCCCTCGGTCTCCCTCTACGCCTATAAGTTGCCTCTCGACCTAAAAACCGAGGGGGGTTCGATAGTTTTCCAGAAAGAGTTCCGCTCCGCCGCCGCCACCAGAAACCAATATTCAGATCCAGAAACTCCGTTCTGGCACCCTGTCGGGACGGAAATTTGGAGAGGATCATCTTCATCATCATCACCAACACCTCTCCATCAACCATCGATGTTTCCCTCATTGATGAGTGAGTAATCCCCCGCTGTAGGCTTGGGGATGGTAGGGATTGGATGAGTTCTATCATGTAATCGAATAAGATCTGTTAGGGCATAGTGCCTAATATCTCTATTAGTGCTATTTGACTTTGTTGCAACTTGTTGTGCTTAATGCTTGTCACTGGGGCCCGAGTGCCATGATCTCAGATCTGAACTTATTATTGAATCATTATGATAGTATTGTTTGTGATCTTATCTACAAGTTGTGTACACATATCATTGTCCGGATCCAAAGGCCCCAAAGTGACAATAATTGGGACAACCGGAGGGGATGGCTGTGTTGTGAGGATCACATGTGTTCATGGAGTGTTAATGCTTTGCTCCGGTGCTTTATTAAAAGGAGCACCTTAATTGCTAGTAGTTCCCTAGAGCCCCCGCTGCCACGGGCTGGCTGGACAGAAGATGTTGTGCAAGTTCTCATTGCGAGCACGTATGACTATATTTGGAGCACATGCCTAGGATTGTTTAGTACATGGATGGTTGTTATTATTTATCTGCAATGCCCTAGATCTTGAAGTTACATGTTTAGACTCGTCCATGCAACGCCCTTCCATCCGTCCCTATGCCTACCGCCCTCGAATCCTACTGTTACTATTGCTCCTGTTTCGCTGTTGCTATTGCTACTACAAACTGTTGCTACTGATAAACTTCTGTGAGCAAGAACTATTTCTAGGTGCAGCTTAATTGACAACTCAGTTGTTAAGGCTTGCAAGTATTCTTTGGATCCCCTTGTGTCGAATCAATAAATTGGGTAATACTACCCGCGAAGACTGTTGCGATCCCCTACACTTGTGGGTCATCAAGAATATTTTCTGGCACCATTGCTGGGGAGCATACTTTTATTTGTGAGTTCACTTGGATCTATTATTGTTCACTGCTACTCCTTTCATCATGGGTAAGTCTCATGATGGAAGGTTTCCTATTTTACCGTACACTACAAGAAGAGGTACAGTCCTAAACACCTTTGTTGCTCTTGATTCACCGTCTGTTATAAGTAAGCTTGTTACACCACCACCACATACTCATGCTACACACACTGCTACTACTGCTGAATCTAAAACTGCTTTTGATGCTCATGTTGTTACTTCTACTGTGCTTGATGCGAGTGGTTCATTAGGCCCTTTCCTAGATGATACTATGGCTAGTCTAGGAAATACAAAAACTCCTAGTGAAGACACTGTTAAACCTGTTAGCTCACCTGAGCCTAGTGAGAGTTATGATATTAATGATGGTTACATTGAGTTCACTGACGAATTTGTTGAAGAGTTCCGAAACACACATGGTACTAGTGCTATTAAGAGTCTCCTTGCTAGACGTACTATTATGCCTAAACTGTCCTCTGATCCTAAGTTTGCCACTTCTCCCATAGATATTAAATATGAAGATTATGATTTCTCTATTGATTTATCCTATTTGGACATTTTTGAGAAAGAACCTTTTTGTGGGACTGCAAATGAGAGTGTTGTGGCTCATATGAATGAGCTTTCTACTATGAGTGCTTTGTTCTATGATGATTTTAAGATGCGCAAGTACTTTGTTACTAAGATCTTCCCTTTTCCACTGATCTTGGTTTAATAGATTACCTCTTGGTTCCATTGATAGCCCTGATTGTTTGATTGCTTCTTTCTTCCAGAAATATTTTCCTCCCAGTGCTAGACGTGCTGCTTTGTAGAGACTTTTTGATTTTAAACAGGAAGAAGAAGAGAAATTGCCTGAATCATGGACAAGTTTATGTGCCTTGATCCATGCATATCCTGGATGTCCATTGCCTAAGAATGAGCTTCTTGATATTTATTATAATGGACTAACTAATGATTCTAGGACCTACCTAGATAGCTTTGCTGATTGTGTTTTCAGGAAAAGAACTCCTACCGATGCTAAAGAATTAATGGCTAAGATAAGCAAGAATTATGATGATTGGACTTCAACTGAGCTAAATACTCCTGAGCCAATTGTGCCTGAACTAGTTCCAACACTAACACTAAATAAGAGGGGAATTATTGCATTAAATTATGAAGTGATGAAGGAAGCTTAGAAATGCCTAAAGGAGAAAGGTATTAGAGCTGAAGATGTGAAGAATTTACCTCCTATAGAAGAATTATGTAAGCCAATTCCCCACTCATCTACTATTGAGGTACATTCTCTCCAACACTTTGATGAAGGTGATATTCCTTATGGTAAGCCTCCTGATCAATGTTTAGAGGAACTTGACATTTTTATTGTTAAACAAGATAATTTTAATAAACAAGTTCAGAATCATTTATTCGAAAACTCTAGAGCTATCCATGAGTTGAAAGATATTGTGGAAAGAACTTCTAATCGTATTAAAATTCTTTGTAAACACTATCAAATGGTTCAAACCCAACTTGATCAACTTGCTAAGGTACAAAAGGATATGCTAGTTAATGCCTCAGGAGATAAACATGCTTGTGGAATTAGAACTAGGAGTGGTATAGCTACTCAAGATCCTTTATATCCTGAAGGACACCCTAAAAGAATTGAGCAGGATTCTCAACAAGGTGAGAGTAGTGGTAGTCCTCGTAAGAGAAAGAAAAAGAAATATAAGATAGTTGAGGAACCACTTGACCCTGCTGTAGATCCTAATAGTATATCTATCTCTGATGCTGAAACTGAGATTTGTAATAATAATGATACTCCTGATAAGGAGGGAGGTGAGGAACAACCTGAGAAGCACACTAAGAACACTAGGAACACAAAGGAAGATTTTATTGCTAATAAACATGGTAAAGAGAGAGAACCTTGGGTGCAGAAGCCTATGCCTTTTCCAGGTAAGAAACACAAGTCAAAGGAGGAAGAACACTACAACAAGTTTTGTGAGTGGATGAAACCTTTATTTTTTGCAAATTCCTTTGACTGATGCTATTAAATTGCCTCCTTATTCAAAGTATATGAAGGATATAGTCTCTAATAAAAGGAAGATTCCTAATGAGGAGATTTCTACTTTGCTTGCTAATTACTCCTTCAATGGTAAGGTTCCAAAGAAACTTGGTGATCTAGGTATACGAACTATTCCTTGCTCTATTAAGAATAATTATGTTAGAACTGCTTTATGTGATTTGGGAGCTGGAGTTAGTGTTATGCCTTTTTCTCTCTACAAGAGACTCCAGCTATAAAAGTTGATACCAACTGATATATCATTGCAAATGGCTGATAAGTCAACTACTATTCCTATTAGTATATGTGAGGATGTTCCTGTTCAAGTGGCTCATAAGTTCTTGGTTTTAACTGGTTTTGTTGTGCTTGAGATGCCTGAAGATGATAATATGTCTATTTCTTGGGAGACCTTTTCTTAATACTGTAGGTGCTATCATCAATTGTAATCAAGGGAAAGTAACATTCAATATTAATGACAAAGAGCACACTGTTTATTTCCCCAAGAAGGTTGCTAAAAGCTATTGCCTGAATTCCATTGAAAATATTGAGAGCATCAAGGTTGGAGAAATATATTGTCCCATTCCACAAGAATTTTTTTGAAACTATTATGATTGGGACCATTGCTCAAGTATGAGGTAACATAATCACCTTGTGGAATGCAAAGTTTTGTTTCATATAAGCTTGTTTTGGTAACAATAATTGATTAACCTTGTTAACAAAAGGATTTTAATAAACAAAATAATGTTTCCACTGTGGTTATACTTGCTTCCTTTTACTTTTCTCCTTCCTAGTCTTTGCCTTTTCTCTCATTAGCATTGGCTTTGTTAGTTGTTTGCTTGTTAGAGTATCTTAGAACTTCTGTAGTTTGGCTTTTGGTTTTTTTTGCTTCTTCTAAAAAACTGTTTCTGCGAGAAAACCAATTTTCATACCCTGAAAATTGGCCAAAAATAAAGTTTCCGGAAAAATCCTAGAAAATTCAAAATAAAATTTTAAATCGAAAAAGGCGAGGGACACTGGAGTGACCAGGGGCCACCTAGCCAAGACACCCACGGTGGGCGACCACCCCCAAGTGGCGCCTGGAAGGGGTGTGGCCCACCTGGGCCCCTCAAAGGTGCCTCCTCCCAGCCATCTTCTTTCTCTCTCCCTAAAAACACCGGAAAACTTTCTCAAGCTCGAGCTCCTGCTGTTTTTGCTCGCGAATTTTGATCTCCTTCCTTAGCCCATCTTTGCTGCTGATTTTTGGAAGGATTGCTCCTTGGTATGTGCCTCCTCCACTTGTCCAATTAGATTTATGATTGGTAGATTGTATATTGAGTATTTTGCTCATATAGGTGTCATGTTGTGTGAGCTTTCATGGTTGTTCTATGCTTAGAGATTTCTTTTTAATGCATGTGTAGCCCTTTAGGAAGTTCCTATAGTAGTTGCTCATCATTTATCAACTTAGAAATCACTTGGTTTAATGCTTGTCTAAAATTTCAGAAAAGAGAGATCATGGACCACCACACATTTGGTGAAATATTTGAGGGTGATGCACCTAGAAGGGAAAGGCTTCCAAGATCATCCACCAGTGCCAGGCCCTCATACAATGAGGATCTCATCACTCTGCAATTTGGTGATGAGGGAGATGAGGGGGATGCGCATCCCTTCGCCTTTCCTTTCCAAACCTTCTTGCGGGCTGCTGGGATTCTTGATGATTTTATGACCTTGGTTTGGAGGGCTGGTCTAACAAGTCTTATGCAGGATGAGAGCGTGTAATATGCCACGCTCACTAAAACATTTGTGGAGAGCTTCTCCTTCACTAACAACTTGTTCCGTCCAGATGTTTCTTTCAAAGTTTATGGCAGGTCTTACCATATGACATTGAAGAAATTTTGTGAAGCTCTAGAACTTGGTACAGCTGGGTCAGCAAAGAATATTCCAGCTCAACCCGCTGATTTGTTGGAGCTCTATTGCAGAATAAACAATGATGATAACTGTAAAGCTCAACGAGGAAATATAAGAAACATTCAGCTTCCAGCCATCAGGTACTTCACTTACTATCTTACCACTAGTGTTCTTGGCAGGGAGAACACTAGTAATATTTCTTAGCTGCTGCGCTCAACAATGATACCATGTATAATCTTGGTTCTCTCATTTCTCGTCGCTTAACTGCTAAGGGATCCATTTATGGGGGAATTATTAATATGTGTGTTGATGCTGCTTTGGACATTGCTATTGATACAAATGATATAGTTTTGGCTCCTCAGAGGCTTGATCTTGCTGCCAGGAAGGCGCACCACTTTGTCACTAATGGCTCTACCCTTGAGAACTTGGTTTATAGAATGTTGTTTATTGATGGGGAAGATAGAGAGAGATGCCTCTACCCCAAACCACTTTGTTCAGTATTTCACAGGGACCTTTATCACGCTCCAAGGAGGAGATGGATGAGATGCTGCACTCTCTGACCTTCCATGGGCACTATCAGGAGGAAGCGCCCTCATATGACCCCGTTGTACACTACGCAGGGGTGTCCTCGAGCTTGTACCAGGACGAGGGAGACTCCTCGTAATACTACAGAGGTGCACCTACTTGGGCACCATGGGATTGAGCTCCACTTAGGCCAAAATCCTAAGCTTGGGGGGAGGTATACCGACATCACAGTCATATATATATCATGTTCGGTCAGTTCTTTGTATATCCATCGTTTGGCTTTCTTTTTGGTTCTTGTTGCTGCTTTCTCAAAAACACAAACATACCAAAAATATTTTCATTGTTTCTCTTGGTTTGTTTCTTTGATTTGGTTTGCCTTTAAAGAAAAATCCAAAAAGATTTTGCTTTGTTTGGTTTGTTTTCGCTTTTTTGTTTTTGCTTTGTTGGCTTGTTTGAAAAAAATCGAAAACACCAAAAATATTTGTTGTCCTTGTTTGTTTTGTGAGTTCTTTGCAGGGTTCATCCGTCCTCAGTGGAGTTCGGTTTCATGTTATTATTCAAGTCACACAAGTGAAGAGCAATAATGAAGATTAGGACAACTCGAGGTGTGGTAAGAGGCTGGTAATGAACTCTATTTGTTTTCATTTTTTACATATACTCATCATTGTGAGCATGCTTAGTCTGTTCATTGTAAGGAGTGTGTTACTAATGGATGCTTAGTAGTTCTTGCTTGTGTATGATTAGCTCCAGCTTGCTAATAGTTTGTAGCATATCATATGAATGTTTGCTTGCATTGTTTTTTTCATATTTTGGTATGATATTGTGGTATCCTCCTCTGGAAGCTTCATGAGAATCGACTTGGCACATGCTCACGCGTGCATATGACTAATCAATAGTCAGTAAGCCTCAATGATTTATTTTGCCTCAGAGTTCTTTTATCACTTTCATGCCATAATTAGTCCTATTTTGTTGCAAGCATGGTCATGATAGTTATTGCTCTCTCATTTGTCGCTCCCTCTCTATTGCTATCCTTCACTTGCACTAAGTATGAGCTCTACCTGTGCTTCCAACTCCCCAAAACCAATATTTCCAACTGTGTCCACCATACCTACCTATTAGCATCATTTGCTATTTCAGTGCATATTCAATATGCCTTGTTTTCTTCCAAATAAAATGTTTGTCTGTTTTGAGAAAGTTACTTAGTAAAGCTCTCACGAACTTGATGGCAGACTTTATTACTTGCACTTAATAATCCTGAACCATTGTGACTTGTCCATGAAAGTTATATGCTTGCAAATTGTGAGTCAGCAGAACCGTGCTATCACGGGGAACGCTTTCAACACTCTTTGGATACCCTATCCAGTTGATACTTTGCTCTTTTGTTTACAGACGTCGACGATGTGAAATAAAAGGGGATCTTGTGAGTTCATGGAGTCCATACATTGTGTTAGAGAAATGCCTGGGCCTCTAGCCTAAGACGTGCCTAATCATGGTGGAAACTTGCAGCATCACCATAATGAGCATTCTGTGAAGCATCCTCAATAAAAAGCTATGCACATAGTAAATAAAAGATCATTTGAGATGCTCATTGTGCCTTGCTGGTCATTTTGAACACGGGATAGCTCCTGTATCATGTGCAAGGGGTACCCCGTTGGCGGTTCTTTATGATATGCATGTATGAACAATGAAAAGAACTTACAGGTAACCAAATTTGAGTAGCATGCGGAGCGGCCCTCATACTCAAGGGACTTGGGATTTCCAGTTTATGGTCTGTCAAGCATATAACTCATACTGGCCATCGCTTTCACCTTAACCATATGAATATGCCTATGATAGGGGAAATGAGAGCTCAAAGCTAATGAGTACCTTCCTTTCAGCATTAGGAAGCCTTTCAAACTTTTCAAAACCATTTTCACAACCTTGTTGAGTCACCACGTATTCTATGAGCACCTTCTTGAGAGCATAGTTGTCATTCTTGTGTTTGTTCCAAAACTTGGTTAATTATGTCATGAATTTTGTCGTGGTGGTGGCATGGCAGATGCCATGGGTAGGCTTAAGTTGGGGGCCGAATGGGTTCTTGTGGTCACTGGGGAGGGAGTGCACGGTCGATCCATGCATGAAGAACAAGAAGAACTCTCCAGACTTAGTGATTTGATTGATACTCGAAGATTACAAGTGCTCCTTGAGATGTATGAACTAGGGTTTACTGCACACACTAGTTCCCTACTTGGTCCAACCTCCTCCTACTACAGCTATGCCCTTCCTTATATAGGCAGTGCTAGCTAGCTTATACCCCTTTGGGTTCTAGGGTTTAGTGTTTGGATCTTGGTCCCTATAATGTGGGCCGGGTCATGGGCTTGCCCTAAGCCCAATGGCCTAGTCCATAAAGCTTGACATCTAACGATCTTCTGGTATGCTGCTTCCTGTTCCTTTTGGCGTCATGATGTTACTTTGTACGTCAGCGTGTGCTTTGGGCGTCACCCGGCTCCTTTTGTGTCACCAGGCGTCGCCCTTCTCTTTTGACCATGTTGTACCATGGTCCCTCCTGAACCTTACTCGGAAAGGTGCCATGCGTCCTACTTGACTCGGCCCTTCCTCGGTAGACTCGGCTCGTCGGTTCCTACAAGAATCACAAATTTGTCTTATGCGGGCCAACATATAAACTATGTCGGTCGCTCATGCTTCTCTTACCTGGCCGTTCTTACCCGGCCTGGTTCTTTCTTTACTCGGAGCTAACCAAGCTATGCTATGTTTCACCTCTCGTGACCCTACCGGGGGTTATCCCCCCGACATTAGTCCCCGAAGCTGGTGAGGTCTAGCAGTTCAAGCTGTTAGGCGTCTCTAGGTTCCTTTTATGTGATTGAAACTTAGTTTTTGTCCTTATTTGTCGCAATCTTGCACCTTGCCGAGTCTGTCTAACAGTTTTCGAATCCACTATTTGACTTCTTGGCTCATTTTTGCCTCGAGCCAAGTCACTTTGGCCAATTCCGAGTCATTTTTGGCGTGCTTCAGTCACTGACAGCTGGTAATCATGATTACTTGCCTCAAATTTTGTTCCAAGCTTTGACGGCATAGTGACGGCTGTGTAGTTATTCCCCGTCACTGTGGCAGTCCCATCGGCCTGCGCCCCTTGTCCTTCCTCTCATGACGTGGCACGGGATTTTTCGTGTATCTCGGGCTATGTGGCGCCTGCTGATTGGCTTACTCGGCCTGGTACACGACCACACGTTGGCCGCACGACACAGATGGATCCCACGACCAGGGTTTTTACTGTCCTTAAGTAGGGGTTGGGGGTTTCCACTTCCCCTACGCCCGTTGAGTTTTCCCTTGCCTCTTCTTCTTCCTTGCGCCTGCGAGATCGAACCGCCCCCTTTGCGGTTTCTTCTTCCTCCTGTTCTTGCCCTGCAATTGCTCCACTTCTCTTTCCATTCCACCACGGGTCCGTGTTCTTCCAAGCCACTCCTGACGGCGGAGGAGACTGAGTCTGCGAGTGTGATGGACGCTCGCGATGGCGCTGATGGTGCGAAAGAGCAGGAGGTTCCCACCGGCGAGCGCGGCGGCTGGGAAGGCTCGGAGGTCTCCACCGAGGAGGTAGAATGGCTCCGCTCCACCAGGCGCATTCCGCTGCAAGTGGATTGCCGTCTTCCCGTCGGTGAGATCTCTCCCAAACTCGAAGCTAACGAGCGGGTGGTTTTCCTTTCTCACTTTGAGTGCGGTTTCGCTCTTCCAGTGAGCACCTTCTTCTCCTCATTTCTCTCCACCTTCCATCTGCAAACCCATCATCTTCATGCCAATGCGATTGGCTCTCTTTCCTGCTTTATCTCTGCTTGCTAGGCTTACCTCGGAATTTGGCCTACAATTCTTCTGTGGGCTAAATATTTAAGATTTAGGGTTCAGGTTGTTCCCCAGCCTGGTGCTCCTCGAGTTGCTAGGCTTGATTCTTGCAAGAAGTGGCATAGGACCTTTTTCTATGTCAAAACAGCGGGTCCACCAATTACATCCGGCTCCCCCCTTTCTCGGATGAGTTCCCCAGCAAGAAGCTCTGGAAGCTTGACCCGCGCGACCAAGACGCTGTGGTGAAAGAGGCTAACATGATCCTGGAAAGGTTGTTGTCGCCGGATGAAAACTTTCATCTTGCCGATACTGACCTCATGTGCGCCTTCATCGCACACCAGGTAAGCCCCATCCAAGCGAGGAGCCACAAGATGTGCTTCATGAGTGGCTCCCATGATCCCACTCGGCACTCCACTAAGGATCTCACCCATGACTCCATTGCCCGCCGAGTAAGCTCAATCTTTAAACTGAACTTGGCGGATGATTGGTCTTGGAGTTGCCCTCCGTTTAGCCGGGTCAAGCATGTCCCCTGGGTAAGTTTTCCGAGTATTTTTCCTTGCCGAGTAGGCTTTAGCTCTTTTGCCACTCTCAGTCTAGTTTTTGGTTACTCATTCTGTTTGTCTTTCGCAGAATCTTGTTCACCAGGTTGATGACAGTACTGTCCCTCCCTGCGGTTATAACAGTGATCGCTCCGACTCTGATGAAGTTGAGTATGACCTGGAGTGCTTCATGCCCATCCCACATGCTGCGGATGCTTCAGCTTCGGGTCAGAGTCGATCTCGCAATCCATTACAAGATTGGTCTGATGATGATGAGGATGATGATTGTACGCTTTTGGAGGTACATGCCTTGCGACCTTAGTCTCCCAACTTATCCGAATAAGCCTATTATTTAGTTATGCAGCTGGCCAAGTACATGACACTCCTCCTCTCGCCGTGAGTGGAGTCGGCAAGATCCCCATCGCGAAGCCGAAGCGACGCGGAGCCTCCTCCAGCACTCAGCCGGCCAAGAAGAGAAAGCCCACTCCGGCAGCTCCTGCTGCCTCTACTGCTGCCACTCTGGCTGAGACCCGCCAAGCCTCTGGGCGCCGAGTCACCCGTGACCCAGTCGTCATGGGTAAGTTTTTACACTCTGCTTTCTTTGTTCTTTCTTTTTTGTCACCGATGTTCTCTTATAAATGTCTCGTTGTTTTCAACGCCGCACCTTTGTCGGCGAACCAGGCTACTTATAGCATCGCCTCGCCACTAAGGCATGTGCCTCCTCCAGCTGATTCGACGACGCCGAGTCCCGTCCGAGTCGAGGCTCCCACTGTTGAGGCTCACGCCTCTCAGTGTCAGTCAGACCCGGTTGGTCATTCGACTAACGCCCCTGGTGCTAGCCAGGAACAATTTTCTGATCTTGGTGCCAATGATTCTGGCGCCGAGAAACCTTCCGCCACCAGTTCCTCTGGCATCAGCCCTCAGGCTGGTGCGAATGAACAACTTCCTGATCTTGGAGCCAGCAAAACTGCTGAGCCCAGTCAGCCGGCTCCACTTTCTTCTCCAAATCCTCCTGCTCGCTCTCCTATTCTGTCAAAGGGCCAAACCCATCCCAAGGCCTGTGGCTCTACTCGCCCTTTATCCGGCAAATCCACCTCCTCCAGGCAGACAACACTGTTCTGCGCTCTGGGTTCTGCTCCTCAGATCCGGCCTCCGACGTTGGCAACAATTCTTGCTTCAATGGGCAAGGCGGGAGAGTCTGCGGCTGCCGGGTCAGGTGATGTCTCTAAGGTTGTTACCCTCCATACTAGTGCTGCAGCGGCCCGTGCCAACGTGGGAACTACCCTGAAAACGGGTCAAGTTCTCACTCGGACGCTCAGTGGGAAAAGCCTTGGTTCAGTTGAGCCTTATGCTTTGGAATGGAATGCAGCTGGCAAGCATGAGGTCAGCACCCGCGCTGGCAAGAAACTGAAGCTGGGCCCTAAGGCCGTCTCTGACATAACCCAGCAGGCCATTTCCCTAATGGCCCGCGCCGACGAAGTGAACGAGGTAAAGTAACTTCTTACTCTTTTGTATTGGTGAGTATCCCCTTTATACATATCACCTAGTCCCCGAGGTTATTGCCGAGTAAGGAACTTACTCGGCCGTAAGCTTTCAATAATCACTTAGTCTTTCAATTTTTCACACCAAGCTTGCATGTTAGAGCTTCGATCCCTAGCCCTCGAGGTTACTGTTGAGTAAGGAACTTACTCAGCTATAAGCTCTTAAGCTTTTTCATTTCCTTATGCCAAAATCATATGTTAGAGCTTCGATCCCTAGCCCTCGCGGTTACTGTCGAGTAAGGAACCTACTCGGCTGTAAGATATTAAGCTTTTTAATCCGGCAGGCTGCTTGACTTGACCTTTCCTTACTATCTGTCTTCTTTGTCCAGCTCACGCATAACGAGCGCACCAAGGTGCACCAAGATCTCGTTCTGGCGCATCGCAAGCTCGAACTTGCGTATGAAAAGCTGCAGACTGACACCCAAGGCCAAGGTAATATCCTTAGTCGTCCTTTCTCTATTCGGTGTATTTTTCTTTGGTTCATTTCCTCAATATTTTCTTGCTCTTTTCTCACAGATCAGCGAGGCCGAGAGTAAGTTTCTTGCCTCATTAATCCGATAGCTGAAGGTTCCTGTTGGTGCTGACAAGTAATTTGTTCGGAATAAGCAGAGAAGCACCAAGCTGAAATCTAGAAGGAGCGAGATGAGGTGACTCACTTGAAGAAGCTGATGGCCGAGACGGAGCGGAAGCACTTGGCCGAGGTGAAGGGGCTAAGGGAGGAGCTTGCCGAGAAGAATGAGAAGCAGGCCACCAGCATCGAGAAGACCAAGAGGCTGCTCGATGAGGCCGAGTCGTCGGTTGAGTCGGCAAATCTGAACTTTGACGCCCTCCAAGCCAAGACCAAAACTTGGCATAGCAAGCTCGTCACTATCAACTTCTTTCTCGGTAGTGAGTTCTTACTCTTTCTGCACTATATAGGTTGCTCTGGACTTCTTCCATCTACTTTTGTTATTTTGCTAACTTTCTCTTTTTTTCTTGCAGAGAATTTTCCTGAGGCCAATATGTTTGACATCCGAGCCATGAAGAAAGTGAGGGCCGAATTTGGTGCTCCGGCCGACGGCGAGGTGTCCATGGAGGAGATTCTCGAAGCGGTATCCGAACGGTTCAGGACCTTCAAGTCTTGTAGTGTGGACCTGCTCAAGTCGACTACTCATGCGTTTCGCATGCTCTGGCCGGATGAAGACACACCTGAACTCATCGAGCCACTTGCTGAGAGATTGCTCCTTACTGAAGACCGGCTGTTTCAATGGCGTGAGTTGGCCGGCCGAGCTGCAGCGGACAAGGCTCTCTCCTTCGTGCTTTCATGGTATGAGGACATCAATCTTGATGTTATTGCTCGCATAAGAGGAGATGGAAAATGGTTGAATGACCCAGAGCTGATCAAGAAACGCCAGGAGAGATCTTACGCCATGATCGAGTATACCATGGTGCACGCTTGGTGCGACGGGCACAGCTTCCTCGACGTTGGCGACCCGCTCGTCGAAGTTGCTGATGAAGAGGGTGGCGATAGCAAAGAAACCGAGTCAGATGATCCGGATGACCCGGCCACGGATGCCCTGACTCGGCCGATGCTCCAAGTGACGCTCCTGGCTCCAAGAGTGCTCCTCCGAGTCCTTCTCCTTCTTAGGTTAACAAATACTTGAACTTTTGATTAGATACCCGGTATGTCGGGTACAGATGTAACATACATTGCACTTCAAGTTTGATTATGCGCCTTTTGATAGGCGTTATATATTTGCGTTATGTTCTGAATGTGAACCATTCAAGGGAGAGTCCCCGAGATTCATTTTGACGTGTCACCTTTCCTTGACTTTGGCCCCTGTCTACCTTTTTCAGCGTTCGGCATTAGAGTCTCAAAGTACTAAGGATATAGTTAGAGGATATGAAACTTGGACCACTTGGCCAAGATTGTTCGACACGCAGTATAACGTGACCTGCAGAGAGTTAGACAAAAACTTAAAGCCGGCTCGCGTTTCTCCTTTGCACTTATCCGACGTTCATGTTTACCCATCATACATCCTTTCCGCTTGCTTGCCATGAAGCCGTGTTTTTGCACAACAGCATAGTCGAAGAGTTGATTTGTCTGAGTAAACACTACTTGTTCCGAAATAAATTTCGGGTGTCACGCCAGCCGACATAAAATAATTGAGAGGGAAAACTTAAGGGGTAGTCCCCAAGTCAGTTTTTTGAATCATACCATTTCATTATCAGCGCATAGATCGCAGATACATCGGACATATGAAAGTTCGAGTGATACATGCATTGCTTCTCCTAAGTATAGAAGGGACTAAGTAGTGCCACATTCCATGGCCTTTTGGTCTCATATCCTGACATGTCCACCTTGTTCTTTTGTGCTTCACGAGCGTCTATGAGATAATAGGAATCATTGTGCAATGCTTTGCTTACAATGAATGGTCCTTCCCATCGGGGTGATAATTTATGCATTCCCGATGTCCGCTGCACCAGCCTTAGCACCATATCCCCTTCTCGAAAAACACAAGGTTGCACTTTCCGGCTATGGTAGCGTCGGAGATTCTGTTGATATATAGCGCATCTGGATAATGCCAGTTCATTTGCTTCTTCGAGTAAATCTACTCCATCTTCTTGGGCCTCTTTTACCTTGGCTTCCGAGTCTTGCCTTATTCTTGGCGAGTCATACTCTATGTCGGCAGGCAAAACTGTGTCTGCCCCATACACGAGGAAAAATGGCGTATAACCCGTTGACCGATTTTGAGTTGTTCTTAGGCTCCATAGCATTGAGGGTAGTTCCTCTATCCAACAACCAAGTGACCTCTGGAGTGGTTCCCTTAAGCGGGGTTTTATCCCTGACAGAACTAAGCCATTAGACCCCAGGCTACATCGAGTCTTATTCGGTGTTTCCCGCAAAAATGAGCAAAAGCTCCTTCAGCAAAGTTCATGCCATTATCAGTGATTACACTGTGTGGGTAACCATATATGAGGATTATATCCTTTAAGAATGTGAGAGCTGTTTTACCGTCCAACTTTTTGATTGGTTTCACTTCTATCCACTTGGTGAACTTATCAATCATGACCAAAATATGAGTCATGCCTCCCCTTGCTAGTTTGAATGGTCCTACCATATCTAGGCACCACACTGCAAAAGGCCAAGTGATTGGTATAGTCTTTAATTCAGACGCTGGTAGATGTGACTTGGATGCATAGTGTTGACAACCACTGCATTTTCCGACTAACTCTTGTCCTTGTGCCAATGCGCTTGGCCAACAGAATCCATGTGGAATGCCTTGGCCACCAACGCTCTTGATGACGCATGGTGCCCACATTCTCCTTGATGAATATCCAATAAGATCTCTTGAGCTTTCTCTGGGCTGATACAACGCTGCAGTATGCTCGTCACGCTTCGCTTGTATAATTCCTTGTTGATTATGGTGTATGCTTTTGCTCTTCCTACGATTTGCCTTGCCGATGTTTCATCACTCGACAAGGTCCCATCTTTTAAGTAGTCGAATATTGGTTGTGCCCATGTTGGTATCAGTGGTTCTGGGTCTGCTTCAGCATCAATGTCCATTGGCTCCGCCGACATATGCTCTGCCGACATGACCTGAGGAGTCCTCGAGTGTGATTCGTCAGCCCCTGAATTAAGCGGATCAGTCACTGAGTGGTTCGAACCTACCCCTGAGTCGATATACATTGGTACCACGTCTGACTCCTGAATCGCCAGGGTGACCCTGATCGAGTCGGATTCTCGTGACGGCTTGATCGATGGTTTCCTGAGGTGCTCCAGCGCTACTCCTGGTGGTATTGCTTGCCGAGATGACCCTAGTTTGGATAGTACATCTGCTGCCTCATTTTCTTCTCAAGGAACTTGATGGAATTCGCATCCTTCAAAGTATCCCAAAATTTGCTACACATGGAAACGATATAATGCCATGTTTGCGTCCAGCGCATCCCAATGTCCAAACACTTGCTGAATCACCAACTCCGAATCGCCAAAACACATGATCCTTTTGATACCAAATTCCTTGGACACTTTGATGCCGTGGGCAAGTGCTTCATACTCGACAACGTTGTTGGAAGAAGCAAAATGAATCTATAACACATACTTGAGTTGATCCCTCTTTGGAGATGTGAGCACTATCCCGGTGCCCAGACCCATTTTTGTCTTGGACCCGTCAAAATGCATTTTCTAGTAGTTCCAATCTGACAGTGGTGGTTCGTACTGCATTTCCATCCAGTCTACAAAGAAATCTGCAACCGCCTGAGACTTCATATTGCATCTCACCCTATCATATTGTGGAGTATATGGTGCTAGCTCTATGGCCCATTTTGCGACTTGGCCGCTGGCATCTTTGCTTCCCAATATATCCGAGATAGGTTCCTCGCATATTACCCGGATTGGGTGTTCTTGAAAATAATGTTTCAGCTTCTTTGCTTCCATATATACCCCATATGTCATCTTCTGATAATGCGGGTAATTCTGTTTCGAGACAGAGAGCACTTCGCTCAAGTAATAGACTGGTCTTTGGACTGATTTTCGCCCTTCTTCACGTTCAACCACTATTACTACACTTACAACTCTGTTGGTTGCGGCGACATAGAGCAACATTGGCTCTTTGGATAGTGGTGATGCTAATATTGGTGTTGTTGCCAACATTTTCTTTAATTCATGGAAAGAGCTATCAGCTTGCTATGTCCACGTGAATTTTTCTGATTTCTTCATCAGTTGATATAGTGGTAGGGCTTTTTCACCTAGCCGACTAACAAACCTGCTCAACGAGGCCAGACATCTAGTAAACTTCTGGACATCGTTGAGGGTTTTTTGCAATTCCATTCTTTTGATGGCACTGATCTTTGTCGGGTTAGCTTCAATTACTCGGCTGGATATGAGGAATTCGAGTAACTTGCCAGCCGGGACAGCAAATGTGCATTTTTCCGGGTTAAGCTTCATCCGGAATCTTCTCAAGTTTGCGAATGTTTGATGCAAGTCCTCAATTCGAGTATGACTTTGTTTGGTTTTTATTACCACGCCATCGACGTATACTTGAACGTTTCTATCCAATTGATCTTGTAAGCATTTTTGCATGCATCTTTGATATGTTCCCCTGCATTTCTCAATCCAAATGGCATGGTACGATAGCAATAAGCCCCGTACGGGGTGATAAAAGCTGTCTTTATTTGATCATCCAGATTCAGTGGTATCTGATGGAATCCTGAATACGCATCCACAAACGACAACAACTCACAACCAGCAGTAGAATCTATGACTTGATTGATCCGTGGCAGGGGAAATGGATCTTTTGGACATGCCTTATTGAGGTTCGTGTAATCAATACACATGCGCCATACCACTGCCACGTTCGGGTCATCTTTTTTTCTTCTCGACCAAAACTGGATTTGACAACCAATTCGGGTGCAGTACTTCCATGATGAATCCAACAGCTAAAAGTCTGGCAATCTTGGCAGCTATTACTTTCCTCCTATTTTCGGCGAAGCGGCAGAGGGGTTGCTTCACCGGTTTGGCATCTGGTCTTACATGAAGAGAGTGCTCAGCCAGCTCCCTCGGAACTCCTTGCAGATCTTGAGTGGACCATGCAAAGATATCCCGATTCTCACGGAGGAAGCTGGTGAGCTCGCTTTCCTATTTGTCCGTGAGGCTAGCCCCAATGGTAACTGTGCGCTCTGGGAAAGTCTCATCCCCCTGTACCTTCTTGGTTTCTTTGGTAGCTTGAAATGACACATTGCCATGCGGGTTGGTGAGTGCCGGCATGGACGTTTGTGCTGCTTTGGCCAATGCTGCCACCTCCAACATTTGATTATTTTCTTGTGCTATGACGAGTGACTCGGCCAGTGAGGATCCGGCCGAGGCGCAAGCAATGGATCTTTTGTAGTCCCCTTCAACTGTAATCACCCCACATGGGCCTGGTAGCTTCATCTTTAAGTAGGCAATGTGGGTAGTAGCCATGAATCTTGCCATAGCCGGCCTGCCAAGTAAGGCGTGATATGAGCTGACCAAATCCACTACCTCGAACTCTATGACGTCGACCCAGATCTTGCTAATTGGCTCACAGGACAATCCCGGCACAATACCGTGGAAAGTGGTCTTAGTCGGCTCCAGCATGTTCATGGTAATGCCTAACTTGAGCATAGTATCCTTGTACATGATGTTGATGCTACTGCCATCATCAATTAGCACTTTTGAAAACTTGACATTGATATATTGGCCCATGAACGTTGGATCCAAAACTAGAGCATATCCTCGTGGGGTTGGCATGATCTTGGGGTGATATTTTATACTCCAAGTTATTTCTTGCTCAGACCAATGCATGTACTTGGGAATTGCCGGCATTGTGGCATTCACCTCCATCATCCGTCGATGCTGGATCTTTTTGTCATTCGGCTCTATGACAAAGACAACATAGCTCTGGTGATGTTCTCTGTACTCATTTCTAGTTCTGTGACTAACATGAGCGTCATCACCTCTTGGATTGTGCACCTGGTGCACAGTTTCTCTTCTTTCTTGATTTTGATACCTCGGCTGCCTGTTTTCGTATCTGTTATCTGTTCCCACTATCTGAGCATTTCCTTCTGTAAGTGGTGGAGGGGGAGATGGTGGAAGAATCCACTCTATCTCCTTTCTGAAACCAAGTGCATTGTCTTGTTGTGTGATTGGCTGGTTTACTCGGGCTAGGCGTGTGAAACTTACACGGCTGGTCCAACATCATCTCATAGGTATATTTCTATCTGTCCTGATATTGCTTCCTCTGTTCATATGGCTTTTTGCCATCATTCTTTGGCACCCACTATTTTCCACTTGTCCTTTAACGTTGGCTACTTCCAGCATATGGATGATCCTGACTCACGGCCGCAACCTGAGACGAACCATATTTGTAGTCTGGCCTTTCGTCTCTTCTCTTGCTTATGTATTCGGACCTTTCCTGGCGCCTTTGCAACCCGGTAGCGTCATACATCTGAGTCTCAGTCATCCCGTCTGCTGCCATACGCAGCGGCTGAGTTGGATCTCCTAACGCATACGAATCAGAAATTCTTATCGTTTCTGCCAGACTTGCCGGCATATCTCTCTGTAACCTTTGCCATGGTACACGTCCATGTCTGCATCCTTGTGCAAACCAAGCGATTGCCTGTGACTCGATTACCCCTTCACAAAAGTTGTGCATCATACACCACCTTGTGAGGAATTCCCTGTCTGTCTCATTTGGTCTTTGCTTGCACATCGCCAGTTGTTGTGGGCGATTCGGCCTCTTGTAAGTGCTCGTGAAATTGCTCACGAAAGCGTCTTGAAAATCGATCCAGCTGTTAATGCTTCTGGGTGGCAAATTGTTCAACCATACCCGAGCTGGTCCTTCCAGCATCTGCGGTACATATCGTACTGCCCATCTCAAATTTCCCTGCGTGATCTTCATAGCAGTTCCATAATCTATGAGCCAATCCTCTGGCTTTGTACTTCCATCATATGTTTTTGTCCCTCTGGCCAGCTGGAAATTTGGTACCGGTGGCTCCTTCATGATCCTTGGGCCAAAGCATGGTGGACCCTGCGGACCTTGCGATTCAATCAGCTCTGCCATCTTTATTCGGTCAAGCTTTAGCCTTGCATCATCCGGCTGAAGGTTCCTGCCTCCGAGTCTAGCTCCCATTGCTTGATATGAGTGAGCCGGCAACTCATATCCGTCATTCACCATAGCCGAGTAACCATCATTATACTTATTTGCAGTTGGGTCGGCATGTTGTTGAGCTGCCTTTCCCGCACTTTGTTGTCTTCTTTTGGGTTGAGCTGGCGCATTATTCGGCGCTGGATTTCCTCCTCCTGCCGAGTGAGTTCCACGCCTAGCTTGAGGCGCAAAATTTTGCCCTCCGTTGTAGTTTCTTTGCCCTGCTTGCCTTTCTCGGCCTGCATTCTCCTGGTTTTCATTTCCTTGGGCATTATTCCTTCTCGCCCCCTGTGCATGTGCCGGGTTTCCTTGAGCCATCGCCGAATCATAGGTGACCATTGGCTTGTTTCTTCCAGAATCCACACTCTTTTCTTTTCTCGGTCTAGGCGCCGCTCCGGGTGAGGATGCCGTGTGCCCAGCCGATCTTGCCGGGACAGGAGTCGCCGAGTGAACCAGCTGTGAACTTCCTGCTATACCTGGATTTGCTCTGTAATACGCTTCATTCAGCATGCTAGCTGCTCTTACTAGTTCATTGACTCGTTCTTGTTGTCTTTTCTTTGCTTCTCCCTCCAAATGGGGTAACTCTGCCATTGATGCTTCTGCTGCTCGCAGATTAGCTGCTGATGTGTTATTTGTTGGCCGCATAGCTGTTTTGTTGCTGTTTTCTGGCGTTATTTTTGACGTTCCATCTGCCAGCTCTTCGTTGAGGTTTCTTCCTCTCAATCTCGTCGCATCAAGCCGGGTCTTTGCGCCCTTGACTCGATTTGACGAGTTGAGCTCTCGGATCGTGATATCCACATCCTGCTGTAACTGCGCTAATTCCTTGGCTTTCTCCAAAACTTTTATCCTGGCCTCCTCCAACTCGGCTTGCACACGTGTCGGGTCAGTTGCCTGTGCTACTGGCTCTGCCAACTTGTTTATCGCTTCCTACAGCTCCTTAGCCCTTTTACTCCTAGCTATGTTTTCCGGTTTCTCCAGTGGTGCCTTTGATGTTCTTGCAGCCCTTGGTGTTTCCTCATGATTTCCTCCCTCAACATTCTCATTCACTACTGGAACTATCGGCGGAGCCGCAGGGTTTGGGGTTGTCATCATTAACTCCATGGAGACGAGTTGATGAAGCTTCCCAGCGAAAGAAATCGCTGGCAGATCCGGCGCTAGGACGACGTGCTCCGGATATGCGCGCTCCACGCGCACTGCAACGTACACCTGGTGCTCGCCGAACTTGATGAAGATACCGCCCCTAGGGAACGACTTGGTCCCGAAGCAGCCCGCATTGTCGCTAACAAAGTTGAGCGCTCCAAACCTTTGGATGAGGCCAGAGTAGACGCGCTCGCCGGTCTTGGCGATGACGTTGCCCGTCCGGATGAAGACTCCATCAAGCACCTGCTTCTGCCCCATGGTGGGCGCCAACTGTCGTGGTGGTGTCACGGAAGATGCCATGGGTAGGCTTAAGTTGGGGGCCAAATGGGTGCTTGTGGTCACTGGGGAGGGAGTGCATGGTCGAGCCATGCACGAAGAACAAGAAGAGCTCTCCAGACTTAGTGATTTGATTGATACCCGAAGATTACAAGTGCTCCTTGAGCTGTATGAACTAGGGTTTACTGCACTAGTTCCCTACTTGGTCCAACCTCCTCCTACTACAGCTATGCCCTTCCTTATATAGGAAGTGGTAGCTAGCTTATAACCCTTTGGGTTCTAGGGTTTACTGTTTGGATCTTGGTCCCTATAATGTGGGCCGGGTCATGGGCTTGCCCTAATCCCAATGGCCCAGTCCATAAAGATTGACAGCTAACGGTCTTCTGGTACGCTGCTTCCTGTTCCTTTTGGCGTCATGTTGTTACTTTGTATGTCACCGTGTGCTTTGGGCGTCACCCGACTCCTTTTGTGTCACCCGATGTTTCCCTTCTCTTTTGACCATGCTTTACCATGGTCCCTCCTGAACCTTACTCGAAAAGGTGCCACGCGTCCTACATGACTCGGCCCTTCCTCGGTAGACTCGGCTCGTCGGTTCCTGCAAGAATCAAAACTTTGTCTTATGCGGGCCGACATATAAACTATGTCGGCCGCTCATGCTTCTCTTACCCGGACGTTCTTACCCGGCCTGGTTCTTTCTTTACTCGAAGCTAACCAAGCTGTGCTATGTTTCACCTCTCGTGACCCTACCGGGGGTTACCCCCCTGACAACTTTGATGCTTGTATCTCTGATATTTTTACCTCTAGTCTTCACTTGAACTTCAGAGGTGCCTTGGCATTTATATTGTTCTCTACAAACAAAGGCAAGCGAGATACCACTCTGTCATACCTTACTATGAGCATTGCAATGTTGCTTATGTTTATGTTTCATGCTACTTATTATTATTGAGTTGGTTTCTCTTCATAGCTTGCAATGATTATTGAGTAGACTTGGTTGCATGCTTCTTATTATGGATGGTTTATGCATCTACTCCTGTGCTGAGAATATATACATCATATGAAGCAAATGTGTTCATGAAAGTTCTTTTATCGCACTCAGTTTTCAACTGAATTGCTTGAGGACAAGCAATAAGCTAAGCTTGGGGGGAGTTGATACGTCCAAAACATATCTACTTTTCCGAACACTTTTGTTATTGTTTCTTCTCTAAACTTGTGTGATTTGGATACAACTAACACAGACTGACGTTGTTTTCAGCAGAATTACCTTGGTGTCTTGGTTTTGTGCAGAAAATCAACTATCAGGAAAAATCCCGAAAAATATACCAAAAATTATATTTCACCGGAAGATGAGATGGAGAAGGGGCCTGGGGGCCCACACCCCTGCCAGGCGCGTGCCCACCTCTGGCCGCGCCTAGGGGGTGTAGCCACCCCAGGCACCCCCTCGGCCTCCCTCTGCACCTATAAGTTGCCTCTTGACCTAAAAACTGAGGGGGGTTCGATAGTTTTCCAGAGAGAGTTCCGCTCCGCCGCCGCCACCAGAAACCAAGATTCGGATCCAGAAACTCCATTTTGGCACCCTGCCGTGACGGGGAATTTGGAGAGGATCATCACCATCGTCATCACCAACACCTCTCCATCAACCATCGATGTTTCCCTCGTCCATGGGTGAGTAATCCCCTGCTGTAGGCCTAGGGATGTTAGGGATTGGATGATTTCTATCATGTAATCGAATAAGATCTCTTAGGGCATAGTGCCTAGTATATCTATTAGTGCTATTTGACTTTGGTGCAACTTGTTGTGCTTAATGCTTGTCACTAGGGCCCGAGTGCCATGATCTCAGATCTGAACTTATTATTGAATCATTATGATAGTATTGTTTGTGATCTTATCTGCAAGTTGTGTACACATATCATTGTCCGGATCCAAAGGCCCCAAAGTGACAATAATTGGGACAACCGGAGGGGATGGCTGTGGTGTGAGGATCACATGTGTTCATGGAGTGTCAATGCTTTGCTCCAGTGCTCTATTAAAGGGAGAACCTTAATTGCTAGTAGTTCCCTAGAGGCCCCGCTGCCATGGGCTGGCTGGACAGAATATGTTGTGTAAGTTCTCATTGCGAACACGTATAACTATATTTGGAGAACTTGCCTAGGATTGTTTAGTACTTGGATGCTTGTTATTATTTATCTGCAATGCCCTAGATCTTGAAGTTACATGTTTAGACTCGTCCATGCAACGCCCGTCCATCCATCCCTATGCCTACCGCACTCGAATCCTACTGTTACCGTTACTGTTACTATTGCTCCTGTTTCACTGTTGTTGTTGCTTTGCTGTTGCTACTACAAACTGTTGCTACTGATAAACTTCTATGAGCAAGAACTATTTCCAGGTGTAGCTGAATTGACAACTCAGTTGTTAAGGCTTGCAAGTATTCTTAGGCTCACCTTGTGTCGAATCAATAAATTGGGTAATACTACCCACGAAGACTGTTGCGATCCCGTACACTTGTGGCTCATCAGCTGGCATCGACACTTAAACTTATCTTGGAGTAATTAATGTTTACTCATATTGGGTCAACTCTTCGACTATGCTGTTGTTCGAAAACACGGCTTCATGGCAAGGAAGTGAAAAAGACCAAGGACAGGTAAACATGAACAACGGATAAGTAAGGGAATAAATGTGAGTCGGACCCATGTATGCTTATAACTAACCGATTGCAGGATATATTGGCTTATATGTCGAATGACCCTAGGTCAAGTTTTCTAGTTTCATATCCGCTAGCTGAATCCTTAGAACTTTGAGATTCTGATGTTGAACGCCAAAAAAGGTAGACAAGAGCCAAATTCAATGATAAGGAAAATGGCAAATGAAACTTGGGGACTTGCCCTTGGATGATTTGCATTCAAGAAAAATAAAGTTTAAGCCTTCACAAAGGCACACACCCAAAATAACTGCAGTATTTCTTATATCTGCACCGGCATACCGGGGATCTCATGAGAATTAAGTGTTTTTCTAAACCAGCTTAAGAGGCAACTAGACTAGAAGGAGCATAGTCGGGGTTGGAGCTAGGAGCATCATCAGGATATGCTGAGTCAAGCGCGTTGGCCGAGTCTGCCGTGTCTGACTCGGTGGCCTCGCTGTCAGCACCATCGTCATTAGAATTCTCGGCAAGGGGCTCGGCGACATCGAGTAAGCTTGGATTGTCACACTAGGCATGCACCAGAGCATCGGATCGCTCTTGACGTTTCTTGATGAGCTCTGCGCCGTGGATCCACTTCCCTTCGGCCCTCATGTGCTGAAGAACATCAAGATTAATGTCCTCATACCATGAGAGCACGAAGGCCAGAGCCTTATCCGCCGTGAAATGGCAAGCCGACTCACGCCATTGATCAAGTCTTTCCTTGATGAGTAACAGCTTGGCAGCCAAAGGCTCAACGAGCGTGGGCATATCTTCATCCGGCCAGAGCATCATGAATGCATGGATTGCCGACTTAAGTAAGTCGACACCACATGACTTCAAGGGAGTCACGCGCTCTGAGAGGGAAGCAAGATGCTCGTCGATGGTGATCTCGCCATCTGCTAGGGCTCCAGATTCGGCTTGCACTTTCTTCATATCCCTTAAGGCGAACATGTCCGCCTCAGGGAAGTTCTCTGCCAAAACGGAGGAGCATCAAACAAAGGGCAAAAGAAGTAAAAAGTAAGGATAAGAGCACAGTGAAAAGAGTAAGAACTCACTACCGATGAAAGTGTTGATCAAGCCGAGCTTGGTCTGCCAGATCATCGCCTTGGCCTTCAGAGCATCTAGATCCTGATGAGCCAACTCCACCGTTGTCAGAGTCTATGAGGAATTGCTTTGTTTTCTCGGCACTGGCGGCATGCTGTTCGTTTTTCTCGGCGAGCTCCTGGCACAGGCCCTCCAACTCGGACTTGTGCTTCTGCTCCATGTCCACCACTCGCTGCTTCAGCCGAGTCACCTCGTCTCGCTCCTTCTAGAGCTTGACCTGCTGCTGATCTGCTTATTCAGAATGAGTGACTCGTCAGCAACAGCAAAATATCTCGGCATTGCAGAGACAAAAATGGAAAATGAGGAAACACAAATGCTAGGCAATCACAAGACTTCTAAGGAAAAAGGCGTTACTTTTAGCGTCGCTGATCTGCTTGTGCAGTGTGTCAATGGTGGATTGGGCATAAGATGTGGAAAGAACAACAAGGAAAAGTAAAAAGGACAGAACAAAAAAGATTCGCTAAGTAAAAGCAAGCCTGGTAAGAAAAATACCTTGGCCTTGAAGCTCAGCCTTCAGATCCTGGTGAGCAACCTCAAGCTTTCGGTACTCAAGAAGCATAGCCTGATGTACCTTGGTACGCTCGTTATGTGTAAGATACACGAAAGAGATCTAATCAGAGAATATTCAGTAGATCAAACAATTCAATCGCGGAAGAAATTGGAAAGGACGTATGCAAAATGGTTGAGCTTGTAGCCGAGTAAGTCCCCTAATCGGCAGTAACCTCAGGGGCTGAGGACCGAAATTTCGGCATGGGATTTTGGTAAGAAGAGAGAAAAGGCATGTTTTACCTAAGAGCTTAGAGCCGAGTAAGTTCCTTACTCGGCAGTAACCTCGGGGACTAGGAACATCTATGAATATAAAGATACTCAGTACACAAAAGAGTAATGATGTTACATACCTCGTTCACCTGATCTGCTTGGTCCATCAGTAAGATGGCCTGCAGGGTCATCTCGGAGACAGTCTTTGGGGCTAACTACAGCTGCTGGCCAGAGCCTGAGCTTGCCTCTTGGTGGCCTGCGGCATTCCAAGCTAAGGTATAGCACTCTGTAGAGCCAAGGCCCTGCTCGCCGAGTGTCCGAGTGAGTACGTGCCCTCTCTTCAGGTTAGCCCCCACTCCGGCACGGGTAGCGGCAGCACTGACATGCAAGGTGCTTGCTTTAGAAATGCCGCCTGACCCGGTAGCAATGGATTCGACCAACGGACCCGCCGGAGCAGGTGTCTTTGTTGATGATGTGGGCTGAATCTGCGGAGCGAAGCCTGGGTGTAGACCAAGGTCAGTTGCTTGGAAGTTGATGGCTTAGTAGGGGCATAGCGAGTCTGGCCTTGAGGAACAAGCCCGGTCTTATCTTTGACCGTAGAGGCAGGGGGAGCAGATCTGGTACTGGTTTGAGAAGACAACAAACCCGAATGAGCAGGCTCGACAATAGGCAGGGAAGAAATAGTTGGATCAACTAGTGGATCGACAACAGGAGGAGCAATGACAAGGTTATTCTGGGTGGACTCGGCACCGATATTGCTGGCGCCGGGTCCCAAATCCGGATCAGAGAGGGCAACAGGAGAAGGGGCCGAATCTCCTCTGACGGACGCGTCACCGGATCAGCCTCACTCTGAGATTCAGGAACCTCAGTTGTGGGGGAAGTGACCCGAACGAGGCTCTGCAGAACTGGATCGGCACGAGGAGGAGAAATAGGCTTTGACACGAAAGAGGTCATACTGGGAGCTACCTGGATAGCAGACAAAGCGGCGCTAGAAATAAAAAGAGAAGACTGTAAGGAAACAAACACAGAAGAGAAAAACGTAAGGTAACAGTCAGTGAAAGTTACCCGGAGATGGTCGGGTCGCGTGGAGCACGACAAACAACCCGGCGTGTAGTAGTCTTGCGAGGCTGGGAAGATGTGGCTTCAGGGGGTGCAGCGGTATCGACTCGGCGCTTCTTGGAAGCCTGAGTGCTGGAGGAGGTCCCACGTCGCTTATTCGGCTTGTCGGCAGGGATCTTTCCGTACCCACCGATAGCAAGAGGAGAATCCTCATGTACCTGGCCAGCTGCATCAGTGAATGCAAAGCTCAATGGGACAAGCCAAAAGATTAGGACAAAGAACAAGTACCTCTAGGACTTCACAATCCACAGCGTCATCATCTGACCAATCCCGCAAAGGATTTTGAGTAAAGTTCCTACTCGGAGCAGGAGCAGCGATAGCGTGCGGGATCATCATAAAACACTCCAGGTCATACTCGACCTCATCTTCATCCGATCAGTCATCGAGATAACCGCCAGGAGGGACGGTGATGTCATCGACATGATGCACAAGATTCTGTGAAAGATAAACATAATGAAATCAGTAAATGGATAGAAAAGCGGGTAGGCGCCGGATAAAGTATGTCGGCAGCCCTCAGTTACTCGGATGCTTACCAACAGGACAAGCCTATCTCGGCTGAAAGGAGGACAACTCCAAGCCCAGTTTTCCGCTAAGTTCAGCTTAAGGATTGAGCTGAGTCGTGGGCCACGGAATCGTTGGTGAGCTCAACGGTGGAGTGCCGAGTAGGATCATAGGGACCGCTCATGAAGCACATCTTTTGCCTTCTGGCCTAAATGGGACTGACTTGGCGGGATATGAAGGCGCACATGAGGTCTTCCTCGGTTAGATGGATGTTCTCCTCCGGGTCAAGCAACCTCTCGATAATCCCATGAGCCTCGTTCACCGCTCTGTTCTTGTCTCGCAGGTCAAGTATCCAAAGCTCTTTGCTGGGAACCTCATCCTTGAAGGAGGGAAGCCGAATGTAGTCGTTGGACACACTAACATAGAAAAAGGTTCTATTCAACTTTTTGCAAGCATCGATGCTGGTGACCCGGGGGAAGATGGAATCCCTCCTGGGCGTGATGCTTCCAGCACCACACCTGGTGGGCCTCTTATCAGCACGAGGAACGCCAGGGTCAGGGACGACTTGGATTCAAAAGTTAAAATATTTGGCCCAAAGAAGGAAAGTGGTCCAAATGTCGAGATAGCCTTCGCAGGCAGAGATGAAACACGAAAGAGAGCCAATAGCATTGGAAGGAAGACGATGGGTTTGCAGGAGAAAAGTGGAAGGAAAAGACATGAAGAAATCGCTAACGCGAAGAACAAAACCGCGCTCAAAATGAGAAAGGAAGATCACCCACTCATTGGGCTCAGGTTTAGGGGCAATCTCACCGACGGGGAGGCGGCAATCGACCCCGAGTGGAACACGCCTAGTTGAGCACAACCACCCGAGTTCCTCCACGGTGACCTTGGAGCCTTCCCAGCCGCCGCGCTCGCTGGCGGCCTCGTGCTCCTCCACTTCCTCTCCGCCATCGCGTGCGTCCATGACCTCGAGTGGCTCGGGCTCTTCTGCCATTGGAAGAGGCCTGGAAACGCATGTACCTGTCGGGGAATTGGAAGAAGGGGAGAGAATCGTTGGAGCGGTGAAGCAAGAAAGAGGAACAACAAGGAGGCAGTTCTAGATTGAGAGGCGCAAGGAAGAAGAAGGAAAGGGGGGAAACTGTGGCAGCATTGGCTGTTGCGTTGAAGATCCTGGCTCGATGCAGAGGGTGCTAGGCTTGTGGCCAACTGTGGAGAGGCAGCAAGATGACCCGGGGACATGGGACATCGGGTGCGGCATGGCCATGGCGAGGTGGCCACAAGTGGAGATGGTGAGGATGGTGGCGATGGCGATCTGGGAAACTGCTCTACTGCATGGGCTGCTTTGCTTGGAGGAAAAGAAGTAGAGGAGAGAGGCAAGCTGGGGTAGGTGAGATGATTGGAAGAGGGGCGGCTGCTACTGCTGCTTTGAGTGGATAGGAATAAAAGCTTGGCTGACTAGATTAGATGGTAGGGTGGATGGCCACGACTCTGATCATAGGTCAGGTCGATCGATACAGCAGAGATTAGCTAGCTGGGCCTTGGGTCGGGTGGAAACAAGATTATTCTAAGAATTCTTGAAGTAAAAACTGAAAATAGATTTGCTAAATAAAGTTCTAAGTGACAAGCTAAAATTCGAATAATGTGTAAAAAGGTGTTTTGGGGTTTTTGGTATAAGAGAACAATGCGTAAAGTAAATAAAACTGACTACAAAAAATAAGTATCGCGTCTGTAAAAGTTATTTGAAACTTTAGTGGGAGAAAGCGTTTTTAGGGATTAGCGGATTCACCACTAACATTATAGAGGGCTAAGGTAAAGATTATTATCATGAAAATTCTCAACTATGTATGTGTGGGAGGAACTACGTATTTGGACAAAGATCCAGCAACCAGTGCTCAAATCATCCTTATAACCATAGCAGACGTAATCCCGCAGGACGTATCCCATGGCATGGATAGTGTTTTGTGAGTTTCCTCGATTCCCATGTTGATTCGTAAGGGGTTCCAACAACTTTATAGTCACTGTAAGTGCTAACATCCCTCCGTCTACCAACAAGTAGTTCCCTACATCAAGTCCCCACAAGAGGCAAATATTGGAGAGGTCGACTTCTCCCAACATCAAGATGTAGACAATCTAAAACATGGTCACATCGATGAATATCATAATAAACTTTATCTTATTTCAATATCATGCTAGGGTTTCTCCATCTCCCCAAGAACTAATGATGTACTCAGACATGGAGGCAAACATCATCATGGCAATGGTTGTTGGGGATATGCTATATGGGTATCCTTATAGCATGTCTCTTATCCGGCTAACCCGGGTGGCCCATAGTCGGTAGCATGGCCTATGGCCTGCTGGGCGGCCCAGTTAGATGGATCCAGAAGGGAGGCCCATGCCATATAAAGGAAGGCTACGGTGGAGTCACCAACGTACCCGGAGCCTTGGAGTGCAAGATACACAAGACTATTAATAGACAATGTAGGACTCTGTAACCTGTACGGCTAGGACTTTTCCCTGTAACCCTAGGACCTGGCGACTATATAAGTCGAGCCTATGGGAGCCTTTAGGGCACAATCTCATACAACCTCGTACATCGAACCTATCTCTGTAACTCGGCGTAATGCCCTTATAGTGATTTATAGCAGGAGTAGGATTCCGCCACCATTGTGGGATTTAAACCTGGGTAAGCTGTGTTACCTCGTACCCGTCAACCGTCCGCCTTCCCCCACGTCTCTAAACACGCACTGTGAGGACCCCTCCATGGCGTACTCGTCGACAATACCACGACAATGGTAATGGAAATGATTATCGACGAATAGTACTTGTATAAATCCACAACTAGTGCAAGAATTACAACAAGATCTAGATGGGATGGATGGAGATGATGGTGATGATGAAGATGCGGCGGTTGATGAAGATGGAGATTGATGCCTTGGCCTCCCAGATCTGCGTAGGGCGAATATGGATCCCTATGGCAAGTTCCCCCTCCAGATGCCTTCCGGAGGTTAGGTTTCAGCAATTTCTGGGTGTTTTGTATGTCGTCTCCCCAAAATAGTTGCACGGGGTGAAACTATTTGAGGAGGCGGAGGCGGCGTCAACTATATGGCAGCAACTATATGGCGGCAGCCCGTATAGTTGGTCGTTAATTCTTTTGTCTTTGTTTCTCGATTCGGGTTTTCTTCTGGTATTATTAATATTTCCCAAATAAGCGATTTACATAGTTTTTGGATCCTTTTCTCTCTAGTACAAATTCTCCAAGAATTTTGTCCATTGGATCCATCAGCTGATCTGATCCTGGTGAAAATAAACATAAAAAGTGTGTGCAAACGCCGTAAATAACCAAAATCCTACATCTACAATGCAAAATAATAATCTAAAACATGATGCAAATATGCACTCATCAACTTCCCCAAGCTTAGACTCTTGCTCGTCCCGAGCAAGTTTAGCTTAATAGATGTGATCCTTATATTCATGAAGTTGAGTCAATAAAATAAATGAGGCAGTTGCAGCATGTGTTTATCATAAAAGATAAATATAAATGAGTTCATGAATAGTACCTTACTCGAACCATCCTAATAATATTAGCAGGCTTCCACACCTTAGCAATTAATAGTTCACAAAAGATTATTGTCAACATGACGTAGATGTATTCAGTTCAACTGAATGAGTTAGTGAGGTAGTCCCAAGTGTTTTTAGGAATAACATATTCACTGGGGATTTAAAATCTCAAACGTCTCTTTGTCTTACTACAATATAGTGGCATATGCCTATTTTCTCTTTGCACATTCGCTCTTTTTCTTCATCTTTCTTTTTCTTATTTTTCTATATATATTTATGCTCAGACTTTTGTTTAAGTGTTGTGCAAAGGAGCTAGCCATATATTCCACTTCATGTAGGAATTTCAAAGTTTAACGATCTCAATTATCAAATTCCAAACATATATGAAGCATCTTTATAACTTAAGTATTCTACCTTAAACTTGTTCTCATTCTTTTTGATAGCACTTATATTTTCTCCTTTGTTCAAGGTTTTTATTTTTCATGTCAATTGATTAGATAATTTATCTTTTTTATAAATCAAACCATTGGCCTACACCATATTGATCAAACTATCTTTATATGTTCCATTAATACCAATGGTGTGGAAGACTCCTATTACTATCATCAAGTGCAAGTAAAATCATACTCAAATCATTCATGTATCCAGTAGGAAAAAATCAAACTCAATAATGCTCCATATATTATAATAAACTTCGAATTTCATAAGAGGGATCAACTATTCCTGAAGGAAATCTAATGATGCAAACTTTATTTATGAGCTCAAAGTAATGCAAAACTATAATAGAAATAAAAACTTGTAAGATAGATTACAAGGTATTAAAGATCTCCCAAGCTTGGAATCAAGCCAGACGGGATCAAATAATCCCTCGTGATTATTTGATACCGTGTTTTTCGATGGTCATTGTGGCGCCAAAGCATGTAGAACTGCGGTGCGTAGCTTCTTGTTGGTGTCCTCCAGAGCGGTGATGTGGCCATAGCACCTCCGCAAATCAGGTTGCAGTGTATCCATCCTATTAACGAGCTTGGTGACCCTCGGGAGAAGATAACCCTTCTCCTCTATCTCCTTGAGGCGGTGAGGTACTTCTACGCGATGGAGTTGCTCCTGCTTCTGATATACGTCAAGTTCCTGTACGCGATCCTTTGTCCCGGGGACAACTTCTTCTTCCTCATCCATTATTGATGGATCGGGGAAGTAGAACATGCTCCTCCACTCCTCCTGAGACTTCACCCTCATGCGAGCGTCGGTGGTAGGCCTCGAGCGTGGCAACGCTGGTTCCTTGCTAGCACCTGCACCAACGTTAGGTATTTCCTTACGCTTATGCAGCCTTGGATCTGTAGTGATGAACTTGACTATCTCCACACATCCTTTTCCATGCGGCTTGTGGCCTTCTCTCTCTTCTTGAGTTCTTTTCATCGCTGCCCAGTCGATCTCCAGGAGACCGTAGATGTTGTTGCAGATGTAAACGTCATCCAAACCTTCATCGGGATCGCTATTGTAGAAGCTTTGCTCGAAGTACTCTTTGTACCCCGGGCTAAACCTCTCCACCTCCTCATTGGCATCCTCCATCGACGGGCTGCTAGAAAGGTCCCTAGGAGCAATGAGCCCCATAGGTTTTCCACAGCCTGGGATAGGATAGCGCATAGCCGGATTTGTTCCTGGTGATTTTTGATTAGAGATAGACACAAGTGCAATATATAATAGGGGTCAGAGGTGGTTAAAATCGCGAGAAACACCCAATTGTCGTCCAATAAAACAATCCAAACCGACCATAAAAAGAAATCGCGGATTTGGAGGAGTCCTGCACCGTAACGACCAACTATACGGTCGCGACCCGTATAGTTTCGGCTGTATAGTTGGTTCTGGCCAGGTACTTCCAAATATTTCTAGCTCAAGTCAGTTAGATTAGCGACTAAGAACCGACAAAAAAAATTTCTTTATAATAATAAAAAGGAAGAACGGGTCGAGGGTACTGAAGCTTTAACGACCAACAATACGGCGGGAGAATTTTCTTCGGCCGTATATTTGTGGTCGTATAGGTACGGTTCCTCGAAAATTCTTTTGTAAAAAGGATAGAGAACTTTTAATGACCAACTATACGGCAGGAGAGTTTTCCCCGGCCGTATAGTTACAGCACCTAAAAATTATTTTGTGAGGGAGATACAGAACGTTTGATGACCAACTATGTGGCGGGAGAGTTTTCTCCAGCCATATAGTTATGGTTGTATAGTTGCAGAAACCCCTCAAAAACTTCAGAAAAATAAGAGTACTTCAAAGGCAAAAACATTAATAGTAGAAACTGTGAAAACAAAGCACTTATTAGAGTTAGAAAACTTACCTTCCACTTACCATTTATTTAGTCGGGAGTGACAAGCTCCTCCAACAAGAGGGGCTTCTTCTTCTTTGGAGGATTTGACCTAAGTTCATAAAATAATTCTTGGAAACAAAAATCATCAAGACTAAAGCTCCTCTCAATAATATCACTGTCTTGTTGGGTAATTATATATGATGCATCTACTACCTTTGCTTCCTGTCTCTCCATAATCTGTAACTCAAATTCTTGAAGTGAAAGGATCTAACAGATCAGTCTTGGCTTATGAAACTTCCTCTCGAGGAGTTCTTTAAACCATCATGATTCGTATGAACTCTTAATTTTTCATCAACAATATAATAACGAAACTTGTCACAAGAGAAAAATACAGCAAATAGTTCCCTTTCTTCCTTATGATAATTCTTTTGAGAACTATTGAGAGTTCTACTAGCATGATGTATAATATTAAATATGCGACCTATGTGTTGTCCCAAAGTTACTCCTACAACATCATCACTAGCTTCACATATTAAATCAAAAGTCATATCCCATGTAGGTGGTTTAATGATGGGAGCACGAGATAAATCATATTTAAGTTTATCAAAGGCAATAAGGCATTTATAATCAAAATTGAATCTCACTCCTTTTTGCAACAGATTAGTCAAAGGTTTAGAAATTCTAGAAAAATTCCTAATGAACCTTCTATAAAATCCTTCATGACCAAGAAAACTTCTTATACCTTTTACGTCCCTTGGTTGTGGCATTCTTTCTATTGCTTCAACTTTATCCTTATCTACTTCAATACCCTTACCCGATACTTTATGTCCAAGGACTATGCCTTCTTTGACCATAAAATGGCACTTCTCCCAATTCAAGACAAGATTAGTTGCTTTGCAACGCTGCAAGATTCTATTGAGATTATCCAAGCAACAAGTAAATGAAGTTCCATAGACAAAAAAATCATCCATAAATACTTCCATTATCAGTTCTATAAAATATGCAAATATAGAAGTCATGCATGTTTGAAAAGTAGCCAGAGCATTACATAACCCAAAAGGCATACGTCGGTAAGCATGTAAACCATAAGGACTAATGAAAGTTTTTTTAAGTTGGTCTTCAGGATGAACAACAATTTGGGAAAAACCAGAGTATCCATCCAAGTAGGAAAAATGAGTGTGGTTTGCTAACCTCTCTAAAGTTTGATCTATGAATGGTAAAGGATAGTGATCTTTCCTAGTCTCCTTATTCAATTTCCTGAAATCTATGCACATCCTATGTCCAACAACAGTTCTAGTAGGTATCAATTCATTGTTTTCATTAGGAACAACAGTAAAGCCGCCTTTCTTAGGAACACAATGAACATGACTTACCTATTCACTTTATTTTATAGGATAGATTATACCTGCACCAAGTAGGCATACTATTTCTTTTCTTACCACTTCCTTCATTTCAGGCTTCAGTCTTGTGTTAAATTCCGCAACTGGTTTAGCACCTTCCTCCATGAATATCCGATGGGAGGCTATCATGGGACTAACACCCTTCAAGTCAACCATTGAGTACCCCAAAGGCCTTGCGGTGCTCCTTTAGTACCTTCATAAGTTCTTCTTCTTGTTCCCCTGAAGGTTTAGCACTAATAATAAAAAAGAATTTATTAGGATCATCTAAGAATCTATACTTAGGATTATCCGGTAGAGTTTTTAATTCTGGGGGTGGTAATTGTTCATCCCCTCTCTTTTATAGCTCTTCAAAAGCTTCATCAGTTGGAGGTTCTTCATTGGGAAATGAATCAAATTCATTTTCTAATTCTTCTAGAGTTCTATCTTCCATTATTATTTCTCCACAATTTGGGTCTTCATTTATTCCTTCATCTTGATTATTTAAGAAGAGATCTACCATTTCTTTAATAGTTTTTCCTTCCCTTCTTCTTTCATGAATACAGGTTTGTCTTTAAATTTGGAAAAGTGGAATTCTTTTTTCGCTTTCCCAAGCATAAGGGACACAATCTCATTTTTGAAATCAAATGTGGCACCTATATCACTCAAAAAGTTTCTTCCAAATATAATTTGGCAAAGAGTCTCAATTCGCATATCAACAACTACAAAATCAATAAGGAATTTTCTATTGATATTTGTGATCTTCAACTACTCCCATTGGAACTCTAATATTTTTATTGGCTAACATGATTGTCATATTAGTATTTTCTATTGTAGCAGGTGTTATCTCTTCTTTTATTTCTAGATAAAAATTAATCATAAGATATAACATTAACTTTGGTGCCAAGATAACATTAACCGTAATGCGAGGTTTCTTTAAATATGCAGGGAAGAATAGGCTTACCCACATCTTTTACCTTAATTTTACCTTCAACCAATATAGAAGTCTCTTTATCAAGTTCAACTATGTTACAATGTGCATACATAGCCATGATTGCTTCCTTGGTTAACTCTTCATCTTTGGTTTCATCTAGATGTCCTTCAATTATTGGAACACTTTCCTCTTCTTTCACCTCCTGTAATGCTTTGACCTGTTCATATTCCAAAATATGCTTTTGTGCAGTGTGAGGGAAAGGTATCTTATCCATTGGTTCTAGGAAGGCCAGTGTTGCTTTGAATTCTATTTTCTTCTCAGGTTCAGGTGGTGGATCAAACTTGACCGAACCCTCTTTTGGAGCTTCAATGTGTTCTGTAAAATCTTTAACAACTTGAAACATAAGATCTGAATCTAAATAAAGCTCTTTAGATAATTCAATAACATGGCCATTTTTATTATAGTCGTGAATACATTCATTATCTATTTATGTGCCTCCTTCACTTCCTAGACCAAAATTCCCTGAAACTCTATCATCGCGAATTCTATTAGGTAAATACCAAGCTTTAATTATAGGTAAATCCATAAAAGTTCCTCTCGCGCAAGATTCTAGTTCAATTTTATTAGGTTCAATTAAACCGCCATAAAAGATATGTCGTCAGATTGTCGACAAGTATGCCATAGGGGGTCCTAGTTGCATTGGAAGGACGGGTGTGAGACGTCGGATGTTCCAGGAGCGGTGAGCACAAGTTTACCCAGGTTCAGATCTGACTACGGTGATCGGATCCTACTCCTGCTAGCAACCCAGTAATATATCGGCGTAAGCCGGATGTTACAGCGTTTTACAAGAGAGGTTCGCCTGTGCGAGTTGATTGTGGTGTATGATTGATTGGTTGCCCTAAAGGCTCCCATATGGCCGGTTTATATAGTCACCGGGGCCTAGGGTTACAGGGAGAGACCTATTCAGCTATGTTACAGAGTCGGTAACTTTGTACAGCTTGGACTACAAGTAATATTACAGACCTAAGTCGGTAACTCTTCTGGGCCTTGTTGTAGCCGGAACTCGCTCCTCCTCTTTCTCTGACTGGGCCGCCCGTTAAGCAAATATCTAACCCGTTGGTGGGCCACCCTAGTCAGCGAGTCCTGTGGGTATACCCGAAAAGTATATCCCCAATAGTATCCCCCGGAAGTCTCCAAGATCTGAAGTCGGGTAAATCGTCTAGCTTGATGGTTTATTCGTCTTGAGAATCTTGAAGGGTTCCCGAAAACTTCTTTTATTAATGTAGGATTCCGAGTCAATCGATTCGGATATATTTTGCTCTGACCTTAGTCTTTTCCTTGCTTGGTTTGACACATAAGCAGGATTTTTCAGCGGCGTGCGGACTGACAACTTTTTAGACTAGGTCCTGTCTCTGACAGGATTTCCATCAGCATTAACCGTTGGTGGGTCCGTTCTTTATGAAACAGAACACCGTTTAAATGCTTGCGTGAAAATCGAGGGGGCAGAAGAGTTGCGAGGAAGCTATCTCCCCCTATCCTATACGCGTGGCGATAATCACACGTCTCACCACACGAATCTTGACGCAAAGACCAATAAAGAGGGGAGAAAACCCTTCCTCTCAGATTCATCGCTCAGTCGATTCATTCATTTCTTCCTCGTACTCTTCGAGATCTCCGCACCAGTTCCCATCTGCACACCGTTGAGAAAAAATCTCTCCTTCCCCCACCATCCCTTCTTCCTCCAAGATCTATGGCTTCTTCGTCAACCTCTGGAGCGGCAGCGGCGGGTTCATCGGCGGCGGAAGAGAAGAAAATGTGGGGTCTTTGGATCCCCAGTGCCATGGATAACGTGGAGCTCCAAGTCATGGAGGATGAAGGGTTCATGATTGCCGACGCGTGGCAGAGCGCCTCAGGAACGCCGTCTCCGCGCCGCTTGACGACGAGAGGGTGTTGTTCGGCACTCACGTCGATCGCGGTCTTAGCTTGCCACCGTTGGACTTCCTCGTAGAGGTCCTCAATCACTACGGCGTGCAACTCCATAACCTTCCTCCCAACTCACTCCTTGAGCTTAGTACTCACGCAGCTTTGTGCGAGGGGTTTGTTGGCATTAGGCCAAGTCTCACCCTTTTCTGGTACTACTATGGTACTCGGAAGAATTCCATCAGTGTCGGCATGCGTTATGTCACCGGCACACTTAGCTTAGTCCTTAGGAGGAATCGGATTTATCCTAGGATTAATGCTAGTGAGTCCTTCAAACGCTAGGCCAGAACTTTCTTCTATCATAAAGATATTACGGATCCTGGAAAGGTGGAAGGTCTTCCGGCGTTCGTCAACGGCGCCGCTCCCCACCAAGATTCATGGGACGCAGAGGCATCGGAGCTATCGGATATTTTGATCCTTGCCAAGAGGAGGATCGAGTTTTTGATGAAGCATGAGGGACTTCGTGGATCCGATTTGATCCACTGCTGGCTGGAGCGCCGGATCCAGCCTCTCCAGCACCACGGAGACCGCCTTATGCACCAGATCACGAGCGACAAGAAGGACAAGATGAGGGTCACTTCTAGCCGGCTCGCGCCGAAGGACTACAAGACCCTTATGCAATATTTGATCAAGGAAAGAGTGGAACGGAAAGTTCCGGAAGATTCCTTGAAGATGTATACGACCAACCGTCCTCTGACTCCGGTAAATATTTCGACTCTACTTTTGTGTTTCGTTATTCTTTTCGGTTCTTTATCCGACTCTATTTTCATCGATGCTTGCCGACTTGGTCAGCTCAAGAAACTCTCCGAGTCCGAGCTAGCTCCACTAGAGGGCTATGCTTCAGACGACCCGGAGGCTACGGAGGATGATGAGGTGCAAGAAGTTGCCGCCCCCGCCTCCAAGAAGCGTAAGGCTAAAGAAGTTGTTGATGCCGGTAGCCAAGTGCTGCTAGTAGTTAAAAACTAAGCACCCCACCTTTCATTTTTAGTACTCATGTACCTTTATTTCTTTCAAGAACATACCTAATATTTAGGATTTTCATGTTCTAGAGTTAAATCAGCATTGAAGAGCAAGATAAAGTCGGACAGGAAGCCAGGTAAGAAGATGCGCCAGCAGAAACTTGTCATCTCCCCTGTTGTACCGCCGTCGACTCCATCCACTACTCCGTCAGCACAGGGAGCTTCTGCATCCCGTGGTGCTGGCAAAATCTCGAAAGCCCTGGTCACCGTTCATGACCAGGCAACTAACAAGGGTGAACCCGTCAAGGTTAATGATCCCATGGTGATGACCACAAGAACAGTGGATAAGGTGGTTGACTCTGCTGTACCTGGCCTCAAGAGGAAAGAAAAGGAAGAGATCCTCAGACTGGCTCAATCCAGTCTTAGAGAAGCAAACCTTGACTCTAGAGGCAGCGAGCCAAGAGGAGGAAGACGACAAGCTGGTTAGCCTCCAGGACCAAATTTTGGGCCGTGATGCTAAATTCGCATCTGGCGAGCTTCCAGCGATGGATGTTCCGTCCCTCGCCCTTACCGAGAAGGTGTTTCACAGCACCAAACTGCGATTTGAAAAGATGCACCTAGAACACATTATAAGTTTCCGATTCTTATTTTCATTTATTATCATATCCTCTAGCCCCCAAGCATAAAGTCCGATAAACATCGCTGGATCCGAGTTAATGCTTTTAGGTTGCAAAAGAACAATGTAGTGTAGGCCCCAAGGTTCGTGCTGTAATTTTACTTAGTTACATTTGCAGCCCGAGTCTTAGTAGCCGTCTGACGGTATTCTATCTCTAAACTTACAGAAAATTGTATCTTCCAACCAGGAATTTCTCAAGAATATTAGTAATAAGCGCAAAGAAATCAAAGCTTTGCCCTTTGAGAATTCCAAGTTGAATGTTGAGAAAGATGAAGAAGAAGATAAACTTTTTCGGCTTCCTCTTTATCAGTTATCTATTTGGCATAGTCGAATTTTTCTTTCGTCCGATTGATATTTTTGTCTTTGCATAATTGTTATGTCAATCCAGCAAGATGGTGGAGGCCGAAAACTTCAAGGTCTTGGAGATAGAAAATGCCTAACTCCGAGACAAGCTTGAGAAGCTAACTTTGGAATCGGAGAAATCCATAGCCGCAGTCCTGGAGTCAAGCAATCATGAGACCGTGAGGCTCGAGAAGGTCCTAGCCCTCCGAGATAAAGAACTTGCTGATCTCAAGAAGGACTTTGATATCCAGAGGGATCTTCTCCAGGCCTCAGCTAGTGAACTAGACAGCCTCGGCAAGGAGCATGCTGAATGGAATCACTCCGTGCTTGGTAAGATCTCCGAATCTTTTCTTTGTTTTGTTCATTTTTCGAATTTCGCTTCAGCCGAATCTTGACTTTTTGGTTCTTTCCCGGCCCCCTGAATCTTTCCGACTCTCCCACTTCTGAACCTCGCCTCGAGCGCATTAAGCTCGACAGAGATGTCTTGTTCGACTTCCGCCAAACTGTAGAAGAGGTTGGTGAGTCCGTCAAGCTTTCCGACTTGCACACGATGTCAGTGCTTGAGGTGAGGGACAAAGTTAAGGAGATTCCGAAGTTGATCGAGGACTGGAAGATCTCCTACGCTCGAACTGCTGCGCAAACAGCTCTGACCATGGTGATGAGCCACCATAGGGAGATGGAAATCTGGCACGTCACCAAGGGCATTGCCGAGGAGGATGATGAGGGTAACCCGCAAGACATCAAGGCCATCCAAGAGTCTTGTGCAAGTTACGCTTGTCGGGTAGCGGAGATGACCAACTACACGACGCCATTCTTCGAATCCGTCGTCGCGCCTCCTTCGTCTCAAGATCCAGAAATTAGCAATGCTTCCGAGTCTGAGATCGAGGGCGACACTTCTATTGACTCCAATGCTCCACCTACTTCATGACCACTGCTTGTAACATAAATAATTTCTATGCATTATCTTGAACTTATGGCAATGTAATTACGGATACAATGTTTATTTTGTGCTTGTCTATAAAAACTTATGCTTTTACTATCTTAGGACTTTTGTTTATATAGTTTTATGCATTGTGCTTGAAAATTTCTGAAGCACTTTTGCGTTTTTTTATGCCTATACTTATCGGTTTATCTGGCTCTCTGCCTCGTCCCTTTCATGGGTCGGCCAACCTTTAGCACCGAAACTTTGTCGAGCAACGGAGCGTAATTGCTAAACCAGTTTAAACTCGGAAACAAAGCCGGCTTCCAGTACCAACAACTCATTATTCGGAAAATGCCCGCGTCCAAGAAATCAAATAAAGAATCAAAGTATAGACAATAATTAAACTTTGTACCCTAAGGCACCATTTTTAGATTATTCAAAAATCGTAACCAGAACGAACATGAGCATAAAGTACTTTCAAGCATTCTGGGATTTTTGAAAAAATGACATGATCTTTTGGAAATAAGATGGCAAAAACTTCTGAAAGATAAAAATTTGAGGAAACCAACACTTTATTTCACTTCGAACATGTACATGTATGATTACAAGGAAATATAACTAAGAATAGAAGGGACATAGTTGTGCAATATTCCATGGACGATCTATTTTATCCGGGTCTGTGCTGCCACCGGCTCTCTTCCTTTTTCGAGTATCAGGTCTTTTCTTGATTGGTCTCATGTCGGTTAAATTATATGACCCATTATGCAGAACTCTGCTAACCATAAAAGGTCCTTCCCAAATTGGGGAAAGTTTGTGATTTCTCTTTTGCACAAGTCGGAGAACCAAATCGCCTTTTCTGAAAGAATGGTCTTGCACTCTCTGACTATGATACTTGCGTAACTTCTACTGATAGGTTGCAGATCTCTGCTCAGCAATGATGCATACTTCCTCGATTATATCGAGATCATCTTTCCAAGAAATTTATGCATCTTCTTCGATATACGCTTTAACTCGTGGAGCCTGATAAATCAGATCACTTGGAAGAACTGCTTCTGCACCGTAGACTAAGAATAAAGGAGTATAGCCGGTTGACCTATTAGGAGTTGTAGGTAAGCTCCATATCACAGATGGTAATTCTTACGCCCAAGACCCCGCGGCCTGACGAAGCGGTGCCTCAAGGCGAGGTCGAATTCCTTGTAGAATAAGGCCATTAGTTCTTTCGACTTGTCCATTGGCTTGTGGATGTGCAACTGATGCAATATCAAGTCGCATCCCTTGTTATTCACAGAATTCAGCAAGTTCACCCATGGAAAAGTTGCTCCCATTGTCAGTAATTATGCTGTGCGGATATCCGAATCTGATGATTACGTCCTCGACGAATCTTCTTGCTATGGCTCCATCGCAACTTGTTACGGGTTTAGCGTCAATCCATTTTGTAAATTTATCCACCATCACTAGTAGGTGAGTAAATCCACTTTTTTCCATACGAAATGGCCCTACCATATCAGGCCCCAAGACTGTGAACAGCCATTTAATAGGGATTGTTCGCAGCCAGAACATGTGCCCGATGAGCGTACTTTTGGCAGGCCTTGCACGTTTTGACCAGTTTGTCAGCATCCGCCTTAGCTGTAAGCCAAAAGAATCCGTGTCGAAAAGCTTTTGCCACTAAGGATCTGGCTGCAGCATGGTGACCACACTCGCCTTCGTGGATTTCTCTTAAGATTTCCACTGCTTCTTCCGAAGAAATACATCTCTGAAACATGCCAGAAACACTCTTCTTATAGAGCTCACCATTTATTATGGTGTAGGCTTTTGCTCGTCAGACAATCTGCCGCCTCAAGACTTCATCTTCGGGTAGTTTTTGTCTATCAGGAAATCCAGATAGGGTTTTGTCCAGCTGGGAATTACAGCCAGAACTGCTATTAAAGGTGAGTCGGATTTCGTCGGATAGTCCTCAACAACTCCAACTATGGTGGGGACCCTTAAATGCTCTAAAAAGACTCCATCCGGTACTTGTTTCTGTGCAAAGCCTATTCTCGATAGTGCATCTGCTTCCTCATTTTCTGCTCGAGGTATGTGTTGAACCTCAAAACCATCGAACGACTTGGATAGTTCATCCACAACAGCTTTGTATGTTGTCATGTGCTTGTTTGCATTGCATATATCGGATACTTGCTGTGCAACTAAATCTGAGTCTCCGGAACACATGAGTCTTGATATGCCAATGTTTTTGGCCATGCGTATTCCATGTAGCAGTGCTTCGTACTCGGCAATATTATTGGTTACCGTGAAGTGTATTTGCAACACATAGAACAACTTATCTCCTTGAGGTGATCTGAGCGCCACGCCAGCCCCCGAGCCTCCTCGTGCTTTTGATCCGTCAAAGTGAAGGGTCCAAAATTCCGAGTCTAGAGGGCCTGTGTTTTCTACCGTTTCTGTCCAGTCGACAACAAAGTCGGCGAGAATTTGGGACTTGATTGTTGTATGTGGTTTGTACTCAATGTCGAAGGCTGCAAGCTCTACTCCCCACTTCACGACACGTCCTGTGGCGTCGTGGTTATTGATTATATCTCGCAGAGGAGCTATGCTCACTACTGTGATATTGTGCTCTTGAAAATAGTGGCGTCGCTTTCTGGATGCAAAGAACACTCCATAGACTAGCTTTTGATGATGTGGATACCGTTGCTTTGATTCTGTCAGGACCTCACTTAGATAATAAGTTGGCCGCTGCACCTTATGCTCGTGGCCTTCTTCCTCGTGCTCAACTACTGTTACCACGCTTATGACCTTGTTGGTCGCTGCAATGTAGAGTAACATAGGTTCCTGAGGTTCTGGCACTGCGAGGACTGGTGGGTTTGAAAGCAGATCTTTCGAACTTTGCAGGGCAGTTTCGGCTTCTGTGGTCCAGACAAATTTGTCGGTTTTCTTCAAGAGTTTGTACAAAGGTGCGGCTTTTTCACCGAGTCGGCTGACCAACCGACTCACCGCTGCAATGTAACCAGCGAGACACTGTACGTCCTTCAGGCGAGTCGGCCTGGTAATGTATAAGATATCCTTTATTTTGTCGCGGTTCACCTCTATTCCTTGTTCAGAGACGATGAACCCTAACAATTTTCCGGCTGGAATTCCAAAGAAACACTTCTTCGGATCTAGCATCATATTGAATTTTCGTAGACCATCAAACATTTCATCCAAGTCAGAAATTAAAGTTTCCTTCTTTTTGGGCATAACTTCTATGTCGTCTACGTATACATGGATGTTGCGTCCGATTTGGTCAATGAGACAATGTTGCATGGTATGTTTATATGTTGCTCCTGCATTCTTTAAGCCAAAAGGCATAGTTTTATAGCAGAAGGTTCCGAAAGGGGTGACGAAAGACGTCTTAATTTGATCTGACTTTTTTATTGGTATTTGGTGATATCCGGAATATGCGTCGAGAAAGTAGAGTAATTCCGACCCTGCTGTTGAGTCGATAACTTGATCGATTCTTGGCAAAGGGAACAGATCTTTTGGGCATGCCTTGTTCAAAGCGGTATAATCAACACACATCCTTAAACCAATGGTGTCCTTTTTAGGTACGAGTACAAGATTTGCTACCCAATCTGTATGGATAACCTTTGTTATGAAATCCGCTAACTCTAGGCGGGCTAATTCCTTGGCTATTGCTTTGCGCTTTTCATCACCAAACCATCGTAAGGACTGTTTGATGAGTTTAGCGTCTGGGTACACATTAAGAGAGTGCTCGACAAGTTTCCTAGGTACTCTGGTCATTTCAGATGGCTGCCATGCGAAGATATCACTAATAGCTTTGAGGAACTCGACGAGCGCGCTTTCCTATGCATGGCCTAAGCCTACCCCTATGTTCGTCGTCTTGGAGGAATCATCTTCCTTCAGCGACGTCTTCTTCATCTCTTTCGACGCCTTGAATTGCAAACTTGGCTTCAGCACCTCGTTCTTCGTAGCGAGCATCTCGGATGGATTAATGGTCTTCTTGATCTCCTGGTACTCCTGGGCGTTCAGCACGGCTCCGGCGAAGGCAGAAGATCCTTCGTTGCACTCTTGCGCCTTCCTCGGATGTCCTCGTACGGTGATTATGCCCTTTGTACTTGGAAGTTTAAACATGTTGTAGATCTAACAGGGACGGGCTAGGAACGCCTAGTAAGCCTGACGTCCGAAGATGGCGTGGTAAGCACTTTTGAACGGTACCACCTCAAAAGAGAGTGGCTCTGTCCGGTAATTGTCTCGGGTTCCAAATGTCACGTCCAGATTAATCTCACCCAGAGAATCCGCCTGTCTCCCTGGTACAATGCCATGGAAAGTTACACTGCTATAACTCAGCTGGCTCTCATGTAGCTTCATGCGGTGGAGCATCTCAATGTAGAGGCTGTTGATGCTTCTCCCACCGTCCATGAGTGTCTTTGAGAACTCATAGACATCAATAAGAGGATTGACAACTAGAGGGTACTTTCCCCGACGATGTGTTTTCCTCGGGTGATCTGAATGATCAAAGGTGATGGTCACCTCTGACCAGTCCAGGAATTGTGGGACAGCCGGAATCGTGGCATTAAGCTCACGAAGAACCGCCTTTTTGTCCTTAGCTGGTTGGGATCCAAAGAAGCAGACGTATGCGTCTTTCTTTGTCGGAAAAGTTTTCTTTCCATCCGGCTTTGGATCTACAACTGCTTGCGCTTCTGCCATGTCGGAATGTTCCTTGGGCTCCTTCCCTTTCTCGAAATTTTTCTTTCCTTTTCGACGCTCGGCTCTGTAACCAGCAGATTCGTCTTTCTTGATGTCGTCATTGAAACGACACTTGGCATTTGTGTGGGTATATCCTCCGTTACTATCAAAGTGGTGGACACAGGGATTATTGGCAATGTCAGCCCAGGTATAGGTTCTTCTGGGTTGCTGGTCTTCTCTGCCCTAGATTCGGGAAGTTCCTTGGCATCTACGACGGCCGCCTCCGAGCCCTCCTCGTCCTCCAGATCCGAACGTTACATTGACAGCTTCGTTGTTCGGAGCCGGCTTTTTGTCCGAGGTGTTCTTGCGCTCCTGAGTTTGCTTTGGCTGTTTGTCCACATTGGGATTGACGAGAATATTTAGCAACCCTTCTGAATTAGCATCGGCGTCAGCATATTTGGTTTTCGTCTCTATCATTTCTCCCAAATCTATGACGTGGTCACGCTTCAGCCTGTGACGTAAAAGTCTGACTGGAAGTCCTACAATGAAAGCTTCTATCGCAATTTGCTTTTTTATTCCGTCGCAGGAGTTCTTCATATCGATCCAGCGTCCGAGGTAATCTCAGCAGGTTTCTCCGGGTCTTTGGGTGCAACGCTGCAAGTCTCTTACTGTGCAGGGCCTCCTGTATGTTCCCTCGAAGGTTGAAAAGAACGCACTTTGCATATCATACCAGTTGTGAATTGAATTCTCTAGCAGTTCATTGATCCATGATCGAGCCTTCTTCCTCAGCATTAGTGGGAGATATCGGACTGCGACTAGGCTGTTTCCTCCTTTGGCGATGCAGCAAGTCTGGAAAAAATCCTGGCGCCAAGTATCTGGCCGAGCTACACCGTCATAGGGCTAAATATGATGGGCAATGCCAAAATCAACCGGAATTTGGCCTGATGTATACGTGGACCAAAGCATTTGGGTCCCACATACACATCTTCTTCCTCGTACCGACGTGCTTCTATGTTCGATTCGATGCGATGGCGAGCGTCGTTTGGCAAGAGAGATCTGCGCCTTGGAGGCTCGCGGCTTCTGCGCGGTGGAGTCGGATTTCTGCTTCTCCTCTCACCATTGCCTCCTCCGCCCCTGCGGCTCCCATGGCTACGACGTGATCCTTCATGGTCGCTGCTGGGAGGCGATGGTGGCCCTGGTGGATAATTTCCGGCTAGGTTTCTTGGTGGTGGCTGTGGAGCCTCATTATGCTGACTCTGATGCCTGTTTCTTCGGACACCGTCCCTACTTGATTTCGGATGATCCGGATCATCTCTTCGTCCGGCGTTGCTAGCTGGACGGTTTGGTGGTGGCATCCTTAGCCGATATTGCTCTTCTCACTAGCTGCGTGTTTCCGGGTCTTCTCTATAGCAGTTGTTTTGTCGATGATGGTCTTGAGGAACCATTGCCCTGATGGCATCTTCGGACGCAGCCAGAATAACTCTTGCCTAGTCACGGGCTGGCCTGCGAGAATGGCAGTTTGAGCCGGTTCTTGAATTATCTTCTTATCCACGGGGACAATAACATTGAGTCATATTCGTGCGAAGCCTTACGTCAGCGCTTTGGTTAGCGCCAGTGTGGCAAAAGTCGGATTTTGAGGCCAGCTTGGCACTAAATGACGCGGTTGTCTTCAGATGCTTTAATCCTTTGTCCAGCAACATGACTCACTGCTGGACCTGCTACGGAGACGGATTGTTGGCGAGGATGGCTTGAGCTGCAGCAGCGTTTTCCACCAGCGTGTTGTAGACTCGGATCTTCTCTCCATCTTTTCCGTCGAATAGATCTTTGTAGATATCTGAATTCTTGTTAGCAAGAAATGGACCTCCCCTTGTTTTATTTGGATGTCGTTTGAAATCTGACTGATATCTGGCCGGATCACTGTCTAACTGCTGTCTCATCTTGACGAGGCGCGAGGCCTCTTCAAGTAGAAACTGGCGATGCTTTTCCAGGTCCTCAACCCTTTTCTCCAGCGCCTCCGGCGTAAGATCCGAACCTGTTGGGATTGGAATTGTGAGAGCATCTCCGTAAATTTCACGTGCACCCTTGGTGACAACGTGTCCATCCATAGGAGGGTCGATCGGGGTAGTATTAATCTAATCTCCGTCCTGATTCTCCATCTCCATCTCTTCATCAACTTTTTCTTCGTTGGTTTCCTCGACGCCCGTCTCTGCCGGAGTTGGATTCTTGTTGTTGTTCTTCTTCTTTGACCGTCCAGTAGCCTTAACATGCGTACCAGTGGCAAAGACGGCTTTTCGTCCGGTACTGGGGGATATACTTATGTCGGTACTTTTCGTCATGGTTGGCTGGTAGACCTTGGAGGAATCTCCTGTGTCCATGTCATCCTACGAGGTGTAGTTTTCATCCATGCTATCATATGGACTAGGAGGATTTTCTGGCTCACCTTGTGTTTGCTTGGAGACGTGCTCTTGTTTGTACTCCTCCATCTCTTTGTGGAAGTCTCGAAGTTCCTACGACGTGATTGACTCTGCTGGGAAGCCAGGTAAGTCGGGGTTTTCTTTGATTGCGTCTAGGACCGAGTCGTTACCAGCTCCAGCATCGACAAAGTCGGATCCAGTGCTTATGTGGTACACGAAATAGTGCTTCTTCTTGTTCATGTTCTTGAGGTACTTGTATAACTTGGTTTCCGCGTCGACGTTAGCAAAGCTGGATCCGTAGTGGATGTATTCCTCGTCTATGTATCTGATCTCGCTAGAGAGATCAGATCTGGTTTCTTCTTCCACCTCTTCTTCCACTTTAGGAGTGGGTTGGGTGGGTTTGGTTTTCTCCGAGACCTTGAACTCTTCCGCCTCTGCGGACAAAGTAGATCCGGATTTTTCTTCCGCCATGGTCATTACCTCAAGGGTGTGTTGGGCGGGTCCAGCGAACCGAGATAGATATCGATCTCGCGGATTGACATGATTGTGTAGGTCGTCACGGGTTTCGAAGACGGAAACCAAGTCTCACCGAGAAGGATGAGAGGGACATCACTGGCGTAGTTTCGCGGATTCTTGCATGCGCAGATTCCGCCTGGAACGATGCTCCAAAGGTCACCAGCCCCACGGTGGGCGCCAATTGTCGTCGGATTGTCGACAAGTATGCCATAGGGGGTCCTAGTGGCGTTGGAAGGATGGGATGTGAGACGTCAGATGTTCCAGGAGCGGTGAGCACATGTTTATCCAGGTTCAGATCTGACTGCGGTGATCAGATCCTACTCCTGCTAGCAACCCAGTAATATATCGGCGTAAGCCGGATGTTACAGCGGATTACAAGAGAGGTTCGCCTGTGCGAGTTGATTGTGGTGTATGGTTGATTGGTTGCCCTAAAGGCTTCCATAGGGCCGGTTTATATAGTCACCGGGGCCTAGGGTTACAGGGAGAGACCTATCCGGCTACGTTACAGAGTCGGTAACTATGTACATCTTGGACTACAAGTAATACTATAGGCCTAAGTCGGTAACTCTTCTGGGCCTTGTCGTAGCCGGAACTGGCTCCTCCTCTTTATCTGACTGGGCCGCTCGTGAAGCAAAGCTCTAACCCATTGGTTGGCCACCCTGGTCAGCGAGTCCTGTGGGTATACCCGGAAAGTATATCCCCAACAAGATATGCAATAAATACCATTCAGGTAAATCATGATGAGGACATTGTCTAAGTAAATCTTTAAATCTTATATAAGATGTTACTAGTCCTTCATTGGGATGGTTCTTCCAAGTCATTATAAGATGCCTGATTCGAAAAGATTTTGATCATGGGTAATATTTAAATAGGAATTCGCAAGCTAAATTATCCAAAGTAGTAGTGGCTTCTGAGGGTAGAGTTCTATACCATGAGAGAGCTATACTTGTCAAAGTTTGACTAAAAAGTTTAACCCTTACCTCATCGGCGGTATACCCCTTTAATTGGAATGTGGCACATATATCTTTGAATCATGCAATATGCTCATATGGATCAGGATCTTCTTCATCTCCCGTAAATTTATTCTTGTGTAAAATACCAAGTATAGAGGATTTATTTCAAACCCCCTTGTCTTCTTGTTGGAGTTGTCTCTTTTATAAATATCATAGGGCTTCCAAAAGTGGTTGAGTGGGTTAGCACTAGTCATATGCTCAAACTCCATCATGTTGGTGGAAACCTGTAACTCAAAACAAAACTTGAAAAAACTAAAATAAAATAAATAATCAAAAACTAAAAGACCTACAGCGCTTAGCTCCCCCGCAATAGTGCCAGAACATAGCTTGATGACTACAAGTGCACAGATCTGATGTAGCTAGTTTCGAAATAAAGATGTTGATCCCATAGGGAGCAAGAGTCTGAAGCCTAAGAATTCTTGAAGTAAAAACTGAAAATAGAATTGCTAAATAAAGTTCTAAGTGACAAGTAAAATGCGAATAATGTGTAAAAAAGTGTTTTTGGGTTTTTGTTATAAGAGAACAATGCATCAAGTAAATACAACTGACTATAGAAAATAATTATCGCGTATGTAAAAGAGATTTGAAACTTCAGTGCGAGAAAGCGTTCTGAGGGATTAGCGGATTCACCACTAGCATTATAAAGGGCTAAGGTAAAGATTATTATCATGAACATTCTTAACTATGTATGTGTGGGAGGAACTCCGTATTTGGACAAAGAGGCAGCAACCACTGCTCAAATCATCCTCATAACCACAGCAGACAGCAATCAACATCAGTTGAATTACTGTGCTATTAAGAGACATAATCCCGCAGAACATATCCCATGGCATGGATAGTGTTTTGTGAGTTTCCTCGATTTCCAAGTTGATACGTAAGGGGTCCCAACAGATTTATAGTCACTGTAAGTGCTAACATCCCTCCGTCTATCAACAAGTAGTTCCCTACATCAAGTCCCCACAAGAGGCAAATATTGGAGAGGTCGACTTCTCCCAACATCAAGATGTAAACAATCTAACACATGGTCACAGCGATGAATATGATAATAAACTTTATTTTATTTAAATCTCATGGTAGGGTTTCTCCATCTTGCCAATAACTAATGATCTACTCAGACATGGAGGCAAACAACATCATGTCAATGGTAATGGAAACGATTATCGATGAATAGTAATTGTATAAATCCACAACTAGTGCAAGAATTACAATAAGATCTAGATGGGATGGATGGAGATGATGGTGGTGATAAAGATGCAGCGGTTGATGAAGATGGAGATCGATGCCTTGGCCTCCCAGATCTGCGTAGGATGAAGATGGACCCTATGGAAAGTTCCCCCTTTAGATGCCTTCTGGAGGTTAGGTTTCGGCGATTTCTAGGTGTTTTGTATGTCGTCTCCCTGAACCAGTTGCACGGTGTGAAACTATTTGAGAAGGCGGAGACGGCGCCAACTATACGGCGATCGCCCGTATAGTTGGTCGTCAACTCTTCTATCTTTGTTTCTTACTTCGGGTTTTCTTCTGGTATTATTACTATTTCCCAAATAAGCAATTTACGTAGTTTTTGGCTCATTTTCTCTCCAGTACAACTGCTCCAAGAATTGTGTCCATTGGATCCATCATCTGATCTGATCCGGATAAACATAGAAAGTGTGAGCAAACAACGTAAAATACCAAAATCCTACATCTACAATGCAAAATAATGATCTGAAACATGATGCAAATATGCACTCATCAACAGGGGAAGGTTGATAGCAAGTTAGATTGATGTAGATTGATGGAGATAAACTTTGAATAAAATCAAATGACAAAGGTAAAACAAAAAAATCAAATAAGAAGCATCGTCACATAAGGTTTATTAGTGCATGTGGCATTTTGTGAAAACAAAAATGTAGAAAACATGCTTAAGAAAAAGATGAAAATCGAAAGAATTTGTAGAGATGAAGAATTGAAGGGGGAACAAACTCATGGCATATTTATATTGGTTTGATTATACCAAAAGGCCATGTGTATGTGAAATAATAATCCATACTAAAATATATATGGGCTAGAATTTAAATATCAAAAGAAAATACAATTGCCCACATACAAATATATGGTAGAGTTGTGGATAGATATCAAAAGGAAGGTGGCCAATGTAAGTAGGTGGAAAGAAAATAAAATATATTCCCTCAACTACATTTTGGGCATGAAGCAATTTATCAAGAAGAAAATAAAATATATCAAGAGGAAAATATAAGTATTATAATATAATGCATATGGGATAAGAACCAAATGAAGATGAGTTTTATATGATGCTCAAATGCAAGGTGGCATGGTGACATGAGCATGATATAATGATGATGCAATAACTAACATGTAGGAAGTAGCAATAAGTAAACTAGGCAAGTAGCATTACAATTGTTAGATAATTGGGATGCTACGATCAGTACGAGGCTGCAGTTCTATTTTCTATAAGAAAATCAGGAATTGCTGCTGAAAAGTTAGGAGGTTTGCCATGGGGATTGCGCTGTCTCTGATCGGAAGATGATGAGATGCCACTCCTAGACTAAGCTGGGGAAGGTGGGATAGCCGAGTGGGAGGAGGATAACATGCAGAAACAATCTTCATGGCTATAGGCCTGCAGCAGCAATTGAGAGCAGGGGCACGCGCACGGCCCGTGGTCCCCCACCAAGCTTGCCCCATGGTTCTCTCTTGGCTGTTAATTTTAAAACGTTGGAGAGTCTGAGATTAGCGTTTTTTTTGGAAAACATAGTGCTTAGTTGATTTTTCCTTTTTATAATTTTTTTTAACCTTATAAGAATCTATCCATGCTCTTTCCATTGTACATGCCCCCAAATGCTATCAGGTTAACTTGAGTGTTGCAGTTATTCCAATGTCACGTGGAACTCATTAACTACTAGTTTATTTAGTTTTACGCTAAAACTACTGGCTTATTTTAATAGCCATGCTCTAAATTGGTAGTTTTTTCAGTTTCTTGGAGAATTTGGCAAAAAGACATGGAAATTTGAGGAGCAGAAGAAGATTGTTTATGTGAGAAAAATACTCATTGCAGCATAATCTGTAGAATTTGGTTGCAACATTGTAGAAAAATTAAGTTTGTAGACATGTGTGAACGTGCTTTGGAATACATGCAAATCTGACACTATATATGTGTAGTTTATGATGGTTCAGAAATATATATGGTTGTTGCGTGTTTATCAGTCCGTCTGTTTTGTATCATGTTTCCAGGTTTTATATATGGTTCCTGCTTAGTGTATAAATGATTTCAATCCACTTATGTCCCCTTCCTTTAATCCCTTGATGCATTGAATGATCGGGATTGTCCGGCCAATTATTTTTCCAACCTAGCAAATTAGGGTCTTCGGTTACTCGAGCGAGCCAAGTACGATTAACCGAACGGCTATAAACATGCAAGAGATTACCGGAAAGGGATTAATAGATTTTATTGTGGGTTGGGTGGAGGGTTGGGATTAACCAAATCCAATCCATGTCTGGTTTCAATCCTAGCAAAATAAATATGGCCTTAAGCAAATGATTTAAACCCGTGGGTGTGCACGAGTTTAGGACGATTTGGGTGGAAAAAAGAGTTGGTTTGGTTTTAGTTTGACTGGGAACAACATTAAGGCCTCATTCATTTTCTTAGGATTGAATCCTAGTGTGGATTTGATACAGGGAATGAGTTGATCTTGTTCCTGTGATGGGTCGCTGGATTTCTGTCGCCATCTTCATTCTCTCTAGCGTCGTGGAATTCTCCTAGATGTCGGCTAGTGATTTTTTTAGACCAATTTAGAAGAAACAAGATAGGATGGGATGGGCAAAAGTCTCACCAAGGAATAAAAGAAGACCACCGATCCAATTCATGCGTTTGGATAAATTATCTCGTTAGGTTGTTGAAGCGTATGTCAAAAGCAATGATAATCTACATTCTATGTCGTTTCCATCGGTTGGTGGAAGTTGTTGTTAAAATTTAGAAAATCTACATAAATCATTTTTACATGTATAGCAATGAAAAAAACTGATATCCCGTAGGCATTCAACTAGTACTTCCAAATAATTAAGTGTTTAACACGTTAGTGTATCAAATCAATTTTCACAATTCTACAAAATTAAGTCTTGTTACATATCGTGTTCGATACTTTCTCTTGTTGCTTCACGTATATCAAATTAGTTTTCTCAAACCTATAAAAATAGATCTGATTACATATTTTAATTTTTTCTGACGCCTTTAATACTTTCTATCATTGCTTCATATACTTCCAAAAGTAATATATTTTAATGAATTATTCTAACAACTGTATTGCATTTACTGCTTTTAACTGGGTCTTACATGGAAGAACTTGTCTAACAATTGTCATATAACAAGGCGCCACATTTTATTTATACGACAACTTTTTTTTAGAAATATGTCATCAGAACGGCTGTCTCTTTACCACGTGATGCATTTTTCACCACGGCTTGACTGACCTCGATAACCGAGAGGATCAGTTCTTTCCTTCAACCCTAAACCTTCTACTTTTTATTTTTTTTCTCTTACAAGATGTAAAAAATCTCTGGCTACGTGGCTTAATTTCTTGCACACACGTCAACAAATTTCCATTATACAGTCATGGGACATATGCCCTTCTTCTAAATAGCGAGAACATGTTACTCCTAACCCATTATTGCAACAACTATCACATTTGCAGCCTAAGGTGCTATAGCCCAGACAGATACTAGGACAAATGGGTTGAAAATGATCTTTCAGTACACCGACAGCAACATCCAATGAATTCAAATGCCAGATCGTTGGGCAGGATTAGCGAGAGATCCAATGCATGCATGATTTCTAAAGGGGATTTGTGACAGAAATTTTTACGGTAGAATAACCCAAACGTCTAGATTTATCTACGAGTTCATGCAGTAACGGGATGGAGAGATTTTGTTACATACCTATGTATACCGTACGCGGTTAACTTCCCGCGGGAATGTGGCTAAAGTAGACTAACTCGTAGCCAACATGAAGGTCGCGAAGCTCTATGCCTCTCTCCTCCTGGTCCTTGCCCGATAGCCCAGCGTCATAAGTGGCAGCGCTATCCGAGGTATCGCACACGTGCGGTGTCCGATGACGACTCCTGTTCTCCCTGATCTAGCTAGATTGCGAAAGTAGACCCTCTGAACTGGCATCCAGCAGCGCAACCGCGTGCCTATGATGTTATCTCCTGCGTATGCATTCCTTCTAGGGACCATGCAAGCCCATAGGTCAACGAGAAAGAGAATGAGAAATTCCCTAAGAAAATAGTCCTTAGAAAATCCTCTTTTATTTTTGTGTCTATTCCAACCAATGTAGACACCTTTATATAGGCGAAAAGATAGGACTCCCACCCATAAATTCCTAGGGTGAGACTAAAGGAAAAATAGAGGATGGGAGAGGCAGCCGACGGCCGGGTGGTCTTTTGCGGCTGAGGCGGTGCGACCGGGTCCTATGGCTCACCAGCTCATGCTTCGCTCGCGGCAGCAGCTGGCCACATGGGCTGGCCTACTAGCGCAGTAGCGACATGCAACCCAGTGTCGCTCGTGCGTGCACCCGACCGAGATCTCCACCGTGGGCTGAGCCGGGGCCTGTGGCAGCAGTGCTGCTTCAGCTCGAGGTGGCCTTCCCTCTTGGGTTATTTCCTTTCCGGGATTTGGCTCATTAGCGGAGGTTTCCCCTTAATATTAATTTAAAATATTTATTTAATATATATTAATTCATAATTAACATATATAAACACATATTATAATTCTATGTTAATCTGAAACACCTTTCAGTTTATTCCTTCTTCCGATACAACTTCCGATCCTCTTTGAAACTTTTTCGGCAATCTCTTATCAGAACGACTTTGATATTCTCTTTCTCATCGGTGATCCCTTCGCTTACATAACAATCTCAAAACATTGTCAGACCCTTAAGTGTGTTACTCTACTGTTCAGGAATGGCAGAAGCATGATCAAGATCTCTCTCGATCATTGATCAATAGCGGGACCGGGATGTCCATAATAACCCCATGCATTTCACGAAACTCTATCGTGTTCAAACCGTAAACTTTGTTTCCCTATCCCTTTGTTTCTTCGATACATGACTTATTATATCAACATACCTATCTCATTACCGACAAGTCCACTTATCTTATTACCGTGTTATTGTATCCCCTAACCTAGTGATTGGTTGCAACCTCTTGGATATAGTCCCACCGAGTGGGCCCTGTGTATCTTCATGTCATGTGGGTAGGCCTGGCTATTCGGTTTTAACCAAAAAAAATAGTTTGTTTTTTGGGGGTTTTAAGTAATTCAGGTAATAGGATATGACAACAGAAATTATATTGGTTTTCTAGTTAACCGTAGTTTGGTTAATTGATAATTCGGTTCGGTGTTCGGTTTTTAACCGATTAGACTGAATGTGACATAAATGGCTGGTTTCGTACATGGAGTGGACCAGCTGTTAGAAATAATTGGCTAAATTATTAGACCCATGTATGATTTCAGATTTCCCCTAAATCTCAAAGCCCATATGTGATTTGGCCCAAGTTGGTGGCAGCTCACATGTGTGTGGCAAGAGCAGTGTGAGCTAAAGTTTAGTCCCACATGGGAAGTTGAGGAAGAGTTGCACCACCTTATAAGGTGTATGTTGCACCACTTTGTAAGTGAGTGACAATAAAAGAGCTACATTCACACTCCTCCTCCAACGCCGCTGCCGCTCGCAAGAACGCTTGTTCGCTCGTCTCGTCACGTCACGTCACGACGCGCGCGGGCGTTTTGGGAATCTCGCTAAGCCGAACTTTATTTTGCTGCTCAGAAAAATGTGTGCGGTTAGACAGACGTGTCAATAGTTAGTGGATTCGGGTCGCTCCCAGATTGTGGGCTATCTGTAACCAATCCAAACGTGCGTGACGTGGGCTTGGCACACACCGTATCCTATACGGGATTTCCGAGCCACTCTATATAAATGCATGTGTGGCTTCCAAAACGAATAATATTGTAAACCAATCTAGGTTTTGCCTCCTCTCTGCTTGCGCCGCTACCGTAGTCTACTCCATCCCGCTTGCCGGCATGCATCGGCGGACGGGAGAGCATGTCTCCGGAACCACTTGCCTTTGCGATCCTGTACGGGAGAGGCCGAATAAGGTTTTTGGGAAGCGCTCCACGCGACTGCTCGAGTTCTCCATCACGGGTCGTCTTCCATCCAAGTCGGGCGGTGCTGCCTATCGCCATCTTCATCGCCATCTGCTTCGATCAGCCTTTCCCAAAGTTACTGCAATTAAACGGTACATGCGATGTTCTCCTGATTGGTTATTCTGTAGGGGTTCGTAGCATGGAAAACAAAAAAATTCTACCGCATGAACACACAATCAAGATCTAATCCTTGGCCCTCTAAACCCTAGATCGCCGGGGCTCCCTCTAGTCCACCATACTCGCTCTGGCTTAGGCGAAGCCCTGCGGGATCTCCCCTCTACTTCCGACACCATGCTGTCGTGCTACCGGAATCGCGAGGAGAGAGCTACAACCTCCACTGCCTGCTGGAACAAGGGAGAGGAAGGTCTTCATCGAGTACCGAACGTGTGATTGACTGCGGGAGCGCTGCCGGAACGCGGCGCCGGAAGTATTGTCTACGCGATCTTGATATCAGCAAGTGAACGACTACATCACCCACGAGAATCTACTCTCGTTAACCTCTTTGGAGAGGAGATCTAGATTGGTCACAACTAGAGAGGGGGGCGACGGCCAACCTAGGGTTTCTTGGGCGCCTAGGGCAAGGGGGATGCCTTGGGGTGCGCCCCTACCCCTCCTTATATAGGTGGGGGCGTCCAAGGGTGTTCCCAACCCAAGTGGAAACCCTCCGTAACTCAGAAACCCTCCCTAACTCGGAAACCATGTTGGGATCTGACTTTTTCAAACTGCCTTTTTGACTTTCAAATTAGAGTTTGATTTCTCTCTTCCAAGTGTCCAGCCAAGTGACCTAGGACATGATGCAACCATTACACTTTGTCATGACACATCCATGTACCCTTCCCCTTCCGGATCGGTGAACCTTCTAGACCCTTCTAGAACATTCCGGTGAAAACACCGGAATCATTCCCGAACTCCTAAATTGGACTCCCTACGGTTCGTGAATTATGCAGACATGATCGGGACTCTTCTCCGATCAATAACCAATAGAGGAATCTAGAAATTCATATGGCTCCCACATATTTCTACGATTACTTCGTGATCAAATGAACCATTTACATACGATACCAATTTCCCTTTGTCTCACGATACTTTACTTATCCGAGGTTTGATCGTCGGTATCTCTGCATACCTAGTTCAACCTCGTTACCAATAAATACTCTTTTCTCGTTCCCGTGATATGTGATCCCTTCTGAGTCAGTCACATGCTTACAAACTAATTGGTCGACATTCCACCTAGAGTATATCTATCCGTCATATGGATGGACAAATCCCAATCTTGATCCATGTGCCTCAACACATACTTTCCGAACACTCAGTGCCACCTTTATAGCCATCCAATTACGGTCTGGTGTTTGATGTCATCAAAGCATCCTTCCGATGATGGTGATTAGCATGATCTCATGGTCGAAGGAATTAGGTTACTATGTATCAGAAAGCTTATAGCAAGTGAACTATATTAAATGACTTGATCTTTATGCTACGCTTAACTATATGAGTATGTCCATCACATCATTCTCCTAATGATATGACCCTGTTGTTAATAACATCTCTATATTCATGATCAGGAAACCATGATCACATATTAACCAATAAGCTAGTTTAACAAGAGGCTTTACTAGGGACTCTTTTATGTTTACAAATCACACAAGTATTAAAGTTTCCGGTTAATACAATTATAGCATGGTATGTAAACATTTATCATAAGCTTGAAGATATAATAATAGCCACTTTATTATTGCCTCTTGGGCATATCTCCAACATATTCATCATGTTCTGCCAATACATGTTTAGCTGGTACTTGTTTCCCTTCATTTTGTTGTTTAGTACATCTAGTATGTTCGAGTTACCTGAGCTAGTAGATGGTTTTTTCATATTTAATATTCTGGAATTAATCATGGAAATTGTGCCTAATATTCCAACAATCCAAAAGCCTTATTGTAGGCAATTTTCTGAATTAATAATGGCTGGCTTTATCGATGCACTGAGGTCGGATAAGTTTACCGGTGTGCACTTTAAGAGGTGGCAGTACAAGGCTGATCTTCGGCTGACCACGATGAAAGTTTTGCAGATTAGTCAAGGCAAACCTGGAGTAACTATATCTAAAGAGGATCTGAAGAAGTTCAAGGAAGATAATACTATCTTTGTGGGATGCATTCTGAGCATTCTTGCCGACCGTCTGTGTGATGTGTTTATGCACATAAACAACGAGAAGGAGCTCTGGGACGTACTGGACGCAAATTTTGGTGCTGCAGATGCTGGGGGTGAACTGTACATCATGAAGATCTTTTATGATTTTAAGATGAAAAAGGACCTTCCTGTGGTTCAACAAGCTCATGAGATTCAGTGCATTGCCAAAGAGCTCGAACTACTTAAGTGTGCCTTACCCGACAAGTTTGTGGCGGGTTGCATTATTGCTAAGTTGCCTCCTTCATGGAGTAACTTTTCCACAACTCTCAAACACAAGAGACATGAGATATCAGTTGAAAATCTGATAGCGTCCCTTGACGTTGAGGAGAAGGCTCGGGCTAAGGACACTACTGAGAAAGGAGAGGGTCATGCTACTGCCAACTATGTGCAGAAAGGAAAATCCTTAGTCAAGAACAAAGGGAACATCTAGTCCTCCTATAACAAGCGTGTAAACGCTACAACCTACAAGAAGAAGCCGAACAGGGACAAGAGTGATCTGACTTGTTTCACTTGTGGAGATCCCAACCACTTTTCCAAGGACTGTCTAGATCATGCAAACTGCAGAGGGAAAAAGGCCAAGACTGTCAACTCATGACCGCTAGCAATACTGATGGGTATGGTAATTTATTTACTGTTCTTTCAGTATTTCAATCACCATGTTGGTGGATTGATACGGGTGCTAATGTTTATGTGTGTGCTGACATCTCTATGTTCACTTCTTATCTGGTCACTCGGGATTCATCCGTCCTAATGGGGAATGGATCACATGCTTCTATTTATGGTGTTGGCACGGTGGATCTAAAGTTTACTACCGGAAAGATCGTGCAGCCGAGGAACGTGTAGCATGTCCCTACTATGAACAAGAATCTCGTTAGTGGATCCCTTCTAAGCAGAGATGGGTTTAAGGTTGTTTTAGAGTCTAATAAAGTCATTATTTTGAAACATGGACAATTTATTGGTAAAGGTTATGAGTTTGGAGGCTTGTTCCATTTTTCACTTTTAGAGTTTTGTAATAAATTTGTGAATCATATTTGTGGTGGTGTTAATGATGATACCAGTGTTTGGCATTCTCGTTTATGTCACATTAATTTTGGCTTGATGTCTCGGATGTTCGGTATGAGTTTAATTCTAAATTTCACTATTGCCAAAGGTTCTAAGTGCCATAGTTGTGCGCAATAAAAACAACCTCGAAAGCCTCACAAGGCTGCCGAGGAGAGAAACTTGGTAACTCTAGAACTCATACATTCTGATCTATGCGAGATGAATGGTGTGTTGACAAAAGGTGGAAAGAGATAGTTCATGACGTTCATAGATGATGTACTAAATTCTTCTATGTTTACTTGTTGCAAACTAAAGATGAGGCTTTAGACTAATTTAAAATTTATAAGGTTGAAGTTGAAAATCAACTAGAGAGAAAGATCAAGCGTCTTAGTTTGGATCGTGGTGGTGATATTTTCCCAAAATATTTGATGAATTCTGTGAGGAACACAAAATTATTCATGAGAGGACGCCTCCTTACTCGCCCCAATCAAATGGGGTTGCCGAGAGGAAAAACCGCATGCTGACTGACTTTGTGAATTCCATGTTAGCCACTGATGGTTTATCAAAGGCATGGTGTGGGGAGACTTTATTGACTTCATGTCATGTCCTGAATAGAGTTCCTAACAAGAATAAAGAAAATACTCCTTATGAGGAATGGTCTGGGAGAAAACCATCACTTTAGTACTTGCGCACTTGGGGGTGTTCGGCGAAGGTCAACATACCGATACCTAAGAAACGCAAGCTCGGACCTAAGACAGTGGATTGTATCTTTCTAGGATATGTTCCACGAAGTGTAGGCTATACATTTTTAGTGGTTAAATCCGAGGTACCTGATATGCATGTTGATACTATAATGGAATCTCGTGATGCAACATTCTTTGAGAATATGTTTCCTATGAAATATATGCATAGCATTGGTAGAATTTCTTCTAAAATACTTCCTGAATCTAGTGCATCTATTGAGAATTTTGAACAATCATATGAGGAAGTCCTTGAGAAGGATGACGATGAACCTCTCACGAGGAGTAAGATACAGAGGGTTGCAAAATCCTTTGGTAATGACTTCATCGTGTACCTTGTGGACGATACTCCTAGATCCATAGCTGAGGCATGTGCATCCCCTGATGCAGATGATTGGAAAAAAGCTGTCCAAAATGAGATTGACTCGATTCTTTCTAATGGAACTTGGGAATTATCAAAATGACCCTAGGGTTGTAAACCTGTGGGATCTAAGTGGGTGTTCAAGAAGAAGCTAAGTCCTGATGGTACTATTGAGAAGTACAAGGCATGTCTTGTACCTAAGAGATACACATAGAAAGAAGGCGAATATTACTTTGACACCTATTCACCTGTCGCAGGACTAACCATCATTCACGTACTACTGTCTCTGGCTGCCTCTTATGGTCTTATCGTTCATGAAATGGACGTGAAGACAACTTTCCTTAATGGAGAGTTGGAAGAGGAGATATATATGGATCAGCCGGATGAGTTTGTGGTAAAAGGTGGAGAGACAAAGGTGTCCAAGTTATTAAAAAAATTATATGGCCTGAAACAAGCACCTAAGCAATGGCATGAGAAATTTGACAGAACTCTATTTTCTGCTAACTTTCTAATTAATGAGGCTGATAGGTGTGTTTACTATCGCCATGGTGGGGCGATAGTGTTATATTATGTTTGTATATGGATGAAATACTTATATTTGGTACAAACATGAAAGTGATAAATGAAGTCAAGTCTTTCCTGTCAAAGAGTTTTTATATGAAAGATCTGAGAGAGGTTGATGTGATTCTGAACATCAAGCTTATTAAGAACGAGAATGGGATTACTTTAACACAATCTTATTATGTTGAGAAGGTATTGAGCCTATTTTCCTTTATTGATGGCAAGACTTCTCCAACATCTTATGATCCCAGTTTGGCATTACCGAAACAATAAGAAGAAACAAACAGATCAACTGAAATATTCACAAGTTGTTGGTTCTCTCATGTACTTAGATTCATGTCTCTTTTGATGAACCCGATATCTCTTTTGCTGTGAGCAAGTTGAGTAGGTTCATGTCTAACCCGAGTATTGATCATTGGCATATACTTGAAAGAGTCATGCGCTATCTATGTGGTTCAATGAGCTATGGGATTCACTATTCACGACACCCTGCTGTGCTTGAAGGATATAGTGATTCGAACTGTATCTCTAACATTGATGAACTCTACGCCACGAGCGGGTGTGTGTTTACCCTTGGAGGTGGCGCAGTGTCATGGAGATCCCATAGACATACCATATTGACGAGGTCAACTATGGAAGCAGAGCTTACTGCTTTAGACACAGCCACTATTGAGTCAGAATGGCTGCATGAGCTCTTACTAGACTTGCATGTGGTTAAACAACTTGTGTCGACAATCCTTTTGAATTGTGAAAACCAAACTATTATTGTCAAAGTGAAAAATTCTAAGGATAACGCGAAGTCATCAAGACATGAGAAGAGATGTTTGAAATCTGTCAGAAAATTGAGAAACTCCGGAGTAATAACTGTTACGTATATTCAAAAAGACAAAAACCTGGCAGATCCCTTTACAAAGGGACTATCACGAAATGTGATAGAAAGTGCATCGAGGGAGATGGGGTTGAGACCCATGGATGTCACACCTAGTGGTAACCCAACCTATGTGATCAGAGATACCGTGACTTAAGATCTGGGAAGAACAAGCTAGTGGTTTGACCGAGGAGAGTATTTTGTTACCCTCTCTATGTGAAGATGCATAACTCCCATAATCTGTAAGGAATGTTGGCAATAGGCCTTAATGTGTTTCTGTTGGCTTCAACTAGCAAAGATGCCGTCCTAAAGGGCATTCTTGAAAGAACACACATGTATGAGCTCGCCTGTAAACGTCGCGGTCTATGGGACTTGGGTGATCTCTAGTAAACTCATGAAGAGACCAGGGAGTATGACACATATGCTCCAACCCGTGGGGTAGGCTACTGGCAGCCAGGTACTAGTTATGATTTTGAGTAGAATCTATTGGCACCAAACTTGCAATTCAAGGTTCTTCCATTGTTCAAGTTGTTGATAGACATAGTTCAAGATTCTAGATGGAAGTTCAACTTAACAGTCTCTGCTGAAACACTAGTATATAAACAAGTAGCAAGGATTGGAAAATCTTTAAATGGGCATTTGAGATCTGGTGGGCGATTGTTAGGAATAATGGGCTAAATCATTTGACCCATGTGTGATTTTATATTTTCCCTAAATCTCAAAGCCTAAGTATGTGAAAGCCCATATGTGATTTGGGCCAAGTTGGTGGCAGCTCACATATGTGTGGCAAGAGTAGTGGGAGCTAAAGTTTAGTCCCACATGGAAAGTTGAAGGAGGGTTGCACCACCTTATAAAATAGAGTGTTGTACCACTTTGTAAGTGAGTGACAATAAGAGAGCTATACACGCGCTCCTCCAAAGATGACGTCGCTGCTCACACGCATGCTCGTTCGTCTCGTCACGTCACGACGTGCGCCGCGGGTTGCGGAAATCTCGCCGAGCCGAGATTTATTTTGCTGCTTAGGAAAATGTGTGTGGTTAGATAGACGTGTCAAAAGTTAGTGGATTCGGTTCACTCTCGGATCATGGGCTATCTGTAACCGACCCGAACGTGGGCTTGGCGCACATCGTGTCCTGTATGGGATTTTCGAGCCGCTCTATATAAACGTCTGTGCGGCTTCCATAATGAATAACACAGAAAACCAATCTAGGGTTTTGCCTCCTCGCTGCTTCAGCCACCACCGTAGTCTACTCCACCCCGCTTGCCGGCGTGCACCGACGGACGAAGAGGAGGTCTTCGGAACCACTCGCCTTTGTGATCCTATACGAGAGAGGACGAATAAGGTTTTTGGAAAGCGCTCTGCGCGACTGCTCGAATTCTCCATCACGGGTCGTCTTCCATCCAAGTCGGGTCGTGCTGCCTATCACCGTTTTCGCCGATCTGCTTCGATCAGTCTTCTCCAAATTTACTACAAGCAAACGGTACGTGCGACGTGCTATTATTTGGTTATTCATCATGTTCTGCGAATAAATGTTTAGATGATATTTGTTTTCGTCCTAAGGTAGTAGCTAGTTTTGTCATGTTTAATATTTTGAAATTAATTATGAAAATTGAGCCTAATATTCCAAGAGTAGCTAGGTCAAACCGAGTCGTCGTGACTAAATAAAATGTATGATCTACACCTAGCATGGAGAAGCTAGCATACGAGTATACGACGAGTGACTGTGACTGCGGAGCACACGCACCAGTGCTCTTACCACCTGAGGCACTAATAAAAATAGCTATATGAAGTAAGATGTAATGGATGGATTTTGCATGCATTTGACTGCCTTTTTTTATGCATGTGCACGGGACTGCAGCTGCCAAGAGACGTGCTATCTGGTTCGTGGAGTTTAGGGCTTTGGCCTATTAGGCTCTTTGATTGTTAGGCTACGAATATCGTATGTACGAACAATAGCTGAGCTCTAGGAGGAAAGATTTTGGCATCTATCGACAATATTTTGGTTTTCCGGTTAATTCAGTTAACTAAGAGGAAAAACCGAAATTATTAATATAGATTTGGTTAATCATATATACGCACCAAATTTTTTCTCAGTTAATTCAGTTTTGGTGTTTTCAAGTTCAGTTCCGGTTATTCGGTTTCGGTTTTTTATGCCCACCCTTATACGCGGGTGAACAAATACTGATCTTGGTACATAGGCCTCAACTATTCCTCTGAAATACCCATAAACACTTTTATATCCACCCAGTTATGGACATCTCGGTTGTTGTGATCAAAGCAGATAAAGAAGACAGTGATAAATATGATATCATGGTCTAAGGAGAAGGTTACTTAGTTTCTAACTATTGCAATGACAAACCATGTGACTTGATCATACTATAATACTTAAGTGGTTAATATCCATCATATCATTCTCTAATGATATGACTCCATTGTTAACTGGCGTAGATGCTTCATGGTTAGGAAACCTTGATCATTGGTTGCCCAACGAAGTAGTTGAATAGAGGCTACTAGGAACTCATATTGTTTATATACCACACCTATATCAATGTTTCCTCTTGATACATTTATAACACAATATGAAACTATATTATGATCTATCTTGAGATATGATAATAAATCTACTTATTATTTTCCTTTAGGGCATACCTCCTTCAGTCTCCCTTTTGCACTAGAGTACAAATAATCTAGTTGCATTTGTTACTGATCATAAACATAATATTTATGTATTTGATCTGTTCTACCAGATCTGCATGTCCTTTGCAAATCATTGAGTGTATCCTAATGTTACGCTTATCACATTACCTCATAATGTATGTAAAGTATTTGTTTGGTGGCAAACCGAGACTTATTTTTACTAGTATTTCCGATGAAAGTCGATCAATCACGATAACTTCCACTTTTGTCATTGTACTAGAAATGCGTTTAGCTGAAGTCGTACTTCATAAGCCAATGTAGTCATACTTTTAGTCACCTATTTCAATATCTATGTAGATTCCTCTCTAATTCTGTGTGGTTCTCTTATTATTAATTCAGTGATTCATGAACCACTTCAGAACCTATTCCTTATCATGAACTTGGACCACATTTTAGCCAAGTACACAACATGTCAATTTCGGGAAAGAGACATATGAAAAATTCATATGGGATGAACTTCATCCTTCTTTCTCCCATCAACATTTGTTGTCAAAATTTTCACCTAGATTAACAAACAAGAACAAGTTTACTTTTTCCATTCCGAAAACTCTTCAGAATCCAATCCAGGACATTCTGAACTTACTTCAGAATCCTATTAGAAATAGTCTAGCTTGATGTCTATTAAATATACCAATCCATTTCAATAGATTTCAATATCTAATATTTTGTTCAATTTCATTCATAGAATATTTAATTTATATATCTCTAATATCAATAACGCGATCTACTATATGTCAAACACATATATTGTGATGTCTGTCATGCTCCCACTCAAAAAAGTCATTACATATTAGTATTTTGTGATGTTTCTCCAGCTCCCACTCAAATACTTCGCAAGTTTGGGCTTTCTTGACATTTTGAAAATTCCAAAATCATTTTATATGATTATCAAATTGAGAGTTTACCATTTACGAGACGTTTTAGCATCCACATGATCCAACAAACTTCTGGTCGTTGTACTGATTACAACCTTTCTTCACTTTCATGTTGGAGAACATGGAGATTTGTTAATCATTAGCAATTCTTCAAATTGCATTATTTGCTAATTGAACTGATTACAACCTTTCTTCACTTTCATATTGGAGAACATGGAGGTTTTTTAGTCATTAGCAATTCTTCAAATTGCAATATTCGCTAATTGAATCCACTGGACTTCAAGCAATTTCTACATTTTTGTAGTTAACCCTTTAAATTTTTCAAGAAGAACTTCATGACAAAACAAGCTTTTAGTCCTAAAGTTGCATTTTCTTCATTATAACTCTGAGTTTATTCAGGAATTATCAAGTAACCACTTACTTAAAGGTTTTGTAATATAGAAAACAAAAAATTCCTAGGATAAGAACGCCAATTGCGCCAAGATCTTATCTAGTACACTAGTAGGAAAAGTCTTAGTGGCGGCGTTCGGAAAAGGGGGTTCATGGTGTTGAACCCGCATGCGACTAGTAGGTACTAGTGGTGGCGTCTAAACAGAGCGCCACCAGTAGTATTTCTAGTAGTGGCGTTTAGTGTAAGCGCCACCATTACATATTCTAATAGTGACGTTATATCTTACATCCACCATTATATATCTATTAGTGGCGTCTGTTGTAATATCCCAGTGTTTAGGAACCAACAAGGGATAGAAATAGTAATATGTGATTTTGCATGCATTCATTTGCAAAAGTAGGATAAAATTTTCACAAACTAAGACTCTGGAGAGATCAAAGTTTCCTTCACTATATTGAGTTAGGGTTTAGCTCATTCTAGTGATTGCTATAAATTTTGATATGATATCTAGGAATTCAAATAATTTTGGGTAATAATTTGAATTTACATTTGAATTTGAAACTACTTTAAAATGATTCAAATAAAAGTATTAAGGAATTTATTATCTTAAAATGGATTTAATCATATATTTAGTATTATATTAAAGAATAATAATACAAGTAGAATAAAATTGAAAACATTATAAATAAAATCATTTATACAAGTAAGTATAATTCTTACTCTTTTCATTATTGAATAATTATAATAGAAATAGAAATGATTAAGCAATAAGTGATACAAATGAAACAATTATAAGAAACATGGAAAGTAAACTTTATTCAATAAATGAATACATTACATTGTTTTTACAAGAAGGAAAACAAAAAAAGATTACAAAAGTAATAAAGGAAAAACCTAAACTAATTCCTAACTAAATTTGAGTCTACATATGCTTGATCTTCTTTGAATCACCTTGTACATGCAAAGAAAATAGTTAACAAATGAAAGAAAAGAGATTAGTTTAAATATGATTGCTCTGAGCCATAAACCACTACAAGAAAAATGTCCTTTTATAATGGACGATTTTCATGGTTGAAGGCCCGTTTTTCATGGCTCAAAAGCAATCTATAACGGACGACCTTCGTGGTAGAAGCCCCGTCACAAATGAATCTATCATAGTATTTTTTACCGTGGGGATCTCACCGTTCAGCCACAAAAAGTCGTTCCGTCATAGATCTGTTTGCCGGCCGCGTTGATTGCTGACGTCATGCAAACTGCCACGTGGCAAACGTCGTTAACGTCCAGTTAGCACCGTTAACTGTCAATAAAACCATGGTAGAAGCCAGACCCAGCGAAGGCCTGAAAATTATTAAGTGGGCCGGCCCATTATGAGAGCCCAACAGAAAGGCGGCCTGGTACTGTTTTGTTCTACACTGTTCGAAATGGGCCCACTGGTGCTGCCCGCCACGGCCTGTAAACTTTCGGGTCCGTTACTATTTCGACCTGCACTGTTTAAGTGGGCCCATTTGTGTGTCCCGTAAATTATGGGGCCCGATACTGTTTCACCCTATACTGTTTGAAATTAGCCTCTTTGGCCAGCCCGCATTGGCCCGTAAACTTTTGAGCCCATTACTGTTTTGTCCTTTACCATTTGAAATAGGCCCATTTGTCCAGCCCGCTTTGGCCCATAAACTTTCCGGCCCGTTACTGTATAGTCATGTACTATTTGAAATGGGCCCATTTATATCATCCACTGTGGTCCATAAATATTCAGGACTGTTACTGTTCAGGCCCATAAACTGCCTGCATATATTCTTTGTCTATTATTGTTCTAGCCTAGTGTAAACTCGCCCTTTTACTGTTTGGCCTTTTTAAGTTTCTGGCTCTTTTACTGTTAGAGTCTGTTACTGCTTTCGGCCTGTTACTATTTCGGTCTGATATTGTTTCGGCCTGTCACTGTTATGACCTGTTACTTTTACTAAGCTCGCCTGTGGGTCGTCCCGTTACAGTTTCGGCATTTCTGGAGCCCATTCCGGTATTATAAAAGGTATACAAAATGCAAGCATATTTTACTGTTCATCGTCTACCTAATACAAGACAGCCAAATAACAAGGCCCGATAATGTACCCTAATCGACCTGGCTAGCGCAGTTATGGTACCGCCTACCGCTATGTACGGATGAGGTCAACTATTTGCCTACACAGCCTATGCGATTTATCTAGATATTATATCGAATGTAAAATACTTAAAATTATTACATATTATCAACGAGAGGGAAAGAAAATTCGCATTTTAGTTGACAATCGAGTTGATAGCAGTCCTCAATTTGCTTTCTCCATCTATCACCCGCATCTCCCTTTTGAGTGTGACATCTATATTGGAAAACAACCTTGACCTGATGTTGTCGCCCCCTCTTTGGTGGGGGTAGCAATAATTGCAGTCTGAAACTAAGTAATAAGAAGTTAATACATCAAACAAGGCAAACTAATCATTTAATTGATACAATAGGAGCTATGAACTGGAGTTTACTACTGGTCAATGGTTTGTCGTGGCTCAATAGTAGAGCTTCGTTGGGAGACCCCAAGAGGAAGGTATGATGAGCACAACAGTAAGTTTTCCCTCAATTATGAAACCAAGGTTATCGAACCAGGAGGAGCAAGGAAACAACTCCAAGGCGTTGCTAGCAACTTGGAAGCCTGCACAACACAAACTCAAGACTTTTCCCCCAACTTACAGTGAGGTTGTCAATATCACTGGTTTGCTGAAAACAAAGGATTAAACATATGGTGTGGAAGGTAATGGTTGCTTGAAGAAAGTAAACAGTAACAGTAGATGATGTAACAATGGTAAAGATTGGATCGGGCTCCACAGTTCACTAGAGGTGTTCTCCTTAAGATAAATAACATAACATGTTGGGTAAACAAATTACAGCGGGGCAATTGACAGGAACTGAGAAAGGCATAACAATGCAAATACTAGACATTCAAGATCCTATAAGATTTGATTGGGCATTACAATAATATACATGTGTGTAAAGTTATCTATGACTAGTAATCCACCTTCAGGTTATCATCTGAGCCCCCTCCAGTATTAAGTTGCAAGCAACGGATAACTGCATTAAGCAATGTGTGTAAAGTAAACAATACAATTGTTTCATGAACAAAAGATTGTTGTTTTCTCCCTAGTGGAAACAACACATCTACAACCTTAGAGATTTCTGTCACTTTTCCAGATTCAGTAGAGGCATTGATACGTCGGAAACGTATCTATAATTTTTGATGTTCCATGCTTATTTAGTATCTACTTTGCTTTGCTTTTTCTACACTTTGAGGTGTTTTTATATGTTTTCTGGTACTAACCTATTAACAAGATGCCATAGTGTCAGTTGCCTGTTTTCTTCTGTTTTTGGTTCCAGAAAGGCAAAAAAACAATATTCTCGTAATTGCACGGGACAAAATCCAAAGTCTATATTTTACCATGGGGAACAGAGCTAGAAGACGAGACGGAGGAGGGCCTTGGGGGGCCACACCCCCTGGACGCGCGAGTGGGCCCACCCCGCGCCTGCGGGGTATGATACGTCAAAAACGTATCTACTTTCTCGAACACTTTGCTATTGTTTTTCCTCTATTTTGTGATTTGGATACAACTAACACGGACTGATGCTGTTTTCAGCAGAATTATCTTGGTGTCTTGTTTTTGTGCAGAAAATGAACTATCAGGAAAAATCCCGAAAAATATGCCAAAAATTATATTTCACCAGAAGATCCACGGAGCCAGAAGGGGAGACAGAAGGGAGGCCTAGGGGGCCTAGACCCACCCCAGGCGCGGGCCCACTGACCCTGCACCTGGGAGAGGTTTGGCCACCCCAGGCAGCTTCTCGGCCTCCCTTCGCGTCTATAAGTTGCCTTCTGACCTAAAAAAGAGGGGGGGTCGATAGTTTTCCAGAAAGAGTTCCGCTCCGCCGCCGCCACCAGAAACCAAGATTCGAATCCAGAAACTCCGTTCTGGCATCCTGCCGGGATGGGGAATTTGGAGAGGATCATTGCCATCGTCATCACCAACGCATCTTCATCAACCACCGATGTTTCCCTCATCCATGAGTGAGTAATCCCGATGTAGGCTTGGGGATGGTAGGGATTGGATGAGTTCTATCATGTAATCGAATAAGATCTATTAGGGGCATAGTGCCTAGTATCTCTATTAGTGCTATTTGACTTTGTTGCAACTTCGTGTGCTTAATGCTTGTCACTAGGGACCGAGTGCCATGATCTCAGATCTGAACTTATTATTGAATCATTATGATAGTATTGTTTATGATCTTATCTGCAAGTTGTGTACACATATCATTGTCCGGATCCACAGGCCCCAAAGTGACAATAATTGGGACAACCGGAGGGGATGGCTGTGGTGTGAGGATCACATGTGTTCATGAAGTGTGAGGCTCGTCCATGCAACGCCCTTCCATCCATCCCTATGCCTACCGCACTCGAATCCCATTTGCATCACATCTTTACTATTGCTACTGTTCACTATTGTCCTTTATTCTTTATTCTTTGTTGCTTTCTTTGTTGCTACTACAACTCTTGATAAATTTCTAGGAGCAAGAACTATTTCCAGGTGCAGCTGAACTGACAACTGAGTTGTTAAGGCTTGCAAGTATTCTTTGGCTCCCCTTGTGTCAAATCAATAAATTGGGTAATACTACACATGAAGACTGTTGTGATCCCCTATACTTGTGGGTCATCAGGGTGCAGCCACCTCGGGCACCCCCTCGGCCTCCCTCTTCGCCTATAAGAAGCCCCCGATGCCTAAACCCTAAGTACCCGATCTATATTCCACAAAACCGTTTGTAGCCGCCACCACCATCGTCCCTAGATCGGGGGGATCTGAAATTCCCGGCACCTGCCGCAGGGAAGATCATCCCGGAGGCCTTCTTCTTCATCATGCCAGCCTCCGGTATGAAGCGTGAGTAGTTCCACCTTGGACTACGGGTCAATCTAGTAGCTAGATGGTTGTATATCCTCCTTTGTGCTTTCATGTCTAGATCTTGTGAGCTTCCTTCGTGATCAAGATCTCATCTATTTGTAATCATGCATGTTGTGTTTGAGGGGATCCGATGGATATGAGATTACTATGTTATATTGATTAATGGTTTTGTCTTATTGATTCTATCATGTCTATGTTGTTTGTGATCTTGCATGCTCTCCGTTGTTAGTAGCTATCTTGACCAAGTAGTTGCTAGTGACTCCAAGAGGGGGTATTTATGCTCGATAGTGGGTTCATGCCTCTATTTAATCTAAGGGAAGTGACAGAAATATCTAAGGTTGTAGATTTGGTGTTGCCACTAGGGAGAAAAAAACGTCTCTTGTTCATGGAACAAGTGGATTATTTACCTTACACACTTTGCTTGAAGCAGTTGTCTATTGCTGGCAACTTAATACTGAAGGGGGTTCGGATGATAACACAAAGGTGTAATTCTAGTCATAGATGCAGTTGGATGACGGTCTATGTATTTTGTTGTATTGCCCAATCGAATCTCATAGGATCATGATGTATAGTATTGCATTGTTATCCCTTGCTCAGTCCTGTCAATTGCCCTGCTGTAATTTGTTTACCCAACATGCCATGTTTTTTTATCTAAGGAGAACACCTCTAGTGAATTATGGACCCCGGTCCAATATTTACCATTGATACATCTTCCAATGTTACTGTTTACTTTCTGTAAACCACTATTACCTTCCACACCATACAGTTAATACTTTGTTATAGCAACCAGTGAGATTGACAACCTCACTGTTCATTGGGGCAAAGTCTTGAGTTTGTGTTGTGCAGGTCTCCAAGTTGGTTGCAACACCTTTCAGATGTTTCCTTCCTCCTAATGGTTCGATAACCTCGGTTTCTTACTGAGGGAAGAGTTACTGCAGTGCTCTTCACACCTTTCTCTTGGGGGTTCCCGATGAAGTTCAGGCACCATCAGGCATGAACCCACTATCGAGCATAAATACTCCCTCTTAGAGTCACTAGCATATACTTGGCCAAGATAGCTACTAGAAACGAAGAGCATGCAAGATCTCAAACAACATAGACATGATAGAATCAATAATCATAAGACATGATAGAATCACTAATCAATCTGAAATAGTATATCAATATCCATCGGATCCCTGCAAACACAACAATCATGATTACAAATAGATGATCTTGATCATGAACGGAGCTCACAAGATCTAAACATGATAGCATAAAGGAGGAGAAAAAACCATCTAGCTACTGTATGGACCCATAGTCCAAGGGTGAACTACTCACCCATCATACCGAAGGCTGGCATCGTGATGAAGAAGGCCTCTGGGATGATCTCTCCCCTCCGGCAGGATGCCAGGAAGAGCTTCAGATCCCCCCGATCTAGGGACGATGGTGGCGACGGCTATAGACTTTTTCGTGGAGATCTGATCGGGTACTAAGGGTTTTGGCATGGGGGTGTTTATATAGGCGAAGAGGCGAGGCAGGAGGGCGGCCAGGGGGCCCATACCCTTCCCAGGCAAGGCCCAAGGTGGGCCCGTGCGTGGGGGAGGGGGTGTGGCTCCCCTCCGGTCGCCCTTCGATCTCTGTGTTTGGTCTGGTGAAATATTGACTTTGGCTTTTGTCCCATCCAATTCCGAGAATATTTCCTTACTAGCTTTTCTGAAACCAAAAATAGCAGAAAACAGGAAACTGAAACTATGGCATCTTGTTAATAGGTTAGTCCTAGAAAATGTATAAAAATACCTTAGAGTATAGACAAAGCATAGCAAAGTTGATACTAAACAAGCTTGGAACATCAAAAATTATAGATACATTTACGACGTATCATGGTTCAAATATATTGACCATCACATTAAACTAATAGGACAAGAAAGCATTAAACAATTGTGCCTACTATGAAATGAGAAATATAACAATGTGTGTGGCTTATAATTTTAGAAATATAAACTAGCCAGGTCATTTCAACAAATATATATAGAAGAATAAACCAGGGAATGGCATGCAGTTACCATCGTAGCTAAGAATAAATGATAAATAAATTATATGACATCATGCGAGAACTTGTAGAGTAGGAATGCCAACCATAAATGAACTAAATAGTAGAGGATAGTTATGTCGTTGCTTAGGACGAACCAGAACTAGATACAAAATATAATGACGTCGCTTGTGAACCTGCAGAACAGGAAAAGCAAGCATTAGACAAGTTTGCCTACAATGAAATGAGCAATCAAACAAAGTGTTTATTAGAATTTCTACATATATAAACTAGCCAGGTCATTTTAACAAATATATATGGAATTAGTTGTATATCCTGGAAAGCAAGAGACGTTGGTTAACTCATAATTTGCGGTGAGCTACACAATGGCATGTAGTTACTATCATACCTAAGAATGAACCAAATAGAAATTATAATGGCATCATACCATAACTTGTAGAGCAGGAACGCGAACCACGAATGAACTACATGGTAGAGGATAGTTATGTTGTTTCTTAGGATGAACCATCACCAGATTAGAAATATAATGGCATCTCTTATGAACCAGTAGAACAAGATAAGCAAGCATTAGACAAGTGTGCCTAAAATGAAATGAGAAATCAATCAAAGTGATTTTTAAAATTTCATAAATATAAACTTTCTAGGTCATTTCAATAAATATATATGGAAGCAGTTGTTTATCCTGAAATGCAAGAGACATTAGGTGACTCAGAATTTGCGGTGAGCTACGCAATGGGCATGCAGTTACTATCATAGCTAGGAATCAACCGAATAGAAATTATAATGGCATCATAAGATAACTCGTAGAGCGGGAAAGCAAACCACAAATGAACTATATATACAGTAGAGGATAGCTATGTCCATGCTTACACTACAAGAAATGTTTCAACCTATGACCTTTTGATAGTGATTGTGGAAAAAAATCATCATAGATTTATGACAATTTCGCACCAAATTGCCCCAAGCCATTTGGAAGGGACAAAACCTTATTAAACTATGACGATATCACTCAAAAACATCGTAATTTCTATGGATGAAATTGTCATAATCGTTAGGCAGACCGAGATATAAGACAAGGACAATATCAAGCGTTGGATGTAAACAGGATGAACGGATGAGATGATGATTTGAATAAATCTGTTATGAATCGATGACCAGGAACCCATTGCATGCACACCTCGCACCCTTCTCTAACACTAAGCCCTATCTCTCCCCCACCGCCACACTGCGCCCATCTCCGCTCGCCCCCTTCTCCACCCCGACCTGCTTCCTTGTTCCTGAGCCACCCCGAGTCCCGACTCTCTCGATGAGATGCCCCAGATCTCAACGCGGTCAAGCTTAATCGAGGATGCCGGCTCTCTCTTCCCGACTCTCTTCCCCCGGCGTTAGATCCTTATTCCGAGCCACCCCGACTCTCTCGATACCGTCGACGCAACCCATCCCTAGCTAGATCCTCAAACCTTCTCCTACTACCACCTCTCCCTCGTGGCCCAATATGCCGAGTTGTACGTCGTCGGCGCTGGCGACGGTGCGTGTTTTGGGATGTACCAGTTCAAGGGGCCGCCTCCCCTACCCATAGAATCGTCAACATCATCGTCTAGGCTGCAGGCTCCCTCTCGTCTCATCCACCGTGGGCTCTCGCGTCGTGGCGCTCGCCATGGGCTCCTCGTAGCCGCTGAACTCCGATGGCGCCTCCATGTTCATCCCCATGTCGCGGAAGTTGTAGGCCGATGAGATCATCATCGTTCGCCTCTTCAACGACATTGTATATTCCATGGAGTTCCATTGGATCAAGGACGGGACTGACGGGAGGTGGAGCACCGCAAGGATCTGCTGTCTCCGACCGCAGCTACGGGGATCTGGTGTCTCCGACCGCAACTATGGAGGGACAATGTTGTAGCATCCAGAACGGGACACAGTGAAATGCTGAGGCTCGCGCGAGAAGAGAAACATCTACTCCAAGAACCTCCACGAAGGTAATCTACTGCAATGTTGTGAGAATCTTCTAGCGGTTCTTATCCTTGGTTTAGACATTGTAACATGTCTGATTTTCGTAAATCGTAGTTCAAAGTTCAATTGAAGACTGCATGTTAGTACAAAGATACCATGTGTTAGTACAAGGATGCCATACTCCGTTGCTCAATTTAATAAATTGATTTTATCTCATCAGAATCTATAGCCTATCACAGTTTGACTCACAGTTTGACTATGTAGACATTTTAATTTCTTGCTTACACTGAAATCCCTCTTTGTCACAGGAGGAACCAGAAACTAAATTCACTAGAGACACTCCTGGGCTCTATGCAATTGATGTGCTTATTTTATTTGTCCTATTTGTCTTCCAGGACACTCTTAGGTATCAGTGACCTCTGTTGTGCATCTATTTTAGTGGGAACTTGTGCTCTGTACCTCGATTAGCATTTGATTACCTCTATACAGTACATACTGTTTGCTATGGACTATGATGCTTCAATTTTGTATATGGACCCCAATGCACATGATATCAGGTGATTACGATATACAAAGGCAGCTTATTATGTTATTGTGGTGAAAATACAGTAATTCTATCTCTATAAGTGAGTATTATGCATTTTTTGACTAAATCAAACATTTCATTCTGTCAGTAGCTAATGGTGATAGTTGGTGGTGGTTGTACTAGGAGCATTTTTAGCTCAACTCGTATCATCCGTTACTAAATGTAAATTGTTACTTTCACTTCAACAAATCTCCAAAGATATATCAACACATTCCTGCAGAAACGTGAGGGGCGTCATCTAGTTATTTCTATGATTGTAAATTTCATGTGTTGTGGTTGAGCTATTGCAGGTACATTGTTCTAGATTACTATATGACACATGAGGTTGCATATATAGTTGTTAAGATTGTACTGAAAAGAGTTGTAATTGTTCCTAATATTGGTTGCATTGTAATTATTTTAGACAGTTCACCGTAATTTATGCACCTTTTGTTTGTAGGACTCCAAGCACACAATTCTCATGTTTATAATGTTCTAGCTCATTAATGTTAGTTAATAGAAGTAATACTTAATGTTAAAAAATGATTACTTATTAAGTCTCTTTTGCTATGTTTCATTGTGTGTGATTCTAGTCCTGCCTTTTGAGTTAGCTTTCTTTCCCGCAGATTTTACCAAACGATTCAGCAAGCGTTCTACTCTTTTGGCTCCATGCCGTGCTCCTAGGGCAGAAATACCCTAGGTCGCCACCACTTCCATGGCACCGCGCACTAGAAGGTTGTGCTCACCTGCCTCTAGCCCTTTGTTGAGTGCCTTGATGTCTCCCTCGACCTCTACAACCAGTGATCCTGGTGAGTACTTCTATCCTACCTACAACCAGGGATCTGCAACGTTCGGAGAATTATGTGTTTAGCTAATGTTTGTGAGGTTCATGTCATGGTTGTATTAATTCTATATTGTTTGTGTAACTTCCAATACAGTTCATAGAGTCCCAGTACATACCAAGGAGGCATGCAACGACTATAAAAAAATGATTCTACAAATGCAATCAAGTGCTGCAATAGAATAAATGATAAGATCCTACAAACGAATCGAGTTAAGTTCACTTGCTAAGATATCTGATTTCAATGTGGATATTCCTGTACTTTTCCAATTAGTATATTTAGTTCACCGCTATTAACTAAGACACATCTAAAAAAATTTATACGATATGAAGTAGATTGAATAGACTTCTAGTATCAGAGGTTAATGCACTATCCAAAGAAGAATATATGGTTTGTCAAGAAATATAAAAAGCCTCTCTTGTATTTCAAAGCTCCTCTGAGTAGTATTACCTATGTGGTAGACCTGTCTAAGTAATAAATGGTTCATATGAAGCTTCTATGTCTACTGCTAACTGTTAATTTTTCTGAAATCCCTTTAGAACTGCATGGAAATCCCTCGCTAGTTTTGCATCGGCAATCTTTTTTTATCCTGTAGTTTAATACATGGTCTGAAATACTTTGCATAGATAGTAAACCACCAGCACGCATGTCCTATATGGCTTTATCTGTTGCGACACTCCTGTTATCTTTTCCTTTTAGTCATATATAGGGTTCCTTCAAGCCCGTCGTTGAGCGCCTGCCGTTTTCCTGGACCCCTAGAACAAGGGATCTGCTGTGAGTAATCTTGTCATGCCTACTAACCTCTCTTCCCACAGATAGTTTGGCGTTGAAGTGGTGTTTGCAATGATAATGAAATTGGTTTTTCTGTATTACTTGCACTATTAACTGTCCTTAGAAAACCTAATGCATTCCAATTAGTGTCGCCCTAGCTTTTACTACTTCCTCCTACCAAATTAGTTGACTCAAATTTGTAAGATACAGATGTATCTAATGCTAAATCATGTCTAGATAAAATCGAATTTAGACAAATCTAAGTTAACTAATTTGGGTCGGAGGGACTAGTAAATGTTGGTAGATATGGACAATGCATAGTAGTATACGATGGATTTTTCCCAAGATACACACACATTAAATGGTGGAGAATATACACATAGATTTTTGCAGCACACACACCTGTGCTTTTATCCTTATATTCCACACTTCTCACTTAACTTAGCTGATTACAAGGCTTTATATAGCACTCGCACACATGGTCACGGCACTAACCAACTTGATCGCTTATCTCTCCCTAGCTAATCTGCATGCACACACACGTTTTACACTTGAGCAGCTCTACTCAGCGGCCACACAACCTGGCCATTCGATCTTATCTCTAATAAATACTTGACCAATGTAGTACAAGCATTCAACATCTTTACTACATACACTAAACACCTGATCACTAAACACTTGCATACACCCACCTCCTGATTTGCATCAAATGTTTCATTAGCTTTTTTTTATAGAGGTTCACATGACTCTAAATCGAGATCCTTTTTATCTTTTGTCATGTTTGTAGTTCTATTTCATGAATATCATACTTGCTATGTCCTCTGGCTAGGACTCGATGAAGTAGGATCTCAATCCTGTCACTATCTTGATTGTTCATGTCTACCTTTTTTCTCTTACCTTGGGCTGTTTTATTTACCTCGAGCACCTTATTCCTTATTTTCAAGGATTGATGCACTTGGTTCACAAGATTTACTGTCTCTTACTGCTATTAGTGGATTGGCAAATTTTTTGGTAATATTAAACTATCTGCCTGCCTAGAGACTTATGCAAGAATAGTATAATCAGTTTGACAATCTTAAATCTATATTGAACTTTCTGTAATATTGAACTATCTACATGCCTGTTTGATAATCTTAAATCTCTCTATATAGGAAATCTTGTTTCACCAAGTCTAATTCTGCATGTTCTTCATTTTTACGATAGCCATCAGTATATATTGTTTCTAGAATGTTTCTGAAGTTTTGGAAGCAGGTTTGCTTCAGTTTATCTGTTCCTAATTGTAGTATCAAAACTGAGTTTTTTCTTCAAATTACAGGGTGTTTATCTAAATATCTCATCGAGGCCTACTCATACCTAATTGCCTTTTTGTTGGAATGCTTGTAGATGATACAACCGATCTTTTTCACAACACATAAGGTGATTATCTGGATATATAAGTTATTATGGTGTACTAACCTGATGTTGCATGTATCTTCAGGTATCTGAGCTGTTCTAAAAGAATGTAATATTGTCCATTTAATGTTATATTCTCTTAGTCATGCTTTAATGGCAGGCTGCATCTTGAATATATTTTCGTTCCTATTTATAATTGTTGGCACATATTCCCTTATTGCATATATCATCTCTTTTACAATCTACAGGTACTGGCTGAATAAGTTAGAGAAAGAGGAAGCGTGAAGATGTTCCGAAAAATCAAAACGTAGCTAGCTTTTATACTTTCTAAACATTTTATTGTATTTTGGTAGCTCCACCTAATGTGAACTATGTATGATTGTAATGTTTCCAATGTTATCTAAAATATTATTCGTGAATGTGCTCTGTTTGAATCAAAATAATTTTGTGTATTCTGTTGGTCTTGATTAAATTATTAGCTGTTTAATTACTATGAAAACATGAGAAAATGGACACCCACAAGTGGGAACCTATGAATTGTGCGAACTGACAAGCGAGACCCATCTTACTGGTGGGACCAACCCAAATTAAGAAGGATGGAAGTAAAACTCTGTCCAAATAAAAGGCCAACGCAAAGAAAATAAAAATGTCAAAATGTTAGGCTTCGCCCATGTACACTAGTAGAAAACTAGCCAAAGGATTTGACCTTTAGTACCGGTTTCTTAAGAACCGGTACTAAAGGCTGCATTAGTACCGGTTTAACTGTTAAGGTCGTCGGCAAACCTTAGTACCGGTTTGTTTAGGATGTATAGTACCGGTTCCTATTACGAACCGGTACGAAAAGGTTTCGCACCAAATTTGAGGCGGAGGTGGGGCCAGCGCTACACCTTTAGTATCAGTTCACATAAAGAACCAGTACTAAAGGGTCTCCAGATCTATTTCTTCACGCGAGCCATCCGAGCCAGCTCCATTTTTGCTTCTCCTCTCACATTTCCAAATATTTCCCTCCTCTCACACTCCAACAAATCTCCATTTCTCTCCACCATTTTGTCAAGATTGACGGCACCGGTCATCTATCCAAGGGTTAGCAATATCGTCCTAATTTAGCTCATTTCTTTGCTAGTCTAACTTGTATCATTTTTCTAGTGCTAGCAAGGTGTTCGATGAAATGCCTAAGTTAGGGATTTCATTCTTTTTATATGCAATTTGAGCTCAAATTGAATTATGATTATTTGGTTTTAGTATCGTCCCCGTCCTCATCGCCGTCGATCGCCACCGTCGTCCCCTAGCCGGCACCACCTCGGTGAGTCTCTTTTTTTTATAAAAAAACTTAGTTTTATGTGATGATAAACTTGAATATTAATTAATTTGGTCACTCATATATTCATGATGTTGTGTAATTAATGATTTTTGATATACTTATATAATGCAGATGAATCGACAATAGATGTACGATGACCGATGCCATCCCGAGTTCATTACTGGCATGCATTATTTTCTCAACGTAGCTGAGGCAAACGGGCGGTCAAATGGTTTCATTTGTTGTCCATGTAGTTCCTGTAAGAATACGAAGTATTACTCTACTTCAAAAACCCTTCACGTCCACCTGCTTGAGAACGGTTTCATGCCCGGCTATAATTATTGGACCAAGCATGGAGAAAGAGGGGTTATAATGAAAGACAACGAAGAAGAGGATAATGACAACTATCCTATGTTCACTGAAGACGATGATAGTAGAATGGGGGAAACGAATCTAAAGAAGAGCCCATTTTATATGAGCCCATTTTTATGAGCCCGATGATGATTTGGGTCGGGCCATTCTTGATGCGAAGATAAACTACGGAAGTGAAAAGGAGAGGTTGAAGTTGGAGAAAATGTGTAGCGACCTTGGATCAATAAAGATCCTAAGTCCCTGTGATTTACATGCTAGTCCCTGGATCAATAGCTAGCACTCACAGTCAATGAATATCATGTAAAACACAAATTCATTATTATACAGAGAATCGAGAGTATGAATTTATTACAAATTTGCTTAGCATTAAGCTAGCTCAATTATCAGCGGAAACATAAAGCAGCAGGCTTGTCGAGTGTAGGCTCGCGATCCCTACGCACCTTTCAATCTTCGGATTCTGCACATAAGACGTGCAGCCAACAAGTTGGGTCAATACTTTGAATGTATTGGCAAATTACACCAAGGAAAAGAAAAGACTAACTCTACATGCAAGGCTAGTTTAGGCTGTGGAGTTTATTTGCTCAAGGCTAGTTTTCTTAAGTATGGGGAAGAAGAGAAGATTTCCCTACTTTGTAAACTTTTGTTTAAGTAATATATGGTCAAATGGCACACGAGGATATTACTCACCAAGTGTCCAACAACCTAACACTTGGATATTACTCACCAAGTTCCCAAAACCCTCCCAATAGCGATATGACTCACGCCTTGGGTTTTTAGAAAACTTTAAGTTTTGAAGGAGAGAGAGGAAGATCCTTCAGAGGCTCCATCCTTCAGATGCTCAAGTGTTTTTTTCCGTGAACTCGGCTGATCGATCAGATTGTAATACTCTCGAGAGTTTGTGCACTTTACCCACAATCCTCGATCAAGTCCTTTTACAGACAAGACCATGGCGAGGCTTTCCCTTAGTAGCCCCTCTACCTTCTGGATCCAACCGTGCCAAGAACCTCCAAATGTTGGTACCCAGGTGAGGTTTCCCACTAAGTACTAGGACAAGACAGAGCCCATATGTATTGTGGTTGCACTGGAATCTTCTAAATTCTGAAACATGGCAGACTTCTTTGATTCTTGGGCGGCTGTCCTCCACCAAAATCTCACTCGTTGTCCCGACAACCATTCCGCCTAGAAGAAAACTTAGTTTTATTTTGAAGTGGATTTGAGAAGAAAAGTTTGCTCAAGAGAGCCTTTATACTTAGAAAAATTCATTGTCTGTTGAACCCCCCAACGATACTTTATATATAGCATAGCAAGCAATACTTAGCAAAAAAGCGGAACCTATTAGGAGGGGAAATCCTAAGCATAGAGCTACTCATGGCTTACTACAAATTCATCGCACTTGCAAAATAATACTAAGGAAAAATCCTACTAGAACATCCTACACATGCATACTACAGAATTTTGAAGATCACATGCATAGAATCAAAACTGGAACAATAGTTATGAACAAGTGGTGTAACTTGCCTTGCTCCGAGCAGCACTCTACACAATGGTACTCCTCGGCGCACTCCGAACAATCTAACAAAACACACACATAAATCCAATCACAACTTGCACAAATTAATGCCACAGAGATAATATGCATGCATGCAACATGGTGATTATGCAAGTATGTTTCTTTTGGGTTTTCTAACGTGTTGAGGATATTTCTAATATTAATCTCCCACAGATCTTAATTAATTTGGATTATAATTTTAATTTTTAGGCTCATAGGAAGATCCAATCATCTAATCAGCCCCGAATCAGATCTAACAATCTTAAGCAAGGTTTTATAATTTTGTTCAGTAGGTACTGTAAAAACAAAGTCAACGCAACAAGAATCAACTAAAAACGGTGTTTTAATTATTTTTCTATGAATTAAACACTCCAATATAGAGATTAAATTGTACACAGAAAAACCTACTGCAAACTTGTAATATTATTACAGATCTGTGTTCTACACAATTTTGTGAATCCAACGAAATATTATACGCAAAATTTGGCCAAACCGTTGATTTTTTATGAATTTCGCAAGTTTAGGTATAATCTGCCAAATCACAAACTAACCCTATTAGAATCGCGACAAGTGGTGGCCCCGGATTGGCCCAGTTAAGCGACGCGGGCTGACACGGCGCTGACGCGGTCGTTCCATGCGGCGTAATGCTACTCGCCGATACCCCTTCGTTCGGACATCTAATCTGAGCCGTAGATCGTTGATCTAGCGGTCGGGGAAAGGGGTGGCGGCTTACTGCGGTGGCGACGATGGCGAGGGTAGGCAGACGGCGGCGGCGCTATCGGGCGGTGGTTCTCGGTGGCATCCGGTGGCTTCCCGAGGCAGTGGAGAAGATGACTGCGTGTGGCTCCTCCTTGCGGTCCTGTTCGCGAGATCGGCCTCGACCTTCCCTTCCTCGTCCAGCCGCACTGCTCCGCCGATCCCGCGAACTCCGGTGATGCGTCAGCGAGCAATCAGGTGTGATCTAGCGCTCTATAGAAGGGGAAAATAGGTCAGGGGAAACCGGTGAAGCACAGGGTAGACAACCAACAGCGAAAGAGGGTTCGGGGTGGCGCAATCGTCGGAACTTCAACCTTCCCGAGCGCGGTGACGACGAGGAGAAACGACAGCGGTTCGGTGCGGGTTGAGCTAGGGTTTTTTTCGAAGAAAACCAACGAGAGGTTCGGCTATTTATAATCCAAAGACTTGGGGGAGGGGGCGGTCGAATCCGTTGGGATTTGGGATATCCCGACGCGGCAGGACGCTGTGCTCGCCGCGGTATCCGGGAGGAAGACGACGGGGTGGGGCCCGGATGTCGGTGTCTGCATGCTTTCATGAGCTCTTATTTGGCGGGTCAGTGGGCTGGCGGAGGCCGCTGGTAGGTTTAGGCGACGCGCATGCGCTGGTGGGCTGGCGCAGTCGGCCCATCTAGGTTAGGCCGTTGTCTTTTTTTTATTCTTTATTTTTTTTCCATTTTTCTATTTTACTAAAACTTCAATAACTTTTGCATAGTAAACTCAAATTCAGTAAAACCAGTTTCTAAATTTTTGTAAAAATGAGGTGGTCATCTTAGAGCCAGAGAACATTATTTTTGTATATTTTTAGAAGGGTCAAGCAAGATTACTTCATTAATGCTCACAGAGAGGGATTATTTTTATTAGGGTTTTGTTAGGGTTTGATGGTAGGGTTTTGATGCAACTTAAATTTGTAGGATGCAAAGATGCAAGAATGATGCATGCTTCTAGTAACATATTAATATGAAATCTAGGATCTTACAAACCTACCCCCCTTAAGAAGAATCTTATCCCTGAGATTCAGATTGGCTAGCAAATAGGTTTGGGTGCTCTGCCTTCAAATCTTCTTCACGTTCCCACGTGGCTTCTTCCTCGGAGTGGTGGTTCCATTGGACTTTGCAAAATCTGATAGTCTTGATGGGGGTAATCCTTTCGGCTGTTTCCAATATTTTGATGGGCTTTTCCTCATAAGTAAGGTCATTTTCCAATTTAACCTCATCTAGGGGAATGATATCCCTTAACAGCGTTTTGGCCATTTCTGGGTGGCACTTCTTTAGTTGTGATACATGAAACACATCATGAACAGTCAGTCCTTCTGGTAACTCCAACTAATAAGCAACTTCTCCTCTACGGGCCAGAACCTTATATTGTCCTATGAATCGTGGGGCTAACTTACTCTTGATTCCGAACCTCTTAACTCCTCGTAGTGGTGAAACTCGGAGGTACGCACGGTCCACTATTTTAGAAGCCACATCTATGCGCTTGGAATTAGCATAACTCTTTTGTCAGGATTGAGCTACCTTTAGCCTATCTTCATTCTGCCGTACCTTTTATTCGGCATCCTTGATCAATTCAGGTCCAAAAAGACTATGTTCACCAATTCCACTCCATAACAGCGGAGTTCTACACATCCTGCCATATAGAACTTAAAACGGAGCCATCTTGATACTTGTCTGGTAGCTGTTGTTGTATAAGAACTCAGCATACGGCAAGTTATCATCCCAACTAGACCCATAGTCTAGTGTGCAAGATCTCAACATATCTTCCAGAATCTGGTTCACCCTTTCCGTTTGGCCATCTGTCTGAGGGTGGAAAGTAGTACTGAATTCTAGTCGGGTTCCAAGAGACTCATGTCGCTGTCGCCAAAACTTTGAAGTGAACTGGGTGCCTCTATCTGACACAATTCCCTTGGGAACACCATGCAGGCTCACAATCCTTGACATGTATATCTTGGCAAGCTTAGCACTTGTATATGTGGTCTTTACGGGGATGAAGTGAGCCACTTTGGTAAAGTGGTCCACCACTACCCAGATAGAATCAAATCCTGAACGAGTCCGAGGCAATCCCGTGATAAAATCCATGCCTACCTTGTCCCACTTCCAATCGGGTATAGGTAGTGGTTGCAACAATCGGCCGGTTTCTGATACTAGGCTTTAACTCTATTGCATACGTCACACAGGGAAATATATTCGGCAATTTCTCTTTTTAAATTATTCCACCAAAATCTATCCTTCACATACATATACATCTTCGTGTTACCTGAATGAATTGAGTAAGGTGAATCCTGAGCTTCTTGTAAAATCAACTTCCTGATGTCGGGGTCATTGGGAACGCGCAAACGCTTTCCATACCAAATGGTTCCTTATTCGTCGAGACGAAAATCTTTTGTCTTTCCTTCAATTACTTTGACTCTTATTTCTTCCATCTCTTTATCTCCCTCTTGTGCTTCCTTGATTCTCTCTTGAAAAGTAGACACTATTTCCATAGTCGCTACGTGTCCTTTCGGAACTATTTCTAGTCTGAGGTTAAATTGGAAGTTCCCCTGCGGTAAGTCCATTCACATAAACCTTACGACCTAAGGCATCGGCCACCACATTTGGCTTTTCGGGGTGGTATTGTAAATCCAAATCGTAATCCTTAATCAGTTCTAGCCATCTTCTTTTCCTCATATTCAACTCTTTTTGGGTGAAGATGTACTTCAGACTCTTATGATCTGTGAACACATCACAATGTTTGCCCATGAGGTAGTGTCTCCATACCTTGAGTGCATGTACCACAGATGCAAGTTCCAAATCATGTGTGGGGTAGTTGTGTTCGTGGTTCTTAAGTTGTCGAGAGGCATAGGATACCACCTTTCCATCTTGCATCAGTACACTTCCAAGTCCTTGTCGAGAAGAGTCACAATAGACTTGAAAATCCTTTTGGATATCAGGCAAACACAGAACTGGTGCCGTTACGAGACGTTTCTTCAACTCTTGAAAGCTTGCTTCACATGCCTCGGTCCATAGGAATTTCTTTTCCTTCTTCAACAGTTCTGTCATGGGTTTTTCTATTTTAGAAAAGTTTTCAATGAACCTCCGGTAATATCCTGTGAGGCCCAAGAAACTCCTAATATCTCCCACATTCTTGGGTAACTCCCGTTCCGTTACGGAAGCTACCTTACTAGGATCGACGACAACTCCTTTTGCCGACACAACATGACCAAGGAATCCCACTTCCTTTAACCAGAATTCGCATTTGCTTAATTTGGCATACAACTTGTGTTCTCTTAGTTTCTCCATAATTAGGCGCAGATGCTTCTCATGTTCCTTCGCATCCTTGGAGTATATGAGTATATCATATATGAATACCACAATAAACTTGTCCAAATATTCCTTGAATACCTTGTTCATCATGGTCATGAAGTATACCGGGGCATTGGTTAGACCAAACGACATCACGGTGTACTCATACAATCCGTATCTTGTAGTGAAGGCTGTTTTGGGCACATCCTGTTCTCGAATCTTTAGCTGAAAGTAGCCTGATCGCAATTGATCTTTGAGAACACACTGGCTCCCTTTAACTGATCAAACAGGTCATTGATGTTAGGTAGAGGGTACTTGTTCTTGATCGTCACTTCTTTCAACTAGCGGTAGTCCACAACCAGCCTCTTGGTTTTATCCTTCTATTCCACGAATAGGACAGGTGCTCCCCAAGATGAGGCGCTGGGTTGAATGAATCCCTTGTCCAATTGTTCCCTAAGCTGTTTCTTGAGTTCCTTCAACTCGTCCACATCCATCTTGTATGGTCTCTTAGCTATCGTCCATGTGCCTGGCATCAAGTCAATGAGGAACTCGATATCATGGTCGGGAGGCATCCCCGGTAACTCTTCCGGAAAGACATCCGGGTATTGTTTCACAATGGGTACATCCTCCAAGCTAACACCCTTAAGGGAGTTCACCATGACTTCCTTAAGTGCGAAATTTGACTTGATACGAATCATCTTTCCTTCCGGTGTTGTGAGCATGACAGTCCTTTTGGCACAATCTATGACTCCTTCATATTCGGTCATCCAGTTCATGCCCAAGATTATGTCTAATCCTTGTTACTCCAGAACTACTAGACTTGTGGGAAAGATGTGTGTCCCAATCCTTAGTTCTAATCCCCGGCAACTAGAGTTTGCCACTATTTCTCCTTAGGAGAACTTACCCTTAGGGGAGAATTTATAGTCTCCGTAGGTATCTTGCCTCTATCCACAAATACCCTTGATATGAATGAATGTGATGCACCAGTATCAAAAAGAACAACTGCGGGAATGGAATTGAGCTTGAACTTACCAATTACGGAGTCCGGTGCATCACGCGCATCTTCCATAGAGACATGATTCACCATGGCTTTGACAAACGGATTTGGCTTCTTCCCGTTACCATTGCCATGGTTGTGTCCATTGCCGTTCCCATTGCCATTGCCATTCTTTTTCTCGGGGCAAGTAGTTGCATAGTGTCCTGTCTTGTTGCACTTGAAGCATGTCACCTCACTAAGGTCCTTTCTGTTTCTATTGTTCCCATTGCGGTGCTTATGCCCATTGTGTTTGTGACCACCATGGTGGTGACTGTTATGGTTGTGGCCATTACCATTATACGGTGGTGGTGAGGAAGTGCGCTGCTTCTGGTATGGAACAGAGTGCTTGTGAGAGTTAGACTTCCTTTTGCGGTTCTCTATGCTCTTCCTCTTGGATTCAACCACAATAGCTCTGTCCAAGAGCTCCTGAAAGTTGTCAAATTTCTGAGCCACAAGATGAATAGATATCTCATCATTGAGTCCTCTTAAGAATTCTTCCTGCCTATTGGCATCAGTGGCAACATCATCGGGTGCATAACGGGCTAGCTTGTTGAAAAGCTCACCATACTCGGTGACAGAACGGTGCAGCTGGTGTAAGTCGCGAAACTCGCGCCTTTTCAGAGTCATGACACCAGCAGCCACATGATGAGTGCGGAAAGCTAACTCGAACTGATCCCAAGTGATAGAATAAATATCTGGGTGGGTGACTTGGTAGTTATCCCACCATTCTATAGCAGGTCCTTCAAGCTAAGGCTGGCATAACGCACTTCGCCGCACGACCGCATGGTGTCTAACTTCTTGTTAATTGTGCGGATCCAGTCATACGGAATGATTGGTTCAGCGCTGCTAGTGAAGGTAGGTGGGTTAAACCTCAAAAACTGAGTCAAGCGATCCTGTTGAGGTGGTGGTGGAGGTGGCGGAGGCGGAGGTGGCGCGTTGTTGTTGTTTTGCATGTTCTGAGTGAGTAGTTGGATCAGCTGGTTCTGAGTGGCCAGAAGTTGTGCAATCTCTAGAGGGATTTCGGTGTTCACGCGTCTTGGCGGCATCTGTGGGGTTTGTGAAACAAGTTAAGAAATAGACAGAAAGACTAATTAGTAAACTCCTACCCTTATGAAAACACACAAGGAATACAAGGTACACAAGACACAATAGCACAAACTTAACACAGAAATCATCCAAGTTTAACTAAACCAAATATGTCTTGGTATTTATTACAATTGCGAATAACGTTCTACTATGGAATTTAAAGGTGGTCCAACTACTACACATCTTCCACGCCTTCCTCTTCCTCGTCCTCGAACGAGTAGCCTTCCTGCTCTAGGGTTGTCTTGTACAGCTCCATCTCCTTTGTGGTGGCTTCAAGCTTCTCTTGGAGGTTCTTTATCTCATCCTGCAGCTTCTTGGTAGTGGCTTCTAGCTGCTCCTGAATTCCCTCCTTCTCGCCTTGTAGTTCCTCCACTAGACTTGACTTCTTTGCGGCTTCAAGTTGCTTTTCCAAGTCCCTCTTGGAAGCACGCACATCATTGATTATCTTGCAAAGGCCTTCGGTTTGCACTTCAGTTCCCTCGATATCCTACTTGAGTTCCCTAATCATCTTGTTTTTATTTATCACCCTCTTATCTTGGTTAGATGTAACATCCCAAAAATATTAAACTAGAATCATCAAACTCTAATCTTCAAAATTAGGGTTAATAAAAACTTTTCTAAATAAAAATATAAAAGCATGCATGTGTGTATGCATCCCATTTTGAATTCTCTTGAATTGCCTTGTTTATGTGTTTCTTTGCTTGTAAAAGGATTCTTAGGTGAAATAAACATCATCTAAACAATCCCCACACTTTTCCCCAAGACAAATAATTCAAAACAAACAAAATGAGTGAATGGTCATTTTGACCAATTTAACTCCCATGCCTATTTTGGCTGTCTCAAACTTTCAGAACTTAACAGAAACTTGTTTGGATCTTTGCACCCCTTGATAGTACTCATAACAAAGTATCAATGCCCACTTTGTGATCATCCAGAAACAATCAAATGCATAGTTTAAAGGACAGTTTAAAATTGAATCTATATCATATGGGAAGATCCCACTTTCTCAAAAACCACTCAAACAAGCTCAACTTTGAAAACCCAAGCATCTGCAGACTCACCAGCACCAACCTAGCACACCCACCAAAAATCTTTTCAAAATTCAAAACTTGAATTCTTGCGGCCATTTCATCAAACACCTTGCAGATACAAATCAAAAAAAATCTAAACACTATTTGGAGCAGTGATTTGAGCCTAACTTGTTCCCTCTCTGGACACCACTAGCCTTAGTAGATCATCTAACAACCTAAACTAATCTCTAGCAGTACTGTAAGCTAGCCATTGTCATCAATGGTGAGCAGGCCGAGTGCACCCTTGCCACCCACATGTCGACAACGAGCTAGGAGAAGCACCAAGCCTAGCCAACATGTCTGGGAGCAAGCTAACACCCCACCACTCATCCGCTAGCCGAACCTTGACAGCCCTCGACCACACAATGCATTCCATGCCAAGCTCGCCAGCAAACATGCCGAGAGCGCGCCACGCTCAACAGACGCCCACAGACCGCGTGCCACCCTCGCCGCGTGCATACGTGATCACCACCGTCCTAGCAACCCCGCAGACACGCTCGTTCGCCGCCGCGCGGACCACGCACGCTATGCGCCATAAAAACTTCCGTCGGGCACGCGCAGAGCACCGCCGCGTTCCGACCAATCCGCACCACCCCACACCTCGCCACCACGTCGTTGAGCTTCGTCAGGGAGCACAGCACCTCCCCCTACCGTCGCCCACGCCGATAGCGCTCTGTGAAGCTAGTGTTGGGGATATGCTATATGGGTATCCTCATAGCATGTCTCTTATCCGACTAACCCGGGTGGCCCATAGTCGGTAGCATGGCCTATGGCTCATGGCCCAGCTTAGGTGGAACTAAGGAGACCCATGCCGGATAAAGGACGGCTACGGTGGAGTCACCAGCGTACCCGGAGCCTTGGAGTGCAAGATACACAAGACTAGTAATAGACGGTGTAGGACTCTGTAACCTGTCCGGCTAGGACTTTTCCCTGTAACCCTAGGACCTGATGACTATATAAGCCGGGCCTATGGGAGCCTTTAGGGCACAACTTAGTATCGTTTTACACACACCTCGCACAACGAACCTATCTCCGTAACTCGGCGTATTGCCACTATAGTGATTTATAGCAGGAGTAGGATTCCGCCGCCGTTGTGGGATCTGAACCTGGGTAAGCTGTGTTACCTCGTACCCGTCAACCGTCCGCCTTACCCCACGTCTCTAAACACGCACTGTGAGGACCCTTCCATGGCGTACTCGTCGGCAATACCACGACAGTTGGCGCCCACCATGGGGCAAGAGGCGCTTCAGGCTCTTCAGCGGGCGAGGACCAAGATCTTCGCAGGAATCAGCGAAACCGTAGCCATTGGTCGTGTTCTCTTCTCCGTTAACGTTCCGATCGTCCCCCGACGAGTTCTGGATCCCGGCGAAGATGAACCCTACGCGGTGTTCGATAGTTCCTATCAGAGACATCCACCTCTTCATCGGTGAAACCGACTCGGGCACTAGTTCCCTGGGAGTCGGAGGAGCATCAGGACCCGCACGGACCGCCTACGGGCAGGATACGTTCGCGGAAGGATCGATGTCGGATCTCTCTTCGGGGTTTGCCGGCAAAGATCGTAAAGCATTAAGACCCGCACGGACCGCCTACGGGCAGGATACGTTCGCGGAAGGATCGATGTCGGACCTCTCCTCGGAGTTTGCCGGCAAAGATCGGAAAAATTCAAGGCCCACCCAAACCGCCCCTGTGTAGGATATAAAGGTGGAAGATCACTACAAATCCGCTTCGCCTGCAAGGCCCGGACAGCAGAGATCCAATTTTGTCGGCATGGTTACCATCTTCGATCCGGCGCTGCATTCAGAGAGAGGCGAAAACCCCGCGACTACCTTCGCCAGTGGTTCGTGACACGGCCGACCTGGCCAATTACCCCAATGATGATGCCATCTATCACTTTGTGGAAGGACTGGACCGCGGCACGCTCCTCCGACATTCTCTAAGACGGTAACAGGCGTCAGGATGCCTCACCTTCGAAGGCATGGTGAACACCGTCAACAACTACGCGGAGGCTGAAGCGGCAGCTCAGATAGCACTTGCGCTCATTGATGGAGCGCCCCCGATTCAACCACCACCACCGCCTCCGGCCTCCATCGTCGCAGCAGTGCCACCACCTCCAGTCATCGTCGAGGCCGTTGCACCTCCACCGCCCGTCATCGAGGAAGTCCTGGCACCCTCCGACTCTGTCATTGACGTGCTTTATGCTGATTTCAGTGCAGATTCTGAGGAGATAGACTTCAGTCCAGAAGAGCTAGACTCCGCTATGCAGGAGATGGAGGAGGAGTACTCGCGCGACGAACAAGCCAATAACACCGTCATGTCCCGAGGGGTGTTTGTCACCATTGGGACAACGATGGCTGAAGACCAGCCCGGGCAAGCTCCGCCTACGGCGCTGGATAAGGGGAAGGGGCCACTTATTGCTGCTGACAATGATCGCGCAAGAGTCATACCTCCTCCGCCTAATCCAGTGCAGCAGCCGCAGGAACTCGGCACCAGTCCGAGCAACAACAACACCGCAAACTTGCCGCATCCAGCATCTACGTCGGCAGCAGCCCATGTTACTCCAGCTGATAGAGTGATGTACGGCAATCTCCTCGTTGAGCCACTAACTATTGATCATATCCGGAACGTTACTCAGCTTGACGAGAAGCGCCAGCAACTACTGGAGGAAGCGCAAGCAATCGCGGAGCAAGGCGCTAAACTAGATCGAGATCTGGTCAACACGCAGAAGTCCATAGAAAAAGCTAGAGCAATGGAGGCCGAGTACAAGACTTTGCTCCAGCAGCATAAGGCTAAGAAGGCTCCGGCTCGCGTCATCAACGATCCTGGTGCATGGTGCAACCTAGGATGGGATCCCTCGAAGCCGGCACAAGCCAAGCCATACATTGACAGTGAAGGCAAGTAGGTGATGCGCACCCCACTCCTTAACCTCGCCGTCGCCAAGACCCTTCTGGAGCAGGATAGATCGCCTGAGGCAGTAGAACAGGTCTATGACCTAGTGTCCAAGGCGGTAAAGCAGCAGGAAAATGCCACCTCTCAGAGGCTTGAGTCTGACCTAGCGCTCTGCCGATCTAGCCAATACAAACCGCCAAGGGACAGATCTCCTCAGGATGTCAGATCACGGACGGGTTCATTAGAGCGAAGACGGAGGGATGCGTGCAACAGGAAGGATGCTATCCCCATATCCTCCGACCACGGAGAAAGAGCCCAACCTCGCCGCCCATCGCCACCGCCCCGATCCTCCCGACGTCACGAAGACTACAAGGCTCACCATCGTACGGATATGCCCCCACCAAAGCAGTGTGGCATCGTCATCCGCGACAATGCGGAACAGACCCGTCATGAAGGAAAGCACAACGAAAGACACAAGAGCAGGTCGCGCCATGACCCTCTGCGTCCGACAAGCAACCGTGACAGGCGTCGCAGGAGGGTAACTTATTATCATATCTCCACCGGGAGAACTTACTTTTATTGGACACCCAATATTTTCAGTTGGAAACCCATTTCGATCAACAAATGCTTTTGATATGAATGAATGTGATGCCCCAGTATCAAAAAGAACAAGAGATGGAATAGAATTCAGTTTGAACTTACCAGCCATAGTATTGTACTCCTCATAAATCTCTTCCACATTGATTAGGTTCACTTGTCCCTTCTGGAAAAGGGTTGGGCTTGGTGGTTCCTTCAACTTTCTTTTCTGGGCACTCATTTGCATAATGCCCCAACTTCTTACACTTGAAACATTCAACTTGACTGATATCTCTCTTTGCAGGCTGACTACCACTTCCACTTCCACTGTGGTGACTCTTGTGTCCACTCTTGTGGTTCTTGTACTTGTCATTGTCATGACTGTGGTGATGCTTGGTGTCATGATGGCGGTTGTGGCTGTGGGGGTTGTTGTACTTTCCATGTTTGTGGGATCCAGAACTCCCACTATCATCGTGATGGGAACGCTTGTGAGACGATCCCGAGCTGTGCTTGTCAAAGATGTGCTTCCTCTTTTTGCTTTCAATCTGTTTCATCTTGTTCTCCAAGATGGTAGCCTTATCACAAAGTGATTGGTAGGTTGGGACATAGGCAACAGATAGTTGTAGATGCAGTTCATCATTCAGTCCTTCGAGGAATTTCTCCTTCCTCTTGGCATTAGTATCAACTTCATCCGGTGCACAACGCGCCAGATTGTTGAACTCCTCAATATATTCAGCCACGCTGCGGTGACGCTGTTTCAGGTTATGGAACTGCTTCTTCTTCAAATTCATCACTCCGGATGAGATGTGAGCTATACGGAATCCATCCTCAAAGATAGCCCAGGTCACATCCTCAATGGGAGTGGTGATCTGGAAGTTATCCCACCAAGTTGCTATTGGTCCTTCCAACAGATGTGCTGCAAACCTGACCTTCTCCTCGTCGGTGCAGTCGACGGTTACCAAATCCTTGTTCACCGAACGTAGCCAATCATTGGCCACCATTGGATTAGTGGTTCCTGAGAACTTTGCAGGCCCCAGTCTTAGGAATATGGTGAGCATGTCAAATCCTAGTGGATTGTTCGAGTTGTTGTTGCTGTTGTTATTGTTGTTGTTATTCTGATTCTGCATAAAAGTGGTCATCATCTGCATCAGTTGTGGTTGTGCTGTCATCAACTGCTGCATCTCGGGGGTGACATTGTTGTTGTTTGGGTTGGGGTTGGCACGTCGAGGAGGCATCTGTGGTTTTCATAAGGATAAGAATGAGATACCCATAGATGCTTATTATGCACAATACATCACATAGACAATCACGATAACCAAACATCAAAATAACATAGACTTTAAACGACATAAGCAACAAGTTTGGAAATGCAAAACACACCATAGCAAGCCACCCACATGTTGGATGGTAAATGCGACTCAATAATCAAAAGTACGGTTGATGAAAGATAAATGAGTAGACAACACTAGTCCTCTGCATCAATCTCCACATCAACAAGGGTAAGACCTGCATTCTCCATAGCGGTCTTGTATTCCTCAACATTGGTAGTCAAGGCCTCTATCTTGGCCCTAAGAGCCCTCTTCTGTGAGCGAAGCCTCTCGATCACTCCCTGCTGATGCTCGAGCTCGAAGTCCTTGGCCTCCAGCTCTTCCTTCATCTCCCAGATCTTCTTGTTCCGGTCTTGGACTCTCTTCTCCTGGCTCTTGAATTTCTTGTCATGGCTTTCAAACTTGGACTCCATTTCCTTGATTATCTCGTCTTGCTCCGCGAAGAGCTTGTCCTTCTCTCGGAGCTGAACCTGGAGCTCGTCATTGCTAAGCATGACGTTGGTCCTATCAGTATCTCTAGCAGCATCCTCGTACTCAATAGCCTTACCCTCCTCGTTGCGTCTACCGAAGGGGTGAAAGTAAAGACCTCTAAGCTCTCTGGAGTGTCTCCATACCAAGCGCCCAAGTAACTCCTGCATGACTACATCTAGGCCTTTCTCCCTGTCATCATGCATCAGCTTGGAAGTGACGGTATCCGTGGTTGGCTCTGTCTGGCGTCCGGGCTAAGTGACTCTGAAGCCCCAAAGGTCCTTCCTCTCAAACTTGGTGAGGGGAAGCGTCATGATGCTAGGAAGTGGAAGGCTGAGCACGCTAGTGAGCTCAATGAGACGAGTGCCAAAACGAGTTCCCTTGAACTCCTCGGCCGTGTTGATAATAACATTAGGCATCTATTTTTGTAAGATAGAGAAAAGTTAGAATCAACATCAATAGAGAAAATCACAAGACAAAATATCACAAGCATATCTTTTGCAACAATCACACAAGTCATGGCATAAACAAATCCATCACAAGCATCAAAGGTTCAACATAACTTAGACAAATTCACTACTAGGAAACTAGCTATAGATAGACATACCTTCTGTGGCGCATGGTTCTGACCATACGCCACAAAAGTTATCCAGTGGCGCATCCGGAGAAATGCACCACAGAACCACCAAACTTCTGTGGCGCATCCTACGGAGTGATGCGCCACAGAAGTATGGTGGGACCCGCACCAGCGGTTGGACCATGAATATTTTGTGGCGCATCAACCCGTATGCGCCACTGAAGTTTGGTACGACCGTGCTCTGACCAAACTTCTGTGGCGCATAGAGTATTATGCGCCACAGAATATTATATCTTCTATGGCCCATATCGTCGTATGCACCACAGAACAATAATGTGGGCCCCACACTCTAGACACCCATGAACAAGCTTATGTGGCGCATTTGTGCATATGCGCCACAGAAGAACAAACTTCTGTGGCGCATTACTCCAGTATGCGCCACAACATGCTTCGTGTTTCCTTGAACAAACTTCTCTTGTGCTTTTCCCAACTAGTAGTGGAATAGTAGAATATACTAGACAATCTAGTAGATAGACATGTGCAGTGGCATACATCGTTGCAAAATGCACATGCGCATAGCCTTGAACAACGCAAAACAACAATGCCATACATCATTGCAAATACACAAACTGCAACATTGCAAATCCCTTCAAAGAGCTGGTGGGGGCGATGGCGGTGGAAGATGCCAAACCTCCCTGTTCACGCGCGCCTACAGCCTGCGGACGTGGTCCTCCATGGACACGTTGGGGTCGAGCACCGGCCGCCACCCGATTGGTTCCGCCATGCGCGCCCTCTCCTCCGGAGACGCGAGCACGGCGTACAACCTCATGGCCTTGTTGTAGAGGACCTCGTTTCGCAGTCTGGCCTCCTCCTCGATTAGGTTGACCTCTTAATCCCGCGGCGGCTGACTCCGAGCACTGCCCCTCGACCTCGCCCCTCTACTGCGAGTAGGCTGCAGGGAACGCGAGCGGGTTGTGCTCGCCAGCGATTCTTCCGACGAGTTGTGGGAAGAAGACATGAGGGGCAGGTATGTTGCTTTGGACATGGAGTGTGGCATATATATAGAGGGGTGTCATTAAAGCAGCTCTATCTGCCACCTTTATTTGGTGCAGATCTGTGCCCTCAGTGTTCTGTGGCACATAGGTCAGCTATGCGCCACAAAATCCTTCGACCAGATCTGCACAAAGGTGGCAGCTTTGCACCCCTCTATCCACCACCATCCATTTCACATCCTTCTTCCCCCTCCTCCCAGCTCGTCTTCCTCCTCTCTCCCACCCCATTGTGTCTATACTTTTCTACATTTTGTTGTATTTAAACCTACTATAGTTGATAGATTGGCTAGGGAAAGCCTTTCTCCAACTAGCTGATCTAAAACACACCTACTTTTCTCCTCCACATCTCTATTTGTGTATTATTATCTCTCTATAGATCTATTGATCCACACTCTCTCACATCGCGCTCTCGACTCGGTATTCTATCTACCCGGTGAGTAATTGGCCATGAATATGCATGTTTTGTAGGTGTAAAGCTTGTCGCGCGGGCGGTGTGTATATGCGATGCATGCATGGCGCGAAGATGATGTTTGTGCATGAAGCTTGTGTGGTACATGAATTCTTGCATGGGAAGAAGATTCTTGTTTTTGCTTGTCTCTGTCCCGGTGTGGTGCATGGATGTTTGCCGAAATGATGATTCATTTCCATTTCGGCAAATTTTTGCACCACCCATATGTCCTACTTTTAGGAAAGGTCATGCCAAATTTTTCCGGCGACGACCATGCATGTGTGTTTTGTGTGTGTATATTTCTAATTAACCTACTCTCTGTCTTTTTGCTCTATATGTGCATACCGCGCAGGCTACCATGCTCGTCAGCATGAGCGAAGGTCGAGTTACTAGGTATAAGAAAGACGCCAAGGCGGACATTATTCCGAACAACAAGACCCAGATAAGATGTCCATGTCGAACATGCAAACTCCAGCGCTGGATCGACCCTGATTCTGGACAATTGGAGGATCACCTGCTCAGGCGCGGTTTCATGCGCGAGGACTTCGATGAGGAGCTAGCAGTAAATGGTGTTGGTCATCATGAAGACTTGGGCGAGCGAGAAGACGGAGAGTCTCCCGACGGGCATGGTCATGATGACGAAGAATATACCGGCGACGGGCATGATCATCATGACGAAGAAGGAGATGTCGACGGGCATGACCATCATGAAGAAGGAGAAGAATCGAACACCCAGACGCTGCTAACGACTACGATGGAACTAGTGAAGGCGGGGAGGAGGGTAACACCACCACGGATGGTGGCTAGCGCACAGATGGTGGTAGCGGCAACCCGGCCACCATACAGAAGAAGAATAATAAGAAGGATATTAAGGATCTAAAGCCGCAAGTGCTCGGGAACGTCTGTGATGTGTTCACCGAGGTCACGGAAGGTGGCCAACCCATTGCGCCTTCATCGATTGCTTGTGGGTACGGCATGCAACTCGGGTGCATCGTCTGGGAAAGCATGTCGATCAACGCGAAGTACATCCGATGTAATCATGCTTTGGTCGAGAACCTCCTTAAGAAGCTTCACAAGCGATACACATCCCCAGAGAAGTTCAGAAACCTTGTGAGTAATAAGAACCCGGTGAACAAACTAGCACTGACAAAGATGAGCAATGCCTTGAGCAGCTGGAAAACCCGGGTAAATAACAACATTGACAAAGGTGAAAGCTGGGAGATTATAAGTAGGAAAAATCCGATGCTCTACGAAGAAGAGTTCAAGATATTCAAGGCGGACTTAGATACCACTGCCTCTAAAGCATGGACTGAGTGGGGAAAGACTATGCGAGAGAAGAACATAGGTAACCACCGGCTTGGAAGCGGCGGATACAGAGGGAAATAGCCCATTTGGGACAGGAGGACGCTGAGCTTGAACGCCTGGGTAAAGAGAACCCATGGCATAAAATTACAGACCTGCAGATCTGACAATTTATCCGGGCCCACTACTACCTGGACCCTGTTACAGGGGAGTTCGTCACCGACGACCCAGATGTGAAGGCCTTTGAGGATGAGCTGGTAAGGAATTTACCGTGGATCTCTCATTAAAATAATTAAGCCAAGAATCTAAATGCATGCATGGGTTCACCTCTCCTTGTATCTCTGCAGGAGAAGGAATTGAACGCTAGTGAGGACTTGTCGTCCCAAGATTCGGCGGCGGAGCCATGGGACACTGTTTTTAACAGGGCGACGAACACTTACAAGAAGAGGGAGAATAAGTTGCCACCAAAATCAGCTGGCCGTGTGTCTGGCTTCGGTACAAGAATGAAGTTTACCGAGTACTAAAAAGAGGACGCAAAGAAGAGGAGGGAGAGGAAGAACCAGTCGGCGGATAAAGATAAAGCCGAGGTTGAAGAGCTGAAGTTGAAGGTGAAGACATTAGAGGAAAAAGTGGACGAGAAAGCAATGGACAAGTTATTGGAGGAGAAGCTTCGCGCGATCATCCCCCTGGGTTGATGGAGGGGCTAGCTGTTTGGAATGCGGGAGGTCGACAGGGGCCGATAAACGTGCCCAGCTTTAGCGGCAGCAACTCGATAATCAACCTTAACGCGTCGCCGGACTTGGTAACCCCGCCGGCCACCATCGCCGCGGCGCAGCCGCAAGAGCTTGTTGTCGCACAGCTGCCCCCTGCTGCTCCCGCCAAAAATACCAGTATCGCATAGCCGGCGGTGGCACCAGTACCGCGGGAGAATGCTGATGATAGGACTTCCGCCGGGATCGGCCATGTGTCGACATTAGCCGAGCTCAACGCCCTCACCAAGGTAACTAATATCATACTCCGCTTCATCTTCTTTATGCGCCTTTGGTGATTTCCACCTCGATCATGATGCCCAACACATATGTGTCGATATTCAGGACGCTGCTTGCGTAATACTCCACAAAGTTGCCAACGGCAAGTTGAAGGATGTTGCCAAGGGCAATATCATACAACCTTCGAACCGCACGATGCACAACAATGCAATCGAAGATGCCGTGATTAGGGTCTGGATTGCTCGGGTGTTGCCAGGGTGCGATGACATGGACCCCCCTTTCAACCTCAGGGAGCCGACGAACACAAGACCCTTGCAGAATTCCACGGCTGGCCCTTGACATGGCCGAAGACTCAGATTCGTCTTACGGGGCACCTAAGCGCCACCTCGATCGTCCGGCCACCACCTAGGAAGCCACTTGTCATCGTTGCCACCGCCAGTTGCCACCAACAACTGTTGGGAGCGTGTGGGCCGCCCCAAGGCGATGCCGCCGTCGCAACGCAACCGCCATCGCCCCTGCCACCACCATCACCACATGGCATCAACAACGATGATGATGAAGAATTTTTCAACATCGACGACTACATCAACACCGGCGCCGGGATAGGATTGTACATGCTTGATGTGGATGAAGAACCCTTTGTTGCTCGCGAGAGTCAAGGTGGGCGTCCCACTACATGCACGCAACGCTTGGTCTTCCATGGTTTATCTCAAGAGACGCCTCCGGCCACCGATCAACAGGAGAAACCAGTTGGATTCGTCTTTAGCCCTGACACACTCCAAAAGGTGGCCGTTGAGCACTTAGCATCCCAGTGGAGGAGCCTGCTCAGAAGACGAAGAATCACAGGAAGAGAGGTAAGAAAGCTGAGAGCCAACCTCCTCCGAAGAGGATCCGGGCTAAGGATGACGTCGTACCAGCCCGCGAGGATGGCTTGCCCAGGATACATATAGCCGGTGAAGCGATACTGACTCCGGAGCTGCTTCGCCTTGCTGGTGGACATATGATCGCTTTGAGTGATAGTATCAAGACCCTAGAGGGCATTCTTCTTAAAGACAAAGATCCAAATTACCCGGTTTTCACTGTCAAGGTGCCATCGGACGTGGACTTCGTCCATGAAGCCCCCGTGGACGTGTTCTTCATATCGTACGAGGACGTCTTCAAGTTGTTTCTCTCGAAACGGCTGGACTATAACATGGTCCGCCTATTCGCGCTCAATCTGGCGATGAAGACCAAGTGAGAGCAGACCCCCTACATCGCGATAGTGGATCCCTACTACATGCGTGATAGCCAGTTGAGGGAAGGATCTGAGATGCATGCCAAGGAGACGGCGTATCTCGAGAAGTTCATGGTGGACCACAGGAGGACGAACACGCTTCTTTTGCCTTTCTTTCCCGAGTAAGTACACACACACCCTAGCATTGTTAACTTAGGCTTTCTTATAGCTTTCTTCCTTTTCCCTTTTCCAACATCCCGTTTCAATCGTGTTGTGCAGAGACAAATACTGCACACTCATCGTCATTTGCACAAAGTACTCGATAGCATCGTATTTCGACTCGGCGAGTCAGAAGAAGAAGGACTACACCAGAATAAGGGGTGTTTTGAATGAGGCTCTCGAGGGCTACGCTATAAAGGGATGCCCCTTCGTCAACAAGGGGGAATGTATCAAGGATGACAAGCATGTATTCAAGCACGTGCTCGAGTTCCCCTGCATGAAGGAGCCGGCTACTGGCGGCGCCAAGGAGGCCTTTTATGCCATGCATCACCTTAAAGGGTTTGTCCGGGATTGCCAGAACCTAACTCTGCCATCTAGTTTCCGAGCATGGGCCGAAAATTTTGTGCGAAGGGACGATGATGATCTTAGAGAAGACTTCCATCGCATCCAGGTTAAGTTGTCGGAAATCATCGTGGAAGATGTCAACACGAGGGGAGGGGTCCTAAAACACAACAGAGGGTTGACTAAGAGGGAGATTGAAAATATTATTCGTCAACAGGGTGATAACAGGACGTGGATGACGAAGGATGGCTATCAACCATTCCCGAAGCCGAGCGTTAGCAGTTCTCAACATTGATCGATGTGTGCGCCTAGAATTATCATAGATGTCTGTGTGTAGTGTTGTGTCACAAACTATATACTACCATGGTCGTATGTTGTAAACTTCACTATTGTGGTCGTTGTCGTCGAAGTTCTATGAATATGATCGATGTGCTATCTTCTATGTTTACTGATCTTCTACTTTAGTTTATGTGAATATATATGCATGTAAACCAATTTAGTTCTTTTTGTTGCATGATTTACTAATATGCCTTATCTATAGAGATGACGAAGTGGTACGTGGTGTACAAGGCTTGGGTTCTAGGAGTCTACGATGAGTGGGAGGAATGTTAGAAATAGGTGAACAATTTTAGCGGCAACAGCTACAAAGGATACGCGACTCGAGAGGAGGCGGTAGCCAAGTGGAGGAACCACCTATGGAAGGAGAACCAGATGAAGATATTGCTAGTGCTCTTGCTCTTGCTCACCGTCGTCACAGTTGTATTCTGTTTGATTCTAGTGTAGGCGATGAACACTTCATTTGTAATGTGATGATATGGTGAACTTTGTAACAAACACTTCATTTGACTTGTATTGTAATGTGATGATCACTTATCTATCTCGTTCGGGCTCTAAGTAGTGTGATGGCACTATATTCATGTTTGTATTATATTTGTTTTCATATACTAAGTCAAATATACTGTTACTGTATAATATTGTATAATACTGTATATTTGGACAAGTTTCGATTTTTTTAATACCTGATATTCAAACCAGTGGTGCATTGTTGTAACCTTCTGTGGTACATAGAGATTCAGTGGCGCATTGTCCATAATACGCCACTGAACAGAGTCCTGTGGCGCATCAACAAAAATGCTCCACAGAAGTATCATGACTTCTGTGGAACATTTCAGAATGCTCCACAAAAGTTTTCATCAGTGGCGACGTAACAGTGGCGTCCTTGCCATGCGCCACAGAAGACCAATATAGATGCGCCACTGATGAAGGATTTCCATGTAGTGATTTTTTTTGAAATGAAACGATAAGTGTGGTGGTCCAACTAACGAAGTACATTACAATCCCCACTCACTTGCCAAGTTGGCTATCAGGGCATCCCTAGAGGCAATCTGTCGATCTTTTGATCACATGACACCATTGCTAAGTCTATGATGTCTTCTCTTAAACGTTGGTTGGTAGCCTCTAACTCTTGGGTATGCTTCTTTTCTTCCCTAAGGTCATTTTGGGTGTTAAGCATTCTGCACTTGAGTCTATCTTCAAGCTCCTTGATGGCATTCCAAGATGCATTTCTTGCAGAGTCAAAGAATGTTGTGTGCATTTTTGAGTTGGTGACCATGCAGAATCCTGACTCCTTGTGGTTGTCTTCCTTGTTTTTGTACAAATGAAGTTGCACCCACCAGTAATATACTCCTTCATCCATCACGGGGAATCCTTTGTACACAGCTGCACCATGTATCCCCATGGTAACCATGAGGTTCTTGAGGGCCTTGGGGAATTCAGTCTCACACTCCAAGGTCATGGTCATGAGTGGTCCCTTCCTCACAGCTTCGTTGGAGTTCATCTACAAATAAAGATGAGAAAGAAGATTAGAAAAGTTTACGAGAAGAAAAAGACAAGTGTGGAAGTTGTTGAATTTTTTTCCTAAGTGGTTTCTAATCCAATCCTAGGGTCATAATCCTACAGGCAACACAGTGCTCTGATACCATCTGTAAGATCCCCTCTTTATAAAGGTAAAGATCCCTGTGATTGCAACGCTAGTCCCTGGAACAATTGCTAGCATCCACAGTTTAAGATGAAGTACACAGAAACAAAGGTCATTATTACATCGTCATTCCAGAGATAACATAGTCTTTTACAACTCCTTAGCCATAGGCTAGTACAAGAGTTTAACTTAACAATATAAAAATAGAAGTCTTCATCTTCATGTGCCCTAGGAAAGCATGTTGAGTGTAGACTCATAACCCCTAATCATCATCAGAGTAACCTGCAACATCACAAGTTACAGCCACAGTGGGTCAATACATTGGAATAGTATTGGCAAGTGGTACCTTAGTAGAATATTAGCATCTAGTTACTACATGAATTTGGCTAAGTGTAGCTTAGGCTTGCTTTGCTCAAAACGGGTTTTACCTATCAGTTGAAAACACTAAGTTTTTGCCAACAAAAACTTTCCCAAGGAACCACCAATAGAAATTGGTGAACCTTCACCCTTGTTCAACCACAAGTTTTAACTTAGAAAATTGGGATGAGGAGATTCTTGATAGCTTCCATGTCTTGATGCTCAAGTTGTCCATTACCGGGGACACGGCTAAGTACTTAGTTTCTTCCATCTGTAGAGCTGGTGCACTTTCCCCACAAGACTTGGTTTCACCAAGACAAGACCCTTCAGAAGCCTTCCCTTAGACCAGAATGGACGCGCTCCAAACCTATCATCCCCTACCACCAACTGTCCATTTGGCTAAGTTATTGCAACCTATATGATCCAGGCAGAGCCCATTATGCCATGTGGTTGCACTAGAAGCTTCTTAACATATGGCATCTCAAATCCCTTTGTTCCTGGGTGGCAATCCGCAAGTGAGATACACAAGGTAAACCATAGAAATGGGCCTTGTGTTACCACTCAACCAAAAACCACCAAGCAATTACCATTCCACCCAGGTGTTTCATTCACTTAGTTGTTTTATTAAGCAAAAACATAAGTCAAAGACTTAGCAATATTTTTCCATAGCATGTATATATTCCACCCTTGGTTGCTACTAGCTAGGCTAAGCATGGAAATAACAAGTATCTTAACTTAGAGAAAATTCTAACAATTCTATAACTACTAGGATTTCCCAAGCATAGCATATAGATACTTAGCAAAAATATTAATGCAAGCCCTATACAAAATATTTCTAATGCATAGTCAAAATATTGGGACAAAAATATGAAGCACCACTTGCCTTGGTAGTTGGGGGAGTAGCAACAATCCTCACAATCACAATCACCACTAGCACCAAAATCTACACATAAAATGATAGCACCAAATTCACATATCAAATAAACAAGCAAAAATATATGAATGCATGCAATGCAATGTGATGATTTTTCTAAGACAAACAAGACAAGTGGAACAGTACTGAATCATAAACAAAACAATTATACACTAAATAAAATCAATTTGGCCCTTAGAACATTTTCTATATAATTTTTATACACAAAATAAGCTTACAAATGTCTCTTCAAAAACAACTAAGTTTACAGAAGCAATTGATTAAACAAAGTGTATGGTTGGATAGAATTCTTTCTCCTGATTCCAATGATATAAAATTTACAAAAATTGAACGTGTGGATCAAAAGTTATGAATTATGCACGTTTGAACATCTAATAGATCTAATCCAGATTTTTAAATCAAACTACAGCCACACGGCGCTATCTGATTGGTCGATACCGATTCGCGCGGATCAGATTTTCTGGATGGTTGGATTAAAATGCATCGCACGGATCAGATCTATCTTACCCCTTCGCTTAAGTGATCTATTCCTACACGCCCGATCTAGATCTAACGGCCCACATCAAACGAACCAAAAGTGAGCGGCGCTGCGACGGTGGCTGGCGGCGGCGCTGTCAGATGGTGATGCTGCCAGAAATATAGGAAGCGATAAGGGCAAGGGGTAGCTCACCGAGTTCGCGGGACGATGCTGATGCTCAAGGTGGTCTTCGCCGTGAGTCGCCGTGGATTGCTCGCGAAGTTCGTGAAGGCGTCAGCACGGCTGTTCGTCGTTGGCGAGGATACGATCACGCCAGGGAAAACAAGCAAGGCGCCGATGCGATGCGTGGTCACGCGAGTATCAAAGAGAGGGCTAGGCGCGGTCAAAACTAACCAGGAAAGCTCGCCGGAGTTGAGTGCTTCGTCGGGCTCGCAGTCGTTGACGTTGGCGACGTTCTAGGTTGTCCTAGCACACAGCAGTGGAGTTATATGATGCGCAAGGATGCAGTGAACAAGCCAGCAAGACCAGGAGGCAAGGGGCGGAGAGAGCTCACCAGAATTCGCCACCGGAGGTCGTCGGTACTGCGGTGGTTCGAGCTCAAATACGAGCAGCCTGGTGGTGGAGCGAGCAAGTGAAGTGAGGGGAAAGGTGCGGGGTAGGGAGGGGTTTTTGTAGATGGAGCACGGGCGACAATCACCCGGACAATCAATGGGATTTACGCCGGGTTTATTCGCAGCATCATTGCAGTCTGCAGTCTGCAGTGCCTGGAACGGCTTCACGGTGGAGCGCTTTATGCCAGCCAACTGGATTGTTCTAGAGCACCAGTTGTCGGAGGAGTATCGGGTAAACGACACCGCCATCACGTTGTTGAACATGAGAACAAGCCGCCACCTTGAGAAGAAGATTACTCAGGTTATTTGTAGGTGCTTTCTTCATATCCATCTGTATATGCCCGATTCTTTTTTTGCGTTCACCTCCTATACAGTATGTTTTTAAGTTATATTTCTTCATCTACTTGTTTACCTTGATTGAATATCTATTTTTTTACCTTGAATGAATATCTATTTCTCCTCTCTCTCTCTATCTCTAGAAGGGACTTTTATGTTGGTAGCACAACATGTTGGGGATATGCTAAATGGGTATCACTATAGCATGTCTCTAATCCGGATAACTTGCTGGCCTGATTGGTAGCAAGGCCCATGGCACGCTGGCGGTCGATTAGATGGATCCGAAGGAGGCTGTGCGGATAAAGGAAGGCTACGGAGGAGTCACCAGCGTACCCGGAGCCTTGGAGTGCAAGACACGTTAGACTAGTTATGTACCGTGTAGGACTCTATAACCTGTCCGGCTAGGACTTTGCCTATAACCCTAGGATCTGGCGACTATATAAGCTGGACCAATGGGAGCCTTTAGGGAAAAACCTAGATAACTCAACTCATATCGCGCACAGCGAACCGATCCCTGTAACTTGGTGTATTGCCATTATAGTTATTTATAGCAGGAGTAGGATCCCGCCACCGTCGTGGGATCTGAACCTAGTTAAGCTGTGTTACCTCGTACCCGTCAACCATCCGCCTTACCCCACCTCTCTAAACACGCTCTTTGAGGGCCCCTCCATGGCGTACTCATCGGAAATACCACAACAGTTGGCGCCTACCGTGGGGCAAGAGGCGCTTCAGGCTCTACAACGAGCGAAGTCCAAGCTCTTCGCGGGAATCAGCGAAACCGTAGCCATCGGCCGTTTTCTCTTCTCTGACAATGTTCCGATCGTCCCTCTCGACGAGTTCTGGATCTCAGCAAAGATAAACCCCACCCGCTGCTGGATCATCCCAATCGGGGACATCCACCTCTTCATCGGTGAAACCGACTCGAGCACTAGTCCCCTAGAAGTCGGAGGATCGTCAAGGCCCGCACGGACCGCCTACGGGCAGGATACGTTTGCGAAAGGATCGAAGTAGGATCTCTCTTCAGAGTTTGCCTGCATAGATAGGAAAAATTCAAGGCCCACCCAAACAGCACCTGTGCACGATATAATGGTGGAGATCACTGCAAATCCGCTGGCTTCGCCCGTGCGTCTGGGAAGTAGAGATCCAAGTTCGTCGGTGTGGTGACTACCTTCGATCTGGCGTGTTGCCTTCAGAGAGAGGTTGAAAACCCCGGCGATTACCTAGCCAGGTGGCTCCGTATACGGGCCGACCTGGAGCATTACCCCAATGATCATGCCATATATCAGTTTGTGGAAGGACTGGAGTGCGATACACTTCTCCGGCATACTCTAAGGCGGATGCAGGCTTCAGGACGCCTCACTTTCGAAGGCATGGTGAACACCTTCAATAACTTCGCAGCCGCTGATGCAGAAGCTCAGGCAGCACTCGCGATCATACCCGGAACCCCTCCACCTAAGCCGCCACCACCGCCGCCTCCAGTCATCGTCGCTGCAGCCGCACCACCACCACCCATCATCGAGGAGGCCCCGAGACCCTCCGACTGTTGGGAATATGCCCTAGAGGCAATCATGTATGATGATATTTCCCATTGTATTCATAAAGTTATTAAGTTGTCCTTGTATAAACATCTGATGTGCATCATGGAATATGTGATTCGATTGTGGAACTATACATTCATGTTGTTTGTACTAAATATCCTTCGTCATTGAGGCTATGCTGAACACACAACTTAGACCAATGTGAAAGTCGGCTTGATGGCTCGATTCCACTTGTCATGGGCATGGTGATGCTATTCCGACTTACACAGATTCGGCTACAGATTTTAGCGAGTCGGATTGACCCATATTGAGGTACAACGAACAAGTTGTCATTTGTATATCTCAATCAATGTAATCCTTAGACCTGAGATTGTTGCATAGTCCGAGTTGAGGATCACCGACTTAGGTTCTGTCAAATGTTGATCCGTAACTGGGCAGTCATAAAGGCAGAGTTCGGGTCGACGGAGAATCAAGCTGCATGATGTGAATAACCAAGACGGGATTTTGCCCCTCCACTTGGAGAGATATTCTCTCGGCCCTCTCGGATGATACGATTCGGAAAGATGGCCATGCATGACTCGGTTAAGTGTTAACCGAGGCAATCGACTAAGAGTTAGTCGGGTGAATCACTTATCTCGGATCGAGAAGAGAGTCGGACTATTTAAGGGAAGGCAAATATTCGCCTATAGTCTGACAAGGTATATAGTGAGGCAAAAGGGACTCGGACGTAAGTCGCATTGGAAAGGCAAGTTGTCATGACTCTTTGGTACTTGGGAGTCGGCATGTTCAGCTAGGAGCCGCTACCGACTGATCGATTCAGATTCGGACTCTAATCGTGTCCAAGTAGCCATGAGCCTGCGGGGTCACACACTTAAGAGCGGGAGAAAGTTCGGATTGGATCTGAACCGGAAATCTGGTTGGGTTGGACCCAAGCCGGATTAGGACTGAGTCAGTGAGTCGGACTCACGGTGACTAGTGTTATATGGGCTTTAGTGAATGGGCCACGAGAGTGGAGCCCATGTTCACTCCCTATATATAGTGGAGCATAGTAACCCAGAATGGTTAATCATTGATAGGTTAGGTCATTCCATGTGTTGAAACCCTAGCTCCACATCAGTCATGCCGTCGTAATGAACCTAGCAGTTCGCCGCCGGTGCTCCTCCTTGTACGTGTGGATACCATCAGAGGTGTTGTACGATCATCACCAGGACGATCGGATCATAAGGACTACACTGCATCAACTAATGCGCTACATCAGTAATCCGCTACTGCGCGTATAGTGGTAAACCTCGTGGCCTTCTACCTCAGCTAGATCTTGGGATCCCCACGTACAACCACATACTCATGCGGTACCACCTGATTCGCCAGTTCATGGATCAGGGTGATATCAAGTTATGCAAGGTGCACACGGATGCAAATATTGCGGATCCATTGACAAAGCCGTTACCATAGCCAAAGCATGAGGCGCACCTGAGAGCCATGGGCATTATATCTTAGACATGTGATGTCGGAAGATTGACTCTAGTGCAAGTGGGAGACTGTTGGGAATATGCCCTAGAGGCAATCATGTATGATGATATTTCCCATTGTATTCATAAAGTTATTAAGTTGTCCTTGTATAAACATCTGATGTGTATCATTGAATATGTGATTCGGTTGTGGAAATATACATTCATGTTGTTTGTACTAAATATCCTTGGTCATTAAGGCTGTGCTAGACACACAACTTAGACCAATGTGAAAGTCGGCTTGATGGCTCGGTTCCACTTGTCATGGGCATGGTGATGCTAGTCCGACTTACACAGATTCGACCAAAGAGTTTAGCGAGTCGGATTGACCCATATTGAGGTATAATGAACAAGTTGTCATTTGTATATCTCAATCAATGTAATCCTTAGAACTGAGGTTGTTGCATAGTCTGAGTTGAGGATCACCGACTTAGGTTCTGTCAAACGCTGATCCGTAAGTGGACAGTCATAATGGCAGAGTTCGGGTCGACTGAGAATCAAGCCGAGTGATGTGAATAACCAAGACGGGATTTTGCCCCTCCACTTGGAGAGATATTCTCTCGGCCTTCTCGGATGATATGATTCGGAAAGCATGGCCATGGATGACTCGGTGAAGTGTTAACCGAGGCGATCGACTAAGAGTTAGTCGGGTGAATCACTTATCTCGGAACAAGAAGAGAGTCGGACTATTTAAGGGATGACAAATATTGGCCTATAGTCTGACAAGGTATATCGTGAGGCAAAATGGACTCGGACGTAAGTCGCATCGGAAAGGCAAGACGTCATGACACTTTGGTACTTGGGAGTCGGCATGTTCTGCTAGGAGCCGCTACCGACTGATCGATTGAGAGTCGGACTCTAATCGTGTCCAAGGAGCCATGAGCCTGCAGGGTCACACACTTAAGAGCGGGAGAAAGTTCGGATTGGATCTGAACCGGAAATCTGGTTGGGTTGGACCCAAGCCGGATTAGGACTAAGTCTGTGAGTCGAACTCATGGTGACTAGTGTTATATGGGCTTCAGTGAATGGGCCACGAGAGTGGAACCCATGTTCAGTCCCTGTATATAGTGGAGCACAGTAACCTAGAAGGGTTAATCTTTGATCGGTTAGGTCATTCCATGTGTTGGAATCCCTACCTCCACAGCAGTCCTGCCGTCGTAACGAACCTAGCAGTTCGCCGCTGGTGCTCCTCCTTGTATGTGTGGATACCAGCAGAGGTGATGTACGATTAGTACCAGGACGATCGGATCGTAAGGACTGCACTGCATCAACTGACGCACTACATCAGTAATCCGCAACTGCGCATCTAGTGGTAAACCTCGTGACCTTCTACCTCAGCTAGATCTTGGGATCACCACGTTAGAGGGAAAATTTTGCTTTATCTCTACGTGGCCCAACATCGACTCCGTCTTGGACGCGCTCTACGCCGACATCATCTTGGACTCGGAGGAGATAGACTTCAGCCCGGAGGAACTCGACTCCACTATGCAGGAGATGGTGGAGGACATCAGACGCGACGAGCAGGCCATTGGGACCGTGATGGAGGAAGATCAACACAGATAAGCTCCGCCTAAAGCGCTGGAAAAGGGGAAGGGACCACTTGTTGTTGCCGACAATGATCGCGCAAAGGCCATGCCCCCTCCACCTAACCCAGTGCAGCAGTCGCGAGAACTCAATGTCGGGCCGAGTAACAATAACACTGCCAACCCGCCGCCTTCGACATCTACGTCCGTGGCTGCCCAAATCACTCCAACTGATAGAGTGATGTACGAAAATTTGCTCGTCGAGCCCATGACTGTGGCTCACATAAGGAACATAGTCTAGCTTGACGAGAAGCGCCAGCAGCTGCTGGAGGAAGCGCAGGACATCGCGGAGCAAGGAACAAAGCTAGATCAAGACATGGACAAGGTGTAGAAGTTAATAGAGAAAGCTAGAGCCATGGAGGCCGAGTACAAGACTCTGCTCAAGCAACAAAAGGCTAAGAAAGCTCCGGCTCATGTCAACGATCCTAGTGTACATCGAAATCTAGGATGGTCCCCACCGAAGCCGCCACAAGCCAAGCCATACATTGACAACGAGGTTAGGCAGGTCATGCCCACTCCTATTCTCAACCTAGCCATCGCCAAGACCCTTCTGGAGCAGGATAGATCACTCGCAGCTGTGGAACAGGTCTATGACCTTGTAGGAAAGGCGGTCAAACAGCAGGAAAAGGCCACCTCTCAGAGTCTTGAGTCTGACCTAGCATATTGCCAATCTAGCAATCCTAAGCCGCCAAGGGACCGATCTCCTTAGGATGTCAGGTCTCAGACGGGTTCATAAGAGCGAAGACAGAGGGATGCGTGCAATAGGAAGGACGATATCCCCATATCCTCCAACCACGGAGGCAAGGCTCATCCTCGTCACCCATCTCCATCGCCCCGGTCTCCCCGACATCACGAAGAACCAAGGGCTCATCATTGTACGAGCATACCTCTGCCAAGGCAAGGCAGCATCGTCATTCACGACAATGTGGAGCAGCGCCGTCACGATGAAGAGCTCAACCAAGGACATAAGAGCAGGTCGCGCCATGACCCTCCGCGTCAGACAAGCAACCGCGGCAAGCGTGAGGCGTCACAGGAGGGTAACAGCAAGAAGGCTAACCCACCGCCACCTCCGCCTTCGTCGCCACCTAGCAGCCACCATGGCGTAGGGGGCTCGCGTCGTTCACGCAGCCCATCCCCTGGAGGCAAGAAGAAAAGAGCAAGCCCGGAGCCCTACAACGCGCTTTCACGCCTAGACAAGATTCACGAGGCCCGGGAACGACCATACCTAGGACCATGTTGCTTTGGACCTGTACTACGGACCGCAACTTACCTCAAGGGTTTCCGGATTGACAAGACCATCAATCCCTATGACGGCACTACCAAACCAGCTACGTGGTTGCAAGATTATGGAAACGCAGTGGAGATCGCCGGGGGTAACCCCAACGTTGCCGTCAAGTACCTCCCACTGATGTTGATGGGCACGGCCCGCCAATGGATTAATGAATTGTCGGAGAAGTGCATCTACAAATGGTTGGATATGCAAGAAGCGTTCACCAAAAACTTAGAGGGTACGCATAAGCGTCCCTGCATTGTTGGTGATCTATAGCAGTGTGTACAAGAGAAAGACAAGTCATCTCGCGCCTACCTCTCATGCTGGCTGGATACGAAGAATTCCTACGCAGAAGTGCACGATCAGACTGCTATCGCCGCCTTCATCGATGGGTTGGAAAAAGGTACGTCGCGCCGATATAAGTTGAAGCGCCTGCAGGACAATCAGAGGCTCGATGTCAACCAGATGATCCAGTTGGCCAGTGAGTTCGCGGCTGCCACCAATGTTTCACGCAGCTCCCTGCCAGCAATAGTCGTTCCAACCCAAGCTAAGAGGAACAACTGCACCAAGCGTAAGAACCCACCAGAAGAAAAGCAAACCTCTTACATGGTCGCCATGACGTTTGCAGGACGAGGTGATGGCGGAAAGCATGGCCGAGGACAGGGGGTTGGTCATGGGCAGCAGCAAGGTAGTGAAACTACCCCGGTAGCTCTCTGCGTTACCCAAACATACGAGGAGTACCATGATATGTCGTGCCTTGTACACCTCGACGCCAATGGCAAAGGCACTCACGGCAATCGCCATTGCATGTTCGTCAATGACCTCAAGGAGGACCCGGAGTCCGGATACCAGTGAAGCCGGAAGAACAGACCACGATGCAAGGGCAAAGGGAAGAAAAAGGAAGAGGAGTCCAAGGATTCAAGTGACATGGACGAGGATATTGACCCCAAGCATGCCGACAAGGGTGATGGCAAGAGCAAGAACCCCTTCGAGAAGAAGGCTGTTGTCTACCACACTTTCAACACCCGGATTTTTAATCCCAGATGCCTGTTATGACATACATCGCAATCCTAGGATTACCATTTTTGCGAGACATAACAGATTGGTACCATAGCTCATTATCCATTACAAACCATAATAAAGGTCTTACAAATAAAGGATCTCATGATCTAGTCTTAATGCAATCAACGCAGCGGAATAATATAATAACGGTAGTGTGGGCGAAGCTCCATCTTCAGGGTCACTGGCAATGCTGATGATGGGAGATGATCCTAGTTGTCATAGACATCCTGTTGTCCATCATCCTGGTAGTCCTCTTCATAGTCTGGCCATAGGAATACCCAGGGATAAAGCCATGAGTACTCTTTAAGTACTCGCAAACTATCACTAACAAGTAAAGTGGTTCAAGTAGGAATCCTAAGCTCTAGGTTGTTTTGCAAAAATCCATATTTATCTCTATCTGAGTTTAGAAGTAAAGAAACTAAGTTAATGTTTTGCAACACCTAAGTGGGAGCTTAATGTTCATGTTCACAACCCTGTTGTGGTCAAGTCAAAGTCATGATTCATTTCACAAGTCATTTTGAAAACATCTAACGACGGAACAGTGTGGCCACTCCAACTGTCCATAACCATGGACGCGACTATTCGAATAGTTTGACACTCTGCAGAGATGGTACACTTTGACCACAACATTCGATACATCCATCAGGAACAATCATGAATCACCATACGCGGTATGCGGATAATCAATCCTAACCTTTCAATTACGCACCCTAGTATAGGCACCTCCCCTATGAGTTTGGTCTCCCAACCATGACCATCTGTCATCTTGGGAACTACGCAGGTGGACAATCATCACGAGGTAGCGTCAGCTCAAACCTCGGCCACAAGAGAACCCATACTAAGATATATAAACTTCTAGTCAAGCCCTACCCAAATTCGGGTATTGTGGTTGTACGGTAACATTGCAATGGTGTCGCATCCGAACCCAACCATCAGTTTAAAAAGGGGCTAAGGCTCATGCCTCAATATTTTCATCATCAAATCATCTGGTGTTCATAACACATGTCAAAACATTTCATTAGAATGACTCATCATTACAAGGTTTTCACAATCATTTTCACTAAGTATTTCCATCTAAAGTGGGCAAGGTTTATGCTTAGCACTAGCCACTAAGGTTGAGGGTAATCACTAATGAGGGGTGCTAATCAAGTGTGAATTATCCAAATCTAGTCTCATGCCTTAGTATGACATCTAGTTCTAACTAACTTAGGCCAAATTTTATGCTCTTAATGCTACCTCTACTATTTGTCCAAAACTCACTAAATACTAACTAGAAGTAAAAAGGAACTTTGATAAAGGAACAAAATAATAAATCTTGTAAGTAAAACTAGGATTTGGCGTAATAAAGTGGTATAACCAAATATGCCTAAGGCATCTGGTAGGTTTAGGCTTGGGAGCAAAACTTGCATGGTTTATCTTAGCTTGCATGGTTATGAAACTTGCAAGTGGTAGCTTGTTAAGTTAACTTGTATTGTGAGGCTTGCCTTGATTCGTGCAGCGGTTGAAGTTCTCCTCGACTTCCTCTTTGTAGTAGTTTCCTTCCTCTTCGTATCCTTGGTCGGTACTAGCATCTATAAATAAATACGAGGTACACAATCACCAAACAATACTTAACTACTTCTATTTGACACACAAAGGTTCACACTAGATGATCTAGCATCATCACAATTATCACATGAGTTAAAGCCTTAGTATTATTTATTTTATTTTAGAAAAGTAATTTCTACTTGTTGGAAACTACTTAAGATTTAATATTCTCCAATTAAAATATGGGATCATGTTGACACATGTCATCACCACATATTTTAATACTTGGGAATGTGATTTAAAGTGGTGTCACAATTTAATAAGGTTTACCTTATTATTTTAATTAATTAAAGTGACTAGAAATGCCTATGAGGCATTCTTTTAATACTTGTCCATTATTACTGCAAGTAAACCTAGATGTTTTTACATATTCAGAAAGGTCTTGTCAAATGTGATTTTTGAGAGTTGGAATCAACTCAAAAGCATTTATGGTTGATTTTTGAAAAATGTTTGAATGCAGAAAAGTATCTGCCTTGTTATTTTTGCTATAGGTGATCTATAATTCCAAATGGTTTGAATCCAACGGGCTTGGAAACAAGTTCAATACCTTTCTAACAAAATTAGTTTCATGCAATTTGGTTTAGTTAATCTCTCTGAATTGATTTTTGAATCTATAGATAGAACTAGAGTTTGAACGAAATGGAAAAATCTAAATTTGAACTAACTGGGTCGCACGAGAACTAACTGGGCCAGACCACTATGCACACTGCAACGCGCGAGCTGACTTAAGTGGTGGCCCCACGCATCAGTGACTCTGGCTACACAAAGCGGTAAGGGGCAATCTGGACCGTGCGATTAACATCTAATCTAGGCTAGGGTGTGTCGTCTCCGTCGGGCTGCGCCGGCGAGACTGAACCCTAAGGCGGCGTTGGGTGTCGTGTGAGGCTCAGCAAGGCTCCAGCTAGGGTCGACGTTGGGGGCGAACGACGTTGTCGATGATGGCGGTTCGAACGGTGGTTGTGGCAGCTCCTCGGGCGGATCCAATCAAATCCTCCTCTTCTCCTCCACCACGACAGACTCCGGTGAAATTCTAGGGACCTGGTGCTCGCCTTGCTCCGGGTCAGGGTCAGTGGTGCTCTGTGAGAGGTGGGGAGTCGAATGGTGTGGCGAATTGGGGCTGGGAAGGCCTCCTTTTATAGCTGAGTGAGAGAGGCAGTGCAGCATGGGCAGAGCTCGTCGGTGACGACGGTGCAGTGAGCAAACGGCATGGCTCGGAGGCTAGGACAGTGCGCGGTCTCCTGGAGATGCTCAAGGAATTGACTGCGTGGCAAGGGGCGGTCGAGAATGGTCGGGAACGGTCAACGCTCTGCGCGGAACCGACGGTGGTTTTGACGATGCACGGGAGCTACGGGTCACGTTGCGGCGAAAGGGGATGTTTGGGAGGTTTCTGGGGTCGCGGTGATTGCATGCATGGGCGACGAGGGCGAGGAGCGGCTTGTGCGAGCGTGTCGATAACGACGCTCTGGCATGCTCTCTACATGGCGCAGATACATTGGGCGCGGCGTGTTCTCTGTGGTCCAAGGCCTGGGTGCTTGCGACACTACTAGAGAAAACCTTAGGCGAGCCGCACCTAAAAGCTTATGCGAGGCGCATATCATATGCGCCTCTATCTTTGAGCCTCGCCTATTTTTTATGCGAGGCGCATATCATACTTCACATATGCGAGGCGCATATCGATATGCGCCTCACATATGTGAAGTATAGGAGGCACATATCATATGTGCCTCGCGTATGTTTCACAATGCTCCTCGTATATTTATAGTATATGCGTCTCCTATAGTGTCCTATATGCGCCTCCTATAATATTTTCGAAATTCAAGTTTTACAGACCACTATAAATAACAGTATACAGATATTCAAATATACAATATAGTCCAGAATACAGTATAAACATCACAGAATTTCTCAGAAACTTGCAATTTTCCAAAGCATAATAGAACCAACATGAATACAATACATTACACATCAATCATGACATACAAGTTCATACATCAAGTGTTTGTGCCACAAGTTCACACCTCCGAGTACAAGTTCACAATCACATTACAACTCCAATGATGAAGCTCTACCTAGATGAAGTAGAGCACATAACCTACCATGAAGAGCAACAAGGTGGTGATCACGAGGAAGTTCCTCCACTTCTTCCTTCCATGCCTCCTCCACTTCTCTTTCGCCACCTCTATACTCTCATAGCCTTGGTAGTTGTTGCCCGAGAAGTTGTTCACTGGCTTCTTGCAGTCTTTCCACTCCTCGTACACACCTGGAACCCGACCGATGTACACGACATAACACTTCTTTGTCATCTCCTACACATAATAAAGATGATATTACTTATGTCAGTGGAAAGCAATAGCTAGCAGTTCACAAGATAGAATCATGCATATATATGGGTGCAACAAAATGTAAGAAATCATGTTCTAATCATCGGCATTTCGAAGAAAGACCAAAAAAAGCAAACCAAGAATGACTTGGATTAGTACCTCATACTTAGGTTGGGCACGTAAATAATAATGCTCGTTGTTAGATCTTGTGCGTCAAGTAGAATATATGCCCAAATTACTAGTCTACTTGGCACACCAGATCCGCCACAACATGTCCTAATCATTGATATTTCAAAGAAAGACAAAGAAAGCAAATCACAAGCAGGTAAGCAATGATGAATGAAAAGCAACAAGCACTTAAAATAGTTCGTAACACAAATAACTAGCTAGTGTCTCTCACAATCAAGTTCAACGGTTGACAAAACATACTCTAGAGGTTTTGCTAGGCAAGTTTAACATAGTGATAAGAGGTTACAACACGAGTTTGGAACTAACAGCTAGGTACCCAGGCAATGCAATCATGAAGTATTCTTTGGCTCTTGAGTCGGCTTTGGGGGGGCACTGATGAAGCCCGACCGAGTTTTCGCCATCTGCATGAACATCCTGCCGTCACCCTGCTGTGTTAAGCGTTCTTCTATCTCCCTGTTGGACGGTGTATAGCCGCCGTAGAAGGTGCCCCCGAATTTTATGACTCCCTGGTACATGATTGCCACGATCTCCTCCTGGATGTTGAAGAAGTGCTGCCTGAGGTTGCGAGCCTATATGCAAGCAAGCTTTTCAGCCCAACTCACGAGGTCAGATGGCAGCGTTTTGGTCTCCATGTCATTGAAGAATGCCTTCATGTGGTAAAGGGCGTAGAAGGCATCCTTCCCGCTGCCAGACGGCTGCTTGACGCAGGCAAACTTTATCGTGTGGCAGAACACGTGTGCGCCGAACTTCACATGTGGCCTTGCCGGTTTGACGCCGCCTGCTGCGACGTAGCCAGTGAGAGCGCCATCAAGAATTTTCTTGATATTGGTGTAGTTTTTTCGGATCGCACTGTTTGAGTCAAGGTACAAGGCTGTTGAGTGTTTCAAATTCAAGATTATGAGCATGCAGCGTGTCTGATCATCCTCCAGGATGGGATGGTAGGGAAGGAGAATCACATCCTTGTCCGAGTATGTTTGCAGGAAGTTTGAGAGGTAGTCGGTCGCCAGCTCTATGGCCTCAGCATCTTTCAGGACGGCGACACACATGAAGTAGGGATCCACTATCTGGATGCCCGGGATCTTGTCTCTGGTGATCTCCATGGCCATATTGAGGGAGAACAACCGGACCAGGGTATTGTGCAGCCGAAACCCGTTCAACATGTGAAAGAGGTCGGTATGCCGCACGTAGAAGATATCCCCGGGGGGTACACTGACGAAGCACGACATATGAGAAGGCACCTTAGCCTTGAAAATGAGGTATGACTGATCGTTGTCGCGAATGCGGTGCTCCTCAATTGTGAGATAGCCATAATGAATACTACGCATATGCGATCCTGCGACCTCGAGCATCGATTTACACATCATCGGTACACCTGCCACGTGCTGCTGATTCCTGGCTTGCCCCACAGCGCCGTCCCGGAAAAGAGGATTTGGATCCTGGCCCCGATCACCCTTAGGTTTCCTTTTGCGACCCTTCTTGCTCCTTATGGCTTCGGCCACCGCGTTCACCTCACCAACCGTCTTATGGAGGGTGCCAGGGCTGATCAAAGGAACTACTGGCCTTGGAGGCTCGATGAAGGGGGCAGGTGGCGGCGTCTCCTGACTAGATGGGAAGAGGCGCACCTTGCATGGGGGTTTCGCCGGTGCTGGTTGGGTCTCGGCAACTTGATGTGTGCCTGATGGTGCCGGCTCATACAAATCAGAAAATCTTGTGTTAACAAACTGGTCACCGAAGTTCGGGTCAATTTCTCCATCATCATCGGGATTCTGTGCCATGTTGTCCAAGTCTCCCATCTCGAAGTCTTCGTCATGTGCTGGCTGTGCTGCCTCTAGGGTGATGTTGAGCTGGTCCTCCGTCCCCAAACGGATCTGGCTCTTCGGCCATAGGTACAAGTAGCCGAAGCCGGTATTGAGGACCGCTGCTGTATCCTCATCATCCCATCCTTGAGGTTGAGAGGGAGGTTCCACTTACTCGTAGCCCGGAAGCACCATACTGTATCTGACCCTCATCATGTCGGGTGGCATTGTGACATTGTGCATTTTGCGGTTCTCCGATTGAACAATAGTACCCTTGGCAACATCCATCAACTGGCCATCCACCCAGTGCATTAGAGTGCAAGGAGTGTCTCCCTGCGAAAGATCCACATGTAGGTCGAGCGTTAGAAAAACAGAGATCAAGTCATCGGTGTGGTTGAGCCTCCCAACTCTCGCTTTAATTAGTTAGTTACCTTGAGGGCATTGAACTCGGCCAATGTCGAGGCACCGACACCGACAGGCTTGACTGCGCAGGTGGCGGAGTGGCTGCCTGATGGCACGGTGGTGTGGGCCGGCGCCTTCGCCGCAGCGGGCAAGTTAAGCTCCGGAGCTAGAGGAGTCTCCAGCACCACCGGCCCCGCTGGAGGAGTCACCAATGCCTCCGGCCGCGCCACGTTGTCCGATTTGGCGCTGTCGAGGTTGGGAACCGGTGGCGGCCCCCGTTTACCACCCTTCTGCCACTTGTTGTACTTTTCCATGTAGACGGGAAGGATGGTGTTGAGCTTCTCGTTCACTTGTTAATGGACTTGTGTTTGGACTTGTTCTTGGAACTTTGTCTCGACATCCCACACAACCTTGTTCACGGCATCTTGGACTATATTTGGAAAGGCTTACACCTGTTCCCTTAGGAGTTTTACCTCGGCGCTTTCGGCCTTCTTGCCCTTCCGCTCCGGGGTGCCATAGTACTCGGACCATGGTATGCCGCCAAAGCCGACCACACGACCAGCCGACGGGGCCGCCAGGGGATCGACACTCTTGGTCTGGTTCAGTGCCCTGTTAAAAGTGGTGTCCCACTTGGCGACAGGAGGCGGCACTGACCCTTGGGATGAGGAGCTCCTACACTCGTCATCCTGCGCACAAGGAACGCGAAGCATTTGATCAGAAAACTGGACTTCATTGATTAATCATGAACGCAATTAATCGACTTGGATGCAAACTACTTACATATTTTTGCATGAAGTCTGTCACCCTCAGAGCAAAGGGGCCGGCGGGCTCCGAAGAATAATCAGAACTCCCTTTCGGCTTGGCAAACCGGGCCCTAACGAAGTTCTTTGCCTGCTCCTCCTTTATGTCGTCAAAGGGAGGTGTCAACCCCTTTGCACGAGCGTCGACATCCTCCTTATCCCATTTGGGCCTCGCGGCTCTATAACCCCCGGCACCGAGATGGTGGGTACCAATGTTCAGGGCTCTCATATTCTTGCGCTTCTTACTCCTGGCCTTGCCCAAGGAGGAGTTACATCTTGCCTTGAACACATTGTAGTCTTCTTCCTTGACCAGAGGCTCCTTCTTGATGAGCTCTGAATAACTTAGCTTCTCCTCGAAAATCAGATTCTTCACCTGAGCCTTCCAATTCGACAAGGCCTTGGTCATCCTCCCGAGGGCATACTTGTTCACCGGATTCCCTTTGAGATTGTCATTATTATACTTGTTTTCCTCATCACCCGAGAAGGCGTATCTTGCGTGCAGCTTCCGGAAAAGCTGGATGAGGAAACCCTTGTTCTCTTGACCTTGTGTTCTCCATGTTGATCGTGGCGGTGTTAGGAGGATTGCATGAGCTGGTTAGAGTAACCCCCGACAAAATCTTTTGGCTCCAAAGGAGCACCTTTAGGGCTCACGCTTGTGATGATGGACCTTTTGATGTCGACCACGATCGGGGTCCCATCCTTCCGGGACTTCTTCGATGCGCTACCACCGTCCATAGTAGCTTCACCGCCTCCATCAGTGGTAGTGGCGTTGCCATCGGCGTCCCCCATCTCCTCATCGCCCGACGAGGTATCCTCGTCCTCCTCCATCTCGTCGTCCCGCAGAACAAATTCCGGGTCCTCTAGGATTTCCATCTCCGCCTGCTTCTCCCGAAAGGGCTTGCTCGAAGGGCCCGTCTCCGCCGACATTTCTAAACACACAAATAAATGAAACTGATAAGCACAAGAATTCACAGAAAATTTTGGCATGAACTTTGCTAATTTTCTATGTCTAGGAGTGCCAGAAATTTGCCGGAACGGAAATGAATCAACATTCCGGCGAAACATTGGCAACTCAAAAAGAAAAACCTGCACAAAAAGCCTAAATAGGCACAAACACAGCCATTTTGCTGCCAGCATACACAAATTCTGGACAACATACACAACTTGCTGCCAACAGCATACAAGAAATCTGGACAACATACACCACATATATGATACGAGCACCTGTAGCGTAGGCTTTACGAAGTGGCCGCAGGTGTACGCGGCGGTGCTTGCCTCCTCCTTTTTGGCCAAAAAACATGAAAGCGAAATAGAGCTAATTAAGCTATACATAAACAGGAATGCAAAAACAATGTTTAAATTAAGCTCCAGATTTTTAAATGTTGATAGCAGGAAACAATATGCTTTCTGAAAGGTTAGTGCCAGGGGTTCTCCTTTTACTAAGATGATGAAGCACAAGTTTGTCAGATCTGTTAAGAGTGTCCACGTTCAGCAGCAGATTCATTTACCCACTTGTACTGAGACATTATTGTTGGTTTGTCTTTCTTCCGCAGCAGCAGGAAACAATATGCATTTGTTGGTTTCTCTTTCTTCCGCTATCACTCACCAAATGATGGAACGGTTTCTACCTATACATTATTGTAATACCAATGGAGCGGTAGGTTAATTAAGTTGGTTAACAGGTGACCGTGTCCAAAATAAATCGAATAAGGTGAAAACATTCTGCAATATGTCGTGGTATATACTGTGGCAGTGATCTTGAAATCGGAAAAAAATACAACAATGGTAGGTCTATAGTAAATTTCTAGATTATAACAGCATGATAGTATTATGTTTTTTCGTCTTCTAGTATCACTCGGGCGAAGTTTTCACCAATAACCTACATAGTTAATCAAAGGATTTCTAGCAGAGCCCCATCATTTTTCCTCGAGATGAAACAGTTTAATACAAATGGAGCAGCGGGCTAATAAAGTTGGTTAACAGGTGACCGTGACAAAAATAAGCCAAATCAGGTGAAGAAATCCAGCGGTTTGGACGTCATTGAGAGTAGTTATCTCTCCACGCCCGGCCATGATGCTTAATATGTCAATATTGTTGTACTACAAGAGTTACCTTGAGGTTACCCTTCTATTCCTTCTCAAAATTGCACTATCCACTGAACAACACCCTTTTCCACTGAATTACACTATCCTATAGTTTTTTTTATCAGACCCCGAACTGATGGTGCCGGCCAGAAAAACATGCACCTAGTTGGTTCTCCCTTGTTCCAGCATAGGAATACCACTTGCTATTGGAGATGAGATTCGGCTTGATTTACAGCCTAATATCACCATGCAATGTATGGTAGCTATAGATGAAATACACCTGTGTGTATTTTAGTTAGGCTTAAGAAATGTACATACCTATGCAACATAAAAATCATAGTCACTACATCTACTTATCTTCATGCCACTGGATCGAAGACGATGGCATAAGATTGGTGCGGCCAGATGTTCCTGATGTAATACTGCGTTTCCCTATGACTCCCAATCATACATCAACACTGGACATGTAGTGGATATGAAGAACTTCTCGATTTAAATTAATCCTTGCAATGGATGCAGAATTGTCATCCCTTCAGTTTGTTTCCCTTTTGAAGTCCCAGTGATATATAGAACACATAAGCTATGTGGTATACTAAGAACTTCCTTCTCTTCGACTGTTCTCATGAGGACAACACTAATTAGCATTCACCATCAAACTATGACAAGGCGTGACTACACCAATCCGAAAAAAGTTAACTAATGTTCACATGTTTACTGGGACAATGCTTCTGCCCTTGGGGTGATATCGTATCCATGAACTGATCAAGCGTGCAGTACGAGGGGTAAGGGAGAAGGGGGAGCGGCGCTAACCTTGGGGTGCTCGGCGAGGACGGAGGTGAGGTTGCAGGTCCATCACGAGCGCAGGTCCTCCACGAGCGCAGCAGCAGCAGCAGGTCTCCACGAGCGCAGCAGGTCCTCCACGAGGCGGGGCGGCGGCGAGCTCCTCCTTCACGGGGAGGGCCGCGTCGGGCTCCTCCTCCACGGGGCGGGCGGATCGCCGGCGAGGTGTTCTCCTCCTGTGGCTGGTCGCAGAAATATCAGGGAGAGGGAAGAGGGGTAGGGGAAGGGGAGGGAGAGGGAAATGGGTTTGGGGCTCACCTCTCGATGATGGTGGACGGCAGGCTACTCCGGGAGTGGACGGCCGGCGGCAGGACGGGAGGCTGCGAGCGCAGACGGCGGCGGCGGCGGCTTCGATCTGTACTGCGCGCGTGCGTGGGATGTGACGGCGGCAGAAAGGGGATAGGATAATCTTTCGTGTAGCTAGTTTTGTGGCTTCGATCTGTACTAGATTATGCGAGGCGCATATCGCAAAATGCGCCTCCTATATATTACGTGTGGCGCATCTGGCCTGAATGCGCCTCGTATAATATGCAATCCTAGACAAATAGTGCAGTGCCCAGGTTTTTGTCAACAATCACACAGTAGCCTAGTGGTTACATGCCTTGTCCTATTTCAAACATAGGCCACCCAGGTTCGAATCCTGAGGTTAACAATTTTTTGGAATTTTTTTTTATAGGACATTTTTCATGTAAAAGCATTGTCCAAACACAATATGAACTATAAAATATACTACAAATATTTTAAATATTCAAATATTGCTAAAACAACAAAAGTGAGTATTCTCAATGAATGTGTCTTGTCGATACATAATATTCTCAATGCAATATTATTATAACACACACATAATGAAAATTAAGAATGTTCTAATACATAATAGTAGGCCACACACACGACGGTTCTTGACAATGGTCGGAGCGCGCTAGCGTTTCTTGACAATGGTCGTCTTCTTGCCCTTCTTTGTCGCGGTTGCATAGGTTAGGTCCGGGACGTCTTCACTACTTCTCTTGAATGGAAGTCCTTTCTTAGGTAGGGTTGTGGTGTACGGTGTTTGGTTGCCATACCCGTCTTCTATCTTCGGGTCGCCGTTCTGGTCAAAGTCTTGCTGGTTGGCGACTCCATCTATTCCGATAATGTTCCTTTTGCCTCTCATGACGACAACCCGACTAGGCTTTGATGTACCAGCATTGGTCAACTTAGCTAGCCAAAACCCAAGGTTCATTTCTCGCGGGTGCGTTCGCGCTGGTGGTCTTTGACGGTATAACCATGGTGGTGAAATACCGGTCTTCTTTCTCGACGGTCTTGGCCCACATGACACGGAACATCACCACCTTCTCCGTAACATAGTCAAGCTCCCAAATCTCCTCGATCCTTCTATAGTATCTTTTCGGGACGTCGCCGGTATAGAATATCCCCGTTACCCCTGAGTTCTTAGTGGAGGAGGAAGAAGTGACACAAGTGAGTGGGGTGGTAGTTGTCTCCATGTGCAAAAAGCTGGGAAAAAGTGGTGCCAGGTTATAGGAGGCGCATATTGCACAATATGTGCCTCCTATAATTCAAACTATAGGAGGCGCATATAGCAATATGCGCCTCGCCTATGCGACCACCTACCTGCGCCAGGGCCCGCAGGAGTTACTTGAGGCACATATGACCATATGCGCCTCGCATATTATCAAATATAGGAGGCGCATATGACTAGAATGCGCCTCACATAATCTGGGGCTTCTAGATTTCGTCCGTACATGGATTATAGGAAGCGCATTCTTATCATATGCGCCTCGCCTATTTTTATACTAGAGGCGCATGGAGAAGGAGTGCGCCTCGCCTATTTTATAGGAGGCGCATATGGTCTAAATGTGCCTCCTATAAGCATGTCTTCTATAGCCTTTTCTCTAGTAGTGCGAGGGCTGGACAGGGGTGGTGGTGGATGGTCAGCTGCCTCCTGGACATGGTGGCTAGGCGCGGCGAAGGCTCCTGCTAGCTAGCCACGATCGGCTGGCAAGGTGTGGCTTCGGGTGGCATGGCATGGTGCAAGGGTAGGGGTGGTAGCTGCTTCAATGCGGGTGTGATCACTGGGGGAGACAAGGGGAGTGAGATGAGGATACATGTTTGAGCAAACACTGCTCCAAACAGTATAAGTTAGGCAGTTTTGAATTGTGTCTCTATGTGTTTGATGAAATGGCCGAAAGAATTCAAGCTTGAAATTTTTGAATTAATTTTGGTGAGTGTACTGGTCACATACTTGGTAGTCTCTGGTTGCTTGGGTTTGCTAAGGTGAACTGGTTTGAGTGGTTTTTGAGAAATGTGATCTTAGTACCTACACTTGATTCAATTTTGAATTGTCATTTAGATAGATTTGCAAAATGTTTTTGTGGGTTTGCAAGGTGGGCTTGGGTTCACTTTTACTTGGTCTAGCAAGGGTTGAAAAGAATTGGATTTGTTTCTGTTAGACAACTTGGATTAGAAACACTCAAAGTGGTCTAGTGAACAAGTTTGGCAAAAATGACCATTTGCTTATATTTTTTGTTTTTGATTTTCTCTTCATTTTCTTTTGCTTGGAAATGATTTACATGATGTTGTTTTCATATTTAAACCAATCCTTGCCATTCATAGAAATCAAACAATTCATGGCAAGAATTCATGCATTCATCACATACACACATGCATTCATATTGATTTTAATTAACAAAAGTTTTTGTTAGCCCTAAACTTGGGTGATTCGAACTTGATAACCTTGATTAATATTTTTGGGATTTTACAAACCATCCCTCCTTCAACAAAATCTCGTCCCGAGATTTGAGAAAAAGAAAACTAGGATTTAAAGAGATCTAGAAACTCAGTCCTAATGTAATCTTCTCGCACCCAGGTAGCTTCTTCTTTAGTATGGTTACTCCATTGGATCTTAAGAAACTTGATACTCCGGGTCCTGGTGGTTCCGAAGGCTTCTTTCAAAATACGAATGGGTACTTCAGGATATGTTAGGTCATTGTTGATCTTGATGGTTCTATGATCAATATTCTTGAAAACTTTGGTCTTATCCGGGACTTCCAGGCATTTCCGAAGTAACGAGATATGAAACACATTATGCATGGCTGATATCTCTTCTGGCAGTTCTAGTTGATATGATACTTCTCCTCGCTGATTCAAAATCTTGAAGGGTCCGATATATCTAGGGGCTAACTTTCCTTTGAATTGAAAACGTTACATTACTTTCAAGGGTGATACCTTCAGATACACAAAATCTCCGATATTGAAGGCTAGGTCTCGACGTCTCTTGTCGACATAACTCTTCTGTCTGGATTGGGCGGTCTTGAGGTGCTCATGGATCTTATGAACTTTCTCTTCGGCTTCTCGTAGGATGTCGGGTCCAAAAATCTGTCTCTATCCTACTTCCAACCAATTCAAAGGGGTGCGACACTTCCTTCCATACATAAATTCAAATGTGGCCATATGCAAACTGGCTTGGTAACTGTTGTTGTATGAAAATTCTGCGAAAGGCAGACAGTCTTCCCATTTTGATCCATATTCTAGCACACAGGCTCTAGACATATCTTCGAGTATCTATTTTACTCGCTCTGTTTGTCCATCAGTTTGAGGGTGATAAGCTATGTTGAAATCTACTCTTGTCCCTAATCCTTCTTGGACTTTCTTCCAAAATCTCGAGGTAAACTGGGTTCCTCGATCCGACACAATGTTCTTGGGGACTCGATGCAAACTGAATTCTAGCAATGTACAATTCTGCTAGCTTTGAACTCTGATAAGTGGTCTTTACTAGTAAGAAATGGGCTACTTTGGACAGTTTATCCACTATGACCTAGATATAGTCATTTCCCCTACTAGATGTAGGCAAACCGGTGATAAAATCCATTCCAACAGAATCCCATTTCCATTCCGGAATCTTCAATGGTTGTAACAGTCTTGTGGGTCTCGGATGTCCCGCTTTGACTCTCTAACAGATATCACATCTGGCTATCTAGCTTCCGATTTCTCTCTTCATCTTATGCCACCAAAAATTCTCCTTCGAATCCTGATACATCTTCGTTCCTCCGGGGTGGATAGAAAAAGAGTATCATGGGATTCTTTCAAAATAGCTTGTTTCAACTCTGAATCTGCTGGCACACAGATACGTCCTTTGTACCACAAAACTCCTTCTTCATCTTCGGTGAATCCGAGTACCTTCCCTGTACCGATACGACGTTTGATTCTGTTGATACTAGTATTTCCTTTCCGCATCTCCTTGATCTGACTGATCAAAGTGGGTTGAAGTTCTATGCTAGCCAAAAATCCTTCACTTACTAGCTCCATTCTGAAATCTTCCAACTCCTTGTGAAAACTTGGTTGCTCCTTCAAAATCATGGTGTTCAAGCGACACGGCAATCTACTAAGAGCATCTGCTACCACATTGGATTTGTCGGGGTGACAGTGAATATCAAGGTCGTAATCCTTGATTATCTCTATCCATCTCCTTTGCCTCATATTTAGCTCCTTCTGGGTGAAAATATACTTTAGGCTCTTGTGATCCGGATAAATCTCACAGCGGTTACTGATGACCCACAAGTGTAGGTGATCGCAACAGTCTTCGCGGGTAGTATTACCCAATTTATAGATTTGACAGAAGGGGAGACAAAGAATACTTGCAAGCCTTAACAACTGAGTTGTCAATTCAGCTGCACCTGGAAATAGTTCTTGCTCACAGAAGTTTATCAGTAGCAACAGTTTGTAGTAGCAACAGCAAAGCAAAAGAAACAGCGAAACATGAGCAATAGTAACAGTAACAGAAATAGTAGGATTCGAGTGCGGTAGGCATAGGGATGGATGGACGGGAGTTGCATGGACGAGTCTAAACATGTAACTTCAAGATATAGGGCATTGCAGATAAATAATAACAAGCATCCAAGTACTAAACAATCCTAGGCATGTGCTCCAAATATAGTCATACGTGCTCGCAATGAGAACTTGCACAACATCTTCTGTCCAGCCAGCCCGTGGCAGCGGGGCCTCTAGGGAACTACTAGCAATTAAGGTGCTCCTATTAATAGAGCACCGGAGCAAAGCATTAACACTCCGTGAACACATGTGATCGTCACACCACAGCCATCCCCTCCGGTTGTCCCAATTATTGTCACTTTGGGGCCTTTGGATCTGGACAATGATATGTGTACACAACTTGTAGATAAGGCCACAAACAATACTATCATAATGATTCAATAATTAGTTCAGATCTGATATCATGGCTCTCGGGCCCTAGTGACAAGCATTAAGCACAACAAGTTGCAACAAAGTCCAATAGCACTAATAAAGATACTAGGCACTATGCCCTAACAGATCTTATTCCATTACATGATAGAACTCATCCAATCCCTACCATCCCCAAGCCTATAGCGGGGTATTACTCACTCATGGATGAGGGAAACATCGATGGTTGATGGAGATGCGTTGGTGATGACGATGGCAATGATCCTCTCCAAATTCCCCGTCCAGTCAGGGTGCCAGAATGGAGTTTCTGGATCTGAATCTTGGTTTCTGGTGGCGGCGGCGGAGCGGAACTCTTTCTGGAAAACCATCGGACCCCCTTCGGTTTTTAGGTCGAGAGGCAACTTATAGGCGCAGAGGGAGGCCGAAGGGGTGCCTGGGGTGGCTGCACCCCCCTAGGAGCGTCCAGAGGTGGGCCCGCGCCTGGCAGGTGTGTGGGCCCCCCAGGCCCCTTCTCCGTCTCGTCTTCTGGCTCTGTGGATCTTCTGGTGAAATATATTTTTGGCATATTTTTTGGCATTTTTCCTGATAGTTGATTTTCTGCACAAAAACAAGATACCAAGGTAATTCTGCTGAAAATTGCGTTAGTCTGTGTTAGTTGTATCCAAATCACACAAGTTTTAGAGAAGAAACAATAGCAAAAGTGTTTGGGAAAGTAGATACGTTTTGTACGGATCAACTCCCCATAAGCTTAGCTTATTGCTTGTCCTCAAGCAATTCAGTTGAAAACTGAGTGCCATAAAAGAACTTTCACGAACACATTTGCTTCATATTATGTATATATTCTCAGCACAGGAGTAGATGCTTAAACCATTCATAATAAGAAGTATGCAACTAAGTCTACTCAATAGTCATTGCAAGCTATGAAGAGAAACCAACTCAATAATAATAAGTAGCATGAAACATAAACATAAGCAACATTGCAATGCTCATAGTAAGATATGATAGAGTGGTATCGCCCCTACCTTTGTTTGTAGAGCACAATATAAATGCCAAGGCACCTCTGAAGTTCAAGTGAAGACTAGAGGTAAAAATATCAGAGATACAAGCATCAAAGTCATGACATAATTAACCAAGTTTTGAGACAAACACAAGAATGACAACTATGCTCTCAAGAAGGTGCTCATAGAATAAATAGTGACTCAACAAGGTTGTGAAAACGGTTTTGAAAAGTTTGAAAGGAATCCTAATGCTGAAAGGAAGGTCCTCATTAGCTTTGATCTCTCATTGCCCCTATCATAGGCATCTTCATATGGTTAAGGTGAAAGTGAGGTCCAGTATGAGTTATATGCTTGACATACCATAAACTAGAAATCCCAAGTCCCTTGAGTACGAGGGCCGCTCCACATGCTACTCAACTTTGGTTACCTGTAAGTTCTTGTCATTGTAAATACATGCATATTATAGAGAACCTCCAATGGGGTAACCCTTGCACATGATACAGGAGCTATCTTGTGATCAAAATGACAAGGCAAGTAGAAAATGAGCATCTCAGCGATCTTTTTATTTACTTTATGCATAGCTTTTTATTGAGGATGCTTCATAAATTCTCATTATGGTGATGCTGCAAGTTTCCACCATGATTAGTCATGGCTTAGGCTAGCGGCCCAGGCATTTCTCTAACACAATGTATAGACTCCATGAAGTCACAAGCTCCCCTTTTATTTCACATCATCGACATCCATAAACAAAAGAACAAAGTATCAACTGGATAGGATATCCAAAAGGTGTTGAAAGCGTTCCCCGTGACAGCACGGTTCTGCTGACTCCCACCATATAATTAGCAAGCATATAACTTTCATGGACAAGTCACAATGGTTTAGGATTATTAAGTGCAAGGAATAAAGTGTGGCATCAAGTTCGTGAGAGCTTTACTAACTAACTTTCTCAAAACAGACAAACATTTTATTTGGAAGAAAACAAGGCATATTGAATATGCACTGAAATAGAAAACGATGCTAATAGGTAGGTATGGTGGACACAGCTGGCAATATTGGTTTTGAGGAGTTGGAAGCACAGGTAGAGCTCATACTCAGTGCAAGTGAAGGCTAGAAAAAGAGAGGGAGCAACAAACGAGAGAACAATATCTGTCATAACCATGCTTGCAACAAAACATGACTAATTATGGCATGAAAGTGATACAAGTACTCTGAGGCAAAATAAATCATCGAGGCTTACTGACTATTGTTTAGTCATATGCATGCGTGAGCATGTGCCAAGTCGATTCACATGAAACTTTCAGAGGAGGATACCATAATGTCATACCAAAATATGAATAAAAAATGCAAGCAAACATTCATATGACATGGTACAAACTATTAGAAATCTATAGCTAATCATTGACAAGCAAGAACTACTAAGCATCCATAATGACATACACCTTAGACAAACAGGCTAAGCATGCTCACAATGATGAGTATATGTACAAAATGGAAACAAATAGACTTTGTTACCAGCCTCTTACCACACCTCGAGTTGTCTTAATCTTCATTATTGCCCTTCACTTGTGTGACTTGAATAATAACATGGAACCAAACTCCACTAAGGACGGCTAAACCCTGCAAAGAACTCACAAAACCAGAGAAGAACAACAAATATTTTTGTTGTCTTCGATTTTTTTTCGAACAAGCCAACAAAGCAAAAAAAAGGCAAAGTGAAAACAAACCAAACAAAGCAAAATCTTTTTGGATTTTTCTTTAAAGGCAAACCAAAGCAAACAAACAAAGAAACAAACCAAGATAAACAACAAAAATATTATTTTTGTGTTTTTGAGAAAGAAGCAACAAGAACCAAAAAGAAAGCCAAACAATGGATATACAAAGAACCGACCGAACCTGATATATATATATATATGTGAGTGTGATGTCGGTATACCTCCCCCCAAGATTAGGCTTTTGGCCTAAGTGGGGCTCAATCCCATGGTTCCCAAGTAGGTGAATCACTCTAAAATATCTCTCCAAATGTGTGGTTGTCCATGACCACTCTATTCTAAAAAATTTAGACAAACATCAAACCAAGTGATTTCCAAGTTCATAAATGATGAGAAACTACTATAGGAACTTGCTAGAGGGCTACACATGCATCAAAATGAAATCTCTAAGCAAAGAACAAGCATGCAAGCTCACACAACCTGTCACCTATAGCAGCAAAATACTCAAGATACAATCTACTAATCACAAATCTAATTGGACAAGTGGAGGAGGCACATACCAAGGAGCAATCTCTCCAAAAATCAGCAGCAAAGATGGGCTGAGCAAGGAGATAGAAAATCGCGAGAAAGAACAGCAAGAACTCGAGCTTGAGCAAGCATTTCGGTGTTTTTCGGGAGAGAGAAAGAAGATGGCTGTGAGGGGGCACCTTGAAGGGGCCCAGGTGGGCTAGACCCTCCCTAGACGCCACCCACAGGTAGGTCGCGCCTACCATTGGTGTGGTGGCCTAGGGTGGCCCCATGGGTCACTTCAGGTGTCCCTCTACCCCTTTTTTCAAGGAAAAATTTATTTTGAAATTTCTAGGATTTTTCGGGAAACTTTATTCTTGGCCAATTTTCAGGGTATGAAAATTGATTTTCTCGCAGAAACAGTTTTTTCAGAAGAATAAAAAGCAAACCAAAAGCCAAACTATAGGATCTCTAAGACAAACTAACAAGCAAACAACTAACAAAACCAAAGCTAGCAAAAGAAAGGCAAAGACTAGGAAGGATAAAAGTAAACGAAAGCAAGTATAACCATAGTGAAAACATTATTTTGTTCATTAAAATCCTTTTGTTAACAATATTGATCAAGTCTTGTTACCAAAACAATCTTATATGGAACAAAACTTTGAAATCCACAAGGTGATTATGTTACCTCATACTTGATAGCAATGGTCCCAATCATAATAGTTTCAAAATTTTCTTGTGGAATGGGACAATACATTTCTCCAACCTTGATGCTCTCAATATTTTCAATGGAATTCAGGCAATATCTCTTAACAACCTTATTGGGGAAATAAACAGTATGCTCTTTGTCATCAATATTGAATGTTACTTTTCCTTGATTACTATTAATGACAGCACCTGCAGTATTAAGAAAAGATCTCCCAAGAATAATAGACATATTATCATCTTTAGGCATTTCAAGCACCACAAAATCAGTCAAAAACAAGCAATTATGAGCCACTTGAACAGGAACATCCTCACATATACCAACAGGAATAGTAGTTGACTTATCAGCCATTTGCAAAGATATATCACTTGGTATCAACTTTTCTAGCTGGAGTCTCTTGTAGAGAGAAAAAGGCATAACACTAATTCCAGCTCCCAAATCACATAAAGCAGTTCTAACATAATTATTCTTAGTAGAGCAAGGAATGGTTGATATACCTGGATCACCAAGTTTCTTTGAAACCTTACCATTGAAGGAATAATTAGCAAGCAAAATACAAATCTCCTCATTAGGAATCTTCCTTTTATGAGAGACAATATCCTTCATATACTTTGAATAAGGAGGCAATTTAATAGCATCAGTCAAAGGAATTTGCAAAAATAAAGGTTTCATCCACTCACCAAACTTGTTGTAGTGTTCTTCCTCCTTCGACTTGTGTTTCTTACCTGGAAAAGGCATAGGTTTTTGCACCCAAGGTTCTCTCTCACTACCATGTTTCTTAGCAATAAAATCTTCCTTAGTGTACCTAGTGTTCTTAGTGTGCTTCTCAGGTTCTTCCTCACCTTCCTCCTTATTAGGAGCATCATTTTTATCATTACCACTCTCGGTTTCAGCATCAGAGACAGGTATACTATTAGGATCTATAGCAGGTTCAAGGGGTTCCTCAACTATCTTATGTTTCTTTTTCTTTCTCTTACGAGGACTACCACTATTCTCACCTTGTTGAGAATCCTGCTCAATTCTTTTAGGGTGTCCTTCAAGATATAATGGATCTTGAGTAGCTATACCACTCCTAGTTCTAATTCCATAAGCATGTTTATTTCCTGAGGCATTAAATAGCATATCCTTTTGTACCTTAGCAAGTTGATCAAGTTGGGTTTTAACCATTTGAAAGTGTTTACAAAGCATTTTAATATCATTAGACGTTCTTTCCACAATATCTTTTAACTCATGGATAGCTCTGGAGTTTTCCAATAAATTATTCTGAACTTGTTTATTAAAATTACCTTGTTTAACAATAAATGTGTCAAGTTCCTCTAGGCATTGATCAAGAGGCTTACCATAGGGAATATCACCTTCATTAAAGTGGAGAGAGTGTACCTCAATAGTAGATGAGTGAGGAATTCGCTTGCATAATTCTTCTATTGGAGGTAGATTCTTCACATCTTCAGCTCTAATACCTTTCTCCTTTAGACACTTCTTAGATTCCTTCATCACTTCATCATTTAATGCAATAAATCCCCTCTTCTTTGGTGTTGGTGTTGGAACTGGTTCATGAGTAATAGGCTCAGGCGTATTTAGCTCAGTTGAAGTCCAATCATCATAATTCTTGCTTATTTTAGCCATCAATTCTTCAGCATATGTAGGAGTTCTTTTCCTGAAAACATAATTAGCAAAGCTATCTAGGTATGTCCTCGAATCATCAGTTAGTCCATTATAATAAATATCAAGAAGCTCATTCTTATGTAATGGACATCCAGTATGTGCATGAATCAAGGCACAAAACCTTGTCCATGACTCAGGCAATTTCTCTTCTTATCCTTGTTTAAAATCAAAAAGTATCTGCAAAGCAGCATGTCTAGAACTGGGAGGAAAATATTTCTAGAAGAAAGAAGCAATCAAGCAATCAGGGCTATCAATGGAACCAATAGGTAATCTATTAAACCGAGCCCTAGATTCTTCTTTTAGCGAAAAAGGGAAGATCTTAGTAACAAAGTTCTTGCGCATCTTAAAATCATTAGAGAATAAAGCACTCATAGTAGAACGCTCATTATATGAGCCACATCACTCTCATTTTCAGTCCCACAAAAAGGTTCTTTCACAACAATGTCTAAATAGGATAAATCAAGAGAGAAATCATAATCTTTGTCTTTAATATCTATGGGAGAGGTGGCAAAGTTAGGATCAGAGTACAGTTTAGGCCTAATCGTACATCTAGCAAGGAGACTCTTAATAGAACTAGTACCATGTGTGTTTTGGCACTCTTCAACAAATTCATTAGTGAACTCAATGTAACCATCATTAATATCATAACTCTCACTAGACTCAGGTGAGCTAACAGGTGTAACAGTGTCTTCACTAGGAGTTTCAATATTTCCTAGACTAGCCATAGTAGCAGAGGTGTAACAGTGTCTTCACTCAGGTGACCTAATGATCCACTCGCATCAATCATAGTAGAAGTAACATCATGAGCATCAAAAGCAGTTTTAGACTTTGCAGTAGTAATAGTGTGTGTAGCATGAGTATGTGGTGGTGGTGTAACAAGCTTACTTATAACAGACGGTGAATCAAGAGCAACAGAGGTGTTCAAGATCGTACCTCTTCTTGTAGTGGATGGTAAAATAGGAAAATTTCCATCACGAGACTTACCCATGATGAAAGGAGTAGCAGTGAAAAATAATAGATCCAAGTGAACTTACAAATAAAGGTATGCTCCCTGGCAACAACGTTAGAAAATAGTCTTAATGACCCACAAGTGCAGGGGATCGCAACAGTCTTCGCGGGTAGTATTACCCAATTTATTGATTCAACACAAGGGGATCCAAAGAATACTTGAAAGCCTTAACAACTGAGTTGTCAATTCAGCTGCACCTGGAAATAATTCTTGCTCATAGAAGTTTATCAGTAGCAACAGTTTGTAGTAGCAACTGCAAAGCAACAGCAACAGCAAAACATGAGCAATAGTAACAGTAACGGTAACAATAGGACTCGAGTGCGGCAGGCATAGGGATGGATGGACGGGCGTTGCATGGACGAGTCTAAACATGTAACTTCAAGATATAGGGCATTACAGATAAATAATAAAAAGCATCCAAGTACTAAACAATTCTAGGCATGTGCTCCAAATATAGTCATACGTGCTCGCAATGAAAACTTGCACAACATCTTTTGTCCAGCCAGCCCGTGGCAGCGGGGCCTCTAGGGAACTACTGACAATTAAGGTGCTCATTTTAATAGAGCACCAGAGCAAAGCATTAAAACTCTGTGAAAACATGTGATCCTCACACCACAGCCATCCCCTCCGGTTGTCCCAATTATTATCACTTTGGGTCCTTTGGATCCGGACAATGATATGTGTACACAACTTGTAGATAAGACCACAAACAATACTATCATAATGAGTCTGTAATAAGTTCAGATCTAAGATCATGGCACTCGGGCCCTAGTGACAAGCATTAAGCACAACAAGTTGCAACAAAGTCAAATAGCACTAATAGAGATACTAGGCATTATGCCCTAATAGATCTTATTCGATTACATGATAGAACTCATCCAATCCCTACCATCCCCAAGCCTACAGCGGGGGATTACTCACTCATGGATGAGGGAAACATCGATGGCTGATGGAGATGCGTTGTTTATGACGATGGCGATGATCCTCTCCAAATTTCCCGTCCTGGCAGGGTGCCAGAATGGAGTTTCTAGATCCGAATCTTGATTTCTGGTGGCAGCGGTGGAGCGGAACTCTTTCTGGAAAACTATCGAACCCCCTCGGTTTTTAGGTCGAGAGGCAACTTATAGGCGCAGAGGAAGGCCGAGGGGGTGCCTGGGGTGGCTGCACCCCCCTAGGCACGGCCAGAGGTGGGCCCGTGCCTGGGAGGGGTGTGGGCCCCCTAGGCCCCTTCTCTGTCTCGTCTTCTGGCTCCGTGGATCTTCTAGTTAAATATAAGTTTTGGCATATTTTTCGGGATTTTTCTTGATAGTTGATTTTCTGCACAAAAACAAGACACCAAGGTAACTCTGATGAAAACATCATCAGTCCATCTTAGTTGTATCCAAATCACACAAGTTTAGAGAAGAAACAATAGCAAAAGTGTTCGGGAAAGTAGATGAATTTTGGACGTATCCGTTACCCATGAGGTAATGCCACCATGTCTTCAAGGCTAAAACTACGGCTGCTAGTTCAAGGTCATGGGTAGGGTAATTCTGCTCATGTTGCTTCAGTTGTCGGGATATATAGGATATGACTTTACCTCCTTGCATTAGTGTTAAGGGGTAACCCCTTGGGGTGGCCCGATCTTTCACGAATCTTCGCGGGAATCGAGGGGAAAACGGTGGAAGGGGAAAGAGGATGAAATCCACGAACACACGCACACGAAGAACCCGATGAACTCACGCACACAAAACACGATACACACCGATAACTCACGTCGGTGGCAACCGGTCCAACATAATCCCTAGGATCGGTGTTGGGCGAAGCTCTCTCTCCATGGCCAACAATGGGGGCGAGGTGCTTGGTGAGATCTTGACTACTTGGGGACGAGAAACCGAGATCCCAAGGCCTTGTACAACTTGAACGCACTAGGCAAGATCCAAGAGGTGGTGGATAATAGGGTGCCCCTTGGTAGGAGCATGAGACCAATAGATGAAAGATCCTCAAAGGGGTGTCCTCAATCTATTATTATCCAAGTCTAGGGTTTACATATGAGGGGTGGGGCTTTATATAGGCCAACCACTTAAACAGGGGTAGTTTTGGCATAAAACTGGAAGTTTGGGCGAAACTGTGGGTTACATGGGCCAGGCCCAAAAGGCCTTGACATGCTTGGCATCGAGCAGGCCGGAGACTCCGGTGTTGGGTCCGGAGACTCCGGTCTGGGCCGTAGACTCCGGTCAATCTCTGGACCCGTCTCCGGAGGGGGCTTATGGCTGTCCCGGGCTTGGTTCCTGGGTCCGGACCGGAGGAAGGTCCGGAGACTCCGGAGTAGGGGGCCGGAGACTCCGGTCTACACCGGAGACTCCGGTGTGCCGAGATCCAGCAACTTCTTCTCCTGGTCTTTCTTCCTTGGGGGCTTGGTGTGGTGATGTTGCTTCATAGCTGAGGATACATAACGTAGTTGCATGAAGTAGCAATCCATCCAAAGGTAGACCAAAATCACATGAGAAAAGGAGCGTGTTAACCTTGGCTTGTAGGAGCTTGGCTCGGGCGCGAGTCATTGGTCCACTTGGGGGACTAGGTTTTGTAGATGGAGGTGCGTCCGTAGGACGGGCTGCATCAGCTCCCCCCCCCCCTTGGGAAAGAGTCGTCCTCGACTCATCAACCTTCTCAACTTCATCTTCGCCATAGTAGGGTGAGAGATCCTTGACATTGAATGTCGGTCTCACAAGATACTTGGATGTTGGGATATCGATGATGTAGGCGTTGTTGTTGATCCTCTTTAGTACTTTGAACGGTCCATCACCTCTTGGCTTGAGTTTGGAGTCGCGGTCCTTGGGGAAGCGGTCTTTACTCAAGTGTATCCACACAAGGGCGCCTTCTTCGAAGATCATCTCTTTCTTGTTCTTGTTTAGCCTTGATGCTTGGCGAAGGACTTGTTTCTCGATCATAGCTCGTGTGTCTTCATGGAGTTTCTTCATTGTTTGGGCACGCTTGACCACGTCCATATTGGCACGTTCATGAAGCGGAAGTGGAAGGATATCGAGCGCGGTGAGAGGCTCGAAGCCATAGACGATCATGAACGCGCTCCTCATGGTGGTGGATTGCTTGGCGCGGTTGTAGGCGAACTCGGCATGTGGAATACATTCCTCCGAGTCTTTAAGGTTCTTCTTGATCAACACACGTAGGAGTTTGCCAAGGCTTCAATTGACGACCTCGGTTTCTCCATCGGTTTGAGGATGCGAGGCGGACAAGAAGAGGAGTTTGATGCCGAGCTTGGCCATTAGTGTCTTCAAAAAGTATCTCATGAATTTGACGTCGCGCTCAGAGACGATTGTCCTTGGTACACCGTGTAGCCGAATTATTTCCCTGAAAAACAAATTTGCTACATGTGAAACATCATCTGTCTTATGGCACAGAATGAAGTGTGCCATTTTGGAAAAGCGATCCACTACCACAAATATAGAATCATGTCCATGTTTAGATCTTGGCAATCCTAACACAAAGTCCATGCTAATGTCCGACCAAGGTGCATGAGGAATAGGCAATGGCATATAAAGACCAAAGGGGTTAGACTTAGACTTAGCTTGGATACATGAAGTGCATCGTTGGACGTGGCGCTCCACGTCGCGCTTCATCTTTGGCCAAAAGTAGTGAGTGGATAACATGTCATACGTCTTGTCACGGCCAAAGTGACCCATAAGGCCTCCACCATGGGACTCTTGAAGAAGCAAAATTTGGAGCGAAGACTTCGCAATGCAAAGCTTGTTTTGTTTGAAAAGGAAACCCTTATGCAAATAGAAATCATCAATCCCTTTTTCTAGTGAACATCTTGCAAAAATTGGTCCAACGAAAGGGTCGGACGCGTACAAAGATTTGATGTCATCAAGACCCAAGACATTTACTTCGAGTCGCGTAAGAAGGTTTGTGTTTTTTTCGAGACAAAGCGTCCGCTACCACATTTTCTTTGCCCTTCTTGTACATTACAATGTAAGGAAACGATTCCATGAACTCAACCCATTTGGCGTGCCTTTTACTCAAATTGGCTTGGCCCTTAAGATATTTCAACGACTCATGGTCGGAATGGATGATAAATTCTTTGGGCCAAAGGTAGTGTTGCCACACTTGAAGGACACGAACCAAGGCAAAAAGCTCTTTTCATAAATGGGATAGTTAAGGCATGCTCCATCGAGTTTCTCACTATGGTATGCAATGGGACGCCCATTTTGCGTAAGGATGCCTCCAATGGAAATTCCACTAGCGTAACCTTCAATCTCAAAGGTTTTTGTGAAATCCAGTAATGCAAGAAGTGGTGCTTCGGTGAGCCTCTTTTTGAGCTCATCAAAAGCCTTTTGTTGTGCTTTTCCCCAAACGAACATGACATTTTTCTTGGTCAATTCGTTGAGGGGGCAAGCAATGGTGGAAAATTCTTTCACAAAGCGATGGTAAAAGCCAGCCAACCCATGAAAACTACGAAGTTCACTAACATTGGTAGGTATGGGCCAATCTCGTATGTCCTTAAGTTTTGAGACATCAACTTCAATGCCATTGGAAGACACAACAAAACCAAGGAAAATCAGTTTGTCTTTTGCAAAAGTGCACTTTGGGAGATTAGCATAAAGCTTTTCATGACGAAGGATTTGAAGGACATCCTTAACATGAGTAACATGCTCCTCTAGTGAATTGCTATAGACAAGGATGTCATCAAAGTAAACAACGACACTCTTCCCAATGAGAGATCTCAAAATATGGTTCATGAGGCGCATGAAGGTAGATGGGGCATTTGATAAGCCAAAAGTCATAACCAACCATTCATAGAGACCAAGCTTGGTCTTGAAGGCGGTTTTCCACTCATCACCCTCGGCCATGCGAATTTGATGGTAACCACTACGAAGATCAATTTTCTAAAATATAGTGGCTCCACATAACTCATCAAGCATGTCATCAAGACGCGGTATAGGATGTCGATAACGCACGGTGATAGCATTGATTGGACGGCAGTACATGCATAACCGCAACGTATCATCCGTTTTTGGAACTAGAATCACGGGGACCGCGCTTGGGCTAGTGCTTACTTGGATCAAACCTTTGGAGACGAGTTGGTTGATTTGTCGTTCTATCTCCTTCGTCTCTTCCGGGTTTGTGCGATACGTGGCGCGGTTTGGGAGTGGAGCGTCGGGTATGAGGTCGATGCGGTGCTCGATTCTACGAAGAGGAGGTAGGCCATGAGGAAGCTCTTCGGGAAATACATCTTGGAATTCCTGCAGGATAGCCATCAAAGAAGGAGGAACATTTGTCAAGTCATTAGTTCCTTGCGCTAGTCCCTTACATACAAGGACATAATGCAAGATGGATGTTTTGTTCCGCATTTCTCTCATCTCACTTTTGGTGTCAAGAAGAACACTCTTAGTTTTTGCACTCGAGTTTGGCTTGTGGCACTCACTCACTATAGTGTGGTTCTCTCGCTCACCACTCTTCTCACAAGGTGTTTTTGTGTATTGCGCCCTCGCTAAAGCCTTTGCATTGTCCGCAATTATTTGGCTAGGAGTCATTGGTTGCAAAACACAAGTTTTTTCAAGCCATTTGAAGGTGTAAGTGTTTGAGTGACCATCATGCAAAGCACGCTTGTCATATTGCCACAGCCTTCCTAGGAACATATGGCAAACCGTCATGGGGACCACGTCACATTCCACCGTGTCTTTGTATGGTCCAATTGAGAACGTTACCGAGACGGTGTGCTTGATCTTGACAGAACCTTGGTCACTTAGCCATTGTATATGGTAGGGGTGCTTATGCGGATGGAGGGTGAGGTTGAGTTTCTCACACAATTCCGTACTTGCAAGATTGTGGCAACTCCCTCCATCGATGACAACTTTGATGGACGTCCCATTGATACCGACACGAGTTTGGAAGATGTTTGATCGTTGGTCTTCATTCTCATTGACTTGAGTAGTTAAGACCCTTGTGACCACAAGCGATTGCGTCATGCTCACACACAAGTAGTTCTTGGTCCTCTTCCAAATGTTGCCTTGCCATGGCTTCCTTGACCCTTGCATCAAACTCATATTCACTCAAGTATTCTTCATCGCTGTTGTCATGAATGAACAAAACTTTCTTGTTCCCACATGCGGCTGACTTGTGTCCTTTGCCTCCACACTTGTAGCACTCACCATTAAATGGTTGTTCATCTCTTGTGTATTTTCCACTTGGGGGCGGTTTTTCTTGAGGAAGTGTTGGCTTGAAGGGAAGCTTGGTGGTATTTTATGAGCTTCCACTTGGTGTTGTCGGAGTAGTGGTTGGGGCTTGCTTGTATGTGAAGTATGTCTTTGGCTTGTTGTACTTGATGTCCTCTTGCACTTGACGCTCGGCCTTTGATGCGATGTGCACAAGCTCAACCATGTTGTTGTACTTTTGGAACTCGGTGATGCGCTTGATTGGATGGTTCAAGCCATTGAGGAAACGTGCCATTGTTTGTTCATCACGCTCTTCAATGTTGGCACGGATCATGTTGAGCTCCATTTGCTTGAAGTACTCTTCCACGGTCTTTGTCCCTTGACTAAGCGTTTGAAGCTTGTTGAAAAGGTCACGCGTGTAGTGCGAAGGAACAAAGCGGGATCTCATATGAGCCTTCATATCTTGCCAAGTTGAGATTGGGGGCTCTTCTTTTGATTCACGAGCGAGTTGGACTTGTTCCCACCAAAGGTTGGCATACTCATCAAACTCGAGGGATGCCATGGCCATCATCTTCTCATTGCTATAGTTGTGCATGCGGAAGATCTTGTCAACCTTGAGTTCCCATGAGAGGTATTCTTCGGGTTCATTGGAACCGGTGAACTTGGGCATGGTGAACTTGAGCTTGCCGAACGTTTCTTCTTCATTGCGGTTCCGGTGGCGACGGTTGCCATGATTGTGGCGGCCATCTTCATCATCCGAGCTCTCATGTCTTGCTTGGTGATGGTGGCGTTGCTCTTGCGGTTGTTGAGGTGCCGCATTTGGTGGTGGAACTTGGTTTTGACGACGAGCTTGGGGAGCTTGCTCGTGTTGTTGGCACGGTTGAGGACGAGGAGGAGGTTGTTGATCCTCACGACGAGCTTGGGGAGCTTGCTCTCGTTCTTGTCGTGGTTGATGCCGAGGAGCATTGTCTTGCTCCATGTGGCGAGGAGGACGTCGAGCCGCATGCGCAATGGGCTGCTCTCTTTCTTCTTGATGTGGAGGAGGCTCATCATGATGATCATGTTGTCGACGTTGACGTTCATGTCTATGATGACGTCTTGGCGGATCTTCGAGTGCTTCACGCCGACGGCGATCATGTTCTTCCACTTCGGATGCTTCACTTGTTGTTGAAATAACATGTCGATGGCGATGGGCTTGGTGGTCCATGTGAGGTTGCTCTTGTTGAATCATAAGTGCCCTTGGTTGTGGCCTGTCCGCTTCACGTCTTGGAGGTCTTGCGGAGAGGTCACCATCATAGCTTGACGCTGCGGCGTGTCGCGGAGATGGTACCGCTTGAGAAGAGCTCATGGATTGAAGGACGGGTCCATCCCGGTGCCTTGAAGTGTGACGGTGAGGTGCGCTTGATTCACTTGAGGAGTGCCGTGATGATCTTGAGTCTCGCGAGCGTGGCCTTGCTAACCCATCAATGAGGAGTTGAAGCTTCTCATCTGTTGAGGCGAGGGCGCGACCTAGAGCTTCGTTTTGATGACCGAGGTTGTGTTGCATGGCATGCATTTGACCTCGGACTTCTTCGAAGCGGTTGTCGATGTTCTTGAACTCCACTCGGGCTTCGCTAAATTGTTCATCTTGGTGCCGCTCAAGGGCTTCACAACGGTAGTTGAATTCTCCTCGGACCTTCCAATGGTCCCATCTTGTCATGTATTGTGTGTCGTCCTCCGGAGGTGGTGGTGGTTGGGACGGCTCGCCATTCCTGTCCATGATGCAAAGCCGACAAGGGTTGTATATGGAGAATAAGGGTGCGTAGAGTTAGCCTTTTACCTCACCTTGGAGATTATACCAAACCAATTGCCACACAAAGGAGCGAACAGCGTGCAAAGTGAAATTGCAAAGAAACTCACACACAACTAATCTACAACTCTCAAAAGCTTTTGGTGGATGGGTATGATTGTGGAAAAGCCAAAGACCCAATCGAACGCAAAGGATAGTCAAAAGTGGAGAAGATCCAACAAACTCAAGTCAAAAGGAAATGGTCAACTCAAAAGGTGACGAGAACCTACGACTACACACACATGGAGAAAAATGGGGTTAGCACGACTATGAAAGTGAGCACGAAATGGCCTAACAAAGACTATGCTCGGTTGTCGTGCCAACTCAAGGAGAGACCACAACTCGTTTGCCAAAAGATGGTAAGCAACGAATTTGTGCACTTGCCTTGGCGCGCTTTTTCTTATCTCTTTTGCTTACAAGCTTGATGCTCTCTTTGTATTGGGAGACTATATATCTTTCTATTTTTCTTTTTCTTTTCCTCTCTTTTTTTTGATTCTTTTTTCTTTTTCTCCCTTTCTATGCTACTATGTTAACTTTTGTATTTTCCCTCACACTCTCACTTTCCAATGGCAAGTGCACAATGCTTAGACAAACACAAAATGAGTTGCTCTCATAGGATAGGTACACACAAAGGAAGATATGGCTACAAGGGTTGACACAAGTTATACCTTAGTTGTTGATGGTGATCTTGTGTCGATGGAGCGGGGAAGCGTTTGAGGTCCGTGGTGTCGAAGAGCGCGGCGATGTTGCGGAAGCTATCTGGTAGTTGTAGACCGCACACGGAACACAAACAACAAACAGATAGATTAGCCAATGCAGAAAAGAGGCAAAAGGGTAAAACTGGCGTCTAGGGCCGGAGACTCCGGTGTAGACCAGAGACTCCGGTGCACAGGGCCGGAGACTCCGGTGTGGAAGACCTGCTCGTGTTCTTGAGCGGAAATTCACGCCTAGAGTCCTCAAATCCGCGAAAATTTGGCAAAAATTGGGCTGGGAAACGCAGGCAAAAGATGGACCAACACCTTAGACAAGATTTGGTCTGATCAAAACCACAAATAACACTCCAAAACGATAGATCGATCCAAAGGCAAATTGAGGCTGTTTTTTTTTGGGAAATTTTCGAATTTATGGTGGATAGAAGAAAAACTGAGGGGAAATTCGTGATCAACCTTGCTCTTGATACCAATATGTTAAGGGGTAACCCCTTGGGGTGGCCCGATCTTTCACGAATCTCCGCGGGAATCGAGGGGAAAACAGTGGAAGGGGGAAAGAGGATGAAATCCACAAACACACGCACATGAAGAACCCGATGAACTCACGCACACAAAACACGATACACGCCGATAACTCACGTCGGTGGCAACCGGTCCAACATAATCCCTAGGATCGGTGTTGGGCGAAGCTCTCTCTCCACGACCAACAACGGGGGCGAGGTGCTTGGTGAGATCTTGACTACTTGGGGACGAGAAACCGAGATCCCAAGGCCTTGTACAACTTTAACGCGCTAGGCAAGATCCAAGAGGTGGTGGATAATAGGGTGCCCCTTGGTAGGAGCATGAGACCAATAGATGAAAGATCCTCAAAGGGGTGTCCTCAATCTATTATTATCCAAGTCTAGGGTTTACATATGAGGGGTGGGACTTTATATAGGCCAACCACTTAAATAGGGGTAGTTTTGGCATAAGCGGAAGTTTGGGCGAAATGGGGTTATGGGCTAGGCCCAAAGGCCTTTACATGCACGGCATCAAGCAGGCGGAGACTCCGGTGTTGGGTCCGGAGACTCCGATGCACTGGAGACTCGGTCAATCTCGGACCCGTCTCAGGAGGGTCTTCAGCTGTCGGGCTTGGTTCACAGGTCGGACGGGAGGAAGGTCAGGAGACTCGGTGTAGGGGACCGGAGACTCGGTCTACACCGAGACTCCGGTGTCGAGCTCGATGCTTCTTCTCCTGGTCCTTCTTCCTTGGGGGCTTGGTGTGGTGATGTTGCTTCATAGCTAAGGATACATAACGTAGTTGCATGAAGTAGCAAGCCATCCAAAGGTAGACAAAAATCACATGAGGAAAGGATCGAGTTAACCTTGGCTTGTAGGATCTTGGCTCGGGCGCGAGTCATTGGTCCACTTGGGGGACTAGGTGTTGTAGATGGAGGTGCGTCCGTAGGACAGGCTGCATCAATTAGCACACATCCGAGACCAATCTTGGATGCATCACAATACACATCAAAGGGATTCGTGATATCCGGCATAATCAAGATTGCGGCTAAAATCAATCTCTTCTTAAGCTCTTGAAAACTTGCTTCACATTTGTCCGTCCATTCAAACTTCTTATCTTTCTTAAACAATTGGGTCATGGGTCTTGCGATGCTCGAGAATCCTTCTACGAACTTGCGGTAATATCCCGCTATTCCGAGAAATGCATGAACTTGGGTTTGAGTGGTCAGGGCTTGCCATTCTTCAACATCCTTAACCTTGGCAGGGTCGACAGCAATTCCGCCGACCGACACGATATGTCCTAGGAATCTTACTTCCTGTAACTAGAACTCACATTTGTTATACTTGGCATACAACTGATGCTCCCTAAGGGTTTCAGGGATGGTCCTTAGGTGTAGATCATGTTCTTCTTCTGGTTTGGAATAGATCAAAATGTCATCAATGAAAACAATGACAAACTTATCCAGGAAGTTCATAAAAATCTTATTCATGAGGTTCATGAAATAAGCGGGGGCATTGGTTAATCCCAAAGACATGACAGTGTACTCATACAATCCATATCTGGTGGTAAAGGAAGTCTATGGAATATCCTCTGCGCAAACCTTGAGTTGATGATAACCAATTCTAAGATCAATCTTAGAAAACACTTTGGCACCGGTCAACTGGTCAAATAGGTCTTCGATCATGTGCAGTGGGTACTTGTTCTTAATGGTGACGTCATTCAGTTTCGGATAATCCGTGCATAAACGTTTACCTCCATCTTTCTTATCCACAAACAAGACAGGTGATTTCCATGGCGACACACTTGGTTGAATCAATCCTATCTCCAGCATAGCATCCAATTGCTTCTTCAACTTCACTAGTTCAGACGGGTTCATACTATAAGTTCTGTGAGCTATGGGCCCAGTTCCAGGGATTAATTCAATGTTAAACTCGATATACCGATCCGGGGCATACCGGGTAATACATCTGGGAATACATCGGGGTATTCAAAGACTACTCTGACTTGGTCAATGTTTGGTTGGGATAGACTCTTGTTGCACTTGAATTGACGGGGCAAGGTTTCAGATACATGCTCTACTGATACTCCAGTGATACTGGTCAAGGTTATGGATTTCTTGGCATAGTCGATTAATCCTTTATGTTTCGACATACAATCCATCCCTAGTACTACTTCCAAACCTTTGGTTCCAATTACTATTATATTGGCATAAAAATCTAATCCATGGATTCTGATAGGTACGGACTTGCAAATTTTTCTAGCTATGATGGTTGAACCAGGTATTTGAACTATCATAACATGCTTCAACTTGGTTGGTTGAATATTACTAGTGCATGCAAATTCTTCTGTAACAAACGAGTGCGATGCTCCAGAATCAAACAACACTCTTGCAAGTATTGAGTTAACAGAAAACATACCCAGCACGACATCTGGCGATTCCTGGGCTTCTTCATCATTCATGTGAAACAGACGGCCATTGTGGTTGAGCGAATTCCCTATAGCAAATGTCCTTCTAGTCTAAACATGACACTACTGCTGAGCTAGGGCATTCACATTGGGGGTTGCTGCAAGATTCTTGGGGAACTCGTTGGAGTAGTGACCCTTGGTCCCGCATTCATAACAAGTAACCTGAGACTTGTTTTTTCTTGCAACAGGCACGACATTGCTTCTAGTCCTTGGGGCAGTATTGGTGTTGTTGTTGTTTTTGAACTTTGGTGGTGCACGGTTGAAATTGTTGGAGTTGCCAGGGTTGTTGTTGTAGCTTCCACCAGGCCTTGGGTTTCCTCCTCCACGGTTGGGATATTCGGACGGGTCATCGGAAGTCTATTGTTTCCCGGGGCATATCCTTCAAACGGGTTGGGATGATACTTTGGGGTATGGTGGGTTCCTGGTTGATGCATCATTCGACGCTTGCGATTCTCATTGGCTTCGTTGATCTTGCCTTCCATCTGAATGGCAGAAACCACTAAGGCTTCAATGTCAGCAAACGAAATGTTTACTAATACCTTCTGCATCTCATCATGCGGACCATTCAGGAATCTCTCCTTCATCTTGGCCTCAGTGTTAATCTCATCTGGTGCATACCTAGCTAATGACACAATTTTTTCACGGTACTCAACTACTGTCATCCTCCCTTGCTTCAATTCTATGAATTCATCTCTCATCCTCTTGATTAAACTCGGTGGCACATGGGTTCTGCTAAACTTGAGTTTGAAATTAACCAAGTCATCATCTGTCCTCTATTCATGGTACGAATGCTATTCCACCAAGCTCTTGCATCTCCTGCCAGATAAGGGTGGCATATAGTACCTTCTCATTGGCCTCCACTACTACGACTTCTAAGTTGTTCTCCATGGTCTGCATCCAGTCATCCGCATCTAATGGCTCTTCAGACTTACTAAAGATGGGTGGATTGGTGTTCTGAAAGTTCTTGAGCTTGGGTCCATGGTTTTCCTGGTTTCCATGGCCTTGATTGTTATTGGCCACCTGAGCTATGTGTTGAAGGGTGGCTAAGTTGGCTTGACGTTCGGCTCTTTCAGCTTCACGGTCTGAAACAAACATTTGCAAAATTTGCAGCATTGGGGCTGGGGATGAACTGATTCCTCTGCGAGGCATCTGAAGATTGAGATAGATCAGGAAACAAGAGGGAAATTTCACTACAGGAAATCCGGTCTATTGCAACAATATTTATTGCTACAGCCACATTTTGTTGCAATAAAATACAATATTTCCACAAATTCCCCATTTGTGGTATTAGGATGTTCATATTGCAAAAAATGAGTTTTGTCGCGGTAAATACTCTTTTTGTTGCAATACAGGCTCTATATTGCAACAGTCTGCATGGCCGTTGTAATATGGCTCCGATATTGCGACAACAAAATTTTGTTGCACGAATTGTCATTTCGATGCAATAGGAACTAGGTCTCACAACAAAAGAGTTATCTGTGGTAATATTCAGAAAGATATCACGACGAATGTATCACGTTGCGATAGGTACCAATGTTGTTGCAGAAAATGTCCAACTATTGCAACAAACTATGTATTTGTCGTAGAAGTGTACATTTTTTACCTCAATTTCGTTTTATCGCACTAACTATTGTTTACTACAACAAGTTGTGCATCTGTGGCAATATATAAAGGATATTACAATAACTCGGTATTGTAGCAATTAAGAGCAAGCTATTACAACGATATTTCATACAGTAAATTGACATGGGCCGCCTGGGCTCCCTGGCATTAGCCCTAAATACTATTGTAATGAGCAGCAACGCACCAGCCTATGAAGTCAATTACAATATTTTAGTAGCCCCTAATATTATTATTATAGCCCCTAATATTATTATTATGGCATCAACCCATCGGCCCATGAACCTTATCATCACCCCATTGACCACTACCAACGAGCAAGCAGTTATGATTAAACATTTAAAAAACTAAATTAAAGTAGAATATAGAAATGTTATGCATGGTATAAGAAAAATGACAGTGATGTCCACCTCCCCCAAATTGTTGAACTATTCTATGGTGCTTAATATCAGAGGCAAACAATATTTTTGTCCAGTCCATACAGTACCGGACCTAGGCAGTTTTTAAGCCTAGACACACCACATTCAGTTTGGTCTATCAATAACCAAAAATCTCCCGAATTTAAGCAAGTTAGAACTGAAACAGACACTACTAATACTCATTTAGAAAATACTCAAACTTTTGTAGCGTGTGCCCAAGCACAGACCCTCTCACAGTCACATGCCCTCTCTAGAGCATCCAAATAAATATGGATGGATTTTTAGAGTCCAAACAAATCGACACAATGCATTTGAAAGAACATGTTGGGCCCCCATGTGTGGTTTTGGTAATTAATGACAATCTTTATGAACTAATGTGTGTATTAAGTTATACTTGTAGGATTTGTCCATTGGCATCGCTTGGAGCATGTGTTGGCTTCAAGGTCGATGAAATGCAAATAAGATATGTTGTGCAAGCTCAATATGCGAGGTCGATGATGAGGAATTAAGAAAGGCGTTCCATCTTGAGAAGGACAAGACCGTCTACATCGAGCTCAAGTGGAATGCTCAAGGCAAAGGTATAATCTTGATAGGTTTTCCCTTTTGCCGGTCTCACGTTGTGTGTGTGAGACCAGGTTTAGGATAGATAACCGTACTATCAAGAGAGGCTCTCATATGAGTAATTCGGTCACATCGTTCGAAGAGAGCTCAAAACTTTGCATACTTGCATCATCGTATTTGGTTGATATTTCGTCTTATCCATGTGAGGATATAGAGCTTGTGGTAATATCCATAACAAGCTCTTGTTCATCAAAATCGGATCTCCCATATGTATCTTGTTGCGATTTTGATTTATGCGGCTTTTCGGTTTCTCACCAAATGAGGTATATCACATTATTCTACTTGAGACTTTCTCACTTGGTGATAATCAATATTTCCACTTTTTATTGGGAAGCCTTTGTCGTCCTCTATCCAACGCAATTTGAATCGGGTCAATCGGAGCTTCCAGTCAAAAGTTATTGTCGTTTGAATATTTGCCTGTCAGGCTGTTTTTTGGGCCAAGCGGTAGTACCGCCCGGACGGGCCGGTACTACCGCCCCGAAACTGGCAACCGTTTTCTTTCTGCCTCGCTAGGTACCTATTTGCGGTAGTACCGGCCGGCCCGGTAGTACCGCCCGGGTGGGCCGGTACTACCGGCCGGCCCAGTTTTTCTTTTCCAAATTCGCCCAGATCCAGATCTGAACTGTTGCCGCACGTTGACCGCTTGCCCCGCTCACTCCCGCCAGCAGCGCGCCAGCCCTTCGATCCGCCGCCTTTCCGCTTTCGCTCGCGCGCATGCAGACGCTGGCCGCGCATCGCATCGCTTTGCCCTCTGCCCGCGATCGCCGCTTTGGCCTTGCTTGCTGCGGTGCCTTGGCGTTATTGCTGCTTGCTGCTTTGCCCCCTGTTGCCCCGCATACCGCTGCTACATTGCGGCTGCTGCGCGTGAGGGAGCCCGCTGCGCCAGCTACTACGCGTACTGCTACGTTCTTCTTCTCTCTCTCTCCCCAACTGTTGCTGTTGTTTGTTTTTTAAGGTTGGGTCGGTACTTAATTGTTAATTCGGTACCGGACCGTCTAGAAAAATTGCCCCAACGGCCATATTTTGGCTAGCCCTATATAAGTCTTTTGCCCTTTTTCATTTAAGGTTACTTCTTCCTCCTTTTCTTATTCAAGCTTTGCCCCCATTTGCTCTACTCTTTAAGCTTGATTTCTACACACCCCTCCATTGATTCTTGCAAATATTTAAGGGGTTGTTGGAGGAGATCTAGATCTACGTTTTGACCAAACCAAAACATCTCTTTGTGAGTGTATCTTTGGGGATCTAGATTTTGGGGGATTTTGTGTCTCTCTTTGATTCCCCCTCTCTTGTTCCCCCAATAGCTTTAGTAGCTTTGTTGGAACTTGAGAGTGAGGGATTTGAGCATCTTTGTGGTGTTCTAGCCATTTGCATTTGGTGCATCGGTTTGAGTTCTCTTTGGAGGATTTGGTTTGAATTGCTCATTGGAGCTTGTCCCTCTTGGGTTCTTGGAACCCTAGACGGTTTTGTGGCCTTGGTGGCATTTGTTGAGGTCTTTTGTGGCGTTTGTTGGGAGCCTCCAATTTAAGTTGTGGAGTTGTGCCCCAGCCTTGTGAGAGGTTCCGGTTGCCACCGACAAGTGCACCGATAGTGGAAGCGTGGATCGATCCCATTGGGGTGAGATTCACCGGAGAATAAGGGAGGCCTTGTGGCGTTGGTGGTTTGATACCACCCCCTCTCCAAACGAGACGTACTCCATGTTGGGAGGAACTCGGTAAAATATCGGTGTCCCCGCGTGTCTCGGTTATCTCTATGCCCGAGCTCTTTACTTATGCACTTTACATTGTGATAGCCTTCGTGCTTGAAGTACTATATATCTTGCTATCACTTTGTTGCTTGTATTGCTTAGCATAAGTTGTTGGTGCACATAGGTAAACCTTAGTTGTTTCTTGGTTGTGTTTTACAAAGTAAACTCTAGTTTTATTTCGCCTTTGTTGAGCCACTCTAGGAAAAATTTTAATCGCCTATTCACCCCCCCTCTAGGCGACATCCGTATCCTTTCAGCATTGCATTACATTCATCTCGAGTAGCTGCCATTGGAATTCATCCAAAAATTAAGAATAACATTTCTAATCAGAAAAATGTGAGTTATGTGAGCATCTTCCGCTAACATACAAGCCTCGGGAGACAACAACTAGACATCATGAGTGTTGTAAGCTATTACTGATCGTAGTATCTCGTTCAAAATCTCAAAGATGAATCATGCTTTATTTTTTTAATAAAATTCTGGATGTATAGCATATATGTATCGGTTATTCTATGTTGTCAAATGCATCAAGTGCAATTCTTCATGAACAATTTTTTGGTTAAATCAAGAGTGATATGGTTATTGCATGTCCCTAAAGGGACAAGTGATATGGTTATGGTGGAGCTATGTTTCACACACTAATAATTTGCAAGATAACTCCGCGACCCGCAAAATTGTGGCCAATATTGGCTTCTCAACAAAAAGTTCTCGCGATAGCCCTAGCCTAACGCGCAATATCGCCAGTGACGCCTGCAGCTGGTCGCCTCACCCTACCTCAGATACAGCCATGGTCGAGCACTTTAGCATGGAGGACCACCTCCATGGACAATGACCTTCGAGAAGCCTCAGTGAGTTAGTACCCCCGAAGAAGGGTTAGGGTTAACTAGCTAGGTTAGTTGGCTAGGGTTTGCTACTTGGAAAATGACGAATATATGTGGTGGCTTTGATTTTGGTTCTATGATGAACATGGCTCTATATTTCACCTTGTGATTGAGATGATGATGAGATAGATGAGCTATGGATTTATTCCTTCATGTGTGTGGAAACACTAATACCTATGACGTAGATGATCTATGTTTTTCGTATAGGTATTTTCATGCGATATTCTAGTATGTCCTGATAGCTACTCTTTCTCACATGTGGTTCCTAGTTAGCTAGGATTTGCTTGTTAGAAAATGCAAATATATGTGGCGGCATTTAATTTTGGTTGTATGATGAACATGGTGACTCCCCATATATGTATATAAACTACTTATTGATATGGGACATAGATGATGACAGAGATAAATGAGTTATGGCTCTATTCCTCCTATATGTACGGAAACCACAAGATCTCCGCTGGAGATGATCTACATTATTTGTGTAGGTATTCCCATGTCAGATTCTATGTATGCCTTGATAGCTATGCTTTCTCACGTGTGATAGGCTTGTCTTTTTTGGATTCGATCCTATTGGATTGTCGAACTGGACATTAAGATGAAAGCGGTTGATACGTTGGGTTTTATTGCATATGTGTTTATGTGTTTTTGAACATGTTCCATGTGTTCTACGCCATCTCCCATATCATCACCCCATTTCAAGATCGAGATGTGAGATCGGGACCATCATAGATCGGCCGTCTCATCACCCCATATGTACTTATGGTTCAAGGCAAGAGTATAATCTACTAGTTTTAAAGTGAGGGTGCCATTATGTTTCTAGCAGTTAGTGTAGCACACACTACCTCAACCATGGAAAGAACAATACAACAGGATACCAAACGTTGGCTCTACAGTAACCCACCGACGAGCGAGCACCTGCATCTCATACCACCATACCAACCGCCCACGCCGGTCAACTGCTACGAGAAACCTCACAGGAGACGACCAAGCCAGTAGCACCGGTGGCGGCTAGCCGGAGCATCTCCGCTGATTTCGGGAGCACCACCGCAAGCCGCTCGTACCATTGCTTCCAGACTTTGGTAGCACCGCGGCCGCAAAAAAACCTCTATCGTTGGCTAGCACATAGCATGCCCACCGATGTAGCAAACCCTTGACAATGTTGTAGCAAAACGCCGCCATCGATATTCCCATGTGAGATTCTAGTATATCTTTCCCTTTGTGAGGTTCTACTTTGGCATTCCCGTTGGGTCTTTCTTGGATTGGATTATATTAGATCTTCTCATCCTCGCACTAGTAGGTTCAATGAGTTAGGAGTCGGAAGAGGATGGTCGAGGAGTAGGCGGCACCATCCTTCGCACCGCCATGCCCATCGAGCTCATCCGACGAACTCGATTTTGGTAAAAGGGTGTCGTGTCATCGTCCCCATATAGCTCATCCATAGATATCTTTATTTGTAGTTTGCCGTTTATCAGTTTCTGTTAATGATGCCCTAAGTTGGTAGCCCGGGAGCGCTGGTAAGAAGCCCTAGTGAGTTGGTAACGCGGATCAGAGTTGTCCTCACACACCACCTCCATTACTCTCGTCGGCTCGGTAGTTGTTCTTGTGTGGACCTCATGCTCATACCGCCATCACAATCGACATTGTACAATTGGCAACAACGCAGACATCTATCTTGGTCAGTCAATGAAATAGTTTTTTACGAACAATTGAAGCAGATATATTCTATATTGGTTCAAAATATTTTTCCAATTTATTTCATTATTATAAACGATTACTTAAAATAATTACTGTCCAAAGAAATAATTAAGGGTGTACTATACTCCGTGGAGGTACTCACTCCGTCTCAAAATTGATATCTCAGATTTATCAAAATTTAGATAAATCTAGACACTATTTAGTATAGGTTCATCTAAATTTTGGCAAAATATAAGACATATTTCAAAACGGAAGGAGTAATTTTTTACCTCAATTTTTTTCCCTTTCCCCTTAACCCTCCCGCCAACCTCAAATATTTTTTGTACTTCCCACCAAAATTTTGGAGTTTATTCCGTGTAATTTTCTAACTTGCCGCTGAAAACCCCTCATAAGTACTCCCGATAATATCTCTTAACCAAATCGTAAAATTGGATCTCAATCTGGAGAACGTCCGTCCTCACGGAGTGATGACTGCGCCGTCGACACACCGGAACACACCGGAGTCCACCGAATGGAGAAGTTCGCAGGTAATTTCCTTCTGTACCAGGTTCCGTTCTCCATTCCCAATTCCCAAATCCCAACTCCTTTCCTCCGGCCCACTGCGCGCGCCCCTTCCTCACCCTCCCGGTCAACAAATCCTGGGAAAAAAACAGTCCACGGATCCCTATCGTCCAGCCTCCTCCGCCCATAGCTCCAGCGCCGCCTCCTCCACACACAGCGCCGGCTTCGCCTCCCCCACCGCCGCTGGGACACCACTTAGTCCGGAGAGAAGAGAAGGGAGGCGACCGCGCCTGGTCTCCAACCGTCGGGCATGGAGAGGCCAGATCTTGCCGGTGATTTCCTTGACTTGTGGACGCGACAAGAGGGTGGCTGGACGTAGGCGCCCCTCCAGTCTAACCTCGACGGTCGGTGCGGCGTCTTGACGAGGCCACAGCGAGGCAGTTCTCTTGCCGCTTTGACTGTCCACGGCGACGAGGAGGGGCTCGCTGGTGGTGCTGATGTGTGGCTCGGGGAGGAGGCGGGGGAAAGGGGGGTTCATGTGCCTGGACTCCAAGCTCAGTTCGTTTCGATTATTTGTCTTCTCAGTTTCGATTTGAACACCATGTGCTCGACAGTTTGCCCGGGCAGGAGTATAATTGTGGTATGTTTATCTTTTGCAGTTAAGAGATTTAATAAGATGTTACTTAGTTTATTATCATGAATAAAGGTTCGACTTTTGTCATTGATGGGAGGGTGTGCATCTTCAAAATTCTATTAAGAATATGATTGTGGTTAGTAGATACAGATTTTCCACATACTGAATTTTACTGAAGAAGACAACTCTGCTGCTATTATGAAGACTTGTAATTACTGACAACGTATGGGAACCCTAACACTCGAGTTCGTTGACTACATGGAAAGTGATCATTAATCATACCTTATCAGGTTCTTTTTTGACGAGTAAGAGTAAGCAAGAGTAGTGCCAGGCTGTGTCCTAAAGCATTTTTTCTCTGAAATAAGTTGATGGGTGTTTCCTCTTGCTAGAGATGTATATAAAATATATCGTACAAATTAAGCTAAATTTTTTGGTGAACATCAGGCATTTCTGAATGAACCCGTCCGTTGCCACAAATGAATAAAACTGTTTGAACTTTTTAAAAAAGATGCCCTTTTTCCCTCTATATTTCTATCCTATAACTATAAGTCAGGCCTTTTATACTTATTATTTTGCATTGATATCAGCTTGAGGGCGTTTTTATCTTCAGGTCAGTGAACTTCAGGAAATTAGTGATATATGTATGAATCTCAATGACTATTGTGTCTGTACTTCTGGATGTTTCCAAATTAAGTTCCATAAAGGTGGATCTTTCACATGTTTTAGAGTGATATTTTGGTTGTTAACCAACTGATGGATGTCGGGCGAATTTGTCATATACCGTAATTAACATCTAGTTTTCATGGATTGCATACGAAACAATTGATAGGTCTTATTTATACCTTGTATATGGTTCCGAATCCACTACTGCCTGGTATTCTGTCCCGGTTGTAGTTATTTGTTATCTGCTTTATTACTTGGTACGGTACCTTGTGTTCCATGCTCCAGATTCTGCCAACATATGGGAACCAAACAGACGCAAGCTAATCAGGTGATTATGGTCATATGCTTGTGAACTTGTAAGATTATTTTTTCACAGATTGTTGGAAGAGGAGCGAAGATCAAGACTGTAATTTGAGAGAAACATGATGTTAAAGTTTACACAGTTAAGCCAACAGATTGGAACCAAACAGACGCAAGCTAATCAGGTGATTATAGTCATATGCTTGTGAACTTGTAAGATTAATTTTCCTTACTTGTGTTGCTAAAAGTGCACTTCTATTTGCAGACGCCCAAGAAAACGACTGGCAAAGAAAATAGCAATCCACACCTGCAAACTACTCTTTTAAAGACCGCTAGTACTACTGGGGCTGTAGGTACAAGGCACACTACAATTTCTCCAAATGCGCTCATACAAGCTGCAACAAAGAACAATAGACAGTTTCAAGCAATGGTAAGTCACAACCTTGGTTTTTCTTCATGTTGACCTTTATTTGATTATACCGAGCATGTTTTATTTTGCCATTAAGTACACAAGTGTTTCTAGTTGAAGCCATACACTAATTACTCCATTTAGAAAATTTTCATTTCAATTACCCCATTTAGTAAAAATTATGCCAATTGTTATCCCTCTAATCTTTTACAAGCTTACAGTCTATAAATTGTGCACACTAAGACAATTCTAGAGCTTTATAGACTGTTTTACAAACTTACGGTCTATAATCTTTTACAAACTTACAGTCTATAAGGGAGAAATTTTTTTTTTGAGAGAGAAGAACATGAAGATATTTCCTGTAACATTAACTTGTTTTTGGAGAATAAAAGATAAGCTGTGTCTCCATTACACCAGAAGGCCTAGACTTTGAACTCCTGGCAGAGTTGTCAGGTTGCAAAAGATGAACCGAATCATATTCCTTGGTAAACCTAAGAAAATGGTTTTAGCAAAACCGTGTGCATTCGGTCAGTTCTCGCTTATGGTCTCGTTTGGTTCAGGTATTAATGGGTTGACTCGGAAAAAGTTTGGTTTAGTTTGGTTTCTTATAGGTAATCCTGGCACCCATAACAACAGGCAACGTGCCATCAACAGCAGCTAAAACAACCACTGCCAGGTTAGGAAAAATCAAACGGCTTTCAACCATTTGAGCAAACGGTTTCATACCCATGGATGAACACCCAGTTTCAGTTCGGTTTGGGTGGAACATCAAGTTGGTTTGGTCTAGGTTGGGTTTACAAAAATGTAAGATGGGTTTAGTTCGGTTTGAGCTGCCACGTTTGGCCATGCGGGTTTGGTTAAGGTATGATCCAGCTTTTGAACCATTCTCAGGTTTATTCCTGGTGTTACCTAATACCCAACATTTCAGATGGCAAAAATGAGTTTCAGTGGACCAAAGTTTTTTGAAGTTGCTATCTTTGCTATCTTTGAAAATAAGAGGCCTCCTTTGCAAGCTTGGAAAGCTATCTTTAAGAAAGATTTAAGCCTGATTGTGCATAGAGTTAAGGTTGCTCACAGTAAGCCGCTGGCTGATTGGATTGACCTTCTCTATTTTTTTTTCTGGTTATATTTTTATTCTATTTTCCTCACTCCACATGTAAATATTTTCTCTTGTGTACTCTCTTTTTGAAACCCTTTAATATAAAATTACACCGTAAGAGTTTCCCTTACTGTTTTCCCGGTAGAAAAAATGGTTCAAGAAAAAGGTCCATAGCTCTTTTTTTATAACTAGTGTGGTTTTGTGCAAACTGTAGTATTGCTTGTCTAGGCAATGATATACTGTGGTTTTAGAATACTTTGGTTTGACAAAAGCCAAGCAACCAAACAGAGCCTAAGTCTTTAAAATTTTATGAATACATTAATCAGTTGACATAGACTTCTTCCTGTATTGCTTGTCTAGGCAATGATATACTGTGGTTTTAGAATACTTTGGTTTGACAAAAGCCAAGCAACCAAACAGAGCCTAAGTCTTTAAAATTTTATGAATATATTAATCAGTTGACATAGACTTCTTCCTTCTATTTGCATTAGATCATGATTCCTTGTTAAATGCTGTTGCAGCTGCCTATTGTCTACTATAATTATTCACATTCTATATTCTTGCAAATGTAACCTTACGATAGCTTGCACTACTGTAGTTTGCCAATGAAATTTGCAATGCTGCTAAAATAAGTTTATGGCATATGTTATATTGAACTGATTAACTAGAGCTAAACAATTTTTTCATTTTTTGATTGCAGGATTCAAATATTTAACTGGACTGGAGTAGACATTCAGTGTGCACCAGATAGTTTAATCTTTGCATTTAATTAGTATAGCACACTCTGTGTGTTGAATGATTGCTGAATTATTTGTTGACTGAATTATTTATTGAACGATTGTTGAATTATTTATGGATATTCGCTATGTGAAATATGATATTTTATGAATCTACATCAGATACATGTGGTTCGAATCATTAATCCAATGTTTTTTTGGATTGCAATTGTCTATTACCACAACCTAGTTTACGAAACATATAGTGTTGCGACATGCGTCATATGTTAGACGTGGCCTCTTGTGTTGCACTAGGATGCTACCACAAAATGTTTGTATTGTCGCGATACTTTGGCCGGTGTGATAACCATTTGTCGCCACTAAATTTAGTTTTGTTGAAATAGTCCTTTCCCCACGATTCGATTGCAATAGTTTCTCGCGACAAGCATTTTGGTTGTTGTTGGAACCACTTAGCGCCACAAAATTCATCCTTGGTGAAATATTCCTTTCGCTACGAATCGTTTGCATTGTTGCAATAGATTCTCGCCATGAACATTTTGTCCGTTGTGATAACTATCTGTCACCATCAAAATGAGTACATTGCAATTTCATGTTACCATGATCTGAGAGTTGTTGCCATAAATTAATGCCACGAACATAGGGCCTGTGGCGAAAGAGGTGTACCCACGAAAACAAGAGTTGTTGCTATAGAGTTTATGTCTATCACAACAATTGGCTATTGCCACGGAAGGTCTTGCGCCACGAAGCAAATCTTGTTGGAATAGCCTATTGCCGCAAATGCCTATCGCCACAAACGGCCAATTTCCACGGTTTTGATCACCGTTGCATTAAGTTATTCCCACGAACCAAATTGTGGCATTAAGCACGTGCCGCTACGACATAAAATGTGGCGACTTGTCGCATGGACGTTGCAATAGCGCACTTTCTTACTACGGTTTGGTTTTCGTGGCAATAACCTATTACCATGCGTCTTGTCGCAACGCTTGGCAACGAAAGGCATGTCGTTGCAACAGGTGCCTATTGCCATAATTCGGCTATTATTGCCACGAATCTTGCTGTTGCAATAGACCCAAATCCTTATAGTGTTTCTAAGGTTCATGGGTTTGTTTTTGAAAAGTTTTTAGACTTTGAGTTTTGACTCTGGTTTTGCTAACTGGCAACTTTCTTTCATTCATTCATTCATTCATTCATTCATAGCACACAATACAAACAGACACCACAATAAGGAAACATATGATTTTAAGAACCATTCTGTGAAACTACGATACAACGGGACCGGGTATAACTCACAAATAGTGATCGCTAGCGTAGGTGTGAGTTCTACTAAAGTGATCTAGTGCGACTACTCATTAGAATCAGTGGCTTCATCATCATCAATGAAGGCAGAGTCATCATCATCAGTGTGGAAGTCCATAGCTTGGTCCTCCAGGAAGTCATCATCATCACTGAGGTAGGAGTAAGGGTCTCCACGGATATCTTCGCCTACATTCTCCCTCTCCTCAAGATGCATGTCCCGCTCATGGATGGTCTCCTCCAAGTCTGACACTTTGTCACGAAGGCGAGCAATGATGCGATCCTTCTTGTCGTGTGAACAACAAAATGACTTACACTCCCTGGCAAGGATGGCAAGGGTCTGGTCCTTCTTGACTGCAATGGCATAGTTGTGGTTGGCGTATGCGCCCGACATTGTCCAAATCCTTCTGCCGGTCATACAACATGAAGTCAAGATGATCTACTTGATGCTTCAGCTCCGGGTGATCTAGCACCTCCAATGGTTGTCCCATAGCATCACGCCTTTCGTAGTACTCAAAGCGAGTATCCTTGATCTTATTGATGCTTTGCCCACACAAACGGGCAAGATCTTCCTGCATAGCCCTGGCGAGTCCGTCTAGCCAGTTGTTCTCTCTTAAGGTGAATTGGATTCCCTCTGAGGTGGGTTCCTCAATCTTGCCTCTGAGACTTGAAACAATCAGCCACTATAATTCTCCTCCTTGCTGATCGTTGAGGTGGGCTCCAAAGAATTCGGGGTGCCGGCGCCCAAGGAGTTCCAATAGTTGGTCCAAATCACGCTCAAAGATGAGCTCTCCTCCATTGTCCAGCTGGTAGAACTTGCTATACTTGACGTCCATCTATAAGAATGTAAGATCATAAAATTAGTAGAGTGATCAAGTGTGTCAAATTTTATGTAAGTACGCAAGAATTTTTGAGGAATATGAATTTTTATGAAAGAGTCTAACTGATAAGAATGAGAATAGGTTTTCATAAATATTCACTTCTTTTGTTTTGAAACAAAATTTTTTATTCAAGCGTCCATTCTAACTAGGGTCTCCTATGGTCAGGATGGCTCTGGTACCAACTTGTCAACACCCGGATTTTTAATCCCAGATGCCTATTATGCCGTACATCGCAATCCCAGGATTACCATTTTTGCGAGACGTAACAGATTGGTACCATAGTTCATCATCCATTAAAACCATAATAAAGGTCTTACAAATAAAGGATCTCATGATCCAGTCTTAGTACAATCAACGCAGCGGAATAATATAATAACGGTAGTGTGGGCGAAGCTCCATCTTCAGGTTCAATGGCAATGCTGACGATGGAGATGATCGTAGTTGTCCATCATCCTGGTAGTCCTCCTCATAGTCTGGCCATAGGAATAACCAGGGACAAAGCCATGAGTACTCTTTAAGTACTCGCAAACTATCACTAACAAGTAAAGTGGTTCAAGTAGGAATCGTAAGCTCTAGGTTGTTTTGCAAAAAGCCAGATTTATCTCTAACTGAGTTTAGAAGTAAAGAAAACCAACTTAATGTTTTGCAACACCTAGGTGGGAACTTATTGTTCCTGTTCACAACCCTATTCTGGTCAAGTCAAAGTCATGATTCATTTCACAAGTCATTTTTAAAACATCTGACGACGAAACAATATGGCCACTCCAACTGTCCATAACCGCGGACGCGGCTATTCGAATAGTTTGACACTCTGCAGAGGTAGTACACTATAGCACCCCCGGGGTTAGGGTTAAACTAACCTCAGATCACCGTCTAAGATAAGCTCAACTCCAAGCACGGAAGACCACCTTATGAATCGGTATCATTACAGAACTTAGGGATTCAACAACATAAGTTTAAACTCTTAACAACATACGATATTAGAGTTATTACAAACCAGAGGTCATAGACCCAACATTACATCACACAACGAAAGCAAATTATGTTGTTCTACAAAACAACTTAGCAAAGGGCCTAAGAGGCCATAAACAGAACTGACGTCCATCCCATACTTCTCAGGCTGCTACCTAGGACCCCCAACTACTCGTCGATGTCAACGTAGAAGCCACCTTCAGTCGCAACTAGGTCATCTGGAGAAAAACAATAATGGTGCAAGGCTGAGTACGAGAATGTACTCCGCAAGACTTAGATAACCTAGATTCTACATGCTCTGGCTAGAAAGGATTTCTATGGATTTTCTTTTGCAAAAAGCGATCTTTATTTGTAAACAAGAGAGAGAAGAGGCTCGTCTACTCAGAATCTTTTAAAACAGGTAAGATAATGACTTCTTCGTCTTGTTCATCATATCTTGATAACCACCAGCGTCATAAGAACCTCCTATCTAGGATCACCCCCTCGATCTAGAGGACACATCCTTAAGCACACGTGGATCAACAAGTTTTATAGTGGTTAACTTTATCTATGATCTTAAGTCCGGTCGCCAAGCATTCATAACCATGAACATGGCTTTTCAAAAAGATTTAACACTACAGGGGTGTACAACTTTACCCACACGTACCAATCGTATCTCTTAATGCCAAATATTATTAGTCCTCTTCCTTGGAAGGCCGGCAGAGGGTGGTTGACCACGACCTTTACCTTTCTTTCGCCGAGACCATGAGTCACGCCCTAGGGATGGTTCCGCCTTAACGGGTCAAGTCCCGAAGCCGGTCCCTAAAGATGTGAGGCGAGGTTGGTTTACCAGGGGCTCCATCCACCCCAAGCAACCCGGTCCACGCTTCCCTACTTGTTAGGATGCACCTCCATCACCTCCTCTTTCGAAAACGTTTTCAATGCGTATGCCAAATGGAATTATGTGACTCATGGAATCTACTAGGCAAGTTAGTCGAGGGGTTGTTCAGGCCCCGTGTGGTTATACGCTCATCTTGGTTCCAAAGGCAAGAACTCAGTTCCTAGTGGTGGTGAGCATGGGACTACAAAAACGACACCCAACGTGGCCTCCCATACAAGCCTTAACATATTTATTTATCTCCATCGATGATACCTCCACCTCCTACCTTCTAGATTCCTTGGCACCTTCGAATCATCATCCGAATGTATCAGACGGTACTATTAAGCATGGCTAAGCTGTCGGTCGTAAAAGATCTAGCAACGCTCAAATGCCAGACCTAGGTATGCTAAGAGCAGTGGATCGGGAGTATAAGGCTACAAAAGGGAAACTGTGCATCAGACAGGTAACACTAGCTACTGACAAAATCCCACATTGGAAACATGTGCATCATAGAGAGAAATTAATATACTTTGTAAAAGTAGGTTCAGAATGAGAGGCTACGCTTGCCTTGTCCGTCATTAGACAGATATGGATCTTCGGTGTCGTTGACTTTAGCCTCGGGCTCGGATCCTATCGCGAAGAACCAACACCGGAAATGAAAGCGACAATCAGGACATGGCATAGTGCAATGCACAATCAATATGGAGACATGTCATATTAAATACTACGCGGTAACCATAGGTGCATCATCGATTTAAGAGGGTTCACAAGGCCCTGGGGAAGGTGCATCTTCGAACCCACATGTATATGAGGGGGTGTCGATGTTCTTCCAACTAAACTTGGGTTTAAGTTGCTTGAAAGTGTATGATGATTGCTTAGACAGATAGCTCTTAATTTTGTGAATATTTTGATATATTATACATATTTTTCTGAATAAATATGAATTAGTTATGAATTTTACAAGTTTATATTAATTTCTGCCATTTTTAAACATTATTAAAGCATTAATGACGTCACGCTGGCGTCAGCATACCCTAACCCTAGACTTTCTGCACCGTAGGGGGTTCTACCCGTAGCCACTGACAACAGGGCCCTAGCCAAGATGGGTCCATCCTGTGGCCACGCGGGCTCCACGTCAGACGCGGTGGCGGGAGGCGTCAGGCGGTTGTCGCCACCGGCGACTCAGGCCACCCCAGCACGCACGGAAGGGTGCGCTGGAAAGAGCACGAAGAGGCAGGCTACATAGAGGTTGAGCCACCCCTTTGTGGTCACCAGAGCTTCGGCTCCGACGAGCTCCAGCGGCGACACGCGTAGGTGCCCGTGGCGGAGACGATAGGGAGTAAGAGGGAGAGGTTGGAGAGCACCAGGATGCTTAGAAGCTCACCAGTGTTGAGACTGTGCGGCCAGAAGGACGACGTGTAGTCGGAATCAACGGTGAAGATGGTGCCTGGCATCGGGCGGGAGGTGTCGATTACGGGGAAGGAGAAGGCTTCGCCGAGCGCTGGCCATGGCAATCAAACCAGTTGACCATGGCGGTCACCCCAGCGATCTTGGAACGGCGAGAGGAAGTGGGAAATGGCGGCAACCCAGAGCTCCAACGAGCTAGGGTTCGGCGATGGGGAAGAAATGGGGAAGGTATAATGTTTAGGGTTCGTCCTGGCGGCGGGGAGGGGTCTTATAGACAACAACAGCGTCGATAGAGCGAATCTCTTCGTGACGGTCATCGCAGCGACGCAGGGACGGCCGTGCCGGCAGAGCGAGCTGCTTTCGCGAAGGCGTCGTTCTGGCGAGGAAGAAGAAAGTAGAAAAGAGGTGAAGGGGTACCGGGCTGGCTCCTGGGCCCCGGGTGGGCCGTGCTGGGTTGTTGTGGCTGCGCTACGCGACTGAGAGAGAGAGAGAGAGGGAGATGGGCCACATCCCATCGACGGTTGCTGCTGTTTTATTTCCTAAAAATGTTTTTCCAATTATGTTTTAAATTTCCATTTGTATTTGAATATAAAATATGATTTGAGATGTTTCAAATATACCAAAAGGTTTATAAAACTATTAAAATACTATGGGGCCCTTTTAGTATATTTGGGATCCAATAATTTTGGTACTTTTCGAAATTTCAAAACTATTTGAATGTGTTTCAAAGAGAGGGGGAAGAACTAGGGTTTAGGGTTTTGTATTTGTATTTTGGGTCACACACTTGATCACATGCAAATATTATATTGATTTAAACAGATGCATGCAATGCTTAAGTACTATTTACATATATTACAAACTTGGGCTGTTACAGCTCTACCCCCCTCCCTTACTAGAATCTCGTCCCGAGATTCCTAAGTTTTAGAAAAGAAGGCAGGGTACTCAGATCGAAGACGATCTTCTCGTTCCCAGGTTGCTTCGTCCTAAGAGTGATGAGACCACTGAATTTTTAGGAACTTGATGTTTCGACGACAAGTATTGTGCTCGGTTTCATCAAGGATACGGACAGGATACTCACGATAAGTTAGATCCTTATGGAGATCAAGAGTTTGGTGATCAACACCACGAACAGGGTCTTTGAAGCAACGTTTGAGTTGGGACACATGAAAAACATCATGCTCCTTAGGGAAGTTTTCAGGCGGCTCCAACTGATATGGGAATTTACCTTGCCTAGACAGAACACGAAAAGGACCAACATAGTGAGGAGCCAGTTTGCCTTTGATGCCAAAATGATGGACACCCTTTAAAGGAGTGACCCAAAGATAAGCTTGATCACCAACTTCATATTCAACATGTTGATGGTGACGATCATCATAGCTTTTCTGGCAAGACTGAGCAGTTTTCAAATGATCTCGAATGATACGAACTTGATCTTCTGCTTCCTGGATCATATCCGGTCCAAAGAGCTTTATTTTGCCGATTTCTGACCAGTTCGAAGGAGTACGACATGTTATTCCATATAACAACTGGAAAGGTGCCATTTCTATACTAGACTGATAACTGTTGTTGTATGAGAATTCTGCAAAAGGTAGGCATTTCTCCCAGTTCTTGCCAAAAGATATGAGACACACTCTAAGCATGTCTTGCAGGATTTGATTCACTCTTTCGTTCTGGCCACCGGCTCTAGGATGATAAGTTGTATTGAAGGAGAGGCGAGTTCCCATAGCAGTTTGGAAACTTGTCCAAAACCTTGAGGTGAACAAACTCCCTCGGTCAGAGATAATTTTCTTCGGAATCCCATGAAGGACAACTATCCGAGAGATATATAGATCTGCTAACTGACTAGCATTAATACTCTCGCGAACAGGTAGGAAGTGAGCAACCTTAGACAGATTGTCAACGATTCCCCAGATGGCATCATTTCCCTTTTGAGTCTTAGGAAGACCAGTAATGTAATCCATACCAACTTAATACCATTTCCATTTAGGGATTCTATGTCGTTGCAGGAGACCAGCGGGTTTTTGGTGCTCAGCTTTGACGCGACGGCAAACGTCACCTTCAGCAACAAAACGAGCAATATCCTTCTTCATACCAGACCACCAAAATATTTGAAGAAGATCCTGATACTTCTTGGTACCTCCAGGGTGGATAGAGAGAGGTGATTCATGGGCCTCTCGGATAATTAAATCCCTCAACTTTGTTCTCTTCGGCACTACCAGACGGTTACCAAAGTAGATAGCACCTTGATTATCAACAGATAAACACTTAGCAACTCCACTATCAATGTTCCCTTTGATCTCAGCAATTTTAGAATCATATTTCTGGGCAAGCTTAATTTCATCCTCTATAGAAGATTTCACTTCGAGGGTATAAAGGAATCCACGAGGAACTACTTCAAGATTCAATCGAGCAAATTCCTCATGAAGCGAAGGTTGAGATTGTTTGATCATCAGATTGTTGCAATAAGACTTATGACTTAGAGAATCAGCAACAACATTGGCTATGCTAGGTTGATAGTTGAGACCCAAATCATAGTCCTTGATGAGTTCCAACCATCTTCTTTGCCTGAGATTCAGATCAGGTTTTGTGAAAAGATACTTCAGACTCTGATGATCCGAGTATAACTCGCAACGACTACCGGGATGGTAATGTTTCCATTGCTTAAGAGCATGAACAACATCTGCAAGCTCAAGATCATGAGTTGGGTAATTATTCTCATCTGGTTTTAGCTTACGGGAGGCATAATCCACCACCTGCCCATCTTGCATTAGCACACATTCGAGACCTTGGTGAGAAGCATCATAGAAGACAACAAAGTCTTTGCTAGTGTCTGGGAGAACCAGCACCAAAGCAGTTGTTCACTTGGTTTTCAATATCTAGAAGCTTTCTTCATCCTTATTAGACCATTCATACTTCTTATCCTTCTTAAGAAGATCAGTCATCGGCTTTGAAATCCTGGAAAAATTCTCGATGAATCGACGGTAATAACCAGCCATCCCAAGAAAACTTCGGACATCCTTAACGGATTTGGGAGACTCCTAGTCGAGGATAGTTTGGACTTTATCTGGGATAACAATAACCCCTTTGGTAGAAACAACATGACCAAGGAATATGATCTCTTGTAATAAAAACCTCACATTTGGAAAACTTAGCATAGAGACGATGTTCTCGAAGTCATGTCAACACCAAACAAAGATGTTTAGCTTGCTCTTCTTTAGTTTTGGAATAGACCAGAATATCATCGATGTAGACCACGACGAACTTGTCTAGATACTCCATGAAGACAGAGTTCATAAGCCGCATAAAAGTGGTTGGAGCATTGGTAAGACCAAAGGACATGACGGTGTCCTCGTAAATACTATAACGAGTGGTGAAAGCAGTCTTTGGAATATCTTCCTCTCAAGATTCTGAATCATCAAGGAGAAGTATCATATCAATTGGAACTTCCAGATGAGATGTCAGCCGTGCATAATATGTTCCATATCTCGTTACTTCGCAAAATGCCTAGAAGTCCCGGAGAAGACTGAAGTTTTCAAGAAGATTGATCACCGAACTACTGAGATCAATGATGACCTGACGTATCCTAAAGTACCCATCCTTATTTTGGAGGAAGCTTTCAGAACCATCAGGACCCGAATCATCATGTTTCTCGAGATTGAGTGGAGTAACCACACTGAAGAAGAAGCTACCTGGGAACGAGAAGATTACATCAAGACGGAGTTTCCCGATCTTTTTAAATCCTAGTTTTATTTTTCTGAAATCTCGGGACGAGATTTTGTTTAAGGAGGGAAGATTTGTAACATCCCAAAAATATTGATCAAGGTTATCAAATTCCAATCACCAAAATTAGGGTTAACAAAAACTTTTGTTAATTAAATCATATGAATGCATGTGTGTATGTGATGAATGTAGGAATGCATGAATGGTCTTGTGTGATTGTTGTGAATAGCAAGGAATGTTTTAAATATGAAAACAACATTATCTAAATCAAATACAAGCAAAAACAAATCAAGAGAAATTCAAAAACAAACAAAATGAGCTAATGGTCATTTTTGCCAATCTTGCTCACTAGGCCACTTTGAGTGTTTCTAGTCCAAGATTTCAAACAGAAACAATTCCATTTCTTTTCACCCCTTGCTAGACCAAGTAAAAGTGAACCCAATCCCACCTTTCAAACTCACAGAAAGATTTGGCAACTTGATTCAAATGACAATTCAAAATTAAATATATATCATATGTGAAGATCACCAATTCTCAAAAACCAACCAAAACAGTGCACCTTGACAAAACCAACTGACCATAGACTACCTAGTATGTGACTAGTACGCCCACCAATTTTCATTCAAAAATACAAATTCAAATCTCTTTCGGACATTTCATCAAACACCTTGCAAAAACAAATCAAACAAAACACAAAACACTATAGTGAGCAGTGTTTGTGCCTAACTTGTCTCCTCTCTAGCTCACATCATACTCTTAGTAGATCATCTAGTTCAATTAACAAGCTCTAGCTCACTGTAAGCTTGACATTCCTCCCTCTATTCTTCTCTTCCTCCCTCTCCTCGTACCTCCCCTTCTCCAACCATCTACTGCCTCGATGCCGACAAGGACTACCGTGGCCACGGCCTCACGCACCTCCCTGCGGTGGTAGGTCGTGGCCACGACCATGCTCCGGCGAGGCGACACGACGGCGGCGCACGGACCCGATTGCTTTTGCAATTCAAAACGAGGTTTTTTTTTGCATTTTTTTGTTTTTTGAAAAACACATCCGTGGCACACCCTGTACCCTAGCCATGGCACACCTGGTAGTGCGCCACGCCTATCTCAACACAACCGTGGCGCACCATGCAGTGCGCCATGCCTACGAGATAGCCGCAGCGCGAGGCCCATGGTGCACTGCTAGTGCGCCACGGAAGGCCTTTTCAGGTGCGCCACAAACAGGCGTTTTCCTAGTAGTGGCCACCCCATGTCCAACGCCAAAGCCCTGCCAGCCCCTGGACCACTCAGCCCGAGCGTGCCCAGCTTCTCTACAAGCATGCCTAGAGCGCGCCAGAGTGCCGCGCTTGACACGCGAGCATAGACCGCGCGCCGCCCTCGCCTCTTGCGTGCGTGATCACCACCATCCCAGGAACCGTCAGGACATGCCCGTTCGTCGCCGCGTGACTAGGACAGCCTATGCGCCATGAAAACTTCCGCCGGACCCGTCTAGAGCGTTGCAACGTTCCGAGCGCATTGCATCGCCCCACGCCTCGAGACCATGCCGTTGAGCTTCGCTAGGGAACACAACACCGCCCCTACCGTCGCCCATGCCATTAGCTCACTGTGACGATGAACACGATGAGCTCTACCCATGCCCTTCGGTCCCCTCGCTACACTATAAATAGAGGCCACCCCCTCTCGAATTCTTCACATCAACATACTCCCCTCTCTCAGAACCACCCCACCTCATCCCCGGAGAAAGGCGAGTAGAAGGTCGCCGGAATTTCGCCGGAGTCTGCCGCGGAGGAGGAGAAGAGGAGCCAGCGATTAGAGCCGCCCCAGGAGAAGCCACCGGTACAAGGAGGTTCGCCGTCATCGACTTTGTCGTTCGCCCCCATCGCCGACCCTCGCCTGAGCCCCGGTGAGCCTCACCCGACCCCCACTGGCCGCTCTAGGGTTCAGTCTCGCCGGCATGGCCCGACAGAGACGACAAGCCACAACTGTTCGATTAGATGTTGATCGTATGGTTTAGATTGCCTCGTACCCCTTCGCACCCCCTGTCTCACTGACTGGTGGGGATAACCACTTAAACCCACCCGCGCGCGCTGTGCACCATGGGCCGGCCCAGTTAACCTCCCGCGCGACCTAGTAATTCAAATTTAGGTTTATTAATTTAGTTTCAAACTTAGTTCTGTACCTAGATTCAAAAATCAATCCAGAGAGATTCACTAAACCAAATTGCATGAAACTAATTTTGCTAGAAAGGTACTGGAATTCTTAATCCAAGCCCGTTGGATTTAAACCATTTAGATTTGTAGGTCACCTATAGTACGAATAATAAGGCAGAAGATTTTCTTCCTTTCAAACATTTTTCAAAATTCAACCACAAAAGCCGAGGAGAACTTCAACCACTTCTCTGCACAAGGCAAGCTAATACTTGCAAGCTATCCTAGCAAGACTTACTATACAAGTTAACTTAGAAATCTACTATCTGAGCAAGCTAACACTTGCAACTATGAAAGTTAGATAACCTATGCAATGCATTAGGCATGCTGGGATTGATAAATTTGATTATACCCAATCCTAGTTTTATTTGCAAGCTTAGTTATTTTTATTTCTTTATCAAAGCTTTCTATGGGAGTTTATTTAGTGATTTGTAGATTTTGGAAAGATGTTTAAAGGTAGCATAAAGAGCATAAAATTTGGCTGAAGTTAGATAATCTTGATGTCATCCTTAGGCATGAGACTGAACTTAGATCATCCACACTTGTTTACCAACCCTCATTAGTGTTTATCACCCACTTGTAGATGCTAGTGCTAAGAATAAAACTTGATCACTTTAGATGGGAATACTTGGTGAAAATGGTTATGAAAACCTTAGAATGATGAGTCATTCTAATGAAATGTTTTGACATGTGTTCTTGAACACCAAATGATTTTGATGATGAAAATGTTGAGGCATGAGCCTTAGCCCTTTATAAAACTGCTGGTTGTATGGATGCGATACCATTCCAATTTTACCTTACAACCACAATACCCGAAATTTGGGTAGGGCTGGACTGGTAGTTTATATACCTTAGTATGGGTTCCCTTGCAACCAAGGTTTAGCTAAGTCTACCTTGTGAAGATTGTCCACCTATGAAGTTCCCAAGATGTCAGTTGGTCATGGTTAGGAGGCCAAACTCACAGGAGAGGTGCCTATACTAGGGCCTGTAATTCAAAGGTTAGGATATTATCCGCATACTGAGGATGGTGAATTCAGTATTGTTCCTGACGGATGTATCGAATATTGTGCTGAAAGTGTACCACCTCTGCAGAGTGTCAAACTATTCGAATAGCCGCGTCCGCGTTTATGGACAGTTAGAGTGGCCATACTGTTCCATCGTCAGATGTTTTCAAAATGACTTGTGAATTGAATTATGACTTTGACTTGACCACAACAGGGTTGTGATATGAAATTCAAGTTCCCACTTAGGTGTTATAAAATTTTCAACTAGCTTTCTTTGCTTCTGAAATCAGTTAAGGTAAATCTGGCTTTTTCCAAAACAACCTAGAGCTTAATAGTTCCTACTCAAAAACCACTTCACTTGTTAGTATTAGTTTGCGAGTACTTAAAGAGTACTCATGGCTTTGTCCCTATCTATTCCCGTAGCTAGACTATGAAGAGGACTATCAGGAGAATGGACCGTAGGAAGGTTACGACAACTAGGATCCTCTCCCATCATCAGCATTGCATGTGACCATGAAGATGGAGCCTCGCCCACGCTACTGTTATTATTACGTTATTCCGCTGCTATGATTGTATTAAGACTGGATCATGTGATCCTTATTTGTTGTAAGACCTTATGTATGGTTTGTAATGGATGATGTACTGTGATATCAGATCTGTTATGTCTCGCAAAAATGGTAGTACTGGGATTGCGATGTATGGCATAACAGGCATCTGGAATTAAAAATATGGGTTGACATAGGGTTTCGGAAATTTTCAATTAAGTTCGAGGGTTTAGGAATTTTTCAATAATTTGTCTGAGCTTAGGGTTAGGGGTTGAGAGTTTTGGGTTTTTAGGGGTATAAGTCTTAGGGTTTAGGCTTTATGGGGTTAGGGTTTAGGGAATTTTAAATAATGTTCGAGCTTTCATGAATAAAATGGCATTAGTGCAATTTAATGGAAGTATCTGAATTTTTGATATATAAGTGCATCATACCTACTTGGTCAGGGTTTAGGGTTATAGGGTTTAAGGTTTAGGTTTTAGGTCATTTTCAATAATGTTCACGCTTTATGCTTAGGGGCTGTTTGGTTTAGAGGATGCCATAGCGGAGGAGGATATCCCCAACCAGCTGGTTAGGGGTATCCATTTTTCTGTTGGGCTAAAGTGGGATAAAATTGGTTAGGGATAGCTAGTCAAGAAGTAGAAGGGTAAATGAACAAGAAAATGCTTCGGAGGAGCTATAAAAAAGTAGTTTAACTCACCTTACTTTTTTGTGGGATATGCTCAACCACCATTTTTAGCAAAAAGTGGTTATCCATATCCCCTCCACCCTTTAAACCAAACACCGGATAAACACAAAAAATTGGATATCCCTTGTCATCCACTAGATAGCCACTGAACCAAATAGCACCTTAGATTTGTGGAAGGGAATGGCGTTAGCGTAATTTAATGAACGTATATCTGAAATGTTGATCTATAAGTGGATGATATACCTGCTTAGTCAGGGTCGTTTAGGGGTTTATGGTTTAGGGGTTCATGTTTTAGGGAATTTTCAATAATGTTCAAGCTTTATGCTTATACTTGTGGAACAGAATGGCGTTACCGCTATTTAATTTTGAAAGTATCTCAAATTTGGATCTACAAGTGCATGATACCTACTTGGTTAGGGTTTAATTATGGGTTGAGTGGTTTAGGTTTTAGGGTTTTACTATTTAGGGGTTGAGGGTTTAGGTTTTAGGGGTTGTTTAGGGGAACGACTAGCGAAGCGCTCTTGAAACATGACGTTTCGATCACTGCTTCAGCGCTCGGCGTAAGGTATTCCTAACCGCATAGAAGCCCAACACATGGCGTGTGGAAGTTCGGCACTCGCGCATTTCCAGCCGCTCGGCAGCGCCTGTATTCCAGCCCGCACAGCAGCCCGACTCGCGCTGGCTAGCTTCTCGCTCGCGTGTTCTTTTTTTGATCTTTTTTTACGTGACTAGCAGAAAAAAAGAGAGAAAAAATACAATGCCAAAAAGAGAAAAATACACCTAAAAAACAGTTTACCCCTAAGACAGTGCAACGCAGTATAATAGGGCAGTGCATGAGCAGTACACTGCCAGGACACCTGATGCACTATCAACTAAGGCAAAGCGAAGCAAGACAACGAGCTAGTACACCGATGGGCCCAGACTTTGCCAGACACCGCATGTGGAACTAAGGCGGTGCAACATAGTACAACAAGGCAAGATATCTGCGCAGGCAAGATAATCGCCAGGACACCTCACTGTGCACTACGAACTAAGGAAGTGCAACACAGTACAACAAGGCAGTACATAGTCTGCACGGGCAGTACACTACCAGGACACTGCGAAGTGCAATGCGAACTAAGACAGTGCAACATAGTACAACGAGGCAGTACACCGTCTGCACGGGCAGTACACTGCCAGGACATCGCGCAGTGCACTGCGAACTAACGCAGTGCAATATAGTACAACGGGGCAGTACACCATCTGCACGGGCAGGACACTGTCAGGACACCGCGTGGTGTGCTACAAACTAAGGCAGTGCAACAAAGTACAACGAGGAAGTACACCGTCTGCACGGGAAGTGCACTGCCAGGACACCGCGCAGTGCAAAGCAGTACAATGGGGCAGTTCATAGCCTGCACGGGCAGTGCACTGCCAGGACATCGCGTCGTGCACTGTGGCCTTAGGCAGTGCAACATAGTACAACATGGCAGTACACCATCTGCAAGGGTAGTGCAGTACCAGGACACTGCGTAGTGCACTGCGACCTAAGTTAGTGCAAAGCAACAGCCTGCACGGGTTGTGCACTGCAAGGACAATGTGTCGTGCATTGCAACCGAAGGCACCATGCACTGGACCAAAAGGCAGTGCAACCTATGCATCAAAGGTGGTACGAGAAAAAAGTTTGTCGAAACATATCAACAATGGATCTAGTTTTGAAGATTTTGATGAGACTAGCAAGGACGTGAAAACAGATATCGATTTGGACTCTCCATTTGAAATATGCCATAGATTTCGTGTTCAAATCTACAAAAAGAAAAAAGAAAAAGTACACGTGACCCTCTCCGCATCCACCACGTGTCGTACAGGAGAAGGCCGGGACAGTGCGTGAGACACTCCACACCCGCCACGTGCAGCCAGCAGAAGCGACGTGCGCGCGACGTCCCAGGAGGGCACCCTTTTTGTAGCATTTTTGGCTGTTTAGGGTTTAGGGAATTTTCAGTAATATTCAAGTTTTATACATATATTCGTCGAACAGAATGGCGTTGCCCAATTTAATTAAATTACCTTAAATTTGCTCTACAAGTGCATGATACCTGCTTGGTCAGGGTTTAGGGGTTTATTAGTTTTTAGGGTTTTAGGGTTTAGGGGTTTAGTGATTTGGGATTTTTTAATAATGTTCAAACTTATTGTTATATTCGTGGAATAGAATGGCATTACCAATTTTATGGTTCAAAGTCTCATCGCACAAATTTTATCACAAAGTATGAATTATTAGACGAATAATTCCCAAGTATTGTAAAATTTTCAAGTTTCCGACCTAGTTTTGCCGAGTTTAACGAGTTTATCTCGGTTTAGCAAAAAAGTTTGAATTTTGAACTACAAACGATGGGATTCTCTAAGTCCCGTAATTCTGGGTCACTGACATGCGGGTCATGTCGTCATATTGCCGACGAGTACGCCATGGAGGGGTCCTCATAGAGCGTGTTTAGAGACGTGGGGTAAGGCGGAAGGTTGGCAGGTACGAGGTGACACAGCTTACCCAGGTTCAGATCCCCCGACGGTGGTGGAATTGTACTCCTATTACAAATCACTATAACGGTAATACGCCAGGTTACAAGGATCGGTTCGCTGTGTGCGATGTGTTGATTGATGCCCTAAAGGCTCCTCTAGGTCCGGCTTATATAGTCTCCAGATCCTAGGGTTACAAGGAACGTCCTATCTGGACAGGTTACAGAGTCCTACACAATATAAAACTAGTCTAGCGTGTCTTGCACTCCAAGTCTCCGGGTACGCTGGTGACTCCACCGTAGCCTTTCTTTATCCAGCATGCGCCTCCCTTCTGGATCCTTCTAGCTGGGCTGCCCAGCAGGCCCATAGGCCTTGATAACAACTGTGGGTCACCCGGGTTATCCAGATTAGAGACATGCAATGGTGACACCCATTTAGCATATCCCCAACAGTAGCCCCCGGAGAACTCCAAGATCTTGCGTCATCTTGCCTCTCCAAGTTGAATGCTCCGTCTAGATGAATGTCGGCAAATCGTCAATAACATCTTGTAGTCCTACCAAGAACCCTGCGATATTCTCTGTCTTTGATACATAAGTCAGAGAATCACGGAGCTTTCCATCGTACTCTTATTATAGCCAGACGGGATCCGCCCATGCCAGAATCTTCAGATTTTACCGTTCGTCTGCACGTGTCAGCAGGATGTCATAGACCATAGGTCAGCGGCGCCTACTCACACATGCAAAGAATGTAATCATAGCCGTTTTCCTGCCTGAAGGATACGAAACGTTGGCGGCTGCAGTGGGAACGTGGCAAAATTTCCACGCACGCTCGCTCGCGTTGTGCACGCATCAATCAATGGATCAACTTACACGAATCTTGACAACAAGGACTATATATTTTAACTGTGGTGGCATTTTATATTTTCACCTCATTCTTCCTTGCGTCATCGTCTTCCTCCAGCCAAACCCCTCCTCGAGCTCTTCGCACACACAGAGGAAAACCCTAATCTTTTTCCAATCGCCAACCACCTCCATCCACTCCAATGGCTAGCAGCAGCAACGCACCCTCGATGGCGGCGTCCAGCGAGGCCACGGCCAAGCCATCTAGCTCCGTCCACATCCCACGGGAGGGCGTGGCGGTGTCGTGCAGTGCGGTGGTCGAGTCCATCGGCGGTGAGAAAATTCCAGCGGTGCTGGATCCATTGGAGGAGGAAGCTGACTCCCACAAGGGAGAATGGCGAGGCTCGGACATCTCCGAGAGCGACATCAAGGAGATACTCTCCGAAGGGTACCTCCCTACAATGGATGGCTTGGTATGGCGGGCGGCGCCGGCCGACGAGGTCACTCCTTCTCCCCAAGACGGAGAAAAGGTATACCTCAAGGCCCAGTTTATGTGCGGCGTCTCCCTACCAGCTTTTGACTTCTTCATCCAAGTCCTCAAACACTTCCGGTTTCAACCTCAGAACCTTTCTCCAAATAGTATCCTCACGCTTAGCAATTACGTGGTGTTATGTGAGGGATACCTAGGAATTAGGCTTAGGTTAGATCTGTTCATCTATTTCTTCACCGTGAAGAGGGAAGCCGGAGTGAGCAAGGAGGATCTCAAAAATTGTGGAACAATTATCTTTAAGATCCGGCCTGGCCGGCGATTCCTCGACATCGTGGGACACGATTCTTGCCAGAACTGGCAATGGACGTACTTCCACGGCCCAGATATCCCTATGTCTGGCCGAGAAGAGTCATACCCGGACTGTTGACGGGGCCACCACTGAAGCCCTGACATGGAGATCACAAGATCTCCTCCCATCCAACGATGATGCCTCTCACGCAGTAAGACGAATTGACTTGTTTGTAGAGACGGGTCTAACCGGCTTGGACCTAGCCATGTAATGGTTCGTCGGGCGGATCTAACCTCTGCAACACCGTGTGAAGCTCATGCACCAGTACACCAAGGATAGGAAAGATAGGCTCCTGATTTCTGAGGACAACTTCTCCAGTGACTCCGTCAAGATTTCTCTCAAGGACATAGTCAAGGTGAAGGATCGAAAGCATGGCTTCACCATCACCGACGACATGTTCGAGGGCGTCAAGTGCCCAAAGGTACTCATTTATTTTCCTATATGATATATGCTTTAGTTCTTCCATCTTGCAGATACCTTTGCATCTAACACTTAGGATTCACTTAATAGCCGAGGGACTTGGAAGAGACCTGCATGGCTTCCCAAGACTATGACCCCAATATGAAGGAAGTCACTGTCGTTTCTGACGACGAAATCACATTGGTGTGAAAGCGGAAGGGCTCCACCTCTGATGCTGCCGACGGAGGCAAGAAAAAGAAGACGTAGGGTGGAGCCTCCAAGAGATCCACCGCCTCCCTGGAGACGGAGAAAAGAAGATTAACTGGTATCCCTTTGAACAAGGCATCGACTATTGTGTAAGCTTCTTATCATCCGACATCGTCTTTTGCCCCTCTTATTCATGTAGTTATACATTTGCATGTTTTAGGAAGAAGGCTAGTTTGAGTTTCAAGAAGACCTCCAAACATATGGGGCTTCTAAAAACATTAGAGATATGCTTGTCCAGACATCTCCTACCATCGCCCCTCCTACTCCTAGCGTCCAGCCCTCTGCTGCACCCGCTGTATCTCCGGCAAAGGTAACATCTAAACCTTCCACCATGGAAGTGGACCATACTCCTTATTAGGAGGTCCCAGATGCTACCGCGGAGGTCCACGTTGCCGGCGAATAGGCGAGGCAGAAGGGCACCTCTTCCAAAGTGGAAGGCGGAACTTCTCCCAAAGATGGAACTATTGCACCCAAGACCCCAACTGAGATTCCCAAGATTGTCTATCCGGTGCTCACACCGAGTAGCTTAGCTCTGGCTCCTGGTGCTGCCGACATCTCCTTCGTGTGGCCTTGACGAGCTGCTCAAGAAGGCGGAGATTGTCCGAGTTAACACACCTGACTTTGGCAAGTTGTTTGCTAAGAGCGCTGGCAACCTCAAGATCATCGCACTTGTAAGTTTTGTATGCCTTTTGCATGTCATATGCAGTATCCCACTATAGCCCCCGAGGATTTAGACGGAAAACCATAGGTCTTTGGGTCTAAATGCTCTAAGAGTGACTAAGCAAGAAATTTTGCACTGTAGCCCCCAAGTATTTAGTTTGAATGAATTATTCCAACTAAATACTTTTAGAGTAGCATACGTAGTGTTTGCCAATTTCAATACTGTAGCCCCCAAGCCTATAGTTGAAATAGAATTAGTTCTGACTAGATGCTTAAAGAAAGACAAGCATAGCTTTGAGTTAAAAACTCGTACTGTAGCCCCCAAGCCTCTACGCGTATATTTATCCGGCTAGATGCTCCAAGTAGACTAAGTAGCTTTGTTGTTTGCAGAATGATAATACTCGGAAGGTTTCAGCCAATGACAAGTTCCACAAGATGCATAAGGACCTTGAAGATGAAAAGGGTAAAACCGCCATCTTGAAGGAATAGATCACCAAGGGAAAGAGTCTGTTTTCTTTTCAGTCGTTACACTACGACTACTCATTATGCTCTGTCATTTATCCGACTAGCAGAAGCTATTGCGAAGGCCAAGGACATTGTTGAGAAATCCAAGCATATACAAGAGCTAGATAGATAAAAGAAGATTCTTAAGCAGGAGAGGTCCGACTCGCTGAAGATGCACGAAGATGCACTAGCTGCCATGCAAGAATATGCAAACACGGAGATCAACCGCCTTAAGGAGGAGATTGAAACCCTCAAGGAGCATAACAAAGCTACAGACGAGAAAAATACTTGGAACCTTGAGGCGTACAAGACCCTCCAAAAAGAACAGGACTCCTTGGCGGAGATTCTCCAACAAGATGAAGACAACATCTTTTATAAGCATTCTCTGTCTTGTACTTCTGTAAACACGGTTCTTTGATCTTTATTGTGTTGAACTCATGTACTCAAACATTTTGTCCAAAAATGCAGCTCCTATTGGCTTGACCAATAATGCTCCTTAAACCAATGGAACCAAGAGGTAATCTATTAAACCAAGCCCTAGATTCTCCTTTTAGCGAAAAAGGGAAGATCTTAGTAACAAAGTGCTTGCGCATCTTAAAATCATTAGAGAATAAAGCACTCATAGTAGAACGCTCATTCATATGTGCCACAACACTCTCATTGTCAGTCCCACAAAAAGGTTCTTTCACAACAATGTCTAAATAGGATAAATCAAGAGAGAAATCATAATCTTTGTCTTTAATATCTATGGGAGAGGTGGCAAAGTTAGGATCAGAGTACAGTTTAGGCCTAATCGTACATCTAGCAAGGAGACTCTTAATAGCACTAGTACCATGTGTGTTTCGGCACTCTTCAACAAATTCATTAGTGAACTCAATGTAACCATCATTAATATCATAACTCTCACTAGACTCAGGTGAGCTAACAGGTGTAACAGTGTCTTCACTAGGAGTTTCAATATTTCCTAGACTAGCCATAGTAGCAGAGGTGTAACAGTGTCTTCACTCAGGTGACCTAATGATCCACTCGCATCAATCATAGTAGAAGTAACATCATGAGCATCAAAAGCAGTTTCAGACTTTGCAGTAGTAATAGTGTGTGTAGCATGAGTATGTGGTGGTGGTGTAACAAGCTTACTTATAACAGATGGTGAATCAAGAGCAACACAGGTGTTCAAGATCGTACCTCTTCTTGTAGTGGATGGTAAAATAGGAAAATTTCCATCACGAGACTTACCCATGATGAAAGGAGTAGCAGTGAACAATAATAGATCCAAGTGAACTTACAAAGAAAGCTATGCTCCCCGGCAACAACGTTAGAAAATAGTCTTAATGACCCACAAGTGTAGGGGATCGCAACAGTCTTCGCGGGTAGTATTACCCAATTTATTAATTCAACACAAGGGGATCCAAAGAATACTTGCAAGCCTTAACAACTGAGTTGTCAATTCAGCTGCACCTGGAAATAATTCTTGCTCATAGAAGTTTATCAGTAGCAACAGTTTGTAGTAGCAACTGCAAAGCAAAGAACAGACAAAAATGAGCAATAGTAACGATATGATATGATGGGATTCGAAAGCGGTAGGCATAGGGATGGATGGACGGGCGTTGCATGGACGAGTCTAAACATGTAACTTCAAGATCTAGGGCATTACAGATAAATAATAAAAAGCATCCAAGTACTAAACAATTCTAGGCATGTGCTCCAAATATAGTCATACGTGCTCGCAATGAAAACTTGCACAACATCTTCTGTCCAGCCAGCCCGTGGCAGCGGGGCCTCTAGGGAACTACTGACAATTAAGGTGCTCCTTTTAATAGAGCTCCGGAGCAAAGCATTAAAACTCTGTGAACACATGTGATCCTCACACCACAGCCATCCCCTCCGGTTGTCCCAATTATTATCACTTTGGGTCCTTTGGATCCGGACAATGATATGTGTACACAACTTGTAGATAAGACCACAAACAATACTATCATAATGAGTCTGTAATAAGTTCAGATCTGAGATCATGGCACTCGGGCCCTAGTGACAAGCATTAAGCACAACAAGTTGCAACAAATTCAAATAGCACTAATAGAGATACTAGGCATTATGCCCTAATAGATCTTATTCGATTACATGATAGAACTCATCCAATCCCTACCATCCCCAAGCCTACAGCGGGGGATTACTCACTCATGGATGAGGGAAACATCGATGGTTGATGGAGATGCGTTGTTTATGACGATGGCGATGATCCTCTCCAAATTCCTCGTCCTGGCAGGGTGCCAGAATGGAGTTTCTAGATCCGAATCTTGATTTCTGGTGGCGGCGGTGGAGCGGAACTCTTTCTGGAAAACTATCGAACCCCCTCGGTTTTTAGGTCGAGAGGCAACTTATAGGCGCAGGGGGAGCACGAGGGGGTGCCTGGGGTGGCTGCACCCTCCTAGGAACGGCCAGAGGTGGGCCCGTGCCTTAGAGGGGTGTGGGCCCCCCAGGCCCCTTCTCTGTCTCGTCTTCTGGCTCCGTGGATCTTCTGGTGAAATATAAGTTTTGGCATATTTTTCGGGATTTTTCTTGATAGTTGATTTTCTGCACAAAAACAAGACACCAAGGTAATTCTGATGAAAACATCATCAGTCCGTCTTAGTTGTATCCAAATCACACAAGTTTAGAGAAGAAACAATAACAAAAGTGTTCGGGAAAGTAGATGCATTTTGGACGTATCCGATACCCATGAGGTATGCCGCCATGTCTTCAAGGCTAAAACTACGGCTGCTAGTTCAAGGTCATGGGTAGGGTAATTCTGCTCATGTTGCTTCAGTTGTCAGGATATATGGGATATGACTTTACCTCCTTGCATTAGTGTTAAGGGGTAACCCCTTGGGGTGGCCCGATCTTTCACGAATCTCCGCGGGAATCGAGGGAAAAACAGTGGAAGGGGGAATGAGGATGAAATCCACGAACACACGCACACGAAGAACCCGATGAACTCACGCACACAAAACATGATACACACCGATAACTCACGTCGGTGGCAACCGGCCCAACATAATCCCTAGGATCGGTGTTGGGCGAAGCTCTCTCTCCACGGACAACAACGGGGGCGAGGTGCTTGGTGAGATCTTGACTACTTGGGGACGAGAAACCGAGATCCCAAGGCCTTGTACAACTTGAACGCACTAGGCAAGATCCAAGAGGTGGTGGATAATAGGGTGCCTCTTGGTAGGAGCATGAGACCAATAGATGAAAGATCCTCAAAGGTGTGTCCTCAATCTATTATTATCCAAGTATAGGGTTTACATATGAGGGGTGGGACTTTATATAGGCCAACCACTTAAATAGGGGTAGTTTTGGCATAAAACTGGAAGTTTGGGCGAAACTGTGGGTTACATGGGCCAGGCCCAAAAGGCCTTTACATGCCTGGCATCAAGCAGGCCGGAGACTCCGGTGTTGGGTCCGGAGACTCCGGTCTGGGCTGGAGACTCCGGTCAATCTCCGGACCCGTCTTCAGAGGGGGCTTATGGCTGTCCCGGGCTTGGTTCCTGGGTCCGGACCGGAGGAAGGTCCGGAGACTCCGGTGTAGGGGACCAGAGACTCCGGTCTACACCGGAGACTCCGGTGTGCCGAGCTCCAGCAGCTTCTTCTCCTGGTCCTTCTTCCTTGGGGGCTTGGTGTGGTGATGTTGCTTCATAGCTGAGGACGCATAACGTAGTTGCATGAAGTATCAAGCCATCCAAAGGTAGACCAAAATCACATGAGGAAAGGAGCGAGTTAACCTTGGCTTGTAGGATCTTGGCTCGGGCGCGAGTCATTGGTCCACTTGGGGGACTAGGTGTTGTAGATGGAGGTGCATCCGTAGGACGGGCTGCATCAGCTCCCCCCCTTGGGAAAGAGTCTTCCTCGACTCTTCAACCTTCTCAACTTCACCTTCGTCATAGTAGGGTGAGAGGTCCTTGACATTGAATGTCGGGCTCACAAGATACTTGGATGTTGGGATATCGATGATGTAGGCATTGTTGTTGATCCTCTTTAGTACTTTGAACGGTCCATCACCTTTTGGCTTGAGTTTGGAGTCGCAGTCCTTGGGGAAGCGGTCTTTACTCAAGTGTATCTACACAAGGTCGCCTTCTTCGAAGATCATCTCTTTCTTGTTCTTGTTTAGCCTTGATGCTTGGCGAAGGACTTATTTCTCGATCGTAGCTCGTGTGTCTTCATGGAGTTTCTTCATTGTTTGGGCACGCTTGACCATGTCCATATTGGCACGTTCATGAAGCGGAAGTGGAAGGATATCGGGCGCGGTGAGAGGCTCGAAGACATAGACGATCATGAACGGGATCCTCATGGTGGTGGAGTGCTTGGCGCGGTTGTAGGCGAACTCGGTGTGTGGAATACATTCCTCCCAGTCTTTAAGGTTCTTCTTGATCAACACATGTAGGAGTGTTCCAAGGCTTCGATTGACGACCTCGGTTTCTCCATCGGTTTGAGGATGCGAGGCGGACGAGAAGAGGAGTTTGATGCTGAGCTTGGCCATTAGTGTCTTCCAGAAGTATCTCATGAATTTGACGTCGCGGTTGGAGACGATTGTCCTTGGTACACCGTGTAGCCGAATTATTTCCCTGAAAAACAAATTTGCTACATGTGAAGCATCATCTGTCTTATGGCACGGAATGAAGTGTGCCATTTTGGAACAACGATCCACTACCACAAATATAGAATCATGTCCATGTTTAGATCTTGGCAATCCTAACACAAAGTCCATTCTAATGTCCGACCAAGGTGCATGAGGAATAGGCAATGACATATAAAGACCAAAGGGGTTAGACTTAGACTTAGCTTGGATACATGAAGTGCATCGTTGGACGTGGCGCTCCATGCCGCGCTTCATCTTTGGCCAAAAGTAGTGAGTGGATAGCATGTCATACGTCTTGTCACGGCCAAAGTGACCCATAAGGCCTCCACCATGGGACTCTTGAAGAAGAAAAATTTGGAGAGACGACTTCGGAATGCAAAGCTTGTTTTGTTTGAAAAGGAAACCCTTATGCAAATAGAAATCATCAATCCCTTTTTCTAGTGAACATCTTGCAAAAATTGGTCCAAAGAAAGGGTCGGACGCGTACAAAGATTTGATGTCATCAAGACCCAAGACATTTACTTCGAGTCGCGTAAGAAGGTTTATGTTTTTTCGAGACAAAGCATCCGCTACCACATTTTCTTTGCCCTTCTTGTACTTTACAATGTAAGGAAACAATTCCATGAACTCAACCCATTTGGCGTGCCTTTTACTCAAATTGGCTTGGCCCTTAAGATATTTCAACGACTCATGGTTGGAATGGCTGATAAATTCTTTGGGCCAAAGGTAGTGTTGCCACACTTGAAGGACACGAACCAAGGCAAAAAGCTCTTTTCATAAATGGGATAGTTAAGGCGTGCACCATCGAGTTTCTCACTATGGTATGCAATGGGACGCCCATTTTGCATAAGGACGCCTCCAATGCCAATTCCACTAGCGTCACCTTCAATCTCAAAGGTTTTTGTGAAATCCGGTAATGCAAGAAGTGGTGCTTCGGTGAGCCTCTTTTTGAGCTCATCAAAAGCCTTTTGTTGTGTTTTTCCCCAAACAAACGTGACATTTTTCTTGGTCAATTAGTTGAGGGGGCAAGCAATGGTGGAAAAGTCTTTCACAAAGCGACGGTAAAAGCCAGCCAACCCATGAAAACTACGAAGTTCACTAACATTGGTAGGTATGGGCCAATTTCGTATGTCCTTAACTTTTGAGACATCAACTTCAATGCCATTAGAAGACACAACAAAACCAAGGAAAATCAGTTTGTCTTTTGCAAAAGTGCACTTTGGGAGATTAGCATAAAGCTTTTCATGACGAAGGATTTGAAGGACCTCCTTAACATGAGTAACATGCTCCTCTAGTGACTTGCTATAGACAAGGATGTCATCAAAGTAAACAACGACACTCTTCCCAATGAGAGATCTCAAAATATGGTTCATGAGGCGCATGAAGGTAGATGGGGCATTTGATAAGCCAAAAGACATAACCAACCATTCATAGAGACCAAGCTTGGTCTTGAAGGCGGTTTTCCACTCATCACCCTCGGCCATGCGAATTTGATGGTAACCACTACAAAGATCAATTTTTGAAAATATAGTGGCTCCACATAACTCATCAAGCATGTCATCAAGACGCGGTATAGGATGTCGATAACGCACGGTGATAGAATTGATTGGACGGCAGTCCATGCATAACCGCAACATATCATCTGTTTTTGGAACTAGAATCACGGGGACTGCGCTTGGGCTAGTGCTTACTTGGATCAAACCTTTGGAGACGAGTTGGTTGATTTATCATTCTATCTCCTTCGTCTCTTCCGGGTTTGTGCGATACGCGGCGTGGTTTGGGAGTGGAGCGCCGGGTATGAGGTCGATGCGGTGCTCGATTCCACGAAGAGGAGGTACGCCATGAGGAAGCTCTTCGGGAAATACATCTTGGAATTCCTGCAGGATAGCCATCAAAGAAGGAGGAACATTTGTCAAGTCATTAGTTTCTTGCGCTAGTCCCTTACATACAAGGACATAGTACAAGATAGATGGGTTGTTCTGCACTTCTCTCATCTCACTTTTGGTGGCAAGAAGAACACTCTTAGTTTTTCCACTCGAGTTTGGCTTGTGGCACTCACTCACTATAGTGTGGTTCTCTCGCTCACCACTCTTCTCACAAGGTGTTTTTGTGTATTGCGCCCTTGCTAAAGCCTTTGCATTGCCCGCAATTATTTGGCTAGGAGTCATTGGTTGCAAAACACAAGTTTTTTCAAGCCATTTGAAGGTGTAAGTGTTTGAGTGACCATCATGCAAAGCACGCTTGTCATATTGCCACGGCCTTCCTAGCAACATATGGCAAACCGTCATGGGGACCACGTCACATTCCACCGTGTCTTTGTATGGTCCAATTGAGAACGTTACTGAGACGGTGTGCTTGATCTTGACGGACCCTTGGTCACTTAGCCATTGTATATGGTAGGGGTGCTTATGCGGATGGAGGGTGAGGTTGAGTTTCTCACACAATTCCATACGTGCAAGATTGTGGCAACTCCCTCCATTGATGACAACTTTGATGGACTTCCCATTGATACCGGCACGAGTTTGGAAGATGTTTGATCGTTGGTATTCATTCTCATTGACTTGAGTAGTTAAGACCCTTGTGACCACAAGCGACGGAATTGCGTCATGCTCACACACAAGTAGTTCTTGGTCCTCTTCCAAATGTTGCCTTGCCATGGCTTCCTTGACCCTTTCATCAAACTCATATTCACTCAAGTATTCTTCATCGCTGTTGTCATGAATGAACAAAACTTTCTTGTTCCCACATGCGGCCGACTTGTGTCCTTTGCCTCCACACTTGTAGCACTCACCATTAAATGGTTGTTCATCTCTTGTGTATTTGCCACTTGGGGGCGGTTTTCCTTGAGGAAGTGTTGGCTTGAAGGGAAGCTTGGTGGTATTTGATGAGCTTCCACTTGGTGTTGTCGGAGTAGTGGTTGGGGCTTGCTTGTATGTGAAGTATGTATTTGGCTTGTTGTACTTGATGTCCTCTTGCACTTGACGCTCGGCCTTTGATGCGATGTGCACAAGCTCAACCATGTTGTTGTACTTTTGGAACTCGGTGATGCGCTTGATTGGATGGTTCAAGCCATTGAGGAAACGTGCCATTGTTTGTTCATCACGCTCTTCAATGTTGGCACGGATCATGTTGAGCTCCATTTGCTTGAAGTACTCTTCCACGGTCTTTGTCCCTTGACTAAGTGTTTGAAGCTTGTTGAAAAGGTCACGCGTGTAGTGCGAAGGAACAAAGCGGGATCTCATATGAGCCTTCATATCTTGCCAAGTTGAGATTGGGGGCTCTTCTTTTGATTCACGAGCGAGTTGGACTTGTTCCCACCAAAGGTTGGCATACTCATCAAACTCGAGGGATGCCATGGCCATCATCTTCTCATTGCTATAGTTGTGCATGCGGAAGATCTTGTCAACCTTGAGTTCCCACGAGAGGTATTCTTCGGGTTCATTGGAACCGGTGAACTTGGGCATGGTGAACTTGAGCTTGCCGAAAGTTTCTTCTTCATTGCGGTTCCGGTGGCGACGGTTGCCATGATTTTGGCGGCCATCTTCATCATCCGAGCTCTCATGTCTTGCTTGGTGATGGTGGCGTTGCTCTTGCGGTTGTTGAGGTGCCGCATTTGGTGGTGGAACTTGGTTTTGACGACGAGCTTGGGGAGCTTGCTCGTGTTGTTGGCGCGGTTGAGGACGAGGAGGAGGTTGTTGATCCTCATGACGAGCTTGGGGAGCTTGCTCTCGTTCTTGTCGTGGTTGATGCCGAGGAGCATTGTCTTGCTCCATGTGGCGAGGAGGACGTCGAGCCGCATGCGCAATGGGCTGCTCTCTTTCTTCTTGATGTGGAGGAGGCTCGTCATGATGATCATGTTGTCGACGTTGACGTTCATGTCTATGATGACGTCTTGGTGGATCTTCGAGTGCTTCACGCCGACGGCGATCTGGTTCTTCCAATTCGGATGCTTCACTTGTTGTTGAAAGAACATGTCGATGGCGATGGGCTTGGTGGTCCATGTGAGGTTGCTCTTGTTGAATCACAAGTGCCCTTGGTTGTGGCCTGTCCGCTTCACGTCTTGGAGGTCTTGCGGAGAGGTCACCATCATAGCTTGACGTCGCGGCGTGTCGCGGAGATGGTACCGCTTGAGAAGAGCTCATGGATTGAAGGACGGGTCCATCCCGGTGCCTTGAAGCGTGACGGCGAGGTGCGCTTGATTCACTTGAGGAGTGCCGTGATGATCTTGAGTCTCGCGAGCGTGGCCTTGCTAACCCATCAATGATGCGTTGAAGCTTCTCATCCGTTGAGGCGAGGGCGCGACCTAGAGCTTCGTTTTGATGACCGAGGTTGTGTTGCATGGCATGCATTTGACCTCGGACTTCTTCGAAGCGGTTGTCGATGTTCTTGAACTCCACTCGGGCTTCGCTAAATTGTTCATCTTGGCGCCGCTCAAGGGCTTCACAACGGTAGTTGAATTCTCCTCGGACCTTCCAATGGTCCCATCTTGTCATGTATTGTGTGTCGTCCTCCGGAGGTGGTGGTGGTCGGGACGGCTCGCCATTCATGTCCATGATGCAAAGCCGACAAGGGTTGTATATGGAGAATAAGGGTGCGTAGAGTTATCCTTTTACCTCACCTTGTAGATTATATCAAACCAATTGCCACACAAAGGAGCGAACAGCGTGCAAAGTGAAATTGCAAAGAAACTCACACACAACTAATCTACAACTCTCAAAAGCTTTTGGTGGATGGGTATGATTGTGGAAAAGCCAAAGACCTAATCGAACGCAAAGGATAGTCAAAAGTGGAGAAGATCCAACAAACTCAAGTCAAAAGGAAATGGTCAACTCAAAAGGTGACGAGAACCTACGACTACACACACATGGAGAAAAATGGGGTTAGCACGACTATGAAAGTGAGCACGAAATGGCCTAACGAAGACTACGCTCGGTTGTCGTGCCAACTCAAGGAGAGACCACAACTCGTTTGCCAAAAGATGGTAAGCAACGAATTTGTGCACTTGCCTTGGCGCGCTTTTTCTTCTCTCTTTTGCTTACAAGCTTGATGCTCTGTTTGTATTGGGAGACTATGTATCTTTCTATTTTTATTTTTCTTTTCCTCTCTCTTTTTTTTGATTCTTTTTTCTTTTTCTCCCTTTCTATGCTACTATGTTAACTTTTGTATTTGCCCTCACACTCTCACTTTCCAATGGCAAGTGCACAATGCTTAGACAAACACAAAATGAGTTGCTCTCATAGGATAGGTACACACAAAGGAAGATATGGCTACAAGGGTTGACACAAGTTATACCTTAGTTGTTGATGGTGATCTTGTGTCGATGGAGCGGGGAACCGTTTGAGGTACGTGGTGTCGAAGAGCGCGGCGATGTTGCGGAAGCTATCTGGTAGTTGTAGACACGCACACGAAACACAAACAACAAATGGATAGATTAGCCAATGCAGAAAAGAGGCAAAAGGGTAAAACTGGCGTCCAGGGCCGGAGACTCCGGTCTGGGCCGGAGACTCCGGTGTAGACCAGAGACTCCGGTGCTCAGGGCCGGAGACTCCGGTGTGGACGACCTGCTCGTGTTCTTGAGCGGAAATTCACGCCTAGAGTCCTCAAGTCCGCGAAAATTTGGCCAAAATTGGGCTGGGAAACACAGGCAAAAGCTGGACCAACACCTTAGACAAGATTTGGTCGGATCAAAACCACAAATAACACTCCAAAACGATAGATCGATCCAAAGGCAAATTGGGGCTGTTTTTTTTTGGGAAATTTTCGAATTTATGGTGGATAGAAGAAAAATTGAGGGGAAATTCGTGATCAACCTTGCTCTTGATACCAATATGTTAAGGGGTAACCCCTTGGGGTGGCCCGATCTTTCACGAATCTCCACGGGAATCGAGGGGAAAATGGTGGAAGGGGAAAGAGGATGAAATCCACGAACACACGCACACAAAGAACCCGATGAACTCACGCACACAAAACACGATACACGCCGATAACTCACGTCGGTGGCAACTGTAGGGTTTCGTAGCATGGAAAACAAAAATTTTCTAACGCATACAAACAAACAAGCCAAGATCTATCTACTAGATTGTAGCAACGAGTCGATAGAATAACTCACCCTCGAAGATTCCAAGTGTTTAACGAGAGCGGATTCTCGTGGGTGATGTAGTCGTACTCTTCCCGATCTCAAGATCGCGTAGACGATCCTTCCGGCGCTGCATTCCGGCAGCACTCCCGTAGTCGGTCACACGTTCGGTACTCGACGAAGACCTTCCTCTCCCTTGTTCCAGCAGGCAGCGGAGGTTGTAGCACTCTCCTCGCGATTCCGGCAGCACAACGGCGTGGTACCAGAAGTAGAGGGGAGATCTCGCAGGGCTTTGCCTTAAGCCAGAGCGAGTATGGTGGAGTATGAGAGAGTCCCTCGACGATCTAGGGTTTAGACACGCCGAGGAGGAAGCTTGGCCGGCGGCTAGGGTTGCTAGGCGGCGGCTTGGCCTAGGTCGGCGGCGGCGGAAGTGGAGGTGGCGGCGCCGGCGGCTAGGGTTTGGAGGAGAGGATCTTGTGTGCTAGGAGGGAGCCCTGCCCCTCCTTATATAGGTGGAGGGGCCGGCCGGCCAAGGGGAGGGAGAGGAATCCCTCCCCAACTCGGCTTGGAGGGTGCGCTGCCGGTTGGAGGAGGGAACTCCTCTCCAACTCGGTTTCCCACTCCTCCTCTTTTCCTCTTTCCAAATTTAGCCGTTTGACTTTTCAAACTAGCTGTTTGACTTTTCAAACTAGGATTTGAATTAATCCTTTATTTGGTTCAGAGATGACACTTAGTACATGATGCAATCATACCAACTTGATACAACACATTCATGTACCCTTCCCCTCCGGAGTGCCGGACATTCCGGAACATTCTAGAACATTCCCGATGAAAACACCGGAACCATTCCCCAACTCCGAAACAGGACTTTCCTTATATGAATCTTATTCTCCGGACCATTCCGGATCTCCTCGTGATATCCCGGATCCCATCCGGGACTCCGAACAACATTCGGTCTCTTTCTCATCATTCCATAACTACTCAAAACAACGTCGAATCCTTAAGTGTGTCTCCCTACGGTTCGTGAATTATGCGACATGATCGAGACACTTCTCCGAACAATAACCAATAGAGGAATCTGGAAATTCATATGGCTCTACATATTTCTACGATTACTGCGATCGAATGAACCACTTACATACGATATCAATTTCCCTTTGTCTCATGATAGTTTACTTATCCGAGGTTATGATCGTCGGTATCTCGCATACCTAGTTCAACCTCGCTACCGATAAGTACTCTTTTCGCTCCCGTGATATGTGATCCCTTGTGAGCCAGTCACATGCTTGCAAGCTAATTGGATGACATTTCACCGAGAGGTCCCAGAGTATATCTATCCGTCATATGGATGGACAAATCCCACTCTTGATCCATGTGTTTCAACCAATACTTTCCGAACACTCAATGCCACCTTTATAGCCACCCGCCACGGTGTGGTGTTTGATGTCATCAAAGCATCCATCCGTAAAGGTGATATGCATGATCTCATGGTGAAGGAATTAGATTACTATGTATCAGAAAGCATATAGCAATTGAACTATTAAAATGACTTGATCTTTATGCTACGCTTATCTATAGGAGTATGTCCATCATATCATTCTCCTAACGATATGATCTTGTTGTTAATAACATCTCAATGTTCATGATAGGGAAACCACAATCATCCATTAACCAACAAGCTAGTATTATATAGAGGCTTTACTAGGGACTTCAAATTAAGTTCACAAATCACACAAGTATTAATGTTTCCTTGTTAATACTATTATAGCATGAATGTAAACATTTATCATAAACACAAAGATATAATAATAACTACTTTTATTATTGCCTCTAGGGCATATCTCCAACAGTCTCCCACTTGCACTAGAGTCATCTAATCTAGATTACATGGTAATATACCGAACACCCATGGCAGTTTGGTGTTGGTCATGTTTTGCCCTCGGGAGAGGTTTAGTCAACGGATCCGCCACATTCAGATCTGTGTGTACTTTGCAAATCTTTATATCCCCATCTTGGATATGTTCTCGAATAGCGTGAAAACGTAGCTTGATGTGCTTCAGCTTCTTGTGTGACCTTGGTTCTTGCGCATTGGCTATGGCGCCCATGTTATCACAGTAGATAGACATTGGGTCCAGCGACTAGGAACCACACCCAGCTCTGTAATGAACTCTTTCATCCATATCGCTTCTTGTGAAGCCTCCGAAGCAGCCATGTATTCCGATTCAGTTGAAGATCTCGCCACAACGCTTTGCTTTGCGCTCCTCCAGCTAACTGCTACACCATTCAAAATAAATACGTATCCAGATTGTGATTTAGAATCATCCGGATCGGTGTTCCAACTAGCATCGGTGTAACCATTAACAACGAGCTGTTCATCACCTCCATAAGAAAGAACCATATCCTTAGTTCTTCTCAAGTACTTAAGGATGTTTTTGATCACGTCCAATGATCCACTCCTGGATCACTTTGATATCTGCTAGTTAAACTAACAACATATGCAATGTCGGGTCTAGTACATAGCATGGCATACATTAGAGATCCTATGGCTGAGGCATAGGGAGTCTTACTCATCCTTTCTCTATCTTCTTCCGTTGTCGGACTTTGAGTTTTACTCAAGGTCGATATAGCAACATGGGCAAGAACCCTTTCTTGCTATCTTCCATTCCAAACCTCTTTAGAACTTTGTCCAAATATGTACTTTGTGACAATGATATTTGGCGTTTCGATCTATCTCTATAAATCTTTATGCCTAATATGTAAGCTGCTTCGCCAAGATCCTTCATTGAAAAACTATTATTCAAATATTCCTTGACACTATTAAGAAGGTCTACATCATTCCCAATCAACAATATGTCATCTACATATAGTATTAAGAATGCTACAGAGCTCCCACTCACTTTCTTGTAAATACAAGCTTCTCCATAAGTTTGTATAAAACCAAAACTTTTGATCACCTTATCAAACGTTGATTCCAACTGGATGCTTGCTTCAATCCATAGATGGACCGTTGAAGTTTGCATACCTTGTTAGCATCTTTAGGATCAACAAAACCTTTGGGTTGCATCATATACAACTCTTCATCAATGTCTCCATTGAGGAATGCTGTTTTGACATCCATCTGCCATATCTCATAATCGTAATATGCAGCGATTGCTAACATAATCCTCACAGACTTTTAGCTTCGCCATCTGGTGAGAAAGTCTCATCGTAGTCAACTCCTTGAATTTGTCGAAACCCTTTTGCGACAAGTCGAGCTTTATAGACGAACATTACCATCAAAGATCTGCTTTCTTGAAGATCCATTTGTTCTCGACAGCCTTCCGGCCATCTGGTAAGTCCACCAAAGTCCACACTTGGTTTTCGTACATGGATCCAATCTCGGATTTCATGGTTTCTTGCCATTTATTGGAATCTGGGCTCATCATCGCTTCCTCATATGTCTCAGGGTCATCGGTGTTGTCCACCAACATGACACTCATAACGGGATCATACCAATCTGGAGTGGTACGAGTTCTCGTTGACCTGCGAGGCTCAGAGTAACTTCAATCAAGTTTCATGATCATCATCATTAGCTTCCTCTCTAATTGGTGTAGGCACCACAAGAACTTCTTCCGGCGCTGCACTACTCGCAATTTCGAGAGAAGGTTCGACAACCTCGTCAAGTTCTACTTTCCTTCCAGTCACTTCTTTCGAGAGAAATTCCTTCTCTAGAAAGGATCCATTCTTGGCAATGAAGATTTTGCCTTCGGTAAGGTATACCCAATAGTTTCCTTCGGGTATCCTATGAAGACGCATTTTTCCGCTTTGGGTTCAAGCTTGTCCGGCTGTAACTTCTTTACATAGGCTTTACATCCCCAAACTTTAAGGAACGACAATCTAGGTTTCTTCCAAAACCATAATTCATACGGTGTCGTTTCTACGGATTTAGATGGTGCCCTATTTAAAGTGAATGCGGCTGTTTCTAATGCATAACCCCAAAATGATAGCGGTAAATCTGTAAGTGACATCATAGAACGAACCATATCTAAGAGAGTTCGATTACGACGTTCGGACACACCATTACGTTGTGGTGTTCCCGGCGGTGTCAATTGTGAAAGTATTCTGCATTTCTTCAAATGCTCGCCAAACTCGTAACTTAGATATTCACCTCCACGATCAAAACGTAGAAATTTAATCTTCTTGTTACGTTGATTCTCTACCTCACTTTGAAATTCCTTAAACTTCTCGAAAGTTTCGGACTTATGTTTCATGAAATAGATATACCCATATCTACTCAAGTCATCCGTGAAGGTAAGAACATAACGATAACCATCACATGATGCTACACTCATTGGACCACACACATCGGTATGTATGATTTCCAATAAGTCCGTAGCTCGCTCCATCATACCAGAAAATGGAGTCTTAGTCATTTTACCCATCAGACATGCTTCGCATCTATCAAGTGATTCGAAATCAAGTGATTCAAGAAGTCCATCCGAATGGAGTTTCTTCATACGCTTCACTCCAATGTGACCAAGACGACAGTGCCACATATAGGTCGAGTTATCGCTTCATTTCAAACGTTTATCCTTAATGTTATTAATATGTGTATTTCCACTATCGAGATTCAACAAGAATAGACCATCTATCAAAGGTGCATGTGCATAAAACATATTACTCATATAAATCGAACAACCATTATTCTCAGACTTAAACAAGTAACCGTCTCGCAATAAACAAGATCCCGATATAATGTTCATGCTTAATGCAGGCACCAAATAACAATTATTTAAGTATAAAACTAATCCCGATGGTAGATGAAGGGAAGCGTCAATCGCGATCACATCAACCTTTGATCAGTTTCCCACGGCATCACCTCGTTCTTCGCTAGCTTCCGCTTATTCTGCAAAGACCTGTTTGAGTTACAAATATGAGCAACCGAACCAAGATTAAATACCTAGGCACTACTATTTAGTACTAGTGAGATACACATCAATAACATGTATATCGATATACCTTTCTTCTTGATGTTGCCATTCTTCAAATCCGCCAAGTACTTTGGGCAATTCCGCTTCAATGACCTTCTCCTTGCGTAAAAAGCACTCAAGATCGTGCTTAGGTCCAGCCTTGGTCTTCTTCAGAGGCGTGGCAACTTTCTTACCAGCCTTCTTGAAGTGTCCTTCCGCTTAGACTTGCCTTTCTTGAATTTGGTGGTCTTATTGACCAACAACACTTGGTGCTCTTTCTTGATCTCCACTTCGCAGACTTCAACATGGCAAAGAGTTCGCAACGCCTTGTTCATGTTTTGCATGTTGTAGTTCATCACAAAGTTCTTGTAACTTGGTGGTAGTGATTGAGGACACGGTAAATCCCCAAAGCATTAGGAATCACAATACCCAAGCTTTGAAGTTTGTTTGCGTCTGCACATCTTAAGCACATGCTCACGACGAGCTGCCTCTTCCATCTTGCAGTTAAAGAACTTTTCAGAAGCCTCATAGCTTTCAATTGCCGCATGAGTCTCAAAGATCAATTTGAGATCCTCGACAATATCATATGGGTCTGAATTCTCAAACCTTTTCTAAAGCTCCGATTCTAAACCATACAAGATAGCACACGAATCGTGGAGTACCGAGTCTTCCGAGTGAGGTAAACATTCTTTACTTCATCGGCAGCAGCTGCAGGTGGGTCACCCAATGTGCATCCAGCACATAGGTCAAATTACCAGCTGTGAGGACAATCTCAAATTATGGAACCAATCCGCCAAGTTGCTTCCATTGTTTTCAACTTTTCTTTATCTAGGAACGCATTAAATTGATGGTAGGGGCTGCCATTGATCTACAACATATTTGCAATAGTTTAGACTAAGTTTATGACAAATTGAGTTCAAATTAATAAAATTAATCTAGGTGAACTCCCACTCAAAACAATATCCTCACATTGTTTTAGTGATCACACTAACCAAATCCACCACATCAACACCGATCATCACGAGAGTTGATATAGTTTCAATGGCTTAACAATCGACATGTTCATCATATCTACTATATGATTCATGCTTTACCTTTCGGTGATCCGTGTTCGAGACCATGTCCGTACATGCTAGGATCCAAGATCAAACCTTAGTTTCCGCATGAGCAAATCTGGCTTGCTCACGTTGTATGCACTTGCATAATCTAACACACCCGATCATCACGTGGTGCTTCGAAACAACAAGCTTTAGCAACGGTGCTAACTAAGGGTGAACACTTTATGACTTGAAATTCATGTGCATGAGGGATCATCTTATAATGCTACCGTCTACTAAGCAATACAAGATGCATAAAGGATTAACATCACATGCAATTCATAATATGTGATATGATATGGCCTTTCTTCTTTGTGCTTCCGATCTCCATCTTCTAGCATGAACATGATCTCCATCATCACCGCATTGCATCAAGGTCAATGACGCTTCTCCATGGTTGTCGCCCACCGCTTCAACTATTACAACTACTTTGAATAGACACGAGGTCGTAATGAAATTAAAGACAACCATATGGCTCGCCGTTGCCAACTTACAATAAGGAACATTGCATACATCAAATATAATCACAATCATGGCCATATCACATCACAGCACACCCCTGCAAAACAAAGTTAGACGCCTCTACTTTCTTTGCATGTTTTACGTGGTTTGGGGCTTTCAATAAGTGTCGTTCTAACTTACGAACATGAACCACAACATTGATACTAGTATTGTTAATCACCCGTTGTAAATTGGATCTTAACTATGCTAGGAGAAACAGGCACCCGCAAAGCCACTTATGCAATACAAGTTGCATGTCAAGCGTGGAGCAAGTCTCATGAACGATGTCATGTAAGGTTAGCCCGGGCCGCTTCATCCCAACATACCGCAAGATGCAAAGTACACAAGAAGCAATCGACAATAAAAGCATCAACGCCCACAATGACCATTGTGTTCTACTCGTGCAACAGATCTACATATAGACACGACTCTGATACCACTGTAGGGTTTTGTAGCATGGAAAAACAAAAATTTTCTACCGCATACAAACAAACAAGCCAAGATCTATCTACTAGATTGTAGCAACGAGTCGATAGAATAACTCACCCTCGAAGATTCCAAGTGTTTAACGAGAGCGGATTCTCGTGGGTGATGTAGTCGTACTCTTCCCGATCTCAAGATCGCGTAGACGATCCTTCCGGCGCTGCGTTCCGGCAGCGCTCCCGTAGTCGGTCACACGTTCGGTACTCGACGAAGACCTTCCTCTCCCTTGTTCCAGCAGGCAGCGGAGGTTGTAGCACTCTCCTCGCGATTCCGGCACAACAGCGTGGTACCGGAAGTAGAGGGGAGATCTCGCAGGGCTTCGCCTTAAGCCGGAGCGAGTATGGTGGAGTATGAGAGAGTCCCTCGATGATCTAGGGTTTAGACACGCCGAGGAGGAAGCTTGGCCGGCGGCTAGGGTTGCTAGGCGGCTAGGCTTGTGGCGGCCTAAGTGGAGGTAAGGGCGCATGGCTAGGGTTTGGAGGAGAGGATCTTGTGTGCTAGGAGGGAGCCCTGCCCCTCCTTATATAGGTGGAGGGGCCGGCCGGCCAAGGGGAGGGAGAGGAGTCCCTCCCCAACTCGGCTTGGAGGGTGCGCCGCCGGTTGGAGGAGGGAACTCCTCTCCAACTCGGTTTCCCACTCCTCCTCTTTTCCTCTTTCCAAATTTAGCCGTTTGACTTTTCAAACTAGCTGTTTGACTTTTCAAACTAGGATTTGAATTAATCCTTTATTTGGTTCAGCGATGACACTTAGTACATGATGCAATCATACCAACTTGATACAACACATTCATGTACCCTTCCCCTCCGGAGTGCCGGACATTCCGGAACATTCTAGAACATTCCCGATGAAAACACCGGAACCATTCCCCAACTCCGAAACGGGACTTTCCTTATATGAATCTTATTCTCCGGACCATTTCGGATCTCCTCGTGATATCCCGGATCCCATCCGGACTCAACAACATTCGTCTCTTTCATCATTCCATAACTACTCAAAACAACGTCGAATCCTTAAGTGTGTCTCCCTATGGTTCGTGAATTATGCGGACATGATCGAGACACTTCTCGAACAATAACCAATAGAGGAATCTGGAAATTCATATGGCTACATATTTCTACGATTACTTTGTGATCGAATGAACCACTTACATACGATATCAATTTCCCTTTGTCTCACGATAGTTTACTTATCCGAGGTTATGATCGCGGTATCTCCGCATACCTAGTTCAACCTCATTACCGATAAGTACTCTTTTCTCGTTCGTGATATGTGATCCCTTGTGAGCTCACATGCTAGCAAGCTAATTGGATGACATTTCACCGAGAGGGCCCAGAGTATATCTATCCGTCATATGGATGGACAAATCCCACTCTTGATCCATGTGTTTCAACCAATACTTTCCGAACACTCAATGCCACCTTTATAGCCACCCAGTTATGGTGTGGTGTTTGATGTCATCAAAGCATCCATCCGGTAAAGGTGATATGCATGATCTCATGGTCGAAGGAATTAGATTACTATGTATCAGAAAGCATATAGCAATTGAACTATTAAAATGACTTGATCTTTATGCTACGCTTATCTATAGGAGTATGTCCATCATATCATTCTCCTAATGATATGCTCTTGTTGTTAATAACATCTCAATGTTCATGATAGGGAAACCACAATCATCCATTAACCAACAAGCTAGTATTATATAGAGGCTTTACTAGGGACTTCAAATTAAGTTCACAAATCACACAAGTATTAATGTTTCCTTGTTAATACTATTATAGCATGAATGTAAACATTTATCATAAACACAAAGATATAATAATAACTACTTTTATTATTGCCTCTAGGGCATATCTCCAACAGCAACCGGTCCAACATAATCCCTAGGATCGGTGTTGGGCGAAGCTCTCTCTCCACGACCAACAACGGGGGCGAGGTGCTTGGTGAGATCTTGAATACATGGGGACGAGAAACCGAGATCCCAAGGCCTTGTACAACTTTAACGCGCTAGGCAAGATCCAAGAGGTGGTGGATAATAGGGTGCCCCTTGGTAGGAGCATGAGACCAATAGATGAAAGATCCTCAAAGGGGTGTCCTCAATCTATTATTATCCAAGTCTAGGGTTTACATATGAGGGGTGGGGCTTTATATAGGCCAACCACTTAGATAGGGGTAGTTTTGGCATAAAACTGGAAGTTTGGGCGAAACTGTGGGTTACATGGGCTAGGCCCAAAAGGCCTTTACATGCCTGGCATCAAGCAGGCCGGAGACTCCGGTGTTGGGTCCGGAGACTCCGGTCTGGGCTGGAGACTCCGGTCAATCTCCAGACCCGTCTCCGGAGGGGTCTTCTGGCTGTCCCGGGCTTGGTTCCTGGGTCCGGACCGGAGGAAGGTCCGGAGACTCCGGTGTAGGGGACCGGAGACTCCGGTCTACACCGGAGACTCAGGTGTGCCGAGCTCCAGTAGCTTCTTCTCCTGGTCCTTCTTCCTTGGGGGCTTGGTGTGGTGATGTTGCTTCATAGCTAAGGATACATAACGTAGTTGCATGAAGTAGCAAGCCATCCAAAGGTAGACAAAAATCACATGAGGAAAGGATCGAGTTAACCTTGGCTTGTAGGATCTTGGCTCGGGCGCGAGTCATTGGTCCACTTGGGGGACTAGGTGTTGTAGATGGAGGTGCGTCCGTAGGACAGGCTGCATCAATTAGCACACATCCGAGACCAATCTTGGATGCATCACAATACACATCAAAGGGATTCGTGATATCCGGCATAATCAAGATTGCGGCTAAAATCAATCTCTTCTTAAGCTCTTGAAAACTTGCTTCACATTTGTCCGTCCATTCAAACTTCTTATCTTTCTTAAACAATTGGGTCATGGGTCTTGCGATGCTCGAGAATCCTTCTACGAACTTGCGGTAATATCCCGCTATTCCGAGAAATGCATGAACTTGGGTTTGAGTGGTCAGGGCTTGCCATTCTTCAACATCCTTAACCTTGGCAGGGTCGACAGCAATTCCTCCGACCGACACGATATGTCCTAGGAATCTTACTTCCTGTAACTAGAACTCACATTTGTTATACTTGGCATACAACTGATGCTCCCTAAGGGTTTCAGGGATGGTCCTTAGGTGTAGATCATGTTCTTCTTCTGGTTTGGAATAGATCAAAATGTCATCAATGAAAACAATGACAAACTTATCCAGGAAGTTCATAAAAATCTTATTCATGAGGTTCATGAAATAAGCGGGGGCATTGGTTAATCCCAAAGACATGACAGTGTACTCATACAATCCATATCTGGTGGTAAAGGAAGTCTATGGAATATCCTCTGCGCAAACCTTGAGTTGATGATAACTAGTTCTAAGATCAATCTTAGAAAACACTTTGGCACCGGTCAACTGGTCAAATAGGTCTTCGATCATGTGTAGTGGGTACTTGTTCTTAATGGTGACGTCATTCAGTTTCGGATAATCCGTGCATAAACGTTTACCTCCATCTTTCTTATCCACAAACAAGACAGGTGATTTCCATGGCGACACACTTGGTTGAATCAATCCTATCTCCAGCATAGCATCCAATTGCTTCTTCAGCTTCACTAGTTCAGACGGGTTCATACTATAAGTTCTGTGAGCTATGGGCCCAGTTCCAGGGATTAATTCAATGTTAAACTCGATATACCGATCCGGGGCATACCGGGTAATACATCTGGGAATACATCGGGGTATTCAAAGACTACTCTGACTTGGTCAATGTTTGGTTGGGATAGACTCTTGTTGCACTTGAATTGACGGGGCAAGGTTTCAGATACATGCTCTACTGATACTCCAGTGATACTGGTCAAGGTTATGGATTTCTTGGCATAGTCGATTAATCCTTTATGTTTCGACATACAATCCATCCCTAGTACTACTTCCAAACCTTTGGTTCCAATTACTATTATATTGGCATAAAAATCTAATCCATGGATTCTGATAGGTACGGACTTGCAAATTTTTCTAGCTTTGATGGTTGAACCAGGTATTTGAACTATCATAACATGCTTCAACTTGGTTGGTTGAATATTACTAGTGCATGCAAATTCTTCTGTAACAAACGAGTGCGATGCTCCAGAATCAAACAACACTCTTGCAAGTATTGAGTTAACAGAAAACATACCCAGCACGACATCTGGCGATTCCTGGGCTTCTTCATCATTCATGTGAAACAGACGGCCATTGTGGTTGAGCGAATTCCCTATAGCAAATGTCCTTCTAGTCTGAACATGACACTACTGTTGAGCTAGGGCATTCACATTGGGGGTTGCTGCAAGATTCTTGGGGAACTCGTTGGAGTAGTGACCCTTGGTCCCGCATTCATAACAAGTAACCTGAGACTTGTCTTTTCTTGCAACAGGCACGACATTGCTTCTAGTGCTTGGGGCAGTATTGGTGTTGTTATTGTTTTTGAACTTGGGTGGTGCACGGTTGAAATTGTTGGAGTTGCCGGGGTTGTTGTAGCTTCCACCAGGCCTTGGGTTTCCTCCTCCACGGTTGGGATATTCGGACGGGTCATCGGAAGTCTATTGTTTCCCGGGGCATATCCTTCAGACGGGTTGGGATGATACTTTGGGGTATGGTGGGTTCCTGGTTGATGCATCATTTGACGCTTGCGATTCTCATTGGCTTCGTTGATCTTGCCTTCCATCTGAATGGCAGAAACCACTAAGGCTTCAATGTCAGCAAACGAAATGTTTACTAATACCTTCTGCATCTCATCATGCGGACCATTCAGGAATCTCTCCTTCATCTTGGCCTCAGTGTTAATCTCATCTGGTGCATACCTAGCTAATGACACAATTTTTTCACGGTACTCAACTACTGTCATCCTCCCTTGCTTCAATTCTATGAATTCATCTCTCATCCTCTTGATTAAACCCGGTGGCACATGGGTTCTGCTAAACTTGAGTTTGAAATTAACCAAGTCATCATCTGTCCTCTATTCATGGTACGAATGCTATTCCACCAAGCTCTTGCATCTCCTGCCAGATAAGGGTGGCATATAGTACCTTCTCATTGGCCTCCACTACTACGACTTCTAAGTTGTTCTCCATGGTCTGCATCCAGTCATCCGCATCTAATGGCTCTTCAGACTTACTAAAGATGGGTGGATTGGTGTTCTGAAAGTTCTTGAGCTTGGGTCCATGGTTTTCCTGGTTTCCATGGCCTTGATTGTTATTGGCCACCTGAGCTATGTGTTGAAGGGTGGCTAAGTTGGCTTGACGTTCGGCTCTTTCAGCTTCACGGTCTGAAACAAACATTTGCAAAATTTGCAGCATTGGGGCTGGGGATGAACTGATTCCTCTGCGAGGCATCTGAATATTGAGATAGATCAGGAAACAAGAGGGAAATTTCTAAGGTTCATTTTTTTTGAAAAGTTTTTAAACTTTGAGTTTTGACTCTGGTTTTGCTAACTGGAAACTTTCATTCATTCATTCATTCATTCATTCATTCATTCATTCATTCATTCATTCATTCATTCATAGCACACAATACAAACAGACACCACAATAAGGAAACATATGATTTTAAGAACCATTCTGTGAAACTACGATACAACGGGACCGGGTACAACTCACAAATAGTGATCGCTAGCGTAGGTGTGAGTTCTACTAAAGTGATATAGTGCGACTACTCATTAGAATCGGTGGCTTCATCATCATCAATGAAGGCAGAGTCATCATCATCAGTGTGGAAGTCCATAGCTTGGTCCTCCAGGAAGTCATCATCGTCACTGAGGTAGGAGTAAGGGTCTCCACGGATATCTTCGCCTACATTCTCCCTCTCCTCAAGATGCATGTCCCGCTCATGGATGGTCTCCTCCAAGTCTGACACTTTGTCATGAAGGGGAGCAATGATGCGATCCTTCTTGTCATGTGAACAACAAAATGACTTGCGCTCCCTGGCAAGGATGGCGAGGGTCTGGTCCTTCTTGACTGCAATGGCATAGTTTTGGTTGGCGTATGCGCCCGACGTTGTCCAAATCCTTCTGCCGGTCATACAACATGAAGTCAAGATGATCTACTTGATGCTTCAGCTCCGGGTGATCTAGCACCTCCAATGGTTGTCCCATAGCATCACGCCTTTCGTAGTACTCAAAGCGAGTACCCTTGATTTTATTGATGCTTTGCCCACACAAACGGGCAAGAGCTTCCTGCATAGCCCTGGCGAGTCCATCTAGCCAGTTGTTCTCTCTTAAGGTGAATTGGATTCCCTCTGAGGTGGGTTCCTCAATCTTGCCTCTGAGACTTGAAACAATCAGCCACTATAATTCTCCTCCTTGCTGATCGTTGAGGTGGGCTCCAAAGAATTCGGGGTGCGGGCGCTCAAGGAGTTCCAATAGTTGGTCCAAATCACGCTCAAAGATGAGCTCTCCTCCATTGTCCAACTGGTAGAACTTGCTATACTTGACGTCCATCTATAAGAATGTAAGATGAGTAAATTAGTAGAGTGATCAAGTGTGTCAAATTTTATGTAAGTATGCAAGAATTTTTGAGGAATATGAATTTTTATGAAAGAGTCTAACTAATAAGAATGAGAATAGGTTTTCATAAATATTCACTTCTTTTGTTTTGAAACTAAATTTTTTATTGAAGCGTCCATTCTAACTAGGGTCTCCTATGGTAAGGATGGCTCTGGTACCAACTTGTCAACACCCGGATTTTTAATCCCAGATGCCTATTATGCCGTACATCGCAATCCCAGGATTACCATTTTTGCGAGACGTAACAGATTGGTACCATAGTTCATCATCCATTAAAACCATAATAAAGGTCTTACAAATAAAGGATCTCATAATCCAGTCATAATACAATAAATGCAGCGAAATAATATAATAACGGTAGTGTGGGCGAAGCTCCATCTTCAGGTTCAATGGCAATGCTGACGATGGAGATGATCGTAGTTGTCCATCATCCTGGTAGTCCACTTCATAGTCTGGCCATAGGAATAACCAGGGACAAAGCCATGAGTACTCTTTAAGTACTCGCAAACTATCACTAACAAGTAAAGTGGTTTAAGTAGGAATCGTAAGCTCTAGGTTGTTTTGCAAAAAGCCAGATTTATCTCTAACTGAGTTTAGAAGTAAAGAAAACCAACTTAATGTTTTGCAACACCTAGGTGGGAACTTATTGTTCCTGTTCACAACCCTATTCTGGTCAAGTCAAAGTCATGATTCATTTCACAAGTCATTTTTAAAACATCTGACGACGAAACAGTATGGCCACTGCAACTGTCTATAACCGCGGATGCAGCTATTCGAATAGTTTGACACTCTGCAGAGGTAGTACACTATAGCACCCCCCGGGGTTAGGGTTAAACTAACCTCAGATCACCGTCTAAGATAAGCTCAACTCCAAGCACGGAAGACCACATTATGAATCGGGATCATTACAGAACTTAGGGATTCAACAACATAAGTTTAAACTCTTAACAGCGTACGATATTAGAGTTATTACAAACCAGAGGTAATAGACCCAACATTACATCACACAACAAAAGAAAATTATGTTGTTCTACACAACAACTTAGCAAAGGGCCTAAGAGGCCATAAACAGAAGTGACGTCCATCCCATAGTTCTCAGGCTGCTACCTAGGACCCTCAACTACTTGTCGATGTCAACGTAGAAGCCACCTTCAGTCGCAACTAGGTCATCTGTAGAAAAACAATAATGGTGCAAGGCTGAGTATGACAATGTACTCCGCAAGACTTACATAACCTAGATTCTACATGCTCTGGCTAGAAAGGATTTCTATGGATTTTCTTTTGCAAAAAGCGACCTTTATTTGTAAACAAGAGAGAAAAGAGGCTCATCAACTCAGAATCTTTTAAAACGGGTAAGATAATGACTTCTTCATCTTGTTCATCATATCTTGATAACCACCAACTTCATAAGAACCTCCTATCTAGGATCACCCCCTCGATCTAGAGGACACGTCCTTAAGCACACGTGGATCAACAAGTTTTATAGTGGTTAACGTTATCTATGATCTTAAGTCCGGTCGCCAAGCATTCATAACCGTGAACACGGCTTTTCGAAAAGATTTAACACTACAGGGGTGTACAACTTTACCCACACGTACCATTCGTATCTCTTAATGCCAAATATTATTAGTCCTCTTCCTTGGAAGGCCGGCAGAGGGTGGTTGACCACGACCTTTACCTTTCTTTCGCCGAGACCATGAGTCACGCCCTAGGGATGGTTCCGCCTTAACGGGTCAAGTCCCGAAGCCGGTCCCTAAAGATGTGAGGCGAGGTTGGTTTACCAGGGGCTCCATCCACCCCAAGCAACCCGGTCCACGCTTCCCTACTTGTTAGGATGCACCTCCATCACCTCCTCTTTCGAAAACGTTTTCAATGCGTATGCCAAATGGAATTATGTGACTCATGGAATCTACTAGGCAAGTTAGTCGAGGGGTTGTTCAGGCCTCGTGTGGTTATACGCTCATCTTGGTTCCAAAGGAAAGAACTCAGTTCCTAGTGGTGGTGAGCATGGGACTACAAAAAGGACACCCAACGTGGCCTCCCATACAAGCCTTAACATATTTATTTATCTCCATCGATGATACCTCCACCTCCTGCCTTCTAGATTCCTTGGCACCTTCGAATCATCATCTGAATGTATCAGACGGTACTATTAAGCATGGCTAAGTGCAGGTCAGAAAAGATCTAGCAACGCTCAAATGCCAGACCTAGGTATGCTAAGAGGAGTGGATCGGGAGTATAAGGCTACAAAAGGGAAACTGTGCATCAGACAGGTAACACTAGCTACTGACAAAATCCCACATTGGAAACATGTGCATCATAGAGAGAAATTAATATACTTTGTAAAAGTAGGTTCATAATGAGAGGCTACTCTTGCCTTGTCCTTCATTAGACATATATGGATCTTCGGTGTCGTTGACTTTAGCCTCGGGCTCGGATCCTATCGCGAAGAACCAACACCAGAAATGAAAGCGACAATCAGGACATGGCATAGTGCAATGCACAATCAATATGGAGACATGTCATATTAAATACTATGCGGTAACCATACGTGCATCATCGATTTAAGAGGGTTCACAAGGCCCTGGGAAGGTGCATCTTCGAACCCACATGTATATGAGGGGGTGTCGATGTTCTTCCAACTAAACTTGGGTTTAAGTTTCTTGAAAATGTATGATGATTGCTTAGACAGATAGCTCTTAATTTTGTGAATATTTTGATATATTATGCATATTTTTCTGAATAAATATGAATTAGTTATGAATTTTACAAGTTTATATTAATTTCTGCCATTTTTAAACATTATTAAAGCATTAATGACGTCACGCTGGCGTCAGCATACCCTAACCCTAGACTTTCTGCACCGTAGGGGGTTCTACCCGTAGCCACTGACAACAGGGCCCTAGCCAAGATGGGTCCACCCTGTGGCCACGCGGGCTCCATGTCAGACGCGGTGGCGGGAGGCGTCAGGCGGTTGTCGCCACCGGCGACTCAGGCCACCCTAGCACGCACGGAAGGGTGCGCTGGAAAGAGGACGAAGAGGCAGGCTACATAGAGGTTGAGCCGCCCCTTTGTGGTCACCAGAGCTTCGGCTCCGACGAGCTCCAGCGGCGACACGTGCAGGTGCCCGTGGCGGAGACGATAGGGAGTAAGAGGGAGAGGTTGGAGAGCACCAGGATGCTTAGAAGCTCACCAGTGTTGAGACTGTGCGGCCAGAAGGACGGCGTGTAGCCGGAATCAACGGTGAAGATGGTGCCTGGCGTCGGGCGGGAGGTGTCGATTACGGTGAAGGAGAAGGCTTCAGCGAGCGTTGGCCAGGGCAATCAAACCAGTTGACAATGGCGGTCACCCCAGCGATCTCGGAACGGCGATAGGAAGTGGGAAATGGCGACAACCCAGAGCTCCAACGAGCTAGGGTTCGGCGATGGGGAAGAAATGGGGAAGGGATAATGTTTAGGGTTCGTCCTGGCGGCGGGGAGGGGTCTTATAGACGACAGCAGCGTCGGTAGAGCGAATCTCCCCGTGACGGTCATCACAGCGACGCAGGGACGGCCGTGCCGGCAGAGCGAGCTGCTTCAGCGAAGGCGTCGTTCTGGCGAGGAAGAAGAAAGAAGAAAAGAGGTGAAGGGGTACCGGGCTGGCTCCTGGGCCGTGGGTGGGCCGTGCTGGGTTGCTGTGGCTGCGCTACGCGACTGAGAGAGAGAGAGAGAGAGAGAGAGAGAGAGAGAGAGAGAGAGAGAGAGATGGGCCACGTCCCATCGACGGTTGCTGCTGTTTTATTTCCTAAAAATGTTTTTCCAATTATGTTTTAAATTTCCATTTGTATTTGAATATAAAATATGGTTTGAGATGTTTCAAATATACCAAAAGGTTTATAAAACTATTAAAATACTATGGGGCCCTTTTAGTACATTTGGGCTCCAATAATTTTGGTACTTTTCGAAATTTCAAAACTATTTGAATGTGTTTCAAAGAGAGGGGGAAGAACTAGGGTTTAGGGTTTTGTATTTGTATTTTGGGTCACACACTAGATCACATGCAAATATTATATTGATTTAAACAGATGCATGCAATGCTTAAGTACTATTTACATATATTACAAACTTGGGCTGTTACAGCTCTACCCCCCCTTACTAGAATCTCGTCCCGAGATTCCTAAGTTTTAGAAAAGAAGGTAGGGTACTCAGATCGAAGACGATCTTCTCGTTCCCAGGTTGCTTCGTCCTAAGAGTGACGAGACCACTGAATTTTCAGGAACTTGATGTTTCGACGACAAGTATTGTGCTCGGTTTCATCAAGGATACGGACAGGATACTCACGATAAATTAGATCCTTATGGAGATCAAGAGTTTGGTGATCAACACCACGAACAGGGTCTTTGAAGCAATGTTTGAGTTGGGACACATGAAAAACATCATGCTCCTTAGGGAAGTTTTCAGGCGGCTCCAACTGATATGGGAATTTACCTTGCCTGGACAGAACACGAAAAGGACCAACATAGCGAGGAGCCAGTTTGCCTTTGATGCCAAAATGATGGACACCCTTTAAAGGAGTGACCCAAAGATAAGCTTGATCACCAACTTCATATTCAACATGTTGATGGTGACGATCATCATAGCTTTTCTGGCAAGACTAAGCAGTTTTCAAATGATCTCGAATGATACGAACTTGATCTTCTGCTTCCTGGATCATATCCGGTCCAAAGAGCTTTATTTTGCCGATTTCTGACCAGTTCGAAGGAGTACGACATGTTCTTCCATATAACAACTAGAAAGGTGCCATTTCTATACTAGACTGATAACTGTTGTTGTATGAGAATTCTGCAAAAGGTAGGCATTTCTCCCAGTTCTTGCCAAAAGATATGAGACACACTCTAAGCATGTCTTGCAGGATTTGATTCACTCTTTCATTCTGGCCACCGGCTCTAGGATGATAAGTTGTATTGAAGGAGAGGCGAGTTCCCATAGCAGTTTGGAAACTTGTCCAAAACCTTGAGGTGAACAAACTCCCTCGGTCAGAGATAATTTTCTTTGGAATCCCATGAAGGACAACTATCCGAGAGATATATAGATCTGCTAACTGACTAGCATTAATACTCCCGCGAACAGGTAGGAAGTGAGCAACCTTAGATAGATTGTCAACGATTCCCCAGATGGCATCATTTCCCTTTTGAGTCTTAGGAAGACCAGTAATGAAATCCATACCAACTTAATACCATTTCCATTTAGGGATTCTATGTCGTTGCAGGAGACTAGCGGGTCTTTGGTGCTCAGCTTTGACGCGACGCTAAACGTCACATTCAACAACAAAACGAGCAATATCCTTCTTCATACCAGACCACCAAAATATTTGATGAAGATCCTGATACTTCTTGGTACCTCTAGGGTGGATAGAGAGAGGTGATTCATGGGCCTCTCGGATAATTAAATCCCTCAACTTTGTTCTCTTCGGCACTACCAGACGGTTACCAAAGTAGATAGCACCTTGATTATCAACAGAGAAACACTTAGCAACTCCGCTATCAATGTTCCCTTTGATCTCAGCAATTTTAGAATCATATTTCTGGGCAAGCTTAATTTCATACTCTATAGAAGATTTCACTTCGAGGGTATAAAGGAATCCACAAGGAACTACTTCAAGATTCAATCGAGCAAATTCCTCATGAAGCGAAGGTTGAGATTATTTGATCATCAGATTGTTGCAATAAGACTTATGACTTAGAGAATCAGCAACAACATTGGCTATGCTAGGTTGATAGTTGAGACCCAAATCATAGTCCTTGATGAGTTCCAACCATCTTCTTTGCCTGAGATTCAGATCAGGTTTTGTGAAAAGATACTTCAGACTCCGATGATCCGAGTATAACTCGCAACGACTACCGGGATGGTAATGTTTCCATTGCTTAAGAGCATGAACAATATCTGCAAGCTCAAGATGATGAGTTGGGTAATTATTCTCATCTGGTTTTAGCTTACGGGAAGCATAATCCACCACCTACCCATCTTGCATTAGCACACATTCGAGACCTTGGTGAGAAGCATCATAGAAGACAACAAAGTCTTTGCTAGTGTCTGGGAGAACCAGCACCAAAGCAGTTGTTCACTTGGTTTTCAATATATAGAAGCTTTCTTCATCCTTATTAGACCATTCATACTTCTTATCCTTCTTAAGAAGATCAGTCATCGGCTTTGCAATCCTGGAAAAATTCTCGATGAATCGACGGTAATAACCAGCCATCCCAAGAAAACTTTGGACATCCTTAACGGATTTGGGAGACTCCTAGTCGAGGATAGTTTGGACTTTATCTGGGATAACAGTAACCCCTTTGGTAGAAACAACATGACCAAGGAATAAGAGCTCTTGTAATAAAAACTCACATTTGGAAAACTTAGCATAGAGACGATGTTCTCGAAGTTTTGTCAACACCAAACAAAGATGTTTAGCGTGCTCTTCTTTAGTTTTGGAATAGACCAGAATATCATCGATGTAGACCACGACGAATTTGTCAAGATACTCCATGAAGACAGAGTTCATAAGCCGCATAAAAGTGGTTGGAGCATTGGTAAGACCAAAGGACATGACGGTGTCCTCGTAACTACTATAACGAGTGGTGAAAGCAGTCTTTGGAATATCTTCCTTTCAAGATTCTGAATCATCAAGGAGAAGTATCATATCAATTGTAACTGCCAGATGAGATGTCAGCCGTGCATAATGTGTTCCATATCTCTTTACTTCACAAAATTCCTAGAAGTCCCGGAGAAGACTGAAGTTTTCAAGAAGATTGATCACCGAACTACTGAGATCAATGATGACCTGACGTATCCTAAAGTACCCATCCTTATTTTGGAGGAAGCTTTCAGAACCATCAGGACCCGAAGCATCATGTTTCTCGAGATTGAGTGGAGTAACCAGACTGAAGAAGAAGCTACCCGGGAACGAGAAGATTACATCAAGACAGAGTTTCTCGATCTTTTTATATCCTAGTTTTATTTTTCTGAAATCTCGGGACGAGATTTTGTTTAAGGAGGGAAGATTTGTAACATCCCAAAAATATTGATCAAGGTTATCAAATTCCAATCACCAAAATTAGGGTTAACAAAAACTTTTGTTAATTAAATCATATGAATGCATGTGTGTATGTGATGAATGTAGGAATGCACGAATGTTCTTGTGTGATTATTGTGAATAGCAAGGAATGGTTTAAATATGAAAACAACATTATCTAAATCAAATACAAGCAAAAACAAATCAAGAGAAATTTCAAAACAAACAAAATGAGCTAATGGTCATTTTTGCCAATCTTGCTCACTAGGCCACTTTGAGTGTTTCTAGTCCAATATTTCAAACAGAAACAATTCCATTTCTTTTCACCCCTTGCTATACCAAGTAAAAGTGAACCCAATCCCACCTTTCAAACTCACAGAAAGATTTCGCAACTTGATTCAAATGACAATTCAAAATTAAATATATATCATATGTGAAGATCACCAATTCTCAAAAACCAACCAAAACAGTGCACCTTGACAAAACCAACTGACCATAGACTACCTAGTATGTGACTGGTACGCCCACCAATTTTCATTCAAAAATACAAATTCAAATCTCTTTCGGATATTTCATCAAACACCTTGCAAAAACAAATCAAACAAAACACAAAACACTATAGTGAGCAGTGTTTGTGCCTAACTTGTCTCCTCTCTAGCTCACAGCATACTCTTAGTAGATCATCTAGTTCAATTAACAAGCTCTAGCTCACTGTAAGCTTGACATTCCTCCCTCTCTTCTTCTCTTCCTCCCTCTCCTCGTACCTCCCCTTATCCAACCATCTACTGCCTCGATGCCGACAAGGACTACCGTGGCCACGGCCTCCCGCACCTCCCTGCGGTGGTAGGTCGTGGCCACGACCATTCTCCGGCGAGGCGACACGACGGCGGCGCACAGACCCGATTGCTTTTGCAATTCAAAACGAGGTTTTTTTGCATTTTTTGTTTTTTGAAAAACCCATCCGTGGCGCACCCTATACCCCTAGCCGTGGCGCACCTGGTAGTGCGCCACGCCCATCTCGACACAACCGTGGTGCACCATGCAGTGCGCCACGGCTACGAGATAGCCGCAGCGCGAGGCCCATGGTGCACTGCTAGTGCGCCATGAAAGGCCTTTTCAGGTGCGCCACGAACATGCGTTTTCCTAGTAGTGGCCACCCCATGTCCAACGCCAAAGCCCTGCCAGCCCCTGGACCACTCAGCCCGAGCGTGCCCAGCTTCTCTACAAGCATGCCGAGAGCGCGCCAGAGCGCCGCGCTTGACACGCGAGCATAGACCCGCGCCGCCCTCGCCTCTTGCGTGCGTGATCACCACCATCCCAGGAACCGCCAGGACATGCCCGTTCGTCGCCGCGCGACTAGGACAGCCCGTGCGCCATGAAAACTTCCGCCGGACCCGTCCAGAGCGTCGCAACGTTCCGACCGCATTGCACCGCCCCACGCCTCGAAACCATGCTGTTGAGCTTCGCTAGGGAACACAGCACCGCCCCCTACCGTCGCCCATGCCATTAGCTCACTGTGACGATGAACACGACGAGCTCTACCCACGCCCTTCGGTCCCCTCGCTACACTATAAATAGAGGCCACCCCTCTCGAATTCTTCACATCAACATACTCCCCTCTCTCAGAACCACCCCACCTCATCCCCGGAGAAAGGCGAGTAGCAGGTCGCCGGAATTTCGCCGGAGTCTGCCGCGGAGGAGGAGAAGAGGAGCCAGCGATTAGAGCTGCCCTAGGAGAAGCCACCGGTACAAGGAGGTTCGCCGTCATCGACTTCGTCGTTCGCCCCCATCGCCGACCCTCGCCTGAGCCCCGGTGAGCCTCACCCGACCCCCACTGGCTGCTCTAGGGTTCAGTCTCGCCGGCATTGCCTGATAGAGACGACAAGCCACAAATGTTCGATTAGATGTTGATCGTATGGTTTAGATTTCCTCGTACCCCTTCGCACCCCCTGTCTCACTGACTGGTGGGGACAACCACTTAAACCCACCCGCGCGTGCTGTGCTCCATGGGCCGGCCCAGTTAACCTCCCGCGCGACCTAGTAATTCAAATTTAGGTTTATTAATTTAGTTTCAAACTTAGTTCTATACCTAGATTCAAAAATCAATCCAGAGAGATTCACTAAACCAAATTGCATGAAACTAATTTTGCTAGAAAGGTACTGGAATTCTTAATCCAAGCCCGTTGGATTCAAACCATTTAGATTTGTAGGTCACCTATAGTACGAATAACAAGGCAGAAGATTTTCTTCCTTTCAAACATTTTTCAAAATTCAACCACAAAAGCCGAGGAGAACTTCAACCACTTCTCTGCACAAGGCAAGCTAATACTTGCAAGCTATCCTAGCAAGACTTACTATACAAGTTAACTTAAAAAGCTACTATCTGAGCAAGCTAACACTTGCAACTGTGAAAGTTAGATAACCTATGCAATGCATTAGGCATGCTGGGATTGAAAATTTGATTATACCCAATCCTAGTTTTATTTGCAAGCTTAGTTATTTTTATTTCTTTATCAAAGCTTTCTATGGGAGTTTATTTAGTGATTTGTAGATTTTGGAAAGATGTTTAAAGGTAGCATAAAGAGCATAAAATTTGGCTGAAGTTAGATAATCTTGATGTCATCCTGAGGCATGAGATTGAACTTAGATCATCCACACTTGTTTACCAACCCTCATTAGTGTTTATCACCCACTTGTAGATGCTAGTGCTAAGAATAAAACTTGATCACTTTAGATGGGAATACTTGGTGAAAATGGTTATGAAAACCTTAGAATGATGAGTCATTCTAATGAAATGTTTTGACATGTGTTCTTGAACACCAAATGATTTTGATGATGAAAATGTTGAGGCATGAGCCTTAGCCCTTTATAAAACTGATGGTTGTCTGGATGCAATACCATTCCAATTTTACCTTAAAACCACAATACCCGAAATTTGGGTAGGGCTTGACTGGTATTTTATATACCTTAGTATGGGTTCCCTTGCAGCCAAGGTTTAGCTGAGGCTACCTTGTGAAGATTGTCCACCTATGAAGTTCCCAAGATGTCAGTTGGTCATGGTTGGGAGGCCAAACTCACAGGAGAGGTGCCTATACTAGGGCCTGTAATTCAAAGGTTAGGATTGATTATCCGCATACTGAGGATGGTGAATTCAGTATTGTTCCTGACGGATGTATCGAATATTGTGCTGAAAGTGTACCACCTCTGCAGAGTGTCAAACTATTCGAATAGCCACGTCCGTGTTTATGGACAGTTGGAGTGGCCATACTGTTCCATCGTCAGATGTTTTCAAAATGACTTGTGAATTGAATTATGACTTTGACTTAACCACAACAGGGTTGTGATATGAAATTCATGTTCCCACTTAGGTGTTATAAAATTTTCAACTAGATTTCTTTTCTTCTGAAATCAGTTAAGGTAAATCTGGCTTTTTCCAAAACAACCTAGAGCTTAGTAGTTCCTACTCAAAAACCACTTCACTTGTTAGTATTAGTTTACGAGTACTTAAAGAATACTCATGGCTTTGTCCCTATCTATTCCCGTAGTCAGACTATGAAGAGGACTATCAGGAGGATGGACCGTAGGAAGGTTACGACAACTAGGATCCTCTCCCATCATCAGCATTGCCTGTGACCATGAAGATGGAGCCTCGCCCATGCTACTGTTATTATTACGTTATTCCGCTGCTATGATTGTATTAAGACTGTATCATGTGATCCTTATTTGTTGTAAGACCTTATGTATGGTTTGTAATGGATGATGTACTGTGATATCAAATCTGCTATGTCTCGTAAAAATGGTAGTACTGGGATTGCGATGTATGGCATAACAGGCATCTGGAATTAAAAATCTGGGTGTTGACATAGGGTTTCGGAAATTTTCAATTAAGTTCGAGGGTTTAGGAATTTTTCAATAATTTGTCTGAGCTTAGGGTTAGGGGTTGAGGGTTTTGGGTTTTTAGGGGTATAAGTCTTAGGGTTTAGGCTTTATGGGGTTAGGGTTTAGGGAATTTTAAATAATGTTCGAGCTTTCATGAATAAAATGGCGTTAGTGCAATTTAATGGAAGTATCTGAATTTTTGATATATAAGTGCATCATACCTACTTGGTCAGGGTTTAGGGTTATAGGGTTTAAGGTTTAGGTTTTAGGTCATTTTCAATAATGTTCACGCTTTATGCTTAGGGGCTGTTTGGTTTAGAGGATGCCATAGCGGATGAGTATATCCCCAACCAGCTGGTTAGGGGTATCCATTTTTCTGTTGGGCTAAAGTGGGATAAAATTGGTTAGGGATAGCTAGTCAAGAAGTAGAAGGGTAAATGAACAAGAAAACGCTTCGGAGGAGCTATAAAAAAGTAGTTGAACTCACCTTACTTTTTTGTGGGATATGCTCAACCACCATTTTTAGCAAAAAGTGGTTATACATATCCCCTCCACCCTTTAAACCAAACACTGGATAAACACAAAAAATTGGATATCCCTTGTCATCACTAGAAAGCCACTGAACCAAATAGCACCTTAGATTTGTGGAAGGGAATGGCTTTAGCGTAATTTAATGAACGTATATCTCAAATGTTGATCTATAAGTGGATGATATATCTGCTTAGTCAGGGTCGTTTAGGGGTTTATGGTTTAGGGGTTCATGGTTTAGGGAATTTTCAATAATGTTCAAGCTTTATGCTTATACTTGTGGAACAGAATGGCCTTACCGCTATTTAATTTTGAAAGTATCTCAAATTTGGATCTATAAGTGCATGATACCTACTTGGTTAGGGTTTAATTATGGGTTGAGTGGTTTAGGTTTTAGGGTTTTAGTATTTAGGGGTTGAGGGTTTAGGTTTTAGGGGTTCTTTAGGGGAACGACTAGCGAGCGCTTCTTTCGCTTCGACAGCGCGTGTATTCCTAACCGCATAGAAGCCCAACACGTGGCGTGTGGAAGTTCGGCACGCGCGCGTTTCCGGCCGCTGCTTCCAGCGCTGGCTAGCTGCTCGCTCGCGTGTTCTTTTTTTGATCTTTTTTTAGCGTGATTAGCAGAAAAAAAGAGAGAAAAAATACAATGCCAAAAAGAGAAAAATACACCTAAAAAACAGTTTACCCCTAAGACAGTGCAACGCAGTATAACAGGGCAGTGCATGAGCAGTACACTGCCAGGACACCGGGCAGTGCACTGTGAACTAAGGCAGTGCAAGACAGTACAACGAGCTAGTACACCGCCTGCATGGGCAGTACACTGCCAGGACACCGCGCAGTGCACTGTGAACTAAGGCAGTGCAACATAGTACAACGAGGCAGTATACTGTCTGCACGGGCAGTACACTGCCAGGACACCTCACTGTGCACTACGAACTAAGGCAGTGCAACACAGTACAACAAGGCAGTACATATGCGCACGAAAGTACCTTTGCCAGACACGCTGCGAAGTGCACGCTGCGAACTAAGCGGTGCAACATAGTACAACGAGGCGGTACCGCGTCGCACGGGCAGACATCGCCAGACATCGTGCAAAGGTAATCGCGAACTAACACAGTGCAATATAGTACAACGGGGCAGTACACCATCTGCACGGGCAGGACACTGTCAGGACACCGCGTGGTGTGCTACAAACTAAGGCAGTGCAACAAAGTACAACGAGGAAAGTGCCTTTGCCAGACACCGCAGTGCAAAGCAGTACAATGGGGCAGTTCATAGCCTGCACGGGCAGTGCACTGCCAGGACATCGCGCCGTGCACTGTGGCCTTAGGCAGTGCAACATAGTACAACATGGCAGTACACCATCTGCAAGGGTAGTGAAGTACCAGGACACTGCGTAGTGCACTGCGACCTTAGTTAGTGCAAAGCAACAACCTACACGGGTTGTGCACTGCCAGGACAATGTGCCGTGCATTGCAACCGAAGGCACCATGCACTGGACCAAAAGGCAGTGCAACCTATGCATCAAAGGCAGTGCGAGAAAAAAGTTTTCGAAATATATCAACAATGGATATAGTTTTGAAGATCTGGATGAGACTAGCAAGGACGTGAAAACAGATATCGATTTGGACTCTCCATTTGAAAGATGCCATAGTTTTCATGTTGAAATCTACAAAAAGAAAAAGGAAAAAGTACACGTGACCCTCTCCGCATCCACCACGTGTCGTACGGGAGAAGGCCAGGACAGTGCGTGAGACACTCCACACCCGCCACGTGCAGCCAGCAAAAGCGATGTGCGTGCGACCTCCCAGGAGGGCACCCTTTTTCTAGCCTTTTTGGTTGTTTAGGGTTTGGGGAATTTTTAGTAATGTTCAAGTTTTATGCATATATTCGTCGAACGAATGGCGTTGCCCAATTTAATTAAATTACCTTAAATTTGATCTACAAATGCATGATACCTGCTTGGTCAGGATTTAGGGGTTTATTAGTGTTTAGGGTTTTGGGGTTTAGTGATTTGGGAATTTTTAATAATGTTCAAACTTATGGTTATATTCGTGGAATAGAATGGCATTACCAATTTTATGGTTCAAAGTGTCATCGCAGAAATTTTATCACAAAGTATGAATTATTTGACGAATAATGCCCAAGTATTATAAATTTTTCAAGTTTCCGAGCCAGTTTTGCCGATTTTAACGAGTTTATATTGGTTTAGCAAAAAAGTTCTAATATTGAACTACAAACGATGGGATTCTCTACGTCCTGTAATTTTGGGTCACTTACATGCGGGTCATGTCATGATATTGCTGACGAGTACGCCATGGAGGGTTACTCATAGAGCGTGTTTAGAGACGTGGGGTAAGGCGGAAGGTTGGCAGGTACGAGGTGACACAGCTTATCCAGGTTCAGATCCCACGACGGTGGCGGAATTGTACTCCTATTACAAATCACTATAACGGCAATACGCCAGGTTACAGGGATCGGTTCGCTGTGTGCGATGTGTTGATTGATGCCCTAAAGGATCATCTAGGTCCGGCTTATATAGTCTCTATATCCTAGAGTTACAGGGAAAGTCCTAGCCGGACAGGTTACAGAGTCCTACACAGTATAAAACTAATCTAGAGTGTCTTGCGCTCCAAGTCTCCGGGTACGCTGGTGACTCCACTTTAGCCTTTCTTTATCCAGCATGCTCCTCCCTTCTGGATCCTTCTAGCTGGGCTGCCCAGCAGGCCCATAGGCCTTTCTCACAACTGTGGGCCACCCGGGTTATCCGTATTAGAGACATGCAATGGTGACACCCATTTAGCATATCCCCAACAGTAGCCCTCGGAGAACTCCAAGATCTTGCGTCATCTTGCCTCTCCAAGTTGAATGCTCCGTCTAGATGAATGTCGGCAAATCGTCAGCAACATCTTGTAGTCCTACCAAGAACCATGCGATATTCTCTGTCTTTGATACGTAAGTCAGAGAATCACGGAGCTTTCCATCGTACTCTTATTGTAGCCGGACGGGATCCGTCCATGCCGGAATCTTTAGATGGTACCGTTCGTCTGCACGTGTCAGCAGGATGTCGTAGACCATAGGTCAGCGGCGCCTACTCACACATGCAAAGAATGTAATCATAGTCGTTTTTCCTGCCTGAAGGATACAAAACATTGGTGGCCGCAGTGGGAACATGGCGAAATTTCCACGCATGCTCGCTCGCGCTGTGCACGCATCAATCAATGGATCAACTTACACGAATCTTGACGCCAAGGACTATATATTTTAACTGTGGTGGCATCTTATATTTTCACCTCATTCTTCCTTGCGTCATCGTCTTCCTCCAGCCAAACCCCTCCTCGACCTCTTCGCACACACAGGGGAAAACCCTGATCTTTTTCCAATCGCCAACGACCTCCATCCACTCCAATTGCTAGTAGCAGCAACGCACCATCAATGACGGCGTCCAGCGAGTCCACGGCCAAGCCATCTAGCTCCGTCCTCATCCCACGGGAGGGCGTGGCGGTGCTGTGCAGTGCGGTGGTCGAGTCCACCGGCGGTGACAAAATTCCAGCGGCACTGGATCCATTGGAGGAGGAAGCTGACTCCCACAAGGGAGAATGGCGAGGCTCGGACATCTCCGAGAGCAACATCAAGGAGATGCTCTCTGAAGGGTACCTCCCTACAATGAATGGCTTGGTATGGCAGGCGGCGCCGGCTGGCGAGGTCACTCCTTCTCCCCAAGACGGAGAAAAGGTATACCTCAAGGCCCAGTTTGTGTGCAGCGTCTCCCTCCCAGCTTTCGACTTCTTCATCCAATTCCTCAAACACTTCCGGGTTCAACCTCAGAACCTTTCTCCAAATAGTATCCTCACGCTTAGAAATTACGTGGGGTTATGTGAGGGATACCTAGGAATTAGGCTTAGGTTAGATCTGTTCATCTATTTCTTCATCGTGAAGAGGGATTCCGGAGTGAGCAAGGAGGATCTCAAAAATTGTGGAACAATTATCTTTAAGATCCGGCCTGGCCTGTGATTCCTCGACATCGTGGGACATGATTCTTGCCAGAACTGGCAACGAACGTACTTCCACGGCCCAGATATCCCTATGTCTGGCCGAGAAGCGTCATACCCGGACTTTGTTGACGGGGCCGCCACTGAAGCCCTGACATGGAGATCACAAGCCCTCCTCCCATCCAACGACGATGCCTCTCGCGCAGTAAGACGTATTGACTTGTTTGTAGAGACGGGTCTTACCGGTTTGGACCTAGCCATGTAATGGTTCGTCGGGCGGATCAAACCTCTGCAGCACCGCGTGAAGCTCATGCACCAGTACACCAAGGATAGGAAAGATAGGCTCCTGATTTCTGAGGACAACTTCTCCAATGACTTCGTCAAGATTTCTCTCAAGGACATAGTCAAGGTGAAGGATCGAAAGCATGGCTTCACCATCACTGACGACATGTTTGAGGGCGTCAAGTGCCCAAAGGTACTCATTTATTTTCCAATATGATATATGCTCCAGTTCTTCCATCTTGTAGATACCTTTGCATCTAACACTTAGGATTCACTTAATATCTTAGGGACTTGGAAGAGACCTGCATGGATTCCCAAGTCTATGACCCCAATATGAAGGAAGTCACTATCGTTTCTGATGACGAAGTCACATTGGTGTGAAAGCGTAAGGGCTCCACCTGTGACGCTGCCGACGGAGGCAAGAAAAAGAAGACGTAGGGTGGAGCCTCCAAGAGATCCACCGCCTCCCTAGAGGCGGAGAAAAGAAGATTAACTGGTATCCCTTTGAACAAGGCACCGACTATTGTGTAAGATTCTTATCATCCGACATCGTCTTCTGCCCCTCTTATTCATGTACTTATACATTTGCATGTTTTAGGAAGAAGGCTAGTTTGAGTCTCAAGAAGACCTCCAAACATAGGGGGCTTCTAAAAACATTAGAGATATGCTTGTCCAGACATCTCCTACCATCGCCCCTCCTACTCCTAGCGTCCAGCCCTCTGCTGCACCCGCTGTATCTCCGGCAAAGGTAACATCTAAACCTTCCACCATGGAAGTGGACCATACTCCTTCTTAGGAGGTCCCAGATGCTACCGCGGAGGTCCACGTTGGCGGCGAATAGGCGAGGCAGAAGGGCACCTCTTCAAAAGTGGAAGGCGGTATTTCTGCCGAAGACGGAACTATTGCACCCAAGACCCCAACTGAGCTTCCCAAGATTGTCTATCTGGTGCTCACACCGAGTAGCTTAGCTCTGGCTCCTGGTGCTGCCGACGTCTCCTTCGTGTGGCCTTGAGGAGCTGCTCAAGCAGGCTGAGATTGTCCGAGTTGACACACCTAACTTTGGCAAGTTGTTTGCTAAGAGCGCCGGCAACCTCAAGATCATCGCACATGTATGTTTTGTATGCCTTTTGCATTTCATATGTATTATCCAACTGTAGCCCCCAAGGATTTAGAGGGAAAACCATAGGTCTTTGGGTCTAAATGCTCTAAGAGTGACTAAGCAAGAAACTTTGCACTGTAGCCCCCAAGTATTTAGTTTGAATGAATTATTCCGACTAAATACTTTTAGAGTAGCATATGTAGTGTTTGCCAATTTCAATACTGTAGCCCCCAAGCCTCTAGTTGTAACAGAATTAGTTCTGACTAGATGCTTAAAGAAAGACAAGCATAGCTTTGAGTTAAAAACTCATATTGTAGCCCCCAAGCCTCTACGCGTATATTTATTTGGCTAGATGCTCCTAGTAGACTAAGTAGCTTTGTTGTTTGCAGAATGATAATACTCGGAAGGTTTCAGCCAATGACGAGTTCCACAAGATGCACAAGGACCTTGAAGATGAAAAGGGTAAAACCGCCATCTTGAAGGAACAGATCACCAAGGGCAAGAGTCTGTTTTCTTTTCAGTTTCATGCTCAACTTGATTTTATGTCGTTACACTACGACAACTCATTATGTTCTTTTTTTGATATTTTTTAGCATGACTAGCAGAAAAAAAGAGAGAAAAAATACAATGCCAAAAAGAGAAAAATACACCTAAAAAACAGTTTACCTAGGCAAAGGTAACGCAAAGATAATGTGTCACATGCATGGGAAGTACATCCAAGACACCAAGGTAATCGTGAACTAAGGCAGTGCAAGACAGTACAACGAGCTAGTACACCGCCTGCATGGGCAGTACACTGCCAGGACACCGCGCAGTGCACTGTGAACTAAGGCAGTGCAACATAGTACAACGAGGCAAGAACATCGCGACGGGCAAGACATCGCCAGACACCTCACTATGCACTACTTAACTAAGGCAAGACATAGTCCGCACGGCAAGATAATCGCCAGACATCGCAGCGTAATCGCGAACTAAGGCAGTGCAACATAGTACAACGAGGCAGTACACCGTCTGCACGGACAGTACACAACCAGGACATCATGCAGTGCACTGCGAACTAACGCAATGCAATATAGTACAACGGGGCAGTACACCGTCTGCACGGGCAGGACACTGCCAGGACACCGCGCGGTGTCCTACAAACTAAGGCAGTGCAACAAAGTACAACAAGAAAGTACACCGTCTGCACGGGAAGTGCACTGACAGGACACCGTGCAGTGCAAAGCAGTACAATGGGGCAGTTCATAGCCTGCACAGGCAGTGCACTACCAGGAAATCGCGCCATGCACTGTGGCCTTAGGCAGTGCAACATAGTACAACATGGCAGTACACCATCTGCACGGATAGTGTAGTACCAGGACACTGCGTAGTGCACTGCGACCTAAGGTAGTGCAAAGCAATATAACATGGCAGTACACAGCCTGCACGGGTTGTGCACTGCAAGGACAATGTGCCGTGCATTGCAACCGAAGGCACCATGCACTGGACCAAAAGGCAGTGCAACCTATGCATCAAAGGTGGTACGAGAAAAAAGTTTGTCGAAACATATCAACAATAGATCTAGTTTTGAAGATCTGGATGAGACTAGCAAGGACGTGAAAACAGATATCGATTTGGACTCTCCATTTGAAATATGCCATAGATTTCGTGTTCAAATCTACAAAAAGAAAAAGGAAAAAGTACACGTGACCCTCTCCGCATCCACCACGTGTCGTACAGGAGAAGGCCGGGACAGTGCGTGAGACACTCCACACGTACCCAGCTGAATGCAGCAGCGACCTCCGTGAGGGCGCCCTTTTTGTAGCATTTTTGGCTGTTTAGGGTTTAGGGAATTTTCAGTAATGTTCAAGTTTTATACATATATTCGTCGAACAGAATGGCGTTGCCCAATTTAATTTAATTAACTTAAATTTGATCTACAAGTGCATGATACCTGCTTGGTCAGGGTTTAGGGGTTTATTAGTGTTTAGGGTTTTAGGGTTTAGGGGTTTAGTGATTTGGGAATTTTTAATAATGTTCAAACTTATTGTTATATTCGTGGAATATAATGGCATTACCAATTTTATGGTTCAAAGTCTCATCGCACAAATTTTATCACAAAGTATGAATTATTTGACGAATAATTCCCAAGTATTGTAAATTTTTCAAGTTTCTGAGCCAGTTTTGCCGAGTTTATCTCGGTTTAGCAAAAAAGTTCGAATTTTGAACTACAAACGATGGGATTCTCTACGTCCCGTAATTCTGGGTCACTGACATGCGGGTCATGTCGTCATATTGCCGATGAGTACGCCATGGAGGGGTCCTCACAGAGCGTGTTTAGAGACGTGGGGTAAGGCGGAAGGTTGGCAGGTACGAGGTGACACAGCTTACCCAGGTTCATATCCCCCGACGGTGGCGGAATTGTACTCCTATTACAAATCACTATAACGGCAATACGCCAGGTTACAAGGATCGGTTCGCTATGTGCGATGTGTTGATTGATGCCCTAAAGGCTCCTCTAGGTCCGGCTTATATAGTCTCCAGATCCTAGAGTTACAAGGAACGTCCTATCCGGACAGGTTACAGAGTCCTACACAGTATAAAACTAGTCTAGCGTGTCTTGCACTCCAAGTCTCCGGGTACGCTGGTGACTCCACCGTAGCCTTTCTTTATCCAGCATGCGCCTCCCTTCTGGATCCTTCTAGCTGGGCTGCCCAGCAGGCCCATAGGCCTTGATAACAACTGTGGGTCACCCGGGTTATCCAGATTAGAGACATGCAATGGTGACACCCATTTAGCATATCCCCAACAATAGCCCCCGGAGAATTCCAAGATCTTGCGTCATCTTGCCTCTCCAAGTTGAATGCTCCGTCTAGATGAATGTCGGCAAATCGTCAGCAACATCTTGTAGTCCTACCAAGAACCCTGCGATATTCTCTGTCTTTGATACATAAGTCAGAGAATCACGGAGCTTTCCATCGTACTCTTATTGTAGCCTGACGGGATCCGCCCATGCCGGAATCTTCAGATGGTACCGTTCGTCTGCACGTGTCAGCAGGATGTCGTAGACCATAGGTCAGCGGCGCCTACTCACACATGCAAAGAATGTAATCATAGCCGTTTTTCCTGCCTGAAGGATACGAAACGTTGGCGGCTGCAGTGGGAACATGGCGAAATTTCCACGCACACTCGCTCGCGTTGTGCACGCATCAATCAATGGATCAACTTACACGAATCTTGACGGCAAGGACTATATATTTTAACTGTGGTGGCATTTTATATTTTCACCTCATTCTTCCTTGCATCATCGTCTTCCTCCAGCCAAACTCCTCCTCGAGCTCTTCACACACAGAGGAAAACCCTAATCTTTTTCCAATCGCCAACCACCTCCATCCACTCCAATGGCTAGCAGCAGCAACGCACCCTTGATGGCGGCGTCCCGCGAGGCCACGGCCAAGCCATCTAGCTCCGTCCACATCCCTCGGGAGGGCGTGGCGGTGTCGTGCAGTGCGGTGGTCGAGTCCATCGGCAGTGACAAAATTCCAGCGGCGCTGGATCCATTGGAGGAGGAAGCTGACTCCCACAAGGGAGAATGGCGAGGCTCGGACATCTCGGAGAGCGACATCAAGGAGATCCTCTCCGAAGGGTACCTCCCTACAATGGATGGCTTGGTATGGCGGGCGGCGCCAGCCGGCGAGGTCACTCCTTCTCCCCAAGACGGAGAAAAGGTATACCTCAAGGCCCAGTTTGTGTGCGGCATCTCCCTCCTAGCTTTTGACTGTGAAGAGGGAAGACGGAATGAGCAAGGAGGATCTCAAAAATTGTGGAACAATTATCTTTAAGATCCGTCCTGGCCGGTGATTCCTCGACATTGTGGGACACGATTCTTGCCAGAACTGGCAACAGACGTACTTCCACGGCCCAGATATCACTATGTCTGGCCGAGAAGAGTCATACCCGGACTTTGTTGACGGGGCCTCCACTGAAGCCCTGACATGGAGATCACAAGCCCTCCTCCCATCCAACGACGATGCCTCTCGTGCAGTAAGACGAATTGACTTGTTTGTAGAGACGGGTCTAACCGGCTTGGACCTAGCCATGTAATGGTTCGTCGGGCGGATCTAACCTCTGCAGCACCGTGTGAAGCTCATGCACCAGTACACCAAGGATAGGAAAGATAGGCTCCTGATTTCCGAGGACAACTTCTCTAGTTACTCTGTCAAGATTTCTCTCAAGGACATAGTCAAGGTGAAGGATCGAAAGCATGGCTTCACCATCACCGACGACATGTTCGAGGGCGTCAAGTGCCCAAAGGTACTCATTTATTTTCCTATATGATATATGCTTCAGTTCTTCCGTCTTGCAGATACCTTTGCATCTAACACTTAGGATTCACTTAATAGATGTGGGACTTGGAAGAGACCTGCATGGCTTCCCAAGACTATGACCCCAATATGAAGGAAGTCACTGTCGTTTCTGACGACGAAATCACATTGGTGTGAAAGCGGAAGGGCCCCACCTCTGATGCTGCCGACGGAGGCAAGAAAAAGAAGACATAGGGTGGAGCCTCCAAGAGATCCACCGCCTCCCTGGAGGCGGAGAAAAGAAGATTAACTGGTATCCCTTTGAACAAGGCATCAACTATTGTGTAAGCTTCTTATCATCCGACATCGTCTTTTGCCCCTCTTATTCATGTACTTATACATTTGCATGTTTTAGGAAGAAGGCTAGTTTGAGTTTCAAGAAGACCTCCAAACATATGGGGCTTCTAAAAACATTAGAGATATGCTTGTCCAGACATCTCCTACCATCGCCCCTCCTACTCCTAGCGTCCAGCCCTCTGCTGCACCCGCTGTATCTCCGGCAAAGGTAACATCTAAACCTTCCACCATGGAAGTGGACCATACTCCTTCTTACGAGGTCCGAGATGCTACCGTGGAGGTCCACGTTGCCGGCGAATAGGCGAGGCAGAAGGGCACCTCTTCCAAAGTGGAAGGCGGAACTTCTCCCGAAGATGGAACTATTGCACCCAAGACCCCAACTGAGGTTCCCAAGATTGTCTATCCGGTGCTCACACCGAGTAGCTTAGCTCTGGCTCCTGGTGCTGCCGACGTCTCCTTCGCGTGGCCTTGACGAGCTGCTCAAGAAGGCGGAGATTGTCCGAGTTAACACAACTGACTTTGGCAAGTTGTTTGCTAAGAGCGCCGGCAACCTCAAGATCATCGCACTTGTAAGTTTTGTATGCCTTTTGCATTTCATATGCAGTATCCCACTATAGCCCCCGAGGATTTAGACGGAAAACCATAGGTCTTTGGGTCTAAATGCTCTAAGAGTGACTAAGTAAGAAATTTTGCACTATAGCCCCCAAGTATTTAGTTTGAATGAATTATTCCGACTAAATACTTTTAGAGTAGCATACGTAGTGTTTGCCAATTTCAATACTGTAGCCCCCAATCCTATAGTTGAAACAGAATTAGTTCTGACTAGATGCTTAAAGAAAGATAAGCATAGCTTTGAGTTAAAAACTCGTACTGTAGCCCCCAAGCCTCTACGCGTATATTTATCCGGCTAGATGCTCCAAGTAGACTAAGTAGCTTTGTTGTTTGCAGAATGATAATACTCGGAAGGTTTCAGCCAATGACAAGTTCCACAAGATGCATAAGGACCTTGAAGATGAAAAGGGTAAAACCGCCATCTTGAAGGAACAGATCACCAAGGGCAAGAGTCTGTTTTTTTTTCAGTTTCATGCTCAACTTGATCTTTTGTCGTTACACTACGACTACTCATTATGCTCTGTCATTTATCCGACTAGCAGAAGCTATTGCGAAGGCCAAGAACATTGTTGAGAAATCCAAGCACATATAAGAGCTAGATAGATAAAAGAAGATTCTTAAGCAGGAGAGGTCCGACTCGCTGAAGATGCACGAGCTGCCATGCAAGAATATGCAAACACAGAGATCAATCGCCTTAAGGAGGAGATTGCAACCCTCAAGGAGCATAACAAAGCTACAGATGAGAAAAATACTCGGAACCTTGAGGCGTACAAGACCCTCCAAAAAGAACAGGACTCCTTGGTGGAGATTCTCCAACAAGCTGAAGACAACATCTTTTGTAAGCATTCTCTGTCTTGTACTTCTGTAAACACGGTGCTTTGATCTTTATTGTGTTGAACTCATGTACTCAAAATTTTTGGCCAAAAATGCAGCTCCTATTGGCTTGACCAATAATGCTCCTTAAACCAATGGAACCAAGAGGTAATCTATTAAACCAAGCCCTAGATTCTCCTTTTAGCGAAAAAGGGAAGATCTTAGTAACAAAGTGCTTGCGCATCTTAAAACCATTAGAGAATAAAGCACTCATAGTAGAACGCTCATTCATATGTGCCACAACACTCTCATTGTCAGTCCCACAAAAAGGTTCTTTCACAACAATGTCTAAATAGGATAAATCAAGAGAGAAATCATAATCTTTGTCTTTAATATCTATGGGAGAGGTGGCAAACTTAGGATCAGAGTATAGTTTAGGCCTAATCGTACATCTAGCAAGGAGACTCTTAATAGCACTAGTACCATGTGTGTTTCGGCACTCTTCAACAAATTCATTAGTGAACTCAATGTAACCATCATTAATATCATAACTCTCACTAGACTCAGGTGAGCTAACAGGTGTAACAGTGTCTTCACTAGGAGTTTCAATATTTCCTAGACTAGCCATAGTAGCAGAGGTGTAACAGTGTCTTCACTCAGGTGACCTAATGATCCACTCGCATCAATCATAGTAGAAGTAACATCATGAGCATCAAAAGCAGTTTCAGACTTTGCAGTAGTAACAGTGTGTGTAGCATGAGTATGTGGTGGTGGTGTAACAAGCTTACTTATAACAGACGGTGAATCAAGAGCAACACAGGTGTTCAAGATCGTACATCTTCTTGTAGTGGATGGTAAAATAGGAAAATTTCCATCACGAGACTTACCCATGATGAAAGGAGTAGCAGTGAACAATAATAGATCCAAGTGAACTTACAAATAAAGCTATGCTCCCCAGCAACAATGTTAGAAAATAGTCTTAATGACCCACAAGTGTAGGGGATCGCAACAGTCTTCGCGGGTAGTATTACCCAATTTATTGATTCAACACAAGGGGAGCCAAAGAATACTTGCAAGCCTTAACAACTGAGTTGTCAATTCAGCTGCACCTAGAAATAATTCTTGCTCATAGAAGTTTATCAGTAGCAACAATTTGTAGTAGCAAGCAGCAAACAAGACAAGACAAAACATGAGCAATAGTAATGAAGAAGTAATAGTAGGATTCGAGTGCGGTAGACATAGGGATGGATGGACGGGCATTGCATGGACAAGTCTAAACATGTAACTTCAAGATCTAGGGCATTACAGATAAATAATAAAAAGCATCCAAGTACTAAACAATTCTAGACATGTGCTCCAAATATAGTCATACGTGCTCGCAAAGAAAACTTGCACAACATCTTCTGTCCAGCCAGCCCGTGGCAGCGGGGCCTCTAGGGAACTACTGACAATTAAGGTGCTCCATTTAATAGAGCACCGAAGCAAAGCATTAAAACTCTGTGAACACATGTGATCCTCACACCACAGCCATCCCCTCCGGTTGTCCCAATTATTATCACTTTGGGTCCTTTGGATCCGGACAATGATATGTGTGCACAACTTGTAGATAAGACCACAGACAATACTATCATAATGAGTCAGTAATAAGTTCAGATCTGAGATCATGGCACTCGGGCCCTAGTGACAAGCATTAAGCACAACAAGTTGCAACAAAGTCAAATAGCACTAATAGAGATACTAGGCATTATGTCCTAATAGATCTTATTCGATTACATGATAGAACTCATCCAATCCCTACCATCCCCAAGCCTACAGCGGTGGATTACTCACTCATGGATGAGGGAAACATCGATGGTTGATGGAGATGCGTTGTTTATGACGATGACGATGATCCTCTTCAAATTCCCCGTCCTGGCAGGGTGCCAGAATGGAGTTTCTAGATCCGAATCTTGATTTCTGGTGGCGGCGGTGGAGCGGAACTCTTTCTGGAAAACTATCGAACCCCCTCGGTTTTTAGGTCGAGAGGCAACTTATAGGCGCAGAGGGAGGCCGAGGGGGTGCCTGGGGTGGCTGCACCCCCTAGGCGCGGCCAGAGGTGGGCCCGTGCCTGGCAGGGGTGTGGGCCCCCTAGGCCCCTTCTCTGTCTCGTCTTCTGGCTCCGTGGATCTTCTGGTGAAATATAAGTTTTGGCATATTTTTCGGGATTTTTCTTGATAGTTGATTTTCTGCACAAAAACAAGACACCAAGGTAATTCTGATGAAAACATCATCAGTCCGTCTTAGTTGTATCCAAATCACACAAGTTTAGAGAAGAAACAATAACAAAAGTGTTCGGGAAAGTAGATGAATTTTGGACGTATCCGTTACCCATGAGGCAATGCCGCCATGTCTTCAAGTCTAAAACTACGGCTGCTAGTTCAAGGTCATGGGTAGGGTAATTCTGCTCATGTTGCTTCAGTTGTCGGGATATATAGGATATGACTTTACCTCCTTGCATTAGTGTTAAGGGGTAACCCCTTGGGGTGGCCCGATCTTTCACGAATCTCCGCGGGAATCGAGGGGAAAACGGTGGAAGGGGGAAAGAGGATGAAATCCACGAACACACGCACACGAAGAACCCGATGAACTCATGCACACAAAACACGATACACACCGATAACTCACGTCGGTGGCAACCGGTCCAACATAATCCCTAGGATCGGTGTTGGGCGAAGCTCTCTCTCCATGGACAACAACGAGGGCGAGGTGCTTGATGAGATCTTGACTACTTGGGGACGAGAAACTGAGATCCCAAGGCCTTGTACAACTTGAACGCACTAGGCAAGATCCAAGAGGTGGTGGATAATAGGGTGCCCCTTGGTAGGAGCATGACACCAATAGATGAAAGATCCTCAAAGGGGTGTCCTCAATCTATTATTATCCAAGTCTAGGGTTTACATATGAGGGGTGGGGCTTTATATAGGCCAACCACATAAACAGGGGTAGTTTTGGCATAAAACTAGAAGTTTGGGCGAAACTGTGGGTTACATGGGCCAGGCCCAAAAGGCCTTGACATGCCTGGCATCAAGCAGGCCGGAGACTCCGGTGTTGGGTCCGGAGACTCCGGTCAATCTCCAGACCCGTCTCAGGAGGGGGCTTATGGCTGTCCCGGGCTTGGTTCCTGGGTCCGGACCAGAGGAAGGTCCGGAGACTCCGGTGTAGGGGACCAGAGACTCCGGTGTGCCGAGCTCCAGCAGCTTCTTCTCCTGGTCCTGCTTCCTTGGGGGCTTGGTGTGGTGATGTTGCTTCATAGCTGAGGATAGATAACGTAGTTGCATGAAGTAGCAAGCCATCCAAAGGTAGACCAAAATCACATGAGGAAAGGAGCGAGTTAACCTTGGCTTGTAGGAGCTTGGCTCGGGTGCGAGTCATTGGTCCACTTGGGGGACTAGGTGTTGTAGATGGAGGTGCCTCCGTAGGACGGGCTGCATCAGCTCCCCCCCTTGGGAAAGAGTCGTCCTCGACTCTTCAACCTTCTCAACTTCATCTTCGCCATAGTACGGTGAGAGGTCCTTGACATTGAATGTCGGGCTCACAAGATACTTAGATGTTGGGATATCGATGATGTAGGCATTGTTGTTGATGCTCTTTAGTACTTTGAACGGTCCATCACCTCTTGGCTTGAGTTTGGAGTCGCGGTCCTTGGGGAAGCGGTCTTTACTCAAGTGTATCCACACAAGGTCGCCTTCTTCGAAGATCATCTCTTTCTTGTTCTTGTTTAGCCTTGATGCTTGGCGAAGGACTTGTTTCTCGATCGTAGCTCGTGTGTCTTCATGGAGTTTCTTCATTGTTTGGGCACGCTTGACCACATCCATATTGGCACGTTCATGAAGCGGAAGTGGAAGGATATCGAGCACGGTGAGAGGCTCGAAGCCATAGACGATCATGAACGGGATCCTCATGGTGGTGGAGTGCTTGGCGCGGTTGTAGGCGAACTCGGCGTGTGGAATACATTCCTCCCAGTCTTTAAGGTTCTTCTTGATCAACAAACGTAGGAGTGTGCCAAGGCTTCGATTGACGACCTCGGTTTCTCCATCGGTTTGAGGATGCGAGGCGGACGAGAAGAGGAGTTTGATGCCGAGCTTGGCCATTAGTGTCTTCCAGAAGTATCTGATGAATTTGACGTCGCGGTTGGAGACGATTGTCCTTGGTACACCGTGTAGCCAAATTATTTCCCTGAAAAACAAATTTGCTACATGTGAAGCATCATCTGTCTTATGGCACATAATGAAGTGTGCCATTTTGGAACAGCGATCCACTACCACAAATATAGAATCATGTCCATGTTTAGATCTTGGCAATCCTAACACAAAGTCCATGCTAATGTCCGACCAAGGTGCATGAGGAATAGGCAATGGCATATAAAGACCAAAGGGGTTAGACTTAGACTTAGCTTGGATACATGAAGTGCATCATTGGACGTGGCACTCCACGTCGCGCTTCATCTTTGGCCAAAAGTAGTGAGTGGATAGCATGTCATACGTCTTGTCACGGCCAAAGTGACCCATAAGGCCTCCACCATGGGACTCTTGAAGAAGCAAAATTTGGAGAGACGACTTCAGAATGCAAAGCTTGTTTTGTTTGAAAAGGAAACCCTTATGCAAATAGAAATCATCAATCCCTTTTTCTAGTGAACATCTTGCAAAAATTGGTCCAAAGAAAGGGTCGGACGCGTACAAAGATTTGATGTCATCAAGACCCAAGACATTTACTTCGAGTCGCGTAAGAAGGTTTGTGTTTTTTCGAGACAAAGCGTCCGCTACCACATTTTATTTGCCCTTCTTGTACTTTACAATGTAAGGAAACAATTTGGCGTGCCTTTTACTCAAATTGGCTTGGCCCTTAAGATATTTCAACGACTCATGGTCGGAATGGATGATAAATTCTTTGGGCCAAAGGTAGTGTTGCCACACTTGAAGGACAGGAACCAAGGCAAAAAGCTCTTTTCATAAATGGGATAGTTAAGGCGTGCGCCATCGAGTTTCTCACTATGGTATGCAATGGTACGCCCATTTTGCATAAGGAGGCCTCCAATGCCAATTCCACTAGCGTCACCTTCAATCTCAAAGGTTTTTGTGAAATCCGGTAATGCAAGAATTGGTGCTTCGGTGAGCCTCTTTTTGAGCTCATCAAAAGCCTTTTGTTGTGCTTTTCCCCAAACGAACGTGACATTTTTCTTGGTCAATTTGTTGAGGGGGCAAGCAATGGTGGAAAAGTCTTTCACAAAGCGACGGTAAAAGCCAGCCAACCCATGAAAACTACGAAGTTCACTAACATTGGTAGGTATGGGCCAATCTCGTATGTCCTTAACTTTTGAGACATCAACTTCAATGCCATTAGAAGACACCAAGGAAAATCAGTTTATCTTTTGCAAAAGTGCACTTTGGGAGATTAGCATAAAGCTTTTCATGACGAAGGATTTGAAGGACCTCCTTAACATGATAACATGCTCCTCTAGTGACTTGCTATAGACAAGGATGTCATCAAAGTAAACAACGACACTTTTCCCAATGAGAGATCTCAAAATATGGTCCATGAGGCGCATGAAGGTAGATGGGGCATTTGATAAGCCAAAAGGTATAACCAACCATTCATAGAGACCAAGCTTGGTCTTGAAGGCGGTTTTCCACTCATCACCCTCGGCCATGCGAATTTGATGGTAACCACTACGAAGATCAATTTTTGAAAATATAGTGGCTCCACATAACTCATCAAGCATGTCATCAAGACGCGGTATAGGATGTCGATAACGCACGGTGATAGAATTGATTGGATGGCAGTCCATGCATAACCGCAACGTATCATCTGTTTTTGGAACTAGAATCACGGGGACCGCGCTTGGGCTAGTGCTTACTTGGATCAAACCTTTGGAGACGAGTTGGGTGATTTGTCATTCTATCTCCTTCGTATCTTCCGGGTTTGTGCGATACGCGGCGCGGTTTGGGAGTGGAGCGCCGGGTATGAGGTCGATGCGGTGCTCGATTCCATGAAGAGGAGGTAGGCCATGAGGAAGCTCTTCGGGAAATACATCTTGGAATTCCTACAGGATAGCCATCAAAGAAGGAGGAACATTTGTCAAGTCATTAGTTCCTTGCGCTAGTCCCTTACATACAAGGACATAGTACAAGATGGATGGGTTGTTCCGCACTTCTATCATCTCACTTTTGGTGGCAAGAAGAACACTCTTAGTTTTTCCACTCGAGTTTGGCTTGTGGCACTCACTCACTATAGTGTGGTTCTCTCGCTCACCACTCTTCTCACAAGGTGTTTTTGTGTATTGCGCCCTCGCTAAAGCCTTTGCATTGTTCGCAATTATTTGGCTAGGAGTCATTGGTTGCAAAACACAAGTTTTTTCAAGCCATTTGAAGGTGTAAGTGTTTGAGTGACCATCATGCAAAGCACGCTTGTCATATTTCCACGGCCTTCCTAGCAACATATGGCAAACCGTCATGGGGACCACGTCACATTCCATCGTGTCTTTGTATGGTCCAATTGAGAATGTTACCGAGACAGTGTGCTTGATCTTGACGGACCCTTGGTCACTTAGCCATTGTATATGGTAGGGGTGCTTATGCGGATGGAGGGTGAGGTTGAGTTTCTCACACAATTCCATACTTGCAAGATTGTGGCAACTCCCTCCATCGATGACAACTTTGATGGACTTCCCATTGATACCGGCACGATTTTGGAAGATGTTTGATCGTTGGTATTCATTCTCATTGACTTGAGTAGTTAAGACCCTTGTGACCACAAGCGATGGACATGCGTCATGCTCACACACAAGTAGTTCTTGGTCCTCTTCCAAATGTTGCCTTGCCATGGCTTCCTTGACCCTTGCATCAAACTCATCTTCACTCAAGTATTCTTCATCGCTGTTGTCATGAATGAACAAAACTTTCTTGTTCCCACATGCGGCCGACTTGTGTCCTTTGCCTCCACACTTGTAGCACTCACCATTAAATGGTTGTTCATCTCTTGTGTATTTGCCACTTGGGGGCGGTTTTCCTTGAGGAAGTGTTGGCTTGAAGGGAAGCTTGGTGGTATTTGATGAGCTTCCACTTGGTGTTGTCGGAGTAGTGGTTGGGGCTTGCTTGTATGTGAAGTATGTCTTTGGCTTGTTGTACTTGATGTCCTCTTGCACTTGACGCTCGGCCTTTGATGCGATGTGCACAAGCTCAACCATGTTGTTGTACTTTTGGAACTCGGTGATGCGCTTGATTGGATGGTTCAAGCCATTGAGGAAATGTGCCATTGTTTGTTCATCGCGCTCTTCAATGTTGGCACGGATCATGTTGAGCTCCATTTTCTTGAAGTACTCTTCCACGGTCTTTGTCCCTTGACTAAGCGTTTGAAGCTTGTTGAAAAGGTCATGCGTGTAGTGCGAAGGAACAAAGCGGGATCTCACATGAGCCTTCATATCTTGCCAAGTTGAGATTGGGGGCTCTTCTTTTGATTCACGAGCGAGTTGGACTTGTTCCCTCCAAAGGTTGGCATACTCATCAAACTCGAGGGATGCCATGGACATCATCTTCTCATTGCTATAGTTGTGCATGCGGAAGATCTTGTCAACCTTGAGTTCCCATGAGAGGTATTCTTTGGGTTCATTGGAACCGGTGAACTTGGGCATGGTGAACTTGAGCTTGCCGAACGTTTCTTCTTCATTGCGGTTCCGGTGGCGACGGTTGCCATGATTGTGGCGGCCATCTTCATCATCCGAGCTCTCATGTCTTGCTTGGTGATGGTGGCGTTGCTCTTGCGGTTGTTGAGGTGCCGCATTTGGTGGTGGAACTTGGTTTTGACGACGAGCTTGGGGAGCTTGCTCGTGTTGTTGGCGCGGTTGAGGACGAGGAGGAGGTTGTTGATCCTCACGACGAGCTTGGGGAGCTTGCTCTCGTTCTTGTCGTGGTTGATGCCGAGGAGCATTGTCTTGCTCCATGTGGCGAGGAGGACGTCGAGCCGCATGCGCAATGGGCTGCTCTCTTTCTTGTTGATGTGGAGGAGGCTCATCATGATGATCATGTTGTCGACGTTGACGTTCATGTCTATGATGACGTCTTGGCGGATCTTCGAGTGCTTCACGCCGACGACGATCATGTTCTTCCACTTCGGATGCTTCACTTGTTGTTGAAATAACATGTCGATGGCGATGGGCTTGGTGGTCCATGTGAGGTTGCTCTTGTTGAATCATAAGTGCCCTTGGTTGTGGCCTGTCCGCTTCACGTCTTGGAGGTCTTGCGGAGAGGTCACCATCATATCTTGACGTCGCGGCGTGTCGCGGAGATGGTACCGCTTGAGAAGAGCTCATGGATTGAAGGACGGGTCCATCCCGTTGCCTTGAAGCGTGACGGCGAGGTGCTCTTGATTCACTTGAGGAGTGCCGTGATGATCTTGAGTCTCGCGAGCGTGGCCTTGCTGACCCATCAATGAGGCATTGAAGCTTCTCATTCGTTGAGGCGAGGGCGCGACCTAGAGCTTTGTTTTAATGACCGAGGTTGTGTTGCATGGCCTGCATTTGACCTCGGACTTCTTCGAAGCGGTTGTCGATGTTCTTGAACTCCACTCGGGCTTCGCTAAATTGTTCATCTTGGCGCCGCTCAAGGGCTTCACAACGGTAGTTGAATTATCCTCGTACCTTCCAATGGTCCCATCTTGTCATGTATTGTGTGTCGTCCTCCGGAGGTGGTGGTGATTGGGACGGCTCGCCATTCCTGTCCATGATGCAAACCCGACAAGGGATGTATATGGATAATAAGGGTGCGTAGAGTTATCCTTTTACCTCACCTTGTAGATTATATCAAACCAATTGCCACACAAAGGAGCGAAGAGCGCGCAAAGTGAAATTGCAAAGAAACTCACAGACAACTAATCTACAACTCTCAAAAGCTTTTGGTGGATGGGTATGATTGTGGAAAAGCCAAAGACCCAATCGAACGCAAAGGATAGTCAAAAGTGGAGAAGATCCAACAAACTCAAGTCAAAAGGAAATGGTCAACTCAAAAGGTGACGAGAACCTACGACTACACACACACGTGGAGAAAAATGGGGTTAGCACGACTATGAAAGTGAGCACGAAATGGCCTATCGAAGACTATGCTCGGTTGTCGTGCCAACTCAAGGAGAGACCACAACTCGTTTGCCAAAAGATGGTAAGCAACGAATTTGTGCACTTGCCTTGGCGCGCTTTTTCTTCTCTCTTTTGCTTACAAGCTTGATGCTCTCTTTGTATTGGGAGACTATGTATCTTTCTATTTTTATTTTTATTTTCCTCTCTCTTTTTTTTGATTCTTTTTTCTTTTTCTCCCTTTGTATGCTACTATGTTAACTTTTGTATTTGCCCTCACACTCTCACTTTCCAATGGCAAGTGCACAATGCTTAGAAAAACACAAAATGAGTTTCTCTCATAGGATAGGTACACACAAAGGAAGATATGGCTACAAGGGTTGACACAAGTTATACCTTAGTTGTTGATGGTAATCTTGTGTCGATGGAGCGGGGAACCGTTTGAGGTCCATGGTGTCGAAGAGCGCGACGATGTTGCGGAAGCTATCTGGTAGTTGTAGACACGCACACGGAACACAAACAACAAATGGATAGATTAGCCAATGCAGAAAAGAGGCAAAAGGGTAAAACTGGCGTCCAGGGCCGGAGACTCCGGTCTGGGCCGGAGACTCCGGTGTAGACCGGAGACTCCGGTGCACAGGGCCAGAGACTCCCGTGTGGACGACCTGCTCGTGTTCTTGAGCGGAAATTCACGCCTAGAGTCCTCAATTCCGCGAAAATTTGGCCAAAATTGGGCTGGGAAACGCAGGCAAAAGCTGGACCAACACCTTAGACAAGATTTGGTCGGATCAAAACCACAAATAACACTCCAAAATGATAGATCGATCCAAAAGCAAATTGGGGCTTTTTTTTTGGGAAATTTTACAATTTATGGTGGATAGAAGAAAAATTGAGGGGAAATTCGTGATCAACCTTGCTCTTGATACCAATATGTTAAGGGGTAACCCCTTGGGGTGGCCCGATCTTTCACGAATCTCCGCGGGAATCGAGGGGAAAACGGTGGAAGGGGAAAGAGGATGAAATCCACGAACACACGCACACAAAGAACCCGATGAACTCACGCACACAAAACACGATACACGCCGATAACTCACGTTGGTGGCAACCGGTCCAACATAATCCCTAGGATCGGTGTTAGGCGAAGCTCTCTCTCCACGGCCAACAATGGGGGCGAGGTTCTTGGTGAGATCTTGACTACTTGGGGACGAGAAACCGAGATCCCAAGGCCTTGTACAACTTGAACGCACTAGGCAAGATCCAAGAGGTGGTGGATAATAGGGTGCCCCTTGGTAGGAGCATGAGACCAATAGATGAAAGATCCTCAAAGGGGTGTCCTCATTCTATTATTATCCAAGTCTAGGGTTTACATATGAGGGGTGGGGCTTTATATAGGCCAACTACTTAAACAGGGGTAGTTTTGGCATAAAACTGGAAGTTTGGGCGAAACTGGGGGTTTCATGGGCCAGGCCCAAAAGGCCTTGACATGCCTGGCATCGAGTAGGCCGGAGACTTTGGTGTTGGGTCCGGAGACTCCGGTCTGGGCCGGAGACTCCGGTCAATCTCCGGACCTGTCTCCGGAGGGGGCTTCTGGCTGTCCCGGGCTTGGTTCCTGGGTCCGGACAGGAGGAAGGTCCGGAGACTCTGTTGTAGGGGACCGGAGACTCCGGTCTACACCGGAGACTCCGGTGTGCCGTGCTCCAGCAGCTTCTTCTCCTGGTCCTTCTTCCTTGGGGGCTTGGTGTGGTGATGTTGCTTCATAGCTGAGGATACATAATGTAGTTGCATGAAGTAGCAAGCCATCCAAAGGTAGACCAAAATCACATGAGGAAAGGAGCGAGTTAACCTTGGCTTGTAGGAGCTTGGCTCGGGCGCGAGTCATTGGTCCACTGGGGGACTAGGTGTTGTAGATGGAGGTGCGTCCATAGGACGGGCTGCATCAATTAGCACACATCCGAGACCAATCTTGGATGCATCACAATACACATAAAAGGGATTCGTGATATCCGGCATAATCAAGATTGCGGCTAAAATCAATCTCTTCTTAAGCTCTTGAAAACTTGCTTCACATTTGTCCGTCCATTCAAACTTCTTATATTTCTTCAACAATTGGGTCATGGGTCTTGCGATGCTCGAGAATCCTTCTACGAACTTGCGGTAATATCCCGCTAATCCGAGAAATGCATGAACTTGGGTTTGAGTGGTCGGGGCTTGCCATTCTTCAACATCCTTAACCTTGGCAGGGTCGACAGCAATTCCTCCGACCGACACGATATGTCCTAGGAATCTTACTTCCTGTAACTAGAACTCACATTTGCTATACTTGGCATACAACTGATGCTCCCTAAGGGTTTCAGGTATGGTCCTTAGGTCTAGATCATGTTCTTCTTCTGGTTTGGAATAGATCAAAATGTCATCAATGAAAACAATGAAAACTTATACAGGAAATCATAAAAATCTTATTCATGAGGTTCATGAAATAAGCGGGGGCATTGGTTAATCCCAAAGTCATGACAGTGTACTCATACAATCCATATCTGGTGGTAAAGGAAGTCTATGGAATATCATCTGCGCAAACCTTGAGTTGATGATAACCAGTTCTAAGATCAATCTTAGAAAACACTTTGGCACCGGTCAACTGGTCAAATAGGTCTTCGATCATGTGCAGTGGGTACTTATTCTTAATGGTGACGTCATTCAGTGTCGGATAATCCGTGCACAAACGTTTAGCTCCATCTTTCTTATCCACAAACAAGACAGGTGATTTCCATGGAGACACACTTGGTTGAATCAATCCTATCTCCAGCATAGCATCCAATTGCTTCTTCAGCTTCACTAGTTCAGACGGCTTCATACTATAAGTCCTGTGAGCTATGGGCCCAGTTCCAGGGATTAATTCAATGATAAACTCGATATACCGATCTGGGGCATACCGGGTAATACATCTGGGAATACATCGGGGCATTCAAAGACTACTCTGACTTGGTCAATGTTTGGTTGGGATAGACTCTTGTTGCACTTGAATTGACGGGGCAAGGTTTCAGATACATGCTCTACTGATACTCCAGTGATACTGGTCAAGGTTATGGATTTCTTGGCATAGTCGATTAATCCTTTATGTTTCGACATACAATCCATTCCTAGTACTACTTCCAAACCTTTGGTTCCAATTACTATTATATTAGCATAAAAATCTAATCCATGGATTCTGATAGGTACGGACTTGCAAATTTTTCTAGCTTTGGTGGTTGAACCAGGTATTTGAACTATCATAACATGCTTCAACTTGGTTGGTTGAATCTTACTAGTGCATGCAAATTCTTCTGTAACAAACGAGTGCGATGCTCCAGAATCAAACAACACTCTTGCAAGTATTGAGTTAATAGAAAACATACCCAGCACGACATCTGGCGATTCCTGGGCTTCTTCATCATTCATGTGAAACAGACGGCCATTGCGGTTGAGCAAATTCCCTGTGGCAAATGTCCTTCTAGTATGAACACGGCACTAATGCTGAGCTAGGGCATTCACATTGGGGGTTGCTACAAAATTCTTGGGGAACTCGTTGGAGTAGTGACCCTTGGTCCCGCATTCATAACAAGTAACCTGAGACTTGACTTTTCCTGCAACAGGCACGACATTGCTTCCAGTCCTTGGGGTAGTATTGGTGTTGTTGTTGTTGTTTTTGAACTTGGGTGGTGCACGGTTGAAATTGTTGGAGTTGCCGTGGTTGTTGTTGTGGCTTCCACCAGGCCTTGGGTTTCCTCCTCCATGGTTGGGATATTCGGACGGGTCATCGGGGGTCTATTGTTTCCCGGGGCATATCCTTCAGATGGGTTGGGACGATACTTTGGGGTATGGTGGGTTCCTGGTTGATGCATCATTCGACGCTTGCGATTCTCATTGGCTTCGTTGATCTTGCCTTCCATCTGAATGGCAGAAACCACTAAGGCTTCAATGTTAACAAACGAAATGTTTACTAATACCTTCTGTATCTCATCATGCGGACCATTCAGGAATCTCTCCTTCTTCTTGGCCTCAGTGTTAATCTCATCTGGTGCATACCTAGCTAATGACACAATTTTTTCACGGTACTCAACTACTGTCATTCTCCCTTGCTTCAATTCTCTGAATTCATCTCTCATCCTCTTGAGTAAACCCGGTGGCACATGGGTTCTGCTAAACCTGAGTCATCATCTGTCCTCTATTCATGGTACGAATCCTATTCCACCAAGCTCTTGCATCTCCTGCCAGATAAGGGTGGCATATAGTACCTTCTCATTGGCCTCCACTACTACGACTTCTAAGTTGTTCTCCACGGTCTGCAGCCAGTCATCCGCATCTAATGGATCTTCCGACTTACTAAAGATGGGTGGATTGGTGTTCTGAAAGTTCTTGGGCTTGGGTCCATGGTTGTCCTGGTTTCCATGGCCTTGATTTTTATTGGCCACCTGAGCTATGTGTTGAAGGGTGGCTAAGTTGGCTTGACGTTCGGCTCTTTCAGCTTCACGGTCTGAAACAAACATTTGCAAAATTTGCAGCATTGGGGCTGGGGATGAACTGATTCCTCTGCGAGGTATCTGAAGATTGAGATAGATCAGGAAACAAGAGGGAAATTTCTAAGGTTCATGGGTTTGTTTTTGAAAAGTTTTTAAACTTTGAGTTTTGACTCTGGTTTTTCTAACTGGCAACTTTCTTTCATTCATTCATTCATAGCACACAATACAAACAAATACCATAATAAGGAAACATATGATTTTAAGAACCATTCTGTGAAACTACGATACAACGGGACCGGGTACAACTCACAAATAGTGATCGCTAGCGTAGGTGTGAGTTCTACTAAAGTGATCTAGTGCAACTACTCATTAGAATCGGTGGCTTCATCATCATCAATGAAGGCAGAGTCATCATCATCAGTGTGGAAGTCCATAGCTTGGTCCTCCAGGAAGTCATCATCATCACTGAGGTAGGAGTAAGGGTCTCCACGGATATCTTCGCCTACATTCTCCCTCTCCTCAAGATGCATGTCCCGCTCATGGATGGTCTCCTCCAAGTTTGACACTTTGTCACGAAGGCGAGCAATGATGCGATCGTTCTTGTCGTGTGAACAATAAAATGACTTGCGCTCCCTGGCAAGGATGGCGAGGGTCTGGTCCTTCTTGACTGCAATGGCATAGTTATGGTTGGCATATGCGCCCGGCGTTGTACAAATCCTTCTGCCGGTCATACAACATGAAGTCAAGATGATCTACTTGATGCTTCAGCTTCGGGTGATCTAGCACCTCCAATGGTTGTCCCATAGCATCACGCCTTTCGTAGTACTCAAAGCGAGTACCCTTGATCTTATTGATGCTTTGCCCACACAAACGGGCAAGAGCTTCCTGCATAGCCCTGGCGAGTCCGTCTAGCCAGTTGTTCTCTCTTAAGGTGAATTGGATTCCCTCTGAGGTGGGTTCCTCAATCTTGCCTCTGAGACTTGAAACAATCAGCCACTATAATTCTCCTCCTTGCTGATCGTTGAGGTGGGCTCCAAAGAATTCGGGGTGCGGGCGCTCAAGGAGTTCCAATAGTTGGTCCAAATCACGCTCAAAGATGAGCTCTCCTCCATTGTCCAACTGGTAGAACTTGCTATACTTGACGTCCATCTATAAGAATGTAAGATGAGTAAATTAGTAGAGTGATCAAGTGTGTCACATTTTATGTAAGTATGCAAGAATTTTTGAGGAATATGAATTTTTATGAAAGAGTCTAACTGATAAGAATGAGAATAGGTTTTCGTAAATATTCACTTCTTTTGTTTTGAAACTAAATTTTTTATTGAAGCGTCCATTCTAACTAGGGTCTCCTATGGTCAGGATGGCTCTGGTACCAACTTGTCAACACCCGGATTTTTAATCCTAGATGCCTATTATGCCGTACATCACAATCCCAGGATTACCATTTTTGCGAGACGTAACAGATTGGTACCATAGTTCATCATCCATTAAAACCATAATAAAGGTCTTACAAATAAAGGATCCCATGATCCAGTCTTAGTACAATCAACGTAGCGGAATAATATAATAACGGTAGTGTGGGCGAAGCTCCATCTTCAGGTTCAATGGCAATGCTGACGATGGAGATGATCGTAGTTGTCCATCATCCTGGTAGTCCACTTCATAGTCTGGCCATAGGAATAACCAGGGACAAAGCCATGAGTACTCTTTAAGTACTCGCAAACTATCACTAACAAGTAAAGTGGTTCAAGTAGGAATCGTAAGCTCTAGGTTGTTTTGCAAAAAGCCAGATTTATCTCTAACAGAGTTTAGAAGTAAAGAAAACCAACTTAATGTTTTGCAACACCTAGGTGGGAACTTATTGTTCCTGTTCACAACCCTATTCTGGTCAAGTCAAAGTCATGATTCATTTCACATGTCATTTTTAAAACATCTGACGCACTAAAAAAGATGGCTAATCTAATCGTCCATAATCATGGACGCGGCTATTCGAATAGTTTGACACTCTGCAGAGGTAGTACACTATAGCACCCCCCGGGGTTAGGGTTAAACTAACCTCAAATCACCATCTAAGATAAGCTCAACTCCAAGCACGGAAGACCACATTATGAATCGGTATCATTACAGAACTTAGGGATTCAACAACATAAGTTTAAACTCTTAACAGCGTACGATATTAGAGTTATTACAAACCAGAGGTCATAGACCCAACATTACATCACACAACAAAATAAAATTATGTTGTTCTACACAACAACTTAGCAAAGGGCCTAAGAGGCCATAAACAGAAGTGACGTCCATCCCATAGTTCTCAGGCTGCTACCTGGGACCCCCAACTACTCGTCGATGTCAACGTAGAAGCCACCTTCAGTCGCAACTAGGTCATCTGTAGAAAAACAATAATGGTGCAAGGCTGAGTACGAGAATGTACTCCGCAAGACTTACATAACCTAGATTCTACATGCTCTGGCTAGAAAGGATTTCTATGGATTTTCTTTTGCAAAAAGCGATCTTTATTTGTAAATAAGAGAGAGAAGAGGCTCGTCTACTCAGAATCTTTTAAAACGGGTAAGATAATGACTTCTTCATCTTGTTCATCATATCTTGATAACCACCAGCTTCATAAGAACCTCCTATCTAGGATAACCCCCTCGATCTAGAGGACACGTCCTTAAGAACACGTGGATCAACAAGTTTTATAGTGGTTAACGTTATCTATGATCTTAAGTCCGGTCGCCAAGCATTGATAACCGTGAACACGACTTTTCGAAAAGATTTAACACTACAGGGGTGTACAACTTTAACCACACGTACCAATCGTATCTCTTAATGCCAAATATTATTAGTCCTCTTCCTTGGAAGGCCGGCAGAGGGTGGTTGACCATGACCTTTACCTTTCTTTCACCGAGACCATGAGTCACGCCCTAGGGATGGTTCCGCCTTAACGGGTCAAGTCCCGAAGCCGGTCCCTAAAGATGTGAGGCGAGGTTGGTTTACCAGGGGCTCCATCCACCCCAAGCAACCCGGTCCACGCTTCCCTACTTGTTAGGATGCACCTCCATCACCTCCTCTTTCGAAAACGTTTTCAATGCGTATGCCAAATGGAATTATGTGACTCATGGAATCTACTAGGCAAGTTAGTCGATGGGTTGTTCAGGCCCCATGTGGTTATACGCTCATCTTGGTTCCAAAGGCAAGAACTCAGCTCCTAGTGGTGGTGAGCATGGGACTACAAAAACGACACCCAACGTGGCCTCCCATACAAGCCTTATCATATTTATTTATCTCCATCGATGATACCTCCACCTCCTGCCTTCTAGATTCCTTGGCACCTTCGAATCATCATCCGAATGTATCGGACGGTACTATTAAGCATGGCTAAGCTGTCGGTCGTAAAAGATCTAGCAACGCTCAAATGCCAGAACTAGGTATGCTAAGAGCAGTGGATCGGAAGTATAAGGCTACAAAAGGGAAACTGTGCATCAGACAGGTAACACTAGCTACTGACAAAATCCCACATTGGAAACATGTGCATCATAGAGAGAAATTAATATACTTTGTAAAAGTAGGTTCAGAATGAGAGGCTTCGCTTGCCTTGTCCATCATTAGACATATATGGATCTTCGGTGTCGTTGACTTTAGCCTCGGGCTCGGATCCTATCGCGAAGAACCAACACCAGAAATGAAAGCGACCATCAGGACATGGCATAGTGCAATGCACAATCAATATGGAGACATGTCATATTAAAGACTACGCGGTAACCATAGGTGCATCATCGATTTAAGAGGGTTCACAAGGCCCTGGGGAAGGTGCATCTTCGAACCCACATGTATATGAGGGGGTGTCGATGTTCTTCCAACTAAACTTGGGTTTAAGTTGCTTGAAAATGTATGATGATTGCTTAGACAGATAGCTCTTAATTTTCTGAACATTTTGATATATTATACATATTTTTCTGAATAAATATTAATTAGTTATGAATTTTACAAGTTTATATTAATTTCTGCCATTTTTAAACATTATTAAAACATTAATGACGTCACGCTGGCATCACCATACCCTAACCCTAGACTTTCTGCACCGTAGGGGGTTCTACCCGTAGCCACTGACAAGGGGGCCCTAGCCAAGATGGGTCCACCCTGTGGCCACGCGGGCTCCACGTCAGACGCGGTGGCGGGAGGCGTCAGGCGGTTGTCGCCGCCGTCGACTCAGGCCACCCCAGCACGCACGGAAGGGTGCGCTGGAAAGAGCACGAAGAGGCAGACTACATAGAGGTTGAGCCGCCCCTTTGTGGTCACCGGAGCTTCAGCTCCGACGAGCTCCAGCGGCGACACGCGCAGGTTCCCGTGGCGGAGACGATAGGGAGTAAGAGGAGAGGTTGGAGAGCACCAGGATGCTTAGAAGCTCACCAGTGTTGAGACTGTGCGGCCAGAAGGACGGCGTGTAGCTGGAATCAACGGTGAAGATGGTGCCTGGCATCGGGCGGCAGGTGTCGATTACGGCGAAGGAGAAGGCTTCGGCGAGCGCTGGCCAGGGCAATCAAACCAGTTGACCATGGCGGTCACCCCAGCGATCTCGGAACAGCGAGAGGAAGTGGGAAATGGCGGCAACCCAGAGCTCCAACGAGCTAGGGTTCGGCGATGGGGAAGAAATGGGGAAGGGATAATGTTTAGGGTTCGTCCTGGCGGCGGGGAGGGGTCTTATAGACTGACGAAGGGGCTGGCCCGTGCCGTGCCGGCAGAGCGAGCTGCTTCAGCGAAGGCGTCGTTCTGGTGAGGAAGAAGAAAGAATAAAAGAGGTGAAGGGGTACCGGGCTGGCTCCTGGGCCCCGGGTGGGCCGTGCTGGGTTGCTATGGCTGAGAGAGAGAGAGAGAGAGAGAGAGAGAGAGAGAGAGAGAGAGAGAAGGGAGATGGGCCACGTCCCATCGACGGTTGCTGCTGTTTTATTTCCTAAAAATGTTTTTCCAATTATGTTTTAAATTTCCATTTGTATTTGAATATCAAATATGATTTGAGATGTTTCAAATATACCAAAAGGTTTATAAAACTATTAAAATACTGTGGGGCCCTTTTAGTACATTTGGGCTCCAATAATTTTGGTACTTTTCGAAAATTCAAAACTATTTGAATGTGTTTCAAAGAGAAGGTGAAGAACTAGGGTTTAGGGTTTTGTATTTGTATTTTGGGTCACACACTTGATCACATGCAAATATTATATTGATTTAAACAGATGCATACAATGCTTAAGTACTATTTACATATATTACAAACTTGGGCTGTTACAGCTCTACCCCCCCTTACTAGAATCTCGTCCCGAGATTCCTAAGTTTTAGAAAAGAAGGCAGGGTACTCAGATCGAAGACGATCTTCTCGTTCCTAGGTTGCTTTGTCCTAAGAGTGACGAGAACACTGAATTTTCAGGAACTTGATGTTTTGACGACAAGTATTGTGCTCGGTTTCATCAAGGATACGGACAGGATACTCAAGATAAGTTAGATCCTTATGGAGATCAAGAGTTTGGTGATCAACACCACGAACTGGGTCTTTGAAGCAATGTTTGAGTTGGGACACATGAAAAACATCATGCTCCTTAGGGAAGTTTTCAGGCAGCTCCAACTGATATGGGAATTTACCTTGCCTGGACAGAACACGAAAAGGACCAACATAGCGAGGAGCCAGTTTTCCTTTGATGCCAAAATGATGGACATCCTTTAAAGGAGTGACCCGAAGGTAAGCTTGATCACCAACTTCATATTCAACATGTTGATGGTGACGATCATGATAGCTTTTCTGGCAAGACTGAGTAGTTTTCAAATGATCTCGAATGATACGAACTTGATCTTCTGCTTCCTGGATCATATCCGGTCCAAAGAGCTTTATTTCGCCGGTTTCTAACCAGTTCGAAGGAGTACGACATGTTCTTCCATATAACAACTGGAAAGGTGCCATTACAATACTAAACTGATAACTGTTGTTGTATGAGAATTCTGCAAAAGGTAGGCATTTCTCCCAGTTCTTGCTAAAAGATATGAGACACGCTCTAAGCATGTCTTGCAGGATTTGATTCACTCTTTCGTTCTGGCCACCTGCTCTAGGATGATAAGCTGTATTGAAAGAGAGGCGAGTCCCCATAGTAGTTTGGAAACTTGTCCAAAACCTTGAGGTGAACAAACTCCCTCGGTCAGAGATAATTTTCTTCGGAATCCCATGAAGGACAACTATCCGAGAGATATATAGATCTGCTAACTGACTAGCATTAATACTCTCGCGAATAGGTAGGAAGTGAGCAACCTTAGACAGATTGTCAACGATTCCCTAGATGGCATCATTTCCCTTTTGAGTCTTAGGAAGACCAGTACTGAAATCCATACCAACTTAATACCATTTCCATTTAGGGATTCTATGTCGTTGCAGGAGACCAGCGGGTCTTTGGTGCTCAGCTTTGACGCGACGGCAAACGTCACATTCAGCAACAAAACGAGCAATATCCTTCTTCATACCAGACCACCAAAATATTTGATGAAGATCCTGATACTTCTTGGTACCTCTAGGGTGGATAGAGAGAGGTGATTCATGGGCCTCTCGGATAATTAAATCCCTCAACTTTGTTCACTTCGGCACTACCAGACGGTTACCAAAGTAGATAGCACCTTGATTATCAACAGAGAAACACTTAGCAACTCCGCTATCAATGTTCCCTTTGATCTCAGCAATTTTAGAATCATATTTCTAGGCAAGCTTAATTTCATCCTCTATAGAAGATTTCACTTCGAGGGTATAAAGGAATCCACGAGGAACTACTTCAAGATTCAATCGAGCAAATTCCTCATGAAGCGAAGGTTGAGATTGTTTGATCATCAGATTGTTGCAATAAGACTTATGACTTAGAGAATCAGCAACGACATTGGCTATGCTAGGTTGATAGTTGAGACCCAAATCATAGTCCTTGATGAGTTCCAACCATCTTCTTTGCCTGAGATTCAGATCAGGTTTTGTAAAAAGATACTTCAGACTCTGATGATCCGAGTATAACTCGCAACGACTACTGAGATGGTAATGTTTCCATTGCTTAAGAGCATGAACAACATCTGCCAGCTCAATATCATGAGTTGGGTAATTATTCTCATCTGGTTTTATCTTACGGGAGGCATAATCCACCACATGCCCATCTTGTATTAGCACACATTCGAGACCTTGGTGAGAAGCATCATAGAAGACAACAAAGTCTTTGCTAGTGTCTGGGAGAACTAGCACCAAAGCAGTTGTTCACTTGGTTTTCAATATCTAAAATCTTTCTTCATCCTTATCAGACCATTCATACTTCTTATCCTTCTTAAGAAGATCAGTCATCGGCTTTGCAATCCTGGAAAAATTCTCGATGAATCGACGGTAATAACCAGCCATCCCAAGAAAACTTCGGACATCCTTAACGGATTTGGGAGACTCCTAGTCGAGGATAGTTTGGACTTTATCTGGGATAACAGCAACCCCTTTGGTAGAAACAACATGACCAAGTAATATGAGCTCTTGTAATAAAAACTCACATTTGGAAAACTTAGCATAGAGACGATGTTCTCGAAGTTTTGTCAACACCAAACAAAGATGTTTAGCATGCTCTTCTTTAGTTTTGGAATAGACCAGAATATCATCGATGTAGACCACGACGAACTTGTCAAGATACTCCATGAAGACAGAGTTCATAAGCCGCATAAAAGTGGTTGGAGCATTGGTAAGACCAAAGGACATGACGGTGTCCTCGTAAATACTATAACGAGTGGTGAAAGCAGTCTTTGGAATATCTTCCTTTCAAGATTCTGAATCATCAAGGAGAAGTATCATATCAATTGGAACTGCCAGATGAGAAGTCAGCCGTGCATAATGTGTTCCATATCTCGTTACTTCGCAAATGCCTAGAAGTCCCGGAGAAGACTGAAGTTTTCACGAAGATTGATCACCGAACTACTGAGATCAATGATGACCTGATGTATCCTAAAGTACCCATCCTTATTTTGGAGGAAGCTTTCAGAACCATCAGGACCCGAAGCATCATGTTTCTCGAGATTGAGTGGAGTAACCACACTGAAGAAGAAGCTACCTGGGAACGAGAAGATTACATCAAGACGGAGTTTCCCGATCTTTTTAAATCCTAGTTTTATTTTTTTGAAATATCGGGACGAGATTTTGTTTAAGGAGGGAAGATTTGTAACATCCCAAAAATATTGATCAAGGTTATCAAATTCCAATCTCCAAAATTAGGGTTAACAAAAACTTTTGTTAATTAAATCATATGAATGCATGTGTGTATGTGATGAATGTAGGAATGCATGAATGGTCTTGTGTGATTGTTGTGAATAGCAAGGAATGGTTTAAATATGAAAACAACATTATCTAAATCAAATACAAGCAAAAACAAATCAAGAGAAATTCAAAAACAAAAAAAATGAGCTAATGGTCATTTTTGCCAATCTTGCTCACTAGGCCACTTTGAGTGTTTCTAGTCCAAGATTTCAAATAGAAACAATTCCATTTCTTTTCACCCCTTGCTAGACCAAGTAAAAGTGAACCCAATCCCACCTTTCAAACTCACAGAAAGATTTGGCAACTTGATTAAAATGACAATTCAAAATTAAATATATATCATATGTGAAGATCACCAATTCTCAAAAACCAACCAAAACAGTGCACCTTGACAAAACCAACTGACCATAGACTACCTAGTATGTGACTAGTACACCCACCAATTTTCATTCAAAAATACAAATTCAAATCTCTTTCGGACATTTCATCAAACACCTTGCAAAAACAAATCAAACAAAACACAAACACTATAGTGAGCAGTGTTTTTTTTTGCATTTTTTTGTTTTTTGAAAAACACATCCGTGGCGCACCCTGTACCCCTAGCCGTGGCGCACCTGGTAGTGCACCACGCCTATCTTGACACAACTGTGGTGCACCATGCAGTGCGCCACGACTACGAGATAGCCGCAGCGCGAGGCCCATGGTGCACTACTAGTGCACCACGGAAGGCCTTTTCAGGTGCGCCACGAACAGGCGTTTTCCTAGTAGTGGCCACCCCATGTCCAACGCCAAAGCCCTGCCAGCCCCTGGACCACTCAGCCCGAGCGTGCCCAGCTTCTCTACAAGCATGCCGAGAGCGCGCCAGAGCGCCGCGCTTGACACGAGAGCATAGACCCATGCCGCCCTCACCTCTTGCGTGCGTGATCACCACCATCCCAGGAACCGCCAGGACATGCCCGTTCGTCGCCGCGCGACTAGGACAGCCCGTGCGCCATGAAAACTTCCGCCGGACCCGTCCAGAGCGTCACAACGTTCCGACCGCATTGCACCGCCCCACGCCTCGAGACCATGCTGTTGAGCTTCGCTAGGGAACACAGCACCGCCCCCTACCGTCGCCCATGCCATTAGCTCACTGTGACGATGAACACGACGAACTCTACCCACGCCCTTCGGTCCCCTCGCTACACTATAAATAGAGGCCACCCCCTCTCGAATTCTTCACATCAACATACTCCCCTCTCTCAGAACCACCCCACCTCATCCCCGGAGAAAGGCGAGTAGCAGGTCGCCGGAATTTCGCTGGAGTCTGTCGCGGAGGAGGAGAAGAGGAGCCAGCGATTAGAGCCGCCCCAGGATAAGCCACCGGTACAAGGAGGTTCGCCGTCATCGACTTCGTCGTTCACCCCCATCGTCGACCCTCGCCTGAGCCCCGGTGAGCCTCACCCGACCCCCACTGGTCGCTCTAGGGTTCAGTCTCGTCGGCATTGCCCGATAGAGACGACAAGCCACAACTGTTTGATTAGATGTTGATCGTATGGTTTAGATTGCCTCGTACCCCTTCGCACCCCCTGTCTCACTGACTGGTGGGGACAACCACTTAAACCCACCCGCGCGTGCTGTGCGCCATGGGCCGGCCTAGTTAACCTCCCGCGCGACCTAGTAATTCAAATTTAGGTTTATTAATTTAGTTTCAAACTTAGTTCTGTACCTAGATTCAAAAATCAATCCAGAGAGATTCACTAAACCAAATTGCATGAAACTAATTTTGCTAGAAAGGTACTGGAATTCTTAATCCAAGCCCGTTGGATTCAAACCATTTAGATTTGTAGGTCACCTATAGTACGAATAACAAGGCAGAAGATTTTCTTCCTTTCAAACATTTTTCAAAATTCAACCACAAAATCCGAGGAGAACTTCAACCACTTCTCTGCACAAGGCAAGCTAATACTTGCAAGCTATCCTAGCAAGACTTACTATACAAGTTAACTGAGGAAGCTACTATCTGAGCAAGCTAACACTTGCAACTGTGAAAAGTTAGATAACCTATGCAATGCATTAGACATGCTGAGATTGATAAATTTGATTATACCCAATCCTAGTTTTATTTGCAAGATTAGTTATTTTTATTTCTTTATCAAATATTTCTATGGGAGTTTATTTAGTGATTTGTAGATTTTGGAAAGATGTTTAAAGGTAGCATAAAGAGCATAAAATTTGGCTGAAGTTAGATAATCTTGATGTCATCCTGAGGCATGAGATTGAACTTAGATCATCCACACTTGTTTACCAACCCTCATTAGTGTTTATCACCCACTTGTAGATGCTAGTGCTAAGCAAAAAACTTGATCACTTTAGATGGGAATACTTGGTGAAAATGGTTATGAAAACCTGAGAATGATGAGTCATTCTAATGAAATGTTTTGACATGTGTTCTTGAACACCAAATGATTTTGATGATGAAAATGTTGAGGCATGAGCCTTAGCCCTTTATAAAACTGATGGTTGTCTGGATGCGATACCATTCCAATTTTACCTTACAACCACAATACCCGAAATTTGGGTAGGGCTTGACTGGTAGTTTATATACCTTAGTATGGGTTCCCTTGCAGCCAAGGTTTAGCTGAGGCTACCTTGTGAAGATTGTCCACCTATGAAGTTCCCAAGATGTCAGTTGGTCATGGTTGGGAGGCCAAACTCATAGGAGAGGTGCCTATACTAGGGCCTGTAATTCAAAGGATAGGATTGATTATCCGCATATTGAGTATGGTGACTTCAGTATTGTTCCTGACGGATGTATCGAATATTGTTCTAAAAGTGTACCACCTCTGCAGCGTGTCAAACTATTCGAATAGCCGCGTCCGCGTTTATGGATAGTTGGAGTGGCCATACTGTTCCATCGTCAGATGTTTTCAAAATGACTTGTGAATTGAATTATGACTTTGACTTGACCACAACAGGGTTGTGATATGAAATTCAAGTTCCCACTTAGGTGTTATAAAATTTTCAACTAGCTTTCTTTGCTTCTGAACTCAGTTAAGGTAAATATGGCTTTTTCCAAAACAACCTGTAGCTTAGTAGTTCCTACTCAAAAACCACCTCACTTGTTAGTATTAGTTTGCGAGTACTTAAAGAGTACTCATGGCTTTGTCCCTATCTATTCCCGTGGCCAGACTATGAAGAGGACTATCAGGAGGATGGACCGTAGGAAGGTTACGACAACTCGGATCCTCTCCCATCATCAACATTGCCTGTGACCATGATGATGGAGCCTCACCCATGCTACTGTTATTATTACGTTATTCCGCTCCTATGATTGTATTAAGACTGGATCATGTGATCCTTATTTGTTGTAAGACCTTATGTATGGTTTGTAATGGATGATGTACTGTGATATCAGATCTATTATGTCTCGCAAAAATGGTAGTACTGGGATTGCGATGTATGGCATAACAGGCATCTGGAATTAAAAATCTGGGTGTTGACATAGGGTTTTAGAAATTTCCAATTAAGTTCGAGGGTTTAGGAATTTTTCAATAATTTGTCTGAGCTTAGGGTTAGGGGTTGAGGGTTTTGGGTTTTTAGGGGTATAAGTCTTAGGGTTTAGGATTTATGGGGTTAGGGTTTAGGGAATTTTAAATAATGTTCGAGCTTTCATGAATAAAATGGCGTTAGCGCAATTTAATGGAAGTATCTGAATTTTTGATATATAAGTGCATCATACCTACTTGGTCAGGGTTTAGGGTTATAGGGTTTAAGGTTTAGGTTTTAGGTCATTTTCAATAATGTTCACGCTTTATGCTTAGGGGCTGTTTGGTTTAGAGGATGCCATAGCGGATGAGGATATCCCCAACCAGCTGGTTAGGGGTATCCATTTTTCTGTTGGGCTAAAGTGGGATAAAATTGGTTAGGGATAGCTAGTCAAGAAGTAGAAGGGTAAATGAACAAGAAAACGCTTCGGAGGAGCTATAAAAAAGTAGTTGAACTCACATTACTTTTTTGTGGGATATGCTCAACCACCATTTTTAGCAAAAAGTGGTTATCCATATCCCCTCCACCCTTTAAACCAAACACTGGATAAACACAAAAAAATGGATATCCCTTGTCATCCACTAGATAGCCACTGAACCAAACAGCACCTTAGATTTGTGGAAGGGAATGGCGTTAGCGTAATTTAATGAACGTATATCTGAAATGTTGATCTATAAGTGGATGATATACTTGCTTAGTCAGGGTCGTTTAGGGGTTTATGGTTTAGGGGTTCATGGTTTAGGGAATTTTCAATAATGTTCAAGCTTTATGCTTATACATGTGGAACAGAATGGCGTTACCGCTATTTAATTTTGAAAGTATCTCAAATTTGGATCTATAAGTGCATGATACCTACTTGGTTAGGGTTTAATTATGGGTTGAGTGGTTTAGGTTTTAGGGTTTTAGTATTTAGGGGTTGAGGGTTTAGGTTTTAGGGGTTGTTTAGGGGAACGACTAGCGCGAGCGCGCTCTTCGGGAAACACACATTTCGATCGCAGCGCGCGCGTTTCCAGCCGCTCGGCAGCGCGTGTATTCCTAACCGCATAGAAGCCCAACACGTGGCGTGTGGAAGTTCGGCACGCGCGTGTTTTTGGCCGCTCGGCAGCGCCTGTATTCCAGCCCGCACAGCAGCCCGACTAGCGCTGGCTAGCTGATCGCTCGCGTGTTCTTTTTTTTTGATCTTTATATAGCGTGACTAGTAGAAAAAAAGAGAGAAAAAAATACAATGCCAAAAAGAGAAAAATACACCTAAAAAACAGTTTACCCCTGAGACAAAGGTAACGCAAAGATATCTTGGGCAGCATGAGCAAGACATCGCCAGGACACCGCGCAGTGCACTATGAACTAAGGCAGTGCAAGACAGTACAACGAACTAGTACACCGCCTGCATGGAAAGTACACTGCCAGGACACCGCGCAGTGCACTGTGAACTAAGGCAGTGCAACATAGTACAACGAGGCAGTAAACTGTCTACACAGGCAGTACACTGCCAGGACACCTCACTGTGCACTACGAACTAAGGAAGTGCAACACAGTACAACAAGGCAGTACATAGTCTGCACGGGCAGTACACTGCCAGGAAACTGCGAAGTGCACAGTGAACTAAGGCAGTGCAACATAGTACAACGAGGCAAGACTGTTCGCACGCAGGCAAGACATCGCCAGGACATCGCAAGGTAATCGCGAACTAACGCAGTGCAATATAGTACAACGGGGCAGTACACCATCTACATGGGCAGGACACTGTCAGGACACCGCGTGGTGTGCTACAAACTAAGGCAGTGCAACAAAGTGCAACTAGGAAGTACACCGTCTGCATGGGAAGTGCACTGCCAGGACACACCGCAGTGCAAAGCAGTACAATGGGGCAGTTCATAGCCTGCACGGGCAGTGCACTGCCAGGACATCGCGCCGTGCAATGTGGCCTTAGGCAGTGTAACATAGTACAACATGGCAATACACCATCTGCAAGGGTAGTGCAGTACCAGGACACTGCATAGTGCACTGCCACCTAAGGTAGTGCAAAGCAATACAACAGGGCAGTACACAGCCTACACGGGTTGTGCACTGCCAGGACAATGTGCCGTGCATTGCAACCGAAGGCACCATGCACTGGACCAAAAGGTAGTGCAACCTATGCATCAAAGGAAGTACGAGAAAAAAGTTTTTCGAAATATATCAACAATGGATCTCGTTTTGAAGATCTGGATGAGACTAGCAAGGACGTGAAAACAGATATCGATTTGGACTCTCCATTTGAAAGATATCATAGTTTTCGTCTTCAAATCTATAAAAAGAAAAAGGGAAAAGTACACGTGACCCTCTCCGCATCCACCACGTGTCGTATGGGAGAAGGCTAGGACAGTGCGTGAGACACTCCACACCCGCCACGTGCAGCCAGCAGAAGCGACGCGCGCGCGACCTCCCAGGAGGGCGCCCTTTTTCTAGCCTTTTTGGTTGTTTAGGGTTTAGGGAATTTTTAGTAATGTTCAAGTTTTATGCATATATTCGTCGAACAGAATGGCGTTGCCCAATTTAATTAAATTACCTTAAATTTGATCTACAAATGCATGATACCTGCTTGGTCAGGGTTTAGGGGTTTATTAGTGTTTAGGGTTTTAGGGTCTAGGGGTTTAGTGATTTGGGAATTTTTAATAATGTTCAAACTTATGGTTATATTCGTGGAATAGAATGGCATTACCAATTTTATGGTTCAAAGTCTCATGGCAGAAGTTTTATCACAAAGTATGAATTATTTGACGAATAATGCCCAAGTATTGTAAATTTTTCAAGTTTCCGAGCCAGTTTTGCCAAGTTTAACGAGTTTATCTTGGTTTAGCAAAAAATTTCTAATTTTGAACTACAAACGATGGGATTCTCTACGTCCTATAATTCTGGGTCACTTACATGCGGGTCATGTCGTGATATTGCTGATGAGTACGCCATGGAGGGTTCTTCACAGAGCGTGTTTAGAGATGTGGGGCAAGGCGGAAGGTTGGCAGGTACGAGGTGACACAGCTTATCCAGGTTCAGATCCCACGACGGTGGCGGAATTGTACTCCTATTACAAATCACTATAACGACAATACGCCAGGTTACAGGGATCTGTTCGCTGTGTGCGATGTGTTGATTGATGCCCTAAAGGATCGTCTAGGTCCGGATTATATAGTCTCTAGATCCTAGGGTTACAGGGAAAGTCCTAGCCCGACAGGTTACAGAGTCGTACACAGTATAAAACTAGTCTCGAGTGTCTTGCGCTCCAAGTCTCTGGGTACGCTGGTGACTCCACTGTAGCCTTTCTTTATCCAGCATGCGCCTCCCTTCTGGATCCTTCTAGCTGGGCTGCCCAGCAGGCCCATAGGCCTTGATAACAACTGTGGGCCACCCGGATTATCCGGATTAGAGACATGCAATGGTGACATCCATTTAGCATATCCCCAACAGTAGCCCCCGGAGAACTCCAAGATCTTGCGTCATCTTGCCTCTCCAAGTTGAATGCTCCGTCTAGATGAATGTCGGCGAATCGTCAGCAACATCTTGTAGTCCTAACAAGAACCATGCGATATTCTCTGTCTTTGATACGTAAGTCAGAGAATCACGGAGCTTTCCATCGTACTCTTATTGTATCCGGACGGGATCCGTCCATGCCGGAATCTTCAGATGATACGTAAGTCAGCATGATGTATAGACCATAGGTCAGCGGCGCCTACTCACACATGTAAAGAATGTAATCATAGACGTTTTTCCTGCCTTAAGGATACAAAACGTGGGTGGCCGTAATGGGAACGTGGTGAAATTTCCACGCATGCTCGCTCGCGCTGTGCACGCATCAATCAATGGATCAACTTACACGAATCTTGACACCAAGGACTATATATTTTAACTGTGGTGGCATTTTATATTTTCACCTCATTCTTCCTTGCGTCATCGTCTTCCTCCAGCCAAACCCCTCCTCGACCTCTTCGCACACACAGAGGAAAACCCTAATCTTTTTCCAATCGCCAACGACCTCCATCCACTCTAATGGCTAGCAGCAGCAACGCACCATCGATGGCGGCGTCCAGCGAGGCCACGACCAAGCCATCTAGCTCCGTCCACATCCCACGGGAGGGCGTGGCGGTGCCGTGCAGTGCGGTGGTCGAGTCCACCAGCGGTGACAAAATTCCAGCGGCGCTGGATCCATTGGAGAAGGAAGCTGACTCCCACAAGGGAGAATGGCGAGGCTCGGACATCTCCGAGAGCGACATCAAGGAGATGCTCTCCGAAGGGTACCTCCCTACAATGTATGGCTTGGTATGGCGGGCGGCACCGGCCGGCGAGGTCACTCCTTCTCCCCAAGACGGAGAAAAGGTATACCTCAAGACCCAGTTTGTATGCGGCGTCTCCCTCCCAGCTTTTGACTTCTTCTCCAAGTCCTCAAACACTTCCGGGTTCAACCTCAGAACCTTTCTCCAAATAGTATCCTCACGCTTAGCATTTACGTGGCATTATGTGAGGGATACCTATGAATTAGGCTTAGGTTAGATCTGGTCATCTATTTCTTCACCGTGAAGAGGGAAGCCGGAGTGAGCAAGGAGGATCTCAAAAATTGTGGAACAATTATCTTTAAGATCCGGCCTGGCCTGTGATTCCTCGACATCGTGGGACACGATTCTTGCCAGAACTGGCAACGGACGTACTTCCACGGCCCATATATCCCTATGTTTGGCCGAGAAGCATCATACCCGGACTTTGTTGACCGGGTCGCCACTGAAGCCCTGACATGGAGATCACAAGCCCTCCTCCCATCCAACGACGATGCCTCTCGCGCAGTAAGACGAATTGACTTGTTTGTAGAGACGGGACTTACCGGTTTGGACCTAGCCATGTAATGGTTCGTCGAGCGGATCTAACCTCTGCAGCACCGCGTGAAGCTCATGCACCAGTACACCAAGGATAGGAAAGATAGGCTCCTGATTTCTAAGGACAACTTCTCCAGTGACTCCGTCAAGATTTCTCTCAAGGACATAGTCAAGGTGAAGGATCGAAAGCATGGCTTCACCATCACCGACGACATGTTTGAGGGTGTCAAGTGCCCAAAGGTACTCATTTATTTTCCTATATGATATATGCTCCAGTTCTTCCATCTTGCATCTAACACTTATGATTCACTTAATAGCTGAGGGACTTGGAAGAGACCTGCATGGCTTCCCAAGTCTATGACCCCAATATGAAGGAAGTCACTATCGTTTCTGATGACAAAGTCACATTGGTGTGAAAGCGGAAGGGCTCCACCTGTGACGCTGCCGACGGAGGCAAGAAAAAGAAGACGTAGGGTGGAGCCTCCAAGAGATCCACCGCCTCCCTGGAGGCGGAGAAAAGAAGATTAACTGGTATCCCTTTGAACAAGGCACCGACTATTGTGTAAGCTTCTTATCATCCGACATCGTCTTCTGCCCCTCTTATTCATGTACTTATACATTTGCATGTTTTAGGAAGAAGGATAGTTTGAGTTTCAAGAAGACCTCCAAACATAGGGGCTTCTAAAAACATTAGAGATATGCTTGTCCAGACATCTCCTACCATCGGCCCTCCTACTCCTAGCGTCCAACCCTCACTGCACTACCGATCTCCCAAGAAAGGTAACATCTGAACCTTCCACCATGGAAGTGGACCATACTCCTTCTTAGGAGGTCCGAGATGCTACCGCGGAGGTCCACGTTGCCGGCGAATAGGCGAGGCAGAAGGGCACCTCTTCAAAAGTGGAAGGCGGGACTTCTGCCGAAGATGGAACTATTGCACCCAAGACCCCAACTGAGCTTCCCAAGATTGTCTATCTGGTGCTCACACCGAGTAGCTTAGCTCTGGCTCCTGGTGCTGCCGACGTCTCCTTCGTGTGGCCTTGAGGATCTGCTCAAGCAGGCGGAGATTGTCCGAGTTGACACACCTGACTTTGGCAAGTTGTTTGCTAAGAGCGCCGGCAACCTCAAGATCATCGCACATGTAAGTTTTGTATGCCTTTTGCATTTCATATGTATTATCCCACTGTAGCCCCCGAGGATTTAGAGGGAAAACCATAGGTCTTTGGGTCTAAATGCTCTAAGAGTGACTAAGCAAGAAACTTTGCACTGTAGCCCCCAAGTATTTAGTTTGAATGAATTATTCCGACTAAATACTTTTAGAGTAGCATATGTAGTGTTTGCCAATTTCAATACTGTAGCCCCCAAGCCTCTAGTTGAAACAGAATTAGTTCTGACTAGATGTTTAAAGAAAGACAAGCATAGCTTTGAGTTAAAAACTCATATTGTATCCCCCAAGCCTCTACACGTATATTTATCTGGCTAGATGCTCCAAGTAGACTAAGTAGCTTTGTTGTTTGCAGAATGATAATACTCGGAAGGTTTCAGCCAATGAAAAGTTCCACAAGATGCACAAGGACCTTGAAGATGAAAAGGGTAAAACCGCCATCTTGAAGGAACAGATCACCAAGGGCAAGAGTCTGTTTTCTTTTCAGTTTCATGCTCAACTTGATCTTATGTCGTTACACTACGACTACTCACTATGTTCTTTTTTTGATCTTTTTTTAGCGTGACTAGCAGAAAAAAGTGAGAAAAAATACAATGCCAAAAAGAGAAAAATACACCTAAAAAACAGTTTACCCCTGAGGCAGTGCAGCAGATAACGATAAAGTGCATGGGCAAGACATCAGGACACCACGCAAAGGTAATCGTGAACTAAGGCAGTGCAAGACAGTACAACGAGCTAGTACACCTTTGCATGGGCAGACATCGCCAGACACCGCGGAGTGCACTGTGAACTAAGGCAGTGCAACATAGTACAACGAGGCAAGATATCGTTCGCACGGGCAGATAATCGCCAGGACACCTCACTATGCACTACGAACTAAGGCAGTGCAACACAGTACAACAAGGAAGTACACAGTCTGCACGGCCAGTACACTGCCAGGACACTGCGCAGTGCACTGCGAACTAAGGCAGTGCAACATAGTACAACGAGGCAGTACACCGTCTACACGGACAGTACACTACCAGGACATCGTGCAGTGCACTGCGAACTAACGCAATGCAATATAGTACAACGGGGCAGTACACGGTCTGCACGGGCAGGACACTGCCAGGACACCGTGCGGTGTCCTACAAACTAAGGCAGTGTAACAAAGTACAACGAGGAAGTACACCGTCTGCACGTGAAGTGCACTGACAGGACACCGCGCAGTGCAAAGCAGTACAATGGGGCAGTTCATAGCCTGCACGGGCAGTGCACTACCAGGACATCACGCCGTGCACTGTGGCCTTAGGCAGTGCAACATAGTACAACATGGCAGTACACCATCTGCACGGATAGTGTAGTACCAGGACACTGCGTAGTGCACTGCGACCTAAGGTAGTGCAAAAAAATATAACATGGCAGTACACAGCCTGCACGGGTTGTGCACTGCAAGGACAATGTGCTGTGCATTGCAACCGAAGGCACCATGCACTGGACCAAAAGGCAGTGCAACCTATGCATCAAAGGTGGTATGAGAAAAAAGTTTGTCGAAACATATCAACAACGGATCTAGTTTTGAAGATCTGGATGAGACTAGCAAGGACATGAAATCAAATATCGATTTGGACTCTCCATTTGAAATATGCCATAGTTTTCGTGTTCAAATCTACAAAAAGAAAAAGGAAAAAGTACACGTGACCCTCTCCGCCTCCACCACGTGTCGTACAGGAGAAGGCCGGGACAGTGCGTGCGACACTCCACACCCGCCACGTGCAGCCAGCAGAAGCGACGCGCGCGCGACCTCCCAGGAGGGCGCCCTTTTTGTAGCATTTTTGGATGTTTAGGGTTTAGGGAATTTTCAGTAATGTTCAAGTTTTATACATATATTCGTCGAACAGAATGGTGTTGCACAATTTAATTAAAGTACCTTAAATTTGATCTACAAGTGCATGATACCTGCTTGGTCAGGGTTTAGGGGTTTATTAGTGTTTAGGGTTTTAGGGTTTAGGGGTTTAGTGATTTGGGAATTTTTAATAATGTTCAAACTTATTGTTATATTTGTGGAATAGAATGGCATTACCAATTTTATGGTTCAAAGTCTCATCACATAAATTTTATCACAAAGTATGAATTATTTGACGAATAATTCCCTAGTATTGTAAATTTTTCAAGTTTCTGAGCCAGTTTTGCCGAGTTTAACGAGTTTATCTCGGTTTAGCAAAATGTTCGAATTTGAACTACAAACGATGGGATTCTCTACGTCCCGTAATTCTGGGTCACTGACATGCGGGTCATGTCGTGATATTGCCGACGAGTACGCCATGGAGGGGTCCTCACAGAGCATGTTTAGAGACGTGGGGTAATGCGGAAGGTTGGCAGATACGAGGTGACACAGCTTACCCAGGTTCAGATCCCATGACGGTGGCGGATTTGTACTCCTATTACAAATCACTATAACGGCAATACGCCAGGTTACAGGGATCAGTTCGCTGTGTGCGATGTGTTGATTGATGCCCTAAAAGCTCCTCTAGGTCCGGCTTATATAGTCTCCAGATCCTAGGGTTACAAGGAAAGTCCTAGCCGGAAAGGTTACAGAGTCCTACACAGTATAAAACTTGTCTAGCGTGTCTTGCACTCCAAGTCTGCGGGTACGCTGGTGACTCCACCGTAGCCTTTCTTTATCCAGCATGCGCCTCCCTTCTGGATCCTTCTAGCTGGGCTGCCCAGCTGGCCCATAGGCCTTGATAACAACTGTGGGCCACCCGGGTTATCCAGATTAGAGACATGCAATGGTGACACCCATTTAGCATATCCCCAACAGTAGCCCCCGGAGAACTCCAAGATCTTGCGTCATCTTACCTCTCCAAGTTGAGTGCTCCGTCTAGATGAATGTCGGCAAATCGTCAGCAACATCTTGTAGTCCTACCAAGAACCCTGCGATATTCTCTGTCTTTGATACATAAGTCAGAGAATCACAGAGCTTTCCATCGTACTCTTATTGTAGCCGGACGGGATCCGCCCATGCCGGAATCTTCAGATGGTACCGTTCGTCTGCACATGTCAGCAGGATGTCATAGACCATAGGTCAGCGGCGCCTACTCACACATGCAAAGAATATAATCATAGCCGTTTTTCCTGCCTGAAGGATACGAAACGTTGGCGGCCGCAGTGGGAACGTGGCGAAATTTCCACGCATGCTCGCTCGCGTTGTGCACGCATCAATCAATGGATCAACTTACACGAATCTTGATGCCAAGGACTATATATTTTAACTGTGGTGGCATTTTATATTTTCACCTGATTCTTCCTTGCGTCATCGTCTTCCTCCAGCCAAACCCCTCCTCGAGCTCTTCGCACACACAGAGGAAAACCCTAATCTTTTTCCAATCGCCAACCACCTCCATCCACTCCAATGGCTAGCAGCAGCAACGCACCCTCGATGGCGGCGTCCAGCGAGGCCACGGCCAAGCCATCTAGCTCTGTCCACATCCCAAGGGAGGGCGTGGCGGTGCCGTGCAGTGCGGTGGTCGATTCTATCGGCGGTGACAAAATTCCAGTGGCGCTGGATCCATTGGAGGAGGAAGCTGACTCCCACAAGGGAGAATGGCGAGGCTCAGACATCTCCGAGAGCGACATCAAGGAGATGCTCTCCGAAGGGTACCTCCCTACAATGGATGGCTTGGTATGGCGGGAGGTGCCGGCCGGCGAGGTCACTCCTTCTCCCCAAGACGGAGAAAAGGTATACCTCAAGGCCCAGTTTGTGTGCGGCGTCTCCCTCCCAGCTTTTGACTTCTTCATCCAAGTCCTCAAACACTTCCGGGTTCAACCTCAGAACCTTTCTCCAAATAGTATCCTCACGCTTAGCAATTACGTGGTGTTATGTGAGGGATACCTAGGAATTAAGCTTAGGTTAGATCTGTTCATCTATTTCTTCACCGTGAAGAGCGAAGCCGGAGTGAGCAAGGAGGATCTCAAAAATTGTGGAACAATTATCTTTAAGATCCGGCCTGGCCGGCGATTCCTCGACATCGTGGGACACGATTCTTGCCAGAACTGGCAACAAACGTACTTCCACTACCCATATATCCCTATGTCTGGCCGAGAAGCGTCATACCCGGACTTTCTTGATGGGGCCGCCACTGAAGCCCTGACATGGAGATCACAAGCCCTCCTCCCATCCAACAACGATGCCTCTCGCGCAGTAAGACGAATTGACTTGTTTGTAGAGACGGGTCTAACCGGCTTGGACCTAGCCATGTAATGGTTCATCGGGCGGATCTAACCTCTGCAGCACCGCATGAAGCTCATGCACCAGTACACCAAGGATAGGAAAGATAGGCTCCTGATTTCCGAGGACAACTTCTCCAGTGACTCCGTCAAGATTTCTCTCAAGGACATAGTCAAGGTGAAGGATCGAAAGCATGGCTTCACCATCACCGACGACATGTTCGAGGGCGTCAAGTGCCCAAAGGTACTCATTTATTTTCCTATATGATATATGCTTCAGTTCTTCCGTCTTGCAGATACCTTTGCATCTAACACTTAGGATTCACCTAATAGCTGAGGGACTTGGAAGAGACCTGCATGGCTTCCCAAGTCTATGACCCCAATATGAAGGAAGTCACTGTCGTTTCTGACGACGAAATCACATTGGTGTGAAAGCGGAAGGGCTCCACCTCTGATGGTGCCTACGGAGGCAAGAAAAAGAAGACGTAGGGTGGAGCCTCCAAGAGATCCACCGCCTCCCTGGAGGCGGAGAAAATAAGATTAATTGGTATCCCTTTGAACAAGGCATCGACTATTGTGTAAGCTTCTTATCATCTGACATTGTCTTTTGCCCCTCTTATTCATGTACTTATACATTTGCATGTTTTAGGAAGAAGGCTAGGTTGAGTTTCAAGAAGACCTCCAAACATAAGGGGCTTCTAAAAACATTAGAGGTATGCTTGTCCAGACATCTCCTACCATCGCCCCTCCTACTCCTAGCGTCCAGCCCTCTGCTGCACCCGCTGTATCTCCGGCAAAGGTAACATCTAAACCTTCCACCATGGAAGTGGACCATACTCCTTCTTAGGAGGTCCCAGATGCTACCGCGGAGGTCCACGTTGCTGGCGAATAGGCGAGGTAGAAGGGCACCTCTTCCAAAGTGGAAGGCGGAACTTCTCCCGAAGATGGAACTATTGCACCCAAGACCCCAACTGAGCTTCCCAAGATTGTCTATCCGGTGATCACACCGAGTAGCTTAGCTCTGGCTCCTGGTGCTGCCGACGTCTCCTTTGTGTGGCGTTGACAAGCTGCTCAAGAAGGCGAAGATTGTCCGAGTTAACACACCCGACTTTGGCAAGTTGTTTGCTAAGAGCGCCGGCAACCTCAAGATCATCGCACTTGTAAGTTTTGTATGCCTTTTGCATTTCATATGTAGTATCCCACTATAGCCTCCGAGGATTTAGACGGAAAACCATAGGTCTTTGGGTCTAAATGCTCTAAGAGTGACTAAGCAAGAAATTTTGCACTGTAGCCCCCAAGTATTTAGTTTGAATGAATTATTCCGACTAAATACTTTTAGAGTAGCATACGTAGTGTTTGCCAATTTCAATACTGTAGCCCCCAAGCCTATTGTTGAAACATAATTAGTTCTGACTAGATGCTTAAAGAAAGACAAGCATAGCTTTGAGTTAAAAACTCGTACTATAGCCCCCAAGCCTCTACGCGTATATTTATCCGGCTAGATGCTCCAAGTAGACTAAGTAGCTTTGTTGTTTGCAGAATGATAATACTCGGAAGGTTTCAGCCAATGACAAGTTCCACAAGATGCATAAGGACCTTGAAGATGAAAAGGGTAAAACCACCATCTTGAAGGAACAGATCACCAAGGGCAAGAGTCTGTTTTCTTTTCAGTTTCATGCTCAACTTGATCTTATGTCGTTACACTACGACTACTCATTATGCTCTATCATTTATCCGACTAGCAGAAGCTATTGCGAAGGCCAAGGACATTGTTGAGAAATCCAAGCACATACAAGAGCTAGATAGATAAAAGAAAATTCTTAAGCAGGAGAGGTCCGACTCGCTGAAGATGCACGAAGATGCACTAGCTGCCATGCAAGAATATGCAAACACGGAGATCAATCGCCTTAAGGAGGAGATTGCAACCCTCAAGGAGCCTAACAAAGCTACAGACGAGAAAAATACTAGAAACCTTGAGGCGTACAAGACCCTCCAAAAAGAACAGGACTCCTTGGCGGAGATTCTCCAACAAGCTGAAGACAACATCTTTTGTAAGCATTCTCTGACTTGTACTTCTGTAAACAAGGTACTTTGATCTTTATTGTGTTGAACTCATGTACTCAAACATTTTGGCCAAAAATGCAGCTCCTATTGGCTTGACCAATAATGCTCCTCCGCCAAAGGAATGCATGGTTCTTGCCGGCAAAATCATCAGTACCGCGATCACCCAGGACAAAGAGATTGCCAAGCCCTTGGACATCAAAATTAAAGCAGTGGACTCTGTCATGAAATATTCGGAGATCCTTCGCCGAGACCTCGAGGGTATCGTAAGCTGGAAAGCTTCATGTACCCGGGCAGGCGCTAGGATATCTCTAGCCATGGTAAAGGCCCACTATGATGATGCCGACATCGCCACGGTGACATCTAGGTTGCTGGGCATGGACATAGACGGACAGAAGATCGATCACGATGCTATCTGGGCTTTGCTCGCTGGCTACGATACCACGGTCGCTCAATTGGTCGATGTGAATGCCTTCGTGTCTCTTGAGGTAATTGATGCTGACCAGAGCTCCTTCGAGTCCCTGAAAACTATGGACTTTTTTGATGGACCAGATGGCTCTCCTGCGGCGGATGACGTGACCTAGAAGTCTCTTGCATTAGAGAAGTGAAAACATTTTGTATTATTTGTCACCTCTGGTTGTTGTATGCATGTGGAAAAACAATGTTGTTATCTTAAGGCGGAAAACTATTGCTATAAGCTTCTATCTGCTTAAGAACTAATTCCAACATGTATATATATTTTTAAGCAAGTGCTGGCTTCTTCATTACTCTGATTTTTATGCTTGACTTTTCGTGAGTCGGAAGACCCTTAGTCAGAACTATTCGCTAAGGCAATGATACCCAATGGCACCGTTAAAAACCTAAGCAAAAATCACCGACTTCGAGTGCTAAAAGTCACTACTCCAGAATCCACATAAAAAGAACAAAGAACGTGTAGACCAGGAAACTTAAGCTAACGCCCGTAGCGTGAATTTTCAGAAGTGCAAATGCAAAACTTTTGCATAAAGGTTTTACATGATCCAAAAATGAACACTAAAGAAGGTAAAAGACTCAAGTATATGAGTGAACCAAATAGATTTATTTCATTGATCATATAAGAGATACACAGTAGATAGTAAAATATGCTAAGTGCAGAAAGGACGTAGCTGCGCTATGTTCCATGGCCGATCAAGATCCGGGTAGTCATCATCCAGGTCATGTCGCTTATGCTTATGATACTCGTTTGGCCTATCCTATAGTTCATGATTGTCAACGAGTTAATATGTCAACACCCGATTTTTTAGTCCCAGATGCTTGTTATGCCATACATCGCAATCCCAGGATTACCATTTTTGAGAGACATAAAAGATTGGTACCATAGTTCATCATCCATTACAAACCATAATAAAGGTCTTACAAATAAAGGATCTCATAATCCAGTCATAATACAATAAATGCAGCGAAATAATATAATAACGGTAGCATGGGCGAAGCTCCATCTTCAGGGTTACAGGCAATGCTGACGATGGGAGATGATCCTAGTTGTCGTAGACTTCCTGTTATCCATCATGCTGGTAGTCCTCCTCATAGTCTGGCCATAGGAATATCCAAGGACAAAGCCATGAGTACTCTTTAAGTACTCGCAAACTATCACTAACAAGTAAGTCGTTTGAGTAGGAATACTAAGCTCTAGGTTGTTTTGCAAAAAGCCAGATTTATTTCTAACTGAGTTCAGAAGTAAAGAAAACTAGTTTAATGTCTTTCAACACGTAAGTGGGAACTTAGTTTTCATGTTCACAACCCTGTTGTGGCAATTCAAAGTCATGATTCATTTCATAAGTCATTTTGAAAACATCTGACGACGAAACAGTATGGCCAATCCAACTATCCATAACCGTGGACGCGACTACGAATAGTTTGACACTCTGAAGAGGTGGTACACTTTCACCATAATATTTGATACATCCGCCAGGAACAATCCTAAATCACCATAGATAATCAATCCTAACCTTTCAATTACACAACCTAGTATAGGAACCTCCTATGAGTTTGGCCTCCTAACCATGACCATGTGTCATCTTGTGAACTGCACAGGTGGACAATCATCACAAGGTAGCACCATCTCAAACCTCAGTCGCAAGGGAACCCATACTAAGATCTATAAACTTCCAGTCAAGCCCTACCCAAATTAGGGTATTATGGTTGTACGGTAAAATTGGAATGGTGTCACACCCGAACACAACCATCATCTTTATAAAAGGCTAAGGCTCATGCCTCAACATTTTCATCATCAAATCATCTTGTGTTCATAACACATGTCAAAACATTTTATTAGAATGACTCATCATTCTAAGGTTTTCATAAACATTTTCACCAAGTATTCCCATCTAAAGTGATCATGTTTTATGCTTAGAACTAGCCACTAGAGTTGGGGGTAATCACTAATGAGGGGTGATAATCGAGTGTGACTTATCTAAGTCTAATCTTATGTCTCAGGATGACATCTAATTCTATCTAACTTAGGCCAAGTTTTATGCTCTTTATGCTACTTATAATATCTTTCCTTAACATCACAAACACTAACTAGAAGTAAATAAAGAATTTTTATAAAGAAATAAAAAGAATAAAGCTTGCAAGTAAAACTGGGATTTGGTATAATAAAGTGGCATAACCAAAGCATGCCTCATGCATTGCATAAGTTATCTAGCTTGCAAGTTTGCAAGTGTTATCTTGCTAGGATGGCTTGCATGGTTAAGAAACATGCAAGTGGTAGCTTGCTAAGTTAACTTGTATTGTGAGGCTTGCCTTGATTAGTGCAGCGGTTGAAGTTCTCCTCTACTTCTTCTTCGTAGTAGTTTCCTTCCTCTTCGTATCCTTGGTTGGTACTAGCGTCTATAAATAAATATGAGGTACACAATCACCAAACAATACTTAACTACTTATATTAGGCACACAATGGTTCACACTACATGATCTTGCATCATAACAATTATCACAAGAATTAAAGACTTAGTCTTATTTATTTTATCTTAGAAAAGTAATTTCTACTCATTGAAAAACTACTTAAGATTTAGTATTCTCAAATTAAAATATGGGATCATGTTGACACATGTCATCACCACATATTTTAATACTTGGGAATGTGATTTAAAGTGGTGTCACAATTTAATAAGGTTTAACAGTATTATTTTAATTATTTAAAGTAACTAGAAATTCCTATGGGGCATTCTTTTATTACTTGTCCATTATTACTAAAAGTAAACCTAGATATTTTGATATATTCAGAAAGGTCTTATAAAATGTGATTTTTGACAGTTGGAATCAACTCAAAAGCATTTATGGATGATTTTTCAAAAAATTTGAATGCAGAAAAGTCTCTGCCTTGTTATTTTTACTATAGGTGATATATAAATTCAAATGGGTTGAATCCAACGGGCTTGGATTAAGAATTGCATCATATTTCTACAAAAATTGGTTTCATACAATTTGGTTCAGTAAAACTTTCTAAATTGATTTTTGAAGTTACTGTCTGAGATAGGTTTGAAACTAAATTGAAAAATCCAAATTTAAACTACTGGGTTGCGTGCGAGAGCTAGATGGGCCGGCCCACTGTGCACAGCATGCGCGCGGGCTGGTTTAAGTGGTTTCCCCACTCACAAGTGATATAGGGTTGCCGAAGGGGTATGGGATGATTATGACCATAGGATTAGATGCAAGATCCATGGCTCAAGGCCATCGTCCTCATTTGAACAGGACATGACAGGGACGGACCCTAACACGGCCAGTGAGGGTCTAGGGAGGCTCACCGGGGCTCAGGCGAGGGTCGGTGATGGGGGCGAATGAGGTTGTCGACGACGACGGTTCTCCTGGTACTAGCGGCATCTCCTGCGGTGGCCTGAATCGACGGTGCCCTTCTCGTCCTGCTGCGGTGTTCTCCGCTGAAATTCCGGCGACCTGGTGCTCGCCTTGCTCCGGGGAAGGGTGTGGGTGGTTCTGAGAGAGAGGGGAGTGAGATGGTGTGAGAAATGGTGCGGGGAGGCCTCCTTTTATAGGCGAGCAAGAGACGCCGAGCGACATGGGCAGAGCTCGTCGGGGTCGGTGTTACAGCAAGCTACTGGCATGGCGCGGGGGCTAGGATGGTGCGCGGTTCCCTGGTGATGCTCAAGGAGGTAATGGCGCGGTAAGGGGCGGCCTTGAACAGTCGGAACGCGTTGGTGCTCCGAGCGGCACCGACGACATTTTTGACGATGCACATGTGCTCCTGTTCGCGCGATGGCGAACGGGCATGTCTGGTGGTCTCCTGGGTCGGTGGTGATCGTGTAGACGGGCGGCGAGAGTGAGGCACGGCATGTGCGAGCGTGTCTGGCACGGCGCTCTGGCGTGATCTCGGCATGGCAGGGACGAACTAGGCACGGCGCGTTATCTGTGGTCCAAGGCCTGGAAGTGCTCGAGGGCTGGACAGGGGTGGCGATGGACGGTGGCCTGCCTCCTCGACATGGTGGCTAGGCGTGGCGAGCGCTCCTGCTAGCTTGCCATGGTCGGCTAGCAAGGGGGTGGTCGGGGTGGCTCAGTACTGGTGCAAGGGTAAGGTTCTAGCTTGTTTAATGCAATGGTTGTCAGTGGGGGAGACAAGGATGAGCAAAGGGAGACAATGGTTTGAATGATCACTACTCCAAATAGTGTAGTTAGGCCGAGTTTGATTTGTGTCTCCAGGTGTTTGATGAAATGGCCGAAAGAAATTTATATTTGAATTTTTGGATGAAATTTGGTGAGTGTACTAGTAACATACTGGGTAGTCTCTGGTTGCTTGGATTTGTCAAGGTGAACTGGTTTGGTTGGGTTTTAAGAAATGGTGATCTTACCATATGAACTAGATTCAATTTTGAATTGTCCTTCGCATAGATTTGCAAAATGTTTCTCTGGGTTTCCAAAGTAGGCTTGGGTTCACTTTTACTTGGTCAAGCAAGGGTTGAAAAGAACTGGATTTTTTTCTGTTATAAATCTTGGTCTAGAAACACTCAAAGTGGTCTAGTGGTTAACTTTGGTCAAAATGACCATTAGCTCATATTGTTTGTTTTTGAATTTCTACTGATTTGATTCTACTTGGAAATTATTTAGATGATGTTGTTTTCATCTTTAAACCAATCCTTTCTATTCATAACAATCAAACAAGTCCATACAAGCATTCATGCATTCATCACATACACTCATACATTCATATTGATTTAATTAACAAATTTTTTTGTGAACCCTAATTTTGGGTGATTGGAACTTGATAACCTTGATTAATATTTTTGGGATTTTACAAACCTTCCCTCCTTAAACAAAATCTTGTCCCGGGATTTGAGAAAAAAGAATACTAGGATTTAAAGAGATTTGGAAACTCATTCCTAATGTAATCTTCTCGCTCCTAGGTAGCTTCTTCTTCAGTGTGGTTAATCCACTGGATATTGAGAAACTTGATACTCCGGGTCCTGGTGGTTCTGAAAGCTTCCTCCAAAATAAGAGTGGGTATTTTGGGATATGTCAGGTCATCGTTGATATCTATGGTTCGGTGATCAATATTCTTGAAAACTTCAGTCTTCTCCGGGACTTCTAGGCATTTGCGAAGTAACGAGATATGAAACACATTATGCACTGTTGACATCTCCTCTGGCAGTTCTAGTTGATATGATACTTCTCCTCGACGATTCAAAATCTTGAAGGGTCCGATATATCTGGGGCAAGCTTTCCTTTGAGTTGGAAACATTGCATTCCCTTCAAAGGTGATACTTTGAGATACAAAAAAATTCTGATGTTGAAGGCTAGGTCTCGACGTCTCTTGTCGGCATAACTCTTCTGTATGGATTGGGCGGTCTTGAGGTGCTCACGGATCTTGTGAACTTTCTCTTCGGCTTCTCGTAGGATGTCGGGTCTGAAAATCTGACTCTCTCCTACTTCCGACCAATTCAAAGGGGTATGGCACTTCCTTCCATACATGAATTCAAATAGGGCAATTTGCAAACTGGCTTGGTAACTATTGTTGTGTGAAAATTCTACGAAAGATAGACAGTCTTCCCATTTAGATCCATATTCTAACACATAAGCTCTCAACAAATCTTTGAGTATTTGATTTACTCGCTCCGTTTGTCCATCAGATTGAGGGTGATAAGCTGTGTTGAAATCCAGTCAGGTTCCTAATCCTTCTTGGACTTTCTTCCAAAATCTCGAGGTGAACTGGGTTCCTCGATCCAACACAATGTTCTTGGGGAATCCATGTAAACTGACTATTCTAGCAATGTACAACTCTGCTAGCTTCGAACTCTGGTAACTGGTCTTGACAGGTAAGAAATGGGCTACTTTGGACAGTCTATCTACTATAATCCAAATAGAGTCATTTCCCCAACTAGATGTAGGCAAACCGGTGATAAAATCCATTCCAACGGAATCCCATTTCTATTCCGGAATCTGCAATGGTTGCAAAAGTCCTGCGGGTCTCTAATGTCCGGACTTGACCCTCTGACAGATATCCCACTTGGCTATGTAGCTTCCGATTTCTCTCTTCATCTTATGCCACCAAAATTGCTCCTTCAAATCCTGATACATCTTTGTTCCTCCGGGGTGGATAGAATAAAGAGTATCATGGGCTTCTTTCAAAATAGCTTGCTTCAACTCTGAATCTACTGGTACACAGATACGTCCTTTGTACCAAAAAACTCGTTCTTCATCCTCGGTGAATTCGGGTACCTTCCCTGTACCGATACGATGTTTGGTTCCATCGATACTAGCATTTCCTTTCTGTGTCTCCTTGATCTGACTGATCAGATTGGGTTGAAGTTCTATGCTAGCCAAAAATCCTTCACTTACTAGCACCATTCTGAAATCTTCCAATTCCTTGTGCAAACTTGGTTGCTCCTTCAGAATCATGGAGTTCAAGCGACACGGCAATCTGCTAAGGGCATCTGCTACCACATTGGCTTTACCGGGGTGATAGTGAATGTCAAGGTCATAGTCCTTGATGAACTCTATCCATCTCCTTTGCCTCATATTCAGCTCCTTCTGGGTGAAAATATACTTCAGGCTCTTGTGATCCGAATAAATCTCACAAAGGTCATGGGTAGGGTAATTCTGTTCATGTTGCTTCAGTTGTCGGGATAATTATGATATGAATTTTCCTTCTTGCATCAAGACACATCCGAGACCAATCTTTGATGCATCACAAAAGACATCAAAAGTCTTCATGATATCCGGCATGATTAAGATTGGGGATGAGATGAATCTCTTCTTGAGCTCTTGGAAACTTGCTTCACATTTGTCCATCCATTCAAACTTCTTATCTTTCTTCAACAATTGGGTCATGGGTCTTGCGATGCTCGAGAATCCTTCTACGAACTTGCGGTAATATCCCGCTAATCCGAGAAATGCACGAACTTGGGTTTGAGTGGTTGGGGCTTGCCATTCTTCAACATCATTAACCTTGGCAGGGTTAACAACAATTCCTCCCGCCGACACGATATGTCCGAGGAATCCTACTTCTTGTAACCAGAATTCACATTTTCTAAACTTGGCATACAACTGATGCTCCCTAAGGGTTTCAAGGATGGTCCTTAGGTGTAGCTCATGTTCTTCTTCTGATTTGGAATAGATCATAATGTGATCGATGAAAACAATGACAAAATTATCTAGGAAGTCCATAAAAATCTTATTCATGAGGTTCATGAAATAAGTGGGGGCATTGGTTAATCCAAAAGACTTGACAGTGTACTCATACAGTCCATAACTGGTGGTGAAAGGCGGTCTTTGGAATATCCTCTGCACGAATCTTGAGTTGATGATAACCAGTTGTAAGATCAATCTTAGAAAACACTTTGGCATCGGTCAACTGGTCAAACAAATCTTCTACCTTTGGCAGTGGGTACTTTTTCTTAATGGTGACATAATTTAGCTTCCGATAATTCGTACACAAATGGTTACCACCATCTTTCTTATCCACGAATAAGACAGGTGATCTCCATGGTGACGCACTGGGTTGAATCAGGCCTATCTCCAGCATAGCATATAGTTGCTTCTTTAGCTCCACTAATTCAGATGGGTTCATACTATAAGGTCTCTGAGCTATGGGTCTGGTTCCAGGGATTAGTTCGATGATAAACTCGATATCCCGATCTGGGTCATACCGGGCAATACATAAGGGAATACGTCGGGGTATTCACAGACTACTCGGACTTGGTCAATGGTTGGTTGGGCTAGACTCTTGTTGCACTTGAATTGATGTGGCAAGGTTTTAGATACATGCTCTACTGATACTCCAGTGGTACTGGTCATGGTTATGGCTTTCTTGGCAGAGTCGATTAATCCTTTATGTTTCGACATCCAATCCATTCCTAGTACTACTTCCAAACATTTGATTCCAAGTAATATTAAATTAGCATAAAAATCTATGCCATTTATTCTGATAGGTATGGCCTTGAAAATTTGTCTAGCTTTGGTGGTTGAACGAGGTATTTGAACTATCATAACATGCTTCAATTTGGTCTGTTGAATCTTACTAGTGCATGCAAATTCTTCTATAACAAACGAGTGCGATGCTCCATAATCAAACAACACTCTTGCAAGTACTGAGTTAATATAAAACATACCCATCACGACATCTGGCGCTTCTTGGGATTCTTCAGCATTCATGTGAAACAGACGGCCGTTGCGGTTGAGAGAGTATCCTGGGGCAAATCTCCTTCCAGGCTGAACACGACGCTGCTGCTGAGCTGGGGCATTCACATTGGTAGCTGCTACAAGCTTCTTGGGGCACTCATTGGAGTAGTGACCCTTGGTTCCGCATTCATAACAAGTCACCTGAGACTTGTCCTTTCCTGCAACAGGCACAACATTACTTCCAGTTCATGGGGAAGTATTGGCGTTGGTGGGGTTGTTGACTTTGGGCGGTGCACGATTGAAATTGTTGGAGTTGTCGGGGTTATTGTAGCGGTTTCCTCTGGGCCTTGGGTTTCCTCCTCCATGGTTGGTATAGTTCGGGCAGGTCATCGGGGGTCTATTGTTTCTTGGGGAATATCCTGCAAACGGGTTGGGGCGATACTTTGTAGTATGGTGGGTTCCTGGTTGATGCATCATTCGACGCTTGCAGTTCTCATTGGCTTGGCTAATCTTGCCTTCCAAATGAATGGCAGAATCCACTTAGGCTTCAATGTCAGCAAACGAATATTGATTAATACCGTCTGCATCTCATCATGCAGACAATTCAAGAATCTCTCCTTCTTCTTGGCTTTAGTGTCAATCTCATCTGGTGCATACCTAGCTAATGATAGAAATTTGTCACGGTACTCAACTACTATCATCCTGCCTTGCTTCGATTCTCGGAATTCATCTCTCATTCTCTTGATTAAACCAGTTGGCACATGGGTTCGGCTAAACTTGAGTTTGAATTCATCCCAAGTCATCATATGTCTTCCATTCATGGTGCGAATGCTATTCCACCAAGCTCTTGCATCTCCTGCCAGATAATGGGTGGCAAACAATACTTTCTCATTGGCCTCCACTCCTGCAACTTCTAAGTTGTTCTCCATGGTCTGTAGCCAGTCATCCGCAGCTAATGGCTCTTCAGACTTACTAAAAATGGGTCGATTGGTGTTATGAAAGTTCTTGATCTTGGATCCATGGTTGTCCTGGTTTCCATGGCCTTGATTGTTATTGTCCATCTCAGCTATGTGTTGGAGGGTGGCTATAGAGGTCCCAACCTTTAATAAGGTAGAGATCCATGTGTTTACAATGCTAGTCCCTGGATCAATAGCTAGCATCCACAGTTAAGATGTAATATCAAGAAACAAATGTCATATTACAACTTTACAACCAGGAATAAAATAATTCATTACATCTTACATAGCTCATTTGGCTATCTCATTACAATGCAACAGAAATAACTATAGCATGGGGTCCTTCATCTTCAAAGTGCCACAGGCAATCATGTTTGTTGTAGACTTGTAATCCTAATCAACACACTTCAGTAACATCAAACAAACCTGCAACATAATAAGTTACAGCCACAAGGGTCAATACATTTGAATTGTATTGGCAAGTTATACTATGGTAGTATAGTGGAGTCTATCATCTATATGCATATGGCTAAGTGGAGCTTAGGTTTGCTTTGCTCAAAATAGATTTTCCTTATCATTTGAAAACACTAAGTTTTTTTCTTTTCAAAAACACCCAAGGAACCACCAATAGAAATTGGTGAACCTTCAACCCTTGTTCAACCACAAGTTTTTAACTTAGAAATTGGGATGAGGAGATTCTTGATAGCTTCCATGTATTGATGCTCAAATTGTCCTTTGCCAGGGACATGGCTAAGTACTTAGATTTTTCACTCTGTAGAGGTGGTGCACTTTCCCCACAAGACTTGGTTTCACCAAGACAAGATCTTTCAGAAGCCTTCCCTTAGACCAAAATGGACGTGCTCCAAAACTATCATTCCCCTACCACCAACTGTCCATTTGGCTAAGTTATTGCAACCTATATGATCCAGGCAGAGCCCATAATGCCAAGTGGATGCACTTGAAGCTTCTCAATATTTGACGTCTCAAATCTCTTTGTTCCTGGGTGGCATTCCACAAGTGAGATACACAAGGTAAACCATATAAATGGGCCCTGTGTAACCACTCAACACAAACCATTCTTTCCATTCCACCAGGTGTTTCATTCACTTAGTTGTTTTATTAAACAAAACACAAGTCCTTGACTTAGAAATATTCCATAGCATGAATATAATCCACCCTTGTTTTCTACTAGCTAAGCTAAGCATGATAGTAGGAGGAGTCTTAACTTAGGAAAATTCTTCTAAGGTTTCATCTAATAGGATTTCCCATGACATAGTTTATACTTAGCAATAATTCCATGAAAGTCCTACTTAGAAATATCACTAATGCATAGTGAAAATAATGGGACAAAGTATGAAGCATCACTTGCCTTTTTGGTAGAGATTATAAGTTCACTCCTTGACCTTGAAATATTCACACTCTTCAAATTCCACTACAATTCAACCAAGCAAGCAATATTCAATCTACCATTCAAGCAAAACATCACATAAAATAATAGAAACAAAGCAATGCATGCAAACATGGCAAAGGTTATTTTATTTGAAAAAGTGGTTTCTAATAGGTTATAAACATTTGAAAACACCTATTGGTCATTTACAAAAGTGGCAAGGTCATTTGTAAATGTGGTAAAATCATTTGATATTAAGTTAGTGAAAATGGCCATTTTAAGTCATTTTTATTTTGCTAGAAATGGTTCAAACCAAAGTAATATTTTCTAGTGTTTGACAAAGAAATTTTTAAACACAAATGTTGGTGTTTTATCGTCAAGTGTTTAATATTAAAACCATTTTCAAAAGGTTTCACCTATAAACCATTTTTACACTAAATCAATATTTTATGTTGTTGAAAATGCCTTTAGCAAAGTAATAATTTATAGGGTTCATCAAAATACTTTTTTAAATTCTAAAACTTGGTTTTTAGGGTCAGAGAGTTTAAATCAAAACATTTCCCAAAGGGTTTCCTCCAAAAGCATTTTTAACATATAAACCACATTTTTGTTTGACTAGAAATGTTCTAAATCAAAGATTTATTCTTTTGCCTCAAAAAATATGTTTTTGAATCCACAAGTTGTTTTATATGGTCAGTAGGTTCAAAACAATCCATTTGCCAAAGATTTTATCACAAAAATAATTTTAGAATGAATTTTATATTCAAATTATGCCTACACAAGATTCTGCAAAAACAACCATTTTACTAGAAGCAATTTATTAAACAAAGTGCATGGTTGGATAGTACTTGTTCTGCTGATTCCATGGATATAAAATTTGCGAAATTTGGACGTGTGGATCAAAAGTTATGAATTTTACAAACTTGAACATCTAATAGATCATTCCTGGTTTTTATAAAACAGACTGGGCCACGTGGCGTGATTTGACTGGCCAATAACAGTTCGCACGGATCGACTAACGTGGAGCGCCAGATCTAATGTGCATTACACGGATCTAATCAAAACATACCTCATCGACTAAGCTTCTATCGTATCCCTTAGATCAAAATCGAACGATGTACAGTATGCTAACCCTAGATGGGCGGCGCTGGCGGCGGCGGTGCTCTGGCGGCGGAGTTCCGACTAATACAGGAAGCAAGGGAGAAGGAGGAGTAGCTCCAGTGATCGCAGGGGTGTGGCGAAGCTCAAGGTGGTCTTCGGATAGTAGGGGGCAAACAAGGATAGTGACAATTTCTCGCCGGAGTTCGTTCTAGCGACGGGCGTGCTCTGGTGTTGTCGAAGACGAACCTACAGGGTGCGCTAGGACGCGAAACAGGTGGCATTATATGCGCGAAGGAACGTAGAGTGTAGTGGTATCCTCTAGAGAAAGGGGGGAGGGACGGGGCTGACGAGAAGGTTCGCCGGAGTTGATGTAGTCCACGGTGGCACTCTGTCAAAGACGTGGACGAGCCTCTGGGGAAAGCGCGGCCGAGCAGATGATACGGGCAGGAGCGTAACGTTCTGGTGAGAAAGATAGTGTGAAGCAGGGATGGTGGGGTGGGTCGTGTTCGCCGGAATCCTCCGGGGAAGGTCGTCGGGGCAGTGGGGTTCACGCGAGGAATCGAGGCAGCCTGGTGGCTCCGGTGAAACGAGGACTGAGGGGAAAGATGGAGTGGGCGATGGCGTTTAAGATGGCACGGACGTTGGCGAGAATTGATGAGCCATTAATCGAGAATTTACGCGGAGGATTCAGCGGCAGAAACGGCCGAGGAAGGGCGTGGTCGCCGCGGCTGGTAGGAGAGAAGACTGGCAGGTGGGGCAATGTCGTCAGCGAGTAAGAGAGAGGGGAGGTGGGGTCCAGTCGTCAACGAGGCTACGGGTTCGCTGTTGAGTAGGAAAACGATTCGGGGGGAAAGGAGGGACTGGGCTCACTGGCTTAGATGGGCTGGGTTAGTGGGTTGGCTTTGTTCATTATTTTTTGTTCTGCTTCTCTTTTTCTTTTTCCATTTCTATTATTCTGTTTTGATTTTGTTTAATCACTTCAAACAACCATTTGAATTCAAACTTCAACCAAACTTTGTGTAGATTTTAATACTGTTATTTAACACATTCTAAATTCAAATTTAGAACAATATTTTTATTCTTTTTGGGTAGTTAAAATAGGCCCTTGTATTAATTCAAATAAGATTTATTATTGTTTTAAACTCCATTTGAAATCTAAATTTTACCAAATCTTTTTAGTAGGTTTTATTTATTTATTAGGGTGTCAAATAATTCACCTTGAACTATTTGGAATATTTTTAATATGATCTACTAGTCATTTAAATTGGGTATTTGTCTTTATTCCAATGAAATTAATTATGGGTTTAATTCCATAAATTTTATTTAGTTGATTTCTTTGATCCCATTTAAGTTAATTAAATAACTTTTATTCCACTTGGGTGAATTCCTAATACTATTTTCCCATGATTTAATTAATTATTCTTATTAGGGAAATTTGTCTTAATCCAATATAATAGAATTTGGTTAAGGCCATATTATTTTATTTCAATATTATTTATACATTTATTTCATTTGAACTTGGATTATGTTTATTCCATTTGTTTATGGTCTTGTCCAAGTTTTATTTAGCTCTTATCAAATAGTCCTTATTTATTATTTCTTCCTTTGTCTTTTAAAAACCATATCTTTTTATTTAAAGGTCCAAACTTGGTGATTCAAACTTTCAAAATTTTATTTAATATTTGTTTACCCTTTTAAATCTCTTTAGGATTATTTACTCACCATTTGGTATGGATTTTAGATTGGAGCTTTATTAGCTTTGGAAATTCAATTACCCGATCTTACTAAATTTATAAGATTTTATTTATGGCTCCAAATTAAGTGAAACCAATTTCTACAGTTTTATAATATTTCTATTTGTCATTCTTGATCATTTATAAATGTTTGTTGACAAATTTTTATATGGATCAAAACCATGGTCTTAGAGATATCTTGGAAATGATTTTATTCCATTAGGGTTTTAGGGTTTTGGTTTATTTTCCAAGTGTTTAGATTTCAGGATGCATTTATGAAGAATGCGTTCCATTTGATTTGAATTTAGTTGGATTCAAACATTACTCAAGTTTGTTCAAGATGGGATTTTAAGTTTCCATTTAGAAACAAAAAGTTTCTTTTCACCCTAAATTTCAACAATTATTTATTTTGTTTATTTATTTTTCACATTACAAAATTTGGAAAATTTTGGGATGTGACAGTCTACCACCCTTAAAATAAATTTCATCCCGAGATTTGGGAAAGATAGGGGTTACAAGTTGGCTCAAAGAAACTAGGGTAATACCACCCTTAAAAGTTTTCCAACTAGATTACTTCTTGGCTTGCTTAGGATCTTGATGAAACTTCTCTGGGAAAACATCTGCATAGTGCCCTTTGTTTCCACACTTGAAACATGTGACAAGGCTGAGATCCTTCATAGGCTGGCTTGTCTTGTATCTCATCTTTTCTGGACAATTGCTTGCATAATGTCCTTGGTCACCACAATTGTAACATGTGATAAGGTTAAGTTCTTCACGTATCTTCTGTGGACAAGTTGATACATAATGGCCTAGCGCTTTGCAGTTGTTGCACCACACTTGGCTATTATCCTTCTTTTCCTTTGGGATCATTGTTCCTTGTTTGTTTCCTTGGTTCTTCTTCTTTTCTGGACATTCATTGGCATAGTGTCCCATCTCTTTGCAATTGTAACATTGCACTAGGATTTTGTCCTTCTTCTTCTTTTGTTTCTCCAAAGCTAGGAGTTCTTCTAGTTCATGCTCTTCATATCTCACCTCAAAGGTGGGAAAGTCTCCTGGTTTCCTTACTCTTTTTCTTGGATAGTACATATGTCTCTTCTTCTGTCCATCAAGGTGAGTCATATTGCATGGAGGTGCAAGTTGGGATTTTCCTTTGTCTTCATCCTTCTTGGTAGAAGTTGTTCCCTCCTGGGGGTGTACAATCTGTTGATGCACTCCACCTTGTTTCCTTTGTTGAACTATGGAATAGATGGGGCATTGGATACGGACATGATTATTTCCTTCACATAGGAAACAAGTAGCTTGAGATGTGGGGCATTGATTAGTTGGATGTTTCTCTTCACAATTGGGGCATTGATCTTCATGCTCTTTGGAAGTGTGACCCTTGTCTCCACAAACATTGCAAGCTTGGGTTCCTTCTAGAATATCAGCCTTGACATCCTTGTTGTCACAAATTCTTTGGGAAGGGTTGTCTCCCATGTTGATCATTTGATTTGTCACCTTTTGCATCAATTGAGTTCAGGTTTCCAAAAACCTTTGCATGGTTGGGTCTAACTCATTGTTGTTGGCGAAAAACTGAGTTGTCACTTGGTTCAACTGGGTTTGGGTTACTATGAGCTCTCTCATGTGCATCTCTTGGTTGTTGTTGTTGTCACCATTCTTGATGTTGGAGTTTCTTGGAGTAGTCATCTGTTTGGGTTGGATTGGTATTAGAATAGGCAAAATATTTCTAAGGAAATAATTCTAATCACACACAACACAATTCACACAAGCAATGTGCAAGCAATCAAAAACAAACATTCCAATCAAACAACAAAGTTTCAAGCACATTTTTAGGCAACAAAATATTTTTTCTACACCACATAAGTTGGTGGGTTTGATTTAAACTAAATATGGTGGTCCAACTAGATGGTTCACTTGGATCTTTCCATTCTTCTTAGTTGACTCTTCATGAACAAGATCTTTATATCCATGGAGAATTTCTTGTATCTTTGCCACAAAACTTCAAAGGTGATGATGATTCCTTCTAAGTTGTGTTTCCTTAGTCTTCAAGTCTTGAGTAATATTTCTTGTCTCATTTGTAGTCCTTAGTGATATCCAAGTTGAAGTCCATGTTGAGACTAAGGTTGAAATCACTTGAGTTGGTGAAGTCCTTTGCTCATGTTGAAGTCTTTATCCATTAAGTTGAAATAGAAGAGATGTAGAGTCAAAACCAAAAGGTTGAGGAAAGAGTTTACAAGATTGTTTTTAAATAAGTTTTGGAAAAAATACAACTCCTATTTTTCTAAGGGGTTTTGTCCAATCCTAGGGTTACAATCCTACAGGCAACACAGTGCTCTGATACCATCTGTAGAGGTCCCATCCTTTAATAAGCTAGAGATCCCTGTGTTTACAATGCTAGTCCCTGGATCAATAGCTAGCATCCACAATTAAGATGTAATATCAAGAAACAAAGGTCATATTACAACTTTACAACCAGGAATAAAATAATTCATTACATCTTACATAGCTCATTTGGCTATCAAATTACAATGCAGCAGAAATAATTATAGCATGGGGTCCTTCATCTTCAAATTGCCACAGGCAATCATGTTGGTTGTAGACTTGTAATCCTAATCAACACACTTCACTAACATCAAACAAACCTGCAACATAATAAGTTACAGCCACAAGGGTCAATACATTTGAATTGCATTGGCAAGTGATACTATGGTAGTATAGTGGAGTCTATCATCTATATGCATATGGCTAAGTGGAGCTTAGGCTTGCTTTGCTCAAAATAGATTTTCCTTATCATTTGAAAACACTAAGTTTTTTTCTTGTCAAAAACACCCAAGGAACCACCAATAGAAATTGGTGAACCTTCAACCCTTGTTCAACCATAAGTTTTTAACTTATAAATTGGGATGAGGAGATTCTTGATAGCTTCCATGTCTTGATGCTCAAATTTTCCTTTGCCAGGGACATGGATAAGTACTTAGATTTTTCACTCTGCAAAGGTGGTGCACTTTCCCAACAAGACTTGGTTTCACCAAGACAAGATCTTTCAGAAGCCTTCCCGTAGACCAAAATGAACGCGCTCCAAAACTATCATTCCCCTACCACCAACTGTCCATTTGGCTAAGTTATTGCAACCTATATGATCCAGGCAAAGCCCAAAATACCAAGTGGCTGCACTTGAAGCTTCTCAACATTTGACATCTCAAATCTCTTTGTTCCTGGGTGGCATTCCACAAGTGAGATACACAAGGTAAACCATAGAAATGGGCCTTGTGTAACCACTCAAAACAAACCATTCTTTCCATTCCACCCAGATGTTTCATTCACTTAGTTGTTTTATTAAACAAAACACAAGTCCTTGACTTAGAAATATTCCATAGCATGAATACAATCCACCCTTGTTTTCTACTAGCTAAGATAAGCATGATAGTAGTAGGAGTCTTAACTTAGGAAAATTCTACTAAGGTTTCATCTACTAGGATTTCCCATGACATAATTTATACTTAGCAAAAATTCCATACAAGTCCTACTTAGAAATATCACTAATGCATAGTGAAAATAATGGGACAAAGTATGAAGCATCACTTGCCTTTTTGGTAGAGATTATAAGTTCACTCCATGACCTTGCAATATTCACACTCTTCAAATTCCACTACAATTCAACCAAGCAAGCAATATTCAATCTACCATTCAAGCAAACATCACATAAAATAATAGAAACAAAGAAATGCATGCAAACATGCCAAAGGTTGTTTTAGTTGAAAAATTGGTTTATAATAGGTTATAAACATTTTAAAACACCTATTGGTCATTTACAAAAGTGGCAAGGTCATTTGTAAATGTGGTAAAATCATTTGATATTAAGTTAGTGAAAATGGCCATTTTAAGTCATTTTTATTTTGCTAGAAATGGTTCAAACCAAAGTAACATTTTCTAGTGTTTGACAAATACATTTTTAAACACAAATGTTGGTGTTTTATGGTCAAGTGTTTAATATTAAAACCAATTGCAAAAGGTTTCACCTATAAACCATTTTTACACTAAATCAATATTTTATGTTGTTGAAAATGCCTTTAGCAAAGTAATAATTTATAGGGTTCATCAAAATACATTTTTAAATTCTAAAACTTGGTGTTTAGGGTCAGAGAGTTTAAATCAAAACATTTCCCAAAGGGTTTCTTCCAAAAGAATTTTTAACATATGAACCACATTTTTATTTGACTAGAAATGTTCTAAATCAAAGATTTATTCTTTTTCCTCACAAAATATGTTTTTGAATCCACAAGTTGGTTTATATGGTCAGTAGGTTCAAAACAATCCATTTGCCAAAGATTTTATCACAAAAATAATTTTAGAATGAATTTTATATTCAAATTATGCCTACACAAGTTTCTGCAAAAACAACCATTTTACTAGACGCAATTTATTAAACAAAGTGCATGGTTAGATAGTACTTGTTCTGATGATTCTGTTGATATAAAACTTGCAAAATTTGGACGTGTGGATCAAAAGTTACGAATTTTACAAACTTGAACATCCAATAGATCATTTCTGGTTTTTATAAAACAGACTGGACCACATGGCGTGATTTAACTGGCCAATAACGGTTCACACGGATCGACTAACATGGAGCGTTAGATCTAATGTGCATCGCACGGCTCTGATCAAAACATACCTCTTCGACTAAGCTTCTATCGTATCCCTTAGATCAAAATCGAACGGTGTAGAGTATGCTAACCCTAGATGGGCGGCGCTGGTGGCGGCTGTGCAGCGACGGTGTTCCGGCTAATACAGGAAGCAAGGGAGAGGGAGGAGTAGCTCACAGTGACCACAGGGGTGTGGAGAAGCTCAAGGTGGTCTTCGGATAGTAGGGGGTGCACGAGGATAGTGACAATTTCTCGCCAGAGTTCGTTCTGGCAATGGGCGTGCTCTGGTGCTGTCGAAGACGAACCTACAGGGTGTGCTAGGACGCGAAACAGGTGGCATTAGATGCGCGAAAGAACGTAGAGTGTAGTGGTATCCTCTAGAGAAAGGGGGGAAGGACGGGGCTTACTGGAAGGGTCGCCGGAGTTGATGTAGTCGATGGTGGCGCTCTGTCGAAGACGTGGACGAGCCTCTAGGGCAAGCGCGGCCGAGCAGATGATACGGGCAGGTGCGTAAGGTTCTGGTTAGCAAGATAGGGTGAAGCAGGGATGGTGGGGTGGGTCGTGTTCGCCGGAATCGTCCGGGGAAGGTCGTCGGGGCAGTAGGGTTCACGCGAGGAATCAAGGTAGCCTGGTGGCTCCGGTGAAACAAGGACTGATGGTAAAGATGGAGTGGGCGATGGCGTTTAAGATGGCGCAGATGTTGGCGAGAATTGATCAGCCATTAATCGAGAATTTACGCGGAGGATTCATCGGCAGAAACGGCTGAGGAAGGGCGTGGTCGCCACAGCGGGTAGGAGAGAAGACTGGCAGGTGGGGCAATGTCGTCAACGAGTGAGAGAGAGGGGAGGTGGGGTCCAGTCGTCATAGGGTCTGCGGTTTTGCTGTTGAGTAGGAAAACAATTTTGGGGGGAAGGGGGGACAGGGCTCGCTGGCTTAGATGGGCTGGGTTAGTGGGCTTTCTTTGTTCATTTTTTTTGTTCTGCTTCTCTTTTTCTTTTTCCATTTCTATTATTCTGTTTTGATTTTGTTTAATCATTTCAAACAACCATTTGAATTCAAACTTCAACCAAACTTTGTGTAGATTTTAATACTGTTATTTAACACATTCTAAAGTCAAATTTAGAACAATATTTTTATTCTTTTTGGGTATTTAAAATAGGCCCTTGTATTAATTCAAATAAGATTTATTATTGTTTTCAAACTTCATTTGAAATCTAAATTTTACCAAATCTTTTCAGTAGGTTTTATTTATTTATTCGGGTGTCAAATAATTCACCTTGAATTATTTGGAATATTTTTAATATGAACTATTAGTTATTTAAATTGGGTATTTGTCTTTATTCCAATGAAATTAATTATGGGTTTAATTCCATAAATTTTATTTAGTTGATTTCTTTGATCCCATTTAAGTTAATTAAATAAATTTTATTCCACTTGGGTGAATTCCTAATACTATTTTCCCATGATTTAATTAATTATTCTTATTAGGGAAAATTGTCTTAATCCAATAGAATAGAATTTGGTTAAGGCCATATTATTTTATTTCAATATTATTTATCCATTTATTTCATTTGAACTTGGATTATGTTTATTCCATTTGTTAATGGTCTTGGCCAAGTTTTTTTAGCTCTTCTCAAAAAGTCCTTATTTATTATTTCTTCATTTGTCTTTTAGAAACCATATCTTTTTATTTAAAGGTCCAAACTTGGTGATTCCAACTTTCAAAATTTTATTTAATTTTATTTATGGCTCCAAATTAAGTGAAACCGATTTCTATGGTTTTATAATATTTATATTTATCATTCTTGATCATTTATAAATGCTTGTTGACAAATTTTTATATGGATCAAAACCATGGTCTTAGAGATATCATGGAAATGATTTTATTCCATTAGAATTTTAGGGTTTTGGTTTATTTTCCAAGTGTTTAGATTTCAGGATGCATTTATGAAGAATGCATTCCACTTGATTTGAATTTAGTTGGATTCAAACATTACTCAAGTTTGTTCAAGATGAGATTTTAAGTTTCCATTTAGAAACAAAAAGTTTCTTTTCACCCTAAATTTCAACAATTATTTATTTTGTTTATTTATTTTTCACATTAGAAAATTTGGAAAATTTTGGGATGTGACAGTGGCTAGGTTGGCCTGACGTTCGGCTCTTTCAGCTTCGCAGTCCAAAACCAACATTTAGAAGATTTGCAGCATTGGGTCCGAGGATGAACTACTTCCTCCGCGAGGTATCTGAAGATTGAGATAGATCATGAGACAAGAGGGAAATTTCTAAGGTTCAGGGTTTTTGTTTTTGAAAAGTTTTAAAACTTTGAGTTTGACTCAGGTTTTGCTAACTAGCAACTTGCTTTCATTCATTCATTCATAGCACACAATACAAACACACACCACAATGAGGAAACACATGGTTTTAAGAACCATTCTGTGAAACTACGATACAATGGGACCAGATACAACTCACCAACGCTAGTTCTCAAGTGCTACTACTCATCAGAATCGGTGGCTTCATCATCATCATCAATGAAGGCGGAGTCATCATCATCAGTGTGGAAGTCCATGGCTTGATCCTCCAGGAAGTCATCATCATGACTGAGGTAGTAGTAGGGGTCTCCACGAATATCTTCCCCTGCATTCTCTCTCTCCTCAAGCTGCATGTCCCGCTCATGGATGGTCTCCTCCAAGTCTCTCACGTTGTGACGAAGGCGAGCAATAATGCGATCCTTCTTCTCACGAAGACGGCGAAAGGTCTTGCGTTCTTGACTGCGATGGCATAGTTGTGGTTGGCGTAGGAGCGGGCATTGTCCAACTCCTTCTGCCTATCATACAGCATAAAGCTGAGATGATCCACCTGATGCTTCAGCTCGGGGTGGTATGGCACCTCCAATGGCTGTCCCATAGCATCATGCCTTGCGTAGAACTCAAAGCGGGTACCCTTGATCTGATTGATGCTTTGCCCACACAGACGGGCAAGAGCTTCCTACATGGCCCTGGCATGTCCGTCCGGCCAGTTGTTCTCTCTTAAAGTGAACTAGATTCCCTATGAGGTGGGGGGCTTCAATCTTCCCTCTGAGACTTGCAACAATCATCCACTTCAATTCTCCTCCTTGTTGATCGTTGAGCTGGGCTCCGAACAACTCGGGGTGTGGGCGCTCCAGAAGTTCTGAGAGTTGGTCCAAATCACGCTGAAAGATGAGCTCTCCTCCATTGCCCAACTGATAGAACTTTCTATACTTCACGTCCATCTATAAGAATGTAGGACGAGTAAGTTAGTAGAGTGATCAAGTGTGTCAATTTTTATGTACGATTTTGCAAGAATTTTTTTGAGGAACATGAATTTTCTTGAAAGACTCTAAGTGATAAGAATGAGAATAGGTTTTCATAAATGCTCACTTCTTTTGTTTTGAAACTAAATTTTTGATTCAAGCGTCCATTCTAACTAGGGTCTCCTATGGTCAGGATGGCTCTGATACCAACTTGTCAACACCCGGTTTTTTAATCCCAGATGCCGGTTATGCCATACATCGCAATCCCAGGATTGTCATTTTTGCGAGACATAACAGATTGGTACCATAGTTCATCATACATTACATACCATAATAAAGGTCGACAAATAAAGGATCTCATGATCCAGTCTTAATACAATAAATGCAGCGGAATAATATAATAATGGTAGCGTGGGCGAAGCTCCATATTCAGGGTCACAGGCAATGCTGATGATGGGAGATGATCCTAGTTGTAATAGACTTCCTATTGCCCATCATTCTGGTAGTCCTCCTCATAGTGTGTCCATAGGAATAGCCAGGGACAAAGCCATGAGTACTCTTTAAGTACTTGCAAACTATCACTAACAAATAAGTGGTTTGAATAGGAATACTAAACTCTAGGTTGTTTTGCAAAAAGCCAGATTTATATCTAATTGATTTTCAGAAGTAAAGAAAACTAGTTTAATGTCTTTCAACACCTAAGTGGGAACTTAGTTTTCATGTTCACAACCCTGTTGTGGTCAAGTTAAAGTCATGATTCATTTCACACGTCATTTTGAAAATGTCTGATGACGGAATAGTAAGGCCACTCCAACAGTCCATAACCGCAGACGTGGCTATTCGAATAGTTTGACACACTACAGAGGTGGTACACTTTCACCACAATATTTGATACATCCGTCAGGAATAATCCTGAATCACCATACTCAGTATGCGGATAATCAATCCTAACCTTTCAAATACACACCCTAGTATAGGCACCTCCCCTATGAGTTTGGCCTCCCAACCATGACCATCTGTCATCTTGGGAACTACATAGGTTGACAATCATCACGAGGTAGCCTCATCTCAAACCTCGGCTGCAAGGGAACCCATACTAAGATATATAAACTTCCAGCCAAGCCCTACCAAAATTCAGGTATTGTGGTTGTATGGTAAAATTGGAATGGTGTCGCATCCGAACACAACCATGAGCTTTATAAAGGGATAAGGCTCATGCCTCAACATTTTCATCATCAAATCATCTTGTTTTCAAAACACATGTCAAAACATTTCAGTAGAATAACTCATCATTCTAAGGTTTTCATAACCATTTTTACCAAGTATTCCCATCTAGAGTGATCATGTTTTATGCTTAGCACTAGCCACTAGAGTTGGGGGTAATCACTAATGGGGGGTGATAATCGAGTGTGACTTATCTAAGTCTAATCTCATGTCTTAGGATGACATCTAATTCTATCTAACTTAGGCCAAGTTTTATGCTCTTTATGCTACTTATAATATCTTTCCTTAACATCACAAACACTAAATAGAAGTAAATAAAGAATTTTGATAAATAAATAAAAAGAATAAATCTTGCAAATAAAACTCGGATTTGGTATAATAAAGTGGCATAACCAAAGCATGCCTAATGCATTGTATAAGTTATCTAGCTTGCAAGGTTGCAAGTGTTAGCTTGCTAGGATGTCTTGCATGGTTAAGAAACTTGCAAGTGGTAGCTTGCTAAGTTAACTTGTATTGTGAGGCCTGCCTTTATTTGTGAAGTGGTTGAAGTTCTCCTCTGCTTCTTCTTCGTAGTAGTTTCCTTCCTCTTCGTATCCTTTGTTGGTACTAGCGTCTATAAATAAATACGAGGTACACAATCACCAAACAATACTTAACTAGTTCTATTAGGCACACAAAGGTTCACACTAGATGATCTAGCATCATCACAATTATCACAAGAATTAAAGACTTAGTCTTATTTATTTTATTTTAGAAGAGTAATTTCTACTCATTGAAAAACTACTTAAGATTTAATATTCTCCAATTAAAATATGGGATCATGTTGACACAAGTCATCACCACATATTTTAATACTTGGGAATGTGATTTAAAGTGATGTCACCATTTAATAAGGTTTAATAGTATTATTTTAATTATTTAAAGTGACTAGAAATGCCTATGGGGCATTCTTTTATTACTTTTCCATTATTACTGCAAGTAATCCTAGATATTTCTATATATTCAGAAAGGTCTTATCAAATGTGATTTTTGAGAGTTGGAATCAACTCAAAAGCATTTATGGTTGATTTTTGAACATTGTTTGCATGCAGAAAAGTCTCTGCCTTGTTATTTTTACTATAGGTGATATATAAATTCAAATTGGTTGAATCCAACGGGCTTGGATTAATAATTCCAACACCTTTCTAACAAAATTGGTTTCATGCAATTTGGTTTAGTAAAACTTTCTAAATTGATTTTTGAAGTTACTGTCTGAGCTAGGTTTGAAACTAAATTGAAAAATCCAAATTTAAACTACTGGGTTGCGCGGGAGAGATAGATGGGCCGTCCCACTACGCACAGCGTGCGCGGGCTGGTTTAAGTGGTGTCCCCACTCGTCAGTGAGACAGGAGATGCCGAAGGGGTATGTGATGATTACGACCATAGGATTAGATCCAAGATCAATGGCTCACGGCCATCGTCCTCATCTGAATAGGACACGACGGGGACAGACCCAATCACGGCCAGTGAGGGTCTATGGATGCTCACTGGGGCTTAGGCGAGGGTCGATGACGGGGGAGAATGAGGTTGTCAACAATAGCGGTTCTCCTAGTACTAGCGGCGTCTCCTAGGGTTGCCTGAATTGACGGTCCCCTTCTCCTCCTGCTACGGCGGTCTCCGGTAAAATTCCGGCGACCTGGTGCTCTCCTTGCTCTAGGAAAGGGTGTGGGTGGTTCTGAGAGAGAGGGGACTGATATGGTGTGGAGAAATGGTGCGGGGGAGGCCTCCTTTTATAGGTGAGCAAGAGAGGCCGAGCGACATGGGCGGAGCTCGTCAGGGTCGGTGTTACAGCGAGCTACTGGCATGGAGCGGGGGCTAGGACGGTGCGTAGTTCCCTGGATATGCTCAAGGAGATAATGGCGTGGCAAGCGGTGGTCGAGAACGGTCGGAACGCGTTGGTGCTCCGAGCGGCACCGATGGCATTTTTGACGACACATAGGTGCTCCTGGTCGCGCAGCGGCAAACGAGCATGTCTGGTGGTCTCCTGGGTCGGTGGTGATCGTGTAGACGGGCGGCAAGATCGAGGCGTGGCGTGTGCGAGTGTGTTGGGCACGGCGCTCTGGCGTGCTCTCGGCATGACAGGGACGAACTGGGCGCGACGCGTTCTCTATGGTACACGACCTGGTAGTGCTCGAGGGCTGGACTGGGGGTGGCGGTTGATGGTGGCTGTGACACCCCCGAGATCAGGGCAAAACAAATCCCAGACCTCCATTTGAAATAAGCTTAACCTTGAGCTCGAGAATATCTAGTGAAGAATCGGTAACACGGCAGTGACACTACGACACAAAAATTTATTACAGCAAGCTCATAACTGAGCAGAGAACCAAATTATTACAAGCAAAGGTCACTGACCACAAACATCAAACAACGGAAGAAAATTATGCTATTAAGTATAGCAAACTTAAAAAATGGCCTAAGAGGCCTAAAGCATAACAATGACGTCCCAGCCCATAGATTCCAGGCTGCCGGCCGGGAACCCCAAGCTACTCGTCGATGTCGATGTAGTACGGAACTCATCTTCAGGTGAATACTTACTCTGCCAAAAGTATCAACAAAGCAAGGGTGAGTACAGGGTGTACTCCACAAGACTTATGGCTGGTGGAGTTGTTTTGCATAAAGCCATCTTTATTTATAAAACAAGAGAGAGAGAAGAAGCTCGTCTAATCAGATTATTTTAAAAGGGGATAAGAGAGTGAAGTCTCTGAAACATTGATCATCATTTTTTGATATCCACCGAATCATCATCATCTGAACTAGGATCACCCCCTCGTACCCATGAGGAAGCATCCTTAAGCACACGTGGATCTACCAAGTTTTACGATTAGGTTATATTTCTCTATGATCTTAGAATCTGGTCACCAAGCGTTCATAACTGTGAACACGGCTTTTCGAAAAGATTTAACCCTATAGGGGTGTACAACTTTACCCACACGTACTAACATTCTCTTAATGCCACTAGTAATAGCCCTCTTCCTTGGAAGGCCGACAGAGGGTGGTTAGACACGACCTTTACCTTGCTTTCGCCGAGACCATGAGTCACGCAATAAGTATGATTCCGCCGTAACGGTTCAAATCCCGAAGCCGGTACTTAAATATGTGAGGTGACGTTGGTTTACCAGGGGCGCCATCAACCCCAAGAAATCGCGGCCACGCTTCCCTACCTGTTTGAATGCACCTCGTTCACCTCCTCTTTCGAAAACATTTTCAATGCGTATGTCGAATGGAATGCCCGAACTATGTGACTCATGGAATCTACTAGGCAAGTTAGTTGCTTGTGAGGTTTTCCTGGCCCCGTGTGGTTGTACGCTCATCTTGGTTCCAAAGACAAGAACTCAGGTCCTAGTGGTGGCGAGCATGGGACTAGAAAAACCACATCCCATCGTGGCCTCCCATACAAGCCTTAGCACGTTTAACTCATATCACATCTGATCTCATCTCATCATGTTCTCCTATCATACTAGATTCTCTGCATCTGATTCATCATCTGGATGGACCAGAACTGACAGCTATGCATGGCTAAGCAGACACATATAATATCTCTAGCAGTGCACACAGGCCAGACCTAGTTATGCTAGGAGTAGTGGATCAGGTAATATAAGCTCAAAGGGAGTAATGCAATAGATAGGATACTCTATCTATCGACAAAAGACCACAGTAGAGTCGTATGCATCATGGCAGAATTGAAAAGCTTTCGAAATCATAGGATTATATCATGGTGGGGCTATGCTTGCCTTTCCCAGTTGATAATCAGTAAACAGATCTTCAGAAGCCTTGTACTTTACTTGGTTACAGTTGGTCAAGTATTGTTCTTCGATCTTTGATCTTCGACGGTGTTGGCCTCGGGAGTCGATCTCGATCTCGATATCGTATTCTATCATGAAGAACCAAACATCAGAAAGAAAGGGAAACAATCAACACATGGCATCGATGCAATGCTCAAGCAAGTATGATATGACAAGTTGAATTGTATTGAAAACACACTAAACAACACAGAGTATCTCATGGTCAACTCATGAATGGGGTGTTTAGGAACAATTCTGAGATGACGAACATGAAACACATCAAGGTAATGGAGGAAACAAGGGAGAAGGTTTCAAGTTGTTAGATAGATGCTCTTCATAAAGATTGAGACCATGGAACTTACAGGAGGTTTTGAAACTTCTGAGGAATAAAGCTTCCAACGGAAAGAACATGACCACAGACTTCGATAGGGAACCTCTACTAAATGACTTAAATAGAATTTCAGAATGCAGAGATAGGGATCAACAAAACCAAGCTGTTGAACTTCTTTTGACACAGAAGGGTCATTTTTTTTATTCAACAGAAGGCCAAGATGGAAAGGTGTTTTGTGGAGACGACTCACAAGAGTCGCAAGGAACATGTAGCAAGAGGAACTTCTGATTACCAAAATCATAGTCACTCTTAAAACATGGTTGAGAGAACAAAGGAAACTCTTTATTCATCTAGATTTATCAAAATCTTTTCCAAAATTATGATATCACTTTACACCACTAAGATGAATAGTTTAGAAGATTCCTGATAACACGAGAAGATAGAAACTTCGTTCTCAGACTTCAATTACTTGGCACAACAAGATTCTTGCCAACATAAAGGGTTTGGAGGATCGACCGAGAGACATTTAGCAACACTACTTTAAATGTTCTCCTCGATGTTTAGGAAAACAAACATCAAGTAAAGGTCGAACTTCGGTACAAAAGAAACCATAAGCACAACTCCTATAATGAATTATAGAAGAAGCCTCATGAAGAGTGGTTGTTAGTGCTAAATCAAGAGAATATGACAAGAGATCTTTACGACTAAATGTGTCAATCATTACATCATTCTTGCCAGATTTACAAAGAGACCCATGTCAAAACCTTGAGGAGCACCAACCATCATTGCTGCTTGAAATTCAGCTTTGGTTAAGTGAAATGATACTTCAGACTCAGCATGTCCGAATAGAAAGTTTGCAACATTTACCGCAAAGGTAAAGTTACTAGATTCTCAAGATATGGACTACAGTGTAAAGCTCCAAAGAATGAGCTAGATTGCTAGACCCATGTATTTAGCATCTTGTCGAAAGACAATTGCATACACATAAGGTACTAACAATAAACACACATGTGTCCTTAAGGAACAGAGTTAACTCTACTCGAATCCACGGCGACATCTTTCAACGTTTGCACATGAACTAGAGAAGTTTACTTCTAACATCCAGAACACGTACTTCTGAATGACTTGAAGACGGTTCTTGAAAGTTTCCAACATTAATACCAATTGTTCCATAAGAATCCAATCTAACATGGAGAAGATAAGAATATTGTTGATGGGCTCAACAACAAACTTATCAAGACACTCTTAGAAGGTAAACTCGTATGTTGTATGAACAAGGCAAGAATATTGGTCAGATCAAAGGACATGAAGATGTATCCCAGTGAAACATCACAAGAAGAAACATTATCAATATAGTCCTTGGAATTGAGTTTGATATGATGATGAACCAAATCAAATCAAAGATTGGGGAAGATAAACAATCCTCGAAGGAAATAATATCTTGCTTCAACACGAACAAAACTAGACATCCCTTTTATAAAGAACGTAGTCGGATATAACTTGTGTCCTACAACTCTCCAAGTTGTTGCTTAAGCTCAACCAACTAGTTCAGGGGTATCTAGTACAGATCCTTGGAGAAAGGAGTAGTTCAGAGAACTTGCTTGCTCAAGAACTTAATAACTCAGTCACGTGGCAACATGGCGATACTTCTAATAGACATCTAGAATATCACGAACCACCGATATGTCACTTAGTTCAATAGGAAACTTGCTTTGTAAGGCAAAGAGACATAGTCTTACAGTTTCGGCACAAGCCTATCTCTATGACCGAAGAGGGTGCACCAGAATAGCAGACTTGGTAGCATAGTCAAGCTTCGCTTAGTGATAGGGTTAACCAATCATGCTAAGTATGACTCAAATGTCCTTTGAGTTCAAAACAATGAAAATTGTTTAAGAATCTCAGATAGCCACATTATTACGCACACGCATCAGTCATGAGCACAAAAGCTCGAGGAAGGGTGGGTAAATATGTGTAAGGGCATCACTTGATTAAGGGGTCATGAAACTCGGCACAACCTCTTAGAATTAATGCCTCTTGATCTGCGGATTACAACACTTTGACCTGGTCCTAGATATGACGAGGTACTGGAGTTTGTTTCTCCTGACATTCCGAAATGGTTTGTCTTGACGGACCACAAGAGTATCTTGCTTCGGAAGACACCGATGCACATTTACTACTTGGCTACCAACTGGTAGACAAAGGTCGGAAAACAACAAGGAGAAAAGAACATGCTCAGGGTAGAATCCCGAGATGTGGATGCATAGATTAACAATCTTCCTAAAACCAATGCAGAGAAGGGATAAGATGCGGCAGAGTCACGAGTATAGATGCGAGACTCTCAAGGAGTATTCTTATCGTGATCTATTTGGTTCCATTAAAGAACATCTGCCATAGCAGGTGGTAGGGGAAGTCCTTAATTGTCACAACTCAATCGTGACAAAGACGACAAGCTTGAAGGCTAGAATGGTAGTACCAGCCATAGTGAGGTAAGGTGTGAACATTGACAACAGGGGTCAAAGGAGTGGATCTTGGTTTAAAGGTCAGCTTCATGTACAAGATTCACAACACCGGAATCTAGTACAATCAGGGATCTTAGCTTCCAGTCCAAGGGTTAAAACCCAAAGAAAGGACTAACTACTACTTGAGTGACATAGCGTAAACTGCAAGATAGTGTTCACGAGGTAACTTCCAAGAGAAGAAATGACTTCTGAAGTACCCAAACAAATGGAAAAGGTGGCACACGAGGCAAAAGGAAACCTCGAAGCCTGGAATAGAACATTGCAGATCCAACAATATAATATTGTGGGTCCAAAAGATAGAGAGATCATGATAGTAAGGAATCTCTGAGCTGAACAAGAGCAAAGGGAAACAAGGAATTCACAACACACACAACTATAGAGAACTCAACACTAGGTCAACTGGTTTAGAATCGACATGCCAAGGAGGCACCTAAGTTTTGAAAGACTAGAAGAGATATCAAAACTTTTCCAAAAATCAACATCAGATAAGATGACCCAGAGTTAGAGCGAAACTGGATAAGGAGTAAAAGAAGCATACTAGAGTTTTCGCAAATACTTTTCAGCTTTTAAAATAGTTTTCATAAACACTAGACTCAACATCGACCAATAGCAAGGTTTTCCTATGGTCGGTACTGCTCTAATACCAAGAGATGTGACACCCCCGAGATCAGGGCTAAACAAATCCCAGACCTCCGTCTGAAATAAGCTTAACCTTGAGCTCGAGAATATCTAGTGAAGAATCGGTAACATGGCAGTGACCCTACGACACAAAAATTTATTACAGCAAGGTCATAACTGAGCAGAGAACCAAATTATTATAAGCAGAGGTCACTGAACACAAACATCAAACAACGGAAGGCAAATTATGCTATTAAGTATAACAAACTTAATAATGACGTACCAGCCCATAGATTCTAGGCTGCCGGCCAGGAACCCCAAGCTACTCGTCGATGTCGATGTAGTACGGAACTCGTCTTCAGGTGAACACTTACTCTGCCAAAAGTATCAACAAAGCAAGGGTGAGTACAGGGTGTACTACGCAAGACTTATGGCTGGTGGAGTTGTTTTGCATAAAGCCATCTTTGTTTATAAAACAAGAGAGAGAGAGAGAGAATAAGCTCGTCTAATCAAAGTATTTTAAAAGGGGATAAGAGAGCGAAGTCTTCGAAACACTGATCATCATTTTTTGATATCCACCGAATCATCATCATCTGAACTAGGATCACCCCCTCGTACCCATGAGGAAGCATCCTTAAGAACACATGGATCTACCAAGTTTTACGATTAGGTTATAGTTCTCTATGATCTTAGAATCTGGTCACCAAGCGTTCTTAACCGTGAACACGGCTTTTCGAAAAGATTTAACCCTGTAGGGGTGTACAACTTTACCCACACGTACTAACCTTCTCTTAATGCCACTAGTAATAGCCCTCTTCCTTGGAAGGCCGGCAGAGGGTGGTTAGACACCACCTTTACCTTGCTTTTGCCGAGACCATGAGTCACACAATAAGTATGATTCCGCCGTAATGGGTCAAATCCCGAAGCCGGTACTTAAATATGTGAGGCGAGGTTGGTTTACCAGGGGCGCCATCAACCCCAAGCAACCGCGGCCACGCTTCCCTACCAGTATGAATGCACCTCCTTCAACTCCTCTTTCGAAAACATTTTCAATGCGTATGTCGAATAGAACGCCCAAACTATGTGACTCATGGAATATACTAGGCAAGTTAGTTGCTCGTGAGGTTTTCCAGGCCCCGTGTGGTTGTACGCTCGTCTCGGTTCCAAAGGCAAGAACTCAGGTCCTAGTGGTGGCTAGCATGGGACTAGAAAAAACATATCCCGCCGTGGCCTCCCATACAAGCCTTAGCATGTTTAACTCATATCACATATGATCTCATCTCATCACGTTCTCCTATCATACTAGATTCTCTGCATCTGATTCATCATCTGGATGGACCAGAACTGACAGCTATGCATGGCTAAGCAGACACATATAATATCTCTAGCAGTGCACACAAGCCAGACCTAGTTATGCTAGGAGCAGTGGATCAGGTAATATAAGCTCAAAGGGAGTAATGCAATAGATAGGATACTCTATCTATCGACAAAAGACCATAGTAGAGTCATATGCATCATGGCAGAATTGAAATGCTTTCGAAATCATAGGATTATATCATGGTGGGGCTATGCTTGCCTTTGCCAGTTGATAATCAGTAAACAGATCTTCAGAAGCCTTTTACTTGACTTGGTTACAGTTGGTCAAGTATTGTTCTTCGATCTTTGATCTTCGACGGTGTTGACCTCGGGCTTTGATCTTGATCTCGATATCGTATTCTATCACGAAGAACCAAACACCGGAAAGAAAGGGAAACAATCAACACATGGCATCGATGCAATGCTCAAGCAAGTATGATATGACAAGTTGAATTGTATTGAAAAGTAACCCTAAGGCATGCTCAAACATTTAATCGGGGTTCCGAGGGGTGAAAACCCTAACTCGGGGAAACTCCGGATATATATGAGAGGGTTTGCTAAGTTCTTCTAATTAAACTTGTCATTTAAGTTGTTGAACAATGCATGATTATAACTTAGTTAGATAGGTTTCATTTTTCTGAACAATTTGATATATTATTTGTATTTTTGTGACTTATAAATTAAAAGTTATTGAATTTACAATATTCAAACAATTTCTGAAATTCTTCAAATTTTTCTTAATTTAAATAAATCTAGAAATCCTTTTTACACCGCATGATGGGCTAGCCACAGACATAGACAGGTGGGCCTCTGGCCACCTCAGCCTCCACGCAGGCAAAGTGGGATAGGCGGGCCGGTTGGGGTGTTTCTCACCAAGGCAGTAGCTAGTCGCTGCGGCTGCCAGGTGGGGCCTAGGCCACGTTGGCAATCCACGCAGGCGCCATGCGGGCCTCGCCGGAGAAAGGCCAGACGGCGATTGTAGGCGGCGGAGGGGAGCAAGCGGGGCTGTGAGAGGAGGTGCATTTGAATCAGCGAGTCGAGGAGAGCCTAAACCTGGCGGCACTGCTGCGGGGTGGTCACCGGAGCGGCCTAAACGACCACCAAACGCGGCGGCCGACGGTGGCGCTCGGCAATAGATCAAGCTAGAGGAAGAGGAGTGATGAGAGGTGGTGCTGGAGCACCGCGTGCTCACCCTGAGCGCGTGAGGATGGTCGGAGAGGGCGCGTGATTTCGAGATGGCGCGGATCGACACCGACGAGCTTCATCGGGGACAAGGAAGATGACACCAGCGGCGGTGATTAGGAGCGTGAGGCCTCGATTCCTTCGGCTAGGTGACCAATTCCACCATGGTGGAGCTACTAGACACCTCTACGAGGCACGGGGAGGCCGGGAACGGCGGGGGCGACATCGAGCTTCGTCGGCTAGGGTTCGGGTTTGAAGAACCAGGGAGAGGGAGATTGCTAGGAGGGGGAAGTGAGGGGATAGGGTTAACCGCGACGGCGCAATGGTTCTTGTAGGCGTCAGGGGCGGCGGCGGGCATCTTGGCACCGGGCGGGCATCACGACGCCGGTGAGCGGTGGTTGCTGTGCCAGGCAGCTGCTTGGTTGCACGAGGAAGACGACAGGGGCGAACCAGTATGCAGGCTAGGCATTCTTGGCTCTTAAGGCTGTACCGTCAAGTAAAGCAGGAAGATAAGAGTGGAGGTGGGCCGGTCTGGGCTGCGGCCTTTAGCTAGTCTGACTTGTTTTTATTTTGCAGAATATTTTTCATTTTTCTGTAATCTGTTTGTCCTTTGTATTTTGAATTCAAATACTGTTTTGAGTAATTTGAAATTACCAGAGATTTTATGAAATATATAAAATTACTGCAGGGCCCTTTTAGTCCATTTGGGCTCCAATGTTTTGGTAGTTTTCAAAATTCAAAACATTTGAACAAGTTTCGAAGAGGAAGGGAAAAATAGGGTTTTAGGATTTTGTTTATTCTTCTTTAATGCAAAGTTTAAAGAGACGATGCTCATGCAATGCACAATCAACCCTAAATAATGAAAGTTGATTAACAATGCATGATTATAGCTTAGATAGCTATGTTTCATTTTTCTAAACAATTTGATATATTATTTGTATTTTTCTCACTTATAAATTAAAAGTTATTGAATTTACAATATTCAAACAATTTCTAAAATTATTTAACTTTTTCTTAATTTGAATAAGTATGGAATTACTTTTTACACCGAGGGTTGGCTAGCCTCCGTGGGTGACATGTGGGCCAGAGGCCACATAGGCAAGCCACGCAGGCAAGTGGGATAGGGGGGCGGTGTGGTTAATTGTCACCACGGCAGGGGCTACACACTGCCACTGATAGGTGGGCCCAAACCATCTCAACACCACGTGAACGCCACACGGGCGCCACGTCGGCTCGCCGGGGAAGCACGCACTAGCGACGGTGGGGACGGTGTTAGGGGCGAGCGGGGAAGCACAACTGCCTGCGTTCGAACCAGCGTTTCGCGCTAGACCGAATATGGGCGGTGTCGCTAGAGGAAGGTCGTCGGAGGCGTAGCTTCGACGGTGCCCGACAGCGACGAGCGGTGGCGCGCGGCGTGGGAGTGCTACAGGCCAAGCCAGGAATCACGTAAGGTACAAGGAGACTCGGAATCTCACCATGAATCTAACGGAGGTGACGACAGGGCCGGAGGAGGTCGGTAGCATCGGCTATGTCGACGATGGTGAGCATCGGGCTCGGAGAAAACGGAGGCGATGCGGGCGATTGGAGGCTCCTCGACTCGATTCCGTTGGTAGGGAGGTAGAGGACGAAGAGGCGAAGCTCGTGGCGTGCTCGACGAGGCTCGGGGAGGCATCAACCGACGGCGGCGAACGGCGTCTGGCCGGCTAGGGTTCGGGTCCGCGCGAGAGAGCGACAGAGAGGGCACGGGGAAGAGTGAGAGGGGAAGGAGAAGAGGGCACGATTCAGCGGGGTCTTATCCTCTCCAGAGGCGGCAGTGGGGTTCTTGGCGTGCCCGGCGACGATCGACGGCCGGCGGCGTGCCAGGCAGCTGCTTGTGTCGTCGGAAGGAAGACGAAAGGAGAAAACGACGAAGGGGTATGGTCCGTCTTGGGCCGAGGTTGGCTGCGGGGTGGGCTGCAGCAAAGGTTGCAGGGGAGAGGAATAGATGGGCCGGGCTAGACAGGTTCCTGACTCTGTTTTTTTATTTTCCAAAAGATTTTCTTTTTCTATTTTCAATTTCTATTTTGTATTTTGAATTCAAATACTGTTTTAAACATTCCAAAAATACTAGAAGGTTTACAAAATAGATAGGAAATAATTAGGGTCCCTATTAATCCATTTGGGTGTCCAAACATTTTGGTACTTTTCAAAATTTCCAAAACCATTTGAATTGAGTTCAAAGAGGAAGAAATTAGGGTTTAGAATTTTTGTGATTATTTTCTTGCATGCATTTTACTATATGATGCTCATGAATGCACAATCATAACCCTAATATAAGATTAACAAAAAATGGGGTGTTACAGCTCTATCCCCCTTACGAGAATGTCGACCCGAGACTCCAAAGGTAGGAAAAGAGACAGAGAGAGAAAGAAACAGGGCCACTCTCTAAGGATAATAGGGAATCATTAAACAACACACGGAGTATCTCATGGTCAGCTCATGAATGGAGTGTTCAAAAAAAACTTTGAGATGACGACATGAAACACACCAAGGTAATAGAGGAAACAAGAGGAGAAGGTTTCAAATTGTTAGATAGCCGGTCTTCATAAGGATTTAGACCATGGAACTCAAAAGGGTTTAAGCTTCTGAAGAGGAAGGTTCCAACAGAAACAACATGACCACAGACTTCGATACGAACCTCTACTAAATGGCTTAAGCAGAGATTTCAGGTTGCAGAGATTTGGATCAACAAAACCAAGTTGTTGAACTACTTTTGAAATAGAGGAGTCACTCTTTCATTCAACAGAAGGCCAATATAGAAAGGTGTTTTAGTGGGGAGGACTCACAAGAGTCTCAAAGAACATATAGCAAAAGGAACTTTTGATTACCAAAATCATATCCACTCTTAAAACATGGCTGAGAAAACGAAGGAAACTCTTTATTCATCCAGGTTTATCAAAATCTTTTCCAAAAATCATGATATCACTTTACACCACTTAGATGAATAGGTAAGAAGATTCCTGATGACAAGAGAAGAAAGAAACTTCATTCTCAGACTTCAATTACTTGGCACAACAAGATGCTTGCCAACATAAAGGTTCTGGAGGATTGACCGAGAGACATTTAGAAACAGCACTTTAAATGTTCTCCTTGATGTTCGAGAAGTCAAACATCAAGTAAAGGTCGGACTTCAGGTACAAGGAAACCGTAAGCACAACTCCTATGATTAATTTATAGAAGAAGCCTCATGAAGAGTGGGTGTTATTGCTGAATCAGGAGAATATGCCTAGAGGTCTTTTCGGCTAAGTGTGTCAACCATTACATCATTCTTGCTAGATTTACAAAGAGACCTATGTCAAAACCTTGAGGTACACCAACCATCATTGCTGCTTGAGATTCACCTTTGGTTAAGTGAAATGATACTTCAGACTCAGCACGTCCGAATAGAAAGTTTGCAACATTTACCACGAGGGTAAAGTTACTAGATTCTCAAGACAGGTAATACAATGTCAAGCTCCAGAAGACTGAGCTAGATTGCTATACCCATGTATTTAGCAACTTGTCAAAAGACAGCTGCACACACCTTAGGTACTAACAATAAAACACACATGTGTCCTTAGGGAACGGAGCTAACTCTACTCGAATCCACGGCGACATCCTTCAATGTTTGCACGTGAACTAGAGAGGATTACTTCTAACATCCAGAACTCATACTTCGAAATGACCCGAAGAAGATTCTCAAAAGTTTCCAACATTAATGCCAAATGTTCCATATGAATCAAATCTAACATGGAGGAGATAAGGATGTCATCGATGGGTTCAATAACAAAATTACCAAAACACTCCAAGAATATGGACTCATATGTTGCTTGAACAAGGCAAACATATTGGTCAGACCAAAAGACATGAAGATGTATTCAAGTGAAACATCTCAAGTAGCAACATCATCAAGATAGTCCTTGGAACTGAGTTTGATTTGACGATAACCCAAATCAAATCAAAGGTGGGGAAAAATAATATATCCACAAGGAAATATTATCTTCTTCAACACGAACAAAACTAGACATCCCTTTAAGAAAGAACTGAGTCGGATAGAACTTTTTTCTTATAACTCTCCAAGTTGTTTTTTAAGCTCAACCAACTAGTTCAGGGGTATCCAGTATGGATCCTTGGAGAAAAGAGCAATTCAGAGAACGTACTTGCTCAAGAACTTGACAACACGGTCATGTGGCAACATGGCGATACTTCTAGTAGACATCTAGAGTATCACGAACCACCGATATGTCACTTAGTTCCAGAGGAAACTTTCTTGGTAAGGCAAGAAGACATAGTCTGAGAGCGTCGGCACAAGCCTAACTCTTTGACCGAAGAGAGTGCACCTGGATAACGTACTTGGTAGCATAATCATCCTTTGCTTAGTGGTAGGATTAACCAATCACGCTAAGAATAACACGAATGTCCTTGGAGTTCAAAACAATAACAATTGTTAAGAATCTCAGATGGCCACATTATTACGAACACGCATCACTCACGAGCGCGAAAGCTCGAGGAAGGGTGGATAAAGATGTGTGAAAGCATCACTTTATTAAGGTTCATGAAACTCAACACAACCTCTTAGTATAAAAGGGTGTGATACTTTAAGACAGAACAGATGGAAGACACTTAATGCCTCTTGATATGCAGATTACAACACTTTGACCTGGTCCTAGATATGACGAGGTACTGGAGTTTGTTTCTCCTAGACATTCTGAAATGGTTTGTCTTGACGGACCACAAGAGTACCTTGCATCGGAAGACACCAATGCACATGTACTACTCGGCTACCAACTAGTAGACAAATGTCGGAAAACAACAAGGGGAGAAGGAACATGCTCAGGATAGAATCCCTAGATGTGGATGCATAAGTCAACAATCTCCTGAAAACCAATGCAGAGAAACGGTGAGGTGTGGTAGAGTCACGAGTATAGATGTGAGACTCTCGAGGAGTACTCTTGTCGTGATCTTTTTGGTTCCATTAAAGAGTATCTGCCTTAGCTAGCGGTAGGGAAAGTCCTTTATTGTCACAATTCAATCGCGACAATAACCACAAGCTTGAAGGCTAGAATTGTAGTACCAGCCATCCGGAGGTTATGTGTGAACATTAACAACAGGAGTCAACAAAAGGGATCTTGGATTAAAGGTCAGCTTCAGGTACAAGATTCACAACACCAGAATCCCGTACAATCAGGGATCTTAGGTTCAAGTCCAAGGGTTAAAACCCAAAGAAAGGAGTAACTACTACTTGAGTGACATAGTGTACACTACAAGATAGCAATCAAGAGGTAGCTTCAAAGAGAAGAAACAAGCAAACAACAAGGAGGCACACAAGGTGAAAGGAAACCTCGAAGCCTAGAACGAAACACTGTGGAACCAACAATATAATATTGGGGATCCAAAAGATAGAGAGATCATGATAGAAAGGAATATCCCAGATGAACAAGAGCAAAGGGGAACAAGGAATTGACAACACACACAACTCTAGAGAACTCAACACTAGGGCAACTGGCTTAGAAACGACATGCCAAGAAGGCACCTAAGTTTTGAAAGACTGGAAGAGATATCAAAACTTTTCCAAAATCAACACCAGATAAGATAACCCAGAGTTAGAGCGAAACTGGATAAGAAGAAAAGAAGCATACTAGAGTTTTCGCAAATACTTTTCAGCTTTTAAAATAGTTTTCACAAGCACTAGACTCAACATCGCCCAGTAGCAAGGTTTTCCTATGGTCAGTACTGCTCTGATACCAACAACTATGACACCCCCGGGATCAGGACTAAACAAATCCCAGACCTTCGTCTGAAATAAGCTTAACCTTGAGCTCGATAATATGCAGTGAGGAATCGGTAACACAACTGTGACCCTACGACACAAAATTTATTACAGCAAGCTCATAACTGAGCAGAAAACCAAAATATTACAAGCAGAGGTCACTGACCACAAACATCAAACAACGGAAGGCAAATTATGCTATTAAGTATAGCAAACTTAACGAATGGCCTAAGAGGCCTGAAGCATAACGATGACGTCCCAGCCCATAGATTCCAGTCTGCCGGCCGGGAACCCCAATCTACTCGTCGATGTTGATGTAGTACCAAACTGATCTTCAGGGGAACACTTACTCTGCCAAATGTATCAACAAAGCAAGGGTGAGTACAGGGTGTACTCCGCAAGACTTATGGTTGGTGGAGTTGTTTTGCATAAATCCACTTTTGTTTATAAACAAGAGGGAGAAGAAGCTCGTCTATTCAAAGTATTTTAAAAGGGGATAAGAGAGCGACATCTCCGAAATATTGATCATTATCTTTTGATATCCACCAAATCATCATCATCTCCTGAACTAGGATCACCCCCTCGTACCCATGAGGAAGCATCCTTAAGCACACGTTGATCTGCCAAGTTTTATGATTAGGTTCAAGTTCTCTATGATCTTAGAATACGGTCACCAAGTGTTCATAACCGTGAACACGGCTTTTCGAAAAGATTTAACCATGGAGGGGTGTACAACTTTACCCACACGTACCAACCGACTCTTAATGCCAAGCTATTAGCCCTCTTCCTTGGAAGGCTGACAGAGGATGGTTGGCCACGACCTTTACCTTGCTTTCTCTGAGACCATGAGTCACGCAATAAGTATGGTTCCTCCGTAACGGGTTAAATCCCGAAGCCGGTACTTAAAGATGTGAGGCGAGGTTGGTTAACAGGGGCGCCATCTACCCCAAGCAACCCGGTCCACGCTTACCTACCTGTTATGAATGCACCAACTTCACCCGGCAAATCTTTCAAAATATTTTCTATGCATATGTCAAATGGAACGCCCGAACTATGTGACTCATGTAATCTACTAGGCAAGTGAATCAGGTGAGGGATTCCCAAGCCCCGTGTGTCTGTACGCTCATCTCTGTTCCAAAGGCAAGAACTCAGTTCCTAGTGGTGGCGAGCATGGGACTAGAAAAACCACATCCCACCGTGGCCTCCCATGCAAGCCTTACAATGTTTAATCTCATATCACTGATCTCATCTCATCACATTTTCCTTTCATACTAGATTATCTACATCTGATACATCATCTGGATGGACCAGACTCAACAGCTATGCATGGCTAAGCAGGACATAGATATAAGCTCTAGGAGTGCACACACGCCAAACCTAGTTATGCTAGGAGCAGTGGATCAGGTAATATAAGATCAAAGGGAGTAATGTAATAGATAGGATACTCTATCTATCGATAAAAGACCACAGTAGAATCGTATGCATCATGGCAGAATTGAAATGCTTTCGACAACATAGGATTATATCATGGTGGGGATATGCTTGCCTTTGCCAGTTGATAACGAATAAGCAGATCTTCGGGAATCTTGTACTTGACTTGGTTATAATTGGTCAAGTATTGTTCTTCGATCTTCGACGTTGTTGTCCTCGGGCTTCGATCTCAATCTCGATATCGTATTCTATCCGGAAGGACCAAACACCGAAAAGAAAGGAAATAATCAACACATGGCATCGATGCAATGCTCAAGCAAGGATGATGATATGACAAGTTGAATTGTATTTAAAACTAACCTTAAAGCATGCTCGACAAATTAATCGGGGTTCCGATGGGCGAAAACCCTAACTCGGGAAACTCCGGAACATATGAGAGAGGTTAGTTTGTTCTTCTAATTAAACTTGTCTTGGAAGTTGATTAACAATGCATGATTATATCTTAGATAGCTAGGTTTCATTTTTCTGAACAATTTGATATATTATTTTTATTTTTCTGACTTATAAATTAAAAGTTATTGAATTTACAATATTCAAACAATTTTTGAAATTATTTAACTTTTGCTTAATTTGAATAAGTCAGGAATTACTTTTTACACCGAGGGCTGGCTAGCCTCTGTGGCTGACATGTGGTCCTGAGGCCACATAGGCAAGCCACGAAGGTAAGTGGGACAGGGGGGTGGTTTGGTTAATGCTCACCACGGCAGGGGCTACTCACTGCCACTGACGGGTGGGCCAAAACCACCTCAGCACCATGTGGACGCCACACGGGCGCCACGTCGGCTCGCCGGGGAAGCACGCACTGGCGGCGGCGGGGATAGCGTTAGGGGGCGAGCGAGGAAGCGCAAGTTCCTGCGTTCGAACCAGCGCTTCGCCCTGGACCGAATAGGGGCAGCGCCGCTAGCGGAAGGTCGTCGGAGGCGTAGCTTCGACGGTGCCCGACAGCGACGAGCGGTGGCGCGTGGTGGGAGCAATACAGGGCAATCCAGGAAGCACGGAAGGTACAGGGAGACTCAGAATCTCACCATGAATCTAACAGAGGCGACGGCGCGGCCGAAGGAGGTCGGTAGCGTCGGCTATGTCGACGATGGCGAGCGTCGGGCTCGGAGAAGACGGAGGCGATGCGGGCGATTGGAGGCTCCTCGACTCGATTCAGTTGGTGGGGAGGTAGAGGACGAAGAGGCGAAGCTCATGGCGTGCTAGACGAGGCTCGGGGAGGCGTCAACCGATGGCGGCAAACAACGTCTGGCCGGCTAGGGTTCGGGTCCGCGCGAGAGAGCGACGGAGAGGGCACGGGGAAGAGTGAGAGGGGAAGGAGAAGAGGGGCATGACTCAGCGGGGTCTTATCCTCTCCAGAGGCGGCAGCGAGAATCTTGGCATGCCCAGAGACGATCGACGGCCAGCGGTGCGCCAGGCAGCTGCTTGCATCGTCAGAAGGAAAAATAAAGGAGAAAAACGGCGAAGGGGTACGGGACGGCTTGGGCCGAGGTGGGCTGCGGGGTGGGCTGCAACAAAGGTTGCAAGGGAGAGGAAGAGATCGGCCGGGCTAGAAAGGTTCCTGACTCTGTTTTTTTATTTTCCAAAAGCATTTCTTTTTCTGTTTTCAATTTCTGTTTTGTATTTTGAATTCAAATACTGTTTTAAACATTCCAAAAATACTATAAAGTTTACAAAATAGATAGGAAATAATTAGGGTCCCTTTTAATCCATTTGGGTTTCCAAACATTTTGGTAGTTTTCAAAAATTCCAAAACCATTTGAATTGAGTTCAAAGAGGAAGAAATTAGGGTTTAGAATTTTTGGGATTATTTTCTTGCATGCATTTTACTAGATGATGCTCATGGATGCACAATCATAACCCTAATATAAGATTAACTAAAACTGGGGTGTTACAAATACTCCATAAGCTATCTTTTGGCAGTGCGGGTAATGCTGCTTAGACTCCGTCAAGACCTTGCTTACATAGTAAACTGGTCGTTGAACTCCGTACTCATGCCCTGGTTCCTTCCGCTCTACCACGACGACGATGCTGATTACCCGGTTGGTGGCCGACATGTAAATTAACTTGGGCTCTCCAGGTTCGGGTGATGCAAGGATAGGCGCTGAGGAAAGAATCTCCTTGAGCTGCTTCAATGCTGCATCTGCTTCGTCCGTCCATGTGAATTTGTTCGCCTTCTTCAGCAACTTGTACAGTGGCAGAGCCAACTCTCCAACTGCTACAACACAACCTATTAGTCGTTGTATGTCCTTTAGGCATGTCAGACGGTTTATGTTTAAGATGGCCTTGATTTTCTCCGGGTTGACCTCGATTCCACGTTGGGAAACGATGAAGCCCAACAATTTTCCGGCTTTAACCCCGAAGACGCACTTCTTAGGGTTAAGCATCATGTTGTATTTCCGGAGATTGTCAAAGGTTTCTTTTAAGTCAGAGATTAAGTCATTTGATTTTTTAGACATCACCGCTAAATCGTCCACATAGGCATGAACATTCCGACCAATTTGATCGTGTAGGCAATGTTGCATTGTCTGCTGGTACGTAGCACTTGCGTTTTTCAGCCCAAAGGGCATCGTGACATAGCAAAACATGTCGTAGGGTGTAGTGAACGAAGTGGCCAATTGGTCCGACTTCCTCATCTTGATCTGGTGGTATCCTGAGTATGCATCGAGAAAACATAAAAGCTCCAAGCTAGCCGTCAAGTCAATGACTTGGTCAATGCGAGGCAAAGCAAACAGATCTTTGATACATGCTTTGTTCAAGCCGGTGTAATCAACTCACATTCTTAATTCTTTGGTTCCCTTTTTGGGGACAAGTACATGATTGGCCACCCATTGGGTGTGAAGGACTTCTCGGATAAAACTAGCCTTAAGTAACCGAGCTATCTCTTTGCCTATGGAACGTCTCTTCTCATTTCCAAGGCGTCGTAGAGGTTGCTTCACTGGTTTACATTTTGGATCAATATTCAAGCTATGCTCGGCAGGCTCCCTAGGTACACCTTTCATGTCGGCAGGTTGCGAGGCAAAGATGTCCCTATTCTCACGAAGGAACTCGACGAGCACGCTTTCCTATTTAGGGTCCAGGTTCGTCCCAATGGTGGTGGTCTTGGAGGCATCGCCTACCACAAGTTCCACCGGCTTGGTCTCGATGGCGGCCTTGAATGCTGGCGCGGAGTCAGAAATCTGTTTCTTCAACGCATGCATCTCTGAGGCATCGACCTTGCTCTGGATCTCCTTGAATTCTTAGCTATAGAGGACAGCTTCTGCGTAGGCTGGTTCTCCAATCTCGCGGTCCGTGGCTTTGGTAAAGCTTCCGGATACGGTGATGACACCATTTGGTCCGGGTATCTTGAGTTTGTTGTAAAAGATGCATGGCTTGGCCATGAAGGTGTGGAATATGTCGCGGCCGAATATGACGTGGTAAATACTCTTGAAGGGGACCACCTCAAAAGTCATGCGTTCTTGGAGGTAATTATTAACATCACCAAACGCGACCTGAAGTGTGATGCATCCAAGGGACCGAGCCTCCCGACCAAGAACTATGCTGTCGAAGATGGTCTTGGTTCACCTTAGATTTGCCTCCGTCAAGTTCATCTTCTGGAGTGTATCCGGGTACATGATATTGATGTTGCTTCCACTATCCACCATACATTTGGTGAACTCATTGCCGTCAATCAGGGGGTTGATGACCATGGCGTATTGGTTCTCCGTAGGGATGAGGTCTGGGTGATCCTTCCTGTCCCAAGTAATTGGAATCTCCGACTAGCGCAGGAATTGGGGAACTGGGGGTAGAGTAGCCATCAGTATCCTCATGGAGGTCTTCTGTTGTCGGACGGTAGGTATGCCAAGGAAAGTGTGGAAAACTACCGCCTTCGTCTCGAAGGGATTCTTGCCTTTGCTGTCGCTCTTGGCGGCGTGCTTGGAGTCAACGTCCTCGTCCATGTCACTTGAATCCTTGGACTCCTCCTCCTTCTTCTTCCCCTTGCCCTTGCCTCGCGGTCTGTTCTTCTAACTTTGCTTGTAGCCGGACTCTGGGTCCTCCTTGAGGTCGTTGACGAACTTGAAGTGGCGATTGGTGTGGGTGGCATTGCCGTTGGCATCGAGGTGTACGAGGCATGGCATATCACGGTACTCCTCGTAGGTTTGGGAACACGGAGCACTGCCGAGGTAGTTTCACTGCCTCGCTGCTGCCCACGACCAGCTCCCCGCCCTTGGCCACGCTGTCCGCCATCACCTCGTCCTACAAAAGTCATAGCGACCATGTCGGGGGTTTGCTTTTATTCTGGTGTGGTCTTTCGCTTGGTGATGCTGTTCCTCCGATCTTGAGTTGGAACGTCCGTTGTCGGCAAAGAGCCACGAGCATCGTCGTAGGCAGCTGCGAACTCACTGGCCAACTGAATCATCTAGTTCAAGTCTAGTTGGTGATTGTCCTACAGGCGCTTCAGCTTATGTCGAAGCAACGTGCCCCTTTCCAACCCATCGATGAAGGCGGCCATGGCGGTATGGGCGTGCACTCCTGTGCATGAATTCTTCATATCCAGCCAGCAGGAGAGGTAGGCGCGAGATGTCTCGTCTTTCTCTTGCACGCACCGCTGTAGATCGCCAACAGTGCAGGGATGTTTGTACGTGCCCTCGAAGTTCTTGGTGAACGCTTCTTGCATGTCCAACCAATTGCAGATGGATCTTTCCAGCAAGTCATCAATCCATTGACGGATCGTGCCCGCCAACATCAATGGGAGGTACTTGACGGCAACGTTGGGGTTACCCCCGGCGATCTCCATCGCGTTGCCATAGTCCTGCAACCATGTAGCCGGCTTGGCGGTGCCTTCATAGGGCTTGATGGTCTTGCCAATCCGGAAACCTTTGGGGTAAGTTGCGGACCGTATTATAGGTCCAAAGCAACGTGTTCCCAAGTATGGTCCTTCCTGGGCCTCGTGGATCTTGTGCAGACACGAACGTGTATCGTGTGGCTCCGGGCTTCTTTTCTTCTTCTTGCCATCAGGGGATGGGCCGTGTGAATGACGCGGGCCTCCTCCGCCATGGTGGCTGCTAGGTGGCGATAGAGGTGGAGGTGGCGGTGGGTTGGCCATCTTACTATTACCCTCCTGCGATGCCTCACGCTTGTCGCGGTTGCTTGTCGGACGCGGAGGGTCATGGTGCGACCTACTCTTGTGTCCTTGGTTGCACAATCCGTCATGACGGGTCTGCTCCGCGTTGTCGCGGATGACAATGTCGCTCTACCTTGGCGGAGGCATATCCGTACGACGTGATACTTGGTGTCTTCGTGATATCGGGGGAGCGTGGAGGTGGCGATGGGCGACGAGGTCGGGCCTTACCTCCATGGTCGGAGGATATGGGGATAGCATTCTTCCTGTTCCGTGCATCCCTCCGTCTTTGTTCTGACGAACCCGTCTGAGACCCGACATCAAGAGGAGATCTGTCCCTTGGTGATTTATGCTGGCTAGACTGGCAAAACGCTGGGTCAAACTCAAGCCTCTTAGAGGTGGCCTTTTCCTGCTGTTTGACCATCTTGGCCACTAGGTCATAGACATGGTTCACCGCTTAGGGTGATCTATCCTGCTCTAGAAGGTTCTTGGCGACGGAGAGGTTGAGGAGAGGAGTGGGCATCACCTGCCTGCCTTCACTGTCAATGTATGGCTTGGCTTGTGCCGGCTTCGGGGGAGTTCATCCTAGGTTTCGCCGCACACCAGGATCATTGATGACGCGAGCCGGAGCTTTCTTAGCCTTCTGCTGCTGCAGCAGAGTCTTGTACTCGGCCTCCATTGCTCTAGCTTTCTCTATGGATTTCTGCGCGTTGGCCAGATCTCGATCTAGCTTTGCGCATTTCTCTGCGATGGCCTGCGCTTCCTCCAGAAGCTGCTGGTGCTTCTTGTCAAGCTGGACTACATTGCGAATATGAGCTACGGCCATAGTTTCGACGAGGAGATTGTCGTACATCACTATATCAGCTGGAGTGACTTGGGTAGCAGCAGACGTAGATGTTGGAGGCGGCGGATTTGTGGTGTTGTTGTTGCTCGGTCCGGTGCTGAGTTCCTCCGGCTGTTGCACTGGTTTAGGTAGAGGGGGCATGTCCTTTGAGCTATCATTGGCGGCAGCAACAGGTGGTCCCTTCCCCTTGTCCAGCGCTATAGGAGGAGCTCTTCCGGGATGATCTTCATCCATCGTTGTCCCAATGGTTATGAACACCTCTCGGGACGTGACGGTGTTGTTGGCCTGCTCGTCGTGCTTGTAATCCTCCTCCATCTCCTGCATGGCCGAGTCTAGCTCCTCCATACTAAAATCTATCTCCTCCGAATCTGCGTTGAAGTCGGCGTAGAGCGCGTCAATCATGCAGTCAGAGGGTGCCGGGGCTTCCTCGATGACAGGGGGTGGAGGTGCAACAGCGGCGACGATGACTGGAGGCGGTGGTGCAGCTGCGGTGATGGCGGCGGGAGGCGGCGGTGGTGGCGGCTGAAGCGGTGGCGCTCTGTCAATGAGCGCAAGAGTTGTCTGAGCTGCCTCCTCAGCCTCCGCGTAGTTGTTGACGGTGTTCACCATGTTTTCGAAGGTGAGGCGTTCTAAAGCCGGCTACCGCCTTAGCGAATGCCGGAGAAGCATACCTTGGTCCAGTCCTTCCACAAAGTGATACATAGCATCATCATTGGGGTAATGTGCCAGATCGGCCCATATACGGAACCACCTGGCAAGGTAATCGCGGGGGTTTTCGCCCCCTCTCCGATCCCAACGCGCCAGATCGAAGATGGTAAGCATGCCAATGAACTTGGATCTCTACTGTCCAAACACGCAGACGAAGCCATCGGACTTGCAGTGATCTTCCATCGTTATATCCTGCACAGGGGCGGTTTGGGTGGGCCTTGAATTTTTCCGATCTTTGCCGGCAAACTCTGAGGAGAGATCTGACGTTGATCCTTCCACGAACATATCCTGCCCATAGGCGGTCCGTGCGGGTCTTGATGCTCCTCCGACTTCCAAGGAACTAGTGCCCGAGTCGGTTTCGTCGATGAAAAGGTGGATATCTCCGATGGGGACGATCGAGCACCGCATAGGGTTCGTCTTCGCCAGGATCCAGAACTCGTCGCGAGGGATGATCGGAACGTTGCCGGTGAAGAGAACACGACCGATGTCTAAGGTTTCGCCAATTCCCGCGAATATCTTGGTCCTCGCCCGCTGAAGAGCCTGAAGCGCCTCTTGCCCCACGGTGGGCGTCAACTGTCGTGGTATTTCCGATGAGTACGCCATGGAGGGGTCCTCACAGTTCGCGTTTAGAGACATGGGGGAAGGTGGACGGTTGACGGGTACGAGGTAACACAGCTTACCCAGGTTCAGATCCCACAATGGTGGCGGAATCCTACTCCTGCTATAAATCACTATAATGGCAATACACCGAGTTACAGGGATTGGTTCATTGTGCGAGGTGCGTTGTAGTCGACACTAGGTTGTCTGAGATTGTTCCCTAAAGGCTCCCATAGGCCCAACTTATATAGTTGCCAGGTCCTATGGTTATAGGAAAAAGTCCTAGCCAGAGAGGTTACAGAGTCCTACACTGCTTACAACTAGTCTAGTGTGTCTTGCGCTCCAAGGCTCCGGGTATGTCGGTGACTCCTCCGTAGCCTTCCTTTATACGGCATGGGCCTCCCTTTTGGATCCATCTAACTTGGCCACCCAGCAGGCCATGGTCCATGCTAGTAACTATGGGCCACCCGGGTTATCCGAATAGGAGACATGCTATAAGGATACCCATATAGCATATCCCCAACAACAGTTTCGTTGATTCCCGCGAAGAGCTTGGACCTCGCCCGTTCTAGAGCCTAAAGCGCCTCTTGCCCCACGGTGGGTGCCAATTGTCATGGAATTGCTAACGAGTACGCCATGGAGGGGTCCTCGTAGAGCGTGTTTAGATATGTGGCGTAAGGCGGAAGGTTGGCGGGTACGAGGTGAAACAGCTTACCTAGGTTCAGATCCCATGACGGTGGTGGAATCCTATTCCTACTATAAATCACTATCATGGCAATACGCCGGGTTATAGGGATCGGTTTGTTGTGTGCAATATGTGTTGATTGATGCCCAAAAGGATCCTCTAGGTCTAGCTTATATAGTCTCCAGATCCTAGGGTTCCAGGGAAAGTCCTAGCTGGACAGGTTACAGAGTCCTGCACAGTATACAACTAGTCTAGCGTGTCTTGCACTCCAAGGCTACAGGTATGCTGGTGACTCCACTGTATCCGTCCTTTATCCAGCATGGTCCTCCCTTCTGGATCCTTATAGCTGGGTCGTCCAGCCAGGCCATAGGCCTTGCTACCAACTATGGGCCACACGGGTTAACCGTATTAGAGACATGCAATGGTGACACCCATTTAGCATATCCCCAATAGGTCACTTGCTTTGTGGGTCCACAAAGTTAGTGTAAGGCTAGAGTGAGCGGGTAGCTAGATACTTATTGAATAGGGGAAGGGAACCCCATCGATGTGGTGATGCACGTGGGAGAATGGAAAATTACCACCTATGTCCCTCTACTATTGCAGTGCTCCTCGGGTTCTTGTTTTCGGAGCAAGGATAGAAGAGGAATTTTGCATTCTATAAAAAGGTGAAGTATGTTTGGGGCTGGATATTTGAATGAATGGGCGTGGGTTTTGAATGGATGGGCAAGATATTTCGGCGCTCTCTCGAAATTCTGAATCTAAACCTTTGTTGTCCCCGTTAGATAGACCTAGACGCCTTTATGCTTTCAAGAATTTAATGAGTTGATAGACATCCGTAGTTTCTTTTTTTTGACTTGCATAGCCATAGTTGCTGATACCTTGTCCATGTTTTGTACTCCATACATTGTATTCATCTTGGTCAATCAAACTTTTCTTACAAAAGGAGAATCCAGAGTTGATTTTTATTTTTTCCAATTGACAACATTATTTTTGTTTGTGAAGAAACTTCAAAGATTATGATTCAATATTACATCATGCCAATTGTCACACAAAGTAACTTGTTTAATGGATAAACCCATTCAATCGTACTGGCTGAATTCTTGCAATAAATTGACAATATGGCAATTTATTGAAAACATGTCAATTTTGGTAACATGGTCTAGAGAAATGATGGAGAAAACTCAAGAACGATGGAGTAGTGTTTTTTGAGGTTTGTACATAGCAATTATTGTGCTAAAGACTATATCAATAGTATCATCTAGCAAATGCTAATATAATGGAAAAGATGATCTGACTGTTGGCAATGTTGGTATTCGCGAGTCTTGATCCAATGGTAAATATTCAAAGTTACTCGTACACTATATAGTGGTAAGATAAGATATAGTGTATAGATAAATTTGAACATGGACCGTTGGATCAAGCCTGGCAAATCCAAACATTCCTAACGGTTGGATCTTCTTTTTCATTCTTAGCGTCTAGAAGATTCTACTGATAGTCTTTAGCACAGTGAACGAGTATGCGCAAACCTGAAAACACATTTCATTGCTTAGTTTCAGAGACCTTGTGCTAAATGAATTGACTTGGATGTAATTTTCATATTTTATCAGGTCCTTGATGTAACTTGTACTTGCATCGACTATGTTAACTAAAGAACCTCGTTCCTACGGGACCTACCACGGTTAGAAGAAAATGCAACCGCGTAATTATCACACAAAGTGGACCATCGTTTCTTATAGTTCCACTTTTCAAGCTTCCTAGCTAATAACTTCTCGCCGATTTAACAAAATTAGGTCAAACTTGAGCTACAGGTAAGCGCGGTAGATTTTCTTGAATTAAATGTCTTTTTAGAGGTAGATGGGTGCATCTTCTTGTAGTAAACAATGTCATCGGTGTGAGTTTCCAATTATCTTGAAAGAACATTCATAACTTAATGAAAGTATCTCAGATTTGGATCTACAGGTGCATGATGCACTCCTTGGTTAGGGTTTAATTATGGGTTGAAGGGTTTTAGTATTTAGGGGTTTAGGCTTTTAGTATTTAGGGGTTTAGGGTTCAGGGGTTGTTTATTAGGGTTTAGGGAATTTTCAATAATGTTCAATCTTTATGCTTATATTCGTCGAATATAATGACGTTTCCCAATTTAATGTAAGTATCTCAAATTTGATCTACAAGTGCATGATACTTGTTTGGTCAGGGTTTAGGGGTTTAGTGTTTAGGGTTTTATGGTTTTAGGAATTTTTAATAATGTCCAAGCTGCTTTATGCTTTTAATCATGGAATAGAATGGCATTACCATAATTTAATTAATGTATCTCATATTTGAATCTATAAGTGCATGATACGTTCTTGGTTAGTGTTTAATTATGGGTTGAGGGGTTTAGGGATTAGGGGTTCAGGGGTTAGGGAATTTTCAATGATGTTCAAGCTTTATGATTATATTCATGGAATATAATAGTGTTACCGCAATTTAATGAAATTATCCCAAATTTTGATTTATAAGTGCATGATGCATGCTTGGTTAGGGTGTATGTGGGTTGAGGGTTTAGGGTTTTAGTATTTATGGGTTTAGGGTTTAAGTTTTAGGGTTTTTTTAGTGTCGAGGGTTTAGGGAATTTTAAATAATGTTCGAGCTTTCGAGAATTAGAATGGTGTTAGCGCAATTTAATGAAAGTATCTCAATTTTTTTCTATATGTGCATGATACCTTCTTGGTCAGGGTTTAAGGTTTAGGTTTTAGGGCATTGCCAATAATGTTCAAGTTTTATGCTTAGATACGTGGAAAGGAATAGCGTTAGCATAATTTAATCAAAGTATATCTCAAATGTTGATATATGACTGGATGATATACCTGTTTAGTCAGGGTCGTTTAGGGGTTTAGGGAATTTTCAATAATGTTCAAGGTTTATGCTTATATTTGTGGAACAGAATGGCGTTACCACAATTTAATGGAAGTATCTCAAATTTGGATCTATAAGTGCATGATACCTACTTGGTTAGGGTTTAATTATGGGTTGATGGGTTTAGGGTTTTAGTATTTAGGGGTTGAGGGTTTAGGTTCTGGGGGTTGTTTAGGGTTTTAGTGGTGGCCATGGGATTTGACGAGTTTTGGAAAAAACAGCTTCGCGGTATTGTCCTACCATGTATGGCCAAGGGTCGTCAAGGCCATATCGCTAGACATCATAGTTTACGACAAGATAGAGTTCCCACACTAGATGGGTGCATCGTGGGGTATTAAGCATTATTGACAATGGGAGTTTTCACACATATAGTGGATCATGTGTCCTATCTAACTACATCAGTTAAATGAATTTCACAAAAAATTGAGTCTAGAGTGATGGGGATAGGAGTCCAAGGCACTCATGTCTAAGGGCATCCGTAATGTAGGACCCACCCGACTTATGGAAATTAACACACTGTATAAGGTCAACATTTTCCACAAGGTAGGACCCACATAACTTGTCATATTCCTCCATGAAAGGGGAAATGATTTTTCTATTCTCTATGGGAAACCCACAATCTTGAGGTAACATTATTTTCTCCACAATGAACTACTATATGCCTTAAGGTGTGCTTTTTTACACATTGCGGATGCCGTAAGGAAAAAACAAATAATGGGCCCACTTGGAATGTATGACCAAGCTATAAAACTCCTATGAAGAAGTTAGCATTATCCGTTTAGTGGGTCCCATGAATCATCTCGTTTAGGGTTTAAGGAATTTTCAATAATGTTTAAGCTTTATGCTCATATTCATCAAATATAATGGTATTTCCCAATTTAATGTAAAAAAGATAAGAAGCAAAGTTTCTCCCTTAAGTTTGAGTGAAAAACGAAAACCAGAATCTTTGGCAGTTTCTAAATGACTTTTGAGGACCTAATAAGATAGAGGAGACTAGGACGACTTTGAAGCCAATGTGTTAAACAGAGTGTGATTTAGCAAGAAGGGTAGACTCCCCTCCAAACAATTCACGCAATGCTTGCTTAAATCACGATCTTCCCCAACTTGGATTTGGTTATCTCAAATTTGATCAATTACATGATACTTGTTTGGTCAGGGTTTAGGGATTTGGTGTTTAGGGTTTTATGGTTTCACAATTTTTCAGTAATGTTCAAGCAACTTTATCATTTGAATCATGGAATAGAATGGCATCACCATAATTTAATGAAAGTATCTCAAATTTGAATCTATAAGTGCATGATACATGCTTGGTTAGGGTTTAATTATGGGTTTAGGGGTTTAGGTTTTCTGGAATTTTCAATAATGTTCAAGCTTTATGCTTATATTGATGGAATTTTGTGGAATTTACTAAAAGTATCTCAAATTTTGTTCTATAAGTGCATGATACATGCTTAGTTAGGGTGTATGTGGGTAGTGGGTTTAGGTTTTTAGTATTTATGAGTTTAGGGTTTAAGTTTTAGGGGTTGTTTAGGGTCAAGGGTTTAGGGAATTTTCAATAATGTTCAATATTTATGCCTATATTCGTTGAATAGAATGGTGTTACACAAATTAAAAAAAGTATCTAAAAATTTGATCTATAAATGTACATGACAGTTGCTTGGTCAAGGTTTAGGGGTTTAGTTTTTATGGTTTTAGGGTTTAAGGTTTAGTGTTTCTGGTTTTAGGGTTTAGGTTTTATGTTTTTAGGGGTTTAGGGTTTCGGGAATTTTCAATAATGTTCGATCTTAATGCATATATCATGGAATAGAATGACTTAGCAAAAATTTAATAATGAAAGTATCTCAAATTTTGATCTATAAGTGCATGACACCTGCTTGGTTAGGGTTGTTTATGGGTCGAGGATTTACGGCTCTAGTATTGAGGGTTTAGGGTTTTTGTTTTTTAGTTGTAGTTTAGGGTTTAGAGTTTAGGAATTTTCAATAATATGCCCGAGATTAGGGTTAGGGGTTGAGGGATTAGGGTTTTTAGGGGTGTAGGGCTTAGGGCTTAGGCTTTAGGGGGTTAGGGTTGAGGTTTTTTTAATAATGTTTGAGCTTTCGTGAATTAGAATGGTGTTAGCACAATTTAAATGAAAGTATCTCAAATTTTGATCTATAAGTGCATGATACCTTCTTCTCTAGGGTTAAGGGTTATAAGGTTTAAGGTTTAGGTTTTAGGGCATTTTCAATAATGTTCAAGCTTTATGCTTAGATTCATGAAATAGAATGGCATTAGCATAATTTAATGAAAGTATATCCCAAATGTTGATATAAATGTTATTCTATAGGAAAGGATGGCAGGTGTAATCCTCTGGCTTGTTTCTTGTGCAAAGGAATCAAAAAAATGAGATCTGAGTGGATTTTTTTGTTTCCTTTACTTTTGCCTTGAATATGAGAGATGTAGGAAAAGTTCCTATGGTTTTCCTTTGTACCATTCCAATGAATCAAACGTGTGAATAGTAGCATCTTTCCTAATCCTACATGTTTCCTCCATATTTTCTCCAAATCAAAGGAGCCCATATAGTGGACCAACATGTCGTACTTATGATTTCCCATGTTTTATGAGTTCTCAAACTTCCTAGCTAACTCCTCCCACTTGAATGACTTTATGCCGATTTCTCGAAATTAGGGAAAATTTGAACTACTACAAGTAAATCGTAGGCTACTTTGAAAGTTTGATGAAAAATATTTTAGAGGTATCCATCGGGCGATCAATTAATATATCAGAAGCCACCAAGAGTTTTTACGACTGGTTTGACTTCTTGCTACGATTTTGCATCTTGGCACTTTTGAAAGCGATCACATGAAATAAAGAAAAAAACAAATTAAAAGATTTAGGCATGACGTCCTATCATGTTGCGTGCGCTACGTGCTATGAAAACGGTAACCATTGGATTTGACGAGTTTTGAAAAAAAATAGCTTCACAGTATTGTCCTAATCCCTCTATCTCAAATTAGGATGCATATAGTTTTTAGTCAAAGTAAAAAAAATTAAAGTTTGACAGATTATATTGAAAAAAATATACACATCTACGATACCAAATGCATTTAATATAAAAATATATTTCATGAAGGTGCTAACAGTACTGTTTTGATATTATAAATATTGACACTTTTTTCTATATAGTTGGTCAATTTTTGAAAAGTTTAAATTTGACCAAAAACTATATGTGTTCTAATTTGGGATAGAGGAGTATCATGTTTGGAAATTATTGGGATTTGAGGATGTTTAGAAAAACAGCTTCGCAGTAGTCATTAATAGTACTAGTAATAATGGACTGAGCTACATGCGGAGAGATACTAGTGGCGTAGATTGTCCGTTAGGGTGACCGCTCAGCACACGTCGTCCCGTTCCTGAGTACACAAATACAATATAAGTACATAAATAGATAGATTTTGTTTCTCATCATACTAGTTTTTTTGTCATGTAAGGCAACCTGGATGTGACTACTAGTACAATACTACCGACACAATTTCTTCTATTGGCGATAAAGGATGAATGAATATGGAACTATCTATGTCACATTACTGTACTAATATTACTATTATAATAGTAGTAGTACTATACTCCATGGTTTTTTGGACGCACAATAAAGTAGTGTAGTAAGTCTGTTTGGTCAAGCTGCATGCCACGAGCATTGAGATATCCAAATTTCTACTCCAGCTCGATGGCTCAAGACTCGAAATAGTTAGTACTCTTCTAGACTCTAGCTGTCGCCCAGATCAAAATGAACAAGCAAAATATTGTCTATCTAAAAAATTTTAATGGCCATTTATTATATGTAGAGCTTTATTTTCTTTCCTTCGAGGCACTTACAAAAACTGATACTACTATGCCTACTACATCAGTACTACACTCTACTAATAACATGCTATGATGAGACCCTACATCTAGTACTAGACACTAGTACTACTCGAGTAGCTACTTTCGTCACATTGCACCTTCCTTCTTCAAGAGGTGGAGTTTCTTTTTTTTGAGGGAGGAAACCTAGTTGGAGCTCCTTGAAACTACGGCTCTATTTGTTGGAGCTTTGTGTAACTAGCTTCAATTGGAGTCCCACTCCCCACTCGCCCACCTTCTGCAGTACTAGTACTATGCACCATCAGCCTTTGTTTTCTCCATCACACCCCGACCACCAACTCCCGCCAACGATCTTCCCTCTCCTCCCCACCCTCCCACCCACCAAAAAAACCCAAAACACCATCCAGAGCCTCCTTCCATGGTGAGATCGATCAAGGTTAGTAAAGATCCTGATCAGTTTCAAAAGGTGTTCACCGAAGGCCCCCTTTAAGTACTCATCAACCATTGCGATGCCACCACCACCGCCAGCCTCGTCGGTTCATCTAAACATATTCTTCAATCAACAAAAGAGAGTGCAACTATGCCTGCTACTCAACCGTTTGGCCTCCCATGTGTTCTTCATTCTCACCCGACGGTGAGACCGTGGGAATCCAAAAACTACATCAAAGTGGCAGGCATCCCATGCAAGATGCTACTGTACATGTTCTGCTCCGATGTTGTGATGCCAAATGGTTTTGATGAGCAGCGAGCAGGCGAAAATGGAGATTGGATCGTCATGGTTGGGCCCGATTTCATGTGGTACCTTGTCAACGTGTACACTCATTGTAGTAGTATTGTTCTTCTGCAAGTGCCGGGGTTTGAAGCGACCGAAGGTTCTGCACATACATTCCACGATGATGCTGCTGAAGTTCGACGTACTGAGATGCAAAAGATAGTCATTTGCCAAGTTCCGATAGCCGTTGGGGGATACAAGGATTTCTCTCTTGTCGTCATCTTCAAATTCATGATTGCTATCCTTAAGGGGAATGATAGTAATGGATGGTCCGTTTGTGTGAACGAGTTCCGGAGCTACTTCAGATACTGCGATACTATTATCCAAGACGATCGTGTGTTCGCCCTAACCGAGAACGGTAGTGTTTATGCATGGAAGCCTCTGAAACTTGGTAAATTCTCCTTCCAACGTATTTTATTAGCTTTATTCCTGAATTGATGTAAGCTAATTTTTCTGAACATTCGTTGGTTAGTAGGAATTTCATAGGAATTTTAGCCTCTTTGATTCAAATGAATTCCCTAGGAATTTTAGAGGAATGCAATATTTTGGGAAGTTTTCTTATATACAAGTATTTTAATTCATATGATTGAGTTCTGCTGATACTATTGATTTGCTCCTAGTACATCCAAGGGGAAATAAGCTATCTACTTGTAGTACTTACGCGAGATTCAGATATTATTCCTCAATCGATGTAAGCTATTTTTTCTGAATATTCATTAGTTATTAGGAATTTCATAGGAATTTTAGCCTCTTTGATTCGAAGGAATTCCCTAAAAATTTTAGAGGAATATAATCTTTGAAATTTTTTCTTACATATAAGTATTTTAATACATATGATTGAGTTTTGCTGATAGTATTGCTTTGCTCCTAGTACATCCCACGAATAATACGATATCTACTTGTAGTACTTACACACGATTCAGATATTATACCTGAATCCTATGGAGAAAATTGCAGCTACCACCACCCTTAGTGGCGTTTGTTGCACAAAACACGAAAACAAACCATTTTTTGCAGGTAGCACATTTTATTGTTTAATTCTTTGTATCCAGCCTAAATTAACAGCTTATTCTTGATAACATTTTATATGATAGAGAAAATGGCAGTTAACATCAGTCCTTGTGGTATTTTTTGCATAAAACACATAAATAAGAAAAAATTGTAGGTAGCATAGTTTATGACTTAATTATCTGCATAGTTTTGTTACATAATACATTGCATTATAGGCTACATTAAAAACACAAAATTGTGTATCTGAAAAGTCAAAAATACCTCATTTTATTTCAACTTTTCTATGACCCATGTGAAAATATATTTTGATGCGAATTTGGCTGTACATACTACACATGTATATGCATTCGTATATTTTAAGAGACATACAAATACTTGTAAATATTTATTTTGGTAATAGATTTTTTGTTAATATATTTATTTTAAAATATTTATATTTTGAATGTTATGCTCCAAGAAAAACAGCACGCATGACCAGGTAGTTAACAAGGATAAGTTGTTCATTTGGGTTAGGTGCAAAAAATGAAGACACAAACTGTGCTATGTGCAAAAACGACATTGTTTCTGTATTTTGTGCAACAAATGCCACAAAGGCTGGTGTTAACTGCAATTTTCTCAATCCTTTGGGAAATTTTCCTACGATGGTTCTTTAAGTGGTAAGATAAGATAAGGTAAGATATTAAACCTCCCAGAAATAATCCTTGTTGGTTCTCCTTTGATATATAACACACCAAAATCTTGTAGATCACCTTTTCTTTTTTCTCTATGAACTTTACATTGCAAGATCCTATATGATTGTTTCCTATTTCATTTGATCCTATGATCAAAAAATGTCTATAGAAGAATTTCTATAGCATATCTCCATTTTAAAAAAGTAGAATTTCCGTAGCATTTCCCTAGGTAGGCATGTTTTTTTACACAATCAAACATCCTATCTATAATCAAGATTTTTGAAAATTGTATATCAACTTCTACAATGTCAGATCAATATCAGTATATTTCCATGTTACATTTCCTTGCCCTTTGAAGATCCTTTGCTTATCCAATCGCCACACAATGTGCTTTACATGACATATGGGCTTGCTGATGGCGATGAGGAGGATGATCCTAGTATGTGGTGGTTAGCAAAATCTCCCCATGGTTCTAGACTTCTTCTGGTATATACATATGGTGTCCCAAAAAATGCAATTTCTCATCATACTAGTGTTCACTATGGTCGCACCGTTCGCACCTATCCTTCTGGGTTTGAGTGCATGGTATTCTCGATGGACACAAGCCAGTTACATGCAGCTCACCCATGGAAAGGGTTACTGACCTTGGATCATATTATTTTTTTCTTTGGCGTGAACTATCCGATTAACATTGCAGTAGACGGTGCAAATGATCCATTAGCACATCTGACGAGAAGGAACTGTATTTACATCTCACACCAAGCAATTGGCTACCAGTACACGACGCGTCCTAAAATTTGCCGCTTTAGTCTGAATGGTTACGCAGCTATTGGTTTCGTTGTTGGATATGGTTGGAGACTCCATTTTGGTCCATCCCAAGCTTCTCAAACGCCCTGGAGTGGAACGAGACGGTTTAAGGATAGGTCATTTGGTCTCGGCTTTTTTTCGAACTCTTTTTTAGCTGGCTTAGCTGATGTAATTACTACTTAGCATTTAGTTTCGCACCCGGTCCGGATTGTAAAATTCTCTGTATGACCAAACCCCTTTTTAAACTTGGTAGTTTATCCAGTATGTATGTTTATCCAAGATCGTAAAAGAATCTTATTTAGGAGTACAGTTGTACTCTACTAGTACTACCTAATTTCTTACAGAATGTTATACTACTAGTTGTATACTCCTCGTAGTTTCGTAATTTTGTTTCTTTTTTTACTATAGTTTAGGTCCTATAACAAGCTACTATAGGTAAGTTGGACGTGTTGGTACTATGCTCGAAAACTGCATGCGGTGGAACACAAAGTTTCAAGGTTTACGACTAAAAAAATCGCAAAAAAATATTTACTAGTAAAAACATATCGCTCGTTATAGCATCGCTAGTGATTCGAGAAGGCAGTACTGTATGTCAGTGTGCTAGTCTAGCTAAACACTCGATGAAGCTAGTTGGAGTACCACTGATAGTAGCTACCGCAGAAAAGAGAGTGAGAGAGTTTTGCACACGCCGGTGCACGTGGCAGAGCGTTCCTTCCGAGACAAGCTGGATTTAACTCCCTTACCGGACTCCCCCACGCACATATAACAGTCCATTCTTCCATTGACTACCGCGCTTTGGCCTCTCAATCCATATTGTTGCCGAGCTCCTTGCCTCCGTCCTCTACAGGTGGTGGCGAGATCAGCGCGACAACCTTCTGTAGGGGAGCGGCGCATCCGTCATCCCTAACCCGCGGCGGTAATTGCGGTTTGTGAAATACTAGAGCACTCCAACCTATTCCCTCTGTTTCATAACATAAGATGTTTTAGCTTATGTGAAACGAGTTTATCTAGATTCACTCCGAACTTACATGATAGAGTTGATGATGCGGTTAAATTTTTATTATCGATTGCACAGCATTGTCGTGTGCACAGTAGTTCTTATCTCAAGTATGCTTCCTTTTTTGTAGACTATGATTGTATGGAAGATTGGTTGGGATCCGTTCAAAGTTGGTAGTTCGACAGCGCAAACTTTTCTACATTTGCATATATTTGACAATCAACATCATGTAATTTGTTAGCAATATTATAACTTACTGCAGAAGGAGATAGGGGATGGAGCCAAAAAGAGGATTCTTGATGAAATTGGTTCCAATTATGTGAATTATTCTATACCGGATGACAAGGTAAATCAATAGAATGACATATATTCTTGCATCCCTCACAGATGCTTTGGTTATATACTTTGTTTATCTTGTAACTGCATGTAGCATTCCAATTGTCTAACAATAGTAATGCTACTTGCATATGTATATATTTCTACTTTCTACATGTCATTCATTGAATCATCATTATATCATGCTCATGTCACAATGCAACCTTGCATTTGAGCATCATATAAAAACCTCTCTATTTGGTTCTTATCCCATATGCATTATATATTGATCACTTGTATTTGTCTCTTGATATATTGTAGTTGGTTCTTGATATATTGCTTAATGCCCAAGTTGAGTTGTGGGCATATCTCTTATGCAATTCCACCACATTTCATCCACCACCTTATAATTCCAACATCTTCATTATTTATGGGACCAAGCTATTTCTTTGGTTTTAACTCAAGCTCATAAATATTAAGAATGGATCCTTTCTTGTGTTGTACTCCCTCTATCTCAATTTATAAGACTTACGCCTTTTCTTAGATTGACAAATTAACCAACTTAGCATGACGTACATATAATAAAAACTATATTATTAGCAACTTCAAATGTTATATTTTCTAATGGTATAATTTTTGTATTATATAATCCATATTATATAGCTCATGCGGATGACCTAGGTATACGCACAAATCTTATAAACTAAGATGGAGGAAGTACATGCTTTCATTCACGACCCCTTCTTGTTTTCACTATTTGAGGAATGAAAGTCTACATGGCTACCTTGCATGTATCTAGAGCATGATCCCTTCCTCCTTACATGGTTACCATAAGCTAAGGTCTTGTTTGAGTTTTGGAAGATGCATGGAATAGGAGAGGAACACACACTTTATTAATGCCACATCCATTCCAAACCAAACCATCGCTTGGATCACTATGTGAAGTGTTTAGTCCATCTTTATCATATGAGCTTCATCAACAAGCACATTGGTTTGTTTTCCCTTATCCACATGTGCTCTTTCTGGTATCACCATCCCTTCATGCAATCCATCCAAGCATGCCCATGCATGATCTTGTCCTTCTTGCTTGGTTTTGGTTGGTGAAGTTGGAGTGGTTTATACTAAAGCCTAAGTGGTAATAAATTTGTCTTGATCTATCTACCCTCCCTTCTATCTAACCTACTTGTTTCACCCCACCTAAACCCTCCCCTTCATCTGGTGGTATTGTCCTCTTTCACCTCATTGCATACAGCAGCTGTTTTCAAATTTGAAAACAAACACATAGGTAAAACTTTCAAACAAAAGGGAAAATAGAAAAGAGAGGAACCTACCTGGGATCTCCTGGCCGCAACAGCTCCCTCCTTTGGCCCACCCGTCCTCTCCCAGACCCATCTGCCTCCCTCCTTCTGACCGGCCCAGCAACCACCTGGCGATCACCTTCGTCACCGTTACTGTTTTTCTTCCCCCCGTCAGCTACCTCTCTCCGTTGATCGACAATGGGAGGGAAGGTAGGCGTCCACCGCCGTCATCCTTGTCACCCCCACGCCTCGCTCATGAGACCCTTCCCTTCTTATCCATCCCGCCCTTCTCAGCAACCCTAGCACACCCTTTTCCCCTCTCTGTTTCCCCTCTCCATCTTCTCCACCACCATGGCCGCCGCCTTGCGCCACCTCCCGCCATCGCAGACGACGTTGCCGAGCACTGTGGAGTGGCGGAAATGCACCGCCACCTTCCTCTGCGTCGAACTTGTATCAGTGGCGGAGCCAGACGTGCCTCGGAGGAGCCGAACCCGCCTGGAGTTGCTCCTGCGTCGCCAGCCACACACCACCGCCGTCTCGACCTCCGCCTCGTTCCAGCTTCACCGCCGTCGGTGAGAACCCTCCCCTCCCTGCCTCTCTGACCCCTCCTTGTTGCTTCCCGCACATCTCCTTGATGCCTCACCCACTGCTCGCCACCGACGCCTCACCGCGCGCGCACCGCGCGATCTCTGCACTTCAGCAACAAACACCGCCGCACCGCTGAACTCCCACGTTTTTCAGTCGTTACAGCTCAGATAGGACAAAGCATCATGAACGAAATCTACTCTCGGTACATCAGGCTTCCCTCCGGAGATAACCCCACCTTAAACAATCATCGTGATCTCCAGTTTTCTGCTAGCAAAGTCAGAACTTTTTGTCTGTTCACCGAGTTCAGTTTTGACAGTGCTGTCGACTCGCAGCACCTCTGTTCCTCTCCAGATACCGTTAACTAACATCGCCCATAGCCCAAGTTTTCTGAAAGGAAGTTGTATCCCTACCATTACTCTCTGTTTTCCGTTGTTGCACGATCTCCAAAATCTCGATACATTCATCGCCAACCTTGTCGCAAGTTCGTCTCATCTAGCTATTCTTCGTGCAACAATCTTCAGTTCGTCAGATCCAGCCGGAAGGTTTTATAAAAAGGCTCTGTCCTCAACCCGCGATCCCTTCTCGCCTGCGTGTCACACCCTGGATGGCCGTGCAGTTGACTTGCCCCCTGTCCGTTGGCCCCACCGGTCAGCGGGTGTGGGTAGCTCGACTCGGTGTAACAAAAGCCCATAATTCAAATTCATACATAAATTTATTTCTGTTTAAACATAAATCTGCAAATAACTTTCAAGTAATTTTGAATTTGAATAAAAGTTGAATATGAAATGTGTTTACATTATAATTATGAGTTCCCTTATAAATTCAAATATTTTCAAATGTGTTTCAATGTAGTCAAACCTTTGACTTTGACACGTGCTTAACAATTTTGACTTTAATACAAATTTAAATTCATAATTCCAAATAATGTAAATCATATATTTTTTAATCAGAAAAACATGAGGAATATGTTTATGCTATTTATAATATTATTTTATCATTTTAAATTTTTTGAAATGATCTAATTGTTAATTAATGCTATTCCTTAAATATTGCACAACTTTAAATCCGTAACCCCGAATTCGACAAATGATATGTCCAAATCGATTAGATCAACGAGCCTATTCTAACTATGCATTACATGATATGAATTGAAGCATGCATCATATAAATATAATTATGCATAATTACATTATGGAATACCTTTTTTCTTTTTGTATATGCTTTATATGATTGTGCAATGTATTTTATTTTGGCCCCTTATGTGTTTGGTTTTTTTATCCAGATATACAATGAGCATGAGAATATCAGGAGCCTCAAGAGTATTACTTGGATCTATCTTATTCGGCAACTGAACTTCCAGAAAAGAATTTCCCCATTCTTACACTACATATAGTACATATTGCATCTATCTTATTTTTTATCATATGTCGCAATTCGAATGAAAATGAAATCCTAGGTACTGCATAGCATTTACTTTTAAACCCCACCTAAAGCTTGTTCCTTCAATCCTATGAGACCTTACTATAGGAGTTTTTTGAGACATGCGAGTCGTAGAATTTCATATGTAGGGTTTGTGAGTGTCTTTTGAATAATGAGGTACCTAAATAACTGAATTGAGTAGTAATGAGATAACTAAAGTAAGAGGCATCGGTGGGCATTATCTTCTATTTGGTTCTTTAAGCTTACTTGTGTTCCGTAGGACCCCGAGTACTTGATTCTTGTTCCTTGATTATCGCACTATCTGTATGTGGGTCCATTGATCCCCTTAGTCCTAGCTTGAGTCATATTTAATTTCTTGGGGCCACAAGTAGTATGGGGCATTATTACTATCCTGTAATTATGTCATGCTTTACTGTTTTATTTACTACTATTGCTCGTGGAGAGCGTTTACTACTGTCTGGTTTTGGAACAAATTCGGAATGTTTACACGATATCGACAAGCCCAGTCACACTTTCGGGTCCCAATCATTTACAACCATTATCGCGAACCCCTCGGTCCGTCGCGGAGCCGACCAACTTCGTAGCGGGTAGCTTAGAGGGGTGGCCTCCTGAAATCATTTATGAATCTTGTGAATGCTTTGTCGTGATGTCTCGTTGGGTTTTCATTTGGTTTTTCCGAGGTTGATCGTCCGTGTGTTGCTATTTGTGCACCCCTGCAGGGTAAATCTTTCTGAAAGTCATGTGCGCGGTTATGGACAATTTGGAGCATATTTTATCGATCATAGACAAGCATTACTAAAGTACCGCTTTTAATTTGACTAAAACTTGACTAGTAATATTGCAATACTCCTAGAATGATCTTCTCCCTTCTTGTTATGGGACGGGGAGGTGGGCGAGCAATGTTTATTATGTTGAAATATGTCTATTGGGTATTTAACTGCTATTTAATTAACGAGCGTCCATCTTTCATTGGTTAGGCGGGTGTTGTAGCGTATCTCTATAGAACCGCTAGGCTTTATTTTCGCTGCAATTGTGTCACCCCCAGGTTGTTCCCTTTAGATGCATAAAGACTTGCCGAGTCCCTTAGGGTTATTGATCGATGAAGATTCTCGATCATGTCTACATAATTCATGAACCATAGGGAGACACACTTAAGGATTCGATGTTGTTCAGTAGATATGGAATGTGAGTAAAGAGACTGAATGTTGTTCGGAGTCTTGGATGGGATCCGGGATATCACGAGGAGATCGGGAATTGAACGGAAAATAAGATTCATATAAGGAAAGTCCAATTCCGTAGTTCGGGAATGGTTTCGGTGTTTTCATCGGAATGTTCTAGAAGCGTCTAGAAGGTTCACCAATCCGGAAGGGGAAGGGTACATGGATGTGTCATGACAAAGCGGAATGGTTGCGTCATGTCCTAGTTCACTCGGCTGGACACTTGGAAGAGAGAAATAAAACTCTAGTTTGAAAGTAAAAGGGCCAGTTTGAAAAGGTCAAACTGGGACAATGGTTTCCAAGTGGAGGAAGAGAAGGAAACCTTGGGAGAGAAGGTTTCCCTTCCCTCCACCAAACCGCAGGCCAGCAAGGGAGTTGGGGGAGGACACGGCTAGCCCTAGTCGCCCCTCCCACCTATAAAACAAAGGGAGGGAGCGCCACCTCTCCCTACACCTTGCCCCCTTAGCCGGCGCCCCCTCTAAACCCTAGACCAGCCACCGCCCCCCTTCTAGATGTGGCTGCCCTAGATCTCCTCTAAACCGCCGTCTAGCTAAACCCTAGATGTCAGTTACTCTAAACCCCTCGACCCTCTAAACCCTAGATCGCCGAGGCCCTCTCTCTACTCCACCATACTCGCTCCGTCTTAGGCGAAGCCCTGCGGGATCTCCCCTCTAATCTCCGACACCACGCCGCCGTGCTGCCGAAATTGCGAGGGGAGAACTACAACCTCCGCTGCCTGCTGTAACAAGGGAGAGGAAGGTCTTCATCAAGTACCGAACGCGTGACCAACCCGGAGCGCGCTTAACGCAGCGGAAGGATCGCTCACGATCTTGAGATCGGAAGTGTACGACTACATCATCCACGAGAATCTTCTCTCCTTAACCGCTTTGGAATCTTCGAGGGTGAGTACTCTATTGACTCGTTGCTACAATCGAGTAGATAGATCTTGGCTTGTGTGTGTTCATACGGTAGAATTTTTTTGTTTTCCATGCTACGAATCCCTACAGTGGTATCATTGCCGTGTCTATATGTAGATCTGTTGCACGAGTAGAACACAATGGTCATTGTGGGCGTTGATGTTTTTGTTGTCGATTTCTTCTTGTATACTTTGCATCTTGCGGGATGGTGGGATGAAGCGGCCCGGGCTAACCTTACATGACATATTTCATGAGACTTGCTCCACGCTTGACATGCAACTTGTATTGCATAAGTGGCTTTGCGGGTGCCTGTTTCTCCCAACATATTGAATATTCAATTTACAATGGATGATTGACAATACTAGTATCAATGTCGTGGTTCTTGTTCGTAAGTTAGAACGACACTTATTGAAAGCCCCAAACCACGTAAAACATGCAAAGAAAATTAGAGGCGTCTAACTTTGTTTTGCAGGGGTATGTTTCGATGTGATATGGCCATGATTGTGATTAGATATGATGTATGCAAAGTTCCTTGCTCTAAGTCGGCAACCGGCAGGAGCCTTATGGTTGTCTTTTTAAATTCGTTAAAGACTTGCGTATCTATTATTCAAAGTAGTTGTAATAGTTGATGCTGGTGGACGAAAACCATGGAGCGGCGCCATTGACCTTGACGCCATGCCGGTGATGATGGAGATCATGTTCGTGCTTGAAGATGGAGATCAGATGCACAAGAAGAAAGGGCATATCACATCACATATTATGAATTTCATGTGATGTTAATCCTTTTTATGCATCTTGTATTGCTTAGATCACGACGGTAGCATTATAAGATGATCCCTCTCACAAAATATCAAGTTATAAAGTGTTCATCCTTAGTAGGCACCGTTGCCAAGACTCGTTGTTTCGAAGCACCACGTGATGATCGGGTGTGTTAGATTCTGCGAGTGTATACAATGGGAGCAAGCCAGATTTGCTCATGCGGAAGCTAAGGTTTGACCTTGACGAGCCTAGCATGTATAGACATAGTCTTGAAACACGGAATATCGAAAAGTAAAGCATGAGTCATATAGATGATATGATGAACATGATGATTGTTCGCCTTTGAAACTACATCATGTCACATGAAGATCGGACTTGGTATAGTGGATTTGGTTCATGTACTCACTAAAACAATGTGAGGGATATTGTTTTGAGTGGGAGTTCAACATCAATATGATTAAAAGTTGAACACTATTTATCATAAATTAAATCAAAGTGTATTTGCATACTTGTTATAGTCATTGGCATCCGTTTACCACCTTGCGCTTAGTTATAATTGAGATAATAGAACTATAGAATTCTGGTTAGTTACTTTACGAACTGGTATCATATTGTTTTGAAGTGTTAATCTAAAGTTTAAAAGTACTATTGCAAACTTTTAGTAAGTTCCGATTACTCCGTAAAGTTTAATAATTGGTATTAAATCAAGAGTAACAATTCCAGTGTTAGTATATAAGTATCATGTTTATCTCAATGATTCTTGATATTCAAAAGATTGTTTTAATATCAAGGTTATCTAGGAACATCATATGTGGAAGATATTGCAATATCTGAAACGATGTTTTGATTATAACATGATAGAGTATAATATGGGAAAGTTTATGTTCTCATATTTGATGGGAATTTTCAAAAGGTTGGAGACGCTAGTCGTCCTAATCCTTCAAAAGGTTTTGGAGAGCAACATTATACTCGCAATTCACCATTATAAGATAAAGTAGCTTGATCATGAATAGTTCCATGATAAGGATGAATATTTGATGTAGGCAAAATGTTTGCTACACTAAATGATTACTAAAGAGTGTAATTTGAAAGAACACCAAATATTTGATGATGGTGATTTACTTCAAAGTGCAAGTCCAAAGACATTGGTATTTAACTACACATGCTTTGGACTATGTGTCATATGTATGGCTCCACTATTGATGTTGATAGATTTTTTCAAACAAAAAAGGAAATACTAAAAGAGAATCTCATAAATATATGGCAGAAAAGAAAAGACTAGAATTGTTCAGCTTAGGTATATAGAGGATATACGTGTTATGGCTGTATTCTTTGCTTGTTAAATAATGTGGTTCTTAAGTATTAGATACTGAATTTGTTGGTGTTAATCGTCATACGAAAGAACACAATTCATGAACTACAATGGCCTAAGTAACTAGCAAGAGAATATGTGATGATGTTTATCAAGAATAAATAAAGTGTTGATGTGTTTCTTGTTAACAAAAAAAGCTTTCCTTCAAGATTTGTTTTATCATGTATTATGAGAACAAAAGGGTTGTTCAAATAATTGCCATAATCCATAAAAGATGGATGAATTACAAATATCGTTGGATAAATCACATCCATAAAATAAGTGCTAGAAATGTCGAAAGACAACTGATTGAAATATCACTTAGGAAGTGACATCACCGTTTAAATTATATTGGAAATAAAACATGAAGAAACTCCATGTGGATGGAATTTTGGAGTCTTTTGATTTCGATCAAATAACGCTTGCTTAACTTTCCTTTAGATAATTAAAACCTCGCTCATAGGCCAAAAGGGAATGAATAATTAGCTTATTGGAACGTGTACATATTGTTGTATGAATCCCTTTATGTGTAGTCGAGAGCGATGGATTTTAACTTCATATGCTTTCTCCGAATTTTTTTGAGTGAATATATAAATATTTACGTAATAAGAATGAAGTGTGAAACATTTGAACAGTTTAAAGACTTTCAAGATGAAGTGCAAAATCAGTGTAACAAGAAAATAAAGAATTTATGATAGGATCATAAAGGAAGATATTTGAGTTACAAGTTTAGCATAACACCTTAGATTTGAGGAATCGTTCCGTGGATTTGCATTTCCTAAAAAACCACAAGAGTATGGAGCGTTCGATATATGTAATAAAACCTTGTTTGACATGGTAAGATCAAAGGTATAATTTATAAAACTGCCATTATATTTTAAAGATTAAAGCTTTAGAGACTTTTTTTCCACTGAAAAGAGCTCCATCATAATCCGTTGAAATGACACCATATAAAGTTATGGTTTGGGATAAAACCCAAGTTATCCTTTCTTAAACATTGGTGTGCTATGCATAAGTGAGATGTTTACTACCAAAGTCGGATGAACATGTCTTTGTATGTTATTTCGAATAATCGTTGAGTATTCCTCCTTAACACCGAAGACAAAAATGTTTGTCGCTCAGAACGTCAAGTTTCTTTGAGAAGGAATTTTCCGTGTAAAGTTAAGTGGGAGGACAATAGAACTTTGATAAGGTTAAAGGAACCTTAGCTATATGTGAAAAGCTGCGCAGCACCGAAAAGTGTTCTGGAGGCAGCAACAATGCTCATGGCTCACGTGCCTCAAAGGTTGTGGTTACGGAGGTATAAGTTCCTATTGAACCAAGTAGGTCGAGTAAACAATCAAATACCAATATTTGAGGGTTGAATCATTATTTGACAATAATGGACGTACTACATGCAAAGAAGCGATGATGGACCCTGACTCCATCAAATGGCTTGAAGCCATAAAATCCGTGATAGTTCCATATACGAGAAATCAAGCTTTGAACTTGAAATACCCTCTGGAAAGGTGTAAGACCTTACAGTCGTGTTTGGATCTATAAAGAAATAGACATGGATGTTTCACATCTATGAAATAGTCAACATGTTGGGAAAGAGTTCACAACAATGTTCAAAGATTGACTATGACAAGATTTGATCTTTTATAGCGATATTTAGTCTAGATGGATTAATGTAGCAACCACTACATATAATTTTGTTATGTTGTAGTTGAATAAACAAAACAAGTTCTTCTAATAGAATTGTTACCTTGGACGTGTGCATAACACGGTCCAAATGGTTTTGTTAATTCAAAGGTTGCTAAAAGCGTATGCAAACTTCAATGGTTGAAGTGAGCATCGCAGAGTTGGAATCTTCACCATGATGAAACTGTTAAAAGAGTTTAAATTCATCAGAGACAATGAATATGCTTGCATTTGCAAGAAATTAAGTGGGAGCGCTAAGACATATTTCTAATACATTATGTGGAAGACATATTGTTGATTGGAAATGATGTATTTTTTGTTAACACAAGTTAAGAATATCATTTTGATGAAAGACTTAGGCAAAACCCGAATATTTGGCATCAATGTCTATAAGGATAGATTGAGATGCTAATATGGTTGTGTCGAAAGTACATAGATGGTATGTTGAATGAGTTCAATATATACAAGAAAGGTTCTTGTCGCATAGAAAGGATTGAATCCAAGTTCAAGTGTATTGACACTTGGTAAGTGAAACAAAGATTCAAGTATAGATTGATACTTGATGTATGAAATCACAAAGAGTATTTATATCAATCATACTGTGATATGTACAAATACAGATATGTCCTATGCTCTAAATGTTATGAGCATATACCAGAATGATTCATAAGATGATCATTGGACGATAGTAAGGATATTATTATCATCTGTTGGAAGAACTAAGAATATATTGTTTTTGTAGAGGTGACAAATAGATGGTTAGTTCATTGTAAAAGTACTACATTGATACTATTTTTGTCACTAAGTACAAATTAAGTTTATCTCAATCTAAACTAAGGGTGGCACAATATAATGGAAAGTAAGTTCCATAATGGATTTGGATGAGTTCCAAAGTTAACACATTGTGACAGATCCTACAACAAAAGCCTAAGTATATGACTGCTATTATAACACCAAAAGAGGGCATTTGTTTCAAGTAGTTTGTTATAAAAATAGGTGTAGTTCACAGCGGGATAGTACTATGAAGATATATTGTACGACAATATTGTCAACATGTTTTAACCCCAAGGAACTAAAGGTCTCACCAAAGGACCAAATTTATACAAAGCCATCTCATTAGAGAATGAGTGATGCGTAGAGACGCAAAGATATGCAATTACACACAGACCTGAAAGTGTCGGATCCAAAGATCGATTGACCACTAGCAATCGTGTACATACAACACCAGAAAGACATAGGTGTTGAATACACAAAGATTTGAAACTAGATTATTGTCTCTAGTGCAACTGGAGACTGTTGGAGATATGCCCAAGAGGCAATAATAAAGAGATTATTATCATATCTTCATGCTTATGATAAATGTTTACATACCATGCTATAATTGTATTAACCGGAAACATTAATACTTGTGTGATTTGTAAACATGTAAGGGTCCCTAGTAAAGCCTCTTGTTAAACTAGCTTGTTGGTTAATATATGATCATGGTTTCCTGATCATGAACATTGAGATGTTATTAACAATAAGGTCATATCATTAGAAGAATGATGTGATGGACATACTCCTATAGTTAAGCGTAGCATAAAGATCAAGTCATTTAATATAGTTCACTTTCTATAAGCTTTCTGATACATAGTATCCTAATTCCTTTGACCATCAGATCATGCTAATAACCATCACCGGATGGATGCTTTGATGACATCAAACACCACTTAGTAACTAGGTGGTTTTAAAGGTGGAATTGAGTGTTCGGAAAGTATGTGTTGAGGCACATGGATCAAGGGTGGAATTTGTCCATCCATATGACGGATAGATATACTCTTGGCCCTCTTGGTGGAATGTCATCCAATTAGCTTGCAAGCATGTGACTGGCTCACTAGGGATCACATATCACGTGAACGAGAATAGAGTACTTATCGATAATGAGGTTGAACTAGGTATGCAGAGATACCGAATGTAACATCCCAATTTCAGCAACCCTGATTTGTTGTCCAAAAGGCAAAAGTTAGGGGGAACAAAAACTTTTTCTTGTTAAGTGTTGCAATGATATCTTACTTGTTTGCTTGTGTTCATGCAACTGATTATGTATTAGATGATATACTTCTCATCTCAATCCTAGTTTACAAAAGCTATTTCACAATATAAATGTCTTGGCTCATCTTTTATATTCTCAAATGTTCTAGCATTTCAAAAAAACCTGAGCCAAGACGACTTTGACAAAACAAAAATATTTTACTAGTTTTATTATCAAAACTATGGAGAGCTAAAATATAATCTCCTTATGTTTTCAAGATAGAACTCTCAACTACTCTTACCCCTAGGTTTTCCAAAACCTTTATTCAAAGCCTCTTCATTCCAATCTTGGTAGAAAAACCAAGAGGTATTTATCTTACTTCAAAACATAAACAATTCAAAATAACCATCCCTACCTCAAGCTAGGCTTGATGGTAACACTAGTAGTAGTTGGATAAGTTTGATAAAGATGAATTGCCTTGATCTGCTGTCTGATGAATCTTATTGATCTGATGATTGCATTGCTTGCTTAGGAACTATAGTTAGCTAATCTAGTAGCTCATCCCTTAGGATCCAATCTATGATTGTGATCATCATTCCCAAAACAAGAAACCAAATCTGGATCTACCCTAAGCCACTAAGGTGATCATTTCCTCCCCTAATCAGATCAATCTGGGATAATCCCTTTTGATAGTTTCCAACTAAGTGAAGACCCAATTTAAAGCATGGATCCTATCTACTTGGTTAACACTTCAACCTAGTCACCTTTATCATGATATTGGAAACTAGCATCCCCTCAAAAATAATCTACACTTGCACGCTGGTCTAAAACCCTAAATCTGCCAAAATGGCCAAGTCTGGATTTATTTTCTAGATTCAATAATTGGAGCTCTACCTTTTCCAACCTAGGTGCATTCTTGAGAATGTACTTGAACAATCTTGTATAAATCTTTAGTTCTACCAAATACCACTCTTGCCTTTGGCTAAGCCATTCTGATTTCCACTCATCGATGATGGTTTTGTACTCAAGATAATAATCTTTTCTGCAAATCTTCTCATCTTGCCTACTTTGGTAGAAGATCACATCTATATGCCACCTCCCCTTGACCAAATCCTTGCATGGTTATGATCTACTAACAATGGTCTAACAACCCCTACTTAACTTGTTTTCATTGGAGCTTTGTGCTTCTTAAACCCGCATGGTTTATGAGGCATCATGATGTATCTATTATGTCAACTTTATTTTCAACAAGGTTTGCCATCTCTTCTATACCACCTCAAATACATCTAAGCCCAACCCTTGACTCCATGATCATCTACATAAATTTGTCTATCCTTACATATACCCCTTATATCAAGGTGAGCTTTGAGCTCATTAATCTAACCATGTTTAGGTGGCATGAAAACAACAAAAACCTAGATTCCCTAAAATCTAGTTTCTTCCCATTTCACCACAATCCTTGAAAACCCAAGTGGACAAGGATGTATGATTTAAGTTTACATCATCTAATTTTGATGTAATCCTTTTCCAAATGATTTCCATAATTACTGGGAGCATAAAACTATTTAATTTCCATTTTAGACAAAATCCTCCAAACCTTATCCTCAAATGCAAGTTTGTTTTTCTCCAAACCAATTTGTGACCTCAAGGCATATTTGAGTCCTATATATCATACCCTATCTTTTAAACTAAAAAATAAATATTTTTGAGGTTCTTGATTATTTGTTTTTGCACCTTTTCTTAAATGGAAGAAACAGTAAATAATTCCTTAAAATACTTTCTCATCTCAATAAATTCCAATAAAATTCTCCAATGTGTAATATAGTATTTAGGAGCATATCACATCAAAAACCAACCATGTACAATATAAAAACATCACATGATCTTCTAGAAACTACTTCTGGACTATTTGAATATTTCAATTTAAGTGCACCTTTAATCATTAGAAAAACCCCAAATAATTCCTAGGGTTATGCAATGACCCTATAAACACACCCGTATCTTTTTTCACCTTTCCTAATGCAACGTTTTCAACTTTCTTCACAAGCTACCATTTGATCAAGTTTGAAAAATATATCAAAACTTGATCCAAACCAACTCAAATCCCCATCCAATCTTCCCAAGCACTCCTCCACAGCACCATCACTTTCTCCTAGTCGTGCTACATAGTGGCATGGTACTGTAGCAGTCCCTCTCCCTTGTCCTTTAGCTCTTGAAGCATGTGAGGGAGAGAGAGAGGAATACATATTGCAAAAATCTTTGATATAAGAGAGGGTAGCGGCCACACCACCCCTTCCCCCTCTCCCTGGTCAAGCTACTGGTCCCACATGACCACTCCACCACCCCTAAGAGCCAATCCCTGGCCATCTCCTCCTCTCAAGCCCTCTATGGACAATGTCCACCCTACACCACAAACCTCGAGTTAAATAGGCCAAAGGTCACCCCAGCATCCCCTTGCTGCTGATTTCCACTCCTCTTCCTCCCACCTACCCCCAGAGAGCCATCCCTCCTCTACTGCTCTGTCTAGCCTGAGAAAAGAAGAACAAGAACTCTCGGCCATTGCTCAAAAACTGAGCATGGGGCTCTCTCTTTCGCTCCCCTCGCTCTGCATGTCCATTCCCCGTACTCCCATTGCTCTGGTGAAGCTAACCTTGTGCTTATTTTTGACATGCAGCAACCCCAGGAGGTTTCACCAAAGTGCACCGGCGAGCTCTCCCTTGGCCACCATCACGCGAGCTCCTCCCCGATGCAAACCCCACTATGCCGCCCCTCTTTCTGACCGCCGGCGTCGACCACGTCGCCTCATCCCCTCCCCGGCTCCTCTCCTCCCTTAGGTGAGCCGCCCCATGCCCCGCGAGCTCCCCTTAGGGTTTCGTCCCTGGCGGTTGGACGCAAGGAGGAAGACGGCCTCCCACCCGTCCATCGTGCCTTAATCCTGTGGCCTAGAGGGGCCGATACCTCTTCAGTCGCCCCAAATGGCTGACAGGCGGGCCCCGGCCTAACCTTTTTGAATCTCGCCTACGCGCGCTCGCTGGCGCCCGGGTGGGCCGTATTTCCCTAGCGTGGCCCAGTGTTGGAATTATGCCCTAGAGGCAATAATAAATATGTTATTATTATAATTCTTGTTCATGATAAAGTTTATATTCCATGCTAGAATTGTATTAAGCGGAAACATTAATACTTGTGTGGTTTGTGAACAACACCGTGTCCCTGGTACGCCTCTAAGGACTAGCTCATTGATCAATGATGGTTAAGGTTTCCTAACCATAGACATGAGTTGTCAATTGATAATGAGATCATATCATTGGGATAATGATATGGTGGACAGACCCAAACTAAGCAAAGCTATTAGATCGTTTCATCGTGTTCGTCTTTGCGAAGCTTTCCCTATGTCAAATATTGTATTCCTTGGACCATGAGATAATACAACTCCCTGGTATCGGAAGAAAGCTTTGAGGTCATCAAACGTCATCCTATGAGAGGGTGATCATAAAGGTGTCTCTCAGGTGATCGGAAAGTATCTGTTGGGTTGTATGTATCGAGATGGGATTTGTCCCTCCCAAGTCGGAGAGATATACTTTGGGCCCACTCGGTAATCGATATCAACACCGCTTGCAAGCATGTGGTTAATGAGTTGATCACAAAGTGATATTGGATTACGGAACGAGTAAAGTACTTGTTGTGAACGAGATTGAACTAGGTATGACGATACCGACGATCGAATCTCGGGCAGGTAAAATATCGCGAGACGAAGGGAATATATATGGGATTGATTGAATCCTGGCATCGTGGTTCATCCGATATGATCATCGATGAATGTGTGGGAGTCAATATGGGTGCCTGCACCCGCTGTTGATTATTGATAGAAGATCATGTCGCATATTCTCGAACCCAGGGTCACACACTTAACGTGTCTCGACGCTAGGATAGATTGGATACTTGGTTTATGAATTTTTGTTGAGTCTCGGATGGGATCCGGGACATCAGAGGTTCGGAATGGTGGGAGAATAAGATTCGTATAAGGCGATTGCAGTTTTTGGAGTTCGAATTGTTCCGGTTAATCGGTATTATGCAAGCTTCTAGAACCTTCGAAGGGGCCAACGTGGTCCCACCTTCCGGGAGGGCATGGGCCTATGAGGGAGTGTCCTGGCGCATTGGGCGGGGCACAAGGCCCCATAGGGCCCAGCCGATCCTAGATAAGTTTAAACTCGTTTAAACTAGAGATAGGGTTTCTAGATAAGGGATAAGTTTAAAATCGTTTAAACTAGAGATAGGCTTGGAGGATGGGCAAGGGCTGGCCGCACCCCCCCTCTATATATAGAGGGATGGTGCGCCCCCTCCCCCCAACCACACACCTTCCCCTCCAAGCCCTAGTAGCCCTGCTGCCTTCCTCTCTCCCTCCCGACTGTTTGTAGGCGAAGCCCTAAGGCAGAAATTCTCCACCATATACACCACGCCGTCGTGTTGTAGATCCAATCCATCTCTCCACCATACTTGCTGGACCGAGGAAGGAGGAGACGTCGAGGTGCTGCACGTGTGCATCTCACGGAGGCACCGCCACTTGTGGTGCTAGATCGGATCGGATCGCGAGGAGGAGAAGCGAGTACGACTACATCACCCACGTTCCGGATTAACGCTGTCTGCGAATCTTCAAGGGTATGAAGATCTAATCCAATCTCTCGTTGTTTGCATCTCCTAGATTAGATCTTGGCTTTCCTCTGTTCGCTTCCGTAGAAAATTTTGATTTACTATGCTGCGAAACCCTTGGTGGTATCGAGCTAGATCTATGCGTAGATGTGATTCACGAGTAGAACGCAACATGGTTGTTGCGAGGCGTTGATGTTTTCTGTTGCAAGCCTCTTGTTTGTGTTCTTCTTATGACGCGGGATAGTGAGATTAAGCGGTCCAGGCCAACCTTACGCTGACGCCGTCATGGAGACCGCTCCACACTTGACGTGTGGCTTGTACCACACATGCGGCTGGTGGATGTCGGTTTCTCTCACTATAGTTGTCATGGGATTAACACGAGTTTGGCAACCATAATATCACCGTTGTGGCTTTCCGTAGGTAAGAATCGTTCTTAGCATCTACTCCCATGAGCCACGTAAAACATGCAACAACAAAGTAGAGGCGTCTAACTTGTTTTTGGGAGTGTTTTCGTGATATGGTATGGCCCAAGATGTGATGTGTATATTGTATGCGATGATCATGTTTTGTAATGTTTCACGACTTGCATGTCGATGAGTACACAACAGGAGCCATATGGTTGTCTTTATAATTGTGTATGACACGAGTCAACTTCTTATCGCCATGTAATAGCTTTACTTTATCGCTAAGTAGTTAGCAATAGTTGTAGTTGCTATTCGTGGTGGAGGCAATCATGGTGAAGTGATGGAGATCATGCCGAACGCACAAGATGGAGATCATTCTTGAAGATTTGCTATACCATGTCACATAAATTTATATGCATGTGATGTTTATCCTTTATGTATCTTATTATGCTTAGATGTGACGGTAGCATTATAAGATGATTCCTCACTTAAAGATCAAGATAAAACTGTGTTCTCCCCAAGTATGCACTATGAAAGTTCGTCGTGTCCAAGCATCACGTGATGATCGGGTGCTATAGACTCTACGCTCACATACAACGGGTGCAAGCCAGTTTTGCACACGCGGAAATACTTGGGTTTTACTTGACGAGCCTAGCTTGTACAGACATGGCCTCGGAACACAAGAACCGAAAGGTTAAGCATGAGTCATATGAATGATATGATCGACACTTCGTTGTCCACCATTGAAACCACATCTCTTCTCGTGATGATCGGATTAGGTGTGGTGAATTTGGATCGTGTTCACTAAACAACTTGAGGGATGTTGAATTTAGTGGGAGTTCATCTAGTAATTTGATTAAGTTGAACTATTTATCATGAACATAGTCTAAATTGTACTTGCAAATACCGAGATCACATGGCCAAGTCCAACTTCAACTTCAACGTTTTTGCTGAGAAAGAAAAGCTTAGAAACAATGGGTCTAACTTCACCAACTGGTTCCGCAATCTAAGAATCATTCTGTCTGGCGGACAAAAGGACTATGTCCTTGAGAAAGCGTTAGGTAACCCCCTTGCAAGCTACGGGTGATGAGAAAGCTGTCATCGATCAATAAAGATGATTATGGTGTGATTAAGAGCACCATGTTGTTTTCTATGGAACCGGAACTTCAAAATCGTTTTGAAAACTATCCCGGGCCCTTTGAGATTCTCGAGGAGCTGAAAACCATGTTTCAGACTCAGGCCCGTTCTGAGAGATATGAGATCTCTGAGAAGTTCTTTAACTACAAGATGGAGGAAGGGAGTTCCGTTAGTGAGCACGCCATTAAGATGTCGGGCTACACTCAACGCCTTGAGCAATGGACTGCAAGATTCCAGAGGAGCTCAAGATTGACAGGTGGTTCGCAATCACTCCTCCCAGCTACAAAAGTTTTGTAGTGACTCACAATCAGATTGGTTCCATCGATCGATCACCGAGCTCTTCGCAAAAGCTAAAGGCTGCGGAGGTGGACATCAAAAGGATAATCATGTGTTGATGGTCAACAAGCCCTCCTTTAAGAAAGGTAAAGGTGCAAAGAAGCCCTTCAAGAAAGGCGGCGTAAGCGTGTTGCCCTCGCTGAGAAGAAGCTCAAGTCTGGTCCTAAGCCGGACCTTTGAGTGCTTCTATTGCAAGGACAAGGGTCCTGGAAGCATGGTCCAAGTACTTAGCGGACAAGAAGGTGGCACCATCAAAGGTATATTTGATATACATGTTATTGATGTTTTCCTTACTAGCCCTCGTAGTGCACGGGTATTTGATACTGGTTCGGTTGCTAATATTTGTAACTCAAGCAGAGCTCTGAATAGGCTGACTTGCGAGGGATGAGGTGACGATCTGCGTTGGCAGCGGATCAAGAGTTGATGTGATGGCCGTCGCACGCTCTCCTTAGTTTTACCTTCGGGATTAGTTTTAAACCTTAATAAATGTTATTATGTACTGCGTTGAGCATGAACATTATTTCTGGATCGTGTTTATTGCAAGACGGTTATTCATTTAAATCGAGAATAATGGTTGTTCTATTTATATGAGTAACATCTTTTATGGTCATGCACCTCTTGTGAATGGTTTATTTCTTCTAAATCTCGAAAGGGATGAAACACACATCCATAACATTGATGCTAAGAGATGCAAAGTAGATAGTGATAATACTACTTATTTGTGGCACCGCGTCTAGGTCATATTGGTGTAAAGCATGAAGAAACTCCATTCGATGGACTTTTGGAGTCTCTTGATTTTGAATCATTTGACACATGCGAACCATGCCTCATGGGCAAGATGATCAAAACCCGTTCTCCGGAATGATGGAGCGAGCAACGGACTTGCTGGAAATCATACATACCGATGTATGCGGACCGATGAGTGTTTCGACGCGCGGTGGATATCGCTATTTTCTCACTTTTACCGATGACTTGAGTAGATATGGGTATATCTATTTAATGAAACATAAATCTGAAACGTTTGAAAAGTTCAAAGAATTTCAGAATGAAGTGGAGAACCATCGTAATGAAAGATTAAGTTTCTACGATCCGATCGTGGGCGAATATTTGAGTTATGATTTTCTCACGCATCTCAAAGCAAGTGGAATCGTTTCACAACTCACGCCACCCGAACACCACAGCAATGGTGTGTACGAGCCGAATCGAACCCTATTAGATATGGTCCGATCGATGATGTCTCTTACTGATTTGCCGTTATCATTTTGGGGTTATGCATTAGAAACCGCTGCATTCACTTTAAATAGGGCTCCATCTAAATCCGTTGAGACGACACCGTATGAACTGTGGTTTGGTGCTAAACCTAAGTTGTCGTTTCTTAAAGTTTAGGGATGTGAAGCTTACGTCAAGAAGTTGATCTGGGACAAGCTTGAACCCAAAGCGGAGAATGCGTCTTCATAGGATACCCTAAGGAAACTATTGGGTATACCTTCTATCACGAACCGAAGGCAAAGTGTTTGTCATGAAGAACGGTTCCTTTCTTGAGAAGGAGTTTCTCTCGAAAGAAGTGAGTGGGAGGAAAGTAGAGCTAGATGAGGTTATTGAACCTTCTCTTGAATTGGAGAGTAGCACAGCACCTGAAATTGTTCCAGTGCCGCCTGCACCAACGATAGAGGAAGCTAATGACAAGGATCATGAAGCTTCGGACGATCTCTTGAGCGTCGCTTGAGGTCGACAAGGTCGCGTGCCCCTCTGAGTGGTAATGCAACCCTGTCTTGACTGTCTTGTTAGTAGAAGACAGTGAACCTACGAACTATGAGGAAGCGATGATGAGCCCAGACTCTGAGAAATGGCTAGAAGCCATGAAATCCAAATTGGGATCCATGAGCGAAAACCAAGTATGGACTTTGGTGGACCCTCCTAGCGACCGAAAGGCCGTTGAGTGCAAATGGATCTTCAAGAAGAAAACGGACGCGGATGGTAATGTTACCGTCTATAAAGCACGGCTTGTTGCGAAAGGTTTTCGACAAGTTCAAGGTGTTGACTACGATGAGACTTTCTCTCCCGTAGCGATGTTTAAGTCCATTCGGATTTTATTAGCAATTGCTGCGTTTCATGATTATGAAATATGGCAAATGGATGTCAAGACTGCTTTCCTCAATGGCAACATTGATGAAGAGTTGTATATGATGCAACCCGAAGGTTTTGTCGATCCTAAGGATGCTGATAAAGTATTGCAAACTTCAGCGTTCCATTTATGGACTGAAGCAAGCGTCTCGGAGTTGGAACCTTCGTTTTGATCAAGTGATCAAGAGCTTTGGATTTGTTCCAAATTGCTATGAAGCTTGTGTCTACAATAAAGTGAGTGGGAGCTCGGTGACGTTTCTGGTACTATATGTGGATGACATATTGATTATTGGAAATGACATCGACATGCTTAACGATGTGAAGAGTTATTTGAACAAGTGTTTTTCAATGAAAGACCTAGGTGAAGCTGCTTATATATTGGGCATCAAAATCTATAGAGATAGACAAAGGCGCTGATAGCTTTAAGCCAAAGTACATACCTAGACAAAGTTACGAAAAGGTTCAGAATGGATAAGGCATTGAAAGGTTCGGTGCCTATGTTGTCGTAAGATATTGAGCAAGGCTCTGTCCACTACGGTAAATGATAGGGAAGCTATGAGCAAAGTGCCTTATGCCTCGCCATAGGTTCCATCATGTATGCCATCTTGTGTACTAGACGGATGTGTCCAATGCTCTTAGTTTGACGAGCAGATATCAAAGTGATCCAGGAGTGGAACACTGGACAGCCATGAAGAACATCCTAAGGTACCTAAATAGGACTAAAGAAATGTTCTTAGTCTATGGGGGGTGATGAACATTTCAAATGGTAAAAGGTTACGTCGATGCTAGTTTCGACACCGACAAGGATGATTGTAAATCTCAGACAGGATACGTGTATATTTTGAATGGAGGAGCTGTGAGCTGGAGAAGCTGCAAGCAAAGCGTGATCGCGGGATCTACAGTAGAAGCGGAATACATGGCTACTGCAGAAGCGTCAAGTGAAGGAGTTTGGATCAGAAACTTCATCACTGAGCTTGGCGTGGTTCCAAGTGCATTGGACCCACTTGAGATATTGTGTGACAACACTGGCGCCATAGCACTCGCTAAGGAACCAAGATATCATCCAAAGACCAAGCATATCAACCGCAAGTTTCATATAATCCGAGATTATATAGCAGATGGAGATCTGAAGATCAGCAAAGTACATACAGATCTGAATGTCGCAGATCCATTGACTAAACCTCTTCCACGTGTAAAACATGATCAGCACCTCAGTGCCATGGGTGTCAGATTGTTGCCAAATGTAACCTAGATTATTGACTCTAGTGCAAGTGGGAGACTGTTGGAATTATGCCCTAGAGGCAATAATAAATATGTTATTATTATAATTCTTGTTCATGATAAAGTTTATATTCCATGCTAGAATTGTATTAAGCGGAAACATTAATACTTGTGTGGTTTGTGAACAACACCGTGTCCCTGGTACGCCTCTAAGGACTAGCTCATTGATCAATGATGGTTAAGGTTTCCTAACCATAGACATGAGTTGTCAATTGATAATGAGATCATATCATTGGGAGAATGATATGGTGGACAGACCCAAACTAAGCAAAGCTATTAGATCGTTTCATCGTGTTCGTCTTTGCGAAGCTTTTCCTATGTCAAATATTGTATTCCTTGGACCATGAGATAATACAACTCCCTGGTATCGGAAGAAAGCTTTGAGGTCATCAAACGTCATCCTATGAGAGGGTGATCATAAAGGTGTCTCTCAGGTGATCGGATAGTATCTGTTGGGTTGTATGTATCGAGATGGGATTTGTCCCTCCCAAGTCGGAGAGATATACTTCGGGCCCACTCGGTAATCGATATCAACACCGCTTGCAAGCATGTGGTTAATGAGTTGATCACAAAGTGATATTGGATTACGGAACGAGTAAAGTACTTGTTATGAACGAGATTGAACTAGGTATGACGATACCGACGATCGAATCTCGGGCAGGTAAAATATCGCGAGACGAAGGGAATATAGATATGGGATTGATTGAATCCTGGCATCGTGGTTCATCCGATATGATCATCGATGAATGTGTGGGAGTCAATATGGGTGCCCAGACCCCGCTGTTGATTATTGATAGAAGATCATGTCTGCATATTCTCGAACCGAGGTCACACACTTAACGTGTCTCGACGCTAGGATAGATTGGATACTTGGTTTATGAATTTTTGTTCGAGTCTTGGATGGGATCCGGGACATCACGAGAGGTTCGGAATGGTCCGGAGAATAAGATTCGTATAAAGATGCAGTTTTGGAGTTCGAATTGTTCGGGTTAATCGGTATTGTACCGGAAGCTTCTAGAACCTTCGGAAGGGGCCAACGTGGTCCCACCTTCCGGAGGGGCATGGGCCTATGAGGGAGTGTCCTGGCCGCATTGGGCCAGGGCACAAGTCCACATAGGGCCCAGCCGATCCTAGATAAGTTTAAACTCGTTTAAACTAGAGATAGGGTTTCTAGATAAGGGATAAGTTTAAAATCGTTTAAACTAGAGATAGGCTTGGAGGATGGGCAAGGGCTGGCCGCACCCCCCCCCTCTATATATAGAGGGCTGGTGCGCCCCCTCCCCCCAACCACACACCTTCCCCTCCAAGCCCTAGTAGCCCTGTTGCCTTCCTCTCTCCCTCCCGACTGTTTGTAGGCGAAGCCCTGCGGCAGAAATTCTCCACCATATACACCACGCCGTCGTGTTGTAGATCCAATCCATCTCTCCACCATACTTGCTGGACCGAGGAAGGAGGAGACGTCGAGGTGCTGCACGTGTGCATCTCACGGAGGCACCGCCACTTGTGGTGCTAGATCGGATCGGATCGCGAGGAGGAGAAGCGAGTACGACTACATCACCCACGCGACGAGCGTTCATTGGCTTGAATCTTCAAGGGTATGAAGATCTAATCCAATCTCTCTCGTTGTTTTCATCTCCTAGATTAGATCTTGGCTTTCCCTCTGTTCGCTTCCGTAGAAAATTTTGATTTACTATGCTGTGAAACCCTTCACCCAGTTCTCCCCATATCTGGCCCGCAAACCCCTCAACCCCACTTTTTCCTTTAAATCCAAAATTCCATATCTGAATATTGGTGCTTAGGTTTAAATAAAAATAAAAATGTAAATATCCTAAATAAATTTAGATATGATTTTTCACAGGTACCTAAGCCTCCACACTAACATGTAGACCTAGTTTTGTGACAAAATATTGTATAGATAAATCCTAGAAAATAAAGTACACAAATGTATTCCTTCCACTAATAAATGATTTAAGAGAGTTTGGTATTTCCAAATGGAGTAAATCCAAATGTTTCTGAAAGGTATTATCCATACCTTGCTTGTCCCACTAGCCCCACATAAAATGGCTTCCCAGTTTTCCTTTAGTAAAAATAACAAAAATAGAGATTTTCACCTTTAGAAAATTCTCTAGGTCAAACCAAAGGAGGTTTTGACCTAACTCCAACTCCCTACACATCTATATATCAACATATTTCAAAACACAGTATCTAATAATTTTATGAACCTCTGTTGAATTTTGGTTAATTAAACTATTCTCTGTATTGTTTAATCACCAATAAACTCATAGAAGTAGCTATGTAACTTCAAAAAGGTTGATTTGAATTTCTATAGAAAGGTACTCTCAGTGACTAACAATTTTCATTGGAATCACATCAAAATCTTCTGAATATTAAATATGATGAAAAAGACAAATCTTAGCCAGTACTGTCTTTTGGAATTTCTCAAGGGCATTCTGGTAATTTTTTTGAAGTGACTCCAACTCCTATTGAATCAGTCCACCAAATACTACCTAATCACCCAGGGAAATAATTTTTGGAGCTCCAGAAATTGTGTGGTGAATTATTTCCTTAAACTAGGGTTTTATCCACTATAAAAAACACTATAAATCAATGGAAATTGATAAAATAGTGAAACCACTTTTGTTGCATTCATTTTATAAATACCTATCTGATGGTATCATTTTTATACAATGGTATCATACAGATCAAGCCCTTGGTCAAAAACCCCTCTCTTAGGTAGTCACTAGATTTTAAATCCAACAGGATACTTTCTCTAACGCCTCCAAATCTCTTACTAATCTTATCAACCAATCATCCAGCATCCTACTATCTCATAACTTGTAATTATTTGTTGCTTGTTGTATGTATTGATGCTTACATGCCTTGTATTGATGCGGTATTGTTTGTTTGCATGTATGCTCGATAACGGCGATAGTTGCGAATCATGAGACACCTAGAAGAAGGAAGCATCGGGTTATTCTTATAATTGTTATTATTGGTTTTCTGTTATTCTAAAGAAGCCACAGGACATCTCGCTAGTTACACACAAGCCACCTTCTTGCTCATATGCCTTGTACTATTATTTGTCTATGCATGTTTTACCTACCCGTTTATGCAAAAATGCATTGTTTTACTATATTATGTTATGTGGGGAATGTTTGGCTCCTCCAAACCATTACCCCTTAGTACCATTAGGTACAACCCTATTTTATGATACCTACCTGCCCCTAGTATGATAGATGGTGTAACATACCATGCCCCTTTGGAAACCATGTTTTAGTCGAAGCAAAAACTATGGGATGGGAAGACCCCGGAAAAAGGCTTACAAAAATGTTTTAGGAGAAAACCTTGGCGAGGCTTGGCTTACGAAGTGATGTTGAGAATGAGAAAGTTTTTGGTTTTCAAAAAGGTCGGACGAAAGATTGAGGATTTTTTTTACGAAAACACCTAATGCTTGAGCAATTAACCCGTGCAACCACATTACTCTGGAATGGGACGGGGCTAGGCTGGAAGTTTGTCTAAACCGGTATAGGTGCCTCGAACTACTAAGGGGGAGAACATCCCAGAGGCTGGGCCTTCAACTATAAAGGCCCATGTGAAACATCGGTCTGGAGAAGGTAAATACCGTCTAATGGCGGCCAAACAATACTATGAACCCCTCATTGAAAGCGCACACTGTGCGAGGTGCAAAACGTGCTCCGGTTGGATTGTGACTATATAGGGCATCCCGGTTTTGAGGGGATTAACCTCATAGGGTAGGCACTTGTATCGGAGAGGGCATCCAGAAGGTATTGACCAGTTATTCAACCCACGATCGGTGTAGATCGGGGACGAATAATCGGATGGTATGGGTACAGTGTACAACCTCTACAGAGTGTAAATCTATTTGAATAGCCGAGTCCTCGATCATGGACGTTTGTGATGGCTGTTGTACGGCAGTGATGGTTTTGATTTCAAAAAGGACTTCGGAAAAGAAATGGCTTGAAAGTGATTTGACCATGAGATGGTCAGAAAATGGAGGAAGGAGTTTGGTCATGAGATGACCGGAAGGAAAAACAAATGGGTGACCAAATCCTATTGTTTTCTTAAAACTTTTCAAACAGGATTCCAAACTGATTTGCAAAGTGTTTCAACAAAGATATAGAGATATGCTATATCTACAAAGAGAAACTAGTTTATAAAAGTACCTCCCATGGAGCCATCCTACCACAACCATATTGCATAACCTTACTTGTTGTTCTCTTAAGATGGTTTGCGATTACATTCAAAGTACTCACCAGCATTTTTCCTGGATATCTACTTGGCCAGATTTTCAGATGATCAAGAGAAACAAAGGAGCTACTGACGTCTATGCGAGCTAGGTCATCTTCCCAGTCAGTTGCCTATAGGTTAAGGCATGACATGGGATCTGCGCTTGAATACTTCCGCTATTCATGTTGTATCGCCATAATGGCACATTTGTAAGTACTTGTACTCGTTATTCATGGATATTGTAATGATACTCGTCGGTTATACTCACGACTCACTGATCATGGGAATGTGAATTGCAGGCATAACGGGTAATCTTGGACCGTAAATCCGGGGGTGACACAGACTTGGTATCAGAGCCATCCTGACTGTAGGAGACCTTAGTTAGCGTGGACGTTAGACATGACAACCCCTATTTCTGAAAAATGCCGGTTTTTCGAAAACTATTTCTCAATATATTTTAAAAAAGAATTACTTATCTCACCTTCTCTGGCTTAAACTACTTGAAAATGGATTACTCTATATCTCGTCTACTTCAACTGTTCCGTTTTCCAAAAACAAAGTCCGACTTAGAGAATATGAGACAGAGATCCCAAAATAAAGAGACACTGAGACAAGAAAACCAAAGAAGGTACCAATGACAAAACACACTACAAGATCGCCCTACCAATGGAGTCCTTCATCGCCCCCAAATTGATCTATTACGGCACCGACAACAACAGATGGCTAGATAGAAGTCAAGACCCCCGTAATGTCTGTACTTAGGATTAGCATCCCTAATATAGGATTCCCCCTTATGGCGTGTAGTCACCCCTTAGTACCTATGGTACGCCTTGTCTGCTTGTCGTGTTCTTATATGATCCTTGGAATGTGTTACTTGTCTGCCTAGGATCATCCGATCCTGAAGTTTTGACCACCTTGTAGGCGTATCCTGACGCTAACCCTCGCAACCCCACAGCTGGAAACCCCTCCTCAGTAGGATGGCCACATAAAGAAATCCTCGACAACTCCTACCCGTGCGTAGTTCTAATTGCCCCAAAGGAGAAACCATCCTAATAAACCCTCCTCCGAATCAACGGGAAGCCTTCACCATAACCCGAACGCCCCAAGAAACAGGAAGATAAGGACGCCGAAGACAACAAGTCTACCTCGTCATCGGTCCAAAGAAACACAGAGTGTTCAAGTAAAGACAACCCCTCTAAAGATAATTTGACTCCACCCCGACGAAGGACCAAGAAGAACCGTCACTAACCACTAAATTTACCCCAAGTTAACCCTTATGACTTTGTTAGGTAACCACAATAGAAAGGTAGTCACAATTAGGCGTCACTCGAAGACTTCAACCCAAGCGTCACGCCTTTGCCCCAAGGCGAAGGATCAACCCCAACCTCGACGACCCCAAGTAAAGCTCTAAGGTGGAAAGACCGTGTCTTTCCACTCCATTCCAGAAGATCGACCATGAGAAGATAATACCAGAAGATCTCCAATCCAAGAGCCTGCTCCAAAGACCACCTCAAGAGTCGTCAGAAGAACAGAGAAATAGGTCCCATCAACAATCTTCAGGAGTCTGCTCGATCCTCCCAACAACTAAGACGTTCAGATTTAAGATGATAAGACTACCCGACGCAGTCAATACTACTCCCCAAGGAGTAGAAAGAAACCCAAGACATCAAGTTTCTTTGAGGACATAGCGAAGCCCCTTCTCTGCTTCTGCTATAAACGACCCACCGAAGAAGACCTCCGAATCTGCAAACCCCGAGATGGAGAATGAGGAACTGTCCCCTTCACGAGTGTCAACCCCTCTTCAAGTTACCACCCCCGGGAGATCCACTCGTCGAAGCAAAACATCATAGAAGGAACGACCCTCACTGCTGAAGAGCTGAATGTCCATCATAACCCCGAGGAAATACAGTAACCAAAGTTGGTACCCAACCCAAGGAGGGCTAAAAGATTCAAGGAACACTCTAGATATAGTCCTTCGTACCCTACCAACTCACTCTCCCAACCTCTGGCAAGTGATGGATCGTCTCGAAACCTGTTCAGTAAGCCGTCAAGTACCTTCACCATTTGGCCGACGCTAATCCGCTGAATTCTGGATGAACCCTATTGGATGTTATGCAAGAATGATGTCGTTCTTTGCATGTTTTACCCATGACGTTTGATCAGACTGAACCCGAAACAACCCCCTTTCTAAAGGACTGCGTTCCTAGACCGCCAACCTCCAACGACATCCTCCACCCCACTGGACCCTCTCTAACTAGCTCAGAACTAACTACCCGGAAGCTAGTAGACACCCTTTCTCCAGTATACCACCCCTAACTCAAGAAGTAGTACCGATGCCTCTCACGAAGCAGATTATACAAGGTTGAAAGCAGATGACCACCTCCGGACTAAAGGTGCAGCGCCATTCCCCAGCATTAGCATACGACCCCAATCAAGAAAGTCGGCGACTCCACCAAAACCCCCTAGTGTCGCTCTAAGGGGGAAAGACTGTGTCTTTCCCACCCAAAAACCGGATAGAACCATAGAGTCGAACACTAGTTATCAATAAGTGATGACCACCCCTACAAAATCCAAATCATCGACCCCTCAAGAAGGACGACAATCGGCACTTTAGGAAAGTTCCCCATCATAGAGTCGATAGTACAGCCAGCACTCCCGACATTTCAAGACCAAGAAGGAAGAGAAGGAAGTTATAACCAAACCAAGAACAAGAAGTCGACAGCCCAGCCAGCACTCCCGACATTCCATTGAATTCAGCAATAAAGGTTTGAAGATGGCTCGAATCGCTATCTCGCCTCAAGAAGGAAGTATCCCATTGACGCTAAACCTATCTAGAATCGTCCTAAGGGGAACAGACTAAGTATTTTCCATTTGTTTAATACAAGAAACTCAATCTGAAGCCACTCAGCTCCGATCCGTAACTACTTATGGCACCCCGGATTTACGGTCCGAGAATACCCGTTATGCATACAATTCACGTTCCCATGATCAGTGAGTCGTGAGCATAACCGACTAGTATCATTACAACATCCATATAGTAACGAGTACACAACTTACAAAGTGGCCATTATGGCGATTACAACACAAGTAGCGGAAATGTTCAGCGTAGAGCTTGTGCCTTAACCTACAGGCAACTGACTGGGAAGACGGCCTAGCTCGCATAGACGTCAGCACCTTCGTTCCTTCTTAACATCTGCAATCTGGCCAAGTAAATAGCCAGGGACAATGCCGGTGAGTACTTTGAATGTACTCGCAAACCACCTTAGGATAACAATAATAACGGATATGCAATATGGCCTTGGTAGGATGGATCCAACAGACGTTCTTTTATAAACTAGTTACTCTTGTAGATATAGCATGTCTCTATATGTTTGTTGAAAACTTTTGTAAAACATTTTGGAAACCTTTTTGAAATGTTTTAAGAAAACACTAGGATTGGGTCACCCATTCGTTTCTCCTTCTGGTCATCTCATGACCAAACTCCTTCCTCCATTTTCCTGACCATCCGATGGTCAAAACATTTTCAAGCCATTGCTTTTCCAAATTCCTTTTTGAAAACAAAACCATCACCGGTCTACAGCAACCTTCCCAACCGTCCATGACAGTGGACACGGCTATTCGAATAGATTTACACTCTGTAGAGGTTGTACACTTTACCCACAGCATCCGATTACCCGTCCCTGATCTACACTGTTCGTGGGTCGAATAACCGGTCAAGACCTTCCGATTGCCCTCTCCGATACATGTCAACACCCGAACTTTTAATCCCAGATGCCTGTTATGCCATACATCGCAATCCCAGGATTACCATTTTTGCGAGACATAACAGAATTGGATACCACAGTACATCATCCATTACAAACCATACATAAGGTCTTACACAAATAAGGATCTCATGATCTAGTTCTTAATACAACTCAAGCAGCGGAAATACGTAATAATAACAGTAGCATAGGCGAAGCTCCATCTTCGGGGTCACATGCAATGCTGACGATGGGAGATGATCCTAGTTGTCGTAACCTTCCTGGGGTCCATCCTCCAGGTACTCCTCTTCATTGTCTGGCCACGGGAATAGCCAGGGACAAAGCCATGAGTACTCTTTAAGTACTCGCAAACTAATACTAACAAGTGAAGGGGTTTTTTGTAATAGGACACTAAGCTCTAAAGTTGTTTTGCAAAAATCCAGATTTACCTCTACTAAGTTCAGGGGTGAGAGAAAGCTAGTCAAATTTTATAACACCTAAGTGGGAACTTGAATTTCATGTCACAACTCTGTTGTGGTCAAGTCAAAGTCTCAACTCATTTCACAAGTCATTTTGAAAACATCTTACGGGGGAACAGTATGGCCACTCTAACTGTCCATAACCGTGGACGCGGCTATTCGAATAGTTTGACACTCTGCAGAGATTGTACACTTTCACCACAACATTCGATACATCCGTCAGGAACAAATCCTGAATTCACCATACTCAGTATGCGGATAATCAATCCTAACCTTTCAATTACACGCCCTAGTATAAGCACCTCTCCTGTGAGTTTGGCCTCCCAACCATGACCAACTGTCATCTTGGGTACTGCACAGGTGGACAATCTTCACAAGGTAGCCTCAGCTCAGACCTTGGCCGTGAGGGAACCAATACTAAGATATATAAGTTTCCAGTCAAGCCCTACCCAATCTTCGGGTATTGTGGTTATACGATAAAATTGGAATGGTATCGCATCCAGACAACCATCAGTTTTATAAAGGGCTAAGGATCATGCCTCAACATTTTCATCACCCTAAATCATCTGGTGTTCGGAAACACATGTCCAAAACATCTCAATTGTATGCTCTTTATGCAACCTTCAATTATCTTTCTAGTATCTCCAATTCACTTAAGTAAACTCTAAGTAAAAGCTTTGATAAAGAAATAAAGTATAAAGCTTGTAAGTAAAACTAGGATTGGTTTATCAAGTGGTTATGATCATATATGCTTAAGGCATATAGTTGGCATGGTAACAAGCAAGTATTTGCTTGCATAGGTATAGTATCTTGCAAGTGTTAGCTTGCACAAATATCAGTATAAGCTTGCTAAGCTGCAAGTGTTAGCTTTCCTTCTGCAGAGCAGTGGTTGAAGTTCTCCTCGGCTTCTTCTTCGTAGTATCCTCCTTCCTCCTCGTATCCTTGGTCGGTACTAGCTTCTAAAAATAAATATGATGTACACAATCACCAAACAATACTTAACTACTTACAATCATCACACAAAGGGGTTCTATAGATGATCTAGCATCATCACTAACCTTACAAGACTAAGGCACTTGACTTAATGATTTTAGTTTTAGAAAAGTAATTTCTACTCATTGAAAAACTACTTAAGATTTAATATTCTCCAACCCAAACATGGGATCATGTTGACACATGTCATCACCACATATTTTAGTCTATGGTAATGTGATTTAAAGTGGTGTCACAATTTAATAAGGTTTTACCCTTTTTATTTTAATTAAATAAAGTGACTAGAAATGCTTATGTGGCATTCTTTTATTACTTGAACAATATTTCTGTAATTAAACCCAAATGTTTTCATATATTCTGAAAGGTATGATCAAATGTGATTTTTGAGAGTTGGAATCAACTCAAAAGCTTTTATAATTTGAATTTGAAAAATGTTTGAATGCAGAAAAGGTTCTTCCTTGTTATTTTTACCAAGGGTGATCTACAGATCCAAATGATGTAAATCCAACGAGCTTGGATTCAGCATTTCAAGACCTTTCTAAGAAAATTGGTTTCATTCAATTTGGTTTACTGAATCCAGCTGGGTTGATTTTTGAAACTAGGTACAGAACTGTGTTTGAATTAAAATGGAAAAAGTTAAATTCAAGCGGGCTGCGGAGTAACGATCTTGGGCGGCTGCTAAGCACAGCGCTTACGCGGGCTGGTTAAGTTGCTGTCCCCACGCGTTAGTGAGACGAGGGGGTGCGAAGTGGTACGGGGCAACGTGGACCGTGGGATCTTGTTCTAATCTAATGTCCCTAGTTCATCGTCCATGTCGGGCAGCGCCGGCGAGACAGAACCCTAACGCGGCAGGTGGGGGTCGTCGGGGGCTCACCGGGGCTCAGGCGAGGGTCGGCGATGCGGGAAAATGACGAAGTCGACGACGGCGAACCTCCTGGTACCGGCAGCTTCTCCTGGGGTGGACGAAATCGACGACGCCCTTCTTCTCCAGAGGCAGCCTGCTCCGGACAAATTCCGGCGATGCGCTGCTCGCCTTGCTCCGGGAACATGGTGGAACGATCAGTGAGGTGAGGGGAGTGAGATGGTGTGCTCAATTTGGCTGGGGGTCGTCTCCTTTTATAGGCTCGACGATGAGACCGAACGGAATGGGCAGGCGATGGTGGCGACATGGCTACTGGCTGCTAGAGGCATGGCCGTCGGTGGCGATCAATCGGTGGTCTCCTGGCGATGCTCTATGGCTTTAATGCGCGTGTAGGGGCGGTGGCAAACGGTCTGCAACACGCGATGCTCTGCACGGCAGAGGTGACGTCTTCGACGGCGAGCGGTGGCTGTGAGGCATGGGGCGGCGAACGGGGATGTCAGGCAGTCTCCTGGGACGGTGGTGATCGTGTATGCCTGGCGAGGGGCGCTTCTGGCGCATCTCGTACAGCATGGTTGGCGTGGCGACTGCTTGGCATGGTCGTGTGGTCGAGGTGGCAAGGTTCGGAGCTGGAGGTGGCGTTGGATGGTGGGCCATGTCCTAGACATGTTGTTTAGGCTTGGTTCTTTCTCTGGGTAGCTAGCCATGGTCGGCTAGCAAGGGGGTGCTCGGGTTGGCATGGCATGGGGCAAAGGGTAGGGGCTAGGGTTTGTCCAAGCACTGGTTGGCACTGAGGGAGACAAGGGTGATCAATGGTGAACATTGCTGAGCCAGATTACTGCTCAAAACAGTGAAGTTAGGGCAGTTTGATTTGTTGCCTCCAAGTGTTTGATGAAATGGCCGCAAGAACTCAAGTTTTGAATTTTGAAAATATTTTTGGTGGGTGTGCTAGGTTGGTGCTGGTGAGTCTGCAGATGCTTGGGTTTTCAAAGTTGAGCTTGTTTGAGTGGTTTTTGAAAAAGTGGGATCTTCCCATATGATAAAGATTCAATTTTGAATTGTCATTTAAACTATGCATTTGAATGTTTCTGGATGATCACAAAGTGGGCCTTGATACTTTGTTATGAGTACTATGAAGGGGTGCAAATATCAAAACAAGTTTCTATTAAGTTCTGAAAGTTAGAGACAACCAAAGTAGGCATGGGAGTTAAATTGGTCAAAATGACCATTCCCTTATTTTGTTTGTTTTGATTTATTTGTCTTTTGAAAAAGTGTGGGGATTGTTTAGATGATGTTTATTTCACCTAAGAATCCTTTTACAAGCAAAGAAACACATAAATAAGGCAATTCAAAAGAATTCAAAAAGGGGATGCATACACACATGAATGCTTTCTCATTTTATTTTAGAAAAGTTTTTGTGAACCCTAAATTTGATGATTAGAGTTTGATGATTCTAGTTTAATATTTTTGGGATGTTACAAACCTTCCCCCCTTAAACAAAATCTCGTCCCGAGATTTGAAAAAGGACGAAAAGGTTACCTAGGATTTGAAGAGATCTGGAAACTCCGTCCTGATGTGATCTTCGCGCTCCCAGGTAGCTTCCTCTTCTGTGTGGTTGCTCCACTGAATCTTGAGAAACTTGATCCTTCAGGTTCTGGTGGTTTGGAAAGCTTCTTCCAAAATACGGATGGGTATTTAGGGATAGGTCAGGTCATTGTTGATCTCTATGGTCCGGTGATCAATATTCTTGAACACTTCCGTCTTCTCCGGAACTTCGAGGCACTTGCGAAGTAATGAGATATGGAACACACTGTGTACGGCTGACATCTCTTCAGGTAGTTCCAATTGATACGACACTTCTCCTCGATGGTTCAGAATTTTGAAAGGTCCGATATATCTGGGGGCTAACTTTCCTTTGAGTTGGAAACGCTGCATTCCCTTCAATGGTGACACTTTCAGATATACAAAATCTCCTATGTTGAAGGCGAGGTCTCGACGTCTCTTGTCGGTGTAACTCTTTTGTCTGGACTAGGCTGTCTTGAGGTGCTCACGAATCTTGTGAACCTTCTCTTCTGCTTCTCATAGGATATCAGGTCCAAAAATCTGACTCTCTCCTACTTCCGACCAGTTCAAAGGGGTGCGACACTTCCTTCCGTACATGAATTCAAATGGGGCCATTTGCAAACTAGCTTGATAACTATTGTTGTACAAAAATTCTGCAAACGGCAGACAGTCTTCCCACTTAGATCCATATTCTAACACACATGATCTCAGCATATCTTCGAGTATTTGATTTACTCGCTCCGTTTGTCCGTCGATCTGAGGGTGATACGCGGTACTGAAATCTAGGCAGGTTCCTAAAACTTCTTGGACTTTCTTCCAGAATCTCGAGGTAAACTGAGTTCCTCGATCCGATACAATGTTCTTGGGGACTCCATGCAAACTAACTATTCTAGCGATGTATAACTCCGCTAGCTTCGAACTCTGATATGTGGTCTTGATGGGTAAGAAATGGGCGACTTTGGACAATCTATCCACTATGACCCAGATAGAGTCATTTCCCCTACTAGAAGTAGGCAATCCGGTGATAAAGTCCATTCCAACGGAATCCCATTTCCATTCCAGAATCTGCAAGGGTTGCAACAATCCAGCGGGTCTTTGATGTCCTGCCTTGACTCGCTGACATATATCACACTTGGCGATATAGCTTCCGATTTCTCTCGTCATCTTATTCCACCAAAATTGCTCTTTCAAATCTTGATACATCTTAGTTCCTCCGGGATGGATAGAATAAAGAGTATCATGAGCTTCCTTGAGAATAACTTCTTTCAACTCAGAATCTGCTGGTACACAAAGGCGTCCTTTGTACCACAGAACTCCTTCTTCGTCTTCGGTGAATCCTGGTACTTTGCCTGTACCGATACGACGCTTGATTCTGTCGATACTAGCATTTCCTTTCTGTGCCTCTTTGATCTGGCTGATCAAAGTGGGTTGAAGTTCTATGCTAGCCAAAAGTCCTTCACTCACTAATTCCATTCGAAAATCTTCCATCTCTTTGTGCAAACTTGGTTGCTCCTTCAAAATCATGGAGTTCAAGCGGCACGGCAATCTGCTAAGGGCATCTGCTACCATGTTGGCTTTACCAGGGTGATAGTGAATGTCCAGATCGTAATCCTTGAGTAACTCAATCCATCTTCTCTGCCTCATATTCAACTCCTTCTAAGTGAATATATACTTCAGGCTCTTGTGATCCGAATAAATCTCACAACGATTTCCCATCAGGTAATGCCTCCATGTCTTCAGGGCTAGAACTACGGCTGCGAGTTCGAGGTCATGGGTTGGGTAATTTTGCTCATGTTGTTTCAGTTGCCGAGATAGATAAGATATAACTTTGCCTTCTTGCATTAGCACACATCCGAGACCGATCTTGGATGCGTCACAATACACGTCGAAGGGCTTCGTGATATCCTGCATGATTAATATTGGGGCTGAAATCAATCTCCTCTTGAGTTCTTGAAAACTCGCTCACATTTGTCGGTCCATTCAAACTTATTGTCCTTCTTTAGCAATTGGGTCATGGGTCTGGCGATACTCGAGAATCCTTCTACGAACTTGCGGTAGTATCCCGCCAATCCGAGAAATGCATGAACTTGGGTTTGAGTGGTTGGGGCTTGCCAATCTTCAACATCTTTCACCTTTGCAGGGTCAACGGCAATTCCTCCGGCTGATACAATGTGACCGAGGAATCCTACGTCCAGTAACCAGAATTCACATTTGCTAAACTTGGCATACAGCTGATGCTCTCTAAGGGTTCCAAGAATGGTCCTTAGGTGTAGCTCATGTTCTTCTTCTGATTTGGAATAAATCAGAATGTCATCGATGAAAACAACGACAAACTTATCCAGGAAGCCCATAAAAATCTTATTCATGAGATTCATGAAATAAGCGGGGGCATTGGTTAATCCAAAGGACATAACGGTATACTCATATAATCCATAACTGGTGGTAAAGGCAGTCTTTGGAATGTCCTCTGCACGAATTTTGAGTTGATGATAACCAGTTCTAAGATCAATCTTAGAAAACACTTTGGCACCGGTCAACTGATCAAACAAATCTTCTATCTTGGGCAATGGGTATTTGTTCTTGATGGTGACATCATTCAACTTCCGATAATCCGTACACAAACGGTTACCTCCATCTTTCTTGTCCACGAACAAAACAGGTGATCTCCATGGTGACACACTTGGTTGAATCAATCCAATTTCCAACATGGAATCCAGTTGCTTCTTTAGTTCTGCCAGTTCCGACGGGTTCATACTATAGGGTCTCTGGGCTATGGGTCCTGTTCCGAGGATTAGTTCGATGATAAACTCGATATCCCGATCTGGGGGTATACCGGGCAAAACATCTAGAAATACATCAGGGTATTCACAGACTATCTGGACTTGATCAATGGTTGGTTGGGCTATACTCTTGTTGCACTTGAATTGACGAGGTAAGGTTTCAGAGGTATGCTCGACTGATATTCCGGCTGTACTAGTCATGGTGATGGATTTCTTGGCACAGTCAATCAATCCTTTATGTTTGGACATCCAATCCATTCCTAGTACTACTTCCAAACCTTTAGTTCTGAGTACTATCAAGTTAGCATAAAAATCTATGCCATGGATTCGGATAGGGACGGCTTTGCAAATTTGCCTAGCCTTGGTGGTTGAAATGGGAATTTGGACGATCATAACATGCTTCAGTTTTGTTGGTTGAATCTTACTAGTGCAGGCAAATTCTTCGGTGACAAATGAATGCGATGAACCAGAATCAAACAACACTCTTGCAAGTATTGAATTAACAAAAAACATACCCAACACGACGTCTAGCGCTTCCTGAGCTTCTTCGGTATGCATGAGAAAAAGATGGCCGTTGCGGTTGAGTGAATTCCCTGGGGAAAACCTTCTTCCTGGTTGAACACGACGCTGCTGCTGAGCTGGGGCATTTGCATTGGGGGCTGCGGCATTCTTCTTGTTGGGGCACTCGTTGGAGTAGTGACCCTTATTTCCACAGTCATAACAAGTCACTTGCGACTTGTCCTTTGCTGCAACAGGCACAACATTGATTCCAGTCCTCGGGGCAATGTTGGTGTTGGCGGCAACATTGTTATTGTTGAACTTGGGTGGTGCATGGTTGAAATTATTAGAGTTGCTGGGGTTGTGGTGATTTCCTCCGCCTAGGGTTTCCACGGTTGGGATAGGTCGGACGGTTCATCGGGGGTCTGTTGGTTCTCGAGGCAAATCCTGGAGATGGATTAGGGCGGTACTTTGGGGTCTGATGGGTTCCTGGCTAATGCATCATGCGACGCTTGCGGTTCTCATTGACTTGGTTGATCTTTCCTTCCATCTGGATGGCAGAGTTGACCAGGGCTTCAATATCAGCAAAGGGGATATTGACTAACACAGGCTGCATCTCATCGTGCAGACCATTCAAGAATCTTTCTTTCTTCTTGGCTTCGGTGTCGATCTCATCTGGGGCATACCTAGCTAATGACAAGAATTTGTCATGGTATTCCACTACGGTCATCCTTCCTTGATTCAGTTATCTGAACTCGTCTCTCATCCTCTTGATCAAACCTGGTGGCACATGGGTTCTGCTGAACTTGACTTTGAATTCCTCCCAGGTCATCAGCTGTCCTCCGGTCATTGCACGAACACTGTTCCCCCATGCTCTGGCATCTCCGGCTAGATAATGGGTGGTGAACATAAATTTCTCGTTGGCTTCCACTCTGGTGACTTCTAGGTTGTTTTCCATGGTTTGCAGCCAATCATCGGCGTTTAAGGGCTCTTCCGACTTAGTGAAAACAGGTGGGTTGGTGTTCTGGAAATTCTTGAGTTTAGATCCATGGTTATCCTGGTTTCCATGGCCTTGATTGTTGTGGGCTAGCTGAGCTATCTGCTGAAGGGTAGCTAAATTGGCTTGACGTTCGGTCCTTTCAGCTTCGCGGTTAGAAACCAACATTTGCAGGATCTGCAACATCGGGTCCGGGGATGAACCACTTCCTCCACGTGGAATCTGAAGATTGAGATAGATCATGAGAAAAGAGGGAAATTTCTAAGGTTCCGGGACTTTGAAAAGTTTTTAAAGTTTGACTCATATTTTTCTAGCAACTTGCTTTCCATTCATTCATTCATAGCACACGATACAAACACACACCACAACAAGGTAAACAGATGGTTTTAGGAACCATTCTGGAAACTACGATACAGTGGGACCGAATACTACTCACTACGCAAGTGCTCAAGTGCTACTACTCCTCGGAGTCGGTGTAGTAGTCATCCTTATCATCCTCATCGTCATCGATGAAGGCGTAATCATGCTCATCGGTAAAGAAATCCATAGCATGATCCTCCAGAAAATCATCATCATCGCTGAGATAGGAGTAGGGGTCTCCACGAAGTTCCTCTCTGGCATTCTCCCTTTCTTCCAACTGCATGTATCTCTTGTGGAAAGTCTCCTCCAAAGGCGAGATACGGTGGCGAAGACGGGCAATGATGCTCTCCTTCTTGTCGAGCTGACGGCGGCGAGACTTGCGATCCTTTGCTAACATGGCAATGGTCTGATCTTTCGTCTTAATGATGGCGGACTTGTGGTTGGAGTAATCACGGCAATTGTCCAATTCCTGCTGATGATCGTACATCATGAAGCTAAGGTGATCCAATTGGGTCTTCAGCTCGTGGTGGTATGGGGCTTCCAGTGGTTGTCCATTAGCATCACGCCTTGGGCAAAATTCAAAGCGGCTAACCTTGATCTGATTGATACTTGTAAGATCCCTCCTTTGTAAAGGAAAGGATCCCTGTGATTGCAATGCTAGTCCCTAGATCAATGCTAGCATCCACAGTTTAAGATGAAGTACACAGAAACAAAGGTCATTATTACATATCATTCCAGAGACAAACATAGTCTTTTACGACTCCATGGCCACAGGCCTAATACAAGAGTTCAAATATATAATAAGATACATAATTCTTCATCTTCATGTGCCACAGGAAAGCATGTTGAGTGTAGACTCATGACTCCTATTCATCATCAGAATATCCTGCAACATCACAAGTTACAGCCACAGTGGGTCAATACATTGGAATAGTATTGGCAAGTGATACCTTAGTATAATATTGGTGGACTGAATACTATATGCATTTTGGCTAAGTGTAACTTAGGCTTGCTTTGCTCAAAATAGGTTTTGCCTATCAGTTGAAAACACTAAGTTTTTCTTTGTCAAAACTTTTTCTAAGGAACCACCAATAGACATTGGGGTCCTTCACCCTTGTTCAACCACAAGTTTTACTTTAGAAATTGGGATGAGGATATTCTTGATAGCTTCCATGTCTTGATGCTCAAGTTGTCCAATACCAGGGACATGGCTAAGTACTTAGATTCTTCCATCTGCAGAGGTTGTGCACTTTCCCCACAAGACATGATTTTCACCAAGACAGGACCTTTCAGAAGCCTTCCCTTAGACCAAATGGACGCGTTCCAACCTATCATCCCACTACCACCAACTGTCCAAATGGCTAAGTTATGGCAACCTATGTGATCCAGGCGGAGCCCATATTGCCAAGTGGCTGCACTAGAAGCTTCTTAACATTTGGCCTCTCAAATCCCTTTGTTCCTGGGTGGCTTTCCACAAGTGAGATACATAAGGTAAACCATAGAAATGGGCCTTGTGTAACCACTCAACATAAACCATTCCTTCCATTCCACCCAGGTGTTTCATTCACTTAGTTGTTTTATTAAGCAAAACACAAGTCCAAAGACTTAGAAATATTTTATCATAGCATGAATATTTCACCACCCTTGGTTGCTACTAGCTAGGCTAAGCATGGCATAGATAAACATCTTAACTTAGAAATTTCTAGCAATTCTATAACTACTAGGATTTCCCAAGCATAGCATATAAAGACCAAAATTTATCCATGCAAGTCTAGCAAAATATTTCTAATGCATATTTGAAATACATAGGAATAAAATCATGAAGTACTACTTGCCTTGGTAGTTTGGAGAGTAGCTACAATCCTCACAATCACAATCACTATTTGCACCAAAATCTACACATAAAATGATAGCACCAAATCACATACAAAATAAATACAAACATAAATATATGTATGCATGTAATATGATATGTGATGATTTTTCTATACTCACAAGACAAGTGCACAGTACTGATTCATAAACAAGATCAAAACTTGCCAAACAATCTTTATTTGAACACTAAAACATTTCTCAAATAATTTATATACAAAAAATAGACCTACACATGTTTCTGTGAATAAAATCATTTTAACAGAAACAAAACATTAAACACATCGCATAAATGGAAAGGGCATTCTCTCCTGATTCCACTGATATAAAATTTGTCAAATTTGAACGTGGGAATCAAAAGTTATGATTAAAACAAGTTTAAACATCTAATAGATTCAAATCAGAAATTTAAAACTAGGAACATGCCACGCGGCGCTATCCTACTGGCTGGTACCGCTTCGCGCCAGATCACGCTTCTGAGCTGTTGGATCTAACTTAATCGCGCGTCTCTGATTGAAACATACCGCTTCGCCTAAGATCTATCGTGACCACTAGATCTAAATCTAACGGCGCTCAGCACTTGACCAACAAGTGGCGGCGCTGGAGGCGGCGACAGGCGGCGGCGCGCTCTGATAGTGGCGGAGTCGGCGAACTAGGTCGCCCAGGGAGGTGGGAGGATGCTCACCAGAACCGCAGTGACGAGGAGAAGCTCGACGTGTCCTTGGTTGGCGAAGGGGCGCTCGGAGTCGTCGCGGATTGCTCGTCGGAGTAGTCCCTAGCGGCTGTGGCTTCTGTTCGTCGATGCTGGCGACGTTCTGGCCCGCACTAAGACAAGAGGAGGGTACCGTTAGATGCACAGGACACTAGGGATCTTACGCGTATCAAACAGAGGGCGAGGGGAGGCTGGGACTTACGGGGAAAAGGTCGCCGGAGTTCGAGCAGAAGCGGCAAAGCTCAGTCGTTGACGTTGCGGAGGCTACAGGCCATGCGCGAGCAAACGGAAAGTGTCAGTAGATGCGCACGACGATGTAGAGCAAGCCAGTATGAACCATAGACAAACGGGCGTGTGGTGCTCAGCGGAATCGCCCGCCGGAGTGCGTCTGTGCAGCGGCGGAGTGAGTTCGAATACGCGCAGCCTGGTGGCGGAGTGGTGGCGCTAGGAGAGGGGAAATGCTCGTGGTGCAGAGGGGGTTAAATAGCCAGGAGGGGGGCGGCGATTACGCGCTGTATCAATGGCAATAACGCAGGCAGTGACTGCGGCGAGGTAACGGCGGAGCGCCTCGGCCGCGCGTTGATTTGGGGACGACGCTGACGTGGTCGCAGGGTCCACTTGCCAGCGAGAGAAAGAAAGAGGGAATGGGCCCCAGCGGTCAGTGACTCAGTGGGTATGGCTGCGAGTGAGAGAGAGAGAAGGGGAAACCCGAGTGGGCTTAGTGGGCTGGTTTCACTGTTGGGCTAGAATAGCAGCGCCGGCCTTTTTCCTTTTCTTTATTCCTTTTCTATTTCTGTTTGCATTTTCAGAAATCATTTTCAAATGGTTTCAAAAGCTATTTGAATTCAAACCTTTTCAGGATTTTTGTAGAGTGCAACATTCATATTTCTGGGCATAAAAACATGTGGTCTCTCTGTACAAGCTTGGTTCTTTTGATCAAATAAAATAAACAGTGATATTGCACTTGGTTTGATCAAGTTTTGAATTTGGTTTCAAAATCCATATTTGTTTTGTAAATTTTGGTTTATACTCTAGCAATCAAGCAAAACAATCAGAGAGTAACAAGGTTTGATTCATGAACAACAATCTCTCATTGGAGAGTAGCATCTGATTTAATGCCAATCACATAAAATAATGAGCTCATATGCTCCTGTTTTTGAATTGATTTTTGAAATGAAACTCTACATGATCATGTATGCATGGATGATATGAATGAGTTTTGAAACATGATTTTAGGGATGTTACAAATCTAACCCCCTTAATGTGAATTTCACCCTCGAGATTCGGATTGGCTAGCAAATAGGTGAGGGTGGTCTTTCCGAAGATCATCTTCTCTTTCCCATGTTGCTTCCTCTTCGGAATGATGGTTCCATTGAACTTTGCAGAACTTGATAGTCTTAGTCCGAGTAACTCTTTCTGCAGTCTCAAGAATCTTGATAGGTTTCTCTTCATAAGTGAGATCACATTCCAATTGGACTTCTTCCAAAGGTATAGTATCCTTCAAAGAAGTTTCCTCCATTTCTGGATGACATTTCTTAAGCTGACTCACATGAAACACATTATGAACTGCTGACAAAGATTCTGGCAATTCAATCTCATAGGCTACTTCTCCTTTGCGACTCAGAATCTTGAATGGTCCAACATATCTTGGGGCCAATTTACCTTTGACACCAAATCTCTTCACTCCACAAAGTGGTGACACTCTTAGATAAGCTCTATCACCTACTTCATAGGTGACTTCTCTACGCTTAGGATCTGCGTAGCTCTTTTGTCGGGACTGTGCTATCTTCAACCTATCCTTAACCAGCTTGACTTTCTCTTCAGCCTCTTTGATAAGTTCTGGTCCGAACAAACTTCTTTCTCCCACACCATTCCATAGCAATGGGGTGGTACACTTTCTCCCATAGAGAAACTCAAATGGTGCCATCTCAATACTGGCTTGATAGCTGTTGTTGTAAGAAAATTCTGCGTAAGGCATACTTTTATCCCAACTGGCTCCATAGTCTAGAGCACATGCTCTCAACATATCTTCAAGAATCTAATTAGTCCTTTCTGTTTGTCCATCAGTCTGAGGATGAAATGCAGTACTGAATTCCAACCTCGTTCCCAACGACTCATGTAGTTGACTCCAAAAATGAGAAGTGAATTGAGTTCCCCTATCAGACACAATACTCTTGGGTACTCCATGTAGACACACAATTCTACGCATATAAATCTTGGCTAACTTAGCACTTGTATATGTTGTCTTCACGGGTATGTAATGAGCCACTTTAGTTAGGCGATCCACTACTACCCAAATAGAATCATATCTTGATCGGGTCCTTGGCAATCCTGTAATGAAATCCATACCAATCTTATCCCACTTCCAATCAGGAATGGGTAGTGGTTGAAGCAATCCTGCTGGTTTCTGATGTTCCGCTTTCACTCTACTACATACATCACACAAAGCAATATGTTCGGCAATGTCCTTCTTGAGATTATTCCACCAAAATCTTTCCTTCATATCCATGTACATTTTGGTGTTACCTGGATGGATGGAATACGGTGAGTTGTGCTTCTTGTAAAATCAGTTTCCGAAGCTCCGGATCTTGTGGAACACAGATACGTTTTCCATGCCATAAAGTACCCTGTTCGTCTTCATGGAATCCTTTGGCTTTTCCTTTGCCAATCTTTTCCTTAATCTCTTCAATTTCCTTATCAGTCTTCTGGGCTTCTTTAATCTTGTCCAACAAAGTAGGTTGAACATCCAAGGTCATGAGATGTCCTTCAGGCACAATCTCCAATCTGAGATCTCTAAATTGGGTACACAGGTCATCTGGCAATTCTCCCTTAGTAAGGCCGTTCACAAAAACCTTACGGCTTAGAGCATCCGCTACAACATTTGATTTACCGGGGTGGTATTGCAAACTCAAGTCATAGTCCTTGATGAGTTCTAGCCATCTTATTTGTCTCATGTTAATTTCTTTCCGAGTGAAGATATATTTCAAACTTTTGTGATCTGTGAACACTTCACATCGCTTTCCCAAAAGATAATGTCTCCATGTTTTGAGTGCATGGACAACAGAGGCTAACTCTAAATCATGAGTAGGGTAGTTTACTTCATGAGTTTTGAGTTGTCTCGAGGCATAAGCCACAACCTTTCCTTCTTGCATAAGTACTGCACCTAATCCATGATGAGATGCATCACAATACACTTGGAAATCCTTCTCCAAATCTGGGAGACATAAGACTGGTGCTGTCACTAGTCTCTTCTTCAATTCTTGAAAGCTGAGTTCACAACCTTCTGACCAAGCAAATTTCTTGTCTTTCTTTAGAAATTCTGTCATAGGCTTAGCTACCTTAGAGAAATTCTCAATGAACCTTCTGTAGTAACCTCCTAAGCCAAGGAAACTACGAACCTCTTTCACTGACTTGGGAGATTCCCATTCAGTTACAGCTGAAACTTTAGCAGGATAAACTGCTACACCATCTCCTGATACAACGTGTCCAAGAAAACCAACTTCATTTAACCAAAATTCACACTTTCTGAATTTGGCATATAGCTTATGCTCTCTAAGCTTCTCTAGTATCAATCGTAAATGTCCTTCATGCTCTTCTTTGCTCTTGGAGTAGATTAGAATGTCATCGATGAAAACGACAACAAACTTATTAAGGAATTCCATGAACACCTTGTTCATCATATTCATGAAGTATGCTGGTGCATTGGTTAAACCAAATGGCATCACGGTATACTCATACAATCCATACCTTGTGGTGAAAGCTGTCTTAGGTATATCTTGTTCTCTTATCTTGAGCTGGAAATAACTTGACCGGAGATCAATTTTTGAGAACACACAAGCTCCTTCTAACTGATCAAACAAATCATTGATTCTTGGCAAAGGGTATTTGTTCTTGATAGTCACCTCATTGAGTGAGCGGTAATCTATGCATAACCTTTGACTTCTATCTTTCTTTTCCACAAACAAAACTGGTGCTCCACAATATGAAGAACTTGGTTGGATAAAACCTTTCCGCAACTATTCTCCAAGCTGCTTCTTGAGTTCTTTCAACTCATCCACTGACATCTTGTACGGTCTCTTTGCTATTGGTCCAGATCCTAGTAGCAAATCAATAAGAAACTCCACATCTCTATCTGGTGGCATTCCCGGCAATTCTTCCGGAAACACATCCGGATATTCACTCACAATTGGCACACTTTCTATGCTAACCCCCTGTGAGATCTAGGCACATGGCTTAATAGGATTGATAGGATACCCATATCAACAAGTTGCAACTTCTTTTCCGGAAGCTCATTCGAAAAGAACTCTAAGATTAAGCGTGCTTGGCCTAGAGAAATTCTAGGATGGGTGACCGACCGGGAAGTGGGTAACCGGGTGCGCACGAGTGAGGACAAAGTGCACAGAAAAGACTAGTGTTGGTCTGTGGGGCCAGTCTAGATATCCTATTAAGCTGCCAGGAGTGACACCCCCTGGGCCCAGGAGTGGACGGGGTGTTACACCCCCTTAAGAGAATTTAGCTTACTCCTTTTTGCCTCAAAGTTGGTCTTGAATCTGATTCTTTTGTTTTCTGGAGTTGTGAGTGAGACAGTATGATTTGCACAATCTATCACTCCCTTGTGCTTAGTCATCCAGTCCATTCCCAAAATAACATCCAATCCTTGGGAGTTTAGGATTATCAAGTTAACGGGAAACTTATACTTCCCAAACTCTATGACTAGATCATGACATCCTGAATTCACTATCATTTCTCCACCAGGAGAACTTACTCTTATAGGACACCCAATAGTTTCTACTGGTAGTTCATTTCTTTCAACAAGTGCTCTTGATATGAATGAATGAGATGCACCAATATCAAAGAGAACAAATGGTGGAACAGAATTGAGTTTGAACTTACCAGCAACAGCATCAGGTTCCTCATAAATTTCCTCCACATTGATGTGGTTCACTTGTCCCTTTTGAAAAGGGTTGGGCTTGTTGGGTCCTTCAACTTTCTTTTCGGGGCATTCATTTGCATAATGCCCCATCTTCTTGCACTTGAAACACTCAACCTGACTAATATCCTTCTTGACAGGCTAGCTTCCACTGCCACTTCCACTGTGGTGGCTCTTATATCCACCCTTGTGATTTTTGTACTTGTCATTGTCATGACTACGGTGACTCTTGTTGTCATGATGACGGTTGTGGTTGTGGTGCTTGTTGAATTTCCCATGATTGTGGGATCCTGAACTCCCACTATCATCGTAGTGGGAACGTTTGTGAGACGATCCCGAGCTGTGCTTGTCAGAGTGCTTTCTCTTCCTACTTTCAACCTGCTTCATTTTGTTCTCCAAAATAGCAGCCTTGTCACAAAGAGACTGGTATGTGGGAACATAGGCCACAGCTAACTGCAGGTTCAGTTCATCATTCAACCCTTCAAGGAACTTTTCCTTCCTCTTAGCATCAGTGTCAACTTCATCCGGTGCATAACGCGCCAGATTGTTGAACTCTTCAATATATTCAGCCATGCTGCGGTGGCGTTTCTTCAGGTTATGAAACTCTTTCTTCTTCAGACTCATCACTCCGGATGAGATGTGAGCAGTACAGAAACCATCTTCGAAGATAGCCCATGTCACATCCTCAATGGGAGTGGTGATTTGGAAGTTATCCCACCAAGTGGATGCTGGTCCTTCCAACAAGTGTGCTGCAAATCTGACTTTCTCTTCATCGATCTGACCAAGCTGTTACCAAGTCCTTGTCCACTGAGCGTAGCCAATCATTGGCCACCATAGGATCAGTAGTTCCTGAGAACTTTGCTGGCCTCAATCTCAAGAATCTGGTAAGCATGTCAAAACCCGGTGGGTTGTTCTGATTGTTGTTGTTGTTATTGTTATTGTTGTTGTTGTTATTCTGATTCTGGATGAACGTATTCATCATCTGCATGATCTGAGTCTGAGCTGTCATCATTTGCTGCATCTCAGGGGTGATGTTGTTGTTGTTGGGGTTGGGATTGGCACGTCGGGGAGGCATCTGTGGTTTGTTCAATAGAGATAAGAATGAGATACCCATAGATGCTAACATGCACAATACATCACATAAGCAATCACAAACATACATCACAATAATAAAGGTTCAACAACATAGATAACAAGTTTGCGAAGTAAACACACCAATAGCAAGCCATCCACATGTTGGATGGTCATTGCGACTCAAATAAAAAGCATGATAAATAAATGATAAATGAGTAGTCATCACTACTCCTCGTCATCAACCTCCTCCTCAACAAATGTAAGACCTGCATTCTCCATAGCGGTCTTGTATTCCTCGACATTGGTGGTCAAGGTCTCTACTTTGGCTTTGAGAGCCCTCTTCTGAGAATGAAGCCTCTCAATCACAGTTTGCTGATGCTCGAGCTCGAAGTCCTTGGCCTCCAGTTCTACAGTCATGTCTCGAATCCTCTTGTTCCTATCTTGGACTCGCTTCTCTTCACTCTTGAACTTTCTGTCCTGACTCTCGAACTTGGCCTCCATCTCCTTGACTATCTCATATTGCTCCGCGAAGAGCTTGTCCTTCTCACGAAGCTGCACCTGGAGTTCGTCATTGCTGAGCATGACGTTGGTCCTATCAATGTCCACGTGCCTAAGAAGAACCTCTAGGTCCTGGAGGTATAGACAAATCGGCTCTGCTGTCTCCCTCGAAGTATCCTCGAAGTCAATGGCCTCACCATCCTCATCACGTCTACCGAAGGCGTGGAAGTGAGTACCTCTAACCTATCGAGAGTGTCTCCCTAACCGACGTCCAATCAAGTCCTGCATAACTACCTCTAGGCCTCTCTCCTTGTCATCGTGCATGAGCTTGAAGATGATAGCCTCCATGGTAGGCTCCGTCTGGTGTCCGGGCTGATTGACCTTGAATCCCCAAAGGTCTTTCCTCTCAAACTTGGTGAGGGGAAGTACCATGATGGTAGGAAGAGGGAGATTGAGCAAACTAGTGAGCTCAATAATACAAGGGCCAAAACGAGTTCCCTAGAACTCTTCAGCCGTGCTGATAGTAACATTAGGCATCTATTTATAAGATAGAAAAAGTTAGAGTCAACACAATGAATAATTTTACATGACAGAGCATCACAAGCATAACATTGGCAAACACACAAGTCATAGCATACATAAAATCCATTACAAGCATCCAAGGTTCAACTTATTTAGACAGCATTTTGGAAAATAAAATGATAAGTGTGGTGGTCCAACTAACGAAGTACGCTTGCAATCCCATCTCACTTGCCAAGTTGGCTAACAAGGAATCCCTAGAGGCAATCTGTTTATCTTGATCACATGACTCCATTGCTAAGTCTATGATGCCTTTCCTTAAACTTTGATTGGTAGCCTCTAGCTCTTGGGTATGTTTCTTTTCTTCCCTAAGATCATTCTGGGTGTTAAGCATTCTGCACTTGATTCTATCACCAAGTTCTTTGATGTCCCTCCAAGCTGCATCCCTTGCTGAATCAAAGAATGTGGTGTGCATCATTATGTTGGTGACCATGCAGAATCCTGAGTCCTTGTGGTTGTCTTCCTTGTTTTTATACAAGTGAAGTTGCACCCACCAGTACTCAACTCCTTCATCCATCACAGGAAAGCCTTTGTACACAGCTGCACCATGTATTCCCATGGCAACCATGAGGTCCTTGAGAGCCTTGGGGAACTCTGTCTCACATTCCAAAGTCATAGTCATGAGTGGTCCCTTCTTCACGGCTTCATTGATGGAGTTCATCTACAAATAGAGATGAGAAAGAAGTTTAGAAAAGTTTAAGAGAAGAAAAGACAAGTGTGGAAGTTGTTGAAAAAATTTCCTTAGTGGTTTCCAATCCAAGGGTCATAATCCTACAGTAAACACAGTTCTCTCATACCATCTGTAAGATCCCTCCTTTGTAAAGGAAAGGATCCCTGTGATTGCAATGCTAGTCCCTGGATCAATGCTAGCATCCACAGTTTAAGATGAAGTACACAAAAACAAAGGTCATTATTACATATCATTCCAGAGACAAACATAGTCTTTTACGACTCCATGGCCATAGGCCTAACACAAGAGTTCAAATATATAATAAGATAAATAAGTCTTCATCTTCATGTGCCACAGGCAAGCATGTTGAGTGTAGACTCATGACTCCTATTCATCATCAAAATATCCTGCAACATCACAAGTTACAACCACAGCGGGTCAATACATTGGAATAGTATTGGCAAGTGATACCTTAGTATAATATTAGTGGACTGGATACTATATGAATTTTGGCTAAGTGAAACTTAGGCTTGCTTTGCTCAAAATAGGTTTTGCCTATCAGTTGAAAACACTAAGTCTTTCTTTGTCAAAACTTTTCCCAAGGAACCACCAATAGACATTGGGGTCCTTCACCCTTGTTCAACCACAAGTTTTACTTTAGAAATTGGGATGAGGAGATTCTTGATAGCTTCCATGTCTTGATGCTCAAGTTGTCCAATACCAGGGACATGGCTAAGTACTTAGATTCTTCCATCTGCAGAGGTTGTGCACTTTCCCCACAAGACTTGATTTTCAACAAGACAGGACCTTTCAGAAACCTTCCCTTAGACCAAATGGACGCGTACCAACCTATCATCCCACTACCACCAACTGTCCAAATGGCTAAGTTATGGCAACCTATGTGATCCAGGCAGAGCCCATATTGCCAAGTGGCTGCACTAGAAGCTTCTTAACATTTGGCCTCTCAAATCCCTATGTTCCTGGGTGGTTTTCCACAAGTGAGATACACAAGGTAAACCATAGAAATGGGCCTTGTGTAACCACTCAACATAAACCATTCCTTCCATTCCACCCAGGTGTTTCATTCACTTAGTTGTTTTATTAAGCAAAACACAAGTCCAAAGACTTAGAAATATTTTATCATAGCATGAATATTTCACCACCCTTGGTTGCTACTAGCTAGGCTAAGCATGGCATAGATAAACATCTTAACTTAGAAATTTCTAGCAATTCTACAACTACTAGGATTTCCCAAGCATAGCATATAAATACCAAAATTTATCCATGCAAGTCTAGCAAAATATTTCTAATGCATATTTGAAATACATAGGAATAAAATCATGAAGCACCACTTTCCTTGGTAGTTTGGAGAGTATCTACAATCCTCACAATCACAATCACTATTTGCACCAAAATCTACACATAAAATGATAGCACCAAATCACATACAAAATAAATACAAACATAAATATATGGATGCATGCAATATGATATGTGATGATTTTTCTATACTCACAAGACAAGTGCACAGTACTGATTCATAAACAAGATCAAAACTTGCCAAACAATCTTTATTTGAACACTAAAACATTTCTCAAATAATTTATATACACAAAATAGACCTACACATGTTTCTGTGAATAAAATCATTTTAACAGAAACAAAACTTTAAACACATTGCATAAATGGAAAGGGCTTTCTCTCCTGATTCCATTGATATAAAATTTGTCAAATTTGAACGTGGGAATCAAAAGTTATGATTAAAACAAGTTTAAACATCTAATAGATTCAAATCAGAAATTTAAAACGAGGAACATGCCACGCGGCGCTATCCTACTGGCTGGTACCGCTTCGCGCCGGATCACGCTTCTGAGCTGTTGGATCTAACATAATCGCGTGGCTCTGATTGAAACATACCGCTTCGCCAAAGATCTATCGTGACCACTAGATCTAAATCTAACGGCGCTCAGCACTTGACCAACAAGTGGCAGCGCTGGCGGTGGCGACAGGCGGCGGCGCGCTCTGACAGTGGCAGAGCCGGCGAACTAGGTCGCCCGGGGAGGTGGGAGGATGCTCACCAGAACCGCAGTGACGAGGAGAAGCTCGACGTGTCCTTGGTTGGCGAAGGGGCGCTCGGAGTCGTTGTGGATTGCTCGTCGGAGTAGTCCCTGGCGGCTGTGGCTTCTGTTCGTCGACGTTGGCGACGTTCTGGCCCGCGCTAAGACAAGAGGAGGGTACCGTTAGATGCGCATGACGCTGGGGATCTTACGCGTATCAAACAGAGGGAGAGGGGAGGCTGGGACTTACAGGGAAAAGGTCATCGGAGTTCGAGCAGAAGCGGCAAAGCTCAGTCGTTGACGTTGCCGAGGCTATAGGCCATGCGCGAGCAAACAGAAAGTGTCAATAGATGCGCACGACGATGTAGAGCAAGCCAGTATGAACCATAGACATAGGGGCGTGCGGTGCTCACCGGAATCGCTCGCCGGAGTGCGTCTGTGCAGCGGCGGAGTGAGTTCGAATACGCGCATCCTGGTGGTGGAGTGGTGGCGCTAGTTGAGGGTAAATGCTCGCGGTGCATAGGGGGTTAAATAGACAGGAGGGGGGGGGGCGATTACGCGCTATATCAATGGCAATAACGCAGGCAGTGACTGCGGCGAGGTAATGGCGGAGCGCCTCGACCGTGCGTTGATTTGGGGATGACGCTGACGTGGTCGCAGAGTCCACTTGTCAGCGAGAGAAAGAAAGAGGGAATGGGCCCCAGCGGTCAGTGACTCAGTGGGTATGGCTACGAGTGAGAGAGAGAAGGGGAAACCCGGGTGGGCTTAGTGGGCTGGTTTCACTGTTGGGCTAGAATAGCAGCGCCAGCCTTTTTCCTTTTCTTTATTCCTTTTCTATTTCTGTTTGCATTTTCAGAAATCATTTTCAAATGGTTTCAAAACCTATTTGAATTCAAACCTTTTCAGGATTTTTGTAGAGTGCAACATTCATATTTCTGGGCATAAAAACATGTGGTCTCTCTGTACAAGCTTGGTTCTTTTGATCAAATAAAATAAACGGTGATATTGCACTTGGTTTGATCAAGTTTTGAATTTGGTTTCAAAATCCATATTTTTTTTGTAAATTTTGGTTTATACTCTAGCAATCAAGCAAAACAATCAGAGAGTAACAAGTTTTGATTCATGAACAATAATCTCTCATTGGAGAGTAGCATTTGATTTAATGCTAATCACATAAAATAATGAGCTCATATGCTCCTGTTTTTGAATTGATTTTTGAAATGAAACTCTACATGATCATGGATGCATGGATGATATGCATGAGTTTTGAAACATGATTTGAGGGATGTTACAATACTCTTCCCACACAGACGGGCAAGAGCTTCCTGCATGGCCCTGGCAACTCCATCAAGCCAGTTGTTCTCTCTTAAGGTGAACTGAATTCCCTCAGCAGTGGGAGGTTCAATCTTTCCTCGGAGACTGGCAACAATTAGCCACTGCAGATCTTCTCCTCCTTCATCATTGAGCTGAGCTCCGAAGAACTCGGGGTGCGGACTCTCCAGAAGTTCCAAAAGCTGGTCCTAATCCCTCTCAAAGATAAGGTCTCCTCCATTCCCCAACTGATAAAACTTGCTGTCGTTCACGTCCATCTAAAAGAATATAAGATGAGTAAGTTAGGAGAGTGATCACGTGTGTCAAATTTTATGTATTTTGCAAGAGTTTTTGAGGAACATGAATTTTCATGAAAGAATCAAAGTGATAACAATGGGAATAAGTTTTTGTAAATATTTGCTTTCTTTGGTTTTGTAACTAAGTTTTTGATTCCAAACGTCCAGTCTAACTAGGGTGTCCTATGGTCAGGATGGCTCTGATACCAACTTGTCAACACCCGGATTTTTAATCCCAGATGCCTGTTATGCCATACATCGCAATCCCAGTATTACCATTTTTGCGAGACATAACAGAATTGGATACCACAGTACATCATCCATTACAAACCATACATAAGGTCTTACACAAATAAGGATCTCATGTTCCAGTTCCTAATACAACTCAAGCAGCGGAAATACGTAATAATAACAGTAGCATAGGCGAAGCTCCATCTTCGGGATCATAGGCAATGCTGACGATGGGAGATGATCCTAGTTGTCGTAACCTTCCTGGGGTCCATCCTCCAGGTACTCCTCTTCATAGTCTGGCCACGGGAATAGCCAGGGACAAAGCCATGAGTACTCTTTAAGTACTCGCAAACTAATACTAACAAGTGAAGGGGGTTTTTGTAATAGGACACTAAGCTCTAAGATTGTTTGGCAAAAAGCCAGATTTACCTCTACTAAGTTCAGGGGTGAGAGAAAGCTAGTCAAATTTTATAGCACCTAAGTGGGAACTTGAATTTCATGTCACAACTCTGTTGTGGTCAAGTCAAAGTCTCAAATCATTTCATAAGTCATTTTGAAAACATCTGACGGGGGAACAATATGGCCACTCCAACTGTCCATAACCGCGGACGCGTCTATTCGAATAGTTTGACACTCTGCAGAGATTGTACACTTTCACCACAACATTCGATACATCCGTCAGGAACAAATCCTGAATTCACCATACTCAGTATGCGGATAATCAATCCTAACCTTTCAATTACACGCCCTAGTGTAAGCACCTCCCATATGAGTTTGTCCTCCCAACCATGACCAACTGTCATCTTGGGTACTGCACAGGTGGACAATCTTCACAAGGTAGCCTCAGCTCAGACCTTGGCCATGAGGGAACCAATACTAAGGTATATAAGTTTCCAGTCAAGCCCTACCCAATCTTCGGGTATTGTGGTTGTACGATAAAATTGGAATGGTATCGCATCCAGACAACCATCAGTTTTATAAAGGGCTAAGGCTCAAGCCTCAACATTTTCATCACCCTAAATCATCTGGTGTTTGGAAACACATGTCCAAAACATCTCAATAGAATGATCCATCATTCCAATGTTTCCATAACCATTTTTCCACCAAGTATTCCCATCTAATGTTGATCAGGTTTTATGCTTAGCACTAGCATCTACAAGTGGGGGTAAGTACTAATGAGGGGTGGTAAACTTGTGGAGTTTAACTAAGTTCAATCTCATGCCTTAGGATGACATAAAGACTATCTAGCTTAGGCCAAATTTTATGCTCTTTATGCAACCTTCAATTATCTTTCTAGTATCTCCAATTCACTTAAGTAAACTCTAAGTAAAAGCTTTGATAAAGAAATAAAGTATAAAGCTTGTAAGTAAAACTAGGATTGGTTTATCAAGTGGTTATGATCATATATGCTTAAGGCATATAGTTGGCATGGTAACAAGCAAGTATTTGCTTGCATAGGTATAGTATCTTGAAATTGTTAGCTTGCACAAATATCAATATAAGCTTGCTAAATTGCAAGTGTTAGCTTGCCTTTTGCAGAGCAGTGGTTGAATTTCTCCTCAGCTTCTTCTTCGTAGTATCCTCCTTCCTCCTCGTATCCTTGGTCGGTACTAGCGTCTAAAAATAAATACGATGTACACAATCACCAAACAATACCTAAATACTTACAATCATCACACAAAGGGGTTCTATAGATGATCTATCATCATCACTAACCTTACAAGACTAAGACACTTGACTTAATGATTTTAGTTTTAGAAAAGTAATTTCTACTCATTGAAAAACTACTTAAGATTTAATATTCTCCAAACCAAACATGGGATCATGTTGACACATGTCATCACCACATATTTTAGTCCATGGGAATGTGATTTAAAGTGGTGTCACAATTTAATAAGGTTTTACCCTTTTTATTTTAATTAAACAAAGTGACTAGAAATGCCTATGTGGCATTCTTTTATTACTTGAACAATATTTCTGTAAGTAAACCCAAATGTTATTATATATTATAAAAGGTATGATCAAATGTGATTTTTGAGAGTTGGAATCAACTCAAAAGATTTTAGGGTTTAAATTTGAAAAATGTTTGAATGCAGAAAAGGTTCTGCCTTGTTATTTTTACCAAGGGTGATCTACAGATCCAATGATGTAAATCCAACGGCCTTGGATTCAGCATTTCAAGACCTTTCTAACAAAATTGGTTTCATTTAATTTGGTTTACTGAATCGAGCTGGGTTGATTTTTGAAACTAGGTATAGAACTATGTTTGAATTAAAATGGAAAAAGTTAAATTCAAACGACTGGGCTACGCAGGAAACGATACTGGGCCGGCCTGCTAAGCACATCGCTTACGTGGGCTGGTTAAGTTGCTATCCCCACGCGTCAGTGAGATGAGGGGGTGCGAAGCAGTACGGGGTAACATGGATCGTGGGATCTTGTTCTAATCTAATGGCCCTGGTTCATCGTCCACATCGGGCAGCGCCAGCGAGACAGAACCCTAACGCGGCAGGTGGGGGTCTTCGGAGGCTCACCGGGGCTCAGGCGAGGGTCGGTGATGCGGGCAAACGACAAAGTCGACGACGGTGAACCTCCTGGTACCGGCAGTTTCTCCTGGGGTGGACGAAATCGACGGCGCCCTTCTTCTCGAGAGGCGGCCTGCTCCGGACAAATTCCGGCGATGCGCTGCTCGGCTTGCTCCCGGAAAGGGGTGGAACGATCAGTGAGGAGAGGGGAGTGAGATGGTGTGCTCAATTCGGCTGGGGGTCGTCTCCTTTTATAGGCTCGACGGTGAGACCGAACGGAATGGGCAAGCGACGGTGGCGATATGGCTACATGCTGCTAGAGGCATGGCCGGCGGTGGCGATCGATCGATGATCTCCTGGCGATGCTCTATGGCTTTAATGCGCGTGTAGGGGCGGTGGCAAACGGTCTGGAACACGCGATGCTCTGCACGGCAGAGGTGGCGTCTTCGATGGCGAGCGGTGGCTGTGAGGCATGGGGCTGCAAACGGGGATGTCTAGCAGTCTCCTGGGACGGTGGTGATCGTGTATGCACGCGGCGAGGGCGGCGCGCGGTCTGTGGGCGTGTGTCGAGGGTGGCGGTCTGGCGCATGCTCGGCATGGTTGCTGGCAAGCTTTGCATGGTCTGTGCGTGTGGTCCAGGGGCTGGCAAGGTTGAAACGAGGGGAGGGGTGGCGGTGGACGGTGGGCTGTGTCCTAGACATGCTGTTTAGGCTTGGTGCTTGCTCTGGCTAGCTAGCCATGGTCGGCTGACAAGGGGGTTCTCGGTTTGGCATGGCATGGGGCAAAGGGTAGGGGCTAGGGTTTGTCCAAGCACTGGTTGGCACTGAGGGATACAAGGGTGATAAATGGTGAACATTGCTTAGCCAGATTACTGCTCAAAACATTAAAGTTAGGCCAGTTTGATTTGTTGCCTCCAAGTGTTTGATGAAATGGCCGCAAGAACTCAAGTTTTGAATTTTGAAAACATTTTTGGTGGGTGTGCTAGGTTGGTTATGGTGAGTCTGCAGATGCTTGGGTTTTCAAAGTTGAGCTTGTTTGAGTGGTTTTTGAAAAAGTGGGATCTTCCCATATGATATAGATTCAATTTTAAACTGTCCTTTAAACTATGCATTTGAATGTTTCTGGATGATCACAAAGTGAGCCTTGATACTTTGTTATGAGTACTATCAAGGGGTGCAAATATCGAAACAAGTTTCTATTAAGTTCTGAAAGTTAGAGACAACCAAAGTAGGCATGGGAGTTAAATTGGTCAAAATGACCATTCCCTTATTTTGTTTGTTTTGATTTATTTGTCTTTGGGAAAAGTGTGGGGATTGTTTAGATGATGTTTATTTCACCTAAGAATCCTTTTACAAGCAAATAAACACATAAACAAGGCAATTCAAAAGAATTCAAAAAGGGGATGTATACACACATGAATGCTTTCTCATTTTATTTTAGAAAAGTTTTTGTTAACCCTAAATTTGATGATTAGAGTTTGATGATTCTAGTTTAATATTTTTGGGATGTTACAATACAAGTGCCTACCCGATGAAGTGAATCCCCTCAAAACCGGGATGCCCTATATAGTCACAAGCTAACCGGAGCACTTTTTGCACCCCGCAGGGTGTGCACTTTCAATGAGGGGGTTCATAGTCTCGTCTGGCCGCCATTTAGACGGTATTTACCTTCTCCAGGCCGATGTTTCACATGGGCCTTTACAGGAGAAAGCCCAGCCTCGGGGGATTTGTTCTCCCCCATAGTAGTTTGAGACACCTATACCGGGTCAGACAACTTCCAGCCCAGCCCCGTCCCATTCGAGAGTAATGTTGTTGCACGGGTTAGTTGTTCTAGCAAAACTGCAAAGAACCGGGTGCGTTTTTGTAATAATTTTTCCTCCATCCTTGGTCCGACCATTTTGTAAAGCCAAAACCTTTCTCATTTTCCAAACCACTTGATAGGCCAAGCCTCACCAAGGTTTTCTCATGAAACATTTTTGTAAGTCTTTTTCCCGGGGTCTTCCCATCCTACACTTTTGTTCAGGCTAAAACGGGGTCTCCAAGGGGTTATGGCGTTAAACACCATCTACCATACTAAGGAGGGTAGGTGTTATACAAAAGGGGTTGTACCTAATGTTTCTAAGGGGTAATTATTTGGAGGATCCAAACGTTCCCCATATAATTCAATATAGTAAAACAATGCAATTTGCATAAACGGGTGGATAAAACATGCATAGTTAAAATAATAGGACAAGGTATATGAGCAAGAAGGTGTCTTGCCTGTGACCAGCGAGATGTCCCTTGATGGCGTTAGATAACCAGAATACCAATAATAACCGTAATAAGAATAACCCCGATCCTTCCTTCTTCTCGGCGTCACACAATCGCAACTATCGCCGTTAATAAGCATACATGCAAACAAACAATACTACAATCAATACAAGCATACAAACATCAAACCATACAGACAGTAAAGGATATATGCATGATATACCTCAGTATGATGTGGGAGGTTTGATTGGAGAGATTTGCAAGGGATTTGGAGGCATTAGGAAACAGGCTCCTTTTGGATTTAGGGTCTAGGAATCTCCTAAGAGAGGGGTTTTTGCTCAAGGACTTGATATGTATGGTACCACTATGTAAAAATGATACCATCAGATAGGTATTGATAAGATGAAGACAACAAAAGTGGTTTCACTATTTTATCAATTTCCTAGGATTTATAATGGGTTTTATATTGATTAACACTCTAGTTTTAGGAAATAATTCACCAGAACTTCTCTGGAGTTCCAAATATTATTTCCTTGGGTTATTAAGTAGTATTTGATGGACTGAATCAATAGGAGTTGGAATCACCTCAAAATAATTACCAGATTACCCTTGAGAAATTCCCAAATGAAGTACTGGCTGGGAATTGTCTTTTCCATCAGATTTATTTTAAAGAAGATTTTTAGTTGATTACAAGGACACATGGTAGGTACTAAGAGTACCTTTCGGTAGAAATTGGAATCAACCTTTTTGGAGTTACCTAGCTACTGTAAGGATTTTACAAATGAATTAACCATGAACAGAATAGTTAAATTCACCAAATTTCAACAAAGACTCACAAAAATAGGATCTAATGTGTTTTGGAAGGTATGGTTATGTGTGATCCCTGACAGTTGGTTTTAGGTCCAAACCTCATTTGGTTTGACCTAGGGAAAATACTAAAGGCAGAAAGTATCTATTTTTGTTATTTTTGCTATTGGTAATCAACAAAGCAAGTGACTATGGGACCTGTGGGAATGGAAGGGCATTGTTAGTACCTTTCATTTCCAAATGGGTTTTACTCCATTTGGACATGTGAAACTTTCTGGAGATATGATTTAGTGATATGGACATATCTTGATAGAAGCTTTATCATCTTTATTTTGAACACTATTTTTGTCCAGCACCAAGTCTGTAGGTTTGTAAAGACATACCTGTACCTAAGAAAATTGGGATATGGATATTTTAAGTGGTTTTGCATTTTCATTTGGTTTTAATCTAAACTGCCAAAAATAGATCTGAAATTTGTTTTAAAGAAAAATAGAGGAGATAGGGGGAAACAGGCTGGTTCTGGTCCGTGGGGAGCCGTGGCGGCCCAGCCTGGCCGCCCGCGTGCAAAGGGGTAAGGGTGAACCGCGACCGTTCAATCTGGGCAGATCCGACGGCCTCGGTGCTTCTTCCCCGCGAGACAGAAGGAGGGGAGAGGAAACCCTAGCTGGCTCGGGGCGGCACGGTGGCGCGCCAGGGGTCCTCGCCGGCGATGGAGGGATGGCAGGGGAGAGGCGGTGGTCGACGATGAGCCCGAAGAGGGGCGGAAAGGGGTAGGGGCTACCTCAAGAGGAGTTTCGCGTGACTTCCCGAGAGGAGCTCGTCGTTGACTCGCCGAGGTCACCTCTAGAGACGGTCCTGCACGAGAGGAGGGGTAGGGTTAGACCCAGAGGAGCAAGGGGTCTCCATGGGGTGACATGCAGAGGGGGAGGGAGAAGGGGTGCAGCGCAGGGATCGATTTTCTTTAGAGGGCCGAAGTGCCTTCTCCTTCTTTTCCTGGACAGTACCGAGCAGGGGAGGAGGGGAGAGAGCTCTGGGAAGGGTAGGTGGGAGTGTGGGGGAGAAATGAGGCCAGAGAGGGTGCTGTAGTGGGTGAGGGCTTATAAACCGAGGTGGTATGGTCTATGGTAGAACATGCTCATGGGGGAAGCAAGGTAGGGGTGGTGGCCATCTACTGGGCAGTAGGGGTGATGGAGAGAGGTCTCTGGTCGTGGTAGGGGACATAGAGGTGATAGGGGCTGCTGTAATGAGAAAAGAAAAGTTATGACATGACCTTTCCTTTGTATCCCCCTTCAAACAACCATGTGGGACAAAGAGGTGGGGCATGCTATAGTGTTTTACGACCAGAAGGGAGTGATGCTGCTTAGGAGACTTACTTGTCAAGCTTTGATAAGGTTTGACCTTGATTTAACTCAACCTTGATGGTTTTTGCAAAATGTTGATCAAATGGATGCTTGTGAAGGAAGTTGAATAAATTGCATTGGCCAAAGTGTGAGAATGGTGCTGGTGTGTGTGTAGAGTCATTGCATAACCCCAGGAATTATTTGGGATTTTCCCAAAGGTTGTAAGTCCACTTAATCTCATTTATTCAAATAGTGCAGAAATAGATTATGAAAACTAATGTAATATTTTTACATTAGACAAGGTTGGTTTTTGGTGTGAAATGGTGCTGAATACCATTTTACACCTTGGAGAATTTATTTGGAATTTATTGAGATTGAAAAGTATTTTTAATGAATTATTTGTTGTTTCTGCCAATTAAGAAAAAGGGCAAAAAGGAATAATTATGAATCTCAAAAATATTTATTTTTGAGTTTGGAAGATAAGGTATGATATATAGCATTCAATTATGCCTTGGGTTGGCTAAGTGATTTGGAGAAAATCAAACTTGCCTTTATAGATAAGGATTTTGAGAATTTGGTAGATAAAGGAAATTTAATGGTTTAATAATCCAAATAATTGGGGAGAATTATTTGGGGATGCTTATATCCAAGGTGGATGATGTAAGATTTATGTAGGAATCAAGATCATCCTTGGTTTTGGAGGAAAGTGGTGGAAAGGGTGGAAACTAGATTCGGGGAGGATCTAGGGTTTAGTTATTCTGATGCAACCTAAACAGGGTTGGGTGAGGGAGCTCAGAGCTCACCTTGGTACAAGGGGTATATGGATGGATATACCATGTCATATAGATGATCATGGAATAAAGGGTTAGGCTTGGTTGCATTTGAGGTTATCTAGAACAGATGGCAAACTTTGTTGAAAATAAGGCTACCATAGCAGATACATCAGGTAGCCTTCTAAACCATGTGGGTTTAAGAAGAACAAAGCTTCAATGGGAAACAAGGGAAGTGGGGGTTGATAGTACATTGTTAGCAGGTCATAACCATGTAAATATTTGGTTAAGGGGAAGTGGCATATAGATGTGAGCTTCTGCCAAAGTAGGCAAGATGATAAGATTTGCAGAAAGGATTATTATATTGGATACAAAATCTTCATGGATGAGTGGGAATTCAATTGGATTATCTAAGGTAAAGAGTGGTCATTGGTAGTACTAAAGATGTACTACAAGATGGTTCAGGTGCATTCTCAATAATGCACATTGGTTGGAAGAGGTAGAGCTCCAAAAATTGAATCTAGATAAGAAATCCAGACTAAGCCATTTTGGCACAATTAGGGTTTTAAACAAGTACTAGTGTAGATGATTTTGAGAGGATTCTAAGTTCCAAACTCATGATCAAGGAGATGATATTGAAGTGTTAACTAACTATATAGGATCCATGCTTAGACTGTGTCTTCATTGAGTTGGAACGATTAGAAGGGATTATCCCTGGGTTGATCTGATTAGGAGGGGAGATGATCACCTTACTAGCTTAGAATAGATCCAAACTTGGATTCCTGATAGGGGCTTGATGATCACAAGCAAGGATTGGATCGTAAGGGATGAGCTACTAGATTAGCTCACTCTAGTTCCTAAGCAAACAAGGCAAGCAGCAGATCAAGGCAATTCATTTTATTACTTATCCATCTTGTAGTAGGGTTACCATCAAGCCTAGCTTGAGGTAAGGATGGGTATGTTGAGAGGGGTTTTTCTTCGAAGTAAGATAAGTACCATCTTGGTATCTCTACCGAGTTTGAGATGAAAAGGTTTTAATAAAGGTTTTTGGAAAACCTAGAGATAAGGGTAGTTGAAGGTTCTGTCTTGAAAACATAAGGATATTATATACAGGTCTCCATAGTTTTTCAAAAGAAACTTAGTAGAGAGTTTGGTGGTGTCAAGGTCATCTTGGCTCAGGTTTTGAAATGCCAGAACATTTTGAGAATATGAAAGATGAGCCAAGACATCTCTTTTGTAAAATAGTTTTTGTAATTTAGTGTTGAGATGAGGAGTATACAACTAATACACAAACAGTTGCTTGAGCACAAGAAAACTTTTCAGATGAGGAGTATACAACTAATACAAAAACAATTTTTGTAAAGGTAAGCACACAATGCAAGAAAAAGTTTTTGTTCCCCCTTATTTTTGCCTTTTGGACATTTAATCAGGGTTGCTGAAATTGGGATGTTACACTACCCGTGCCGTTTAGCTATAAAAACTTGTTAGTGTATAATAATTTCCACCGCCAAAATTGTTAAGCGGATGTTATCACCCAACCCTACTCCTCCCTAATCTCGGGACGAGATTATTTGAAGGGGGAAAGGTCTGTAACATCCCAATTTCAGAAACCTGATTTGTTGTCCAAAAGGCAAAAATTAGGGGGAACAAAAACTTTTTCTTGTTAAGTTTTGCCATGATATCTTACTTGTTTGCTTGTGTTCATGCAACTGATTATGTATTAGATGATATACTTATAATCTCAACCCTAGTTTACAAAAGCTATTTTACAATAGAAATGTATTGGATCATCTTTTATATTCTCAAATGGTCCGGAATTTCAAAAAAAAACCTGAGCCAAGATGACTTTGACAAAACAAAAATATTTTACTAGTTATATTATCAAAACTATGGTGAGCTAAAATATAATCTCCTTATGTTTTCAAGATAGAACTCTCAACTACTCTTACCCCTAGGTTTTCCAAAACCTTTATTCAAAACCTCTTCATTCCAATCTTGATAGAAATACCAAGAGGTACTTATCTTACTTCAAAACATAACCAATTAAAAATAATCATCCCTACCTCAATCTAGGCTTGATGGTAACCCTAGTAGTAGTTGGATAAGTTTGATAAAGATGAATTGCCTTGATCTAGTGTTTGATGATTCTTCTTGTTCTACTGATTGCATTGCTTGCTTAGGAACTAGAGTGAGATAATCTAGTAGCTCATCCCTTAGGACCCAATCTATGATTGCGATCATCATTCCCAAACCAAGCATCCAAATCTGGATCTACCCTAAGCCACTAAGGTGATCATCTCCTCTCCTAATCAGATCAATCTAGGATAATCCCTTTTGATAGTTTCCAACTCAGTGAAGACCCAATCTAAAGCATGGATCCTATATACTTGGTTAACACTTCAAGCTCATACCCTTTATCATGAGTTTGGAAACTAGCATCCCCTCAAAAATCATCTACACTTGCACTCTAGTCTAAAACCCTATATCTGCCAAAATGGCCAAGTCTGGATTATGTTCTAGATTCAATAATTGGAGCTCTACCTTTTCCAACCTAGGTGCATTCTTGAGAATGTACTTGAACCATCTTATAGTACATATTTAGTTCTACCAAATCCCACTCTTACCTTTGGCTAAGACATTCTGATTTCCACTCATCAATGATTGTTTTGTAGTCAAGATAATAATCTTTTCTGCAAATCTTCTCGTCTTGCCTACTTTGGCAGAAGCTCACATCTATATGCCACATCCCCTTGACCAAATCCTTGAATGGTTATGGTCTACTAATCATGGTCTAACAACCCCTACTTCACTTGTTTTCATTGGAGCTTTTTCCTTCTTACACCCACATGGTTTATGAGGCATCATGATGTATTCGTTATGGCAGCCTTATTTTCAACAAGGTTGTCTATCTCTTCTATACCACCTCAAATACATCTAAGCCCAACCCTTGCCTCCATGATCATATACATACCTTTGTCTATCTGTCCATATACCCCTTATATCAAGGTGAGCTCCGAGCTCATTAATCTAACCATGTTTAGGTGGCATGAAAACAACAAAACCCTAGATTCCCTAAAATCTAGTTTCTTTCCATTTCACCAAAATCCTTCAAAACCCAAGTGGAAAAGGATGTATGATTTGAGTTTACATCATATACGTTGGAAATAATCCTTTGCCAAATTATTTCCATAATTATTGGGAGCATAAAACTATTTATTTTCCATTTTAGACAAAATCCTCCAAACCTTATCCACAAAGGCAAGTTTGTTTTTCTCCAAACCACTTTCCAAGCTCAAGGAATATTTGAGTTCTATATATCATACCCTAACTTCTAAACTCAAAAATAAATATTTTTGAGGTTCTTGATTATTTGTTTTTTCACCTTTTCTTAAATGGCAGAAACAGGAAATAATTCCTTAAAAATACTTTCTCATCTCAATAATTTCCAATAAAATTCTCCAATGTGTAACATGGTATTTAGGACCATATCACATCAAAAACCAACCTCGTCTAATATAAAAACATCACATGAGATTCTAGAAACTACTTATGGACTATTTGAATATTTGAGTTTAAGTGCACCTTTAATCATAAGAAAAATCCCAAATAATTCCTAGTGTTATGCAATGACCCTATACACATCAGTATCTTTTTCTCACCTTTCCTAATGCAATTTTTTCAACTTTCTTCACAAGCTACCATTTGATCAAGTTTGAAAAATAAATCAAAACATGATCCAAACCAACTCAAATCCCCATCCAATCTTCCAAAGCACTCCTCCAAAGCACCATCACTTCCTCCTAGTCGTGCTACACAGTGACATGGTACTGTAGCAGTCCCTCTCCCCTGTCCTTTAGCTCTTGAAGCATGTGAGGGAGAGAGAGGAATACATCTTGCAAAAATCTTTAATATAAGTGAGGGCAGCTGCCACACCACCTCTCCCCCCTCTCCCTGGTCAAGCTACTGGTCCCACAAGACCACTTCACCACCCCTAAGATCCAATCCCTGGCCATCTCCCCCTCTCAAGTCCTCTATGGACTATGTCCACCCTACATCACTCCCCTCGAGTTAAATAGGCCAGCGGCCACCCCAGCTGTCACATCCCAAGATTTTCCAAATCTTGTAATGTGAAAATAAATGAATAAAATAAAACTTTGTTGATTTTCAGGGCCAGAAGAAACTTTTTGAATTCAATTGGAACTTCAAACCAAGTTGAATCAAATAAATCCTAAAGGGATTTAAAAAGATAAAACATTTATTAAAGGAAAATTAAAATATTTAAAATTACTATTTTGGATCTTTTAAATTAAAAGAATTTGGTCTTCAAATGAAATAGAAGTTTTGTAAATAAAGGTTATTTTATAAAGCCAAATTAAACCTTGGCCAAAGCTTATGAAATAAAATGCTTTGTTTTGATAAAAATAGTAAAGGTTTATTAAATAAAAATAATAAGGATTAAAAATCCAAGTTTTATTAATAAAGGTTTTACTATTTCCAAACATCAAAACTTATTTATTTATTTAAAATATGTTTTCCAAGTATTTTGTATTTCCAAATAAAACCTACTATTTTGGTTTTGGCAATATTTAGATTTCAAAATGGAGTTTTGAATAAAAACCAAATCTATTTGATTTATTAAACAAAGGTCTATTTACTTAATTAAAATGGACCCTAAATTAAAAATTATTATTTTAGTTTGGAATTTTGGTTTATGTTACTTAACAGAACCAAGTTCAAAATCACAAAGTGTGGTGAAAGTTTGAATGGATTTGAATGTTGTTTGTTCGTTTGAAATTTCAAAACAGAAGTTGGAAATAGAAAAGAAAAAAGGTTCAGTAAGAAAAAAATAGAATGGACTCAGCCCAACCCAGCAGCCCAACAGCCCAGCAAACAGCCCAGCTCCCCTCTCCCGCAATGAAACGTTTTCCACTCACTCCCAGACCCACAAAGAGACTGACCGGTGGACCCTTCCCTCACTCTTTTTCTCACTGACGACTGGACCCCACCTCTCCTGTTCATCCTCCTCACCCGCGCGACTTCTTCTCCCTTCCTCGTCGCCGTTTCCTGCAGTGATTCCGCGGCACTAATTCGTCTTAACGCGGCCACCATTACTCGCCTTGACCATGCTCGTTAAAACGCCAGCGTCTTCTCCTCCTTTCCCCTCTGTCGCCCCACCTCGACACGCCCCCAGGCTATCCCATTTCTCGCCACACCACCTTCGGTCCGACGAGCTCCCTCCTCCAATTCCAGCCAGTACTCGCCGCCCCGTGCCTCCCTGAGCACACTAGGAGATTCCCTACCTCCTGACACATCTGTCCGTGCCCCTCGTTTGACCGCGGGCATCCCTGAACATCGACTCCGACCAAGCTCTGAGCGCCCCCGTCTGTCTTCAATCGCGGCGACTCCCTGTGTAAACCAGACCGCCTCCGCCTCCCTCACTCGCCTCGACCATGCGCGTCTGACCACACCCTCTGTTTGCCTCCGCGTGATCTAGAGCGTCGCCTTCGACCGCGGACAGAACCACCCGACGCCGACAACGTCTTCGACGAGCAATCGCCACCATTCCCGTGCGCCCCCTGCCACGTCGACCACACTTTGAGCATCACCACATCCTCGCGATTCTGGTAAGCTTACTCCCTCCTTTTCTCGCTTCCTGCCTCGCCAGCGCCGCCATCATCTGGCCGCTCCGCCGCTCGCCGTTGTCCTAGCGCCGCCAGCTTTTGGCAAGTCAGTAGGAGCCGTCCGATCTAGATCCGATGCACACGACTGATTGACTTATCGAAAGGGTAAGATCGATCCTGTGCCGCACGATACGCTTCAGATCCTGCGGTCCACATTGCCGATCCGGCCGAACCGGTATCATCCAACCAGAACGCTCCACGTGGCCAGGTTTAATTTTAAAAACAGATTTGAATCTGTTATAGATTCAATTTTCAAACCTTTGTAACTTTGGATCCACACGTCCAAAAATTACAAACTTTATATCGTTGGAATCAGTGGAGCAAGCCCTAGCCAACCATGCCTTTGCTTTAGCAAATAGTATCTGTTAGAGTGTTTGTTTTTGCCGAAATTTTTGAATGCTTGTTTAGATTAGAAAAATGATTCAAAAATGTTTTTAGGGTTAAAAGCTTTGCAAAATGGTTTGTTGTGAACTTACTGACCCTAGGAACCAACCCATGGTTTTGAAAATGGATTTGATAAAGTTTAGGATGGATTAATTGATTTAGTCCATTTCTAGCCAATTAAAAATAATGGTTTTGTTATGAAAATGATTTTGGAGTAAAAACTTTGGGAAAATGTTTTATATCAAACCTACTGACCATAAACACCAAGTTTTGTGAAACAACAACTTAGTTGGTGAACCCGTTAAAGTTGCTGCTTTGATAAAAATGTTTTTCACCACATAAAATGATGAATGGATTTTAAAATAGTTTATGGACAAAACCCTTTTGCAAATGACTTTGCCATTTTAGTAAATGACCACTTTGGACCTTACAAAGTTTAGAAGCCTAGGGAAGACCATCCTTGCAAATAGAACCATTCCTTGCATGCTTACATGCATGACTTAGTTTCCATTGTTTTATGTGTGTGAAATTGTTTGATTGATTATTGGTTTGGAATGCTAGTTGATTTGGTGTCTACTTGGTTGACTTGTAGTGAAGTTAGAAAAGTGTGAGACTAGCAAGATCAAGAAGTGAACCACCATTCCCTACCAAAAAGGCAAGTTACACTATCATCTAAAGTCCTACTATTTTCATGATACTTAGTGGATTTTGAAACATGCATGAAAATAATTCTATACTTATGCTATGCTAAATCCTAATAGGATACCCTATACATTCCTTAGTGAAAACAATTTAGTTGTTACATGCTTAGCCATGCTATATTTTGAAAAGAGATACATGTTGAGATTTTATGAAGTTGAGAAAAGGACTTGTGATTTTATATAATAAAACAAGGACTCAATGAACCACCTGGGTGGCCAAGGTTACTTTGAGTTTTGGAGAAGGTGGCAACAAAAGGAACCATGTCTATGGCAATATCTTTGTGTTGTGCTCCAAAGGAAACCACCCAAGAAACTTAGAGATTGAACATGTTTCTCCAATTGTGGCTTTCGTGTGCAACCACATGCTATTTATGGCTCTGGCTTAGTCCACTACATTGGGAAGACCCATGCATGGTCTTCAGTTAACTGGACATGGGGACCTGGAATCCTACATGGGTGCTGAAGACAAGCTAGCAATAGTGTATGGGAGGACCCTTTGGAAAGACTTCGTCACATTCTCAATCTGCCAGTACTCCATCTTGGTGAGCACTAATCCAGTGGCCACTGGTGGCAAAAGGATGGGATTGTGACATGTGGGTAAAGTGTACTCCTTCTGCAAAAGATAATAAAATCTAAGTACTTAGCCGTGTCCCCGGTTATGGACAATACTGAGCAACTAAAGTTTGAAGCTATGGGAGATCTCGACATTCTAATTTCTAAAATAAAAACTTGATGCACTTGGGGTTACCAAGGAGCTCAAGAGATTTGGTTAAAACTTGATGTACTTGGGGTTACCAAGGAACTCAAGAGATTTTGTTGAAGACTTGAACACTTGGGGTTACCAAGTAGTTCAAGGAGATTTTGATAACAACTTAAACCCTTGGATTTTACCAAGAAGATTTCAAAGATTTTGTCAAAGGACCAAAACCATTTTTTTAAAAGACAGGATAAAATATTGCTTTATGCAAATAAGCCTAAAAGTCTACTTAGCCAAGTATGCATGTATTGATAGGATCCACTTATATTCAACTAAGTAGTGAAACTTGCCAATACAATTCAAATGTATTGACCCTTGTGGCTGTAACTTTTAATGTTGCAGGTTTGATTGATTTTAGTGAAGATTGATTGATTAGGATTACAAAGTCTACAACCAGCATCTGCCTGTGGCACTTTGAAGATGAAGGACCCCATGCTTATAGTTATTCTGCTGCAATGTAATGTAATAGCCAAATGAGCTATATAAGGATGTAATAAAATTATGTTGTTCCTGGTTGTAAAGTTATATTATGACCTTTGTTTCTTGATATTACATCTAAACTGTGGATGCTAGCTATTGATCTAGGTACTAGCATTGTAAACACAGGGGACACCACCTTATGTTGTATAAAGGTTGGGATACTCCCTCTACAGATGGTATCAGAGCATTGTGTTGCCTGTAGGATTTGTAAACCTAGGATTGGACAAAAACCCTTAGAAAAATAAGAGTTGTATTTGTTCCAAAACTTATTTACCAAACACTTGTAAACTCTCTCCTCAACCATTTTGGTTTCAACTCTACATCTCTTCTACTTCAAACTTGATGGAAAAACCTACCCCATGGCCCAAGACTACACCATGTACAAAGGACTTCTTCAACACTTTCAACTCTAATGACTTCAACTTCTTCAACTCTAATGACTCCAACTTCTTCAACTCTAATGACTTCAACATCTTCAGCATGTTCACCAAGGACTTCCAACTTGGATATCACTAAGGAATTACAAGTGAAACAAGGAAATCATGCTCAAGATTTAGAGAATAAGGGAATTCAAAAGATAGAAGGAGCTCACTTCACTATAAATCAAAGTGACCAAGGAGTTATTCCCAAGGAAACCATGATCCCATGTAAAGAAGAATCAACCAAAGAAGGATGGAAAGATCACAAGTGAACCATATAGATGGACCACCATATTTTAGTAAGTCAAACACACCAAATTATGTGGTGTAACAAAATTATTTTGTTGCCTAAGTATGTGCTAGAACTTTGTGTTTGAGTGAAATGCTTGGTTTGTGATTGCATGCACATTGCATGTGTGAATTGTGAGGTGTGTGATTAGAATTGATTCTTTAGAAAAATCTTTTGCCTATTCTAATCTTCCTTCAACCCAAACAGATGACTAATCCAGGAGACTCCAACATCAAGGTTGATGACACCAACACCAACCAAGAAGACAGCATGAAAGAGCTCATAGCAACCCAACACCAGTTGAACCAAGTGACAGCTCAATTCATAGCTAACACTAGTGGAGAAGATCCAACCGTGCAAGGATTTTTGGAAACTCAAGGCCAACTAATGCTTAAGGTGACTGATCAAATGATCAAGATGGAAGAAAGTTATCCCAAGAAAGTTTGTGACAACAAGGATGACAGAAATATTATTCTAGATGGAGCCCCAGCTTGCATTATTTGTGGAGACAAGGACCATACTTCCAGGGAGCATGGAGATCAATGCCCCAACTGTGAAGAGAAACATCCTGTTGGACAATGTCCTACCTCTCAAGCTACTTGTTATCTTTGTGAAGGAAACGACCATGTCCCTATCCAATGCCCCATTTACTCCATTGTGGAACAAAGGAAACAAGAAGGATCCAAGTCTACCAAGAAAGTTTATGGCAAAGGAAAAGGACCACTTATACCTCCAAACAAGACAACCCAATTCAAAGGACTAAAGAAACCCAAGAAACAAAAGCAGGACATGAGCCTTGTGCAATGTCGTAAATGTAAGGAAATGGGACACTACTCCAGTGGATGCCTAGAGAACAAGAAGAATAAAGAGATTGGCCAAGTAGTGTGCAACAACTGCAAAGAGCTAGGCCATTATGTAGCAACTTGTCCATAAGAGCCACGTAAAGAACTCAAGGATATCCACTGTTTCAACTGCAAGAACCCAGGACATTATGCAAGCAACTGTCCAGAAAAGATGAAGAACGAGTTGAACAAGCCTATGGAGAAACTCAACCTTGGCCCAAGAGTCAAGCATGGAAACTAAGGACACAATGCAAATGTTTGCTTAGAGGAGTTTTCCCAGGATCCCAAGAAGGACAATATGTAATTTTGTTTGAAAATTTTAAGGGTGGTAGTACCCTAGTTGTTTTGAGCCTACTTGTAACCCTAGCCTTCCCAAATCTAAGGACTAGATTTATTTTAAGTGGTAACTGTCACATCCCAAGATTTTCCAAATCTTGTAATGTGAAAATAAATGAATAAAATAAAACTTTGTTGATTTTCAGGGCCAGAAGAAACTTTTTGAATTCAATTGGAACTTCAAAACAAGTTGAATCAAATAAATCCTAAAGGGATTTAAAAAGATAAAACATTTATTAAAGGAAAATTAAAATATTTAAAATTACTATTTTGGATCTTTTAAAATAAAAGAATTTGGTCTTCAAATGAAATAGAAGTTTTATAAATAAAGGTTATTTTATAAAGCCAAATTAAACCTTGCCCAAAGCTTATGAAATAAAATGCTTTGTTTTGATAAAAATAGTAAAGGTTTATTAAATAAAAATAATAAGGATTAAAAATCCAAGTTTTATTAATAAAGGTTTTACTATTTCCAAACATCAAAACTTATTTATTTATTTAAAATAAGTTTTCCAAGTATTTTGTATTTCCAAATAAAACCTACTATTTTGGTTTTGGCAATATTTAGATTTCAAAATGGTGTTTTGAATAAAAACCAAATCTATTTGATTTATTAAACAAAGGTCTATTTACTTAATTAAAATGGACCCTAAATTAAAAATTAATATTTTAGTTTGGAATTTTGGTTTATGTTACTGAACAGAACCAAGTTCAAAATCACAAAGTGTGGTGAAAGTTTGAATGGATTTGAATGTTGTTTGTTCGTTTGAAATTTCAAAATAGAAGTTGGAAATAGAAAAGAAAAAGGGTTCAGTAAGAAAAAAATAGAATGGACTCAGCCCAACCCAGCAGCCCAACAGCCCAGCAAACAGCCTAGCTCCCCTCTCCCGCAATGAAACGTTTTCCACTCACTCCCAGACCCACAAAGAGACTGACCGGTGGACCCTTCCCTCACTCTTTTTCTCACTGACGACTGGACCCCACCTCTCCTGTTCATCCTCCTCACCCACGCGACTTCTTCTCCCTCCCTCGTCGCCGTTTCCTGTAGTGATTCCGTGGCACTAATTCGTCTTAACACGGCCACCATTACTCGCCTTGACCATGCTCGTTAAAACGCCAGCGTCTTCTCCTCCTTTCCCCTCTGTCGCCCCACCTCGACACGCCCCCAGGCTGTCCCATTTCTCGCCACACCACCTTCGGTCCGACGAGCTCCCTCCTCCAATTCCGGCCAGTACTCGCTGCCTCGTGCCTCCCTGAGCACACTAGGAGATTCCCCACCTCCTGACGCATCTGTCCGTGCCCCTCGTTTGACTGCGGGCGTCCCTGAACATCGACTCCGACCAAGCTCTAAGCGCCGCCGTCTGTCTTCAACTGCGACGATGACTCCCAGGTAAACCAGACCGCCCCGCGCCTCCTCGTTCACGCTCCCTCACTCGCCTCGACCATGCGCGTCTGACCACACCCTCTGTTTGCCTCCGCGTGATCTGACGCCGACGCCGACATGGACAGAACCACCTGACGCCGACGACGTCTCCGACGAGCAATCGCCACCGTTCCCGTGCGCCCCCTGCCACGTCGACCACACTTTGAGCATCACCACATCCTCGCGATTCTGGTAAGCTTACTCCCTCCTTTTCTCGCTTCCTGCCTCGCCAGCGCCGCCATCATCTGGCCGCTCCGCCGCTCGCCGTTGTCCTAGCGCCGCCAGCTTTTGGCAAGTCAGTAGGAGCCGTCCGATCTAGATCCGATGCACACGACTGATTGACTTATCGAAAGGGTAAGATCGATCCTGTGCCGCACGATACGCTTCAATCCTGCGGTCCACGTTGCCGATCCGGCCGAACCGGTATCATCAAACCAGAACGCTCCACGTGGCCAGGTTTAGTTTTAAAAACAGATTTGAATCTGTTATAGATTCAATTTTTAAACCTTTGTAACTTTGGATCCACACGTCCAAAAATTACAAACTTTATCTCGTTGGAATCAGTGGAGCAAGCCCTAGCCAACCATGCCTTTGCTTTAGCAAATAGTATCTGTTAGAGTGTTTGTTTTTGCCGAAATTTTTGAATGCTTGTTTAGATTAGAAAAATGATTCAAAAATGTTTTTAGGGTTAAAACCTTTGCAAAATGGTTTGTTGTGAACTTACTGACCCTAGGAACAAACCCATGGTTTTGAAAATGGATTTGATAAAGTTTAGGATGGATTAATTGATTTAGTCCATTTCTAGCCAATTAAAAATAATGGTTTTGTTATGAAAATGATTTTGGAGTAAAAACTTTGGGAAAATGTTTTGGATCAAACCTACTGGCCATAAACACCAAGTTTTGTGAAACAACAACTTAGTTGGTGAACCCCTTAAAGTTGTTGCTTTGATAAAAATGTTTTTCACCACATAAAATGATGAATGGATTTTAAAATAGTTTATGGACAAAACCCTTTTGCAAATGACTTTCCCATTTTAGTAAATGACCACTTTGGACCTTACAAAGTTTAGAAGCCTAGGGAAGACCATGCAAATAGAACCATTCCTTGCATGCTTACATGCATGACTTAGTTTCCATTGTTTTATGTGTGTGAAATTGTTTGATTGATTATTGGTTTGGAATGCTAGTTGATTTGGTGTCTACTTGATTGACTTGTAGTGAAGTTAGAAAAGTGTGAGACTAGCAAGATCAAGAAGTGAACCACCATTCCCTACCAAAAAGGCAAGTTACACTATCATCTAAAGTCCTACTATTTTCATGATACTTAGTGGATTTTGAAACATGCATGAAAATAATTCTATACTTATGCTATGCTAAATCCTAATAGGATACCCTATACATTCCTTAGTAAAAACAATGTAGTTGTTACATGCTTAGCCATGATATATTTTGAAAAGAGATACATGTTGAGATTTTATGAAGTTGAGAAAAGGACTTGTGATTTTATATAATAAAACAAGGACTCAATGAACCACCTGGGTGGCCAAGGTTACTTTGAGTTTTGGAGAAGGTGGCAACAAAAGGAACCATGTCTATGGCAATCTCTTTGTGTTGTGCTCCAAAGGAAACCACCCAGGAAACTTAGAGATTGAACATGTTTCTCCAATTGTGGCTTTCGTGTGCAACCACATGCTATTTATGGCTCTGGCTTAGTCCACTACATTGGGAAGACCCATGCATGGTCTTCAGTTAACTGGACATGGGGACCTGGAATCCTACATGGGTGCTGAAGACAAGCTAGCAATAGTGTATGGGAGGACCCTTTGGAAAGACTTCGTCACATTCTCAATCTGCCAGTACTCCATCTTGGTGAGCACTAATCCAGTGGCCACTGGTGGCAAAAGGATGGGATTGTGACATGTGGGTAAAGTTTACTCCTTCTGCAGAAGATAATAAAATCTAAGTACTTAGCCGTGTCCCCGGTTATGGACAATACTGAGCAACTAAAGTTTGAAGCTATGGGAGATCTCGACATTCTAATTTCTAAAATAAAAACTTGATGCACTTGGGGTTACCAAGGAGCTCAAGAGATTTGGTTAAAACTTGATGTACTTGGGGTTACCAAGGAACTCAAGAGATTTTGTTGAAGACTTGAACACTTGGGGTTACCAAGTAGTTCAAGGAGATTTTGATAACAACTTAAACCCTTGGATTTTACCAAGAAGATTTCAAAGATTTTGTCAAAGGACCAAAACCATTTTTTTAAAAGACAGGATAAAATATTGCTTTGTGCAAATAAACCTAAAACTCTTCTTAGCCAAGTATGCATGTATTGATAGGATCCACTTATATTCAACTAAGTAGTGAAACTTGCCAATACAATTCAAATGTATTGACCCTTGTGGCTGTAACTTGTAATGTTGCAGGTTTGATTGATTTTAGTGAAGATTGATTGATTAGGATTACAAAGTCTACAACCAGCATTTGCCTGTGGCACTTTGAAGATGAAGGACCCCATGCTTATAGTTATTCCGCTGCAATGTAATGTAATAGCCAAATGAGCTATATAAGGATGTAATAAAATTATGTTGTTCCTGGTTGTAAAGTTATATTATGACCTTTGTTTCTTGATATTACATCTAAACTGTGGATGCTAGCTATTGATCCAGGGACTAGCATTGTAAACACAGGGGACACCACCTTATGTTGTATAAAGGTTGGGATACTCCCTCTACACCAGCATCCCCTTGCTGCTCATTTCCACCTCGTCCTCCCACCTACCTCCCAGAGAGCCATCCCTCCTCTACCGCTCTTCCTAGACCGAGAAAAGAAGAATAAGAACTCTTGGCCATTGCTAAAAAACTGAGCATGGTTCTCTCTTTTTCGCTCCCCTCGCTCTGCATGTCCATTCCCCGTACTCCCCTTGCTCTAGTGAAGCTAACCCTGTGCTTATTTTCGACATGCAGCAACCCCAGGAGGTTTCATCGGACTGCATCGGTGAGCTCTCCCTCGGCCACCATCGTGCGAGCTTCTCCCCGACGTTAAACCCCATTGTGCCCGCCCCTCTTTTTGACCGCAGGCGTCGACCGCGTCGCCTCGGCCCCTCCCCGGCTCCTCTCCGCCCTTAGGTGAGCTACCCGTGACCCCCGAGCTCCCCTTAGGGTTTTGTCCCCGGCGGATGGACGCGAGGAGGAAGACGACGTCCCAGCCGTCCATCGCGCCTTAATCCTGCGGCCTAGAGAGACTGATACCTCTTCGGTCGCCCCAAGTGGCTGACAGGCGGGCCCAGGCCTGGCCTTTTTGAATCTCGCTGACGCACGCTCACTGGCACCCGGGTGGGCTAGATTTCCCTAGCGTGGCCCAGTTCGCCCCAGATCTGGCCCGTAAACCCCTCAGCCCCACTTTTTCCTTTAAATCCAAAATTCCAGATCTGAATATTGGTGCTTAGGTTTAAATAAAAATAAAAATGGAAATGTCCTAAATAAATTTAGATATGGGTTTTCACAAGTACCTAAGCCTCCACACTAACATGCGGACCTAGTTTTGGGAAAAAATATTGTATAGATAAATCCTAGAAAATAAAGTAGCCAAATGTATTCCTTCCACTAATAAATAATTTAAGAGAGTTTGGTATGTCCAAATTGAGTAAATCTAAATGTTACTGAAAGGTATTATCCATACCTTGCTTGTCCCACTGGCTCCACATAAAATGGCTTCCTAATTTTGTTGGAGATATGCCCAAGAGGCAATATTAAAGTGGTTATTATCATATCTTCATACTTATGATAAATGTTTACATACCATGCTATAATTGTATTAACCGGAAACATTAATACTTGTGTGATTTGTAAACATAAAAGAGTCCCTAGTAAAGCCTCTTGTTAAACTAGCTTGTTGGTTAATATATGATCATGGTTTCCTGATCATGAACATAGAGATGTTATTAACAACAGGGTCATATCATTAGGAGAATGATGTGATGGACATACTCCTATAGTTAAGCCTAGCATAAAGATCAAGTCATTTAATATAGTTTAGTTGCTATAAGCTTTCTGATACATAGTAACCTAATTCCTTTGACCATGAGATCATGCATATCACCTTTTCCGGAAGGATGCTTTGATGACATCAAACACCACACCGTAACAGGGTGGCTATAAAGGTGGCATTGAGTGTTCAGAAAGTATTGGTTGAGACACATGGATCAAGAGTGGGATTTGTCCACCCATATGACGGATAGATATACTCTGGGCCCTCTCGGTGGAATGTCATCCAATTAGCTTGCAAGCATGTGACTAGCTCACAAGGGATCACATACCACGGGAACGAGAAAAGAGTACTTATCGGTAACGAGGTTGAACTAGGTATGCAGAGATACCGACGATCATAACCTCGGATAAGTAAACTATCGTGAGACAAAGGGAAATTGGTATCATATGTAAGTGGTTCATTCGATCGCAAAGTAATCGTAGAAATATGTGGGAGCCATATGAATTTCCAGATTCCTCTATTGGTTATTGATCGGAGAAGTGTCTCGATCATGTCCGCATAATTCACGAACCGTAGGGAGACACACTTAAGGATTCGATGTTGTTGAGTAGTTATGGAATGATGAGTAAGAGAACGAATGTTGTTCGGAGTCTCGGATGGGATCCGGGATATCACGAGGAGATCCGGAATGGTCCGGAGAATAAGATTCATATAAGGAAAGTCCTGTTTTGGAGTTGGGGAATGATTCCGGTGTTTTCATCGGGAATGTTCTAGAAGGTTCCGGAATGTCCGGCACTCTGGAGGGGAAGGGTACATGAATGTGGTATATCAAGTTGGTATGATTGCATTATGTACTTGGTGTCAGCGCTGTACCAAATAGAGGGTTTATTCAAATCCTAGTTTGAAAAGTCAAACGGCTAGTTTGAAAAGTCAAACGGCTAGTTTTGGGAAAGAGGAGGAGGTTGGAAACCGACTTGGGGGAGGAGTTCCTCCTCCCACCGCCCACCTTGTCCGAGAGTTGGGGAGGACTCCTCCCAGCGCCTCCCTCCACCTATAAGAGGAGGGGCAGGGCTCCCCTCCTAGACAGAAGTTGCCTCCCTCTAAACCTAAACCCTTGCCACAGCCTAGGGATTTCTCCCAAGCCACCGAGTTAGAGCTTCTAATTGCCCTAGCCGCTGGTTTAGCCCCTTCTAATTGGTGTGTCTAAACCCTAGATCACCAAGGCTCTCTCATAGTCCACCATACTCGCTCCGGCTTAAGGCGAAGCCCTGCGAGATCTCCCTCTACTTGGTACCACGTCGTCTTTGCCGGAATCGCGAGAGTGCTACAACCTCCCTTTTCTTTGGAACAAGGGAGGAAGGTCTTCATCGATGCAGAACCTGTGACCGACTGCGGAAGCACTTAGCGCGGAAGGATCGTCTACGCGATCTTGAGATCGGCAAGTGTACAACTACATCACCCACGAGAATCTGCTCTCGTTAACCGCTTTGGAATCTTCGAGGGTGAGTTCCTCTATCAACTCGTTTCTACAATCTAATAGATAGATCTTGGCTTGATCATAGATTAGATCTTGATTGTGTGTTCATGCGGTAGAAATTTTTTGTTTTCCATGCTACGAACCCCTACACATTTTCCTTTAGTAAAAATAACAAAAATATAGCTTTTTTGCCTTTAGAAAATTCTCTAGGTCAAAGCAAAGGAGGTTTTGACGTAATTCAAACTCCATGCACATCTATAGATCAACCTCTTTAAAAAACCAGCAGCTCATAATTTTATGAACCTCTGTTGAATTTTGGATAATTAAACTGTTCTGTGTATTGTTTAATCACCAATAAACTCATATCAATAGCTCTATAACTCCAAAAAGGTTGATTTAAATTTATGAATAAAGGTACTTTCATTTCCTAACAAGTTTCCTTTGTATCACATCAAAATATTTTGTAGATTAAATATGATGAAAAAGACAAATCTCAGCCAGTATTGTCTTTTGGAATTTCTCAAGGGCATTCTGGTAATTTGTTTGAGGTGATTCCAACTCCTATTGAATCAGTCCACCAAATACTACCGAGTCACCAATGGAAATAATTTTTAGAGCTCCAGAAATTGTCTGGTGAATTATTTCCATTAAACTACTGTTTTATCCACTATAAAAATCACTATAAATCAATGGAAATTGATAAAATAGTGAAACCACTTTTGTTGGATTCATTTAATCAATACCTATCTGGTGGTATCATTTTTATACAATGGTATCATACAGATCAAGCCCTTGGTCAAAAACCCCTCTCTTAGGTAGTCCCTAGACTTTAAATCCAAAAGGATCCTTTCTCTAATGCCTCCAAATCTCTTACTAATCTTATCAACCAATCAACCAACATCCTACTGTCTCATACCTTGTAATTATTTGTTTCTTGCTATATGTATTGATGCTTCCATGCCATGCCTTGTGTTGATTGCGGTATTGTTTGTTTACATGTATGCTCGATAACGACGATAGTTGCCAATCGTGAGACACCTAGAAGAAGGAAGCATCGGGTTATTCTTATAATTGTTATTATTGATTTTCTGATATTCTAAAGAAGCCACGGCACATCTCACTGGTCATAGGCAAGCCACCTTCTTGCTCATACGCCTTGTCCTATTATTTGTCTATGCATGTTTTACCTACCCGTTTATGCGAAAATGCATTGTTTTACTATATTATATTATGTGGGAAATGTTTGGCTCCTCCAAACCATTACCCCTTAGTACCATTAGGTACAACCCTCTTTTATGATACCTACCTGCCCCTAGTATGATAGATGGTGTAACAAACCATGCCCCTTTGGAAACCCTGTTTTAGCCGAAGCAAAAACTATGGGATGGGAAGACCCCGGAAAAAGGCTTGCCAAAATGTTTTATAATAAAACCTTGGCGAGGCTTGGCCTACCAAGTGATGTTGAAAATGGGAAAGGTTTTGGTTTTCAAAATGGTCAGACGGAAGATGGAGGAAAAATGTTTACGAAAACATGCCGGGTTGTACAATTCGTAATGCTTGAGAAGTTAACCCATGCAACCACACTACTCTGGAATGGGACGGGGCTAGGCTGGAAGTTTGTTTAAACCGGTATATGTGCCTTGAACTACTATGAGGGAGAACAAATCCTCGGAGGCTGGGCCTTCACCTGTAAAGGCCCATGTGAAACATCGGCTGGAGAAGGTAAATACTGTCTAATGGCGGCCAGACAATACTATGAACCCTTCATTCAAAGCGCACACCCTGTGAGGTGCAAAACACGCTCCGATTGGCTTGTGACTATATAGGGCGTCCCGGTTTTGAGGGGATTAACCTCATAGGGTAGACACTTGTATCGGAGAGGGCATTTGGAAGGTCTTGACCGGTTATTTGACCTATGATCGGTGTAGATCGGGGGCGGATAATCGGATGGTGTGGGTACAGTGTGCAACCTCTTCAGAGTGTAAATATATTCGAATAGCCGAGTCCTTGTTCATGGACGGCTGTGATGGATGCTGTACGACGGTGATGGTTTTGATTTCCAAAAGGACTTCGGAAATGCAATGGCTTGAAAGTGATTTGACCATGAGATGGTCGGAAAATGGAGGAAGGATTTTGGTCATGAGATGACCGGAAGGAAAAGAAATGGGTGACCCAATCCTAGTGTTTTCTTAAAACTTTTCAAAAAGGATCTACAAGAGAAACTAGTTTATAAAATAACCTCCCATGGAGCCATCCTACCACAGACATATTTCATATCCTTGCTTGTTGTTCTCTTAAGGTGGTTTGCGAGTACATTCAAAGTACTAACCAACATTGTCCCTGGCTATCTACTTGGCCAGATTTTCAGATGATCGGGAGAAACGAAGGAGCTACTGAAGTCTATGCGAGCTAGGCCGTCTTCCCAGTCAGTTGCCTATAGGTTAAGGCATTACATGGGCTCTGCGCTTGAAGACTTCCGCTATTCATGTTGTATCGCCATAATGGCACATTTATAAGTACTTGTACTCATTATTCATGGATATTGTAATGATACTTGTCGGTTATGCTCATGGCTCACTGATCATGGGAACGTGAATTGTATGCATAACGGGTATTATCAGACCATAAATCCGGGGGTGCCACACGGACAGTCAAACCTCGGATAAGTAAAATATCGCAATACAAAGGGAAATTGATATCATATGTAAATGGTTCATTCGATCACGAAGTAATCATAGAAATATGTGGGAGCCATATGAATTTCCAGATTCCTCTATTGGTTATTGATCGGAGAAAAGTCTCGATCATGTATGCATAATTCACGAACCGTAGGGAGACACACTTAAGGATTCGATATTGTTTAGTAGATATGGAATATGAGTAAAGAGACTGAATGTTGTTCGGAGTCTCGGATGGGATCCGGGATATCACGAGGAGATCCAGAATGGCGTGGAGAATAATATTCATATAAAGAAAGTCCAATTCTGGAGTTCGGGAATGGTTCTAGTGTTTTCATCGGAATGTTCTAGAAGGGTCTAGAAGGTTCACCAATCCGGAAGGGGAAGGGTACATTGATGTGTCATGACAAAGTGGAATGGTTGCATCATGTCCTAGGTCACTTGGCTGGACACATGGAAGAGAGAAATCAAACTCTAGTTTGAAAGTAAAAGGGCCAGTTTGAAAAAGTTAAACTGGGATAATGGTTTCCAAGTGGAGGAAGAGAAGGAAAACTTGGGAGAGGAGGTTCCCTTCCCTCCACCAAACCGCCGGCCAGTAAGGGAGTTGGGGGAGGACACGGCTAGCCCTAGCCGCCCCTCCCACCTATAAAACAAAGGGAGGGGGCGTGCCCTATCCGTACACCTTGCCCCCTTAGCCGGTGTCCCCCTCTAAACCCTAGGCCAGGCGCCGTCTAGCTAAACCCTAGCTGCCAGTTACTCTAAACCCCTCTGCCCTCTAAACCCTAGATCGCCGAGGCCCTCTCTCTACTCCACCATACTCGCTCCGGCTTAGGCAAAGCCCTGCGGGATATCCCCTCTAATCTCCGACACCACGCCGTCGTGCTACCGGAATCGCGAGGGGAGAACTACAACCTCTGCTGCTTGCTGGAACAAGGGAGAGGAAGGTCTATCGAACGTGTGACCGACTACGGAAGCGCTGCCGGAACACAGTGCCGGAAGGATCATCTGCGCGATCTTGAGATCGGAAGTGTACGACTACATCATCCACGAGAATCTACTCTCGTTAACTGTTTTGGAATCTTCGAGGGTGAGTACTCTATTGACTCGTTGCTACAATCTAGTAGATAGATCTTGGCTTGTGTGTGTTCATGTGGTAGAATTTTTTTGTTTTCCATGCTACGAACCCCTACACAGGAATACTCCGAGGAATGTTACTGGTTTGAAGAGACCGATGATGGTGGCAACGGCCGTTTGGTGTAGATATTCCATGGATGGAGATCCTTGAGATATATGGGCAGGATGTGCTTATTTTCAGGGTGTCTTACGCCAATTTGCCTCTTATCCATACTCGGATCTTGCTTTTCACTTCCGCTTGATACTATGATGTGTGATGTATGAGGGTGTATCATAAACTATTAGCTATCTAGTATGTTTGACATGGACATACGCACTTGTGTTTCTCTGTTCGCATACCTGTCGACTATGATGTTCGCACTTGTCACAATGTTCTTGCAAGGTGGATAGGGTGGTTGGCCGGTACCGTGCCTTGTTCTGCTCAAACGAGACCTACACGTGGGTGGCCCTTGGTCCTCCTTGGTAGGACACCTTATGCACTTTGGTTTCATTCCTAGCTTGTTTCTTAGAGCGTATAGTCTGAGGTATTACAACCGGTATAAGAGCCATTCTGCCCTTCAGGGTCTTAGCCAATATGGTCATTGTCAGTCTAGAAAATATTTTTGGTAGTTATGTATATTAGGAAAAAACTAAACGTGATAGTAGGACTGCTTCCATTTTTCTTCTTACCCACCCACCCACCATTTTTTGGTAAGTAAGTGTAAAATTTATCAATCCTCTTCTAAAAATTCAAACTAGGATTCACTTGTCTGGGTTTTCCATAGTACCATAGGATGTGTGTGTGTGTCAAATCTTTTGTCTATCTTTTGCATCCAACCTTGTTGTCGTAATATGTCTTTGGTTGTCAACTGTAGGTACATTCCATACTGAAAGGCTTATTTGTAAACCGACGCTATCAATCCAATTCTTCGTGAACCTACACGTTCTTGTTAAGGGTGTTCGTCCTTCATGCATTCTTTCATAGAATGTGGAGTTGCTCATCTTTATCCGTTAAGTTGTTTTTCACAGCTATTTGTATTCTAATGCCGAAAAATGTGGAAACTTTTCTTTCATACATCTGTATTTCCACACTCCTTTTCATTCGTGTGTGATACACTATTCACCTTCCTTTTGTTGGTATGTCCATTCTAGCTCGATGTTTTGCTACCGACACTTCAATCTGGAGTTTTTATGTCATAGGATTGATGACAAGTACGCTATAGGGGGTCCTGAAGGCATTGAGAAGATGGGATGTGAGTCATATGGTGTTCCGAGAGCGGTGAGCACAAGTTTTCCCAGTTTAGATCCTACTATGGTGATCGGATCCTACTCCTACTAGCAACCCAGGAATATATCAGCGATAGCCGGATGTTACAACGGATTACAAGAGGTTCGCCTATGCGAGTTGGTTGTGGTTCATCAATGATCTGGTTGTGATTGTGCCCTAAAGGCGCCCTCCGGTCTGGCTTATAAAGGTGCCAAGACCTAGGGTTATAGGAGAAACCTATTCGGCTGTTTTACAAAGTCAGTAACTAAGTACAACATGGACTACAAGTAATTTATAGGCCTAAGTCGGTAATTCTACTAGGCCTTGTCATATCCGGATTGGATTCTGTCCTCTTTCTATGACTTGGCCGCTCATGAAGCATAACACTAACCCTTTGGTGGACCACCCTAGTTAGCGAGTCCCGTGGGTATACCCGGAAAGTAAATCTCCAACAGTAGACCATGGAAGCCTCCAAGATCCAAAGTCGGATTAATCATCTAGCTTGATGGTTTCTTCATCTTCAGAATCTTGAAGGGTTCCAGAAAACTTCATTCAATAGTGTAGGATTGATGCGGCTCATATTACTGTTGAGCTTCGTTGGGAGACCCTAAGAGGAAGGTATGATCAGTACAACATCAAGTTTTTCCCTCATTAAGAAACCAAGGTTATCGAACCAGTAGGAGGAAGGACACGACTCAAAGGTGTTTCTAGCAACTAGAAACCTGCACAACACAAACTCAAGACTTTGCCCCGACAAACAGTGAGGTTGTCAATCTCACCGGTTTGCTGAAAAAAGGGTTAAATGTATGGTGTGGAAGGTAATAGTGGTTTGCAAAATGTAAATAGTAACAGTGGAAGATGTATTAATGGTAAAGATTGGACCGAGGTCCATAGTTCACTAGAGGTGTTCTCCTTAAGATAAACAACATGGCATGCCGGGTAAACAAATTACAGCAGGGAAATTTACAGGAAAGAGCAACCCATAACAATGCAATACTAGACATTCACGATCCTATGAGATTTGATTGGGAAATACAACAAGATACATAGACCTCCATCCAACTACATCTATGATTAGTAATCCACCTTCAGGTTATCATCTGAACCCCCTCCAGTATTAAGTTGCAAGCAAAGGATAACTGCTTTAAGCAAAGTGTGTAAGGTAAACAATCCACTTGTTCCATGAACAAGAGATTGTTGTTTTCTCCCGAGTAGAAACATCACATCTACAACCTTAGAGATTTATGTCACTTCCCCAGATTAAATAGAGGCATGAACCCACTATCGAGTATAAATACTCCCTCTTGGAGTTACTAGCATCTATTTGGACAAGATAGCTACTAGAAACAGAGAGCATGCAAGATCACAAACAACACAGACATGATAGAATCAATAAGATAGAAACATTAACCAATCTGACATAGTAATCTGAATATCCATTGGATCCCCGTAAACACAACATGTATGATTACAAATAGATGATCTTAATCATGAAAGGATCTCACAAGATCTAAACATGGTAGCACAAAGGAGGATAAACAACCATCTAGATACTAAATGGACACGTAGTCCAATGTGGAAATACTCACGCATCATACCAGAGGATGGCATGATGATGAAGAAGGCCTCCGGGATGATTTCCCCTCTAGCAGGGTGCCGAGAAGAGCTTCAGATCCCCCGATCTACGGACGATGGTGGCGGCGGCTACAGACTGTTTCGTGGAAGATTGATCGGGTACTTAGGGTTTGGTATCAGGGGCTTATTATAGGCGAAGAGGCGAGGAAGGGGGCACCCAGGATGGCCTCACCCCCCATGCGAGCCAGGCTTGGCCGTGCATCCAGGGGGTGTGGCCCCCTGGTGGCTATCCTCTATCTCGTATTCTGGCTCCGTGTTCCCCACTGTAAAATATTGACTTTGGCTTTTGTCCCGTCCAATTCCGAGAATATTGATTTTCTGCCTTTTCTAGAACCAAAAATAGAAGAAAACAGGCAACAGACACTGTGGCATTTTGTTAATAGGTTGGTCCCAGAAAACATATAAAAATACCTCAAAGTGTAGACAAAGCAAAGAAAAGTAGATACTAAACAAGCATGGAACATAAAAAATAATAGATACGTTTTCGACGTATCAAGGATTCCGAGTCTCATATGAGTCGGATATGTCTCCTTGACTTCAGCCATTTACCTGCTCGATTTAAACTTGAGACAGATTTTAGTGGTGAAGTCTGCCTAACAACTTTTCAGGTCACGTCTTGTCACTGACAATTATCCTGTCAGCCTGAACATTGGTGGGTCCGCTCTTTACGTAACCAAGGCAATGTTTCAATGCATGCGCGAGGATATAGGGGGCGGAGGCGTCGCAAGGAAGCCTCCTCTCTCTCCTATACGTATGGTGCTAGTCGCACGCACTCAGCATGAATCTTGGCATGGAGGTTATTAAGTTTGAGATTTTCTTCTCTCCCCAGATTCATGAAGGGAATATGCGCTAGATTCAAATATTAGATGAAATATTTCATAAAGTTTATGATTAATTTTTATATCATTCTATAACTATATTGACAGGGAAACATCAATACATGTGTGATATACAACCGAACAATAGTTCCTAGTGAAACTCTAGTCACTGATTAATTGGTCAACTCATGATCAAAGGTTTCCTGATCAGGAAAGGTGCCTCGGACCCTAATTGACAATGAGGTCATTTCATTGGGGAATGAGATGGTGAACATACCCTATTGATATGTCATAAACGTATCTATAATTTTTGATGCTCCATACTTGTTTTGTAACAAACTGTCTTATGTTTTGTCTACACTTTGAGGCATTTTTATAAATTTTCCGGAACTAACCTATTAACAAGATGCCATAGTGCCAGTTCCTTTTTTCTGCTGTTTTTGGTTTTAGAAAAGCTAGTAAGGAAGTATTCTCGGAATTGGACAAAACTAAAGCCAAACTTCCTATTTTTCCTGACACTACACGGAGCCCGAAGGAGAGGCGAAGAAGCGCCACGAGGCAGCCGCACCGGGGGGCGCGCGGGTCCACCCTAGGCCCCGCCGTCCTATGGTGTGGGCCCCTCGAGCATCCACCGACCTTGCCCCTACGCCTATATAAACCCTTCGAGGAGAAAACCCTAAGCACCCGAGCAGAAATCCACGAAAAAGTCCATAGCCACCACCACCATCGTCCCTACATCGGGAGGGATCTAAAGCTCTTGCCGACACCCTGCCGAAGAGGGGAGATCATCCCGGAGGCCTTCTTTATCAGTATGCTAGCCTCCAGAGTGATGTGTGAGTAGTTCATCCTTGGACTATGGGTCCATAGCATTATCTATATGGTTGTTTCTCCTATTTGTGCTATCATGTTTAGATCTTGTGAGCTGCTTATCATGATCAAGATCATCTACTTGTAATCCTATATGTTCTGTTTGTTGGGATCCGATGGATATTGAGTACTACGTCAAGATTTATTATTGATTCTATCATGTCTATATTATTTGTGATCTTGCATGCTCTCCGTTATTAGTAGTTACTCTGGCCAAGTATTTGCTTGTGACTCCAAGAGGGAGTATTTATGCTCGATAGTAGGTTCATGCCTGTGGTAATTTGGGGAGTGACAGAAACCTCTAAGGTTGTAGATGTGCTGCTGCTACTAGCGAGAAAACAACAATCCTTTGTCCAATGGCAATTGTATTGTTTACTTTACACACCTTGCTTAATGTTATTATATATTGCTTGCAACTTAATACCCGAGGGTTGTTCGGATCATATCCCGGAGGTGGATTATTAGTCATAGATGCAGTTGGATTACGGTCTTTGTATTATGTTGTAATGCCCAAACGAATCTCATAGTGATCATCATGCCATGTACATGCATTGTTATGCATTATCTATCTGTCAATTTCCCAACTATAATTTGTTCACCCAACATGTTATTTATCTTATGGAGAAACACCTCTAGTGAACCGTGGACCCCGGTCCATTCCTTCCCACTAATATTCAATCTACTGTCTACTTTTTACCTTCTGCACTGACTATAAGGAATTACTTTCTTCCACACTATACGTTGACTCCTTTGTTTTCATCAAAACTGGTGAGCTTGACAACCTCACTGTAATATGGGGCAAAGTATATTGGTTGTGTTGTGCAGGTTCCACGTTGCTAGCAACACCTTGTTAGTTGTTTCCTTTCTCCTCCTGGTACGATAACCTTGGTTTCACAACTAAGGGAAAACTTGCTAATGTGCTCATCACACCATGCTCTTGGGATCTCCCAATAGGCTCTACATCAACCGAGCCACATCACCTAGCTATAGCATCGTATCACGATCATGTCACGAAGTTCAGGTTATGATGTTTAGGAAACATAGTGACTCTTTCTGATGTAGCCCGACCTACGGTCGTTACCACATCTTGGTCTCCAACTTACGCCAAGTCGTCATGGACTCCAAAGGTGAATCCGTTCCTCTATGCGCGCCCACTTCCTACCCTATTGAATGGTATGCTACTTCATACTCCGTCACATATGCATGATATGTTCACACCGACAAGTACGGAGGAAAGGGAGGAAGCCCGGGACATCAAGCCCGACAAGACGGAGGCTTGGAAGAGGAGACGGAAGAAGCCACGGCTGAACCACTGGAGTCTCTGGCCTACACCGGAGTCTCCGGTCCTGCTACACCGGAGTCTCCGGACCTACCAGCGACCCCAAGAATCGCCGAGGACCAAGAATGCCACTCCGGAGGCGACACGGAGACAGGGCGGAGTCTCGGCCTAGACCGAGTCTCGGACCCCACCGAGTCTCCGGCCTACACGATGGGCCTGCGCGCCGCCAGCTGGGCCTTCGGCCCATGTACCCCTCTAGCTCGTCCAAACCCTAGTTTTATCCCTAAACTACCCCTGTTTATGTGGCTGGCCTATAAATAGAGCCCCCACCCCTCATGTACCCCTTAGGCATAGATAATAGACTAAAGACAACCCCCATTGTGGAATCTCTAGTTTTGCCTCATCCCCTTTACCAAGGGGACCGACTATCGTCACCAACCTCGATTGGACTTTGCATCACGCATCCATCATTGATCAAGGCCTTGGAGTTCGACGTATCGTCTCCAAGTTGTCAAGACCCTCCCCAAGGTGTTCTTCCCTCTCCGATGTGGATTTGAGGGAGCACGTTGACCGATCTTTCCTTGCGAGGATTCTATCGGACCGGTGGCCACCGTTCGGGAGCAATCGACCTTGTATCGTGTGAGTTTTTGCGTGTGTTCATCGTGTTCTTCGCGAGGTGTGTGTTCGCTTCCGCTACCCTCTCCCTTTCCCCTCGCTTTCCCATCGATTTGACCACGAGATCCGTGAAGATCGGGCACCCAAGAGGTTAACCCCTCCATCATCTGGTTTTGAGCATAACTTTTGCATTTCAACTCGGATTTTGGTGTTCTTTAGCTCGTTTCGAAGAGGAGAAGGAGAACTACATCATCATCTGCGTTGTTCATGCTATATACTGCATACAAATTCCGTGAGCAAGGTGGAAGCCAACAATAAAGGGTGAAGCTCGTCGACGAAAGGTATAAACATTCCGCGACTTCTCCCCACTTGCATTCCTTTGTGAACCACACTATCTTTGCGAGCAACAAACACCTATTGAGACTAGTTCCTCTTATGATTGCTTGGGCTATGCACATTTGATACCTTGTAGATTCCGAGCAAGCATTGTGAGCGCTATCTCATATAGTTATCTTGTATAGTTGTTGGCACAAGGAAGAGGCAAGTGAAAAAGAAAAAGAGAAAAGAAAAAAAAATAGAAAAAAAAGAAAAAGAGAAAAAAAAAGAAATATACATGTGCCTCATAGAATAGGAAGCGCAAGCTCTATGAACATCATATAGGTGGTACTTATTGTGCATATCTTGTAGCCCACCAATTAATTGCAATCGAACTAGCGTCTCTCCTTGTACTTGTGTGACACGAGCTTATAGTCTTCGCTAGGTAATCATTTGGTTCTTAGCTCACTTTCTCCGTCGCACAAGTCCCATTTATCCCACCGTGTGTGTTTCCTTGTACATATTTCATATCTTGTGGATTGACTTGTTTGCTTTGTGATCATTGTGGTTCTTTACTTGCCATTACAACATCTTGATTTCAGATTGGTTCTTGACATGCCACTTTCCATACCTATCCACCATAGGCCTTGTGTGTGTGTGTTTTTTGGTTCGTAGTTGGTTTTGGTGTTCCGCGTGAACTTCACTTTGCTTGGTTTATTGCTCTCAAGTGTGGCCACTTATGATCGATCTTCCAAGGTAAAGTAAGGTTTGACGTTGTATCCCTAACTCCCACTACCACTTCCATATACACCGCTTGGTCTTGTGCATCATGTCTAGGGACTCGGAAGGATGATATCTATGAAGAATCCATGATGAGCCACCATGACTACGACTCCACAAGTATAGAGGACATGACGGAGCACAACACCGACAATGGCTCCGCATGCTTTGAGGACCCGGAGCACTACACCTACGACGACTCCACATGCATGGAAGACATGGAGCTCTACGTTGACAATGGCTCCTCATGCATGGAGACTATGGAGCACTACACCGACAATGGCTCCACATGCTTGGGTGATATGGAGTACTACACCAACAATTACTCCCCAAGCATGGATGACTTCGAGTGCGACATCGACGACGCCTCGCCAAGCATGGAGGACACAGAGAACTTCATCGAGTTTGATGGCTCCTCCACGAGCCATGAAGAATTCCTCCACCGTGTGGAGATGGAAGCCTACTACGCCAAGCAAGAGGAGGCGCATCATCAAGATTCCATGACCTTCAAGGCCAAGCGTGCCACACCAAAGGGCACCACCTACTTCGATGATCCACCTCCAAGGCGACAAGTGCCACCACCTAGATGGCGTCAAGTGCCACCATCTCCAAGGCGCCAAGCTCCATCACCTCCAAGGCGTCAAGCTCCACCATCTCCAAGGCGCCAAGATACATCACCTCCAAGGCGCCAAGATCCACCTCCTATCCAAACAAGATTGGCGTCCAAACATCATATACATCAAGAGGCACCAAGAAACAAGAATCTTCATCGACAAACATCCTCTCATGAGCATCGCCACCATAGAGAGGATACAAGAAATCGTCTAAGGCATCTTAGCCACCAAGACGAAGAATCCAAGATGAGCACCAACCACCAACCACCAAGACGAAGAAGGCACCACAAGCACAAGAAGAGTGCCAAGGCAAATGATCACCATCGCGAGCGTCATGTGGATGACCAAGTGCTTCACCAACATCAACCATCGTCAAGGCACGCCAATGACCTCCGTCGACACCATCATAGGGCACCTTCAACTACTCGTGCCACCACCACAATGACACCAAGAGCAAGCCTTCCTCCACGCCATCAAGCTTCAATGCCTACGCTTGACTTCCACGACCTCGCCAATGAGGAAAATGTAGACCTCTACTTCGCCAAGTTGGATAGCATGAGCCTACCTCCACCACTACTACGATATGGCCACAAGACGGTCGAGCATGGGATTTTCCCTTCGACTAAGGAGGCGAGCGATGATGCCCATCTTATGGCATCCAAACTTGACGGCGACAAGGTCAAGAATGGTGAGCATGGGATTTTCCCTTCACCAAAGGAGGCGCATGGAGTTGAGGAAACCGAGCCTATCCCCATATGCTTGAGTGATGATGTGGTACCAATCCCATGTGAGTATGAGAGCCACTTAGCCCACTTGAGTGAGAACAAGAGTGAGATGAGTCACTCCACCTTATGTGAGATTGAGTGCTTCCACTTTGAGGGCATGAGTGATACACCGAGTGAGTTGAGAGTGGTAGTTGATAGGTCAAGTGAGACCATTTCTATTTCTAACAACTTACCCTCTACCTCTAGTGTGTTCTCTTATGTTGTGCTAGGTTCCATGGATGAATACGCGCCAAGCCATGAAGCAATGATGCCTCAATTGGAGAATATGTACATGGTGCACGAAGATGATGTTATGCCATGGCTACATCAAGAAGACGAATTCGTCCACAAGGAGGCCACTACTTCCACAACACCCACTTCATATGAGAGGTATGAACAAGGTAACAATAAGGGTGTTGATGATGCCATGATCCCACTAGTGGACATGATGAATTGTGAGGATATGCATGTTATGGATGATACTTGTGACATTACATATGCTTCATTCATATTCCCATGTGATGCTTTGCCTTTGCATAATATTTCTCATGTGGAATTGTTTGATTGCGATACCATTTCCATAAACATGCCATGCTATGCATCTTGTGTGTATCCTCCAATTGCTTCGGACTTGCTTTGTCATGCTAGTCATTCAATTTCTCCTGTTGCTTGCAATAAGATGAATGCTTGCTATTTCACTTGTTTTGCTTGCAATAACATTGATCATATGCGTTATAATGAGATAGCCCCCATAGCTTTCTCAATTTTTGGAGATTTTGATGATTGCCATGATAAGCATGTTCCCCACTTGCATATTCACCATGCACCTATTTCATACTTGATTGACATTAATGGTGATGTGCAAAAGAAGAGATACGTCATGATGGATGATATGTATCTCTACCATGCAAACACGTTTTTCCTTTTGTGTATGATGTGTGTAGGTACCCGCACTATCATGTCAACCTCGGTTGAGCACGAGTTGACAAAAAGAGCTCTTGAGAGCATCCCACAAGTGAGTTCAAGATCGAACCCAGCTCTGATACCTTTTGCATGCTTTGCATCTTTCATGTTGACAAATTGCTCTTTCATATGGTTTGATTGCAAGCATGTTGATGGTATTATCTCACCTTGTGACATTCATGTTTCTTTGCTTTTGGATAATGATGCTTTGTGTGTTGCAACAAAAATGTTGAACAAATTGCCTTTCCGATGTTTTGTGTGCAACCATAATGCCATTAAGAGCATGTACTGTCATGAGAGCTTCCAAGAATCTCGTCTTGTTGTTGCAACAAACATAAGGACCACTTGATCTTTCATTTGGTTTGTTTGCAAACATGCCGTTTTTGCTTCCGCTTGGGATACTCATATTCCCATGATATTTGCTATCGATGATTTGTGTGTGACATCCAACATGTCGAACAATTTCTCTTTCCAATGGTTGGTTGGCACACATAATGATGTTGTTTTGGATGATGTTCAAACGATTTCCATGCACTTTGACCTTGCATATGCATTCCATTTGCTATCCTTGTATTGTGCTAATAGTGTTGTGAACAAGAATGGACATGCCACATTTGACATGCTCCTCTATCACGCACGGAAATATTTTTCTTGGTCTTTGTTGTGTGTAGGTACAAATGCATACACGTCAACCTCTACCAACCACGTGTTGACAAGAAGAACCGAAGAGAGTTACCTATGGCTACCATTCATCGAGCTATCTCTACAAGCTAAGGTGACTTCCTTCTACTTGAGGACTCATGCTATAATGTTCATGAATTGGCTACGCTTTGAGTGTTGCTTCGCTTTTGTTGTGAGCTTTGTAGGCTTCAAGGAAGGTGAAGGAACATTTTAGTGTTGTCAAGTCAATCTTCCCGAGGACGACTATATGGTGAACCCCAGGATCAAGGATGTCCTTCGACCTCTTCTACTTCGTGATGAACATGGAGAGTCGAGGACGACTCTTTTTGAAGGGGGGGGAGCTGATGTAGCCCGACCTACGGTCGTTACCACATCTTGGTCTCCAACTTACGCCAAGTCGTCATGGACTCCAAAGGTGAATCCGTTCCTCTCTTGCGCCACTTCCTACCCTATTGAATGGTATGCTACTTCATACTCCGTCACATATGCATGATAGGTTCACACCGACAAGCACGGAGGCAAGGGAGGCTTGGGACATCAAGCCCGACAAGGCGGAGGCTTGGAAGAGGAGACGGAAGAAGCCACGGCTGAACCACCGGAGTCTCCGGCCTACTGAGTCTCGGTCCTGCTACACGGAGTCTCGGTCATGCTACCGAGTCTCTGGACCTACCTCGGACCGACCCGGCCAAGCTGCAGGGGCAGTCTGAATGCCACTCGGAGGCGACACGGAGGCAGACCGGAGTCTCCGGCCTAGACTGAGTCTCGGACCCCACCGGAGTCTCGGCCTACACGATGGGCCTGCGCCCATTTGGGCCTTCGGCCCATGTACCCCTCTAGCTCGTCCAAACCCTAGTTTTATCCCTAAACTACCCCTGTTTATGTGGCTGGCCTATAAATAGAGCCCCCACCCCTCATGTACCCCTTAGGCATAGATGATAGACTAAAGACAACCCCCATTGTGGAATCTCTAGTTTTGCCTCATCCCCTTTACCAAGGGGACCGACTATCGTCACCAACCTCGATTGGACTTTGCATCATGCATCCATCGTTGATCAAGGCCTTGGAGTTCGACGTCTCGTCTCCAAGTTGTCAAGACCCTCCCCAAGGTGTTCTTCCCTCTCCGATGTGGATTTGAGGCAGCACGTTGACCGATCTTTCCTTGCGAGGATTCTATCGGACCGGTGGCCACCGTTCGGGAGCAATCGACCTTGTATCGTGTGAGTTTTTGCGTGTGTTCATCGTGTTCTTCGCGAGGTGTGTGTTCGCTTCCGCTACCCTCTCCCTTTCCCCTCGCTTTCCCATCGATTTGACCACGAGATCCGTGAAGATCGGGCACCCAAGAGGTTAACCCCTCCATCACTTTCTTTAGACCGTGAGACCATTTAAAATCATTGTCACCCGTGAAATGGTGATGTAACATCCCAAAAATCATAATTTGAAAAGTTTGCATATCATTCATGCATTCATAAGCATTTGGTTATTTTCAAACAAGTTTTCAAAATCAGAAACCATTTATATGCCTATTATTTTATGCTAGAAAGGCAATGGTTCTATTTTACTCCCAAAGTATGAGAATACCTTAGTTTGATCAGAAATGTTCCAATGATGAATGCAAAGCTTGCACAAAAATTCTCAAAACAAAATTCAAATATAAAAACCATTTATATGCCTAATACCCTTATTATAATAAAGGCATGGTTTATTTTATTCTTCAAACCAAAGGTGGTTTGGAATGACCAGTAGTGTTTGACACACTTCAAAACACTAGATTCACCTCAGAATGTTTTGGTGAAAATTTGAAAATATTTGGATTTCATTTGGTGATCCAAAACTTATTTGAAAAATCAAAACAAAAAAAAGAGAAAAGAAAAAAACAGCAACCACCTATCTAACCCAACAAACCCACCCCCAACTACCAGCCCACCTAGCCCACCCGGTAAAACCCCCTCTCCCTCTATATTTCTCACCACGCCCGCACCACAACCACTCGCTGACCTCCTGGTCCCACCGCCACGTCGTCTCCTTCGTTCCCAAACACCGCGCACGACCAGCTCTGCCGCAGCCGTTTCCTCCCGTTGATTTCGCCCTTGATTGCGAGTTACTGCGGGCATAATTCCCTCCCTCGCCCCAGCTACTTAACGTCGTCTGCCCCTGCTCCCTTTCCCCCCACTCACCCACCTCTGCGTGCCGCCAGGCTACCTCGATTTCGCTTCGCACTGCCGCTGCCCCGACAAACTCCGACGAGTGATTATGGTGAGCCCCGACCTTCCCCTTGCTTCTGGTTCAAACGAGCGTGATTGCCATCTTCTTGCGCTTCTTCTGATGCATGTCGTTTGCCTTCTCGTGCCCCAGGTCATCACCCCCATCGTCGACTGTGAACACCCGACGCTCAGTGCTTCTCCGACGAGCGATTCCGACCGCGTTCGTGTGCCCCATCCCCATCCACGACCACCTTGAGTATCACCTCATTGCCGCGACTCTGGTAAGCCCCAGTTCCCCTCCCTTACCCCTGGCCTCGCCGGCAGACGCGCCACCAATGGATGAATTAAATCCTACACAAAATGCAAATGCAAATAGATGAATTAACTTGTAAAATTCATAACTTTTGATCTGGTTATCCAAAAAATGCAAATAATATATCAATGGATTCACAAAATTAAATCCTACACATCTATGGGATTGGTTATGTATTTTTTCTATGAAAATATAATTTTATGCAGAGACAATTGTAGGCTTATTTTGTGTATAAAAATTATTTAGAAAATGTTTTTAAAGCCAAATTAAGTTTATTTAGTCTCTAAATGATTACTTTAGTGTTCAGTACTGTTTACTTGTCTTCTTTAGTTTAAGAAAAATCATCACATGGCATTTGCATGCATTCATATATTTTTTCTTGATTGTTTGGAATATAAGTTTGGTGCTACCATTTTATGTGTAGATATTGGTGCTAGTGGTGATTGTGATTGTAAGGATTGTTGCTACTCCCCCAACTACCAAGGCAAGTCGTGCTTCAAGTATTTGTCCCATTATTTTGACTATGCACTAGTGATATTTTGTATAGGGCTTGCATGAGATTTTGCTAAGTATCTATATGCTATGCTATGGGAAATCCTAGTAGATGTAGTCTTGGTAGAATTTTCTCTAATTTAAGATAATTTTTATACTATCATTCTTAGCCTAGATAGTAGCAAACAAGGGTGGATTATAAACATGCTATGGAATTTTTGTTAACTCTTTGACTTATGTTTTACTTAATAAAACTACTAAGTGAATGAATCACCTGGGTGGAATGGTGAGAATGGGACATGTTGAGTGGTTACACAAGTCTAGTATATTGGGGAAAACTTGTGTAACACAAGTCTAGTATACTGGGGAAAACTTGTGTATCACACTTGTGGAATGCCACCCAGGAACAGAGGGATTTGAGATGCCATGTGTTTAGAAGCTTCTAGTGCAACCACATGGCATATGGGCTATGCCTTGATCATATAGGTTGCAATAAATTAGCCAGATGGACAGAAGGTGGTAGGGGGTGATAGGTTTCGAACGCGTCCATTTGGTATAAGGGAAGGCTTCTGACAGATCTCGTCTCGATGCATGTCGAGTCTTGTGGGGAAAGTGCACCACCTCTTGAGAAGGAAAATCTAAGTACTTAGTCGTGTCCCCGGCAATGGACAATATGAGCATCAATACACTAAAGCTATCAAGGATCTCCCCATCCAAATTTCTAAGTTAAGACTTGTGGTTCAACAAGGGTAAAGGATCACCAATTTTTGTCAAACATAATCTTAGTGTTTTAACATGATAGGAAAAATCTATTTTGAGCAAAGCAAGCCCCAGCTACACTTAGCCAAATTCATATAGAAGTTAGAAACTATTATTCTACTAAGGTATCACTTGCCAATACTATTCCCGTGTATTGACCCACTATGGTTGTAACTTGTGATGTACCACCTTACTCTGATGAGGATTAGGGTTATGAGTCTACACTCAACATGTTTGCCTGTGGCACATGAAGATGAAGACTTTACTTTGTTTTTGTTAAGTTGAACTCTTGTACTAGCCTATGGCTACAGAGTTGTAAAAGACTATGTTATCTCTGGAATGACGATGTAATAATGACCTTTGTTTATGTGTACTTCATCTTAAACTATGGATGCTAGCAATTGATCCAGGGACTAGCTTTGCAATCACGGGGACCTTTACCTTTATAAAGGTGGGGTATTATAGGTGATCATAAAGGTGATGTTGGGTATCCGGAGGAACATGTTGAGGAGACCAAGTCAAGAGTAGGATTTTTCCATCCGCGTGGGGGAAGATACTCTGGGCCAACTCAGATAAGTTATATTCATAATCTGCGCATCGTGTGACTAGGTCTCGGGGATATTAATTATCGAAATGAGTAAAGAAGGTATTATCGGTAACAAGGTTGAACACTAACGTAGGGATGTCACTTGATCAAAACCTCGGACAATATTGTATCATAGAGACAAAAGGAATAAGTCACAATGTTTATAGTTCAACGACAAATCTCGTTGAGTACACAGGTGATCATTATGGATATCCAGATACCGATGTTGATCGTTGGTCATAGAGGAGTCTTGGCCATGTCTATAGTATTCATGAACTGTTGGGTAGCATGCTTAAGGGCTTGACGAAGCTTGGAGATCGTTAATGGATAGTTTGAATCACTGAAGAAGGGAGAAGAGAGAAACCAGAAAAGTTCTAGGGAGATTCGAAGTCCTTCAGGGAAAGAATAAGGAAAAGGACTAGAAAAGAGTTTTTCACATAAATGGTTAAATTATTAATTAATATATTGTAAAAGAATATTTAAATAAAGATTTATAATAGTTAGGCAAAATCCCGTAGGGATTTTACCAAAAAAGAAACAGAATGAAAAGGGCAAAGGAGAGTTGTTTTTCAAATAGCCCACGTGGGCGGCGAATAGTTCGTGTTGCACGTGGGCGATGAATAATAAACGCCGCTTGCACCAGCTGCTGAGCCACGTGGGCCGTGGCAGGCCCTCCCACCGGTGTTTGCTGCCTCTCCCTCCCAAGTGCTAGCTATCGCCTACTGGGCCGAGGCCAGGTGGCCTACCCAGGTCACCCAAAGGGTCCAGCCGGCTGCTGCCCAGAAAATCCCCTTCCCTATTGTATTTGGTCCCACGTTGGGATCCAAAGGTGGAGGGAACCCCTCCCTCCGCCTATATAAAGAGGTGCCCATGGAAGGATTAAAGACACAGCAATTTCCACCCGGAAATAAACAAAAGGCCAGTGTTGCCTCTCTCTCTCTCTCTCTCTCTCTCTCTCTCTCTCTCTCTCTCTCTCTCTCTCTCTCTCTCTCTCTCTCTCTCTCTCTCTCTCTCTCTCTCTCTCGACCGTGGCCCCCTTGTCAGGGTTGTGCAAGCACGGACTTCTTCACCGTGGAGCGCCATTGCTCTGCGAGATTCAGAGCTGGGATATCTATTTCCGCAATCTCGGCTGGATCAGGGAGAAGCGGGGGTCGACGTCAAGCATCATACGTGTGTGACTCCCTCTAGCGGCACCGTGTTAGGAGTTGTCATGGAGCCGCAAGGACATTGTGACCTCGAGGTCAGAGTCAGGGTGTCTTCTTCATCCACGTTCCTCGTGGTACGTTAACCATGCTTGGTCTTCAAAGGTATAAATACCGTATCTCCTTCCCGTTACTGTATTACTAGTAGATAGATATTGGGATTCCGGGGTTTCCGCGTAGTAACCCCAACAGTGGCATAAAAGCCGATCTATGCATAGTAATGCTAGTATGGGTAGAACACACGAGTTGTGATCTGTGGGCATCGACTTTATGATTTGTTATCCTCCCACATGTACTTGTTTATATTGCGGTATTGATTGATGAAGCGGACCAGACCGACCTTACGCGTACTCTTACGCGAGACTAGTTCCATGCTCGACATACGGCTTGTTACGTATAAGTGGCTAGCGGTTGTATGTCTCTCTTTCAATAGTTTATATAGCATTTACAAAGGAGGGCCCCGAGAGTGGGTTAGTAGAAACAATTATTTAATCGACGTTGTGGTTGAAGTTCGTAGGTAAGAAACTGTTCTTGTACGAAAGCCCATACATGCATCTAAAACTTGGAAAAGATAAAGTAGAAGCCTCTAACTTTGTTTTTCACGGGGCGTTGTGATGTGATATGGTAATAGTCAAGGTAAAGTAGTTTATTTTCTGTTGATAAGAGGTAGTAACGGTCATCATCGTGATGGTGGACTACAAAGTCGGAGGCACTAGGGTGTCAACACCCGGATTTTTAATCCCAGATGCCTGTAATGCCATACATCGCAATCCCAGGATTACCATTTTTGAGAGACATAACAGAATTGGATACCATAGTACATCATCCATTACAAACCGTACATAAGTTCTTACACAAATAGGGATCTCATGATCCAGTTCTTAATACAACTTCAAGCAGCAGAATACGTAATAATAACGGTAGCGTAGGCGAAGCTCCATCTTCGGGGTCACAGGCAATGCTGACGATGGGAGATTATCCTAGTTGTCGTAACCTTCCTGGGGTCCATCCTCCAGGTACTCCTCTTCATAGTCTGGCCCGGGAATAGCCAGGGACAAAGCCATGAGTACTCTTTAAGTACTCGCAAACTAATACTAACAACTGAAGGGGTTTTTGATAATAGGACACTAGGCTCTAGGGTTGCTTTGCAAAAGCCAGATTTATATCTACTAAGCTGAGAAGCAAGAGAAGCTAGTCACATTTTTATAACTCCTAAGTAGGAACTTGTATTTCATATCACAACCCTATTGTGGTCAAGTCAAAATCTCAATTCATTTCACATGTCATTTTGAAAAGTCTGACGGGGGAACAGTATGGCCACTCCAACTGTCCATAACCACGGACGCGGCTATTTGAATAGTTTGACACTCTGTAGAGATTGTACACTTTCACCACAACATTCGATACATCCGTCAGGAACAAATCCTGAATTCACCATACTCGATGTCACGGATAATCAATCCTAACCTTTCAATTACACGCCCTAGTATAAGCACCTCTCCTGTGAGTTTGGCCTCCCAACCATGACCAACTATCATCTTGGGTACTACACAGGTGGACAATCTTCACAAGGTAGCCTCAGCTCAGACCTTGGACGTGAGGGAACTAATACTAAGGTATATAAGTTTCCAGTCAAGCCCCAATCTTCTGGTATTGTGGTTGTGCAATAAAATTGGAATGGTATCGCATCCAGACAACCATCAGTTTTACAAAGGGCTAAGGCTCATGCCTCAACATTTTCATCACCAAAATCATCTGGTGTTCGGAAACACATGTCAAATCATCTCAATAGAATGATCTATCATTCTAATGTTTTCATAACCAGTTTCACCAAGTATTCCCATCTAAAGTTGATCAAGTTTTATGCTTAGCACTAGCATCTACAAGTGGGGGTAAGTACTAATGAGAGGTGGTAAACAAGGGGTGTTCTAACTAAGTTCAATCTCATGCCTTAGGATGACATCAAGATTATCTAGCTTAGGCCAAATTTAATACTCTTTATGCAACCTTCAATTATCTTTCTAGTATCTACAAATCAGTTAAGTAGACTCTAAGTAATAGATTTGATAAAGAAATAAAGTATAAAGCTTGCAAGTAAAACTAGGAGGGGGTATCAAGTGGGTATGATCACATATGCTTAAGGCATATAGTGGGCATATTAACAAGTAGTGGTTGGTTTGCATCAGTAGAGTATCTTGTAAGTGTTAGCTTGCACATTCAACTAGTAGTATTAGGCTGGCCTTATGCAGAGCAGTGGTTGAAGTTCTCCTCGGCTTCTTGTTCGTAGAATCCTCATTCCTCCTCGTATCCCTGGTTGGTACTAGCGTCTATAAATAAATACGATGTACACAATCACCAAACAATACTTAACTAGTTGAAATCATCACACAAAAGGGTCCTATAGATGATCTAACATCATCACTAACATTACAAGATTAAGGCTTGGTTTAATTCCTTTTTTTAGAAAAGTAATTTCTACTCATTGAAAAACTACTTAAGATTTAATATTCTCCAAACCAAACATGGGATCACGTTGACACATGTTATCACCACATATTTTAGTCCATGGGAATATGATTTAATGTGGTGTCACAATTTAATAAGGTTTTACCCTTTTATTTTAATTAAATAAAGTGACAAGAAATGCCTATGTGGCATTCTTTTATTACTTGAACATTTTTTCTGTAAGTAAACCTATATATTTTTTATATATTCTGAAAGGTATGATCAATTGTGATTTTTGAGAGTTGGAAACAACTCAAAAGCTATTATGGTTTTAATTTGAAAAATGTTTGAATGCAGAAAAGCTTCCGCCTTGTTATTTTTACCAAGGATGATCTACACATCCAAATAACTTGAATCCAACGGGCTTGGATTCAGCATTCCCAGACCTTTCTAACAAAATTGTTTCGTTCAATTTGGTTTACTGAATCGACCTGGATTGATTTTTGAAACTGGGTACAGAAGTGTGTTTGAAATAAAATGGAAAAGGTTAAATTCAAATAACTGGGTTCTTGAGGAAGTAATCTTGGGCGGCCTGCTAAGCGCAGCGCTTACGCGGGCTGGTTAAGTGGCTTCCCCACACGTCAGTGAGACGAGGGGGTGCGAAGCGGTATGGGGCAATGTGGTGCGTTCGATCTGGTTCTAATCCAACGGTTGAGGGTCATCGTCGACGTTGGGCAACGCCGGCGAGACAGAAACCTAGCGCGGCCAGTGGGGATCGTCGGGGGCTCACCGGGGTTCAGGCGACGGTCGGCGAGGCGGGCGAACGACGAATTCGACGACGGCGAACCTCCACAGTACTAGACTTCTCTGGGCGGCTCAATCACTGGCCCCTTCTTCTCCAATGGCGAGCTCGGTGAAATTCGGCGGGCTGCTCGCCTTGCTCCGGGAACAGGGTGGCACAATCAGTGAGGAGAGGGGAGTGAGATGGTGTGCTCAATTCAGCTGGGGGTGGCCTCTATTTATAGTCGCGACGACGAGACCGAACAGGATGTGCAGTCGACGGTGGCGACATGGCTACGGGCTGCTAGAGGCATGGCCGGCGGTGGCGATAGCTTGGTGGTCTCCTGGCGATGCTCTACGGCTTTAATGCGCGCGTAGGGGCGGTGCAGTTTCATCTGAGCAGCGATGCTCTGCTGGCGAGCGGCGTCTTGACGGTGGCGGTGGATGTGCATCATGGGGCGTGACGGGGATGTCTGGCGGTCTCACAGGTTGGTGGCGATCATGTATGCCTGTGGCGAGGCGGCCGTGATGCGTGGGCGTCGGTTGAGTGTGGCGCTCTGGCGCATGCTTGGCATGGTTGCTGGCGAGCTGGGCGCAGTCCGTGCGTGTGGTCCAGGGGTTACCAAAGTTCGAGTGTTGGACAGGGAGTGGCGGTGGACGGTGGGCTGCCTCCTAGACAAGGTTGGCATGGCTAAATCTCCTCCTATATTGCTGTCTCCACTGGGGTGGCATGGTGAGCTTCGGCTGTTCACCATTGATGTCATTGCCCAGCTTACAGTGAGTCTAGTGTTTGGTTTAACTTGCTAGATGATCTACTGAGATGGTTGTGAGCTAGAGAGGGGACAAGTTAGGCTTCAATCACTGCTCACAATAGTGTTTAAGATTTTGATGATTTGTGTCTGCAATGTGTTTGATGAAATGGCCGCAAGAATTCAAGTTTTGAATTGAAAAGATTTTTCGTGGGTGTGATAGGTTGGTGCTGGTGAGTCTGCAGATGCTTGGGTTTTGAAAGTTGAGCTTGTTTGAGTTGTTTTTGAAAAAGTGGGATCTTCCCATATGATAAAGATTCAATTTTGAATTGTCATTTAAACTATGCATTTGAATGTTTCTGGATGATCACAAAGTGGCCTTGATACTTTGTTATGAGTACAATAAAGGGGTGCAAAGATCCAGAAAAGTTTTTGTTAAGTTCTGAAAGTTTGGAACAGCCAAAGTAGGCATGGGAGTTAAATTGGTCAAAATGACCATTCCCTTATTTTATTTGTTTTGATTTACTTGTCTTTGAGAAAAGTTTGGGAATTGTTTATATGATGTTTATTTCACCTAAGCATCCATTTACAAGCAAAGCAGCACACAAACAAGGTGGTTCAAAAGAATTCAAATTGAAATGCATACACACATGCATGCTTTCATATTTTTATTTAGCAATGTTTTTGTTAACCCTAAATTTGATAATTAGAGTTTGATGATCAAAGTTTATTATTTTTGGGATGTTACAAACCTTTCCCCCTTAAACAAAATCTCGTCCCGAGATTTGAAAAAGGATGAAAATATTACCTAGGATTTGAAGAGATCAGGAAACTCCGTCCTGATGTGATCTTCGCGCTCCCAGGTAGCTTCCTCTTCTGTGTGGTTGCTCCACTGAATCTTGAGAAACTTGATTCTTCGGGTTCGGGTAGTTCTGAAAGCTTCTTCCAAAATACGGATGGGTACTTCGGGATAGGTTAGGTCATCGTTGATCTCTATGGTCTGGTGATCGATGTTCTTGAACACTTCGGTCTTCTCTAGGACTTCGAGACACTTGCGAAGGAACGAGATATGGAACACGTTGTGCACGGCTGACATTTCTTCGGGTAGTTCCAATTGATACAACACTTCTCCTCGACGGTTCAAAATCTTGAAGGGTCCGATATATCTGGGGGATAACTTTCCTTTGAGTTGGAAACGATGCATTCCCTTCAATGGCGACACCTTCAGATAAACAAAATCTCCTATGTTGAAGGAGAGGTCTCTACGTATCTTGTCGGCATAACTCTTCTGTCTGGACTAGGCTGTCTTGAGGTGCTCACGAATCTTGTGAACCTTCTCTTCTGATTCTCGTAGGATGTCGGGTCCGAAAATCTGACTCTCTCCTACTTCCGACCAGTTGAAAGGGGTGCGACACTTCCTTCCGTACATGAATTCAAATGGGGCCATTTGCAAACTAGCTTGATAACTGTTATTGTATGAGAATTCTGAAAACGGCAGACAGTCTTCCCACTTGGATCCATATTCTAACACACAGGCTCTCAGCATATCTTCGAGTATTTGATTTACTCGCTCCGTTTGTCCATCGGTCTGAGGGTGATAAGCGGTGCTGAAATCTAGGCGGGTTCCTAAACCTTCTTGGACTTTCTTACAGAATCTCGAGGTAAACTGAGTTCCTCGATCTGATACGATGTTCTCGGGGACTCCATGCAAACTAACTATTCTAGCGATGTATAACTCCGCTAGCTTCAAACTCTGATATGTGGTCTTGACGGGTAAGAAATGGGCGACTTTGGACAATCTGTCCACTATGACCCAGATAGAGTCATTTCCCCTACTAGAAGTAGGCAATCCGGTAATAAAGTCCATTCCCACGGAATCCCATTTCCATTTCGGAATCTGTAAGGGTTGCAATAATCCAGCGGGTCTTTGATGTCCTGCCTTGACTCGCTGACATATGTCACATTTGGCAATATAACTTCCGATTTCTCTCTTCATCTTATGCCACCAAAATTTCTCTTTCAAATCTTGATACATCTTAGTTCCTCCGGGATGGATAGAATAAAGAGTATCATGAGCTTCCTTCAAAATAACTTCTTTCAACTCTGAATCTGCTGGTACACAAAGGCGTCCTTTGTACCACAACACTCCTTCGTCTTCGGTGAATCCGGGTACTTTGCCTGTACCGATACGACGCTTGATTCCGTCGATACTAGAAGTTCCCTTTTGTGCCTCTTTGGTCTGACTGATCAAAGTGGGCTGAAGTTCTATGCTAGCCAAAAATCCTTCACTCACTAATTCCATTCGAAAAGCTTCCATTTCATTGTGCAAGCTTGGTTGCTCCTTCAAAATCATGGAGTTCAAGCGGCACGGCAATCGGCTAAGGGCATCTGCTACCACATTGGATTTACCAGGGTGATAGTGAATGTCTAGGTCGTAATCCTTGATTAGCTCAATCCATCTCCTCTGTCTCATATTCAGCTCCTTCTGAGTGAATATATACTCCAGGCTCTTGTGATCCGAATAAATCTCACAACGGTTTCCCATCAGGTAATGTCTCCATGTCTTCAGGGCTAGAACTACGGCTGCGAGTTCGAGGTCATGGGTTGGGTAATTTTGCTCATGTTGCTTCAGTTGTCGAGATAGATAAGATATAACTTTGCCTTCTTGCATTAGCACACATCTGAGACCGATCTTGGATGCGTCACAATACCCATCGAAGGGCTTCGTGATATCCGACATGATCAAGATTGGGGCTGAAATCAATCTTCTCTTGAGTTCTTGAAAACTTGCTTCACACTTGTCGGTCCATTCAAACTACTTGTCCTTTTTTAGCAATTGGGTCATGGGTCTAGCGATACTCGAGAATCCTTCTACGAACTTGCAGTAGTATCCCGCCAATCCGAGAAATGCACGAACTTGGGTTTGAGTGGTTGGGGCTTGCCAATCCTCTACATCTTTTACTTTGGCAGGGTCAATGGCAATTCCTCCGGCTGATACAATGTGACCGAGGAATCCTACCTCCTGTAACCAGAATTCACATTTGCTAAACTTGGCATACAACTGATGCTCTCTAAGGGTTCCAAGAATGGTCCTTAGGTGTAGCTCATGTTCTTCTTCTGATTTGGAATAAATCAGAATGTGATAGATGAAAACAACGACAAACTTATCCAGGAAGTCCATAAAAATCTTATTCATGAGATTCATGAAATAAGCGGGGGCATTGGTTAATCCAAAAGTCATGACTGTATACTCGTATAGTCCATATCTGGTGGTAAATGCAGTCTTTGGAATATCCTCTGCACGAATTTTGAGTTGATGATAACCCGTTCTAAGATCAATCTTAGAAAACACTTTGGCTCCGGTCAACTGATCAAACAGATCTTCTCTCTTGGGCAAGGGGTACTTGTTCTTGATGGTGACATCATTCAACTTCCGATAATCCGTACACAAACGGGTTACCTCCATCTTTCTTGTCCACAAACAAGACATGTGATCTCCATGGTGACGCACTTGCTTGAATCAATCCAATTTCCCGCATGGCATCCAGTTTCTTCTTGATTACGCTAGCTCAAGCGGGTTCATACTATAGGGTCTACGAGCTATGGGTCCGATTCGAGGATTAGTTCGATGATAAACTCGATATCCCGATCTGGGGGCATACCGGGCAAAACTTCTGGAAATACATCGGGGTATTCACAGACTATCCGGACTTGGTCAATGGTAGGTTGGGATATACTCTTGTTGCATTTGAATTGGCGAGGTAAGGTTTCGGATATATGCTCGACTGATATTCCGGCTATACTGGTCATGGTTATGGCTTTCTTGGAACAGTCAATGAATCCTTTATGGTTGGACATCCAATCCATTCCTAATACTACTTCAAAACCTTTAATTCTGAGTACTATCAGATTAGCATAAAAATCTATGCCATGGATTCGGATAGGGACGGCTTTGCAAATTTGCCTAGCCTTGGTGGTTGATCCGGGAATTTGAACAATCATGGCATGCTTCAGTTTGGTTGGTTGAATTTTACTAGTGCATGCAAATTCTTCGGTGACAAATGAATGCGATGCACCAGAATCAAAAAACACTCTTGCCAGTACTGAATTAACAGAAAACATACCCAGCACGACGTCTGGCGCTTCCTGAGCTTCTTCAGCATGCATGAGAAAAAGACGGCCATTGCGGTTGAGCGAATTCCCTGGGGCAAACCTTCTTCCGGGCTGAATACGATGCTGCTTCTGAGCTAGGATATTGGCATTGGGTGCTGCGGCATTCTTCTTGTTGGGGCACTCGTTGGAGTAGTGACCTTTATTTCCACAGTCATAACAAGTCACTTGTGACTTGTCCTTTGCTGCTACAGGCACAGCGTTGCTTCCAGTCCTCGGGGCAGTGTTGGTGTTGGTGGTAGCATTGTTGTTGTTGAACTTGGGTGGGGCACGGTTGAAATTGCTAGAGTTGCCGGGGTTGTTGTTGTGATTTCCTGCGGGCCTAGGGTTTCCACCATTGGGATAGGTCGGACGGTTCATCGGGGGTCTGTTGGTTCTTGGGGCAAATCCGGGAGATGGGTTAAGGCGATACTTTGGGGTCTGATGGGTTCTTGGCTGATGCATCATGCGACGCTTGTGGTTCTCATTGGCTTGGTTGATCTTTCCTTCCATCTGGATGGCAGAGTCGACGAGGGCTTCAACATCAGCAAAGGGGATATTGACTAACACTGTCTGCATCTCATCATGCAGACCATTCAGGAATCTTTCTTTCTTCTTGGCTTCAGTGTCGATCTCATCCGGGGCATACCTAGCTAATGACAAAAATTTGTCATGGTATTCCACTACAGTCATCCTTCCTTGCTTCAGTTCTCTGAACTCGTCTCTCATCCTCTTGATTAAACCCGGTGGCACATGGGTTCTGCTGAATTTGACCTTGAATTCCTCCCAAGTCATCATCTGGCCTCCGGTCATTGCGCGAACACTGTTCCACCATGCCTTGGCATCTCCGGCTAGGTAGTGAGTGGCGAATAGAACTTTCTCGTTGGCTTCCACTCCGGCGACTTCTAGGTTCTTTTCCATGGTCTGCAGCCAATCATCGGCGTCTAGGGGTTCTTCTGACTTAGTGAAAACAGGTGGGTTGGTATTCTGGAAATTCTTGAGCTTAGATCCATGGTTGTCCTGATTTCCGTGGCCTTGGTTGTTGTAGGCTAGCTGAGCTATCTGTTGCAGGGTGGCTAGGTTGTCTTGACGTTCCGCTCTTTCAGCTTCGTGGTCAGAAGTCAACATTTGCAGGATCTGCAACATCGGGTCCGGGGATGAACCACTTCCTCCGCGTGGCATCTGAAGATTGAGATAGATTATGAGAAAAGAGGGGAATTTCGAAGGTTTCGGGGACTTTGAAAAGTTTTTAAAGTTTGACTCAGATTTTTCTAGCAACTTGCTTTTCATTCATTCATTCATAGCACACAATACAACACACAACACCACAAAGAAAAACAGATGGTTTTAAGAACCATTCTAAAAATTATGATACAGTGGGACCGAATACTACTCACTACGCTAGTGCTCAAGTGCTACTACTCCTCGGAATCTGTGGCTTCATCATCCTCATCATCATCAACGATGAAGGCGAAATCATCCTCATCGGTGAAGAAATCCATAGCCTGATCCTCTAGAAAATCATCGTCATCGCTGAGATAAGAGTAGGGGTATCCACGAAGATCCTCTTCGGCATTCTCCCTTTCCTCCAGCTGCATGTCTCTCTCATGGATGGTCTCCTCCAAAGATGAGATACGGTGGCGAAGATGGGCAATGATGCGCTCCTTCTTGTCAAGCTGACGGCGGCGAGACTTGCGATCCTTTGCTAGCATGGCGATGGTCTGATCCTTTGTCCTGATGATGGCAGACATGTGGTTGGAATAGTGACGACAGTTATCCAACTCCTGCTGACGATCGTACATCATGAAGCTAAGGTGGTCCAATTGGGTCTTCAGCTCGTGATGGTATGGGGCTTCCAGTGGTTGTCCATTAGCATCACGCCTTGGGAAAAACTCAAAGCGGGTTCCCTTGATCTGATTGATGCTCTGCCCACACAGACGGGAAAGAGCTTCCTGCATGGCCCGGGCAAGTCCATCGAGCCAGTGTTCTCTCTTAAGGTAAACTGAATTCCTTCCGAAGTGGGAGGTTCAATCTTTCCTCGGAGACTTGCAACAATTAGCCACTGCAGATCTTCTCCTCCTTGATCATTGAGTTGAGCTCCGAAGAACTCGGGGTGCGGACGCTCCAGAAGTTCCGAAAGCTGGTCCAAATCCCTCTCAAAGATTAGGTCTCCTACATTCCCCAACTGATAAAACATGATATACTTCACGTCCATCTAAAAGAATATAGGATGAGTAAGTTAGTAGAGTGATCAAGTGTGTAAAACTTGTATGTATTTTTCAAGAGTTTTTGAGAAACTTGAATTTTCATGAAAGAATCAAAGGGATAAGAATGAGAATAAGTTTTTGTAAATATTTGCTTCCTTTGGTTTTGAAACTAAGTTTTTGATTCAAACGTCCAGTCTACCTAGGGTCTCCTATGGTCAGGATGGCTCTGATACCAACTTGTCAACACCCGGATTTGTAATCCCAGATGCCTGTTATGCCATACATCGCAATCCCAGGATTACCATTTTTGTGAGACATAACAAAATTGGATACCATAGTACATCATCCATTACAAACCGTACATAAGTTATTACACAAATAGGGATCTCATGATCCAGTTCTTAATACAACTTCAAGCAGCGGAATCCGTAATAATAACGGTAGCGTAGGCGAAGCTCCATCTTCGGGGTCACATGCAATGCTGACGATGGGAGATGATCCTAGTTGTCGTAACCTTCCTGGGGTCCATCCTCCAGGTACTCCTCTTCATAGTCAGCCAGGAATAGCCAGGGACAAAGCCATGAGTACTCTTTAAGTACTCGCAAACTAATACTAACAAGTGAAGGGGGTTTTTGATAATAGGACACTAGGCTCTAGGGTTGTTTTGCAAAAGGCAGATTTATCTCTACTAAGCTGAGAAGCAAGAGAAGCTGGTCATATTTTTATAACTCCTAAGTAGGAACTTGTATTTCATATCACAACCCTGTTGTGGTCAAGTCAAAATCTCAATTCATTTCACAAGTCATTTTGAAAAGTCTGACGGGGGAACAGTATGGCCACTCCAACTGTCCATAACCGCGGACGCGGCTATTCGAATAGTTTGACACTCTGAAGAGATTGTACACTTTCACCACAACATTCGATACATCCGTCAGGAACAAATCCTGAATTCACCATACTCAATATGCGGATAATCAATCCTAACCTTTCAATTACACGCCCTAGTATAAGCACCTCTCCTGTGAGTTTGGCCTCCCAACCATGACCAACTGTCATCTTGGGTACTGCACATGTGGACAATCTTCACAAGGTAGCCTCAGCTCAGAACTTGGCCGTGAAGGAACTAATACTAAGGTATATAAGTTTCCATTTAAGCCCTACCCAATCTTCAGGTATTGTGGTTGTACGATAAAATTGGAATGGTATCGCATCCAGACAACCATCAGTTTTACAAAGGGCTAAGGCTCATGCCTCAACATTTTCATCACCAAAATCATCTGGTGTTCGGAAACACATGTCAAAACATCTCAATAGAATGATACATCATTCTAAGGTTTTCATAACCAGTTTCACCAAGTATTCCCATCTAAAGTTGATCAAGTTTTATGCTTAGCACTAGCATCTACAAGTGGGGGTAAGTACTAATGAGGGGTGGTAAACAAGGGGTGTTCTAAGTAAGTTCAATCTCAAGCCTTAGGATGACATCAAGATTATCTAGCTTAGGACAAATTTAATGCTCTTTATGCAAACTTCAATTATCTTTATAGTATCTACAAATCACATAAGAAGACTCTAAGTAATAGTTTTGATAAAGAAATAAAGTATAAAGCTTGCAAGTAAAACTAGGAGGGGGTATCAAGTGGGTATGATCACATATGCTTAAGGCATATAGTGGGCATAGTAACATGTAGTGGTTTGTTTGCATCAGTAGATTTTCTTGCAAGTGTTAGCTTGGACATTCAACTAGTAGTACTAGGCTTGCCTTGTGCAGAGAAGTGGTTGAAGTTCTCCTCGGCTTCTTCTTTGTAGAATCCTCCTTCCTCCTCGTATCCTTGGTCGGTACTAGCATCTATAAATAAATACGATGTACACAATCACCAAACAATACTTAACTACTTTCAATCATCACACAAAAGGGTCCTATAGATGATCTAATATCATCACTAACATTACAAGATTAAGGCTTGGTTTAATTCCTTTTTTTAGAAAAGTAATTTCTACTCATTAAAAAACTACTTAAGATTTAATATTCTCCAAACCAAATATGGGATCATGTTGACACATGTCATCACCACATATTTTATTCCATGGGAATATTATTTAAAGCGGTGTCACAATTTAATAAGGTTTTACCCTTTTATTTCAATTAAATAAAGTGACTAGAAATGCCTATGTGGTATTCTTTTATTACTTGAACATTATTTCTTTAAGTAAACCTATATATTTTATATATATTCTGAAAGGTATGATCAATTGTGATTTTTGAGAATTGGAATCAACTCAAAAGCTATTATGGTTTTAATTTGAAAAATGTTTGAATGCAGAAAAGCTTCTGCCTTGTTATTTTTACCAAGGATGATCTAAGATCCAAATGACTTGAATCCAACGGGCTTGGATTCAGCATTCCTAGACGTTTCTAACAAAATTGGTTTCATTCAATTTGGTTCACTGAATCGACCTGGGTTGATTTTTGAAACTGGGTACAGAAGTGTGTTTGAAATAAAATGGAAAAGGTTAAATTCAAATAACTGGGCTGCGCGGGAAGTGATACTGGGCCGGCCTGCTAAGCGCAGCACTTACGCGGGCTGGTTAAGTGGCTGTCCCCACGCGTCAGTGAGACGAGGGGGTGCGAAGCGGTATGGGGCGATGTGGTGCGTTCGATCTGGTTCTAATCCAACGGCTAAGGGTCATCGTCGACGTTGGGCAACACCGGCGAGACAGAAACCTAGCGCGGCCAGTGGGGGTCGTCGGGGGCTCACCAGGGTTCAGGCGAGGGTCGGGAAGGCGGGCGAACGACGAAGTCGATGACGGCGAACCTCCTGGTACTGGGAGCTTCTCCTGGGGCGGCTCCAATCACTGGCCCCCTTCTTCTCCAATAGCGGCAGGCTCCGGTGAAATTCCGGCGAGGGGCTGCTCACCTTGCTTCGGCCACGGGGTGGCACGATCAGTGAGGAGAGGGGAGTGAGATGGTGTGCTCAGTTCGGCTGGGGGTGGCCTCTATTTATAGTCGCGACGATGAGACCGAACAGGATGGGCAATCGACGGTGGCGACATGGCTACGGGCTGCTAGAGGCATGGCCGGCGGTGGCGATCGCTTGGTGGTCTCCTGGCGATGCTCTACGGCTTTAATGCGCGCGTAGGGGCGGTGCGGTTTGGTCTGGAACGCGCGATGCTCTGGCTGCGGCGGCGTCTTGACGGCGGTGGCGGTGGTGTCGTCATAGGCGGCAACGGGATGTCTGGCGGTTTCCTGGGTTGGTGGCAATCATTTATGCACGCGGCAAGGGTGGAGCGCGGTCTGTGGGCGTCGGTCGAGTGTGGCTCTCTAGTGCATGCTCGGCATGGTTGCTGGCGAGCTGGGTACGGTTCGTGAATGTGGTCCATGGGTTAGCAAGGTTCGAGCGTTGGACAGAGAGTGGCGGTGGACGGTGGGCTGCCTCCTAGACAAGGTTGGCACGACTAAATCTCCTCCTAGCTTGCTGTCTCCACTGGGGTGGCGTGGTGAGCTTCGGCTATTCACCATTGATGTCATTGCCCAGCTTACAGTGAGTCTAGTTCTTGGTTTAACTTGCTAGATGATCTACTGAGATGGTTGTGAGCTAGAGAGGGGACAAGTTAGGCTTCAATCACTTCTCACAATAGTGTTTAAGATTTTGATGATGTGTGTCTGCAATGTGTTTGATGAAATGGCCGCAAGAATTCAAGTTTTCAATTTTGAAAAGATTTTTGGTGGGTGTCCTAGGTTGGTGCTGGTGAGTCTGCACATGCTTGGGTTTTGAAAGTTGAGCTTGTTTGAGTGTTTTTTGAAAAACTGGGATCTTCCCATATGATAAAGATTCAATTTCGAATTGTCATTTAAACTATGCATTTGAATGTTTCTGGATGATCACAAAGTGTCCTTGAAACTTTGTTATGAGTACAATCAAGGGGTGCAAAGATCCAGAAAAGTTTCTGTTAAGTTCTGAAAGTTTGGGATAGCCAAAGTAGGCATGAGAGTTAAATTGGTCAAAATGACCATTCACTTATTTTATTTGTTTTCATTTACTTGTCTTTGAGAAAAGTTTGGGAATTGTTTAGATGATGTTTATTTCACCTAAGCATCCATTTACAAGCAAAGGAGCACACAAACAAGGTGGTTCAAAAGAATTCAAATTGAAATGCATACACACATGCATGCTTTCATATTTTTATTTAGCAAAGTTTTTGTTAACCCTAAATTTGATGATTAGAGTTTGATGATTAGAGTTTTATGATCCAAGATTAGTATATTTGGGATGTTACATAGGGCTATGGCATAGGACCTAGAGGCGCCGACTCCCTGGCGCTGGACGTCGTAGCGTCGTTCCCCTGGCACCAGATCCGAGGGCGCCGGGATGGCCATCATAGTGCAAAGACCATATCGCATCGCACTTACATTTGATGTATGATTGTTGTGTGTATATTATTATGTGCTTAGTACTATATACTTGAAGGTGGCATTAATAAGATGATCCCTAAACAATAAGATGATCCCTAAACAACGAAATTCCAATATTTGTGTTCCCTTGTGTGTGCACCACCAATAAAATTCTTAGGTATGAGGCAGGCCATGACTATTGGGTGTCAGGCATACCTATGTTCACATATAGTGGGTGTAAGAAAGGTTACACTACAATACACACAAGTTAGAGTTGGCGAGCCTAGCATGTGCATACATGGCCTCGGAATACGGATGATCTAAAGATTGAGCACGAGTCACATGAATGATGTGATCCACGTGCAGCGTCCACCTTGGCAACAATATTGCCGACCATGACGATCGGGGGTGATGTAGTGAATAAGGATCGTGTAATCAGTAGGACATTGGTTAGGGATAATGTTTTTTTAGTGGAGTTTTTTGAACTCATATTTTCATAAACTTAGTCTAAAACCATTGCAAACATGAATGTAGATCATGGCACGTCGTGATGCCACCTTCGACATTACTGATTGGTTAGCCACCGAGAAACTCAAGTTAGATGGATCCAACCTCCTAGATTGGCTAACTCATCTAAATGACTTCCTTGTTAAGAATGATGTATCCTTGTGCATTCGCACTGTGATGGAGATGGATGAGCCAGAAGTAGAAGAACAATAAACCCCACAGATGCGGGAGGACCACATCTTTCGTTAGGAGATATCCACATTTATACAAGAGTTTATACATAGAGTCACGATTGATGAACTGCATGAGCTCGTCGGTGATCTTGAACTAGATGTGATGATAGAACACCTAAGGGAAGAGTTCATATCCCTTGTGCGCATGTGGAAGTACGAGCTAGTCGAGGACTTCCTATCCATAAAGATGGAGGAAAACACTTGTCTGAATGATCACATGGACCACATGCTTGATGCACACAGGATACTCGTCCACCTAGTGGACTATTGGATGATGGAATCCTTTGAAATAAGAGTATTTCTTAGGTCACTTCCTCATAGATTAAAAGGATACATCTGAACCTGCATCACGAGTGGTGATACGGAATGGATGGATTTCTATGATTTCGCAGAACGTTTGAGAAATGTGAAGGTGGAACAAATAGCTATAGAAGTCGTCAATGACAAAAGTATATATGATATACAACAGTTTATAAATGTTATAATCTTGCAAACATTTGTTGCAGTAACAAAGTATATGATACTTATTCTATTTTATGAAAACATGTCCTTCTGCATGAGAGATGGCTGCAAGAGAGGAGGTGACGTTGCGTGTTGATGGCAAGCATGCTGATGATGGCCGACAACACTCTCTCTCAAGATTTATCATATAGTTTATAGTTTTTTGAATAATTATTGTAATCATGGAATCTGAACCCTTTTTTATAGTGTGTCTTACATTTCGTGAGACCGTTATTCATACAAGTTAGTAACAAGTTAGTTGTTCTGCTTTTATGAGTGATTTCTATTCATGTTCATATGTTATTATCGATTATGTTTGAATTGTTCGAATTAAGGAAACTTATTGATAAGAGATGAACATTTGTAAAGTGCCCTAGTCGGCATAATGTGGGAAAGAAATCTGGCAATAAACCAAATATATCATAGTGGCGTTAATAACAAACCATAAATTGTAAATAGCAAACACTTACCTGGAATAAAGTAAACCATCTAGAATTAGTGGAAGATTTTGGATCTATGTGATAAAACCAAAGCATTAACGAATAAGTCCTTGAAATTTTTTAAGATAAATTTCATGACAAGAACCAAAGGAGGCAAAGCTAGTATTGCTAAAGAGTTGGTGAATTTTCGAGAAAGCGAGTTTCTCCACAATGGTGTTCATGAAATGAAAGTAGGAGCATGATGAAGGTCTATGACCATGCATCGGAATTATTGAGAAGAACAAGTGGAAATTGTTCCAGAACGCGATACTTCATGTTATAATGAAAAAAGAGTCAATGATTTGATCATTGTAGTTTTTGGTTATGCTTTTACATAAAGTAGTAGGATTCGTAAATATGCCCTACATATGATGTAGAGATAAATATGAATTGATTGTCGCATTACTGAAACAAGACATACCTATGGACAACAAGGAAGATGATGGTAAACTAAGGTAACAAGAAATCCTGAAATTAAAACTTCACTAGAGATTAGAAAGTAAAGTTGTTACTGAATCTCGAGAAGTAAGGAGTTACTTTCTATTTATAAAGGACTTCAAGGTCATAAGAAATAAGTGGGAGTCTTAAAATACAAATCAATTTGTCTAGAAGGGTCTTGAGCGATTTCAAATGAATTCGATTCATAATGCTAAATGTCTGGTGGATTTAGAGTCTTGTAAAAGAAAATCTCTAATTGATAATTGATCAAGATATTTCTAATTGTTTGAAATGTGGAGAAAAGGATATGCAATTTTCATAAAGCTGAGTGGGGGCTAGGGAGTCTTCCTGGATCAATATGTGAATGACATATTTTTTTGAGGAAGTATCATTAAGTTTAACTCACATATGTAGTAGACATATTTTGAGTGGGATAGTAATATGATTCATATGTGTGAGTGACACATTGTGAATAAAATACCAAAAGGCCAATAAATGAATAAATGTTGATTTATAGAACATATGGCATTGAAATCTAGGAGATTGAGATATGTCCTATGTGATTATGTTGGAATGAATTCCTAACATATTCTGAATAGTTCAGAATGTGAATTAATTTAGGAAGCGTCCTTATGTAAAATCCCTAAAATCATGATTTCAAAGTTTGCATATCATCCATGCATTCATAATCATTTTAGGATCATTTTTCAAAGTCACTACAAAAACAGGAGCATTTGAATGCCTATTATTTTATGTAAGGAAAGCATTGATCCAATGCTACTCTCTAATATGAGATTGTTTGTTTTTAACCAAATGTATTTGATCCTATGGTTGATTAATGTATTCCAAAGCTTGGACAAAATTTTCATAACAAAATATGACTTCAAAACCATTTTGATATCTATATTAAAACTTTGTTAAAGGCACTATTTTATTTTAAAACTCCAAAGGACCAAAGCAAGTTTGGTGAAACAGTATGGTTTTATACCTAAATATGTGCAGTTTTCACTTTATAAAAATCCAGAAAGAGTTTGAATTCAAACACTTTTGAAATCATTTGAAATTGTTTCCTGGAAATTCAAACAGAAAAACAAAAAGGATAATGAAATGGAAAAGGGCTGGCGCTGGCATTTGAGCCCATAAACAGAAGCAGCCCACTAACCAGCCCACCCGGGATTTCCTTCGCTTCCTGTTTTTCTCACCGCACCCGCGCTACCCAATGAGTCGCTGGCAAGTGGACCCTTGCCAGGTCACCACCGTCTTCCCCAAATCACGCCCCCGACCACGTCACCGGCTCTTTCCTCCGCCATCACTGCCGCGTTTTAAAACCCATGTTACTGCTGGCGTTTCCTCGCGTGATCCTCGCCCCTGCTCCGGCTACAAAACCCTCTCCTCACCCCGCACCTTTCCCCTCACACCACTTGCTCGCTCCGCTACAAAACCCTCTCCTCACCTCGCGTGAACTCTACGGCGGTACCGACGAACTCCGGCAGTGAATTCCGGTGAGCTCCCTGCGCCCCTTGACTCCTAACTTCGCCATTACAGTCACTGCAACCTTCTGCATCCCCTGATGCCTTTGTTTTTCCTTCTCGTGACCCAGATCGTTGACTCCGTTAGCATCCGCAAGCGATAGAACCACTGCTCGACTCCGACGTGCAATCCAGGTAAAACGCGACCGCCCCTTGCCTTCCCTCTGATGCTATCATGTTCACCACAGCCTTGCGCACCTCCTGACCCATCTGATTCGTGCTAGGGCGATCCAGAGCCTCAGCAATGTCTTCATCTGCAAGCAACCGACGCCGCCAGCAACTCCAATGAGGTCCTGTCGATGTGTCTGTGCGCCCCTCGACAAGCTACTGCCACGTTGAGCTTCCTCGTGATCTTGCGAGTCTGGTAAGCCACACCACACACCCCAGCCCCTCCTGTATTCGCCGGACCATCGCCGCCAGTAGCGCCGCCGCCGCCAGCACCCAGCTGCGCCGCCAGACTTTGGTCGCAAGCTTCGCAGCCGTTAGATCTAGATTTGAGGCTCACGATTAGATCACTTATTTGAACCGTTACACGCAGATCTGACCGTGCGCTGCCACTTAAATCTAACGGCTCTCGTTGATCGATCCACACGAAGCGGTATCGACGAATCAGAAAGCGCCGCGTGTCTGTAGGTTTGATTTAAAATCTGAAATTAGATCTATTAGTGATTCAAACTTGCAAAATTCATAACTTTTGATCCACACGTTCAAATTTTACAAATTATATATCATTGGAATTAGGAGAAAGAATTCTATCCGTTTATGCAATGTGTTTAATGATTTTCTTCTGTAAAATTGGTTATTTTTGCAGACACATTTGTAGGCTTGTTTTGAGTATAGAAATTATTTGAAAAATGATTTAGAGGCTAAATAAAGTTTGTTTAGTGAGTATTAGTCTTGTTTATGAATTCATTACTGTATAATTGTCTTGTTTGACTTAGAAAAATCATCACATGGCATTTGCATGCATCCATATATTTTTGTTTGTATATTTTGATATGTGAATGTGGTGCTATTATTTCATGTCTAGATTTTGGTGCTAATAGTGATTGTGTTTGTGAAGATTGTTGTTTCTACTCTCCAACTACCAAGGCAAGTTGTGCTTCATGTTTTTATCCGATATTTTATCTATGCATTAGAAATATTTTGTATAGAACTTGCATGATTATTTTGCTAAGTATCTATATGCTATGCTTGGGAAATCCTATTAGTTGTAGTAATGTTAGAATTTCTTCGAAATTAAGATACATGCTATTGCCATGCTTAGCCTAGCTAGTAGCAACCAAGGGTGGACTATATATTCATGCTATGAGAAATATTTCTAAGTCTTTGACTTATGTTTTGCTTAATAAAACAACTAAGTGAATGAAACACCTATTAGAGTGGAAATAATGGTTTGTGTTGAGTGGTTACACAAGGCCCATTTCTATGGTTTACCTTGTGTATCTCACTTGTGGAAAGCCACCTAGGAACAAAGGGATTTGAGATGCCAAATGTTAAGAAGCTTCTAGTGCAGCCACATGGCATTGTGGGCTCTGCCTGGATCATATAGGTTGCAATAACTTAGCCATTTGAATAGTTGGTGATAGTGGGATGATAGGTTGGAACGCGTCCATTTGGTCTAAGGGAAGGCTTCTGAAAGGTCCTGTCTTGGTGAAAATCAATTCTGAGCACAACCTCTGCAGATGGAAGAATCTAAGTACTTAGCCATGTCCCTGGTATTGGACAATTTTGAGCATCAAGACATCGAAGCTATCAAGAATCTCCTCATCCCAATTTTCTAAATTAAAAACTTGTGGTTGAACAAGGGTGAAGGTTCACCAATTTCTATTGGTGGTTCCTTGGGAAATATTTGTCAAAGAAAAACTTAGTGTTTTCAACTAATAGGTAAACCTATTTTGAGCAAAGCAAGCGTAAGCTACACTTAGCCAAATTCGTGTAGTATCTATATGCTAATATTTTACTAAGATATCACTTTCCAATACTATTCCAATGTATTGGCCCACTGTGGCTGTAACTTGTGATGTTGCAGGTTATTCTGATGATGATTAGGGGTTATGAGTCTACACCCAACATGCTTGCCTATGGCACATGAAGAGGAAGACTTTATTTATATTGTTATGCTTAAACTCTTATATTAGGCCTATGGCCATGGAGTTGTAAAAGACTATGTTATCTCTGGAATGACGATGTAATAATGACCTTTGTTTCTGAGTACTTCATCTTAAACTTTGGATGCTAGCATTTGATCCAGGGACTAGCATTGCAATCATAGGGATCCTTACCTTTATAAAGGAGGGATCTTACACCTTAAATAATTCAACAAGGGGTTTAGGAAAGATCATTAGGTGTGAAAGTTCATGATTTGAAGAATAGGATGTTTGGACATCCACTATGATACGACATAGGATTCTGAAATGAAATCATGATAAACAGTCGACATAATTTGATACATGTTATTATTTGAAAGAACAAGTTTAGAAATGATTAGTGAATCATTAAATGGTGAGCTAGGATTATTCACAACATTTGGAGAGATCTGTAGACATGTTTCTAGCTACGGAAATACAACATACTTAAAAGTATAAAGTGTTATACTAGAAAGAGAATATGTTGAACTTATGAAGATCGGAAATCACTGCATTAATGGTTACCTCAGGCACAGTTGAAGCGTGATGGATAAATATTCAAATTGCATAGGGTGCATTCATGAATTGTAAATCTACATTTAATAAAAAATTATGTGAATACTATCATGTGTTGTATAAATATTGATGCTTTGAGAAGAATGTGTTCCAAATACTTAGTGCCCATGAGAAAGTCCCCAAGACCTATCTAAAGTCACTGCCGGTATCTGGATGTTGAATAACCTCATTTTGTTGCTAAAACATGCACAAGATTTTATCATAGAGATGATAAAGGAATTAGTGTCATGCATGATGGCATTAATAAGTTACAAAGGATACACAAGAAATGAAACTGTTCATTTCTCAGACTTAGAACTCTTCCATGAGCAAGCATAATCAGAAGCACCAAGGAGTATGGTACTCATCATTGGATAATGAATACAAGTAGTTTATTTGTACTCTAGTGCAAGTAGGAGACTAAAGGGAATATGCCCTAGAGTCAAATATTAGATGGCATATTTCATAAAGTTTATGATTATGTTTTATATCATGCTATAACTGTATTGTTAGGGAAACATCAATACACATGTGGTATACAACCAAACAGTAGTTCCTAGTGAAACTCTAGTCACTAGTTCATTGGTCAACTGATGATCAAAGGTTTCCTAATCATGAAAGGTGCCTCAGCCACTAATTGACAATGAGATCATTTCATTAGGGAATGAGATGGTAAACATACCCTATCTATAGCATCATATCACGATCATCTCACGAAGTTCAGGTTATGATGTTTAGGAAACATAGTGACTCTCTCCTTAGACCATATCTAATCACTGTCACACGAGGACACTTTAATGGCACACAACGTCACTCAATGAATGGTGATCATAAAGGTGACATTGGTTATCCGGATGAACATCTTGAGGAGACTGAGTCAAGAGTAGGATTTGTCCATCCGCGTGGTGGAAGATACTCTGGGCCCACTCGGATAAGTTATATCCATAAGCTGTGTAGTGTGTGACTAGGTCACAGGGATATTACTTATCAGAACGAGTAAAGAAGGTATTATCGATAACAAGGTTGAACAATGAAATGGGGATGTCACTTGATCAAAACCTTGGACAATATAGTATCATAAAGACAAAAGGAATAAGTCACAATGTTTACGGTTCACCAACAAATATCGTTCAGTACACAGGTGGTCATTATGGATATCCAGATCCCGATGTTTATCATTGGTCATAGAGGAGTCTTGGCCATGTTTATAGTATTCAAAAACTGTTGATTAGCACGCTTAAGGTATTTATGAAGCTTGGAGATTGTTAATGGCTAGTTTGAATCACTGAAGAAGTGAGAAGAGAGAAACCAAAAAAATTCTGGGGAGATCCGAAGTCGTTCGGGGAAAGAATAAGGAAACGAAACAGAAAAGAGTTTTTCGGATAGATGGTTATTTAAATATGATTATTATGTATTAATTATGAATTAATATATTGTAAAATAATATTTAAATAAGGATTTATAAAAGTCATCTTAATAGTTAGGCAAAATCCCATAGGGATTTTACCTAAAAAGAAATACACGAAAAATGGCAAAGGAGAGTTGTTTTTGAAACATCCCACGTGGGTGGCGAATAGTTTGCATCGCATGTGCGAGGCGGATATTAAATGCCGCTTGCGCCAGCTGCTGAGCCGCTTGGGCCGGAGGCCGGCCCACCCGACCTGGGGGCAGCACAGCCGTGTTGGGCCACGCGCGCATCTCCGTGGGTCATGGCCAGCCCACCCGTCGCTTGCTCCCGCCTCTCCCTCCCGCGCGCTGGCTGCTGCCTGCCGGGCCGAGGCCGGGTGCCGCGCCCGAGTCACCCAAAGGTCCTAGCCGGCTGTTGCCCGAAAAAATTCCCTGTTTTCTTATTATTTTTAGTTCCACATTGGGACCTAAAGGTGGAGGGAACCCCTCCCTCCACCTATATAAAGAGGTGCCTAAGGGAGGATTAAAGACACACCAATTTCCATGTGGAAATAAATAAAAGGCTAGTGTTCCGTCTCTCCCTCTCTCTCTTCCGACTGTGTCCCCCTTGTCAGGGTTGTGCAAGCAAGGAGTTCTTCACCGTAGAGCGTCATCGCTCTACGGGATTCACAGCTGGGAGATCTACTTCCGCAATCTCGGCTAGATCGGGGAGAAGAGGGGGTCAGCGTCAAGCACTGTACGTGTGTGACTCCCTCTAGCGGCACCATGCTTTTGGTGTTAGGAGTTGTCATGGAGCCGCAAGGACATCGTGACCTCGAGGTCAGACCAGGGCGTATTCTTCAACCACGTTACTCGCGGTACGTTAACCGCGATCGGTCTTCAAAGGTATGAATATCGTATATCCTTACCGTTACTCCATTACTAGTAGATAAATCTTGGGCTTCTGGGGTTTCCGCGTAGTAAATTTTTTGATTTTCTGCACCGAACCCCAAAAATTCATTCCTCGCCGCTTACCAAAACACCTAGAGCCTACACTTTTTGACCTTCTCCGATGAGATGGCAGAGGCAACATAAAGTTCTAGCATGGCGACGATGGTGGACGGCAGGAATCTACGGGGCCTTTGGGTCCCCAGCATAATGGATGACGCCAAGATCCAGCCCATGGATGATGAGGGATACCTTGTCGCTGGAGCATGGCGGAGAGGACTTGGAGACGTCGTGCCAGTGCCCCATGAAGGCGAGCGAGACTTGTTCGGGACGCATGTCGACCGTGGTCTCAGTCTTCCATCGTCAGAGTTCCTCACTGAGGTACTCCAATACTACGGTGTGTAATTACATAATCTTTCTGCCAATTCTTTGCTTGAGCTTAGCACTCACGCAGCTCTTAGTGAGGGATTTTTAGGCATTAGGATGAATCCCACTCTTTTCTGGTACTACTATGGTACCCGGAAGAATTCCATCAGTGACGGAGTTCCTTACATCATCGGAACTCTCAGTTTATTTCTTAGGAGAGACCGAGTCTACCATAGGATCAATGCTAGTGAGTCAGTAAAAATATGGTCCGCGACATTCTTTTATCACAAAGACATGCCAACTCCCAAAAAGACAAAAGGTCTTCTGGCTTTCATTGACGGCACTGCCACCCACAAGGACTCATGGGATGCAGAGGCGCCAGAACTCTCCGAAGATTTGGTCATCGCCAAGAGGAGGATCAAATTTTTGATGAAGAACCAAGGTCTCTATGGATCCGACTTGATTTACTGCTTGCTGGATTATAGGATTCAACCATTGTAGCACCATAGCGACTGACTAATGCCCAAGGTTACCAGAGACCAGAAGGAAAACATGAAGGTTTGTCCGATGCGCATTGCTACGAAGGACTACAAGACCTAAATTTAGTTTCTTATCAAGGAGAGGGTGAAAAAGAAGATCCTAAAAATATCCATGCAAATGTTTACAGCTGACCGACCTCTGATTCCGGAAACTTTTCGACTTTGTATTTCATTTGTGCTCTTCATCTCGTTATCCGGCTTTAGTTGTGCTGATGTTTTATATCTTTTAGCTGAAGGATCTTTCCGAGTCTGAGCTAGACCCTCTTGAGGGTTATCCTCTAGAAGACTCGGAAGAGATGGAGGACGATGAGGTGAAGGAAGTTTCTGGCCCTGATTCCAAGAAGCGTAAGGCTAAGGAAGTTGTTGTCACCGCTGGCACAAAACTGCTTCTAGTGGTTAAAAATTAAGTACCTTGTATCCTATAGTACTCATGTTATACTTTCCGAATCACATTTGTAACATATGTTCTCTATGTGATTTAGAGATAAAATTGTTTTGAAGAGCAAGTTAAAGCCGGAGAGCAAAACGGTCAAGCAAATGCGCCAGCAGAAGGTTGCAATGTCCCCAGTTGTACCCCCTCCAACTCCAACAACCACTCATACTTAAGCACCAGAGGTTCCTTATTCTCCATGTGCTGGTTCTGCCATTCCCGGCGACTCCACAACTTCACAAGATCTGGTTACCACTGGTAGCCAGATCATTGACAAGGGTGAACCCCCATAGGGTAATGATACCATGGTTATGTCGCTAGGAAAGCTGGATAAAATTTCCAGTTCTTATATTGCCGGCTTGAAGAGGAAACAGAAGGAGGAGATTCTCAAGTTTCCCAAACCTGTCTTGAGAAGCAAGTACTTACTCTGGATGCAGCAAACCAGGAGTTGAAGGATGTGAAACTTGAGGCCTCCTGGATCAAATCTGTGTCAGTGATCGAAAGATCGAAGCAGGAGAAGTTCCAGCTCATACTACTTCTCATATCTCCCTCGTCGAGAACGTATTCCACAACACGAAGATCGGATTCGAGAAGCTGCACTTGGAGCATATTGTAAGTTTTCCTACTATCATTTCTACTATTTATTATCATATCCTCTAGCCCCCAAGCATAAATTCGGACAGAGATCATAGTTAATATCCGAGTTGATGCTTTTAGGATGCAAAAGAACGATGTCCCGGTTCTTTTGGCAGCTTCTCCCAAAAGTTGTCCTACCCCCAGCTTCCTGGGAAAGCCGGTTCAAAATTTTTGCGAGGCTTCCAAATTTTTTTAGACTTAACTATTTTGGAAGGCTCACAAATTTTTTAGACCGGCTTTTCTAGGAAGTTGGGGGAAGGGAAGATTCTCATAGAAGCCCCCAAAAAACTAGGCCGATGTAGTGTAGCCCCCAAGGCTCGTTCTGGAATTTAACTTAGTTAAATGTAAGACCTCACCATTTAAGGTAAGATCCCTATGATTGCAGTGCTAGTCCCTGGATCGAATTGCTAGCACCCACAGTTTAAGATGAAGTACACATATACAAAGGTCATTATTACATCGTAATTCCAGGAGAATAATAGCTCTTACAACTCATTAGCCCAAGGCTAACACATAGAGTTCTCATTACATAGTATATAAATAAAGTATTCATCTTCATGTGCCACAGGAAAACATGTTGAGTGTAGACTCATAACCCTACTCACCATCCGAGTAACCTGCAACATAATAAGTTATAGCCACAAGGGGTCAATACAGTTGGAATTGTATTGGCAAGTGATATCATAATTATATAGTAGAGACTATCAACTACATGAATTTTGCTAAGTGTGGTTTCAGGCTGGCTTTGCAAAAAGTAGTTTTGTCCTACTAGTTGAAAACACTAAGTTTTTCTTTACAAAAGCACTAAGGATCCACCAATATACATTGGTGTACCTCTACCTTTGATCACCCACAAATTTTAACTTAGAGAAATTGGGGTGAGGAGATTATTGATAATTTCAATGTCTTTGATGCTCAAAATTGTCCATTATCGGGGACACAACTAAGTACTTAGGATTTACCCTCTCGAGAGGTGGTGCACTTTCCCCAGAAGACTCGACATGCATCGAGACGAGTCTATTCAGAAGCAATCCCTCAGACCACCATGGACGCGTTCCATCGTATCAACTCTACCACCATCTGTCCATCCGGCTGAGTTCTTGCAACCTAGTTGGTCAAGGCAGAGCCCATATGCCATGTGATTGCACTAGAATCTTCTCAACACTAAACATCTCAAATCTCTTTGTTCCTGGGTGGCCATCCACAAGTGTGATAGACAAGGAAAACCATAGACATGGGCCCTATGTAACCACTCAACACAAACCATACAAGTCCTATTCCACCCAGGTGTTTCATTAACAAGTTGTTTTATTAATCAAAAACATATAGGCACAATCTTTCAATAATATCATACCATGAATTTGCCACCCTTAAATTATAATAGCTAGGCTAAGCATACTAGCATATCATGTATCCTAACATAGGGAAAATACTACCAATATATCATTTATAGGATCTACCATAGCATAGCATATACTTTGAAAAATTACCATGCAAATACTACTCAAAATAATACTAGTGTAATAGGAAAAATAATGGACAAAAGATGGATTATAACTTGCCTTGGTAGCTAGGGGAATAGGTATAATCCTCACAATCACACTCTCCACAATCCACAAAATCTACACAACAATTCATACAACAAAATATTCACAAATTAATATACACAAAAAAATAGTATGAATGCATGCAAAATGCAATGGGATGATTTGCCACACTTATAAAATCAAACTCTATGTACTAAAGACAAAGCATATATTCTAAAGTCCAAATAAAATAAGAATCACTTTAAAATAATATCCTAAATAATTTTTATAGTCCAAATAGGCCTAAAACTGTCTCTGCATAAAATCCTAATTTTCCAGAAGCAAATGACCAATGTAAGGCTACAGATGCAAACATCTCATTTTCTTTGAAACCATAGACACCTATCTGTAATTTTTGGATTTACAGAAAAAAGTTATGAATTTTACAAATTAATTCATCTAATAGATCAAAATCTGGATTTTAAATCAAAATTACAGACACGCGGCTTGTTATGATTGGATGGTATCGGTTCGCGCTGGATCACGCTTGCGCACCTTCTGTCGTGGTATTGCACGGCAGATGCTACTGGGGGTAGCTTACGTAGAGGGAGCAAGGCGATGTAGGAGAATCCGGGAGCGAGATTGGCACACGATGTACCCAGGTTCACGTCCCCTCGGTGGAGGATCGCTACGTCCTGCTATCAATCCAGTATATTATCATAGATTGGTTTATAATGGAGCCGCCGTAGGCGGAGGGAGACTAGATCTAATCTAATGTGGAAGAAGATGTCCCCAAAGGGGTGCCCCTGGTGGCTTTATATATGCAGCCAGTTAGGGTTTACAAGTATTTGGTGGGTTTTGTATTGAAGTCGCCGTCTCGGGCCTCAGTCGGCGCTACTCGTCTGGGTCCACCACGCGCCAGTCGCCGTATTGGGCGAGTCGACCCGCTCTGGGCCAGGTTCCAGTCGGCTCGGTCCATCTGGCAAATCCGCTTCGTGGGTATACCCCGATTGGTATTCCCCCATCAGTAGTCCCCGAGCGCGTTGTTGATTCAACGTGGGCTTGAGGCAGGGCGCGGAGAATTTTGACGATGGGCCGTGGCGAATCGGCGACGAGCTCCTAAATAGAGAAAAGAACCGTGAAGCGGGAGGCGGTCGGCGTGGGCCAGTCAGTGATGACTAGTTGGCGAAAGACGCAGGGTGTCGGTGAAGCCACCAGTTACGGCGAGTCCCCAAACGTGGAGCGTGCCGAGTCCTCATGCGCAGCGAGTGGAGAGATCAAGCGACTGGCGAGTGGCGAAATACGCAGGGTGTCGGTGAAGCTGCCAGTTGCGGCGAGTCCATGAATGTGGAGCGAGCCGAGTCCCCGAGCGACCGGCGAGTGCCGAGTCCCCGAGCACGCCGAGTGGCGAGGTTGGGCGTCCGTCGAGTGGTGCTGTCTGTAGCGCGCCGAGTACGCGAGGACGAGTCCGCGGTGGCGAGTCCTCGAGCGTGTTGAGTACACGAGGGCGAGTCCGCGGTGGCGAAGTCTAAGCGTGTTAATCTGGCGGCGAGTCCGCGGTGGCGAGTCCCCGAGCGTGGAGAGTATGCGATGGCGAGTCCACGGTGGTGAGTCGACGAGGGCGAGCCACGGTTGCGGAACCACGCGTACACGCAGCATGCCTAGGTGTAGTCCCCGAGGCTCGAGTTGGCTTGTAGAGGCGACTTGAGGCTCTTTACAGATGCATTTCTGAAAATAGTAGTGGTTGCTGCCAAGCATGGCCAGTGTCGAGGTCGAGAAACCGGCGGACCTTGAAGTTCCCGGCCGACAGTGGAGGTCGGCGACCGTGAGCGCCGAAGTCCCAGCGGCGGTCGGCGACCGATGGCGATGAGTCCCAGCGGCAGCGGCGGTCGGCGACCAGCGGCGAGTCCCGAGCGTGGCGGCGGCAAATCAGCGACAGCGGCGCCGAGTCCCAGGCGGCCAGCGGTCGAGCGACAGCGGCGCCGATTCCCCGAGAACGGCGAGCGGCGAGGTCGAGTGACCGGCGAGCGCCGAGTCCCAGCGGCGGCAGCGTAAGGTCGGCGACAGCGGCGCCAAGCCCCGAGCGGCGATGGAGAGGTCGAGGGCGAGCGCCGAGCTCGAAAGAAAAAGGGGGCGAGGAAGAGGGTGAAGCGACGGCGCCAAGTCCCGAAGGCGGCGAAAGCCGTCGAAGTTCTGGCAAGCGTATCGAGAAAGACACCATTTTGCTGAGAAGGAGGAAAAAGTACGACTACAATAAGGTGTATTTATGAAATATATTGAGCATTTGTAAGACGTGCAAATTATAGATGTTGAAGAAAATGCACTTTTGTTATGTGGATCGATGGACAGTATGTAAGGTTTATGCGTGTCTTCTCATGAGTAGGCAGACCTCCAGCATCAAACGCTTGCCGGGTAACAGGGACGTGATGCCAGACTGTTTAACCCGGAGACAAGGTCGGTCTTTTGGTACCCAGCCTCACTACTTCGACGGACGCGAATAAACAACAGACAAAACTAAAACCGATCCCTGAAAAGGGTCATATGCGACTGCATGGTCGGCTTTGGAGAATGAATGAACATGTATATATGTTTTGGACTCATAGCATAGGATGTACGAGTGTGTGAAAAACTTAGCTGTTAGTATGGAGAATCCGCGACGGCGAGTTCCCGAGTGTGACGAGCCCGTGATAACCGAACGACTGAGTTGGCTCTTTCGTGACTAAATAAACATGCATGCCATATGTGCCAGAGCTTCTTGGGAAAAGATGCCTGTCGCTCCAGATACCAGCTTCGATGTCCTTATGTGCAACAGGTGTGTCTTGATTTTGAGTCCCATGCCAGCAATAGTGCATCGGGAGGTCCTGGTGTTCAGGCTACCGCAGCAACAATAGATTTTAGCTCGATCTCCGGTTGCCGCCCCCACCTCAAACAGATCATGCAAGACCGTTTCAATCTGATTTTTGCATGCATAGATTCATTCTCCCAATGATATGTATCAGTCGTTAATTAGATAGATTAATTAATTGAATAAATAATCAAGGAGAAGAGATTAGATCGAATGAAAACATATCAGATCGTATAGTCCTGATCCTTTCCCGAGTCCGGGAATAAACTCAGCTGAAGCAAATCTTCCGCTCGAGTCATCGGCCGGCAAAAAGGACATGCACGTGACTGGAATTTTCTGAGTCAGCCGCGTTGGGCGGCAGCCAGATCTAGTCGATCGGCCTTTCTCAGACGGCGCACCAGATGCAATCTAGCCGCCAGCGATGGTGAAGGATCCCGCCCGGATTATCACCCTCCGAGCATCGCTTGTCCCACGGTGGGCGCCAACTGTCGTGGTATTGCACGGCAGATGCTACTGGGGGTAGCTTACGTAGAGGGAGCAAGGCGACGTAGGAGAATCCGGGAGCGAGATTGGCACACGATGTACCTAGGTTCACGTCCCCTCGGTGGAGGATCGCTACGTCCTGCTATCAATCCAGTATATGATCATAGATTGGTTTACAATGGAGCCGCCGTAGGCGGAGGGAGACTAGATCTAATCTAATATGGAAGAAGATGTCCCCAAAGGGGTGCCCCTGGTGGCTCTATATATGCAGCCAGTTAGGGTTTACAAGTATTTGGTGGGCTTTGTATTGAAGTCGCCGTCTCGGGCCTCAGTCGGCGCCACTCGTCTGTGTCCAGCACGCGCCAGTCGCCATATTGGGCGAGTCGACCCGCTCTGGGCCAGGTTCTAGTCGGCTCGGTCCATCTGGCGAACCCGCTTCGTGGGTATACCCCGATTGGTATTCCCCCATCACCTTCAGATCTAAGTGAGATCTTGCGGCTAAGATCTGCCCGTACCTGTTCGATAATAGTTCTAATCTAGGCCACTGGATCTAGATCCAGTGGATCACATCTACTCGACCTAAATCCGGCAGCGCAAATGGCCACTGCGTGTGGCAGCTCTTCTGTAGACAGCGTGCCGGCGAGGCTAGGGGGTAGGGGAGGGGGCTTAGGGTCTTACGAAGTTCGCGGCGTCGAGGCTGTGCTCAAGGTGGTCGCGGATGGTGCTAGGGCGCATGGACACAGACAGAATCGCTCGTCGGAGTGAAGCTTGGCATCGGGTGCTCACAGACAACGACGGGGGCGACGACCTGGGGAACAAGGGGACAAGCGGCAGGTATCAGAAGAAGTGCAAGAAGCAGTCGAGCACAACTGTTTGAACCAAAGGCCGAGGGGCGCAAGGGGCTTACCGCGATGGCTCGTCGGATGTCGTCGTAGTAGCGGCAGTGCGACGCAAAATTTGGGGAGCCTGGTGGCGCTCAGAGTTGGGTGAGTGGGGGGAAATGGAGCGGAGGGGAAGGTTGTTAACTAGCCGGGGCGAGGGAGATAATCACGCCCGCAGTAACTCGTAATCAAGCGCGAAATCAACGGAAGGAAACGACCACGGCGGAGCTGGTCTCCCGCGATGTTTGAGGACGAAGAGGTGAGGTGGCAGTGGGGCCCACTTGTCAGCGAGGGGGTGTAACGCGCACGCGTGAGAAACAAAGGGGGAGAGGGGGTTTCCCGGGTGGGCTTGCTGGGCTGTTAGTTGGGCCTGGGCCAGATTGGTTGGTTGCTCTTTTTTTCAACTTAGCCTTTTCCCTTTTCTGTTTTGATTTTTCAAATAAGATTTGAATCACCAAATCTAATCCAAATCACTTCAAAATTTCACCACATTTTTGTGGGGTGATTCTAGTATGGAGAAATGTTTTAAACACACAAACCACTCAAAAACACTTTGGGGGTAATAAAAATATAAATAAAAACATGCCCCATACATGTAATATAGAAAGGGCTATAAAATAGGGTTTTGTTGGGGTTTAAACTTTGAAAGTTTTTGTGCAATGTAAACATGCCATGACAGTATGAATGCAATAAGATGGTTTTGAATTTGATGAAATTTGGGATGTTACAAATCTAACCCCCTTAAGATGAATCTCTCCCTCGAGATTCTGATTGGATAGCAAATAGGTGAGGGTGATCTTTCCGAAGCTCATCTTCTCTTTCCCAAGTTGCTTCTTCCTCGGTATGACGATTCCATTGTACTTTGCAGAATTTGATGGTATTAGTACGAGTAACTCTTTCTGCTGTCTCGAGAATCTTGATAGGTTTCTCTTCATAGGTGAGATTATTCTCTAGCTGAACTTCTTCTAGTGGTATAGTGTCTTTTAACGAACTTTCTTCCATCTCTGGATGACACGTTTTCAACTGGCTTACATGAAATACATTGTGAACTGCTGGCAGAGAATATGGTAGCTCTAACTCATAGGACACTTGTCCTTTACGGCTCAAAATATTGAATGGTCCTACATAACGAGGTGCCAATTTCCCTTTGACTCCAAATCTCTTCACACCATGAAGTGGTGAGACTCTGAGATAAACTCTCTCACCTACCTCATAGGTGACCTCTCTATGTTTTCGATCTGCATAACTCTTTTGTCAGGATTGGGCTATCTTCAACCCGTCCTTTACCATTTTGACTTTCTCTTCGGCTTCCTTGATCAGATCTCGTCCGAATAAGTTTATTTCTCCTACTCCATTCCGTAATAATGGTGTAGTACACTTCCTTCCATAAAGGAATTCAAATGGAGCCATCTCTATGCTCGATTGATAGTTGTTATTATAAGAAAATTCTACCTATGGCAGACTTTCATCCCAACTAGATCCATAATCTAGCGCACAAGCTCTCAACATATCTTCCAAAATATGATTGGTCCTTTCTGCCTGTCCATCAGTCTGAGGATGAAATGATGTGCTAAATTCTAGTATTTTTCCCAATGATTCATGCAGTTGTTTCCAAAAATGCGAGGTCAATTGAGTTCCTCTCTCTGACACAATACTCTTAGGTAGTCCATGCAGAAACACAATCCCGTTCATATAGATTTTGGCTAATTTAGCACTTGTATAGGTGGTATTCATGGGTATGAAATGAGCCACCTTTGTTAAGCGATCCACAACAACCCATATAGAATCCTATCCAGATCTGATCCTTGGAAGTTCTATGATAAAATCCATACCGATTTTATCCCACTTCCAATCAGGTATTGGTAGTGGTTGCAATAACCCTGCCGGTCTTTGATGTTCCGTCTTCACTCGACTACACACGTCACACAAGGAAATGTGTTCCGCAATATCTTTATTTATATTGTTCCACCAAAATCTTTTTTTCACATCCATGTACATTTTGGTCTTACCCGGATGAATAGAATATGATGAATTGTGTGCTTCTTGCACAATAAATTTTCGAAGTTCCGGATCTTATGGAATGAAGATACGCTTTCCATACCATAAGGTTCCTTGTTCATCTTCATGGAATCCTTTCGCTTTTCCTTTACCAATTTTACTCTTAATATGCTCTATTTCCTTGTCCAACCTTTGGGCTTCTTTGATTTTATCCAACAGTGTTGGTTGAACTTCCAAAGACATGAGATATCCTTCAGGCACTATCTCCAATCTTATCTCTTTAAATTGGGCACACAAATCATCTGCCAATTCTCCTTTGGTGAGGCCATTCACATAAACCTTGAGGCTTAATGCATCAGCAACGATATTTGCTTTCCTGGGATGGCATTGCAAACTCAAGTCGTAATCCTTGATGAGTTCTATCCACCTTATTTGTCTCATGTTGAGTTCTTACTGGGTAAAAATATATTTCATGCTCTTGTGATCTGTGAACACTTCACAATGCTTTACCAAAAGATAGTTTCTCCATGTGTTGAGTGCATGGGCGACAGAGGCCAACTCTAAGTCATGTGTAGGATATTTTAGTTCATGAGTCTTGAGTTGTCTCGAGGAATAAGACACAACTTTTACTTCTTGCATCAGTACTCCACCCAATCCTTGATGATATGCATCACAATAGACTTGGAAGTCTTTCTCTAGATCTGGCAGACATAAAACGGGTGATGACACTAGTCTTTTCTTTAACTCTTGAAAACTGGTTTCACATCCTTCGGTCCAATCAAACTTCTTCTCTTTCTTAAGAAACTATGTCATTGGCTTAGCTATTTTCGATAAAGTCTCGATGAACCTTCTATAGTATCTGGCCAAGCCTAGGAAACTACAGACTTCTTTAACTGACTTGGGAGATTCCCACTCCGTTACAGCTGACACCTTTGTGGGATCGACAGCTATACCATCTCCAGACACAACATGTCTAAGAAATCCAACTTCATTCAACCAAAACTCACACTTACTGAACTTGGCATACAACTTGTGCTCGGTGAGTTTCTCAAAACGCAAATGTTCTTCATGCTCTTCATTGCTCTTGGAATAAATCAATATGTCATCGATGAATTCCACAATAAACTTGTCAAGAAACTCCATGAACACCTTGTTCATCATGTTCATGAAATAAGATGGTGAATTTGTTAGTCCAAATGTCATCACTGTATACTCATACAATCCATACCTAGTGGTAAAAGCAGTCTTTGGTATATCTTGTTCTCTAATCTTTCGCTGAAAGTAAGCTGACCGAATATCAATTTTTGAGAACACACGAGCTCCTTCTAGCTGATCAAAAAGATCATTGATTCTGGGTAAGGGATACTTTTTCTTTATGGTCACTTCGTTGAGTGATCGATAATCTATGCATAGCCTCTGATTTTGTCTTTCTTCTCAACGAATAGAACTGGTGCACCCTAAGACAAAGAACTTGGTTGGATAAATCCTTTCTGCAACTGTTCTCCAAGATGTTTCTTGAGTTCCTTTAACTAATCCACTGACATCTTGTAAGGTCTCTTTGCTATGGGTCCAGATCCGGGAAGTAAGCCAATCAAAAGCTCCACATCCCTATCTGGTGGCATTCCTGGTATTTCTTCCGGAAACACATTCGGGTAATCCTTCACTACTGGTACACTGTCTATGCTAACCCCCTTAAGAGAATTTAACTTACTCCCTTTGGGTTCAAAGTTTGACTTGAACCTAATTCGTTTCTTTTTCGGGGTTGTGAGTGTAACAATTCTTCTGGCACAGTCTATTACTCCCACATAACGGGTCATCCAATCCATGCCTAATATTACATCCAATCCTTGGGATTCTAGGATTACCAGAGTAACTGGAAACTAGTATTTTCCAAACTCTATTACTAGATCATGACATCCAAAATTTGCTATCATCTCTCCACCTGGGGATATTACTTTAATAGGACATCCAATTGTTTCAATTGTCTACAAATGCTCTTGAAATGAATGAATGAATGCGACGCACCGGTATAAAAAAGTATAAGTGCTGGAAAGGAATTAATCTTGAACTTACCAGCCACAGCATCAGACTCCTCTTGGATTTCCTCCACATTGATGTGGTTCACATGACCCTTCTGAAAAGGGTTTGGCTTGTTGGCTCCATCAGTCTTCTTTTATGGGCATTCATTTGCATAGTTCCCAGTTTTCTTTCACTTGAAGTATTCAACGTGACTGATGTCCCTCTTAGATGGCTGATTCCCATTGCCATTTCCACTATGGTGACTCCTGTGTTCACTCTTATTGTTGCGGTAATCACCATTGTTGTGTCTACGATGTTTATTTCTATCATGATGACGTTTACTGTTGTGGTGGTTTTTATGATTCCCATGTTTGTGGGATCCAGAACCTCCACTTCCTTCACCAAAAGAATGCTTGTGAGACGATCAAGATCCATGCTTATCAAAATGGTGCTTCATCTTCCTATTCTCAAGTCACTTCTTCAATAGGGGTAGTGATTTGGAAGTTATCCCACCAAAGTAGCTACTGGTCCTTCTAGTAGGTGTGCTGCAAATCTGACTTTCTCCTCATCAGTGCAACCAACTATGACCAAGTCCTTATTCACATAATGTAGCCAATCATTTTCTACCATGGGATCAGTGGTTCCAGAAAACTTAGCAGGCCTCAATCTTAGAAACCTTGTGGGCATATTAAAAGCTGGTGGCTTGTTTTGGTTGTTATTATTATTATTATTGTTGTTGTTGTTGTTGTTTTGATTCTGATTCTGATTGGCCATAAAATTAGTCATCATCTGCATCAACTGAGTATGTGCAGTCATCAGCTGCTACATCTCATTGCCATTGTTGTTATTATTGGGATTGGCACGACGGGGAGGCATCTGTGGTTTCAATAAGTATAAGTAGTGAGATATAACCCATAGATACTAACATGCACAACAAAACACATATCAACAATCACAAATAAGCAAGCACAATATAAACTTTAGGATTCAAAACGAATAACAAGTTTTGTAAACTAAACACACTAGCATAGTCATCCACATGTTGGATGATCAATGCGACTCGATAAATAAAAAGATGATAAATGGATAGATAGCCAAGTAGCCAACACTACTCCTCCATCTCGACTTCCTCCTCCACTAGACCAAGTCCTGGAGCATCGAAGCCTGCCTTGTACTCCTCCACGCTGGTGGTCAAAGCATCGACCTTCGCATGAAGCTCTCTCTTCTGCGAACGCAGCCTCTCTATCACCTCTTGTTGTGTCTCTAGCTCAAGATCCTTGAGACCCATCTCGGCCTTCGTGTTATTGATATTCTTGTTACTATCATTTAATCTCTTCTCTTGGTTCTTGAACCTCTTGTCTTGGTTCTCAAACCAAGTCTCCATCTCCTTGATGCTCTCCTCCTGCTCCTCGAAGGCCTTATCCTTCTCCCTCAGCTGGACACGTACCTCGTCATTGCTAAGCATGACGTTGGTCCTATCACTATCGAGGTTCCTAAGAAGGCTATCTAGGTCCTGAAGATAGTGGTGCAAAGGCTCAATGGTATCCCTAGTGGCCTCTTCCAACACTATAGCCTACCCCTCCTCGTCACGTCTCCCAAAGGGATGGAAGTAGAGGCCCTTGAGCTCGACGAAGTGACATCCACAAAGGCGTCCAATCAGTTCCTGCATGGCGACGTTGAGGCCCTTCTCCTTGTCATCATGGAGTATCTTGAAAGCAATGTCCTCGGTGGGAGGCTCTGACTGGCGTCCTGGCTGAGAGACTCTAAATCCCCATAAGTCCTTCATCTCAAATTTCCTGAGCTGAAGTCCCTTAATGTTAGGGATGGGAAGACCGAGAACACTAATGACCTCCACAATACGGGATCCAAAGCGAGTTCTCTTGAACTCCTCGGCGGTGCTGAGAACAAAGCTAGGCATCCATTGCATAGGCGGTCCAACTATTGGAGTACGTCACAACTCTCACTCACTAGTCAAGGTAGCTATCTAGGCATCCTTGGAGGCAATCTGTTTGTCTTGATCACAAGACTCCCATGCCAAGTCTATGATATCCTCCCTTAGGCGTTTTATGGTGATCTCTAAGTCTTGGATATGCTTCTTCTCCTCTCTAAGGTCATTCTGAGTGTTGAGCATTCTACACTTGAGTCTTTCTCCAAGCTCCTTGATGGCATTCCATGCTACATTCCTTGTAGAGTCAAAGAATGACATATGCATATTAGAGTTGGTGTTCATGTAGAATCCCGACTCATTGTGGTTGTCCTCCTTGTTTTTGTACAAGTGGAGTTGTACCCAAGCTAACCAATACTCTTCTCCTTCATCCATCACCGGAAATCCCTTTTACACAGCTTCACCATTTATCCCCAAGCTAACCATGAGGTTTTTGAGTGCCTTGGGAAACTTCGTCTCACATTCTAGGGTCATGGTCATCAGTGGTACCTTCCTGACGGCTTCGTTGATGGCGGCCATCTCCAAATAGAGATGAGAAAGAAGATTAGGAGAGGTTTTATGAGATGAAAAGAGACAAGTGTGAACTTCACAAAGGGGTTGCACTTTCCTAGTGGTTTCCTTAGTGTAATCCATATTAGGATCACAAACCTACAGGCAACACAGTGCTCTGATACCATCTGTAAGACCTCACCCTTTAATGTAAAGGTCCCTGTGATTGCAGTGCTAGTCCCTGGATCGAATTGCTAGCACCCACAGTTTAAGATGAAGTACACAGATACAAAGGTCATTATTACATCGTAATTCTAGGAGCACAATAGCTCTTACAACTCATTAGCCCAAGGCTAACACACAGAGTTCTCATTACATAGTATATAAATAAAGTCTTTATCTTCTTGTGCCACAGGAAAACATGTTGAGTGTAGATTCGTAACCCTACTCACCATCAGAGTAACCTACAACATAATAAGTTATAGCCACAAGGACTCAATACAGTTGGAATTGTATTGGCAAGTGATATCATAGTTATATAGTAGAGACTATCAACTACATGAATTTGGCTAAGTGTGGTTTCAGGCTAGCTTTGCACAAAGTAGTTTTGTCCTACTAGTTGAAAACACTAAGTTTTTCTTTACAAAAGCACTGAGGATCCACCAATAGACATTGGTGTACCTCTACCCTTGTTCACCCAAAATTTTGAACTTAGAGAAATTGGGATGAGGAGATTCTTGATCATTTCAATGTGTTTGTTGCTCAAAGTTGTCCATTACCGGGGACACGGCTAAGTACTTAGGTTTTACCCTCTCGAGAGGTGGTTCACTTTCCCCACAAGACTCTACATGCATTGAGACAAGACTTTTCATAAGCAATCCCTCAGACCACCATGGACGCGTTCCATCCTATCAACTCTACCACCATTTGTCCATCCGGTCGAGTTCTTGCAACCTAGTTGGTCAAGGCAGAGCCCATGTGCCATGTGGTTCCAGTAGAAGCTTCTCAACACTAAACATCTCCAAAACTTTTTTCCTGGGCGGCCATCCACAAGTGTGATACACAGGGTAAACCATAGACATGGGCCCTGTGTAACCACTCAACACAAACCATACAAGTCCCATTCCACCCAGGTGTTTCATTAACAAGTTGTTTTCTTAGTCAAAAACATATAGACATAATCTTTCCATAATATCATAACATGAATTTTTCACCCTTGACTTATAATAGATAGGCTAAGCATACTAGCATATCAGGTCTCCTAACATAGGGAAAATACTACCGATATATCATCTATAGGATCTACCATAGCATAGCATATACTTCGAAAAATTACCATGCAAATCCTAGTCAAAATAATACTAGTGCAATAGGAAAAATAATGGACAAAATATGTAGTTTCACTTTCCTGGGTAGCTAGGAGAATAGGTATAATCCTCACAATCACACTCTCCATAATCCAAAAAATCTACACAACAATTCATACAATAAAATATTCACAAATCAATATACACACCAAAATAGTATGAATGCATGCAAAATGCAATGGGATGATTTGCCACACTTTCAAAATCAAACTCTATGTACTGAAGACAAAGCATATATTCTAAAGTCTAAATTAAACAAGAATCACTTTAAAATAATATCCTAAAAACATTTTATAGTCCAAATAGGCCTACAATTGTCTCTGCATAATATCATAATTTTCCGGAATAAAATGAACAAACTAAGGCCACAGATGCAAAGAACTCATTTTTCTGAAACCATAGACACCTAATTTGTAATTTTTAGATTTACAGAACAAAAGTTATGAATTTTACAAGTTAATTCATCTAATAGATCAAAATCTGGATTTTAAGTCTAAATTACAGACATGCGGCGTGTTCTGATTGGACGGTACCGGTTTGCGCTGGATCACGCTTGCGCACCATCAGATCTAAGTGATATCTAGCGGCTCACATCTTCCCGTACGTGTTCACTACTAGTTCTAATCTAGGCCACTAGATCTAGATCTAGTGGATCACATCTACTCTAACTAAAACCGGCGGCGCAAATGGCCACTGCGGCAGCGGCGCGTCTTTCGATGGCGTTCCGGCGAGGCTAGGGGGTAGGGTAGGGGGCTTAGGGGCTTACTGAGGTCACGACATCGACGCGGTGCTCAAGGTGGTCGCAGAAGGGTCTAGGGCGCACAAACACAGACGAAATCACTCATCGGAGTGAAGCTTGTCGTCGGGTGCTCGCAGACGACGACGGGGGCGATGACCTAGGGTACAAGGGGACAAGGGGAAGTCATCAGAATAAGCAGAAGAAGCCGGCGAGCACAAACGTTTGAACCAGAGGCTGAGGGGCCCATGGGGCTTATCGCGATGGCTCGTCGGAGTTCATCGGAGCAGCGGCAATGCAATGCAAAATTTGGGGAGCCTTGTGGCCCTCAGAGGTGGGTGAGTTGGGGGAAATGGAGCGGAGGGGAAGGGCATTAAGTAGCCGAGGAGAGGGAGAGAATCACGCCCACATAAACTGTTGGCCTGTTGTTGACGCCTCGTTGGGAGACCCCAAGAGCAAGGTGTGTTGAGCACAGCAGCAAGTTTTCCCTCAGTAAGAAACCGAGGTTATCGAACCAGTAGGAGGAAGGAAACGTCTCAAAGGTGTTGCTAGATAAACAGTGACTCAAGACTTTGCCCCAATGAACAATGAGGTTGTCAATCTCACCGGTTTGCTGTAACAAAGGATTAACTGTATGTTGTGGAAGGTAATAGTGGTTTGTAGGAAGTAAACAGGAACATTGGAAGATGTATCAATGGTAAAAATTAGACCGGGGTCCATAATTCACTAGAGGTGTTCTCCTTAGATAAACAAACATGGCATGCTGGGTAAACAAATTACAGCAGGGCAATTTACAGGACTGAGCAAGGCATAACAATGCAATACTAGACATGCATGATCCTATGAGATTCCATTGGACAATACAACAAGATACATAGACCACCATCCAACTGTGACTAGAAATCCACCTTCAGGTTATCATCCAAACCCCCTCTAGTATTAAGTTACAAGCAACAGATAACTGCTTTAAGCAAAGTGTGTAAGGTAAACAATCTATTTGTTCCATGAACAAGAGACCGTTGTTTTCTCTGTAGTGGCAAGAGCACATCTACAACTTTTGTAACATCCAAAATTTTATCAAATTCAAAACCATGTTATTGCATTCATATCATCATGGCATATTTACCTGGCATAATTTTTTTCAATACTAAAACCCTAATAAAACCATATTTAAACCCCTTTTATATTATATGTATGGGGCATGGTTTTATTTTTATTTTGTGACAAAAAAATGTTTTGGAGTGTATAGATGTGTTTGACACACATTTTAGCACTAGAATCACAACACAAAATATTGGTGAAAGTTTGAATTTAATTTGATTTGAATAGGCCATTCATATCCTATTTAGAAATTCAAATCAGAAAACAAAAAGAGAAGGGAGAAAAATCAGAATCCAGCAACCCTTTCGGCCCAACTCCCCTGGCAGCCCACTAAGCCCACCCGGGAAAACCCCCTCTCCCCACTGTCTCTCACCGCCTGCGCGCGCACCCACTCGCTGTCGTGTGGACCCCACCGCCACCTCACCCGCCGTCGTCAACCCCGCGCCATACCCGCTCCGCCTGCCGTTTCTTCCCCCTCTGTCACTGCCATTGATGCCGCGCGTTATTTCCATTCAATAAGCGAGTAATTTCCTCCCCCGGCTCTGGCTACTTAACCCCCTCCCTCCACGTCATTTCCCCCCACACTGCAAGCACAGAGCGCCGCCAGCCTAGTAGACTTTTGCTTTACACCGCCGTAGTACCGTGCAGCTCCGACGAGCTATTCCGGTGAGCCTCGTGCGCCCCTCTGCCTCTCATTCACGTGAGCCTGTTCCCCTTGGTCTTGCGCATCTGCTAATGCCTGTGGCTTGTCCAATTGTGCCCCAGGTCATCGCCCCCATCATCGTCTGCAAACGCCCGAGGCTCAGTTCAACTCCGGCGAGCCAATTCGCTAAATCCCGTGATCCCCTTGACCTCTGATTCACACGACTGTGTTCGCCATGTCCTTGTGTGCCTTCTAATGCCAGCTGTTTGCCCTCTTGAACCCTAGGTCGTCGTCTTCGTCTCCGACCGTGAGCACCCGGCACACGGACGAACTCTGACGAGGATTAGTTGCCGTGTTCGTGCGCCCCCGCCCCAACCGTGTCCATGTTGAGCTTCCCCACGTCCTCGCGACCTCGGTAAGCGCCATCAAACCCTCCCTACCCCATGACCTCGCCGGTGTTTCACCGTCAGTGGTGTCGCCGCCGCTGTGGCCATTGGCGCCGCTAGAGTTTGGTCGGGCAGATCTGATCCTTTGGATCTGGATCTAGCGGTCTAGATCAGATTCAGTAGCAAACATGTACGCTTAGATCTGGACCGTGCATCGCCACTTAGATCCTACGGCTCGCAAGTGTGATCCGCCCGAAGCGGTACCGTCCAATAGGATGCTGCCGCGTGGCTCTGATTTTGGTTTAAAATCCAGGATTCTATCTATTAGTTGTTTAAACTTGTAAATTGCATAACTTTTGATCTGTAAATCCAAAAATTGAAAATTTTATATCTATCGATTCATAAAAAAGAGATGTTTCCATCTACGGCCCTGATTTGTCCATTTTCATCTAAAAGATTAGGATTTTATCCAGAAGCATTTGTAGGCTTATTTTGACTATATAAATTATTTAGAATATTATTTTTAGGTGGTTTTTTTATTTAGACTCTAGAATGTATGCTTTGTCTTCAGTACTTTAGAGTTTGATTTAAAAAGTATGGCAAAACATCATATTTCATTTTGCATGCATTCATATTATTTTTGTGTGTATATTGATTTGTGATTATTTTGTTGTATAAATTGTTTGTAGATTTCGTGGAATTTGGAGAGTGATTGTGAGGATTGTGTCTATTCCCCTATATACCAAGGGAAGTGATAATTCATCTTTTTGTCCTATTATTTTATCTATGCACTAGTTATATTTTGGAGTAGGATTTGCAATAAGATGGTTTTGAATTTGATGAAATTTGGGATGTTACATTAAAGTTGTAGCCCGAGTCTTAGTAGCCGTCGGACATTATTCGGCCGTTAACTTACAGAAATTTACATCTTACAACCAGGAATTTCTCAAGAATATATGCAATAAGAGAAAAGAAATCAAAGCTTTGCGACATGAAAATTTGAAGTTGCAGATTGAAAAGGATGAAGCAGAAGGTAAACATTTCCGACATCCATCCACAATTTTTGTCTTAGTCGAATATTTATTCTGACTAATATTTTGTCCTTTGTTGAATTGTTGCAGCAATCCAGCAAGATGGTGGAGGAGGCCGAGAACTTCAAGGTCTGCCAGATGGAGAATGCCGAACTTTGCGAGGAGCTAAAGAAGGTATAGGATGAACACGAAAAATCTATGAAAAACCTCCTCAAGTAGAGCAAATATGGAGAACGAGAGGCTTGCAAAATTGGTGGCCCTCGGAGATAAACAACTTGATGATCTAAGGAAAGTCTTCAAGAGCCAGAAGGATCTTGTTCAAGCCACCGAAGCAGAGCTGAAGAATCTCCGACAGGAGCATTCCCAGTGGAACCACTTTGTTCTAGGTAATTTCCCTGACATTATTTTTCCTCTTTTATTTGCTAATGTTTCTTGGTCAGATTTTTTGACTTTGATCTTTCCCATATCCTCTGCATCTTTCCGATTCTCCTTCTTCCGAATCTCGTTCCAAGCGCATAAAATCAGTCGGAGATGTTCTCTTCGATTTCCGCTAGACTCTTGAATAGGATGGCGAGTTGGTGAAACTTTCCAACCTAAACGACTTGCCAATGATCGAAATGAGGGATAGAGCAAAGGAAATTCCGAATATTATCAAGGACTAGAAGATATTTTACACCTAGACTGCTACATAAACTTCCCTCACTATGGTGACGAGTCAACATAGGAAGATGCAAATCTGGCATTTTACAAAGGGAATCGCCAACGAGGACGATGAGGGTAACCCACAAGACATCAAGGACATCCAAGAATCTTGTATGGGCTATGCCTGTCGCGTGGCGGAGATGACAAACTACATGACGCCATTCTTCTAGTCAGTCGTTGTGCCTCCTTCTCCGAAAGAGCTGGAATATAGCCCCGTGGAAGACAAAGAAACTTCTGAGTCTACCGAGCAACATGGCGATGATATCGATTCTAGCACTCCAAAGTATCCACCACCTCCACTTGAATCTGCAGCATAAAACATTTTATGCATTATCCTGAATCTTTTCATATGGTCTATGATGATGGGTACTATATTTTGAGTTTCTATGGTGCTAGTATGTAGGAACTTATGCTTTACTACTTAGCACTTCGTAGATATTGGAATGTGTACATAAAAATTTCTTAAGCACTTTGTGTTTACACTTCTCGTTTTATCTGGCTCTCTGTGTAAGACCCCACCTTTATAAGGTAAAGGATCCATATGATTGCAATGCTAGTCCCTGGATCGATTGCTAGGATCCACAGTTTAAGATGAAGTACACAGATACAAAGGTCTTTATTACATCGTCATTCCAAAGATAACATAGTATTTTACAACTCCAAAGCCATAGGCTAGTACAAGAGTTCATAACATAAGTAAATAAAGTAAAGTCTTCATCTTCATGTGCCACACGCAAGCATGTTGAGTGTAGACTCATAACCCTAATCGTCATCAAAGTAACCTGGAACATCATAAGTTATAGCCACAGTGGGTGAATACATTGGAATAGTATTGGCAAGCGATACCATAGTAGAATCATAGCTTCTAACTTCTACATGAATTTAGCTAAGTGTAAGTTAGGCTTGCTTTGCTCAAAATAGGTTTTACCTATCAGTTGAAAACACTAAGTTTTTGTTTATCAAAATCACCCAAGGCATCTACCAATAAAATTGGTGATCCTTTACCCTTGTTCAACCACAAGTTTTTAACTTAGAAATTGGGATGAGGAGATCCTTGATAGCTTCAATGTCTTGATGCTCAATTGTCCATTATCGGGGACACGACTAAGTACTTAGATTTTTCCTTCTCGAGAGGTGGTGCACTTTCCCCACAAGACTCGACATGCATCAAATGAGATCTTTCAGAATCCTTCCCTTAGACCAAATGGACGCGTTCCAAACTTATCACCCCCTACCACCTTCTGTCCATCTGGCTAACTTATTGCAACCTATATAATCAAGGCAGAGCCCATATGCCATGTGGTTGCACTAGAAGCTTCTAAACACTAAGTATCTCAAATCCCTTTGTTCCTGGGTGGCTTTCCACAAGTGAGATACACCAGGTATTTCCCCTAGGCTAGCCACTCAACACAAACCTTTCCTTCCATTCCACCAGGTGATTCATTCACTTAGTAGTCTTATTAAGCAAAAACATAAGTCAAAAGACTTAGTAAAATTTCCATAGCATATGTATATAATCCAACCTTGTTTACTAGTATCTAGGCTAAGCATGATATCAACAAGTAACTTAACTTAGAGGGTAATTCTATCTAGACTATAACTACTAGGATTTCCCATAGCATGGCATATAGATACTTAGCAAAAACTCTATGCAAGCTCTATACAAAATAATACCAGTGCATGGTAAAAATAGTAGGAAAAATACATGAAGAACCACTTGCCTTGGTAGTTGGGGGAGTAGCATCAATCCTCATAATCAAAATCACCACTAGCACCAAAATCCACACATAAAATAATAGCACCAAAATCACATTCCAATTTTCAAGAAAAAATATAATATGGATGCATGCAAATGCCATGTGATGATTTTTATAACTAAGAAATAGAAGTCAAACATTACTGAACACAAAACCATTTAAATATAGTCTGAATATACTTAATTTGGCCTTACACTCATTTCCAAAATAATTTATATAGTCAAAATATGCCTATATTTGTCTCTGCATAAAATTCCATTTTAACAGAAGCAAAGTACAAAACTAAAAACGTAGAATTGTAGGATTTATTTATTTGAATCCATTGATATATTATTTGCATTTTTTGAATAAACAAATCAAAAGTTATGAATTTCACAAGTTTAATCATCAAAAAACATTTCTCGGTTTATTTAAACAGAGCAACAACACGTGGCGTGCTCTGATTGGGCGGTACCACTTCGCGCGAGATCATGCTTCCGCGCCGTTGGATCTAATCAGATCCAACGCATCAGATCTAAAGAAAACAATCGATCTAAATCTAATCTATACCCTACGATCTAGATCTAACGGCGCTGGCTCACTCGACCAAAGTCTGGCGGCGCTGGCGGCGCCGACACGGTGGCGACGCACTTCCAGTAGCGTGCCGGCAATTACAGAGGGGGCTGGGGTTGGCAGAGGCGCTTACCAGACTCGCGGGAACTCGAGGATGCTCAAGGCGTTGCTGGCATGGGCGGGGGCATGCTATAGAGGTCGCTGGGGCTCGTCGGAGTTGCAGGCAGCGTCGGGTTTGCTCGGACGGTGACGAAGGCGATCACCTGGGCCACCCTAGCACAAGCCAAGGACATCATCGTGTGCACAAAGATCTTGCGAACAAGTTAGCGTGAACCAGGAGGCGAGGGGTGGTCGAATCTCACTGAAAATTCTCGTCGAAGTTGCAGACGGCGTCGGATGCTCACGATGCTCGTCGAAGCCGACATTCTGGGTCACAATCAGATGAACCAAGGGTATGAGGGGTGCGCAAGAAGCCGAGGATTATCCTGGAATGAATGAGGGGTGGGCGCGAGCACGACGCTCACCGGAATACCTCGTCGGAGTTGCTCGGGCAGCGGTAGTGTGAGTTGAAAAGCGAGCAACCTAGCGGCGTTTGGGTGAAATTGGTTTGGGGGAAATGTTCGCTGTGCTGTGCGGTTTAAGTAGCCAGCTGTGGCGAGGAAATCTCGCTATGGATCAATGGCAATCAAGCCTTCAATCACACGGCGGTGGATAGGGAAGAAACAGCCGACGACTGCGTCCGCGCGCGCGGGGTGGGGAAGAAGGTGCTGAGCTGGACGGGGCCACCGGGCAGTGACAGCGGAGTAGGTCTACGCGCGTGAAAGAGACAGAGAGGGAGAGGGAAGGGTGTTGGGGATATGCTATATGGGTATCCTCATAGCATGTCACCTATCCGAATAACCCAGGTGGCCCACAGTTGGTAGCATGGCCTATGGCCTGCTGGGCGGCCCAGTTAGATGGATACAAAAGGGAGGCCCATGCCGTATAAAGGAAGGCTACGGTTGGAGTCACCGACGTACCCGGAGCCTTGGAGTGCAAGATACACAAGACTAGTAATAGACGGTGTAGGACTCTATGACCTGTCCGGCTAGGACTTTTCCCTGTAACCCTGGGACCTGGCGACTATATAAGTCGGACCTATGGGAGCCTTTAGGACACAACTTCATACAACCTCGCACAGCGAACCAATCCCTGTAACTCGGCGTATCGAACTTATAGTGATTTATAGCAGGAGTAGGATTCCGCCACCGTCGTGGGATCTGAACCTGGGTAAGCTGTGTTACCTCGTACCCGTCAACCGGCCACCTTCACCCACGTCTCTAAACACACACTGTGAGGACCCCTCCACGGCGTACTCGTCGGCAATACCATGACAGTTGGCGCCCACCATGGGGCAAGAGGCGCTTCGGGCTCTTCACTGGGCGAGGACCAAGATCTTCGCGGGAATCGGCAAAACCGTAGCCATCGGTCGTGTTCTCTTCTCCGGCAACATTCTGATCGCCTCTCCTGATGAGTTCTGGATCCCGGCGAAGACGAACCCTACGCGGTGTTCGATCGTTCCTATCGGAGACATCCACCTCTTCATCGGCGAAACTGACTCGGGCACTAGTTCCCTGGGAGTCGGAGGAGCATCAAGGCCCGCACGGACCGCCTACGGGCAAGATACGTTCGCGGAAGGATCAATGTCGGATCTCTCTTTGGAGTTTGCCGGCAAAGATCAGAAAAATTCAAAGCCCACCCAAACCGCCCCTGTGGAGGATATAAAGGTGGAAGATCACTTCCAATCCGCCGGCTCCGCCCGTGCGTCTGGACAGCAGAGATCCAAGTTCGTCGGAGTGGTTACCAACTTTGATCTGGCGCGTTGCGTTTAGAGAGAGGGTGAAAACCCCCGCGATTACCTGGCCAGGTGGCTCCGTATATGAGCCGATCTGGCCCACTACCCCAATGATAGCGCTTTGTATCACTTCGTGGAAGGACTGGACTGTGGCACGCTTCTCCGACATTCTCTAAGACGGCAGCAGGCAACAGGACACCTGACCCTTGAACAGATGGTGAGCACCGTCAACAACTACGCGGAGGCTGATGCAGAAGCCCAGAAAGCCACCGCCACCACCGCCTTCGGCCGCCATCGTCGCAGCTGCACCACCACCTCCAGTCATCGTTGCCGCCGTTGCACCTCCACCGCCCATCATCGAGGAAGTCCTGGCACCCTCCGACTCTGTCATTGACGCGCTTTATGCTGATTTCAGTGCAGATTTAGAGGAGATAGATTTTAGTCCAGAAGAGCTAGACTCCACTATGTAGGAGATGGAGGAGGAGTACACGCGCGACGAGCAAGCTACCAATGCCGTCACGTCTTGAGGGGTGTTCGTCACCATTGGGACGGCGATCGATGAAGATCAACCCGGACGAGATCCGCCTACAGCACTGGAAAATGGGAAGGGGCCACTTATTGCTGTTGACGATGATCGCGCAAAGGTCATGCCTCCTCTGCCTAACCCAGTGCATCAGCCGCAGGAACTCGGCACCAGCCCGAGCAACAACAACACCACAAACTTGCCACCTCCAGCATATACGTCTGCATCAGCCCAAGTTACTCCAGCTGATAGAGTGATGTACGACAATCTCCTCGTCGATCCACTGACCGTCGCTCATATCCGGAACGTGGCCCCGCTTGACGAGAACCACCAACAGCTGTTGGAGGAAGCGCAGGCCATCGCGGAGCAAGGCGCTAAGCTAGATCGAGATCTGGTCAACACGCAGAAGTCCATAGAGAAAGCTAGAGCAATGGAGGCTGAGTACAAGACTTTGCTGAAATAGCAGAAGGCCAAGAAAGCTTCGGCTCGCGTCATCAACGATCCTGGTGTATGGTGCAACCTAGGATGGGCTCCCTCGAAGCCGGCACAAGCCAATTCATACATTGACAGGGAAGTCAAGCAGGTGATGCCCACCCCACTCCTTAACCTCGCCGTCGCCAAGACCCTTTTGGAGCAGTATAGATCGCCCGAGGCAGTGGAACAGGTCTATGACCTAGTGGCCAAGGCGGTAAAGAAGCAGGAAAAGGCCACCTCTCAGAGGCTTGAGTCCGACCCAACGCTTTGCCAGTATAGCCAGTATAAGCCGCCAAGGGACAGATCTCCTCTTTATGCCGGGTCCCATACGGGTTCATCGGAACAAAGATGGAGGGATGCGCGCAACAGGAAGGATGCTATCCCCATATCCTCTGACCACGGAGAAAAGGCCCGACCTCGTCGCCCATCGCCACCTCCCCGGTCCCCCCGACATCCCGAAGATTACAAGACTCACCATCGTATGGATATGCCCCCACCAAAGCAGTGCGGCATCTGTCATCCGCGACAACGCGGAGCAGACCCGTCATGACGGAGACCGCAACCAAGGACACAGGAGCAGGTCACACCATGACCCTCCGCATCCGACAAGAAACCGTGACAGGCGTGAGGCGTCGCATGAGGGTAACATCAAGAAGGCTAACCCACCGCCACCTCCGCCTCCGTCACCACCAAGCAGTCACCATGGCGGAGGGGGCCCGCGTCGTTCATGCAGCCCATCCCCTGTTGACAAGAAGAAGAAGAACCCAGAGCCGTACGATGCATGTTCGCATATCGATAAGATCCACGAGGCCAGGAAAGGACCATACCTGGGACCACGTTGCTTTGGACCTGCAATACGGTCCGCAACTTACCCCAAAGGTTTCCGGATTGACAAGATCATCAAGCCCTATGACGGCACCGCCAAGCCAGCCACATGGTTGCAGGACTATGGCAACGCGGTGGAGATTGCCGGAGGCAACCCCAACGCTGTCGTCAAGTACCTCCCATTAATGTTGGCGGGCACGGCCCGTCAATGGATCGATGACTTGCCGGAGAAATCTATCTACAACTGGTTGGACATGCAAGAAGCATTCAACAAGAACTTTGAGAGTACATACAAGCATCCCTGCACTGTGGGCGATCTACAGTGGTGCGTGCAAGAGAAAGATGAGACATCTCGCGCCTACCTCTCCCGCTGGCTAGACATGCAGAATTCCTGCACAGGAGTGCACGCTCAGACCGCCATGGCCGCCTTCATCGATGGGTTGGAAAGGGACACGTTGCTCCGACATAAGCTAAAACGCTTGCAGGACAATCATCAGCTTGACTTGAACCAGATGATTCAGTTGGCTAGTGAGTGCGAAGCTGCCGACGACGATGCTCGCGGCTCCTTGTCGGGAACGGCCATTCTAACTCAAGCTCGGAGGAACAACAATTCAAAGAGGAAAACCGCTCTAGAAGAAAAGCAATCTATCAACATGGTCGCTATGACTTTTGCAGGACAAGGTGATGGTGGACAACGTGGCCGAGGAAGGGGAGCTGGCCGTGGGAAGCAACGAGGAAGTGAAACCACCTCGGCGCCGCTCCGCTTTCCCCAAACCTACGAGGAGTACCGCGATATGTCGTGCCTCGTACACCTCGACGTCAACAGCAAATCCACCCATACCAATCGACACTGCAAGTTCGTCAACAACCTCAAGGAAGAAATGGAGTCCAGCTACAAGCGAAGTTGGAAGAACAGACCGCGAGGCAAGGGCAAGGGGAAGAACAAGGAGGAGTCCAAGGATTCAAGTGACATGGACGAAGACGTTGACCCCAAGCACGCCGCAAACAGCGGCGACAAGGTAAAGAACCCCTTCGCGAAGAAGGCTCCAGTCTACCACACTTTCCTTGGCACCCCCACCGTCCGACAACAGAAGACCTCTCTGAGGATCCTAATGGCTACTCTCCCCCCAGTTCCCCAGTACCTGCGCTGGTCGGAGGTTCCAATCACTTGGGACAGGATGGACCACCCAGACCTTATACCTAGGGAGAACTAGTACGCCATGGTCATTAACCCCTTGATTGACGGCGTGGAGGTCACCAAGTGCATGGTGGATAGTGGAAGCAGCATCAACATCATGTACGTGGATACACAGCAGAAGATGAACCTGACGGAGGCAAACCTAAGGCGGACCAACACCATCTTCCACGGCGTAGTTCCTGGTCGGGAGGCTCGGTCCCTTGGGTGCATTACACTTCAGGTCCCCTTTGGCGATGTTAACAATTACCGCCAAGAGCGCATGACCTTTGAGGTGGTCCCCTTCAAGAGCGTGTACCACGTCATATTCGGCCGCGACATATTCCACACGTTCATGGCCATGCCATGCTTCGTCTACAACAAACTCAAGATACCCAGACCCAACGGTATCATCACCGTATCCGGAAGCTTTACCAAGGCAAGGGACTACAAGATCAATGAAGCAAGCGCTGACGAAGTTTTCCTCTACAGCGAAGAATTCAAAGAGATCTAGAGCAAGGTCGATGACTCAGAGATGCCCGCGTCGAAGAAGCAGATCTCCGACTCTGCTCCTGCGTTCAAGGCCGCCATCGAGACCAAGCCGGTGGAACTTGTGGTAGGCGATGCCTCCAAGGTCACCGCCATTGGGACGAACCTGGATCCCAAATAGGAAAGCGCGCTCGTCGAGTTCCTCCGTGAGAATAGGGACATCTTTTCCTGGCAACATGCCGACATGAAAGGTGTACCTAGGGAACTTGCCGAGCACATCTTAAACATTGATCCAAAATGCAAACCAGTGAAACAACCTATACGACGATTTGGAGATGAGAAGATACGCGCCATTCGCAAAGAGATAGCTAGGTTACTTAAGGCTAGATTTATGCGAGAAGTCCTTCACACCCGATGGGTGGCCAATCCTGTATTTGTCCCCAAAAAGGGAACCAATGAATTAAGAATGTGCATGGTTCCGACAACGAGTCTTCCGACTCACGAAAAGTCAAGCATAAGAACCAATGTAATGGATAAGCCAGCACTTGCTTAAAACAATATATACATGCTGGAAACTAGTTCTTGAGCAGCAGGAAGTAACAACCATTGTTTTCCGCCTTAAGTTACATAAACAATTTTTTTCCGCATATGTACCAAAGGTGAAACAAATATCACAAAGTTGTTCTTTACTCCTTTGGCGCAGGTGACTTGGAAGTGACATCATCACTAGCCGGAGAACCACCCTCGAAGTCGGCGCTGTGGTGGTACTCAGAGGAACCTTGGTTGTCGCTGTCGATGATGTTCATGGGCATGAAGACGTCGACGTCCACCAACTCAACAACTCTGGTGTCATAGCCCGTGAGTGACGACAAGATGGCTTCATGGTTAATCTATTTGCCATCATCGTCTACGTCGGGAATGCCAGAGGTCACCGTGTCGATGTCGGCATCTTCATAGCGTGCCTTCACCATTGACAGCGCCATCCTTGTGCCCACCCGTGCACATGAAGCTTTCCAGCTTGTGATACGCTCGGGGGCTCGACGCAGAATCTCCGAGTACTTCACCACGGAGTCTGATGCCTTGATGTTTATCTAGAGGGGCTTGGCGATCTCCTTGGCTTGCGTTATGGTGGTGTTGATGAAGTTGCCGGCAAAGAACTATGCATTGCTTGGCTGGAGGAGGCGATTGGGTTAAACCCATAGGAGCTGCAAATTCCGACAAGGAGCGTATGAGTTCAACAATTCAAAGTACCTAGACTACAGAAACCCAAGACGGAGAAAACTTACTGAAGATGCTGGCCTCAGCTTGCCAGAGGGTGTCTGCCGAGGATTCTTTCTCTTGTTGGAGGAGCTTATACGCCTCGCTATGGCATTGATTTTGCTCATCGGCAGCTTGCTTCTGATCTTTTAAGATCGCAATCTCCTCTTCAAGCGATTGATTTACTCGGTGGCGGAGTCATGCCGGGCCTTCATCGATTCCTCATGCATTTTCAGCATATCATTCCTCTCTTGCTTAAGAATCTTGTTCTCGCTATCCAGCTCTTGAATGTGCTTGGATTGCTCAACAATATTCTTGGCCTTGGCGATGGTTTCTGCAAAGTCGGAGAAAGTAAAAGTACACAGTCAGTACTCGGAGAATATGTGCACAAAAACAAGTCAGAATGCGAAAAAGAAAACAGACGCTTGCTCTTGGTGATCTGTTCCTTCAAGAAAGCAGTTTTACCCTTTTCAGCTTCCAGTTCTGCGTGCATCTTCTGGTACTTGTCATTGGCCATGCCCCTCCGAGCACTCTCGTTCTGTGAAAAAAAGGTCAAAGTTAAAACGTTGTTTGGTCTGCTTGGAGCATCTAGCCGGAAATTTTCCACTTAGACGCTCGGGGGCTACAGCGAGAGTTTTTTGACTTAGTAATATGCTTAGATTTTCTTTAAGCATCTTGTCAGAACTAATTCAGTTCTCAATTAGAAGCTTGGGGTCTACAGTATAAAGTTTTTAACTCGGATATATGCTTAGCTTTTCTTTAAGCACCTAGTCGGATCTAATTCAGTTACAACTAGTGGCTTGGGGGCTACAGTACGGAAAATTATAAACACTGCGTATGCTACTCTAAAAGCATCTAGTCGGAATATTTCATTCCATCTACATGCTTGGGCGCTACAGTGAGAGTTTTTCTAACTTAGTCACTCTTAGAGCATATTGATGCAAAAACCTATGGTTTTTCCGTCTACATCCTCGGGGGCTACAGTGGGATAATCATATGAAATGCAAAAGGAAAATAAAACATACAAGTGCGATGATCTTGAGGTTTGTAGCACTCTCGGCCAGCAGCTTGCCAAAGTATTCGCTGTTTCCTTGCAAGATTTCTGCTTGCCGGCAGAGCTCCTCTAGACCGCACGTCGGAGATGTCGGCGCCGCACCAGGGACCAAAGGAGTGCTACCCGGTGTAAGTAATGGATAGACTATCTTTGGATAGGCTATGGTTTTCTTGGGTGCGGGGGCAACACCAACGGCAGGGTACCTGCTTCCACCACCGCCTTACCGCCACCGATGGCATCCTTAGCCGGAGCTTCATCCATTTGATGGGTGGCACTCCATGGCGGAAGGGCCAGATGCCTCCTTAGCTTGTGAACTTGTCGGGGCAGACGAAGGCTTGACGGAGGGAGTGGTAGGGGCGATGGCGGGAGATGCGTCGTGATGCATCATGTCCTTGATAGTTATAGAATCCCCCAATTTGGAGGTCTTCTTGAGGCTGGTCGTGGCTTTCTTCCTGAAACGTGCAAAATGCATAAGTACAGGATCAAGACAGATAAATAGACAATGTCGGAGGAAGAGAAGATTACATAAGTGGGGGTGCTTTGGCAAAGGGGATCCTAGTAACTTTTCTATTTTCCGCCTCCAGGGCGGCGGTAGTCTTCTTGGAGGGTCCACCCTCCGTCTTCTTCTTGCCTCCGTCGGCAGCGTTAGAAGTGGAGCTCTTCCTCTTTCGCGCCAACGGAGCCTCGTCGTCGGACACGACCGTGACTTCCTTCATCTTTGGATCGTAGATTTGGGCAGCCAGGTTTCCCTCCTCTAGATCGCTAAGCTGTTAAGTGAGAAGTCACCGTATTAGATAAGATGAAACTTGCAAGACAGAAGAACTGGAGTATATGTCGTACACAGAAAATAAATACCTACCTTTGGGCACTTGCCTTCTACAAACATGTCGTAGGTGATGGTGAAGCCACGCTTCTTATCCTTCACCTTGACGATGTCCTTAAGGCGGAGCTTGACGGAGTCGCTGGAAAAGTTGTCCACGGAGATGCGGAGGCTATCCCTTCTGTTGCTAGTATACTCGTGCATAAGCTTCACGCGGTGCTGCAGAGGTTGGATTCGCCTGATGAACCAGCACATGGCTAGGTCCAAGCCGGTCAAAACCGTCTCTACGAACCATTCTATCCTCCTTATGGCACAGGAAGCATCGAGGTCGGAGGGAAGGGAGGCCTGGGATCTCCATGACGAGGCTTCAGAGGTGTCAATTTTTGCAGGCCTGGGATCTCCATGACGACGCTTCAGAGGTGTCAATTTCCGGGTACGTTACGTGTAGGCCGTCCAGAGGGATGTCTGGGCCGTAGAAGTACGTCTGTTGCCAATTTTCGCAGGACTCGTGGCAGACGATGTCGGGGAACCGCCGACCAGGTCGAACCTTGAAGCTTATGGTGCCGCAGTTCCTGATTTCTTCCTTGCTATGTCTGGATTCACGTTTGACGGTGAAGAAGAGATCCCTTGGAGAGCGCCGCGTAGTTGCTAAGCACTAAGATACTATTGGGGGAAGATTCTGGGGCTGGACTCTATAGTGATTCAAGACGGAGAGGAAGAAGTTGGAGATGGGCAGTGAGACGCCGCGTACCAATTGGGCTTTGAGGTACACCTTTTCTCCGGCTTGGGGAGAAGGTGTCACCTCGCTGGCTGGTGCCGCCCGCCAGGCGAGCCCCTCCGTTGCAGGGAGGTAGCCCTCGGCGATCAGCTCTTGGATATCACGGTCTGTGATATTTGAGCCGCGTCAGTCACCCTTGTGCGAATCTAGCTCCTCCTCCAACGGCTCCAGCGCCGCCAGATTAAGGTCGCCGCCGGTGGACTCGATCACCGCCGATGCGGGGATGACCAGGCCCTCTGGGGGCACGACAATGGAGCTCGTCGTCTTCACCGCGGCTTCGTTCGACGCTGCCATGGAGGGAGAGGTGCTGCTGCTGGCCATGGAGTGAGGTTGGGTGTAACTGGTGCGGATTGGAGGCTAGGGTTTTTTCGCAAGTGAAGCGCGGAAAGCTCGGGGGGGCACGCGCTGGAGGAAGAAGATGATGCGAGGAGAATGAGGTTAAAAATGGAAATTCCACCACGGTTATTATTTATCATCCCCAGCATCAAGATTCATGCAGCTTAATCGGACGGTTGCCGCGTAGACGACGTGTTCGCGAACGTGCGCGGAAATTTCGCCATGTCTCCAACCGTCGCCGCCAACGGTTCGTATCGCTCGCGGGGGAAAATCGGACAGGATTGCGTTCTCTGCATGTGTGAGTTATGAGGCGTCGCTGACCTAAGCCTACGTCGTCCTAGCTGGCATAGGCAGATGAGCCATCACATTGGAAGATTCCGGTATGGACGGATCCAGTCCGTCTACGGAAGAGTATGATGGAAGATTCAGCATTTCTCCGGCTTACATATTGAAGACGGAGAAAGCCTTGCAGGGTTCTTTGGGAGGACTACAAGATGTTGCTTGACGATTTGCCGACATCCATCTAGACGGAGCATTCCACACGACGAGGCAAGACGGTGCAAGATCTCGGAGTTCTCCGGGGGCTACTGTTAGGGATATGCTATATGGTATCCTCATAGCATGTCACCTATCCGGATAACCCGGGTGGCCCACAGTTGGTAGCATGGCCTATGGCCTGCTGGGCGGCCCAGTTAGATGGATCCAGAAGGGAGGCCCATGCCGGATAAAGGAACGCTACGGTTGGAGTCACCGACGTACCCGAAGCCTTAGAGTGCAAGATACACAAGACTAGTAATAGACGGTGTAGGACACTATGACCTGTCCGGCTAGGACTTTTCCCTATAACCCTGGTACCTGGCGACTATATAAGTTGGGCCTATGGGAGCCTTTAGGACACAACTTCATACAACCTTGCACAGCGAACCAATCCCTATAACTCGGCGTATCGCCCTTATAGTGATTTATAGCAGGAGTAGGATTCCGCCACCGTCATGGGATCTGAACACAGGTAAGTGTGTTACTCACTGCCAACAACCGACCACCTTCCCCCACGTCTCTAAGCACGCACTGTGAGAACCCCTCCATGGCGTACTCGTCGGCAATACCACAACAAAGGGGCTGCCCGGGTGTGCTTGTTGGGCCAGTTCTAGGGTTGGGCCAAATAGGCAGCGACAATTTTTCTTTTTTTCTTTTTTCTTTTCCTTTTCCTATTTGATTTTCACGGACCAAATTCAAAACATTTTCAATTAAGTTTGAATTCAAACCACCTCTAGATTTTTGTAGTGAAAACCTTGCACCTAATTGTGTTTAAAACAATTCTGCTTAGTCAAAAATACTTCGACACTTTGAAAAATAAAATAAACCATGCCTTTATAGATAGATAGATATATATATATATTAGGCATATAAATGGTTTTTCTTTGAATTTTGTTTTGAAATTTTTTGTCCAAGCTCTGCATCCACTTTAAAACATTACTAAACCATCCAAAGAATTCTCATACCTTTAAATGAAAATAAAATAAGAAATAAGACCATTGCCTTATTTGCATGGAATAATAGGTATAAAATGGTTTTTCTTATTTGAAAATTTGTTTGGAAAGACCAATGCTATGAATGCATGAATGATATGCAAACTTTTAACAAATCATGATTTTTGGGATGTTACAAATCTAACCCCTTAAGATGAATCTCGCCCTCGAGTTTCGGATTGGCTAGAAAATAGGTGAGAGTGATCTTTCCGAAGGTCATCTTCTCTTTCCCAAGTTGCTTCCTCTTTGGAATGATGATTCCACTAAACTTTGCAGAATTTGATAGTCTTCGTACGAGTAACTCTTTCTGCAGCCTCTAGAATCTTGATAGGTTTCTCTTCATAAGTGAGGTCACTCTCCAACTGAACCTCTTCCAAAGGTATATTATCTTTCAAAGAAGTCTCTTCCATCTCCGGATGGCATTTCTTCAACTGACTTACGTGAAACACATTATGAACGGTAGATAGTGATTCAGGCAACTTAATCTCATAAGCCACTTCTCCTTTGCGACTCAGAATCTTGAATGGTCCAACATACCTTGGTGCCAATTTTCCTTTGACTCCAAATCTCTTCACTCCACAAAGTGGTGAGACTCTAAGATAGGCTCTATCACCTACCTCATAGGTGACCTCTCTACGATTCGAATCCACGTAGCTTTTCTATCGGGACTGTGCCATCTTCAATTTGTCCCTTACCAATCTGACTTTCTCTTCAGCTTCCTTAATCAGTTCGTTACATCCCATCATTTGGGGTGAAAAGCATTGAACTCAATCTCGTTCCCAATGACTCATGCAATTGTCACAAAAAATGTGAAGTGAATTTAGTTCCTCTATCAGACATAATACTCTTGGGTACTCCATGTAGACATATAATCCTGTTCATATAGATCCTGTCCAACTTAGCACTTGTATAGGTTGTCTTCGCGGAAATGAAGCCACCTTAGTTAGGCGATCTACAATGACCCATATTGAATCATATCCTGATCTAGTCCTTGTCAGTCCGGTGATGAAATCCATTCCAATCTTATCCCACTTCCATTCAGGAATAGGTAGTGGTTGTAGTAATCCTACCGGTTTCTGATGTACCACTTTCACTCGTCTACACACATCACACAAGGCAATATGTTCTGCAATGTCCCTTTTGAGATTATTCCACCAGAATCTTTCCTTTACATCCATGTGCATTTTGGTGGTACCCTGATGAATGGAATATGGTGAGTTATGTGCTTCTTGCAGAATCAGTTTCCGAAGTTCTGGATCTTGCGGAATACATATACGTTTTCCATACCATAAAGTACCTTGTTCGTCTTCATGGAAACCTATAGATTTTCCCTTTTTCATTAATCCTTTGATCTCATCAATTGCCTTGTATATCTTTTGAGCTTCCCTGATCCTGTCCAACAACGTAGGTTAAACATACAATGACATGAGATGTCCTTCCGGTACTATCGCCAACCTGAGATCCTTGAATTGGGTACACAGATCATCTGTCAATTCACCCTTAGTAAGGACATTCACATAAACCTTTCGGCTTAAAGCATCCGCTACAACATTTGCTTTACCGGGGTGGTATTGCAAACTCAAGTCATAGTCCTTGATGAGTTATAGCCACCTTCTTTGTCTCATGTTGATTTCTTTCTGAGTAAAGATATACTTCAAGATTTTGCGATCTGTGAACACTTCACAACGTTTGCCCAAAAGATAATGCCTCCATGTTTTGAGTGCATGCACAACAGAGGCTAACTCTAAATCATGAGTAAGATAGTTTACTTCATGGGTTTTGAGTTTTCTCGAGGCATAAGCCACAACTTTCCCTTCTTGCATCAATGCTCCACCCAATCCTTGGTGAGTTGCATCACAATATACTTGGAAATCTTTTTCCAAATCGGGTAGACATAAGACTTGTGCTGTCACTAGTCTCTTCTTCAATTCTTGGAAACTGAGTTCACATTTTTCTGTCCAGTCAAACTACTTGTCTTTCTTAAGTAACTCCATCATTGGCTTATCTACCTTTGAGAAATTCTCAATGAATCTTCTATAGTATCCTGCCAAGCCGAGGAAACTACGTACTTCTTTCACTGACTTAGAGATTCCCACTCAGTTACAGCTGACACTTTTGAGGGATCAACACCTACACCATCTCCTGACACAATATGTCTGAGAAATCTCACTTCATTCAACCAGAATTCACACTTGCTGAATTTGGCATATAGCTTATTCTCCCTGAGCTTCTCAAGTATCAAACGCAAATGTTCTTCATGCTGTTCTTTGCTCTTGGAGTAGATCAAAATGTCATCGATCAATACGACAACAAAATTGTCGAGAAATTCCATGAACACTTTGTTCATCATGTTCATGAAGTAGGATGGTGCATTTGTCAAACCAAATGGCATCACGGTATACTCATACAAACCATACCTAGTGGTGAAAGCAGTCTTCTTGATAGTCAATTTTTAGCTGAAAGTAGCCTGATCGGAGATCAATTTTTGAGAACACACAGGCTCCTTCTAGCTGATCAAACAGATCATTGATTCTAGGCAAAGGGTACTTGTTCTTGATAGTCACCTCATTGAGTGAACGGTAATCTATGCATAACCTTTGACTTATATCTTTCTTCTCAATAAATAGAAACCGGTGCTCCCCAAGAAGAAGAACTTGGTTGAATGAATCCTTTCTACAACTGTTCTCCCAGTTGTTTCCTGAGTTCTTTCAACTCATCAACTGACATCTTGTAGGGTCTCTTTGCTATTGGTCCAGATCCTGGCAGCAAGTCAATCAGAAACTCTACATCTCTATCTAGTGGCATTCTAGGAAATTCCTCCAGAAACACATCCGGATACTCTCTCACAATTACCACACTATCTATGCTAACCCCCTTAAGGGAATTTAGCTTACTCCCTTTAGATTCAAAGTTGGACTTGAACCTAATCCGTTTCTTATCTGGGGTTGTGAGTGTGACAGTATGATTGGCACAATCTAGTACTCCTTCATACTTGGTCATCCAATCCATGCCCTGAATAACATCCAATCCTTGGGAATCTAGGATTATCAAACTGACCGGAAACTTATACTTTCCAAACTCTATTACTAGATCATGGCATCCAAGGTTCACTATCATATCTCCACCGGGAGAGCTTACTTTTATAGGACACCCAATGGTTTCAGTTGGAAGTCCATTTTTATCAACAAATGCTTTTGATATGAATAAATGCGATCCACCAGTATCAAAAAGAACAAGTGCTGGAAAAGAATTTAGTTTGAACTTACCAGCCACTGCATCAGGCTCCTCATAGATATCCTCCACACTGATGTGGTTCACTTGTCCCTTCTGGAAAGGGTTGGGCTTGTTGGCTCCTTGAACCTTCTTTTCTGGGCAATCATTAGCATAGTGTCCCATCTTCTTACACTTGAAGCACTCAACTTGACTAAGATCTTTCTTTACAGGGTGATTCCCATTACCATTTCCACTATGGTGGCTCCTGTGTCCACTTTTGTGGCTCTTATACTTGTCATTATCATGACTGCAATGATGCTTGTTTTCATGATGACGGTTGTGGTGGTTGTTGTACATCCCATGTTTGTGGAATGCAGAACTTCCACTATCATCATTATGGGAACGCTTGTGAGACGATCCTGAGCTTCCACTAAAGTTATGTTTCCTTTTTCTTCCCTCAACCTATTTCATCTTGTTCTCCAAGATGGTGGCCTTGTCACAACGTGATTTATACGTTGGGACATAGCCAACAGACGGCTGCAGGTTCAACTCATCATTAAGTCCCTCAAGAAACTTCTCCTTCCTTTTGGCATCTGTATCAACTTCATACGGTGCATAGCGTGCCAGATTGTTGAACTCCTCAATGTACTCAGCCACACTGCGGTGGCGCTGCTTCAGATTGTGGAACTCCTTCTACAAGTTCATCACTCCGGATGAGATGTGAGCCGTACGAAAACCATCCTCAAAAATAGCCCAAGTCACATCCTCAAGGGGAGTGGTGATCTGAAAGTTGTCCCACCAAGTTGTTGCCGGTCCTTCAAGCAGATGTGCTGCAAACCTGACTTTTTCTTCGTCGGTGCAGCCAACGGTGACTAAGTCTGTGTTCACTGAGCGTAACCAGTCATTGGCTACCATTGGATCAGTGGTTCCCAAGAAATTTGCAGGCCTCAGTCTCAGAAATCTGGTGAGCATGTCAAATGCTAGAGGATTGTTCTGATTGTTGTTGTTGTTTTTGTTATTGTTGTTCTGATTCTGATTTTGCATGAACTGTGTCATCATCTGCATCAGTTGAGCTTGAGCTATCATCAACTTCTACATCTCGAGAGTGACGTTATTGTTGTTGTTTTTGTTGGGGTTGGCACGACGGGGAGGCATCTGTGGTTGCAATAAGGATAAGAATGAGATACCCATAGATGCTTAACATGCACAATACATCACATAGAAACAATCACAATAACCAAGATCAAAATAACATAGAGTTTGAACGACATAAACAATAGGTTTTGAAAATGCAAACACACAATAGCAAGCCGTCCACATGTTGGATGGTCATTGCGACTCAATAATCCTAGTATGATAGATAAATCATAGTCGAGTAGTCTATACTACTCCGCCATGTCGACCTCTACGTCAACAAGGGTAAGACCTGCATTCTCCATGGAAGTCTTGTACTCATCAACATTAGTGGTCAAGGCCTCGATCTTCGTGAGGAGAGCTCTCTTCTGTGAGCGCAGCCTCTCGATCACTCCCTGTTGGTGCTTGAGCTCGAAGTCCTTGGCCTCTAACTTAGCCTTCATCTCCCTGGTCTTCTTGTTTCTGTCTTGGACTCTTTTCTCCTGACTCTTGAATTTTTTGTTCTGGCTCTCGAATCTAGCCTCCATTTCCTTAACGATCTAGTCTTTGTCCGCGAAGATCTTATCCTTCTCCCTCAACTGAACCTGGAGCTCGTCATTGCTAAGCATGACGTTGGTCCTCTCCGTGTCGAGGTGTCTAATAAGGCCCTCTAGGTCCTGAAGGTACAGACGAACTGGCTCAATCGTCTCTCTAGTAGCGTCATCGTACTCTATAGCCTCACCCTCCTCGTCGCGTCTCCCGAACGGGTGAAAGTAGAGGCCTCTAAGCTCGGGGGAGTGCCTCCCAACCAGGCGTCCAAGTAACTCATGCATGACCACATCCAAGCCCTACTCCTTGTCATCATGCATTAGCTTGAAGGTGATGTCCTCCGTGGGTGGCTCTGTTTGGCGTCCCGGCTGTGTGACTCTGAAGCCCCAAAGGTCCTTCCTCTCAAACTTGGTGAGCTGGAGCATCGTGATACTAGGAAGTGGGAGATTGAGCACACTAGTGAGCTCCACGAGACGAGAACCGAAACGAGTTCCCTTGAACTCCTCAGCAGTGCTGATAACAATGCTAGGCATCTATTGTATAAGATAGAGAAAGGTTAGAATCAATACAAGTAGATAAAAATCACAAGACAATAAAACACAAGCACACTTTCAACAATAAAACATACAAGTCATGACATACACCAATCCAACACAAACACTAAGGTTCAACATAACTTAGACAAATTTTTGTGAGAAGAACGACAAGTGTGGTGGTCCATCTAGCGGAGTACGTTGCAACTCTCACTCATATTATAAGTCTATGATATCCTCCCTTAGACGTTTTATGGTGGTCTCTAAGTCTTTGGTATACTTATTCTCCTCATCGAGGTCATTTTTAGTGTTGAGCATTCTACACTTCAGTCTTTCACCAAGCTCCTTGATAGCATTCCATGCTGCATTTCTTGTAGAGTCAAAGAATGTTGTATACATTTCTAAGTTGGTGCCCATGTAGAATCCTATCTCTTCGTGGTTGTATCCCTTGTTCTTGTACAAGTGAAGTTGCACCCACCAATATTCTTCTTCTTCATCCATTACTGGAAATCCTTTGTACATGGCCTCACCATGTATTCCCAAGGTAACCATAAGGGTCTTTAGTGCTTTGGGAAACTCCGTCTCACATTCTGAAGTCATGGTCATGAGTGGTCCCTTCTTGACGGCTTTGTTGATGGCAGCCATCTACAAATAGAGATGAGAAAGAAGATTAGGAAAGGTTTAGGAGAATAAAAACACAAGTGTGGAATTTTGCAAAGAGTTGCATTTTTTTTTAATGGTTTTCTTAGTCTAATCCAACCTAGGGTCATAATCCTACAGGAAACATAGTCCATTGATACCATCTGTAAAACCCCACCTTTATAAGGTAAAGGATCCCTGTGATTGCAATACTTTTCCCTGGATCAATTGCTAGCATCCACAGTTTAAGATGAAGTACACAGATACAAAGGTCTTTATTACATTGTCATTCCAGAGATAACATAGTATTTTACAACTCCATAGCCATAGGCTAGTACAAGAGTTCATAAGATAAGTAAATAAACTAAAGTCTTCATCTTCATGTGCCACATGCAAGCATGTTGAGTGTAGAGTCATAAGCCTAATCCTCATAAGAGTAACCTGCAACATCATAAGTTATAGTCACAGTGGGTCAATACATTGGAATAGTATTGGCAAGTGATACCATAGTAGAATTGTAGCTTCTAACTTCTACATGAATTTGGCTAAGTGTATCTTAGGCTTGCTTTGCTCAAAATAGGTTTTACCTATGAGTTGAAAACACTAAGTTTTTGTTTATCAAAATCACCCAAGGCATCTACCAATAAAATTGGTGATCCTTTAACCTTGTTCAACCACAAGTTTTTAACTTAGAAATTGGTATGAGGAGATCCTTGATAGCTTCAGTGTCTTGATGCTCAATTGTCCATTTTCAGGGACACGGCTAAGTACTTAGATTTTTCCTTCTCGAGAGGTGGTGCACTTTCCCCACAAGACTCGACATGCATCGAGACGAGATATTTCAGAATCCTTCCCTTAGACCAAATGGACGCGTTCCAAACCTATCACCCCTACCACCTTCTGTCCATCTGGCTAAGTTATTGCAACCTATATGATCAAGGCAGAGCCCATATGCCATGTGGTTGCACTGGAAGCTTCTAAACCCTAAGTATCTCAAATACCTTTGTTGCTGGGTGGCTTTCCACAAGTGAGATACATCAGGTATTTCCCTAGGGGTAACCACTCAACACAACCCTTTCCTTCCATTCCACCCAGGTGATTCATTCACTTAGTAGTTTTATTAAGCAAAAACATAATTAAGTCAAAAGACTTAGTAAAATTTCCATAGAATATATATATAATCCACCCTTGTTTACTAGTAGCTAGGCTAAGCATGATATCAACAAGTAACTTAACTTAGAGAGTAATTCTATCAAGACTACAACTACTAGGATTTCCCATAGCATAGCATATAGATACTTAGCAAAAACTCTATGCAAGTTCTATACAAAATAATACTAGTGCATAGTCAAAATAGTAGAACAAATACATGAAGCACCACTTTCCTTGGTAGTTGGGGGAGTAGCAACAATCCTCACAATCACAATCACCACTAGCACCAAAATCTACACATAAAATAATAGCACCAAAATCACATTCCAATATTCAAGAAAAAATATAATATGAATGCATGCAAATGTCGTGTGATGATTTTTCTAACTAAGAAAGACAAGTCAAACATTACTGAACACAAAACCATTTAAATATAGTCTAAATAAACTTAATTTGGCCTTATACTCATTTCCGAAATAATTTGTATAGTCAAAATATGCCTATATTTGTCTCTGTATTAAATTCCATTTTGACAGAAGAAAAGTACAAAACTAAGCCCATAGAATTGTAGGATTTATTTTTGTGAATCCATTGATATATTATTTGCCTTTATTGAATAAACAGATCAAAAGTTATGAATTTCACAAGTTTAATCATTCAAAAAACTTTTCTGGATTTATTTAAAGCGAGCAACAACACGTGGCGTGCTCTGATTGGGTGGTACTGCTTCGTGCAGGATCACGCTTCCATGCTGTTGGATCTAATAAGATCCAACACATCAGATCTAAAGAAAACAATTCGATCTAAATCTAATCTATACCCTACGATCTAGATCTATCGGTGCTAGCTCACTCGACCAAAGTCTAGCAGTGCTAGCGGCGGCGACGCACTTCCAGTGGCATTCCGGCGATTACAGAGGAGGCTGGGGTTGGCAGAGGCGCTTACCAGACTTGCGGGAACTCGAGGATGCTCAAGGCTTTGCTGGCGTGGGCGGGGGCGTGTTGTAGAGGTCGCTGGGGCTCGTCGGAGTTGCGGGCAGCGTCGGGTTTGCTTGGACGGTGACGCCGGCGATGACCTTGGCCACCCTAGCACAAGCCAAGGACATCAACATGTGCACAAAGAGCTTGCGAACAAGTTAGCGTGAACCAGGAGGCGAGGGGCGGTCGAATTTCACCGAAATTTCTCGTTGGAGTTGGAGACGGTGTCGGATGCAAACGGTGCTTGTCGAAGCCGTTGTTCTGGGTCACAATCAGATGAACCAAGGGTATGAGGGGGTGCGCAAGAAGCAGAGGATCATCCTATAAATAATGAGGGGTGGGCGCGAGCATGACGCTTACCGGAATACCTCGTCAGAGTTGCTTGGGAAACGGCGGTGTGAGTTGAAAAGCGAGCAGCCTGGCGGCGTTTGGGTGAAATTGGTTTGGGGGAAATGGTCGCGGTGCTGTGCGGTTTAAGTAGCCAGCAAGGGCGAGGAAATCGCGCCATGAATCAATGGCAATCAACACTACAATCATGCGGTGGTGAATTGGGAAGAAGCAGTGATCATGCGTCAAGCTGGGTGGGAAGAAGGTGTTGAGTGACGGGCCACGGCAAAGTGTCGTGAGTTAGGTCTGCACGCATGAAAGAGAGAGAGAGGGAAGGGGCTGCCCCGGGTGGGCTTGTTGGGCTAGTTCTTGGGTTGGGCCAAATAGGCAGCGACAGTTTTTCTTTTTTTCTTTTTGCTTTTCCTTTTCCTATTTGATTTTCAGGGACAAATTCAAAACATTTTCAATTTAGTTTGAATTCAAACCACCTCTAGATTTTTGTAGTGAAAACCTTGCACCTAATTGTGTTTAAATTAGTCAAAAAATACTTTGACACTTTGAAAAATAAAATAAACCATGCCTTTATAGATATATATTTATATTAGGCATATAAATGGTTTTTCTTTGAATTTTGTTTTGAAATTTTTTGTGCAAGCTTTGCATCCACTTTAAAACATTACTAAACCATCCAAAGCATTCTCATACCTTGAAAATGAAAATAAAATAAGAAATAAGACCATTTCCTTATTTGCATGGAATAATAGGTATAACATGGTTTTTCTTATTTGAAATTTTGTTTGGAAAGACCAATGCTATGAATGCATGAATGATATGCAAACTTTTAACAAATCATGATTTTTGGGATGTTACACTCTGCCTCATCCCTTTCATGACCCGGCCAATCTTTAACACGGAAACTTTGCCGAGTCAATGGAGCGCAATTGCTAAACCAGTTTAAACTCGGAAACAAAGCCAACTTCCAATACCATTACTCGTAAAATGCCCGCGTCAAACAACCAGATAAAAAACCAAAATATAAACATAAAATGAGATTTACACCCAAAGGAAATATTTTTATATATTTTCAAAAATAATAAAAAGAACAAACATTAGCATAAAGTACTTTCAAGCATGCTGGGAATTTTGAAATTGACATGTTCTATTGGAAATAAGATGGCAAAAAACTTCTCAGAAAATACATGAGGGAACCAATACTTTATTTCACTTTGAACATGTACATATGATTACAAGGAAATATAACTAATAGAAGGGACGTAGCTGTGCATTATTCCATGGATAGTGTAATTCATCCGGGTCTGTACTACCACCAGCTCTCTTTCTCTTCAGAGTGTCACGTCTTTCCTTGATTGGTCTCATATTGGTTAAATAATATGACCCTTTATGAAGAACATGACTGATCATAACAGGTCCATCCCAAATCGGGGAAAGCTTGTGATTTCTCTATTGCACGAGTCAGAGAACCAAATCACCCTTTCTGAAAGAATGATGTTGAACTCTTTGACTATGGTACTTGTGTAAATTCTGCTGATAGGCTATAGATATCTGGTCAACAATGACATGAAATACTTCAATTATATCGACATCATCTTGTTGAGAAACTTCGACATCTTCTTCGATATACACTTTGACTCGAGGAGATTGATGGATTAAATCACTCAGAAGAACTGCTTCAACACCGTAGACCAAGAAGAAAGGAGTATATCCGGTTGACCTGCTAGGAGTTGTTCATAAGATCCATATCACACATGGTAGTTCTTCCGCCCAAGCCCACATAGCACGAAGAAGTGGTGCCTCTAGACGAGGTCAGAGTCCTTGTAAAATGAGACTGTTTGCCCTTTCGACCTGTACATTGGCTTGTGGATGTGCGACTGATGCAATATAAAGTCGGATCCCTTGTTCCTCGCAGAATTAGGCTAATTCTCTTATGGAAAAGTTGCTCCCATTGTCAATAATGATACCGTGCGGATATTCGAATTTGATAATCATTTCCTTAACGAACTTTCTGTCTATGGCTCCATCACAATTTGTTATGTGTTTAGCCTCAATCCACTTAGTAAATTTATCCATCATTACTAGTAGGTGAGTAAATCCACATTTTGCTGTTCAAAATGGCCCTACCATATCAATCCCCCAGACCACAAATGACCATGTAATTGGGATTGTTAACAGCTAATTAGCCGGAACGTGTACCTGATGGGCGTACTTTTGACAGCCTTTGCACATGTTGACCATTTTCTCGGCATCTGCCTTAGCTATGAGCCAAAAGAATCCATGTTGAAAAGCTTTTTCTACTAAGGATTTGGCTGCAGTGTGATGACCTAATTTTCCTTCGTGGATCTCTCGTAAGATTTCCACTCCTTCTTCCAGAGAAATACAACAATGGAAAACCCCAGAAACACTCCGCTATCCATTGATTATTGTATAAGCCTTTGCTCGTTGGACGATCTGTCAGTCTAGAACTTCGTCTTCGGGTAATTTACGTCTATCAGGAAATTCAGATAGGGTTGTGTCTAGCTAGGAATTACATCTAGGACCACTAATAAAGGTGAGTTGGATTTTGTTGGATAGTCCTCATCAACTCCTGAGATAGAGGGAACTTTTAGGTGCTCTATAAAAGCACCATCTGGAACTTGTTTCCGCGTAGAGCCTATTCTTGATAGAGCATCTATTTCCTCATTTTCTACTCGAGGGATGTGTTGAGCCTCAAAACCCTCGAACAATTTGGATAGTTCATCCACAACAGCTTTGTATGCTACCATGTCTTTATTTGCGTTCCATATATCAGATACTTTCTAGCCAAATAAATCTAAGTCTTCATAACACATGAGTCAGGTTACGCCAATGTTTTTGGCCATGTGTATTCCATGTAACAGTGCTTCATATTCAGCAATATTATTGGTTGCCGTGAAGTGAACCTATAACACATAGAACAACTTATCTCCTTGGGGTGAGTTGAGCAACACGTCATACCCCAAGCCTCCTCATGCTTTGTATCCGTCAAAATGAAGGGTCCAAAATTCTGAGTCTAGTGGACTTGTGTTTTTGCCGACTCTGAACAGTCAGCGACAAAGTTGGCAAGTATTTGGGACTTTATTGCTATACGTAGTTTGTACTCGATGTCGAAAGCTGCAAGCTCTATTCCCCACTATACGACACATCCTATGACGTCGCGATTGTTGATGATATCTCGCAGGGGAGCAGTACTCACAACTATGATCTTGTTCTCTTGAAAGTAATGTCGTAGCTTTTTGGCAGAAAAGAGTACTCCATAGGCGAGCTTTTGGTAATGTGGATACCTTTTCTTCAACTCCTTCAAGACATCGCTTAGATCATAAGTTGGGTTGTCACATCCCAAGATTTTCCAAATCTTGTAATGTGAAAAATAAATAAACAAAATAAATTTTTGTTGAAAATCAGGGTGAAAAGAAACTTTTGTTTCTAAAAGGAGACTTAAAATCCCATCTTGAACAAACTTTGGTGGAAGTTTGAATTCAACAAAAATTCAAATCAAGGGAAATGCATTCCTCAATGAATGTATCTGGAAAATTGAACATTTGGAAAGTAATCCAAAACCCTAGACCCTAATGGAAGGAAATCATTTTCCAAAGTATCTCCAAATCCATGGATTTGATCCATACCAAATTTGACTATCCAATATTCACAAAGGATCCAGAAAAGACCTTAGAGATTGGTTTCACTTAAATTGGAACCAAAGACAAAAACCTTGTGAATATAATGAGTTAAGGAAATTGAATTTCCAAAGCCAATAAAGCCCTCACCAAAAGCCCATACCAATTGGTGAACAATTATAATCCTAAAGGGATTAAAAAAGATAAGCATTTATCAAAGGAAAATAAATTGTTTTGGAAACACTAATTTAGATCTTTTAATAAAAGACTTTATTTTCAAATAAAAAGGTGAGCCAAATTAATTTTGGCCAAGCTTTTGTAATAAAATATTTTGTTTTGATAAAATGAGTAAAGGTTTATTTAAATAAAATAATAAGGATTTAAATATCCAATTTTATTTAAGTAAAGGCTTTTCCCATTTTAAATGAACACCAAGTATTTTATTACTACTTTGAAATCTTTTATTAAAAGGTTTTACTTTGATTAAAATGAGTAAAGGATTATTTAAATAAAATAATAAGGATTTAAATATCCAATTTTATTTAAGTAAAGGCTTTCCCATTTTAATTAAACACCAAAACTTATTTATTTATTTAAATAAGTTTCCAAGTATTCTTTTATTTTTCATATAAAACCTTCTGGTTTGGTTTTGGAAATAATTGGAATTCAAATGGAAATTTTATTTAAATAAAACAAACCCTAAAAACTAAATATCCATTTTATTTAATTATTAAATGGATCTTAAAATAAATAAAAATATTATTTTATTTTGAGATTTGGATTATGTTGAAAAACAGAACCAAATTCAAAATACCAAGTTGAGTGTTAGTTTGAATTGTTTGAATTGTTTGGTTGTTTGAAATTCCAAACAGAAAAAAAAAGAATTAGAAAAGAATAAAACAAACAGACAGAAAAAAAAAGGGGAAAGAAACCAGCCCAGCCGGCCAGCCCACTAAGGCCCAAAGATTTCAAAGATTCCCTCCCGAGAGAAAACGTTTCAACCAAATAACGAACCCACCACAGTCACTAATCGGTGGACCCAACTCCTTTCTTCCTCTCGCAGACATGGGACCCACCCTTCACTGTTCATCGTCCTCAACGAGACCCCGTCGCACGGCCGTTGCAGGCAGAATAACTCCGGCTTAATTCGCCATAACGCCGCGTTGATTCCTCGCAATAACCCTGCCCCTTTAAACGCCAGTGATTCCTCTCTCATTTCCCCCAAGTAGCACTCCCTCTCTGCCCCTAGGCTGCAAGAATCGCCTGCTCGAACACTCTCTGCTCCGACGAGCCCCCTCCTCAATTCCGGCCATATCCTTCCTCCCCTTGACCTCTCGACGCACATACTCCACACACTCCTGGCGCTTGTCTGCGGCCTCCCATTCGACGCTGGTGCCCTGATTGTCGACAAGAACGAGCTCAAACGCGCCACCGTCGGCCTCGACTCCGACGAGTCCCACCGGTGAGACCAGACCACTCCTTCACCTCTCGTTCAAACACACAGATTTGCTCGAGTCCCGCAGATCTAACTGCGTGGCCATTTCACTTCGAGGTAATCCTCGACGCCAACGACGACAACCCGAGAGCACCGCCGCAGAACTCGACGAGCAATCCATCCTGCAAGGCGCCTCGTCCGAACCGCGAGTAGTACCTTGAGCATCGCCGTGACTTCGAGCCTGGTGAGCATCTCCCTTTCTCCTCACCTCAGAAGGCCGCTTCATTGCTAGCCACCGCTAGCCGCCAGTTCTTGTCCAGCGATAACCGTTGATCTGGATCGTACGCACTAGATAGAACCACTTAAACGCGAATGGGTATGCTCTCTGCACCGCACGATCTAATTAGATCTAACGCACCGCAGCGTGATCCACACCGAACCGGTATCAGCCAATGAGATAACGCCGCGTGTCGCCTGTTAGGTTTAAAACAGAATTTGAAAACAGAATTTCTTGCAAACTTCAAACCCATGTATCTTTTGATCCACACGTCCAAATTTTACAAATTTGATGTCGTTGGAATCAGCAAGACAAGCTCTAACCAACCCTGCCCTTAGTTTAGCATATAGTAACTGTTAGCTTGTTTAACTTTGCAGAAACTTTTGATTGCTTGTTTAGATTAGAAAAATCATTTAAAAATGATTTTTTAGGTTAAAACCTTTGCAAAATGGTTTGTTGTGACCTTGCTGACCCTAGGAACCAACCTAAGTTTTGGAAAATGATTTTGGAAAGGATTAGAATGGATTAATTAGTTTAATCCATTTCTAGCCAAGTAAAAACCATTGTTTTGTTTATGAAAATACTTTCATAAAGAAAACTTTGAGAAATGTTTTGGACCAAACCTACTGACCCAAAACACCAAGTTTTGCAATAGCAACTCATTTGGTGAAAAACATAAAGTTTTGCCTTGATAGAATTATTTTCCACCACATAAAATGATGGATGGATTTAAAAATAGTTTTTGAGCAAAACCCTCTAACCAATGACTTTGCAATTTTGGTGAATGACCAATTTGGAACTTACAAAGTTTAGAAGCCTAGTGAAGACCATCCTTACAATAGAACCAACCTTTGCATGCTTATGCATGACTTAGATTCCATTGCTTTGTGAGTGTGAAATTGTTTGTTTGACTTTGTTTGGAATGTTAGTTGATTTTGTGTTTGCTTGATTGACTTGTAGTGAAGTTAGAGAAGTGTGAGACTAGCAAGATCAAGGAGTGAACCACCATTCCCTACCAAAAAGGCAAGTTGCACTATCATACAAAAGTCCTACTATTTTCATTATACTTAGTGGATTTTGAGAACATGCATGAAAACAATTTTATACTTATGCTATGCTAAATCCTAATAGGATTCCCTCACCTTACTTAGTGAAAACCTTGTAGTTGTAGTATGCTTAGCCATGCTATATTTTGAAAAGAGATACATGTTGAGATTTTTACAAAAATTGAGAAAAGGACTTGTGTTTTATATAATAAAACAAAGACTCAATGAACCACCTGGGTGGCCAAGGATACTTTGAGTTTTGGAGAAGGTGGCAACAAAAGGAACCATTCTATGGCAATCTCTTTGTGTTGTGCTCCAAAAGAAAACCACCCAGGAAACTTAGAGATCGAACATGTTTCTCGGTTGGCTTCCGTACAGCCACATGCTAAATGGGCTCGCTTAGTCAACTACATAGTGGAAGACCCATGCATTGGCATCTCCAGGTTAACTAGATTTGTGTAAGGGAGTAACCCTACATTTGTGCCTGGTAGACAAGCTTGCATTGTGTATTGGGAGGACTCCTATGGAAAGACTTTGTCACATTCTCGATCTGCCGGTACTCCATTTTGGTGAGTACTTATCCATGCCACTGGTGGCGTCAAGACGAGAATGTGTCATGTGGGTAAAGTGTACAACTTCTGCAGAAGATAATAAAATCTAAGTACTTAGCCGTGTACCCGGTTATGGACAATACTGAGCAACTAAGGCCTGAAGCTATGGAAGATCTCGACATTCCAATTTCTCAAAGTAAAACTTGATGGTGACAACAAGGGATTTTGAAGCACTTGGAGTTTCCAAGAAGTTCAGAAAGATTTGATAAAAGATCAAAAACTATTTTGAAAAGATAGGATAAAATATTGCTTTATGCAAATGAGCCTTAAACTCTACTTAGCCAAATATGCATGTAGTGATAGGATCCACCTATATTACACATAGAAGTGAAACTTGCCAATACAATTCAAATGTATTGACCCTTGTGGCTGTAACTTATTATGTTGCAGGTTTGATTGTTTTTAGTGAAGATTGATTGATTAGGATTACAAAGTCTACAACCAACATCTGCCTGTGGCACTTTGAAGATGAAGGACCCATGATTATAGTTATTCCGCTGCAATGTAATGTAAATAGCCAATGAGCTAAGTTTGATGTAATAAAACTATTTTATTCCTGGTTATAAAGTTGTATTATGACCTTTGTTTCTTGATATTACATCTGAACTGTGGATGCTAGCTATTGATCCAGGGACTAGCATTGTAAACACAGGGGACTCAATCTTATTAAAGGTTGGGGACGCTACAGATGGTATCAGAGCATTGTGTTGCCTGTAGGATTTGTAACCCTAGGATTGGACAAAAACCCTTAGAAAAATAGGAGTTATTTTGTTCCAAAACTTATTTACAAAAACAATCTTGTAAACTCTTTCCTCAACCATTTTGGTTTCAACTCTACTTCTCTTCTATTTCAAACTTGATGGAAAAGCCTACCCCATGACCAAAGACTTCATCATGAGCAAAGGACATCTTCAACTTCATCAACCCTAATGACTTCAACTTCTTCAAGTGACTTCAACATCTTCAACATGTACACCAAGGACTTCAACTTGGATATCACTAAAGACTACAAGTCTTGAATAACATTTCACTTGAAGACTAAGGAAAAACAACTTAGAAGGAGCCATCAACATCTTTGAAGTATTTGTGACCAAGAGACAAGAATTCTCCAAGGAAACAAAGATCTCAATCAAGAAGAATAGAAAGATCACAAGTGAACCATATAGATGGACCACCATATTTAGTTTAAGTCAAACCCACCAACTTATGTGGTGTAACAAAAATATTTTGTTGCCTAAGAATGTGCTTGAAACTGTTGTTTGAGTGGAATGCTTGTTTGTGATTGCTTGCACATTGCTTGTGTAAATTGTGATGTGTGTGAATAGAAATATCTCCTTAGAAATCTTTTGCCTATTCTAATCCCCTCCAATCCAAACAGATGACTTCTCCAAGAAACTCCGACATCAAGGATGATGACATCAACAACAACCAAGTTGACAGCATGAGAGAACTCATAGCAACCCAACACCAATTGAGCCAACTAACAGCTCAGTTCATAGCCAACAATAGTGATAAAGACCCTACCTTGCAAAAGTTTTTGGAAGAACAATCCCAACTGATGCTTAAGGTGACTAATCAAATGATCAGCATGGAAGAAAACTATCCCAAAAGAGTGTATGACAACAAGGATGACAAGAACATTATGCTAGATGGAGCACCAGCTTGCAATATTTGTGGAGACAAGGATCATACTTCCAAGGAGCATGAAGATCAATGCCCCAATTGTGAAGAGGAACATCCAGTTGGCCAATGCCCCACATCTCAAGTTACTTGTTACCTTTGTGAAGGAAACGACCATGTACCTATCCAATGCCCCGTCTATGCCATTGTTGAACAAAGGAAACAAGAAGGATCCAAGTATGCCAAGAATGATGATGACAAAGGAAAAGGACCACTTATACCTCCAAGCAAGACAACCCAATTCAAAGGATCAAAGAAGCCCAAGAAACCAAAGCAAGACATGAGCCTTGTGCAATGTCGTAAATGTAAGGAAATGGGACACAACCCCAGTGGATGCTCAGAGTCCATAAAGAATAAAAGGATGGACCAAGTAGTGTGCAACAACTGCAAAGAGCTAGGCCATTATGTAGCAGTTTGTCCACAAGAGCAACGTAAAGAACTCCAAGATATCCACTGTTTCAATTGCAAGAACCCAGGACACTATGCAAGCAATTGTCCAGAAAAGATGAAGAACAAGTTGATCAAGCCTATGGAGAAACTTAACCTTGGCCCATGAGTCAAGTGGGAAAACAAGGGCACTATGCAGAAGTTTTCCAAGAAGAAGTTTTCCTCAAGATTCCAAGCAAGCCAAGATGTAGTGTAGTTGGAAAATTTTTAAGGGTGGTAGTACCCTAGCTATTTGAGCCAACTTGTAACCCTAGCCTCCCCAAATCTCGGTACGAGATTTCTTTTAAGGGTGGTAGCCTGTCACATCCCAAGATTTTCCAAATCTTGTAATGTGAAAAATAAATAAACAAAATAAATTTTTGTTGAAAATCAGGGTGAAAAGAAACTTTTGTTTCTAAAAGGAGACTTAAAATCCCATCTTGAACAAACTTTGGTGGAAGTTTGAATTCAACAAAAATTCAAATCAAGGGAAATGCATTCCTCAATGAATGTATCTGGAAAATTGAACATTTGGAAAGTAATCCAAAACCCTAGACCCTAATGGAAGGAAATCATTTTCCAAAGTATCTCCAAATCCATGGATTTGATCCATACCAAATTTGACTATCCAATATTCACAAAGGATCCAGAAAAGACCTTAGAGATTGGTTTCACTTAAATTGGAACCAAAGACAAAAACCTTGTGAATATAATGAGTTAAGGAAATTGAATTTCCAAAGCCAATAAAGCCCTCACCAAAAGCCCATACCAATTGGTGAACAATTATAATCCTAAAGGGATTAAAAAAGATAAGCATTTATCAAAGGAAAATAAATTGTTTTGGAAACACTAATTTAGATCTTTTAATAAAAGACTTTATTTTCAAATAAAAAGGTGAGCCAAATTAATTTTGGCCAAGCTTTTGTAATAAAATATTTTGTTTTGATAAAATGAGTAAAGGTTTATTTAAATAAAATAATAAGGATTTAAATATCCAATTTTATTTAAGTAAAGGCTTTTCCCATTTTAAATGAACACCAAGTATTTTATTACTACTTTGAAATCTTTTATTAAAAGGTTTTGCTTTGATTAAAATGAGTAAAGGATTATTTAAATAAAATAATAAGGATTTAAATATCCAATTTTATTTAAGTAAAGGCTTTCCCATTTTAATTAAACACCAAAACTTATTTATTTATTTAAATAAGTTTCCAAGTATTCTTTTATTTTTCAAATAAAACCTTCTGGTTTGGTTTTGGAAATAATTGGAATTCAAATGGAAATTTTATTTAAATAAAACAAACCCTAAAAACTAAATATCCATTTTATTTAATTATTAAATGGATCTTAAAATAAATAAAAATATTATTTTATTTTGAGATTTGGATTATGTTGAAAAACAGAACCAAATTCAAAATACCAAGTTGAGTGTTAGTTTGAATTGTTTGAATTGTTTGGTTGTTTGAAATTCCAAACAGAAAAAAAAAGAATTAGAAAAGAATAAAACAAACAGACAGAAAAAAAAAGGGGAAAGAAACCAGCCCAGCCGGCCAGCCCACTAAGGCCCAGCAGCCCAGTATTCCCTCCCCGCAGAGAAAACGTTTCGAACCAAATAACGAACCCACACAGTCACTAATCGGTGGACCCAACTCCCTTTCTTCCTCTCTCGCAGACAGCCGGGACCCACCCTTCACTGTTCATCGTCCTCAACGAGACCCCGTCGCACGGCCGTTGCAGGCAGAATAACTCCGGCTTAATTCGCCATAACGCCGCGTTGATTCCTCGCAATAACCCTGCCCCTTTAAACGCCAGTGATTCCTCTCTCATTTCCCCCAAGTAGCACTCCCTCTCTGCCCCTAGGCTGCAAGAATCGCCTGCTCGAACACTCTCTGCTCCGACGAGCCCCCTCCTCAATTCCGGCCATATCCTTCCTCCCCTTGACCTCTCTACCACGCACACATACTCCACACTTCGGCGCTTCGTCTGCCTCCCATTCGACTGGGTGCCCCAGATTGTCGACAAGAACGAAGCTCAAACGCGCCACGCAAATTCCTCGACTCACGAGTCCCACCGGTGAGACCAGACCACTCCTTCACCTCTCGCTCAAACACAGATTTGCTCGAGTCCTGCGCATCTAACTGCTGGTCATTTCACTTCGAGGTAATCCCCAGCGACGCCAACGACGACAACCCGAGAGCACCGCCGCCGCAGTAACTCCGACGAGCAATCCATCCCGTGCCAGTGCGCCCCTCGTCGAACCGCGAGTACCTTGAGCATCGCCGTGACCCCCTGAGCCTGGTGAGCATCTCCCCTTTCTCCCTCACCTCCTGTAGCGTCGCCCCCGTCGTCGACCGACAGCTCCGCCGCTGCTAGCCACCGTCAGCGCCGCCAGTTCTTGTCCAGGCGATAACAGCCGTTGGATCTGGATCGTACGCACTAGATAGAACCACTTAAACGCGAATGGGTATGCTCTCTGCACCGCACGATCTAATTAGATCTAACGCACCGCAGCGTGATCCACACCGAACCGGTATCAGCCAATGAGATAACGCCGCGTGTCGCCTGTTAGGTTTAAAACAGAATTTGAAAACAGAATTTCTTGCAAACTTCAAACCCATGTATCTTTTGATCCACACGTCCAAATTTTACAAATTTGATGTCGTTGGAATCAGCAAGACAAGCTCTAACCAACCCTGCCCTTAGTTTAGCATATAGTAACTGTTAGCTTGTTTAACTTTGCAGAAACTTTTGATTGCTTGTTTAGATTAGAAAAATCATTTAAAAATGATTTTTTAGGTTAAAACCTTTGCAAAATGGTTTGTTGTGACCTTGCTGACCCTAGGAACCAACCTAAGTTTTGGAAAATGATTTTGGAAAGGATTAGAATGGATTAATTAGTTTAATCCATTTCTAGCCAAGTAAAAACCATTGTTTTGTTTATGAAAATACTTTCATAAAGAAAACTTTGAGAAATGTTTTGGACCAAACCTACTGACCCAAAACACCAAGTTTTGCAATAGCAACTCATTTGGTGAAAAACATAAAGTTTTGCCTTGATAGAATTATTTTCCACCACATAAAATGATGGATGGATTTAAAAATAGTTTTTGAGCAAAACCCTCTAACCAATGACTTTGCCATTTTGGTGAATGACCAATTTGGAACTTACAAAGTTTAGAAGCCTAGTGAAGACCATCCTTACAATAGAACCAACCTTTGCATGCTTATGCATGACTTAGATTCCATTGCTTTGTGAGTGTGAAATTGTTTGTTTGACTTTGTTTGGAATGTTAGTTGATTTTGTGTTTGCTTGATTGACTTGTAGTGAAGTTAGAGAAGTGTGAGACTAGCAAGATCAAGGAGTGAACCACCATTCCCTACCAAAAAGGCAAGTTGCACTATCATACAAAAGTCCTACTATTTTCATTATACTTAGTGGATTTTGAGAACATGCATGAAAACAATTTTATACTTATGCTATGCTAAATCCTAATAGGATTCCCTCACCTTACTTAGTGAAAACCTTGTAGTTGTAGTATGCTTAGCCATGCTATATTTTGAAAAGAGATACATGTTGAGATTTTTACAAAAATTGAGAAAAGGACTTGTGTTTTATATAATAAAACAAAGACTCAATGAACCACCTGGGTGGCCAAGGATACTTTGAGTTTTGGAGAAGGTGGCAACAAAAGGAACCATTCTATGGCAATCTCTTTGTGTTGTGCTCCAAAAGAAAACCACCCAGGAAACTTAGAGATCGAACATGTTTCTCGTGACAAGGCTTCCGTGGTATGACCACATGCTAAATGGGCTCTGGCTTAGTCAACTACATAGTGGAAGACCCATGCATTGGCATCTCCAGGTTAACTAGATTTGTGTAAGGGAGTAACCCTACATTTGTGCCTGGTAGACAAGCTTGCATTGTGTATTGGGAGGACTCCTATGGAAAGACTTTGTCACATTCTCGATCTGCCGGTACTCCATTTTGGTGAGTACTTATCCAGCGGCCACTGGTGGCGTCAAGACGAGAATGTGTCATGTGGGTAAAGTGTACAACTTCTGCAGAAGATAATAAAATCTAAGTACTTAGCCGTGTCCCCGGTTATGGACAATACTGAGCAACTAAGGCCTGAAGCTATGGAAGATCTCGACATTCCAATTTCTCAAAGTAAAACTTGATGGTGACAACAAGGGATTTTGAAGCACTTGGAGTTTCCAAGAAGTTCAGAAAGATTTGATAAAAGATCAAAAACTATTTTGAAAAGATAGGATAAAATATTGCTTTATGCAAATGAGCCTTAAACTCTACTTAGCCAAATATGCATGTAGTGATAGGATCCACCTATATTACACATAGAAGTGAAACTTGCCAATACAATTCAAATGTATTGACCCTTGTGGCTGTAACTTATTATGGTGCAGGTTTGATTGTTTTTAGTGAAGATTGATTGATTAGGATTACAAAGTCTACAACCAACATCTGCCTGTGACACTTTGAAGATGAAGGACCCATGATTATAGTTATTCCGCTGCAATGTAATGTAAATAGCCAATGAGCTAAGTTTGATGTAATAAAACTATTTTATTCCTGGTTATAAAGTTGTATTATGACCTTTGTTTCTTGATATTACATCTGAACTATGGATGCTAGCTATTGATCCAGGGACTAGCATAGTAAACACAGGGGACTCAATCTTATTAAAGGTTGGGGACGCTACATGGGTGTTGCACCTTATGTTCGTGATTTCTTCCTCGCACTCCATTGATATTACAAGACTCACGATTTTGTTTGTCGCTACAATGTAGAGTAACACAGGCTCCCGTTTCTCTATTGTTGCAAGAATTGGTGGATTTGAAAGTAGATTTTCAAACTTTGTAGGGTAGCATCGGCTTCTTTGGTATAGAAAAATTTGTCTATTTTCTTCAAGAGCTTGTATAAAGGTGTGGCTCTTTCTCTGAGCCGGTGACGAGCCGTCTCACTACTGCGATGCAACCAGTGAGTCATTGAACGTCCTTTAGGAGAGATGGCCTGTTAATGTTTATTATAGCCTTGATTTTGTCTCGGTTGACCTCTATGCCTCTTTCAGACACGATGAAACCTAACAATTTTCTGGCTGGTATTCTGATGAAACACTTCTTCGGATTTAACATCATATTGAATTTTTGTAGGCTATAAAATTTTCCTCCAAGTCGGAAATAAGTGTTTCCTTATTTTTGGACATCACTACTATATTGCCTACGTATACATAGATGTTGCATCCGATTTGTTTGTTTAGCAAATGTAGCATTGTACGTTGATAAGTTGCTCCTGCATTTTTTAAGCCAAAAGGCATAGTTTTGTAGCAAAAGGTTTCGAAAGGTGTGACGAAAGACGTCTGGATTTGATCCGATTTTTTATTAGTATTTTGTGGTATCCGGAAAATGCGTCAAGAAAACAGAGTAATCTCGACCCTGCCGTGGAGTTGATAACTTGATCAATTCTTGGCAAAGGAAATAGATCTTTGGGACAAGCCTTGTTCAAGGCCGTAAAATAAACACACATCCTTAAATCAATATTGTCCTTTTTAGGGATTAGTACAGGATTTTCCACCCACTCTGTGTGGATGACCTTAGGATTTATCCGTCTAATTATAGTCGGGCTAATTGCTTTGCTATTGCTTTGCAATTTTCATCACCAAACCATCGTAAGGACTATTTGACAGGTTTAACATCAGGGTAAACATTGAGAGAGTGCTCGATGAGTTAACTATTGTTGGAGATATGCCCAAGAAGCAAAAATAAAGTGGTTATTATTATATCTTCATGCTTATGATAAATGTTTACATACCATGCTATAATTGTATTAACCGGAAACATTAATACTTGTGTGATTTGTAAACATAAAAGAGTCCATAGTAAAGCCTCTTGTTAAACTAGCTTGTTGGTTAATATATGATCATGGTTTCCTGATCATGAACATAGAGATGTTATTAACAACAGGGTCATATCATTAGGAGAATGATGTGATGGACATACTCCTATAGATAAGCGTAGCATAAAGATCAAGTCATTTAATATAGTTCATTTGCTATAAGCTTTCTGATACATAGTAACCTAATTCCTTCGACCATGAGATCATGTTAATCACCATCACTGGAAGGATGCTTTGATGACATCAAACACCACACCATAACTGGGTTGCTATAGAAGTGGCATTGACTGTTCGGAAAGTATGGGTTGAGGCACATGGATCAAGAGTGGGATTTGTCCATCCATATGACGGATAGATATACTCTAGGACCTCTCGGTGAATGTCATCCAATTAGCTTGCAAGCATGTGACTGGTTCACAAGGGATCACATATCACGGGAACGAGAAAAGAGTACTTATTAGTAACGAGGTTGAACTAGTATGCAGAGATACCGACGATCAAAACCTCGGATAAGTAAACTATCGTGAGACAAAGGGAAACTGGTATCGTATGTAAGTGGTTCATTCGATCGCAAAGTAATCGTAGAAATATGTGGGAGCCATATGAATTTCCAGATTCCTCTATTGGTTATTGATCGGAGAAGTGGCTCGGTCATGTCCGCATAATTCACGAACCGTAGGAAGACACACTTAAGGATTCGATGTTGTTGAGTAGTTATGGAATGATGAGTATGAGACCTAATGTTGTTCGGAGTCTCGGATGGGATCCAGGATATCACAAGGAGATCCGGATGTCCGGAGAATAAGATTCATATAAGGAAAGTCCTGTTTCGGAGTTCGGGAATGATTCCGGTGTTTTCACCAGGAATGTTCTAGAAGGGTCTGGAAGGTCCGGCACTCCGGAGGGGAAGGGTACATGTATGTGTCATGACAATGTGGAATGGTTGCATCATGTACTAGGTCACTTGGCTAGGCAAAATAAAGAGAAGAAGTCAAATCGAAGTTTCAAAGTCAAATGCCAATTTGAAAAAGTCAAATCTCAAGTTTGCTTGGTGGAGGGAGAGTAGGAAACCTACTTGGGGAGGAAGTCCCACTCCCTCCCACCCGCAGGCCATGAGGAGGAGTTGGAGGAGGACTCCCTCCTTCCCAAACCGCCTATCCCCTCCTATATAAGGAGGGGTAGGGCGCCCCTATCCCTACACCTAAAACCCTAGCTCCTGGCGCCACCACCTACTACTGCCGCCGCCTAGGGCCTCCTCCCAAGTCACCGACTAGGGTTTCCCCAAATCCAGCCGCCGGCTACACCGCTCCCCTTGGTGCTTCTAAATCCTAGATTGCCAAGGCACCTCTCTTGCTCCACCATACTCGCTCCGGCTTAAGGCGAAGCCCTGCGGGATCTCCCCTCTACTTATGACACCACGCCGTCGTGCTGCTGGAATAGCGAGGAGAGTGCTACAACCTCCGTTGCCTGCTGGAACAAGGGAGAGGAAGGTCTTCATCGGGTACCGACCGTGTGACCGACTGCGGAGGAGCTGCCGGAACGCAGCACCGGAAAGATCGTCTACACGATCTTGAGATCGGCAAGAGTACGACTACATCTCCCACGAGAATCTACTCTCGTTAACCGCTTTGGAATCTTCAAGGGTGAGTTTCTCTATCGACTCGTTGCTACAATCTAGTAGATAGATCTTGGCTTGTTTGTTTGCATGCGGTAGAAATTTTTTGTTTTCCATGCTACAAATCCCTACAGTGGTATCAGAGCCGTGTCTATATGTAGATCTGTTGCACGAGTAGAACACAATGTCATTGTGGGCGTTGATGCTTTTGTTTTCGATTGCTTCTTGTGTACTTTGCATATTGTGGGATGGTGGGATGAAGCGGCCCGGGCTAACCTTACATGACATCGTTCATGAGACTTGCTCCACGCTTGACATGCAACTTGTATTGCATAACTGGCTTTGCGGGTGCCTGTTTCTCCCAACATAGTTAAGATTCAATTTACAACGGATGATTGATAATACTAGTATCAACGTTGTGGTTCTTGTTCGTAAGTTAGAACGACACTTATTGAAATCCCCAAACCACGTAAAACATGCAAAGAAAATTAGAGGCGTCTAACTTTGTTTTGCAGGGGTGTGCTGTGATGTGATATGGCCATGATTGTGATTATATATGATGTATGAAATGTTCCTTATTGTAAGTTGGCAACCAGCAGGAGCCGTATGGTTTTCTTTTAAATTCTGTTAAGACCTGCATGTCTATTCAAAGAAGTTGTGATAGTTGATGCTAGTGGACGACAACCATGAAGCGGCGCCATTGACCTTGACGCCACACCGGTGATGATGGAGATCATGTTCGTGCTTGAAGATGGATATCGGAAGCACAAGAAGAAAGGCCATGTCATATCACATATTATGAATTGCATGTGATGTTAATCCTTTTATGCATCTTGTATTGCTTAGTTCACGATGGTAGCATTATAAGTTGATCCCTCAAGCACAAAATTTCAAGTTTTAAAGTGTTCATCCTTAGTAAGCACCGTTGCTAAAGCTCGTTGTTTTGAAGCATCACGTGATGATCGGGTGTATTAGATTCTGCGAGTGTATACAACGTGAGAAATCCAGATTTTCTCATGCAGAAGCTAAGGTTTGATCTTGACGAGCCTAGCATGTACATACATGGTCTCGGAACACGGATCACCAAAAGGTAAAACATGAGTCATATAGTAGATATGATGAACATGTTGATTGTTCGCCATTGAAGCTACATCAAATCTCGTGATGATCGGTTTTGATGTGGTGGATTTGGTTCATGTTATCACTAAAGCAATGTGAGGGATATTGTTTTGAGTGGGAGTTCAACGGCAATATGATTAAAAGTTGAACACTATTTATCATAAATTAAATCAAAGTGAATTTGCATAGTTGTTGTACTCATTGGCATCCGTTTATCACCTTGCGCTTAGTTATAATTGAGATGATAGAACTATAGAATTCTGGTTAGTTACTTTACGAACTGGTATCGTATTGTTTTGAAGTGTTAATCTAAAGTTTAAAAGTCCCATTGAAAACTTTTAGTAAGTTTTGATTACTCCGTGAAGTTTAATAGTTGGTATTAAATCAATAGTAACAATTCCAGTGTTGGTATATAAGTATCATGTTTGTCTCCATGATTCTTGATATTCAAAAGATAGTTTTCAATATCAAGGTAATCTAGGAGTTGAAAAAGTTGTTTCAGAAACCATCATGTTTGGAAGATATTGCGATATCTGAAATGATGTTTTGGTTACAACATGATAGAGTATAATATGGCAAAGTTTGTGTTCTCATATTTGATGAGAATTTACAAAAGGTTGGAGACACTAGTTATCCTAATCCTCCAAAAGGTTTTGGAGAGCAACATTATGCTCGCGATTAACCGTTATAAGCTAAAAGTAGCTTGATCATGGATAATTCCATGATAAGGGTGAATATTTGATGTAGGTAAAATGTTTACTATACCAAGAGATTACTAAAGAAAGGAATTTGAAAGAACACCAAAAATTTGATGATGGTGATCTACTTCAAAGTGCAAGTCCAAAGACATTGGTATTTTGCTATACATGCTTTGGACTATGTGTCATGTATATGGCTCCACTTGTCACATCCCAAAATTCTCCTAATTTTGGAATGTGAAATAAATAAATAAGTTTGATTGATTGTTTGACTTTGTTGAAAATTCTCAAAGAGAAGAAACTTTTTGAATAGAAAATCCTCTCAACCTTGAATTCAAAATCTTATATTCTTTTGTTATGACCTAAGTATCCATATAGGCAAAAGGGCATGGATTGCTTATGGATTGTAGAATTGGTGTGCAAGATTTCAAAATGAAAATCATGAAGCATTCATAAGCATTTCATCCATGCAAAGTTCTCACAAACTGAATCCAAATCCTGGTATCTAAAATCCTATAGTTGATTTGCCCAGATGTTCCTAAAGGAAATTAAATTGACTTTATAAAACCCACTGTTGCTAAGACAACGATTATTGCTAAATTATAGCCTAAAAAGATCCAATTAATATTACAAAATTTTAGAAACAAAATTGAGCTCATTTGGAGCTAGTATGAAAAAGTTATGGAACAAATACAAACACATAAAGATATAAATAAAATGAAATATACAAGGATTTATAAATCCACTACTTCCAAACTAGTAAAAAGATTACAAATTTGATTCTATAATGATCTATTCGATTTTAGAAAAATTTAGAAACAAGAATCATGTCATTTGGAGTTCGTATGCAAAAGATATGAGGGAAACAAGTAAATAGAAAAAAAATCTAATGGGCCGGCCCACCCGGACCGGACCGAACCAGCCGACCGAGCCAGCACGGGAAGGAGGATCGATCCCACTGCTTTAAAAAGCGTGCGAAAACTGATTTTCTATACCTATCTCTACTCAAACTCTTATAACTTTTTATCTACAACTCCGAATCAACTTCCGTTTGTTTCTACTTGTTCCCTACTCCAATACCTATCTCCCCACCGTCTCAAACCTCCATATAAACTCGTGGAGTGACAGCTATACGAGTTTCTTTCCTCGAAATCCTGAATCTACATATGCCAGAATCTTATTTCGCTTTTTAACCCATCTAGACTTCGTCGTTTTCCTTCGGTCAAAACACGAAAGTTGTAGGGATCGTCGAAATCTTTCAATCCCGACAAACCTCACCTCTTTTCATTAACCACAGCCGGAGAATTTCGTATTGCAATATTTCAGATCTTACGGTGTAAATCCAAGATGTACTCGCGCTCGTTTCTTCAAATCCAAATTCCTTTGGTGAGAAGGTAGGAATAATGATTCCCCACAACTTTTATGTTCTGAGTTTTTCAATTTGACCTACGGATTTGTCTCTCTAACACAGATCTATTTGTTGTCTATTCTGAGCCAAAATCGGGTCAATCTCTTCTTCTAGCCACCGGATCCTATCCAGACGGTCGAGGTCCAATCAAACCGGTGCGTGCCATGTCGTCATCCCGGTCATCTTCCTCATCAACGCCACGCCAACGTCAGGTCAACATCTAGTCCCAGTCAGCATGCAAAGTCAACCTGTCCAGTCAGCGGAATATTCCGTTCGAATTTAAAATTGCATATTATAGATCTAACTTGTAAAATTCATTAGAAATTCATTCCACGTCCAAAAATTGCGTATAATATATCAAATTGAAGATAATTTTACGTAGAATCATCTTATTAGAATAGATCCAAATTTTACTATATGTGGTTACTGCAGAAATTTAATTATTTTTAATGGTCTTTTAGGTTAATAAATTCATAGACAATTATCTGTAACTCTGAAAAATATGAACAATATATCAAATTGAAGCTACTATAATGTACATTAATAATATCTGGTTGGATCTAGCCTTCGCAGATTATTTAACCCGTAGCAATTTAATTAGTTTTAATAGCTTTATAAATCATTAAATTCATAGTAAATTAATTGCTTGTCACAAAAATATAAACGATATACCGATGGAAAGCTGGTTCCATGTAGATCATCAATATGCAATTAGTTCAGCCTTTGACTGTAAGGTTTTGTCGTGAAGATTTAAATGGTTTAATGGCTTATTTAGAGTAATAAATTCATAAGAAAATAAATACTATTCAGAAAATTGCAAATAATATGTCCCTGGATTCACAATTCCGTGTAGATTACAGATATAATTTTAGTTTGATTTTTAGGCGACAGAAACTATATAAATGATTTAAAACCCATTAAACACCATTTAAATCATATAAAAAGATCTATAACTCCGATTAGGGTGAATCCAACGCCTACCGGTTCATATTAACGTCCTCTATCCAGTAAACCCAAGAAACAAATTTAGTTCAGCAGTTAGAACAGGCGAGGGTGTTACACCACTATTGATGTTGATAGATTCTTTCAAACAGAAAAGGAAATACTGAAAGAGAATCTCATAAATATATGGCAGAAAAGAAAAGACTAGAATTGTTCAGCTTAAGTATATAGATGATATACATGTTATGGCTATATTCTTTGCTTATTAAACAATGTGGTTCTTAAGTATTTAATAATGAATTTGTTGGTATGAATCGTCATACGAAACAACAGAATTCATGAACTACAATGGCCTAAGTAAATAGCAAAAGAATATGTGATGATGTTCATCGAGAACAAATAAAGGGTTATTGTGTTGCTCGTTAAACATCAAAGCTTGCCTTCAAGATTTGTTTTATCGGGTATTATGAGAACAAAAGGATTTTTCAAATAATTGCCGTAATCCTTAAAAGATGGATGATTTACAAATCTCATTGGAGAAATCACATCCATAAAACTAGTTCTAAAAATGTCGAAAGACAAATTGATTGAAAGATCACTTAGGAAGTGACATCGCCGTTTAAATTATATTGGAAAGAAAACATGAAGGAACTCCATATGGATGGAATTTTGGATTCTTTTGATTTTTGATCAAATGACGCTTGTGAAACTTTCCTAGAGATAATTAAAACCTTGTTCATAGGCCGAAAGGGAACGAATGACTAGCTTATTGGAACTTGTACATATTGTTGTATGAAGTCCATTATGTGTAGTCAAGAGCGATGGATTTCAACTTCATATGCTTTCTCCGAAAATTTGAGTGAATATATGAATATTTACTTAATAAGGATGAAGTATGAAACATTTGAAAAGTTAAAAAACTTTCAAGATGAAGTGCAAAATCATTGTAACAAGAATATAAATAGTTTATGATAAGATCATAAAGGAAGATATTTGAGTTACAAGTTTAGCATAGTACCTAAGATTTAAGGACTCGTTCCGTGGATTTGCATTTTCCGAAACACCATAAGAGTATGGAGCGTTCGAGATATGTAATTAAACCTTGTTTTACATGGTAAGATCAAAGGTGTAATTCATAAAACTACCATTATATTTTAAAGATTAAAAGCTTGAGAAACTACCATTTTTGCATTGAAAAGAGCTCCATCATACTCCGTTGAATTGACACCATATAAAGTTATGGTTTGGGATAAAACCCAAGTTGTCCTTTCTTAAACATTGGTATGCTATGCAGAAGAAAGATGTTTGCAACCAAGGTCGGATGAACCTGTCTTTGTATGTTATTTCGAATAACTGTTAAGTATTCCACCATAACATCGGAGACAAAAGTGTTTGTCACCTAGAACGTCAAGTTTCTTTGAGAAGGAATTTTTCGTGAAAAGTTAAGTGGGAGGACAATAGAACTATAATAAGGTTAAAAGAACCTTAGATATATGTGCAAAGTTGCGCAGCGCCAAAAAGTGTTCCGGAGGCAGCAACAATGCTCATGGCTCACATGCCTCAAAGGTTGTTGTCGTGGTGGTGGCACGGCAGATGCCATGGGTAGGCTAAAGTATGGGGCCAATGGATGCTAGTGGGATCTGGGGAGGGAAGATGCAGTTGATTCTACACACAAAAGACTAAGGCAAAGATCTTTATTTCTTCTTCCTTGGGCTACAAGTGCTCCTTGAGCTGTATATAGGGAGAAGATAAGAACTTTACCAGCCTAACGGTACTAAATGAGCCGATTCCTTCCTCAGGGTCCAAGCCTCCCCTTATAAAGGAGAGCCTTGGGTGCCTTTAGGGTTGACGGGGCAAGCATATTCGAGGAATATGCTTGTCCCAAAATAGTAGTTCGGCGGCCTCCTTTCCCTGTCGCCCTTCCAACGACGGCAAGGCTCCAGAGGGCCCCTCCTGCATGCCTCGGGCTTCAGGACTGTCACCTCCGTGACCTCCTTCTGCCCCTCTTACGCTCTGCGCCTTTGTCCCTTGTGCTTGGCTCCGCTCAGATTCCTCCAAGCCTACAGCTAGAGTTTGACTTTAGGTTTCCCCTTCTCCTGCAAGGTTCGTATCATTCGGCCTTACCTCACGTAACTCGGCTTGTCCTTCACCTGCATTAAGATTACTCGGGCTAACCCGGCCGACTTACGTAGTATCCCGGCCAGGTAATGCCTTGCATTTATCATATGGGTCCTGCCCTTCCCTATCTTGGCCGACCTCTACAGGATTCGGCCGACTCATACAGTAACTCGGAAACTAGACGAGCAACTTCCTTTCGTCTTTCCCCATCTTTTCCCTACCCGAGATCATCTCCCTAACATTAGTCCCCGAAGCTGGTATGGCCCTGCCAATAACTTCGGCCGGGCCGTATCAGTTTCATGAGATTTCTTTTGCCTCGTTTCCGAGTTATCTTGCTTGAGGTATCATCTTTTCTTCTCGCGTACGCCTCGTCCTACGTGTCTTATTCATCATTGTTTCTATAGTTTTTTGTTCCTCTACAGTATTTATTGTCAGTCTACAGTTACTGCTGCGCCTATCGTGTTGGCGCTGCGACGCCTTGTGTGCCGTTTCCCTCGGGGATCGTGGCTTTATTTCCCACCGTGTGGTCGCTGGTGCGGTTCCACTCATCATCGTGCGTTAGCGCTACATACACGATCTACACGGTCCACCACCTCACCCACGATCCCACTACCTTGCAGGTAGCGCGGTTATAAAGAGGGGCGCGGCGCTGGGGGATTCACTTTCCCCCTTGCGCTCGCCCGCGCCCTTCTTCTTCCTCTCGCCTCTGCGCCCGCTCGCGCTTCCGCCGCCGTGCGCTCGTCTGAGTTCTTGATAGCGAGAATCCCGCCGCACCGCTCCGTCGTCTTCGTCGCTGCTCGCTCGCTCTGGCACCGTCGCCGTTGAGTTCATCCGGTCCTATCGCCTGGCTTTTCCTCTAGAGATCTCAGTTTCTCTTCTGTTATCGCACGGCAGTTCTTTCTCCGCTCCGCCGCCGTTTTTTCGTAGAACCAAGATGGGGCCTTGTAGTTCTGGATTTTCCTCCGCGGCTAGTTCTTCCTCCGCGGATTTCTCCGGCGACGCCATGTCTAGCTCCGTCAGCGGTGCCCTCATTGAGGACGATGATACTGCATCTGGGCCCGAGCGGGGTTCATGGCAGGGCTCCTCCATCACTGGTCGTGAGATAGAGTGGCTTATCCGGACTCGTCGGATTCCTGCCGAGGTGGCTTGTCGCTTGCCCGGCAGCGAGTCCTCTCCAGACCTTCGGGACGACGAGTATGTAGTTTTCATGTCGCATTTCGCGCGCTGCTTTGGTCTCCCTCTCAGCGACTTTGCTAGGGAGTTTCTCGATTACTTCGGCCTTCAGACGCATCATCTCCCCGCCAACGCCATATCCTCTCTCTCAGCCTTCATCTATGCCTCGGAGGGATACTTCGGCCTATGGCCGTCCGTGCATGTCTGGTCAAAGTTTTTCCAGATTCGTTCCAACATCATCCCAGACAAATCTCTGCAGCCCTCCGAGAAGTTGCTCACCCAATGTGGGGCGGCGTCCATCACACCTTGGAGGAAGTCCGAATTTCCTCATGTTGCGGGGCTAGAATCGTGCAAGAAGTGGCACAAGTCCTTCTTTTATGTCAAGAATAGGGGGAATGAAGATAAGATTCGGCTCCCTGCCTTCTCTATTAGTCCTCCTTCCAAGAAGAACTGGACGTATAATCCGAGGAAGAGTCACGCTTTGGCCGAAGCCTTTGAGAATCGGCTAAAGGAACTGATCCGCTCCGGGCTACGCGGTGAGGATCTGATGACTACCTTTGTCAGCAGCCGAATCTACCCGATTCAGAAGCGCACACATAAACTCTGCTATATGAGCGGTCCCCTTGACCCCAACCGAGTCTCGACGGTGGAGCTGGATAACTACCTCATTTTCAAGCGTGTCCGGGCTATCTTTAAGACGGAGATGCCGGAAGATTGGGCTTGGGGACTAAAGTCGTTCACCCGCGAGCGTCCCCCACCCGAAGTAAGTTCACTCATTAGTGATTTGCTCCTTAATTGCATTCGTAAGTCTCTTTTCTAATTTTTCTCCTCCTTGTCCTGCAGAGGTTTGAGGAGCAGAAGAATGAGGACGCCGAGGTTTTGTCACTCCCGTGGCCTGCGGATCAGAATACTCCAGACAGTGGGGAGCCGAAGTTAGAAGAGTTCGTCCCTAAGTCAGATCTCGCTCACGCTCGCGCTCGTGGCAAGACCCCGGCCAACGAGGAGGAAGGTGATTCGGACGAGGTCCAAGTTCTAGAGGTAGTTGCCGCAATGCCAATTTCTTATGCATTTCCGGCTTCTGCTTTCTCAGCTAATCCGGCCGGTCAGGTTCACGACGCAGAGCCTCTTGCCTCCCGGCCTCCTGTTACTTCGGGAAAACGTGGGGCTCCCGCTGGTGCCTCAGAAACGGCTCCCAAGAAGCGAATGAAGAAGTCCGCTCCAAATCCTCACAGGCGCAAGACCATGCCCGGGGTCATTTTGTGAGTTTCTTTTGCTCGTATTTCTTGTTTCTCTCTTTCTGCTTTTTAACTTGACCTTTTTTGTTTTCGCAGTGCACCACTTTCTGTTAAGCCCAGCGGTCGCAGGATGACAGGTCGTACGACTCGGCAACCATCCCCTCTGCCTACTGAAGATACCAGGATTCCCAGTCCTGCCCGCGCCGCATCTCCTCCGGCTCCGAATCGGACACCACCTCACCACGATGTGCCTGAGATTCCTCCCATTGATGTTGATTCCTTTCGGCCTACAGATATTTCTACCGAACTTGCTGCCTCCTCTGTGAACCCTAATGTCTCTACCGAGCCTCTTTTTACCCCCGCGGTTTCTATAGTGACTCCAACTCCAGTTGAGGATGTCAATATCTCGGCGCCCACTGTGACCATGACTCCTCCGGCTCCTAAAGACGCCGTTCCTATTGCTGAGGTATCAGCTCCTACTGATGCCTCCTCTAAAACAAGAAAGGCTATCATCATCAAGGCTTCCTCCTCCCAGAAAGGTCTTGCTGGCTCTTCTCAGCCAAGTATCGCCGATGCGCTGCGCAAAGGGGTTGCTTCTGCCAATGCCTCTGTTACCCCGGTCACCAGTACCCAGCTCGCTCTTCATAAAATCCCTGCGGCAGCGGTGGCTACATAGCAAGTCCGAGGTAAAGTCTTAACTCACACGGTGAGTGGGAATAGTCTCGGCTCGCTAGTTGAATATGCCAACAATTGGAATGCCGCCAATCAGTTCGAGGGTAATCCAGGCAGCCAGCCGTTTCAGCTCTCCGACATCAGTAGCCGCCTGCATCAAGCTACCAAGATCGTTCTTGAAAGTGACAAGATGAATGGGGTAATTGTTTTTATGGAGTTTTGATTAGTTCTCCGGATACTATTATATATACTCCAGTCCCCGAAGCTTGCAAGCGAATAACTTGTTATTCGTTTGGAAGTTTTATGATGCTCTATTCAGTTCAATTTTATCTTAGAGTTCGAACCTCCATCCAACGAGATCTGCCTTAAATTTTGCTTGACTTGTGTTTATCTGAACTCCGAATATCCATCTTCCTAGGTTCGAGTTAAGTTTTGCTTGACTCGGATCTGTTTTACCTTGGAATATCCAGCCACCTAGATCCGGGTTAAGTTTTGCTTGACTCGGATTTGTTTTAGCTTCGAATATGCAGCCACCTAGATCCGGGTTAAGTTTTGCTTGACTCAGATCTGTTTTAGATTCGAATATCCAGCCACCTAGATCCGGGTTAAGTTTTGCTTGACTCGGATCTGTTTTAGCTTGAAGACCTACTCACTATTTGCTCTATTGCTCAGGTTGCACATGACCGGCGGACCGCCGAATTTCAAAGGCTTGTTATCATCTCCGACACTCTTATTATTTTGTACACTAGATGTTGGCTCACTTTGTTGGTAAACAGGTAACATCAATAATCTTAACATTCGGCTTGAGAAGAAAGTTAAGACCCTGGAAGGTTAGTTACTCTTTTACTTTATATATTTCTCTTTGAAATGTTCACTAAGTTTATTTTAACTCTGTTGGCTTTGGTAAAGCCGAGTTACAAACCTTTGCAGCATCTCACCAAGATTGCACGCCCATTCCTGATGTGATGCTGCATTTTTTAGAACAGAGTGCTACTCATTCGGCGCAGCTGAAAGAAAAAGATGAGGATATAGCTCGCTTGCGTGCCGAGGTGGAGTCCCTTAAGCTCTCTCAGAAGTCTGAATTATAAAAGGTCGACCAGGAGTTCTCCGAGGAGAAAAATCGGCTAGCCCTGCAATTGCAGAAAAATAAAGAGCTCCTCGAAGCTGCCGAACTGAAGACACGGGGGATGATCGAGGAGATCACCCGCTTTGAGAAGAGCAAGATTGCCTGGGCTAAAGATCTTCAGATAATGCTGAACTATATTCATCGTAAGCTTCTGACCGTGTCCGCGTCATCTTTTCCTTACTTATCGCCATCGACGACTTGTGTTCTCCGGCAGACCATTTTCCAGAAGCTAAGCCCGTGAGCTCTAAAGCGGTGATTAGTGCTCGTGTGCGCCGAGGTGTTTCTGTTGATGCGGACCCCGAGTACTCGATGGAAGATTTCCTGGTTGCTATTGGCGCTGCGGTTGGTTCGATGAAAATTATGGGCAGAGATTTGGTGCAAGCAGCTATCCGAGCTTACCATGTTCTCTGTCCGAATACTTCTGGGACCCCTAATATTGATGAGGTCAAATTTTTGGTGGAAAGATTAATGGCGTCTGAGAGGCAACTCAGTCTTTGGAGGGAATCGGTCGGATGCACTAGTGCTGATATGGCTCTCACTGTCATCATGTCATGGTATGAAGATATTTCTCTTGATATTTTGAGAAATTTGCGCACTGGTTCCCGTTGGGTTGAGGACCCAAACTTTGTCGCTCTTCGGCAAGCTCGTGCCTTCCAGCTTGTTGAGTATGCCGACGTGCATACCTGGAACGAAGGTCCGAGTTTCCTTCCTAACCTAGAGGACGAGGTCGTAGTTGAGGATGCCTCGGATAACAACTCCGCTGAACAAGGAGAAGATGAGGGTGACTCGGCTACTTCTGGTGATTCCAGTTCGAGCTCAGATGGTAACGACGACGCGCGATCCTCCTCCAAAGGTACTGGGCATTCTACTGCGCAAGCTGACGCTCCTCAGCAACCTTGGGCTTCCTCCGAAGTCGCTCCTGGGTCTGTGGAGGGCGAGGCAACCTCGGCCGAAGTTCCCCCTACCTCGGAGTGCCCAGCCCCTGAACAAGTTATTGCTTCTCTAGCTAAAAACCTCTTAGTCATTTCTTACCCCTGGTATGCCGGGCGTGAAATGTACGTGGAATATTTGTCCGTCTTTTGTATGGTATGAACTTCTTTTGCCGTGTGCCGCTGAGACATATATGGCTGTAATCATTATTACTTTGTTTAACTAATGTTGTTTGTCTAAATCTTTGCTTTAGCGGCCTTCAACTTCTTGAGTTTTTGGTGTATACTTTTGCCTTTAGACCACTGTGGTTTAGAATGTTAATCTGGGTGTGGACCTCGAAGATCATACGAGAGTGGGCTGTTCTTATTCTGGGTGTCGAAGTTTGATACCCACCCTTGAAACAAAGGATAATCCCTACTTCGAAACAATATAGGACAGTCCCCGAGTCACTGCCTATGGTGCCGAAGTTTAGTATATAAACCGAACTTCAGAAATAATATAAGACAGTCACCGAGTCGCTGCTCAAGGTGCCGAGGTTTGATATACAACCCAAATCTATAGATAATATAAGAGAGTCCCCGAGTCACTGCTCAAGGTGCTTGGTTTTAACATGTAACACAAACTCAAAAACGATATATGTCAGTCTTCGAGCCACTGCTCAAATGCCGAGGTTTAATACATGAATTAAGCTTAGAAATAATTATGGGGCGGTCCCCGAGTCACTGCTCAAGGTGACGGGTTTTAATACATAATACAATCTTAAAAACAATGTAGTGCAATCCCCGAGCCACTGCTCTAGGTGCCGAGGTTTAATACATAACATGAAATTTAAACAACATATGGCAGTCCCCGAGTCACTGCTCTAGACGCCGAGGTTCAAAACATAGTTGGTGCTCCATCCTGAGACATTACTTTACAATGTGTTATCGATGAATGCTACGAGTAAAATGGACGAAGTAAAGCTACGTTCCATGGTCTTTTCGTTTCTTCGCCGGCTTTGTCTGCCATGTTCTTTCCTGGTGATTGAGCATCGATTAGGTAATAGGCATCATTGTGCAATGCTTTGCTCACGATGAATGGTCCTTCCCATGGAGGCGACAGCTTGTGCATGCCGGCCGTGCGTTGCACCAGTCGGAGAACCAAATCTCCTTCTTTGAACACTCTTGGATTCACCTTCTTGCTGTGATATCGTCGCAAATTCTGCTGATAAATAGCTGATCTTGATAGCGCCAGTTCTCTGGCTTCTTCTAGCAGATCAACCGTATCTTGCCGAGCTACCTCATTTACTTCTGAGGTTGTATATTGGGTAACCCTTGGCGAGTCATGTATTATGTCGGCTGGAAGCACGGCTTCTGCCCCATATACAAGAAAAAATGGTGTATAACCTGTTGATCTGTTTGGGGTAGTCCTGAGGCTCCGTAGTACTGTTGGTAGTTCCTCAATCCAACATCCTGCCGACCTTTGCAGCGGTTCGACGAGTCGTGGTTTTATTCCTGACAATACGAGTCCATTAGACCTTTCCACCTGCTCACTGGATGCTGGGTGAGCCACAGAAGCGACATCTAATATTATGTGCTTTTCTTGGCAAAATCTAGCGAAAGCTCCTTCTGCAAAGTTTGTGCCGTTGTCTGTAATAACACTGTGTGGGAATCCATATCTTAAGATAATATCTTTGAGAAATTTCACTGCTGTGGGCCCATCACATTTTTTATTGGTTTCACTTCAATCCATTTTGTGAATTTGTCCACCATGACCAATATGTGGGTCATCCCACCTCGGGCCGGCTTAAATGGTCCCACCATATCTAAGCACCACACAGAAAATGGCCAAGTAATTGGTATCGTTTTTAGCTCAGATGATGGCATGTGTATCTTGGTTGCATACCTCTGACAACCATTACATTTTTCGACCAGTTCTTTGGCTTCTTTCAACGCTGTTGGACAATAAATCCCATGCCTGAATGCTTTGGCCACTAAGGCTCGGGATGAGGCATGATGTCCACATTCTCCTTGATGTATATCTAGGAGGATCTCCTGGCCTTCTGCGGAGCTCACACATCTTTGCAATACACTTGTGACACTTCTTTTGTACATCTCATTATTTATGATTGTATAAGCTTTAGCTCTTCTCGCTGTCTGTCTTGCTAATACCTCATTATTCGGCAAAATCGCATCTCTGAGGAAAGAGAATATGGGTTGCGCCCATATAGGTGTGATTTTCTCTGGTGTGGTATCACTATCTCTTTCCATGTTTTCTGCCGACATAACGACCTCGGATTTCTCCATAGTCCTGCTTGCATCAGCTGTCTTTATTTTTGGGAATTCCGGGTTATATTTCTTGTCAATTTCCATCGGCACCTTATCTTCTCCTGACTTTGCCGGAATAAAGATAGATTCGGACTCTGGTGACGGTGTTATTGATGGTTTCCTTAGGTGCTCTAGGGCGATACCTGGGGGAATTGACTGCCTAGTTGATCCTAGTTTTGACAACGTGTCTGCGGCGTCGTTTTCTGCCCGAGGTATATGGTGAAATTCACATCCTTCGAAGTATCCACTGATTTTCTGCACATGAAATCTATATAGAGCCATATTATCATCCAACGCATCCCAATTGCCTGAGACTTGCTGTAATACTAGATCTGAATCTCCATATCATAAGATTCGGCGTATGCCAATCTCTTTTGCCACCTTCAATCCATGGACAAGTGCTTCATATTCGGCTACATTGTTTGATGCGGCAAAATGTATCTCCAGCACATATCTCAGCTGATCTCTTTTTGGCGAGGTTAACACTATTCCTGCCCCCAAACCATTTCTTAGTTTGAACCGTCAAAGTGCATCGTCCAATAATTCGGATCTGGCAATGGTCGCTCATACTGCACCTCGGCCCAATCTACGAAGAAGTCGGCCATAGCCTGAGATTTTATTGCATCTCTCCTATCGAATTGCGGAGCATAAGGCGACAATTCAATTTCCCATTTTGCTATTCGGCCACTCGCATCTTTGTTACTCAATATGTCGGCTATGGGTGCTTCACAAATCACTTTGATGGGGTGCTCTTCAAAGTAATGTTTAAGCTTCTTTGCCGACATGTATACTCCATAAGCCATCTTCTGATAATGTGGGTAATTTTGTTTTGAGGCTGATAGTACCTCGCTCAAGTAATACATCGGCCTTTGTACTGACCTATGATTTTCAATTCGTTCTACGACGATCACCGCGCCCACTACTCTATTGGTGGCCGCTATGTAGAGTAACATAGGCTCTTTTGATAATGGAGAAGCTAAGACGGGCGTTGTGACCAACATCCTTTTCAAGTCATGAAATGCACTGTCTGCTTGTGGAGTCCAAATGAACTTATCCGATTTCTTCATCAGTTGATAAAGTGGTAATGCCTTCTCTCCCAGCTGACATACAAATCGGATGAGCGAGGCTAAACAACCTGTGAACTTTTGTACGTCATTTAGACATCTTGGCAACTCCATCCTTTCTACTGCCTTTATCTTGGTTGGGTTGGCCTCTATACCTCGGCTAGATACGAGAAAACCGAGCAACTTTCCCGCTGGCACGCCAAATGTGCATTTTTCCGGGTTAAGCTTCATTCGGAATCTTCTTAGGTTCGCGAAAGTCTGCCGTATATCATCTAGTAGTGTTTTGCTTTCTTTGGTTTTGATAACCACATCATCCACATATACTTGTACATTTTTTCCTATTTGGTCATGTAGACATTTTTGCATGCATCTCTGATACGTCGCTCCTGCGTTGCGCAGGCCGAATGGCATTGTGCGATAGCAATAAGCCCCGTACGGGGTAATAAACGCAGTATTTATTTGATCGGCCGTATTTAACGGTATCTGGTGAAAACTAGAATACGCATCTACAAATGACAATAGTTCACAACCAGCGGTCGAATCAATGACTTGGTCTATTCTAGGTAAAGGAAAAGGATCTTTTGGACACGCCTTGTTCAGGTTCGTGTAATCGATACACATTCGCCATACAATGGCTACATTTGGATCATCCTTCTTCTTTTCTACTAGCACCGGGTTTGAGAGCCAATCCGGATACAACACCTACATGATGAACCCGGCCGCAAGGAGCCGAGATATTTCATCCCCTATTATTTTTCTCCTGTCTTCGGCGAAGCGGCGGAGAGGTTGCTTCACCGGCCTTGCTCCTGGCCTTACATTTAGAGAGTGCTCAGCCAACTCCCTCGGCACACCTTGCAGATCCTGAGTTGACCATGCAAAGATATCCCGATTCTCACGGAGGAAGTTGGTGAGCTCGGTTTCCTATTTAGCATCTAGGCCGGCACCAATATTGACGGTGCGCTCCGGGAATTGTTCATCTATCTAGAACTTTTTTGTTTCTTTAGTCGGCTGAAAGGAGACACTTCCATGTGGTTTGGCTAATGCCGGCATATTCAGCTGTGCCGACTGAGCGAGGGCTACTACCTCCTGAATCCTTCTTTTTTCCCTTGCTATTACCAATGATTCAGCCAAATTGGACCCGGCTGAAGCACATTCCATTGACTTCCTGTAATCCCCTGCTACCGTTATCACCCCTTGTGGTCCGGGTAATTTGGCCAATGCTGGCCGCCCGAGAAGAGCATGATAACAGCTTTCTAGATCCACCACTTCAAACTCTAAGTTTTCTGCTCTGCAGTTATCTCTGGTGCCGAATAATACGTCCACTCGGACCTTACCAATGGGTTCGCATGAAAGCCCTGGTACTATCCCATGGAAAGTGGTCCTCGTGGACTGCAGCATGTTCTGTGTTATTCCGAGTTTGTGCATTGTGTCTTTGTACATGATATTGATACTGCTCCCGTTGTCAATGAGTACCTTTGAAAATTTCACATTGATGCTCGGTCCGACAAATGTCTTTGTACATGATATTGATACTGCTCCCGTTGTCAATGAGTACCCCGGACTCGGCATTATCTTGGGGTGATCCTTTATGCTCCAGGTTACTTCTTGATCCGACCAAGGCACATATCTTGGTACTTCCAGCATCACTGCATTTACTTCCATATGCCGGCGCTGCACACTCTACTTGTCTTGCTGTTCTGTTGTGAACACACAATACGACTGATGATGTTTTCTGTAGTCATTGCGTCCATTATTTCCTGGATTTGTCCTTCCATCCGGACCTTGATTCATCACTTGATGTACCGCATCCCTCCGGTCCGAGTTGTCGTACCTCGGGGGAGGAGGTGGTAACATCAGTTGCTGTGCATTTGCTCCAGTCAGCTGCGGCTGATGCTGCGGATGTGCTTGGAGAGGCGCTGCCTGCATGCCTGCTGGGTTTCCCATTGCATTTTTCATCCATGCACATTGGCGGGTCGTATGGTTGGCCGGCCTGGCTGGGTTTGACGTGTGAAATTTACACGGCTGATCTAACATGGACTCGAACGTGTACTTAGGCCTCTCCTGCCATTGCTTCTTTTGTTCTGGTGTCCACTGTCTTTTTCCTTCATTCCTTGGTGTCCATTGCTGAGGACCATTCTTTTGCCGTTGAGTAGTTCCGTGACTCGGCTGATCTTCAACTACTGCTGCCACCTGGGCTGAACCATATCTATAATCCGGTCTCTCTTCTCTTCTTCTTCCTCTGAAATCATTGCGCCTAGATGACCCGGCCACATCTCTTGCATACTGATCTTGAAGCTCCCGATGATCCGCCGACATTAATTCTGGTTGCGTCGGATCTCCCAATGCATAGGAGTCCGCTATCCTGATGGTTTCTGCCAATATGGTTGGCATATCTCTTTGCAATCGCTGCCATAACACACTACCATAGCGGCATCCTTGAGCGAACCAAGCTATTGCTTCTGATTCTATAACTCCTTCACATGAGTTTCTCAGGTTACACCATCGAGTTAAAAACTCTCTGTCCGTCTCATTCGGCCTTTGTTTGCACATGGCTAACTATTGCGGCATGTTTGGCCTCTTGTAAGTGCTGGTAAAGTTGCTAACGAACATTTCTTCAAAATCCAACCAATAGTTGATGCTGCCTGCGGGCAGATTATTCAGCCATACTCTAGCTGATCCTTCCAACATTTGTGGGACACATCGTACTGCCCATCGTAAGTTCCCACCTGCTATTTTCACAGCAGTGGCGTAATCAATCAACCAGTCTTGTGGTTTGGTGCTTCCATTATATGTTTTTGTGCCTCTTGCCAGCTAAAAGTTCGGCACAGGTGGTTCGCCCATGATCCGTGGTCCGAAACATGTCGGACCCGGTGGACCCTGTTCTTCCAGCAACTCGGATCGGTATAGCTGGTCTAGCTTTAATCTGGCATCATTTGATGGCAAATCTCTGTCTTGCATTCTATAGTGGTTATTTCCACCATGGATCGCATACTCCATCTAGGAATAACCATCATTGTACCTTTCATTTACTTCAACCGAGATATTGTTCTCGTGATTTCCTCTTCCGGGTCCCCTTCTGCCGAGATCTCCATTGCCTCGGCTTCCGCTGTCTTCTTCAGCACGGCCAGGATTCTTCTCACCACTGTTACCTCGGCTTCCATTACCTCTGTTCTCGTTTGCTTTCCCGGCTATCGCCGGATCATACGGAACGATTTGCTTGTTTCTCTTTCCTGAAGTTACCGCTCTGTCTTTTCATGCATTGTTTCTGGGTGAGGATGCTGCTACGACAGATAAGGCAGTGCTGCTCCAGCCGAGTGAACCATTCGCGAGGCCCTGGCCTCGCCTGGTCTGCTCTGAGCATCTCTTCATTTTGCTGGTTCGCGATGCGTACCAGCTCATTCACTCTTTCTTGCTGTTTCTGCCGGGCTTCGCCGGTTAATCCCTCTAACTCTAATGCTGCGGCATTTGCCGCTCTCAGGTTCTTTGCTGGGGTACTATACCTCGGCAAGCCCAAATCAACTGACTCTGCCTTATGAGCATCATGCTCCTTGTTGATATCATCTATGAGGTTCTTCCCTCTTAATCTCAACTCGTCGACCCGTTCGGGAGCGACGTCAAGCTTGTTTGCTTTGGAATACTCTCACAGGGTCCTATTTAAGGACTCCCACAAGGCTGACACCGTTTTTGCCTCTACCAGCACCTTTTGCCTGGTTTCTTCTAATTCTGCCTGAGCATTTGCCGGATCAAGTATCGGCGCTATAGGTGTAGTCAGATTATCTATGGTTGCCTGAAGAATATTTTCTGGTCTTTCCAGAGGTGGACCTCTTATTCTTGGTGCCTTTGGGTAGTCTCCTGCACTTCGGCCTGGTTGGCCACTGAAGGGATTACTTCGGTGGGTGGTGGTGCCGTCTGCCTGGGCGTGACCTGCACGCCTGCGGCAGGGTCTCTGTTTGATCCGGCACCTGCTACTCCCGCCTGCACCCCGGCTGCGACCATCACCTCGACGCTGCTGACCGGGCGCGCTCCGCGTGGACGGCTCGCGGCGCTAAGGGGTGGCTCTCCTGCAACAACAACCTAGTGAGGATAAATGCCGGAGATGTCGACGCCGACGTAGACCTGGTGCATGCCCAAGCTGATGAAAATGCCGTTGCGTGGGGTAGTTTTTCCCCTGAAGCTGCCCGCGTTGTCGCTGACGTAGTCATAGAGATCAAATCTCTGGACCAAGCCAGAGGCAATGCGCTCGCCAGTGTTGATGAAGTTTCCCGTCCGGATCATGACTCCAGCTAGCACCGCTGTTGGCCCCACGGTGGGCGCCAACTGTCGTGGTGATGGCACGGCAGATGCCATGGGTAGGCTAAAGTATGGGGCCAATGGATGCTAGTGGGATCTGGGGAGGGAAGATGCAGTTGATTCTACACACAAAAGACTAAGGCAAAGATCTTTATTTCTCCTTCCTTGGGCTACAAGTGCTCCTTGAGCTGTATACAGGGAGAAGATAAGAACTTTACCAGCCTAACGGTACTAAATGAGCCGATCCCTTCCTCAGGGTCCAAGCCTCCCCTTATAAAGGAGAGCCTTGGGTGCCTTTAGGGCTGACGGGGCAAGCATATTCGAGGAATATGCTTGTCCCAAAATAGTAGTTCGGCGGCCTCCTTTCCCTGTCGCCCTTCTAACGACGGCAAGGCTCCAGAGGGCCCCTCCTACATGCCTCGGGCTTCAGGACTGTCACCTCCGTGACCTCCTTCTGCCCCTCTGACGCTCTGCGCCTTTGTCCCTTGTGCTTGGCTCCGCTCAGATTCCTCCTAGCCTACAGCTAGAGTTTGACTTTAGGTTTCCCCTTCTCCTGCAAGCTTCGTATCATTCGGCCTTACCTCGCGTAACTCGGCTTGCTCTTCACCTACATTAAGATTACTCGGGCTAACCCGGCCGACTTACATAGTATCCCGGCCGGGTAATGCCTTGCATTTATCATATGGGTCCTGCCTTCTCGTCGTGGCCGAATTTCAGTGATTCGGCCGACTCATACAGTAACTCGGAAACTTGACGGGCAACTTCCTTTCGTCTTTCCCCGTCTTTACCCTACCCGAGGTCATCTCCCCAACAGTTGTGGTGACGGAGGTCAAATTTTCCATTGAAACAAATAGGTCGGGTAAACAATCAAATACCAAGATTTGAGAGTTAAATCATTATTTGATAATAATGATCCGACTACATACAAAGAAGCGATGATGGGCCCTAACTCCATAAAATGTCTTGAAGCCATAAAATCCATGATAATTCCATACACGAGAAATCAAGTTTTGAACTTGAAGGACACTCGAGAAAGGTGTAAGACCTTACAGTTGTGTTTGGATCTATAAAGAAATAGACATGGATGTTTCACATCTATGAAATAGTCGACATGTTGGGAAAGAGTTCACAACAATGTTCATAGGTTGACTATGACAAGATTTGATCTTTCATAGCGATATTTAGTCTAGACGGATTAATGTAGCAACCACTACATATAATTTTGTTATGTGGTAGTTGAATAAGGAAAACAAGTTCTTCTAATAGAATTGTTACCTAGGACATGTGCATAACACAGTCCATAGGGTTTTGTTAATTCAAAGGATGCTAAAAGCATATGCAAACATCAATTGTTAAAGTAAGCATTGAGGAGTTAGAATCTTCACTATGATGAAACTGTTAAAGGAGTTTAAATTCGTCGGAAACGATGAAGATGCTTGCATTTGCAAGAAATTAAGTGGGAGCGCTAAGACATGTTTCTAATACATTATGTGGAAGACTTATTGTTGAGTGGAAATGATATATATTTTATTAACACATATTAAGAATTTCATCCCGATGAAAGACTTAGGCAAAACCCAAATATTTGGCATCAATAGACGCTAATATGGTTGTGCCGAAAGTACATAGATGATATATTGAATGAGTTCAATATAGAAACTACAAGAAAGGTTCGTGTCACACAGAAAGGATTGAATGAGTTCAATATTGATGATATATTCAAGTGTATTGACACTTGGTAAGTGAAACAAAGATTCAAGTATAGATTGGTACTTGATGCATGAAATCACAAAGAGTATTTTATCAATCATGCTATGATGTGTACAAATCCAGATATGTCCTATGCTCTAAATGTTATGAGAATATACCAGAATGATTCATAAGATGATTATTGGATGATAGTAAAGATATTCTTATGATCTTGTAAAAGAACTAAGAATATATTATTTTGTAGAAGTGACAAATAGATGGTTAGTTCATTGTAAATGAATTACATTGATACTAGTTTTGTCACGAAGTACAAATTAAGTTTATCTCAATCTAAACTAAGGGTGGCACAATATGATGGAATGTGAGTTCCATAATGAATTTGGATGAGTTCCAAAGTTAAGACATTGTGACAGATACTACGACAAAAGGCTAAGTATATAACTGCTATTATAGCAGCAAAAGAGGGCATTTGTGTCAAATAGTTTGTTATCAAACTAGGTGTAGTTCACAGCAGGGATAATACTATGAAGATATATTGTACGACAATATTATCAACATGTTTTAACCCGAAAGAACTAAAGGTCACACCAAAGGACAAAATTTGTACAAAGCCATCTCATTAAAGAATGAGTGATGTGTAGAGACGCAAAGACATGCAATTACACACGGACCTCGAAGTGTCAGATCCGGAGATCAGTTGACCACTAGCAATCGTGTACATACGACACCAGAAAGCCACAGGTGTTGAATACACAAAGGTTTGAAACTAGATTATTGACTCTAGTGCAAGTGGGAGACTGTTGGAGATATGCCCAAGAGGCAATAATAAAGTGGTTATTATCATATCTTCATGCTTATGATAAATGTTTACATAGCATGCTATAATTGTATTAACCGGAAACATTAATACTTGTGTGATTTGTAAACATAAAAGAGTCCCTAGTAAAGCCTCTTGTTAAACTAGCTTGTTGGTTAATATATGATCATGGTTTCCTGATCATGAACATAGAGATGTTATTAACAACAGGGTCATATCATTAGGAGAATGATGTGATGGACATACTCCTATAGATAAGTATAGCATAATGATCAAGTCATTTAATATAGTTCATTTGCTATAAGCTTTCTGATACATAGTAACCTAATTCCTTCGACCATGAGATCATGTTAATCACCATCACCGGAAGGATGCTTGGATGACATCAAACACCACACCGTAACTGGGTGGCTATAAAGGTGGCATTGAGTGTTCAGAAAGTATGGGTTGAGGCACATGGATCAAGAGTGGGATTTGTCCATCCATATGACATATAGATATACTCTGGGACCTCTCGGTGGAATGACATACAATTAGCTTGCAAGCATGTGACTGGTTCACAAGGAATCACATATGACGGGAACGAGAAAAGAGTACTTATCCGTAACGAGGTTGAACTAGGTATGCAGAGATACCGACGATCAAAACCTCGGATAAGTAAACTATCGTGAGACAAAGGGAAATTGGTATCGTATGTAAGTGGTCCATTCGATCGCAAAGTAATCGTAGAAATATGTGGGAGCCATATGAATTTCCAGATTCCTCTATTGGTTATTGATCGGAGAAGTGTCTCGGTCATGTCCGCATAATTCACGAACCGTAGGGAGACACACTTAAGGATTCTATGTTGTTGAGTAGTTATGGAATGATGAGTAAGAGACCGAATGTTGTTCGGAGTCTCGAATGGGATCCGGGATATCACGAGGAGATCCAAAATGGTCCGGAGAATAAGATTCATATAAGGAAAGTCCTGTTTCGGAGTTCGGGAATGATTCCGGTGTTTTCACCAGGAATGCTCTAGAAGGGTCTGGAAGGTTCGGCACTCCGGAGGGGAAGGGTACATGGATGTGTCATGACAATGTGGAATGGTTGCATCATGTACTAGGTCACTTGGCTGGGCAAAATAAAGAGAAGAAATCAAATCGAAGTTTGAAGGTCAAACGCCAATTTGAAAAAGTCAAATCCGAAGTTTGCTTGGTGGAGGGAGAGTAGGAAACCTACTTGGGGAGGAAGTCCCACTCCCTCCCACCCGCCGGCCATGAGGAGGAGTTGGGGGAGGACTCCCTCCTTCCCAAACCGCCTCTCCCCTCCTATATAAGGAGGGGTAGGGCGCCCCTGTCCCTACACCTAAAACCCTAGCTCCTGGCGCCACCACCTGCTGCTGCCGCTGCCTAGGGCCTCCTCCCAAGTCACCGACTAGGGTTTCCCCAAACCCCAGCCGCCGGCTACACCCCTCCCCTTGGTGCTTCTAAACCCTAGATCACCGAGGCACCTGTATTGCTCCACCATACTCGCTCCGGCTTAAGGCGAAGCCCTGCGGGATCTCCCCTCTCCTTCCGACACCATGCCGTCGTGTTGCCGGAATCGCGAGGAGAGTGCTACAACCTCCGCTGACTGTTGGAACAAGGGAGAGGAAGGTCTTCATCGAAAATTTAACGTGATCGATCATGAAGCGCTGCCGGAACGCAGCGCCGGAAGGATCATCTACACGATCTTGAGATCGGCAAGAGTACGACTACATCACCCACGAGAATCTGCTCTCGTTAACCGCTTGGGAATCTTCGAGGGTGAGTTCCTCTATCGACTCGTCGCTACAATCTAGTAGATAGATCTTTGCTTGTTGGTTTGCATGCGGTAGAAATTTTTTGTTTTCCATGCTACGAACCCCTACACCTATGTACTCTGGTCATGTCAGAAGGTTACCATACGAAGATATCTTAATTAGCTTTGAGGAACTCGAAGAGCGTGCTTTCCTATTTGGGATCTAATCCTATCCCTATGTTGGTCTCCTTGGAGGGATCATCTTCCTTCAACTGCGTCTTCTTCGTCTCTTCCGATGCCTTGAACTGCAGACTCGATTTCAGCACCTTGTTCTTCATAGAGGGCATTTCGGACATGCCAGTGTTTTTCCTGATATCCTGGTACTCCTAGGCATGCATCACGGCTTTAGCAAAGGAAGCAGATCCATCTTGTAGTCTCGCGCTTTCTTCGCGTTTCCCCGGATGGTGATGACGTCGTTGGGACCCAAAAGTTTCAACATGTTGTAGATGTAGCAGGGACGGGCCATGAATGCCCAATAAGCCAGACGTCCAAAGATGGCGTGGTACACACTTTTGAACGGTACCACCTCGAAGGAGAGTGGCTCGATACGGTAATTATCCGGAGTTCCGAATGTTATGTCCAATGTGATCTAATCTAGCGAATTAGCCTATCTTCCTAGTACAATGCCATGAAAAATTACATTGCTGTGGTTTAGCTAGTTTTCGTGGATCTTCATGTGGTGGAGCACCTCAATTTACAGGATGTTGATGCTACTGTTGCCACCATCCATGAGATTTTTAGAGAAATCGTAGCCATCAATAAGAGGATTTACGACCAGAGGGTACTTTCCTCGAAAATGTGTTTTCTTTAGGTGATTAGTGCAGTCAAAGGTGATGGTTACATCTGACCAGTCCAGAAACTAGGGGACAGCCGGAACCATGGCATTGAGCTCATGGAGAACCACCTTTTTGACCTTAGCTGGCTGAGTTCCAAGGAAGCAGGCATAAGTGTCTTTCTTTGTAGGGTAATCCTTCTTTCCATCCGACTTGGGCTATGCGGCATCCGCTTCTTCCATGTCGGAATCTTTCTTGGCCGCTTTGACTTTCTTGGAAAATTTCGTTCCTTTTCATCACTTGGCCCTGTATCCTGCGGATTCTTCTCTCTTGTTGTCTTCATTGAAATGACACTCAACATTGGTGTGGGTAGAACCTCCATTCCCATATGGGTGATGTACACAAGGTTTATTGGCAATGTCGGCACAAGAATATGATTTTCTAGGCTGCTGGTCTCCTCTACCCTGGACTTGGGAAGTTCCACGGCCTTGTCCCCGGCCGCCTCTGCGCCCTCCTCGTCCACCAGATCCAAAGTTACATTCACAGCTGCATTATCCAGATTAGGATTGCCAGAATATTGAGCAGTCCATATATATATCATCATCAGCGTCTGCATACTTGATCGCCATTTATATCGTTTCTCTCAAGTCCGTAACATGGTGACGCTTCAGCCTCTGATGCAATAATCTGACTAGGAGCCCTGCGATGAAAACTTCAATTGCAGTTTGCTCATTTACTCCCTCGCAGGAGTTCTTAGTATAGATCCATCGTTCGAGGTAATCCTGGAAACTTTCTCTAGGTCTTTGAGTGCAACGCTGCAAGTCTCCGATTGTTCAGGGCCTCCTGTAGGTTCCCTCGAAGTTTGAAAAGAATGCCCTTTGCATATCATACTAGTTGTGAGTCGAGTTCTTTGGCAGTTTATTGAGGCATGATCGAGCCTTCTTCCTCAACATGAGTGGGAGATACCGAACTGCGACCAGGCTATTTCCTCCTTTGGCGATGCAGCGAGCCTGGAAAAAATCTTGGAGCCAAGTATCTGGCCGAGCCACACCATCGTAGGGTTGGATGTTTTTAGCAATGCCGAAGTCAACCGAAAATTTTGTTTGACGGATATGTGGGACAAAGCATTTTGGTACCACACACACATCTTCCTCCTCGTACCGCCATGCTTCCATATTGGATTCGATGCGATGGCGAGTGTTTTTGGGAGAGAGAGAGACCTGCTCCCTGGTTGCTCGTTGTTCCTGCATGGCGGCAGAGTCAGATTTATGCTTCTTCTTCTGTCGTTTCCTCCTCCGCCCCTGCGGCTTCCATGGCTACGATTAGATCCTTCAAGGTCACTACTAGGCAGTGATGGTAGCTTTGGTGGGTTATTTTCAGCTGAGCAATGGGGTCCTGGAGCTTCGTTATGCTGGATCCAAGGTTGGTTTCATCGGGATCAATCCCTGCTTGATTCAAGGCGATCCTCAACATTTCTTTGTTTGGCGTTGTTATTAGCTGAACGACTGGTGTGCCTGGGAGGCGTCATCGTTTTTTGATCCCGTTCTTCCTGGCACCGTGCTTCCTCTTTGTCCCCGTGGTGATTATTTTGCCGACGAGGGGGTTGGTGTGGGGCTAATGCCCTAATGGCATCTTGGGATGCAGCTGGAAGAACTCCTGACCAGTCCTGCGTGGCCCTGCGATGATGATCGTTTGATCCGGTCCTTGAGTTTTCTTCTTACCGAGGGACATGACGATGACGTTGATCTGTATCCCTGCAGGGTCTTACATCTCTGTTTTGGACTGTATCAATGTGGCAATATTCCGATTTTGATGCTAGCTTCCCACTAAATGATGCGACCGTCTTCTGCTACCGTAGTCCTTTGTCGAGCACTGCTACACACTGCTAGACCTGTTATGGAGACAGATTACTGGCGAGGATAGCTTGATCAACTGCATCGTTCTCCACTTGTGTGTTATATACTCGGATGTTCTCTCCGGTTTTACCATCAAATAAATATTTGTGGACCTCCGGGTTCGTGTTAGTAAGAACCATGCCACCTCTAGTCTTGTTTGGCAGTCGCTTGAATTTTGACTGGTACTAGGAGGGATTGCTGTCTATCTACTGTCTAATCTCGACGATGCGTGCATCTTCTTCGAGCAAGAAAAAACGATGCTTCTCTATATACTCAACCCTTTTCTCCAGCTCCTCTAGAGTGAGATCCGAAGAAGTTGGGATTTGTATTGTTAATGCATCTCCGTAGATTTTCTGTGCACCTTGGGTGACAACATGTCCATCAATCGAAGGATCGATCGTTGTGGGATTAACCGAATCTCCTTTCTGATTCTCCACCTCGATTTCTTCATCAACTTCTGCATTGTTGGATTCCTCTACAGGTTCTACTAGTGTCGTGGTTTTGTTCTTCTACTTCTTTGGCCGCCCAATAGCCTTTACGTGTGTACAGGTGGAAAAGATGGCTTTTGGTCCGGTACCAGGAGATAAAGTTCCATCTTTACTTTCTGTCATGGTTAGCTTCTGGACCTTGGAAGAATCTCCGATATCCATGTCATCTTGCGAGGTGTAGTCTTCGTCCATGCTATCATACAGAATCAGAGGTGTCTTTGAACCACCTTTCATTGGCTTGGATTTTTACTCTTCTTCATACGCTGCCATCTCCTTCTCGAAGTCTCGGAGTTCCTACAATGTCAATGATTCCTAAGGGGAAGCAAGTAAGTCCGTATTTTCTACGACTACATCAAGAATTGAGTCGTTTCCGGATCCAGCATCGACAGAGTCAGATCGAGATCCAACATAGCGTATGAAGCAATGCTTCTTTTCTTCATTGAATCGAGGTAACGAAACAATTGAGTTTCTACCTTCGCTTCTTCAAAGCTTTGCTTCATCTCACCGATTGCTTCATAGTTGATGTAGGGGCGCTTCATCATCTAATTTATCCTGTTCCTCAAGAGGGATTTTCTTGCTCTAGCTTCGGTAGGACCGGATCCAAAGTGACTGTACTCCTCATCCATGTACCCGATCTCAACAGGGAGATCATATACGAATTTTTCATCCACCACTTCTTCCACTACAGGAGCGGCCTGGATGGGATCAGGTTTTTCCGGGATCTTGAACTCTTATGCCTCGCCAAAAAGAGTAGATCCAGATTGTTCTTCCACCATGGTCATCACCTAAAGGGTGCGTTGGGAGGGTTCAGCGAAACCGAGATAGATATCGATCTCACCAATTGGCATGATTGTGAAGGTCGTCACAACCTCCTGAGCCGGAATCGAGATCTCGTTGAGAATAACGAGAGGGACGTTACTAGCATATACCATGTGACCGATGGCGATCGTTTCTCCGATTCCTGCACAGACATATTTCACCCAAAATAAAGATCCAAAGGTCAACTGCCCCACGGTGGGCGCCAACTATAGTCAGATGGATGACAAGTATGCCATAGGGGGTCCTGAAGGCGTTGAGAACATGGGGTGTGATCCGTACGGTGTTCCGGGAGCGGTGATCACAAGTTTACCCAGGTTTAGATCCGACTACGGTGATCGGATCCTACTCCTGTAAAAACCTAGTAATATATCGCCGGGAGCCGGATGTTATAATGGATTACAAGAGAGGTTCACCTGTATGAGTTGGTTGTGGTTGATATATTATCTGGTTGTGATTGTGCCCTAAAGGTTACCTCAGGTTCGGCTTATTAAGGCACCAAGACCTAGGTTTACAAGAGAAACCTATCTGGCTCCATTATAGAGTTGGTAACTAAGTACAAAATGGATTACAAGTAATTTAAAAGCCTAAGTTAGTAAGTCTTCTGGGCCTTGTCGTACCTGTATTGGACTCCGTCTTCTTTCCCTGACTGGTCTGCCCGGGAAGCATAGCTCTAACCCATTGGTGGGACACCCTGGTCAGTGAGTCCTGTGGGTATACCCAGAAAGTATATCCCCAACATTTTACTTCATCTTTAAATTCTTTTGGATAAATGCATAACATGTGTCAATCCTATGCTTGTGATTGTAATTTGGTTCTCAGTATATCTATATGACACTAATCATGATTGTAACATGGTCACTACTATCAACCTAATCCTCCAAATGATGGTATTTACCTCTTGATTTATACCGTGATCATATCTATATCATATTCAAATATATGTGGCAATCCAGAGGTTTCTTAAGGCAATATGGTGGATTATCATCCATTTATCATGCTTCACATATTTTTGAACTTTGTATATACAATGTTCTCTTTTTATGGGGTTCGTTGCATAGAAAACAAAAATTTTCCTACGGTTGCAACTGCCAAGATTGAATCTAGGCAATACTTTGTAACGGTTATAGATGGACTCGCCCTCGTATACCGTAAGTGGGATAATGTTCCTGCAAACAAATGTGGTTGATGCAGATGGTACACTACCATCCTCAAGGACATGTAGATGATGCGCGTTACACACGGGCAGCGCCTCCGTAATCGGTCACACATTTGGTGTGCCGATGACTCCCGATCCCTTGCTCCAGCTGGGCAGCGGAAGTAGAGGATCCCCGGGAAATCCAATAACACTACACCATGGTAGTGGTGGTGGAGAGGAGAGAAGGGCTTTGTCAAGCACCTTTTCTAGTGACAATGAACAAGGCAAGCAAGGGGGAGAAGATGCCAACCTTGGGGCATATGAGAGAGCTTGTGAGAGAGTGTGTGGATAGTAGGAGGAGGCTACCTTCTTTTATAGGTGGCATGGGTCTTCTCCTCCCCTCCTCTCTTTAAATATCCATTAAATCACTTTAATTACCTTAAAGGTCTATTAAATTTTTTTAATTCCCTCAAAGTCCTTTCCATTAAAGAACTTTAATTCCATTAAAGCACTTTAATTCCCTTAAAAGGTCTATCCATTAAAGCACTTTAATTCCATTTTAATGCACTCAATTTAATGAAAACTTCATTTAATGAACACTTAACTTAATGAAAACTTCATTTAATGAACACATTAACAGTTTGATCCCTTGCTTTTTTTTGATACCCCCAAACTATTTCAGCAGTTTCGGCAGCACAATTTTCTGCAGCAGAACATTTTCTCCATTGTTCATTGTCTTCCCCTGTGTTACCTATCCCCTCAAATGCGTCGGTTACCCTTAAGTGTGTATCCCTATGGGTTTAGGAAATATGTATACATGATCGAGGCTTTCTTCAATCAATAATCATTAGCGAGACCTAGAGATCCATAATGACTCCCATTAGTTCCTCGAAGATCTCATGATCGTCCGAACCTCTTTTGCTATAATCAAATTCCTTTTTTCTCGTGATATATTACTTGTCCGAGATTCGATCACTAAGTATCATATATACCTTGTTTAATATTATTCCCAACAAGTACTCCTTTTCTCGTTCCTATGATATGACATTCTAGTGATAAAATCACTTTATTGCAAGGCTATGTCAATGTGATACCACCGAGAGAGCCCTGAGTATATATCTCCGTCATCCGGATGGACAAATCCGAATCTTGATCCACGATCCTCAACTGACACTTAGCAAATACCTGACGACACCTTTATAATCACCCTGTTATGGTCTGACGTTTGATGTAATCAAAGTACTCTTTCGGTGAAAGTGATAGAAATTTAAACTTGATGACATGATCGTATTGCTACATCTACTTCGGGTGACTGTTCATCATATCATTCTCCAATGATATGACCCTGTCATTAACAACATCCAATGTTATGATCAGGAAACCTTTAATCATTCATTAATCAACATGCTAGTGTAAAGAGAGGCTTTACTACGAACCATTTCTGTTTATAAATCACACATGTATTAATGTTTCCTTTTTAATACAATTCTAGCATAAAAATAAACATCCATTATAAACCTGGAATATCATAATAACCAATGTATTATTGCCTCTCGGGCATATTTCTTTCATCTTTGATACAAGAGAACCTCATATTTCATCTATGATAGCTTTGATTAAATGCATGAGTTATCATCGGTTCTTCTCCAAAATATCTTCTCATTTCAACCGGTGATCCAATCAACCAGGTGAACAAGCCGGTTTTTCTTTTCGTATCCGATGGGCCAGATAATCTATTATTTTCAATGCATCTTTCTAAACACCAATCCTTGCTCTTTATGTTGATCTTTTGTGGTGGTATATCTTGATGATATCTTTGCCTATTCTATTTTAATGGAAGAACATGAAGAACATATTCCTTTGATCCTCTCAAGCTTTGAAAACACTGTATCGGTGTAAAGTTCTCAAAGTTTAAATTCATGACTTTATAAATTCACCTATCTCGACCACGTCCTTCTGCTAAAAACATATACAATCCTGGATTCATCAAATCAATTGTTAATCCTCACCCATCATCATAATTCAACCAACTTCAGAGATATATCCTCGGTTTGACTACTTTCTTGAAGTTTCCTCAATATGGCTAAAACTCGCTCAAATATATCTTAGATATTCTCAAGAAGGACGATAAATTATTTTGATATTTGACTATTCAAGAAATTCTTTTGAAACCCTCTCACTTTATCTTTTATCCTCAACCCGCAGGATGCCACCAAGGCGTCCCAGATCTTCTATAATTGTTATGTTCAAGTTTGTGTGCTATCCTTCATCTGTCTGTTAAATATTTCATGTTTCTCCGTGATATTCATTCATATCTTTCCGATGGATTGTGACTTCCGGCACGACGACAACATCATCATCCTTATCTACTTTAGATCCGGCAAATCATTGCATAAATCTTCAGTCTAATTTCTGAGAATTGGATTGTATAGTTTTCCTATTCACGTGCGGAGTAATGCTTTGGGTATGGGATGGAGTAACTACCATACCACTACTCTTATAATTCACTCTTGAAATATTGAATTGGTGGATTAATGCAAATTTACTTATTCCACGGAAGTGAGAAGTGGCCTTTATCTCTTGATACTTGTACTTTCGTCCTTGTTTTTACGGAGTGTTCTCTCAAGATGTAATCAATACTATCTTGATGGTGGTCTCATCTCTTTCTATTTGGAGAAAAATATTCAACGATCTGGTGGAAACAAACACAAAATCTTCCCCTGATACTGTTCATCCTATCGGAGGTCGACATCGTCAAAGAAGATGGATGGAAAATATCTCTAACTTCCATTGGTAAATTCTTTTTATCTTGGTAAATCCATTTATGGTCGATGCCATCAATCGCAAAATCTATTGCAATAACCTCAGGGTTAAGAAAAGCAATAAACATCTCTACAATAGTATCCAGATTAGAAATATTCTTCTTCTTCCTCAAGATTCCATCGTAAACCTGGATCACTCCCTTCTCTTGAAGATAAATTCGAGCACCTCAATTGTGTGGTCCTTTCGTCTTTACCAGCGCAAAAAGAATATAATCAGAGTATAATGGAACCCAAATCTTGCCATTCATATCAAGGAACTTGATTGTTTGAAGGCAACATTGTTTTCTGGACTTCATTTCTCAAATCTAAGGGAAGAAAAAATACTATTTTCATAGTGGCTGTTAACTGTCCAAAGCCGATCTTTTCTTTCGACAAGAGAAAGAATCACTTCACGTGCAATTTTGATCTAATTCTTTCGATGTGTATCATCCTTCAGCTTGAAGTAAGAAGCTTGATTCTATTGAATCTCCTCAAGTCCTTTGTTTTCCTAGTAGCAAAATGCAAATACTAGCAACAAGTTTAGCAAGTTTTGCAAGGTGTAGTGGTCGCACCATTCTATTGAGAAATCACCTTGGGAACATGAGGATCACCTTCGTTCCAAACACCAGCTTCTCCCTGGTCTTTTTCTTTTCCTAGGAATCTCGGGGCGAGATAATTATTTAGTGGGGGAGAGTTGTACCATCCCAATTGTCTAATGCTACTTGCCTATTCTTTAATGCCACTTCCTACATGTCATTCATTGTATCATCATTATATCATGCTAATGTCACCATGCCACCTTCTCACACGCATTTTTCCCATTATTTTATTTGCCTTTTGATAGATTGTAATTGGTTGTTGATATATTGCTTGATGCCCAAGCTGAGTTCGGGGCATATCTTTTACAACTCCACCATCTTTCTTGTCACCACCTTATCATTCCACCATCTTAGTCACATATGAGCCATTGCATTTCCCTTGCTATTTATATCTAGCTCTTGTGTGTTGGGATAGATCCACTTCTTTCTACATGCTCCCATATATGAATCATCTTGTTGTCACAATATCAATTATTGAAGGATGCATGGCCACCCTTGCATGTCATGTGAGTAGAATTTCTTCTAATAAGCTTCCATATGGTTTATTTACTATATGCTCATGTATGGTGACATTTTTTATTAAAACATGATCTATTGGCAAAATACACACTATTATGGTTATTTGGTTTCATATATGTGCATATGCTGATTATTCACATGATAAGCAAGATCTCTTCTTATGTTGAGCTACAATTCAAAATCAATGAAGCATACCGATTAAATGACCATGAATGTGAATAGTTGTTCTCACAACTAGTAGTAGTGGCATTTATTACCTCATGCATGGCCCCTGCAAGCTTGTCCCCTCCTCTTTCTATTTTGTTTTTTTTGTATTTTGGAGTAGAGTGGTTTGGTTTGAATTCAAAATGTGGATCAAATCAACCTCCCTAGCTCACCTCTGTTTACCATACTTGTATCTCTTTGGATTTCGATGATCTTGTTGCTCTTCTGAAACATATACGAAATTTTATTTATGTGAGTAAAAGAAAACAAAAGAAAAGAAAGAAAGAAAAAAAAGAAACCTAATTGTTCTATCTAACTAGCTAAACCCAACCTTAGCCCTCTCTTGTGTTTTGGTGGAACCTAAACAAACCACTACACCTAAACTACCCTATCTACCCAAGCCACCTTTTTGCTAATCATGGAATATGGCCATGTGATCACCTAAGCACCCCATCCCCTCTTTCTTTGGCTTGTGCCACCCCACCAGCAACCCAGACGCCTCACATGGTCCCCTCTCCCCTCTCTAGCTAAAGAAAAAACAAGTAGAGGGAGAAAACCCTATCCCTACCTAATGTCATCCCCTCTCTAACCTTGTTGCAAAAGCATGGCCACCCCATGAGCTAGCCTTCCCCTCCTGATGTACCCTCCTCCAAGCCTAGAACCAGATCGAGATACACAAGGCAACCATATCCTTCCTTCCTAAAACCACAACCATAGCCATCTCAAACCGTAGCTCGACCCATCCCTCCTCTTGTTGTTCTAGAGCTTCTCAAGACGAACCAAGTGCACCGGCTGGCTACCCTGCGTCCTCTTAGTTGGCTTGTACATGGAGCCTTGCCAGAGAGTGCCAGAGATGTCATAGCGCAACTGTAGACGCCATGAACCCGACGAACCTGACTCCAATCCCCGATAGATATCGTGGCCACATCGAGCCCGCCCGCTTGCACCGTTCGGTCACCGGTGAGTTCCTACGCGTCCCCGGCATGTTCCCCAGTCCTCTCTTGTCTTGTGCCACCGCCGCTATTCGTATTACGCTCTATGTGTGTGTAACATCCCAAAAATACTAAGCTTGGAACATCAAACTCTAATCATCAAGATTAGGGTTAACAAAAACTTTTCTAATTAAAATTATGAATGCATGCATATGTGTATGCATTGATTTTGAAATTATTTTAAACCACCTTGTTTGATTGTGTCATTGCTTGTAAAATGTTTCTTAGGTGAAATAAATATCATCTAAAACATTTCCCACACTTTTCCTAAAGACAAGTAAATCAAAACGCATATATTAAATGAATGGTCACTTTGACCAATTTAACTCCCATGCCTACTTTGGCTGTCTCAAACTTTCAAAATCTAACAGAAACCTTTCTGGATCTTTGCACCCCTTGAATGTACTCATAACAAAGTATCAAGGCCCACTTTGTGATCATCCAGAAACTTTCAAATGCATAGTTTAAATGACAATTCAAAATTGAATCTTTATCATATGGGAAGATCCCACTTTTTCAAAAACCACTCAAACAAGCTCAACTTTCAAAACCCAAGCATCTGCAGACTCACCAGCACCAATCTAGCAAACCCACCAAAAATCTTTTCCAAATTCAAAACTTGATTTCATGTGGCCATTTCATCAAACAGGTTGCAGACACAAATCAAACAAACATTAAACACTATCGTGAGCAGTGATTCTTGCCTAACTGGTTCCCCATTTAGCTCACAACCAGCTCAGTAGATCATGTAGCAAGATTAACCAAGCACTAGCACCACTGTGAGCTTGCCATTGCCATCAATGGTGAACAGCCGAGCACACCCTTGCCATCCCATAGTTGACAGCAAGCTAGGAGCAGCAGCAAGCCTAGCCAGCATGTCTGGGAGGCAGCCCACCGTCCACCGCCACTCCCTGTCCCAGCCGCGAGCGTTGCCAAGCCCTGGACCACGCGCACGAACCGCGCCCAGACCGCTAGAGACCATGCCGAGCGTGCGCCAGAGCACCACCCTCGACCGAAGCCCACAGACCGCGCGCCGCCCTCGCCGCGTGCATACACAATCCCCACCGACCCAGGAGACCGCCAGACATCCCCGTTCGCCGCCCCGTGACGCATAGCCACCACTCGCCGTCGAAGACGCCGCCTCTGCCGCGCAGAGCGTCACATGTTCCAGACCAAGCCGCACCGCCCCATGCCTCGAAACCATATCGTTGAGCATCGCCAGGAGACACCACACTGTCCCCTACCCTTGCCCATGCCAATAGCCGCCTGTAACATTGCCCCCGACGAGCTCACCGTGCGCCCCGACGGTCCCCTCGCTCGACTATAAATAGAGGCCACCCCCGCTCGATTTCTTCACACCATCTCACTCCCCTCTCATCACTGATCGTGCCACACCATTCTCCGAGAAAGGCGAGCACCACCCCGCCGGAATTTCACCGGAACCCGCCGCCTCTGGAGAAGAAGGGAGCCATCGATTTTGTCCACCCCAGGAGCTGTCGCGACCACCCCTGAGTTTGCCATCGTCGACTTCGTCGTTCGCCCGCCTCGCCGATCCTCGCCAGTACTCCGGTGATCCCCCAGCACCCCCCACTGGCCGCGCTAGGTTTCGTTCTCGCCGGCGTTGTCTCGCGTCGACGATGACTCCCAGCCGTTGGATTAGAATCAGATCGAACGACCCATGTTGCCCCATACCGCTTCGCCCAGCCCCGTTTCACTGACGAGTGGGGACACCCACTTAAGCATCCCGCGGGAGCACTGCGCTTAGCAGGCCGGCCCGTTAACTTTTCCCGCGCAGCCCAGTTATTCAAATTAAACTTTTTCCATTTCAATTTAAACACACTTCTATACCCAGCTTCAAAAATCAACCCAGATCGATTAAGTTCCACAAATTGAATGAAACCAATTTTGTTGGAAAGGCCTGTGAATTCTGAATCCAAGCCCGTTGGATTCAAGTCATTTGGATCTATAGATCACCCATGGTAAAAATAACAAGGCAGAAGCTTTTCTGCATTCAAACATTTTTTAAATTTAAACCATAATAGCTTTTGAGTTGATTCCAACTCTCAAAAATCACATTTAACCATACCTTTCAGAATATATAAAAATATATAGGTTTACTTGCAGAAATAATGTTCAAGTAGTAAAAGAATGCTACATAGGCATTTCTAGCCACTTTAATTAATTAGAATAAAAGGGTAAAACCTTATTAAATTGTGACACCACTTTAAATCACATTCCCATGGACTACAATATGTGGTGATGACATGTGTCAACATGATCCCATGTTTGTAGAATATTAAATCTTAAGTAGTTTTTCAACGAGTAGAAATTACTTTTCTAAAAATAAAAGGAATTAAATCAAGACTTAACCTTGTAAGGTTAGAGATGATGCTATATCATCTATAGGACCCTTGTGTGTGATGATTGCAAGTAGTTAAGTATTGTTTAGTGATTGTGTACCTCGTATTGATTTATAGACGCTAGTACCGACCAAGGATACTAGGAGGAAGGAGGATTCTACGAAGAAGAAGCCGAGGAGAACTTCAACCACTGCTCTGCATAAGGCAAGCTGATACTATACCAATGCAAGCTAAAACTTGCAAGACATTCTACTTTAGCAAGCCTTACTAATGAAGTTGACCTATGCAAGCTAACACTTGCTATTTAGCAAGCTTATACTGATTTGGTGCAAGCAAATACTTGCTTGTTACTATGCTTACTATATGGCTTAAGCATATGTGATCATACCCACTTGATAAACCAATCCTAGTTTTATTTGCAAGCATCTTACTTTATTTATTTATCAAAGCTTTAACTTAGAGTTGACTTAAGTGACTTGTAGATACTAGAAGGATTCTGAAGGTTGCATAAAGAGCATAAAATTTGGCCTAAGTTAGAAACATTGATCTCATCCTAAGATATAAGGTTGTACTTAGTTGAAACTCCACAAGTTTACCACCCCTCATTAGTACTACCCCCACCTATAGATGCTAGTGCTAAGCATAAAACTTGATCATCTTTAGATGGGAATACTTGGTGGAAAACTGGTTATGAAAACCTTGGAATGATGGATCATTCTATTGAAATGTTTTGTACATGTGTTTCCGTACACTTGATGATTTTGGTGATGAAAATGTTGAGGCATGAGCCTTAGCCCTTTAAAAAAACTGATGGTTGTCTGGATGCGATACCATTCCAATTTTATCGTACAACCACAATACCCAAATATTGGGTAGGGCTTGACTGGAAACTTATATACCTTAGTATTAGCTCCCTCACGGCCAAGGTCTGAGCTGAGGCTACCTTGTGAAGATTGTCCACCTGTGCAGTACCCAAGATGACAGTTGGTCATGGTTGGGAGGCCAAACTCACAGGAGAGGTGCTTATACTAGGGCGTGTAATTGAAAGGTTAGGATTGATTATCCGCATACTGAGTATGGTGAATTATGGATTTGTTCCTGACGGATGTATCGAATGTTGTGGTGAAAGTGTACAATCTCTGCAGAGTGTCAAACTATTCGAATAGCGTCATGATTATGGAGAGTTGGAGTGGCCATATTGTTCCCCCGTCAGACTTTTCAAAATGACTTGCGAAAGGAATTGAGACCTTGACTTGACCACAACAGAGTTGTGACATGAGTTACAAGATCCCACTTAGGAGTTATAAAATTGTGACTAGCTTTAGAACTTAGTAGAGATAAATCTGGCTTTTGCACAACAACCCTAGAGCCTAGTGTCACCTGTTAGTATTAGTTTGCGAGTACTTAAAGAGTACTCATGGCTTTGTCCCTGGCTATTCCCATGGCCAGACTATGAATAGGAGTACCTGGAGGATGGACCCCAGGGAGGTTACGACAACTAGGATCATCTCCCATCGTCAGCATTGCCTGTGACCCCGAAGATGGAGCTTCGCCTACGCTACCGTTATTATTACGTATTTCGCTGTTTGAAGTTGTATTAAGAACTAGATCATGAGATCCCTATTTGTGTAAGAACTTATGTATCATTTGAAATGGATGATGTACTATGGTATCCAATTCTTTTATGTCTCGCAAAAATGGTAATCCTGGGATTGCGATGTATGGCATAACAGGCATCTAGGATTGAAAAATCCGGGTGTTGACAGTGTGCCTCCATCCGTTGCCCCTCTGTGCCGGTTCTGCTCTCCCCGACATCCTCGACCGCGCCCAGCATGCCCGCGTGTTGTGCCTCACTCCTATGAACCGCATCATGCGTTTCCCTCCTTGTTCAACCAGCGCAGCCCCCTGCTTCATCAACGCTCGGTGCCAGACGTTGGTAGCACCGCCGCTTGCGCAACTGTAGTTTCTACAGTAGCAGAAACAGCAAACAACATAGCAGATCTTGCCATGTTCCGCCTTAGATCCCGCATGCATACTCCTGTAAACCGCATGTATAATAGCAATAACATGTGTTATTACGTTTTTTAGCTGCATGCATACTCCTGAAAATGGGGTGCACTAAAAGTGTGAACTCGTGGAGGGCCATAATAACCTGCCCCCTAGCTAGCCCGATGAATGGTGTGCTACTACAATATTGTACTTTGAGACACCCGGCGATTGCTTGCATACACGTCAACGCCAAAGAGTTCGCAGGGAAGGTTTCCACTCTGACCCATTGATTTTGGATGGGCGGACAAGATTGCTAGAGGGAAAAATCATGTGGTCCCCACTCCCTCGCGCCCTCCATTTTAAACAATGTGAAATTTCTCGAACCCTCCGTTTCAAACACTACAAAATTTCTCGCGCCCTTGGTTTCAAACATTATTAATTAATAGTATTTCCCTCTTAGGTCGGTACTAGTACCAATATATTTCAAAAAATGATTCTTCCCCACAGACATAAAGAAAAATCCTCAAATAAACCCTAGCCCCGCTCACACTCTCTTGCCTCTATGACCACCGGCTCCGGTGCCGGAACCTCCTGCAGCACTTATCCGGTTGGCTTTGCCCGCCGGAGAAGTGGACACCATGCACTCCTCACCCACCAGTATGCTGGAACCGCATCAGTTGTCGTCTCATACAATGCACCATTGCTGCTTCACCGACGTCCAGCGCGCCCGATCCATGTCACCATACCTGACTTTCTTTCCCCACTTTCCCTTCCATGGCGCCGAATCCGTCAATGACTTCCCAAGATCGGATTCCCCGCCACCAGAATCTACCCCAACCGTACCATACTGGAGCCGCCGTACACCATGCTAAAGCCGACATCGACCGCCCAGGATCTGCCTCCCCGATGTAAAGAACTACTACAAACGCAACACCCTCAGTGACATGGATATCACCCGCGCAGGTACAGATGATGGTTAGAAGCCTCTCCGACATGGTAATTTCCTGCTATTGTGTAGTTCTTGCAAAATGTAAAGTCGGTGGAAATTGTTAGTGTGGATTCCCTTCTCCACAGTTACTAAATTTATATGGTTCGTCCTGAGCTATGTTCCTGCTATTATTTTCTACCTGTAGTATGTGTTCTGCTAACCTGTAGTACGTGTTCAAACTCTTCATACTAATTTTATTATAATTTTGATGTTGCCACCTAGTTCTTCAAAAGTTGTAACACTGAGTATTTTCTTTTTCTTTGCTTAGAGCTCAGAAAGGGAAATCTGAACATGTTGGTTTGCACAGCCTCTTCTACAGGTTCACAAGTGATGCCATTGTTTCCTTATCTGGTGCTAGTTTGTCCTAAGCAACAACATAAGTACCCTCTATCGTTTATATAGTTCATTTGTGGTTTGCATTCCTTCTCTAAAAGTTCTCGTATGATGTTGTTATAATTTCTATCTGGTTCTTTCTGAGCTATGATAGTAACTACATGCCATTGTGTAGCTCACCGCAAATTCCGAGTCACCCAACGTCTCTTGCATTCTTGGAAAGAGAACTTCTTGCATATATTTTTTAAATGAACTGGCTAGTTTATATTTGCTGAAATTCTAAGAAACACTATGTTTTATTGCTCAATTCATTTGTTGGCACACTTCCGTAATGCTTGCTTGTCCTGTTCTACAGGTTCACAATTGATGCCATTATATTTTATATCTAATGATTTTTCCTAAGAAACCACATAACAATCCTCGACTATATATATAGTTCATTAGTGGTTTGTATTCCTGCTCTACAAGTTCTTGTATGATGATGTTATAATTTATATCTGGTTCATTCTTATCTACAACATTAATTGCAAGCCATTGTGTAGATCATCGCAAATTCCATTACCCAACATCTCTTGCATTCTAGGATAAACAATTGCTTATATATATATATTTGTTGAAATGACTAGGCTAGTTTATATTTGCTAAAATTATAAGAAACACTTTGATTGATTGCTTGTTTCATTGTAGGCACAGTTGTCTAATGTTTGACTATCCTGTTCTACAGGTTCACAAGCGACGCCATTATATTTCCTATGTTGTTCTGGTTCGTCCAAATCAACGACATAACTATCCTCTAGTGTATAGTTCATTCGTGGTTTGCATTCCCACTCTACAAGTTCTTGCATGATGCTGTTATAATTTTTGTCTGGTTCATTCTTAGCTACGACAGTAACTACATGCCATTGTGTATCTCACTATAAATTCCAAGTAACCCGACATCTCTTGCATTCTAGGATATACAACTACTTCTATATATATATTTGTTGAAATGACCTGGCTAGTTTATATTTGCTGAAATTCTAAGCAACACACATTGCTATATTGCTCGTTTCATGGTAGGAACACTTGTTCAATGCTCGCTTGTCTTGTTTATTTGACGTGATGGTCAATATATTTGAACCTTTGACTAGTAGTAAACTCTAGTTCATAGCCCCTGTCGCATCAGTTAAATGAGTACTTTTCCTTGTTTGATGTATTAACTTGTTATTACTTATTTTCAAACTGCAATTATTGCTATCGCCGCCAAAGAGGGGGCTGCAAGATCATGTCTCAAGGTTGTTTTCCAATGTAGATGTCACACTCAAGGGAGATGCAGGTGATAGATGGAGAAAGCAAATTGAGGCCTCCTATCAACTCAATTGTCAACTGAAATGCCGAATTTTCTTTACCTTTAGTTGATAATATGTAATAATTTTAAGTAGTTTGCATTTGATGCAATATCTAGATAAATCGCATAGGCCATGTACACATTTAGTCGACATCGTCCACACATGGCGGTAAGCGGTACCATACCTGTACTAGCCAGTTCGATTAGTGTACTGTATCTGGGTTTTTATTTGCCAGTCTTCTATTGGGCCGACGATGAACAGTAAAATATGCTTGCAAGTTCTACACCTTTTATGATATCGAAATGGGCTCCAGAAAGGACGAAACTATAAAATACCGTAAAAGAAATGGGCCGAACCACATGCGTCCTTATTAACAGTAACAGGCCGAAATAGTGACATGTGAATCAATAACATGCCGAAAACAATAAAAGTAACAGGCCGAAACATTATAGACCAAAATAGTAAAAGAGGCAGAACTTAAAAGGCCCAAACTGTAATGGGCCATAACAGTAGCAGGCCAGGGCGGAAAAATTCCATGAGCATAGCCGGCCATAACAGTAACATGCCGAAATTACACCAGGCCAGAACAGTAAGAGGCTCAAAAACTTACTAGGGCAAAACAGTAATATGCAAGAATATGAGCAAGACGTTTATGGTCCTGAACAATAATAGGCCTGAAATTTTATAGGACACAATAGGTTACACAAATGGGCCCATTGCAAACAGTGCAAGACTATACAGTAATGGGACCAAAAGTTTATGGACCAAAGCAGCTACACAAATGGGCCCATTTCAAATAGTATCTGGCCCGATAGTTTATGGGTCGCACAAACGAGCCCATTTCAAACAGTGAACATGTCGAAACACTAACGGGCCATAAAGTTTACGGTCCATAGCGGGGAGCACTAATGGGCCCATTACGAAAAGTGCAAGACGAAAAAGTAATAGGCTGCGATATTATTGGGCTCTCTTAATGGGCCGGCCCACTTAATAATTATCAGTATTTTGCTAGGCTTGGCTTCTACCACGATTTCATTGACAGTTAACGACGCTAACTGGCCATTAACGACATGCACCACATGGAAGTTTGCATGACGTGAGCAGTCAACGCGGCTGGCGAACATATCTACGATGGAACAAGTTTTCGTTGCTGAAGGGTCTGATCTGCCATGGTCGGAAATAACCATGGTAGATTCTTTTGTGACATGGCTTTTACCACGAAGGGCATCCATCATAGAAGGATTTTTAGCCACAAAAAACAGGCCTTCAACGAAGAAAATCGTCCTTTGTAAAAGGCGGTTTTTCGTGTAGTTCCTTGTACCTGCAAACAAAAAAATAAACACGAGAAAGAAAATAGATTAGTGTTAATATGAATTCTCTCAGCCATAATGAAGTGCAGTATTCATATTGCATCATTAAGAAAATTTAAATGAAGGAGAAAATTTCACCAAAGTGCAATATCTGTTCTTTCAAGTAAAAGGGTTTCAGTTCAACATCATAAAACCTGGGGCAAGTTTCACCATTGTAGATAAAACTAAAAGACTAACCAGATGAGATATTTGATCTGAGTTGATCCACAACCATAGTAGGAAGGCACATAGGATAGTCAACCATGCAAGGATGATTGTTGTCGACACAGGAGCAACCAAGGGTAGGGGGTTATCTCCCCATCTGTAACACTAGAGAGAGCATAATCTCTATGAAACCAATGACAATACCACATATCTCAACCAAGAACAACCAAGGAACCTGAAGGTTTCAGCAACCACAACCACAGATCAAACCATCATCCACTCCAATAAACCACTAGATATCAACTATCAACACCCGGATTTTTAATCCCAGATGCCTGTTATGTCATACATCGCAATCCCAGGATTACCATTTTTACGAGACATAATAGATTGGTACCATAGTTCATCATCCATTACAAACCATAATAAAGGTCTAACAAATAAAGGATCTCATGATCCAGTCTTAATACAATCAACACAGCGGAATAATAATAATAGTAGCATGGTCGAAGCTCCATCTTCAGAGTCACAGGCGATGATGACGGTGGGAGATGATCGATGTCTACGCACTTCTATTCTTGCAAAGAGTTGTTGGGCCTCCAGGTGCAGAGGTTTGTAGAACAGCAACAAGTTTCCCTTAAGTTGATTACCCAAGGTTTATCAAACTCACGGAGGAAGTGGTCAAAGGTATCCCTCTCAAGCAACCCTGCAATCAAGATACAAGAAGTCTCTTGTGTTCCCAACACACGCAATACACTTGTCAGGTGTATATGTGCACTAGTTCGGCGAAGAGATAGTGAAATACAAGCGGTAACGGTGCCAAAAAATAGCTTGATGGTGAGGTAAAGACTAAAGGCAACAAGAAGGAAGCAAGCAAACATGCAACAGATCTAGTAGCAAACGGTGTTTCAATGTTTAGAAACAAGGCCTAGGAATCATACTTTCACTTGTGAAGACTCTCTCATATAAAAATACTCTCTTCATGATACTACCCTGAACTACTCTCCGGTTGGACACTCTAATCCATGGTCGGGCTATAACAGCACTCCTCAAAGTCCTCCTTTTCGAATCTAGATAACCCCACACTGTCACCTTGAGCGCTAGATGGTTCCAACAAACACTACAATTTCATAGAGACAACCCACCACTCGAAATATACTCATGATAAATATATATGTAACCTAGCTTAAGTGCCACACACGGTGTGCAGGCTGTCACTTTCACACACGTGGGGAAAAGCAAAGATCTATTAAAGCACGATGAGTATTTATGTAGACTCTAGCCGAAGTGCCACCATGGCATGCACGCTGTCACTTTCACACACATGGGGAGAGCAGAGATCTATTGAAGCACTTGAGTAACAGAGTAGATCTACTTGATTACAAAGCTCATGACCACAACATAATCATGCATAGAAAGAGAGATGAACACATAGCTACCAGTAGATCCCTTAGCCTTGAGGAAGAACTACTCCCTCCGGTAATGAAGATGGTGGTGGAGATCGACGAGATGGCTCCGGGGGCACTTCCCCGTCTCGGCAGGGTGCCGAAATAGAGACCTTCTATCCCACGAATCTCCACTTTGGTGGCGGTGGAGCTACGGAGGTTTTTGTGGCTTTCCGATTGATGATTTAGGGTATTTGGGTCGGAGGCTTCTTATAGAAGAAGGAGGCAAGGTCGGTGGAGGGCCAGGGGGCCCACACCACCTGTAGGCGCCACCAGGGCTGGCCCGTGCCTTGGGGGTTGCGAACCACCGTAGTGTCCTCCTCCACCTCTGCTTCATTGTTCCGTGTTGCTCAGGGAAAAATAGGAATATTGGATTTTGTCCCGTCCAATTCCGATAATATTGATTTTCTGCCTTTCTAGAACCAAAAACAGAAGAAAACTGGCAACTGGCACTGTGGCATCTTGTTAATAGGTTAGTACCATAAAACATATAAAAGCACCTCAAAGTGTAGACAAAGCAAAGCAAAGTAGATACTAAACAAGCATGGAACATCAAAAATTATAGATACGTTTACGACGTATCAAGCATCCCCAAGCTTAACGCATCCCCAAGCTTAACTCCTGCTCGTCCTCGAGAAGGTAAGTCATAAAAAGAATAATTTTTGAGGTGACATAAACCACCAAAATCAAGATCAAACCATTTGCATGCATTGAAAGCTGTGATAAAAGTACTCTAAACATGAGAATGAGAGATGGAATTCTAACAATAAGACAAAGTAACTATGCATCCAACATGAAAGGTTACAAACAAATATCATGAATAAAAATGCATTTAAAGACGTTTGTTTGTTTCACATATAGAAAACATAGCATAGTGGCTTTCATCTTGTCCCTGATGGAGTAGAAAATAGATGCATAGGACACCTTCAAAGTTCATAACTGTGACTAGATACAAATAGTCCAAGAACAAACAATATCAACAATATGCATCAATGAATAAGTTTTGTGACAATGCACATAGAACTAAGAATGGATACTATGCTCTCTTAATTGGTGCCTAAATTTAGAAGGTGGAGACTCAATATAATAGTGGAAGAAAGTCCCTTCATAAAAGAGGGAAGCACGGATTTCAAGTCTCAAAAAGAGCTTCCAAAAATTACGGTACTTGCTAGCTTTCAGCTCTCATTGCCCCTATGATAAGAATCTTGAAGTGATTAAGGTTAAAGTGAACAAACTATGGAGTATATGCTTTACAAAGTATAAGTTGGCAATCTCATGTCCCTTGAATACGAGGGCCACACCTCATGCTACTCAATTTTGGTCACATGTAAGTTCTTGTCATAGTAAGTGCATGTGTATCATAGAGTACCGCCAGCGGGGTACCCCTTGCACATGGTACATGAGCTATCCCATAAACAAAATGACAAGGCAAGCAGACAATGAGCATCTTAGCGATCCTTATATTTGCTATTTTCATAGGTTCTTATCGAGGATGCTTCACAGATTGCTCATTATGGTGATGCTGCATGTTTCCACAATGATTAGGCATGGCTTAGGCTAGCGGCCCAGGCGTTTCTCTAACACAAAATACATAACTCCATGGACTTACAAGCTCCCTTTTTATTTCACACAGGCGACATCCATAGACAAAAGAGCATGATATCAACAGTGTACAAAGTACAAGTGCAATGTTGAAAACATTCCCTATGACAACATGGTTCTTCTAATTCCAACGTATAAGTGCAAGAATATACAACATAGATGACACACTGGTTCAATTTTATTAGGGGCAACTAAAATAAAGGTTGCCATCAATTTTGTGAGAGTTTAATCACTAAGTTTTCACATAACAAAAAGACTTTTTAATTGGAAGACAGATGAAAACAAGAATATAGTTGGAATGGTGTAACACACCATGCATAGGAATTTATAGTGGACACTTTGGAATAACTTGGTTTCCTGGGAGTTGTATGCATGAGTAGGGCTTACTCAATATAAGTGGAGGCTATCCAAATAATAGGAGCGACCAACTAAGAGAGCAATAATGGCCATAATCATGCAGAGCGACAAAACATTACTAATCAAAGCATAAAGTGATACTACAAGTAAAAAACTAAATGATCATAGAGGCTAAGGTGACTGGTTCATAGTCATAACATGGTGTGAGCATGTGCGAAGTCAACCCAAACAAATAATCAAAGGAGAATACAACAATACTATGCTTTTGTATGCTAAAACAACACATGATTCTTTCAAGGCACATTAAGCAATCTCAATTGTTTGGAACAAGTCATTCTATAGCAATAATCACTAATCATATGGTCAAATCAACATCTAGCATGACATTATAAAGTCTAAGTCACACTCAAAACAAGCTCCCTTTTGTACCACTTAAGCATGAAGCTTCCTACTCTTTTCCAACACCAATCAACTTATTTGAAACAACTCACAAAGATAATAATCAATAAAGATCAGTAATTTTGTCTCACAAATCCACAAAGAAGAACTAAAAAGTTCTAATCTGAAAGCACAAGAAAACTAAGGCTAAACACAGTGCTAGCAAAAGTGAACACTCACAGAACAATAAGAGTAAAAACTAGAGTGTTCTAGGCAATGAAAATAGAGAGTGTCTCTCTCCAAAAGAAGTGTTCTGTAATCAAACCAACTTACTCAAGAAAACTAAGAAAAATAAAACCAAAAATGAAAACTAAGACGCTCCAAGAACAACACAACTGTGCATGAAACAATAAAAACAAAGTGTCTAGAAAGACCTGATATTTTTATTGATGAAGAAGGGGATGGCTTGGGCATTCCCAAGATTTGACGCTTGTACCTCTTGAATATTTCTTGGGGTGACACGGGGTGGCATCCCCAGGCTTGAGCTTTTGTCCATTCTTTATCTCATTACATCATTCTTCCTCTACACCTGAAATTTTTCCTTCATACAAAACTTCACACAATCTTCATTAGAAACATTTGTGTATTCAAAAGATAATAGACCCTTAGGTTTAGCTTTGGAACAGCAAAACTTTCACTAAAAACACAAGATATTGTAGCAATTCCCTCAAAAATTTCAATTCACCAAAGAGAACTCAAAAAGAAATCAATAAGAAGGAAATGCAAATAATGGCAGAAATCTGTGAAAACAGACCATCAGGTAGAAACCGATTTTTTCGAAGACCTTCTTTTGCTCAAATCAAGACATATTGAACTAAAGAAAGTTTTAGCTAACATACTGAGGGATTTATTCATAAAATATCAGCTCAACCCAACTTACAGAGATTCCTCACGAATTTTTACAGTGGAGCACAAAATATGTTTCGGGACAACAAATCACCAAATCTTACTTCCCTCACATTAGAGGTTACTCTTGGCACGAAAAGCAAATAAAAAGGATAAGGAGAGGTCATTACTGAAGTAATAACTTCCAAGACTCAAGAAAACTCTTGGGTTATGTCCCAACAAGTACTTTTCTTTAACGCCTTTAAGTTAGGCTTGATAGTTTGAGAAGATGATCACATAAAAAATATGAATTGAAGTAAAAGAGAGCATCAAGAAGCAAATTCAAAACACATTTAAGTCTAACCCACTCCTATGCATATTAATCTTGTAAGAAAATAAATCAAATAAGCACAAATCAACAAGCATAGGAAAGCAAAACAAGTGCAACTTCAAGATTTTCAACATAAAGAGGGGAAACTTAATATTGTTGAGATATATAAGACCATTTTCCCCTCTCTCATAAAAACTTGCAGTAGCATCATGAATAAAATTAACAATATAAATATCACATAAAACGATCCATGTAAGGTTCCCAACCTTTAATAAGGTAGAGATCCCTGTGTTTACAATGCTAGTCCCTGGATCAATAGCTAGCATCCACAGTTAAGATGTAATATCAAGAAACAAAGGTCATAATACAACTTTATAACCAGGAATACCATATTTTATTACATCTTACATAGCTCATTTGGCTATTACATTACATTGCAGTAGAATATCTATAAGCATGGGGTCCTTCATCTTAAAGGTGCCACGGGCAGACATGTTGGTTGTAGACTTGTAATCCTAATCATTAAACTTCACTAATATCAAACAAACCTGCAACATAACAAGTTATAGCCACAAGGGTCAATACATTTGAATTGTATTGGCAAGTGATACTATGGTAGTATAGTGGAGTCTATCATCTATATGCATTTGGCTAAGTGGAGCTTAGGCTTGCTTTGCTCAAAATAGATTTTCCTTATCATTTGAAAACACTAAGTTTTTGTTTGACAAAAATCACCCAAGGAACCACCAATAGAAATTGGTGAACCTTAAACCCTTGTTTAACCACAAGCTTTTAACTTAGAAATTGGGATGATGAGATTATTGATAGCTTCCATGTCTTGATGCTCAAGTTGTCTATTACCATGGACTTGGCTAAGTACTTAAATTTTTCACTCTGCAGAGGTTGTGCACTTTCCCCACAAGACTTGGTTTCCGAAGACAAGATCTTTCAGAAGCCTTCCCTTAGACCAGAATGGACGCGTTCCAACCTATCATTCCCCTACCACCAACAGTCCATTTGGCTAAGTTCTTGCAACCTATATGATCCAGGCAGAGCCCATATTGCCAAGTGGCTGCACTTGAAGCTTCTCAACATTTGACATCTCAAATCTCTTTGTTCCTGGGTGGCCATCCACAAGTGAGACATCAAGTATTCCCCAGTATACTGGACTTGGTGAAGCCCAAGTTTTCCCCAGCATACTAGACTTGCATGACCACTCAACACAAACCATTCCTTCCATTCCACCCAGGTGATTCATTCACTTAGTTGTTTTATTAAACAAAAACACAAGTCCTTAGACTTAGAAGTTTTTCCATAGTATGAATATATATATTCCACCCTTATTTTCTATTAGCTAAGCTAAGCATGATAGTAGTAGGAATCTTAACTTAGGAAATTTCTACTAAGGTTTCATCTACTAGGATTTCCCATAGCATGGTTTATACTTAGCAAAATTCCATGCAAGTCCTACTTAGAAATATCACTAATGCATAGTGAAAATAATGGGACAAAAGTATGAAGCATCACTTGCCTTTTTGGTAGAGTATAGGTTCACTTCTTGATCTTTGCAATGTTCACACACTTCAAGTCACTACAATTCAATCAAGCAAACAATATTTCAAACTACCATTCAAGCAATTCAACACAAAAAATAATAATAACAAAATAATGCATGCAAGCATGCTAAAGATTGTTTTATTTGGAGAAGTGGTTTCTAATGGTTCATAAACATTTGAAAACACCTAATGGTCATTTTATAAAGTGGCAAATCATTTGTATAAGTTTTTTCTTCGTAAACCATTTTTAAACCATGCCATTATTTTATGTGGTGAAGAAATGCTTTTAATAAGGCAACATTCTATAGGTTTAACAAAATATGTTTTCAAACAAAATAACCTTGTTTTTTGGGTCAGAGAGTTTATTTCCAAATCATTTCTCAAAGGTTTTTCTTCCAAAACCATTTTTAATAATCAAACCATATTTTTATTTGACTAGGAATGGTTTAAATCAAAGATTCATTCTTTTGTTTCTCCAAATACATTTTTGAATCCACAATTTGTTTCCTATTGTCAGTAAGTTCAAAATACACCATTTTCCAAAGATTTTATCCTCAAAATCATTTTGGAACAAATTTTATAACCTAAACAAGAACACACAAGTTTCTGTAAAAACAAACAAATTAACAGAAGCTATTTTCTAAACAAAGTGCATGGTTGGCTAGGGCTTGTTTTTCTTAATCTATTGATATAAAGTTTGCAAAATTTGGACGTGTGGTTTGAAAGTTATGAATTTTTAAATTGGCATATCTAATAAAACAATTCTGTTTCAAATCAAACGAGTTGAGCCACGTGTCATGTTTTAATTCGCTGGTACCGCTTCAGTTGGATCAAGCACTGGGAAGCGTTGGATCTAAGTTGGATCGTGTGGCACAGAGGCAACCATACCCCTTCGTTTAAGTTTTCTTTCCTATCCACTAGATCGAGATCGAACGGCTATCATCGACTTGCCACTAACTGGCGGCGCGACGACGGTGGCGCGTGGCGGCGGTGCTCGGCTAGCGGCGGACCTGGCGATAGAGGAAGCAAGGAAGGTCGGGAGGTGGCTCACCGTGCTCGCAGGGGGTTGGCGATGCTCAACGTGTGGTCGTCTTTGCGAGGGGCGCTCTGAACCACCGGTGATTCCTCGCCGTAGTTGTCGCCGGCGTCTGGCGGCTCTATTCGTCATCGGAGGCGAGTGTACGGTCCACGCTAAGGCATGGAAAAGGGTGCATTAGCTGCGCACAGAAGCGGCGAGTACGAGTGCATCCAGGAGACGGGGAGGCACGGTCGAACTTTACCTGGGAACGTCGCCGGAGAAATGGCAGACGGTGGCGCTGTTCTAGTGAAGAGGTTGTCGAGGTTATGGTGCTCGCGCAGCTGAACGGGCGGCACTGGGAGATGTGCTAGAGGCTGGGGAGTAGGCTCGTCGTGTCTAGAGGGCAAGGGGGGCGAGACTTGGCCGGAATCACCGCCGGAGGGCGTCGGAGGCAGTGGCGTTTCGAAGAAAAATCAAAGCGGCCTGGGGGCGTGCTAAGGTGGGAAACTGAGGGGGAAACGTAGAGGGGATACTGGCGATTAAGAGAGCATGGTCTGGGGGCGGAATCACTGCGTCATTGAAGAGAATTGACGACGCGAATCAATCGGCAGTAACGAGGGAAGAACTGGTCGCGGGTTGACGATGAGGTGAGCTGGCGGTGGGGTCCGCTTGGCAGCGTGAGAGAGAGAGGAAATAGGGTCCACCAGTCAACCTCTTTGCGGGTTTATAAATGGGTACGAATCGTTTTTCTTCGGGAGAGAGAGGGAATGGCTGTTGGGCCTTGTTGGGCTGGCCGGCTGGGCTGAGTCCTTTAGCATATTTTTTGTTCTGTTTGTTTTTCTTTTTCTTTTCCTTTATTCTGTTTTGATTTTAAACAACCAATTCAAACACCTATTTGAATTCAAATCTTTGCCAAAACTTGGGTAGGTTTAAATACTGATTGGTAGCACATTCTGATGTTAATTTTGGAAATTTATTTTATTCCTTTTGGGGTCTTTTTAATTAATAAAAAGGGCCCTTGTTTTAAATCAAAATAGGATTTAATAATGTCTTTAATTTCCATTTGACTTCTAAATTCATCCAAAATCTTTCAGTAAGTTTTGTTTACTTAAAAGGGTGTCAAATAATTCATCTTGAATTATTTGGGAAAGTGTTTGTTAATATTTATTAATCATTTAAAATTTGGATTTGTCTTTATTCCAATAGGATTTGGTTTATGCCATTTTATTTTACTTTGGCAATTCTTTATCCAATATTTTTATTTGGATTTGGATTAAATTCATTCCACTTTTTTAAGGATTTGGCCAAGGTTTGGTTTGGTCTTTAAATATTATTTTATTAATATTTATTTCTTTAACTTATAAAATCCATATCTTTTTATTTAGAGATCCAAACTTGGTGATTCCAATTTGTGAAATCTTATTTGATATTTATTTATCCTTTTAAAGATCTTTAGGATTATTTGCTCACCAATTGGTATGGGTTTCCAGATAGGTGCTTTATTAGCTTTGGGAATTACTTTTCCTTATCTTATTAAATTCATTAGATTTTATTTATGGTTCCAATTTAAGTGAAACCAATTTATGTGGCTTTATAATATTTCTATTTGTCTTTCTTGATTATTTGTGAATGTTTGTTGACAAGATTTTATATGGATCAAATCCATAGGCTTGGAGATAACTTGGAAATGATTTTTATTCCAATAGGGCTTAGGGTTTGGATTTATTTTCCAAGTGTTTAAATTTCCAGATACATTCATTGAGGAATGCATTTCTCTTGATTTGGATTTTGTTGGATTTAAACTTTAATTAAAGTTTGTTCAAGATGGGATTTTAAGTTTCTATTTAGAAACAAAAGTTTCTTTTCACCCTGATTTTCAGCAAAATTTATTTTTGTTTAATTTATTTTTCACATTACAAGATTTGGAAAATCTTGGGATGTGACAATCCACGTGCATAAAATGATTATTACTCGCCAAATAAGCATAGTCATTCTTATTAATTGTAGTGGGAGCAAATTCAACAAAATAGCTATCATTGTTATTCTCATCACCATAATCATCAAATATAGGAGGCATATTGTAATCACAATTATTTTTCTCCTCAATAGTGGGTGGACTGAAAATATCATATTCATCATTGTAATCATCATAAATTGGAGGTTTGGTATCATCATAAGCAATAGAATATCTATCTTCCAAAGCCGGTGGACTAAAAAGATTATTTTCGTCCAAACTAGCTTCCCCAAGCTTAGAATTTTCCATAGCATTAGGAATAATGGTGTCTAAAGATTTCATACTAATAACTTGCTACTAGCATGCAAATAAAGCTCCATAGGTTTTTTAATTTTATCTTCAAACACTTCATGTCCTAGCTCAAGATAAATACTATAAAGCTCTCTAATTTTGTTGTTGTTTGCCATTAAGCTTAACTAGTGAAAACAAGATACAAAAGAAAAAATTGCAAAATCTAAAGGAAATAACTTCGAGCACTCACACCGGAGGATGTGAGTACCTTTTACCTTACCTCCCTAGCAACGGCGCCAGAAAATAACTTTCTGGCTTGCTGTTGCCGTGGGGTAACGTGTGTGGTGCCTTTTACCTTTCCTCCCCGGCAACAGGGCCAGAAAATAGCATTCTGGCTTGCTGTTGCCGCGGGGTAACGTGTGTGAGTGCCTTTTACCTTTCCTCCCTGACAACGGCACCAGAAAATAGCTTCATGTCTACGCACTTATATTCTTGTAGATAGTTGTTGGGCCTCCAAGTGCAGAGGTTTGTAGAATAGAAGCAAGTTTCCCTTAAGTGGATTACCCAAGGTTTATCGAACTCAGGGAGGAAGTCGTCAAAGGTATCCCTCTCAAGGAACACTGCAATCAAGATACAAGAAGTCTCTTGTGTCCCCAACACACCCAATACACTTGCTAGGTGTATAGGTGCACTAGTTTGGCAAAGAGATAGTGAAATACAAGCGGTAACAATGCCATAAAATAGCTTGATGGTGAGGTAAAGACTAAAGGCAACAAGAAGGAAGCAAGCAAACATGCAACAGATCTAGTAGCAAACGGTGTTTCAATGTTTAGAAACAAGGCCTATGGATCATACTTTTACTAGTGAACACTCTCATATAAATATATTCTCTTCATGATACTACCCTGAAATACTCTACGATTGGACACTATAATCCATGGTAGGGCTATAACAGAACTCCTCAAAGTCCGCCTTTCCCAATCTAGATAACCCCACACTGTCACCTTGAGCGCTAGATGGTTCCAACAAACACCACAATTTCATAGAGACAATCAACTCAAAATATACTCATGATAAATATATATGTAACCTAGCTTAAGTGCCACACACGGTGTCCATGCTTTCACTTTCACACATGTGGGGAAAAGCATAGATCTATTAAAGAATGATGAGTATTTGTGTAGACTCTAGACTAAGTGCCACCATGGCGTGCACGCTGTCACTTTAACACACATGGGGAGAGCAGAGATCTATTGAAGCACTTGAGTAACATAGTAGATCTACTTGATTACAAAGCTCATGACCACAACATGATCATGCATGGAGAGAGATGAACACATAGCTACCGGTAGAGCCCTTAACCTTGAGGAAGAACTACTCCCTCCTCATCATGGTAATCAGCAACGGTGATGAAGATGGTGGTGGAGATCGATGGAGATGGCTTCGGGGGCACTTCCCCATCCCGGCAGGGTGCCATTCCTGGGGTCGTGGTGATTGCAGGCACAGGTGGCAAGGGCAAGGCACGTCATGTACGTGCGTGTCGGGCGCGGCGCTCTGGCGTGCTCTCAGCATGGCGCAGAGACAAAGGGCGCGGCTATGCTAGGGTGGTCCAGGACCTGGCTGCGTGCGAGGGCTGGACAGGGGTGGCTGTGGACGGTCAGCTGCCTCCTAGACATGGTGGATAGGCGCGGCGGTTGCTCCTGCTAGCTAGCCATGGTCGGCTGGCAAGGGGAAGCTCGGGTTGGCATGGCACTGGTGCAATGGTATCTTGCTAGGTTGTTCAATGCAGGTGTGCTCACTGGGGGGACAAGGATGAGCAAAAGGGAGACAAGGTTTTGAATGATCACTGCTCAAAACAGTGTAGTTAGGCAGAGTTTGATTTGTTTCTCCAGGTGTTTGATGAAATGGTCAAAAGAATTCAAGTTTGAAAATTTTGAATGAATTTTGGTGGGTGTACTTGTCACATACTTTGTAGTATATGGTTGCTTGGGTTTGTCAAGGTGAACTGGTTTAGAAATGGTGATCTTAGTACCTACACTTGATTCAGTTTTGAATTGTCATTTGAATGGATTTGCAAAATGGTTCTGTTGGTTTGCCAAGTGGGATTGGATTCACTTGTACTTGTTATAGCAAGGGGTGAAAAGAATTGGATTTGTTTCTGTTAGAAAACTTGTACTAGAAACACTCAAAGTGGTCTAGTGAACAAGTTTGGCAAAAATGACCATTTGCTTATAATGTTTATATTTGATTTTATCTTCATTTTATTCTACTTGGAAATGATTTAGATGATGTTGTTTTCATCTTTAAACCAATCCATGCCATTCATAGCAATCAAACAAGTCATTGCAAGCATTCATGCATTCATCACATACACACATGCATTAATATTGATTTTAATAACAAAAGTTTTTGTTAGACCTAAACTTGGGTGTTTGGAACTTGATAAGCTTGATTGATATTTTTGGGATGTTACAAACCTTCCCCCTTAAACAAAATCTTGTCTCGATATTTGAGAAAAATAAAACTAGGATTTAAAGAGATCTAGAAACTCCGTCCTAATGTAATCTTCTCGCTCCCAGGTAGCTTCTTCTTTAGTGTGGTTAGTCCACTGGATCTTGAGAAACTTGATACTGCGTGTTCTGGTAGTTCTGAAGGCTTCTTCCAAAATACGAATGGGTACTTCGGGATATGTTAGGTCATCATTGATCTCTATGGTCATGTGATCAATATTCTTGAAAACTTCGGTCTTCTCCGGGACTTCTAGGCATTTGCGAAGTAACGAGATAAGAAACACATTGTGCACGGCTGACATTTCCTCCGGCAGTTCTAGTTGATATGGTACTTCTCCTCGGCGATTCAAAATCTTGAAGGGTCCGATATATCTGGGGGCTAACTTTCCTTTGAGTTGGAAACGTTGCATTCCTTTCAAGGGTGATACTTTGAGATACACAAAATCTCCCATGTTGAAGGCTAGGTCTCGACGTCTCTTGTCGGCATAACTCTTGTGTCTGGATTGAGCGGTCTTAAGGTGCTCACGGATCTTGTGAAATTTCTCTTTGGCTTCTCGTAGGATGTCGGGTCTGAAAATCTGACTCTCTCCTACTTTCGATCAATTCAATGGGGTACGGCACTTTCTTCCATACATGAACTAAAATGGGGCCATTTGCCAACTGTCTTGATAACTATTGTTACATGAGAATTCTGTGAAAGGAAGACAGTCTTCCCATTTTGATCCATATTCCAACACACAAGCTCTCAACATATCTTCGAGTATCTGGTTTACTCGCTCCATTTGTCCATCAGTTTGAGGGTGATAAGTTGTGCTGAAATCCAGTCTGGTTCCTAATCCTTCTTGGACTTTCTTCCAAAATCTTGAGGTAAACTGGGTTCCTCGATCCTACACAATGTTCTTGGGGACTCCATGCAAACTGACTATTCTAGCAATGTACAACTCTGGCAGCTTCAAACTATGATAAGTTGTCTTGACCGGTAAGAAATGTTCTACTTTGGACAGTCTATCCACTATGACCCAAATAGAGTCATTTCCCCTACTAGATGTAGGCAGACCGGTGATAAAATTCATTCCAATGGAATCCCATTTCCATCCTGGAATATGTAATGGTTGCAAAAGTCATGTGGGTCTCTGATGTCCTGCTTTGACTCTCTAACAGATATCACATTTGGCTATATAGCTTCCGATTTCTCTCTTCATCTTATGCCACCAAAATTGCTCCTTCAGATCCTGATAAATCTTCGTTCCTCCTGGGTGGATAGAATAAAGGGTATCATGGTATTCTTTCAAAATAGCTTGCTTCAATTATGAATCTGCTGGCACACAGATACGTCCTTTATACCACAAAACTCAGTCTTCATCTTTGGTGAATCCGGGTACCTTCCCAGTACCGATACGATGTTTGATTCCGTCGATACTAGCATTTCCTTTCTGCACCTCCTTGATCTAATTGATCAAAGTGGGTTGAAGTTCGATGCTTGCCAAAAATCCTTCACTTACTAGTTCCATTCTGAAATCCTCCAACTCCTTGTGCAAACTTGGTTGCTCCTTCAGAATCATGGTGTTCAATCTACACGGCAATCTGCTAAGAGCATCTGCTACCACATTGGCTTTGCCGGGGTGATAGTGAATGTCAAGGTCATAGTCCTTGATTAGTTCTATCCATATCCTTTGCCTCATATTCAGCTGATTCTAGGTGAAAATATACTTCAGGCTCTTGTGATTCGAATAAATATCACAGCGGTTACCCATGAGGTAATGCCGCCATGTCTTCAAGGCTAAAACTACGACTGCTAGTTCGAGGTCATGGGTAGGTTAATTCTGCTCATTTTGCTTCAGTTTTTGGGATAGATAGGATATGACTTTGCCTTGTTGCATCAACACACATCCGAGACCAATCTTGGATGTGTCGCAATAGACATTTGTCCGTCCATTCAAACTTCTTATATTTCTTCAACAATTGGGTCATGGGTCTTGCGATGCTCGAGAATCCTTCTATAAACTTGCGGTAATATCCCGCTAATCCGAGAAATCCACGAACTTCGGTTTGAGTGGTTGGGGCTTACAATTCTTCAACATCCTTAACCTTCGTAGGGTCGACAACAATTCCTCCTGTCGACACGATATGTCCGAGGAATCCTACTTCCTGTAACCCGAACTCACATTTGCTAAACTTGGCATACAACTGATGCTCCCTAATGGTTTCCAGGATGGTCCTTAGGTGTAGCTCATGTTCTTCTTCTGATTTGGAATAGGTCAGAATGTCATCAATGAAAATAACGACAAACTTATCCAGGAACTTCATAAAAATATCCAGGAACTTCATAAAAATCTTATTCATGAGGTTCATGAAATAAGCAGGGGACTTGGTTAATCCAAAAGACATGTCAGTGTACTCATACAGTCCATATCTGGTGGTAAAGGCAGTCTTTGGAATATCCTCTACACGAATCTTGACTTGATGATAACCAGTTCTAAGATCAATCTTAGAAAATCTTCTATCTTCGGCAGTGGATACTTGTTCTTAATGGTGACATCATTCAGCTTCCGATAATCCATGCACAAACGGTTACCTCCATTCTTCTTATCTAGGAACAAGACATGTGATCTCCATGGCGATGCACTGGTTGAATCAGTCCTATCTCCAGCATAGCGTCCAGTTGCTTCTTCAGCTCCACTAATTCAGACGATCTCATACTATAAGGTCTCTAAGCTTTGGGTCCAGTTCCAGGGATTAGTTCAATGATAAACTCGATATCCCGATCTCAGGGCATACTGGCAATACATCTGGGAATACGTCGGGGTATTCACAGACTACTCTGACTTGGTCAATGGTTGGTTGGGCTAGACTCTTGTTGCACTTGAATTGACGGGGCAAGGTTTCAGATACATGCTCTACTGACACTCTAGTGGTACTAGTCATGGTTATGGATTTCTTGGCATGGTCGATTAATCCTTTATGTTTCGACATCCAATCCATTCCTAGTACTACTTCCAAACCTTTGGTTACAAGTACTATTAGATTAGCATAAAAATCTATGCCATGGATTCTGATAGGTACGGCCTTGCAAATTTGTCTAGCTTTGGTGGTTGAACCAGGTATTTGAACTATCATAAGATGCTTCAATTTTTTTGTTTGAATCTTACTAGTGCATGCATATTGTTTTGTAACAAACGAGTGCGATGATCCAAAATTAAACAACACTATGGCAAGTACTAAGTTAACAGAAAACATACCCAGCACGACATCTGGCGCTTCTTGGGCTTCTTCAGCATTCATGTGAAATAGACGGCCGTTGCGATTGAGCGAATTCCCTAGGGCAAATCTTCTTCCAGGTTGAAGATGGCCCTATTGCTGAGCTGGGGCATTCACATCGGTGGCTACTGCAAGCTTCTTGGGGCATTCATTGGAGTAGTGACCTTTGACTCCGCATTCATAACAAGTAACCTGAGACTTGTCTTGTCCCGCAACAGGCACGACATTGCTTCCAGTTCTTGGCGCAGTATTGGTGTTGCTGGGGTTGTTGACTTTGGGTGGTGCACAGTTGAAGTTGTTGGAGTTACCGGGGTTATTTTTGTGGTTTCCTCCTCCACGGTTGGGATAGTTCGGACGGGTCATCAGGGATCTATTGTTTTTCGGGCCATATCCTATAGACGGGTTGGGACGATACTTTGGGGTATGGTGGGTTCCTGGTTGATGCATCATTCGACGCTTGCGATTCTTATTGGCTTGGTTGATCTTGCCTTCCATCTAGATTGCAGAATCCACTAAGGATTCAATGTCAGCAAACGGGATATTGACTAACACTGTCAGCATCTCATCGTGCAGAACATTCAAGAATCTCTCCTTCTTCTTGGCTTTAGTGTCAATCTCATCTAGTGCATACCTAGATAATGACATAAATTTGTCACGGTACTCAACTACTGTCATCCTCCCTTCCTTCAATTCTCTGAATTCATCTCTCATCCTCTTGATTAAACCCGGTGGCACATGGGTTCAGCTGAACTTTAGTTTGAATTCATCCCAAGTCATCATCTGTCCTCCATTGTTGGTGCGAATGCTATTCCACCAAGCTCTTGCATCTCCAGCCAGATAATGGATGGCAAACAGTACCTTCTCATTGGCCTCCACTCCTACGACTTCCAAGTTGTTCTCCATGGTCTGGAGCCAGTCATCCTCATCTAATGGCTCTTCAGACTTACTAAAAATGGGTGGATTGGTGTTCTGAAAGTTCTTGAGCTTGGATCCTTGGTTGTCCTGATTTCCATGGCCTTGATTGTTGTTGGCCATCTGAGCTATGTGTTGGATGGTGGCTAGACGTTCGGCTCTTTCAGCTTCACGGTCTGAAACCAACATTTGCAAGATTTGCAGCATTGGGTCTGGGGATGAACTGCTTCCTCCGCGAGGCATCTGAAGATTGCGATTGATCATGAGAGAAGAGGGAAATTTCTAAGATTCATGGGTTTGTTTTTGAAAAGTTTTAAAACTTTGAGTTTGAATCAGGTTTTTGCCAACTAGAAACTTGCTTTTCATTCATTCATAGAACACAATACAAACACACACCACAATAAGGAAACCTATGGTTTTAAGAACCAATCTATGAAACTATGATACAATGGGACCAGATACAACTCACACCTACGCTAGTGCTCAAGTTCTACTACTCATCAGAATCGGTGGCTTCATCATCATCAATGAAGACGGAATCATCATTATCGGTGTGGAAGTCCATTGCTTGGTCCTCCAGGTAGTCATCATCATCATCTAGGTAGGAGTAGGGGTCTCCACGGATATCTTCCCATGCATTCTCTCTCCCCTCAAGCTGCATGTCCCGCTCATGGATGGTCTCCTCCAAGTCTGTCACTTTGTGATGAAGGCGAGAAATAATGCGATCCTTCTTGTCACGCAAACGGTGAAAGGTCTTGCACTCCTTCGCAAGGATGGAGATGGTCTGGTCCTTCTTGACTGTGATGGCATAGTTGTGGTTGGCGTATGCGTGGGCATTGTCAAACTCCTTCTGCCTATCATATAGCATGAAGTTGAGATGATCCACCTTATGCTTTAGCTTCGGGTGGTATGGCACCTCCAATGATTGTCCCATAGCATCACTCCATGCGTAGTACTCAAAGAGGGTACCTTTGATTTGATTGATGCTTTGCCCACACAGACGGGCAAGAGCTTCCTACATATCCCTAGCGAGTCCGTCCAGACAGTTTTTCTCTCTTAAGGTGAATTGGATTCCCTCTAAGGTGGGTGCTTCCATCTTGCCTCTAAGGCTTGCAACTATAATCCATTGCAATTCTCCTCTTTGCTGATTGTTGAGTTGTGCTCCGAAGAACTCGGGGTGCGGGTGCTCAAGAAGTTCCGAGAGTTGGTCCAAATCGCACTGAAAGATGAGCTCTCCTCCATTGCCCAACTGGTAGAACTTTCTATACTTCACCTCCATCTATAAGAATATAGGATGAGTAAGTTAGTAGAGTGATCAAGTGTGTCAAATTTTATGTAAGTTTGCAATGTTTTTTTTGAGGGACATGGCTTTTCATGAAAGAATCTATGTGATAAGAATGATAATAGGTTTTCATAAATACTCACTTTTTTGTTTTGAAACTAAGTTTTTGATTCAAGCATCCATTCTAACTAGGGTCTCCTATTGTCAGGATGCCTCTGATACTAACTTGTCAACACCCGGATTTTTAATCCCAGATGCCTGTTATGCCATACATCGCAATCCCAGGATTATCATTTTTGCGAGACATGACAGATTTGTACCATAGTTTACCATCCATTACAAACCATAATAAAGGTCTTACAAATAAAGGATCTCATGATCCAATCTTAATACAATCAACGCAGAGGAATAATAATAATAGTAGCATGGTCGAAGCTCCATCTTCAGGGTCACAGATGATGGTAACGATGGGAGATGATCGTAGTTGTCATAGACTTCTTCCTGTCCATCATCCTGGTAGTCCTCCTCATAGTCTGGCCATAGGAATAGCTAGTGACAAATCCATGAGTACTCTTTAAGTACTCGCAAACTATCACTAACAAATAAGTAGTTTGAGTAGGAATCCTAAGCTCTAGGTTTATTTGCAAAAATCCAGGTTTATCTCTAACTGAGTTTAGAAGTAAAGAAAAATTGTTTAATGTTCTACAACACCTAAGTGGGAACTTAGTTTTCATGTTCACAACCATGTTGTGGTCAAGTCAAAGTCATCATTCATTTCACAAGTCATTTTGAAAACATCTGACGGCGGAACAATATGGCCACTCCAACTGTCCATAACCGCGGACACGGCTATTCGAATAGTTTGACACTCTACAGAGGTGGTGCACTTTCACCACAACATTTGATACATCCGTTAGGAGCAATCCTGAATCACCATACTCAGTATGCGGATAATCAATCCTAACCTTTCAATTACACACCCTAGTATAGGCACCTCCCCTATGAGTTTGGCCTCCCAACCATGACCATCTGTCATCTTGGGAACTGTACAGGTGGACAATCATAACGAGGTAGCCTGAGCTCAAACCTCTTCCGCAAGGGAACCCATACTAAGATATATAAACTTCCAGTCAAGCCCTACCCAAATTCCAGTATTGTGGTTGTATGGTAAAATTTGAATGGTATCGCATCCGAACACAACCATTAGTTTATAAAGGGGATAAGGCTCATGCCTCAACAGTTTCATCATCAAATCATCTGGTGTTCATAACACATGTCAAAACATTTCATTAGAATGATTCATCATTCTAATCTTTTCATAATCATTTTCACCAAGTATTCCCATCTAAAGTGATCAAATTTTATGCTTAGCACTAGCCACTAAAGATAGGGGTAGTCACTAATGAGGGGTGCTAATCAATTGTAACTTATCCAAATCTAATCTCATGCCTCAGTATTACATCTAGTTCTATCTAACTTAGGCCAAGTTTTATGCTCTTTATGCTATCTATAATATCCTTCCAAAATATCACAAACACTAACTAAAAGTAATAAAGAACTTTGATAAAGAAATAAAAGAATAAGGCTTGCAAGTAAAACTGGGATTTGGTGTAATCAAGTGGTATAACCAACTATGCCTAAGGCCTCTAGTTTGCATAGTTATTATGCAAGTGTTAGCTTACAAAGTTCTATCTTGCTAGGATGGCTTGCAAGTATTAGCTTGCATGGTTAAGAAACTTGCAAGTGGTAGCTTGCCTTGAGTAGTGTAGTGGTTGAAGTTCTCCTCTGCTTCCTCTTCGTAGTAGTCTCCTTCCTCTTTGTATCCTTGGTCGGTAGTAGCATCTATAAATAAATACGAGGTACACAATCACTAAAAATACTTAACTACTTCTATTTGGCACACAAAGGTTCACAATAGATGATCTAGCATCATCACAATCATCACATGAGTTACAACCTTAGTCTTATTTATTTTATTTTAGAAAAGTAATTTCTATTCATTGAAAACTACTTAAGATTTAATATTCTACAATTAAATATGGGATCATGTTGACACATGTGATCACCACATATTTTAGTACTTGGGAATGTGATTTAAAGTGGTGTCACAATTTAATAAGGTTTAACATTATTATTTTAATTAATTAAAGATACTAGAAATGCCTATGGGGCATTCTTTTAAAACTTGTCCATTATTACTGCAAGTAAACCTATATATTTTTATATATTCAGAAAGATCTTGTCAAATTTGATTTTTGAGAGTTGGAATCAACTCAAAAGCATTTATGGTTTATTTTAAAAAAATGTTTGAATGCAGAAAAGTCTCTGCCTTGTTATTTTTACTATAGGTGATATATAATTCCAAATAGTTTGAATCCAATGGGCTTGGATTAAAAATTTCAATACCTTTCTAACAAAATTTATTTCATGCAATTTGGTTTAGTGAATCTCCCTGAATTGTCTTTTGAATCAACTGGCAGAACTAGAGTTTGAACAAAATTGATAAATCTAAATTTGAATAAACTGGGTCGCGCGGGAACTAACTGGGCCGGCCCATTGCGCACAGCACAGCGCACGGGCTGAGTTATGTGATGGCCCCACGCATCAGCAACTCTGGCTATGCGAAGCGGCAAGTGGCAATCTGGACCATGCGATTAGCATCTAATCTAACGGCTGGGGTGTGTCGTCTCCGTCAGGCAGCGCCGGCGAGACTGAACACTAACGCGGCGGTGGGGGTCATGTGAGGCAAACCAGGGCTCCATCTAGGGTCTGCGTTGGGGGCAAACGGCGTTGTCTAAGACGGCGGTTCGAACGGTGGTTATGGTAGCTCATGGGGAGGCTCCAATCAACGGCTCCTCTTCTCCTCCTCCGCGACAGACTCCGGTGAAATTCCGGTTACCTGGTGCTCGCCTTGCTCCGGGGAAAGGTGTGGGAGGTTCTGTGAGAGGTAGGGAGTGAGATGGTGTGGCAAATTGAGGCTGGGGAGGCCTCCTTTTATAACCAAGCGAGAGAGGTAGAGCGGCATGGGCAGAGGTCGTCGGGGTCGATGGTGAAGTGAGCTAATGGCATGGAGGAGGGTGTAGGCCGGTGCGCAGTCTCCTGGTGATGTTCAACGACTTAATGGCGCGACACGGGGAGGTCGAGGTTGGTCGAAACAGGTTGGTGCTCTGAGGGACACCAACGATGGTTTTGAAGACGCACGGGTGCTATGGGACAATCGGCGGCGAACAGAGGTGCCTGGGAGGTTCCTGGGGTCGCGGTGATTGCAGGCATGGGCGGCGAGGGAAAGGCGTGGCGTGTACGTGCGTTTTGTGCGCGGCGTGGTGCTTTGGCATGCTCTCAGCATGGCGCAGAGACAAAGGGCGTGGTTGTGCTGGGGTGGTCATGGTCCTGGCTACGTGTGAGGGTTGGATAGGGGGTAGCTGTGGACGGTTAGCTGCCTCCTGGACATGGTGGCTAGGCGTTGTGGTTGCTCCTGCTAGCTAGCCATGGTCATCTGGCAAGGGGAAGGTCGGCTTGGCATGGCACTGGTGCAATGGTAGCTTGCTAGGCTGTTCAATGCAGGTGTGATCACTTGGGGGACAAGGGTGAGAAAAAGGGAGACAAGGTTTTGAATGATCACTACTCAAAACAGTGTAGTTAGGCAGAGTTTCATTTGTGTCTCCAGGTGTTTGATGAAATGGCCGAAAGAATTCAAGTTTGAAAATTTTGAATGAATTTTGGTGGGTGTACTGGTCATATACTTGGTAGTATATGGTTGCTTGGGTTTGTAAAGGTGAACTGGTTTGAGTGGGTTTTGAGAAATGGTGATCTTAGTACCTACACTTGATTCAGTTTTGAATTGCCATTTAATTGGATTTGCAAAATGTTTCTGTTGGTTTGTAAAGTGGGATTTAATTCACTTGTACTTGTTCTAGCAAGGGGTGAAAATAATTGGATTTGTTTCTGTTAGAAAACTCTGACTAGAAACACTCAAAGTGCTCTAGTGAACAAGTTTGGCAAAAATGAGCATTTGCTTAATTTTTATATTTGAATTTCTCTTCATTTCATTCTGCTTGGAAATGATTTATATGATGTTATTTTCATCTTTAAACCAATACTTGCCATTCATAGCAATCAAACAAGTCATTGCAAGCATTCATGCATTCATCACATACACACACGCATTCATATTGATTCTAATAACAAAAGTTTTTGTTAGCCCTAAACTTGGGTTATTGGAACTTGATAACCTTGATTGATATTTTTGGGATGTTACCAACCAAAATGGTTACTCGAGGAGGGGAAGATTAGGTGTTGGTAAAGGACAATCAAGGAGGTGACCATGGAGGACAAGAAACTATCTATCTAAGAAAGATTTCATCAAGGAAAACATAGAGACAAGTTTTCATCAGGAAGCACATCAGGAATAGCAACATCATCAAGTTGGTGAGCCACCATCAAACTAACTCTATAAATTTTTTTATCATACATCCAAGTACGATCTATAGATGCAAATGAATTCTCAGAGATGCACCCAAGTGAGGTCTATACTCATCATAAAATGTTTAAAAGGATCAAGCAGCATGTTTCTAGGATCTAAAAAAAAGGCTGAGCTTAAGCATCATTGACCTAAACTGGTGTTTACTAGTTTTAAAACTAGATAACAACAGATCTAAAGATGAACTACTACATGGAACATTTCAATGAATGATAGCACCTGTGTAGAAATTCCATTCTTTGTCTATTTCCACCATTTCTCAATAAGCTGTAACAAATAACAACGACTATGCAAATCGTCTTCCTAACAACATTAGGTATCATATATTTAAGTCATCTATCTAGTCCAAGGGCTAGAAATCATATGTAATACTCATCAATACATAAGCAGTCAAAGAAATAGCAAAGCCACAATCTAATCCAGGCTTCAGTTTATAATAACCACACAATATTTTCACCACTGCCAGGAAGGATACAAAGGCCATAGGTATTTAATCATATATCCAAAGTGCGATTCCAAGAGTAATTCACCACCAATAGTATAGAAACCACAAGTTATACACAAGATGTGAACCAACAGATCAACCACAACAAGCTTATCAACAATAACATATCCAGTAAAATTATTGGACATCATCAACCACTAGCAACCTAGAGGCCAAAACATACATTGCAAGCCAAGAGACTATCAATGAATACAACATTAATTCACCTAAGAAACCATAAGAATGTATTTGGACCAATTGACATGTTACCACTAATAGTAGTTCTAATTCAATCACAGCACTAAGTTACTCACAGTATACTCATATAAGAGATATACTCAAAACCAATCCATATTATCACTGACTGCAACATGCAGTAAGATGAACCATAGAACAAAAACCATAATTAAGGTTAACCATCACCACAAAGGGAATTTTAGAGAGGACAGAGATAAAAAGGGGAGAAGCATGACTTACCCATGGTCCTCTCTAGGTGATAGAAGAGGAAGCATGGGTGGCCGACAACGATGAACAGGGTGACACAGGGAGCACCTAAGGGCGCTGCAACCAGCGCCATGCCATGGTCACGGCGGCCACAGGAGAAGGGGCGGCACGTACCATCATCGTTGCATCACCAAGGTACCAGGGCAGTGCCAGAGAAGCACCGGAGGTCCACACCAGCATCATGGCGCAAACCCTAAGCGCTAGAGAGGAAGCATCAAGGCCATAGGAGGGCTCGAGCCACAAATTGAGCTGGGCTAGTTGATGCAGCATCATCGACTACAACATCTCTCACCACGACAGTGGCTGAGGAGGCTGGAACCGGCCAGGATCGAGCGTAGCAGCAGCGGTGGCACTAGGTCGCCATAGAGAGGAGAGGAGATATCATGTGCGAGCGAGACTGAGCGAGGAGAGGTACTGGGCTGGTAGGGGACAGCCCAGTGCACGAGTGTGGGTTTGAGCCAACCCACTAGGTCGAGTCGGGCTGTGCTAGCCCAAAGAGCCAGACCCAGATTTGAAGAAAAGAAGCCTTGGACAAATTATTAAAAGCCAAAAATACCTCTGAAGCTAAAGAAGCTCTAGAAAAATAAATAAAAATCCACAATTACAAATAAGATATTTAAATGTCATAAAAACATGAATATCACATAAAATACTAATTGGTACTTTATTATAATAAAACTTAAATTCATTATTTTAATACAATAAATCCTTCAAAGAATTTTCTAAAAATAATGATAATACCTAAAAATAATAATAAATCATTTCTATGGTTTTAAATAAATACCTTATGTAAGAAAAATACTAAATTGTATTTTATGATAATAAAATAAAAAATATATATTTTGAAACAATTAATCCTTTATGGAATTTTAGGAAAATATCAATAAGAGTTAAAAATAAATAAAATTCAATTTTAAGCTCTTAAATTAATATATGATATCAAAAAATATTAAATATAAGATTTCAAAAGGTTTTAAAAATTATAAAGTATTATATTCCTTTTTGTATGTGAAAAGACTTTAAACATTTATTTATGGGGTAAAACACGCAAAGAAGAAGAATTATAAAAAAAAGTGGATGCCTTTACTATGCATGTTCATTGTTGTTTCTTTAAATACTGTCCTTACCGGGCAATAATGGTGTTTTGTAGAAACATGAACTTAAGGTCGAGTACAAGCATTCGACTACACTACATTGTAGTCACGAGGAAAGTTCATCACTTTCTCATGTACTTTGTTGTGTTTTACAGAAGTATTTGCAACTTGTGTGTTATTACCTATGTTCCAAAATAAGATAGAAAAGGATAAAAAATTATAAATTGCTATTATCATCCCAAGTGATGATATATATTAAGATTAGCAATGGAATCTGAGGATAGGAATTAATAACCCATGACATTAATGATTCTAGCGCCGTATATTACGCATTAACCATGGGACCTGGAATGGGATGTGAGAGTCAGCTCGATCGACTCCCTTTCACATGTCAATGGATGATCTGGTCATGGCTGTAACTCCTCTTGTAGAGGGTTGGCAGAAGATGGGTGGGATCCATCAACGTCCCACGGCTTCTGGTATCTACGAGGGTTGTACTCCTTATGCTGCCATTGTAAAGAAGTTTTATCCTTGGCCTGACGTGCAATCTGTAGGGCATGCAGGGTCATGGAGAAGGACAGTGATGGGCTTAGATCAATCTCTAGGCCCCACATTATGGAATTGTGGATGGGAAAGTATGCCGAGTTGTGCAATAAGGATTTTATATCTTATGGGTAAAGTAAGACACCTGTGCAGAGTGTAAGAATTGTGTCATGTTACTCCCTGTTCTCGGAAGGAGCTACGAACTCGGCAGGAAAGGAACTATGAGTACTAGTCCAGTGGAGTTGAAGGGATGGACTACGAGATACGTTATAGAGCTGAAGGCAACGAGTCAGAGTAGTTTCCATATAATTACTAGTACTTAAGTTGAGACGAACATCATGAACCATATATAATAAGCTGTTGAGCTCAAGTCGTTTTATGTCGTTTGAATCTTTCGTCCTTCTGCTGAAACAAATTAAGTAAGTTGTGTATGTTTTGTAAGTTTGAATCACTTGTGTGGCACCCCTAGAAGGTATTTCGGGATTACCCATTATGCATACAACCATGATTACCAAGATCAACACATCGTGGAGCATAACCGACTTAATATCAAAGTACACATCCATTACAGTACCGAATACATAAAGTCTTACATAGATAGTATTAAAGGAGGGCCACGATAGGAAATACACATAATAACAGTGGAATACTAAATGCATAAGACCCGAGTCATGCCATAGCCCTACAGGTGCCTGACTTGGAGAATGCACTAGTTCGCGGAGTTGTCATCGTAATGTCCAACATCTTCTTCCTCCTTCTCATAAACTGGCCAAGTAAATAGCCAGGGACAATGCTGAGTATGTTGGAATGTACTCGCAAACCACCCTACTGGGGTAATATAAATAAACATTCAACAAGGCTGCGAATAGGATAGCCATATATGGGTATTTTTTTAGAAGAGCTTCCCTATTAGCGGGGGAATACGTTACATAACCTTTAGGATAGTTTTGTAAACTTGCGGCAAGGGTAGGCTTTAGAAAATATAAGGGGAACTATTAGAAAGTGATATCAAGGGGTTGTACCTATTGGTTTAGACTAGCAAGGGTTTGGGGGAGCCCAACCTTTACATGTGTATATAGCATTATGACAAACAAAGAACTTTAGAAAATAGTGTAGACAACGTGCCTGAGTTGAAATAGTGGGACCAAGCTAATGAACAAGAAGATGGCTTGCCTTGGTTATAAAGTTGTCCCGGATCCTCCTCTCCAAACTCCTCCCAATCACCTTCCTCGTAAACTTCCTCGTTCGTGTCTAACATCGCAAGAGAGAAAAACAACCAACAAGCACCAACCATCAACTAAGGCAAACATTGATACCAATACAGTATAGGAGAAGAAAATAGTAAACCAAGCAACACATATGTAGCTATTGATCATACCAAAGCATAGCCACTGGAATCAATCAAAAAGCTATGTCCAAACTTTTATTATGATTTAATTAGCAAACATAAGATAAACACTTTGTTTTATGTCCATATTATTTTGTGTAGAGCCAAAGTGGTTAAAAATTATACCACTATCAAGATAATGAGAATATCTAACTAATCGAACTTGAATCATATTTGTAGCTTATAGTATTGATTTTTAATAATTAAATTGGTGTACATAGAGATGGATAGGATAAATTAATTTCCCAGAAAATATTAAAATGTAGCAAAATTAAGATATCATAGGTACCGGTGTATATAAATAAGACACATGTCAGGGAGTTGGTCTCTCCTTAAAACAAGGTGCACACATGTTTCTAAAATTCATTGAAATAGTTTCTGTGCCAAACTTGTGCTAATTACTACAGGTGTCAAATAGTTCAGAAACTAGTGTTGCAAATTTTTATGGACAGATATCTTTGATTACAAGGCATAAAAATTGGAATCACTTAGACAAATAGGAAATTTATTATACATTTAAAAGTGTTAACAGGGGTATTTTAAAAACAAAAATCCGAGATATTTTACAGTCCAAATTTTGCTAAACTTCCAAAGCAATGTGTTGGATAAATCCCTACGCTAGCAGAAAAAAATGGATTCGTGCTAAAAAGATTATCAGGGATTTTTTGGTGGATTTAAAGTTAGCTGCAATATTCTATCCATTTTAGTTTATATTGATAAAAGAAAAAGGGGAAGGGGATGTTGCCTAGGTCATGGCCTGGGAGTGCTGGGCCGGCACAAGTCCAGGGTGGAATGAGCGGGAGCCGAGGATTTCAAATCCCGGCGGGGGCCCCACTTGGAGTGGTTGTGGCTAGTGAAGGGGTATCGGTGAGGCTGGGTCGTATGATCTAATGCAGATTAGACGGCTACCATTCGTCATCTTCGATTAGACGCGGTGCCAGCAACATAAACCCTAGTGGCTATAGGGAGGGTTTTAGGCAGCTCACTTAGGGGAGATGAGGGGTAGCCAACGCGTTGGTTGAATGCAGTTGATGAAGGAGAGATGAACGAGGGGCGGCAGGGTTATCTCCGGTCCCAGACGCTACCGCTGGCATCTGCATGGCCACGTGGTGCTCACGGGATCCCTCTGCGGCGTCCTCCTAGTGCTCCTAGACGGAAATGGTGAGGAGGGTTAAATGCGCTCGATGGCCACGATAACAGTTGTGCATGCATTGAGGGAAGAAGAGGGAGAGAGGCGGTGCAACGAGGATGGCGAGCAGGGTGAAGCGGGAGGCCTCGCCTACGCTATGGGGGTGAGTGGGGAGGGGGGTAGTGAGAAAAATGGAGTGCTAGGTGAGGGGAGAGGGGAGAGGGAGGTTTTTATCCTGTGGGTGTATGCCCATGGTGCACCGTGTCCACGACGAGGTCGGGTTCATGCCGTGGAGGCACAAGAGTGGCTGGAAAGGGTGGTGGGGTGGCTTATGTGGGTGTGGCTACGAGGGGTGGACACGGTAACGCGCAAGGGTCCCGCTAGCAGGGAGAGGGGTGTGGAGTGGTCGGGTGCATGTGAGGTGCTCGACCGTGGGGTCTTATCGGAGTAGGTACTGGGGAGGATAGGGCGGGAGACAAGACGGGACATGACGGTGGTAGAGAGGGAGTGGCGGGGTTCTCCACCGCGGGTTGCTTTCATTTTTCACCGGGGAAGGAAATGGGTTGACGGGAGCGGCGTGCTCGGGCTAACGTGGATGCCACCGGTTGGGGGTCATTTGGACGTGAGGATGAGCAAGGGGAAGTGCTGGGGTGGTTTCTAGGGAGTTGTTGCTGGCCGAGCTAGGACCACCTTCGAGGGAGAGGGAAGGGGGAGCTGCTGCATTGATTTTGCAAGATCATGGTGATCTTGTTTATGTTGCATGCATGGTCGGTTTTCGGGGCAGGGGGAGAGCTGGTCTTGGTGTGGTACACGAGAAGGTGTGGTGCCATGGTCGTTCCATGCTTGGTACATGGACACAATGGCTGGTGTAGAGATAAAGAAGTGAGGGTGATCTAGTTATAGAATTTTTTTTTGAAACTCATGATAGTAGGGCACTCCCCTGCTATCTTTATATTACTTTAGGATTCCCAAAGATGGGGAAGCCAGATAGAGTTTACATCAGTGTGCCTGTGACAGGAAGCAAGTACAGGGGGGCAATTTAAACTAATCAAAAAGTTACAAAGGGTTATACTTGCTCACTTTGGTTGATCATGGCATCTAGTGTGATGTTCCAATGATCTAAGTTAATGATGAGTTGGATAGAGGAATATGAGATGAGTGTAATGATGCCAATGTGGTCGCATAGATCTCTCTCAAGGATTTTCAAAGCACCACCAAAGTTGACACGATTTATGTTGGTTAAGCTTTAAGCTTTGGCGATGTTTGCAAGCACACTTAAGAAGGATACTAGGGTGGGGGGTTTGGTGTTAGGAAAAAATAGTGTTGAAAGTTGAAGTAGATTAGCTAACATAGGTGGTTAACCCTAGTGCACAAAAATGTACATAAGAAAACATGTAGCATGAATAATTAAACAAGCAAGGATATAATTTAGGTAATCATCATGTTTATCTATAATCCTAAATTTTTTTAGTTCCCCCTAAACTCTAGACCTTTATCTACTCATCAAGGTTGCAAAAGTTGGGATGTTATAGACATCCCCCTTAAAGGAATCTCGTCTCGATATTAGAAGATTGAGGCAGGGGTACTTGGGGAAACTCCTTCTTGAGATAATCCTCTTGTTCCCAGGTAGCTTATTCCTATGAGTGGTTTCTCCATTGGACTTTGTACAAGTTTATGTTTCTATTCTGGGCGAGTCGGTTTGCTTTTTCTAAGATATTAACGGGCACTTCCCGATAGGTTAGGGCAAGGTTGAGGTTGATGGCACGGTAGTAAATTTGCTTAGACTTCAGGCTTGTCAGGTACTTGGAGAAACTTACGGAGTCGTGATACGTGGAAGATATCGTGAAATTCAGATAGCTCTTGCGGTAGCTCTAGATGATAGGATACCTTCCGTATGGGAGCGAAATTTTGAATGGCCCGATGTACCTTGGGGCAAGATTTCCTTTATCATGAAAGCGTTGCATTACCTTGAGATGTGAAACACGAAGATACGCAAATTCTCCCTTGTTGAAGCTTACCTCGCGGCGTTTTGTGTTGGCATAGCTCTTCTGGTGGGATTGGGCAGCTCTCAAACGTTCACGGGCTAGATGAACTTGTTCTTCAGCTGATTTTATAATATCGGAGCCAAAGATTTGGGTCTCCCTAGTTTTTTTCCAGTTCAGGGGTGTGCGACACTTTTGTCCATATAAGAATTGGAAGGGTCCATTTTTAGTCTTGCTTGATAACTGTTATTGTAGGAGAATTCAGCGAAGGTTAAACAATCCTCCCATTTGGATCCGTATGCGAGGACACATGAGCGAAGCATGTCTTCTAGGACTTTTTTTGGTCTGTCCTCCTGTTTGGGGATGATAGGCTGTACTAAATGCCAGCTTTGTACCAAGGGCTTCATGTAAATTGTTCCAGAAACGGGAGGTGAATTGAGGTCCTCTATCAGATAATATTTCCTTGGCCACTCCATGAAGGCTGACAATTCTTGAGATGTCGAGTTATGCTAGTTGTTGTCCATTATAAGTAGTCTTTACGGGGAGGAAATGGGAGACTTTAGAGAGATAGTCCACGATCACCCAGATGGAGTCATGCCCTCTACTAGATTTAGGGTAACTGTAACATCCCAACATTAGAGCTTAGAAATAAGATGAACACAGGTGTGTGCATTGCATTCATGCATAGAAAATCTGAATAATTTTCGCGCTTTTAAATAAAAACTTGTCAAAGTGATTGAAGCTTCTCTTAACCTGATGGAATTGAAGTAAATCATCAAGTTGACTATGATAAGTTTCAATATGACCTTTGCTAAACCTTATTTTGGGTAAACAAGATTTGATCTAAGGGTAGATCAAATATAATAAAATTAAACCCTAATACATGACTTAATGATTTATATTTGATCCTTAGGTGATCATATCATAGTATTCATTATAATCACTCATGAATACCAAATTACAAATATAACACAAATAATAAGGATGCAAAACAACTATATCTTAATCTCATCTACTTATACCATGAGTATCATGGAAATACCTAACTTTAATTCTTTAGTGATATTGAGTAGGAAAGAAACCAAGTCAAGATCATTCACCATATATATTTCTTTCCATATCAATCCTTATCATCTCTATTGAATCCTATCCTTATATTTTTTGTTCATCAATGTTGAGTAATCAACTATTGTTTCACCAATTCTTAACCTACCAATTGTTGACCTATAAACTCTCGTCCTTGTTATAGCAATCACTTAGGGCATATAAAGAAAGAAGTAAGAAGAGGTAAATAGTGATGCTAGTTTTTGATGTCATCTATAGGATTGGAGTGATTGGAGGAAATCAAATCAATATGGTAACAAAGAAGACTACAAGGATGAAGTCTGGATATAAGTTACCAGGAGTAGTTCTATTGGATCAAGTAGGTTTAGTCAATGAATTACATCTCTTAATTCAATAGAGCTAAACAAAAGATAATTAGAATACAACTGTAATGTTGTATGGATGGAAGCCTTGCTTAGCCAAGTGGAAACCTGAATCATAAAGGATCAAAGGATCATAATGATCATGCCTTACTCACCAATATTGAATGCTTATGCCTTGTATAAGTGACATTGGTGGATAAAGCATGATTGAACCATACCATATATTTATTATCCTATATTAGTCAATACAAGTCACATTAATATAATGTGAGGTTGGAGTATTTGTTACTAGAGTTAAGTAGAGACAAAATAATATGAATAAGAAGATGCTAGAGTTACATTGGATTGTAGAAGTAGTAGTTTTCTCTTGGGAAATACTAAACACTTAAGGAGAGTATAATTTTATATATACATCTACTGAAGTAGTAGTGATGGATGATTAATGAAGAGTATGATTGTAGTTAGAAGTAACCACTTGTTAGATTGGAGATTATCAGCAATAGAGTAGTTGATATAGCCAAGTATAGATATAAATGATTATGAAAGGCTTTAATGACAAGCTCATTGGATTTATAAATGGCTTTATAAGCATAAAAGGTGGATAAGAATATTCTTGTGAAGCAAAGCTCATCATGTTAACACATGATGATGGATATAGAGAAGTAATATATCTAGGAAAGGAATTCCTTAATTAGAAGTCCAGGATTATGAAGTATGGAATATAGGAATTATTGGTAAACACAAAAACCTAATTATATAACCAAACCTATTATCCATTTCATCTGATTGATCTATTATCTTATTTACACAAAGCTTCATAAAAATATTTACTATATCAAATCAACTGAGCACATCTTTATCATTTATAATTATCATAACCATATGTGCTTAGGAGTTATCTTTATCAAATTCTTTTCATGAGACATTCCAGATAACATCATTCTGATCTCAAACATAAAGACAATATGAATAACCATTAATCTTTATCCCATCAACAAAATAAAATAAGTATAGTAAGTACCTTAAACCCTAGGGTGAGTAATTACAATTCAGAACTCTAAACTTATTAATAAGTTTTCTCATCAACATTTCATAAATATTTCATCTATAATCATTAGACAAAGTCTTTAATTCATTTCTCTAACCACTCACCACATATGAGCATCGAATAAGTGGGGATCCAATATTATAAACCATCCTATCCTATACTATGTGATTAAATACATATAAATAAACCCTATGAACATTATTAAATATTTTGAAACTTAATAACTCCAAATAAAAGTGTAAACAATGTTATAGAAAATTATATACATAAATAAAATAAAGAAAATATCACCATATATAATAAAAAATTCCCAAATTGATTCTTAATAACTTTATTGTTGCTGCAAATGTTCAACAAATAAAATTCCATAAAGATAAGTCAAATTTATTGCTTAAATTCAAAGTTAAAAACAAAATAGAAAATGGAAAAGGAATAGAACTAGGAAAAAAAACAGAGGAAACATCAAATCTAGCCCACGGCCCACATCCTCACAAAATTACGTGTCGCTTGCGTGTAGCAGCAGCTGCTAGCCGCTCACTTCGCTGCAGCCTACTCCGCCCCAGGCCCAAATAACCCTTCGTCGTCGTCTTCCTCGCAGTAGGGAAGCAGCTGCATGGGCTGGCCGATGCCGTCCGCCGGCGACCTCGCGCCGCGATGCCCGCTGGTTCCTGTCATATTCCGAATGTGGGGATAATACCATAGCACTCGCATCTCCTCGTCCCTATCCTCACAACCTCTCTCTTCCTTCCTCTTCCTCTATTTTCCTCTTTGACTAAACCCTATCCCACCGGAGTTGTTCGCCGTCGTCGTCTGATACCTCCTCGAGACCAACTGAAGACGCAGCAAGCTCCTCCGTGGTGGACACTATCTATGTGCGGAAGGAATCGAGCTAGGAGACCGTAATCGTGTGCATCCACGTTCTCTGACCGCCGCTCGCCGTCGACCATGGCGACGTTGTCTGAGCTCGCCTCCCCTCGCCATAGCCTCCACAAGATTCCTGGTAAGCCACTAAGCCTCCCAGTGCCCTTACCTTCCGTGATTTCTTTCGGAATGGTCCTCCCGACGTGCGCCGCCCGTAGCTGCCGCACGAGCTCGCCGTCGTAGCTTCTCCGATGGCCAATAACCAGCGGCGCCGCCCATTTCTCATTCAGTACACGCCCCTGCATCCTATGCGTGTAGCGAGGAAGCCTCGCGCGCGCTAGCTCGCCATGTCCGTGCTCGGCTGGGGAGGATTCCGGCGAGGTGATGTCATCGCGACGACAGGGTGATGTCACCCTTGACCAGGTTAGCCTTTGACTAGTCTTTGCTGAGGTGGCTTATGACGTGGCCTAAGCCCCACCTGTTTGTGACTGGGGTAGATCCCATTTGGGTGTAAAAAGGTTTAGTGTCTGTTTAGGAATAATTAAAATATTATAAATCCAAACTTCAATATTCCAAAAATAAAATAAAATGATTAAATCTTGTAAATTTGATATTTTTGTTTTATAAATCAGAAAAATACATATAATATATGAAAATGTTGAGAAAAATAAAATCTACAACTTAAAACTATTATCAAATATTATTATGATGATTATTTAAATAAATATTATTTAATAAAAAAATATAAGTAATAAAACTTTGATAATTAATATTTTAATAATGGTAAATGTTAAAAATCTAAATAAAATACCAAAAATCTTAGAAAAATAAGAATTAGAGTTTAAAACTATAATCATGCATTATTATTCCTCTTGATTAAATATTTATTATTTATTAAGTATTTATATAGTAATAAACCTTATTAAAATCATATCTTATTATTTATAAATCACAAAAATAAATGTAATATACCCAAATAATCAGAAAATAATACCTACATGTTAAAAAAATGTGATATTCCACTTTTTAGTTAAATAAAAATTTAAACACTTTAATAACTTGAATTTAAACCTATTTCTTTAGTTAATAATTCATAAAATGACAAATAAAATCTGTTAATATTTCTTAAATTAACCAATTAAATGTAATAAATAGTATTAATCTTAAATACTAACATTATGAGGTCAAAATGATTTAACACCATTTAAATGTAATCTTATTGAATGGTCCTTCAACCATAAGTATAAATTATTTTATAAAAGAATCCTTATCTAATATAAAATCTCCAAGAATAATTGTAATAAGATAAAACCCATTCTTTATATTAACCACAAGTTTATAAACAAATGGAAACACTATAAGTGAGTTCATAAGTAATAAATAATATTGTTGACTTATTCACAAACATTAACCACACCCTTATAGGGAGATAAATTCCTTTATACAATTATAATGTAAAGAAACCACTACTCCAATAGAAGTAATGCCATTATTAAGTAACTCTAAGGAAACAATATAAAGTGAACAAGATACAAGTATCATAAGTAATACACTCTAAGTCTATGTACCTTCTTAAAGTTACTTATAGTTATAAAACTTTAAGTATAATGCTAAAAACTTTATTATATAGTTTATAGTTAACTTTGGTCTATTATAATTAAATTGTAAAGAATCTCAAGTCCAAACTATTCAAGCAATAACAAACAACATCAACCACATCTGATTAACCACAAAGATTGTTTAAACCTTAATAAAGGAATATTTTCTTCAAAAGTTATTCATTTTGCCACTTCAAACAACATATGACAATTAATAGTAAACACCTTACTTTATACTTTACTTGTATAATAAGATTGTTAATACTTAAATCCTTTATAAGTGATATTACTTGTCAGGTAAAACTTGAAGATAAACAATTAAGATGTAAGCAACCTTGAGTAGCATTCCATACTGTGTATTTTGTTGTTGTATAAATACATGTTGTTTTCCACACACTCACAAGCCTTAATAAGAAGCATATGTGTGAAACTTAATCTAAAAGGGCAACACATTCCAAGGAAACCCTTTCCAATATACAAACCCTAGAACAACGTTATTCTCGGGATGCGCGTTTATCAACTTGCATTACATTACTTATGCATAAAAGCATCTTGGTTCTTTAAACATTTGTCCTTACCGGACCAATGATGCAGATTTCAACTATTGGATCTTATATTGTCTTGAAGACCGTGAGTGCTTAATCTTGCAATCACAAAAGGCAAGTACACACTTGCTCATGTCCTTTGATTATTTTCTGTAAAATATATTACAAATCCAGTATTATCATCACCTGCATTTGAAAAAGGAGAGAAAACACTATTTTCATAATAATTTGATTATAGGTTATTTACCATGAGGTAATAACCTACTATAAGAGTTCCGGTGGTAAATGAACATATTATCTAGGACTTCACAACCAATGTTGCCAGTGATTCTTGCGCCGTATATTACACGTTGACCATGAGATTTGGAATGGGACGGAGAAGTCAGCTGTATCTTTTCCCTCTCACATGGATCTGGATGTGCGGGTCGTGGATGTTATCACTCGTAGCGTGCATATTATTTATGGTAATTCGTAGAGGATATGCAGCATATGGGTGGGAGCCCTCAACGTCCCACGATAGTTCCGGCATCTGAACGGTCTGTACTGCCACGTAATTCAATAGGTGGGTCATGACACCAAAGAGAGAGACATGCGGGGTCGCGGAGAAGGCAGTGATTGGCTTGGATATTAGTCTGGGCCTCACACCAAGGAAGTGTGAACGAACCTGCAATTCGGATGTGCAACAAAGCTAAGATCTCTCATGGGTAAAGTGACGCACCTCTACAGAGTGTAAGAACTGTAACTTGTTACTCCGTATTCCAGGAAGGAGCTGCGAACGCAGCGGGAAATGAACTCCATTAAAGTTCTGGTAAACCCGTGAAGACTGACGGACATAGCTCTTCAGAATAAAAGCAACCTTTGAAGAAATGGTTACGAAAACTTGCATTTCCTACGACCTATGGTCTGTGGCTGTAGATATAGTGCATCAAACACTCCTTTTCTAGTGAACTTGCTGATTACGCTCATACTCAAAGTATCTTATTAACCCTTGTTAGGTTTTAAAGCCAGTACAGACGACGTCTACATCAAGTTATGCTCCAGGAATCATCATTAAAAGCTAAAACTCTTCCATGAAGTCAAGGAAGTCAGCATATACATCAACTCAAGTGAAGACAAAGTTGCTGATTAGATAAGTATAGGATTTCTAACCATAGAACCTACTTCTGTATAATATTGCAATAGCAGCAATGCAAGCCTAGTAGTTTAGCTATTAGTTTTATAAGTATGGTAGTTATGAGTTGTTTATTCCTGATTCTTCATTGTAGAAGTTTCTTTCTCTCTATTTAACCTACAGTGTTCTCTGGATCTTGTGTAAAGAGTTGAGTTGTAACCTATAGTCATGTCTTGGACCTGCTATGTTTCTGTTGTACTACTCTGAGGGATGTAATACTAGTGAACGGTGTTTAATTGGTGTTATGTCAACGACTATAGTGTACTACATCATGTAGTGGTATGATGGGTCACCACAGTAACCCTGTAATAAAATCCATACCGAATTTTTCCCATTTCCATTCCGGAATTTTGGCTGGTTGCAGTAACCCGGCTGGGCGTTGATGCTCAACTTTGAGCCTTTGGCACACAACACATTTGTCTACAAACAGGGCAATGTATCGCTTCATTCTATGCCACCAAAATTGGGCCTTAAGGTCTTGACACATATGGGTGCTTCCATGGTGGATGGAGTAGAGGGTCTCATGTGCTTCTCTCATAATAACTTGCTTTAGGTCATGGCGATTTGGTATGCAAAGGCGTCCCTTGAGCCACAAGATATCTTCGTCGTCCACCTTGAATCCGGGGACGTCATCTCTTTCCATTCAGCAATTGATCCCTTTAATGCTCTTGTGGTTCTTCTGGGCTTCTTTGATTTGACCCATAAGGGTTGGTTGTAGTTCGATATGGGCTAGAAATCCTTGACTGACTATTTCTAATCCAAACCTTTCTATCTCCTGACTCAGTTCTGGTTGTCCCTTCGTGATCAAGGCATTTAGGGAACATGGTTCCCGGCAAAGGGCGTCAGCTACCAATGTTGGATTTACCCGGGTGATAATGTATGCCCATATCATAGTCCTTGGTTAATTCAATCCATAACTATCTGGATAGGTATGCAATAACTTTGCCTTATTGCATTAGCACGGTTCTGAGACCTAGCTTCGTGGGGTCACAAAAGACCTCAAAGATTTTGGTGATATCGGGCTTTGTAAGGATGGGGGCTGATACTAATCTTTTTTTGAGCTCTTGAAAGCTTCCTTTTCATTTATCAGTCCATTCAAATTTCTTATCCTTCTTTAGAAGTTGAGTCATTGGTTTCGCGATGCTTGAGAATCCTTCTAAAAACGTGCAATAGTATCCTGCCAATCCTAGAAATCTTTGGATTTCGATTGTGTTTTGGGGAGCCTTCCATTCAAGGACGGATTTGACTTTGGTGGGATCCACAGATATTCCTCCGACAGACAGGATATGGCTAATAAAACCAACTTCCTTCAACCATAACTCACATGTGCTAAACTTACCGTACAACTAGTGCTCTCTGAGGGTTCCCAGAACTATTCTTAGATGCTTCTCTTGATCGTTCTCGGTCTTGGAATAGATTAGAATGTCGTGGATGAATACTAACACGGACTTTTCAAGGTAGGGCATGAAGACCTTATTCATGAAATTCATGAAATAGGCGGGAGCATTCGTTAGAGCAAAGGTCATGACAGTGTACTCATACAATCTGCATCGGTTAGTAAAGGCTATCTTAGGGATGTCAGATTCTCGGATTTTCAGCTGATTGTAACCGGTCCGGAGGTCTATCTTGGGGAATAGACGGGTGCCGGTTAGCTGATCAAACAAATCCTCGATCTTTGGCAGTGGTTATTTTTTTGATGGTGACCTCATTGAGTTTCCGGTAGTTAGTGACTAGCCGGGTGGTTCCATTCTGTTTGTCCACAAATAGGACCGGTGGTCCCAATGGTGAGGCACTAGGCTGAATATGACCTTTGCGCTCCATGGCCTCCAGCTGCTTCATTAATTCTACCAATTCTTTGGGGTTCATATGATACGGTCTCTGAGCTATGGAGGTTATCCTAGCGACTAGTTCAATAATAAACTCGATATCCCGATCAAGGGGCATACCGGGCAACTCCTCAGGGAACACATCCGGGTATTCACAAACCACTAGCACTTGTTCTAGGGTAGTCCCGGCTACGCTTTTATGGTAAAGGGCATGGGATGAATGGGTGGTGGCCACATGCTCGATTTCTATTCCATCACTATTGGATAAGGTTATGGATTTTGTAGTGCAGTTTATAATAGCTTGATACTTGGTCATCCAATCCATTCCTAGTATCACATCTAAACCTTGGGTTCCTAGTACTATTAATTTGTCCTGGAAATCAACTCCATGGATGACTATAGGAATATTTTTGCAAGCGAGATTATTTCTAGTGCTTGACTTAAGGATTTGAACTAGCATGATACGCTTGAGGTGGGTAGGGGTCATTCCATTATAGTTGACGAATGGTTCGGTAACAAATGAGTGAGATGTTTCGGAATCCAACAATACTGTGGTAGGAGAGGAATTAATTGAGACCATACGCAGAATGATATCAGGAGATTCCTGGGCTTCTGCAGTGTTGATGTGGTTTAGATGTCCTATAGATGCATTTTGTGGCATCTTAGGGACGACACCTTTGGTAGGGGATCCTTAAGCTTGTGGTTGGTTCAGGTGAGAGGCTACGGGACGAGGGGAATTATTCTTCTTGTTATCAGGGCAATCGCAAGATAAATGTCCTTCTTTCCCGCAGGTGTAGCAGCCAGAAGTATTGGGGCGGACAATGAGATTAGCAGGACCTCGGGGCAAGGGATGGGGTTCCCGCCCCAAGGGAGAGGATTGTTGAAATTGTGATTGGGGTTGTTACGGAACGGAGCATAGGATTGAGTCCTATGCAGTGGGGGTGTAGGCCTAGAGGGTGGCAGACTCCGAGACCTCTCTCCACTGGATCCTCCTTGCTGCATCATACGGAGCTTACGGTTCTCGATGACACTTTTGCGCTTGCTTTCTACCATGATGGCGGCATGAACCAGACCATACAAATCCTGGAAACTTTGGGCTATCAGGTGACACTATAACTCATCCTGCAGTCTATTCATGAATGTATCCATCTTCCTCTCTTCAGTGTTGGTATCATCGGGGGCATTCCTTGCACGGTCAGTGAACCTTTCCAGATACAGTAGTACTATCATTATACCTTCCTTTAAATCTCGGAACTGGTCCCTCATCATCTTATGAGACCTGGTGGAATGTGTCGTTGGCAAAAACTTTCCTTGAAGTTGTCCCAAGAGATCACTTGTCCAGCTGGCAGAATTTCCTTGACGCTCATCCACCATTCTCTGGCTTGTCGAGCGATCAAGTGAGTTGCGAGGAGCAACTTCTCATCATTTCCTACATGAGCTACCTCTAGATTGTTCTCGATGGTACGAAGCCAATCATCCGCGTCCAAGGGGTTGGTGCACTTGTTGAACACGGCTGGGTTGGTATTCTGGAAGTCCTTGAGCTTGGATCTCGACTCTCCATTCTCGCCTTCACCCTCATTGTTGTGAGCATTTCCAGTGGCTTAGGCGAGATGTTGGAGAGCGGCAATGTTGTCCTGACATTTCGCATTAGCAGCCTGCAGTCCTCCATGACCATGCGGAGAAGTTGAGCCATGGATGGCTCGGGTGATGGTGGAGGAGGGTCTAGACTACGGGGGCGCACCATCTTTAAGGTAAAGGGGTTAGGATGGAGGTTGACAAGAGAAAGTTTTTGACGAAACCAAACACAAAACATCAAACCAACAGGACAAAACAAACAAACAAGATAGCGGGCACACCAATAGCCTAAAACATTAGGGGGATTGATAGCATGACTTAGTTCATACATTACAACTTTCAATTTAGTCCAACCATCATCATTATCACATAAGTAAAATGGTCGCCACTCAAGAGGGTGCTCGGCAACTAACTCGCTAGTACTCTAGTTATAGCGCCAGGCCTACTCATCGATCATGCCGTTACGGCGTGTGGTGGTGTCCTCCTCAATGATGACCTCCGGGACATCCTGATCAGGCTCCGGGATCCTCTCCTCAGGGTCCTCCTCCTCAGGCTCTAGAATGACTTCCTCCGGATCCTCTTCTTCGTCCATATGATCATCATCTTCCGGGTCGGTTTGCGGCTCCATGTCAAAATCCTCCTTGTGGGCAGCATCATCATCGTCTAGTAGGTCCTCGTTGTCCTTGCGGAGCTCGGCGCACTCCTCCTATAGCTCCTCTATCTTTGCCTCCATGGTCACTAGAAGTTCCTTTTGATCCTTCATTTTGTTCATGAGGTGCTTGTTCCTAGACACGGTAGCTTGCTTGGTCAACATGGCCTGAGCATGCTCTGTCTTTGTCGATTGATGTTCCTCCTCCAAGGTTAGTATCTCCTTGGACTTGAGATCCACATTCATGTTGGCTCTATCCATCTCCGCCCGGGTGTGATGCAGGAGGCACTCCATGCTCTGAATATGTTTCCCAAAGTCAAGGTGCTGGTGTGTCATGACTGCATATCCGGCCTCGTGGCGTCTCCCAAAGAACTGGAAGCGCGAACCTCCTAGCTGCTCACGGTGGTGATAGTCTAGGCGAGATAGTGCCTTCAGGGAAACTCGAATAATGCCTGACTCCTAGTCCTTCTCAATGAGACAGGTTTAGATTTCCTCGGAGTGCGGGGGCACTATTACTCCTCTCAAGGTACACACCACTAGCCATGCTGGCACTCCACCTATGGTCTTGGGGACGGGGGCGTCCGACTAGCTTGTCAACTCAGATAGGTCGGCTTCGAACAGCTTTGGGGGAAGCTCCAACCCGACCTGGCGGAACTTGGTGAAGACCACCGCCATTTACAAGAAGTTATGAATAGGTTTAGGTTAGTGCACGGTGCAAAATTTTAGATATGAAAAAAATTTGATATGATGCAAGTGATTTTCGAAATATAGGGGAGGAGATATAAGCATTGTTTTTTGCAGATACCGTGATCCTTCCTTTATATTTTTGAAAATAGTTTCTATTATTCGTCTAACATCCGGGATAACTAGGGGATCCTAAGGTCAGGATGGCTCTGATACCAAGTCTGTGGCACCCCCTAAAGGTATTCCGGGATTACCCGTTATGCATACAACCACGATTCCCAAGATCAACACATCATGTAGCATAACCGACTTAATATCAAAGTACACATCGATTATAGTACCGAATACAGAAACTCTGCGGCGAAATACTAAACACAGAAGACTCGAGTCATGCCATAGACCTACAGGTGCCTGACTTGGAGAACACCCTAGTTCGCGGAGTTGTCATCATAATCTCCAACATCTTCTTCATCTTGCTTATAAACTGCTGAAGTAGATAGCCAGGGACAATGCCGGTTAGTACATTGGAATGTACTCTCAAACCACCCTACTGGGGTAATATAAATAAACATGCAACAAGGCTGCGAATAGGATAGCCATATATGGGTATTTTTGTAGAAGAGCTTCCCTATTAGCGAGGGAATACATTACAGAACCTTTAGGATAGTTTTTAAACTTGCATCAAGGATAAGCTTTAGAAAATATAAGGGGAACTACTAGAATCAGGGTCACCCATTAACTTCCTCCAAGTCTTATCTCGACCGACAAACTCCACTGATCCTTCAGACCATCCAATGGTCAGGACATTTTTAGTAAAACAGTTTATTAAAACCAAAACCAAACACCGCTATGCAGCTGCCATCTCAATCGTCCATGACCATGCACATGGCTATTCAAATAGTTTTACAATCTGCAGAGGTTGTACACTTTCCCGACAAGATCTGATACATCTGCCGGGGTCACTCCCAGATCTTCATACAAAGGTATGCAGGTCTCGGATAATAAAACAAGACCTTCCATAATCCCACTCCAACATGGTTCTACCCTATGGGTTGTTCCTCCCAACACCGGGATGTCGGGATCCTTAGACCAACCGGAGTGCTCTCGACTCCTCTAGAGCCGACCCTTTCAATGGGAGGCCCATAGTATCGCCCCGTAACTCACATGGGTAATCCTACTTCCTCAAGTTGACTATTATATAGTTGACCCTTTCTATAAAGTAAGCCCAGAATTGAGGGGAGATGATCCCTTATAATTAGTGTGAATTTACCATAATGGAGTAAACTAACATCGAGTCAGGCCCCGTCTCAATCTAGGGTATTGTGGTTGTACAGAGTAATTGTTCCAGCAAGACTACATAGAACTAGGTGTCTTTCATAAACATTTTTGCCTTTCCTTTTCATCAAAGTTTGACAAAGTAAAACCTTTTTATTTTCTCCACCCCTCTGGTTAGGTCCAAAATCACCAAGGTTTTATTATAAAAAGGTTTGTATAAAAACTTTCATGGGGTTCTTCCCATCCTCTAATTTTACTAGGGCCAAAAAGGAATTTACAAAATGTGGTGGTGTCGTCCACCACCTACTATATAAGAGGTAGGTAGAAAGTGATATGAAGGGGTTATACCTATTGGTACAGACTAGCAAGGGTTTGGGGGATCCAAACCTTTACATGTGTATATAGAATTGTAACAAACAATGCACCATAGAAAATAATGTAGAAAATATGCATGAGTTGAAATAGTGGGACAAAGCTAATGAATAAGAAGATGGATTTCCTTGGTCAGCAAGTTGTCCCCGATCCTCCTCTCCAAACTCCTCCCAATCACCTTCCTCGTGAACTTCCTCGTTTGTGTCTATCGTCACAGGAGAGAAAAACAACCAACAAACACCATCCATCAAATAAGGAAAACATGGCTACCAATACAGTATAGGAACAACAAACAGTAAACCAAGCAACACATATGTAGCTACTGATCATACCAAAGTATAGCCACTAGAATCAATCAAAAATCTATGTCCAAACTTTTATTATGATTTAATTAGCAAACATAAGATAAACACCTTGTTTTATGTCCATCTTATTTTGTGTAGAGGCAAAGTGGTTAAAAATTATACCACTGTGAATATAATGAGAATATCAAACTAATGTAGCTAGAATCATATTTTTAGCTTGTAGGATTGATTTTTAATAATTAAAATGGTATACATAGAGCTGGCTGGGATAATTTAATTTCATAAAAATAATTAATGCAGCAAAAACTAAGATATTATAGGTGGTGTATCTAACTAAGACAAACATCAGGGAGTTGGTCTCTCCTCAAAACAAGGTACACATAGGTTTCTAAAATTCATTGAAATAGTTTCTGTGCCAAACTTGTGCTAATTACTACAGGTGTTAAATAGTTTAGAAACCAGTGATTCAAATTTTTATGGACAAATATCTTTTATTACAAGGCATACAAATTGGAATCACTATTTTTATACGAACATGCAATTTATTATGCATTTAAAAGTGTTAATAGGGGTATTTTAGAAACAAAAATCACATATTTTATAGACCACTTTTTGCTAAACTTCCAAAGCTATGTATTAGATAAAACCCTAGGCTAGCGGACAAAATTGGATTCGTGCTAAAAAGATTATCAAGGAATTTTTGGTGGATTTAAAGCTAGTTGCAATATTCAGGGATTTTAGTTTATACTGATAAAAGAAAAAGGGGGAAGGGGTTGTGGCCAGGGTCATGGCCTGAGAGTGCTGGGCAGGCCCAGGACCGAGGTGGACTGAGCGGGAGCCAGGGATTTCAAATCCCGGCGGGGGCCCCAATTGGCAGTTGTGGTGGATGGTGAAGGGGTATCGGCGAGGGTTGGCTTTTAGATATAATGCAGATCTGATGGTTGCCGTTAGTTTTCTTGGATGAGGGGTAGGTGACGCATTGGCTATGGGGAGGGTTCAAGGCGGCTCACCTAGGGGCGATGAGGGGTAGGAGACGCATTGGTTGGATGCGGTTGAAGATGACGAGCTGAACGAGGGGAGGCAGGGGTAGCTCCGATCCCATACGCTGCCGCTGGCGTGTGCATGGTGACATGGTGCTCATGGGCTCTCTCTGTGGCGTCCTCCTGGTGCGCCTAGACATAAACAAAGAGGAGGGTTAGATGCCCTCAATGGCCAGGAGCACAGCTGTGCATGCATGCAGGGAAAAAGATGGAGAGAGGAGTCGGCAACCTCGACCCTTCTCTTCGAAGCTGCAGTGGTGTGGCATAGGATGGCGAGCAAGGTAAAGAGGGAGGACTCGCCTCTGCTTCGAGGGTGATTGGGGAGGGGGCAGTGAGCGAAATGGGAGTGGTAGGTGAGGGGAGAGGGGCTCAGGAGGTTTTATCCCGTGGGTGTATGCCCACGGTGCACCGTGTCCATGGCAAGGTCGGTTTTGTGTCGTGGAGGCACATGAGTGGCTGGGCTGGGCGGTGGGGTGGTTTCTATGGGAGTGGCAACAAGGGGTGGTCGCGGTAAGGGGTTGGGGTCCCGCTAGTAGGGAGAGGGGTGTGACGTGGTCGGGTGCACACAAGGTGCTCTACTGTGGGATCTTGTTGGCATAGGGCCCGAGAGGCTAGGGCGGGAGACATGACGAGACATGACGGTGGTAGAGAGGGGTGGCGGGTTTCTCCATCGCGGGTTGCTCGAGTTTTGCACCGGGGAAGGAAATGGGTCGACGGGAGTGGTGTGCTCGGGCTGACATGGACGCCACGGGTTGGGGGTCATTTGTAAACGAGGGTGAGCAAGGGGAAGTCCTGGGGTGGTGCCTAGGGAGTCTTTGCCGGCCGAGCTAGGACCATCTACAAGGGAGAGGGACAAGGGGATCTGCTGCATTGATTTTGCGAGATCATGGTGATCTTGTTTCTCTTGATTGCATGGTCGGTTTTGGGGGTAAGGGGAGAGCTGGTCGTGGTTTGGTACACGAGCAGGGGTGGTGCCATGGTCGTTCCATGCTTGGTACATGGTCACAATGGATGGTGTAGAGAGAAAGAAGTGACGGTGATCTAGGTTTAGAATTATACTTTTTTTGCTCACTTTGGTTGATCATGGCATCTAGTGTGATGTTCCAATGATCTAAGATAATTATGGGTTGTATAGAGGGATATGAGATGAGTGTAATGATGCCAAGGTGCTTGCATAGATCCCTCTCAAGGATTTGCAAAGCATCACCAAACTTGACACGATTTATGTTGGTCAAGCTTTAAGATTCGTCCATGCTTGCAGACACACTTAAGAAGGATACTTGTGTGGGGGGTTTGGTGTTAGGAAAAAAGAGTGTTGCTAGTTGAAATAGATTAGCTAACATAGGTGGTTAACCCTAGTGCACACAAAATCTGCATAAGCAAACATGTAGCATGACTAATTAAACAAGCAAGGATAGAATTTATGTAATCATGATGTTTATCTATAATCTTAAAAGTTTTTAGTTCCCCCTAAACTCTAGACCTTTATCTACTCATCAATGTTGCAAAAGTTGGGATGTTACAACTTGGAAGTACTGATCTTCTGGTATTGTAATAATAATGTGTATATGTTTATATTTTGGACTCGCAATGTTTATTTTGTACCACTCGGACGGACGTGATATTTGTGGAACGGTGTTTCGTGGATGTTATGTCAACTACTATAGTATACTACACATGCAGTGGTATGCTGGGTCACCGCATCCCTTTTATTTTGAATGCCACAAATGAGTTTTCGAAAATAAAAAAAATCTGATGCATCCAATTGAATATTCACACCACAACATAGCACATCATTATAGTCAACTACATATAGTTTAACTGCCTAGCTACATAGAAATGGCAGCACTAACTACTAGTATTCAATAGTATTATACATAGAAATGGAAGAAGCAGGAATCTCGTCACCTAATGAAGCATTAGAGTCTATCGATGAGTCATGGCATAGGTAGTTGAAGTAGCTCATGCGATCTTCATAGAGATGGAATACCCGCTTCTCCTGGGTGTCCATCTTATATGCATCGACCATCTTAGTCCACCTTAGACCACTGAAAAAGGTGTGTTTTTTGCCGTTTGTGATTTGGATCGTGTAGGTCGGTGCAAGTTGCTTCAAAGGTAGTAAACGACCTGAAACTGTCCCTGCTGCCACAACTGCCAATCGAAATGGTCTAGAAAATCAAGTCTAAACTTGTAGGGTATTTTCTGCATACAGAATCATAATAAATCAACAATTAGCATATAATTCAGTTGTAGGGTATATATATAGATTGATTGCTTGTGAATGGACGTACGGTACTATATTCATAGTTTTAAAGGAGCCCTATAACAACATTCTTGTCCTTGCAATGTTTGTAACCACAATGCTCACACTGATCATCATCCATTATACCTATATATGATCATGCAAACTTAGTTATATAGACCATTTTAACTTAATTAGCATCATAAGTAGCACAATATATCAACATAACACATAAGTAACATTAGCTAGCATGATATGTAATTAGTACAATAGTAGCATGATAAGTCTATATAAGTAGTACAATAGGTAGCATATGATAGTCACATGAGAACATTCTAAACTCGTGTAGGCCTAGTGTCAGTGACGTTGTCGTCATCCGAGCGGTCCCAGAAAGAGGATGACAGGCTGTAAGAGTCGTCTTGCTGCGTGCCGAAGGGGTCGGGTTGACCCTGCTACTGCGTGCCGGAGGGGCCAGCCTTGCCCTCTCCACGCTGCTGCCGGATCATTCTAAGGACCTCGTACTGGACCTCCATCACCTGGGGATCAAGTAGGAGACCCCTTACCAAGAGGTCATCCTACTCACGATGGTGGCACGCCAGCTGCCTCTCTGCCTGCCGATGCTCCCTCTCCTCGGCCCTTGTGGCGATCCTCATGCCATCTGGCGCAAATAGATGCTCCATGCGATGCTCATCCTTGAAGTTGAGGACCGCTCTCGCTCCAAAGTGCTAGACTGCGTCACAATCATACGCATGGGCTCCCTGCCACGGGCACCTGAAAGTACCTAGCTGGGTCTTCCTATTATCCACTGCGATCTGAGCTGTCGAAATCGGGGTCCTTGTGGGTTTCTAGTGACCATCACGAAACTTCGGCTCTCGCTCCGACATGATAGTAATTAAGTAATTAAATAGCAACATTTCATACAACTGTTAGTCAACTTATAAGAAATGAATATATATACATTTGCTACATTTATCCATAATAAAATTATCTATATTTTCTACACTAAATCATCTAAAATCATCTACACTAAATCATCTATACTAAATTATATAAAATCATCTACACTAGATCATCTACACTAAATCGCTTACAATCATCTACACTAAAAAAGGGGACAGAGGGGCTCACCGGCGGTGGCTCGAGATAGTTGTGAGGGGCGATGGACACAGGAGGCCGTAGGTACGGGGACGAAGCGGCGACGACGAGATGAGGATGAGGCAGCAATGGGGGACAGAGACAACACAACGACAGCGAGATGGGGACAAGGCGACAACACAAGATTGGGACAACGCGGTGAAGGGGACAAGGAGGTGACGACGAGACAAGGACGAGGTGACGAAGGGGACAAGGCAGCGACGGTGAGACAGGGATGAGGCAATGACGGGGACGAGGTGGCGAGTTGAGGAGTGGATGCGGTGGAGGCAGGGCCGCCAGCGGCCGATGTGGTGGAGGCAGGGGCGGAGGTGGACGATACGGTTGGGAGAGGAACGTGAGGGAAGAGCGGGGCGGGGGAGATGCGGGTCGCAGGGAATCGTGGGCCGGGAAATTAAAATGGCGTCCGGGTTGGTGGGGTTTGCAAATTTTGTATGCCACCTCTAAAATCCAGGTTCCATCTGTGGGTCCGCTTTAGCAGTGGTGCTCGCAGTACACTAAACGCCACTGTTAAGCTTTATTAGTGGAATTCGATATATTTGAGACGCCACTACTATGTTGGCTAATAGAAACAACGTGTATTTTCTAGTGCACGCCATTGGAAAAATGATTGTTGTAGATATTTTCCTTCTAGTGGTAGATGCTAGTAATGAGTGAGATAGTAACCAGAATAACTTATCCTAAAATACCGAAAGCTTTTATAAAGCTGGATTTCGTTGATGATGTAGTTGTTCACTTACTTATCTCAAGATTGAGTAGATGAACTCCGTAAGCCAGCAGAGTATCCGTCCGCGGGCACACGTACGGTTCCCGACAACCTTCTTGTCTCCACTTTAGCAGACTTGGATAAGGAGTAGATAAATCTTGCTCCGAGAATCCAACAAAACATGCACTTCTCTAATGCTAATACATGGGGAATTACTAGAGGGAAAGAGAACCTTCACGAGGATGTGGTAAAAATGGAAAGGAGGAGTAGGCCTCCTTTTATAGGGGAGGAGGGCATCCCAAGGGGTCTTGACCGCCGGCCATGGAGGTGCCCCCACCTGTCCCCTCATTCATGTGAGTGGACATTCCACTCACATAAAACCTCTTCCACTCACATGCATTAATTACTCACTAGAATAAATACATTTTTATATTTAAATCAAACTCTTTTTTCATTTTACTCAGAATTTTGTTAATTATCTTAAAACCCCTTGCATTGTTTCGATATCAAATCTGAAACCAATTTCAGCAATTTGACCTGAAACTCTTCCGGTGATCATCGAAACAATTTTAGCTCTAACAAAATTATTCTCGAATATGTTTTATCGACCACTTAGTGTCGAAGTGTCTAAAGTGTGTCACACTATGACTCGCGAATGATGCATACATGATAGAGACACCTCTCTTATCGATAATTAGAAGTGGGACCTGGAGATCCATACTGACTTCCACATATTAAACGATGACTCTAGTGATCATGGGAACCATTTCGTAATCAATTCCTTTTGTCTCGCGATATTTTACTTGTCCGAGATCCGATCATAGGTATCAACTATACCCTAGTTTTATCTTGTTCCTAACAAGTAACCTTTACTCGTTATGTGATATAACATCCTGGTGACCTAGTCACATGCTTGCAAGCGGTGTTGATGTGATATCACCGAGAGGGTTCTTAGTTTATCTCTTGGTCATTAGGATGAACAAATCTCACGCTTGATCTATGAGCCCCAACATAACACTTTATAACTACATGAACCCATCTTTATAGTCACCCTTTTATGGTATGACGTTTGATGCTAGCAAGACACACTCTTCCGGTATTACTGATTGACATCATCTCATGGTCTGAAGAAAAGGTCTTCTTCGCATATGTTTGATATAGAAATGTAAACATAATGACTAGATCGTATTGCTAAATATACTTTAGGTGTATGTTTATCATATCATCTACGATATATTAAAAGTACATGAAGGGCTATCAGAAAAAAGAGAAATACTCTAAAAAATCACACAAAAATTTGAAACATCTGACCATCAATTTAACTAATTAGCCTATTACAGCCAAAAGATCTTACAAATAATCTTTTGCATTGGAGTTTAATTAAATTACCCACCAATACCCTACAAAATTATTTCCGTATCCATTGGCTAATTCATCAATATGGAAGACAAAATATACATGGACTCTCGCACGCACGCCGCCGTCTCCTACCGACGGCTGGCCGGCCTACTTCAGGTGCGTGTGTATCCGCAGATTAGATTCAATTTTCATACGATTTTGCAAATACCTAATCCTTTGTAAAAAAATATCCATCATCACAAAAATAAACGCTCTTAATTCTTTCACGCACACACACCCCCGCAATCTTCGTGCCCACGGCTGGCCTGGCCGACCTAATCCAGGTGCGTCGACATCTGCAGATCTGATTTCAGTTTTAGTTGCCTCATGCATGCACCAGACCACCAATACAAATATGCAGCCTCCACCGATCGCTCAAGAATTTACCTCACTGTGACAGCCTAGGTCAGATCGAAAACTTGCACCATAGAGGCCTCAACAATCTGCCATTAGTCACATGATCACGTAGCGCCTCCAAGACTGATGGTGTCTCTTGAATTTCCCATTATCAAGCTGAGAAAACATCCAAATATATTAAGGTAGTAGCTGTAGATGGGGGCGTCGTAACAACGGAGGACGTCAAAGCAGGAGGTCGTCATCCTGTTGTGTTGTGTTGACAATGTAAGGTGCAAATAAATCAAGGCAGGAAGCTAGAAGGACATTTATATGATCTCTCCATAACTAACGTGCATACCCTCCTCACATTACTACTTCAGAATCCATTAAGGTATGCTCCAGCGATCGAGAAAGTAATCGGTCCACTTTTGTTCTTCATAGCCACTTGGATTAATACATGTGAAACTGTAGAGTGCAGAGATTACATCAACAGATATTCAGCCAATGGTTAATTGCACTAATCCAGATTCCGACAACAAGGTTAATTGTCAAGATTCCAATGACATGATTTATTGCATCAGTAGAGATCTGATTGGCATGGTTGAGAATGAAACGCCTTGATCCAATCTCTATTTATACTTATAACACTCTCATCTGATAAGGCTGAATTCATGTGTATAGTGCTAATGGCAACAATCATGGACACTTTTCGTTGGGTCTTCAAGTGCATAGTGTTGTAGCAAGCTTCTTTTCCCCACAAGGGTGACTCAAGGGTTTAAATTGAACTCTCGTGGAACTATCTTAGACGTTATTCGCCTTCTCCTTGTCAAGAAACCTATAAAGAAAAATAATTTGTATTATGTCCCCAACTCCACCAAGTGGTTGTCAAGCATAAGGTTTGGTATTAGTAATGTGAAATAAAATATAAAAAACTAAAATAAATAAACTAAAGTAATGCAAACTAGATGATATGGAAGATAGTAAAGTTGTTTTTTGTTTTTTATGAGTGATTGCAAGTAAGAAAAGTATTTTTTATATTTTCTAAATAATAAATTTGCAAAAAATAAAAGTGATGATAATTGCAATGTAAAGGTGTTTCTTATGATTAAAATTGGATCAGGGTTAATGGGTTCAGTTGTATACTCCCTTTTTATGTTGTGGTGGTCATAAAACAATTCATCAATGATAAATATTAATGGAACTTATGTATGTGTATGATAAGCATTCATATGGGCATCATGTCCTAACATAGAGATGAAACACATCTCTCTTATACTCCTCAAGAAAGGGAAACCTCCATGAGTCTTGAATTAAGAACAAATCAGAGTATAGCTTTAGGTAATATGACATGATGTTTGAAATACAAATATGCTACCTTGACCTAAAAAGATTATCTCACTGTCACAAGATAATTATAGCGCATGATTTCACTTTATCCCTAGTGAGGCAACAAAATAAAGGTAAAAACCAAAGTAGATCTGGAATATTGTCGTCATGATTCAATTACTATCACCATGCTACTCCATCTAATACACATTTCTCACAATAAAAGTTCATGCATTCATGTTGGATCAAAACAAGAAATTAAGAACGAGGTACATTATATGCATCTATCAATACATCTTACAAAAAATAGGTTCCAATCTCATATATCAAATCATAGAATAAAGATCCACCTCATAGGAATTACATATGTGACTATAATCATATTGGGAAGCTCATATGGTACTAGATATATGAAGAACAAGACAGAAATAGATCAAGCTACTTCCACAAACCTATAGTCTAGGGGTGGACTACTCCCTCTTCATCATGGTGATGATGCTGGAGATGTTGTAGAGGGTGGAGATTTCTCTAGAGGCGGCTTCGGTGGAGTTTCCCCCTCCAATCTTCGTTGAATATGACTATGTTTGCATATAATATTATATATGATGCAAATATGTGGGTAAACATGTCAACAAACTACAAAGTTCATGTATCCATTTTACATGCATCAACATCCCCAAGCTTAGCCTAAGCTCATCCTCGAATAAACATGGACTTTGGAGTTTGTTACTTTGCTTCTTTCAGTATCATACAAAGTTCATAGGTTCGATTGTTCCAATGGAACATAATAAGAATGTTTACTATCAAGTTGAATCTTCTGCACATCTATAAACATGTTAAACAATAATTAATGGTGTGCTAAAACAAATGAGGGACAAAACAAACCTTCAAGCACACTTTGATGATCCTATAGAATAAGAGACTCTTCCTATCATCGGCATGGGTGTTTTATGCCTGTACTTCTATTTTTGGGCCCTCTTGTTAGTTTCATGCCCGACTAGAAGACTCACTTATTAGTTTCATGTATTCCCTTGAGATGTTTTGCATCTTGTACGGAAATTAGGCATTGAATACATATGATAATCCTCCATAAATAATATAAAATAAAGTTTTGAGCTATGTAGTTCATGTCAACAATACTAATAAGGATGGGGTTCCAAGTAGCTTTCGTTTCAAAAGTTGCTTATGGTTTATGTGTTAAACATTTTACATGTAGAATGTCTCATGCACCTTTACCAATGAACTGATCTGTCATTGTATAGCATAGGTTGTCATAAAAATTGCATCACCGAGGTACCTCTTACCCCTGTGTGACTATACGCCCAACATACGTTTGGTAGCTAGGAAACATGCTTATTTTGTGTTATTTTCATAAGGGGCATATCTCCATATTTCAGAAGACAAGACAGACAAACATATGAGTCCGCTCAGAAAATTTCTTTTGAAAAGAGTGTCATTCATTGTCATGTTGTATGTTTTCACCATGTTATACATGGGTTTGGCTAGAGTCCCATAAGCATTTTCTCTTTCCTTTTGCTTACTCTAGTGTGTAGTGCAGGACAAAGAAAGAACAAACATGATATTTCAATAACAGATATTGTAAGCTTGTGCCATGATAGCATTGTTTGGCCAACAAACAACTTATAAAATGTAAAGCACATAAAGTTCCATAGTGACATCACCCCAAACCTTACTTTCTTATGAGCCTTATATTACACAAAAGAGATGATTTTGAATATTTTGGAGGATCAACATCCATATTATACTTGGGAGTAGCTTTTTCCACAAATAGGAAGATATTCCTAATCTAGTTTAAGGGATTTGGAACAAGTCTTAGCTTGCATTGTGAAGGCTTAGCAAAAAGAGATCTAAAGAGTGTGCGATGTAGTTCATAATGCCAATATTTATTTTCTCGCCTTGCTCCTTATGATTGAACATAAATATAAATGAGCAAAGGGTACAAATTAATAGGCACAAATAAATCATACTTCATGTAAAGTATTTGAGCTTACTAACTAGGCATAACATGAATTTCAGCATTTTGCTTTTTCCCCCTTTTCTTTTATTTCAAGGAATTCATATTCATTTGAATTCTCATCATGGAAAAGTTTCTTTTCAGTAGCTTAATCACAAACATGCATAATGATTCATCATGGTGATGCTTTTATTGCAAATAAAAGTAAAATAAACAAAACAGACGCTCCAAGTTATTATGATACTCTTATGTTGCTCGAAAAACATAGTTTAGAGGTTTGCAAACCGAGAGTTTAATATATCCAGTAGGGTACCTTCTGAATCCCCAAGCTTATGGTTTTCACAATTCTTGGATTTCTCTTGCTGTGGTGTTCATATATTCCCTGTCCAATAACTTCAACACAAAACTTTTCTCCCATCTCTTTTCTGAGTGGTGACATTAGTGGCACAAAACCATAATAGTTGCTGCATGTATATCAAAGAAAATTTCTTTATAAATGTTCCAGAAGGAATATAGTATTTCTACACATCCCTAGAATATAACATGGATCATAGAACTCATTTTATGAAATTCGAGAATGGTTAAATCAAAACATGGCAGAATCTATCCAGATTTTCAGTAGCCGCAAAACGAATTTATTTCACCCACTTAAGCATGTCGGGAATTTTTGTGAATTTTTGTGCATACATAGGATGAAAATTTGTAATTTCTGTGCAAATATGAGCGCAAACAGAGTTACGTAAAAAATGAGAGAATTTTTCTACTAAAAACTGTTCTGCACGAATTTGCTACTCCATATGTTTTACAACTTTTTATCATCCAAGATGAGTTCCACTTGGTACTTTATTACTACTATATATCAAATACACTAAAAATGTCTCTTTTAACAGCAATCAAACATAAAAATAAATTAACGGGTTGCCTCCCAAAAAGCGCTTTCTTCATAGCCATATAGCTAGGCTTTACTAAATTGGTTTAAGTGATATGGAATTCATGTGGTAGCTTCTGTTTCTTTGGTACCTCCTTGTTCCTTGGAAAGTGTTACATGCACTTATTATGTATCAATTATTGCACCTTTGGTTCTCAATAAAGGTCTACCAAGTATTATAGGACATGAGGTATTGCTCCCCATGTCCATGAAAATAAAATAAATAGGTACAAATATCATATGTAATTCAACCATGATATCTTTAAATTTCCCTAAGGCATGTTTGGTCGAATCATAAGCAAGTAAAATAAATACAGAGCATTTTTCCATGGGTTTCAAATCAAGCAAATCATATAGATCTTTGGATAAAACTGAGACACTAGATCCTAAATCTAGAATCGCATGATGTGTCTCTTTTTCAATAGTGATTAATATCTCGGGGAGCCAAGCATACCCAAGCTTATGTGGTATCATAGCTTCATTATTATATCTTTCAGTTTTTTATATAATAATATAATTTGCTATGTATGAACCAAATCCTGCTTGATGAACATTAAAAGATGAATCATTAGAAAACTTCTGCAATATAGTAATGAGTTCATGCAAGCAACATTTATCAAGATCAAGTAGAGGTTATTTTGTTTCACTTAGCATTTTAACTTCCTCTACTTGTTTATCTCTATTGTATAAGTTAAAGATTTCATATCTATCATCAAATACATCTTCTGTCTCTTTAGCTTTTTCAATGCTTTCCATGACTTTTACTTCTAAGAGTAGGCCATTTAACAATATATAAGCGTTGTTGGCTATTACATTCATGAAAGAACCTTCACTTTATTTATCTAAATAGGCCATTGAAATTTTAGTTAACCCTCTATAGAAGATATGCATTAACATCCAATCTCTAAAACCATGTTCTTTTCCATAAGCTAGTTCTCTAAATCTTTCCCAATATCTTATAAGAGGTTCGTATTTATTTTGTTTAAACATGATAATCATTTCCCTAAGATGGCCTATTATTTTAGGGGTTCCAAATCTTTCAACAAACGCAACTTTAACATTTAATCAAGAGCTAAAATTTCCAAGTCAACATTTTAATATCTCTAATGCCTTATCAGCAAGTGCATGTAACATCCCAAAAATATTAATCAAGATTATCAAGTTCTAATCACCCAAGTTTAGGGGTAACAAAAACTTTTGTTATTAAAAATTATTATGAATGTATGAGTGTTTGCAATGAATGCATGAATGCTTGCCATGACTTGTTTGATTGCTATGAATGGCAAGGATTGGTTAAAAGATGAAAACAACACCATGTAATGCATTTCCAAGTAGAATCAAATCAATAGAAATTTAAATATAAACAATATGAGCTAATGGTCATTTTGACCAAAGTTAACCACTAGACCACTTTGAGTGTTTCTAGTCCAAGATTTCTGACAGAAACAACTCCAAATCTTTTCACCCCTTTCTAGACCATGTAAAAGTGAACCCAAGCCCCCCTTGCAAACCACCAGAAACATTTGGCAACTCTATTCAAATGACATTTCAAAAATGAATCAAGTATAGGAACTAAGATCATCATTTCTCAAAAACCACTCAAACCAGTTCACCTTGACAAACCCAAGCAACCAGATAATACCAAGTATGTGACCAGTACGCTCACCAAAATTCATTCAAAATTTTCAAACTTGATTTCTTTCGGCCATTTCATCAAACACTTGGTGAGCATAGTAAAATCTACCTAACTAACACTGTTTTTGATCAATGCTTTGTTCCCTCTTTGCACCCTACTCTCACCCCTTTTCTCCCCCAGTGATCACACTCGCATTGATGCAGCTACCACCCCTACCCTTGCACCATGCCGTGCCTCCCGAAGCCACCCCTTGCCAGCCGACCATGGCTAGCTAGCAGGAGCCTTCGCCGCGCCCAGCCACCATGTATAGGAGGAAGATAAATGTCCATCGCCACCCCCTGTCTAGCCCTTGCAAGAAGCCAGGCCTTGGACCACAGAGAACACGCCGCGCCCAATGTCTCTGCGCCATGCCAAGAGCACGCCAGAGCGCCGCGCCCGACACGCTCGCACAAGCCTTTCCTCGCCCTCGCCGCCCGTGCCTGGAATCACCGCGCCATGCGACCCATAGCACCCATGCATCGTTAAAACCAGCTTCAGTGTCGTGCAGAGCATCGACCGTTCCTGACCATTCTCGACCGGCCTTTGTCGCGCCATTAGGTCCTCGAGCATCACCAGGAGACCAAGCACCGGCCTACACCCTCAGCCATGCCATTATCTCACTCCACCACCAACCCTGATGAGCTCTTCCTGTGCCGTGTTGCCCCTCTCGCTCGGCTATAAAAGGAGGCCACCCCAGCCCCAATTCGTCACACCATCTCACTCCCCACCTCTCACAGAGCACCACTAACCCTTCCTCGGAGCAAGGCGAGCACTGTTGGGAATATGTCCTAGAGGCAGTCATGTATGATGATATTTCCCATTGTATTCATGAAGTTATTAAGTTGTCCTTATATAAACTTCTGATGTGTATCATTGAATATGTGATTCGGTTGTGGAACTATACATTCATGTTGTTTGTACTAAATATCTTTGGTCATTGAGGCTGTGCTGGACACACAACTTAGACCAATGTGAAAGTCGGCTTGATGTCTCGGTTCCACTTGTCATGGGCATGGTGATGCTAATCCGGCTTACACAGATTCGGCTAAAGAGTTTAGCGAGTCGGATTGACCCATATTGAGGTACAATGAACAAGTTGTCATTTGTATATCTCAATCAATGTAATCCTTAGACCTGAGGTTGTTGCATAGTACGAGTTGAGGATCATCGACATAGGTTCTGTCAAACGCTGATCTGTAACTGGGAAGTCATAAAGGCAGAGTTCGGGTCGACTGAGAATCAAGCGTCGTGATGTGAATAACCAAGACGGAATTTTGCCCCTCCACTTGGAGAGATATTCTCTGGGCCCTCTTGGATGATATGATTCAGAAAGCATGGCCATGCACGACTCGGTTAAGTGTTAACCGAGGCGATCGACTAAGTGTTAGTCGGGTGAATCACTTATCTCGGATCGAGAAGAGAGACAGACTATTTAAGGGATGACAAATATTTGCCTATAGTCTGACAAGGTATATCGTGAGGCAAAAGGGACTCGGACGTAAGTCGCATTGGAAAGGCAAGTCATCATGACTCTTTGGTACTTGGGAGTCGGCATGTTCTGCTAGTAGCCGCTACCAACTGATCGATTGAGAGTCGGACAACAATCGTGTCCAAGTAGCCATGAGCCTGCGGGGTCACACACTTAAGAGCGGGAGCAAGTTCAGATTAGATCTGAACCGAAAATCTGGTTGGGTTGGACCCAAGCTAGATTAGGACTGAGTCAATGAGTCGGACTCACGGTGAGTAGTGTTATATGGGCTTTAGTGGATGGGCCACGAGAGTGGAGCCCATGTTCACTCCCTATATATAGTGGAGCACAGTAACCCAAAAGTGTTAATCGTTGATCGGTTAGGTCATTCCGTGTGTTGGAAACCCTAGCTCCACAGCAGTCCTGCCGACGCAAGCCTCTGCTCTCGATAAAACTATTCAGAATCAATTGGCAAGGGGTCGATGATTAAGGGAATTTCTTAAACAATCCCAGGCAAACCCTCTCCTAGTGGAAGAGCAGATAGCTACTATTTATACCAGAACGAGAGGATATCTTGATTCGTTAGAGATTGAATAGGTAAATATCATTTTGAATTGGCTTTTGAGCTCCATTATGTGGACTTTCTCAATTTAGGAAACTCTGGATTCCTTCATTTCCATATAAAGATCATTTCCTTCACGAGTTCGTTCTCCTACTCCACGAAATACGAATCTAGCTTTTCACCGCCGGTGCTCCTCCTTCTACGTGTGGATACCAGCGGAGGTGTTGTACGATCAGCACCAGGACAATCAGATCACAAAGGACTGCACTACATCAACCGACGCGCTTCATCAGTAATCCGCAACTGCGCGTCTAGTGGTAAACCTCGTGGCCTTCTACCTCAGCTGGATCTTGGGATCACCATGTTAGAGGAAAAAGTTTTGTTTTATCTCTACGTGGCCCAACAGTGGTATCAGAGCGATAGCTTTTGGTTTTAGGCTCGATATCTCACATATGTGATATGCGGTTGGCTATAGATGAGATCTATGTGATGTTTTGGGGGTCGATCTATGAGATATATCGGTTTTGTACGAGGTTGATTGGATCAACTATACTCGGGGAGTGGTAGATCTGATTTCCGTGATCATACTGCTGAGGTCGTGGAATGACATACCCCTACCGGTCGGCTTCCTCCATCGGGACCGCCGGCTTTGCCCTGTCGTAGCGCGTTAGACGTCTTTGCAAGTTGCACAATGCCGGTAGATAGTGTGTCTATGAATAACTTGTTTTTGCAGGAAGTTGTGAATGGTATGGTTCATGTGCATGTGATGTATGTGTGTAATCCATATGTGATCTGCGAATCATGGTTTTTTTCAACCGGCTGTTACCTAGGTGCTGTCATATTATTGTATAACGACCTGCGTGTCAGATTCTCCATGTAATTTACTTTACTAAGCTAGTGTAGCTGTTTGGAGAACCCGGATGGCAAGCAAGGCGATGTACATGTCGGTGACATGGAGTAAGACGACAAGTGGCAAGAGTTGGCATGAGTCGGATTACAGGCTTTGTGGAGACGGAGATCGCCATGAAGAGAGCCATACCATTTCACATTATAATTGCTTTATTTTGTGTTATTGATATGTCTCTGTTTTACCTCTATTAGATAGTCAGTAAAATTTAATCCCTCAAAGAAGGTCTAGTCGGTTTTCCAACCAGTGTTTGCAGCATCACAAGTCGGACATTTTTGGTAGTGGGCTCATAAAATTAAGGTGCTGCCAATAATTTGCGACTAGGTGGGTTCAAGTCGGAATCTTACTTCAGAAACACTCGGTAAGCTTGACGGGTCTATCACAACGGTTGTCGGGCTCGGGGAATAGTGAGACGGGAGCCGGGGCATGTGATGCCACCCATCCAACAGGAGTCGTATGAGATACGATTGACAAGGAGTTGTCTACCTAGATCACTTTGCGGCTAGAGGTGATGCTAAAGCTCACTAGCCGACTTGCTTATTTAGGATCCTGAATCACTAAGTATCGGAGGGGTGTTGGTTCTAGTGGGAGCATAAAATATTAAAGTGTTTAATATGCTTGTTCTTTTATGAATACATGTCTTAAGTGTTTTGCATATTTTCTGTTGCAGATCATGGCACCAAGTAGCAGTCACTCTCAGATATCCGGTTTTGCATTGAGAACCATCCTTGAGAAAGATAAACTGAACGACACTAATTTTACCAACTGGTATCGAAATCTGATAATTGTTCTCAAACAAGAAAAGAAGGACCATGTCCTAGACAACCCACTTCCAGATGAGCCGAATGAGAATGCGACTATCGGTGCCACCAATGCCTACCGTTGGGCTAAGGATGAGTCCACGGATATTAGCTGTCTTATGCTTGCTCACATGGAACCGGACATGCAAAAGCAGTTCGAGAATGCTAAGGCATACGATATGATCGAAAGCCTCAAAAGTATGTTCCAGGATCATTTCGAACTACCACATGCATTGTATGGATAAGAAGCTCACTGAATTGCATGGGATGCTTAAGCAGGCAGAGGAAGATCTCAAGAAGGTCGCCAATCAAGTGTTGATGGTGCAGAATAAGGCTAAGTTTAAGAAGAGTTCTTGGACTAAGAAGAAGGCTAAGTCAGGAGGAAAGCAGGCTCAGGACCCGGTCCCAAGCTCTTCCTCAGGGACTAAGCCATGTCCTTCAGCCGGATCCACTTGCTTCTACTGCAAGGCGGATGGCCACTGGAAGAGGAACTACAACAAGTATTTGGCTCATAAAGCCAAGAGTGGAGGTATGACTTCTGACTCAGGCACACTTGTTTGCAATGTTATAGATATATATCTTGCTGATGCACCTAATAGTTCTTGGGTATATGATACCAGGTCAGTTATTCAGATCTACAACTCGTTGCAGGGACTGGTAAGAACTAGGAGCATAGCAAGAGGCAAGGTTGATATTCGAGTTGGCAACAAAGCAAGAGTTGCTGCGTTGGAAGTCGGCATGATGCAACTTCATTTACCTTCCGGATTCATTATGGAACTGAATAATTGTTATTATGTTCCAGTGCTCAGTCAAAACATTATTTCTACTTCATGTTTGATGAGGCAAGGCTATGAGTAGAATATCAAGAATAATGGTTGTTCTTTGTATATGAATGATCTGTTTCACGGATTTGCACCCGTCTAGGGCGAGTTATTTATTTTGAATCTTGATAGTGAGTCGGTTTATAACATAAATGTTAAAAGGTTGAAACTAAATGATGTGAATATGACTTACTTTTGGCAGTGTCGGCTTGATCATATAAGTTGGAAACGCATGAAGAAGCTCCATGATGATGGACTCATAACTTCGTTTGACTTGGAGTCGGTCGAGACATGCGAATCTTGCCTACTCGGCAAAATGACCAAGACACCTTTTACAAAGAGTTGTGAGAGGGCGTCCGACTTGTTGGGACTAGTACATAGTGATGTATGTGGACCAATGAGCACGACAGCCAGGGGTGGTTATGCGTACTTCATTACCTTCACTGGTGATTTGAGTAGGTATGGATATATCTACTTGATGAAACAGAAGTCGAAAGCCTTTGAAAAGTTCACAGAATTCTAGAATGAAGCATAGAATCAACTCGGCAAGAAAATAAAGTTTCTTTGGTCGGACCGAGGAGGCGAGTACATGAGCCATGAGTTTGATGACCATCTGAAAAGTTGTGGAATAGTTCCTCAACTTACTCCGCCAGGAACACCGCAAAGGAGTGGTGTTTCAGAAAGTCGGAATCGGACTTTGTTGGACATGGTACGATCAATTATGAGTCAGAAAGATCTGCCTTTATCATTTTGGGGTTATTGTCTAGAAACATCGGTGTTCACACTAAACAGAGTACCATCAAAATCGGTAGAGAAGACACCGCATGAGATGTGGACAGGCAAAAAGCCGAGTTTGTCTTTTCTTAAGATTTGGGGTTGTGAAGCATTTGTCAAGCGACTTCAGTCGGACAAGCTTACGGCCAAGTCGGATAAGTGTATTTTCGTGGGGTATCCGAGGGAAACCTTGGGTTACTACTTCTACAACCGAGAAGAGGGAAAAGTGTTTGTCGCTCAGAACGGTGTCTTCCTTGACAAAGAGTTTCTCAGTCGGGGAGTAAGTGGGAGCACGGTGCAGCTCAAAGAAATTCGAGAGGAACCGGCTAGTAGCGAGTCGGCAAAAACCTTGGAGGTTGAGACGGTCATGGTAGTGAGCCGGCAATAACACCTGTACTACGAAGATCAGGGAGATTATGAAGTGTTAGTGATGTGTTACTGTTAGACAGTGATGAGCCAAAAAATTATTCGGAAGCGATGGTGGGATCTGATTCCGAGTCATGGCTTGGAGCCATGACATCCGAGTTAAAGTCCATGGATGAAAATCAAGTTTGAAACTTGGTTGATCTGCCAGACGATGCAAGACCTGTCGAGTGCAAATGGGTCTTTAAGAAGAAAACTGATATGGATGGAAATGTTTCCGTCTATAAAGCACGTCTTGTCACGAAGGGGTTCCAACAAGTTCAAGGAGTTGATTACGACGAGACTTTCTCGCCCGTAGCGATGCTTAAATCAGTTCGGATCATGTTAGCTATAGCAGCCTATTTCGACTATGAGATATGGCAAATGGATGTCAAAACGGCTTTCCTTAATAGAAATTTAACTAAGGACGTGTATATGATACATCCCGAGGGTTTTGTCGATCCGGATAATGCTGACAAAGTGTGCAAACTTCAGAAATCCATTTATGGGTTGAAGCAAGCATCTCGGAGTTGGAATATTCGCTTTGATGAGGTAGTCAAATCATTTGGCTTCATCAAGAGTGATCATGATTCTTGTTTATACAAGAAGCTTAGTGGGAGAAAAGTAAACTTTCTAATCTTATATGTGGATGACATATTATAGATTGGAAATGATGTCCAGATGTTGCAAGAAACTAAGGAATCATTGGAAAGGAGTTTCTCAATGAAAGACTTGGTTGAGGTAACATATATTCTCGGAATCCGGTTCTATGGAGATAGATCAAGAAGGCTCATTGGATTGAGTCAGAGTACATATTTGGATAAAGTGTTGAAGAAGTTCAACATGGAATCGTCTAAGAAGGGATTCTTACGGATGTCCCATGGCATAAAACTTAGCAAGACTCAGTGTCCTTCGACAACTGATGAGCGAAGTCGGATGAGTGCGATTCTGTATGCTTCTGCAGTTGGATCCATCATGTATGCCATGATTTGTAGTAGGCCAGATGTTTCATATGCTCTAAGTGTTGTGATCAGATACCGGGCTGATCCTGGAGAAATCCACTAGACAGCGGCTAAAAATATCCTAACGTATTTGAGAAGGACTAAGGATATGTTTTTGATTTATGGTGGTGAAGATGAACTCAGTGTAAAGGGTTACACGAATGCGAGTTATCTTACTGACTCTGATGATTCTCGTTCGCAATCCGGATACGTGTTTATTATAAATGGAGGTGTTGTGAGCTGGAAGAGTTCCAAGCAAGAGACTGTGTCTACATCTACAACAGAGGCTGAGTATATTTCCGCCTCGGAGGCAGCAAAGGAAGCTGTTTGGATGAGGAATTTCCTCATGGATCTTGGTGTGGTTCAGGGCTTGTCCAATCCGTTAGACGTGTATTGTGACAACAATGGTGCTATTGCACAAGCCAAGGAACCTAGACAACACCAGAAGAACAAGCACATACTCATGCGGTACCACCTGATTCGCTAGATCGTGGATCAGGGTAATATCAAGTTATGCAAGGTACACACGGATGCAAATATTGCGGATCCGTTGACAAAGTCGTTACCACAGCCGAAGCATGAGGGGCACCTGAGAGCCATGGGCATTAGATGCTTAGACATGTGATGTCGGAAGATTGACTCTAGTGCAAGTGGGAGACTGTTGGGAATATGCCCTAGAGGCAATCATGTATGATGATATTTCCCATTGTATTCATAAAGTTATTAAGTTGTCCTTGTATAAACATCTGATGTGTATCATTGAATATGTGATTCGGTTGTGTAACTATACATTCATGTTGTTTGTACTAAATATCCTTGGTCATTGATGCTATGCTGGACACACAACTTAGACCAATGTGAAAGTCGGCTTGATAGCTCGGTTCCACTTGTCATGGGAATGGTGATGCCACTCCGACTTACGCAGATTCGGCTAAAGAGTTTAGCGAGTCAGATTGACCCATATTGAGGTACAACAAATAAGTTGTCATTTGTATATCTCAATCAATGTAATCCTTAGACCTGATGTTGTTGCATAGTCCGAGTTGAGGATCACCGACTTAGGTTCTGTCAAACGCTGATCCCTAACTGGGCAATCATAAAGGCAGAGTTCGGGTCGACTGAGAATCAAGCTGTGTGATGTGAATAACCAAGACGGTATTTTGCCCCTCCACTTGGAGAGATATTCTCTGGGCCCTCTCGGATGATATGATTCGGAAAGCATGGCCATGCATGACTCGGTTAAGTGTTAACCGAGGCGATCGACTAAGAGTTAGTCAGGTGAATCACTTATCTCGGATCGAGAAGAGAGTCGGACTATTTAAGAGATTACAAATATTCACCTATAGTGTGACAAGGTATATCATGAGGCAAAAGGGACTCGGCCATAAGTCACATTGGAAAGGCAAGTCGTCATGAATCTTTGGTTCTTTAGGAGTCGGCATGTTCTGCTAGGAGCCGCTACCGACTGATCGATTGAGAGTCGGACTCTAATCGTGTCCAACTAGCCATGAGCCTGCGGGGTCACACACTTAAGAGCGGGAGCAAGTTCGTATTAGATCTGAACCAGAAATCTGGTTGGGTTGGACCCAAGCCGGAGTAGGACTGAGTCAGTGATTCGGACTTACGGTGACTAGTGTTATATGGGATTTAGTGAATGGGCCACGAGAGTGGAGCCCACGTTCACTCCCTATATATAGTGGAGCACAGTAACCCAGAAGTGTTAATCGTTGATCGGTTAGGTCATTCCATGTGTTGGAAACCCTAGCTCCACAGCAGTCCTGCCGACGCAATGAATCTAGTTGTTCACCGTCGGTGCTCCTCCTTGTACGTGTGGATACTAGAAGAGGTGCTGTATGATCAGCACCAGGACGATTGGATCGCAAAGGACTGCACTTCATCAACTGACGCGCTTCATCAGTAATCCGCAACTGCGCGTCTAGTGGTAAAACTCGTGGCCTTCTACCTCAGCTGGATCTTGGGATCACCATGTTAGAGAATTTTTTTTTTATCTCTACGTGGCCCAACAACCACCAGGTCGCTGGAATTTTACCGAAGTCTGCCACGGAGGTGGAGAAGAGGAGAAGTTGATTGGAGCCTCCCCAGGAGCTGCCGCAGCCACCGTTCGAACCGCTGTTGTCGACAACATCATTTGCCCCCAACGCCGACCCTAGATGGAGCCCTGGTGAGCCTCACACGACCCCCACTGCCGCGTTAGGGTTCATTCTCGCTGGCACTGCCCGACGGAGAAGACACACCCTAGCCATTAGATTAGATGCTAATCGCATGGTCCAAATTGCCCCTTACCGCTTCGCGTAGCCAGAGTCATTGACGCATGGGGACACCACTTAACTCAGCCCGCACGCTGCGCTTTGCACAGTGGGCCGGCCCAGTTAGTTAAAATTTAGATTCTTCCATTTAGTTCAAACTCTAGTTCTGTCTGTAGATTCAAAAATCAATTCAGAGAGATTCACTGTACCAAATTGCATGAAACTAATTTTTTTAGAAAGGTATTGAACTTGTTAATCCAAGACCGTTGGATTCAAACCATTTGGAATTATAGCTCACCTATAGCAAAAATAACAAGGCAGAGACTTTGCTGCATTCAAACATTTTTCAAAAATCAACCATAAATGCTTTTGAGTTGATTCCAACTCTCAAAAATCACATTTGACAAGAACTTTATGAATATGTAAAAATATCTAGGTTTAATTGCAGTAATAATGGACAAGTATTAAAAGAATGTCTCATAGGCATTTCTAGTCACTTTAATTAATTAAAATAATAAGGTTAAACCTTATTAAATTGTGACACCACTTTAAATCACATTCCCAAGTATTAAAATATGTGGTGATGACATGTGTCAACATGATCCCATATTTTAATTGGAGAATATTAAATCTTAAGTAGTTTTCAATGACAAGAAGTTACTTTTCTAAAATAAAATAAATAAGACTAAGGCTTTAACTCATGTGATAATTGTGATGATGCTAGATCATCTAGTGTGAACCTTTTTGTGCCAAATAGAAGTAGTTAAGTATTGTTTGCTGATTGTGTACCTCGTATATATCAATAGAAGCTAGTACCGACCAAGGATACGAAGAGGAAGGAGACTACTACGAGGAGGAAGCAGAGGAGAACTTCAACGACTACACTAATCAAGGCAAGTCTCACAATACGAGTTAACTTAACAAGCTACCACTTGCAAGTTTCTTAACCATGCAAGCTAAGCTAAACCATGCAAGTTTTACTTGCAAACCTAAACCTACCAGATGACTTAGGCATATTTGGTTATACCACATTATTACGCCAAATCCCACTTTTACTTACAAGCTTTATTATTTTATTCCTTTATGAAATTTCCTTTTTTATTCTAGTTAGTATTTAGTGAGTTTTGGAGAAATATTAGAGTTAGCGTAAAGAGCATAAAACTTGGCCTAAGTTAGTTAGAACTAGATGTCATACTGAGGCATGAGACTAAATTTAGATAAGTCACACTTGATTAGAACCCCTCATTAGTGATTACCCTCAACCTTATTGGCTACTGCTAAGAATAAAACTTGCTCAATTTAGATGGGAATACATGGTGAAAATGATTGTGAAAACCTTCGAATGATGAGTAATTCTAATGAAATGTTTTGACATGTGTTATAAACACCAGATGATTTGATGATGAAAATGTTGAGGCATGAGCCTTAGCCCCTTTTTAAAACTGATGGTTGGGTTCGGATGCGATACCATTCCAATGTTACCGTACAACAACAATACCCAAATTTGTGTAGGGCTTGACTGGAAGTTTATATATCTTAGTATGGATTCTCTTGTGGCCGAGGTTTGAGCTGAGGCTACCTCGTGATGATTGTCCACCTGTGCAGTTCCAAAGATGATAGATGGTCATGGTTGGGAGGCCAAACTCATAGGGGAGGTGCCTATACTAGGTTGTCTAATTGAAAGGTTAGGATTGATTATCTGCATACTGAGTATGGTGATTCAAGATTGTTCCTGACAGATGTATCGAATGTTGTGGTGAAAGTGTACCACCTCTGCATAGTATCAAACTATTCGAATAGCCATGTCTGCGGTTATCGATAGTTGGAGTGGCCATACTATTCCGTCGTCAGATGTTTTCAAGTGAATAGCCACGTCCGCGGTTGTGCAAGTGAAAGCTAAGTTCCCACTTAGGTGTTGAAAGACATTAAACCGGTTTTCTTTACTTCTAAACTCAGTTAGAGATAAATCTGGATTTTTGCAAAACAACATTGAGCTTCGGATTCCTACTTGAACCACGTTACTTGTTATTAATAGTTTGCGAGTACTTAAAGAGTACTCATGGCTTTGTCCCTGGCTATTCCTATGGCCAGACTATGAGGAGGACTACCAGGATGATGGACAGCAGGAAGTCTACGACAACTAGGATCATCTCCCAATGTCAACATTTCTTGTGACCCTAAAGATGGAGCTTCGCCCATGCTACCGTTATTATATTATTCTGCTGCGTTGATTATGGTGTGTAATGGATGATGAACTATGGTACCAATCTGTTATGTCTCGCAAAAATGGTAATCTTGGGATTGCGATGTATGGAATAACAGGCATCTGGGATTAAAAATCCGGGTGATGACAAGTTGGTATCAAAGCCATCCTGACCAAAGGAGACCCTAGTTAGAATGGACGCTTGAATAAAAAAATTAGTTTCAAAACAAAATACGTGAGTATTTATGAAAACCTATTATCATTCTTATCACTTAGACTCTTTCATAAAAATTCATATTCCTCAAAAATTCTTGCAAACTTACATAAAATTTGACACACTTGATCGCTCTACTAATTTACTCATATGACATTCTTATAGATGGACGTCAAGTATAAAAAGTTCTACCAGTTGGGCAATGGAGGAGAGCTCATATTTGAGCGTGATTTGGACCAACTCTCGGAACTCCTTGAGCGCCTGCACCCCGATTTCTTTGGAGCCTAGCTCAACGATCAGCAAGGAGGAGAATTATAGTGGCTGATTGTTGCAAGTCTCAGAGGCAAGATTGAGGCACCCACCTTAGAGGGAATCCAATTCAACTTAAGATAGAACAACTGGCTAGACGGACTCGCCAGGGCTATGCAGGAATCTCTTGTCCGTTTGAGTGGGCAAAGCATCAACCTGATCAGGGTTACTTGCTTTGAGTACTATGCAGGGTGTGATGCTATGGGACAGCCATTGGAGGTGCCAGGTCACCCGGAGCTGACGCATCAAGTAGATCATCTTGACTTCATGCTATATGACCGGCAGAAGGAATTGGACAACGCCCATGCATACGCCAACCACAACTATGCCATTGTAGTCAAGAAGGACCAGACCCTCGCCATCGTTTCCAGGGAGCACAAGTCATTTTACCGTACACGTGACAAGAAGGATCGCATCATTGCGTGCCTTCGTCACAAAGTGTCTAACTTGGAGGAGACCATACATGAGCGGGACATGCAGCTTAAGGAGAGGGATAAAGTAGGGGAAGATATCCATGGAGACCCTTACTCCTACCTCAGTGATGATGATGACTTCCTGGAGGACCAAGCTATGGACTTCCACACTAATGATGATGACTCTGCCTTCATTGACGATGATCATGAATCCACCGATTCCGATGAGTAGTCGCACTAGATCACTTTAGTATAACTCACACCTATGCTAGCGATCACTATTTGTGAGTTGTATCCGGTCCCACTGTATCGTAGTTTCACATAATGGTTCTTAAAACCACGTTTTTCCTTATTGTGGTGTGTGTTTGTATTGTGTGCTATGAATGAATGAATGAATGAAAAGCAAGTTGCTAGTTGGAAAAACCTGAGTCAAAATTAAAGTTTAAAAACTTTTCAAAAACAAAACCGTGAGCTTTAGAAAGTTCCCTCTTGTATCATGATCTATCTCAATCTTCAGATGCCTCATGGAGGAAGCAGCTCATCCCCGTACCCAATGCTGCAAATCTTGCACATGTTGGCTTCCGACCATGAAGCCGAAAGAGCCGAACGTCAAGCCAACTTAGCCGCCCTTCAACACATAGCTCAGATGGACAATAACAATCAAGGCCATGGAAACCAGGACAACCATGGATCCAAGCTCAAGAACTTTCAGAACACCAATCCACCCATTTTTAGTAAGTCTGAAGAGCCATTAGATGCAGATCCACCCATATGTTTGTATTGTGTGCTATGAATGAATGGCTGCAGATCATGAAGAACAACTTAGAAGTCGCAGGAGTGTAGGCCAATGAGAAGGTATTGTTTGCCACCCATTATCCGGCATGAGATGAAAGAGCTTGGTGGAATAGTATTCACACCATGAATGGAGGACAAATGATGACTTGGGATGAATTCAAACTCAAGTTTACTCGAACCCATGTGCCACTAGGTTTAATCAAGAGGATGAGGGATGCATTCAGAGAATTGAAGCAAGGGAAGATGATAGTAGTTGAGTACCGTGACAAATTTCTATCATTTGTTGGGGATATACTTTCTGGGTATACCAACAAGACTCGCTGACCAGGGTGGCCCACCAATGGGTTAGAGCTTTGCTTCATGGGCGGCCCAGTCAGAGAAAGAGGAGGAGCCAGTTCCGGCTACGACAAGGCCCAGAAGAGTTACCAACTTAGGCTTGTAGTATTACTTGTAGTCCAAGCTGTACATAGTTACTGACTATGTAACGTAGCCGGGTAGGTCTCTCCCTTTAATCCCAGGCTCCGGTGACTATATGAACCAGCCCTATGGGATACTTTAGGGCAATAACGCAACAACCACAACAATCAACTCGCACAGGCCAACCACTCTTGTAATCCGCTGTAACATCCGGCTTACGCCGATATATTACTGGGTTGCTAGCACGAGTAGGATCCGATCACCGCAGTCGGATCTGAACCTCGGTAAACTTCTGCTCACCGCTCCTGGAATATACGACGTCTCACACTCCATCCTTCCAACGCCACTAGGACCCCCTATGGCGTACTTGGTCAACAATCCGACGATAGTTGGCGCCCACCGTTGTGCAGGTGACCTTTGGATCATCGTTCCAGGCGGAATTTGCACGTGCAGGAATTGGCAAAACAAACTCCATGGGTCGCGTGGTCTACGCCAGTGATGTCCCTCTCATCCTTCTCGATGAGACTTGGATTCTGGCTTCAAAACCCATGACAACCTATATGATCATGTCAATCGGCAAGATCGATATTTATCTCGGTTTCATTGAACCCGCCCAACCCAGCCTTGAGGTAATGACCATGGCAGAAGAAAAATCAGGATCCACTTTGTCCACAGAGGCAGAAGAGTTCAGGGTCCCGGAGAAAAACAAACCCACCCAGCCCACTCATGTAGTGGAAGAAGATGTGGAAGAAGAAGCCAAATCCGATCTCTCTAGCGAGATCGGATATACAGACGAGGAATACATTCGCTATGGATCCAGCTTCGCTAACGTCGAAGAGGAAACGAAGTTATACAAGTACCTCAAGAACATGAACAAGAAGAAGCATTGTTTCGTATACCACATAAGCACTGGATCCGACTTTGTCGATGCTAGAGCTAGTAGCGACTCATTCCTAGACGCAATCTAAGAAAACATCGACTTACCTGGCTCCCCAGCAGAGTCAATCACGTCACAGGAACTTCGTGACTTTGACAAAGAGATAGAGGAGTAAGAGCAAGAGCACGTCTCTAGACAAACGCCAGGTGAGCCGGAAACTCCTCCTAGTCCATATGATAGCATGGATGAAAGCTACACCTCACAGGATGACATGGATACCGGAGATTCCTCTGAGGTCCACCAACCTACCATGACGGAAAGTACCGACGGAAGTTTACCCCCCGGTACTGGACCAAAATCCGTCTTTGCCACTAGTACGCACGTAAAGGCTAGTGGGCGGTTAAAGAAGAAGAACAAAAATCCGACACCCGCAGAGCCGGACCTCGAGGAAACCAATGAAGAAAAAGTCGATGAAAAGATCGAGATGGAGAATCAAGACGGAGATCCGATTAATCCCTCCTCGATCGATCCTCCTGTGAATGGACACGTTGTCACCAAGGGTGCACGTGAAATTTATGGAGATGCTCTCACAATTCCAATCCCAACGACTTCGGATCTTATGCCGGAGGCGCTGGAGAAAAGGGTCGAGGACCTAAAAAAGCATCGCTTGTTTCTACTTGAAGAGGTCGTGCACCTCGTCGAGATGATAGAACAGTTAGATAGTGATCCTGCCAGATATTAGTCAGATTTCAAGCGACATCCAAACAAAACAAGGGGAGGTCCGTTTCTTGCTAACAAGAATCCGGATATCCACAAAGATCTATTCGACGGGAAAGATGGAGAGAAGATCCGAGTCTACAACACGCCGGTGGAAAACGCTGCTGCAGCTCAAGCCATCCTCGCCGACAATCCGTCTCCCCAGCAGGTCCAGCACTGCGTCATGTTGTTGGACAAAGGATTAAAGCAACAGAAGACAGCAAACTAGCCTCGAAATCCGACTTTTCCACACTGACGCTGACATAAGGCTTCGCAGGCATACGACTCAATGCGATATACCCCGCGGAGAAGAACAGAATTTAAGAACCGGCTCAAATGGCCACTCTCGCAGGTCGGCACGTGAATGGGCAAGAGTTATTCTAGCTGCGTTCGAAGATGCCATCAGGGCAATGGTTCCTCATCAGGACCATTGTTGGCAAAACAACCACTATAGAGAAGACCCGGAAACACGCCGCCAGCGAGAGGAACAAGATCGGCTAAGGATGCTGCCACCGAGCCGTCCGGTTGGCAATGCCGGACCAAGAGATGATCTGGATCGTCCTAAATCAAGTAGGGACGATGCCCAAAGAAACTGGCATCGGAGTAAGCATAATGAGGCTCCACCGCCACCACCAAGAAACCCAGCCGGAAATAATCCAACAGGGCCACCATCTCCTCCCAGCAGCGACCATGAAGGATCATGTTGTAGCCATGGGAGCCGCAGGGGTGGAGGCCGAAATGGTGAGAGGAGAAGCATAAATCCGACTCCACCGCGCAGAAGCCACGAACCTCCAAGGCGCAGATCTCTCTTGCCAAGCGGCGCTCGCCATCACATCGAATCAAACATAGAAGCGTGGCGGTATGAGGAAGAAGATGTGTACGTGGGACCCAAGTGCTTTGGTGCTCAGACCAAATTTCCGGTTGACTTTGGCATTGCCAAACATATTCAGTCCTATGACGGTGCAGCTCGGCCAGATACTTGGCTCCAGGATTTTTTCCAGGCTTATTGCATCGCCAAAGGAGGAAACAACCTAGTTGCAGTCCGATATCTCCCACTGATGCTAAGGAAGACGGCTCGATCATGGCTCAATGAACTGCCAGAGAATTCAATTCATAACTGGTATGATATGCAAAGTGCGTTCTTTTCAAACTTCGAGGGAACATATAGAAGGCCCTGCACAGACGGAGACTTGCAGCGTTGCACCAAAAGACCCGAAGAAACCTGCTAGGATTACCTCGGACGCTGGATCGATACGAAGAACTCCTACGAAGGAGTAAACAAGCAAACGGTGATAGCAACTTTTATTGTAGGACTTCCAGTCGGACTTTTACATCACATGCTGAAGCGTGACCACGTCACAGATTTGGGAGAAATGATAGAGACGGCAAGCAAATATGCTGACGCCGATGATGATTCAAAAGGGCTGCTAAATATTCTGGCCAATCCCAATGTGGCCAAACAGCCAAAGAAAACTCAGAAGCGCAAGAACACCTCAGACGAAAAGCAAGGTCCGGACCACACAACTGTCAATGCAACGTTCGGATCTTTAGGACGAGGAGGGCGCGGAGGCGGCCGGGGTAGAGGCCGAGGAATTTCCCGAATCCAGGGCAGAGGAGACCAGCAACCCGGAAGAACCTATACCTGGGCTGACATTGCCAGCAATCCCTGTGTCCAACACTTGGATAGTAACAGAGGATCTACCCACACAAATGCCGACTGTCGTTTCAATGACGACATCAATAAATACGAATCCACTGGCTATAGATCCAAGCGACGAAAAGGAAGGAAAAATTCCGAGAAAGGAAAGGAGCCTAAGAAAGATTCTGACATGGAAGAGGCAGAGGCCGCCACAGAACCCAAGCCGGATGGAAAGAAGACTTTTACGACTAGAAAGACGCATACGTATTCTTCCTTGGATCCCAACCAGCTAAGGACAAAAGGCGTTTCTTCATGAGCTCAATGCCACGGTTCCGGCTATCCCCCAATTCCTGGACTAGTCGGAGGTAACTATCACCTTTGATCATTCAGATCACCCGAGGAAAAGACATCATCGGGGAAAGTACCCTCTAGTTGTTAATCCTCTTATTGATGGCTATGAGTTCTCTAAAACACTGATGGACGGTGGAAGCAGTATGAACATCCTCTACATTGAGACGCTCCACCGCATGAAGCTACACGAGAGCCAGTTGAGTTACAACAGTGTAACTTTCCATGGGATTGTACCAGGGAGGCAGGCAGATTCTCTGGGTGAGATTACTCTGGACGTGACATTCGAAACACAAGACAATTATCAGACCGAGCCACTCTCTTTCGAGGTGGTACCATTCAAAAGTGCTTACCACGCCATCTTCGAGTGTCCGGATTACTGGGCGTTCATGGCCCGACCCTATTACATCTACAGCAAGATGAAATTTTCAGGTCCAAAGGCGTAATCACCGTTCGAGGAAATCCGAGGAAGGCGCGAGAGTGCGACGAAGGATCTGCTTCCTTCGCCGAAGCCGTGCTACATTCCCAGGAGTACCAGGAGATCAAGAAGACCATTAATCCGACTGAGATGCTCGCTACGAAGAATACGTCACTGAAGGAAGATGATCCCTCCAAGACGACGAACATAGGGGTAGGCTTAAGCCACACATAGGAGAGCGTGCTCGTCGAGTTCCTCAAAGCTAATAGTGATATCTTCGCATGGCAGCCATCTGACATGACCGGAGTACCTAGGGAACTTGCCGAGCACTCTCTTAATGTGTACCCAGACGCTAAACCCGTCAAACAGTCCTTACAACGGTTTGGTGATGAAAAGCGCAAAGCAATAGCCAAGGAATTAGCCCGCATAGAGTTAGCGGATTTCATAATAGAGATCATCCATACAGATTGGGTGGAAATCCTGTACTCGTCCCTAAAAAGGACACCATTGATTTAAGGATGTGTGTTGATTATACCGCTTTGAACAAGGCATGCCCAAAAGGTCCATTTCCTTTGCCAAGAATCGATCAAGTTATTGACTCAATGACAGGGTCGGAATTACTCTGTTTTCTCGATGCATATTCCGAATATCACCAAATACCGATGAAAAAGTCGGATCAAATTAAGAAGTCTTTCATCACCCCTTTCAGAACCATCTGTTATAAAACTATGACTTTTGGCTTAAAGAACGCAGGAGCAACATATCAACGTACTATGCAACATTGTCGCAACGACCAAATCGGACGAACGTCCATGTGTACGTAGATGACATAGAAGTTATGCCCAAAAAGAAGGATCGCATCATTGCGTGCCTTCGTCACAGAGTGTCTAACTTGGAGGAGACCATACATGAGCGGGACATGCAGCTTAAGGAGAGGGATAAAGTAGGGGAAGATATCCATGGAGACCCTTACTCCTACCTCAGTGATGACGATGACTTCCTGGAGGACCAAGCTATGGACTTCCACACTAATGATGATGACTCTGCCTTCATTGACGATGATCATGAATCCACCAATTCTGATGAGTAGTCGCACTAGATCACTTTAGTATAACTCACACCTATCCTAGCGATCACTATTTGTGAGTTGTATCCGGTCCCATTGTATCGTATTTTCACATAATGGTTCTTAAAACCAACTTTTTCCTTATTGTGGCGTGTGTTTGTATTGTCTGCTATGAATGAATGAATGAAAAGTAAGTTGCTAGTTGGAAAACCTGAGTCAAAATTAAAGTTTAAAAACTTTTCAAAAACAAAACCGTGAGCTTTAGAAAGTTCCCTCTTGTATCATGATCTATCTCAATCTTCAGATGCCTCGTGGAGGAAGCAGCTCATCCCCGTACCCAATGCTGCAAATCTTGCACATGTGGCTTCCGACCATGAAGTCGAAAGAGCCAAACGTCAAGCCAACTTAGCCTCCCTTCAACACGTAGCTCAGATGGACAATAACAATCAAGGCCATGGAAACCAGGACAACCATGGATCCAAGCTCAAGAACTTTCAGAACACCAATCCACCCATTTTTAGTAAGTCTGAAGAGCCATTAGATGCAGATCCACCCATATGTTTGTATTGTGTGCTATGAATGAATGGCTGCAGATCATGAAGAACAACTTAGAAGTCGCAGGAGTGTAGGCCAATGAGAAGGTATTGTTTGCCACCCATTATCCGGCATGAGATGAAAGAGCTTGGTGGAATAGTATTCGCACCATGAATGGAGGACAAATGATGACTTGGGATGAATTCAAACTCAAGTTTAGTCGAACCCATGTGCCACCAGGTTTAATCAAGAGGATGAGGGATGCATTCAGAGAATTGAAGCATGGGAGGATGATAGTAGTTGAGTACCGTGACAAATTTCTATCATTTGTTGGGGATATACTTTCTGGGTATACCCACAAGACTCGCTGACCAGGGTGGCCCACCAATGGGTTAGAGCTTTGCTTCATGGGCGGCCCAGTCAGAGAAAGAGGAGGAGCCAGTTCCGGCTACGACAAGGCCTAGAAGAGTTACCAACTTAGGCTTGTAGTATTACTTGTAGTCCAAGCTGTACATAGTTACTGACTATGTAACGTAGCCGGGTAGGTCTCTCCCTGTAACCCCAGGCTCCGGTGACTATATGAACCAGCCCTATGGGATCCTTTAGAGCAATAACGCAACAACCACAACAATCAATTCGCACAGCCAACCACTCTTGTAATCCGCTGTAACATCCGGCTTACGCCGATATATTACTGGGTTGCTAGCAGGAGTAGGATCCGATCACCGCAGTCGGATCTGAACCTCGGTAAACTTGTGCTCACCGCTCCTGGAACATACGACGTCTAACACCCCATCCTTCCAACGCCACTAGGACCCCCTATGGCGTACTTGGTCAACAATCCGACGATAGTTGGCTCCCACCGTTGTGCAGGTGACCTTTGGATCATCGTTCCAGGCGGAATTTGCACGTGCAGGAATAGGCAAAACAAACGCCATGGGTCGCGTGGTCTACGCCAGTGATGTCCCTCTCATCCTTCTCGATGAGACTTGGATTCTGGCTTCAAAACCCATGACAACCTATATGATCATGTCAATCGGCAAGAATATTTATCTCGGTTTCATTGAACCCGCCCAACCCAGCCTTGAGGTAATGACCATGGTAGAAGAAAAATCAGGATCCACTTTGTCCACAGAGGCAGAAGAGTTCAGGGTCCCGGAGAAAAACAAACCCACCCAGCCCACTCATGTAGTTGAAGAAGATGTGGAAGAAGAAGCCAGATCCGATCTCTCTAGCAAGATCGGATATACAGACGAGGAATACATCCGCTATGGATCCAGCTTCGTTAACGTCGAAGAGGAAACGAAGTTATACAAGTACCTCAAGAACATGAACAAGTAGAAGCACTGTTTCGTATACCACATAAGCACTGGATCCGACTTTGTCTATGCTAAAGCTGGTAGCGACTCATTCCTAGACGCAATCTAAGAAAACATCGACTTACCTGGCTCCCCAGCAGAGTCAATCACGTCGCAGGAACTTCGTGACTTTGACAAAGAGATAGAGGAGTAAGAGCAAGAGCACGTCTCTAGACAAACGCCAGGTGAGCCGGAAACTCCTCCTAGTCCATATGATAGCATGGATGAAAGCTACACCTCACAGGATGACATGGATACCGGAGATTCCTCTGAGGTCCACCAACCTACCATGACGGAAAGTACCGACGGAAGTTTACCCCCCGGTACTGGACCAAAATCCGTCTTTGCCACTAGTACACACGTAAAGGCTAGTGGGCGGTTAAAGAAGAAGAACAAAAATCCGACACCCGCAGAGCCGGACCTCGAGGAAACCAATGAAGAAAAAGTCGATGAAGAGATCGAGATGGAGAATCAAGACAGAGATCCGATTAATCCCTCCTCGATCGATCCTCCTGTGAATGGACACGTTGTCACCAAGGGTGCACGTGAAATTTATGGAGATGCTCTCACAATTCCAATCCCAACGACTTCGGATCTTACGCCGGAGGCGCTGGAGAAAAGGGTCGAGGACCTAAAAAAGCATCGCTTGTTTCTACTTGAAGAGGTCGTGCGCCTCGTCGAGATGATAGAACAGTTAGATAGTGATCCTGCCAGATATTAGTCAGATTTCAAGCGACATCCAAACAAAACAAGGGGAGGTCCGTTTCTTGCTAACAAGAATCCGGATATCCACAAAGATCTATTCGACGGGAAAGATGGAGAGAAGATCCGAGTCTACAACACGCCGGTGGAAAACGCTGCTGCAGCTCAACCCATCCTCGCCGACAATCCGTCTCCCCAGCAGGTCCAGCACTGCGTCATGTTGTTGGACAAAGGATTAAAGCAACAGAAGACAGCAAACTAGCCTCGAAATCTGACTTTTCCACACTGACGCTGACATAAGGCTTCGCAGGCATACGACTCAATGCTATCGACCCCGCGGAGAAGAACAGAATTTAAGAACCGGCTCAAATGGCCACTCTCGCAGGTCGGCACGTGAATGGGCAAGAGTTATTCTAGCTGCGTTCGAAGATTCCATCAGGGCAATGGTTCCTCATCAGGACCATTGTTGGCAAAACAACCACTATAGAGAAGACCCGGAAACACGCCGCCAGCGAGAGGAACAAGATCGGCTAAGGATGCTACCACCGAGCCCTCCGGTTGGCAATGCCGGACCAAGAGATGATCTGGATCGTCCTAAATCAAGTAGGGACGATGCCCGAAGAAACTGGCATCGGAGTAAGCATAATGAGGTTCCACCGCCACCACCAAGAAACCCAGCCGGAAATAATCCAACAGGGCCACCATCTCCTCCCAGCAGCGACCATGAAGGATCATGTCGTAGCCATGGGAGCCGCAGGGGTGGAGGCCGAAATGGTGAGAGGAGAAGCATAAATCCGACTCCACCGCGCAGAAGCCACGAACCTCCAAGGCGCAGATCTCTCTTGCCAAGCGGCGCTCGCCATCACATCGAATCAAACATAGAAGCGTGGCGGTATGAGGAAGAAGATGTGTACGTGGGACCCAAGTGCTTTGGTGCACATATACGTCAGACCAAATTTCAGGTTGACTTTGGCATTGCCAAACATATTCAGTCCTATGACGGTGCAGCTCGGCCAGATACTTGGCTCCAGGATTTTTTCCAGGCTTATTGCATCGCCAAAGGAGGAAACAACCTAGTTGCAGTCCGATATCTCCCACTGATGCTGAGGAAGACGGCTCGATCATGGCTCAATGAACTGCCAGAGAATTCAATTCATAACTGGTATGATATGCAAAGTGCGTTCTTTTCAAACTTCGAGGGAACATATAGAAGGCCCTGCACAGACGGAGACTTGCAGCGTTGCACCAAAAGACCCGAAGAAACCTGCTAGGATTACCTCGGACGCTGGATCGATACGAAGAACTCCTACGAAGGAGTAAACAAGCAAACTGTGATAGAAACTTTTATTGTAGGACTTCCAGTCGGACTTTTACATCACATGCTGAAGCGTGACCACGTCACAGATTTGGGAGAAATGATAGAGACGGCAAGCAAATATGCTGACGCCGATGATGATTCAAAAGGGCTGCTAAATATTCTGGCCAATCCCAATGTGGCCAAACAGCCAAAGAAAACTCAGAAGCACAAGAACACCTCAGACGAAAAGCTAGGTCCGGACCACACAACTGTCAATGCAACGTTCGGATCTTTAGGACGAGGAGGGCGCGGAGGCGGCCGGGGTAGAGGCCGAGGAATTTCCCGAATCCAGGGCAGAGGAGACCAGCAACCCGGAAGAACCTGTACCTGGGCTAACATTGCCAGCAATCCCTGTGTCCAACACTTGGATAGTAACAGAGGATCTACCCACACAAATGCCGACTGTTGTTTCAATGACGACATCAATAAATACGAATCCACTGGCTATAGATCCAAGCAACGAAAAGGAAGGAAAAATTCCGAGAAAGGAAAGGAGCCTAAGAAAGATTCTGACATGGAAGAGGCAGAGGCCGCCACAGAACCCAAGCCGGATGGAAAGAAGACTTTTACGACTAGAAAGACGCATACGTATTCTTCCTTGGATCCCAACCAGCTAAGGACAAAAGGCGTTTCTTCATGAGCTCAATGCCACGGTTCTGGCTATCCCCCAATTCCTGGACTAGTCGGAGGTAACTATCACCTTTGATCATTCAGATCACCCGAGGAAAAGACATCATCGGGGAAAGTACCCTCTAGTTGTTAATCCTCTTATTGATGGATATGAGTTCTCTAAAACACTGATGGACGGTGGAAGCAGTATGAACATCCTCTACATTGAGACGCTCCACCGCATGAAGCTACACGAGAGCCAGTTGAGTTACAATAGTGTAACTTTCCATGGGATTGTACCAGGGAGGCAGGCAGATTCTCTGGGTGAGATTACTCTAGACGTGACATTCGAAACACAAGACAATTATCAGACCGAGCCACTCTCTTTCGAGGTGGTACCATTCAAAAGTGCTTACCACGCCATCTTCGAGTGTCCGGATTACTGGGCGTTCATGGCCCGACCCTATTACATCTACAGCAAGATGAAATTTTCAGGTCCAAAGGCGTAATCACCGTTCGAGGAAATCCGAGGAAGGCGCGAGAGTGCGACGAAGGATCTGCTTCCTTCGTCGAAGCCGTGCTACATTCCCAGGAGTACCAGGAGATCAAGAAGACCATTAATCCGACTGAGATGCTCGCTACGAATAATACGTCACTGAAGGAAGATGATCCCTCCAAGACGACGAACATAGGGGTAGGCTTAAGCCACACATAGGAGAGCGTGCTCGTCGAGTTCCTCAAAGCTAATAGTGATATCTTCGCATGGCAGCCATCTGACATGACCGGAGTACCTAGGGAACTTGCCGAGCACTCTCTTAATGTGTACCCAGACGCTAAACCCGTCAAACAGTCCTTACAACGGTTTGGTGATGAAAAGCGCAAAGCAATAGCCAAGGAATTAGCCCGCATAGAGTTAGTGGATTTCATAATAGAGATCATCCATACAGATTGGGTGGCAATCCTGTACTCGTCCCTAAAAAGGACACCACTGATTTAAGGATGTGTGTTGATTATACCGCTTTGAACAAGGCATGCCCAAAAGGTCCATTTCCTTTGCCAAGAATCGATCAAGTTATTGACTCAATGACAGGGTCGGAATTACTCTGTTTTCTCGATGCATATTCCGAATATCACCAAATACCGATGAAAAAGTCTGATCAAATTAAGATGTCTTTCATCACCCCTTTCAGAACCATCTGTTATAAAACTATGACTTTTGGCTTAAAGAACGCAGGAGCAACGTATCAACGTACTATGCAACATTGTCGCAACGACCAAATCGGACGAACGTCCATGTGTACGTAGACGACATAGAAGTTATGCCCAGAAAGAAGGATCGCATCATTGCGTGCCTTCGTCACAGAGTGTCTAACTTGGAGGAGACCATACATGAGCGGGACATGCAGCTTAAGGAGAGGGATAAAGTAGGGGAAGATATCCATGGAGACCCTTACTCCTACCTCAGTGATGACGATGACTTCCTGGAGGACCAAGCTATGGACTTCCACACTAATGATGATGACTCTGCCTTCATTGACGATGATCATGAATCCACCAATTCTGATGAGTAGTCGCACTAGATCACTTTAGTATAACTCACACCTATCCTAGCGATCACTATTTGTGAGTTGTATCCGGTCCCATTGTATCGTATTTTCACATAATGGTTCTTAAAACCAACTTTTTCCTTATTGTGGCGTGTGTTTGTATTGTCTGCTATGAATGAATGAATGAAAAGCAAGTTGCTAGTTGGAAAACCTGAGTCAAAATTAAAGTTTAAAAACTTTTCAAAAACAAAACCGTGAGCTTTAGAAAGTTCCCTCTTGTATCATGATCTATCTCAATCTTCAGATGCCTCGTGGAGGAAGCAGCTCATCCCCGTACCCAATGCTGCAAATCTTGCACATGTTGGCTTCCGACCATGAAGCCGAAAGAGCCAAACGTCAAGCCAACTTAGCCTCCCTTCAACGCGTAGCTCAGATGGACAATAACAATCAAGGCCATGGAAACCAGGACAACCATGGATCCAAGCTCAAGAACTTTCAGAACACCAATCCACCCATTTTTAGTAAGTCTGAAGAGCCATTAGATGCAGATCCACCCATATGTTTGTATTGTGTGCTATGAATGAATGGCTGCAGATCATGAAGAACAACTTAGAAGTCGCAGGAGTGTAGGCCAATGAGAAGGTATTGTTTGCCACCCATTATCCGGCATGAGATGAAAGAGCTTGGTGGAATAGTATTCGCACCATGAATGGAGGACAAATGATGACTTGGGATGAATTCAAACTCAAGTTTAGTCGAACCCATGTGCCACCAGGTTTAATCAAGAGGATGAGGGATGCATTCAGAGAATTGAAGCAAGGGAGGATGATAGTAGTTGAGTACCGTGACAAATTTCTATCATTTGTTGGGGATATACTTTCTGGGTATACCCACAAGACTCGCTGACCAGGGTGGCCCACCAATGGGTTAGAGCTTTGCTTCATGGGCGGCCCAGTCAGAGAAAGAGGAGGAGCCAGTTCCGGCTACGACAAGGCCCAGAAGAGTTACCAACTTAGGCTTGTAGTATTACTTGTAGTCCAAGCTGTACATAGTTACTGACTATGTAACGTAGCCGGGTAGGTCTCTCCCTGTAACCCCAGGCTCCGGTGACTATATGAACCAGCCCTATGGGATCCTTTAGGGCAATAACGCAACAACCACAACAATCAACTCGCACAGCCAACCACTCTTGTAATCCGCTGTAACATCCGGCTTACGCCGATATATTACTGGGTTGCTAGCAGGAGTAGGATCCGATCACCGCAGTCGGATCTGAACCTCGGTAAACTTGTGCTCACCGCTCCTGGAACATACGACGTCTCACACCCCATCCTTCCAACGCCACTAGGACCCCCTATGGCGTACTTGGTCAACAATCCGACGATAGTTGGCTCCCACCGTTGTGCAGGTGACCTTTGGATCATCGTTCCAGGCGGAATTTGCACGTGCAGGAATAGGCAAAACAAACGCCATGGGTCGCGTGGTCTACGCCAGTGATGTCCCTCTCATCCTTCTCGATGAGACTTGGATTCTGGCTTCAAAACCCATGACAACCTATATGATCATGTCAATCGGCAAGAATATTTATCTCGGTTTCATTGAACCCGCCCAACCCAGCCTTGAGGTAATGACCATGGCAGAAGAAAAATCAGGATCCACTTTGTCCATAGAGGCAGAAGAGTTCAGGGTCCCGGAGAAAAACAAACCCACCCAGCCCACTCATGTAGTGGAAGAAGATGTGGAAGAAGAAGCCAGATCCGATCTCTCTAGCAAGATCGGATATACAGACGAGGAATACATCCGCTATGGATCCAGCTTCGTTAACGTCGAAGAGGAAACGAAGTTATACAAGTACCTCAAGAACATGAACAAGAAGAAGCACTGTTTCGTATACCACATAAGCACTGGATCCGACTTTGTCGATGCTAAAGCTGGTAGCGACTCATTCCTAGACGCAATCTAAGAAAACATCGACTTACCTGGCTCCCCAGCAGAGTCAATCACGTCGCAGGAACTTCGTGACTTTGACAAAGAGATAGAGGAGTAAGAGCAAGAGCACGTCTCTAGACAAACGCCAGGTGAGCCGGAAACTCCTCCTAGTCCATATGATAGCATGGATGAAAGCTACACCTCACAGGATGACATGGATACCGGAGATTCCTCTGAGGTCCACCAACCTACCATGACGGAAAGTACCGACGGAAGTTTACCCCCCGGTACCAGACCAAAATCCGTCTTTGCCACTAGTACACACGTAAAGGCTAGTGGGTGGTTAAAGAAGAAGAACAAAAATCTGACACCCGCAGAGCTGAACCTCGAGGAAACCAATGAAGAAAAAGTCGATGAAGAGATCGAGATGGAGAATCAGGATGGATATCCGATTAATCCCTCCCCGATCGATCCTCCTGTGAATGGACATGTTGTCACCAAGGGTGCACGTGAAATTTATGGAGATGCTCTCACAATTCCAATCCCAACGACTTCGGATCTTACGCCGGAGGCGCTGGAGAAAAGGGTCGAGGACCTAAAAAAGCACCGCTTGTTTCTACTTGAAGAGGTCGTGCGCCTCGTCGAGATGATAGAACAGTTAGATAGTGATCCTGCCAGATATTAGTCAGATTTCAAGCGACATCCAAACAAAACAAGGGGAGGTCCGTTTCTTGCTAACAAGAATCCGGATATACACAAAGATCTATTCGACGGGAAAGATGGAGAGAAGATCCGAGTCTACAACACGCCGATGGAAAACGCTGCTGCAGCTTAAGCCATCCTCACCGACAATCCGTCTCCCCAGCAGGTCCAGCACTGCGTCATGTTGTTGGACAAAGGATTAAAGCAACAGAAGACAATAACGTCATTTAGTGGCAAACTAGCCGCGAAATCTGACTTTTCCACACTGACGCTGACATAAGGCTTCACAGGCATACGACTCAATGCTATCGACCCCGCGGAGAAGAATAGAATTTAAGAACCGGATCAAATGGCCACTCTCGCAGGTCGGCACGTGAATGGGCAAGAGTTATTCTAGCTACGTCCGAAGATGCCATCAGGGCAATGGTTCCTCATCAGGACCATTGTTGGCAAAACAACCACTATAGAGAAGACCCGGAAACACGCCGCCAGCAAGAGGAACAAGATCGGCTAAGGATGCCGCCACCGAGCCGTCCGGTTGGCAATGCCGGACCAAGAGATGATCTGGATCGTCCTAAATCAAGTAGGGACGATGCCCGAAGAAACTGGTATCGGAGTAAGCATAATGAGGCTCCACCGCCACCACCAAGAAACCCAGCCGGAAATAATCCAACAGGGCCACCATCTCCTCCCAGCAGCGACCATGAAGGATCATGTCGTAGCCATGGGATCCGCAGGGGTGGAGGCCGAAATGGTGAGAGGAGAAGCATAAATCCGAGTCCACCGCGCAGAAGCCACAAACCTCCAAGGCGCAGATCTCTCCCGCCAAGCGGCGCTCGCCATCACATCGAATCAAACATAGAAGCGTGGCGGTATGATGAAGAAGATGTGTACGTGGGACCCAAGTGCTTTGGTGCACATATACGTCAGACCAAATTTCCGGTCGACTTTGGCATTGCCAAACATATTCAGTCCTATGATGGTGCAGCTCGGCCAGATACTTGGCTCCAGGATTTTTTCCAGGCTTATTGCATCGCCAAAGGAGGAAACAACCTAGTTGCAGTCCGATATCTCCCACTGATGCTGAGGAAGACGGCTCGATCATGGCTCAATGAACTGCCAGAGAATTTAATTCATAACTGGTATGATATGCAAAGTGCATTCTTTTCAAACTTCGAGGGTACATATAGAAGGCACTGCACAGACGGAGACTTGCAGCGTTGCACCAAAAGACCCGGAGAAACCTCGGACACTGGATCGATACAAAGAACTCCTACGAAGGAGTAAACGAGCAAACTGCGATAGAAGCTTTTATTGTAGGACTTCTAGTCGGACTTTTACATCACATGCTGAAGCGTGACCACGTCACAGATATGGGAGAAATGATAGAGACGGAAAGCAAATATGCTGACGCCGATGATGATTCAGAAGGGCTGTTAAATATTCTGGCCAATCCGAATGTGGCCAAACAGCCAAAGAAAACTCAGAAGCGCAAGAACACCTCAGACGAAAAGCCGGGTCCGGGCCACAAAACTGTCAATGCAACGTTCGGATCTTTAGGACAACGAGGGCGCGGAGGCGGCCGGGGTAGAGGCCGAGGAACTTCCCGAATCCAGGGAAGAGGAGACCAGCAACCCGGAAGAACCTATACCTGGGCTGACATTACCAGCAATCCCTGTGTCCAACACTTGGATAGTAACGGAGGATCTACCCACACAAATGCCGAATGTCGTTTCAATGACGACATCAAGAAATACGAATCCACTGGCTATAGAGCCAAGCGACGAAAAGGAAAGAAAAATTCCGAGAAAGGAAAGGAGCCCAAGAAAGATTCTGACATGGAAGAGGCAGAGGCCGCCACAGAACCCAAGCCGAATGGAAAGAAGACTTTTACGACTAGAAAGACGCATACGTCTTCTTCCTTGGATCCCAACCAGCTAAGGACAAAAGGAGGTTCTTCATGAGCTCAATGCCACGGTTCCGGCTATCCCCCAATTCCTAGACTAGTCGGAGGTAACTATCACCTTTGATCATTCAGATCACCCGAGGAAAAGACATCATCGGGGAAAGTACCCTCTAGTTGTTAATCCTCTTATTGATGGCTATGAGTTCTCTAAAACACTGATGGACGGTGGAAGCAGTATGAACATCCTCTACATTGAGACGCTCCACCGCATGAAGCTACACGAGAGCCAGTTGAGTTACAACAGTGTAACTTTCCATGGGATTGTACCAGGGAGGCAGGCAGATTCTCTGGGTGAGATTACTCTGGACGTGACATTCGAAACACAAGACAATTATCAGACCGACCCACTCTCTTTCGAGGTGGTACCATTCAAAAGTGCTTACCACGCCATCTTCGAGTGTCCGGATTACTGGGAGTTCATGGCCCGACCCTATTACATCTACAGCAAGATTAAATTTTCAGGTCCAAAGGCGTAATCACCGTTCGAGGAAATCCGAGGAAGGCGCGAGAGTGCGACGAAGGATCTGCTTCCTTTGCCGAAGCCGTGCTACATGCCCAGGAGTACCAGGAGATCAAGAAGACCATTAATCCGACTGAGATGCTCGCTACGAAGAATACGTCACTAAAAGAAGATGATCCCTCCAAGACGACGAACATAGGGGTAGGCTTAAGCCACACATAGGAGAGCGCGCTCGTCGAGTTCCTGAAAGCTAATAGTGATATCTTCGCATGGCAGCCATCTGACATGACCGGAGTACCTAGGGAACTTGCCGAGCACTCTCTTAATGTGTACCCAGACGCTAAACCCGTCAAACAGTCCTTACAACGGTTTGGTGATGAAAAGCGCAAAGCAATAGCCAAGGAATTAGCCCGCATAGAGTTAGCGGATTTCATAATAGAGATCATCCATACAGATTGGGTGGCAATTCTGTACTCGTCCCTAAAAAGGACACCATTGATTTAAGGATGTGTGTTGATTATACCGCTTTGAACAAGGCATGCCCAAAAGCTCCATTTCCTTTGCCAAGAATCGATCAAGTTATCGACTCAATGACAGGGTCGGAATTACTCTGTTTTCTCGATGCATATTCCGAATATCACCAAATACCGATGAAAAAGTCGGATCAAATTAAGACGTCTTTCATCACCCCTTTCAGAACCATCTGTTATAAAACTATGACTTTTGGCTTAAAGAACGCAGGAGCAACATATCAACGTACTATGCAACATTGTCTTAACGACCAAATCGGACGAACGTCCATGTGTACGTAGACGACATAGAAGTTATGCCCAAAAAGAAGGAAACTTTAATTTCTGACTTAGATGAAGCGTTTGCTAGTCTACGAAAATTCAATATGATGCTAAATACGTAAAAAGGGTTTCTTTGGAATTATAACCAGAAAATTATTAGGTTTCATCGTCTCTGAGCAAGGCATAGAGGTGAATCGGGACAAAATCAAGGATACCTTAAACATTACCAGGCCTACTCGCCTGAAGGACATACAACGCCTCACCGGTTGCATTGCAGCGGTGAGTCAGTTCGTCAGCCGACTTGGTGAAAGAGCCCCATCTTTGTACAAACTCTTAAAGAAAACCAACAAATTTGTTACTCTACATTGCAGCGACCAACATGGTCATAAGCGTGGTAACAGTAGTCGAGCGTGAGGAAGAAGGCCACGAGCATAAGGTTCAATGGACAACTTATTATCTAAGTGAGGTCCTGACAGAATCAAAGCAACGGTATCCACATCACCAAAAGCTAGCCTATGGAGTGTTGTTTGCATCCAGAAAGCTACGCCACTGTTTTCAAGAGCACAAGATCATAGTAGTGAGCACGGCTCCTTTGAGAGATATAATCAACAACCGGGACGCCACATGACATGTCGCAAAGTGGGGAATAGAGCTTGCAGCTTTCGACATTGAGTATAAACCATGTACAACAATCAAGTCCCAAATTCTCGCTGACTTTGTTGTGGATTGGATAGAAATGGCAGAAAACACAGGCCCTCCAGACTCGGAATTTTGGACCCTTCACTTCGACGGATCAAAAGCACAAGGAGGGTCGGGGGCTGGCGTGGTGCTCAAATCACCCCAAGGAGATAAGTTGTTCTATGTGTTGCAAATACACTTCACGACAACCAATAATATTGCCGAGTACGAAGCACTGCTACATGGAATACGCATGGCCAAGAACATTGGTATATCAAGACTCATGTGTTACGGAGACTCGGATTTAGTTACTCAGCATGTATCCGATATCTGCAATGCAAACAAGCACATGGCAGCATACAAAGATGTTGTGGATGAACTATCCAAATCGTTCGAGGGTTTTGAGGTTCAACACATCCCTTGAGCAGAAAATGAGGAAGCAGATGCACTATCAAGAATAGGTTCTGCATGGAAACAAGTACCGGATGGAGCTTTTCTAGAGCATCTAAAGGTCCCCTCCATAGTCGGAGTTGATGCAGACTATCCGACGAAATACGACTGACCTTTAATAGCAGTTCTGGCTGTAATTCCCAGCTGGACAAAACCCTATCTGGATTTCCTGATAGACGGAAAACTACCCGAAGATGAAGTCTTGAGCTGGTAGATTGTCCAATGAGCAAAAGCCTACACTATAATAAACGGTGAGCTCTATAAATGGAGTGTTTCTGGCGTGTTTCTGAGATGTATTTCTTCGGAAGGAGTAGAAATCTTAAGAGAAATCAATGAAGGCGAGTGTGGTCACCATGTTGTAGCCAGATCCTTAGTGACAAAAGCTTTTCAACACGAATTATTTTGGCTTACAGCTAAGGGGGATGCCGACAAGCTGGCCAAAACATGCAAGGGATGCCAAAAGTACGCTCATCAGGCACATGTTCTGGCTAAACAGCTTCGAACAATCCCTATTACACGGCCGTTCGCGGTCTAGGGGCTTGATATGGTAGGGCCGTTTTGCACGGAAAAATTTGGATTTACTCACCTACTAGTGATGGTGGATGAATTTACAAAATGGATTGAGGCTAAACCCGTAACTAGTTGCGATGGAGCCACAGCTAGAAGATTCGTCGAGGACGTAGTCATCAAATTCGGATATCCGCACAGTATAATTACTAACAACGGGAGCAACTTTTCCATGGGTGAACTGGCCGAATTATACGAATAACAAGGGATCCGACTTGATATTGCATCAGTCACATATCAACAAGCCAATGGACAAGTCGAAAGAACTAATGTCCTTATTCTACAAGGAATCCGACCTCGCCTCGAGGCATCGCTTCGTCGGGCCGCGGGGCTTGGGCAGAAGATTTACCATCTGTGATATGGAGCTTACGTACAACTCCTAACAGATCAACCGACTATACTCCTTTCTTCTTGGTCTACGGTGCAAAAGCAGTTCTTCCAAGTGATCTGATTCATCAGGCTCCACGAGTCAAAGCGTATATCGAAGAAGATGTAGAAGCTTCTCGGCAAGATGATCTCGATATAGTCGAATAAGTACGCGTCATTGCTGAATAGAGATCTTCATCCTATGAGCAGAAATTATGCAAGTATCATAGTCAGAGAGTGCAAAACCGTTCGTTCAGAAAAGGAGACTTGGTTCTCCGACTTGTGAAAAAGAGAAAGCACAAACTTTCCCCAATTTTGGAAGGACCTTTTATGGTTAGCAGAGTTCTGCATAATGGGTAATATTATTTACCCGACATGAGACTAGTCAAGGAAAGACCTCATACTCGGATAAGGAAGAGAGCTGGTGGCAGTACAGACCCCGATGAAATAGACCGTCCATGGAATATTGCACATCTACGTCCCTTCTATTCTTAGTTATATTTCCTTGTAATCATATATGTACATGTTCAAAGTGAAATAAAGTATTGGTTTCCTCGTATTGATATCTTTGAGACATTTTTGTCATCTTATTTCCAAAAGAGCATGTAATTTTTTCAAAAATCCCAGGATGCTTGAAAGTACTTTATTCTCATGTTCGTTCTGGTTACGATTTTTGAATAATCTAAAAAAGTTGCATTAGGGTATAAAGTTAAATTATTGCTTAGACGCGGGCATTTTCCGAGTAATGAGTTGTTGGTACTAGAAGCCGACTTTGTTTCCGAGTTTAAACTGGTCTAGCAATTGCGCTTCGTTGCTCGACAAAGTTTCCTTGCTAAAGGTTGGCCAACCCATGAAAGGAACGAGGCAGAGAGACAGATAAACCGATAAGTATAGGCATAAAAAAAGAGTTCTTTAGAAAATTTTCAAAGCACATGCATAAAAACATATAAGCAAAAGTGTTTCGATAGTAAAAGCATCAGTTTTTACAGACCAGCACAAAATAAACATTGTATCCATCATTACATTGCCATAAGTTTAAGATAATGCGTATCAATTTTTTATGTTGCAGGTGGTGGTGATGAAGCAGGTGGAGCACTGGAATCAACAACAGTGTTCACATCGATCTCAGACTCGGAAGCGTTATTGATCTCCGGCTCTTGAGGCGAAGGAGGTGCGGCGACAGATTCGAATAATGGCATCATGTAACTGGTCATCTCCGCCACCCGACAATCGTAGCCTGCACAAAACTCTTGGATAGCCTTGATGTCTTGCGGGTTACCCTCATCATCCTCCTCGGCAATGCCCTTGGTGACGTGCCAGATTTCCATCTCGCTATGGTGGATCATCACCATGGTCAGACCTGTTTGCACAGAAGTCCGAGCGTAGGAGATCTTCCAGTCCTCGATCAACTTTGGAATCTCCTTAACTTTGTCCCTCGCCTCATGCACTGACATTGTGTGCAAGTCGGAAAGCTTGACGGCTTCGTCAGCCTCTTATAGAGTTTGGCGGAAATCGAACAAGACGTCTCCGACGAGCTTAATGTGCTCGAGGCGAGGTTCAAAAGTGGAAGAGTTGGAAAGATTTAGGGGGGCTGGGAAAGAACCAAAAAGTCAAAATTCGGCTAAAATGAAAGTGGAAAAATGAACAACACAAAGTAAAAAGATTCGGAAATCTTACCAAGCACGGAGTGATTCCATTCAGCATGCTCCTTGCGGAGGCTGTCTAGTTCACTAGCTGAGGCCTGGGCAAGATCCCTCTGGATATCAAAGTCCTTCTTGAGATCAGCAAGTTCCTTGTCTCGGAGGGCTAGGAGCTTCTAGAGCCTCATGGTTTTGTGGTTGCTTGACTCCTGGACAGCGGCTATGGATTTCTCCGATTCCACCATTAGCGTCTCAAGCTTTTCCCAGAGTTCAGCATTCTCTGCCTGCAACACCTTGAAGTTTTCGCCTTGCTCCACCATCTTGCTAGATTGACATAACAATTCTGCAAAGACAAAAGTATCAGTTGGATAAAGCAAATTCGACTATGACAAAACAGATAACTGACAAAGAAGCCGGAAAAATTTACCTTCTGCTTCATCTTTCTCAATTTCTAACTTCGAATTTTCAAGACGCAAAGCTTTGATTTCTTTGCGCTTATTGGAAATATTCTTGAGCAATTCCTGGTTGGAATATGCAATTTTCTCTAAGTTTAGAGATGGAATACCGTCAGACGGCTACTAAGACTCGGGCTGCAAATTTAACTAAGTAAAATTACAGCACGAGCCATGGGGGCTAGACTACATCGTTATTTTGCAACCTAAAAGCATCAACCTAGATCCAGCAATGTTTATCCGACTTTATGCTTGGGGGCTAAAGGATATGATAATAAATGCAAATAAGAATCGGAAATTACAATGTGTCGAGGTGCAACTTTTCAAATCCGAGCTTGGTGCTATGAAACACTTTCTCGGTAAGGGTGAGGGACAGAACATCTGTCGCTGGAAGTTCGCCTGACGCGACTTTAGCATCCCGGACCAAAATTTGGTCGAAGAGGCTAACCAGCTTGATGTCTTCCTCCTCTTTGCTCGCTGCCTCTGGAGTCAAGGTTTGCTTCTCAAGACTTGATTAAGCTAGTATGAGGATCTCTTCCTTTTCTTTCCTCTTGAGGCCAGAGACAACTAAGTAAACCACCTTATCCACTATTGCTGTGGTCATTACCATGGGATCATTACCCTTTACAGGTTCACCCTTGTTATTTGCATGGTCATCAACGATGACAAGGGCTTTCGAGATCTTGCCAGCATCAGGGCATGCAGAAGCTCCCTGTGCTGATGGAGTAGTGGATGGAGTCAACGGCAGCACAACAAGGGAGATAACAAGCTTCTACTGACACATCTGCTTGCCCGGCTTGCTGTCCGGCTTTATCTTGCTGTTTAACACTGATTTAGCTCTAGAACACGAAAATCCTAAAAATCAGGTGTGCTCTGGAAACAAATGAAGGTACAGGAGTACTAAAAATGAAAGGTGAGGTGCTTACTTTTTAACTACTGGAAGCACTTGGCTACCATCAGCAGCAACTTCCTTCGTATTACGCTTCTTGGAGGCGGGGGTGGCAACTTCTTGCACCTCATCATCCTCTGTCGCCTCCGGGTCGTCTGAAGCTTAGCCCTCTAGTGGAGCTAGCTCGGACTCGGAGAGTTTCTCGAGCTGACAAAGTCGAAAAGCATCGATGAAAATAGAGTCGGAGAAAGAAACGAAAAGAACGACGAAATGCAAAAGCAGAGTCGAAATATTTACTAGAGTCAGAGGACAGTTGGTTGTGTACATCTTCAGGGAAACTTCCGGAACTTTCCGTTCCAGTCTTTCCTTGATCAAATATTGCATGAGGGTCTTGTAGTCCTTTGGCGCGAGCCGGCTAGAACTGACCCTCATGTTGTCCTTCTTGTCGCTCGTGATCTGGTGCATGAGGCGGTCTCCGTGGTTCTGGAGAGGCTGAATCCGGCACTCTAGACAGCAGTGGATTAAGTCGGATCCACGAAGTCCCTCATGCTTCATCAAATACTCGATCCACCTATTGGGAAGGATCAAAGTATCCGACAGCTCCGGCGCCTCTCCATCCCTTGAATCTTGGTGGGGAGCGGCGCTGTTGATGAACGCCGGAAGACCTTCCGCCTTTCCCGGAGCCGAAATATCCTTATGATAGAAGAAATTTCTGGCCGAGCGTTTAACGGACTCACTAGCGTTAATCCTAGGATAGATCTGATTCCTCCTAAGGACTAAGATAAGAGTGCCGATGACATAAGGCACACCGGCACTGATGGAATTCTTCCAAGTACCATAGTAGTACCGGAAAAAGGTGAGACTTGGCCTAATGCCAAGAAACCCCTCGCATAGAGCTGCATGGGCACTGAGCTCAAGTAGAGAGTTGGGAGGGAGGTTATGGATTTGCACACCGTAGTAGTTGAGGACCTCGAGGAGGAAGTCCGACGGTGGCAAGTGGAGGCCGCAGTCGACGTGAGTGCCGAACAACAGCCTCTCTCTATCGAGCGGCGCGGGGATGGCATGTCCTGAGGCGCTCCGCCACGCACCGGCGACGATGAAACCCTGATCCTCCATGACTTGGAGCTCCGCGGTATCCATGGCGCTGGGGATCCAAAGACCCAGCATCTTTTTCACATCCACCGCCGACAAACCCGCCGCTGTCGCTCCAGAGGTTGAGGTAGATGCCATAGATCTTGGAGGAAAAAGGGCTGGTGGGGGAAGGAGAGATTTTTTCTCAACGGTGCGCAGATGGGAACTCGTGCGGAGAGCTCGAGGAGTACGAGGAAGCAATGAATGAATTGACAGATAGATGAATCTGAGAAGAAGGATTTTCTCTCCTTTTTATTTGTCTCTATGTCCAGATTCGTGCGGTGAGACGCGCGATTATCGCCATGCGTATAGGAGAGGGGGTATTAGTCAACATTCCGTTTGATGACATTGAAGCCTTAGTGGATTCTGCCATTCAGATGGAAGGAAAGATCAACCAAGCCAATGAGAATCGCAAGCGTCGAATGATGCATCAACCAGGAACCCACCATACCCCAAAGTATCGTCCCAACCCGTCTGAAGGATATGCCCCGAGAAACAATAGACCCCCGATGACCCGTCCAAACTATCCCAACCGTGGAGGAAGAAACCCAAGGCGTAGAGGAAGCCACAACAACAACCCCGACAACTCCAACAATTGCAACCGTGCACCGCCCAAGTTCAACAACAACACCAACACCAACAACACCAATACTTCCCCAAGGACTGGAAGCAATGTCGTGCCTGTTGCAGGAAAAGACAAGTCATAGGTTACTTGTTATGAATGCGGGACCAAGGGTCACTACTCCAACGAGTGCCCCAAGAAGCTTGCAGCACCCCCCAATGTGAATGTCCTAGCTCAGCAGCAACGCCGTGTTCAGCCTGGAAGGAGACTTGCCCCAGGGAATTCGCTCAACCGCAAAGGCCGTCTGTTTCACATGAATGCTGAGGAAGCCTAGGAATCGCCAGATGTCGTGCTGGGTATTTTTTTGTTAACCCAGTACTTGCAAGAGTGTTGTTTGATTCTGGAGCATCGCACTCGTTTGTTACAGAAGAATTTGCTTGCACTATTAAGATTCAACCAACCAAGTTGAAGCATGTTATGATAGTTCAAATACCTGGTTCAACCACCAAAGCTAGACAAATTTGCAAGACCGTACCTATCAGAATCCATGGAATATATTTTTATGCTAATATAATAGTACATGTAACCAAAGGTTTGGAAGTAGTACTAGGAATGGATTGGATGTCGAAACATAAAGGATTAATCGACTCTACCAAGAAAGCCATAACCATGACCAGTATCACTGGAGTATCAATAGAGCATGTATCTGAAACCATGCCCCGTCAATTCAAGTGCAACAAGAATCTAGCCCAACCAACCATTGACCAAGTCAGAGTAGTCTATGAATACCCCGATGTATTCCTAGATGTATAGCCCGGTATGCCCCGGGATCGGGATATCAACTTTATCATTGAACTAATCCCTAGAACTAGACACATAGCTCAGAGAACTTATAGTATGAACCCATCTGAACTAGTGGAGTTGAAGCAACTGGATGCTATGCTGGAGATAGGATTGATTCAACCAAGTGCGTCGCCATGGAGATCACCTGTCTTGTTTGTGGACAAGAAAGATGGAGGTAACCATTTGTGCACAGATTATCGGAAACGGAATGACATCACCATTAAGTTCAAGTACCCACTGCCGAAGATCGAAGACCTGTTTGACCATTTGACTGGTGCCAAAGTGTTTTCTAAGATTAATCTTAGAACTGGTTATCATCAACTCAAGATTCGCGCAGAGGATATTCCAAAGACTACCTTTACCAGCAGGTATGGATTGTATGAGTATATCGTTGTAGCACCCCCCCGGGTGAGGGTTAAACTAACCTCAAATCACCATCTAAGATAAGTTCAATTCCCAAACACGGAAGATCACAGTATGATTCGGTAACATTACAGAACACAGGGATTCAACAGCATAAGTTTAAACTCTTAGCAGAGTGAGATATTAGAGTTATTACAAACTAGAGGTCATAGACCCAACATTACATCACACAACGAAAGAAAATTATGTTGTTCTACATAACAACTTAGCAAAAGGCCTAAGAAGCCATTAACAAAAGCGACGTCCATCCCATAGTCCTCAGGCTACTACCTGGGACCCCCAACTACTTGTCGATGTCAACGTAGAAGCCACCTTCATATGCAACCAGATCCTCTGTAGAAAAACAACAATGGCGCAAGGCTGAGTACGAGAATGTACTCCGCAAGACATAGATAACCTAGTATCTACATGCTCTGGCTAGAAAGGCTTTATCTGGATTTACTTTTGAGGAAAGCAATCTTTATTTGTAACAAGAGAGAGAAGAGGCTCGTCTACTCAGAATCTTTTAAAAGGGATAAGATAGCGACTTCTTCATCTTGTTCATCACATCTCGATAACCACCAGCTTCATCAGAACCTCCTATCTAGGATCACCCCCTCGACCCGGAGGAAGCTTCCTTAAGCACACGTGGATCAACAAATTTTTATCATGGTTAAAGTTATCTATGATCTTAGAATCTGGTCACCAAGCGTTCATAACCGTGAACACGGCTTTTCAAAAAGATTAATACCTTGCAGGGGTGTACAACTTTACCCACACGTACCAACCGACTCTTAATGCCAAATATTATTAGCCCTCCTCCTTGGAAGGCCGGTAGAGGGTGGTTGACCACGACCTTTACCTTGCTTTCGCCAAGACCACGAGTCACGCAATAAGTATGGTTCCGCCGTAACGGGTCAAATCCCGAAGCCGGTATTAAAGATGTGAGGCGAGATTGATTTACCAGGGGTGCTATCTTCCCCAAGCAACCCGGTCCACGCTTACCTACCTGTTATGATGCACCTCCATCACCTCCTCTTTCGAAAACATTTTCAATGCATATGCCAAATGGAAATCCCGCACTATGTGACTCATGGAATCTACTAGGCAAGTTAGTTAGTCGAGGGGTTCCCAAGCCCCGTGTGGTTGTACGCTCGTCTCAGTTCCAAAGGCAAGAAATCAGTTCCTAGTGGTGGAGAGTATGGAACTACAAATACCACACCCAACGTGGCCTCCCATACAAGCCTTAGCATATTTAGTTAACTCCTTTCATGGTGTCACCATGTCCTACCTCACTACCTTCCTTGGTACCTCTGACTCATTCTTTAGATAGATCAGACGTTGTTACTATGCATGGCTAAGCTGTCAGTCTCAGAAGCTCTATCAACGCTCAGATGCTAGACCTAGGTATGCTAGGAGAAGTGGACCAGGAGTATAAGGCTACAAAGGGAAAAACTGCAGTAGATAGGTAATACTAGCTACTGACAAAAGACCACATTGGAATCGTGTGCATCATAGCGAGAAAGTAATATACTTTATAAAACATAGGTTCAGAATGAGAGGCTACGCTCGCCTTGTCCGTCAGTAGACAGTTATGGATCTTCAGTGTCGTTGACTTCAGCTTCGGGTTCGATTCCTATTCGCGAAGAGCCAATACCGGAAAGAAAGGCGATAATCAAGACATGGCATCGATGCAATGCTCAAACTTGGATGGTGATATGACAAGTTAAATTGCATTGAACCTAAGTCATGCTTGACAACTTAAATGGGGTTCCGAGGGTAGAAAACCCTAAATCGGGAAACTCCGGAGACACATGAGAGGTGTTGATTTTTTTCTCTAATTAAACTTGTCATTAAATTTCTTTATCAATGTATGATTATAGCTTAAATAGGTAGAACTCATTTTTCTGAAAATTTTGATATATTATTTGTATTTTTCTGACTTATAATGAATTAGTTATTGAATTTACAAATTTATATCATTTTCTGAAATTATTAAAACCTTTATTAAATCGGGCTGACGTTATAACACAACCCAGAACTTTTGTTACCACACCTGATCCTACCCACAGTGAGTGACTGGTGGGGCCGAAGCCACATCAGCAGCCACACGCATAAAATGGGGTCAGCGATTTTTCTCACTAGAGCTGGCTCTAGCCACTGCGGCTGCCAGGTGGGGCCTGGGCCAGGTTGGTTTCCACCGTGGCGCCATGTCAAGCTCGCCGGATCACGGCCAGACGATGATGAGGGACGGTGCTACGGGATGATCTGGGAAGCGCGGTTGACACGGATTGAAGCGGAATGACACGGGGAGTCTAGCTACGGTGGCGCCACCAATTTTTGGTCGCCGGAGCTAGGTCCCCAACGCTGACTGGCGGCGGCAGCAGAGGATACACGGCGGCGGAGCGATACAGAGCAAGAGTGTAACTACCTCGGTGAATTACGCTCCTAGTTACAAGCCTGGATGAGCAGAAATGGTTGAAATAGTACGGTGGGGCCCAAATACCACTCACAGGTAGACCTTTCAGCCGTCCCAACCATTTCCAAACATCGGGACAAGAACGGGCGGCATAATCGGCAGGGGAAGGGATCAACTACATACACAAATGAGTATGTATGCAAGCCACCATACAACAGTACATCAGAGCCATTCCATCTAAAAATAAAGGAAATATAGCAACGCCATACGGCAAGATCCAAATATCCTAGATAGATATAATAGTTTAGGATATCTCCTCATACATCAAACATCAGAGTATCAAGCGAAAGCGGAAGACAAAATCCAGTACGGATAAGAAGCAAATCGGCATAAGATGCCCCATAAATAAGCACATCCCGCCCACAGATCTCACGGATCCCGTTCCGGAATCTCTACACCGAATGATCGTTTCCCACATCGTCTCTCTTCCACCCAAAGTATCCATCTTGCGAGGTACTGTTCATCTGAACCAATAATTTATCGTGTGAGACCCTAGGGGTACTCAGCAAGTCTTTATGCCTCTAAAGGGGACACAACCTAGGGTGACGCAATTGCAGCAAAAGATAAACCCTAGCAATTCTATAGATACTCGCTAACCATCCGCCTAACCAGAGATAGACGGATGTCCGTGAATTAATAACAACAGTTATAACAGTTAAAACGGTAATCTTAACAGATCCATCCTCCTCCTCGCTTACCGACGAGGAAGCGGACGAACAACCCCCCATCCGTTGGCAGTTTTATTATCCATTCCGTGAGTGTTGCACTATTTACTAGTCAGGTACCTAGTCTAATCAAATTAAAAGAGGTACTTTAGTTATGCTTGTCTATGATCGAGAAACTGTGATCCAAGTCGTCCATAACCGCGGACACGGCTTTCAGAAAGTTTTACCCTGCAGGGGTGCACAAATAGCAACACACACTCGATATGCCTCGGAAAAACCAAATCAAAACCCAACGAGGCAGTCACGACAAAGCGATCACAGGATTCAGAAATATTTCAGGGGGCCACCCCATTGAGCTACCCGCAACGAAGTTAGCTGACTCCGAGACGGCCTCAAGGTTTGTGGAGCCGGCTGTAAACGACTGGGAACCCGAAAGTGTGACTGGGCTTGTCGATACAGCGAAAACGGGTCACGGACCTAAACAGTACAGTGTGCATTACCTCGCACAATTTAAAATAAAGCAGTAAAGCATGGCATAAGTACAGGATAGTAAATAAAACCTCAGACTAGTTTGTGGCCCTCAAGAAATAAGAATGAATCAAGCTCTAGCTCAGGGGGGGTCATAAGCCTCCCGGATGTAGATAGCGCGAATATTCAAGGAACATGAATCAAGTACTCGGGGTCCTACGGGACACAAGTGAGCATAAAAACCAAATAACAGATATTGCTCACCGATGCCACTTTCATTAGTTATCCCATTACTACTCAGATTAAGTTGTATAGGTACCTCGTTATCCATCAGACACTCACATACCCTACACATGCTGTTCTACGACTCGCATGGCTCAAACAACTCCTGTAGTAATGGCTCATGGGATGGAGGAACAAGCTTCGGTGGGGTTTAAAAATAAAGGCTATGCAATACTTGGGATTCAATTTAATGCAATCGCGACTCAATGATGCAAGAGTAAGATAGAGGCAATAGGTACTATATGTATGCAAGCATGTGGTAGTGCTTGCCTGGCAGCTCAGTTGAAGCAATGGATGGATCTGGGTAGTGCTCCTGGTTCTCTTGATATATTCCCTGCTCAGCGTCTATCCGAAGAAGAACCAAACAAACAAGGGACAACATAAATAAAGTGCACAAGCATATGAATTAAATCCATCAAGCAAACAATCATGCCATGATGAATGATGCACAATTTGCATGGCATTAAAGTAGCATGGCATGGGTGAGGTGTGAAGTACAAGATTAAATCATTTTATTGAGTTGTGGCCTCATTTTATCCTCATAATAGTTGCTGTACACATTATATTTATATGATGCATGCTTCAAAACAGAACATGGAATGCATAAACAGAAAGGTCTCGTCGAGCTAATCATTTTAGACATATTATATATTAAATTTGGAGTTATAAATCAAAAGTTATTAATTATTTAAGTCAAAAGGGCAATTTATTGTAATTTAAATAAACTTGGAAAATTAAAGTGTCAAAATATATTTTGAAGGCTATATTTGAATTCCTCACATTTTTCTGGTTTGAAAACATATATTATATGTTTAATTTGGATTTATATTTTGAAAGTTATTTAAAAACAGAATTTAAATCATTTATAAAAACATTTCTGAAATTGTTTTATTAAAACAGATTTACACAGAGTCTTTTGTTACCCGGGTAGAACTAGCCCGAGTCGCTGACAAGCAGGGCCCAACGCTGACTCAGCTCCAGGTGGGTCGCAGCGGAACTGGCTCGATTTTTCTCACCGCACATTCACCCAGCCACAGTGGATGACAGGCGGGACCGGGGGACGGCGGGGCCACAACGCCTGCGCGGCCAGCGGGCAGCGGACACGTGGGCGATCCTGCGCGCGAGGGGGAGGCTGGTCTGTGCCGGTCGGTTCTCCTAGGGGTGTTTTAGCAAAACCAACGGGCTGGCTGACTGGTGGGCACTAGGGAGCTCGGGTTGAGGCGAGAAAAACGGGAGGGGGCTACGCGAAAGAACGACGTCGACGACGGACTGCTGCTGCGCGCCGATCTGCAGAGCACAGGAGAACGGCCGGAGTTTGGTCGACGATGACGACCAAACGGCGGCGGATCTCGCCACGCCGCAAAAACGAAACACGACGAGGGGACGTAGGGCTACGACTTTTGTTCAGGTGGCATCGCCGGAGAAGGTCTACAACGCGCGGGGCTCGGCGGCGAACAGAGGCGGTCGCTGAGGTCTGACGCTGTCTGCCAGAGCAAGACGCGTGGCGCGCGCGCAGCGCGTTCAACGGAAGGTGGCGGCGCTACGGCGAGCTAGAAGGAGAGGGACCATGTCTAGGGTGAAGAGGAGCTCACCTAGGTGTCGCCGGCGTGGTCGTTTGCGTGGAGGTGGAGGGGATCTGACGGAGGGCTCGCAGACGGCTTCGTCGGCCCCCTCTCGGCATGGTGGCGACGGGGACGCTCCGGTGAGGTTCCGGCGCAGGTCCTGGTTCGAGCCGAAGAAGGGGACGCCGAGGAACTCGTCGGTGCTCCTGGCGGCCACGGAGAGCAGCAGGTTGGGCAGATCTTGAACAAGGCCGAAGAGCTAGGGTTTTTGGGCCATGGCTAAGGGGAACTGCAAGGAGAGGAGAAAAGGGAGGGGGAGAGGGACCTGGGCGCCTTCTGGAGAGGAACTGGGTGGGGTGAGGTGTGGGTAGGTACGGGAGGAGGGTAGGCACATGGGGGTGGCTTTTGAAAAAGGTGAGGAGGAGGGATCGGGCTAGGTCTTTTCTCTCCTTCCTTTTCTCCTTGTCTTGAAGCCAAAGAAAAGAGAGGGGGCAGATGAGGATGGCTGCCAGGTGGGGACAGCCTGGTAGGAAGAGAGGGGTAGCCAAGAGAGAGGGAGTAGAGCTCGGTGTAACTAGGGTTAGGCTAGATAGGGCTCGGTCAGGGTTAGATGGGGGTATAGCTAGAGAGGGGGGTGGAGAGAGAGGAGGGGTAAGGTGGCTAGTGTTTGGGTTTAGCTTAGATGGGGGGGTGCACTTTGGCCAGGGAGAGAGGAAGAGAAGGAGGATCGGATTAGCTAGGTAGGTTAGATGAGGGACTAGGGTTTAGAATAGAGGAGAGGTGAGGTGGGGCCTAGGATTAGGGTTTAGAAATAACCCACAATACAAGCATGGATGGAGGTGAAAAGGAGAGTGAGGTGAAGAAAAGAGAGAGAGATGTGGTGGTAGCTAGGATTTGATGCATGATCAAACAAGAGGTGAGAAGAGAGAGGAGAGAAGAGGTGGAGAGGGTTTAACAAGATCAACTAGATCAAACACAAGAGGGGGAGGGAGAGATAGAGATGATCCACTCAAAAATCAATTAAAATCCAAAGGACAAGCAAAAGGTGGTACTTGCATGGCCCATGCAAAATATTTATTGCCATGTTGATTCTTGTGAAAACAATATTATCACATGGCATTATTATTATGCATTCCCAAAATTGGAATAAAAGCCAAGCAAAAAGAATTAAAAGGGATGCCCCATGTGGAGTAGATGGAGATGACCATTTTTGAAATACAATGGGACTTGCTAGTGTGTATATGCCACTAGGTAGTTAATAAGCCCACAAAATATCCCAACATGATGATAACCCCAAAACAACACATATGGGAGCTAGAAATAGGGTTCCACCCACAAGGCATGCAAAGGTGGCCATGTGGCTCTCATATATCAATAATGTGAAAACAAAATGATGCCAAGATGAGAGCATGTGGAAAAAGAATTGGATCCATCCCAACCCACATGAGCTAGAGGTAAAACCAATAAGTGCCAAGCTCATATTTAGTTGGATGGTGGAATTATAAGGTGGTGAAAGAAAGGTGGTGGAGTTAATAAGAGATATGCCCCCAACTCAACTTGGGCATTAAACAATATATCAAGAACCAAATACAATATCAAGAGGCAAATACAATTAACAATGCATATGAGATAAGAACCAAATGTAAAAGGGTTTTATATGATGCTCAAATGCAAGGTGGCATGATGACATGAGCATGATATAATGATGATGCAACAATTATATGTTTGAAGTAGCCATTATATAGACTAGGCTAGTAGCATTGCAATTGTTAGACAATTGGGATGCTACAAAGAGGGGGCAAGAAAGAGGGTCCAGGAGGAGCAGAAGCTCACCGTGAGCACGATAAGACGGTCGGCGAAGTGATGCAAGCTCGGACAGCGCCGGAATCGACGACGATGACTGCGACGTCCGACGGAAACGGGGCTTCGATTCGAGAGATTGCGAGCGTGTGGGGCTGCATGACCTAGCTGACATGAATCAGCACAGCAGGGCGAGCTCAGCGGTGGCCTCAAAACGGCGAGAGGAGGCCGGAGACGATGGGGGAAAGTGGTGGCCGGAGCTAGGTTTTTGGCATGGGGCAAGGAAATAGGGAAAAAGGGGATCTAGGGTTCGTCTGAGCGCCGGCAGGGATACTTGTAGACACGGAGATGGTCAGTAGCGAGGATCCTTGCGCGGGCGGGCATCACGGCGACGGCGGATGGCGGTCGCAGCGCCAGCAAACAGCTTGCTCGTCGGGGACGAAGACGACGATGCGTCCTCGGGTCTGAAGTGGTACGAGGCCGCTGGCGGATGGCGTGGGTCGGGTGCTGGGCCGTGGGAGAGGGAGAGAGGGGAGGAAGTTTGCTGGGCTGTGGCCTGGCTTGCTCCGGCTCTATTTTTTTTATCAAAACCTTTTCCTTTTTCTGATTTCAGTTTTTCCTTTTGTATTTTCATTTGAGTTCTGTTTTGAATAATTCAAAATACAAGACTTTGTTAGAAATATTTGAAATATTGCAGGGGCCCTATTAATCCTTTTGGGCTCCAAACATTTTGTCATTTTCAAAAATTCAAACTATTTGAATGTGGTTTCAAAGAGAGGGGAAGAATTTAGGGTTTTGGGTTTGCATCCTTAACTCACACACTTGATCACATGCAAATATTATATTGATTTAAACAGATGCGTGCCATGCTTAAGTACTATTTACATATATCACAAACTTGGGCTGTTACAGCTCTACCCCCCTTACAAGAATCTCGACCCGAGATTCCTAAGTTTTGGAAAAGAAAGCAGGGTACTCAGATCGGAGACGATCTTCTCGTTCCCAGGTTACTTCATTCTCAGAGTGATGAGACCACTGAACTTTCAGGAACTTGATGTTTTGACGACGAGTTTTCTTCTTGGTTTCATCAAGGATATGAACATGATACTCACGATAAGTTAGATCCTTCTGGAGGTCAAGAGTTTGGTGATCAAGAACACGGACATGATCTTTGAAGCAACGCTTAAGTTGAGACACGTGAAAGACGTCATGCACCTCGGGAAAGTTTGCAGGCAGCTCCAATTGATATGCGAGTTTACCTTGCTTGGAAAGAACACGAAAAGGACCAACATAGCGAGGAGCTAGTTTTCCTTTGATACCGAAACGATGGACACCCTTCAAAGGAGTGACCCGGAGATAAGCTTGATCACCAACTTCATATTAAACATGTTGATGGTGACGATCATGATAGCTTTTCTGGCGAGACTGAGCAGTTTTCAAACAATCTTGAATGATACGAACTTGATCTTCTGCTTCCTGGATCATATCCAGTCCAAAGAACTTTCTTTCACCGGTTTCTGACCAGTTCAAAGGAGTACGACAGGTTCTTCCATATAAAAACTAGAATGGTGCCATACCAATACTGGACTGAAAACTGTTGTTATAGGAGAATTCAGCAAAAGGAAGGCATTTCTCCCAGTCCTTGTCAAAAGATATGACACACGCTCTTAGCATGTCTTCAAGGATTTGATTCACTCTTTCAGTCTGGCCACCGGTGCTAGGATGATAAGCTGTACTGAAGGACAGACGAGTTCCCATAGCTTATTGGAAACTTGCCCAGAACCTTGAGGTGAAAAAACTTCCTCGATCAGAGACGACTTTCTTTGGTACACCATTAAGAACAACTATTCGAGAGATATACAGATCTGCTAACTGACTAGTATTGATATTCTCACGAACGGGTAGAAAGTGAGCAACCTTGGACAGATAGTCAACGATTACCCAGATGGCATCATTTCCTTTCTGAGTCTTGGGAAGACCAGTGAAGAAATCCATACCAACTTCATCCCATTTCCACTCCGGGATTTTATGTGGTTGCAGGAGACCAGCGGTTCTTTGGTGCTCAGCCTTGACGCGACGGCAAACGTCACATTCAGCAACAAAACGAGCGATATCCTTCTTCATACCAGACCACCAGAATCTTTGACGAAGATCCTGATACATCTTGGTACCTCCAGGGTGGATAGAAAGAGGGGATTCATGAGCTTCATTAAGAATTATCTGCTTCAAGTCCTTTCCATTTGGTACTACCAAACGTGTACCGAAATATAGTACACCTTGTTAACAGAGAAACATTTAGCAACTCCGCTAGAAATGTTCTCTTTAATTGAGTCCATCTCAGGATATTGAATTTGAGCAGCTTTGATCTGATCCTCTAGAGAAGACTTCACTTCAAGAGTAGAAAGTAATCCATGAGGAACTACTTCAAGATTCAATCGAGCAAATTCCTCATGAAGAGAAGGTTGTGCTTGTTTGATCATCAGGGTGTTGCAATAAGATTTACGGCTCAGGGCATCAGCAACGACATTGGCTTTGCCAGGTTGATAGTTGAGACCCAAATCATAGTCCTTGATGAGTTCCAACCATCTTCTTTGCTTAAGGTTCAGATCAGGTTGTGTGAAAAGATACTTTAGACTCTGATGATCCGAGTATAACTCGCAACGACTATTGCGAAGGTAATGTCTCCATTGCTTAAGAGCATGAACACACATCCGAGACATTGGTGGGAAGCATCACAGAAGACAACAAAGTCTTTTCTAGTGTCTGAGAGAACTAACACCGGAGCAGTGGTTAACTTGGTTTTCAACATCTGGAAGCTTTCTTCATACTTATTAAACCATTCAAACTTCTTATACTTTTTAAGAAGATCAGTCATTGGATTTGCAATCCTAGAGAAGTTCTCGATGAATCGACGGTAATAACCAGCCATCCCGAGAAAACTTCGGACATCCTTTACGAATTTAGGAGACTCCTAGTCGAGGATATTTTGGACCTTATCGGAGATAATAGCAACCCCTTTTTGGAAACAACATGACCAAGGAATACGAGATCTTGTAACCAAAACTCACATTTGGAAAACTTGGCATAAAGACGATGTTCTCGAAGTTTTGTCAACACCAAATGAAGATGTTCAGCGTTCTCTTCTTCAGTCTTCCAATAAACCAGAATATCATCAATATAGACCACGACGAACTTGTCACGATACTCCATGAAGATAGAGTTCATAAGTCGCATGAAAGTGGCTGGAGCATTGGTAAGACTAAAGGACATGACTGTATACTCGTAAAGAACATAACGAATGGTGAAAGCAGTCTTTGAAATATCTTCCTTATGGATCTTTATCTGGTGATACCCTGACCTTAAATCCATTTTGGAAAAGACAGTTGCACCACTTAACTGATCAAATAGATCGTTGATCCTAGGGAGAGGATACTTGTTCTTGATAGTCACAACATTAAGTGGGCTATAATCCATAACCAGACGCGGTATATTAGTATCCCACTTCTTGACAAAGATGGTAGGACATCCCCAAGAAGATGTGCTGGGCTGAATGTATTATTTTCCTTCTAACTCCTCTAATTGCTTCTTCAACTCCACAAGCTCATGAGGAGGCATATGATAGGGTCTTTTAGAAACAGGAGCAGTTCCAGGAACTAACTCTATGACAAACTCCACACTTCGATCAGGTGGCGTGCCAGGCAACTCCTCAGGAAAGACATCCGGGAATTCACAGACTACAGAAACATCTTGGATCTCTAACGGAGGTAGAACTTCAAGAGCATACAATTCTGCTTAAGGGATAGAAACAGCTGAAGGAGATAGTGACCCTATGGTCCAATACTTGACTGTTATGCCAGCAGGACTAGTCAGAGTCGCAAACTTTGTTGTACAATCGAGGATGGCTTGGTAACGGGTCAACCAGTCCATGCCCAAAATAATGTCAATATCAGTTGACTTGAGGGCGATCAAAGAAGTGGGGAAAAGTTGAAATGCAACTTCGATTAGATTCCCATGACTAACCATGGTGGAACACCACCTAGAACCAGGAGACTGAACTAGCAGAGGAACAGATAACCCCTCAAAATTTATCCCATGCATTTGATCAAAAGCTTGTGACAGGAATGAATGCGATGCTCCAGAATCAAACAAAACTTTAGCTAGAATTTGATTGATACGAAGCATACCCATGATGACGCTTGGATCTTCCTGGGACTCCTCAGTAGAGATCTGGTTCAAGCGTCCTTTTCTAGCACCTGGATACTTATCATTCTTCTTTGGGGGTTGTGCCTTCTTAGCAGCTCTTTTTGAGGACAATCTCTTGCATAGTGGCCAGGATGACGACAGTTGAAACAGATAAGGCCTGATCCAGTACCAGCAGCAGGATAATTTGATCCACCAGCATTGTTTGGAATAGCATTCGGACGAGGTGCATATCCAAAAGTCCTTGGAGTATAAGGAGCACGTGGCACAACACTGTAAGGAACGAAGACACAACGCTTCTTATTACCAGAACCAGTCTTGTTGTACCCCTCCTGAGGACGCTTACGAGTTTCTTCATACTCCACCTTTCCACTATCGGCCTTCATAGCCTTGTTGACAAGACATTGGAAGTTACCAAAGTCCATGAGGTGGATATCACGGCGAACCTCAGGATCCAGTCCCTTGCGGAACAGAGCTTGCTTCTTAGCATCAGTGGAGACCTCTTCAGTAGCATAGCAGACAAGACGATTGAAGTTGCGCTGGTAATCACGCACGGAACCAGTGCCCTGCTTAAGCTTGAGGAACTCCTCCCTCTTCTGATCCATCAGACCCTCCGGAATATGATAAGCTCGAAAGGCTTCAGAGAACTCTTGCCATGTAACAACATGTTGAGCTTCTTGCATAGCCAAGAAATTTTCCCACCAGGAGTTAGCTGCTCCCTCCAGATGATAGGCAGCAAAAGTCACCCAATCACCTTGAGCAACACAACCGACCTGAAGTTTGCGCTCCATAGTGCGAAGCCAGTAATCTGCATCAAGTGGCTCGGTGGAATAGCTAAAGACTGGCGGAGTGAGACGTGTGAGGTCCTTGATACCAACTTGATTGTTCTGGCGTTGAGCAATGTTGCGCTCAATCCTTTCAAGGAGCCTCATGTTGTCAGCACGATTGGTTTCGTACATGGCCATGAGTTGAACCATGGACAGCGGGGGAGGAAGGTTGTAAGATTCACCCTCATTTGCGGCATCACGAGCATGAGCACGGGTACGAGCACGAGAGGTGTCACCCATCCTGAAAGAACAAAGGAAAAAGGGTTAGACAGCAGATTCAAAGAAACCAGATGGAAAGGTGAACAAAGAGTACTTGATATAAATGTATCATCTTATCAAGCATGGTAGTATCAAAGCATACTAATGTATACACTAACCAGCTGACTTACAAACCATGACAATGGAATGCTAAGATGTTACACACCAAGCAAAACTGAGATATCTTGGAACTCTGAGAATAACAACCAAGTACGAAGTACTTTTAGAGAAACAACCCCAAAACCATGATCCTAAAAGTTTTGAGATATCAGGTAAGGAATGAAAACCTTTTCCAACCAAATAAGGTAAGAGAAACTCCAGCATCAGAAACACACCAGAGAAGGAATAAAAAGAATCCTAGTCAGAGTTTCTGCAAATATTTTTTAACTTTCAAATAGTTTTATCAACTTCTAGACTCAACATCGACCAATAAAAGGGTTTCCTACAGGCAGTCCTGCTCTGATACCAAAACCTGTAGCACCCCAAGCAACCCGTTCCACGCTTCCCTACCTGTTATGATGCACCTCCATCACCTCCTCTTTCAAAAATGTTTCCAATGCATATGCCAAATGGAAAGCCCGAACTATGTGACTCATGGAATCTACTAGGAAAGTTAGTCAGTTGAGGGATTCCCAAGCCCAGTGTGGTTGTACGCTCGTCTCGGTTCCAAAGGCAAGAACTCAGTTCCTAGTGGTGGCGAGTATGGAACTACAAATACGACACCCAACGTTGCCTCCCATACAATCCTTAGCATATTTAGTTAACTCCTTTGATGGTGTCACCATATCCTACCTCACTACCTTCCTTGGTACCTCTGACTCATCCTTCGGATAGATCAGACGTTGTTACTATGCATGGCTAAGCTGTCGTTCTCAGAAGCTCTAGCAACGCTTAGATGCCAGACCTAGGTATGCTAGGAGCAGTGGATCAGGAGTATAAGGATACAAAAGGAAACAGTGCAGCAGATAGATAACACTAGCTGCTGACAAACACCACATTGGAATCGTGTGCATCATAGAGACAAAGTAATATACTTTATAAAACATAGGTTCAGAATGAGAGGCTACGCTTGCCTTGTCCGTCACTAGACAGGTATGGATCTTCGGTGTCGTTGACTTCAGCTTCGGGTTCGGTTCATATTCGCGAAGAGAAAATACCTGAAAGAAAGGCGACAATCAAGACATGGCATCGATCCAATGCTCAAACATGGATGATGATACGAAACCCTAAGTCATGCTTAACAACTTAAACGGGGTTCCGAGGGTTGAAAACCCAAACTCGGGAAATTCTGGAGACACATGAGAGGTGTTGATTTTGTTCTCTAATTAAACTTATCATTAACGTTTTTGATCAATGTAAGATTATAGCTTAAATAGGTAGAACTCATTTTTCTGAACATTTTGATATATTATTTGTATTTTTCTGACTTATAATGAATTAGTTATTGAATTTACAAATTTATATCATTTTCTGAAATTATTAAAACCTTTATTACATCAGACTGACGTCATAACACAACCCAGAACTTTTGTTACCACACCTGATCCTACACACAGTGACTGACTGGTGGGGCCGAAGCCACATCAGCAGCCACACGCGCAAAATGGGTTTAGGGATTTTTCTCACTGGAGCTGATTCTAGCCACTGCGGCTGCCAGGTGGGGCCTAGGCTAGGTTGGTTGCCACCGTGGCGCCACGTCAGGATCGCTGGAGAATGGCCAGATGACGGCAAGGGACGGCGCTATGGGATGATCTGGGAAGCGCGATTGACACGGCTCGAAGAGGAATGACACGGGGAGTCTAGATACGGTGGAGCCACCAATTTTTGGTCGCCAGAGCTAGGTCCCCGACGTTGACTGGCGGCGGCAGCGAAGGATACACGGCGGCGGAGCGATACAGTGCAAGAGGGGGCGAGATAGAGGGTCCAGGAGGAGCAAAAGCTCACCGTGAGCACGATAATACGGTCAGCGAAGTGATGCAAGCTCGGACGGCGCCAGAATCGACGATGATGACTGCGACGTCCGACGGAAACGGGGCTTCGATTCGAGAGATTGCGAGCGTGCAGGGCTGCGTGACCTAGCTGGGATGAATCAGCGCAGCAGAGCAAGCTCAGCGGTGGCCTCAGAACTGCGAGAGGAGGTCGGAGACGATGGGGAAAGCGGTGGCCGGAGCTAGGTTTTCGGCATGGCGTAGGGAAATGGGGAAAAAGGGGATCTAGGGTTCGTCCGAGCACCGACATGGATACTTGTCGACGCGGAGATTGTCGGTAGCGAGGATCCTGGCGCAGGCGGGCATCGTGGTGATCGCGGGCGCAGCGCCAGCGAGCAGCTTGCTCATCGGGGACGAAGACGATGACGCGTCCTCGGGTCCGAAGCAGTACGAGGCTGCTGGCAGGCTGGCGTGGGCCGGGTGCTGGGCCGAGGGAGAGGGAGAGAGGGGAGGAAGTTTGCTAGGCTGCGGCCTGGCTTGCTCCGGCTCTATTTTTTTAACAAAACCTTTTCCTTTTTCTGATTTCAGTTTTTTCTTTTGTATTTTCATTTGAGTTCTATTTTGAATAATCCAAAATACAATACTTTGTTAGAAATATTTGAAATATTGCAGGGGCCCTATTAATCCTTTTGTTCTCCAAACATTTTATCATTTTCAAAAATTCAAACTATTTGAATGTGCTTTCAAAGAGAGGGGAAGAATTTAGGGTTTTGGGTTTGCATCCTTAAACCACACACTTGATCACATGCAAATATTATATTGATTTAAACAGATGCATGCCATGCTTAAGTACTATTTACATATATCACAAACTTGGGTTGTTACAACTGTCGTGTCTTTTGTAATAACCAATGCCCCCGCTTATTTCGTGAACCTCATGAATAAGATTTTTATGAACTTCCTAGATAAGTTTGTCGTTGTTTTGATCAATGACATTCTGATCTATTCCAAATTAGGGAGCATCAGTTGTACGCCAAGATTACCAAATGTAAGTTCTGGTTACAGGAAGTAGGATTCCTAGGACATATAGTGTCAACCAAAGGAATTGTTGTCGACCCTTCCAAGGTAAGGATGCTGAAGAATGGCAAGCCCCGACCACACAAACCCAAGTTCGTGCATTTCTCGGATTAGCGGGATATTACCGCAAGTTCGTAGAAGGATTCTCGAGCATCGCAAGACACATGACCTAATTATTGAAGAAAGATAAGAATTTGAATGGACGGACAAATGTGAAGCAAGTTTTCAAGAGCTTAAGAAGAGATTGATTTCAGCCCCAATCTTGATCATGCTGGATATCACGAAGCCCTTTGATGTGTATTGTGATGCATCCAAGATTGGTCTCGGATGTCTTCTAAAGCAAGGAGGCAAAGTCATATCCTATCTATCTATACAACTGAAGTAAATTACCCTAACCATGACCTTGAGCTAGCAGCCATAGTTTTAGCCTTGAAGACATGGCGGCATTACCTCATGGGTAACCGCTATGAGATTTATTCAGATTACAAGAGCCTGAAGTATATTTTCACCCAGAAGGAGCTAAATATGAGGCAAAGGAGATGGTTAGAGCTAATCAAGGACTATGACCTTGACATTCACTATCACCCCGACAAAGCCATTGTGGTAGCAGATGCTCTTAGCAGATTGCTGTGTCGCTTGAACACCATGATTCTGAAGGAGCAACCAAGTTTTCACAAGGAGTTGGAAGATTTCAGAATGGATCTAGTAAGTGAAGGATTTTTTGGCTTGCATAGAACTTCAACCCACTTTGATCAGTCAGATCAAGGAGGTGCAGAAAGGAAATGCTAGTATCGACGGAATCAAATGTCGTATCGGTACAGGGAAGGTACCCAGATTCACCGAAGATGAAGAAGGAGTTTTGTGGTACAAAGAACGTATCTGTGTGCTAGCAGATTTAGAGTTGAAACAAGATATTTTGAAAGAAGCCCATGATACTATTTATTCTATCCACCCCGGAGGAACGAAGATGTATTAGTATTTGAAGGAGCAATTTTGGTGGCATAAGATGAAGAGAGAAATCAGAAGCTACATAGCTAAATGTGATATCTGTCAAATTGTCAAAGCGGGACATCAGAGACCCGCATGACTGTTGCAACCATTGCAGATTCCGGAATGTAAATGGGATTCTGTTGGAATGAATTTTATCACCGGTTTGCCTACATCTAGTAGGGGAAATGAATCTATCTAGGTCATAGTGGATAGACTATCCAAAGTAGCCCATTTCTTACCAGTCAAGACCACTTATCAGAGTTCAAAGCTAGCAGAATTGTACATTGCTAGAATAGTAAGTTTGCATGGAGTCCCCAAGAACATTGTGTCGGATCGAGGAACCCAGTTTACCTCGAGATTTTGGAAAAAATTCCAAGAAGGATTAGGGACAAGATTAGATTTCAGCACAACTTATCACCCTCAAACTGATGGACAAACGGAGCGAGTAAACCAGATACTCGAAGATATGTTGACAGCTTGTGTGCTAGAATATGGATCAAAATGGGAAGACTGTCTAACTTTCATAGAATTTTCATACAACAACAGTTACCAAGCCAGTTTGCATATGCCCCCCTTTGAATTTATGTATGGATGGAAGTGTTGCACCCCTTTGAATTGATCGGAAGTAGGAGAGATTTAGATTTTCGGACCCAACATCCTACGAGAAGACGAAGATAAAGTTCATAAGATACGGGAGCACCTCAAGGCCGCCCAATCCAGACAGAATAGTTATGCCGACAAGAGACGTCGAGACTTAGCCTTCAATATCGGATATTTTGTGTATCTAAAAGTATCACCCTTGAAAGCAATGCAACGTTTTCAACTCAAAGGAAAGTTAGCCCACAGTTATATCAGACCCTTCAATATTTTGAATCTCCAAGGAGAAGTATCATATCAACTGGAACTGCCGGAAGAAATGTCAGCCGTGCATAATGTGTTCCATATCTTGTTACTTCGCAAATGCCATGAAGTCACGGAGAAGACTGAAGTTTTCAAGAATATTGATCACAGAACATCGAGATCAATGATGACCTAACATATCCTGAAGTACCCATTCCTATTTTGGAAGAAGCATTCAGAACCACCAGGACCCGGAGTATCAAGTTTCTCAAGATCCAGTGGAGTAACCATACTAAATAAGAAGCTACCTGGGAGCGAGAAGATTACATTAGGACTGAATTCCCAGGTCTCTTTAAATCCTAATTGTTATTAAAAATTATTATGAATGTATGAGTGTTTGTGATGAATGCATGAATGCTTGCCATGACTTGTTTGATTGCTATGAATGGCAAGGATTGGTTTAAAGATGAAAACAACACCATCTAAATCATTTCCAAGCAGAATCAAATCAATAGAAATTCAAATATAAAGAATATGAGCTAATGGTCATTTTGACCAAAGTTAAACACTAGACCACTTTGAGTGTTTCTAGCCCAAGATTTCTAACATAAAAAAATCCAATTATTTTCACCCCTTGGTAGACCAAGTAAAAGTGAACCCAAGACCACATGTCAAACCATCAAAACATTTGGGAACTCTATTCAAATGACATTTCAAAAATGAATCAAGTAAACGAACTAAGATCACCATTTCTCAAAAACCACTCAAAACAGTTCACCTTGACAAACCCAAGAAACCAGAGACTACCAGGTATGTGACCAGTACACTCACCAAAATTCATTCAAAAATTCCAAACTTGATTTCTTTCGGCAATTTCATCAAACACTTGGTGAGCACAGTAAAACCTGCCTAACTAACACTGTTTTTAATCAATGCTTTGTTCCCTCTTTGCACCCTACTATCGCCCCTTGTCACCCCCAGTGATCAAACTCGCTTTGAAGCAGCTACCACATCTACCCTTGCACCATGTCGTGCCACCCGAAGCCACCCGTTGCTAGCCGACCATGGCTGGCTAGCAGGAGCCTTTGTCGCACCTAGCCACCATGTCCAGGAGGCAGCTGACCGTCCAACGCCACCCCCTATCCAACCCTCACAACCAGCCAGGCCCTGGACCACAGAGAACACGACGCGCCCAATGTCTCTGCGCCATTCCTAGAACATGCTAGAGAGCCACGCCCGACACGCTCGCACAAGCCACGCCTCGCCCTCGCCGCCCGTGCCTACAATCACCGCGACCCCAGGAACCTCCTAGACGTCCCCATTCGCCGCCGCGCGACCCGTAGCACCCGTGCGTCATTAAAACCACCGTTCGTGCCACGCAGAGCGTCGACCGTTCCCGACCATTCTCGACCGCCGCTTGCCACGCCATCAGGTCCTTGAGCATCGCCAGGAGACCACGCACCGGCCTACACCCTTAGCCATGCATTATCTCACTACACCGCCGACCCCGACGACCTCTACCCGTGCCGCGCTGCCCCTCTCGCTCGGCTATAGAAGGAGGCCACCCTAGCCCCAATTCGTCACACCATCTCACGCCCCACCTCTCACAAAGGACCACTGACCCTTCCCCGGAGCAAGGTGAGCACCAAGTCGCCGGAATTTTACCGGAGTCTGCCCCGGAGGAGGAGAAGAGGAGCAGTTGATTGGATCCTCCCAGGAGCTGCCGCAGCCACCGTTCGAACTGCCATCATCGACAACATCGTTCGCCCCCAACGCAGACCCTAGCTGGAGCCCTGGTGAGCCTCACACGACCCCCACCTCCATGTTAGGGTTTAGTCTCGCCGGTGTTGCCCGACGGAGATGACACACCCTACTCATTAGATTAGATGCTAATCGCACAGTCCAGATTGCCCCTTACGACTTCGCGTAGCCAGAGTCGCTGACGCATGGGGCCACCACTTAACTCAGACCGTGCTCTACGTTGTGCATAGTGGGTTGGCCCAGTTAGTTCCTGCGCGACCCAGTTAGTTCAAATTTAGATTTTTCCATTTAGTTCAAACTCTAGTTCTTTCTATAGATTCAAAAATCAATTCAGAGAGATTGACTAAACCAAATTGCATGAAACTAATTTTTGTAGAAATGCATTTGAACATGTTAATCCAATCCCGTTGGATTCAAACCATTTGGAATTATAGATCACCTATAGCAAAAATAACAAGGCAGATAATGTTCTGCATTCAAACATTTTTCAAAAATCAACCATAAATGATTTTGAGTTAATTCCAACTCTCAAAAATCACATTTGACAATACTTTTCTGAATATGTAAAAATATCTAGGTTTACTTGTAGTAATAATGGACAAGTATTAAAAGAATGCCTCATAGGCATTTCTACTCACTTTAATTAATTAAAATAATAAGGTTAAACCTTATTTAATTGTGACACCACTTTAAATCACATTCCCAAGTATTAAAATATGTGGTGATAACATGTGTCAACATGATCCCATATTTTAATTGGAGAATATTAAATCTTAAATAGTTTTCAATGAGTAGAAGTTACTTTTCTAAAATAAAATAAATAAGACTAAGGCTTTAACTCATGTGATAATTGTGATGATGCTAGATCATCTAGTGTGAACCTTTATGTGGCAAATAGAAGTAGTTAAGTATTGTTTGGTTATTGTGTACCTCGTATTTATTTATAGACGCTAGTACCGACCAAGGATACGAAGAGGAAGGAGACTACTATGAAGTGGAAGCAGAGGAGAACTTCAACGACTGCACTAATTAAGGCAAGCCTCACAATACAAGATAACTTAACAAGCTAGCACTTCCAAGTTTCTTAACCATGCAAGCTAAGCTAAACCATGCATGTTTTACTTGCAAGCCTAAACCTACCAGATGCCTTAGGCATATTTCGTTATACTACATTATTACGCCAAATCCTAGTTTTACTTACATGCTTTATTATTTTATTCCTTTATCAAAGTTCCTTTTTACTTCTAGTTAGTATTTAATGAGTGTTGGAAAAATATTAGAGGTAGCATAAAGAGCATAAAACTTTGCCTAAGTTAGTTAGAACTAGATGTCATACTGAGGCATCAGACTAGATTTAGATAAGTCACACTTGATTAGCACCCCTCATTACTGATTACCCTCAACCTTAGTGGCTAGTGCTAAGCATAAAACTTGCTCACTTTATATGAGAATACTTGGTGAAAATGATTGTGAAAACCTTGGAATGATGAGTCATTCTAATGAAATGTTTTGACATTTGTTATGAACACCAGATGATTTGATGATGAAAATGTTGAGGCATGAGCCTTACCCCCTTTTCAAAACTGATGGTTGGGTTCGGATGCGATACCATTCCAATGTTACCGTACGACCACAATACCCGAATTTGATTAGGGCTTGACTGGAAGTTTATATATCTTAGTATGGGTTCTCTTGCGGCCGAGGACTAAGCTGAGGCTACCTCGTGATGATTGTCCACCTGTGCAGTTCCCAAGATGACATATGGTCATGGTTGGGAGGCCAAACTCATAGGGGAGGTGCCTATACTAGGGTGTGTAATTGAAAGGTTAGGATTGATTATCCACATACTGAGTATGGTGATTCAGGATTGTTCCTGATGGATGTATTGAATATTGTTGTGAAAGTGTACCACCTCTGCAAAGTATCAAACTATTCGAATAGCCATGTCCGTAGTTACGAACAGTTGGAGTGGCCATACTATTCCGTCGTGAGATGCTTTCAAAATGACTTGTGAAATGAAAGCTAGTTTTCTTGACTTGACCACAACAGGGTTGTGCAAGTGAAAGCTAAGTTCCCACTTAGGTGTTGAAAGACATTAAACTAGTTTTCTTTACTAATAAACTCAGTTAGAGATGAATCTGGCTTTTTGGAAAACAACCTAGAGCTTAGGATTCCTACTTGAACCATGTTACTTGTTAGTGATAGTTTGCGAGTACTTAAAGAGTACTCATGGCTTTGTCCATGGCTATTCCTATGGCCCAGACTATGAGGAGGACTACTAGGATGATGTATAGAAGGAAGTCTACGACAACTAGGATCATCTCCCATCGTCAGCATGGCCTCTATCCTTGAAGATGGAGCTTTGCCCACGCTACCGTTATTATATTATTCCGCTGCGTTGATTGTATTGAGATTGGATCATGAGATCATTTATTTGTAAGACCATTATTATGGTTTGTAATGGATGATGAAATATGGTACCTAGGATTGTAAGACCATTATCTATTATGTCTCGCAAAAATGGTAATCTTGGGACTACGATGTATGGCATAACAGGCATTTGGGATTCAAAATTCGGGTGGTGACATTGAATATGGAAAAAGATTATCATCGATCATGCTATTATTTTGAATACTCATGTTTAAACCTTTGCATCTTTCATTAAAAGTCCTCAAATGCTACATGGGGTTTTCAATAGGTTTCCCATAAAAATGGTTTTCATAAATAGCTTTAGTAGCCGCAGGGTCTATTTCAAATGATTCAAAGGGTATATAGCCTTCTTTTGGGAAGGTATTTACACTAAAGGGACAATAAGATCACTTTTCCATTTTTATGTTTTTATGTGTTTTAAGGAAAGACTAAAAATAAAACAAAGTAAAGTTCTTTTAAAATATAAAATGAGAAGAAAAACATCAAAGTGGTGAAACCTCCCCAAGCTTGAGTTATTACACAAGTTGATGAAGATGATGGCTCCACTAGTGATGTCCTTCTTGCAGTTCCTCGGCAACAATGCCAGAAAATATGTCTTTATGGCAACAATCGTGGCCAATTTTTGTTGGGACTCCAAGTGCATAGTGTTGTATCAAGCTTATTTTCCCCACAAGGGTGACTCGAGGGTTTAAATCGAACTCTCAGGGAATTGGCTTAGAAGTTATTCGCCTTCTTCTTGTCAAGTAACCTATGAAGCACAATGATTTGTATTGTGTCCCCAACTTTACCAAGTGGTTGTCAAGCACAAGGTCTCATATTAGTAAAGTCAAATAAAATAAAGTAAGTAAAATAAATAAAGTAATGCAAACTAGATGATATGGAAGATAGTAAAGTTGTTTTGAGGTTTTTATGAGTGATTGCAAGTAAGAAAAGTATTTTTGTATTTTCGAAATAATAAACTACAGAAAATAAAAGTTATGATAATTGCAATGGAAAGGTGTTTCTTATAATTAAAATTCGATTGGGGTTCATGGGTTCACTTGTCTACTCTCTTTATAAGTTGTGGTGATCATAAAAAAATTCATCAATGATAAATATTCATGGAACTTCTATATTTGTATGGTAAGCATTCATATGGGCATCACGTCCTAACACAGAGATGAAACACATCTCTCTTATATACTCCTCAGGAAAGGGAAACCTCCATGCAATTGTGAACTGAACAAATCAGAGTATAGCTTTAAGTAATATGACATGATGTATGAAATAAAAATATGCTACCTTGACCTAACAGGATTATCTAACAAGCTTTAAGTAATCTTGAATTATCCCTAGTGAGGCAGAAAATCAAAGGTAAAAGCCAAAGTAGATATTGAATATTATTGTCACAATTCAATCACTACCACCATGCTACTCCATCTAATACACACTTCTCCACATACAAGTTCTTGCATACAAGTTGGATCAAAACAAGCAATTAAGAATGGGGTATATGATATGCATCTACCAATACATCTGACACAAAATAGGTTCCAATCTTATATATCAAATCATATATTAAAGATCGACCACATAGGATTTACATATATGACCATAATCATCTTGGGAAGATCATATGGTACTAGATCTATGAAGAACAAGAGAGAAATAGATCAAGATACTACCACAAACCCATATTCCAAGGGTGGAATACTCCCTCTTCATCATGGTGTTGATGCTGGAGATGTTGGAGAGGGTGGATGTCAACACCCGGATTTTTAATCCCAGATGCCTATTATGCCATACATTGCAATCCCAGGATTACCATTTTTGCGAGACATAACAGAATTGGATACCACAGTACATCATCCATTACAAACCATACATAAGGTCTTACACGAATAAGGATCTCATGATCCAGTTCTTAATACAACTCATGCAGCGGAAATACGTAATAATAAAGGTAGCGTAGGCAAAGTTCCATCTTCGGGGTCACATGCAATGCTGACGATGGGAGATAATCCTAGTTGTCGTAACCTTCCTGGGGTCCTTCGTCTTGGTACTCCTCTTCATAGTCTGGCCACGGGAATAGCCAGGGACAAAGCCATGAGTACTCTTTAAGTACTCGCAAACTAATACTAACAAGTGAAGGGCGTTTTTGTAATAGGATACTAAGCTCTAGGGTTGTTTTGCAAAAAGCCAGATTTACCTCTACTAAGTTTAGAAGCATGAAAAGCTAGTTGAACTTTTATAACACCTAAGTGGGAACTTGTATTTCATATCACAACTCGGTTGTGGTCAAGTCAAAATCTCAATTCATTTCACAAGTCATTTTGAAAACATTTGACGGGGGAACAGTATGGCCACTCCAACTGTCCATAACCGCGGACGCGGCTATTCGAATAGTTTGACACTCTGCAGAGATTGTACACTTTCACCACAACATTCGATACATCCGTCAGGAACAAATCCTGAATTCACCATACTTAGTATGCGGATAATCAATCCTAACCTTTCAATTACAAGCCCTAGTATAAGCACCTCTCCTGTGAGTTTGGCCTCTCAGCCATGACCAACTGTCATCTTGGGTACTGCAAAGGTGGACAATCTTCACAAGGTTGCCTCAGCTCAGACCTTGACTGTGAGGGAACCCATACTAAGATATATAAGTTTCCAGTCAAGCCCTACCCAATTTTCAGATATTGTGGTTGTACGGTAAAATTGGAATGGTATCGCATCCAGAAAACCATCAGTTTTATAAAGGGCTAAGGCCCATGCCTCAACATTTTCATTATCAAAATCATCTGGTGTTCGGAAACACATGTCAAAACATCTCAGTAGAATGACTCCTCATTCTAAGGTTTTCATAACCATTTTCCACCAAGTATTCCCATCTAAAGTTTATGCTTAGCACTAGCATCTACAAATGGGAGTGAGTACTAATGAGGGGTGGTAAACAAGTGTAGTTTAGCTAGGTTCAATCTCATGCCTTAGGATGACATCAAGATTATCTAGCTTAGGCCAAATTTAATGCACTTTATGCAACCTTCAATTAAATTCCTAGAATATACAAGTCACTTATGTAGACTCTAAGTAATAGATTTGATAAAGAAATAAAGTAGAAAGCTTGCAAGTAAAACTAGGAGGGGTAATCAAGTGGGTATGATCACATATGCATGGTAACAAGCAAGTATTAGCTTGCATAGGTCAACTTGATTAGTAAGGCTTGCATCAGTATCAGTATAAGCTTCCCTTGTGCAGAGCAGTGGTTGAAGTTCTCCTCGGCTTCTTCTTCGTAGTATCCTCCTTACTCCTCGTAACCGTGGTTGGTACTAGCGTATATGAATAAATACGAGGTACACATTCACCAAACAATACTTAACTACTTTTAATCATCACACAAAGGTGTTCTATAGATGATCTAGCATCATCACTAATATCACAAGAATAAAGCATTTATATTATTTATTTATTTTTAGAAAAGTAATTTCTACTCATTGAAAAACTACTTAAGATTTAATATTCTCCAAACCAAACATGGGATCATGTTGACACATGTCATCACCACATATTTCAGTACATGGGAATGTGATTTAAATTTGTGTCACAATTTAATAAGGTTTAACTTTTTTATTTTAAATAATTAAAGTGGCTAGAAATTCCTATGTGGCATGCTTTTATTACTTGAGCATTATTTCTGTAAGTAAAACCATATGTTTTTAAATATTCTGAAAGGTATGATCAAATGTGATTTTTGAGAGTTGGAATCAACTCAAAAGCTATTATGGTTGAAATTTGAAAAATGTTTGAATGTAGAAAAGCTTCTGACTTGTTATTTTTACCAAGGTTGATCTATAGATCCAACTGATTTGAATCCAACGGGCTTGGAATTAAGCATTTCAATACCTTTCTAACAAAATTGGTTTCATTCAATTTAGTTCACTGAATCGAGCTGAGTTGATTTTTGAAACTGGGTACAGAACTAAGTTTGAATATAAATAGAAAAGGCTAAATTCAAACGAGTGGGCTGCGCGGGAAGGGTTATTGGGCCGGCCCAGTGTCACTCCACAACGTGGGGCGCAACTGCCAGGGGGGTTCCACCAGTCAGTGGCTCATAACCCGCGAAGCGGTACGGGCGATCTCGGCCTCACGATCTGAGTCTAATCGAACGGCTACGGCTCATCGTCCATGTCGGGCAGCGCCAGCGAGACAGAACCCTAACACGACAGGTGGGGGTCGTGGGAGGCTCACCGGGGCTGAGGCGAGGGTCGGCGATAGGGGCAAACGACGAAGTCGACGACGGTGATCCTCCTGGCACCGGCAGCTCCTCCTGGGGCGGCTCCAATCGATGGCTTCCTTCTTCTCCAGCAGCGGCGGGCTCCGGTGAAATTCGGCGATGCGCTGCTCACCTTGCTCCGGGAGTGAGGTGGGGTGGTTATGGCTGAGAGGGGAGTGGAATGGTGTGAAGAAATCGAGTGGGGGAGGCCTCTATTTATAGTGGCGAGAGGGGACCGACGGGCGTGGACTGAGCTCATCATGGTCGACGGCACAGAGGGCTATCGGCGTGGCCGACGGTAGGGGGCGGTGCTGTGCTCCCTGGCGAAGCTCAAGGGCGTGGTGGCGAGACGTGGGGTGGTGCTGATCGGTCGGAACGCTTCGGCGCTCTGAGCGTGTCCGACGGAAGTTTTGATGGCGCACAGAGCGCATGGTCTGCGCGGCGGCGAACGGGCGTGTCTGCGGGGTTGCTGGGGTGGTGGTGATCACGCGTGCACGCAGCAAAGGCAGCGCGCGGTGTGTGGGCGTGTGTCGAAGGTGGCGCACGGGCGCGCTCTCGGGATGCTCGCAGAAAAGCTTGGCATGGTTTGGGCGTGTGGTCCAGTAGCTGGCATTGCTCGAGGTTGGGACAGGGAGTGGCGGTGGGGTGCTGGCTAGCTCCCGGACAAGGTTGGCGAGGCTAGTGTTGCCTGTAGCTTGCTGTCGACCATGGGGTGGCAATGGTGCTCTTTGCCTGCTCACCATTGATGACAATGGCCATATTACATTGGTGCTAGAGATTTGTTAAGGTTGCTAGATGATCTACTAAGGCTAGTTGTAACCAGAGAGGGAACAAGTTAGGCCCAAAACACTGCTCAACATAGTGTTTTTGATTTTGTTGATTTGAATCTGCAACCTGTTTGATGAAATGGCCTCATGCACTTAAGTTTTGAATTTTTAAAATATTTTTGGTGGGTGTGCTAGGAATGTGCTGGTGATACTATGGATGCTTGGGTTTTGAAAATTGAGATGGTTTGTGTGGTTTTTTAAATAGTGGGATCTTCCCATATGAAATAGATTCAATTTTAAACTGTCATTTAAACTAAGCATTGAAATGTTTTTGGATGATCACAAAGTGGGCCTTGGTACCTTATTATAAGTACTATCAAGGGGTGCAAATATCCATACATGTTTCTGTTAAGTTCTGAAAGTTAGGGATAGCCAAATTAGGCATGGGAGTTAAATTGGCCAAAGTGACCATTCAATTAATTTGTTTGTTTTGATTTTCTTGTCTTTGGGAAAAGTTTGGGGATTGTTTAGATGATGTTTATTTCACCTAAGAATCATTTTACAAGCAAAGAAACATAGAACCATGGCTTTTATATTTTTAATACAAATTGGAAAAGTTTTTGTTAATCCTAATTTTGATGATTTAAGTTTAATATTTTTGGGATGTTATAAACCATACCCCCTTAAACAAAATCTTGTCCCGAGATTTGAAAAAGGACGAAAGAGATTTCCTAGGATTTGAAGAGATCAGGAAACTCCGTCCTGATATGATCTTCGCGCTCCTAGGTAGCTTCCTCTTCTGTGTGGTTTCGCCACTGAATCTTGAGAAACTTGATGCTCCGGTTCTGGTAGTTCTGAAGGCTTATTCCAAAATACGGATGGGTACTTCGGGGTAGGTCAGGTCATCGTTGATTTCTATGGTCCGGTGATCAATATTCTTGAACACTTCAGTCTTCTCCGGGACTTCGAGGAACTTGCGAAGTAATGAGATATGGAACACATTATGCACGGCTGACATCTCTTCAGGTAGTTCCAATTGATATGACATCTCTTGAAGGGGCCGATATATCTGGGGGCTAACTTTCATTTCAGCTGGAAACACTGCATTCCCTTCATTGGCGACACTTTCAGATACACAAAATCTCCTAAGTTGAAGGCGAGGTCTCGACGTCTCTTGTCGGTGTAACTCTTCTGCCTTGACTGGGCTGTCTTGAGGTTCTCACCTATCTTATGAACCTTCTCTTCTGATTATCGTAGGATATCGGGTCTGAAAATCTGACTCTCTCCTACTTCTGACCAATTCAAAGGGGTGTGACACTTCCTTCCATACATGAATTCAAATGGGGACATTTGCAAACTAGCTTGATAACTGTTGTTGTACGAAAATTCTGCAAACGGCAGACAATCTTCCCACTTAGATCCATATTCTAACACACAGGCTCTCAGCATATCTTCGAGTATTTGATTTACTCGCTCCGTTTGTCCATCGGTCTGAGGGTGATAAGCTGTGCTGAAATCTAGTCGGGTTCCTAAACCTTCTTGGACTTTCTTCCAGAACCTCGAGGTAAACTGAGTTCCTTGATCTGATACGATGTTCTTAGGGACTCGATGCAAACTGACGATCCTAGCGATGTATAACTCCGCTAGCTTAAAAATCTGATATGTGGTCTTGACGGGTAGGAAATGGGCGACCTTGGACAATCGGTCCACTATGACCCAGATAGAGTCATTTCCCCTACAAGAAGGAGGCAATCCGGTGATAAAGTCCATTCCAACGGAATCCCATTTCCATTCCGGAATCTACAATGGTTGCAACAATCCAGCGGGTCTTTGATGTCCCGCCTTGACTCGCTGACATATATCACACTTGACGATATAGCTTCCGATTTCTCTCTTCATATTATGCCACCAAAATTGTTCCTTCAAATCTTGATACATCTTCGTTCCTCCGGGGTGGATAGAATAAAGGGTATCATGAGCTTCCTTCAGAATAACTTCTTTCAACTAAGAATCTGCTGGTACACAAAGGCGTCCTTTGTACCATAGAACTCCTTCGTCTTCGGTGAATCCGGGTACTTTGCCTGTACCGATACGATGCTTGATTCCATCGATACTAGCATTTCCTTTCTGCGCCTCTTTGATCTGGCTGATCAAAGTGGGTTGAAGTTATATGCTAGCCAAAAATCCTTCACTTACTAATTCCATTCGGAAATCTTCCATCTCTTTGTGCAAGCTTGGTTGCTCCTTCAAAATCATGGAGTTCAAGCGGCACGGCAATCTGCTAAGGGCAGCCGCTACCACATTGGCTTTACCGGGGTGATAGTGAATGTCCAGATCATAATCCTTGATTATCTCAATCCATCTTCTCTGTCTCATATTCAGCTCCTTATGAGTGAATATATACTTGAGGCTCTTGTGATCCGAATAAATCTCACAACGTTTTCCCATCAGGTAATGCATCCATGTCTTCAGGGATAGAACTATGGCTGCGAGTTCGAGGTCATGGGTTGGGTAATTTTGCTCATGTTGTTTCAGTTGTCGAGATAGATAATATATGACTTTGCCTTCTTGCATTAGCACACATCCGAGACCAATCTTGGATGCGTCACAATACACGACAAAGGGATTTGTGATATCTGGCATAATTAAGATTGGGGCTGAAATCAATCTCCTCTTGAGTTCTTGAAACCTCGCTTCACATTCGTATGTCCATTCAAACTTGTCCTTCTTCAGCAATTGGGTCATGGGTGTGGCGATACTCGAGAATCCTTCTACGAACTTGATGTAATATCCCGCCAATCCGAGAAATGCACGAACTTGAGTTTGAGTGGTTGGCGCTTGCCAATCTTCGACATCTATCACTTTTGCAGGGTCAACAGCAATTCCTCCGACTGATACAATGTGACCGAGGAATCCTACTTCCTGTAACCATAATTCACATTTGCTAAACTTGGCATACAACTGATGCTCTCTAAGGGTTCCAAGAATGGTCCTTAGGTGTAGCTCATGTTCTTCTTCTTCTGATTTGGAATAAATCTCTAATGACATCGATGAAAACAACGACAAACTTATCCAGGAAGTCCATAAAAATCTTATTCATGAGATCCATGAAATAAGCGGGGGAATTGGTTACTCCAAAAGACATGACAGTATACTCGTAATATCCATATCTGGTGGTAAAGGTAGTCTTTGGAATATCCTTTGCACGAATCTTGAGTTGATGATTGCCTGTTCTAAGATCAATCTTAGAAATCACTTTGGTGCCGGTCAACTGATCAAACAAATCTTCTATCTTGGGAAATGGGTATTTGTTCTTGATAGTGACGTCATTTAACTTTCGATAATCCGTACACAAATGGTTACCTCCATCCTTCTTGTCCATAAACAAAACTGGTGATCTCCATGGTGACGCACTTGGTTGAATCAATCCAATTTCCAACATGGCATCTAGTTGCTTATTCAGTTCTGCTAGTTCAGACGGGTTCATACTATATAGTCTCTGGGCTATGGGTCCTGTTCCGGGGATTAGTTTAATGATAAACTCGATATCTTGATCTGGGGGCATACCGGGCAAAACATCTAGAAATACATCGGGGTATTCACAGACTATCCGGACTTGGTCAATGGTAGGTTGGGATATACTCTTGTTGCACTTGAATTGACGAGGTAAGGTTTCAGATACATGCTCGACTGATATTCCGGCTGTAATGGTCATGGTTATGGTTTTCTTGGCACAGTCAATTAATCCTTTATGTTTGGACATCCAATCCATTCCTAGTACTACTTCCAAACCTTTAGTTTCGAGTACTATCATATTAGCATAAAAATCTATGCCACGAATTCGTATAGGGACGGCTTGGCAAATTTGCCTAGCTTTGGTGTTTGAACCAAGGATTTGAACAATCATAACATGCTTCAGTTTTGTTGGTTGAATCTTACTAGTGCATGCAAATTCTTCGGTGACAAATGAGTGCGATGAACCAGAATCAAACAACACTCTAGCGAGTACTGAATTAATAGAACACATACCCAGCACAACGTCTAGCGCTTCCTAGGCTTCTTCAGCATGCATGAGAAAAAGACGGCCGTTGCGGTTGAGTGAATTCCCTGGGGCAAACCTTCTTCCTGGCTGAACACGACGCTGCTGCTGAGCTGGGGCATTTCCATTGGGGGCTGCGGCATTCTTCTTGGGGCACTCATTCGAGTATTGACCCTTATTTCCACAATCATAACAAGTCACATGCGACTTGTCCTTTGCTGCAACAGGCATAGCATTGCTTCCAGTCCTCGGGGCAGTGTTGGTGTTGGCGGCAGCATTGTTGTTGTTGAACTTGGGTGGTGCACGGTTGAAATTGTTAGAGTTGCCGGGGTTGTTGTGATTTCCTCCGGGTCTCAGGTTTCCACGGTTGGGATAGGTCGGACGGTTCATCGAGGGTCTGTTGGTTCTCGGGGCAAATCCTGGAGATGGGTTAGGGCGATACTTTGGGGTCTGATGGGTTCCTGGCTGATGCATCATGCGGCTTGGTTGATCTTTCCTTCCATCTGGATGGCAGAGTCAACAAGGGCTTCAATATGAGCAAAGGGGATATTGACCAAAACAGTCTTCATCTCATCGTGTAGACCATTCAAGAATCTCTCATTCTTCTTGGCTTCGGTGTCGATCTCATCCGGGGCATACCTAGCTAATGACAAGAATTTGTCATGGTATTCCACTACGGTCATCCATCCTTGCTTCAGTTCTATGAACTCATCTCTCATTCTCTTGATCAAACCCGGTGGCACATGGGTTCTACTGAACTTAACCTTGAATTCCTCCCAGGTCATCATCTCTCCTCTGGTCATTGCACGAACGCTATTCCACCATGCTCTTGCATCTCTGGCTAGATAGTGGGTGGCAAACATAACTTTCTCGTTGGCTTCCACTCTGGTGACTTCTAGGTTGTTCTCCATGGTTCGCAGCCAATCGTCTGCGTCTAGGGGCTCTTCCGACTTAGTGAAAACAGGTGGGTTGGTGTTTTGGAAATTCTTGAGCTTAGATCCATGGTTGTCCTGATTTCCTTGGCCTTGATTGTTGTGGGCCAGCTGAGCTATCTGCTGAAGCATGGCTAGGTTGGCTTGACGTTCAGCTCTTTCAGCTTCGCGGTCAGAAACCAACATTTGCAGGATCTGCAACATCGTGTCCAGGGATGAACCACTTCCTCCGCGTGGCATCTGAAGATTGAGATGGATCATGAGAAAAGAGGGAAATTTATAAGGTTCAGGGACTTAGAAAAGTTTTTAAAGTTTGACTTAGATTTTCTAGCAACTTTCTTTTCATTCATTCATAGAACACGGTACAAACACACAACACAACAAAGGTAAACAGATGGTTTTAAGAACCATTCTGGAAACTACGATACAGTGGGACCGAATACAACTCACTACGCTAGTGCTCAAGTGCTCCTACTCCTTGGAGTCGGTGTAGTCGTCATCCTAATCATCCTCATCGTCATCGATGAAGGCAAAATCGTCCTCATCGGTGAAGAAGTCCATAGCCTGATCCTCCAGAAAATCATCATCATCGCTGAGATAGGAGTAGGGGTCTCCACGAATATCCTCTCTGGCATTCTCTCTTTCCTCCAACTGCATGTCTCTCTCGTGGATGGTCTCCTCCAAATCCGAGATATGGTGGCGAAGACGGGCAATGATGCGCTCCTTCTTGTCGAGCTGACGGCGGCGAGACTTGCGATCCTTCGCTAGCATGGCGATGGTCTGATCCTTCGTCTTGATGATGGCAGACTTGTGGTTAGAGTAGTCACGATAATTGTCCAATTCCTGCTGACGATTGTACATCATGAAGCTAAGGTGGTCCAACTGAGTCTTCAGCTCTTGGTGGTATGGGGCTTCCAGTGGCTGTCCCATAGCATCACGCCTTGGACAAAACTCAAAGCGGGTACCCTTGATCTCGTTGATACTCTGCCCACACAAATGGGCAAGAGCTTCCTGGATGGCCCTGGCAAGTCCATCGAGCCAGTTGTTTTCTCGCAAGGTGAACTGAATTCCCTCGGCAGTGGGAGGTTCAATCTTTCCTTGGAGACTTGCAATAATTAGCCACTGCAGATCTTCTCCTCCTTGATCATTGAGATGAGCTCCGAAGAACTCGGGGTGCGGACGCTCAAGAAGTTCCGAAAGCTGGTCCAAATCCCACTCAAAGATAAGGTCTCCTCCATTCCCCAACTGATAAAACTTGCTGTACTTCACGTCCATCTAAAAGAATATAGGATGAGTAAGTTAGTAGAGTGATCAAGTGTGTCAATTTTTATGTATTTTGCAAGAGTTTTTTAGGAACATGAGTTTTCACGAAAGAATCAAAGTGATAAGAATGGGAATAAGTTTTTGTAAATATTTGTTTCCTTTGGTTTTGAAACTAATGTATTGATTCAAACGTCCAGTCTAACTAGGGTCTCCTATGGTCAGGATGGCTCTGATACCAACTTGTCAACACCCGGATTTTTAATCCCAGATGCCTGTTATGTTGTACATCGCAATCCCAGGATTACCATTTTTGCGAGACATAACAGAATTGGATACCACAGTACATCATCCATTACAAACCATACATAAGGTCTTACACAAATAAGGATCTCATGATCCAGTTCTTAATACAACTCAAGCAGCGGAAATACGTAATAATAAAGATAGCATAGGCGAAGCTCCATCTTCGGGGTCACAGGAAATGCTGACGATGGGAGATGATCCTAGTTGTCGTAACCTTCCTGGGGTCCTTCGTCCTAGTACTCCTCTTCATAGTCTGTCCACGGGAATAGCCAGGGACAAAGCCATGAGTACTCTTTAAGTACTCGCAAACTAATACTAACAAGTGAAGGGGGTTTTTGTAATAGGATACTAAGATCTAGGGTTGTTTTGCAAAAAGCCAGATTTACCTCTACTAAGTTCAGAAGAAAGAAAAGCTAGTTAAACTTTTATAACACCTATGTTGGAACTTGTATTTCACATCACAACTCTGTTGTGGTCAACTAAAAATCTCAATTCATTTCACAAGTCATTTTGAAAACATCTGACGGGGGAACAGTATGGCCACTCCAACTGTCCATAACCGCGGACGCGGCTATTCGAATAGTTTGACACACTGCAGAGATTGTACACTTTCACCACAACATTCGATACATTCGTCATGAACAAATCCTGAATTCACCATATTCAGTATGCGGATAATCAATCCTAACCTTTCAATTACAAGCCCTAGTATAAGCACCTCTCCTGCGAGTTTGGCCTCCCAACCATTTCAACTGTCATCTTTGGTACTGCATAGGTGGACAATCTTCACAAGGTTGCCTCAGCTCAGACCTTGACCGTGAGGGAACCCATACTAAGATATATAAGTTTCCAGTCAAGCCCTACCCAATTTTCAGATATTGTGGTTGTACGGTAAAATTGGAATGGTATCGCATCCAGAAAACCATCTGTTTTATAAAGGGCTAAGGCCCATGCCTCAACATTTTCATTATCAAAATCATCTGGTGTTCGGAAACACATGTCAAAACATCTCAGTAGAATGACTCCTCATTCTAAGGTTTTCATAACCATTTTCCACCAAGTATTCCCATCTAAAGTTTATGCTTAGCACTAGCATCTACAAATGGGAGTGAGTACTAATGAGGGGTGGTAAACAAGTGTAGTTTAGCTAGGTTCAATCTCATGCCTTAGGATGACATCAAGATTATCTAGCTTAGGCCAAATTTAATGCTCTTTATGCAACCTTCAATTATCTTCCTAGAATCTACCAGTCACTTAAGTAGACTCTAAGTAATAGATTTGATAAAGAAATAAAGTAGAAAGCTTGCAAGTAAAACTAGGAGGGGTTATCAAGTGGGTATGATCACATCTGCTTAAGGCATATAGTTGGCATGGTAACAAGCAAGTATTAGCTTGCATAGGTCACCTTGATTAGTCAGGCTTGCATCAGTATCAGTATAAGCTTGCCTTGTGCAGAGCAGTGGTTGAAGTTCTCCTCGGCTTCTTCTTTGTAATATCCTCCTTCCTCCATGTATCCTTGGTCAGTACTAGCGTCTATGAATAAATACGAGGTACACAATCACCAAACAATACTTAACTACTTAAGATTTAATATTCTCCAAACCAAACATGGGATCATTTTGACACATGTCATCACCCATATTTCAGTACATGGGAATGTGATTTAAAGTGGTGTCATAATTTAATAAGGTTTAACCTTTGTATTTTAAATAATTAAAGTGGCTAGAAATGCCTATGTGGCATGCTTTTATTACTTGAACATTATTTCTGTAAGTAAACCCATATGTTTTTATATATTCTGAAAGGTATGATCAAATGTGATTTTTGAGAGTTGGAATCAACTCAAAATCTATTATGGTTGAAATTTTAAAAATGTTTAAATGTAGATAAGGTTCTGACTTGTTATTTTCAGAAGCGGCGGGCTCCGGTGAAATTCCGGCGATGCGCTGCTCGCCTTGCTCCGGGAGTGAGGTGGGGTGGTTCTGGGTGAGAGGGGAGTGGAATGGTGTGAAGAAATCGAGCGGGGGAGACCTCGATTTATAGTGGCGAGAGGGGACTGACGGGCGCGGGCTGAGCTCGTCGTGGTCAACGGCACAGAGGGCTATCGGCGTGGGCGACAGTAGGGGCAGTGCTGTTCTCCCTGGCGAAGCTCAACGACGTGGTGGCGAGACGTGGGGCGGTGCTGATCGGTCGGAATGCTTTGGCACTCTGAGCGTGTCCGACGGAAGTTTTGATGGTGCACAGCGCGGGTGTTCCGCGCGGCAGCGAACGGGTGTGTCTGCGGGGTTGCTAGGGTGGTGGTGATCACACGTGCACGCGGCGAAGGTGGCGCACGGTCTGTGGGCGTGTGTCGAGGCTGGCGCACGGGCGCGCTCTCGGCATGCTCGCAGAGAAGCTTGGCATGGCTTGGGCGTGTGGTCCAGTAGCTGGCATTGCTCGAGGCTGGGACAGGGAGTGGCGGTGGGGTGCTGGCTAGCTCCCAGACAAGGTTGGCGAGGCTAGTGTTTCTCGTAGCTTGCTGTCGACCATGGGGTGGGAATGGTGCTCTCGGCCTACTCACCATTGATGACAATGGCTAGCTTATAGTGGTGCTAGAGATTATTTAAGGTTGCTAGATGATCTACTAAGGCTAGTTGTAACCAGAGAGGGAACAAGTTAGTCCCAAAACACTGCTCAACATAGTGTTTTTGATTTTGTTGATTTGAATCTACAACCTGTTTGATGAAATGGCCGCATGAACTTATGTTTTGAATTTTGAAAATATTTTTGGTGGCTGTGCTAGGCATGTGCTGGTGATACTGTGGATGCTTGGGTATTGAAAATTGAGCTGGTTTGAGTGGTTTTTGAAATAGTGGGATCTTCGTTTGTTGGGTACTTCAGAAGTCGTTTCTTCTCTTAGAAGCTACCTCACGGTTACTAACTTCTAGTGTATGCTAAGTCAGTCAAGAAGTAGTTACTCCTTTCTTTGGGTTTTATCCCTTGGACTTGAACAGAAGATCCCCGATTGTGCTGGATTCCGGTGATGTGAATCTTGTACATGACGCTGATCTTTAACCCAAGGTCCTTCCTTTGACCCCTGTTGTTAATGTTGACACATTACCTCAGGATGGCCGGTAATACAATTCTAGCCTTCAAGCTTGTGGTCTTTGTCGCGATTGAATTGTGACAACTAAGGACTTCCCCTACCACATGCTATGGCAGATGTTCTTTAATGGAACCAAATAGATCACGACAAGAGTACTCTTCGAGAGTTTCACATCTATATTCATGACTCTACCACACTACCACTTCTATGCATTGGTTTTCGGAAGATTGTTGACTTATGCATCCACATCTCGGGATTCTATCCTGAGCATGTTCCTTTCCCCTTTTTGTTTTTCAAACGTTCTCTACCAGTTGGTATCCAAGTAGTAAATATGCATTGGTGTCTTCTAATGCAAGATACTCTTGTGGTCCACCATGACAACCCATTTCGGGATGTCTAGGAGAAACAAACTTCAGTACCTCGTCATTTCTAGGACCAGGTCAAAGTGTTGTAATCCACAGATTAAGAGGCATTGAGTGTCTCCCATCTGTTCTATCTTAAAATATCACACTCTTTTATACTAAGAGGTCGTGCTGAGTTTCATGAACCCTTAATGAAGTGATGCTTTTACACATCTTTACTCACCCTTCCTTGAGTTTTTGCGGTCGCGAGTGATGCGTGTGCGTAATAATGTGTGCATCTGAGATTCTTAGCAGTTATCATTGCTTTGAACTCTAAGGACATTTGTATCATTCTTAGCGTAAATGGTTAACCCTATCACTAAGCGAAGTTTGACTATGCTACCAAGTCTGTTATTCTGGTACATTCTCTTCAGTCAAAAAGTTAGACTTGTGCCGAAACTCTGACACTATGTCTTCTTGCCTTACCAAGCAAGTTTCCTCTCGAACTAAGTGACATATCGGTGGTTCGTGATATTCTGGACGTCTTTCTAGAAGTATCTCCTTGTTGCCACATGACCGTGTTGTTAGGATCTTAAGCAAGTCAGTTCTTTGAACTACTCCTTTCTCCAAGGATCCGTACTGGATACCCCTGAACTAGTTCGTTGAGCTTAAACAACAACTTGGAGAGTTGTAAGACAAAATTTCTATCTGACTCGGTTCTTTCTTAAAGGGATGTCTAGTTTTGTTCGTGTTGAAGAAAGATAGTATCTCATTTGGGGATATGTTATCGTCCCCCACCTTTGATTTGATTTGGGTTATCGTCAAATCAAACTCAGTTCCAAGGACTATCTTGATAATGTTTCTTCTTGTGAGGTTTCACTGGGATACATCTTCATGTACTTTGGTTTGACCAATATTTTTGTCTTGTTCATGCAACATTTGAGTACATATTCTTGCAGTGTCTTGGTAAGTTTGTTATTGATCCCATCAATGACATTCTTATTCTCTCCATGTTAGATTGTATTCATATGGAACAATTGACATTAATGTTGGAAACTTTTGAGAACCATCTTCGGGTTAGTTTGAAGTATGTTATCTGGATGTTAGAAGAGACCTTCTCTAGTTCATGTGCAGTTGTTGAATGATGTCCCTGTGGATTCGAGTAGAGTTAGCTCCGTTCCCTAAGGACACATGTGTGTTTTATTGTCAGTACCTTATGTGTGTGCACTTGTCTTTCGACAAGTTGCTAATACATGGGTCTAACAATTTAGCTCACTGTCTTGGAGCTTTACACCATAGTCCATGTCTTGAGAATCTAGTAACTTTACCTTTGTGGTAAATGTTGAAAATTTTCTATCCGGACATGCTGAGTCTGAAGTATCATTCCACTTAACCAAAGCTGAATCTCAAGTAGCAATGATGGTTGGTGTTCCTCAAGGTTTTGACATAGGTCTCTTGGTAAATCTGGCAAGTTTGATGTAATGGTTGACACAAACTTAGCCGGAAAGACCTCTTGTCATATTCTATTTAATCGGCAATAACAACCACTCTTCATGACGCTTCTTCTATAATTCATTATAGGAGTTGTGCTTATGGTTTCTTTTGTACCGAAGTCCGACCTTTACTTGATGTTTGATTTCTCGAACATCAAGGAGAACATTTAAACTAGTGATGCTAAATGTCTCTCGATCGATCCTCCAGACCCTTTTATGTTGGTGAATGTTTTGTTATGCCAAGTAATTGAATTTTTAGAATGAAGTTTCTTTCTTCTCGTGTCATCAGGAATCTTCTTAGTTATTCATCTTAGTGGTGTAAAGTGATATCATGATCTTGGAAAAGATTTTGATAAATCTGTATGAATAAAGAGTTTCCTTCGTTATCTTAACCATGTTCTAAGAGCGACTATGATTTTGGTAATTAGAAGTTTCTCTTGTTACATGTTTCTTGTGACTCTTATGAGTCCTTGCTACAAAACACCTTTTCTGTCTTGGCCTTCTGTTGAATGAAAGAGTGATCCTTCTGTGTCAAAAGTAGTTCAACATCTTGGTTTTGTTGATCCCTATCTCTGCAACCTGAAATCTCTACTTAAGACGTTTAGTAGAGGTTCCCTCTCGAAGTCTGTGGTCATGTTCTTTCTGTTGGAAGCTTTCCTTTCCGGAAGCTTAAACTCTTGTGTGAGTTCAATGGTCTCAATCCTTATGACGACCATCTATCTAACAACTTGAAACCATCTCCTCTTGTTTCCTCTGTTACCTTGACATATTTCATGTTCGTCATCTCAGGGTTGTTTCTGAACACTCCATCCATGAGTTGACCATGAGATATCTTGTGTGCTGTTTAATGTGCTTCCCTCTTATCTTTAGAGTGGCCCTATTTCTCTATCTCTCTTTCTCTTTTCCTACCTTTGGAATCTCGTGTCGAGATTCTCGTAAGGAGGATAGAGTTGTATCACCCCAGTTTTAGATAAACATTATTTACGGTTTGTTTGTGCATCATGCTTCACTGAAGGAAATAGGATAAAACCCTAAAACCCTATGTTCCCTCCCTCTTTGAAACTTATTCAAACTAGTTTTGAATTTTGAAATGACAAAAAAATAATGGAGCCAAATTGAATATAAGGGCTCTTGATCACTTTCTATATTTCACAAAACCCCTCTGATATTTTTGAAATACTTAAAACATATTTGAAATGAAAATACAAAGAGGAAATACAATACAGAAATGGAAAAACAATTTTATAGAATAAAATAAACAAACAGCAGCTATCAGGCCGGCCCAGTTTCTTCTCTCCTTATCTCCCGCCCACGCGCTAGAAGCCGGCCAGCTTCAGCCAACCACGGGCCTAGTACCGCTTCGATCCCGCTTCGTCGTCTTCCTCCTCCTAGCCAAGCTGCTCCGTGTCGTCTCCCTTGCCGCCCGATGCCGCCGGCTGCGCTGCGATCCCCGCCGCCGACGCGCCGCCCTCTGCAGAAAGGATAAGGACCTGGCGCGCCTCTCTCTCTCTCTTCCCAAATCTTATCCCCTCCACGCGCCCTCTTTCTCTCGCTCTCTGCAAGCTCCCCGAAACCCTAGCTCCGCCCCTCGCAGTCGTTCTGCATCGCCCCGAGGCCATCTGAGCAAGCCACGAGCTTCGCCTTGCTCCTCTCTTCCTCCTCGCCGACGTATGCAAACAGGCGCGGCTTGAATAGCTGCAATTAACACCGTCTTACCCATGGCCGGCAGAAGCTCCGCCGCTTGATTCCGTCACCACCGACCACCCCGTCTCTCGCCGACCCTTCAGTCAGCTTCATGGTGAGCTCCTGGTTGTCATGGACCCTTCCCCCTCCTCTCTCACGCTTTGCTTCGCCCTCGCGCCGTGCTCCGCCGTCCGCTGCTGCGCATGCTCATCGCCGGCGTGGTTTCTGACCACCACAGAGCCCCGCGCCACCCTTGTCTGGTAGCCCGCACAAAGGCGCTCCCCGTAGGCGTAATATCGAGTCCGCGCGCGTGTCGTAGCGCCGCCGTCAGATGGTCGCCGGCGTTGGCCACCGTCCTTGTCGATGGTCTCCTGAGTCCACCTGAGGCGAGCCCCTCCTTGTCGATGTGGACGCTGACGTGTCCAAGGCCCACCCATCAGCCTCAGAGGCTAGATGCTCTGTGGTGGAAAAAGTTAGGTTAGGGTCTGCTGACATCACAATGACGCAGTAATCGATTTAAATTGTTTTAAATATTTTCAGAAATTGATTGAACATTGTAAATTCAATAACTTTTATTATGTAATTCAGAAAAATACAAATAATATATCAAAATATTCAGAAAAATGAGATCTATCTAATTACACTATAATCATGCATTGTTAAGAAACTTACATGACAAGTTTAATTAGAAGAACATAGTAACCCCTCTCATATACATCCGGAGTTTCCTGAATTAGGGTTTTCACCCCTCGGAGCCCCGATTAAGTTGTCGAGCATGCTTTAGGGTTCCATTTAAATACAATTTAACTTGTCATATCATCATCCTTGCTTGAGCATTGCATCGATGCCATGTGTTGATTGTTTTCCTCTCTTTCTAGTATTTGCTTCCATGAGATCGAGATCAAGATCGAAGTCGAGGACAACACCATCGAAGATCGATGAACAATACTTTACCAACTGTAACCAAGTCAAGTACAAGATTTCCGAAGATCTGCTTATCTGCTATCAACGGGCAAAGTCAAGCATAGCCCCAACATGATATAATCTGATGTTTTCCAAAGCATTTCAATTCCTGCCATGATGCATACGATTCTACTGTGGTGTTTTATCAATAGATAGAGTATCCTATCTATTGCATTACTCTCTTTGATCTTATATTACCTAATCCACTGCTCATAGCATAACTAGGTGTGGCTTGTGTGCACTGCTAGAGCTTATATATGTGTCTGCTTAGCCATGCATAGATGTCGGTTCTGGTCCATCCAGATGATGTATCAGATGCAGAGAATCTAGTATGACATGAGAACGTGATGAGATGATATCAGAGGTGATATGAGTTAAACATGCTAGGATTCCAAAGAAGCACTTCCTCAGATTTAGCATTATGTTGAATTTCCATAGGCTAGAATATGTTTCCTCTATGTTGGAAATAAGTGTTTCCTTCGTTTTGGACATCACTGCTATATCATCTACGTATACATGGACGTTGCGTCCGATTTGGTCGGTAAGGATATGCTACATAGTGCATTGATATGTAGCTCTTGCATTCTTTAAGCGAAAGGCATAATTTTGTAGCAGAAGGTTCCGAAAGGTGTGATGAATGACGTCTGGAGTTGATCCTATTCTTTCATAGGTATTTGGTGATATCTTAAATATGCATCGAGAAAACAAAGTAATTCCGACCCTGCCATGGATTCGATAACTTGATCGATTCTTGGCAAAGGGAACGGATCTTTAGGACAAGCCTTGTTCAAGGAAATATAATCAATGCACATCCTTAAATCAATAGTGTCCTTTTTATGGATGAGTACATGATTTGCCACCCATTCAGCATGGATGACCTCTACGATAAATCTGGCTAATTCTAGTCAGGTTAATTCCTTAGCTATAGATTTGCGCTTTTCATTACCAAATTGTCGTAAGGACTGTTTGATGGGTTTAGCGTCAGGGTACAAATTAAGAGAGTGCTGGGCAAGTTCCCTAGGTACTCCAGTCATGTCAGAAGGTTGCCATGCAAAGATATCTTTATTAGATGTGAGGAACTCGATGAGAGCGCTTTCCTATGCGAGGACTAAGCCTACCCCTATGTTTGTCGTCTTGGAGGGATCATCTTCCTTCAGCAACGTCTTCTTTGTCTCTTCCAATTCCTTGAACTACAAACCCAGCTTCAGCACCTCATTCTTCATAGCGGGCATCTCGGACGAGTCAGTGTTCTCCTTGATCTCCTGGTACTCTTGGGCGTGTAGCATGGCTTCAGCAAAGATGGTTGATCCTTCCTCAAAGCCTCGTGCTTTCTTTGGGTTTTCCCAGATGGTGATGACACCCTTTGGACCCAAAAGATTTATCATGTTGTATATGTAGCAGGGACGAGCCATGAACGCCCAGTAAGTCGGACGCCTAAAGATTGCGTGGTAAGCACTTTTGAACCGTACCACCTCGGAGGATAGTGGCTCGGTTCGGTAATTGTCTCGGGTTCCGAATGTCATGTCCAGTGTGATCTCACCTAGAGAATCTGCCTGTCTCCTTGGTACAATGCTATGAAAAGTAACGTTGCTGTGATTTAACTGGATTTCGTGGATCTTCATGTGGTGAAGCGTCTCAATATAGAGGATGTTGATGCTACCACCTTCCACGAGAGTTTTAGAGAACTCATAGCCATCAATGAGAGGATTGATGACCAGAGGGTACTTTCCCCGACGCTGTGTTTTCCTTGGGTGATTATTGCGGTCAAAGGTGATGATTACATCTGACCAGTCCATGAACTAGGGATAGCCGGAACTTTTGCATTGAGCTCATGGAGAACCTCCTTTCTAAACTTAGCTGGCTGAGTTCCAAGGAAGCAGACATATGTTTCTTTCTTTGTGGGATAATCCTTCTTTCCATCCGACTTGGGCTATGAGGCATCATGTTCTTCCATATTGGAATCTTCCTTGGCCTCCTTGCCTTTCTTGGAATTTTTCTTTCCTTTGTGTCGCTTGGCCCTGTAGCTAGAGGATTCGTCTTTAGTGATGTCGTCATTAAAACGACACTCAGCATTGGTATGGGTAGAACCTCCATTCTTGTACAGGTGATGAACACAAGGGTTGTTGACAATGTCTGCCCAGGAATATGATTTTCTGGGCTGTTGATCTCCTCTACTCTAGACTAGGGAAGTTCCGCGACCTCGTCCCTAGCTGCTTCTGCGCCCTCCTCATCCTCCAGGTCTGAACGTTGAGTTTACAACTGCGTTCTACGGAGTCGGTTTATCTTCCGAGGTATTCTTGCACTTTTGAGTTTGTTGCCTCTGATACTTGTCCGCCTATGGATTGGCCAGAATATTCAGCAATCCATCTGAATCATCGTCTCAATATATTTTCTTGTTGTTTCTATAATTTCTCCCAGATATGTGACATGGTCATGCTTTAGTCTGTGATGCAATAATCTGACTAGGAGTCCTGCAATGAAAGCTTCAATCACAATTTTCTCATTTACTCCTTCGTAGGAATTCTTCATGTCGATCTGGCGTCCGAGGTAATCCCATCAATTTTCTTTGGGTCTTTGAGTGCAACGCTGCAAGTCTTCGACTGTGCAGGGCCTCCTGTATGTTCCCTCGAAGTTTGAAAAGAACGCACTTTGCATATCATACCAGTTGTGAATCGAATTCTCTGGTAGTTCATTGAGACATGATCGATCCATCTTCCGCAACATGAGTGGGAGATATCGGAATGTGACCAAGTTGTTTCCTCCTTTGGCGATGCAACAATCTTGGAAGAAATCCTTAAGCCAAGTATCTAGCTGAGCTGCATCGTCATAGGGATGAATGTGTCTGGCAATGCCGAAGTCAACTGGAAACTTTTTTTGACGGATATGTGGGCCAAGCATTTGGGTCTCACGTACACGTCTTCCTCCTCGTTCCGCTGCTCTGCCATGTTAGATTCAATAAAGTGGTGAGCATCGTTTGGCGATAGATACATGCGCCTTAGCGGCTCGCGAATTCTGCGTGGCGGTGTCGGATTCCCGCTTCTTCTTCCACCATTGCCGCCTCTGCCCCTGCGGCTCCCATGGTTGCGATGAGATCCTTCATGTTCGCTGCTGGGCGGTGATGGTGGCTCTGGTGGGTTATTTCCGTCTGAGCGGCATGGTCCCGGAACCTTGCTATGCTGACTCCAAGGTTTATTTTGTCAGGCTTCGTCCATGCTTGACTCAGGGTGATCCGGATCGTTTCTTCATCCGGCGTTGCCAGCCGGATGGCGGGGGGGCATCCATAGCCGATCCTATCCTCGCTAGCGATGCACCTCTTAGTCTTCCCTGTGGCGATTATTCTCCCAATGGTGGGTTTGGTGAGGTACTAATGCCCTGATAGAATATTGGGACGCAGCCGGAATAACTCCCGGCTATTCCTGCACGGTCCTGCGAGGATGACCGTTTGATCTAGTCCTTGAGTTTTGTTCCTCCCGGGGACGATGACGTTGTAGGGTTTGTTGCATGGAAAACAAAAAATTCTATAGCAAGAACACATAAAACCATGATCCAGTCTATGGCAAAGCCAAGATCTAATTTATGAGATAGGTGCAACGTGATAAAAGAGAACTAACCCTCATAGATCTAAAGAGTTTAACAAGATCGGATCTCGTGGTTGATGTAGTTGATCTATTGCTAATCTCAAGATCGCGATGACGATGCTTCCAGTGCCGCGTTCTGGCAGCGCTTCCGCACTCAGTCACACGTACGAAGTCGATGAATACCTTCCTCTCCCTGTTCCAGCGGGCAGCGGAGGTAGTAGATCCCCTCAGAATCCCAGCATCATGACGGCATGGTGGTGGTGGAGGAGAATCCCTGCAGGGCTTCGCCCAAGACGGATCGGGAAGACGAAGGAGGGAGAGAGTTGGCAGCTAGGGTTTAGAACCATGGGCAAGATACAAGGGGTGGTATGCCCCTGCCCCTCCTTATATGGAGGGGGTTTGCATCCAAGGGTTCCCAGCCCTTGACTCACTCCTTTCCCAACTCGGCCACGGGAAGAGGTGGGAAACATCCCCCTTTCGTTATTTAGGGTTTGACAAACTAGGGTTTGTCCCTAAATCCTTTGGTGGCCCATTTTCCCCCTTGGGCTATAGTGCGACAGGACCTAGTGCTCCCCCGCGTCATGCCTCAGCCCAAGTAGCCCCCTCCCAGGGTGGTGGGCCCACTGGTGGACCCTCTAGAACATTCTAGAAGCTTCTAGTCAAAATACCGAAAACATTTAAGAACCCCGGAAAATGACTTTCCATATATGAATCTTATTCTACGGACCATTCCGGATCTCCTCGTGATGTCCTGGATCCAATCCAAGACTCCGAAAAACATTCAGTCTGCACTCATATTCCATATCTACTTAAATAACATCGAACCTTAAGTGTGTCACCCTACGGTTCGCGAACTATGCAGACATTATCGAGACACCTCTCCGGTCAATAACCAATAGCAGGATCTGGAGATCCATAATGGCTCCCACATATTCAATGATGACTTCACGATCAAATGAACCATTCACATACGATACCAATTCCTTTTATCGCATGATACTTTACTTATCCGAGGTTTGATCGTCGGTATCTCCATATGTAGTTCAACCTCGTTACTAATAAGTACTCTTTACTCATTATGTGATATATATCCCTTGTGACCTAGTCACATTCTTGCAAGCTAATTGGATGACATTCCACCGAGAGGTGATGGGGATATGCCTACCGGGGTATACCCAGCAGGACGTTTCCGACTGGCCCAAGAGCTGGCGAGTGGGCCTGCAAGACGGCGACTGGATCAAGGCCCGGTGTGGATCCAAGCGACTAGAAGCTGAAGGCCCAGGCGAGTAGATAGGCCCAGTCGGATTAGGTTAAACGAGTACCGAAGCCTTAACTGATTTGGTTGAGATATGTAAACCCTAGGGGAGGTAAGTCTATATAAACGTCCCTACAGGGCGTGTAGAGATACGTTCCATCATACACCCAAGCGACTCGCTGCCTAGCCGCCGAGCTCGCCCATTGTACCACCATCATAATACAATCTAGCAGGAGTAGGTCTTTACCCTCCGGGGGGCCGAACCTGGGTAAAACCTTGTGTCTCCGCCCACATCTCGCACCGCAGATGGCTGTCCGCCCTTGCCCCTCGTTCTACTACTCGCTGCCGATTGCAGCATTTGTCGTGACCATCCCCACAACAGTGGCGCCCACCGTGGGGCCTAGCCGGTCTGGCCGGTGTTCTGCGGCAAGATCCAATCCGCCCATCAACGAGACGGTCACCACCGGCCGCATGATAGCGATCGGCGAGATGCTCCAGATCTTGCCGAGCAGCTACGTCCCGGCGGCGTGACCCGTCACGCACAGCATGATCTTGCCGGTCGGCACGATCAGCCTCTTCGTCGGCCTCACCGATGTCATCGTCTCGGAGGATTCGGCTCGCATCCGCGAGTCGCCGCCACGCGATCGGCTCTCCGAGAGCCAGGTTAGCACGATCCATCGCCTCGCCTCCGAGTACAACTCGGCCCACAGCGACGTGGCCAAAAACTCAGCGGCCGCGGAAGACGCGACCCTCAACGACGACGCCGACTCGGCGACCCCGGCATCACTCGCCGGATCCATCACCGCGTCTTCGCCCGCAGGCTCCATCACCCAGGCCTCCAACTTGGGAGACTTCGAGGATCCCTCCATCCTTGGGATCTTCGACTTCGACTCCAGGTCGGAAAATTCCGCCGATCTCCGCGACGGGACCGGTCGCCACGCCGCGACCTACATGGCGACCGGCACCGATCCGCCGGAGGACCCCTTCTCCACCCCGATCCCTCCTAACACCACGGCAACGGAGGTCGAGGAACTCCGCCTGAAGCTGGCAGAGGCAGTCCGCAAGGAGCAAGCCGAGCGCGAAAAATTTCGCCTCGAGCAGGTGACGGCGCAGGAGCTGTCGCGCTACCACCAGCAGCGAATCAGGTCGCGCCCTGAACTACGACGACAAGAACGACCCGGCCCGCGTGGCCGAGCGCACGATCTGCGAGAACGCGCCGCCAGGAGGAAGCGCCCGGCCCCCACCAGGGTCGACGGCGAACGGCACCCCACCTCCACCCAACCGCACACCTCCCAGGGACCAATCGCGGATAGTGGTCTCCTCACGGGAGAGATACGCGATGGCCTACCACTGTTCTCCACCCTGATGGACAACCTCGTGGCGGGCCGAGCAGCGGCTGACAACATCTCGGCCACTGGTGACGGCGCCCTACAGATCCAGTATGTCAGGGCCCTGCTCGCAAAGGCGGTCGAGCAGCAAAACTCCGGCGCCGACTCGCAGGGTCGGGTGTACTCGCGTTCTTCAGGCAGCAGAGCGGTCTCAAGCGGCCGCCCACTGACGGCAAACACCCTCAACTGCCCGCCGCCAGAGCCATTGCAGCTCCAACATCGACGAGCGAACGCGGCACTCTCCACCAACGACCCCAGGCCAGAGAACAACTTCGTCGCTGCCAACGGTCAGCCCATCGACGCCCACACCCACATAATCAACAACCAAAGCTGGCGCGCACGCTAGCCTGACGACTTGTGACACGCCCTAACCAATCGCCACGACGGCGAGCCGATGGGGTCGCTAAGCCGACTCGGGCCCAGGTGCTTCGGACCGATGATCCGAGGCGAAAAATACCCGGCGAACTTCAAAGCGCCGAAGGAAATAGAGAAGTACGACCCTTCGTACGACCCCTCCGTGTGGCTGGATACATACCTCATGGCGATGGGGATCGCTGGCCACACCGACCTGCTAGCCACCCGTTACCTCCCCTTGATGATGGAGGGGACGTCCAGGCAGTGGATCAACACCCTCCCCCAGGATAGCATCGACTCCTAGGAGGAGATGCGCGACGCTTTCGTCAGGCACTTCGAGTGCTCCTACACCCGCGCCACCACCATCGAGGACCTGGAGCGATGCGTCCAGGGACCCGCGAATCGACCCGCAACTGGGTCCAGCGGTGGCAAGAACTATGGTACAACGCGGTCGGCATCCACCCGGACACCGCGATCCATTGCTTCAAGACCTAGTGTCGCTACGAGCCCTTGGTCGCCAAGATCAAGCGACATTCTCGCACGCTCAACAACATACCGGACCTCCTCGAGATCGCCAAACGGTACGCGGAGGAAGATCCAAACCAGGAAACCGACGACGAGTCGGGAGGCCAACGCCGCACGAGCGGCAACGACAACGGACGATGGTCCGACCTACGCTACAGCAACACTCGCCTCACCGGCAAACGCCGCAGTGACGGGCGAGTCGACTTCGTCGCCAACGCCGGGCACGCGCAGCGCGAGCCGAAGAGCTTCCGCCGCGACGGAGGGCAACGCCGCGACGACGGCAACTACAAGGAGAAACCAAGGTTCGACCCGGCGGCCCTCCTTAACCAACCGTGTGCGTTTCAGAGCAGGGAAGGGAAGCCCGCTACACACACGACCGCCGACTGCCACACTCTCAGGGAGATTGAGAAGGCACGGCGAGCGCTGGAGGACCCCGACAACAACCCGCCAAACGGCGGAAAATTCGGCAATGTGGCCGGCTCGCTCCATACCTTTCAAGGCTTCAATACGAAGCGCGAGAAGAAGGTCATCGCCTGCGCTGTCGCCGTCAACGTGGTGGCCCAGGTGGACGTTCCCCAGTTCCTCAACTGGTCAGAGCAACCCATCACCTGGAGCCGCCAGGACCACTCGCCACACATCGAGTACCCAGGCCCAGTCGCCCTGGTGGTCAAGCCTAAGGTGGGAGACTACTGGCTCCCCAAGACATTGTTGGACGGCGGCAGCTCCATCAACATCCTGTACCTGGACACCTTCAGGCGACTGCGGCTCCCGCAGTCGATGGTCGAGACGACCTACACCACGTTCCACAGCATCGTCCCCGGTCGGAAAGCGTACCCGATCGACAAGGTCACGCTGCCAGTCACCTTCGGCACACCAGCAAACTTCCGCACCGAGCGGATCGTCTTCCAGCTGGTACCCTTCGACAGCCCTTACCACTGCGTCCTGGGGCGCCAGGCGTTCGCCAAGTTCATTGCAGCGCCCCACTACGCATACAACGCGATGAAGCTCCCCGGACCGTGCGGCGTCATCACCATCAACGGCGACCCCGACATGGCCGCCGAGTGCGAGGCCAAAGGAGCCGAACTCGCCGACGCCGTCATCGCGGCAGAGACCAACCACGCCGATGAGCTTGCCAAGTACGCGAGAGGGGTCAACAACAACGACCCCACCATACTCAAAAAGCCCAACTCGGAGGGCGCAAACACCTCAGCCTTCGAGGCAATGACGCACACCCGCACCGTCGAGCTGGTCCTAGGCGACTCCAGCCAAATGGTGACGATCAGGACGGGCATGAGCCCAGCCTAGGAAGGCCCGCTCATGGAGTTCCTCCATTTGAACAGGGACATCTTCGCATGGAAGCCCTCTGACATGCCTGGTGTCCCTAGGGAGCTCGCTGAGCACAAACTAAACGCCGACCCCAAAGTACGACCCGTCAAGCAGTCGCTGTGGCCCTTCAGTGAAGAGCGCCGCCGAACTATCGCCGAGGAGGTGCAGCGTCTACTCGCTGCAGGCTTCATCCGGCCAATCAAATACTCCAAGTGGATGGCGAACCCAGTCTTGGTAGAGAAGAAGAACGGGACCTGGAGGATGTGTATCGACTACACAAACTTGAACAGCGCCTGCCCGAAGGAGCAGTTCCTCCTCCCGCGGATCGACCAAATAATCGACTCCACCGCGGGCTCGGAGTCGCTATGTTACCTCGACGCCTACTCTAGGTACAACCAGATCAAAATGGTTGTTGAGGACGAGGAGAAGACGGCGTTCATCACGCCATTCGGAGCCTTCTGCTACACCGCCATGACCTTCGGCCTCAAGAATGCCGGTGCGACCTACCAGCGGTGCATGTAGGAGTGCCTCGCGAACCAAATTGGCCGCAACATCCACGTCTACATCGATGACGTGTTCGTGAAGTCCGCTCGCCAGGGCGATCTACTCGCCGACCTGGCGGAAACATTCGCCAACCTGCGGAAATACAAGATAAAGCTCAACCCAGGCAAATGCACCTTCGGCGTACCAGCAGGGCAACTACTGGGGTACGTCGTCTCAAAGCGCGGGATCAAGGCGAACCCCACCAAGATCGACACGATCGCTCGACTCGGCAAACCCGAGTGCCTGCGCGACGTCCAGAAGCTGGCCGGGCGAGTAGCGGCTCTCAGTCGCTTCATCCCCCGCCTGGGCGAAAAGGCGATGCCCCTATACCGCCTGATGCGCAAGAACCCCACCTTCTAGTGGGATAAGGAGGCGGACGACGCGCTCCGCGACCTCGAGAAGGTGCTACTCGCTGCACCGCTACTTGCCGCCCCCGCCGACAAAGATCCCATGCTGGTCTACGTCGCGGCTTCCGAGCGCGTCGTCAGCGCCGTCATGGTCGTCGAACGGCCAGAGGAAGGAAAGGAGCGCCCGGTACAGCGACCGGTGTACTACATCAGCGAGGTCCTCACCGAGTCGCGCCAGCGGTTCCCGCAGTACCAGAAACTGGTATACGCGATCTTTAGAGCACAGCGGCGCCTGCCGCAGTACTTCTAGGAGCACCCGATCACGGTCGTCTCCTCAGCACCGTTGCAGGACATCATCCGCAACCATGAGGCGACCGGGTGAGTGGCCAAGTGGGCCGTCGAAATTGGCGTCCACAACATCAAGTATGAGCCATGAAAAGCGATCAAATCACAGGCTCTAGAGGACTTCATCGCCGACTGGGAAGAGGCCTAGCAGCGAGAAAAGCTGCCATACCTCCAGTACTGGAGCCTGCACTTCGACGGCTCCAAGAACGCTGACGGCGCAGGAGCAGGAATCGTGTTGACTTCGCCGAAGGGCGACAAGCTTCGCTACGTCCTCTGCCTCGACTTCACCCCCTGCACCAACAACATGGCCGAGTACGAGGCACTACTCCAGGGCATGCGAGCTGCCAAGGAGATGAACGTCAACCGCCTACGCTGCTACGGACACTCTGACCTCGTCGCTGGCACGTGCGACGCCGTCTCTCCCACCATGCCGGCATACCGCCAAGCAGTAGACAAGCTGGGGGGACACTTCGCATGGATCGACAGGCAGAAGAACGAGGAGGTTGACGCACTCTCTCGCATCGGGTCGGCTCGACTCGCACCACTCGCCGGCGTCTTCCTCGACACGATCACCAAGCCATCAGTCTCTCCCCCAAGGGAGATCGACATCATAGTCCCGCTGCAGCCAGAGGCAGCCCTGGTCGCACTCGTCGCCGAGCCAGACGACTGGACCAAGCCCTACGTCGCCTACCTGGAAGCTGGCACCTTGCTGGTAGACCAGACGGATGCCCGGATGATTGCACGCCGATGCAAATCCTTCACCATCATCGACGGCCAGCTCCATAAGCGCAGCGTCACCGGCGTGTTCCACTCCGGCGACTGCGGCCACCACGCCGACGCCCGCTCTATGGTCGCCAAGGCCATGCGACACGGCTTCTACTGGCCCACCGCACACGCTGATGCCGTCGACATTGTCCAGCGGTGCGCTGAGTGCCAGAAGTACGCCAACCAGACACACGTGCCGAGCTCAGCGCTCAAGACAATCCCTATCACCGGGCCATTCGCCGTATGGGGTATGGACATGGTTGGCCCCTTCAAAAAGGCCCCCTCTGGCTTCACCCACCTTCTGGTCGCGGTCGACAAATTCACAAAGTGGGTGGAGGCCAAGCCAGTCCGGAAATGCGACGGGAAGACCCAACCAAATTCCTACGCGAGCTCATATATCGCTACGGGTTCCCAAACAGCATTATCACGGACAACGGCACCAACTTCGCCAAAGGAGCCATGGCCGAGTTCTGCGAGGAACACCACATCCGGCTCGACCTCGCGTCAGTCGCCCACCCGGAGTCCAACGGCCAAGCGGAACGGGCCAACCAGAGCATCCTCCACGGCCTGAAGCCGTGGCTCCAAGTACCACTCGAGCGCACCGCCGAGTGCTGGGTCGAGGAGCTACCCTCTGTCATCTGGGGTATCCGCACCTCGGTCGACAGGTCGACAGGGTTCACCCCCTTCTTCATGGTGTACGGCGCCGAGGCAGTCATGCACACCGACCTGGAGCACGACTCGCCAAGGGTCGTCCATTACACGGAGGCTGCGAACGAACTCGCACGACAGGATGGAATCGATCAACTTGACGAGGCACGCGACCTCGCTCGATCACGCACCGCCATCTACCAGCAAGGACTCCGCCGCTACCACAGCCGACGGGTGAAAACTCGCACCTTCCAAGAAGGCGACCTGGTGCTGCGCGTCATCCAAGACAAGAAAGGCATGCACAAGCTTTCCCCCCATGGGAGGGACCATTCGCCATCGGGCGAGTACTCGGCAACGACGCCTACTACCTCATCGACGTCCGCGGGGACGGCAAACTCGATGTCAAGCGACCGTGGAATGTAAACCTACTACGGAAGTTCTACTCCTAGAACCCCACATATGTATCCTCCAGTCGCTATGAAATAAAAAGAATTGGTTACCACAAATTGCGCCTGCTCTTCGTGTCTTGTGCCAATCGCACTCGTAATAATAGCGTCAAGCTAACTGCAGAAGTCAACCTCTGGTACAGCGATCGGCACGGCCAAGTAGTGCGTTACGAGGGCACTGGGTCACCCCAGGTCTTGTAACGTCCACGAAAAACGCCTACCCGGAGACCCATTGGAGTCGCCTAGCTCGACTGGTTCTACGAGCCAAGACAAGCTCGGGGACATAGCGACTCGAACGGCCAAGTACCACGCTCGGGGACTGACGACCAGTCCAGCACGAGCGGCTAGGGAAAACGCCAAGTACGAGAGCTCGCCAGACTTCACACGCGATCGCCCAACGGGCCAGGCAGCAGCGATGCGCTCACCATAACGCGCTAAGTCCTCACCCACCCTCGAGTCGCGCCTAGAACAACCAAGTACCACGCTCGGGGACTCGGCAACCCGACCTCGTTCGCGCATGGGAAAATGGTGAAGTACAGAGCACTCATGGGAGTCGCCTTGCGACTGGCTCTACGAGTTCGGGCGGGTCGACACCAATAAACAAAACACTCAAAACCGCAAACACATAACAAACGAGGTAAACCCCATAAAAAAGGGCGGACGCACCAGGGGACTCGTTCAAACCTCAATCAGAGACACTCAACAATTTACAAAACAACACGATATTTCATTAAATAGCATGTCGCAAGCGTTACAACATACAAAGTATGCCCAATGGTAGCAGTGTTACTAACGCCCCAGGGCACAGTATTCTACTCTGCAGGCTTCGAGGACGACTCACCAACACCCTTGCGGCTGCGAATGAAGGGAGTGTACGGGTTTGACGGGTACGTCGTCAGCTCACCCGCCATCGCTGCACGGAAGGGTTGCTCGATCTTGAAGTCCCGGTGCTGCGGCTCGGGGTCGTTGGGTGCGACGACCGTCTCCTGATAAGGAAGGAGGTCTCCCATCACCCAGACGCGCTCGGAGTATACCGCGGCGCGGTCCGTCAGCTTCAGCACCTCGGAGATCTCCACCGAGCTGGTTGATGACGGGTAGCCACTCGTCACGTCGTCCAGATCGAAGTCCTCCAGGAAGTGAGCGATCCCAAGGCTAAGCGCCGTCGCCGCTCCACGTCGGAACGCCGATCGCGTCATAAATTCAACGACCGATAGCGCCTTCTCCAAGTACCGCCACACCTCGACGAGGTTGCTGGGAATCACCTCCGTGGGCGACATCTCCTGGAGATACGCCCGTATGCACGTCGCCGACAACGTGGCCGAGTCGACCAGCGTGGCCACACATTGCCGTGCGTCGAACGAACTCGCCTCTTCCGCACTGTCAATGATTCGACCTGGGGACAGAAAGCAACAGTGAGGACATCAAAGATTACACAATGCAAACGTTACAGGCACAGGAAGGCACACTCACCAATCAAGGGACGGGCGAGATCCGTGATGAAGCTCTGAAGAGAGGTGTAGTCGTCTTGAAGCCCAGCAACAAGGGCGTCGGAGACCTTACGCTCCTCAGCGGCGGCTGTAACGGCAGCCTTGGCTCGCCCATCCGCCAAAGTTGCCTCCTCCCTCGCCTCCTTCAGCTCGCGCTCAAGGCGGGCGATCCGATCCTCAGCTGAGCTTAAAGCAGTCTGAGCTGCCGCTAACTCAGTCGCTGGGACGAGGCCCTGGCGGACCTCCTCTGCCTTCGCAGCAATCGCATGGAGCCCCTTGTTCGCCTCCTGGACGGTGGCCAGTTCCTTCTCCGCATGACGTCTTGCAGCGAGCCAGTCGGCTGACTTGCGCTGCAAACCCTGTACACAAGTCAAACAGTTAGCAAAAGCGGAATCCTAAGTGCGCACTCGGGGACTGGCAACCAAAATTCTAAGTGCCCACCCATTGAAATTCAGCGAGTGCGCACTCGGGGACTGGCAATCAAAAACCCTAAGTGCCCACCCGCTGAAATTCAGCGAGTGCGCACTCGGGGACTGGCGACCAAAAATCCTAAGTGCCCACCCGCTGAAATTCAGCGAGAGCGCACTCGGGGACTGGACGCAAAAAATAAAAGCAAGACACTAAAAGAATCAGACCGCCGCTACACAACGGCCTGATCTTCGGGGACTGGACATACCTGGATGGCTGCGCCAAGCATACCATGAAGCTGTATCTCGTCCACGGACGCGAGGAGAGCCAGCGTGTGCCCGCGGCGTTGCTCGACCTCTGTGTCAGCGACCCCAGGTGCGCGGCTCGAGGGCGAGGTACCACTCGCCGTAGCCGCTCTGGTTATAAAGCGCGGGAAGGTTGCGATGGATGCGCCGACACCAAAGGAGGCCGGCTCGGCTGCTCCAGATGAGGGAGCACCCTCCTTGGTCGGCAAGGCCGCCTCCGCCACAGGCTCACTCGGCGCGATCGCCGTGTCGTCAGATACCGTGACGACTTCGTCGCCCTTGGCCTTCTTGGCGCTATCCGCGGGGGCGACGACCTCGTCCGCTTTCCTTTTCCGGGAGGGATCCTCCTCGCTGATGACTGGTGGCACCTTGGCCACGGTCAGGTGACCTATCTTCTTGGCTCCAGTCCTACAAATTAACCTATCTTCTTGGCTCCAGTCCTACAAATTAGTCACATGAGCAAGTGGTCCGAGTAAAAATTACTTGGCGACCGGTAGGAACCGTAGCCCTGTGCGGATGCCGGCCGGCTTCTCCAATTCGGGGCCCAGTCGCCGAATGAGGCCCATCTCTAGGACATCGCGTGCCCAAGACATGGATGGTTTCTTCGTTGTCGAGGCCGCGACTGGAGCTTCCGAAACATTTTCGGCAGGAGCATCCTTGGGCGGCGATGCTACCGCGACCGGAGCGGCCCCCGACCCAGAGACTGGGGCGAATGGCAGAGGCATAGAGGTCAAAGGCACCTCATTCAGGACGGCGGTGATATCCGGCACCGTCGTCGTTTGTAGATCTTCACCCTTGGTCAGGCTGGTGGCGTCGGAGCTGCTTGGCGAATGAGGTGGAGACGCCTGTTTTGCTGGCTTCGTCTTCTTCTTTGGAGGGGCCTTCACCTCCTTCTTCTTCTTCTTCTTCTTCTTCTTCGATGGAGTGGCCTCGCGACGCGAGGTGTGCTCGGGGAGCTCGTTGTCGTAATCGCCATGACGCTCAAGGCTTTTGCTCGCTTCGAGCTCACGCTACCGCTGTCCGCGTGTGTTCCGGACCAGCAGGGCGACCTCTTCCTCGGATTCATCGTCATCGCCGCTCCCGTCACTCTCGATGCCTCCCCGTGCTGGAGGCGATTCGCCCACCTCCTGGACGGACGAGCTCGAATTCTCGTCATCCGCGGGCGGAAGCCACCCTTCCACCATTTGAAATAGATGCAATAGGCATGAACAACATCAGTTTGACCGCGACTGCATTTAACTGCGACTGCGAATGACAGAAAGATAACTTACCGTTGGGGCTAGATGCTTCGCGGTGTAGGGGCGACCCCAGCCTTCGTGTCGATGTACGCCTCCTGGGTGATCTTCTTCAGCGCCAGGAGGTAGTCCTCGAGGTGCCACTCGACGAGGCAGGACTTCGTCGAGTCCTCCCGGCCCGCGTACTCATACATGTAGTGGTCGCGGTGGGCCAGGGGGACGAGTCTCCGCCCGAGCCAGCAGTTGTACAAATTGATGGGCTGGAGACCCCTCTTCTTCAGGCCGCGGATGGTCTGAAGCATTTCATCCACAACCATTCGCTGGTCCGTTGGAAGCTTGCCGACTTGGAGTTGACATGGTACAGGCCGGTCGGTGGAGTACCTTGGGATCGCCACCTCGCCGTCCGGAGTCGCCTCGGTGACGTAGAACCAAGACTTCTTCCATTCACTCGCCGCCTTGGCGGGTAGCATCAGATCAAAGAAGGAAGCCTTCGATTTCAGCTGAAACGTCAGGCCGCCCGCAGCAAGCATTGGGTCGCCTGCTTCCTCGCGACTGATCCGCCCGTGGAATATATCTTGCCACAGGGGGAAGTAGGGCCTGCAGCCCAGGTAGCACTCGCAGAACGCCACAAAAATGGCGAGCTTCTCGATGCTATGCGGGCCCAGGTCCGACGGTTGGATCCCGTAGAAGGCGCAGAAGCGCCGGAAGAAAAGGGATGTTGGGAATCCCAGCCCCCGCTCTAGGTGGCTGGTGAAGCAGACAAACTCTCCCTCGCGCGGGTCCGGGGTCACCTCTCCGGCCGCAGGGATACGCCACCTGCCGGCGCGCAGGATCCTAGCCTCCTCGAAGGACGCCAGTTGCGCCCTCGTGCACTTGGACCTGCCCCATGGTTCGGTGGAGGGAGCCATTGGCGGAAGGGTTCGTGGGGGTCGGGAGATTTCGGTTCAACTGGATCGCGATGCGGGGGAAAACGAAGGTGCGCGCAATCGGAGGAAATGACAAGGAGGTGGTTCTCCGATCGCCTACCATTCCCTTTATATAGCGGTTGTTACCCGCCAAATCAGGAAGTCGTTACTACGCGGGGATTACGCCAAAAGTTACCGTTGGATTACCCCAATGGCTAGTTTGACTGTGTTTGGATAGTCCAACTTCAGCCACTCGGCTCGCCGATCCGATCACTACAAACAGTGACTAAATATTTCGCTGACCCGATCACTACAAACAGTGACTAAATATTTCGCCGACCCAATCGCCAAAGCTGCGACCAGAATGACTAGTTTCCTCCTTTATTCAGGAGCCCGCCGCCGATTCGACTGGATGCCCGCGTTGAAAGCCGTATACTCCGTCTGCCAGCAACCACCTGCGCCCAATCAATGACGGCCTCGGGGACTACTGATGGGGATATGCCTACCGGGGTATACCCAGCAGGACGTTTCCGACTGGCCTAGGAGCTGGCGAGTGGGGCTGCATGATGGCGACTGGATCAAGGCCCGGTGTGGATCCAAGCGACTAGAAGCTGAAGGCCCGGGCGAGTAGATGGGCCCAGTCGGATTAGGTTAAACGAGTACCGAAGCCTTAACTGATTCGGTTGAGATATGTAAACCCTAGGGGAGGTAAGTCTATATAAACCTCCCTACAGGGCGTGTAGAGATACGTTCCATCATACACCCAAGCGACTCGCCGCCTAGCCGCCGAGCTCGCCCATTGTACCACCATCATAATACAATCTAGCAGGAGTAGGTCTTTACCCTCCGGGGAGCCGAACCTGGGTAAAAGCCTGTGTCTCCGCCCTCATCTCGCACCGCAGATGGCTGGCCGCCCTTGCCCCTCGTTCTACTACTCGCTGCCGATTGCAGCATCTGCCGTGACCATCCCTATGACAAGAGGGCCCAGAGTATATCTACCCTTCATATGGATGGACAAATCCCACTCTTGATCCATACACTTCAACACATACTTTCAGAATACCCAATGCCACCTTTATAACCACCCAGTTACGGAAGTGGCGTTTGATGTCATCAAAGTACTCATTCGGTGATGGTGATTAACATGATCTCATGGTCGAAAGATTAAGTTACTATGTATCTAAAAGATTGTAGCAAAACAAACTTAATGACTTGATCTTATGCTCTTCTTACTTTGGATGTGTGTCCATCACAGCATTCTCCTAATGATATGATCTTGTTATTAATAAAAATCCAATGTCCATGATCAGGAAACCATGATCATCTGTTAATCAACAAGCTAGTTTAACAAGAGTCTTACTAGGGACTCATTTATGTTCACAAAACACACAACTATTAATGTTTCCTGTTAATACAATTATAGAATGGGATGTAAACATTTATCATAAACAAAAAGATATAATAACAACCACTTTATTAGTGCCTCTTGGGCATATCTCCAACAGTCTCCGTGTGGAACCCCGGATTTACGGTCCGAAAAACCCGTTATGGATGCAATTCACGTTCCCATGATTGGTGAGCGGTGAGCATAACCGACCAGTATCATTACATCAGCCATAATAGTAATGATTACAAAACTTATAAAGGGGACATTATGGCGATTACAACATAAGTAGAGGAAGTCTTCAGTCGCAGAGCCCATGTCACGCCTTAACCTACAGGCGACTGACTGGGAAGACGGCCTAGCTCACATAGACGTTAGCAACCTTCATCATTCCTCTTTCTTCTGAAAATGCTGGCCAAGTAAATAGTTAGGGACAATGCCGGTGACTACTTTGAATGTACTCACAAACCAACTTAAGAGAACGATAATAATTGATATGCTATATGGCTATAGTAGGGTGGCTCCATGAGAGGTTTTCTTATAAAATAGTTTCTCTTGAAGATATAGCATATTCTCTATATCCTTGTTGAAAAGCTTTTGTAAAAAAATTGGAAACCTTTTTGAGAAGTTTTAAGAAAACACTAGGATTGGGTCACCCATTTGTTTTTCCTTCTGATCATCTCATGACCAAACTCCTTCCTCCTTTTCCCGACCACCTCATGGTCAAATCATTTCCAAGCCATTGCCTTTCCGAAGTCCTTTTTTGAAAACAAAACCATCACCGCTGTACAGCCGCCAGCACAACCGTCCATGACCGAAGACTCGGCTATTCGAATAGATTTACACTATGTAGAGGTTGTACTATTACCCATCCCTGATCTACACTGATCGTGGGTCGAATAACCGGTCAAGACCTTTCGGATGCCCTTTTCGATACATGTGCCTACCCTATGAAGTTAATCCCCTCAAAACCGGGATGCCCTATATAGTTACCAAGCCAATCGGAGCGTGTTTTGCACCTCGACGGGTGTGCACTTTCAATGAGGGGATCATGGTATCGCGTGGAGGCCCGCATACCCTTTGTTCCTTCTCCAGGTCGATTCTATGCATGGACCCTTGGACAGACAAGACCCACCCTCCGGGGATTGTCTGCCCCTGTCGTAGTGTGAGGCACCTATACCAGATTAGACAAAGTTCTAGACCAGCCCCGTCCCATTCTAGAGTAATGTGGTTGCACAACTTAATTGCGCTATCTTCAAAACTGGCCAGTCTGGCGTGTTTTCGTAAACATTTTTCCTCCATCATTGCTCCGACCATTTTGTAAAACCAAAAACTTTCTCATTTTCCAATCCACTTGGTAGTCCAAGCCTCACCAAGGTTTTCTCATAAAACATTTTTGTAAGCCTTTTTCCGGGGTCTTCCCATCCCATGGTTTTTGCTTCAGCTAAAACGGGGTTTCCAAAGGGTCATGGTATTATACACCATCTACCTTACTAGGGGAGAGAATAATTGTCATCGAAGGGGTTGCACTTGGTGGTGAAAATGGTATTAGCTAGAGGAGCCAAGCCACTACCAGATACAAAATCATCATAAGTAAAACAATGCAGTTTCATAAACAGTAGATAAGCATGCAGAAGTAAAATAGTAGGACAAGGCTTATGAGCAAGAAGGTGGATTGCCTGTGACCAGTGAGACGTCCCATGACTTCTTTAGAATACTAGAAAACCAATAATAACAATAATGGAATAACCTGATGCTTCCTTCTTCTCGGCGTCTCACGATTCACAAAATCATCATAGGTAAAACAATGCAGTTTCATAAACAGTAGATAATCATGCATAAGTAAAACGGTAGGAAAAGGCTTATGAGCAAGAAGGTGGCTTGCCTGTGACCAGCGAGACGTCCCATGACTTCTTTAGAATACTAGAAAACCAATAATAACAATAATGGAATAACCTGATGCTTCCTTCTTCTCGGTGTCTCACGATTCACAACTATCGCCGTTATAGAGCATACATGCAAAAAACAACACCACGATCAAACATTGCATACAAACAGCAAATCATACTGCAACAAAATTACAAAACAAGTTTATAGATAAGTAGGGATTGAGGATTTGATTGGGGATACAAAGGAAATGCTTTGGTTGCATTTGTGGATTGACTATTTATGATTTATAGTAAAAAACTACCTAGATAAGGGATTTTAGAGCAAGGAAAAGTTCGGCATGATAACATCTAATAAAAATGATATCATCAGAGAGGTCTTGATAAAGTGATGCCAACAAAAGTGGTTTCACTATTTTATCAAATACCCAAGATTTATAATGCATTTCTATAGTTAATAAAACTCTAGTTTTAGGAAATATTTCACCAGAATTGTTCTGGAGTTCAAAAAATTATTTCCTTGGATGATTAGGTAGTATTATATGGACTGCTTCATGAGGAGTTGGAATCAACTTAGAATTACTACTAGAATGCCCTCAGAAAATTCCCAAAGGCAGTACTTGAGGGTTTTTATCTTCTTCACCAAATTAAATCTGCAAGAGCTTTGGATGTGATTCCAAATACACATGTTAGGTACTCAAAATACCTTTATTTATAAATTGGAATCACCCCTTTTGTATTTGCAGAACTCATGTGGTCAATATATTGGTGAACAAACCATGCACAGAAAGGTTGAATTCACCATAATTCAATAGATGTTTAATAAATTTTGGGCTCCAGGGTTTTGATACATATGGGCATGTAAATATATAGAGAGTTTGAATTAGGTCAATACCTCAATTGGTTTGACCTAGGACATTTTCTAAAGGCAAAAATAGCCTAATTTTTCTATTTTTGCCAAGGGTAGATTAGGAAGCAACATAGAATAGGGTTAGTGTGACAACCAAGGTATCTGGGATACCTTTCAGTACCACTTGGTTTCATGTCATTTGGAGTTGTCAAACTCATAGAAATAATTAATTAGTGAAAATAGTACCTTTAGGTATTTGATTTATGGAAATTAAACTGATAATTATTTGGGTCAACTCTTGGTTCTGCATGTTAGGGAAAACCCTAGGGAACTTATATAACTTTAGATCTAGACATATTATGCCATTTTCCATTTTTAGAAGTATTTAAACTAACAACTAAATTACTGGATACAAAGATCTACAGAAAAAAGAAAACGGGAGAATGGCCACTCGGCCAGATCTAGGCGGTCTGGGCCGCAAGGGGTTCGGCCAGCCCACTGCTCGGCGAGGCCAGCGCGCGGGAGGGAGCTATAGGCTGCGCGACAAGGCCCGCTCGTCATCGACCCGGCCTAGCCGAATGGGTATGGGGGAGGGGCATCCATTGGATTAGACTGCGATGAACGGCGGAGGAGCCGTCTTCCTCCTCACATCCGACCGTCAGGGACGAAACCCTAAGGAGGGCCAGGGTGATGCGGCTGAAGGAGACGACCTCAAAGAGGGGCGGAACAGGCGGGTTTTGCGGAGGGGGAGACCTCGCGCGATGGTTCCCGTACGGGTGACTCCGGAGCTCGACGGCATCGCAGATACAGAGGGTCCTAGGCAAAAATTAGGATGTGGTTAGATGTAGGGAGAAGAGGGGAGCTTGACAATGTCACATGCAGAGAGGGAGGACCTCAGCATTGGATTCCTTGCTCAAACACATGGAGGAGGCCGAGATATCCTTCTGTTCTCTCTTTCGGGCAGAGGAGGGCACGGGAGGAATAGGGAGGTGCTGGGGAAGGTGTGTGGGAGTGCTAGGATGCAAATGAGGGGGGAGAGGCCCTGGGGTGGCCTGTGGTCTAATAAACCAAGAGGGGAAGGCTCATGGTGGACTTAGCTCTTGGGAATGCTTGGGCAGGGTGATGGCTTGGGATAGGCCAGTAAGGGAGGCGGGGAGGTGAGGTGGGAGCTCATACATGACCAAAGACTGGAGGGAAGGGGGTGGTGGCTGCTGCCCTACTCAATTTCAATATTTTTGCAAGATATGCCTCTCCTTCTCTCTTACAAGCACAAGGGTCAAGGAGGAGGGGATGCTACAGTAGCTTGGCTAGAGTGCACGACCAGGAGGGAGTGGTGTTGTGTTGTGCAAGCTTGGATTGTTGAAGTTAATGTGGGTATGGATGGTTTTGATTTGAGCAAATGCTAGATTGGCAAAAGTGATCCCAACAATGGTTGTGAAGGAAGTTTGAAAATTTGCATTGAGGAATGTGGGTAAATGGTACTGGTGGATATAGGATGTCAATTCATCTCACCAATATTTATTTTGTATTTTTCAAATGATTAAAAGCCCATTTAAAGCCATTTATTGAAAAGTGCAGAAATAGATTATGGAAGCTAATGTATTTATTTTACATTAGTCCAGGTTGGTTTTTGATGGGAAATGGTTCTGAATACCATATTACACCTTGGGTGATTTTATTGATATTTATTGAGATGGGAAAGTATTTTTAAGGAATTATTTCTTGTTTCTTCCATTTAAGAAAAAGGGCAAAGAGAAATAATAAAGAATCTCAAAAATATTTATTTTTGAGATGGGAAGGTAGGTTATGAAGTATAGAACTCATATGTGCATTGACTTGGCAAAATGGTTTGGAGAAAAACAAACTTGCCTTTGAAGACAAGGTTTGGAGGATTTTGCCTAAAATGGAGATTAAATAGTTTTAGGCTCCAAATAATTATGGGAGTTATTTGGAGAATTCTCATATCCAAGGTAGATTGTGTAAACTTAATTTATACCTCCTTTCCATCCTCGGGTTTTTAGGAATTGTGGTGAAAAAGAATGGAAACAAGATTTGGGAAAATCTAGGGTTTTGATAATTTTATACCACCAAAACATGGTTGTATCAGGAATCTCAGAGCTCACCTAGGTACAAGGGATAGATGGATATGTACACCAAGTTATATAGATGATCATGGACGCAAGGGTTGAGCTTGGTTGTATTTGAGTTGGTCTATAAGTGATGGCAAACTTTGTTGAAAATAAGGCTGCCATAACAGATACATCATGATGTCACATAAACAATGGGGGTTTGAGCAACACAGAGATCCAATGGAAACAAGTGAAGTAGGGGTTGATATCCCATGGTTAGTAGACCATAACAATGCAAATATTTGGTCAAGGGGAGGTGGCATATGGATGTGAGGTTCTCTCAGAGGAGGCAAAATGATAAGATTTGTAGAAAAGATTATTATCGTGACTACAAAACCATCATGGATGAGTGGGAACTAGAATGGTTTATCCAAGTGTAAGAGTGGGCTTTGGTATTACTCATGATTTAATACAAGATGGTTCATATACATTCTCAAGAATTCCCATAGGATGGAAAAGGTAGAGCTCCATAGATTGAAAATAGATAAGAAATCTAGACTTAGCCATTTGCCAGATTTAGGGTTTTAGACTAGAGTGCAAGTGTAGGTGATTTTGAGAGGATGTTAAGTTCTAAACTCATGATTCAAAGGTATTATGTTGGTGTGATAAATATGTAGATAGGATCCATGCCTAGATTGGGTCTTTACTGAGTTGGAAACTATTAGAGGGGATTATCCTTGGATTAATCTGAGTAGGAAATGAGATGGTCAATTTAGTGGCTTAGGGTAGATCCAGATTTGGATGCTTGGTTTGATAATGATCATCACAATCATAGATTGGGTCCTAAGGGATGAGCTACTAGATTAGCTCACTCTAGTTCCTAAGCAAAAAAATGCAATCAGTAAATCAAGGCAATTCATCCTATCAAACTTATCTAACTACTACTAGGGTAACCATTAAGACTAGCTTGAGGTAGGGATGGGTATTTTGAATTGGTTAGGTTTTGAAGTAAGATACGTACCTCTAGGTAGTTCTACCAAGATTGGAGTGAAAAGGTTTTAGGGAAGGTTTTGGTAAAACCTAGAGGTAAGAGTAGTTGGAGTCCTGTCTTGAAAACATAAGGAGAATATATATATAGGTCTCCATAGTTTTGTTAAAAGAGAAAACTAATGAAGTATTTCGTTTTAGCAAGTCATCTTTGCTCAGTGTTGAAATGCAAAAACATTTGGGAATATGAAAGATGAGCCAAGACATCTCTTTTGTAAAATAGCTTTTGTCAAATAGTGTTGAGATAAGAAGTATAGCACCTAATAAACAATCAGTTGCAAGAACACAAGAAAACAAGTAAACAAACATTGCACATGCAACAAGAAAAAGTTTTTGTTCCCCCTAATTTTTGCCTTTTGGACAAAAACTCAGGGTTGCTAAAATTGGGATGTTACAGACCTTTCCCCCTTAAAATATTCTCGTCCCGAGATTAGGGAGAAGTAGGGTTGGGTGATAACATCCTCTTGACAATTTAAGCGATGAAAATATTGGATGCTAACAGGTTTTCCAACAAACAAGCGTGGTCCATTACGGGTCGGAGCTGAGTGGCTTCGGATTGGGTTGTTTGGATTAAACGAGTGTAAAAGACGCAGTCTTTTCCCCTTAGGATTATTCTAGGTAGGTTAGCATTGACAGGGTCCTTTATCCTTGTGGCAAGACAGCGAGTTGAGCCTGCTTCAATCCTTTATTTCTTAAATCATCTTCTTTGCCTTCTGGTTTTGAAATGCCAGGGGTGTTGGATGGAATGTCGACTATGCGATGGAGAACTTTCCTGAAGTTCCAATTGTCATCCTTCTGGCAGGGTCGATGATTCGGATTTTGGAGGGGTGGTCATCACTTAACGACAACTAGTGTTCAACTCCAGGGTTCAATCAGATTTTTGGGCGGGAAAGACACAGTTTTTACCCTTAGAGCCACACTAGGGGTTTTTGGTGGAGTCGCCGACTTTCTTTATTGTAGTTGTATGCTGATGCTAGGGGATGGTGCTGCACCTTTCGTGTGGAGGTGGTTATCTTATGTTGACCTTGTCTAATCCGCTTCGTGAGTGACGTCTATACCACTTCTTGAGTGAGGAGGTCTACTGGAAATGCGTCTACTAGATTCCGGGTAGTTAGTTCTGAGCTAGTTAGGGATCCGATGGGTTGGAGGATGTCGTTGGAGGTTGGCGGTCTAGGAAAACAGTCCTTTAGAAAGGGGGTCATTTCGGGTTCTGTTTGATGCAACATCGTGGTTAAATTATGAAAAGAACGACATCCTTCTTGCATATCATCCAAAAAGGTTCATCCAGAATTCAGCAGATTTGCGCTGGCCAATGGCGAGGGTACTTGACGCCTTACTGAATAGGTTACGAGACGATCCATCACTTTCTAGAGGTTAGGAGAGTGAGTTGGTAGGGTACGAAGGACTATTTTGAGAGTGCTCCTTGGATCTTGTAGCCTTCCTTGGGTTGGGTACCAACTTCAGTTACTGTATTTCCTAGGGGGTATGAGGGACATTCATCTCTTCAGAAGTGAGGGTCATGCCTTCTTTGATGTTTGGTTTGACAAGTGGATCTTCTAGGAGTGGTGACCTAAAGAGGGTTTAATACTCGTGAAAGGGATAGTTCTTCATTCTCTTTCTCGGTGTTTGCAGATTCAGAGGTCTTTTTCAGTGGTTCGTTAGTAGCAAAAGCACAGACAGGGGGCTTCGCGACATTTTTAGAGAGACATGATGCTTTGGGTTTCTTTATTCTCCTTGGAGGGTATGATTGGCAGCGTCAATTAGTCTTGTCATCTTAATTCTTAATGTCTCGGTTGTTGGGAGGATCGAGCAGACTTCTGAAGATTGTTGATGATGTCTGTTTTCTGTTCCTTTGGTGACTCTCGAGATGGTGCTTGTGGCAGGTTCTTGGATTGTATATTTTTTTGACTCTGTTCTCCTAGGTAGTCTTCTGGATTTTAGTGGAAAGACGCAGTCTTTCCACCATAGAGCTTTACTTGAGGTCATCCAGGCTGGGGTAGATCCTTCGTCTTGGAGCGTTGGCATGACACTTGAATTGAGATCCTCGAGTGACACTTTATTGCGACTACCTTGGTATGGTGGTTACCTAATGAAGCCATAAGGTTTAGCTCGGGGTTGTTTTAGCAGTTATCGATGCTTCTTATTAGTTCTTAGTCGGGGTGGAGTCAATTTATCTTTAGAGGGGTTGTCTTCACTTGAACACTTTGTGTTGCTTTGGACCGATGACGGAGTAGACTTGTTTTGTTCGGCATCCTTGTCTTCCGGCTTCTTGGGGCGTTTGTGTTATGGCGAAGACTTCCCGTTGATTTGGCGGAGGGTTTATTAGGATTGTTGCTCCTTTGGGTTTATTAGAACTAAGGCACGAATAGGAGTTGTCGGGGATTTCTTTATGTGGCCATCTTGCTGAGGAGGGGTTTCCAACTATGGGGTTGCGAAGCTTAGCATCGGGTTACGCCAACAAAGTGGTCATACTTTAGGATCAGATGGTCCTAGGCAGACAAGCAACACATTCCAAGCATCATATAAGCACATGAAAAGCAAACAAGGCGTACTGTAGGTACTAAGGAGTGACTACACGCCATAAGGGGAAAACTATATTAGGGATGCTCATCCTAAGTATGGACGTTATGGGAGTCTTGACTTCTATCTTGCCATCTGTTGTTGTTGCTGCCGTACTTGATCGATTTGGGGGCGATGAAAGACTCCGTTGGTAGGGCGATCATTGTAGTGTCTTTCGTCACGGGCAGCTCCTTTGTTTTGCTTGTCTTGGGGTATCTTCATTCCGGGATCTCCGTCTTCATAGTCTCTGAGTCGGATTTTGTTTTTGAAAACGGAACCTTTGAAGTAGATGATATATAGAGTAACCCATTTTCAATTCATTTAAGTCAGAGAAGGTGAGATAAGAAATCTTTCGAAAAGCTTTTCGAAAAATAGTTTTCAAAAGCCGGTGTTTTCGGTAATAGGGGTTGTCCTGTCTAACGTCCATGCTAATTAAGGTCTCCTACAGTCAGGATGGCTCTAATACCAAGTCTATGTCACCCCGGATTTACGGTCCGAGAATACCCGTTATGCATGCAATTCACGTTCCCATGATCAGTGAGCCATGAGCATAACCGACCAGTATCATTACATCATCCATAACAGTAATGATTACAAAACTTACAAAGTGGCCATTATGGCGATTACAACAGAAGTAGCGGAAGTCTTCAGTCGCAGAGCCCATGTCACACCTTAACCTACAGGCGACTAATTGGGAATACGACCTATCTCGCATAGACGTTAGCAACCTCCATCGTTCCGCTTGCTTCTGAAAAGTCTGGCCAAGTAAATATCCAGGGACAATGCCGGTGAGTACTTTGAATGTACTCGCAAACCACCTTAAGAGAACGATAATAATTGATATGCTATATGGATATAGTAGGGTGGCTCCGTGAGAGGTTCTTTTATAAACTAGTTTCTCTCGTACATATAGCATATTCTCTATATCTTTGTTGAAAAACTTTTGTAAAATGATTTGGAAAACTTTTTGAAAAGTTTTAAGAAAACACCAGGATTGGGTCAACCATTTGTTTTTCCTTCCGGTCATCTAATGACCAAACTCCTTCCTCCTTTCCTGACCATCTCATGGTCAAATCATTTCCAAGCCATTGCCTTTCCGAAGTCCTCTTTTGAAAACAAAACCATCACTGATGTACAGCCGCCAGAACAACCGTCCATGACCGAGGACTCGGCTATTCGAATAGATTTACACTCTGCAGAGGTTGTACACTGTACCCACACCATCCGATTACCCGTCCCTGATCTACACCGATCGTGGGTCGAATAACCGGTCAAGACCTTCCGGATGCCCTTTTCGACACAAGTGCCTACCCTATGAAGTTAATCCCCTCAAAACCGGAATGCCCTTTATAGGTACCAAGCCAACCGGAGTGTGTTTTGCACCTTTGTTCCTTGTCCCGGTCGATGCTACGCATGGACCGTTGGACAGAGAAGGCCCACCCTCCGTGGATTGTCTGCCCCTGTAGTAATGTGAGGCACCTATACCAGGTTAGACAAACTTCCAGCCCAGCCCCGTCCCATTCCAGAGTAATATGGTTCCATGGGTTAGTTGCGCTAGTGATACGTCCAATTTGCATCACCATTATATATCATAATTTGGCTCTATTCATTGATATATTTCTTATTAAGAGGTGCTACTTATGTCTTTTCATCTGTTTTTGCATGTTGGATGATTCTTGGAGGATGAATTGCCAGAGTAAGGATTTCTCGAAGATCAGAAAATACCAAAAAAAAATTATGGAAAATCATATTTTCCCAGAAGACGACGGAAGCTAGAAGGGGAGGAGGAGATGGGCCAGAGGGGTCCCACACCCCCCAAGCGTGGGCCACCCCTGGGCCGCGCCTACAGGGGGTGTGGCCCACCTGGCTGGCCTCCGACCCTGCCCTCTTGCCTATATCTTCTCCTCGAAACCCTAAAACATGGGGAGCGACCACAGAAAGATTGTGCCGCCTCTACGGGGCAGAAAAAACCGAGAGAGAAAGAGCTCTCCGACAGACAGATTTCTGCCGAGGAAATTCCTCCCCGGAGAGGGGAGATCGTCGCCATCAACACCATCATCAAGCTAGGATTCATCAGAATCATCATCATCCACACCACCATCTCCACCATCACCATCATCACCACTCCATCCCGCTATAACAATTGTGTTGAATACTTGCATAGTTCTTAGGGGAAACTTTCCCGGTATTGATTACTATTGTAGTTGATGCTTGTGAGTGGAACCATTGGATTATTGTTTATGTTCAGATTGTTATCCATCACCATATCATCTTTCATCTTGATCCATATGATGTCTTGTGAGTAGTTCGTTTAGTTCTCGAGGACATGGGAGGAGTCATGTTGTTAGTAGTGGATTTGTGTTGAGATATTATTCAATGGTTTAGTATTTAAGATGTGGTGCTATTCTTCTAGTGGTGTCATGTGAACATCAACTACATGATACATCACAATTTATGGTCCTAGGGGAACGCATTGTGTATTTGGCTACTAATCATGGGGTTGCCGGAGTGATAGAATCCTGAACCCCCGTTAGGACACTGTTGCCCAAGCTTTAGGTTTATATCTTAATTGCTTTCCTGTTGTTTCGGATGCTTGCAGGAGGTTTAATCACAAGTATGTATTAGTCCAAGTAAGGTCAGTACATTAGCATAGGTTCACCCACATAACACTTACAACACCAAAGAAGACTACTCAGCTATTTGAAGCGAAAGCAGTTCACAGAATTCCCATGTGTCCTCGAGAACGTTTAGTCCTTATAAGTATTTCCACCGTCTTTTCCTTTGCTAAGAAAGGATTTGGGCCACTTGCTGCAATTGTTCCTTGTCTTTATTACTTGCACTTTCTTTCTTTACTTGATCAGAAAACCCCTAAAAATCCGTTTGCTAAATATTTACAGAGATTTCCTGCTCCATACCACTAGTCAAGACCTTCTCCTCCTTGTTGGGATCGACACTCATATTTATCGAAAGTACTGCGATACACCCCCTATACTTGTGGGTCATCAAGAATATTTTATGGCGCCGTTGCCGGGGAGTGAAGCTCTATTGAATAGTGGAATTGGTAAAGGAAACTTCTACTGTGAGTATTGCTTTTTTACTTCTGTTTGTTACTTTGTTTTTTGTTTGGGAAAACTACTACCACTATTAGGGTAGTAGATGAACCACCGCCTATTGAGATAGATCCTTTTAAGATACCTACATGTATGGTTGATCGTGTTATGGATAATTATTATTTAGGGGATGGAACTATCCACCCTGGTGATCATTTTCTTTTTATCCATGAATTAAGTGAGTTGTTTTAGTGTGCAGGTATCACAATGGAATAGGTGAAGAAGAAGTTACTCTCTATATCCTTGAAAGGGAGAGCTAAAGAATGGTATAAGCTACTGAAGAATGGACAATCCATGGAATGGGAGGAAATAGTACTTCTCTTTTATTCTAAATTTTATCCTCCTAGTGAGATTCACATGGATAGAAATCTGATATATAACTTTTGGCCTCGTGATGGAGAGAGTACATCTCAAGCTTGGGGTAGATTGAAGTTACTAATTCTTAAATGTCTTATTCATCAACTCCCTAACAATATTATTATCAATAAATTTTATGTTAGGCTTTCTCTTCATGATAAAGATTTACTAGATGCTTCTTGTGATGAATCATTCACACGTATGAAGAAAGAAGCTAAATGGGATTTCCTAGACCGTATTCAAGAGAACACTAAAGCTTGGGAGAATGACAAAGGAAGAAAGTCAGGTATAAACTATGATTATGAATGCATTAAATCTTTTATGGGAACTGATGACTTTCGTGATATTAGTACTGAGTATGGTCTTGATTCTCAAGTTCTTGCAAAATGTTTTATGGACTTTGCCTCTTATATTGAAATTCCCAAAAAGGAGTGGGACAAGTACCATGCTCCTTATAAAGAAATTGTTACCCATGTTCCTGCTAGCATAGAAGTTTGTACTATTGATCCTATTTTTCCTGAACCTTATGTTGAGAAAATCCGTTTTCCTGCTAAGGTAAATGAACATTCTATCATAGCTAATGTGGTTAGAAAAAGTACAAATAAAACTGTGGAACCCGATGATAAAATAAATATTGAACCTCTGGTAGCTATTGTGAAAGATCTTGTCACTAAAAATATAGAGGATGAGCATATTGTCTTTTGTGAAGACGCTTCTAATATTGTCTCTCATCCTAGAAAAGCTAAAAAAGCTAGTGTCCCTATGCTTTCTATTAGAATTGGTGATCATTGCTATTATGGTTTAGGTGATATTCGTACTAGTTCTAGTTCTATTCCTTATAAGCTTTACAGGGAAATTATGCATGAAACTGGTCCTTGTGAGCTTGAGGAAATTTATGTGGTTATTCACCTTGCTAATAGAGAGACAGTCTGTCCCATTGGAATTGTAAGAGATGTGGAGGTTCTTTGTGGTAAGATTAAATACCCTGCTGATTTTCTAGTACTTGGTTCTAAAGCTAGTAAAACCTATCCTATTATCTTTGGTATACCCTTCTTGAACACATGTGGGTCTATCATAGATTGTAGGAAGGAAAAAGTTTTGACTAGGTTTGATGGAGAGTCTTATGAGTTTAATTTTTCTAAATTTGCTAAAACTCCTTATGAAAATGAACTGCCTAATGAGGATTTCAGGGTTGAACAACTTTCTGCTATTTCTCTTGCTCCTAACAATGCCTTGTAGTAGTTTATGGAAGATCATGAAAGCGATGTCTTCATGAAGGAAAGAAATGAGATTGACGAGGTTTTCCTTCGCCAGCCTGAGTTACTTAAGCATAATCTATCTGTTGAAGATTTGGGTACCACACTACCACCTAAAGGGGACCCTGTTTTGGAATTAAAACCTTTACCTGCTGATCTTAAATATGCTTATCTTGATGATAAGAAAGTATATCCTATTATTATTAGTTCTAAACTTTCAGGAAAGGAAGAAGAGAGGTTACTGGAAATACTGAAGAAACACTGTGGAGCAATGGTCTATACTCTTGATGATCTAAAAGGGATTTCTCCTACTATATGTCAGTGTGCTATTAATATAGAACCTGATGCAAAACCAGTTGTTGAGAACCAACACCGTCTAAATCCTAAGATGAAGGATGTGTTAAGAAATGAGGTATTAAAACTCCTTGATGCTGGTATTATTTACCCTATTGCTGATAGCCAATGGGTTAGCCATGTTCATTGTGTTCTAAAGAAAGGGGGAATTACAATTGTGCCTAATGAAAATAATGAGCTTATACCCCAAAGAGTAGTGGTCGGGTGTAGGATGTGCATTGATATTAGAAAGGTTAATAAAGTTACTAAGAAAGATCATTATCCTTTGCCCTTTATTGATCAAATTCTAGAAAGGTTGTCTAAAAAGACCCACTTTTGCTTTCTTGATGGTTATTCTGGGTTCTCTCAAATCGCTGTGAAAGCGCAAGACCAAGAGAAGGCCACTTTCAATTGTCCTTATGGCACTTATGCTTACAGGCATATGCCTTTTGGTTTATGTAATGCTCCTGCTACTTTTCAGAGATGTATGTCTGCTATCTTTCATGGTTTTTGTGAAGAAATTGTGGAGGTTATCATGGACGATTTCTCTGTCTATGGAACTTATTTTGATAACTGTTTGCACAACCTTGATAAAGTTTTGCAGAGATGTGAAGAAACCAACCTTGTTCTTAATTGGGAGAAATGTCACTTCATGGTTAATGAAAGGATTGTTCTTAGACACAAAATTTCTGAAAGAGGCATTGAAGTTGACACAGCCAAAATTGAAGCAATTAAGAAGATGCCTTGACCTAGAGATATAAAAGGTATTCGTAGTATCCTTGGTCATAATGGTTTATATAGGAGGTTTATTAAAGATTTCTCCAAAATTTTGAAGCCCCTTACCAATCTCCTTCAAAAGTAGGTACCTTTTGTTTTTGATGATGATTGTATGGAAGCTTTTGAAACTTTGAAGAAATATTTGACTACTTCTCCTATTGTTCAACCATCTGATTGGGAGTTTACCTTTTGAAACTATGTGTGATGCTAGTGATTTTGCTGTGGGTGCTATCCTTGGGCAACGTGTTGATAAGAAGTTGAATGTTATTCATTATGCTAGAAAGACTCTAGATGCTGCTCAAAAGAATTATGCTACTACTTAAAACGACTTCTTAGCTGTAATCTTTGCCTGCGATAAGTTTATACCCTATATTGTTGATTCAAAGGTCAACATTCATACTGATCATGCTGCTATTACGTACCTTATGACAAACAAGGAAGCTAAGCCTAGGGTTATTGGATGGGTGCTGCTTTTACAAGAGTTTGATATGCATATTATAGATAGGAAAGGTGTCGAAAATCCTGTTGCTGACAATTTATCTCGTTTGGAAAACATTTCTTTTGACCCTTTGCATGTTAATGATAGTTTTCCAAATGAGCAGTTGGTTGCAATAAGGGTAAGCCCACATGAGAGTCCTTGGTATGATGATTATGCTAACTTTATTGTTTCTAAGTATTTGCCTCCAACCTTTACAACCCAGCAAAGAAGAAAATTCTTTTATGATATTACTTTTGTGATGACCCACGTTTATATAAAGAAGGAGTAGATGGTATTATGAGAAGATGTGTTCCAGAATTTGAACAACAGGAGATATTGAGAAAATGTCATTGTAGTGCTTATGGAGGACATCATGCTGGTGATAGGACTGCACAAAAGGTTTTACAATCTGGCTTTTGTTGGCCTACTCTTTTCAAAGATGCAAGCATGTTTGTCTTATCATGTGACGAATGTCAAAGAGTTGGTAACATTTATAGACGCAATGAAATGCCTATGAATTATTCTCTTGTTATTGAACCTTTTGATTGTTGGGTATTTGACTTTATGGGTCCTTTTCCTCCTTCAAAAGGGTATAGTCATATTCTTGTTGTTGTTTACTATGTTACAAAGTGGGTAGAAGCCATACCTATAAACAGCGTTGATGGTAAGACCTCTTTAAAAATGCTTAAAGATGTTGTTTTTCCTAGGTTTGGTGTGCCTAGATATCTCATGACTGATGGAGGCTCTCATTTTATTCATGGTGGTTTTAGGAAGACTCTCGATAAATATGATGTTAACCATATAATTGCTTCAGCTTATCACCCCCAAACCAGTGGGCAAGTAGAACTTTCCAATAGGGAAATTAAATCTATCTTGCAGAAGACTGTTAATAGATCTAGGAAAAATTGGGCTAAAAAGTTGAATGACACTTTATGGGCTTATAGAACTTATAAAAATCCTATGGATATGTCTCCTTACAAAATGGTCTATGGGAAAGCTTGTCACTTGCCTTTAGAATTAGAACACAAAGCTTATTGGGCAGTGAAAGAATTGAATAGATATTTTAAACTTGCTGGTGAGAAAAGATTGCTTGATTTGAGTAATTTAGATGAGTGGAGGAGTGAAGCGTATGAAAATGATAGACTCTTTTAGGAAAAAGTAAAAAAATGGCATGATAGGAGAATTCTCAAAAGGGAGTTCCATGTTGGTGAGAAAGTTCTTTTGTATAGGTCTCGTCTCAAATTTTTTTGCAAGGAAACTACTCTCAAAATGGGAAGGGCCTTTTGTTATTAAGGAAGTATATCGTTCAGGTGCTATCAAAATATCTTATTTGAAGGATGACACAACACAGGTGGTGAATGGTCAAAGACTAAAACACTATATTTCTGGATATTCTTATAACGAAGATGTTGATATTATTCAAATGGTGACTCTGGAAGAATTTATCAGGAACCAAAAAACAGAATCTGCAGAGTCTGTCTTTGAATAGGTAAAAGTGGTGAAAACAGAAGGTTCGTGAAAAACCTATCTTTTGATTTTTTTTTGATGTTTTTATTACATACGCAAGGGTACGAAACGAAACAAAAGAGGAAACAGAGGCTGGGGTGGCCACACCCACCCCAGGCGTGGGCCCCAGCTGGCCGCGTCTGGAGGGCGTGTGATCCCCCTGAACTCCGTCTCCGCCTCGTTTTCGTACCAGTACCATCCTTATGTTTTGAAACTTCATAATATATAACCCTTCGGATCCCCCGAGGTTCGTGTATTGTGTTCTCGTCATGTTTTTGTTTCGATATCTTTCTGTCAGGAAATCTTCTCAAGTTTAGAGCACCATGGTATCCGCCAACGAAAAAGGCAAGAAGCCCGTGGAGCTTGAAAGGATCGCTGCTAAGCGCGAAGACACAGATTTGAGCGTCAAGGAGGAAGTTAAGATGGAAGAACAAACCGCCGCAGGGTCAAGGGCAAGGAAACCTACTTTTGTCGGATAAATTAACACTAGACATGCTTTTTCTCGTATGCAGGGGATTATAGCCTCTGTCCTAGACTTCAGATTCTGCCCTGAGGAAGTGGAAGACCTTCGAACCACTGATGAGTTTTGTGATAAGTATCGTGCTCTAAGGATGAAGGTGGATATACTTCAGGAGGAGAATAACAGGCTTCGTAAGATGTTGGAGGGTTTTCTGACCCTAAACAAGGGAACACCACCATCGAATGAGTGATTCTTCATCAGGTTTGGCATCCCCTTGGCTTGTTCCAAGCTTGGGGGAGTGTCGCGGTATCATATCATTATCTTTTATCTTTTACCTTCTAGTATATTCATATCTTTGGTACAGAAGTTTTCTTATAGGTTCATTTGCATGTGTAAGTATCACTCCTTTAGTTGATTATCTATGTATCCCTTGGTGTGAGTGCCTTTATGGAATATTAATGAGAAATTTCATCTTTTACTTTTTGCACTTCTTATTTTAGTTTGCAATCTCCATTATATGATTGATCTTGTTGATCAGTATTGGTACCACTTTGGGAGCATCAAGTAAATCTAAATTGGTTTTGGCAAACCGAGCACTGGTCAGTAGCAACACTTTTTGAGGTTTGAAAGGAAAAGAGAAAAAGCTTACAGGTATTTTGTATCATTTATTTTCTTTCTTGATTGGATCATAGGCTTAGTATTCTTTATTTAAGATCTTTAGTGTCTTCAAGGAATATTGCATGTTTGGCTTTATCACTTGTAGTTTTGCTTGTTTCCTTCAACTATTTTGCTTCCTACCCTGCCTTGCTAGCCAAAAACCTATTTTGAGAAGGCATACTTCTCATGCTTCCAACCCCTTTGAACCAAACTTGTGCCATTTGTGTCCACTATATCTACCTAATAGCATTATTGCTATTCCAAGAAAATTCTCTGTCACATTCCAAAATTTTCCAAATTTTGAAATGTGAAAAATAAATAAACAAAATAAATACTTGTTGAAATTTAGGGTAAAAAGAATCTTTTTGTCTAAACTTGGAAACATCAAAACCCATCTTGAACAATCTTTGAATAAAAAGGGAATCCGACAAAATTCAAATCAGGTGAAATTCATTCATCAATAAATGTAATCTTGAAATTTAAACTTGGAAAATAAATCAAAACCCTAAAACCCTAATGGAAGAAAATCATTCCAAGATTACTCTAAAACTATGGATTTGTTCCATATAAAAATTGGTCAACAAACTTTTATAAATGATCAAGAATGATAAATAAAAATATTATAAAACCATAGAAATTTGTTTCATTCAATTTGGAACCATGGATAAAAACTTATGAATTAAATAAGTTAAAAAGAAATAATTTCCAAGGCTAATAATGCTCCTATCTAAAATCCGTACCAAATTGTGAGCAAAATAATACTAAAGAGATTTAAAAGGATAATAAAATATTAAATAAAATTCTACAAATTGGAATCACCAATTTTGGATCTATAAATAAAAAGATATTGATTCTATAAGATAAATAAAGAAATAAATAAATAAGGAATATTTAAAAGCCAAATTAAATCTTGGACAAATCCATAAGCAAAAGAAATAAAGATAATCCAAATCCAAATAAAATAAATGGATAAAGAATATTCAAATAATAACATATAGAATTAAACCATATTCAATTCTATTTGAATAAAGAAATCCCTAATGGAAGTGATTAATTAAATCATAAGAAAATAATAAGGTGGAATTTCTCAAGGTGGATATGAAAGTCATTTAATTAACTTAAATGGAATAAAAGAACCAATTGAATAAAATTTATATGGAATTAAAAACCATATTTGATTTTATTGGAATAAAGACAATTTCTCAATTTAAATGATTAATAAATCATATTAAAATACTTTAAATAATTCAAAGTGAATTATTTACACTAATGAATAAATAAAACTTACTAAAAAAGGTTTGATGAAAATTTGAATTCAAATAAGAGTTGAAATAATATTTAAACTTTTATTTGATAAAGGCAAGTGTCTATCTTAAATAAAATATAAACCATAAAAGAATTATTCCTAAAATGGTATTTAAAATACATGTTTAAAAAACATTAAAACTTACTAAAAATTTGGTAAAGATTTGAATTCAAATGGTGTTTGACTTATTTGAACAAAAATCAAAACAAAAAAATAGAAAAGGAAAAAGAAAAGGATTCAGAATAAAAAAAAGGTAAAGAAAGAAACCAACCCATCAGGCCCAGTCCAGCCCATTTCTCTGCCCACCTTCCTCCCCGCACGAAGCTTTTTTCTACTCTAACTTAAACCCGCACAGAAGCTGACGCCTGGACCCCACGGTCTCCCTCTCTCACTAACGACGCTACCCCACAGACCAGTCATCATCGTCTTCACCCCCGCGCTGACCTCGCCTCCCCGACCGTTTCTGCCGCTGAACCTCTGTGTAAATTCACGAGTAATGGCTGATTGATTCCTCCTAGTAACGATGCTCCCTTAAATGCCCACGCCCTCTCTACGTTTCCCCCAGACACTATTTCCTCTCCGCCCCGAGGCCACCTTGAATTCGCCTCGAAACCTCTCTGTCTCTGGCGAACTTTTCTTACGATTCCGGACAAACACCATTGCCTCTCACTCCCTGACCCCCACAAGCCCACTCCCCACCTCCCTACGCACCTCCCAGCATCAACCACTCTCACGTGCGTGCCCCTATCGTCGACAACGTCAATGCCAAAACGCCACCGCCTCCTGCTCCAACTCCGGCGAGCTACTGACGCCAACTCCGTGCGCCCCGCATGTTCTGGTGAGTACCCCTACAACCCCCGAGACTGTGCGCATCCTCCTGACGTTTTCCCTCTCTCGCTTGCATCCCAGGCGCTCGTCTTTGACCATGACAGTGCGTGCCCGACACAGACACGAACTCCGGCGAGAAATTTCTATCGTCCTCCTGCGCCCCTGACCAGGAAAAGACCACCTCGAGCATCCCTACGCCACAGAGAACTCGATGAGCATCCTCCCTTGCTTTCTAACTTCCTGTATCGCCGGCGACGTCACTGACAGAGCGCATCCGCTGCTCGCAGTTGCGCCAGCGCCGCCAGTTCTTGGCAGGATACTTTGAGCCATCCGATCTGGATCCAAGCGCTGTGATAGATTTATTTAACGAAACGGCATGGAAGCATCTGCACCGTGCGATCTAAATGAGATCCTATGGTCTGTGTTAGTCGATCCAGCCGAATCGGTATCGCCCAATAGGATTGCTCTACGTGGCCCAGTATGGGTTATAAAAACAAGAAACATTTCTATTAGTTGTTTGAATTTGTAAATTCCATAACTTTAAATCTACACGTCCAAAATTTACAAATTATATATAAATGGAATCAGCAAGAAGAATTCTATCCAACCATGCCCTTTTTTTAATGAATTGCTTCTTGAAAATTAGTTGTTTTTACAGAAACTTGTGTATACATATTTTGTGTATAAAATTTATTCTAAAATTGTTTTACGGTAAAATATTTTCTAAATGGATTTTTTTTAACCTACTAACCATAGAAACCAATTTTTAGATTTAAAAGAGTATTTTGTGAAGCTAAAGAATAAATCTTTGAATTAAAGCATTTCTAGTTAAACTTGGAAAATAAATCAAAACCCTAAAACCCTAATGGAAGAAAATCATTCCAAGATTACTCTAATACTATGGATTTGTTCCATATAAAAATTGGTCAACAAACATTTATAAATGATCAAGAATGATAAATAAAAATATTATAAAACCATAGAAATTGGTTTCATTCAATTTGGAACCATGGATAAAAACATATGAATTTAATAAGTTAAAAAGAAATAATATCCAAAGCTAATAAAGCTCCTATCTAAAATCCATACCAAATTGTGAGCAAAATAATCCTAAAGAAATTTAAAAGGATAATCAAATATTAAATAAAATTCTACAAATTGGAGTCACCTATTTTGGATCTATAAATAAAAAGAAATGGATTCTATAAGATAAAGAAAGAAAGAAATAAGGAATATTTAAAAGCCAAATTAAATCTTGGCCAAATCCATAAGCAAAAGAAATAAATATAATCCAAATCCAAATAAAATAAATGGATAAAGAATATTCAAATAATAACATATAGGATTAAACCATATTCAATTCTATTTGAATAAACACAAAATCCCTAATGGAAGTGATTAATTAAATCATAAGAAAATAATAAGGTGGAATTTCTCAAGGTGGATATAAAAGTCATTTAATTAACTTAAATGGAATAAAAGAACCAATTGAATAAAATTTATATTGAATTAAAAACCATATTTGATTTTATTGGAATAAAGACAATTGCTCAATTTAAATTATTAATAAATCATATTAAAATACTTTAAATAATTCAAAGTGAATTATTTACAGTAATGAATAAATAAAACTTACTGAAAAAGGTTTGATGAAAATTTGAATTCAAATAAGAGTTGAAATTATAATTATAATTTTATTTGAATAAAGGCAAGTGCCTATTTTAAATAAAATATAAACCATAAAAGAATAAAAGAATTATTCCTAAAATGGTATTTAAAATACATGTTTAAACAGCATTAAAACTTACTAAAAGTTTGGTAAAGATTTGAATTCAAATGGTGTTTGAATTATTTGAACAAAAATCAAAAGATAAAAATAGAAAAGGAAAAATAAAAGGATTCAGAATAAAAAAAGGGAAAGAAACAAACCAACCTATCAGGCCCAGTCCAGCCCACCTTCCTCCCCACACGAAGCGTTTTTATACTCTAACTTAAACCCGCATAGACGCTGACGCCTAGAACCTACCGTCTCCCTGTCTCACTCACTGATGACGCTACCCCACAGAGTATTCATCATCGTTTTCACCCCCCCACGCTGACCTCGCCTCCCCGGCCGTTTCTACCGCTGAACCTCCGCGTAAATTCACGAGTAATGGCTGATTGATTCCTCCCAGTAACGACGCTCCCTTAAACGCCCACGCCCTCTCTACCTTTCCCCCAGACACCATTTCCTCTTCGCCCCAGGCCGCCTTGAATTCGCCTCGAAACCTCTCTATCTCCGGCGAACTTTTCTTACGATTCTGGCCAAACACCATCGCCCCTCGCTCCCTGACCCCCATTATCCTACTCCCCACCTCCCTACGCACCTCCCAGCAGCAACCACTCACCCATGCGTGCCCCTATCATCGACAACGAGAACGCCACCGCCTCCTGCTCCAACTCTGGCGAGCTACTGACGCCAACTCCGTGCGCCCCGCGTGTTCTGGTGAGTACCCCTACAACCCCCGAGACCGTGCGCATCTTCCTAACGTTTTCCCTCTCTCGCTTACATCCCAGGCGCTCGTCTTTGACCACGGCAGTGCGTGCCCGACGCAGACACGAACTCCGGCGAGAAATTTCTGTCGTCCTCGTGCGCCCCTGACCAGGAAAAGACCACCTCGAGCATCCCCACGCCACGGGGAACTAACAGAGCGCATCCGCCGCTCGTAGCCGCGCCAGCACCGCCAGTTCTTGACAGGATACTTTGAGCCATCCAATCTGGATCCAAGTGCTGTGATAGATTCATTTAACGAAACAGTATGGAAGCATCTACACCGTGCGATCTAAATGATATCCTGTGGTATGTGTTAGTCGATCCAGCCGAATCGGTATCGCCCAATAGGATTCCACGTGGCCCAGTCTGTGTTATAAAAACCAGAAACATTTCTGTTAGTTGTTTGAATTTGTAAATTCCATAACTTTAAATATACACATCCAAAATTTACAAATTTTATATCAATGGAATCATCAAGAAGACTTCTATCCAACCATGCCCTTTGTTTAACGAATTACTTCTGGAAAATTAGTTGTTTTTACAGAAACTTGTGTAGACATATTTTGTGTATAAAATTTATTCTAAAATTGTTTTAGGGTAAAATCTTTTGTAAATGTATTGTTTTTAACCTACTGACCATAGAAACCAATTGTAGATTTAAAAGAGTATTTGGTGAAGCTAAAGAATAAATCTTTGAATTCAAGCATTTCTAGTTAAATAAAAATGTTGTTTATGTTTAAAAATTGCTTTTTGAGTAAAACCTTTGGAAAATGATTTGAATTAAACTCTCTGACCCTAAACACCAAGTGTGAGGATTTAAAAATATATTTGGTGAACCCTGTAAAATTATTACTTTGTTTAAAGGCATTTCTAGCAAAATAAAATGTTGCGTTGATTTAAAAATGGTTTTTAGGTGAAGCCTTTGGCAAATGATTTAATATTGAACATTTTGACCATAAACACTAACAATTGTGTTTAAAAATATATTTGTCTAACACTATAAATTATGATTTGAATAAAATCATTTCTAGCAAAATAAAAGGATTTAAAGTGGCCATTTTCACTAACTTGACTTAAAATGGTTTTGCCACTTTTGTAAATGACCAATAGATGTTTTAGAATGTTTATAACCTATTAGAAACCACTTTCCCAAATAAAACAATCTTTGGCATGCTTGCATGCATTGCTTTGTTTTTATTATTCTATGTGATGAATGGCTTGAATGGTAGATTGAATTTGTGCCTTGATTGAATTGTAGTGAAATTTGAAGAGTGTGACTATTGCAAGATCAAGGAGTGAACTTATAATATCTACCAAAAAGGAAAGTGGTGCTTCATACTTTTGTCCCATTATTTTCACTATGCATTAGTGATATTTCTAAGTAAGACTTGCATGGAATTTTTACTAAGTATGCTATGCCATGGGAAATCCTAGTAGATGATGCCTTAGTAGAATTTCCTAAGTTAAGATTCCTACTACTATCATGCTTAGCCTAGCTAGTAGAAAACAAGGGTGGATTATATTCATGCTATGGAATATTTCTAAGTCAAGGACTTGTGTTTTGTTTAATAAAACAACTAAGTGAATGAATCACCTGGGTGGAATGGTATCGCTTGGATGGATTTTTGTTGAGTGGTTACACAAGGCCAGGGGACTGGTGAACCTTGTGTATCTCACTTGTGGAATGCCACCCAGGAACAAAGATATTTGAGATGTCAAATGTTGAGAAGCTTCAAGTGCAGCCACTTGGCATTATGGGCTCTTCTTGGATCATATAGGTTGCAATAACTTAGCCAAATGGATAGTTGGTGGTAGGGGATGATAGGTTTGGGAACGCGTCCATTCCGGTGTAAGGGAAGGCTTCTGAAAGATCTTGTCTCGATGCATGTCGAGTCTTGTGGGGGAAAGTGCACCACCTCTCGAGAGAGTAAAATCTAAGTACCTAGCTGTGTCCCCGGCAATGGAAAATTTGAGCATCAAGGCATGGAATCTATCAAGAATCTCCTCATCCCAATTTCTAAGGTAAAAACTTGTGGTTGATCAAGGGTTGAAGAATCACCAATTTCTATTGGGAGATGCCTTGGGAGATTTTTGCCAAACAAAAACTTAGTGTTTTCAAATGATAAGGAAAAATCTATTTTGAGCAAACCAAGCATAATCTCCACTTAGCCAAATGCATATAGATGATAGAATCCACTATACTACTATAGTATCACTTGCCAATACAATTCAAATGTATTGACCCTTGTGGCTGTAACTTATTATGTTGCAGGTTTGTTTGATGTTAGTGAAGTGTGTTGATTAGGATTACAAGTCTACAACTAACATGATTGCCTGTGGCACTTTGAAGATGAAGGACTCCATGCTATAGTTATTTCTGCTGCAATGTAATGAGATAGCCAAATGAGCTATGTAAGATGTAATGAATTATTTTATTCCTGGTTATAAAGTTGTATTATGACCTTTGTTTCTTGATATTACATCTTAACTGTGGATGCTAGCTATTGATCCAGGGACTAGCATTGTAAACAAAGGGATCTCTACCTTATTAAAGGTTGGGACCTCTACATTCTTAAGCTTCATCTATCTTTCGAATTTAAAAGTATTTTGTTACATGAAAACTAGTTAATAAAGCTCTCACGAACTTGATGGCACACCTTTTTTCCTTGCCCCTAATAAACTTGAACCATTGTGTCATCGGAGTTGTATATGCTTGCATCTATACGTTGGGATTAGAAGAACTGTGTTTTCACGGGGAACGCTTTCAACACATATGGATACATATCTAGTTTATATCTTGCTCTTTTGTTTGCGGATGTCGTCGGTGTGAAATAAAAGGGGAGCTTGTAAGTCCATGGAATTATGAATGTGTGTTAGAGAAATGCCTGGGCCGCTAGCCTAAGCCATGCCTTATCATGGTGGAAACTTGCAGCATAACCATAGTGAGCCATCTGATAGGGGCAATGAGGGATGAAAGCTAGTAAGTACCATAATATTTTGGAAGCTCTTTATGACTTGAAATCCTTGCTTCCCTTTATGAAGGGACCTTCTTCTATTTATACATTGAGTCAGTAAACCTTTTTCCTCTCTATCTCTAGTAAGCATTTGAGTTATTGTGTTTCAAGCATTCATATGATGATTTATTCAATCATGTTCTCTATCTTCCTTGTTTGCATGAGACTCTTATCTATTGAAGTATTACTTTGAAAGCCATCATTGTGAAAAAACCTTTTATGTTTGAGCGAATAGTACTTCTGTTGTAAATAATTCTACAAAAGCTTTTTGTGAAACTGTTTGCCAGCTGTTCTCTGACCAAGAACAAAATTTGCCAATTCCAATTATGATTTATCCTTATGCATCTCTATTGTGACTCCTATACTTGTTGCAAGCTAAGTTATATATTGGTGAGTTGCTTTCTTCTATGAGTCGTGTAATAGTAAGTGTGATGTTTCTTGTTCGTATTCTTTTATCAACACTTCACTCCATAAACCTGTGGACATGTTTACTGAGCTCAGTTTTCGCTTGGGGACAAGCGAAGGTCTAAGCTTGAGGGGGAGTTGGTACGTCCAATTTGCATCACCATTCTATATCATAATTTGCCTCTATTGATTGATATATTTCTTATTAAGAGGTGTTACTTATGTCTTTTCATCTGTTTTTGCATGTTGGATGATTCTTGGAGGATGAACTGTCGGAGTCAGGATTCTAATGGAAAAGGAGGTGTTTTGATGCAATTTCGCGAAGATAAGAAAAATACTAGAAAAATTATGGAAAATCATATTTTCCTAGAAGAAGGAAGCCAGAAGGGGAGGCGGAGATGGGCCACAGGGGGCCCACACCCCCATGCGCAGGCCACCCCTGGGCCACGCCTATAGGGGGTGTGGCCCACCTGGCCGGCCACTGACTTTGCCCTATCGCCTATATCTTCTCCTTGAAACCCTAAAACATGGGGAGCAACCACAGAAAGATTCCGCAGCCTCTGCTGGGCAGAAAACACCAAGAGAGAAAGAGCTCTCTGGCAGGCAGATTTCTTCCAGGGAAATTCCTTCCTGGAGAGGGGACATCATCGCCATCAACACCATCATCAAGCTAGGCTTCATCGGGATCATCATCATCATCCACACCACCATCTCCACCAACACCATCATCACCACTCCATCCTTCTGTAACAATTGTGTTGAATACTTGCATAGTTCTTAGGGTAAACCTTCCCGGTATTGATTACTATTGTAGTTGATTCTTGGGAGTGGAACCATTTTATTATTGTTTATGTTCAGATTGTTATCCATCACCATATGATCTTTGATCTTGATCCATATGATGTCTTGTGAGTAGTTCGTTTAGTTCTTGAGGACATGGGAGAATTCATGTTGTTAGTAGTGGATTTGTGTTGAGATATTATTCAATGGTATAGTATTTAAGTTGTGGTGCTATTCTTCTAGTGGTGTCATGTGAACGTCGACTACATGATACTTCACCATTTATGGGCCTAGGGGAATGCATTGTGTATTTGGCTACTAATCTTGGGGTTGCCGGAGTGATAGATCCTGAACCCCGGTTAGGACACCATTGCACAAGGGAGTGTAGGATCTCAGAGTTTAAGACTATGGTTAGGTTTATATCTTAATTGCTTTCCTATAGTTGCGGATTCTTGTAGGGGGTTTAATCACAAGTATGTATTAGTCCAAGTAAGGTTGGTACATTAGCACAGGTTCACCCACACAACACATACAACACCAAATAAGACTAATCAGCTATTTGAAGAGAAAGCACTTGATAGAATTCCCATGTGTCCTCGAGAACGTTTAGTACTTATAATTATTTCTACCGGCTTGTCCTTTGCTAAGAAAGGATTTGGGCCACTTCCTGCAGTTGTTCGTTGTCTTTATTACTTGCACTTCATTTTTTTGCTTTATCAGAAAACCCCTAAAAATCCGTTTGCTAAGTATTTACAGAGATTTCCTGCTCCATAACACTAGTCAACAGCTTCTGCTCCTTGTTGGAATCGACACTCCTATTTATCGAAAGTACTGCGATACACCCCCTATACTTGTGGGTCATCAGCTAGCTTCAAAACTAGCCAGCCCGACGTGTTTTCGTAAACATTTTTCCTCCATCATTTGTCCAGCCATTTTGTAAAACCAAAACCTTTCTCATGTTCCAATCCACTTGGTAGGCCAAGCCTCACCAAGGTTTTCTCATAAAACATTTTGTAAGCCTTTTTCTGGGGTCTTCCCATCCCATGGTTTTTGCTTCGGCTAAAACGGGGTTTCCAAAGGGTCATGGTGTAATACACCATCTACCTTAATAGGGGAGAATAGGTGTCATCGAAGGGGTTGCACTTGGTGGTGCAAATGGTATTAGCTGGAGGAGCCAAGACACTACCAGATACAAAATCATCATTAGTAAAACAATGCAGTTTCATAAACAGTAGATAAACATGCAGAAGTAAAATGGTAGGACAAGGCTTATGAGCAAGAAGGTGGCTTGCCTGTGACCAGCGAGACGTCCCATGACTTCTTTGGAATACCAGAAAACCAATAATAACAATAATGGAATAACCCGATGCTTCCTTCTTCTCGGTGTCTCACGATTCGCAACTATCGCCGTTATAGAGCATACATGCAAACAAACAACACCACGATCAAACATTGCATACAAAAAACAAATCATACTACAAGCAAATTACAAAACAAGTTTATAGATAAGTAAGGATTTAGGATTTGATTGGGGATACAAAGGAAATGCTTTGGTTGGATTTGTGGATTGACTATTTAAGATTTATAGTCAAAAGCTACTTAGATAAGGGGTTTTAGAGCAAGGACAAGTTCGACATGATAACATTTTGTAAAAATGATATCATCTGAGAGTTATTGATAAAGTGAAGCCAAAAAAAGTGGTTTCACTATTTTATCATATACCAAAAATTTATAATGCATTTCTATAGTGAATAAAACTCAACTTTTAGGAAATATTTCACCAGAATTGTTCTGGAGTTCCAAAAATTATTTCCTTGGATAATTAGGTAGTATTTGATGGAATGATTCGTGAGGAGCTGGAATCAACTTAGAATAATTACCATAATGCCCTTAGGAGATTCCCAAAGGCAGTACTTGAGGGTTTTTGTATTTTTCACCAGATTAAATCTACAAGAGATTTTGATGTGATTCCAAATACACATGTTAGGTACTGAAAATACCTTTACGTAGAAATTGTAGTAACCCCAATTGGATTTATTGGTGAACAAACCATGGACAGAAAGGTTTAATTCACCATAATTCAATAGTTGTTTAATAAATTTTGGGCTCCTTGGTTTTAGTACATATGGGTATGTAAATGTACAGAGAGTTGGAATTAGGTCAGTACCTCACTTGGTTTGACCTAGGAAATTTTCTAAAGACAGTAATGTCCTAATTTTGCTATTTTTGGCAAGCGTATTTTAGAAAGCAACATAGAATGGGGTTAGTGTGATAAGCAAAGTATCTGGGATAACTTTCAGTACCACTTGGGTTCATGTCATTTGGAGTTGTCAAACTCACCAAAATAATTAATTAGTGAAATGAGTACTTTTAGGTATTAGATTTATGGGAATTAATCTAATAATTATTTGGGTCAACTCTTGGTTCTGCATGTTAGGTAAAACCTAGGGAACTTATATAACTTTAGATCTGTGCATATTATGACATTTTCCATTTTTAAAAGTATTTAAACTAACAACTAAATTACTGGATACAAACATCTACAGAAAAAAGAAAAAGGGGAGAATGGCCACTGGGCCAGATCTAGGCGGTTTGGGCCGCAAAGGGCTCGAACGGCCCACTGCGTCGCGAGGGCAGCGCACGGGAGGGAGCTATAGTCCGCCCGGCAGGGCCCGCTCATCAGCAACCTGTCCTGGCCGAAGGGGTATGGGGGAGGGGCAGTCGTTGGATTAGACTGTGATGGACAGCGAAGGAGCCATCTTCCTCCTCACGTCCTACCGCCGGGGACGAAATCCTAAGGAGGGTTAGGGAGGTGACGCGGGCTTACCTGGGGGGCGGACATGCGGTGTGGAGGGGGCAGGGTGATGCGACTGAAGGAGACGACCTCAGAGAAGGGCAGAACGGGCAGTATTGGCAGAGGGGGAGACCTTGCGCGACGACGCCCGTACGGGGGACTCCGGAGCTCAATAGCGGCGCAAATACAGAGGGTCCTGGGGAAAAATGAGGATGGGGTTAGATGCAGGGAGAAGAGGGGAGCTTGAGAATGTCACATGCAGAGAGGGAGGACCTCGGGATTGGATTTCTTGCTCAAAAACATGGAGGAGGCCGAGAGATCCTTCTCTTCTTTCTCTCGGGTAGAGGTGGGAAGGGGAGGAATAGGGAGGTGCTCGGGGGAGGTGTGTGGGAGTTCTAGGATGCAAATGAGGGGAGAGAGGCCCTAGGGTGGCCTCTGGTCTAATAAACCAAGAGGGGAAGGCTCATGGTGGACTTAGCTGATGGGAAAGCATGGGGAGGGTGTTGCCTCCAGATAGGCCAGTGAGGGAGGTGGGGAGGTGAGGTGGGACCTGATACATGACCAGAGAGTGGAGGGAAGGGGGTGGTGGCTGCTTCTATCAACACCCGGATTTTTAATCCCAGATGCCTGTTATGCCATACCTCGCAATCCCAGGATTACCATTTTTGCGAGACATAACAGAATTGGATACCATAGTACATGATCCATTACAAACGATACATAAGTTCGTACACGAATAGGGATCTCATGATCCAGTTCTTAATACAACATCAAGCAGCGGAATACGTAATAATAACGGTAGCGTAGGCGAAGCTCCATCTTCGGGGTCACAGGCAATGCTGACGATAGGAGATTATCCTAGTTGTCGTAACCTTCCTGGGGTCCATCTTCCAGGTACTCCTCTTCATAGCCTGGCCATGGGAATAGCCAGGGACAAAGCCATGAGTACTCTTTAAGTACTCGCAAACTAATACTAACAGGTAAAGGGTTTTTATAATAGGACACTAGGCTCTAGGGTTGTTTTGCAAAAGCCAGATTTATCTCTACTAAGTTGAAAAGCTAGTCACAATTTTATAACTCCTAAGTGGGATCTTGTAACTCATGTCACAACTCTGTTGTGGTCAAGTCAAAGTCTCAATTCATTTCACAAATCAATTTTGAAAAGTCTGACGGGGAACAGTATGGCCACTCCAACTGTCCATAATCATGACGCTATTCGAATAGTTTGACACTCTGCAGAGATTGTACACTTTCACCACAACATTCGATACATCCGTCAGGAACAAATCCTGAATTCACCATACTCAGTATGCGGATAATCAATCCTAACCTTTCAATTACATGGCCTTGTATAAGCACCTCTCCTGTGAGTTTGGCCTCCCAACCATGACCAACTATCATCTTGGGTACTACACAGGTGGACAATCTTCACAAGGTAGCCTCAGCTCAGACCTTGGCCGTGAGGGAGCTAATACTAAGGTACATAAGTTTCCAGTCAAGCCCTACCCAATATTCGTGTATTGTGGTTGTACGATAAAATTGGAATGGCATCGCATCCAGACAACCATCAGTTTCATAAAAGGGCTAAGGCTCATGCCTCAAGATTTTCATCACCAAAATCATCTGGTGTTTCGAAACACATGTCCAAAACATTTCAATCGAATGATCCATCATTCTAAGGTTTTCATAACCATTTTCTCACCAAGTATTCCCATCACAAGTTGATCAAGTTTTATGCTTAGCACTAGCATCTACAAGTGGGGGTAAGCAATAATGAGGGGTGGTAAACTAGTGGAGTTCTAATTAAGTTCAATCTCATGCCTTAAGATGACATCAAGATTATCTAGCTTAGGCCAAATTTTATGCTCTTTATGCAACCTTCAAATATCTTTCTAGTATCTATAATTCACTTAAGTAACTCTAAGTAATAGCTTTGATAAAGAAATAAAGTAAGAAGCTTGCAAATAAAACTAGGATTGGTTTATCAAGTGGGTGTGATCATATATGCTTAAAGCATATAGTACGCATGGTAACAAGCAAATATTGGCTTGGATAGGTAAAGTATCTTACAAGTGTTAGCTTGCATCAATGTCAATATAAGCTTGCATAGGTATAGCATCAGCTTGCCTTGTGCAGAGCAGTGGTTGAAGTTCTCCTCGGCTTCTTCTTCGTAGTATCCTCCTTCCTCCTCGTATCCTTGGTCGGTACTAGCGTCTATGAATAAATACGAGGTACACAATCACCAAACAATACTTAACTACTTGCAATCATCACACACAAGGGTCCTATAGATGATCGAGCATCATCTCTAACATTACAAGGTTAAGGCTTGGTTTAATTCCTTTTATTTTTAGAAAAGTAATTTCTACTCATTGAAAAACTACATAAGATTTAATATTCTCCAACCCAAACATGGGATCATGTTGACACATGTCATCACCACATATTGTAGTCCAAGGGAATGTGATTTAAAGTGGTGTCACAATTTAATAAGGTTTTACCCTTTTATTTTATTTAAATATAATGACTAGAAATGCCTATGTAGCATTTTTTTATTACTTGAACATTATTTCTGCAAGTAGACCTATATATTTTTATATATTCTGAAAGGTATGGTTAAATGTGATTTTGGAGAGTTGGAATCAACTCAAAAGCTATTGTTGTTTAAATTTGAAAAATGTTTGAATGCAGAAAAGCTTCTGCCTTGTTATTTTTACCATGGATGATCTATAGATCCAAATGACTTGAATCCAACGGGCTTGGATTCGGAATTCATAGACCTTTCCAACAAAATTGGTTTCATTCAATGTGGTGCACTGAATCAGTCTGGATTGATTTTTGAAAATGAGTACAGAAGTGTGTTTGAATTAAAAAGAAAAAGATTTAATTCAAATCACTGGGCTGCGCGGGAAAAGTTACTGGGCCGGCCTGCTAAGCGCAGTGCTCCCGCGGGCTGCTTAAGTGGGTGTCCCCACTTGCCAGTGAGACAGGGAGGGGCGAAGCGGTACGGGGCAACGTGGGTCGTTCGATCTGATTCTAATCCAACGGCTGGGAGTCATCGTCGACGCGAGACAACGCCGGCGAGAAAGAAACCTAGCGCGTCCATTGAGGGTTGCTGGGGGCTCACCGGGGTGCTGGCGAGGGTCGGCAAGGCGGGCGAACGACGAAGTCGACGATGGCAAACTCAGGGGTGGTCGCGGCAGCTCCTGGGATGGACGAAATCGATGGCTCCCTTCTTCTCCAGAGGCGGCGGGCTCCGGTGAAATTCCGACGAGGTGTTGCTCGCCTTGCTCCAGGAACGGTGTGGCACGATCAATGACGAGAGGGGAGTGAGATGGTGTGAAGAAATCAAGAGGGGGTGGCCTCTATTTATAGTCGAGCGAGGGGACCGACGGGGCGCACGGTGAGCTCGTCGGGGGCGATGTTACAGGCGGCTATTGGCATGTGCGATCGTAGGGGACGGTGCGGTGTTCCTTGGCGATGCTCAACGACATGGTTTCGAGGCGTGGGGTGGTGCGGCTTGGTCTGGAACATGTGATGCTCTGCGCGGAAGAGGCGGCGTCTTCGACGGCGAGCGGTGGCTGTGCGTCACGGGGCGGCGAACGGGGATGTCTGGCGGTCTCCTGGGTCGGTGGGGATTGTGTGTGCAGGCGGTGAGGGCGGCGCACGGTCTGTGAGCTTTGGTCGAGGGTGGTGCTCTGGCGCACGCTCGGCATGGTCGCTGGCGGTCTGGGAGCGGTCCGTGCGTGTGGTCCAGTGGTTGGCAAGGTTCGAGCGGTGGACAGGGAGTGGCGGTGGACAGTGGGCTGCCTCCCAGACATGCTGGCTAGGCTTGTGTCTCCTCCTAGCTTGTTGTCGACATGGGGGTGACATGGGTGTGCTCAGCTGTTCACCATTGATGGCAATGGCAAGCTCACAGTGGTGCTAATGCTTGGTTAATCTTCCTAGATGATCTACTGAGCAGGTTGTGAGCTAAATAGGGAACAAGTTAGGCCAATTTTACTGCACACTATAGTGTTTGATGTTTGTTTGATTTGTATCTGCAACCTGTTTGATGAAATGGCCGCATGAATTCAAGTTTTGAATTTTGAAAAGATTTTTGGTGGGTTTGCTAGGTTGGTGCTGGTGAGTCTGCAGATGCTTGGGTTTTGAAAGTTGAGCTTGTTTGAGTGGTTTTTTGAAAAGTGGGATCTTCCCATATGATGAAGATTCAATTTTGAATTGTCATTTAAACTATGCATTTGAAAGTTTCTGGATGATCACAAAGTGGGCCTTGATACTTTGTTAGGAGTACATTCAAGGGGTGCAAAGATCCAGAAAAGTTTCTGTTAGGTTCTGAAAGATTGAGACAGCCAAAGTAGGCATGGGAGTTAAATTGGTCAAAGTGACCATTCCTTTAATATATTTGTTTTGATTTACTTGTATTTAGGAAAAGTGTGGGAAATGTTTTATATGATGTTTATTTCACCTACTAAACATTTTACAAGCAATGAAACAATCAAACAAGGTGGTTCCAAAGAATTTCAAAATCCATGCATACACATATGCATGCATTCATTATTTTATTTAGAAAAGTTTTTGTTAACCCTAAATGTTGATGACTAATGCTTCATGATCCAAGTTTAGTATTTTTGGGATGTTACAAACCTTCCCCCCTTAAACAAAATCTCGTCCCGAGATTTGAAAAAGGACAAAAAGATTACCTAGGATTTGAAGAGATCGGGAAACTCCGTCCTGATGTGATCTGCGCACTCCCAGGTAGATTCCTCTTCTGTGTGGTTGCTCCACTGAATCCTGAGAAACTTGATGCTTCGGGTTCGGTAGTTCGAAATGCTTCTTCCAAAATACGGATGGGTACTTCGGGATAGGTCAGGTCATCGTTTATCTCTATGGTCCGATGGTCGATATTCTTTAATACTTCGGTCTTCTCGGGGACTTCGGGACACTTGCGAAGTAACGAGATATGGAACACATTGTGCACGGCTGACATCTCTTCAGGTAGTTCCAATTGATACGACACTTCTCCTCGGCGGTTCAGAATTTTGAAAGGTCCGATATATCTGGGGGCTAACTTTCCTTTGAGTTGGAAACGCTGCATTCCCTTCAATGGCGACACTTTCAGATAAACAAAATCTCCTATGTTGAAGGCGAGGTCTCTACGTCTCTTGTCGGCGTAACTCTTCTGTCGGGATTGGGCGGTCTTGAGGTGCTCACGAATCTTGTGAACCTTCTCTTCTGCTTCTCGTAGGATGTCGGGTCCGAAAATCTGACTCTCTCCTACTTCCGACCAGTTCAATGGGTATGACACTTCCTTCCGTACATGAACTCAAATGGGGCCATTTGCAGACTGGCTTGGTAATTTTTGTTGTAGGAAAATTCTGCAAACGGCAGACAGTCTTCCCACTTGGATCCATATTCTAACACACATGCTCTCAAAGATATCTTGATGTTGATTTACTCGCCCCGTTTGTCCATCGGTCTGAGGGTGATACGCGGTACTGAAATCTAAGCGGGTTCCTAAACCTTCTTGGACTTTCTTCCAAAATCTCAGGGTAAACTGCGTTCCTCGATCTGATACAATGTTCTTAGGGACTCCATGCAAACTGACGATTCTAGCGATGTATAACTCCGCTAGCTTCGAACTCTGATATGTGGTTTTGACGAGCAAGAAATGGGCGACTTTGGACAATCTGTCCACTATGACCCAGATAGAGTCATTTCCCCTACTAGAAGTAGGCAGTCCAGTGATAAAGTCCATTCCTACAGAATCCTATTTCCATTCCGGAATCTGCAAAGGTTGCAACAATCCAGTGGGTCTTTGATGTCCTGCCTTGACTCGCTGACATATATCACACTTGGCGATATAGCTTCCGATTTCTCTCTTCATATTATGCCACCAAAATTGCTCTTTCAAATCTTGATACATCTTAGTTCCTGCGGGATGGATAGAATAAACAGTATCATGATCCTCCTTCTAAATAGCTTCTTTCAACTCAGAATCTGCTGGTATACAAAGGCGTCCTTTGTACCACAGAACTCCTTCTTCGTCTTCGGTGAATCTGGGTACTTTGTCTATACCGATACGACGCTTGATTCCGTCGATACTGGCATTTCCCTTCTGCGCCTCTTTAATCTGACTGATCAAAGTGGGCTGAAGTTCTATGCTAGCCAAAAATCCTTCACTTACCAATTCCATTCGAAAATCTTCCATCTCTTTGTGCAAACTTGGTTGCTCCTTCAAAATCATGGAGTTCAAGCGGCATGGCAATCTGCTAAGGGCATCGGCTACTATGTTGGCTTTACCAGGGTGATAGTGAATGTCCAGATCATAATCCTTGATTAGCTCAATCCATCTTCTCTGCCTCATATTCAGCTCCTTCTGAGTGAATATATACTTTAGGCTCCTGTGATCCGAATAAATCTCACAACGATTTCCCATCAGGTAATGTCTCCATGTCTTCAGAGCTAGAACTACGGCTGCGAGTTCGAGGTCATGGGTTGGGTAATTTTTCTGATGTTGCTTCAATTGTCGGGATAGATAAGATATAACTTTGCCTTCTTGCATTCGCACACATCCGAGACCAATCTTGGATGCGTCACAATACACATCGAAGGGCTTCGTGATATCCGACATGATTAAGATTGGGGCTGATATCAATCTCCTCTTGAGTTCTTGAAAACTCGCTTCACACTTGTCTGTCCATTCAAACTTCTTGTCCTTCTTCAGCAATTGGGTCATGGGTCGGGCGATACTCGAGAATCCTTCTATGAATTTGCGGTAATATCCCTCCAAATCCAAGAAATGCACGAACTTGGGTTTGAGTGGTTGGGGCTTGCCAATCTTCTACATCTTTCACTTTGGCAGGGTCAACGACAATTTCTCCGGCTGATACAATGTGACCGAGGAATCCTACCTCCTGTAACCAGAATTCACATTTGCTAAACTCGGCATACAACTGATGCTCTCTAAGGGTTCCAAGAATGGTCCTCAGGTGTAGCTCATGTTCTTCTTCTGATTTGGAATAAATCAGAATATCATCGATGAAAACAACGACAAACTTATCCAGGAAGTCCATAAAAATCTTATTAATGAGATTCATGAAATAAGCGGGGGCATTGGTTAATCCGAAACACATGACCGTATACTCGTATAGTCCATATCGGGTGGTAAAGGCAGTCTTTGGAATATCCTCTGCACGAATCTTGAGTTGATGATAACCAGTCCGAAGATCAATCTTAGAAAACACCTTGGCACCGGTCAACTGATCAAACAAATCTTCTATTTTGGGCAAGGGGTACTTGTTCTTGATGGTGACATCATTCAATTTCCGATAATACGTACACAAACGGTTACCTCCATCCTTCTTTTCCACAAACAAGATAGGTGATCTCCATGGGGACGCACTTGGTTGAATTAATCCAATTTCCAACATGGAATCCAGTTGCTTCTTCAGTTCTGCGAGCTCTGACGGGTTCATACTATAGGGTCTCTGGGCTATGGGTCCTGTTCCGGGGATTAGTTCAATGATAAACTCGATATCCCGATCTGGGGGCATACCAGGCAAAACATCTGGAAATACATCGGGGTATTCACAGACTATCCGGACTTGGTCAATGGTAGGTTGGGCTATACTCTTGTTGCATTTGAATTGACGAGGTAAGGTTTCAGATATATGCTCAATCGATATTCCGGTCTTGGTCATAGTGATGTCTTTCCTGGCACAGTCAATCAATCCTTTATGTTTGGACATCCAATCCATTCCTAGTACTACTTCCAAACCTTTAGTTCCGAGTACTATCAGATTTGCATAAAAATCTATGCCATGGATCCGGATAGGGACGGCTTTGCAAATTTGCCTAGCCTTTGTGGTTGATCCGGGAATTTTCACAATCATCACATGCTTCAATTTGGTTGGTTGAATTTTACTAGTGCATGCAAATTCTTCGGTGACAAATGAATGCGATGCACCAGAGTCAAACAAAACTCGTGCAAGTACTGAATTAACAGAAAACATACCCAGCACGACATCTGGCGCTTCCTGAGCTTCTTCAGCATGCATGAGAAAAAAGACGGCCATTGTGGTTGAGTGAATTACCTGGGGCAAATCTTCTTCCGGGATGAACACGACGCTGCTGCTGAGCTGGGCCATTGGCATTGGGGGCTGTAGAATTCTTCTTGTTGGGGCACTCGTTGGAATAGTGGCATTTATTTCCACAGTCATAACAAGTCACTTGTGACTTGTCCTTGGCTGCGACAGGCACAGCATTACTTCCAGTCCTAGGGGCAGGGTTGGTGTTGGCGGTAGCATTGTTGTTGTTGAACTTGGGTGGGGCAAGGTTGAAATTGCTAGAGTTGCCGGGGTTGTTGTGATTTTCTCCGGGTCTAGGGTTTCCACGGTTGGGATAGGTTGGACAGTTCACCGGGGGTCTGTGGGTTCTTGGGGCAAATCCTGGAGATGGGTTGGGGCGATACTTTGGGGTCTAATGTGTTCCTGGCTGATGCATCATGCGACGCTTGCGGTTCTCATTGGCTTGGTTGATCTTTCCTTCCATCTGGATAGCGGAGTCGACAAGGGCTTCAATATCCGCAAAGGGGATATTGACTAACACTGTTTGCATCTCGTCATGCAGACCATTCAGGAATCTTTCTTTCTTCTTGGCTTCGGTGTCTATCTCATCCGGGGCATACCTAGCTAATGACAAAAATTTGTCATGGTATTCCACTACCGACATCCTTCCTTGCTTGAGCTCTCTGAACTCGTCTCTCATTCTCTTGATCAAACCCGGTGGCACATGAGTTCTTCTAAACTTGACCTTGAATTCCTCCCAGGTCATCATCTAGCCTCCGGTCATTGCACGAACACTGTTCCACCATGCCCTGACATCTCCGGCTAGATAATGGGTGGCAAATAGAACTTTCTCGTTGGCTTCCACTCCATCGACTTCTAGGTTTTTTTCCATGGTTTTTAGCCAATCATCAGCCTCTAGGGGCTCTTCCAACTTAGTGAAAACAGGTGGGTTGGTGTTCTGGAGATTCTTGAGCTTAGATCCATGGTTGTCCTGATTTCCGTGGCCTTGGTTATTGTGGGCAAGCTGGGCTATCTGCTGCAGGGTGGCCAGGTTGGCTTGACGTTCCGCTCTTTCAGCTTCACGGTCAGAGGTCAACATTTGCAGAATCTGCAACATCGGGTCCGGGGCTGAACCACTTCCTCCACGTGGCATCTGAAGATTGAGATAGATCATGAGAAAAGAGGGAAATTTCTAAGGTTTCGGGGACTTCGAAAAGTTTTAAAGGTTTGACTCAGATTTTCTAGCAACATGCTTTTTCATTCATTCATTCATAGCACCCAGTACAACACACACCACAACAAGGAAAAACAGATGGTTTTAAGAACCATTCGGAGAACTACGATACAATGGGACCAAATACTACTCACTACGCTAGTGCTCAAGTGCTACTACTCCTAGGAGTCTGTGGCTTCATCATCTTCATCATCATCGATGAAGGCGAAATCATCCTCATCGGTGAAGAAGTCCATGGCCTGATCCTCCAGAAAATCATCGTCATCGCTGAGATAGGAGTAAGGGTCTCCACGAAGATCCTCTCCGGCATTATCCCTTTCCTCCAACTACATGTCTCTCTCGTGGATGGTCTCCTCCAAAGATGAGATGCGGTGGCGAAGACGGGCAATGATGCGCTGCTTCTTGTCGAGCTGACAGCGGCGAGACTTGCGATCTTTTGCTAGCATGGAGATGGTCTGATCCTTCATCTTGATGATGGCAGACCTGTGGTTGGAGTAGTCACGGCAGTTGTCCAACTCCTGCTGACGATCTTACATCATGAAGCTAAGGTGGTCCAATTGAGTCTTCATCTCGGGGTGGTATGGGGCTTACAGGGGTTGTCCATTTGCATCACGCCTTGGGCAAAACTCAAAGCGAGTACCCTTGATCTGATTGATGCTCTGCCCACACAGACGGGAAAGATCTTCCTGCATTGCTCTGGCAAGTCCATCGAGCCAGTTGTCTTCCCTCAAGGTAAACTGAATTCCCTCCGCAGTGGGAGGTTCAATCTTTCCTCGGAGACTTGCAACAATTAGCCACTGCAGGTCTTCTCCTCCTTGATCATTGAGCTAAGCTCCGAAGAACTCAAAAGTGACGCTCGGAAGTTCCGAAAGCTGGTCCAAATCCCTCTCAAAGATAAGGTCTCCTCCATTCCCCTGTTGGTAAAACTTGCTGTACTTCACGTCCATCTATAAAAATAGAGGATGAGTAGGTTAGCAGAGTGATCAAGTGTGTCAAATTTTATGTATTTTGCAAGAGTTTTTTTTTTGAGGAACATGACTTTTTATGAAAGAATCAAAGGGATAAGAATGAGAATAAGTTTTTTGTAAATATTTGTTTTCTTTGGTTTTGAAACTAAGTTTTTGGTTCAAACGTCCAGTCTAACTAGGGTCTCCTATGGTCAGGATGGCTCTGATACCAACTTGTCAACACCCGGATTTTTAATCCCAGATGCCTGTTATGCCATACCTCGCAATCCCAGGATTACCATTTTTGCGAGACATAACAGAATTGGATACCATAGTACATCATCCATTACAAACGATACATAAGTTCGTACACGAATAGGGATCTCATGATCCAGTTCTTAATACAACATCAAGCAGCGGAATACGTAATAATAACGGTAGCGTAGGCGAAGCTCCATCTTCGGGGTCACAGGCAATGCTGACGATGGGAGATGATCCTAGTTGTCGTAACCTTCCTGGGGTCCATCTTCCAGGTACTCCTCTTCATAGTTTGTCCATGGGAATAGCCAGGGACAAAGCCATGAGTACTCTTTAAGTACTCGCAAACTAAAACTAACAGGACACTAGGCTCTAGGGTTGTTTTGCAAAAGCGAGATTAATCTCTACTAAGTTCCAAAGCTAGTCAAAATTTTATAACTCCTAAGTGGGATCTTGTAACTCATGTCACAACTCTGTTGTGGTCAAGTTAAAGTCTCAATTCATTTCAAAAATCTATTTTGAAAAGTATGACGGGGGAACAGTATGGCCACTCCAACTGTCCATAACCGCGGACGTGACTATTCAAATAGTTTGACACTCTGCAGAGATTGTACACTTTCACCACAACATTCGATACATCCGTCAGGAACAAATCCTGAATTCACCATACTCAGTATGCGGATAATCAATCCTAACCTTTCAATTACACGCCCTAGTATAAGCACCTCTCCTGTGAGTTTGGCCTCCCAACCATGACCAACTGTCATCTTGGGTACTGCACAGGTGGACAATCTTCACAAGGTAGCCTCAGCTCAGACCTTGGCCATGAGGGAGCTAATACTAAGGTACATAAGTTTCCAGTCAAGCCCTACCCAATCTTCGGGTATTGTGGTTGTACGATAAAATTGGAATGGTATCGCATCCAGACAACCATCAGTTTTATAAAAGGGCTAATCGAATGATCCATCATTCTAAGGTTTTCATAACCATTTTCTCACCAAGTATTCCCATCTAAAGTTGATCAAGTTTTATGCTTAGCACTAGCATCTACAAGTGGGGGTAAGCAATAATGAGGGGTGGTAAACTAGTGGAGTTCTAACTAAGTTCAATCTCATGCCTTAAGATGACATCAAGATTATCTAGCTTAGGCCAAATTTTATGTTCTTTATGCAACCTTCAAATATATTTCTAGTATCTATAATTCACTTAAGTAACTCTAAGTAATAGCTTTTATAAATAAATAAAGTAAGAAGCTTGAAAATAAAACTAGGATTGGTTTATCAAGTGGGTGTGATCATATATGCTTAAAGCATATAGTAGGCATGGTAACAAGCAAGTATTGGCTTGCATAGGTAAAGTATCTTGAAGTGTTAGCTTGCATCAATGTCAATATAAGCTTGCATAGGTATAGCATCAGCTTGCCTTGTGCAGAGCAGTGGTTGAAGTTCTCCTCGGCTTCTTCTTCGTAGTATCCTCCTTCCTCCTCGTATCCTTGGTCGATACTAGCGTCTATGAATAAATACGAGGTACACAATCACCAAACAATACTTAACTACTTGCAATCATCAAACACAAGGGTCCTATAGATGATCTAGCATCATCTCTAACATTACAAGGTTAAGGCTTGGTTTAATTCCTTTTATTTTTAGAAAAGTAATTTCTACTCATTGAAAAACTACTTAAGATTTAATATTCTCCAACCCAAATATGGGATCATGTTGACACATGTCATCACCACATATTGTAGTCCAAGGGAATGTGATTTAAAGTGGTGTCACAATTTAATAAGGTTTTACCCTTTTATTTTATTTAAATATAATTACTAGAAATGCTTATGTAGCATTCTTTTATTACTTGAACATTATTTCTGCAAGTAGACCTACATATTTTTATATATTCTGAAAGGTATGGTTAAATGTGATTTTTGAGAGTTGGAATCAACTCAAAATCTATTATGGTTTCAATTTGAAAAATGTTTGAATGCAGAAAAGCTTCTGCCTTGTTATTTTTACCATGGATGATCTATAGATCCAAATGACTTGAATCCAACGGGCTTGGCACAGACCTTTCCAACAAAATTGGTTTCGTTCAAATTGGTGCACTGAATTGATCTGGATTGATTTTTGAAAATGAGTCCAGAAGTGTGTTTGAATTGAAAAGAAAAAGATTTAATTCAAATCACTGGGCTGCGCGGGAAAAGTTACTGGGCCGGCCTGCTAAGCGCAGTGCTTAAGTGGCTGTCCCCACTTGCCAGTGAGACAGGGAGGGGCAAAGCGGTACGGGGCAACGTGGGTCGTTCGATCGGATTCTAATCCAACGGCTGGGAGTCATCGTCGACGCGAGACAACGCCGGCGAGAAAGAAACCTAGCGCGGCCAGTGAGGGTTGCTGGGGGCTCACCGGGGTGCTGGCGAGGGTCGGCGAGGCGGGCAAACGACGAAGTCAACGATGGCAAACTCAGGGGTGGTCGCGGCAGCTCCTGGGGTGGACGAAATCGTTGGCTCACTTCTTCTCTAGAGGCGGCGGGCTCCGGTGAAATTCCGGCGAGGTGGTGCTCGCCTTGCTCCGGGAACGGTGTGGCACGATCACTGACGAGAGGGGAGTGAGATGGTGTGAAGAAATCGAGCGGGGGTGGCCTCTATTTATAGTCGAGCGAGGGGACCGACGGGGCGCACGGTGAGCTCGTCGGGGGCGATGTTACAGGCGGCTATTGGCATTGGCGATGGTAGGGGACGGTGCGGTGTTCCCTGGCGATGCTCAATGACATGGTTTCGAGGCGTGCGGCGGTGCGGCTTGGTCTGGAACATGCGATGCTCTGCACGGCAGAGGCGGCGTCTTCGACGGCGAGCGGTGGCTGTGCGTCACGGGGCGGCAAACGGGGATGTCTGGCGGTCTCCTTGGTCGGTGGGGATTGTGTGTGCATGCGGTGAGCGAGGCGCCCGGTCTGTGGGCTTCGGTCGAGGGTGGTTCTCTGGCGCACGCTCGGCATGGTCGCTGGCGGTCTGGGCGCGGTCCGTGCGTGTGGTCCAGTGGTTGGCAAGGTTCGAGCGGTGGACAGGGAGTGGCGGTGGACGGTGGGCTGCCTCCCAGACATGCTGGCTAGGCTTGTGTCTCCTCCTAGCTTGCTGTCGACATGGGGGTGACATGGGTGTTCTCGGCTGTTCACCATTGATGGCAATGGCAAGCTCACAGTGGTGCTAGTGCTTGGTTAATCTTCCTAGATGATCTACTGAGCTGGTTGTGAGCTAAATAGGGAACAAGTTAGGCCAATTTTACTGCAAACTATAGTGTTTGATGTTTGTTTGATTTGTATCTGCAACCTGTTTGATGAAATGGCCGCATGAATTCATGTTTTGAATTTTAAAAAGATTTTTGGTGGGTTTGCTAGGTTGGTGCTGGTGAGTCTGCAGATGCTTGGGTTTTGAAAGTTGAGCTTGTTTGAGTGGTTTTTTGAAAAAGTGGGATCTTCCCATATGATGAAGATTCAATTTTGAATTGTCATTTAAACTATGCATTTGAAAGTTTCTGGATGATCACAAAGTGGGCCTGGATAATTTGTTAGGAGTACATTCAAGGGGTGCAAAGATCCAGAAAAGTTTCTGTTGGGTTCTGAAAGTTTGAGACAACCAAAGTAGGCATGGGAGTTAAATTGGTCAAAGTGACCATTCCTTTAATATATTTGTTTTGATTTACTTGTCTTTAGGAAAAGTGTGGGAAATGTTTTAGATGATGTTTATTTCACCTAAGAAACATTTTACAAGCAATGAAACAATCAAACAAGGTGGTTCCAAAGAATTTCAAAATCCGTGCATACACATACGCGTGCATTCATAATTTTATTTAGAAAAGTTTTTGTTAACCCTAAACGTTGATGACTAATGCTTGATGATCCAAGTTTAGTATTTTTGGGATGTTACAGCTTCCCTAATCAATTTCAATATTTTTGCAAGATATCCCTCTCCTTCTCTCTTACAAGCACAAGGGAGAAGGAGGAGGGGATGCTACAGTAGCTTGGATACAATGCCCGACCAGGAAGGAGTGGTGTTGTGCTATGCAAGGTTGGCTTGATCAAGTTGATGTGGGTTTGGATGGTTTTGATTTGAGCAAATGTTAGATTGGCAAAAGTGATCCCAACAATGGTTGTGAAGGAAGTTTGAAAATTTGCATTGAGGAATGTGGGGAAATGGTACTGGTGGATATAGTATGTCAATTCATCTCACCAAGATTTATTTGGGATTTTTCAAATGATTAAAATCCCATTTAAAGGCATTTATTCAAAAGTGCAGAAATAGATTATGGAAGCTAATGTAATTTTTTTACATTAGGCCAAGTTGGTTTTCGATGGGAAATGGTTCTGAATACCATATTACACCTTGGGTGATTTTATTTAAATTTATTGAGATGGGAAAGTATTTTTAAGGAATTATTTCTTGTTTCTGCCATTTAAAAAAAGGGCAAAGAGAAATAATAAAGAATCTCAAAACTATTTATTTTTTAAATGGGAAGGTACGGTATGAAGTATAGAACTCATATGTGCATTGACTTGGCCAAGTGGTTTGGAGAAAAAAAACTTTCCTTTGAATACAAGGTTTGGAGGATTTTGCCTAAAATGGAGATTAAATAGTTTTAGGCTCCAAATAATTATGGGAGTTATTTGGGGAAATCTTATATCCAAGTTAGATGGTGTAAACTTGATTTATACCTCCTTTCCATCCTCGGGTTTTGAGGAATTGTGGTGAAAAGGGATGGAAACATGATTTGGGAGAATCTAGGGTTTATACCACCAAAACATGGTTGTATCAGGGAGCTCAGAGCTCACCTAGGTACAAGGGATAGATGGATAGATATACCAAGTTATATAGATGATCATGGATGCAAGGGTTGAGCTTGGTTGTATTTGAGTTGGTCTATAAGAGATGGCAAACTTTGTTGAAAATAAGGATGCCATAACAGATACATCATGATGTCACATAAACAATGGGGGTTTGAGAAACACATAGCTCCAATGGAAACAAGTGAAGTAGGGGTTGATATCCCATGGTTATTAGACCATAACAATGCAAATATTTGGTCAAGGGGAGGTGGCATATGGATGTGAGATTATGTCAAATTAGGCAAAATGATAAGATTTATAGAAAAGATTATTATCTTGACTACAAAACCATCATGGATGAGTGGGAACCAGAATGGTTTATCCAAGTACAAGAGTGGGCTCTGGTAGTACTCATGATGTACTACAAGATTGTTCATATACATTCTCAAGAATTCCCATAGGTTGGAAATGGAAGAGATCCAAAGATTGAATCTAGATAAGAAATCCAGACTTAGCCATTTGGAAGATTTAGGGTTTTAGACTAGAGTGCAAGTGTAGGTGATTTTGAGAGGATGCTAAGTTCTAAACTCATGATTCAAAGGGATGATGTTGGTGTGATAAATAAGTAGATAGGATCCATGCCTAGATTGGGTCTTTACTGAGTTGGAAACTATCAAAGGGGATTATCCTTGGATTAATCTGAGTAGGAGATGAGATGGTCAATTTAGTGCTTAGGGTAGATCCAGATTTGGATGCTTGGGTTGAGAATGATGATCACAATCATAGATTGGGTCTAGTTCCTAAGCAAAAAACGCAATCAGCAGATCAAGGCAATTCATCCTATCAAACGTATCCAACTACTAATAGGGTTACCATCAAGCCTAGCTTGAGGTAGGGATGGGTATTTTGAATTGGCTAGGTTTTGAAGTAAGATATGTCCCTCTTGGTAGTTCTACCAAGATTGGAGTGAAAAGGTTTTAGGGAAGGTTTTGGTAAAACCTAGAGGTAAGAGTAGTTGTAGTCCTGTCTTGGAAACATAAGGAGATTATATATATAGATCTCCATAGTTTTGTTAAAAGAGAAAACTAATGAAGTATTTTGTTTTAGCAAGTCATCTTGTCTCAGTGTTGAAATGCCACAACATTTGAGAATATGAAACATGAGCCAAGACATCTCTTTTGTAAAATAGCTTTTGTCAACTAGTGTTGAGATAAGAAGTATAGCACCTACTACACAATCAGTTGCAAGAACACAAGCAAACAAGTAAACAAACATTACACATGTCACAAGAAAAAGTTTTTGTTCCCCCTGATTTTTGCCTTTTGGACAAAAACTCAGGGTTGCTGAAATTGGGATGTTACACTCCCACTTGCACTAGAGTCTATAATCTAGTTTGAAAAACTTTGTGCATTCAACACCTATGACTTTCTGGTGTTGTATATACGCCATTTCTTGTGGTAAACGTAATCTTCGGATGTGACACTTCTAGGTCCGTGTGTATTTGCATGTCTTTGCATCACTCATTCTCTAATGAGATGGAGTTGTATAAATTTGGTCCTTTTGTGAGACTTTTAGTTCCTATGGGGTTAAACCATGTCGATACAATTGTTGTACATCATATCTTCATAGTACTAGCCCCTGTGAACCTCACCTAGTTTGATAACAAACTACTTGACACAAATGCCCTCTTTTGATGCTACAATAGCAGTCATATACTTAGCCTTTTGTTGTAGTATCCGTCACAATGCCTTAACTTTGGAACTCATCCAAATCCATTATGGAACTTCCTTTCCATTACAATGTGCCACCCTTAGTTTAAATTGAGATAAACTTAATTTGTATCTTGTGACAAAACTAGTATCAATGTAACATTTTATAATAAACTATCTATCTATTTGTCATCTCTACAAAAATAACGCATTCTTAGTTCTTACAAAGATCATAAGAATATCCTTAATATCGTCCGATGATTATCTTATGAATCATTCTGGTATATGTTCATAACATTTAGAGCATAGGACATATCTAGATATGTACATATCACAGATCGATCAAAATATTCTTGTGATTTCACTCATCAAATGTCAAAACACTTGAATCTTGTTTCACTTACCAAGTGTCAATACACTTGAATCTTGATTCAATCCTTCCTGTGCGACAAGTACCTTTCTTGTCATTTCCATATTGAAATCTTTCAATTTCTCATCTATGTACTTCTGGCACAACCATATTAGCGCCGCAATGTATCCACATAGACAATGATGCATAATATTTGAGTTATGCCTAAGTCTTTCATCTAAATAAAATTTAATGAAGTTCTTAACCCGTGTCAATAAACTATATATCATTTCCAATCAACAATATGTCTTTCACATAATGTATTAGAAATATGTTTTAGCGATTCCAACTCCGTCATGCTTACTTCAACCATTGAAGTTTGCATACGATTTTAGCATCCTTTGAATTAACAAAACCATTTGGGTCGTGTCATGTACATGTCCTAGGTAACCATTCTATTAGAAGAACTTTGTTTTGTTTGTTCAACTATGATATACCAAAATTATATATGTAGTGGTTGCTACACTAATCCTCCCAGACTAAATATCACTATGAAAGATCAAACCTGTCATAGTAACTTGTTGAATATTGTTGTAAACTCTTTCCCGACATGTCGACTATTTCATATATGTGAAACATCCATGTCTATTTCTATATATATCCAAATACGACTAAAAGTTTTTTGTAACACCCTCGCCTGATAAGGCTGAGTTCATGTGTATAGTGCCAATCCCTGGATCGGTTAACTGGCACACAGTACAAAATGGTAACAAATATAACTATGCATCATAAATACAACGAATATAATCCAGAATTTACATTATATCATCCAAGTACACAGCAGAAACAATAACAAGGTAGATCTCCATTCTTCAAATGTGCCACGGGCGAACAATCGTTGAGTGGAGTCTCGCGACCTATGAACGATCGCTCAGAACAGACCAACCTGCAACATGACACGTTGCATCCACGAATGGTCAATACTTTGAATGTATTGGCAAGTAGAACTAATGAGTACAAAGTATCTATCAACTACATGCATATTTGGCTTGGTGGAGTTCAGGCTCATTTGCTAAAAGAAAAACAACTTTTCCCTACTTTCAAAATACTTTTCTTTCTTTAAAAACAATCTTCTAAGGACATACTAGCAAAAACCCATGTAGAAACAAGACAGTTCAACTTTCGTATGCTCCTAAACCCATGTTTATCCATCAAGTTTTAGCAATTAAGAAATTTGGATGAGTGAGATCTTCCAAACAGTTCCAGGCGCAGTTGCTCATAGTTTTCCATAACCAGGGACATGGCTAAGTACTTAGTTTAGACACCCTGCAGGGATTGTACACTTTACCCGCATGACCCAATCAACCCGCTCTTACCATTACACTCATTTTGTGCTATGGTAGGGAGAAAACCAAGACCAAACCTTTCAGAAGCAGAACCCTGAGCCCTCAGGACGGACCCATACCAACCTACATCCCCTACATCTGCTAGTCAAGTCGAGTCAGGTTCCCACAACTTACTTAGTCAAGAAAAATAATGACATGCGGTTGTACTGGAAGCTACTACACAAAAAACATGTCCAATCTCTGAAGCCTAGGTGTGCTTTCCGCAATAAACCATCCAAAAACATCAATCCATCACACCCAGGATATTCATTAAATTCCAGTTGTTTTCATTATAACAAAACATAACTTTCCATAACATAATCATTCATGAATTCCCTTTTGCGCATCTAATAAGCATGGCTAAGCAACTACAATATGATGGCTCAAAGGAATCGAGTCATGGAAATATGGCAATCATGCCTGGGTGTCATAGCATAGCCTAGTAGTAAAAACACCTACACATGCATCACTACTGAAAATCATACTACATGCATAAGAAACATAATAGGACATTTATGATAGATCTACTTTCCTTTGTTGTAGATGTAGTCGATTAGATAATCCTCACAATCCTCATAGATATAATGGTTGCACTCGTCATAACCACAATACTTGCAATCATAGTAGTTGCAATCACACACGTTGCACTCCTCGCAATCTATCGATCAAACAATTGCATACAACATAAACAATAGCACATAGAGATCAAACAAATACAACAAATGCATGCATGACAATTTCATAAGTCACAATGGTTGTTATTTTAGTTCTCTAAATAATACTGAAGTATATGATGCATGAAAGAGACCAATTAATGCAATGGAGTACTTGTTATTAATAATTACTTGCTAATATAGGGGTTTTAATAATTCTGTTCTCACGCCTATATTAACTGCCAAATTAAATTTGTTTATGGTTTTTACTGGATAGATGACATTAATACTAACCATTAGGCGTTGGATTCACCTTAATCGGAGTTATAAATCTTGTCTTATGATTTAAATAGTGTTTAATGGGTTTTAAATCATTTATATAGTTTCTGTTGCCTAAAAATCAACCTAAAATTATATCTATAATATACATGTGATTGTGATTTCAGGGAAATATTACTTGCAATTTTTTGAACGATATTTATTTTCTTATGAATTTATTACTCTAAATAGGCAATTAAAACATTTAAATATTCACGGCAAAACCTTACAATCAGAGCCTGAACTAATTGCATATTGATGATCTACTCGAAACCAGCTTTCTATCGGTATATTATTTATATTTTTGTGATATGCAAATAATTTACTATGAATTAAATGATTTTTAAATTCATTAAAACTAATTAAATCACTACGTGGTAAATAATCCGCAAAGGCTGGATCCAACTAGATATTATTAATCTACATTATAGTAGCTTCAATTTGATATATTGTTTATATTTTTCGGAGTTACAGATAATTTCCTATGAATTTATTAACCTAAAAGACCATTAAAACTAATTAAATTACTACAGTAAACGCATACTGTAAAGGTTAGATCTAATGTCATATTAATATTCTAAACGTTTTTATGAATCCATTGATATATTATTTGCAATTTTGGATCTACGAATCTTTTTATATGATTTTTGCAATTTTACACAATTTCCTGCAATTTAAATTCAATTTCAAATCTACAGGGAATAATCCCTGGGAATATTCTACGTTGACCAGGACGCTGGGCTGACCTGGCTTGACACGTGGCGAGATCTGGTTGGCTCGTACCTCTTCGTTGATAAGCTCTAATTTTGACCGTCGGGATGATATCTAGTGGCTAAGAGAGGAGATTGACCCGATTTTGGCTCAGAATAGACAAAAAATAGATCTATGGTAGAGAGACAAATCCGTAAGTCAAATTAAAAAACTTACAACATGAAAGTTGTGAGGAATCATTAGTCCTACCATCTCACCAAAGGAATTTGGATTTAAAGAAATGAGCGCGAGTACATCTTGGATTTACACCGTCATATCTGAAATATTGCAGTGCGAAATTCTCCTGCTGTGGTGGATGAAAAGAGTTGAGGTTTGTCAGGATTGAATGATTTCGACGAGATCTAAAACTTTCGTGTTTTGGCCAAAGGCAAACAACGAAGTCTAGATGGGTGAATAACCGAAATAAAATTCGGGCATGTGTTGATTCAGGATTTCGAGAAGGAAAACTCGTACAGCTGTGGCTCCATGGATATATATGGAGTTTTAGGACAGTGTAGAGATAGGTCTTGGAGTAGGGAACAAGTAGAAACAAACGGAAGTCGATTCGGAGTTATAGATAAAAAGATATAAGAGTTTAAATAGAGATAGGTTTGAGAAAAACTGATTTGCACGGAAAGTAAAGTAAACAAGGCATCCATGCCTTCTCCAGTGCGTGCATCATGGCTGGTTCCATCCGGTCGGCTGGCTAGCTGGGCCGGCCCACTTAGATCTTTTTCCTTTTTCCTTTTTCTTTTTCTTTTTCTAGTTTTGTATTTTCTTTATATCTTTTGCATACGAACTTCAAATTATATGATTCTTGTTTCTAAATTTTTCTAAAATCAAATAGATCATTGTAGAATCATATTTGTAATATTTTTACTAGTTTGCAAGTAGTTAATTTATAAATCCTTGTATATTTCATTTTATCTATATATTTATTTGTTTGTATTTATTCCATAACTTTTTCATAATAGCTCCAAATGAGCTCAATTTTGTTTCTCAAATTTTGTAATATTCATTGGATCCTTTTAGGCTATAATTTATCAATAATCGGTGCCTTAGAAATAGTGGGTTTTATAAATCAAATTTAATTCCCTTTAGGAACAAAGTGGCACATACTATTTAGGGTTTTAGTCCTTTATTTCGATTTAGAAATTTTTCTTGATGCAAATATGCAATGCAATGCTGATGAATGTCATGCAAATACAACTTTTTTTCTAGTCCCAATTTCTAAAATCTTGGGATGTGACAGACTAACCCCCTTAAGATGAATCTCGTCCCGAGATTCGAAATGGCTAGCAAGGTGTGGTGTTGCTGTCGAGGCTAACCCCCTTAAGAAAATTAAACTTGCATCTCTAAGGCTAGTTGATAAACTATATATTGTTCTTCCTCCCTCTAGGATTGTGAGTGTAGTATCAAGTTGTGCACTAACAATTCGAGCTTCTTATTTAACCATCCAGTCTATGTCTACTATTACTACTATCTCATGTGAATCCAATATAATCTAGCTAGTGGGAAATTTTTATGTGCTCCAATCTCTATGGTTTAATGGTGGCATTTGTTTTGGGTATCATAGATGAGTTATAGATAGAAGGGACTAGAGAAAGTAATACTACCCATAACTATATGAAGCAATTAGTGTCACACACAACAAGAAATGTGTCGGCCTATGACGTTTTGGTAGTGACCATCTACAAAATCTTCTTAGATTTATGAAGATTCCGCTCAAACTGCTTGGGAGGTTCAAAGCCTTAGTAAACTATGAAGATTTTGCTCAAAAATGTCGTAATTCCTTTAAATGAAATCGTCATAATAGCTAGGGAGATCTAAATATAGAGGATACCAACATGGACCGTTGGATCTAAATAACATGGACGAATAGGTTGCTAATATGCAGGAACTTTTACATGGATCGATGACATGGCAATGCTACCCATCGCGCGCAGGCACCAAATATTTTAACATCGCGCGCACACACACAAAATATTGCGCGCGTCTCCCCAACCCCAACCGAACCAAAACCGACCGAACCAAAACCAAAACCGCCACATCCTATCGTCTCCAGTGAGAACCCCAACCCTAAACCTGTCGTGTCCAGCGAGATCCGCACGCCACCGCTCTTCCTTCTGAAGCGAGATCCACGCTCCACCGCTCTTCCCGCTCGCTCCAGCCGCTCCCCTCCTTCTCCAGCGAGATCCCCAGCCTCGCCATGTCCCCTCTGCTGGCACCTCTTGCCCTCTCCTCGGCGCAAATCTTCGCCTCCCACCCAGATCCCTGACGCCCCTCCTCCCCCTGCCCACCACCTCCGCCCCTCACCCTCGACCCCCATCTCCCCACACTGGATTTTCCACTGCGCCCAACCCCATCCATATTTAGTGAACCCTAGCTTCTCCTCTAGCGATGACGACGACGCCCTGGCCTCCCTCGCTATGGATGGAAGCGCCTCCATGACCACGTTCTGCAGCTCCCTCTAACCTGGACTACCCCGTGCGATCTATACTCCGCTACCCTCGAGCACCTCCTCCGCCTCCCCTGCTCGCGCCCGCAGCAACCGCGCGATCTGGACTCCGGCCAGGCCCTCCGTCTCCCCACGTTAACTACCATCAGGATATGCCCGACGCGAAAGGCGTCCCATGGGATCAACGTCAGGGCCACCACAGTCGTCGCCCCCAAGGTGCGTGTTGCCGTACAACAATGGTGTGCTAGCTATTTGGTTCTCATGCGCTGTTAGCTAGTAGGGGATCCGCTCAGTTAACTGTAGAAAGCTATGGTGAATAAAGCAGGGGAGCCTAAAAAGCAGTTTTGTAATACTCTTTGGCCCACTCTTAGGATTTTAGTTGAGCCTCTAGTTCTAATAAATATTTGCTAATTGGTGAGTATTCCTGTGGATCTGAAGTAATCTTCTTGTGGATCTGAAATAATCTGGTTCAATTATCTTGTATGTTTTGTTTGATGTTTAGTGAATACCAACAAGTTCATACTAATGTTAATATATGTTCTGTACATTTGTTTATATTAACATGTAAATTAAGTGGGAATGAAAAATTCTATTTCAGGTTACTGTGTAGATCACCCTTCAATTATGTTATAAGAAAATTTTCTCCCTTTATGCCTTTCTTCTCATCTGATAGGTAGCTGTAGCTAAAGGTAGAACTGTTGGTGGTCTTCTGCTTACTGATAGTGTCAAGGAGAAACCATGAATCAGAATAGTCGGTCATCCTTTATCTTATTTGTTCTCTTGGACAATCTTGTTATCAGTATGATGCGTATGTTCTAACCTTGTAGTGACCTTGGATCAATAGCTAGCACTCACAGTCGATGAATATCATGTAAAACACAAAGTCATTATTACACGGAGAATCCAGAGTATGAATTTATTACAAATTTGCTTAGCATTAAGCTAGCTTAAATAACAACGTAAACATAAAAGCATCTTGAGTCCATCAATGCCCCAGGCTTGTCGAGTGTAGACCCACGATCCCTACGCACCTTTCAATCTTCGGATTCTGCACATAAGACGTGCAGCCAACAAGTTGGGTCAATACTTTGAATGTATTGGCAAATTACACCAAGGAACGAAAAGACTATCTCTACATGCAAGGCTAGTTTAGGCTGTAAAGTTTATTTGCTCAAAGATTGTTTTTCTTAAGTAGAGAGAAGAAGATAAGATTTCCCCTACTTTGTAAACATTTGCTTAGATAAAATAGGGTCGAATGGCACACGAGGATATTACTAACCAAGTGTCCAAACAACCAAACACTTGGATATTACTCACCAAGTGACACTTGGATATTACACACCAAGTTCCCAAAATCGCACCCATTGGCGATATTACTCACGCCATGGGGTTTTAAAACTCTGTTTAGAAAAGAGAGAGGAACATCCTTCAGAGGCTCCATCCTTCAGATGCTCAATGTTGTTCTATTTCCGTGAACACGGCAGATCGATCAGATTGCAATACTCTCGAGAGTTTGTGCACTTTACGCACAATCGACGATCAAGTCCTTTTATAGACAAGACCATGGCGAGGCTTTCCCTTAGTAGCCCCTCTACCTTCTAGATCCAACCCTACCAAGAACCTCCAAACGTTGGTACCCAGGTGAGGTTTCCCACTAAGTACTAGGCCAAGACAGAGGCCATATGTATTGTGGTTGCACTGGAAGCTTCTGAATTCTCAAACATGGCAGACTTCTTTGATTCCTGGGCGGCCGTCCTCCACCAAAATCTCACTCGTTGACCCGACAACCATTGCGCCCAGAACAAAACTTAGTTTTATTTTGAAGTGGATTTGAGAAGAAAAGTTTGCTCAAGAGATCCTTTATACTTAGAAAAATTCATTGTCTTTCGAACCCCCCAACGGTACTTTGTATATATAGCATAGCAAGCAATACTTAGCAAAAACAGAGAACCTATTAGGAGCGAAAATACTAAGTATATAGCTACTCATGGCATACTACAAAATAATCGCACTTGCAAAATAATACTAAGGAAAATTCTACTAGAACATCCTACACATGCATACTATAGAATTTTGAAGACCACATGCATAGAATCAAAACTGGGACAAAAGTTATGAACAAGTGGTGTAACTTTCCTTGATCCGAGCAGCACTCTACACAATAGCACTCCTCGGCGCAATTCGAACAATCTAATGAGACACAAACATGGGTCTAATCACAACTTTGCACAAAATATGCCACAGATATAATATGCATGCATGCATCATGGTATTTATGCAAGATTGGTTTTCTAAATTTACCAAGGTAGTATAATTGGGTTGCAATTGTGTTAAGGGTGTTATTAGTATTGATTTCCCATAGGTTTAAATTAATTTGGTTCATTAATCTAATTCATAGGCTTAATAGGAGACCCAACCCTCTAATTAGCCCCAAATCAAGTCTAATGCTCTTAAGCAAGGTTCTATAATTTTTTTTCAGTAGGTGTTGCGGAAACAAAGCCATTACAACAAGAATCAATTAAATCAGAATTTTAATTATTTTTCCATAGATTAAACACTCTAATCTAGAGATTACATTCTACACCAAAAACCCTGCTGTAAACTTGAAATTTTTATTACAGATCTGTGTTCTACATAAATTTATGAATCCAACGGTATATTATATGCTAAATTTGGCCAAGTAATTGTTTTTCTATGAATTTCGCAAGTTTTAACACAAATCTGCCAAATAGATCTAGTCCTAATTCGAGAACTTGCCAAGTGGCAGAACCTGATTGGGCCAGCTAGGCAGGGCGGTGGTGACGCAGCGCGCTGTCGTGGCTTGCCACGCGGCAGCGCGGGATTTGCTGATACCCCTTCGACACGAGCTTCTAATCCTCACCGTCAAACTTCGATCTAAAGGCTAGGAAACGAGAACAGCCCACCTACCTCACTAGCTGCGTTGACTGGCGGCGGTTGGCGCTACGGTGGTCGGCGTCGGTGTCCGTGCTCTTCCGAGAGGGTGAAGCAGTCGCGAACGATCGCCTCCTCCTCGCGGTCCCGCTCGTCTCCTCGGGTACGATCTTCTCTTCCCCGAGCGGTGGCGGTGGCTGCTGCTTCTCCGTAGCTCCGGCGAGCAATCGGTGGCGATGCGCTGCGGTAAACAGAGGGGGAAAGCGGTGAGTCGATGCTGTCGATCGAGAGGTTCAAGCTAGGGAAGGAATTAAGGGGGAGGGGGTGCTCCTGTCGTCGACTTCGTCGGCTTACCGAGGCCAGCGGCGGTTCGAGCCAGCGGAATTGCAGGCGAGGCTAGGGTTTTGAGGGTTTGGAACGGAGGAGAGGGTCGCGCGGCTGAGTTTATATGCTGCCTGGGGGAAGTTCTGGCTGGACACGGAGACAGGGAAGAGAGTGTGGCCGGCGAGGACTCTGTTCAGGTTCTCGTCGGGGAGAGAGGGAGGGATGACAGGTGGGGCCGGGTGTCGGTGGGAACGGCAGTGCGGGCCGGCGCTGGGCTGTGCTGGCGGCTGGTAGCGCTAGGCGACAGCGTTAGTGGCACTGGCAGTCGGCCGATGGGTTAAACGATGGGTTTTTGTATTATTCTTTTTTTCCATTTCTGTTTTACTTATTCTCTAATAACTTTTGCATAGACAATCCAAACTTAGTGAAACCTGTTTCCAAATTTTTGTAAAAAAGAGGTGGTCCTCATTGGGTCATAGATTATTATTTTTACAAATTTTTTAGAAGGATCATGCATGAATACATCATTATTGCTCACATAGAGAAAAATCTTTATTAGGGTTTTGGTAGGTTTTGTTGTTAGGGTTTTGTTGCAACTTTATTTGCAGGATCCAATGATTCAAGGATGATGCATGCCACTAATAACATCCTATTATAAACTCTGGGATGTTACAAACCTACCCCCCTTAAGAAGAATCTCGTCCTCGAGATTCGGGTTGGCTAGCAAATAGGTGTGGGTGTTCTGCCTTCAAGTCTTCTTCACGCTCCCACGTGGCTTCTACCTCGGAGTGGTGGTTCCATTGTACTTTGCAGAATCTTATAGTCTTTGTGTGGGTAATCCTTTCGGATGTTTCTAGTATTTTGATGGGTTTTTCCTCATAGGTAAGGTCATTCTCCAATTGAACCTCATCTAGGGGAACTGTATCTCTTAGCGATGTTTCGGCCATTTCTGGGTGGCACTTCTTTAGTTGTGACACATGAAACACATCATGAACAGTTAGTCCTTGTAGTAACTCCAACTGATAAGAAACTTATCCTCTATGGTCCAGAACCTTATATGGACCTATGAATCGTGGGGTTAACTTACCCTTGATTCCGAACCTCTTAACTCCTCGCAGCGGTGAAACTCGAAGGTACGCACGGTCCCCTATTTCATAAGTCACATTTCTGCGTTTGGAATCAGCATAGCTCTTTTGTCGTGATTGAGCTACCTTTAGCCTGTCTTGAATCTGTCATACCTTTTCTTCGGCATCCTTGATCAGTTCAGGTCCAAAAAGACTACGTTCACCAACTCCACTCCATAACAGCGGAGTCCTACACTTCCTGCCATATAGAACTTCAAACGGAGCCATCTTGATACTTGTCTGGTAGCTGTTGTTGTACGAGAACTCAGCATACGGCAGGTTATCATCCCAACTAGATCCATAGTCTAGCGCGCAAGCTCTCAACATATCTTCCAGAATCTGGTTCACTCTTTCTGTTTGGCCATCTGTTTGAGGGTGGAAGGCAGTGCTAAATTCTAGTCTGGTTCCAAGAGACTCATGTAACTGTCGCCAAAACTTTGAAGTAAACTGGGTGCCTCTGTCTGACACAATTCCCTTGGGAACACCATGTAGGCTTACAATCCTTGACATGTATATCTTAGCAAGCTTAGCACTTGTATACGTGGTATTTACGGGGATGAAGTGAGCCACCTTGGTAAAGTGGTCCACCACTACCCAGATAGAATCAAATCCTGAACGAGTCCGGGGCAATCCCGTGATAAAATCCATGCCTACCTTATCCCACTTCCAATCGGGTATAGGTAGCGGTTGAAGTAATACGGCCGATTTCTGATGCTCGACCTTAACTCTATTCCATACGTCACACAGAGAAATATATTCAGCAATTTCTCTTTTTAGGTTGTTCCGCCAAAATCTATCCTTCAAATCCATGTACGATGAATTGAGTAAGGTGAATCGTGAGCTTCTTGTAAAATCAACTTCCTGATGTCAGGGTCATTGGGAACGCATAAACGCTTTCCATACCAAAGGGTCCCTTGTTCGTCCAGACGAAATTCTTTTGTCTTACCTTCACTTATTTTGACTCTTATTTCCTCCAACTCTTTATCTCCCTTCTGTGCTTCCTTGATTCTCTCTTGGAAATTAGACACTATTTCCATAGTCGCTACGTGTCCTTTCGGAACTATTTCTAGCGCATTCATGAATTCCCTTTTGCGCATCTAATAAGCATGGCTAAGCAACTACAATACGATGGCTCAAAGGAATCGAGTCTTGGAAATATGGCAATCATGCCTAGGTGTCATAGCATAGCATAGTAGTAAAACAACCTACACATGCATCACTACTGAAAATTATACTACATGCATAAGAAAAATAATAGGACATTTATGATAGCTCTACTTGCCTTTGTTGTAGACGTAGTCGATTAGATAATCCTCACAATCCTCATAGATATAATGGTTGCACTCGTCATAACCACAATATTTGCAATCATAGTAGTTGCAATCACACACGTTGCACTCCTCGCAATCTATCGATCAAACAATTGCATACAACATAAACAATAGCACATAGAGATCAAAGAAATACAACAAATGCATGCATGGCAATTTAATGAGTCACAATGGTTATTATTTTGTTATCTAAATAATACTGAAGTATATGATGCATGAAAGAGACCAATTAATGCAATGGAGTACTTTTTATTAATAATTACTTGCTAATATAGGGGTTTTAATATTTCTATTGTAAGACCTATCTTAACTACCGATTTTTTTTGATTTTTACTGGATAGAGGACGTCAATACTAACCTGTAGGCGTTGGATTCACCTTAATCGGAGTTATAAATATTTGATTTAAATAGTGTTTAATGGGTTTTAAATCATTTATATAGTTTGTTTTGCCTAAAAATCAACCTAAAATTACATCTGTAATATACACGTGATTGTGATTTCAGGGACATATTACATGCAATTTTCTGAACGATATTTATTTTCTTATGGATTTATTACTCTAAATAGGCAATTAAACCATTTAAATCTTCACAGCAAAAACTTACAGTCAAAGTCTGAACTAATTTCATATTGATGATCTACTTGGAACCAGCTTTCCATCGGTATATTATTTATATTTTTGTGATATGCAAATAATTTACTATGAATTTAATGATTTCTAAAGCCATTAAAACTAATTAAATCACTAAGGGGTAAATAATCCGCAAAGGCTGGATCCAACCAGATATTATTATTCTACAATATAGTAGCTTCAAATTTATAAATTGTTCATATTTTTTAGAGTTACAGATAATTTCCTATGAATTTATTAACCTAAAAGACCATTAAAACTAATTAAATTACTACAGTAAACGCATACTGTAAAATGGACATTTTTCCCCATGTAAAAGACCATTAAAATTAATTAAATTACGTCAAGCCAACTTAGCCATCCTTTAACACATAGCTCAGTGTTGATCTTAGACGGTTTTCCCCAAGTACGAAAAAACCCGCCTCTATTTGTACGGATCATCCGATTGTTACAAGACGACCGCCTCATTACAGTAGGAGACTCAAAAAAATGGACCCATGGGAGCCGAATAATAAAAACAAACGCCTTAGTATATGACCTTAGGTGGTCGGAAAATCAATAGTCTCTAATACTCAGAGCGGGGAGCCGGCTATTATTGCAAGCCACCTCAATTTGGTTGCGTGACACATGTAGTTACGGCACCCGGTCACGGGCACCCCCCGTGAGTGCACCTCAGACGGATGGTAATAAGAACAACCTCTATGAGTGGTCAGGCGAACTGAATTTGTGCATGTACTCAACGGTAAGTTCTAGAGGCAGAGTACAGAGTAACTCCCGCCTGCAGGTTCTCCTTCCTCTCTACTCTTCTTTCTATATGATTAATTTCTTTCACTATATTTAGTCTAACAAACTGTAGGTGCTTATTTATACATAGAACTTGAGTTGCATAGATTGTTCAGATGCTTCTCTAGATTTGTACAAATGATATTTTCTTGCTCTATTTTTTTCCGCACTATGTACTCTACAAAATGGGGTTTCAGTTTGTTCTGAATATTTTCTTCGATCTTTTATTTTTTCAGTGCGCAGAACCAAGATGCGGTGATGGATATCTATCTTGTATGCATCCCACCAAGGCATAACTGTGGTCGTGCCAACAGGACTCCAGAGTCCTTCACCATCGTCCTGAACCAGCCTACCTTTCGGGAAGCTATGGACAGTAATTTTAGCCTCAATCTATCTACAAAGTCCTTCACTATTAGTTAATTAGCGTGGCTACGTGTGAACTAAAATTATTGTTCTGGTGCTTCGTAGATAGCTAGGAATTTGAGTTTTTGTTGTTTAGGTAATTAGAAACATCAAAGGGCATATATTGGAAAGTTTCCTTCAGATTTTAGGAGTGATAAGACATATATGCATCTATGTTTCCTTTGGAATTTGTTAGAGAAACATCAATCAATTGTTTTCTTTTTCTTCCATATATGCATCTCTGTTCGGATCTGATATAATCCACACACGAGTACATGATTTTATGTTATTTATATAGGATAGTGAATCTTCCTACTGTTATATGTATATATGTGATCTAGCATCATCATATTTATTTGGTTAGTATTAAATTTTCTTATTGTAAAATCATCATACCATGTGTATGTTACAAATGCATTTTTTCCCTACTATTATATATATGTGATTAGTAGTTTTTTGATTATTTTAGGAGTACTACTTTCTTAGTTAGCAGTAAATTCTTGCTACGGTTATATGTATGATCAATATCACATATTTATTTGGTTTTTTCTCAAACTGTTCCTTGTCACTTCAAGGAAAAACTCAACCAGAATGACAATAAGTGGTTACCAGATTTGGCTAGAGGGCGTAGGTTTGAGATTTTCCTACATAAAAGGTAAGATGATACATCCAAAAGAGGGACATTTTGGTTATCTTTATTGAGGACACACAATGTTTCTATACATGATATGATGACCTTTAGCTAAATCACTGAATATGATGCTGAATAGGATGAAGAAGATGAAGGAGATGGAGATGAAGGAGATGATCAGTCTGTGTTTAGTATGGAACTACATGCCCTTAATGGTGACATCAAGGGATACCAGACTATTTATGGTATGTGTTTTTATCCATCAATATATTAATATTTACATTTGTGGATCTCTACATTATTTCTCCTTTTAATTGTAATTGAATTTTACAGTATTTAGGGTGCCATTTATTGATCCCATCATTAGAGGTGTTTTCTACGGGAGTGTTTTCACACATATGTATGCCATTACTGTGAAAGACATGTATGCCATTACTTTTGAGATGCCGAAGGATATAAGCAGAATATGCCGACTGCATGATGAGGATGATTTTTTCCATGTCTCTAGCATGCAATACTATGTTACAAGTCTCAGTGCACTTAATCTAGTTAACGACAACTTTTTGAGTTATTATACCTAATAAGGACATGGTTTCAATTTTACTTGTGTGTTTATAATTACTAATGTGTTTTAATTATTTCATCATTTCAGGTCAGATCATCAAGCTTTGCACTTGGTTACAACATCCCAAAGAATGGAACAACTTTGTTTCATGGTTACGGCATGGACGACACAGTAACTGGCCAGTACATTAGAATATTGTACCAGATAGTGTTCTCCAATGGTTTGAACCTCTTATGTATCATGAACCAACTTCAAGGTGGTTCACTAGTTTCTGTGAGGGTGGAAATGAGGGAACACTGCATTGGCTTATTCATGACAAAAATTCGCTGAAACCTCCAAGGAAGACTCTGAATCATTATTTTTTTTTGCTATATCTAATGTAGGAAATATGTTAGAGATGTTGTGAACATCTATGTTTGAAGTATTCAGTGTTGTGAACAACTATGTTTGTAATATATTCACCTCCCTTGCCTCTTGTTCCTGAATATATTCACAAGTTTTAGGATTAACAAAATCTGGAGTGTTCGAATATATCTAGAGTTCCGACTACACGAAATTCATGCAAAATTGTTTAAATTGGTGAAAAAAGTTTAAATTAATGATAAATTCATATTTCTTTAAGAAAATGATCTCACAACGTGATTAAACATTGGAATTAGTCGATTTCTAAACACTTGCACCTTATTGCTATGCAGCAAGCACATGAACACTAGGAGTTATCATACCTTTCATGATAAGATCCAAGGTTTGTACTACACCATATATTTTTTTTCACGGCATATGAACCTAATTCACTCTTAGGATTTAATTTAACACTAGTATGCATGTATAACGACCTTCATTTACCTTTTCGTTCTCAATAAGTCTCAAATATTTGGATCACCAAAATCCTGAGGGTCTGAATACATTCGGAGCACCCGAATATTTTTTAATGGTAGAGAAGGTTATTTTTATGGGCCGCCTCCTATAGAATCCACCCTTCCATTTAATAACGAGAAATCCCCCACATGCTGGCTTTCTCTCTTCTAGATCAAGTGCCCCCCCCCCCCCGCCAGCCCGAAATGTAGAATGAGGACGCCGCCACACGTCGATGTGAACAGGCTCGACGACGCCAGCATTGATGATGCCGACAGCCCCCACCCCTACCCCTCCCCAGTGATAAGATATATGGCAACATGCCATATTTGCAAGACTCATTGCAAGGAAAGAATCGTGTGAACTGGATCACTGTTCAGTGTTCATCTCGTACCTAGTTATTTCGAGAAATCAGTGGTATATTCTCCAACACTCGTATACTTTAAATTCAGGTCATACTTGTCAGCATATTAAAATCATTAAATTAATGTGTTTTTTGTTGCCCATACTATCCCATGCAATGCAAGGGCACTTTTCAATGAGCGGATAGGAGATACGGTGCAATTTCGAGCTTGTGGGCGGACATACACAGTTGAATTGCAAAAAGGGCCATCTAGGAAACAATTGGGAGGTGAAGGGTGGCATCGGTTCATTGCTGATAACCATCTCACCAGAGATGGTTAGTTGGTGTGCTTTTTCCTTGCAAGGAGACATACCAAGGATAATTGTCATCTATCTAAATAATGTTGGCAAAAAGGAAGAAGATGATGAAGAAGAGGAAAAAGATGGGGAACCTCCTATAGACCAGTTATCAACAATTATCTCCTAGAGATGCAAACTTACTTATGGTGATAAAGATCACCTCCAGTGAATCATCCCTCCAAGTAATTCCATCATTGGGGTGCCATTTGTCACCCGCTTGACAAAGACGAATGTACAGAGGAGCCTTATGGTAAGTATATCATGTCAACAAAGCTATACATATCGATCTACTTGTGATAATGGTCGCGTGTAACATCAAGTGATCATCTTACCTTTGCATCATAGAATTACCTAAGGACATGGTTTATCATCTTCATACCCCTAAAGATGGCTTGGTTGGACTACGCGTTGGAGTACGAGGTGGCATCAACACCGTCGAGTACAACACGGATTTTGACCGCCGCATCTCCTTCACCACTGACGGGTGGACTAACTTTCCTCAAGCCAAGCATCATCTCCAAATTGGGCAAGCCATACTCAGCACTGCGATGTTGACCAACACGAGAAGGGACCTGCATATGATGTTCTTCATCGACATCATCTATGATTTGGCATCCCTGCCGGACTCGGACTCGTAGGAGTGATACTCAGTGGAGTACGCCGTGTGACGTTAATAATATTGTTTTCTAGATTATTGTCTGAACCAACTTTGTCAATAGCTAGCTAGTTTCATCTCTATGTTTTGTACATAATGCAACTTAATTAACATTGTATGATATGGGCTCTAGGCCGCCGATCTCATCTACCAAATCTTTCGATCTGAATGGGCCTCTTCTCTCACTTAATTACTTCCTTTCTGTAAATATAACCTACAAACAAACAAAGTTTCCCATAGGAAATGAAATTTGAATTAGTACTTTTAAAATTCGAGATGGTTGTAATTTCTAGCTGCCTGAGGGAAGTACTTGGCGGCAAAATATGAAATTCGGATGTTGGTAGAGACGTTTTCCATTCGTAATCGTTTGAGTTTAGTACTTTGCGGCATGATCTAAAAATATTTGGACAAATATTTCAGATTTGTGCCACATTTTTTGTTCCCCACCCACTGAGGTTAATACGCTCCCCCTCTCCTATGAGGACCCCTTCATTGTCCAGGTAGGTATGCGTGAAAACCAAACCCCAAAACCAGAATGTAGAGCTTCGATTTAGGAATTTTCCATTTTTCTTGTCGAATTTAGGATTCAGGGTTTCTGAGCTGTAGAGACACAACGACGGTGGCGGGAGAGCCTACCTGTAACATCCCAAAAATTCATGAATTACAAAAGCATGCATTGCATTTATGAATTCACAGCATTCTTGACTTACACAATTTCAAATCAAAACTCCAAAAAAACCATTATTATACCATTTTATTAAATCAAATGAGGCATGGTTTTATTTTATTTTGAAAGGGGAAAAGTGTTTTTGAGTGGACAGGGGTGTTTGCCACACTTTAGAGTACAATGTTCACTGTATAAACATTTAGAGAAGGTTTGAATTCAAACTTGTTTGAGTTAGGGTTTGAAAATCAATTCTAAAAAAGCAAACAGAAAAAGAAAAGAAAAAAGGATAAAAAGAAAACCTGGCGCCAGCCTTTCGGCCCAGCACCACTAACAGCCCACGAGCCCACCCGAGTCGTTTCCTCCTCATCCTCTATTTCTCACCCCACACCCTCACACCCACTCGCTGACGGTTGGACCCCACGGCCACATCATTACGTCGTCCTCAATCAGCGCCGACAACCACCTCGCCGCTTCCGTTTCTCCCCATCACTGTCGTGCTTCATTCGAGCTCCCTTCGTCGTGGTACCGAGCATCTCCGGCGACCAATTTCAGTGAGCACTCCCCGCCCCTTTCCCTCTTGATCTTTCTTTCGTGATTGCCACACTTCCGCGCGTCTAACACTGCTCACGGGCTTCCTTTTGGTGGCTTACAACATCGTCTTTGTCAACGACCGCGCATGCCCGACAACATGCTCTACTCTGGCGAGAAAATACGGTAAACCTAGCCCTCCCCTTCTCCCTGGTTCATGCTCGCACACTCACCATCCCAGTGCGCATCTAACGCCTACTTTTACTTGCCTTCCCGTGCCCTGTAGCGCTGCCAACCACGACGTCGAGCAGACCCGAAGCCGCCCTCACCTCCGACGAGGAATTCCCGACGGTCCCGCACGCCCGCGCTTCCACCTCGTCGACCATCCTCATCACCTCGTCTCCGTGCTTCAGTAACGACCCATGACTTCCCACTTAACACCTAGCACCGCCAGTTCACCGCCGACAGGAGCGTCGCCGCCCCTCTGGCCATTCGTGCTACCACTCGTTGGTCAAAGCAACATGCACCGTTAGATCTAGATCTAGGGGACCAGAATATGTCACTTACTCGAAATGGTATAGATCGGTTTGGCCCGTGCATTTTAATTAGATCATGTGGCTCTTATTTTTGTGTTTTGCTTCTGTAAAAACGGAATTTTATGCACAGACAATATAGGATTATTTTGACTATATAAATTATTTTGAAAATGTTTATAAGGCCAAATTGAGTTTATTTAGACTATAAATGTTTAGTATTGTGTTTAGTACTGTTTAATTGTCTTGTTTAGTTTAATAAAATCATCACATGGCATTTGCATGCATTCATATATTTTTGCTTGATTATTTTGAATGTAAATTTGGTGCTATCATTTTATGTGTAGATTTTGGTACTAGCGGTGATTGTGATTGTGAGGATTGTTGCTACTCCCCCAACTACCAAGGAAAGTGGTGCTTCATGTATTTGTCCCATTATTTTGACTATGCACTAGTGATATTTTGTATAGGGCTTGCATGAAATTTTTGCTAAGTATCAATATGCTATTCTATGGGAAATCCTAGTAGTTATAGTCTTGGTAGAATTTTATCTAAGTTAAGATACTTGTTATATTATCATGCTTAGCCTAGATAGTAGCAAACAAGCATGGATTATATACATGCTATGGAAATTTTGTTAAGTATTTGACTTATGTTTTTGCCTAATAAAACAACTAAGTGAATGAATCACCTGGGTGGAATGGTATGTTTGGGTTATGTTGAGTGGTTACACAAGGCCCATATCTATGGTCTACCTTGTGTATCACACTTGTGTTAAGCCACCCAGGAACAAAGGGATTTGAGATACTTAGTGTTTAGAAGCTTCTAGTGCAACCACATGGCATATGGGCTCTGCCTTGATCATATAGGTTGCAATAACTTAGCCAGATCGACAGATGGTGGTAGGGTGATAGGTTGGAACACGTCCATTTGGTCTAATGGAAGGCTTTTGAAAGATCTCGTCTCGATGCATGTCGAGTCTTGTGGGGAAGTGCACCACCTCTCCAGAAGGAAAAATCTATATACTTAGCCGTGTCCCCGGCAACGGACAATTTGGGCATCAAGACATTGAAGCTATCAAGGATCTCCTCATCCCAATTTCTAAGTTAAAAACTTGTGGTTGAACAAGGGTAAAGGTTCACCCATGTCTATGTGTGGTTCCTTGGGAGTTTTTCTTAAACAAAAAATTAGTGTTTTTCAACTGATAGGAAAAACCTATTTTGAGCAAAGCAAGCCTAAGCTACACTTAGCCAAATTCATATAGAAGTTAGAAATTACTATTCTACTATGGTATCACTTACCAATACTATTCCAATGTATTGACCCACTGTGGTTGTAAGTTATGATGTTGCAGGATACTCTGATGAAGATTAGGGTTATGAGTCTACACTCAACATGCTTGCCTGTGGCACATGAATATGAAGTCTTTACTTTATTTTACTTATGATATGAACTCTTGTACTAGCCTTTGGCTATGGAGTTCTAAAAGACTATGTTATCTCTGGAATGAGGCTGTAATAAAGACCTTTGTATCTGTGTACTTCATCTTAAACTATGGATGCTATCATTTTATCCAGGGACTAGCATTGCAATCACAAGGATCCTTTACCTTATAAAGGTGGGGTCTTACACTCCCCCAGCATCTGTTCCACCTCTTTACCCCTTTTATACATCTCAAATCTACAATTGTTTATTGATTTCTCATTCTTCGTTGCCCTTCTAGCAATATGTATTTAATTGTCACTTCATTAGTCTTCTTGCATCTTGTGTATTCGATGAATTTCAAATTCTTTGGCTGTGTATGATTTTTTATTAATGTATGATAACAAGAACTATGTTTATGTTTTTAGTCTACTTCATTGTTATATTTGATTGTATTAAAATGCTCAATGTCTATATCTATTTTACATATGGGAACCTGCAGTGATCCTGCAATAGTGATTTGTACCGATCACTGTGTTGCCATTAGCTCTGGCAGTTTTGAATTCCAGTCATCTAACGAGCCCAATAAGAGGCTTGGGATTAGAGGTATCAAAGAACATAAAAATTCCAGTCATCTGCTTTAAATTTGTATGTGTTTAGACTGTAGACACATGAATATTCCACCACGTTGAAATTTGTATGTGTTATTGCATCAGGGCCTCAACATAGAGGGGGCACTGATTTTAATAAGAATAGCCTTTTTGGAAACGACATGTATCTGAAAGAAGATCATGTAGACTCAATTTTTAGTCTGGTGTGAACCCGAATTTCCACCAAAAATCAAGTACTATGTCTACAGGTTGTCCTATTCATCCGTCATGCAAAAAGAAGTGCATGATGGTAAGATGATATATTCTTGAACATGTGATCAACAAGGCTACCCTGTGATATTTAAATACTTCAAGTAATGAAATTCTAATTCTTTAACTATTTGTATTTGCCCAGACTTTTCGAGCTGAGTTCACAAGAAAATATCTAAAGAATCGCCTTGATGAACCAATTGATGTCCATGTTTGGAAAATGAAGAGAAACAAGCCAAAGATGGTTACAATGAATATGGGATCTAGTGGGTCGAATGCAATCTTGACGACTGGATGGGAGAAGGTTGTGAGAAGCTTCAACTTAAAGCAGGATAGCATTGTCCTGTTTTGCTTTGATCAGATAATGGAGATGTATATATTCTGGTTCAGGAACTTCCACTGGGCGGCCCATTACTACAAGAGTACTAATTATGCTTATTTTATGTATGGACTCCACATTGTATGCACTGCCATAATGTAATGGATAAATATGTATGGATTTCACCAACTATTGCGTTAAATGTTAATTGTTAATATAATGGTCTTCTTTTGACTGGCTGCTATAAGTTCTTGAGTTAATCTGTCTATCTGGCAACTGAATCATAATTTTGTGTCATGACAGCTATGATCAAGTTCCAATTAGCATGCTACTATTTAAAATGGTCTACACACATTGGATACGGTCACTTTACAAAGCAACTTCGAGGCACACTAGTTCTAGAGACGGTCTTAGTTAGAATCTGACTTAGGTCGCCTTACTATTCTATAGGGTCCATAGTATAGGCCATCTGAGGTTGAAGAGTTCTTGCAAGCGGTCAGAAATATTACTCATCTCCAACTCGTAGATGTTAGAGGCGTTTGCCTGTTTGCACCATCCGAGGTGGCGTATCTTAGAGATGCAAATAAAAACCTTCTCAGGTGGTGTGCTCATAGAAGCTATGCGCTTGAGCCGGAACGAGAAACCGTCTAAGGCCTATGGGAAATTGACATCTCTAAGTAGTGAGTTTGTACTAGTGGTAGTTCCCTTTGTTCTTGGAGAGATGGAGAAACCCTAGCATTATTATGAAATGAAATAAAGTTGATCTACTACTTGTGTATAGGATCCATTGATCTATGATGTGTGTTTGATATCTCCCTTTAGATGGTATGTGTAGTCGGCCACATATCATTTGCCTTCGGGTCTAAAGTAAGAGGGTGAAACCCTTTGGATGTTCTTGGATGTTGTTCCGGTTGCTACGATGACTATAAGCACCTCTATCACCCAACACTTGTCGAAGGGGGAACAAAGGGAGATTCACTAATCTAATTATGATATCCATGGGGAAACCCTTAATTGCGGTGGTCTGCATGGTGATTGCTTCTAGGCATCGCAGTGGTTATTTAGAGATGACCTCATTCTTGGCTCAACAAAGTGACTGCCTATGAGCCTTGGTGAGCATCTTATTGCAGAACTCTCTCCACACATATCATGACACAAGAAATAGGTTATCCTAATTATGATTAATTACAACATGCTAGAGGTGTATGCTACGTCCCTGATAACTTCTTAGCCCTATTGAGTTCAACCTCCATTCCAAAACACTTTGTTTACTTGCTTTGTTTTACTCGTTTTAATTAATTTCTTGCACTTAAACTAAAAACCTTTCAAACACCCGTTTACTTGAAATCAAAGCAACTTATAAGTATCCTTTGGTAGATAGTGATAAGGGTCATAAAGACCTCAACCAAATAGCTCTATGTGGATTCGATACTCTTAATTTGAAACTAGCTACAATTGATCTTTGTTCTTAGTTGCTAATTCTATTAATTATTTTACTAAAGTTGTTTACTAGTTTCATGTAAGCACCATGGCTACACTCGGACTAATGAATCAGCTTGATGCAGATGAACACCTCGGTAAATTTAATCAAGGACTTGTCAAGGAATTCCCGAGTGGGGCTGAATTGGTGTACAAGGTTAACCCTCGTTTTATTGATATAATTAAATAAAGAACTTTTGAAGGATATGATCCGGATGAATACCCTTCAACCATTTAATGCACTTTACCTAGTTATGTTGGACACTTAAACTGAGAGGCTATTCCGGTGATGAATTGAATCTTAAATTGTTTAGAAAATCTCTATCCAACACAGGTTTAGCTTGGTATAGAATTTTCCCTACAAAGAAATTTGATACCTAGGAAAAGATCAAGGAGGAATTGATATTCAAATTCTTCCCCAAGGTAAATACTGCTAAAGTGAGAAGGGCAATTAAAAAATTTCAAGAAACGCATAGGTGAAGGCTTGGTAAGGGCCTTCAAAAGGTACAAATCTATTCTTAACAAATTTCCCCATCATGATTTACCTGAATGGTATGTTTTACATATTTTCTATGAGGAACTTAACCAAGAAATTAAACATGAATTAGATACAAATTCCAGAGGCTATTTTATGGAGCTAACTATAAATAAAGCTTGGGAACTCCTGGAACGCATTCTTCGCAATAGAGCAACATAGGGATTTGATTTAGGTGGTGAAGGAGGAGCAGAAATTGAATATGATTGTCTCAATGCTTATAAAGAATCTGGTAAGATAAAAGGAACTGCTAATGAGCTCCAACTTGATGATGATTGTCGTGGTAGTGGCACGACAGATGCCATGGGTAGGCTAAATATGGGGCCAATGTGTGCTAGTGGGATCCAGGGAGGGATGATGTAGTGGTTTCTACACACGAAGAAGGCACTCACGATATTTTTTTAGATCAAAGGGAGAGGAGGAAGAAGCTCTCTATTATCCTCTAAGTGTAAAATGAATCGATCCCCCTAGTAGGAGGTACTGGCTCACCTTATAAATGGGTGTCCAGGTTACATTAGGGCTGACATGGATGGCATATTTATCGAATATGCTCATACCAAAGTGGTAATTCGGTGGGAGCCTCTCCTTGTCTCCCTTCTATCGAAGGCAATAACTCAGAGCCCATGACATGTGATCATTGAGCTCTAGGACTGTCACCTCCGTGACGCCTCTTTTGCTCTTCTATCCCTTTGACCGTTGTCTGTAACGCTTGGCACTGTATAGATTCCTGGGGGAGAGAAAATGCGCAGTGTTGACTTTGGGGATCGTTCTCTCCTTCTCAAGAAAGCTTCCCTATTACTCGGCCTCTCCCTATATGACTCGGCCAAGCTCACACCTCCAAGTATAAAGCATGGTAGATACCGTGCCGACATATGTTATATGTCTGCCGAGTCAAGCCTTAGCAGCTTAACTCGGGTTAATCCGGTCCTTATTCGGCTGATATTTGTATAACTCGGCCAGGTCATACTTTGATCCGGTCAAGATCTTGGTGGTCCTTGCCCTTTTACCTTAGCTTGACCCTATATGGGGTCATCCCCCCAACATTAGTCCCTAAAGCTGGTGCGAACTCAGTGACTTTTATCGGCAAGGCCACAACAGGTTCATGTTTATCCGGAACTTGAATCTGTGTTGCTGACTTACCTCTCTCTCGGCTCTTTTTGATAGGTACCTTGGTTACTACATTTTTGATCTTCCGACTCATCCTGGTTTCTTCCGAGTTAAGACTCAAGTTGCCGATTCATTTTATTCCATCCTGGTTATTTTCCTTAGCTTCTCTCGTAAGCTTCATCCTACAGGTCAATAATCATTGCGTGTTGCATGATTATTTGAGCCGCTAAAGTAATTACTGACACAGGGATAGTTATCCCTGCGAGCGGTCAAGTTTTGTAGTGCCCCTACGATTACCGCAATGGTCATTGCGGGCGGATCTGTAACATCCCAATTTCAGCAACCCGAATTTGCTGTCCAAAAAGGCAAAAATCAGGAGGAACAAAAACTTTTTCTTATTAAGTGTTGCAATGCTTGCTTACTTGTTGCTTGTGTTAATGCAACTATTTGTGTATTAGGTGATGTACTCCCTAACTCAACACTAGTTTGCAAAAGCTATTTTACAAAGGAGATATCCTGGCTCATCTTTCATATTCTCAAATGTTCTGGCATTTCAAAACCTGAGCCAAGATGACTTCGACACAACAAAATACTCCACAAGTTCTATTAATAAAACTATGGAGACCTATGTATAATCTCCTTACGTTTTCAAGATAGAACCCCTCGGCTACTCTCATCCTTAGGTTTTTCCAAAACCCTTATTAAAACCTTTTCATTCCAATCTTGGTAGAGATACCAGGATGGTCCTTAACTTACTCCAAAACAGACCCAATTCAAAATACCCATCATTACCCCAAGCTAGGCTGATTGCCTTGTTTGCCCAGGAACTATAGTGAGATAATCTAGTAGCTCATCCCTTAGGATCCAATCTATGTTTGTCATCATCAATCTCAGATCCAACATCCAAATCTGGATCTATCCTAAGCCACCAAATTGGCTATCTCATCCCCTAATCAGATAAATCCAGGGATAACCCGTTTTGATAGCTTCCTACTCAATGAAGACCCAATCCAAGCATGGACCCCATCTACTCAATCTATACCTCAACATAAACCACTTGTTGGGAAGTATAAACCTTTGTCACTCTCTCAACTTGTTTCCCACTTGTAATCTAGGCTAAAACTCTAAATCTGCCAAAATGGCTAAGTCTGGATTTCTTATCTAGATTCAATCTTTGGAGCTCTACCTTTTCCAACCTATGTGCATTCCTGAGAATGTACTTGAGCCATATTGTAGTACATCTTTTGGTTCTACCAAAGCCCACTCTTGCACTTATCATCCATGATGGTTTTGTAGTCAAGATAATAATCTTTTCTGCAAATCTTATCATCCTGCCTACCTTGGCAGAAGCTCACATTTATACGCTACCTCCCCTTGACCAACTATTTGCATGGTTATGATCTACTAATCATGGCTTATCAAATCCTACTTCACTTGTTTCCATTGGAACTTTGTGCATCTTAAACCCACCTGGTTTGTGAGGCATCATGGCCACTCTGTTATGGCAGCCTTATTTTCAACAAAGTGTGCCATCTCTTCTAGACCACCCCAAATGCAACCAAGCCCAACTATTGCGTCCATGATCATCTACATAACTTGGTCTATCTATACATATATAACTTGTATCAAGGTGAGTTTTGAGCTCCCTAATCCACCCATGTTCAGATGGCATGAAAATAACAAAACCCTATATTCCCAAAAATCTAGTTTCCTCCCATTTCACCAAAATCCTAAAAAACCCAAGTGGAAAATGATGTATGAATCAAGTCTACATCATCTAATTTGGATATAATATTTTTCCAAATAATTTCCATAATTATTTGGAGCCCAAAGCTATTTAATCCCTTTTCTGGCAAAACCCTAAAATCTATGTCTATAAAGGCAAGTTTGTTTTTCCCCAAAACACCTGGCCAACTCAAGGCACATATAATTCTTATATATCATATCCAATCCTTACAACTTAAAAATAAATATTTTTGAGATTCTTTATTATTTCTTTTTGCCATTTTTCTTAAATGGCGGTAACAAGAAATAATTCCTTAAAAAATACTTTCCCATCTGAATAAATTCCAATAAAATTCTCCTATGTGTGCTATGGTATTAAGGACCATATCACATCAAAAAACCAACCTTGTATAATGTAAAAATATAAAATAAGCTTCTAGAAACCATTTCTGCCCTTTTTGAATAAAGAATATAAAGTGGACTAAAAATCTTCTGAAAAATAACAAACAATTCTTAGGGCTAAGCTATGACCCTATCCACCCACCAGTACCTTCCCCTCCTCTTGCTCAATGGAGAATTTTCAACTTCCTTCACAAGCACCAGATTGATCAATTTTGCAAAAACAAGCAAAAGTTCATTCAAACCAACTCAAACCCCCATCAAACCTTGTCAAGGAATCCTCCACACCAAACCCACTCCTATCTGGTCATGCACTATAGACATAGCTACTGTAGCAACTCCCTATTCCTTGTCCCATCTGTTTGTAAGAGAGAAGGAGGGGCATACATTGCAAAAATATTGGAAATAAAAGGGGCAGCAGCGACCAACTCTTTCCACCACTCTCTGGTCGAGAGCATGGCCCCACTCACCCCTCTCCACCACCCCTTCTACCCAATGGAAGGCCAACCCCATCCCCAAACTTGCCAATGGACATTGTCCATACTACACCATCCCTCTCTTGGGTTAAATACCTCAGGCCACCCCATCGCCTCCCTTTGCCTGTCATTTACTCCCTCGCCCATCCTCTTACCCCTCCCGAGCTCCACCCCCTCTCCCTCTCTCTACTCTATCCAAAATAAGAGAGAAGGGCAAGCTTCAGCCTCGAGAAAAATTCAAGCGTAGCCTCTTCTCCCTTTCTTCTTTGGCCTTGCATGTCACCCCCCTCCCGACTTCCCATTGCCCTCCCGGTAGTAACCCTGGCCTTTTTGTCGACTACAGAAAACCTAGAAGCCCCTTAGAAGAACTCTGGCGAGCTCCCTTCGGGCACCATCGCACGAACTCGCTCCCGAGAAAGAACCCCCTCATGCCGCCCCTCTCTGGAGTCGTCGGCCATCACCGCGTCGCCCTGTGATGCGTCGGAAACGTATCTATAATTTTTGATGTTCCATGCTTGTTTAGTATATACTTTGCTTTGCTTTGTCTACACTTTGAGGTGTTTTTACAGGTTTTCTGGTACTAACATATTAACAAGATGACATAGTGTCAGTTGCATGTTTTCTTCTGTTTTTGGTTCCAGAAAGGCAGAAAATCAATATTCTCGGAATTGGACGGGACAAAAGCCAAAGTCAATATTTTACCGTGGGGAACACGAAGATCATCCCGAAGGCCTTCTTGTTCATCATGCCAACCTCCGGTATGAAGCGTGAGTAGTTCCACCTTGTATTACGGGTCCATGTAGTAGCTATATGGTTGTATCTCCTCCTTTGTGCTTTCATGTCTAGATCTTGTGAGCTCCGTTCATGATCAAGATATCATCTATTTGTAATCATGCATGGTGTGTTTGTGGGGATCCGATGGATATTGAGATTACAATGTCAGATTGATTAATGGTTTTGTATTATTGATTCTATCATGTCTGTGTTGTTTTTAGATCTTGCATGCTCTCCATTGTTAGTAGCTATCTTGGCCAAGTAGTTACTAGTGACTCTAAGAGGGGGTATTTATGCTCGATATTGGGTTCAAGCCTCTACTTAATCTAAGGGAAGTGACAGAAATCTCTAAGGTTGTAGATGTGCTATTGCCACTAGGGAGAAAACAACGGTCTCATGTTCATGGAACAACGGTCTTCTAGTCATAGATGCAGTTGGATGGCGGTTTATGTATCTTGTTGTATTTCCCAATCGAATCTCATAGGATCATGAATATCTAGTATTGCATTGTTATTCCTTGCTCAGTCCTGTCAATTGCCCGACTGTAATTTTTTTACCTAGCATGCCATGTTTGTTTATCAAAGGAGAACACCTCTAGTGAACTATGGACCCCGGTCCAATCTTTACCATTGATACATCTTCCACTGTTCCTGTTTACTTGTTGCAAACCACTATTACCTTCCACACCATATAGTTACTCCTTTGTTATAGCAAACCGGTCAGATTGACAACCTGACTGTTCCTTGGGGCAAAGTATTGAGTTTGTGTTGTGCAGATCTCCAAGTTGCTAGCAACACCTTTGAGTCGTTTCCTTCCTCCTATTGGTTTAATAACCTCGGTTTCTTACAGAGGGAAAACTTGGTACTGTGCTCATCGTACCTTCCCTCTTGGGGTCTCCCAATGAAGTGTTCACGCACTCATCACCTTGTGACCTCCTCTTCACCAGAGACGGCCCCGGTGAGCCTCCCCTGCCGTCTTTTTCCCCTCTGCTAGGGTTCCATCCCGCCGTTGCCGCTTGACGAGGAAGATGACCCAGTGCCGTTCATCGGGTTCTAATCAGACGACTAAGGTTCATACAGACCCCTTTAGTCGGCCGCAGTGGCTGACGCGGGGGTCCCACCCCACGGGGATTTGAAATTCCACCTCGTGCGTGGCGTCACCCCGGTGGGACGATTTCATTTGGGAGGCCAATCTACTCCCCAGATCTGGCCCAAGACATATGTCCCTTTTATTGCCTTTTGCCCAAATCTGAAATCTAGCTGTTGGTTTTAAATAAAAATAAAAATGACTCAAATGGTCTAGATCCAAATTTTTCTAGTTACCACATGTTTTTTCAAACATGTTGTACCCTTGATCACCCAAATTACTACATAAATAAATCCTAGAAATTAAAATAGCCACATGTGTTCTTTCCTCAAATAAAATCTTTCAGAGAATTTGGTAAACACAAATGGGGTAAACCCAATTGGTATTTTGAAGGTATTAGCCATACCTTGCGAGCTCCACTGGCCCCACCCAAAATGACTCCATGTTACCCACAACAACAACAAAAATGAGGCCTTTTCTTCCTTTAGGAAATTCTTTAGTTCAAACTAGATGAGTTTTTGACCTAATTACAACCCCTTGTACACCTATATATCAATATATTTCAAAACCCAGTAGCTCATAATTTTATGAACCCCTATTGAATTTTGGTGAATTAAACTATTATGTATATTGTCCAATCGCCAATAAATTCAGTGTAGTAGCTCTGTAACTCAAAAAAGGTTGATTCCAATTTCTACAGAAAGGTCAATTCAGTACCTAACAAGTGTCCTTCGAATCACATAAAAACTTACGTAGATTAAATATGGTGAAAAAAAGACAAATCTCATCCACTACTGTATTTGGGAATTTCTCAAGGGAATTCTGGTAATTGTTTTGAGGTGATTCCAACACGTCTTGATTCAGTCCACCAAATACTATCTAATCACCCAAGAAAATAATTGTTGGAACTCCAGAACAATTCTGGTGAATTATTTCCTAAAACTAGAGTTCTATCCACTATAAAATTCATTATAAATCAATGCAAATTGATAAAATAGTGAAACCACATTTGTTGGATTCATTTTATCAATACCTATTTGTGGGTATCAATTTTATACAATGGTATTATACAGGTCAAGCCCTTGGTCAAAACCCCCTCTCTTAGTTAGTTCCTAGACTATAAATCCAAAAGGATCCATTTTTTCCAATGCCTCCAAATATCCTCCCAATCCAATCAAATCAAACCTCCAACACCCTACTGATGTATATCATGTAATTATCATTTTCTTTCTATCTGGTTTGATGTTTTTATGCATTGTACTAAATGTGGTATTGTTGGTTTGCATGTATACTCAGTAACATCGATAGTTGCGATCTGTGAGATGCCTAGAAGAAGGAAGCATCGGGTTTCTCTTATTATTATTGTATTTGGTTTTCTGGTATTCTAAAAAAGTCACGGGACATCCCGCTGGTCACAGGAAAGCCACCCTCCATGAACTCCTATATTGACCTACTCCTTTTTATCAATTGTTTTATATCTCGTTTATGAACTTCACGATTAAATGCATTATTTATTTCAATTAAAAAGCCGTGAGTATCTTGGCCCCTCCAAGTTATGATGGAGTGTCCATTAGGAAACTTACCCTCGTTGACACCCACTTTCACCCTTTAGATCGAGGCTATGATGCTTAGCATTTTTCCCGTTTGGAAACTACGGGTTTTCAATGATAAAACTATTTTGTGTTTTACCCTACTACAAAGTTTTCAAAATAAAACCCTTGGAAAGAGGCATTGTTTCGGAGTGGAGATTTTATGAAATAATATATGAGGACGATGATGAGAAAGTTGAGATAGATAAAGAGAAGGGATGTTCTACGCCTTTACCAGAGCAATTTATCCGTGCATCCACACTACCCCGGCCGCTGGGGCTTAGCTCGTAGTTTGTTGTCCTTAGTCGGGGATACTTGTACATGCTTAAGGGGATAAATCCCTAGAAGCCCGAGTGGGCTCTACCATAGATCTACATATTTGGGGCCTATCGCCTGCTACGGTGGGAGTGTCGGTGCAACAATTGGGTCTCCCGCGGTGGTATACTTTAGGAGTGGAGAAGGAAGTGGAGTCACCGAGGTTATTGTGTATTTCCAAGCTGCGGGTTTGGGTATACGGAAGTGCAGAAGGACGGACTATGGTTGTCGTGCCACATACTCGTTGCCGGGGAGAACAAACCCAAAAGGAAAAGCTGCCTTTGCTAGGGATCGACAAATGAAAGGTTAGGTTTGATTATCCGAACCCCTTTCTACCGTGTGTAGCGGGTCATGGTTGTATCCCAGTGGATGTATTGATTCTTGTGGGTAAATTGCACGAACTATACAGAGTCTAATCTATTCGAATAGCCGTGTCCATGGTGAAGGACGGTTCGAAAGGTGATTGCTAGGAGTACACTTGGGATATGTTGAGATGAATAAAAAGGATATGATTTGTTCACGAGGAAAGATAAGAACGAGTTTGGTTTTGACCAGAGATGGTCGAAGATGTTTTAAAAGGGGGGTTTACTATAAAACTGTATTCAACAAAGTTTTTAACAAGGATATGGAGATATCTGGACTTTCTAAAAGGAGGCATATTTTCTAAAAGCTCTTTTTCAACAAAGATATAGAGATGCCAATGTTAGGCTTTTTCAGAAATAACTATAGTGTGGAGATATCTGGCCACATCCCAATATGAATTATCCTGTTACCTTCTCTTGGTGGTTTGCGAGTACATTCAAAGTACTCATCGGCATTGTCCCTGGCTATTTACTTGGCCAGTTTGTAGATGTTAAGAAGTGACAAAGATGCTAACGTCCATGCGAGCTAGGTCGTCTTCCTAGTCACTTGCATGTAGGTTAAGGCATCACATGGGCTGTGCGCTTGAAGACTTCCGCTACTTGTGTTGTAATTTCCATAATGGCCAATTTGTAAGTTTTGTAATCATTACTTTTGGGATGATGTAATGATAACTGGTCGGTTATGCTCACAGTCACTGATCTTTGGAACGTCAATTGTATGCATAACGGGTATTATCGAACTGTCAATCCGGGGTGCCACATACATGGTATTAGAGCCATCCTGACCGTAGGAGACCGTAGTTGGCATGGACGCTAGACAGGACAACCCCTATTTCTGAAAACACCGGCGTTTAAAAACTATTTTCCCAAAAGCTTTTCTAAAGATTTCTTATCTCATCTTCTCTTACTTAAACGATTTGAAGATGGAATACTCTATATCTCATCTACCTCAAAGGTTCAATTTGCAAAAACAAAGTCCGACTCGGAGACTATGAAGATGGAGATCTCGGAATGAAGATACCCCAAGACAAGCAAAACAAAGAAACTGCCAATGACGAAAGACACTACAAGATCGCCCTACCAACGGAGCCCTTCATCGCCCCTATATCAATCAAGTACGGCACCGACAACCACAAATGGCAAGACAGAAGTCAAGACCCCTGTAATGTCTGTACTTAGGATTAGCATTCCTAATATAGTATTCCCCTTATGGCGTGTAGTCACCCCTTAGTACCTGTGGTACGCTTTGTTTACTTGTCATGTTCTTATATGATGCTTGGAATGTGTTGCTTGTCTGCCTTGAATTATCCGATACTAATGCTTCGACCACCCTTGTTGGTGTATCCCGATGCCGACCCTCGCAGACCCATAGCCGAAAACCTCTCCTCAGCAGGATGGCCACCTACAGAAAACCTCGAGAGCTGCAAGTAAGGCCCTACGGTGGAAAGAATGTGTCTTCCCACTCAACTCCAATAACCCGCCCCATATTCCACCTCGAGAGTACTTAGAGGGAATCGAAACCCTACCCATGCTTACTACTACCTTTATATATTGATGAATCCACATCTATATACCTACCTCCACGTCTAAAACCAAAACCCTGCAGATGGCTCCTCCCCGCTCAGAAAGCATTATCGTCGAAGAAAGCTTCTGGCCTCTGAAGAGCAATTGCAGGATCTACTGAAGATCATCCATCGTACCCCCGCCTAAGATCAAAGGGATAGAGCTTCCTCGCAGCAATTCAAGCATAGCTCAGTGGATCATCAAGGCCACCATTCCAGCTCGTGAGAACGACGCGAGCCCAACATCTTCACCTTCATTGACAACAACTGGGTAGATGGAGTCGTGCGAGCCATACAATATATCATGGCATCCCTCTGCAAGATCCATGAATAGGAACTGAGAGATACCCCTTACCACATGTTTGGGAAGCGCGACAAGGATGGACTCCCCACCGAATCTTTCCTCACTTGTTGCAATGGAAATCAGCTAGAGAATGTGGAATACCTACTGCAGCGCCATCAAGAAGATCTCGAGAAGACCCGTCGTCATAACATCCTCATGCGTATGGATCTCGCCATACTTCGTACCCGGTAGAAGATCCTACAAGCCTCCAACGCTCGTCAGGAAAGGAGAGTGGCCGCTCTAGCCTCCTCAAACTTCTGAAGCTATCAACTCTGAGACTGAGAATGAAGAGTCGTCCTTCTATGAGTATCAACCTATCTTCCAGCCAACCCCACCAGAAGAACCACCTGTCGAAGCAACCCTGTAAGAGGGCACGACCCTCACCCTCACTGACGAAGAGTTGAATATTCCGCACACCCCCAAGGAATTGTAGTAGCCGAAGTCAGTGCAACAACTCAAGAACGTCAACTAGAGTCAAGCAGTACCCATGGAGTAGTTTCTCCCCCTCGACTCACCCTTATGGCACCATGTAGCACTATGTGTCGTCCCAGAACCAGTTTTGTAAAACTCTAAGTTCTTTGTCGCCCTGCGACACGGGCCTGTTTTGTAACACCTTAAGTACCTCCACCACCGACTGGCACGAACCTGCTAAATTTCTGAGTGATATGCAAGTCTAATGTCCTTCTTTGCGTGTTTTACCCATGATGTTGCATCAGACCAAACCTGGAACGACCCCTTTCCAAAGGACATCGCTTCCTAGACCGCCACACTCTAGTGGCATCCTCCAACCCGTCGGACCCCTAACTAGCTCATAAATAACTATTCGGAAACTAGTAGATGCCATTTCTGATAGACCCTATAACTTATGAAGTCGTTCCTATGATGTCGACAGAAGATAATCACCCTGGATGAGAGGTGCAGCGCCAACCCCAACATCAGCATACGACTCCAATAAAAGAAAGCCTACAACTCCACCAAAAACCCTAGTGTCGCTCTAAGGGGAAAGACTGCGTCTTTCCCGCCCAAAACCCGAAAAACCCCTAGAGTCGAACACTAGTTAGCATTAAGTGATGACCACCCCCCCCCCCGCTCCAAATCCGAATCATCTACCCTGCAAGAAGGACGACAATCGGCACTTCTCCAAAATTAGAAGGTACCTCAGGAAAGCCCTCCACTCCAAGGTCGATCGCCCAGCCAACACCCCGGTGTATCAAGACCTAGAAAATAGAAAAGCTAACTACCATGGCGAAGGAATAAAGAAGGCTCAACTAGGAGTCTCGCCGCAAGAAGAAAGGACCTCGTAGACGCTAAACCTACCTAGACTTGTCCTAAGGGAAAAAGACTGCGTCTTTTCCATTTGATTAAATCTAAACCGCCCCAATATGAAGCCACTCAGCTCCGATCTATAACTAACTACGTCAGGTAATTTTAAAACTTGTTAGCGCCTAATATTTTATTTCCACCGCTGAAATTGTTAATCGGATGTTATCACCCACCCCTACTATGTTTGATGTTCCATGCTTGTTTAGTATCAACTTTTCTATGTTTTATCTACACTTTGAGGTATTCTTATACATTTTCTGTGACTAACCTATTAACAAGATGCCGCAGTGCTAGTTGCCTGTTTTCTACTGTTTTTGGTTTCAGAAAAGCTAGTAAGGAAATATTCTTGGAATTGGACGGGAAAAAAGCCAAAGTCAATATTTTACCGGAGAGAACACAGAGTCTGAAGGGTAGCCAAAGGGGGGCCACAAGGTGGCCACAACCTAAGGCCACGCGGCCCAGGGGGAAACACAGCCACCAGGTGTGGGCCCCTCGGGCGCCCTCCGACCTTGCATCTTCGCCTATAAAGTCACATGATAAAATCTCCATGAAACAGTCCGTAGCCACCGCCACCATCATCCCTAGATCGGGGGGATCTGAAGCTCTTCCCGGCACCCTGCCAGAGGGGAGAGATCATCTTGGAGGCCTTCTTCATCACCATGCCAGCCTCCGGTATGATGTGTGAGTAGTTCACCCTTGGACTATGGGTCCATACAGTAGCTAGATGGTTGTTTGTCCTCCTTTGAGCTATCATGTTTAGATCTTGTGAGCTCCGTTCATGATCAAGATCATCTATTTGTAATCATACATGTTGTATTGCAGGGATCCGATGGATATTGAGATACTATGTCAGATTGATTATTGATTCTATCATGTCTGTGTTATTTGTGATCGTGCATGCTCTTTGTTGCTGGTAGCTATCTTAGCTAAGTAGATGCTTGTGACTCCAAGAGGGAGTATTTATGCTCGATAGTAGGTTCATGCTACTAGGGAGAATACAACAATATTTTGTCCATGAAAAAATTGTAATGTTTACTTTACACACATTGCTTAATGCAATTATCCGTTGCTTGCAACTTAATACTGGAAGGGTTCGGATGATAACCTGAAGGTGGATTATTAGTCATAGATGCAGTTGGATTACGGTCTATGTATATTGTTGTAACGCCCAATGAAATTTCATAGGAGTCATGATGTCTAATATATGCATTGTTATGCTTTCTCAATCTGTTAAGTTCCCCGATGTAATTTGTTCACCCAGCATGTTATTTATCTTAAGGAGAACACCTCTAGTGAACTGTGGACCCGTGTCCATTCCTTTATCATTAATACATCATCTACTGTTAGAATTTACTTTCTTCAAGCAACTATTATCTTCCACACTATACGTTTAATCCTTTGTTTTCAGCAAACCAGTGAGATTGACAACCTCACTATACGTTGGGGCAAAGATTTGAGTTTATGTTGTGTAGGTTCCAAATTGTTAGCAACACCTTGGAGTTGTTTCCTTCCTCCTACTAGTTCGATAACCTTGGTTTCGTAACTGAGGGAAAAGTTACTGTTGTGCACATCGCACCTTCCTCTTGGGGTATCCCAACGAAGCTCTAAAGTGATCTGAGACAGATCAAGGCGTTTTCCGGCGCTGTTGCCGGGAAGTTAAGTACAACTTCAATCTCTTCCTCCTCGTCATTCACGTTTTCAGGGAGAAAGAAGATTGTCTTAAGGGGAGTCTCTCACAACCAATCTCTTTACTTTGTTTTTTTGCTTAGTTTGTTTTGCTTTCTTTTGCTTGTTTATTTCTATCAAAAAAATACAAAAAATTAGTTTCGTTTGCTTTGATTTTTCTTATAAAAACACACACAAAAAAATTAGTTCCTACTTCAAGTTGCTTCCATGTCTAGTGTTGCTCCAATCACTATGTCACCTATGGAAATGATCTTTACTTTCAAACAAGGAAGTGAAGAGAGTTTCAAGGAAGCTTGGTCTAGAATTTCTGATTCACATGAAAAAACTGAGCCTAAAATGACTCTAGGCTTGGTTCTTAGCAGTTCCTACTATGGTCTTGCTCTTTGTTATAGATATGCTTTGGATGCTATAGTAGGAGGAGATTTTCTCTAGTGTAATGAGGATGAAGCTTTGAATGCCATAAATAAATTGATTACAATATATAATTTTCCTAGCAAATCCGATTCTTCCAGTCTAAACATCTATGCCAGGTTAAATACTCTTGAGACCAGTATAGCTAGTTTAAAAGATTGCTATAAAAATCTTAGAGATCATCATGATTATGTTCCAATAAATTATGAGCCTTCAAAATGGTTTCCTATAAGAAAAGTTTTTATAAATAATGAAACTTTTGATGCTCGGTGTGATATCATGTCTGAATTTTGTCTTATGCCTAAACATATTTATGAATCTTTGAATCTTTGGGTACCTTCTGAAGGAGGAGAAGAAATATCTCTTACCAATAATGCAACTATATTACCCTTTGGAATAGCTGAAGGAGTGTTTACAAAGATCTTAGGGAAAGTGGTGTCTACTGATTATCTTGTTATTGAATGTGTAGGAAAAGAACAAATTACACTTGGAAGATCCCTACTGAAACTCCTTGGAGTGATAATATATGTAGGAAAAGGAATTATGCATTTTGCTTCTCCAACAAGAAATCATACATTCCCTAAATATAAGAGTAAAGGTAAGAAAGGTAGGGGCAAGAAATTTGATGTTAATTCTTCTTCACTTGAAAATACTTGATTCTTGCTTCCTATGCCTAACTTAAAGGCGTTAAAGAAAAGTACTTCTTGGGAGATAACCCAATAGTTTTTTTGAGTCTTGGAAGTTATTACTTTTGAATAACCTCTCCTTATCTTTTTGTGTGGTTTTTGTGCCAATAATAACCTCTAATGAAAGAGAAGTAAGATTTGGGGAAGTTGTTGTCCCGACATAGATTTTTGTAATTCATTGTAAATATTCATTAAAAATCCCTTTATGTAGGATTGAGCTGTAACTTTCACAGTATATGCCCCAGGTTATTATCTAACTTTCGTTAGTTCAACATTTTTCGATTTGAGCAACAGAAAATCTTCGAAAAAATCGGTTTTTACCTACTGGTCTATTTTGACAGATTTTTGCCATTATTTGCATTTGCCTCTTAATCTGTTTATTTTTGAGTTCTTCTTGATCACTTGAGCTTTTAAAAGGAATTGCTACAGTAGCTTGTGTTTTAGTCAAAGTTTTACTTGTGTTGAAACTAAACCGAAAGGACTATTATTTTGAATACACTAATGTTGCTAATGTAGATTGTGTGAAGTTTTGTATGAAGGAAATTTTCAAGTGTAGGTGAAGAATGATGTGATGAGATGAAAAATGGACAAAAGGTTAAGCTTGGCGATGCCACCCCGTGTCACCCTAAGAAATATTCAAGAGGTACAATGTCACATCTGAAAATTTTCCAAATTTTGAAATGTGAAAAAATAAATAAACAAAATAAATAATTTTTGAAATTTAGGGTGAAAAGAAACTTTTGTTTCTAAATGGAAACTTAAAAACCCATCTTGAACAAACTTAGAATAAAGATTTGAATCCAACAAAAATTCAAATCATGTGAAATGCATCTTGAAATTTAAACACTTGGAAAATAAACCAAAATTCTAAAAACCTAATGGGAGAAAATCATTACCAAGATTACTCTAGGCCTATGGATTTGATCCATATAAAAATTTTCAACAAACATTTATAAATGATCAAGAATGACAAATGGAAATATTATAAAACCATAGAAATTGATTTCATTCAATTTGGAACCATAGATAAAATCTTATGAATTTAGTAAGATAAGGAAATTGGATTTCCAAAGCTAATAAAGCACCTATCTAAAAACCCATACCAAGTGGTGAGCAAATAATCCTAAAAGGATTTAAAAAGATAAACAAATATTAAATAAAATTATAAAAGATGGAATCACCATTTTTGGATCTTTAAATAAAAAGATATGAATTTTATATAACAAAGGAAGAAATAAATAAATAAGGACTATTTTAAAAAGCCAAATTAAAACTTGGCCAAGCAAATAAAATAAAATATTTTTGTTTAATAAAATATTAAAGGATTATTTAAATAAAATCATGAGGATTTATTATTATCCAAATTCATTTAAGTAAAGACATTTCCCAAATTAAATGAACATTAAAACTTATTAAATCTTAATTCAAAGTGAATTATTTAAATAAAACCTACTGAAAAAGGTTTGGTAAAATTTAGAATTCAAATAGAGTTTTAAAAACATAATTAAATCCTATTTGAGATAAAGACAAATATCTATTTTTAAAAATTAATAGACCCTAAAAGAATCAAAATATTTTTCTAAAATGGACTTTAGAATATGTTAATAAACAATACTAGAATGTACACAAAGTTTTGCAAAAGTTTGAATTCAATTATGGTTTGAATCATTTAAATCAAAATCAAAACAGAATAATGGAAATAGAAAAAGAAAAAGATTTTGTATAAAAAAATGAAACAAAGCCAGCCCAGCCAGCAAGCCCATCCCACTGGCCCAACTAGCCCGCTCTCCCTCTCTCTACGCGAAATGTTTTCACCTGCGAAATTACCCGCACAGCTGCTGACTGCTGGACCCCACCTCTTCCCTCTCTCTCTCGCCGATGAAACGACCCCACGCTGTCAGCCTTCTTCCTCACCCCGCGACGACCACGCCCCTCTCCTCACCGTTTCTGGCCATTGAAGACAGCATCAATTCGCGTTATTGCCTCTGTTAATCCTCCCCCGTGACCACGCGTACTTAATCGCCTCTCCTCTCCGCTCCTTTTCCCTCAATCCCCAGCTTCTTTCTGCCCCTAGGCTGCTCAGATTCTTACACACACCGCCACTGCCTCCGACGCCCTCCGGAGAAGATTCCGGCCAGTCCTTATCGCCCCTTGCCTTCCAAACCCCACTAGCGTGCTTGCCAGCACCAGGCGTACCTGCCAGTATCTTTGGCTCGCCCACGTGAGCACCGTAGCCTCGACTACGACCACGACAACACACCGCCGTCGTCTGCCTCCACTACGGCGAGCTACTAACGTCGACCCTGAGCGCCCCTCATGTCCTGGTGAGCATTCCTGCAAACCTCGAGAACGTGTGCACCTCTCTAACCTGCTGCCTTGCCTTGTTGCACCCCAGGAGCTAGTCCCCGTCAACAAACAGAACGCGCCCGACGCCGCGACTACTCCGGCAAGAAATTACGAACATCCTCGAGCGCCCCTCGTCAAAAGGTGGACACGTTGCACATCAGCACGAACTAGCAACCTCGGTGAGCCTCTACCCTGTCTCTTTTGCTTCCTATATCGCCGGCTCCGCCATCGTCTGACCGCGCCACCGCCAATCACCGCCGCCAGCGCCGTCCATTTAGGGTTAGTCGATTTAGACCATTGGATATTGATCCAGTGACTATGATAGAACATAACCCGAAGGTTTATCCTTTGATCTGTGTCGTGCGTTGTAACTTAGATCTAGCGGCCAGTATCGATTGATCCGAATGAAACGGTATCGCCCAATCAAAACATTCCACGTGGCACTGACTCTGTTATAAAAACCAGAAAATGTTCTATTAGATATTTAAACTTGGAAAATTTATAACTTTTGATCCACACGTCCAAATTTTGCAAATTTTATATCAATGGAATCAGCAAAATAAACTATATCCAACCATGTACTTTGTTTAGTAAATTGCTTCTGTTAAATTGGTTGTTTTTGCAGAAACTTGTGTAGGTATATTTTGAATATAAAAATTATTCCAGCAATATTTTTATGGTAAAATCTTTGGAAAATGGATTGTTTTGAACCTACTGACCATAGAAACCAACTTATGTATTTAAAATTTTATTTTGTGATGTTAAAGAATAAATCTTTGAATTAAAGCATTTCTAGTTAAATGAAAATATGGTTTATGTGTTAAAAATTCTTTTTGAGTAAAACTTTGGAAAATGATTTGATTTAAACTCTCTGACCCTAAACACCAAGTTTAGGATCTAAAAATATATTTGATGAACCCTATAAATTATTACTTTGCTAAAAAAGCATTTTCAACAACATAAAATATTGATTTGGTATAAAAATGGTTTATAGGTAAAACCTTTTGCAAATGATTTTAATATTAAACACTTGACCATAAAACACTAACGTTTGTGTTTAAAAATGTATTTGTCAGACACTAGAAAATATTACTTTGGTTTGAACCATTTCTAGCAAAACAAAAATGACTTAAAATAGCCATTTTCACTAACTTGATATCAAATGTTTTTCCACATATATAAATGACCGTGCCACTTTTATAAATGACCAATAGATATTTTATGATGTTTATAACCTATTAGAAACAACTTCTCCAAATAAAACAATCTTTGGCATGCTTGCATGCATTGCTTTGTTTTATTATTCTATGTGATGATTGCTTGAATGGTAGATTGAAATTGTGCCTTGCTTGATTGAATTGTAGTAACATTTGAAGAGTGTGACTATTGCAAAGATCAAGGAGTGAACTTATAATCTCTACCAAAATGGCAAGTGATGCTTCATACTTTTGTCCTATTATTTCCACTATGCATTAGTGATATTTTAAAGTAGGACTTGCATGGAATTTTGCTAAGTATAAACTATGCCATGGGAAATCCTAGTAGATGAAACCTTAGTAGAATTATCCTAAGTTAAGATTCCTACTACTATCATGCTTAGCCTAGCTAGTAGAAAACAAGGGTGAATTATATTCATGTTATGGTATATTTCTAAGTCAAGGACTTGTGTTTTGTTTAATAAAACAACAAAGTGAATGAATCACCTGGGTGGAAAGGAAAGAATGGTTTGTGTTGAGTGGTTACGCAAGTACAGTATGCTGGGGAAAACTTGGGCATCACCAAGTCCAGTATACTGGGGAAAACTTGGTATCTCACTTGTGGAATGCCACCCAGGAACAAAGAGATATGAGATGTCAAATGTTGAGAAGCTTCTAGTGCAGCCACATGGAAGGGCTCTGCCTGGATCATATAGGTTGCAATAACTTAGACATTTGGACAGTTGGTGGTAGTGGGATGATAGGTTGGAATGCGTCCATTTGGTCTAGGAAGGCTTCTGAAAGGTCCCGTCTTGGTGAAAATCAAGTCTTGTGGGGAAAGTGCACAACCTCTGCAGATGGAAGAAACTAAGTACTTACTTATGTCCCTGGCAAAGGACAATTTGAGCATCAAGACATGGAAGCTATCAAGAATTTGTGGTTGAATAAGGGTTGAAGGATAACCAATTTCTATTGGGAGATTGTAGTGACCTTGGATCGGTAAGGATCCTAAGTCCCTGTGATTAACATGCTAGTCCCTGGATCAATAGCTAGCACTCATAGTCGATGAAATATCATGTAGAACACAAAGTCTTTATTACACGGAGAATCCAGAGTATGAATTTATTACAAAATTTCTTAGCATTAAGCTAGCTCAAATAACAGCGAAAACATAAAAGCAGCTTGAGTCCATCAACGCCCCAGGCTTGTCGAGTGTAGACTCGCGATCCCTATGCACCTTTCAATCTTCGGATTCTGCACATAAAACGTGCAGCCAACAAGTTGGGTCAATACTTTGAATGTATTGGCAAATCACACCAAGGAGAGAAAAGACTATCTCTACATGCAAGGCTAGTTTAGGCTGTAGAGTTCATTTGCTCAAAGCTAGTTTTCTTAAGCAGAGAAGAAGAAGAGAAGATTTTCCCTACTTTGTAAACATTTGCTTAGGTAAAATATGGTCGAATGGAACAACCAAACACTTGGATATTACGCACCAAGTATCACTTGGATATTACACACCAAGTACCCAAATTCCCACCCATTAGCGATATTACTCACGCCATGGGGTTTTAAAAACTTTGTTTAGAAAAGAGAGAGGAAGATCCTTCAGAGGCTCCATCCTTTAGACGCTCATTGTTGTTCTGTTACCTGAACACGGCTGATCGATCAGATTGCAATACTCTCGAGAGTTTGTGCACTTTACCCACAATCCACGATCAAGTCCTTTTACAGACAACACCATGGCGAGGCTTTCCCTTAGTAGCCCATCTACCTTCCTGATCCAACCGTGCCAAGAACCTCCAAATGTTGGTACCCAGGTGAGGTTTCCCACTAAGTACTAGGCCAAGACAGAGCCCATAATGTATTGTGGTTGCACAGGAAGCTTCTGAATTCTGAAACATGGCAGACTTCTTTGATTCCTGGGCAACCGTCCTCCACCAAAATCTCACTCGTTGTCCCGACAACCATTCTGCCCAGAAGAAAACTTAGTTTTATTTTGAAGTGGATTTGAGAAGAAAAGTTTGCTCTAGAGAGCCTTTATACTTAGAAAATTCTTTGTCTTTCGAACCCCCCAACGGTACTTTGTATATATAGCATGGCAAGCAATACTTAGCAAAAACAGGGGTAACCTATTAGGAGGGAAAATCCTAAGTATAGAGCTACTCATGGCATACTACAAAATCATCGCACATGTAAAATAATACTAAGGAAAAATTCTACTAGAATATCCTACACATGCATACTACAGAATTTTGAAGATCACATGCATAGAATCAAAACTGGGACAAAATTATGAACAAGTGGTGTAACTTGCCTTGATCCGAGCAGCACTCTACACAATAGCACTCCTTAGCGCACTCCGAACAATCTAACGAATCACAACCATAGATCTGATCACAACTTGTTCAAAACATACCACAGAGGTAATCATGCATGCATGCACATGGTATTTTATGCAAGGTTGGTTCTTCTAAAATTGACCAAGGTAGCAAGATTTTGTTGTAATAGTGTAAGGGTGTCACTAGGATTGATTTCCCAAAGGTTTAGATCTAATTGAATCACTAAAACAATTCCTAGGGTTAAAAGGAGATCAAACCATCTAATTAGACCCAAACTAGATCTAATGGTTTTAATCAAGGTTTTATAATTTTTTCCAGTAGGCATTATGGAAACAAATTATTGCAACAAGAATAAATTAAAACAGAATTTTAATTATTTTTCTATAGAATAAACACTCTAATCTAATGATTAAAATCTACACCTAAAACATTACTGTAAACTTGGAATATTATTGCAAATCTGGATTCTACATAAAATTATGAATCCAACGGTATATTATAAGCTAAAATTGGCCAAAAATTCAATTTTATATGATTTTCGCAATGTTTAGATCAAATCTACAAAAGTTGATCTAGCCCTAACTCAAACGCGCCAGATGGCGGCTCCCGATTGGCCCAGCTGGCAAGCTGGGGAGGGTGACGCAGCGCGGGCGCTGGCGCCGACGCGCTTTACCATGCGGCGCAGCTTGGTTGGCCGATACCCCTTCGCCCCTCCTTCTAATCTGGCCCGCAAGATTAAAATCGGACGGCCGAGGCGGCTCTACCGACCTGCAGTGGTGGCGGCGATGGCGACGACGGCGGCGGTGGCGGAGTCGATGGTGGTCGGAGGTCCTGGCGGCTGGTGATCGTGGAAGACGACGAGGACGACCCCTGATGCGCACGGCAATGGCGAATCCCCCAACGGTCTCAGCGCGGTCACTCCCCTCCTCAATCTCCCAGCGTCGACCGTTCCTCCTCTCGGACCCGACGGCTCCGGCGAGCAATTGCCGGCGGCCTCCTGCGATTCCGAAGAAACGGATTAGGTGGGTGGGTAGGGTAGGTCGGGGCGAGAAGGATGGAAGGTGTAGCAGGGTTCGAGGTGCCCTGGAGAGTCGCCAACCTCGAGCGCCGACGGTGGTTGCTCCGGCGAGATCGGAAGGTTGCGAAAACGGCGCTAGGGTTTGAAGAAAAACACAAAGGGGCGGTGGGGGCGATGGAGCGGTATAAAAGGGGTGGATTTCTTGGAGTAGGGGGTTCGGATTCGAACGCAGAACGGATAGACGCGCGGATTTTTGAATCGGCAACGTGTTCTCCAGGGACTCTGGCTGGAGGTGGGGGATGACAGCATGGCCCCACAGCCGTGGCAACAGGATTGGCGAGTGGGCGATCTGGGTTCTGGTTGGCGGCGCTGGTAATGTGTCAAGTATGGATGGGCTGGCTGACCAGTTAGGTAGGTTGCCCACTTTTTTTTCTTTTAACCTTTTTCAATTTCTGTTTTGGTAAAACCTATATATCTTTTACATACTAAGTCCAAACTTGATGAAAATTGTATCTAAATTTTTATAAAAGTAAGGTGGTCAACATAGGACCATGACTTAATGTTTTTACATAGTTTTTGTAAGGGGTCAAACTACTACAACAGTAGTGCTTACATATGAAAATAATTAATAGGGTTTTGATAGGTTTAGGTGTTTAGGATTTTGTTGTAAAAATTCCTTCGTAGAATGCAATGATGCAAGGATGATGCATGGAACTAATAACATCCTAATATAAAATCTGGGATGTTACAAACCTACCCCCTTAAGAGGAATCTCGTCCCCGAGATTCGGGTTGGCTAGCAAATAGGTGTGGGTGTTCTGCCCTCAAGTCTTCTTCGTGCTCCCACATAGCTTCTTCCTCGGAGTGGTGGTTCCATTGTACTTTGCAGAATCTTATAGTCTTGGTGCGTGTAATCCTTTCAGCTGTTTCCAGTATTTTGAGGGGTTTTTCCTCATAGGTAAGGTCATTCTCCAATTGAACCTCATCTAGGGGAACTGTGTCTCTTAGTGGTGTTTCGGCCATCTCCGGGTGACACTTCTTTAGTTGCGGCACATGAAACACATCATGAACAGTCAGTCCTTCCGGCAACTCCAACTGATAAGCAACCTCCCCTCTACGGGCCAGAACCTTATATGGTCCTATGAATCGTGGGGCTAACTTGCCCTTGATTCCGAACCTCTCAACTCCTCGTAGGGGTGAAACTCGGAGATACGCACGGTCCCCTATTTCATAGGCCACATCTCTGCGCTTGGAATCAGCGTAACTCTTCTGTCGGGATTGGGCTACCTTTAGCCTATCCCGAATCTGCCGTACCTTTTCTTCGGCATCCTTTATCAATTCAGGTCTAAAAAGAATGCGTTCACCAACTCCATTCCATAGCAGTGGAGTCCTACACTTCCTGCCATATAGAACTTCAAATGGAGCCATCTTGATACTTGTCTGGTAGATGTTGTTGTATGAGAACTCGGCATACGGCAGGTTATCGTCCCAACTAGACCCATAGTCTAGTGCGCAAGCTCTCAACATATCTTCCAAAATTTGATTCACCCTTTCTGTTTGGCCATCCGTCTGAGGGTGGAAGGCAGTACTGAATTCTAGTCGGGTTCCAAGAGACTCATGTAGCTGTCGCCAAAACTTTGAAGTGAATTGGGTGCCTCTATCTGACACAATTCCCTTGGGAACACCATGCAGACTTACAATTCTTGACATGTATATCGTAGCAAGCTTAGCACTTGTATACGTGGTCTTCACTAGGATGAAGTGAGCCACCTTGGTGAAGTGGTCCACCACTACCCAGATAGAATCAAATCCAGAACGAGTCCGGGGCAATCCCATGACGAAATCCATGCCTACCTTGTCGCACTTCCAGTCGGGTATAGGTAGTGGTTGAAGTAGTCCTGCCGGTTTCTGATGCTCGGCTTTAACTCTATTGCATACATCACACAAAGAAATATACTCTGCAATATCTCTTTTTAGGTTATTCCACTAGAATCTATCCTTCACATCCATGTACATCTTCGTGTTACCTGGATGAATTGAGTATGGCGAATCATGAGATTCTTGTAAAATCATATTCCTGATATCGGGGTCATTGGGAACACACAAACGCTTCCCATACTAGAGGGTTCCTTGTTCGTCCAGACGAAATTCTTTAGTCTTTCCTTCACTTATCCTGATTCTTATTTCTTCCAACTCTTTATCTCCCTTCTGTGCTTCCTTGATTCTCTCTTGGAAGGTGGACACTATTTCCATAGTCGCTACGTGTCCTTTCGGAACAATCTCTAGCCTGAGATCCCTGAATTGTTTGCATAAATCCTCTGGAAGTTCCCCTGCGGTAAGTCCATTCACATATACTTTACGACTTAAGGCATCAGCCACCACGTTTGACTTCCCAGGATGGTATTGTAAGTCCAAGTCATAATCCTTAATCAGTTCAAGCCATCTTCTTTGTCTCATATTTAGCTCCTTTTGGGTGAAGATGTACTTCAAACTTTTATGATCTGTGAATACATCACAATGTTTGCCCATGAGGTAGTGTCTCCATACCTTGAGTGCATGAACCACAGACGCAAGTTCCAAATCATGTCTGGGGTAATTGTGTTCGTGGTTCTTAAGTTGTCGGGAGGCATAGGATACCACTTTCCCATCCTGCATCAATACACTTCCCAGTCCTTGTCGAGAAGCGTCACAATAGACTTGAAAATCCTTTTGGATATCAGGGTAGCAGCCTGGTGCCGTATTGGCGCTTTCTTCAACTCTTGAAAACTTTCTTCACATGCCTCGGTCCATAGGAATTTCTTTTCCTTCTTCAGTAGTTCTGTCATGGGTTTTGCTATTTTGGAAAAGTTTTCAATGAACCTCCGATAATATCCTGCGAGGCCCAAGAAACTCCTAATATCCCCCACATTCTTGGGTGACTCCCATTCTGTCACGGAAGCTACCTTACTAGGATCTACGACAACTCCTTTTGCCGACAAAACATGACCAAGGAATCCCACTTCCTTTAACCAGAATTCGCATTTGCTGAATTTGGCATTCAACTTGTGTTCTCTTAGTTTCTCCATAATAAGGTGAAGATGTTTCTCATGTTCCTTCTCATCCTTAGAGTATATGAGTATGTCATCTATGAATACCACGATAAACTTGTCCAAATATTCCATGAACACTTTGTTCATCATGGTCATGAAGTATGCTGGGGCATTGGTTAGACCAAAAGACATCACGGTGTACTCATACAATCCGTATCTTGTGGTGAATGCTGTTTTGGGCACATCCTGTTCTCGAATCTTTAGCTGGAAGTAGCCTGATCGCAGATCGATCTTTGAGAACACACTGGCTCCCTTTAACTGGTCAAACAAGTCATTAATGTTGGGTAGAGGATACTTATTCTTGATCGTCACCTCGTTCAACGAGTGGTAGTCCATAACCAGCCTCTTGGTTTTATCCTTCTTTTCCACAAATAGGACAAGCGCTCCCCAAGATGACGCGCTGGGTTGGATGAATCCCTTGTCCAATTGTTCGCTAAGCTGTTTCTTGAGTTCCTTTAGCTCGTCCACATCCATCTTGTATGGTCTCTTAGCTATCGGCCCCGTGCCTGGCATCAAGTCAATGAGGAACTCGATATCACGATCGGGAGGCATTCCTGGCAGTTCCTCCGGAAAGACATCTGGGTATTCCTTTACAATAGGTACCTCCTCCAAGCTAACCCCCTTAAGAGAGTTCACCATGACTTCCTTAAGTGCGAAATTCGACTTGATGCGAATCCTTTTCCCTTCCGGTGTTGTGAGCGTGACATTCCTTTTTGCACAATCTATGACTCCTTCATATTCGGTCATCCAATTCATGCCCAAGATTATGTCTAATCCTTGTGATTCTAGAACTACTAGACTTGTGGGAAAGATGTGTGTCCCAATCCTTAGTTCTAATTCCGGCAACCGGAGTTTGCCACTATTTCTCCCCCAGGAGAACTTACCCTGAGAGGAAAGTTTATAGTTTCTGTTGGTATCTCGCCTCTATCCACAAATACCCTTGATATGAATGAATGCGATGCACCACTATCAAAAAGAAAAACTGCGGGATTAGAATTGAGTTTGAACTTACCAATCACAGAGTCTGGCGCATCACAAGCATCCTCCATAGAAACATGATTTACCGTGGCTTTGACAAACGGATTTGGCTTCTTCCTGTTTCCATTGCCATGGTTGTGTCCATTTCCATTCCCATTGCCATTGCCATTCTTCTTCTCGGGGCAAGAGGTTGCATAATGCCCTGTCCTGTTGCACTTAAAGCATGTCACCTCACTGAGATCCTTTCCGTTGCTGCCATTTCCGTTGCGGTTTTTATGCCCATTGTGTTTGTGGCCACCATGGTTATGACCGTTATGGTTGTGGCCATTATTGTTATAAGGTGGAGGTGAGGAGTTGCGCTTCCGTCTGAACAGAGTGCTTGTGAGGGTTAGACTTCCTCTTGCGGTTTTCTATGCTCTTCCTCTTTGATTCAACCACAATGGCTTCCAGAGTTCTGAAAGTTGTCAAATTTCTGAGCCACAAGCTGAATGGATATCTCGTCATTGAGTCCCCTTAAGAATTCCTCCTGTCTCTTGGCATCAGTGGAAACGTCATCGGGTGCATAACGGGCTAGCTTGTTGAGAAGCTCTCCATACTCGGTGACAGAACGGTGCAGCTGGTGTAGGTCGTGAAACTCGTGCCTCTTCAGAGTCATGACACCAGCAGCCACATGATGAGTGCGAAAAGCTAACTCAAACTGATCCCAAGTGATAGCATCAATGTCCGGGTGGGTGACTTGGTAGTTACCCCACCATTCTGCAGCAGGTCCTTCAAGCTGGTGTGCGGCGTAACGTACCCTGTCGGCTCCGATAGCTTGAACGGTATCTAGCTTCTTGTTGATCGTACGCATCCAGTCATCAGCGATGATTGGTTCAGTGCTGCTAGTGAAGGTAGGTGGGTTTAGCCTCAAAAACCGAGTCAAGAGATCCTGTTGAGGAGGTGGCGGAGGAGGTGGTGGTGGTGGGTTGTTGTTGTTGTTTTGCATGTTCTGAGTGAGCAGTTGGATCAGTTGGTTCTGAGTGGCCAAAAGTTGTGCTATTTCTGGAGGGATTTTGGAGTTCGCACGTCTGGGCGACATCTGTGGGGTTTAAGAGTTTAGTTAATAAATAGACAGAAAGACTAAGTAGTAACTCATATGCTTATGAAAACACACCAAGCACACAAGGCACACAAGACATAACAACAAAGCTCAAGACAGAAAACAACCATGTTTAACTAAACCAGATTTGTCTTGGTATTTATTACAATCGCGATTAACGTTCTACTATAGAATTAAAGTTGGTTCAACTATTTCACATCTTCCACGCCTTCCTCTTCCTTGTCTTCGAACGAGTAGCCTTCCTGCTCTAGAGTTGTTTTGTACAACTCCATCTCCTTTGTGGTGGCTTCAAGCTTCTCTTGGAGGTTCTTAATCTCATCTTGCAGCTTCTTGGTGGTGGCTTCCAGCTGCTCCTGAAGTCCCTCCTTTTCGCTTTGTAGCTCCTCCACTAAACTTGACTTCTTCGCGGTTTCAAGTTGCTTTGCCAAGTCCCTCTTGGAAGCACGCACGTCATTGATTATCTTGCAAAGGCCTTCAGTTTGCACTTCAGCTCCATCGATCTGCTGTTTGAGTTCCCTAATTCTCTTGTTTTTTTTTATCACCCTCTTCTCTTGGTTAGCAAACTTCTTCTCTTGGTCCTGGAATTTTATCTCTTGGAGCTTCATTTCCTCCTCCTGCTGCTTGATCATTTCTTCCTTCTCCTTGATGAGGGCGCATAGCTCGTCGTTCTTCAACATCTCGAGGAAGGTACCCTTTTCAAGGTCATGGATGTGGCACTCCAAATCTTGATATTGGGTCCTTCGGCGCTTGGTAGAAGTCCTTTCCTCAAAGGTTAACTCCATGGGAATTCCTTCCTCATCTCGTCTTCTAGAGAGGCCGCCGCAGTGTCCTTGGAGACCTTCATGATGATGTCCACATAGGCGACCAATGAGTTGCTGCAAGCTGATGCTAAGGGCCTTTTCCTTGGAATCGCTAACAACGTGGATTGCTATGTCTTCCTCCGGGTTCTTTCCTCGCTCTTTTCCTGGCAGGATCACCTTGACTCCCCAACAGCCGTCCTTGTGGAGTTTCTTCATTGTGCTCCCCTGGATTGTTGGGAGAGGAATGTCCAAACGCGTGAGTAGGTCCATGAGGCATCCACCAAAACGAAGGGGCTCGATGTACGCGACGGTGTCGTAGAGGAAGCTTGTCATCTTTTAAGTTAGAATAATGAAAGTTAGATACTTAACAAGTAGAGGAAAGAAGATACTAGAAGTGCGGAAAATAACTTAATAGAAAAGCATGTAACGCACAAGTTAGAGATGGTTCCAATCCTAGGGTCACGTCCTACAGGCAACGATGTGCTCTGATACCATCTGTAGTGACCTTGGATCGGTAAGGATCCTAAGTCCCTGTGATTAACATGCTAGTCCCTGGATCAATAGCTAGCACTCACAGTCGATGAAATATCATGTAAAACACAAAGTCTTTATTACACGGAGAATCCAGAGTATGAATTTATTACAAAATTGCTTAGCATTAAGCTAGCTCAAATAACAGCGGAAACATAAAAGCAGCTTGAGTCCATCAAAGCCCCAGGCTTGTCGAGTGTAGACTCGCGATCCCTACGCACCTTTCAATCTTCGGATTCTGCACATAAAACATGCAGCCAACAAGTTGGGTCAATACTTTGAATGTATTGGCAAATCACACCAAGGAGAGAAAAGACTATCTCTACATGTAAGGCTAGTTTAGGCTGTAGAGTTCATTTGCTCAAAGCTAGTTTTCTTAAGCAGAGAAGAAGAAGAGAAGATTTTCCCTACTTTGTAAACATTTGCTTAGGTAAAATATGGTCGAATGGCACACGAGGATATTACTCACCAAGTGTCCAAACAACCAAACACTTGGATATTACGCACCAAGTATCACTTGGATATTACACACCAAGTACCCAAATTCCCACCCATTAGCGATATTACTCACGCCATGGGGTTTTAAAAACTTTGTTTAGAAAAGAGAGAGGAAGATCCTTCAGAGGCTCCATCCTTCAGATGCTCATTGTTGTTCTGTTACCTGAACACGGCTGATCGATCAGATTGCAATACTCTCGAGAGTTTGTGCACTTTACCCACAATCCACGATCAAGTCCTTTTACAGACAACACCATGGCGAGGCTTTCCCTTAGTAGCCCATCTACCTTCCTGATCCAACCGTGCCAAGAACCTCCAAATGTTGGTACCCAAGTGAGGTTTCCCACTAAGTACTAGGCCAAGACAGAGCCCATAATGTATTGTGGTTGCACAGGAAGCTTCTGAATTCTAAAACATGGCAGACTTCTTTGATTCCTGGGCAGCCGTCCTCCACCAAAATCTCACTCGTTGTCCCGACAACCATTCTGCCCAGAAGAAAACTTAGTTTTATTTTGAAGTGGATTTGAGAAGAAAAGTTTGCTCTAGAGAGCCTTTATACTTAGAAAATTCTTTGTCTTTCGAACCCCCCAACGGTACTTTGTATATATAGCATGGCAAGCAATACTTAGCAAAAACAGGGGTAACCTATTAGGAGGGAAAATTCTAAGTAGCATGCATGCACATGGTATTTTATGCAAGAGGTAATCACAGAGGTAATCACAGAGGTAATCATGCATGCATGCACATGGTATTTTATGCAAGGTTGGTTCTTCTAAAATTGACCAAGGTAGCAAGATTGTGTTGTAATAGTGTAAGGGTGTCACTAGGATTGATTTCCCAAAGGTTTAGATCTAATTGAATCACTAAAACAATTCCTAGGGTTAAAAGGAGATCAAACCATCTAATTAGCCCCAAACTAGATCTAATGGTTTTAACCAAGGTTTTATAATTTTGTCCAGTAGGAATTGTGGAAACAAAGTTATTGCAACAAGAATCAATTAAAACAGAATTTTAATTATTTTTCTATAGAATAAACACTCTAATCTAATGATTAAAATCTATACCTAAAACATTACTGTAAACTTGGAATATTATTGCCTATCTGGATTCTACATAAAATTATGAATCCAACGGTATATTATAAGCTAAAATTGTCCAAAAATTCAATTTTATATGATTTTCGCAATGTTTAGATCAAATCTTCAAAAGTTGATCTAGCCCTAACTCAAACGCGCCAGATTCCCATTGGCCCAGCTGCAAGGTGGGAGGGTGACTTGGCGTGGCGGCTGGCGACGCTGCCACCTTGCAGTAGCGTGGTTGTCCGATACCCCTTTGCCCCCCTTCTAATCTGGCCCACACGATTAAAATCGGACGGCCGAGGCGGCTCTACTGACCTGCGGTGGTGGCGGCGATGGAGACGACGGCGGCGGTGGCGGAGTCGATGGTGGTCGGAGGTCCTGGCGGCTCTGGTGATCGTGGAAGATGACGAGGACGGCCCCTGATGCGCACGGCGATGGCGAATCCCCCAATGGTCTTAGTGCAGTCACTCCCCTCCTCAATCTCCCAGCGTCGGCCGTTCCTCCTCTCGGACCCGACGGCTCCGGCGAGCAATTGTCGGCAGCCTCCTGCGATTCCGAAGAAACGGATTAGGTGGGTGGGTAGGGTAGGTCGGGGCGATAAGGATGGAAGGTGTAGCAGGGTTCGAGGTGCCCTGGAGAGTCGCCAACCTTGAGCTCCGACGGCAGTTGCTCCGGCGAGATCGGAAGGTTGCGAAAATGGCGCTAGGGTTTGAAAAAAAACATAAAGGGGCGGTGGGGGCGATGGAGCGGTATAAAAGGGGTGGATTTCTTGGAGTAGGGGGTTCGGATTCGAACGCAGAACGGATAGGCGCGCGGATTTTTGAATCGGCAACGTGTTCTCCAGGGACTCTGGCTGGAGGTGGGGGATGACAGCATGGCCCCACCTATCGGTGGCAGCAGCGGGATTGGCAGAGCGGGCGGTGGCTGCTTGCGGCGCTGGGCAGCTGGTCTTGTCGCATGGTGGGCTGGCGCTATGCCCGCTTAGGTAGGTTGCCCACTTTTTTTTTTCTTTTAACCTTTTTCAATTTCTGTTTTGGTAAAACCTATATATCTTTTGCATACTAAGTCCAAACTTGATGAAAATTGTATCTAAATTTTTATAAAAGTAAGGTGGTCAACATAGGACCATGACTTAGTGTTTTTACATAGTTTTTATAAGGGGTCAAACTACTACAACAGTAGTGCTTACATATGAAAATAATTAATAGGGTTTTGATAGGTTTAGGTGTTTAGGATTTTGTTGTAAAAATTCCTTCGTAGAATGCAATGATGCAAGGATGATGCATGGAACTAATAACATCCTAATATAAAATCTGGGATGTTACAGAGATGCCTTGGGTGATTTTTGTCAAACAAAAACTTAGTGTTTTCAAATGATAAGGAAAATCTATTTGGAGCAAAGCAAGCCTAAGCTCCACCTAGCCAAATGCATATAGATGATAGACTCCACTATTATACCATAATATCAGTTGCCAATACAATTCAAATATATTGTCCCTTGTGGCTGTAACTTATTATGTTGCAGGGTTTTTTGATGTTAGTGAAGTGTGTTGATTAGGATTACAAGTCTACAACCAACATGATTGCCTGTGGCACTTTGAAGATGAAGGACTCCATGCTATAATTAATCTGTTGCATTGTAATGTGATAGCCAAATGAACTATGTAAGATGTAATAAATTATTTTATTCCTGGTTATAAAGTTATAATATGACCTTTGTTTCTTAATATTACATCTTAACTCTGGATGCTAGCTATTGATCCAGGGACTAGCATTGTAAACACAGGGATCTCTACCTTATTAAAGGTTGGGACCTCTACATACAAGCATCAAAGATTGGGGATGCCCAAGGCATCCCCTTCTTCATCAATAAAAATCTCAGGTCTCTTTCTAGACACTTCATGTTTATTGTTTCATGCATTGTTGTGTTGTTCTTGGAGCGTCTTAGTTTTCGTTTTTGGTTTTTTTTTTGCTTGAATAAATTAGTTGGAACCCCTCATTCACTCTTTTGTTTCAAATAAGTTGATTGGTGTTGGAAAAGTGTAGAAAGTTTCATGCTTATAGTGGTACAAAAGGGAGCTTGTTTTGATTGTGGCTTAGACTTTATCATGTCATGCTAGAAGTTTCTTTGACCTTATGCTTAGTGATTATTTCTGTAGCATGACTAGTTCCAAACAATTGAGATTGCTTAATGTGCCTTGAAAGAATCATGTGTTGTTTTAGCATACAAAAGCATAATATTGTGGTATTCTCCTTTGATGCTTTATTTGGGTTGACTTGGAACATGCTCACAACATGTTATGACTATGAACCAGTCACCTTAGCCTCTATGATCATTTAGTTTTTGACTTGTGATACCACTTTATGCTTTAATTGATAATTTTTCTCACTATGCCTGATTATGGCCATTATTGCTCTCTTAGTTGGTCGCTCCTAGTCTTTTGCTAGCCTCCACCTGTATTGAGTAAGCTCTACTCATGCATCCAACTCCCAAGAAACCAAGTTATTCCAAAGAGTCCACTATAATTTCCTATGCATGTTGTGTTACACCATTCCAAGTATATTCATGTTTTATCTATCTTCCAAATTAAACTTGTTATGACAAAATTAGTGATTAAAGCTCTCACAAACTTGATGGCACACTTTATGTCTTGCACCTAATAGACTTGAAACATTGTGTCATCTATGTTGTATATGCTTGCACTTATAAGTTGGGAATTAGCAGAACCATGCTATCATGGGGAACACTACCAACACCTGTACATATTACCTAGTTGATATCATGCTCTTTTGTTTGCGGATGTCGGTGGTGTGAAATAAAAGGGGATCTTGTAAGTCTATGGAGTATTATATATGTGTTAGAGAAATTCCTGGGAGGCTAGCCTAAGCCATGCCTAATCATGGTGGAAGCTTGCAGCATCACCATAGTGAGCAATCTATGAAGCATCCTTAGAAAAATATATATAGAAAAAAAGAGAAGAAAAAAATACACCATGCTCATGGTAAATAAATCGATTGCTGAGATGCTCATTGTCTGTTGCCTTGTCATTTTTATATGGGATAGCTCTTGTATCATGGGGTAAGGGGTACCCCGTTGGCGTTTTTCTATGATACACATATACTTACAATGACAAGAACTTGCTTGTGAATAAAGTTAAGTAGCATGAGGAACGACACTCGTACTCAAGGGACATGAGATTGCCAACTTATGATTTGTCAAGCATATACTCCATATTTGTTTCACTTTAACCTTAATCACTTCAAGATGCTTATGATAGGGGAAGTGAGAGCTAAGAGCTAATAAGTACCATAATTTTTGGAAGCTCTTTATGAAACTTGAAATTCCTTCTTTCCTTTCTGAAGGGCCTTTCTTCTTACTTTTATGTTGAGTCTCCACCTTCTATCTTTATGCACCAATTAAGAGAGCATAGTTGTCATTCTTAGTTTATGTGCATTGTCACAAAACATATTGATTGATTCAGAATGTTGATATTGCTTGTTCTTGAACTAGTTGTATCTAGTCACCCTTATGAACTTTGAAGGTGTCCTATGCATTTATGTTTTGCTACTCCATGAAGGACAAGTTGAATACCATTCTTGCTATGTTTTGTGTATGTGAAACAAACAAACATATCTCAATGCATTATTATTCATGATATTTGTTCGTATCTTTTCATGTTACAACATAGTTAATATGTCTTATTGTTAGAACTACATCTTTCCTGATCATGTTTAGAGTACTTTGATCTCATCTTTCAATGCTTTGCAAATGGTTTGATCAAGATTGTGATGGTGCATGTCACCTCAAAAATTATTCTTTTTATCACTTACCTACTCGAGGACGAGCAGGAGTTAAGCTTGCTGATGCTTCATATATTGTAAACGTATCTATAATTTTTTATGTTCCATGCTTTTTTAGTATCAACTTTGCTATGTTTTGTCTACACATTGAGGTATTCTTATACATTTTCTGGCACTAACCTATTAACAAGATGCCGTAGTGCCATTTGCCTGTTTTCTGTTGTTTTTGGTTTCAGAAAAGCTAGTAAGGAAATTTTCTCGGAATTGGACAGGACAAAAGCCAAAGTCAATATTTTACCGGAGAGAACACACAGTTCGAAGGGCATCCGAAGGGAGTCCATGATGTGGCCACAACATAGTGTCGTGCCTCCTAGGGGGAGCGCCGCCACCAGGTGTGGGCCCCTCGGGCACCCTCCGACCTCGCCTCTTCGCCTATAAAGTCACCCCGAAGCAGAACCCTAAGCACCGATCAAATCTCCATGATCGTCCCTAGATCGGGGGGATCTGAAGCTCTTCCCGGCACTCTACCGGAGGGGAGAGATCATCCTGGAGGCCTTCTTCATCACCATGTCAGCCTTCGGTATGATGCGTGACTAGTTCACCCTTGGACTATGGGTCCATACAGTAGCTAGATCATACCCGCGACTTAACGGGAAGGGTATGGGTATTACCCATGGGTATTAAAATATGCCCATACCCTACCCATGTGGGTACGGTACCCGTGGGTACCCACACCCGTTGGTAATATTTCCATCCTTAGCTAGATGGTTGTTTCTCCTCCTTTGTGCTATAATGTTTAGATCTTGTGAGCTCCGTTCATGATAAAGATCATCTATTTGTAATCATACATGTTGTGTTTGCGGGGATCCGATGGATATTGAGATACTATGTCAAATTGATTATTGATTCTATCATGTCTATGTTATTTGTGATCTTGCATGCTCTCCGTTGCTAGTAGCTATCTTGGCCAAGTATATGCTTGTGACTCCAAGAGAGAGTTTTTTATGCTCGATAGTAGGTTCATGCCTCTAGTAATCTGGGGAAGTGATAGAAATCTCTAAGGTTGTAGATGTGATGTTGGTACTAGGGAGAAAACAACAATCTTTTGTTCATGGAACAATTGTATTGTTTACTTTACACACATTGCTTAATGCAATTATCCGTTGCTTGCAACTTAATACTGGAATGGGTTCGGATGATAACCTGAAGGTGGATTATTGGTCAGAGATGCAGTTGGATTACGGTCTATGTATATTGTTGTAATACCCAATCAAATTTCATAGGAGTCGTGATGTCTAGTATATGCATTATTATGCTTTCTTTTTCTGTCAATTGCCCCAGTGTAATTTGTTGACCCAACATGTTATCTATCTTAAGGAGAACACCTCTAGTGACCTATAGACCCTGGTCCATTCCTTTATCATTGATACATCATCAACTGTTACCATTTACTTTCTACAAGCAACTATTATCTTCCACACTATACGTTTAATCCTTTGTTTTCAGCAAACCTGTGAGATTGACAACCTCTCTGTATGTTGCACAGGTTCCAACTTGTTAGCAACACCATGGAGTTGTTTCCTTCCTCATACTCGTTCGATAACCTTGGTTTCATAACTAAGGGAAAAATTACTGTTGTGCTCATCACACCTTCCTCTCGGGGTATCCCAACAAATCTCTACAGTGATCTTAGCCACATCAGTAACACCCTCGAGATCAGAGATAAACAAATCCCAGACCTCAGTCTGACATAAGCTTAACCTTGAGCTCAAGGATATCAAGTGAAGAATCGGTAACACAGTAGTGACCCTACGACATAAAAATTATTACAGCAAGGTCATAACTGAGCGAAGAGCCAAATTATTACAAGCAGAGGTCAGTGACCACAAACCTCAAACAATGGAAGGCAAATTATTCTATTAAGTATAGCAAACTTAACAAATGGCCTAAGTGTCCTGAAGCATAATGATGACGTCCCAGACTATAGATTCCGGGCTGCCGGTCGGGAACCCTGAGCTACTCATCGGTGTCGATGTTGTACATAACTCGTCTTAAGGGGAACACTTACTCTGCTACTAAATTATCAACAAAGCAAGGGTGAGTACAGGGTGTACACCGCAAGTCTTATGGTTGGTGGAGTTGTTTTGCATAAAGACATTTTTTTATAAAACAAGAGGGAGAGGAGAATCTCGTCTAATTAAAGTATTTTAAAAAGGGATAAGAGAAAGACATATCCAAAGTATTGATCATCATATCTTCTATATCCACCAAATCATCATCATCTGAACCCTAACTAGGATCACCCCTCGTACCCATGAGGAAGAATCCTTAAGCACACATTGATCTGTCAAGTTTTACGATTAGGTTATAGTTCTCTATGATCTTAGAATCTGGTCACCAAGCATTCATAACCGTGACACGTATTTTCGAAAATATTTAACCCTGCAGGGGTGTACAACTTACCCACACGTACTAACCTTCTCTTAATGCCACATGATTATCCCTCTTCCTTGGAAGGCCGGTAGAGGGTGGTTAGACACGACCTTTACCTTGCTTTCGCCAAGACCATGAGTCACACCCTCAGGATATGTGAGGATGGTTCCGCCAAAACGGGTCAAATCCCGAAGCCAATCCTAGATATGTGAGGCGAGGTCGGTTTACCAGGGGCTCCATCCATCCCAAGCAACCGGGTCCACGCTTCCCTACCTGTTATGAATGCACCTCATTCACCGCCTTCGAGAAGATCCAGAATGCATGTCGAATGGAACGCCCAAACTGTGTGACTCATGGAATCTACTAGGCCAGTTATTCAATCGAGGGGTTCCCAAGCCCCGTGTGGTTGTACGCTTGTCTCGGTTCCAATTGCAAGAACTCAGGTCCTAGTGGTTGCGAGCATGGGAATAGAGAAACCACATCCCACCGTGGCCTCCCATACAAGCCTTAGCATGTTTAATCTCATATCACCTCTGATATCATCTCATCATGTTCTCCTGTCATACTAGATTCTCTGCATCTGATACATCATCTGGATGAACCAGACTCAACAGCTATATGCATGGCTAAGCAGGACATAGATATAATATCTAGAAGTGCACACAAGCCAAACTTAGTTATGCCAGGAGCAGTGGATCAGGTAAATTTAGCTCAAAGGGAGTAATGTAATAGGTAGGATACTCTATCTATCGATAAAAGACCACAGTAGAACTGTATGCATCATGGCAGGAATTGAAATACTTTCGAAAACAAAGGATTGTATCATGGTGGGGCTATGCTTGACTTTGCCTGTTGATAACCAGAAAGCAGAGCTTAGATAATCTTCTACTTGACTTGGTTACAGTTGGTCAAGTATTGGTCTTCGATCTTCGACGATGTTGACCTCGGTCTTCGATCTTGATCTCGATATCATATTCTACAGGAGAAGAAACAAACATCGGAAAGAAAGGGAAACAATGAACATATGGCATCGATGCAATGCTCAGACAAGGATGATTATATGACAAGTTAAATTATATCGAAGTCTAACCCTAAAACATGATCGACCATTTTACAAGTTTTTATCAATTTCTAAAAATACTAAACCACTTTAAATGAATTTTTGTGCACGGCTGACATCAGCACATGCACTAGATACTTTTTACACCACAGCGGAGACTACCCACTCAGGCTGACTGATGGGCCCTAGGCCATTTCAGCAAGCCACGCAGACAGAGCGGGACCCATGGCATTTGACTGGATTAACCCGCGCTTGCTGACGTCATGCTGATGTCAGCATGATGCTAGCACAACGGTGGCCTCAGATCAACGGCGGGGATGGCGATAGAGACGATGCGGGGTTGCTTAGTTGTTACAGCTTGACGTGGAGCGATGCTAGGAGCCTAGCTACGATGGAGCCTCCCAAAAATGGTTGCCAGAGCAACCACCACGATGAGATACTACAGCGGCCAACGGTGACGTTCGAGGCCAGAGCAAAACAGAGAGGGAGAGGATGAAGAGAAGTGTCCAGATGGACCAGCGGCTCACCCTGAGGATGATGGTGAGGTCGGCATGGTCAGAGGAGGTCGAGGTCGACGGTAATGGTGACGGCGTGCGGCTTCGGGGTCGGGGAAGACGCTGTCGAAGGGGATGATTGTGAGCACCTAGGCTTGATTCCTTAGGCTGGTTGAAGTAGGGGACCAAGGCGGAGCTCGTAGCGCTGTCTGATGGATGAGGAGAGGCCATGGAACGATGGAGCACCGACGAGGTCTGGAAGCTCGGTAGAGAGAGGGAGCGAGCGTGGAGGAAAGTTAAAGGAGAAGGAGAAGATGGGCATCGCTCGGGGCGACCTTATCCTCGCCCAGAGCGCGATGGACGGCGGTGACCAAGCAGCGCGGATCAACGGCGGCGGCGCGTGCACGCAACAGCTTCCAGATTGGTAAGACGATGACCATTTTGTAGAAACCCCCTAGGAAAAATAGAAAACAACCCGGGGTGCCTCTCTGCTGAAGATTTTGTGAAAAACTCCTTGGACTTTTATAAAAAAGAAGAAAACAACTAGAGAGACTCTAAATTTATTTTAGTTTGAATTATATTCACCCTTTTTAGTAGTTTGCAATAATTTGGTGATCCCAAAATATACCAAACTTGCAAAAAACTTTAGTAAAATAGTTGTGTCTTTCCTTAGCAAATTTGGAAGGACCAGAAGGTTCATTTGAAATATTTTGAGAGGATTCAAAATTAGGAGCACTCTCATAAATAGTTAGGGTTGGCTTTAATTTTACCTGCATGCATTTTTAAATATGATGCTCATGATGCACAAACAAACCCTAATTAGTAATTAACCAAAAACGGGGTGTTATAGCTAACACATGGCCTTAAGGTATTGATGATTTGTACAAAGTATATTTTCTATTATTTTGTCTTTTTCTAAGATGTGCAAAGGTGCACGAATCTACTAATTAAATTCCTCAAGTTTTTGAAGCTTCTAGGTCACATAACGGCCTGCCCATACCACATCACAACATCGAAAATAGAAGTATTGATTATTGCCGCAGGACACAACCATCGTAACGACCACTGGTAGCCCGTATCATACCATCAAGAAAACATCAAACTTGATGCTAATGTATTGACCGCGTAACTACCAGTAGTATGGGCGCATGCGACCGTACCGCGCGCCCATACCGAGTGCATTTACAGGAGGAAAACCTCTACCCCAAGGTATGTACTTGGTATGTGAGGGATCCGGCCGTATTGCCTACCTGTACCACGTACTCGGCCGCCATATCACCCAGGAAGAGGTAACTTAAAATTTCCAAAACACAATTCTCTCTTTCGTCTACCTCCAATCCACCTCCATTGGATCTTCAATTCTACTCGTTCTTTCTTCGATTGCTCGCACCCAACCAATCTAAGGTATGCTTCTACTCTGATCCGCAACTTATTTGCATCTAAACATTTCTAAATCTTGCACCAATCTAGACATAGGTCTTGTTATTGATGTTGATCATGTTTAATTAGTTTTTAGAGGAGATTCTTTTGTAACTAGTGTAGAGGATCATATATGATATGTTTCTATTGGATAAAAGTTTTATTAGCATTTTTGTTTATTTTTGTTATTAGATGAACACGAGGAGCCATACACATGCGATGGTTGTGGAACAAGCCGCACCACCCATTGATACACTACCCCCCTAGTCACTTGGTATTGAATTCACCGAGGATTTTCAGCTAAACCGTTTCAACCATCTCAAGGTCCGAGAAATCAAGTCCACCAAGTGGGCGTGTCCCTTCATCCTAAAACAACTTGGCATTCGTGTTGATTTTGATTTATTGTGCAACAATGTTGGTTTGTATGATTTTGTCTTTCAGGATTGCGCCACATACCATCACTTGATGCTTGAGTATCTCAACACTTTCACGCATTCGGTGACCTCACACTATTGTCCCAAGGAGAAACTTCCTGGAGTTTATTGCTAGTACTTTCGATAAATAAGAGTGTCAAACCCAGCGAGGAGCAGAAGGTGTTGACAAGTGGTTTGGATCAGGAATTCTCTCTAAATACTTATCAAACATATTTTTAGGGGTTTTTGATAATGTACATAAATAAAGTGTGAGTAAATAAAAGACAATAATAATAATTGCAGCAAGTGGCCCGGTCCTTCTTCAGCAAAGGACAAGCTGGTTCTATTACTTAAGATGACCAAACATTCTCGGGAACACATGGGAATACTATCAAGTGCTTTTGCTTCAGATAGTTGATTAATCTTCTTTGGTTGGATAAGTGTTGTGTGGGTACCTATGCTAATGTACCGACCTTACTTGGACTAATACATACTTGTGATTATACCCCATGCAAGCATCCGTAACTACAAGAAAGTAATTAAGATAGAAACCTAACCACATCATTAAACTCTGATATCCTACACTCCCTTTTGCAAAGGTTTCCTAATGATGGTTTTGGTTTCTGTCACTCCGGCAACCCCACAATGAGTAGCCAAATACACAATGCATTCCCCTAGGCCCATAAAGGTGAAGTATCATGTAGTCGATGTTCACATGACACCACTAGAAGAATAGCACCACAACTTAAATATCAAACCATTGAATATTTCTCAACATAATTCCACTACTAACAACATGACTTCTCCCATGTCCTTAAGAACTAAACGAACTAGTCACGAGACATCATATGGATCAAGATCAGAGATGATATAATGATAAGTAACAATCTGAACATGAACAATAATTCAATGGTTCCACTCAATAGCATCAACTACAACAATAATCAACACCGGAAAGTTTCCCCTATGAACTATGCAAGATTCAACCCAATTGTTATAGCTGGATGGAGTGGTGGTGATGGTGCTGGTGGAGATAATGGTGACGATGATGATGATGATCCCGATGAAGTCTAGCTTGATGACGGTGTTGATGGTGACCTTCTCCTCTCTCCAGAAAGGAATTTCCCCGGCAGATTTCTGCCTGTCGGAGAGCTCTTTCTCTCTTTGTAGTTTCCGCCCCACAGAGGTGGCGGGATCTTTCTGTGGTCCCTCCCCGAGTGTTAGGGTTTTGGGGGGATGATATAGGCAAAAGGGCGATGCCAGAGGTGGGCCAGGGTGGCCACACCACCTGGTGGTGCGGCCCAGGGGGGCACACGCCAGGGGTGGTGTGGGCTCCTGAGGCCCATCTCCACATCCCCTTCTAGCTTCCTTCGTCTTTTGGGAAAGAAGGAACTTCTGTATATTTTCTGGAATTTTCTGATATTAGCGAATATTGCATCTAGATACCGCTTTTCCATCAGAATCCTGACTCCAGCAGTTCATCCTCCAAAAGTCATCCAACATGCAAAATAGATGAAATAACATAAGTATCATCTCTTAATATGAAATATATCAACGAATAACAGTAAGAGGTCGTTTGGCATCCAGGTATTCATTTCATTTAGTAGAAATGAAATGAATACATGGATTCATTTCATTTATATTTTGATTCCAAAAACACCCATATGTTTGGATGCCACCGGAATTTGGAAATGACAGGTCTGAGATAGGAATTGGGTTTACACATAGGGATATTTGGATGGATTTGCCAAATGAAATGACGGTCCAATTCCGTGCCAACCAAACAGCATAGGGATGGAATTGCAAAATGAATTCCAGGATTCTAGGCCCAAATGATGGATACCAAACATGGACGTATCAACTCCCCCAAGCTTAGACCTAGCTTGTCCCCAAGCGAAAACTGAACTCAGTAAACATGCCCACATGTCTATGGAGTGAAGTGTCGATAAAAAGAATACGGACAAGAAGTATCACATTTATTAATACAAAAATCATAATAGAAAGAAACTCACTATTATATAGCTTAACTTGCAATAAGTAAGGTAGTCACAATAAAGATGCACAAAGTAAATCATAATTGGTAATGGCAAACTTTGTTGTTGGTCAGAGAACAGTTGACAAATCATACTTAGTTTTAAGCAAAGCTTTTATAATGGACTTTATAATGCAGGAATATCTTGCTCAAACATAATGGGCCTTTTGCAATGATAGCTTTCAAAGTAGTATTCATTCAGATAAGAGCATTGTGCAAAACAAGGAACATAAGAAACAAGATTGAATAAATCAACATATGGATGATCGAATCACAACAACTCAAATTCTTGATAGAGATAGAAAGGAATAGGTTTACTGATGCAACTTAAAAGTAACCCTTCGCATAGGGAAACAAGAATTTCAAGTTTCATAAAGAGCTTCCAAAAAATTATGGTAATTACTAGCTTTGCGCTCTCATTGCCCCTATCATAAGAATATGGAAGTGGTTAAGGTTAAAGTGAGAAATATATGAAGTATATGCTTGACAAATCATAAGTTAGAAATCTCATTTCCCTTGAGTACGAGGGTCGTTCCTCATGCTACTCAACTTTAGTCAGAAGCAAGTTCTTGTGATTGTAAGTATATGTGTATCATAGAGAACCGCCAATGGGGTACCCCTTGCCCCATGACACAGGAGCTATCCCATATCAAAATGACAAGGCACTAGACAATGAGCATCTCAACGATCTTTTTATTTCCCATGAGCATGGTGCTTTTTCCATCTCTTTTTTTCTATATTTTTTCTGAAGATGCTTCATAGATTGCTCACTATGGTTATGCTGGAAGTTTCCACCATGATTAGGCATGGATTAGGCTAGCCGCCAAGGCGTTTCTATAACACATATATAATACTCCATGGACTTACAAGATACCCTTTTATTTCACACCACTAACATCCATAAACAAAAGATCATGATATCAAGTGGATAGTATGTACAGGTGTTCAAAGCGTTCCCCATGACAACATTGTTCTGCTAACTCCCAACCTATAACTTGCAATCATATAAGCAACATAGATGACACAATGGTTTAGGTTTATTAAGTGCAAGAAAATAAAGTTTGCCATCAAGTTCGTGAGAGTTTTAGTGACTAGTTTTCACATAACAATTTTTTTTAATTTGGAAGATAGAAAAAATCGAGAATTTACTTAGAATAGCAACAATGCTAATAGGTAGATATGGTGGACACATATGGCACACATGTTTTAGTTCAAGGATTGGATGCACGAGAAACATTCCCTCTCAGTACAGGTTTTTGGCTAGCAAGTCTGGGTAGCAAGAATAAAAGTTGAAGGAAACAAACATACAAGTGATAGAAACAATCACATAATCTTCCTTTGAAACACAAAAGATCTTAACTTTTGAATACTAACGTTATGAGCCAATCAAGAAAGAAAGGATATTAAATAATATATATAAGTAGTTTTCTCTTTTCCATTCAATTCTCAAGTAGTGTTGCTACTGACCAAAGCTAGGTTTGCCAAAACCAACTAAATTTACTTGATGCTCCCAAAGTGATACCAGTACTAACAACAAGATCAATCATATAACTGAAATTGCAAACTAAAATAAGATGTGCAAAAAGTAAATGATGAAACTTCTCATTAATATTCCATAACGGCACTCACACCAAGGGATACATAGATAACCAACTAGAGGAGAGATACTTCCACAATGCAAACCATCCTATATGATAACTTCTCTATTCATGATATGACTATACTAAAAAGGTAAAAAGATGAAAGATAATGATGTGATACAGTGACACTCCACCAAGCTTGGAACAAACCAAGGGGATGACAAAACCTGATGACGAGTTACTCCTTTGGTGGTGGTGGTCTTATCTCGATAATATTTTCAATCAATTTCTTCAAATCCTCAATCTCGAACTATCAATCCAAATTATGCTCAATGCAGTTCATGATAATGTCGGACTGTGAATCCCAGCCCTTGTGATTCTTTCCCCACTCTTCCTCCTTAAAGTATTCTTTCCCTGCATGGTTAGAACAAGGCATATCCCAACTGGAGAGCAACTTTTCTTTAGGCATCTTTTGGAATTACTGCTCATGTATAAGAGTATGAAAGGAGTTCTTGATACGTGGCGGAAGTGGCCGTGGAGATAAGCTAAGACGCGGAACTTTCCCTCCTGTGGACATCCATGCAGTCCTCTTGAGCTTAACTGGATTTGCCACCACTCCAATGCTTGCAATGCTGGCATGAGTGTGCGGACGCCTTTCTTCATCCACTTCTTCTTCAACTTCAACCTCGATCTCCTCCTCCCGCTTGGGGTCTTGGAGATCATCTTCCACAATCTTCTTGCCCTTGTCGTTCGCGGACACCATTGTGCTTCTAAACTTGAGAATAGTTCCTGATAGAAACATATCAAAATGATAACATGACGAGAACACGATATACGCAACTTGACGGGTCTGGGATTATATATTACGAAGTTTAATGACACAAGGATGGTACTGGTAGATAACGGGACAGAGACGGGCTCCATGGTGGTCACACCATTTGGTGGCGCGGCCAGGTGGGCCCGCGCCACAGGGTGGTGTGAATCACCTGGGCTCTGTTTCCTTACCTATTTCGACTCATTATCTTCCATATTAAATAAAAACTACAAAAATATAAATTGGAAAGTTTCTGGCGAACCTTTTATTAACAGCACCATTACCTATTCGAAAATAGACTCTATAGATCCTGAATTTGGTCTTTAATGAATTCTTCCGGAGTCACTACTAGAATAATATCAATATGGAATCTAAGCGGTCCATGTTTTTCCCTATGACCTTCTCCTCGAGAGGCCTACGGGGCAGCTCGTGAGGGCACCCACCTCTGGTGGCTTAAATTCTTACTAGACCTATGGTATCCTCCTATAGGATCCAATAGATAAGCATTTTCCCTATGGACTTCTCCTTGAGAGGCTTACAAGGTGTCTGGTGAGGGAATCCCCTCCAGCGGAATAAATTATTGCTTGATCTATGGTCTCCTCCTCGAGGATCCAAAAGGATAAGAATTTTCCCTATAGACTTATCCTCGAGAGGCTTATGGGGAGCTCATGAGGGCACCGCAGTCTAGATGCCAAATTTCTTCTTAGACCTACAATCTCCTCCTCTAGGATCCAATAGGACAAGCATTTTCCATACCGTCTTCCTTTCGAGAGTCTTACTGTGAGGCTCATGAGGGCACTCCCTCTAGCGGCCTAAATTCTTTCTATACCTACGGTCTCCTCCTCAAGGAGACAACATGATCAGAATTTGCCTTACGGTCTTCTCCTCGAGAGGCTTACGGGGTGACTCGTGTGGGCACCACCCTACAGCGGCCTAAATTTTTGTTAGACCGACGGTCTCCTACTCTAAGATCCATGATATGTCGGAAACGTATCTATAATTTTTGATGCTCCATGCTTGTTTAGTATCAACTTTGCTTTGCTTTGTCTACACTTTGAGGTCTTTTCATATGTTTTCTAGAACTAACGTATTAACAAATTGCCACAGTGCTATTTGTCTGTTTTCTTCTGTTTTTGGTTCCAGAAAAGCAAAAAATCAATATTCTCGGAATTGGATGGGACAAAAGCCAAAGTTAATATTTTACCATGGACAACACGAAGCCATAAGATGAGACGGAGAAGGCTCACCAGGGGGCACATCCTGGCGTGCAGTGGGCCACCCGCGCTGAGGGGTAGCCCCGTGCCTCGCCCCTTCGCCTATAAGAAGCCCCTAATGCAGAAACCCTAGGGACCTGATCAAAACTCCACGAAACCTTCTGTAGCCGCCGCCACCATCGTCCCTAGATCGGGGGGTCTGAAGTTCTTCACGGCACCCTTCCGGAGGGGAGATCATCCTGGAGGCCTTTTTCTTCATCATGCCAGCCTCCGGTATGAAGCGTGAGTAGTTCCACCTTGGACTACGGGTCCATGTAGTAGCTAGATGGTTGTATCTCCTCCTTGTGCTTTTATGTATAGATCTTGTTAGCTCCGTTCATGATCAGGATCTAATCTATTTGTAATCATGCATGTTGTGTTTACAGGGATCTGATGGATATTGAGATTACTATGTCAGATTGATTAATGGTTTGTCTTATGATTCTATCATATCTGTGTTGTTTGTGATCTTGCATGCTCTCCGTTGTTAGTAGCTATCTAGGCCTAGTTGCTAGTGACTCCAAGAGGGGGTATTTATGCTCGATAGCGGGTTCATGCCTCTAGTTTCCAATGGAAGTGATAGAAATCTCTTCGGTTGTAGATGTGCTATTGCCACTAGGGATAAAACATCGGTCTCTTGTGCATGGAACAAGTGGATTGTTTACCTTACACACTTTGCTTAAAGCAGTTTTCTGTTGCCTGCAACTTAATTCTAGAGGGGGTTCGAATGATAACCTTAAGGTGAATTTCTAGTCATAGATGCAGTTGGATGGAGGTCTATGTATATTGTTGTATTGCCCTATAGAATCTCATAGGATCTTTTTCTCTAGTATTGCATTGTTATGCCTTGCTCAGTTCCTGTTAATTGCCCTGCTATAATTTGTTTACCCTTCATGCCATGTTGTTTATCTAAGGAGAGCACCTGTAGTGAACTATGTGAAGGGAATATGCCCGAGAGGCAATAATAAAGTGGTTATTATCGTATTCCTTATTTAGGATAAATGTTTATTTTACATGCTATAATTGTATTAATACGGAAACGTTAATACATGTGTGTTTAATAAACAAAAAGGAAGTTCCTAGTTATGCCTCTCTTATAAACTAGCTCGTTGATTAACATGATGATCAAAGTTTCCTGATCATGGACATTGGATGTTGTTAATAACGAGGTCACAACATTAGTGTAATGATGTGATGAACATTCATCCGAAGTATAGCATTACAATAAAAGTCATTGAGTTTATATTGCTATAACAACTTACGAAGTGATCCTAATCCTTAGACCATGAGATCATGTCAATCACTAACACCGGAAGAGTTTCTCGATGACATCAAACGTCACACCATAACTGGGTGATTATAAAGATGGCTTCAGAACTACTAAAGTGTTATGTTGAGACCCATGGATCGAGAGTGGAATTTTTTCATCCCGATGACGGATAGATATGCTCTAGGCCCTCTCGGTGATATCACATTGATTAGCTTGCAAGCAAGTGATTTGATCACTAGAATGTTATATCACGGGAACGAGAAAAGAGTGCATGTCGGCAACGAGATCAAACTAGGTATGGAGATACCGATGATCGAATATCGGACATGTAATATATCGTGAAACAAAGGGATTAAGATACTAGCGTAAAAGGTTCACACGATCACAGAAGACATCGTTGAATGTGTGGGAGTCAGTATGGATCTCGTGTCCCGCATCGATTATTGATCAGAGAAGGGTCTCGATCATGTCCGCATTATTCGCGAACCGTAGGGTGACACACTTAAGGGATACCGACACCATTCGGAGCAAATGATATGTCAGAAAAAGAAAAGGAAAGCGCAGGAATTTATTTCACTAGACACCGAAACTGTTTCGGTTGAAATTGCTGAAACTGGTTCTACATGTGAAATGGAATACTAGCAAGGGGTTTTATGTTAATTTTTGTTAATTAAAGTAATTAACGAAATTATGAATAAATAAATAAAAGAGTTTTATTTAAATGAGAGATTGCATTGAGTTTGGTGGAAAATTAATGCATGTGAGTGGAGAGGTTTTTATGTGAGTGGAGCTTCCACCACATGAATGAGGGAGAGGTGGGGGCACCCTCCATGGCCGGCGACCATGCCCCCTTGGGCTGCCCCGCTCCCCTATAAAAGGACCCCCTCCTCTCACTTGTCTCTCACACCTCCTCGCGAAGGATCTCTCTCCCTCCTTTAGAATTTCCCCATGGTCTCGGATCAGCGAGATACATGTTCCCGGTGGCTTTTTCTGGAAGGATTTGTTGCTTCCACTGCTTCGCTGGAGCGAGGGCATGGAGGTTGTCGGGGTACCCGTACGTGTGTGCGATCACGGATGCACCACTGCTTTGAGGTGCTGGACTTGATCGTGCTGGACCGGTTGGACCAGATGGACTTCATCACGATCTTTAGATCAGCAAGCGTTCGTCTACATCATCCACGATTACAACCTTGTTAACGCTATTCGGTCTTCGAGGGTATGTATTCTATGGATGTATATCCACTCGTTGCTTGTATCTAGTAGATAGATCTTGGTACTTAGATGTTCCCATCGTAGGAAAATTTTTGTTTTCTATGCTGCGAACCCTACAGTGGTATCTGAGCCGGATCTATGCGTAGATGCTTTGCACGGGTAGTACACATATGAGTATGTGGGCGATGATGATCATTTGATTGCTTCTTAGTTGTACTTTGGATATTGGTGGCATAGTGGGATGAAGCGGCCCGGACAAACTTTACATGTCCTCGCACATGAGACCTGTTCCACTTTGACATGCAACTAGTTTTGCATAAGTGGCTAGCGGGTGTCTGTCTCTCCTACTATAGTCAATATCTAATTTGCAACGAGTTGTCAACAATTTGGTTATCCTCGTTGTGGTTCATGTTCGTAGGTAAGAACGGTTCTATCTTCGAAAGCCCTAAGCCACGTAAAACTTGCAATGGATAAATTAGAGGCGTCTAGTTTAGATTGTTGCTGGGCTAGTGTTATGATATGGTGATGTTGTAAGTAGAATTATGAGATGGTACTCTTACAACACGCATAACGTGTAGGTTCCATAGACCTTAGCCTTACACATAGAGGTATGATAGTGATCATACCACGATGCACCTGATGGAGATCATATGCGGGAACCATATCATTTCACTAATAAACATGTGATGTTTGATAGCATCTTATATTGCTTGTTTGGCGTTTTATTAGCATAATAAGATGATCCCTCATTTAGATATCAAGATAAAAATGTGTTCTTCTTTAAGTATGCACCGACAATGTTTCGGCGCTTCAAGACATCACGTGATGATCGGGTGTACTTGAATCCGCAAACATATCTCGGGTGTAAGACAGTTACACACGCGAATACTAAGGTTCTTACTTGGCGAGCCTAGCATGTACAGACATGGCCTCGGAACACGGACCGAAAGGTTAAGCATGAGTCGTATGTTTTGATATGATGACCATATGGATGCTCGCCTTTGAAGCTACGCCGACTCACGTGATGATCGGACTTGGTGTAGTGGATTTGGTTCATGTAATCACCAAAAAGACATGAGGGATGTCGTTTTTGAGTGGGAGTTCATTTCTAATTTGGATTAGTAGAACTCAATTTACCATAATTTAAATCAATGTGAATTTGCATAATTTGTTATAGTCATTGGCATTCGCTCACCACCATATGCATAGTTGTAATTGAGATAATAGAACTATAGAATTCTGGATATATACTTTACGAACTGGTATCGTATTGTGTTGAGTGTCAATCTAAAGTTTAAAGTCCTATTGCAAACTTTCAGCAAACTCTATTTACTCCGTGAAATTTAATAATTGGTATTAAATCGAGAGTAACAATTCCAGTGTTAGTATCTTAAGTATCATGTTTGCCTCCATGATTCTTGATTGTTTTAATATCAAGTTTATCTAGGAGCTGAAAGAATTGTTTCAGAAACCATCAAGTGTGGCGGATATAACGATATCTAAAACAATGTTTTGGTTGCAATATGATAGAGTATAATATATGTTCTCATATTTGATGATAATTTACGAAGGTTGGAGATGCTAGACATCCTAATCATCCAAAAGGGTTTTGGAAAGTAATGTTATACTCACGATTCGCCTTTATAAGCTACAGTTGCTTGATCATGAAAGTCGTCATGATAAGGATGAATAGAAGATCTATGTAAAGTGTTTACTACACTAAAAGATTACTAAAGAATGGATTTTGAAAGAATACCGATCATTTTGATGATGGTGATCTACTTCAAAGTGCAAATCCAAAGGTATTATTATTTGAATATACACGCTTTGGACTATGTGTCATGTATATGGCGCCACTATTGATGTTGATAAATTCTTTTAAAAAGAAAAAGTAAATGCTGAAAGAGAATCTATAAAATATATTTGGCAGAAAAGAAAAGATTGGAAATATCCAATTTAGGTATATAGATCATATACATGTTATGGTTGTATTCTTTGCTTGTTAAACAATGTGGTTCTTGGGTATTGGATACCGAATTGGTTGGTATGAAATTTCATACGGAAGAACGCAATTCATGAACCATAATGGCCTAAGTAACTAGCAAGAGAATATGTGATGATGTTCATCGAAAACAAACAAACCGTTGTTTGTATTTCTTGTTGACATCAAAGCTTGACTTCAAGATTTGTTTTAATAATTGTTATTTGAATCAGGTATTATGAGAACAAAGGTTGTTCAAATAATTATCATATTCCATATAAGATGGATGATTTACAAATCTAGTTGGAGAGATCACATTCATAAAACCTAATGCTAAAATGTCGCAAGACAAATGATTGGAAGATCACTTACGAAGTGACATCGCCGTTTAAATTATATTAGAAAGAAAACATGAAGAATCTCCATTTTCATGGATTTTTGGAGTCTTTGATTTGATCAAGTGACGCTTGTGAGACTTTCCTAGGGATAATTAAAACTTCGTTCAAAGGCCAAAGAAGAACGATCGACTAAATTATTGGAATTTATACATATCGATGTATATAGTCCATTATGTGTAGTCATAAGCGATGGATTTCAACTCCATATACTTTCTTCGGAAATTTGAGTGAATATTCACTTAATGAGAAAGAAGTGTGAAATATTTGAAAACGTTCAAAGAATTTCAAGATGAAGTGAAAATCATTGTGACAAGAAAATATATGGTTTATGATTTGATCGTAAGGGATTTATTTGAGTTACAAGTGTAACAAGAAAATAAATGAATTATGATTTTATCATAAAGGGATTTATTTGAGTTGAAAGTTTAGCAAAACACCTAGATTTACATAGGAATATGGAGTGTTTGAGATTTGTAATGAAACCTTGTTTGACATGGTTGGATCAAAGGTGTTATTTATAAAACTGCCATTATGTTTTAAAAGATTAAAGCTTTAGAGACTTCCGCTTTTACACTGAAAAGAGCTCCATCTTGATCCGTTGTAATGACACCATGGAAGTTATGGTTTGGGGTAAAACCCAAGTTGTCATTTCTTAAATTTTGGTATGCTAAACATAAGTAAGATGTTTACAACCAAAGTCGGATGAGCATGTCTTTGTAGGTTATTTCAAATAACAATTGGTTATTCCTCCATAACACCAAGGACAAAAGGGTTTGTCGCTTGAAACGTGAAGTTTGTTGGAGAAGGAATTTTTCGTAAATGTTAAGTGGGAGAACAATAGAACTTTGATAAGGTTAACGAACCTTAGCTATATGTGCTGAGTTGCGCAGCGCCGGAAATCGTTCTGAAGGCTGCCATAATGCTCATAGATTATGTGCCTCAAAGGTTGTGGTCACGGAGATCTAAGTTCTTATTGAACCAAGTCGGTCGAATAAACAATCAAATACTAAGATTGGAGAGTAAATCATTATTGTTTGACAATGATGAACCGACTCTATGCAAAGAAGCGATGATGGGTCCTGACTCCGTCAAATGGCTTGAAGACATAAAATCCGTGATAGTTCCATACACGAGAAGTCAAGTTTTGAACTTGGAAGACCCTCTGGAAAGGTGTAAAAACCTATCAGTCGTATTTGGATCTATAAAGAAACAGACATGGATGTTTCACATCTATGAAATAGTCGACATGTCGTAAAGTATTTTACGACAATGTTCAAGAGTTGACTATAACAAGAATTGATCTTTCATAGCGATATTTAGTCTGAACGGATTAAAGTAGCAACCACTACATATAATTTGGTATATGGTGGATGAATAAACAAAACAAAGTTCTTCTAATAGAATGGTTACCTAGGACGTGTACATGAAACAGTCCAAAGGGTTTTGTTAATTCAAAGGATGCTAAAAAGGGCATGCAAACTTCAATAGTTGAAGTAAGCATCGCGGAGTTGGAATCTTCATCGTGATGAAAAAGAAGTTTTCATCTGGAGACGATGAAGATGCTTGCATTTGCAAAAAATTAAGTGGGAGCGCTGAGACATATTTCTAATACATTATGTGGAAGACATCTTGTTGATTAGAAATGATGTATATTTTATTGACAAAGGTTAAGAATTTCATTTCGATGAAAGACTTAGGCAAAACCCGAATATATAGCGTGAATGTCTATAGTGGATAGACTGTGACGCCAATATGGTTGTGCCAATCAGGGATTGCATATACCAAATTAGTTCCTTGGTTGTGTTTTGATATGTACTGTTCCCCACTAGCCTGAGGTCGGTGTTCTTGCGTCTCCAGCCTCCTTCTTTATTTCTGTTTAGTTTGTTTGGTGTGTAACCTGAACCTCTTGCGTTTCCTTTTTGACCCCCTAGGTGGGTCAGTACTACGTTGATGTGTGTGTGGTTGTTGTTCCGTTGTCTGATGATAATGGAACCCGATCCCTCTTCCTGGGGGATTGTATGGAAAAAAAATATGGTTGTGCCAAACGTACATATATGAGATATTGAAGGAGTTCAATATAAAAACGACAATAAACAGTTCTTGTTGCATGGAAAGGAATTGAATCAAGATTCAAGTGTATCGACACTTGATAAGTGAAACAAGATTCAAGTGCTTTGACACTTGATGAGTGAAATCACGAGAATGTTTTGATCAATCATACCATGGTATGTACACATCCAGATATGTCCTATGCTCTAAGTGTTATGAGAAAATACCAGAATAAATCATAAAATGATCATTGGACGATAGTAAGGATATTCTTATGATCTTTTGGAAAGAATTAATAATATATTTGTGTAGAGGTGATAAACAATTACAAATAGTTCATTGTAAAGCGTTACATTGATACTAGTTTTGTCACAAGATACAAATTAAGTTTATCTCAATTTAAACTATGGGTGGCACAATGTAATGGAAAGGAGATTCCATGATGGATTTGGAAGAGTTCCAAAGTTAAGACATTGTGACGAATACTACAACAAAAGGCTAAGTATATGACTGCTATAGTAGCGGCAAAGGAGGGAATTTGTGTCAAGTAGTTTGTTATCAAACTAAGGTGTGGTTCGCAACGGGCTAACACTAAAGATATATTGTGTGACAATAGTATCGACGTGTTTTAACCCCAAGGAACTAAAGGTCTCACCAAAAGACCAAATTTATACAATGCCATCTCATTGGAGAATGAGTTATGCGTGAAGACGCAAAGACATGCAAATACACACGGACCTGAAAGTGTCAGATCTGTAGATTATGTTAACCACTTGCAATTGCGTATATGGAATACCAGAAAGCCATAGGTGTTCAATACGCAAAGTTTTCAAACTAGATTATTGTCTCTAGTGCAAGTGGGAGACTGAAGGGAATATGCCCGAGAGGCAATAATAAAGTGGTTATTATCGTATTCCTTATTTATGATAAATGTTTATTTTACATGCTATAATTGTATTAATACGGAAACGTTAATACATGTGTGTTTAATAAACAAAAAGGAAGTTCCTAGTTATGCCTCTCTTATAAACTAGCTCGTTGATTAACATGATGATCAAAGTTTCCTGATCATGGACATTGGATGTTGTTAATAACGAGGTCACAACATTAGTGTAATGATGTGATGAACATTCATCCGAAGTATAGCATTACTATCAAAGTTATTGAGTTTATATTGCTATAAAAACTTACGAAGTGATCCTAATCCTTAGACCATGAGATCATGTCAATCACTAACACCGAAAGAGTTTCTCGATGACATCAAACGTCACACCATAACTGGGTGATTATAAAGATGGCTTCAGAACTACTAAAGTGTTATGTTGAGACCCATGGATCGAGAGTGGAATTTGTTCATCCCGATGACGGATAGATATGCTCTGGGCCCTCTCGGTGATATCACATTGATTAGCTTGCAGGCAAGTGATTTGATCACTAGAATGTTATATCACGGGAACGAGAAAAGAGTGCATGTCGGTAAAGAGATCAAACTAGGTATGGAGATACCGTGGATCGAATCTCGGACATGTAATATATCGTGAAACAAAGGGATTAAGATACTAGCGTAAAAGGTTGACACGATCACATAATTCATCGTTGAATGTGTGGGAGTCAGTATGGATCTCCAGGTCCCGCTACTGATTATTGATCAGAGAAGGGTCTCGATCATGTCCGCATTATTCGTGAACCGTAGGGTGACACACTTAAGGGATACCGACACCATTCGGAGCAAATGATATGTCAGAAAAAGAAAAGGAAAGCGCAGGAATTTATTTCACTAGACACCGAAACTGTTTCGGTTGAAATTGCTGAAACTGGTTCTGCATGTGAAATGGAATACTAGCAAGGGGTTTTATGTGAATTTTTGTTAATTAAAGTAATTAACAAAATTCTGAATAAATAAATAAAAGTGTTTTATTTAAATGAGAGCTTGCATTGATTTTGGTGGAAAATTAATGCATGTGAGTGGAATTGTGAGTGGAGACGTTTTTATGTGAGTGGAGCTTCCACCACATGAATGAGGGAGAGGTGGGGGCACCCTCCATGGCCGGCGGCCATGCCCCCTTGGGCTTCCCCCCTCCCCTATAAAAGGACCCCCTCCTCTCACTTGTCTCTCACACCTCCTCGCGAAGGATCTCTCTCCCCCCTTTAGAATTTCCCTATGGTCTCGGATCAGCGAGATACATGTTCCCGGTGGCTTTTTCAGGAAGGATTTGTTGCTTCCGCTGCTTCGCTGGAGCGAGGGCGTGGAGGTTGTCAGGGTACCCATACGTGTGTGCGATCACGGATGCACCACTGCTTTGAGGTGCTTGACTTGATCGTGCTGGACCGGTTGGACCAGATGGACTTCATCACGATCTTGAGATCGGCAAGCGTTTGTCTACATCATCCACGAGTACAACCTCGTTAACGCTATTCGGTCTTCGAGTTTATGTATTCTATTGATGTATATCCACCCGTTGCTTGTATCTAGTAGATAGATCTTGGTACTTAGATGTTCCCATCGTAGGAAATTTTTTGTTTTCTATGCTGTGAACCCTACACTATGGACCCCGGTCCAATATTTACCATTGATACATCTTCCATTGTTTACTTGCTGCAAACCATCATCACCTTCCACACCATATAGTTAATACTTTGTTACAGCAACCGGTGAGATTGACAACCTCACTGTTTGTTGGGGCAAAGTCTTGAGTTTGTGTTGTGCAGGATTCCATGTTGCTTGCAACACTTGTGTGATGTTTCCTTCCTCCTACTGGTTCGAAAACCTCGGTTTCTTACTGAGGGAAGACTTGCTGCTGTGCTGCTTCACACCTTGCTCTTGGGGTTTACCGACAAAGTGCACCTACATCAACTGGGCACACCAATAAGTTTTCTAGCGCCGTTTCCATGGAGGCTAAGAACGTCTTCACGAGGGGAGTGCTCCTCAACCTTTCTCTTTTATTTGTTTTTAGTTTGCTTAGTTTCTTTTGCTCGGTTTTGTTTGCCTCTTTTTATCAAAAACTCCAAAAAAAATTGTTTAGTTTTGTTTGCTTTCTTTTATCAAAAACACAAAAAAATTAGTTCCCACTCTGGTTGCTGGTTTGTTATTGCCTTGCTTGGTCATGCTTTCTATCAATGGATGGTTTCTTTTAAACTAGTTCTTATTGGAAAGGTGGGTTCATGGAAGAACAAAAGTATTATTATAAGGAACACCGTTTGTCACAAAAAGGGAAACACTTATGGGCACAAATTGATAGATTGAATACTATTTCTAGATAGGTGTGCTCTACTTATAATGTTACTTATTGCTTTGATAAAGCTTGTTGCTGTAGGAGGTATAAACACCTCCCTTTTAAATGTGAGTATAATGATAATGTTGCCATATCCTCTTATTTTAAAGGAAATTATGACTTTTATGATGTGGAACAAATTGAAGAATTTATTGCCTTCAAGGGTTCATTTGAACTTTCCAGTTTGCTTGAAAATACTGATGATGCACCTTATGAATATGAGGTTTATGAGATACTTATATTTTTCTTTGATAATTATAAGGAAGAAAATGGCTATAGTATTGAATATTTTAATAGGTGCTTTCCACAAATGGAAGATACTAATGCCTTGTAGGAGCCCATGGAAGAAGAAATTGTTGAAACTGGAAGCTCATTAGATGAAAAAGAGGAGGAGAGTGATGAACAAAAGGAGAAAGAATGGATTAGCTACCCATGCCTACCTTCTAATGAGAGTATCTCTTTATCCCTTACATTATTTGATTGTCCCCCATGCTTATCAAAAGAGGATGAATGTTATGTTCCGGTGGATCTTTTTGAAATATCTACTTTGGGTAAAACCTGTGAAGGTTTTAATCGCACTATTTTTGAGCTTGATAGAAATTATGTGTTTGTAGCTCATGAAAAGCCTGCTTTATGTGATAGTTATATTGTTGAGTTTATTCATGAGTCTACTGAAAATTATTATGAGAGAGGAAAATATGGTTACAGAAGTTTTCATGGTACTGAAACACCTCTCTATGTGCTGAAAGTTTTGAAGTTACTCTTGATTTACCTTCCTATGCATGTCACTTTGTTCTTTGTGAATTTATTTCCTATGAATAGGAAGTGGGTTAGACTTAAATGTGTTTTGAATTTCCTTCTTGATGCTCGCTTTTACTTAAATTCATATTTTTTATGTGAGCATCTTCTCAAACTATCATGCCTAACTTAAAGGCGTTAAAGAAAAGTACTTGTTGGGAGATAACCCAAGAGTTTACTTGAGTCTTGGAAGTTAATACTTTAGTAATGACCTCGCCTTATCCTTTTTTATTTTCTTTTTGTGCTAAGAATAACTTCTAATGAGAGGGAAGTAAGATTTGGTGAGTTGCTGTCCCAAAACAGATTTCTGTCCTCCACCATAAAAATTGTGAGGAGTCTCTGTAATTGGGATTGAGCTGAAAATTTACGAATACATCCTCAGTATGTTAGATAAGTTTCTATAGTTCAACACTTTTTCATTTTAGCAACATAAGATTTTCAAAAAATCGGTTTCTACCTGCTAGTCTATTTTGACAGATTTCTGCCATTATTTGCATTTGCTTCTTATTGATTCCTTTTTTATTTCTCTTTTGGGGGATTGAGATTTTTGAAGGAATTGCTACAGTAGCTTGTGTTTTTAGTGAAAAGTTTTGCTATTCCAAAGCTAAGCCCAAAGGTCTATTATCTTTTGAATACACTAATGTTGCTAATGAAGATTGTGTGAAGTTTTGTATGAAGGAAAATTTTCAGGTGTAGAGAGAGAATGATGTAATGAGATGAAGAATGGACAAAAGGTCAAGCTTGGGGATGCCACCCCGGTGTCACCCCAAGAAATATCCAAGAGGTACAGACACTTCGTTTTTATTGTTTGATGCACTATTGTGTTGTCCTTGGAGTGTCTTAGTTTTAGTTTGCTTTGCTTAGTTTGTTTAGTTTGCTTGAATACATTAGTTTGGACCCCCGTTCTTGCTATGTTGTTTCAAATAAGTTAATTGGTGTTGGGAAGGAGTAGAAAGTTCTTGCTTGAAAGTGCAAAAGGAGCTTGCAGTTACTGTGACTTAGACTTTAGCATGACATGCTAGGTGTTGTTTTGACCTTATGCTTAGTGATTATTGTTGTAGCATGTCTTGTTACAAACAATTGGCATTGCTTAGTGTGCTTTGAAAGAATTATGCGTTGTTTTAGCATACAAAAACATAGTATTATGGTATTCTCCTTTGATGTTTTGTTTGGGATGACTTGGCACATGCTCACACCATGTTATGACTATGAACAAGTCACCATGGACTCTATGATCATTTAGTCCTTGACTTGTAGTACCACTCTATGCTTTGATTAGTAATGTTTTGTCGCTCTGCATGATTATGGCCATTATTGCTCTCTTAGTTGGTTGCTCCTAGTCTTTTGCTAGCCTCCACTTGTATGAGTAAGTTCTACTCATGCTTCCAACTCCTAAGAAACCAAGTTATTCCAAAGTGTCCACTATAAATTCCTACGCATGGTGTCTTACACAATTCCAAGTATATTCTTGTTTTCAGATATATTTCAATTAAAAAGTATTTTGTTATGTGAAAACTTAGTGATTAAAGCCCTCACGAACTTGATGGCACACTTTATATTTGTTGCCCCTAATAAAATTGAACCATTGTGTCATCTATGTTGTATATGCTTGCACTTATACGTTGGAATTAGCAGAACCATGCTGTCATGTGGAATGTTTCCAACATTGCACTTGTACTTTGTACACAGTTGATATCATGCTCTTTTGTCTATGGATGTCACCGGTTTGAAATAAAGAGGGAGCTTGTAAGTCCATGGAGTTATGTATTTTGTGTTGGAGAAACGCCTGGGCCGCTAGCCTAAGCGATGCCTAATCATGGTGGAAACTTGCAGCATCACCATAATGAGCATTATGTGAAGCATCCTCAATAAAAAGCTATGCACATAGTAAATAAAAAGATCACTGAGATGCTCATTGTCTGCTTGCCTTGTCATATTTGTTATGGGATAGATCTTGTACCATGTGCAAGGGGTACCCCGTTGGCGGTTCTCTATGATACACATGTACTTACTATGACAAGAACTTACAGGTGACTGAAGTTGAGTAGCATGAGGTGTGGCCCTCGTATTCAGGGGACTTGATATTTCCAACTTATACTTTGTTAAGCATATACTCCATAGTTTGTTCACTTTAACCTTAATCACTTCAAGATGCTTATGATAGGGGCAATGAGGGCTGAAAGCTAACCAGTACCATAATTTTTGGAAGCTCTTTTTTGAAACTTGAAATCCCTGCCATTAGTATCAAATTTGCTTTGCTTTGTCTACACTTTGAGGTGTTTTTATATCTTTTCTGGAACTAACCTATTAACAAGTTGCCATAGTGCTAGTTGCCTGTTTTCTTATATTTTTGGTTCCAGAAAGGCAGAAAATCAATATTCTCGGAATTGTACGGGATAAAAGCCAAAGTCAATATTTTACCATGGACAACAAGAAGCCAGAATACGAGATGGAGAAGGCTCAATAGGGGGCCACACCCCTGGACACGCGGGTGCCCCCCCCCCCCCCGCTCTTGGGGGGGTGTAGCCGCCCTGTTGGCCCCCTGGCTCGCCCCTTCGCATGTAAGAAGCCCCCGATGCAGAAACCCTAGGGACCCGATCAAAACTCCACGAAACCTTTTGTAGCCACCGCCACCATCGTCCCTAGATTGGGGGATCTGAAGTTCTTCCCAGCACCCTGCCAGAGGGGAGATCATCCAAGATGCCTTCTTCTTCATCATGCCATCCTCCAGTATGAAGCGTGAGTAGTCCCACCTTGGACTACGCGTCCATGTAGTAGCTAGATGGTTGTATCTCCTCCTTGTGCTTTCATGTATAGATCTTCTGAGCTCCGTTCATGATCAAAATCTAACCTATTTGTACTCATGCATGTTGTGTTTGCGGGGATCCGATGGATATTGACATTACTATGTCATATTGATTAATGGTTTTGTCTTATGATTCTATCATGTCTGTGTTGTTTGTGATCTTGCATGCTCTCTGTTGTTAGTAGCTATCTTGGCCAAGTAGTTGCTAGTGACTCCAAGAGGGGGTATTTATGCTCGATAGTGGGTTCAAGCCTCAAGTTTCCAAGGGAAGTGACAGAAATCTCTTCGGTTGTAGATGTGTTGTTGCCACTAGGGACAAAACAACGGTCTCTTGTTCATCGAACATGTTGACTATTGCCCACGCTATCATTATTATATTATTCCGTTGCTTGATTGTATTAAGGCTGAATCATGAGATCCTTTATTTTGTTGTAAGACCTTATGTATGGTTTGTAATGGATGATGTACTGTGATATCCAATCTGTTATGTCTCGCAAAAATGTTAATCCTGGGATTGTGACGTATGGCATAACATGCATCTAGGATTAAACATCCGGGTGTTGACATCCGGCAGGGTGCCAGGAAGAGCTTCAGATCCCACCGATCTAGGGACGATGGTGGTGGCTGGTACAGACTGTTTCGTGGAGATCTGGTTGGGTACTTAGGGTTTTGGAATCGGGGAGATTATATACGAGAAGAGGCGAGGAAGGAGGGCGACCATGGGGGCCACACCCTGACCAAGCATGGCCTAGGGTGGGCCCGCGCGTGGGGGAGGGTGTGTACGCCGTATGGCGCCCCTCTGGTCACCCTTCGTTCTCTGTGTTCGTCTCGGTGAAATATTGACTTTGGCTTTTGTCCCGTTCAATTCCGAGAATATTTCCTTACTAGCTTTTCTAAAACCAAAAACAGCAGAAAACAATCAACTGGCACTGTGGCATCTTGTTAATAGGTTAGTCCCAGAAAATGAATAAAAATACCTCAAAGTGTAGACAAAGCATAGCAAAGTGGATACTAAACAAGCATGGAACATCAAATATTATAGATACGTTTATGACGTATCACCCCACTGTTTCGAGTGTTACTGTTTTGGCCTATTACAGTTTTGACCTATTACTGTGTTGGGATGTTATTGTTTAGAGTTGTTAGCATTTCGGCTTGTTCTGTTTTGGACTATAACTTCTTTTGCATGTTACTGTTTCGGCCTGTTACTATCATGGTCTGCCACTGTTACGTACCGTTAATGTTACTAATCCTGCATGTGGGTCGGCCCCGTTAGTTTTACAGTATTTTACAGTTTCTGCATTTCTGATACGTCGGAGACGTATCTATAATTTTTGATGCTCCATGCTTGTTTAGCATCTACTTTGCTTTGCTTTGTCTTACTTTGAGGTGTTTTTATACCTTTTCTGGAACTAACCTATTAACAAGTTGCCTGTTTTCTTCTGTTTTTGGTTCCAGAAATGCATAAAATCAATATTCTCGGAATTGGACGGGACAAAAGTCAAAGTCAATAACTTTCCATGGGGGGCAAGAATCCAGAAGACGAGACGGAGATGCGAGCCAGGGTGGCCACACCCCCTAGATGCGGGTGGGCCCTGTCCCGCGACTGGGTAGGGTGTGGGGCCCCTAGCCGCCTCCCAGCCTCGCCTCTTCGCCTATAAGAAGCCCCCGATGCAGAAACCCTAAGTACCTGATCAATATTCCAGGAAACCTTCTATAGCCACTGCCACCGTCGTCCCTAGATTGTGGGGATCTAAAGTTCTTCTCGGCACCCTGCCGGAGGGGAGATCATCCCGTAGGCCTTCTCTCTGGTATGATTCGTGAGTAGTTCCACCTTGGACTATGGGTCCATGTAGTAGCTAGATGGTTGTATCTCCTCCTTTGTGATTTCATATATAGATCTTGTGAGCGCTGTTCATGATCAAGATCTAATCTATTTGTAATCATGCATGTTGTGTTTGCGAGGATCCGATGGATATTGAGATTATTATGTTGGTTTGATTAATGGTTTTGTCTTTATCATTCTAGCATGTCTGTGTTGTTTGTGATCTTGCCTGCTCTCCGTTGTTAATAGCTATCTTGGCCAAGTCGTTGCTAGTGACTCCAAGAGGTGGTATTTATTCTCGATAGTGGGTTCATGCCTCAAGTTTCCAAGGAAAGTTAGAGAATCTCTGCGGTTGTAGATGTGATGTTGCCACTAGGGAGAAAACAATGGTCTCTTGTTCATGGAACAAGTGGATTGTTTACCTTACACACTTTGCTTAAGGAAGTTGTCTGTTGCTTGCAACTTCATAGTGGAGGGGTTCGGATGATAACGTGATGGTGGACTTCTAGTCATAGATGCAGTTGGATGGCGGTCTATGTATATTGTTGTATTGCCCAATCGAATCTCATAGGATATTTTCGTCTAGTATTGCATTGTTATGCCTTGCTCATGTCCTGTCAATTGCCCTGCTGCAATTTCCCTTCATGCCATGTTGTTTATATAAGGAGATCACCTCTAGTGAACTATGAACCACGTTCCAATCTTTACCATTGATTCATCTTCCACTGTTTAATTGCTACAAACCATCGTCACCTTCCATACAGTTAATCCTTTGTTACAGCAACCGGTGAGATTGACAACCTCACTGTTCGTTGGGTCAAAGTCTTGAGTTTGTGTTGTGTAGGTTTTCACGTTGCTTGCAACACTTGTGTGACGTTTCCTTCCTCCTACTGGTTCGATAACCTCAGTTTCTTAATGAGGGAAGACTTGTTGTCGTGCTGCTTCACACCTTACTCTTGGGGTTTACCGACGAAGTGCACCTACATAAACTCGGCGCACCAATCCAACATGATAATCATTTGACATACATCATGTCGGCGTAATGGGATCGGGGGTCCCTCCATTGCGCTGTAGCGCATGGGCCAGGACCCACTAGTCAATAGCTTAACGATTGCAAGGCCTAGACGAGAGTGCCGCAAGGATGCGAGCACCATGTGATCCAAGCAGGTATGTATTTGACATGATGAACCTATGTTGACTAAGTATCAACTATGATGTAGGTGCCTATGGATGAGACGAACACTACGAGACGAGCCACGATCTGCCAGCCAAGTGCTGACAAGAAGGAAAGGACAATGACACGCACAAGGAGGTATGGCCCCTCCTTCCGGGGGCAGCCCTAGAAGCAGGGTAAGGGGAATGATTGGGGATAGTGGAGCCAAGGAGCAGCCTCGACAGACCCCCGGAAGGACTAGAAGATCACATCTCCTAGGCCAGGTGTGGCCCGGGATCTAGAGTCAACTGATCCTGACAAGACGTGTCAGGCCGGGCCTTGGGAACTGGCGACGCGCCAGCGCCACCGGACATCATCATGGTGCCATAGTCCGCTGTAGAGCGCTACTGACAGGAGTGACAACTCGGATCTTGAGATGTCATGCATCCATAAAGTGCGCTTGGGCACCACCCATGGCCATCCCGGGAACTTCCTTGGTGTCATGGTATTGCACGACAGACGCTACTGGGGTAGCTTACATAGAGGGAGCAAGGCGACGTAGGAGAATCCGGGAGCAAGATTGGCACACGATGTACATAGGTTCACATCCCCTCGGTGGAGGATCTCTACGTCCTGATGTCAATACAATACATGATCATAGATTGGTTTACAATGGAGTCACCGGAGGCGGTGGGAGAGACTAGATCTAATATGACGTGGGAGAAGATGCCTTGTGGGGGTGCCCCTAGCGGCTTTATATATGCAGCCAGTTAGGGTTTACAAGTGCTAGTGGGATTTGTATATGAGTCGCCGTCTGGGGATTCCAGTCGGCGCATGTCGCCTGGGTCTAGTATGCGCCAGTCATCATACTTGGCGAGTCGGCCCACTCTAGGATTGGCGATGCGGCTGGCGACTCCAATTCATGGGTATACCACGATTGGTATTCCCCCATCAGTAGTCCTCGAGCGTGTCAGGGAATCGGCGATGACATCAAGCATCCTAATCAGCAAAGGCGATTCTAGGGTGGAGTCGATGGCGAGTCGTTGGCGACTCCTGAAATAGAGAAATAACTCATGAAGTAGTTCATTCGTCTAGGCGAGTCGACGCATCGGGCGAGTCGCCATTGGACGGAGTCGCCCCTTGGAGAAATTTGTTGGCGCCTTGTCAGCTTGCTGTCGTAGAGGACATGGAGGACACCAAATCCTTGATGATGAAGTCGCCAAGCCGGCACAGACCAATACGCGAGAGCGACTCTGCGAGGGGCGAGGTGAATCCCAGAGCATGGTGAGTACGTGAGGGAGAGGCTGTGAGGGCGAGTCCGCGAGCGTGTTGGGTACGCGAGGCGAGTCCGCCGTGGCGTGTCGAGTCCCCGGGCGTGTTGAGTACGCTAGGGCGAGTCCTCCCTGGCGAGTCGAGTCCCCTAGTGTGTTTAGTACGCGAGGGCGAGTCCGCCATGGCGAGTCCCCGAGCATGTTGAGAACATGGGGTGAGTCCGCGGTGGTGACTCCCCGAGCACGGTGAGTGTGCGAGGGCGAAGCCGCGGTGGCGATTCACCGAGCATGGTGAGTGGCGAGGACGAGTCCGCTGTGGCGAGTCGAGTCCCCGAGCGTGTTGAGTACGCGAGGGAGAATCCACCATGGAGTGTCCCTGAGCGTGTTGAGAACGCGAGGGCGAGTCCGCGGTGGCGAGTCCTCGAGCACGGTGAGTACGCGAGGGTGAAGCCGCGGTGGAGATTCCCCGAGCATGGTGAGTGCGCGAGCGGTGGCGATTCCCCGAGCACAGTGAGTGCGCGAGGACGAGTCCGCCGTGGCGAGTCGAGTCCCCGAGCGTGTTGAGTACGTGAGGGAAAGTCCACCATGGCGAGCCCCGAGCGTGTTGAGAAAGCGAGGGCGAGTCCGCGGTGGCGAGTACCCGAACACGGCGACTGCGCGAGGGCGAAGCCGCAGTGTCGATTCACCAAGCACGGTGAGTGCGCGAGGGTGAAGCCGCGGTGGCGAGTACCCCGAGTGTGGCGATCCGCGGTCTTGGAACCACGCACACACGCGGTATGCCTAGGAGTAGTCCCCGAGGCTCGAGTTGGATTATAGAGGAGACTTGAGGCTCTTTAGAGATGAAAATTCTAAAAATAGTAGTGGTTGCTCCCGAGCATGGAGAGTGACGAGGTCGGGCGACCGGCGAGTGCCGAGTCCCCGAGCGCGGCGAGTGGCGAGGTCAGGCGACCTGCGAGTGCCGCTATCTGGAGCGCACCGAGTCCCCGAGCGCGGCGAGTAGTGTTGTCTATAGTGTGCCGAGTGGCGAGGTCAAGTGATCGGCGATTGCCGAGTCCCCGAGCGTGTTGAGTACGCTATTATTGCGAGTGCATGATGATTGGGAGTCCGCGAGGGGAGAGTCCCCGAGTGAGGTGACTCCGCGATGATAGCGAGTCCACGATGATGTTGATTGCGCTATTTTTGCTAGTGAGTTCTCGTCTTGGCCCAGGGGGACATTCGCATGGCGACTCCAAAGAAGGCTCTCGGCTTGGCATTCTTCCTGGACGATCCGAGGCTCGGTTTTTGAGTTCTCGTCCATAGTAGTTGGCCAATGCGAGTCGTGTTGTCTAATGTTGAGGAGGACATGGTGCTGTCTGTGTAGCACAACCATTTGTCTTGGCAAGGAAGCCCAATCGAGCAAGGCGACTCCAATGATGGCTCTCTGTAACATCCCAAAAATACTAAACTTGGATCATCAAACTCTAATCATCAAATTTAGGGTTAACAAAAACTTTGCTAAATAAAAATATGAAAGCATGCATGTGAGTATGCATTTCATTTTGAATTCTTTTGAACCAACTTGTTTGTGTGATCCTTTGCTTGTAAATGGATGCTTAGGTGAAATAAACATCATATAAACAATTCCCAAACTTTTATCAAAGACAAGTAAATCAAAACAAATAAAATAAGGGAATGGTCATTTTGACCAATTTAACTCCCATGCCTACTTTGGCTGTCTCAAACTTTCAGAACTTAACAGAAACTTTTCTGGATCTTTGCACCCCTTGATTGTACTCATAACAAAGTATCAAGGCCCACTTTGTGATCATCCAGAAACATTCAAATGCATAATTTAAATGACAATTCAAAATTGAATCTTTATCATATGGGAAGATCCCACTTTTTCAAAAACTACTCAAACAAGCTCAACTTTCAAAACCCAAGCATCTGCAGACTCACTAGGACCAACCTAGCACACCCACCAAAAATCTTTTCAAAATTCAAAACTTGAATTCTTGCGGCCATTTCATCAAACTCATTGCAGATACAAATCATCAAAATCTAAAGAACTATTATGAGCAGTGATTGAAGCCTAACTTGTTCCCTCTCTAGATCACAACCATCTCAGTAGATCATCTAGCAAGTTAAACCAAGCACTAAACTCACTGTAAGCTGGGCAATGACATCAATGGTGAACAGCCGAAGCTCACCATGCCACCCCAGTGGAGACAGCAAGCTAGGAGGATATTTAGATGTGCCAACCTTGTCTAGAAGGCAGCCCACCTTCGACCACCACTCCCTGTCCAACGCTCGAACCTTGCTAACCCCTGGACCACACGCACGGACCGTGCCCAGCTTGCCAGCAACCATGCCGAGCATACGCCAGAGTGCCACACTCGACCGACGCCCACAGACCACGCGCCGCCCTCCCCACATGCATACATGATCGCCACCGACCCAGGAGACCGCCAGACATCACCGTTTGCCGCCCCATGACGCACAACCACCGCTCACCGTCAAAGATGCCGCCTCTGCCGTGCAGAGCATCGCGCGTTCCAGACCAAACCGCACCGCCCCTACGCACGCATTAAAGCCGTGGAGCATCGCCAGGAGACCACAAAGCGATCGCCACCGCCGGCCATGCCTCTAGCAGCCCGTAGCCATGTCGCCACCGTCACCTGCCCATCCCCAGCCGAATTGAGCAAACCATCTCACTCCCCTATCCTCACTAATCGTGCCACCCCATTCCCGGAGCAAGGCGAGCAGCACTTTGCCGGAATTTTGCCGGAGCCTGCCGCTGCCGGAGAAGAAGGGGGCCAGCGATTGGAGCTGCCCCATGAGAAGTTGCCAGTACCAGGAGGTTCGCCGTCGTCGACTTCGTCGTTCGCCCGCCTCGCCGACCCTCGCCTGAACCCCGGTGAGCCCCCAACGACCGCCACTGGCCGCGCTAGGTTTCTGTCTTGTCGGCGTTGCCCAACGTCGAGGATGACCCTCAGCCGTTGGATTAGAAACAGATCGAACGCACCACATCGTCCCATACCGCTTCGCACCCCCTTGTCTCACTGACGCGTGGGGACAGCCAATTAACCAGCCCGCGTAAGCGCTGTGCTTAGCAGGCCGGCTCAGTATCACTTCCCATGCAGCCCAGTTATTCGAATTTAACCTTTTCCATTTTATTTCAAACACACTTCTGTACCCAGTTTCAAAAATCAACCCAGGTCTATTCAGTGAACCAAATTGAATGAAACCAATTTTGTTAGAAAGGACTGGGAATGCTGAATCCAACCCCGTTGGATTCAAGCCATTTGGATCTATAGATCATTCTTGGTAAAAATAACAAGGCAGAAGCTTTTCTACATTCAAACATTTTTCAAATTAAAACCATAATAGCTTTTGAGTTGATTCCAACTCTCAAAAATCACAATTAACCATACCTTTCAGAATATATAAACATATATAGGTTTACTTGTAGTGACCAAGTAATAAAAGAATGCCACATAGGCATTTATAGTCACTTCTATAATTAAAACAAAAGGGTAAAACCTTATTAAATTGTGACACCACTTTAAATCACATTCCCATGGACTAAAATATGTGGTGATAACATGTGTCAACATGATCCCATGTTTGGTTTGGAGAATATTAAATCTTAAGTAGTTTTTCAATGAGTAGAAATTACTTTTCTAAAAATAAAAGGAATTAAACCAAGCTTTAATCTTGTAATGTTAGTGATGACGCTATATCATCTATAGGACCCTTTTTTGTGATGATTGCAAGTAGTTAAGTAATGTTTGGTGATTGTGTACATCGTATTTATTTATAGACGCTAGTACTGACCAAGGATACGAGGAGGAAGGAGGATTCTATGAAGAAGAAGCCGAGGAGAACTTCAACCACTGCTATGCACAAGGCAAGCTAACACTTGCAATGTAGCAAGCTTATACTGATACTATGCAAGCCAATACTTGCTTGTCACCATGCCAACTATATGCCTTAAGCATAGATGATCCTACCCACTTGATAAACCAATCCTAGTTTTTACTTACAAGCTTATTACTTTATTTCTTTTCAAAGCTATTACTTAGAGTTTACTTCAGTGAATTGTAGATACTAGAAAGATATTTGAAGGTTGCATAAAGAGCATAAAATTTGGCCTAAGCTAGATAATCTTGATGTCATCCTAAGGCATGAGATTGAACTTAGTTAGAACACCCCTTGTTTACCACCCCTCATTAGCACTTACCCCCACTTGTAGATGCTAGTGCTAAGCATAAAACTTTATCAACTTTAGATGGGAATACTTGGTAAAAATGGTTATGAAAACTTTAGAATGACGATTCATTCTACTGAGATGTTTTGACATGTGTTTCCAAACACCAGATGATTTTGGTGATGAAAATGTTGAGGCATGAGCCTTAGCCCTTTATAAAACTGATGGTTGTCTGGATGTGATACCATTCCAATTTTTACCGTACAACCACAATACCTGAAGATTGGGTAGGGCTTGACTGGAAACTCATATACCTTAGTATTAGTTCCCTCACAGCCAAGGTCTGAGCTGAGGCTACCTTGTGAAGATTGTCCACCTGTGCAGTACCCAAGATGACAGTTGGTCATGGTTGGGAGGCCAAACTCACAGGAGAGGTGCTTATACTAGGGCGTGTAATTGAAAGGTTAGGATTGATTATCCTCATACCGAGTATGGTGAATTCAGGATTTGTTCCTGATGGATGTATCGAATGTTGTGGTGAAAGTGTACAATCTCTGCAGAGTGTCAAACTATTCGAATAGCCGTCTCATGATTATGGACAGTTGGAGTGGCCATACTGTTCCCCCGTTAGACTTTTCAAAATGACTTGTGAAATGAATTAATACTTTGACTTGACCACAACAGAGTTGTGACATGAGATACAAGATCCCACCTAGGAGTTATAAAATTGTGACTAGTTTATCTTACTTCTAAACTTAGTAGAGGTAAATCTGGCTTCTTGCAAAACAACTATAGAGCCTAGTGTCCTATTATCAAAAACCCCTTCCACTTGTTAGTATTAGTTTGCGAGTACTTAAAGAGTACTCATGGCTTTGTCCCTGGCTATTCCCGTGGCCAGACTATGAAGAGGAGTACCTGGAGGATGGACCCCAGGAAGGTTACGACAACTAGGAGCGCATTATTGCTCGTCTTAGCCACCGTATCTCATCTTTGGAGGAGACCATCCACGAGAGAGACATGCAGTTGGAGGAAAGGGAGAATGCCGGAGAGGATCTTCGTGGAGACCCCTACTCCTATCTCAGCGATGACGATGATTTTCTGGAGGATCAGGCTACGGACTTCTTCACCGATGAGGATGATTTCGCCTTCATCGATGATGATGAGGATGATGAAGCCAAAGATTCCGAGGAGTAGTACCACTTGAGCACTAGCGTAGTGAGTAGTATTCGGTCCCACTGTATCGTAGTTTTCAGAATGGTTCTTAAAACCATCTGGTTTTCTTTGTTGTGGTGTGTGTTGTACCGTGTGCTATGAATGAATGAATGAAAATCAAGTCACTAGAAAATCTGAGTCAAACCTTGAAAACTTTTCAAAATCCCAGAACCTTAGAAATTTCCCTCTTTTCTCATGATCTATCTCAATCTTCAGATGCCACGCGGAGGAAGTGGTTCATCCCCGGACCCGATGTTGCAGATCCTGCAAATGTTGGTTTCTGACCGCGAAGACGAAAGAGCCGAGCGTCAAGCCAACCTAGCCACCCTTCAACAGATAGCTCAGCTAGCCCACAACAATCAAGGCCACGGAAATCAGGACAACCATGGATCTAAGCTCAAAAATTTCCAGAATACCAACCCACCTGTTTTTACTAAGTAAGAAGAACCCCTAGACGCCGATGATTGGCTGCAGACCATGGAAAATAACCTAGAAGTCGCTAGAGTAGAAGCCAACGAGAAAGTTCTGTTCGCCACCCACTACCTAGCCGGAGATGCCAGGGCATGGTGGAACAGTGTTCGCGCAATGACCGGAGGCCAGATGATGACCTGGGAGGAATTCAAGGTCAAGTTCAGCAGAGCCCATGTCCCACCGGGTTTGATCAAGAGGATGAGAGACGAGTTCAAAGAACTCAAGCAAGGAAGAATGACTGTAGTGGAATACCGTGACAAATTTTGTCATTAGCTAGGTATGCCCCGGATGAGATCGACACCGAAGCCAAGAAGAAAGAGAGATTCCTGAATGGTCTGCATGATGAGATGCAGACAGTGTTAGTCAATATCCCCTTTGCTGATATTGAAGCCCTTGTCGACTCAGCCATCCAGATGGAAGGGAAGATCAACGAAGCCAATGAGAACCGCAAGAGTCATATGATGCATCAGCCAGGAACCCATCAGACCCCAAAGTATCGCCCTAACCCATCTCCTGGATTTGCCCCAAGAACCAACGGACCCTCGATGAACCGTCCGACCTATCCCAACCGTGGATACCCTAGGCCCGGAGGAAATCACAACAACTCCGGCAACTCTAGCAATTTCAACTGTGCCCCACCCAAGTTCAACAACAACAATGCTACCGCCAACACCAACACTGCCCCGAGGACTGGAAGCAATGCTGTGCCTGTAGCAGCAAAGGACAAGTCGCAAGTGACTTGTTATGACTGTGGAAATAAAGGTCACTACTCCAACGAGTGCCCCAACAAGAAGAATGCCGCAGCACCCAATGCCAATGTCCCATCTCAGCAGCAGCGTCGTGTTCAGCTCGAAAGAAGGTTTGCCCAGGGAATTTGCTCAACCGCAATGGCCGTCTTTTTCTCGTGCATGCTGAAGAAGCTCGGGAAGCGCCAGACGTCGTGCTGGGTATGTTTTCTGTTAATTCAGTACTTGCAAGAGTGTTGTTTGATTCTGGTGCATCGCATTCATTTGTCACCGAAGAATTTGCATGCACGAGTAAAATTCAACCAACCAAACTGAAGCATGTTATGATTGTTCAAATTCCCAGATCAACCACCAAGGCTAGGAAAATTTGCAAAGCCGTCCCTATCCGAATCCATGGAATAGATTTTTATGCTAATCTGATAGTACTCAGAACTAAAGGTTTGGAAGTAGTACTAGGAATGGATTGGATGTCCAAACATAATGGATTGATTGACTGTGCCAAGAAAGCCATAACCATGACCAGTACAGCCGGAATATCAGTCGAGCATACATCTGAAACCTTACCTCGCCAATTCAAATGCAACAAGAGTATAGCCCAACCTACCATTGACCAAGTCCGGATAGTCTGTGAATACCCTGATGTATTTCCAGATGTTTTGCCCGGTATCCCCCCCAGATCGGGATATCGAGTTTATCATCGAACTAATCCCCAGAACTAGACCCATAGCTCAGAGACCCTATAGTATGAACCCGTCGGAGCTAGCAGAATTGAAGAAGCAACTGGATGCCATGCTGGAAATTGGATTGATTCAAACAAGTGCGTCACCATGGAGATCATCTGTCTTGTTTGTGGACAAGAAAGATGGAGGTAACCGTTTGTGTACAGATTATCGGAAGTTCAATGATGTCACCATCAAGAACAAATACCCCTTTCCCAAGATAGAAGATTTGTTTGATCAGTTGACCGGTGCCAAAGTGTTTTCTAAGATTGATCTTAGTACTGGCTATCATCAACTCAAGATTCGCGCAGAGGATATTCCAAAGACTGCCTTTACCACCAGATATGGATTGTACGAGTATACAGTCATGTCTTTTGGATTAACCAATGCCCCCTCTTATTTCATGAATATCATGAATAAGATTTATATGGACTTCCTGGATAAGTTTGTCGTTGTTTTCATCGATGACATTCTGATTTATTCCAAATCAGAAGAAGAACATGAGCTACACCTAAGGACCATTCTTGGAACCCTTAGAGAGCATCAGCTGTATGCAAAGTTTAGCAAATGTGAATTCTGGTTACACGAGGTAGGATTCCTCGGTCACATTGTATCAGCCAGAGGAATTGTCGTTGACCCTGCCAAAGTGAAAGATGTAGAGGATTGGCAAGCCCCAACCACTCAAACCCAGGTTCGTGCATTTCTCGGATTGGCGGGATACTACCTCAAGTTCGTAGAAGGATTCTCGAGTATCGCCAGACCCATGACCCAATTGCTGAAAAAGGACAAGAAGTTTGAATGGACCGACAAGTGTGAAACGAGTTTTCAAGAACTCAAAGCCCTTTGATGTTTATTGTGACGCATCCAGTATCGGTATCGGATGTGTCCTAATGCAAGAAGGCAAAGTTATATCTTATCTATCTCGACAACTGAAGCAACATGAGCAAAATTACCCAGCCCATGACCTCGAACTCGCAGCTGTAGTTCTAGCCCTGAAGACATGGAGACATTACCTGATGGGAAACCGTTGTGAGATTTATTCGGATCACAAGATCCTGAAGTATATATTCACTCAGAAGGAGCTGAATATGAGACAGAGGAGATGGATTGAGCTAATCAAGGATTACGACCTAGAAATTCACTATCACCTTGGTAAAGCCAATGTGGTAGAAGATGCCCTTAGCCGATTGCCGTGCCGCTTGAACTCCATGATTTTGAAGGAGCAACCAAGCTTGCACAAAGAAATGGAAGATTTTCGAATGGAATTAGTGAGTGAAGGATTTTTGGCTAGCATAGAACTTTAGCCCACTTTGATCTGTCAGATCAAAGAGGCACAGAAGGGAACTGCTAGTTTCGACGGAATCAAGCGTCGTATTGGTACATGCAAAGTACATAGATTCACCGAAGACGAAGGAGTGTTGTGGTACAAAGGACGCCTTTGTGTACCAGCAGATTCGGAGTTGAAAGAAATTATTTTGAAGGAAGCTCATGATACTCTTTATTCTATCCATCCCGGAGGAACTAAGATGTATCAGGATTTGAAAGAGCAATTTTGGTGGCATAAGATGAAGAGAGAAATCGGAAGTTATATAGCCAAATGTGACATATGTCAGCGAGTCAAGGCAGGACATCAAATACCCGCTGGATTGTTGCAACCCTTGCAGATTCCAGAATGGAAATGGGATTCCGTTGGAATGGACTTTATCACCGGATTGCCTATTTCTAGTAGGGGAAATGACTCTATCTGGGTCATAGTGGACCGATTGTCCAAAGTCGCCCATTTCTTACCCGTCAAGACCACATATCAGAGTTCGAAGCTAGCGGAGTTGTACATCGCTAGAATCGTCAGTTTGCATGGAGTCCCCAAGAACATCGTATCGGATCGAGGAACTCAATTTACCTCGAGATTCTGGAAGAAAGTCCAAGAAGGTTTAGGAACCCGCCTAGATTTCAGCACCGCTTATCACCCTCAGACCAATGGACAAACGGAGCGAGTAAATCAAATACTCGAAGATATGCTGAGAGCTTGTGTGTTAGAATATGGATCCAAGTGGGAAGACTGTCTGCCATTTGCAGAATTCTCATACAATAATAGTTATCAAGCCAGTTTGCAAATGGCCCCATTTGAATTAATGTACGGAAGGAAGTGTCGCACCCCTTTGAACTGGTCGGAAGTAGGAGAGAGTCAGATTTTGGGACCCGACATCCTACGAGAAGCAGAAGAGAAGGTTCACAAGATTCGCGAGCACCTCAAGACTGCCCAGTCCAGACAGAAGAGTTACGCCGACAAGAGACGTAGAGACCTCGCCTTCAACATAGGAGATTTTGTGTATCTGAAGGTGTCGCCATTGAAGGGAATGTAGTGTTTCCAACTCAAAGGAAAGTTAGCCCCTAGATATATCGGACCCTTCAAGGTTTTGAACCGTCGATGAGAAGTGTCGTATCAATTGGAACTACCCGAAGAGATGTCAGCCGTGCACAACGTATTTTGGAAGAAGCTTTCAGAACTACCCGAACCCGAAGCATCAAGTTTCTCAAGATTCAGTGGAGCAACCACATAGAAGAGGAAGCTACCTAGGAGCGCGAAGATCACATCAGGACGGAGTTTCCCGATCTCTTCAAATCCTAGGTAATCTTTTTTGTCCTTTTCAAATCTTGGGACGAGATTTTGTTTAAGGGGGGAAGGTTTGTAACATCCCAAAAATACTAAACTTGGATCATCAAACTCTAATCAAATTTAGGGTTAACAAAAACTTTGCTAAATAAAAATATGAAAGCATGCATGTGAGTATGCATTTCATTTTGAATTCTTTTAAACCAACTTGTTTGTGTGATCCTTTGCTTGTAAATGGATGCTTAGGTGAAATAAACATCATCTAAACAATTCCCAAACTTTTCTCAAAGACAAGTAAATCAAAACAAATAAAATAAGGGAATGGTCATTTTGACCAATTTAACTCCCATGCCTACTTTGGCTATCTGAAACTTTCAGAACTTAACCGAAAATTTTCTGGATCTTTGCACCCCTTGATTGTACTCATAACAAAGTATCAAGGCCCACTTTGTGATCATCCAGAAACATTCAAATGCATAATTTAAATGACAATTCCAAATTGAATCTTTATCATATGGGAAGATCCCACTTTTTCAAAAACCACTCAAACAAGTTCAACTTTCAAAACCCAAGCATCTGCAGACTCACCAACACCAACCTAGCACACCCACCAAAAATCTTTTCAAAATTCAAAACTTGAATTCTTGCGGCCATTTCATCAAACACATTGCAGACACAAATCATCAAAATCTAAAGCACTATTGTGAGCAGTGATTGAAGCCTAACTTGTTCCCTCTCTAGCTCACAACCATCTCAGTAGATCATCTAGCAAGTTAAACCAAGCACTAGACTCACTGTAAGCTGGGCAATGACATCAATGGTGAACAGCCAAAGCTCACCATGCCACCCCAGTGGAGACAGCAAGCTAGGAGGAGATTTAGCCGTGCCAACCTTGTCTAGGAGGCAGCCCACCGTCCACCGCCACTCCCTATCCAACGCTCGAACCTTGCTAACCCCTGGACCACACGCACGGACCGCGCCCAGCTCACCACCAACCATGCCGAGCATGCGTCAGATCGCCACACTCGATCGACGCCCATAGACCACGCGCCGCCCTCGCCGCATGCATTCATGATCGCCACCGACCCAGGAGACCGGCAGACATCACCGTTCGCCGCCCCATGACGCACAGCCACCGATCACCGTCGAAGACGCCGCCTCTGCCGTGCAGAGCATCGCGCGTTCCAGACCAAACCGCACCGCCCCTACGCGCGCATTAAAGCCGTAGAGCATCGCTAGGAGACCACCAAGCGATCACCACTGCTGGGCATGCCTCTAGGAGCCCGTAGCCATGTCGCCACCGTCGCCTGCCAATCCAGTTCGGTCTCGTCGTCGCGACTATAAATAGAGGCCACCCCCATCCGAATTGAGCACACCATATCACTCCCCTCTCCTCACTGATCGTGCCACCCCGTTCCCGAAGCAAGGCAAGCAGCACTTCGCCGGAATTTTGCCGGAGCCTGCCGCTGCCGGAGAAGAAGGGGGCCAGCGATTGGAGCTGCCCCAGGAGAAGTTGCCAGTACCAGGAGGTTCGCCATCGTCGACTTCGTCGTTCGCCCGCCTCGCCGACCCTCGCCTAAACCCCGGTGAGCCCCCAACGACCCCCACTGGCCGCGCTAGGTTTCTGTCTTGTCGGCGTTGCCCAACGTCGAGGATGACCCTCAGCCGTTGGATTAGAAACAGATCGAACGCACCACATCGTCCCATACCGCTTCGCACCCCCTTGTCTCACTGACGCGTGGGGACAGCCAATTAACCAGCCCGCGTAAGCGCTGTGCTTAGCAGGCCGGCTTAGTAAGGCATGAGATTGAACTTAGTTAGAACACCCCTTGTTTACCACCCCTCATTCTTACTTACCCCCACTTGTAGATGCTAGTGCTAAGCATAAAACTTGATCAACTTTAGATGGGAATACTTGGTAAAAATGGTTATGAAAACCTTAGAATGATGAGTCATTCTACTGAGATGTTTTGACATGTGTTTCCAAACACCAGATGATTTTGGTGATGAAAATGTTGATGCATGAGCCTTAGCCCTTTATAAAACTGATGGTTGTCTGGATCCGATACCATTCCAATTTTTACCGTACAACCACAGTACCCGAAGATTGGGTAGGGCTTGACTGGAACTTATATACCTTAGTATTAGTTCCCTCACGGCCAAGGTATGAGTTGAGGATACCTTGTGAAGATTGTCCACCTGTGCAGTACCCAAGATGACAGTTGGTCATGGTTGGGAGGCCAAACTTACAGGAGAGGTGATTATACTAGGGCGTGTAATTGAAAGGTTAGGATTGATTATCCGTATACTGAGTATGCTGAATTCAGGATTTGTTCCTGACGGATGTATCGAATGTTGTGGTGAAAGTGTAGAATCTCTGCAGAGTTTCAAACTATTCGAATAGCGTCATGATTATGGACAGTTGGAGTGGCCATACTGTTCCCCCGTCAGATGTTTTCAAAATGACTTGTGAAATGAATTGAGATTTTTACTTGACCACAACAGAGTTGTGATATGAAATACAAGTTCCCACTTAGGTGTTATAAAAGTTCAACTTGCTTTTCTTGCTTCTGAACTTAGTAGAGGTAAATATGGGTTTTTGCAAAACAACCATAGAGCTTAGTATCCTATTAGAAAAACCCCCTTCACTTGTTAGTATTAGTTTGCGATTACATAAAGAGTACTCATCGATTTGTTCCTGGCTATTCCCGTGGCCAGACTATGAAGAAGACTACCTGGAGGATGGACCCCAGGAAGGTTACGACAACTAGGATCACCTCCCATCGTCAGCATTGCATGTGACCCCGAAGATGGAGCTTCGCCTACGCTACCATTATTATTACGTATTCCGCTGCTTGAAGTTGTATTAAGAACTGGATCATGAGATCCCTATTTGTGTAAGAACTTATGTACGGTTTGTAATGGATGATGTACTATGGTATCCAATTCTGTTATGTACTATGGTTTGGAAAGGCCCGGAGCATGGGGAGTTTGCCGTGGGCGAGTCTCCGAGCCTAGCGAGTTCGCGTTTAAGCGTGTCCACATTTAGGCAAGGCCCAGAGCTTGGCGATTTCGTCGTGGGCGAGTCCCCAAGCCTAGCGAGTCCGCGGTTAAGGGTGTCCGCATTTAGGCGAGGCCCAGAGCGTGGCAATTTTGTCGTGGACGAGTCAGCGACGGGAGAGTCCACGGTAGTGAGATCGCTGTGGCGAGCCTGAGCGTGGCGAATCCGCCATGGACGCGTTCCTGGCTTGGCAAATCAGTATAGTTGCGCGGACGTTGTTATTGTTGGACGGCGTCAGGTCGTTGGCTGCGTACGGGCCGATTCACTCGTAGTGTAGTGCATGTATTGCAAAACAAGTGTAAAGAATTATATCCAACTAAAATAATAAATCGACTGAATAATTGATTAGAGAAGTTCTTTTAGAAATCGAATCAATCTAACGCTAATGTGAAGGGCCGATTTGTGAAAGCATCGTGCCAGTTGGTCGCAGGGAATTCCTTCAGCATAGCACAAAAAGCGTGGCCATGTGGTCATGGAAGGAGATATGTTCCGGCTCGACTTCCCATCCAGACCCAATTCTCCAAACAATTGGTACATGTTGCACATAGGTAGTAAATTAGTTGCAAATAAAATAATTGGTTGGCAAAGTGATCAATATGGGAGAGTAATCAATGTAAATAAAATAAAGAGAATTGAATATAAAATTCAGCAGCTGTACGCGTCAGATCGCCAGAACCCCACCGTTCAGGGCCTCGCCCTGAACTTTAACGATGAGAACGCGCCATCAGGAGGAACTGCCCGGCCACCACCGGGAGCAACAGCGAACGGTGCTCCCCCACCACCACCCGGTCGCATGCCCCCTCTAGACCAGCCAAGGATCATGAACTCCCTGCAAGAGCGGGACACGAACGACCTCCCACTTTTCTCCACTCCAACGGACAACGTCATCACGAGTCGAGCCGCGGTCTCCAGCCTCAACGTGACGGCGGAACGCGCGCTGCAGATCCAGTACGCCAAGTCTCTACTCGCCAAGGCCGTCGAGCAGCAAACCGCAGGCACCTATTCACGGGGGCTCATGTACTCCCGCTCTTCAGGAAGCAGGGCGCCTCGAGTGGCTGCCCAACTATGGAAAATACTCTCAATTGCCAACCTCCCAAGTCCCTGCAGCTCCAACCATGCCCGCGAACCCAGAACTCTCCACCAACGACCCGCGACCGATGAAAACCATGGTTGCTGCCAATGGGCAGCCAATCGACGCGCGGACCCACATCATCAACTACAAAAGCTGGCTCGCACTCCAGCCCGACGACTTGAGGCACACCCTCAAGAACCTCCGCGACGCCGAGCCAAGGGGCTCCCTTAGCCGAGTTGGCCCCCAGTGCTTCAGACCAATGATCCGAGGCGAAAAATATCCGGCGAACTTCAATGCACCAAAGGAGATCGAGAAGTACGATCCCTCGTACGACCCATCCGTGTGGTTGTACATGTACCTTATGGAAATGGGAATCGCCGGCCACACCGACCTACTCGTCGCCCACTATCTCCCCCTGATGATGGAGGGAGCGAGCAGGCAATGGATCAATACCCTCCCCGCGGAAAGCATCAATTCCTAGGAAGACATGCGCGATGCCTTCGTCAGGCACTTCAAGGGTTCTTACACCCGCGCCACCACCATCGAGGACATGGATCAATGCATCTAGGGACCCCGCGAGTCGACCCACAGCTGGGTCCAACGATGGAAGGATCTATGGTTCAACGCGGCTGGCATCCACCTAGACATGGCAATACACTGCTTCAAGACCTCGTGCCTCTATTAGCCTTTGGTACCCAAGCTCAAGCGGGTGTATAAGACACTCGACAACATCCAAGAACTCCTCGAGATCACCAAGTGGTACGCGAAGGAGGACCCAAACCAAGAAACCGACGACAAGTCGTGTGGAATCCGCCGCCCAAGCGGCCACGACAACGGGAGGCTACCCAAGCTATGCTACAGTAACACTCGCCTCACCGGCAAACGACGTGGTGACGACCGAGTCGACTTCGTCGCCAACGCCGACTACGCCCCACGTGAACCCAAGACCTTTCGCCGCAACGGAGGCCAATACCACGACAGCGGAAACTACATGGCGAGGCCAAAATTCGACCCCACGGCTCTCCTTAACCAGCCTTGTGTGTTCCACAGCAGGGAGAGGAAGCCCGCCACGCACGCGACCGCCGACTGCCACTCCTTGAAGGATATCGAGAAGGCACAGTGCGCACAGGAAGACCCCAACAAGAACCCGCCAAATTGTGGGGCTTTCGGCAACGAGGCCGGCTCCTTCAATAGGTTCAGCACCAAGTGTGAAAAGAAGGTCATTGCCTGCGCCGTCTCTGTCAATGCGGGTTCCCAAGTTGATGTCCCCCGCTTCCCCAACTGGTCCGAGCAACGGATCACCTGGAGACGCGATGACCACTCGCCATGGATCGAATATCTGGGGAGAGTTTCTTTGGTGGTCAAGCCCAAAGTGGGCGACTATTGGCTCCCCAAGACACTGATGGATGGCAGAATCTCCATTAACATCCTCTACCTGGACACGTTCAGGCGACTGTGGCTACCGCAGTCGATGATCGAGACAACCCACACCACCTTCCACGACATCGTCCTAGGTCGGAAGGCGTACCCGATCGGCAAGGTGACGCTGACAGTCACCTTCGGCACACTAGTGAACTTCCGCACCGAGCAGATCGTCTTCGAGCTGGTGCCCTTCAACATCCCCTACCATTGCGTCTTGGGGCGGCAAGCGTTCGCCAAGTTCATGGCGGCGCCACACTACGTGTACAACGCGATGAAGCTCCCAGGGCCATGCGGTATCATCACCTTCCACGGCGACCCCGACATGGCCACAGAGTGCGAGGCCAAGGGCGCCGAGCTCGCCGACGCCGTCATCGCCGCAGAAGAAAACCACGCAGAGGAGCTCACCAAGTTCACAAGCGGGGCGACAATGACAACCCCACAATACTCAAGAAACCCAACTCGGAGAACGGTGGCTCGACCGCATTCGAGGCAACCACGCACACGCGCTCCGTCGAGCTGGCCCCACACAACTCCAGCCAGACGGTGACGATCAGGACAGGCATGAGCCCAGCATAGGAAGGCGCGCTCATCGAGTTCCTACGTGAGAATCATGACATCTTCGCATGGAAGCCATCCGACATGCCTAGTGTCCCGAGGGAACTCGCTGAGCACAAACGCAACACCGACCCCAAAGCGCGATCCATCAAGCAGTCACTGCGGCCCTTCAATGAAGAGCGCCGCCGAGTAATCGCCAAGGAGGTGCAGTGCCTACTCGCTGCAGGCTTCATACGGCCAATCAAATACTCCAAGTGGCTGGCAAACCCAGTCTTGGTTGAGAAGAAGAACGGGACCTGGAGAATGTGTATCGATTACACAAACCTCAACAGCGCCTACCCAAAGGAGCAGTTCGTCCTCCCGTGGATCGATCAAATCATCGACTCGACCGCGGGCTCAGAGTAGCTGTGTTTCCTTGACGCCTACTCTCGTTACAACCAGATCAAAATGGCAGTCGAGGACGAGGAGAAGACGACGTTCATCACGCCATTCGGAGCATTCTGCTACACCGCCATGACATTCAGCCTCAAGAACGCCGGAGCGACCTACCAGAGGTGCATGCAGGAGTGCCTTGCGAGCCAAATTGGCCGTAACATCCATGTCTACATCGACGACGTGGTGGTGAAGTGCACCCGCCAGGGCGATCTACTCGCCGACCTGGTCGAAACCTTCTCAAATCGGCGGAGGTACAATATCAAACTCAATCCAGGAAATTGCACCTTCAATTTACCTACTGGACAACTGTTGGGGTATGTAGTCTCCAAACGAGGCATCGAGGCGAACCCCACCAAGATCAACACGATCGCCCGGCTCAGAAAACCCGAGTTCCTGCGCGATGTCCATAAGTTGGCTGGGCGAGTCGCGACTCTCAGTCGCTTCATCCCCCGGCTAGGCGAGAAGGCAATGCCTCTCTACCGCCTAATGCGCAAGAACCCCACGTTCCAGTGGGACAAGGAGGCAGACGACACGCTCCACGCACTCAAGGAAGTGCTACTCGTGGACCCGCTACTCACCGCCCCCGTAGACCAGGAGCCGATGCTCGTTTACGTCGTGGCATCCGAACAGATCGTCAGCACCGTCATTGTCATTGAATAACCATAAGAAGAAAAGGAGTGCCCGATGTAGCGACCTGTATACTACAGCAGCGAAGTACTCACCGAGTCGCGACAGCGCTACTTGTAGTACGAGAAGTTGGTATATGCGGTCTTCCGAGCTCAGCGGCGACTGCCGCACTATTTCCAGGAGCATCCAATCACGGTCATCTCCTCGGCACCGTTGCAGGATATCATCCGCAACTGTGAAGCGACTGGACGAGTCACCAAGTGGTCCGTCAAGATCAGCGTCCACAACATCAAGTATGAGCCATGCAAGGCAATCAAGTAGCAGGCCCTGGCGGACTTCCTCGCCCACTGGGAGGAGGCGCAGCTGCCAGAGAAACTGCCATACCTCCACTACTGGTCATTACACTTCGACAGGCCCAAGAACGCAGATGGCGCAGGGGCAGGGATCGTCCTCACATCCCCCAAGGGCGACAAGCTGCGCTATGTATTGTACCTCGACTTCACCCCCTGCACCAACAACATTGCCTAGTACGAGGCCCTCCTTCATGTCATGCGAGCAGCCAAGGAGATGAACATCAATCGTCTGCGCTTCTACGGTGACTCCGACCTGGTCACCGTAGAAGTCGCCGGCACCTATGACACTGTCTCCCCCACCATGGCGGCATACCGCCAAGCAGTGGACTAGCTGGGGGGCCACTTCGCCAGCTACTCTGTCGAGTGGATCGAGCGGCACAAGAACAAAGAGGCCGACGCCCTCTCTCGCATCGGGTCGTCTTGCCTCACGCCACCCGCTGGTGTCTTCCTCGATACCATCACCAAGCCGTTCGTCCCTCCCCAAGGGAGATCGACATCGGAATACCACTGCAACCAGAACCAGCCCTGGTGGACATGGTCAAGGAGCCAAATGACTGGACCGCACCATACTTTGCCTAACTGGAAGGAGGGACCCTACCTGCAGACGAGGCGGAGGCCCGTATGATAGCACGCCGCTGCAAGTCCTTCATCATCATCAACAGCGAGCTCCATAAGTGCAGCGTGACCGGCGTTTCCCAACGCCGCGTACAACCCGCGGAAGGTCGCAAAATCCTCCAAGACATCCACGCTGGCGACTTCGGCCACCATGAGGGTGCTCGCCATTTTGAGGGCAATTTGAAATTGGTGTAAGTACTTTAAAAAAATCAAGAAAATGGAAAACCTTATAACTATTTGCCATTATAAAAGTTATACATCTTTTAAAGATTACCAAATCGATTCTAGAATCATCTCAATCCAAGGTCATACACAAAACTAATTGAGAATTGATTTTTTACACATTCTAAATAAAGAAAAAGCTCCCTCTAATTTTAGGGCTCAAACTCTTATGAAGCAGCCCAATTAACAGGTGAATTCAGCTTGCTATTGGATTATGGGTTTTTGGCCCATTCGTTGCCGCAGGTGTAACAGCGAGGTAAGTCAAAAAAAAATAGTGAGGCACTGGACCAACAACAGTGCATGAAGAATTCGGCCCACCGGGGCACAGGTCCAACAGAGAAGTCGTATGGTTAAATAGAGTGAGCTCGGTAATTGAACATAAAAGAGGCTTTGGTATAGTGGTTACATCGACAGGGATTGTTCATTCTTGGTAGGTCGCTGGTTCGAAACTTGACCGCGAGTTATTTTTGGTACTTATTGCATGCAACGCTTGGTACTGCTGGGAATGGTCCCGCATGTCAGGCTCGTGGTGGGGCTTGAATTCCAGGTAGGCAGAAATATATGACACATAAGAAAACATTGACACATAGATGTAACATGTAGGCATAATTGCTGATGTGGTCCTCTAAATGGATTCCGATTCTGCCATTACGATGATTTAGATTGGTCATAATCATCTATAAAATAAGTCTCTTAGTTGTGTCATGTAGTTTATGACAATTTCGTATGAATAAATTACGACCATTTTGATACAAATCGTTGTAATTTTATAGGGTTTTGACCTCTCCAAACGGTCTACGACCTTCTTGCTCAAAATCGTCATAGACCTATGACGATTTCACTTCCCGTCACTATGAGAAGGTCATAAGTAAACACATTTCTTGTAGTGCAAGAGCAGGGCGTGGAGGGGACAACGGAAACACATCCCCTCAACCGCGCGGCAATGACCCTGCCGTCAATCAGGACGGCGACAACGACGGATGTGGACAGTACCCACAAGTATAGGACTATGCATGCACACAAGGAGGAGCTTACGCCATAACTTCCCATGGGGAGTTTAAGTGTTTCTCCCATGAACTATGCGCCAGACATCCCAACCCGAGGGGCAGCGGCCACTTTGGTGGTCCCATGTGCCGATTACTTTTGATGCGGGAGATCACCCAAACCGCATCGCCGGGGTCGGCACGCTACCCTTGGTGGTCTCCCCCATCATAAAGAACGCCGAAGTCACCAAGATGCTGGTTGATGGATGAGATGGTCTCAACATCCTCTTAGGAAAGCTGCTGGACAAGATACAGATCATGGAGGATCAATTATCCCCTACTGGGTCTTTCCTGGGCATAAATCCAGGAGCTACCTAGCCATGGGGTAAGATCGAACTTCCGGTCACATTTGGCACTCAAGACAACTACCGCACTAAGGACATCATCTTTGATGTTGCGAACATCGCCCTGCCGTATAACGACATCATAGGGCGCCCTGCCTTGGCAAAGTTCATGGTGGTCTCCCACCATGCCTACAACTCGCTCAAGCTTCCCTCCATGTGGGGGACCTTGAACATCAAACGTGATATAAGGTACGCCGTGTTTTTCTCTGAAAAACTGTTCAAACTGGAACCCACCCCTTTTCCTATGACTAATGCCGACCCTTTGTCCGATTCAGACCAACCTTTTGGGAATAGGTTGCAACCCTTTTCGGAAACTAGTTCCGATGAAAACTTTGGTACTGGTGGCTCTTCGAGTAAGTTAAAAACTTCTTGCATCAATCCTACCAACTAAAAAGCCTGGGAGCGCGCATAGTGCTCCCAACAACTAAAAATCCCGGGTGTGAGTGGACGTTTCCCCGGCAACGGAAAGCCCGGGAGCGTGTGTGGTGCTCCCGGCAACTAAAAAGCACGGGTTTGAATGGAGGTTCCCCCAGCAACTGAAAGCCCGGGAGCAAGCGTAGTGCTCCCAGCAACTACAATTAATACTAGCGTATCTGGCCTGGCCCTCCTATGTGTAAACCGCTTGAATCCAGAGGCTGCCCTTTTTCCTCTTGTTTTCATTTGGCGAGCCTTTTTCCGGATTTTGCATCCCTTTGGATATTTCTCGGGAGCGGGCGTGGGTGATTAGACTATCAGGCAAGGAAACATCGTAGTCTCATGATCTGCTCTGAGGTATGGGCGTTGTGCTCTATGCATTGCCGACGAGCACTAAATCGTGAAGACACACCTCCCATGTTGGGCCCCTAAGTTGGCAATGTCGTGCGCCCTGAACAAGCGCATGACACCCTGTTTTAAACCCAAGGCATGGGTAATATGATGTAAGGTGTGTTCGTCGTGTTCCAGGATGTGCAACAGATGGATAAGAAAGGAGAGGCCAAGGCAAGGTCCTGGAAAGGGCAAGGGCGTAAAGCTCACCGCCATATGGGAGTAGCAGTGACTATGCGATTCCTAGGGGCGGGTAGCTCCGCAAGCAACGCATGAATCGACCGCAAGGCTGGAACCTGGGAAGCGGGAGCGAGGCATCTGAGAAGAAGAAGGACGCCCCCATAGGCCCCATGGTGGCGCAAGGATGATAAAGGACTGATGAATCAAGGGAAGCCATTAGCACGATAAGGAAAAAAAGGAAATGATGAAAAGGAAAAGGGAAATACAATGATAACGACCCATCGACATTACATTTGAGAAATGTACAATGCAACAATTGTCTTGGGGTGGACCCCGGGCGTAAATGAGAGGACAGAAAGTCAACGTCGCAAGGGAGGACCCCACAACCCTCCTCCACCTCGCGTGCGACTTTGCCACCCACTCAGTGTGGAGCCCCGCCACCTTCAGGCGTCGCTAAGATCGGAGTTGAAGAAAAGCGGTGGGTAATAGCTTTGGGCTGGTCGCCGCTAGATTCGCGCATCCGGATCTCACACAAGGGGTGCTCTCTGCGCTCCTCAGCAAACAAATCAAGGACATGCAACCACCTCTTAATGTTCATTGGAAGGAAGACGAGAAACTCGAAGCCGATGAGGCCAACCATTTTATCATTCCTTTCGTAGCTATGGAGCGATAGGGGGGAGAGTAGAGTACATGTCGGCTCCCACCATCTTTAGCGACCCCAGAGAGGGGGGCCGCGTCCACGCCTTGGAGAAGGAGAACGGCAACCCGGATGACCTCCCATTCTGCTACCGCCTCCCCGGTGGTCGCGGTGGGGCGGGGCTTAAGCATTCAGCTATGGGAGATCTGCACCAGCGGCAGAGGTGCTGCAGAGGCCTCAACACCAAAACCTGCGCCTACGCCGAGGACCATCTAATGAAGCCGGAGCCACTTATCCCCAAGGAGAAGTAATATCATCGTCATGGCGGCAACTACCGGAACTGTCTGACGCCTACGCCACCGAGAAGTGGAGAATGAGCCACAGCCCCGCGCCTTCCGTTACTTTTATAACAACAAGGGGAACGAATGATGCTCACCTCGCTGCCTTGCTGGAGGGAAAAAGTTGCTGACATGGTTATACCCTACGGGTACACAACTCAGCATACCTGGTCCAGCCAAAGGAAGGCCCATGAAAATATACACGTCCCATGAAGACCTTTCCGGTGGCCCAAGCCCATGACGTCTTCGGATCCTTGGAGAGCAAGGCTAGATTATATAGAATATTCAAAGGGACAAACCCTAAACCTATAACAGACTTGATCTGTGCCTGGGACCTGCCTACTTATATATAAAGGCTAGGAGTGCACGGCGAGGAGGGCACCTCGCATACCACCGCATGCACACCTCCATGCCAGATTGCATATGCGCACCCCTATAACTTCCGCTTCCGCCGTAATCAAGAGCGGACAAGAAGGAGTAGGGTTTTCCCTCCGGGGGCCTGAACCTAGGTAAATCTCGTGTCCCCTGGTTGCTTGTCTGTTAACCGTTCTGTGATCTCCAGCATCCCCATCTTCTCCAAAACCCAAGGTCATAACAATGGGCATTGACGAGATCGATCCTCGTCAATTGGCATTGTCTATGGGAACTGGGGGCGCTGATTGTGCGATCGTGACGGTCCCAACCAAAGAGATCTACAATTCTTCAGCGACGGAGAGCCATCTCCTCTTTGGCGCTTTCGACTTCACCGCCCACTCGCCAGCCACCATGAAGGACTTCGAGCCCATAGGTGACGGACTCGAAATTCTGTTCGGGAGCTTCTGCTTCCAGGTGGGACAGACCTGCACTCTCCGCCTCCTAGAGCGGGTGCGACTGCCATCAATGAGGCCCACCTCATGGGGTCCGCATCCCGTGCTATGCACATCACCATCGATAGATGAGTCCTATGACAGCAGCAGCTGCAACTCAGATCTATGCGATCTGCCATCGGATGAAGGGACCTACGGCTCCGGATCCGAAAGCTTCGGCAGCAGCGATCCGACCTACGGATGCTACCAATGCACCGTGGTCATCCAGATCGACGTGGATCAGCAACAACCCAACCCGCCACCCAACCCACAGCGTAGAAACGTCAAAAACAGGAGGAACCAATCCCCCCGCCCAACGAGGATGACATTGATTTTAATCGGGTAATCCACCTCAGCGAGGAGGGATGGAACTAATTTACATGGTTATACCCTACGGGTACACTATATCAACATACCTGGTCCAGCCCAAGGAAGGCCCATGAAAATATACACATCCCATGAAGACTTTCGGGTGGCCCAAGCCCATAACGTGTTTGGATCCTTGGAGAGCAAGACTAGATTAGATAGAATATTCAAAGGGGCAAACCCTAAACCTGTAATGGACTCGATCTGTGCCTCGGACCTGCCTAGTTCTATATAAAGGCTAGGAGAGCACGACGAGGAGGGCACCTCGCATACCACCGCATACACATCTCCACGCCAGATTGCATCTGCTCACCCTTGTAACTTTCGGTTCCACCGTAATCAAGAGAAGAGAAGCAGGAGTAGGGTTTTCCCTCCGGGGGCCGGAAACTGGGTAAATATCGTGTCCCCTGGTTGCTTGTCTGTTAACTGTTCCGCAATCTCCAGCATCCCCATCTTCTCCAAAACCCAAGCTCATAACAATGGGCATTGACGAGATCGATCCTCGTCAATTAGCGCCGTCTGTGGGAACTGGGGGGGCGATTGTGCGATCGTGACAGTCCCAACCAAAGCGATCTACAATTCTTCGGCGACGGAGAGCCATCTCCTCTTCGGCACTTTCCACTTCACCACCCACTCGCCAGCCACCATGAAGGACTTCGAGCCCGTAGGCGACGGACTCAAATTTCTGTTCGGGAGCTTCTGCTTCCAGGTGGGATAGACCGACACTCTCCGCCTCCCAGAGCGGGTGCCATTGCCATCAATCAGGTCTGCCTCGTGGGCTCCGCATCCCATTCTACGCGCATCACCATCGACAGATGAGTCCTATCACAGCAGCAGCTGCAACTCAGATATGTGCGATCTTCCATAGGACGAAGGGACCTACGGTTCCGGATCCGAAAGATGCGGCAGAAGCGATCCGACCTACGGACGCTACCAATGCGTCGTTGTCATCCAGAGCGACATGGATCAGCAACAACCCAACCCGCCACCGAACCCGCATGGTAGAAACGGCGAAAACAGGAGGAACCAATCCCCCCCGCCCAACGAGGATGACACCGATGCCAATCGGGTAATCCACCTCAGCGAGGAGGGATGGAACCAAGCACGCAAAGCCGTGGCGGGCAATAAGATCCTGCCTGTGGGTTCCTCACGGGACCTACTGATGGCATACCACCTGCTCCTCATTGTAGAGAACAAAAAGAAAGTGGATATGCAAGAGGTGCTTGACAAACGCAAACAAGCAGCCTCGGAGTCCAGTGCACGGCGAGCTGCGCTCTCTGCCGTCGGCGGCTCCAGCTCGCACGGCAACCATGGCAACAAGCACCGTTCTCGCATAGAGAACATGGACCCCGCCGCGCATCGTGAGGTGACCCGAACCCTCAACACATCCTTCATGGAGATGGACGCCAATGGAAATGTCATCCCGAAGATGTCACAAGATGCGATCATGACAGCCACCACATACCTCGCGTCCCATCCACCTCCGGTGGGTGACCCGAAGAGGGCCATGCACAACTCCGCACTAGCCGGACTCGGACTCGTTGGAGCTGCGCTCCACGGGGAAGCTCCTGAGGAGCCGAAGAAGAAGCCTGCGGTTAGGTTCAACTGTAGTCCCACACCTTCATCCGACGAGGAAGAACACGATCTACCTCGACAGCACAAGAGCTCGCGACATCGCAGCCGCGACTACGTGTGTGCTCATCCGAATCCAAAGAGGACGACGACGAAGGAGAACTCTGCGGAGTTCAATGATTCAGCAGATCCGTTCGGAAGACGCGGATGCCGTGGAACTTCAAGTTTCCTTCGGACACTCCGAAGTTTGATGGCGTAGAGGACCGTAAGGCGTGGACCAGCGACCACCGGTCGTCCGTCAAGCTGCACGGCAGAAACAAAAACACCGCCCTGATATGCCTTCAGCTGCAGCTGATAGGCGCAGCCCGGATCTGTCTCAAAAGCCTACCCTTGGGATCCATCCAAAGATGGGAGGAACTGGCATACAGTTTCATCGGAAACTCCAAGGGCACCAGCAAGAGGCCAGCCTCGATCGAAGAGCTAAGGGCCTGCACGCAGCGAACGGGCGAATCCATTCGCTCGTATATACTATGATGGTCCAACACCAAGAACTCCACGACGCACATCTCTGAGGAGAGAGAAATCGACGCCTTCAAGGATGGCGTCAAGCGCCAGGACTTCAAGGAATAACTCGTACTCGTCAAGCCCAAGACACTTGGACCACCTCATGGACATCGCCAATAGATGGGAAGACGGTGAGGACTCCGTACACCGAGCACACTCGGAGGAGGAAGATGACTACGGCGCCGACGTGAGCGCCGTAGCAAGCAAAGATTGCGCGTCTATGAAGATTGCGACAGACCCGACATGGTCGTGGCTGGCTATGCCGACCGCCACAGTGAAGGCAACCGCAGCAGCGACGGTTACCGTGGAAACAACTTCCGCAATGGAGGACACCCAGCGCAATCATGGCAACGTCGCGGCCGCGACGACGGACCCTCGTTATACGACAAGTTGTCGGGCCCATGCACCATCCACTTCTACATCGACAAACATGATGGTAAAAAGAAGGCAAGCCACATGCTCAAAGACTGCTGTGAGTTCCATAAACTCAGCGAGAGCATGTCCCAGATGAGGCAGCAAGCCCCGAACCCTGGGTACAGGCACACACCCGCACAAGGTGACATCGCCCACGGAGCTCCTCCACCACCACCCATGGGACCTTCGAATCACCCAATCGCACCAACAGAGAAGAATGGCGGAAACGGGTACCCCATGCCAAAAGGGTCATTGATCATCCAAAAGGGGCGCCAACAAATAGGGTGCAAAAGAAAATCACCCGCCAAGTCAACTTGGCTGTGACCGCTCCACCCGCCATCCCTGAGTACCTCAGTGGTCCGTAGTCCTGCATCACGTTCAGCCGTTCGGATCACCCCCTCCAGATCCCTCGCCCAGGTCATGCTGCCCTAGTGCTCGAGGCGCATATCAGAGGGTTCGAGATGAGCTGCATCTTCATGGATGGCGGCAGCAGCATCAACCTGATGTTCGCCAGCACCTTAGCAGCAATGTGGATCCCGCTGTGCAGCCTAGAACAATCCAACACAATGTTCCATGGCATCGTCCCAGGGAAGGGCATATTCCCCTGGGAAAGATATGGATCGATCTCATCTTTGGCAAGCCCGATAATTTTCGATTCGAGCGACTCGAGTTCGAAGTGGTGGACTGGCATTCACAATACAACGCCATCCATGGCATTCGCACGGTTCTTGGAAGTACCGCATTACGCGTACCTGCTAGTCAAGATGCCAGGACCTAGGGGCGTCATCACGGTCCACAGGAGCTTCACCCGATCGGATCACTGCGACAGGGAGTTCAATAGAATCTCCCAGTTATTCGGCATGCAGGAGGAGGTCATAAGGCTCAGAGAGGTGACAGACAACGGGGCACCCCTAGTCTCAAGGCAGAACACACCTGACATGTCATTCGACACAACAGTCAACACGAAGAAGGTGCAGGTCCACCCGACAGACGCCTCCAAGACGGTGTTGATCGCTAATGACCTCAGCCCCGCATAGGAAAGCGCGCTCGTCGAATTCCTCCGTGAGCGCTGGGAAATCTTCGCCTGGTGTCCTGCAGACATCCCAGGAGTTCCTAGGGAATTCACCGAGCATGCACTTAACATGTTTCCAGACGCCAAGCCCGTCAAACAGTCCATCCGACGAATGTCCGATCCACGGGCCGAAGCCATCGTATTCGAGGTCAATAGACTGCTCGACGCTAACTTCATCAGAGAGATCAAGGAGAGCGAGTGCCTGGCCAACAACATGATGGTCCCTAAAAAGGACACGGACATCCTACGGATGTGCATGGACTTCACATGGCTAAATAAGCATTGCCCGAAGGATCACTTCCCTCTCCCTCAGTTGGATCAGATCATCGATTCGACTGCAGGATGCGAGAAACTCTCCTTCCTCGATGCCTACTCAGGCTATAATCAGATTCGGCTGAAGGTTGAAGATCAGGAGAAAATGGCGTTCATCATGGTGTTTGGAGTGTTCTGCTACAGCACAATGCACTTCCAGCTGAAGAACGCAGGTGCCACGTACCAGCGGTGCATGCAGGCATGCCTGAAGAACCAGATCACCCGCAACATACTAGTATATGTCAATGACATAGTAATCAAAACAAGGGAGGCCAAGACACTGATCGACGATCTCCGCGAGACGTTCGACAACCTTGATCGATACAAGATCAAGCTAAACACAAAAAAGTGTGCCTTCGGTGTCCCATATGGCCAACTGCTCGGCTACTTCATGTCCCATCAAGGCGAACCCGAAGAAAATCCGAGCCATAATGGCCATGGAGAAGCTGAAGAACCTCAAAGGAGTCTAGCAGCTCGCTGGGCGAATCCCGGCATTGAGCAGGTTCATCAGCCGCATGGGAAAAAAACCCTGCCTTTCTATCATCTCCTTAGCAAGGAAGACAAATTCGAGTGGACGCCCGAAGCGGACGACGCATTCGAAGATCTGAAGTGGCTGCTCTCCACCTCGCCCGTCTTGGTCACGCTACACACCAGGTGGTAAGCACTGTGCTCGTGGTCGGACGACCCGAAGATGGCAAGACCCATGGGGTCCAACGCCCAATGTACTACCTCATCGAGGTATTGACGCCGACAAAGCAGAGGTACCCTCACTACTAGAAACTCGCCTACGGCATGTTCATGACGGCTCGTCAGCTGAGCCACTAATTCCAGGAGCATCAGTTGATAATCGTCAATGAAGCACCCCTGAACAGCATCCTGAACAACCCGGAGGCCAAAGGATGCGTGGCCCTATGGGGCATCGACCTTTCACCTCTAGACATAGTCTATGAGAAGCGTCATGCGATCAAGTCCCAGGTCCTTCCGGACTTCCTCGTCCACTGGATGGAGCTGCAGCTGCCGGATACCCCGGACATGACACAGTCATGGATGATGCACTTTGACGTCTCTAAGCGCGAGGCAAGAGCAGGAGCCGGGGTCATATTAACATCCCCGCAGGGCGACAAGATGAAGTACGTCCTCCAGATGAAATTTAGAGGTTCCAACAACAAAGCCGAATACGAGTCCCTCATCCATGGCATGAGGATGGACAAAATCTACGGCGCAATGCGCCTAGCCATCAATGGCGACTCAAATCTCGTCGTCCAGCAGATGATGAACGAGTGCGACACATACGCCACCAACGTGATCACATACCGCGCACTCTACAACTCACTCGAAGGAGACTTTGATGGCTGCGAGCTTCAGCATGTTGGAAGAGAAAGCAACGAAGAGGCTGACAGACTCGCCAACATCGGCTCCACCTGCGCGTGGGTGCCACCAGGTGTGTTCCTTGAACGGATTTGCGTGCCATCCATCAAAAGGAAATTCCCGAAGGGATCACCCGAAGAAGCAGAACAGTCAGGGGTTGTGCTACCTGAAGGACAGGAAGGACCAGAAAAACTCGACACAAATGTCGCAGTGGTCAACCTGATGCAGGTCATGGCAGTCGAAGAAACATGGACACAACCATACCTCTGATACCTGATAGACAGGGAACTGCCTGATGACCCAATAGATGCCCGGCGCATATCTCGCCTGTCCAAGGCCTTCACCATCATCAATGGCGAGTTGTACAAGCGCAACATTTCGGGTGTACTCCAAAGGTACATCACCATCTGTGACGGCAAATCTATCCTCCAAGACATGAACGAGGGCATCTGCGGCCATCATGCGGGCAGCCGCGTCCTCGTCACCAAAGCTCTACGAGCTGGGTTTTACTGGCCAACGGCCATGAACGACGCCAAGGACATCGTCCGAAAGTGTAACGGGTGCCAGAGGTTCACAGACAAACCGCACGCACCCGGATCGGAGCTCAGGTCCATACCCCTGGCCTGGCCATTCACCCAATGGGGCCTCGACATGATCGGCAAACTTCCCAAGTCCTCAAAACTACCCAAGTGGATCGAGGCCATGCCCTTTACTAATCAAAAGGGTAAAACGGCCGTGAAATTCTTCGAATCCATAGTCTACAGGTTCGGCATACCGCACAACATCATCACCGACAATGGGTCGAACTTCATCTCCAAAGAATTCCAGGACATCTACGAAGGCCTCGGGATCAACATAACATACGCCTTAGTGGCACACCCGCAAACCAACGGGCAGGTCGAAAAGGCCAACAGCCTCGTCGGCGGCGGTATCTAGAAACGCCTGATGAGCCCGCTCCAGCGACTTGCAGGAGCCTGGCCAGAAGAGCTGCCCACCGTCCTTTGGAGCCTGCACACAACGCCAAATAGCTCAACTGGCTACATGCCTTTCTTCATGGTGCACAAAGCCCAAGCCGTGTTGCCTGCAGAAGTACGCCACAAGGCCCCACGGGTCGTCGCCTACAGCGAAGCCGTATTGACGGCTGCACTTGAAGACGCGGTCGACACACTTGACGAGGCACGCGACATCGCTGCAGCCCGATCATCGGTCTACCAGCAGAGCCTCCGCAACTATCACGGCCACCAGCTGCACCCAAGGTCCTTTGTCGAAGGAGACCTAGTCTTACGACTCAAGCAAGAGCGACCGAAGAAGCTTGAGTCACCCTGAGATGGACCCTCCGTCGTCACCGAAGTCATCCCAGGTGACTCCTATCGCCTCAAGCACGTGGAGTCTGGAGTTGCATACTCCAACCCATGGAACGTCGCACAACTGCGACGCTTCTACCCCTAGCTATCTCCCCTTTACTTTTAATAAGGCTACTCACTACTCAGTCGAACAATGTACCTCCGCATTGCGATATAAATCAAAGCTAAGTGTCTTGCCCCAAAATTTATCTTTCACTTGCATTTCTTTATGCTACAACACACTCGGGGGCTCCCCCTGACCTCACGACTTCCTCGATTGAGGATAACGCATGTACACCTGAGTAGATGATCACGTCAGGCTAACAAGAAGGGCATGCATACAAACAAAGCACCGCGTGCTAAAAAAATCAACCTTTACATCAAAGGACATAACACGCCCATTCGAATATATACAAATTTTACATCTATCTTTTTATAGGTCCTACCTATTCTGAAGAATCACCTGCGCACGATACTAAAAGAGATCTACAACTTGTTCGGCATACTGCCTTACAGCCGCATAGTGCGGAAGCATGTCCCACATGCCACAATCTGGCCGAGGTGGCGGCCCAGCCGCAACAGCAGCAAGATCTACGTCAGGGTGATGCAACCGCATGAGGGAAAGCACGGCCTTCACCCCCACAACCAACTGATGCTGCACCAACTCCCTGACATGATGTACATCTCGAAACTTCACCAACAAGCCCTAGAGAGTCGATGGCGCCTCATCCAGGGGAAACATTACGTGCAGAACTGATGCCAAGGAAGTCTTTACTTGCCGCAGCACCCGCGACACCTAGGTGAACACGATCCTGCACATTCGCAAAGACCATGGCACGATCACGGTCCATCCAGAAAAAGCCACCGGCTTCCATATCTTGCCGTGTCAAGCAATTGATCCAAATAGCAACGCTCTCCTTTTCCTCCCTAGGAACAAGGTTAGCACCTGCAGCACCTATAAAGTAAGATGACAAGCCAACAAGCACATCCAAAAATGAGCAGCAGCTCAAAGAAACTTACACTGAAGCTGTTCGGCCAAACACCACAACTCCCCCATCAGATACTCCTCTCTGATGATGCCTCGCTCCGCCTTCGACTTCCAAACATCCGCATGGCCTCGGATGCCAAGCAACTCCTTCTCAATACTACGGACGCGATCATGAAGAAATACAAGCTGCGACGCATCATCCAAGGATGGTCGCAGCTGCGGAGCAGACGAAGTATCGACGGGATCATCACCCGAAGGTCCCTAGAGGAAAAGAGACAAGGATATGAAGAAACACACGAATGGGCAACAGCTCAAAGATTCATTATATACAACAAAAGCCACTGCGTGGCACAAGCAGTGTTTGTAAATATATTACAACAAAAGCAGACGAAAACTATCCTACAACTACAAGGCCTAAGCACCTGCATCCTGAGTGGCCTCAGAGCCGGATTGCCTACTCTTGGCCTCTCCCTGCTGCCTCACCGCGTACTCCGCCAACAGGTCAATCAACTTTGGCCCATAGCGTTTACTTCGGGCAACATAGAGGGCAAAAGCTACCTCAGATCCATCAGGATCCATTGGCATATGGGAGGTGACCTGATGAAGATCCAGCTCCGCTCCAAACGCCATGGCCATCGCCAGCCCCATGGACGCGCCGATGCCTTTCTTCTTGCACTTGTATGCCGCAGGCGCCTCGGCTGACAGCGCCTCCGCCAATAAGTTGACATCCTCGAGTGCAACGCCCTTGGGGACGAGATCCTTGTAGAAGCTCCCGAGAACCTCCTTGGCTTTGGCAAGAGAGCCAACCACAGTGCTGCAGCGGTATTCGACCGCCGCAGTAGCATCATCCAGAGCACTTCCATGCTCTAGAGCACTATGGTCAAACTCAATGCCTGTGGCATCTAGATAAACGTAAAAGTCAAAGTGAGAATCAAACAAAACCAGAGAGACGAAATTACTCACCCAAAATAGCCTTGGCAGCAGCCATCAGCTTGTCGGCTACCTCCTTCTCGTGCGAGGCCGCAGCGGTGGCGAGCTTCTCCTCGCGGTCCGTAGCCTCTTGCTGCAAGCGCTCCTTGGCCGCAGCTGCGTCGGCTAGCTCCTGCTCGAGGCGCTCCTTAGCGCCAACGGCGTCCTCGGATTTTTTCTCCGCTCTCCCGAGGCTCTTTTTGAGAGCATCGAGCTCACGGAGGGCAGTATTATTTTCATCTGCAAAAAGCAACAAGAACATGTGTGAGTTTTATAAGCTAGCAAGTAGACAAAGAAGTAGAAGACCTAGTTACGGATGTACCTTGAAGCCGTTGGAGGTTGGCCTCCAAAGACAGATGATGCTTCACCAGCTGGTTGGCTCCTTGCACAAAAGGCTGCGAGAAGAAGCAACTTATCAGGAAAAAGGCTCGGGGGCTACGCCCAAGAAGCGAGCAAAACAAAATCAAGCACGCAAAAAGCGCTCGGGGGTTCCCCTTGAGACACGCACAAAATAGAAGCACTGATCAGCATATCATACAAAAAACGCTCGGGGGCTCCCCCCATGGCAAGAACGGAAACACTTACATGATCAGACGGAGACTCCGAAGGTCCGGCTATAGTCTTCTAGGAGACGATCACCCGAGACTCCTGTGGAGAGGGGTTCGGAGCAATGCCACCGGAGGTGGCCACCGTTGGAGAAGGAGGAGGCATAATCTTCGACTCCCCCACCATCTCCTTAGTGCCATCGCTAAACAAGCCATCAGAGGAGTGGCTACAAAAGAAAACACCAGTCAAATACAAACAAGCAACAATGAAAGATAACAAAAGGCAACCGAAGTTACTTACGAGTCCATATCGCTCAAGTTGAAGACAGGAAAGGTCCTCTTGCCCTTTTTCTCTTCCTTCTTCCGCTTCGCAGGCGGCTGCGGCGCTACAGCCTGCACAGGCACGGCTGGAATAGGGAAGGAAGAACCACCATCACCTCCACTGTGACGCGCAAGGCATGGAGGGTTCCTAGGCGTCGGCAGAGTCGAAGCATCCGATGATTCGCTCGATCTCCGTGTCCGCTTTCGGGTCTGCTCCTTGCTCGACTCAAAGGTTTCTTCAACCGGTGATCACGCCGAGGGAAGCTCAGCATGGAGTGCACTACCTCATTGTCCGGTGCATCCGGAAAATGTTCGGGTAGTGGAGGCACCATGCCAGGTACCTTGAACTCCTGCACAAAAGAAACAAACTTTCATAACAAAGAAGTAAAAGAAAACACAGTCAGAAAAAGCACTACGCGCACGTCCTAGATCTACACCTGCGGCACTGGTCGAGAGGCGCTGAACGGAGGGGTCAGCGATCTCCCAGGAAGGTCCTCTTCAGCTTTGAACTTCAGCAGCGGCCGAAGGACTCTGTCGAGGTCCCCCTTGGAAAGCTCCTCAGCCGTAACTCTCGTCGGGTCGTGGCGGCCAGTATAAAGGAACATCAGGTGTGCCCTAGCCTGGAGTGGATGCACCCGACGTTTTAGGAAGGTGCGGATGATGTCCACACCATTAACCTGTTTCTCCGGAATTACCTGGAGGTCCTCAACCCAACGGTAGAGCTCCTCTATCTCCTCCGCCTCACCCTCTAGGATGTGGTTTTTCCAGGACCTCTTCCGCTGGATTGTCTGGGTGGAGTCTAAAGGGGCAAGGCCAGATTTTTTCCCGTCCACTGTGGAGTCGCGGATATAAAAGCACCTCCTACGCTAGTATTGGACGGACTCAGACATCGAAAAGGAAAAGAAGAAAAAATTGGATCGAAGGGAAATAATGCAGCCACCGATCGGAAAAACTCCATCGGAGCCGAATTGCCTCTTCATGGAATAGAGCTTCCGGAAAAGGCCAAAGTGCGGCTCGATACCGAGCCAGCACTCGCAGAAGGTGATGAAACAGGTGATGTGGAGAAGATAATTTGGGTAGAGATGATGAAGTTGGATGCCATAGAAAAAAAGCAGTCCACAGAGAAAATCGTGGACTGGGAGAGAGAGGCCCCGAAGGACAAAAGCAACATACATGAACCGAAACCCTGCAGGTGGACGGGGAATTACGTCGTTTGCCGGGAATCTTGATGGCATCCTTGTCCTGCAAGATCAGACCCCGCTCACGAAGCTTGCGCAGGTTGCCCTCGCGCGTCTCCGACCATCGCTAGCCACCATCGGTGATGCGAGTGGCGGCGGTGGCCTTCTTTCGGCCGGCAGCAGCGCTGGTGCCCACTGCGGTGGAGGCCTTCTTTGGTTTCCCCATTGCAGTACGACGATGGCGGTGGCGTGAGCGCAAAAAAAAGGATGGGAAGGATCGAAGAACTTCTAGCGCGCGGCAAGAAAGCTCAAGAAAGTGGAAGCAGTGAAACGCGAATGGCTGCAGTGATACCAAACAAAACTTTCCCCACAGATTATAAGGACGAAGACGATAAATAGGGACCATTCATCGGGAAGCTCTAGAGCTAGCATCAAATCCAAGCCATCCACGTGTCATCACAGCAGCGAACCGTCGCTCGCACGCCGTCCACTAAGCACGGAAACTGAAGATATGTCGTAATTATAGCCACGTGGCGCGTGACCAGTCAACTCCAAGTCAGATTGTGGGACCCACATTCGTCCAGTCATGTCACCTCTGGCACTGCAGACGCTTGAGGTCACCGATCGTCAGTACTGACGTCATCCAAGATATAATAGCAATGGTTACAAATTTTCGGCTCAAACAACTAAAGTACTCACTCGAATCTACGATTCGAGCAACTACTCGGGGGCTACTCCTATCAGTAGTGCTGGCCGCGCACCCGAAGCATGAATAGTGTACTATGCCAATGAACTATTCTTCGAGTCCTACGTCGAGTCTACGACTCCACTACAGACTCGGGGGCTACTCCCATAGGGAGGACTATACAAGCCTCCGAAAAAATTGTGTCCTACGGACCTGAAACAAACAAATGCTGAATTAAAGTTTCTACTCGAGTCTACGACTCGAACATACACTCGGGGGCTACTCCCATAGGGACCACTGGTCGCGCACCCTATGAATTCTTCTAGTGCGATCCTTCGGATCAGAATGTAAAAAAACTTTTTAGCAACTTTTCCCCGATTAACGCTAAGTGAGAAGCATCCTCCTTGTCCACCCGAAACACCTCCGCGGTGATAAAATTTCGGATGCTATGTCTGCGACTCAAATATAAGACCTACAGATACCATCTGATGGCCTGGCAATGCACACGACTGCACTCTTCTAGTAATAATCCGTGCCAACAGGCGCATTGAAAATCCCGACGTACGCGTTGGGTACATCATTCGAAAATTACTGGAATTCTACTCCTGTAAGTCCTCAACGGCCTGAGTTGAATTACGCCAGCATTTGTTCCGGGTTCGAGTCGAGGGACTTGAATCTGAAGAAGATCGTGTTGTTTTGTCCTAACAAAGTTAACTGGCCCTGATCCGCCGGGAGAGTCAGGCACACACATCAACAATCCCTACACCCTAAAATCATTCTCTGATGAACAGAAAACAGCTGCACCCGAAAGATTGAAGAGTACTCAGCCTAATCTACGATTCGAACGAACACTCAGGGGAAACTGACATGGTTATACCCTATGGGTACACGATATCAGCATACCTTGTCCAACCCAAGGAAGGCCCATGAAAATATACACGTCCCATGAAGACTTTCGGGTGGCCAAGCCCATGACGTCTTCGGATCCTTGGAGAGCAAGACTAGATTAGATAGAATATTCAAAGGGGCAAACCCTAAACCTATAACCAACTCGATCTATGCCCAGGACCTGCCTACTTCTATATAAAGGCTAGGAGGGCACAACGAGGAGGGTACCTCGCATACCACCGCATAAACACCTCCACGCCAGATTGCATCTGCACACCCCTGTAACATTTGGGTAAATCTCGTGTCCCCTAGTTGCTTGTCTGTTAACCGTTCCGCGATCTCTAGCATCCCCATCTTCTCCAAACCCCAAGCTCATAACAATGGGCATTGACGAGATCGATCCTCGTCACCAAGCACGCGAAGACGTGGCGGGCAACAAGATCCTGCCTGTGGGTGCCTCACGGGACCTACTGATGGCATCCCACCTGCTCCTCTTTGAAAAGCACAAAAAGCAGGTGAAGATGCAAGAGGTGCTTGACAAACGCAAGCAAGCAGCCTCGGAGTCCAGCGCACGGCGAGCTGCTCTCTCTACCGTCGGCAGCTCCAGCTCGCACGATAACCACAGCAACAAGCACAATTCTCGCGTAGAGAACATGGACCCCGCCGCGCATCATGAGGTGACCCGAACCCTCAACACATCCTTCATGGAGATGGACGCCAACGACAACGTCATCCCAAAGACGCCGCAAGGTGCGATCCTGGCAGCCACCACATACCTCGCGTCCCATCCACCTCCGGTGGGGGACCCGAAGAGGGAAGAGGGCCATGCACAAGTCCGCACTAGCCGGACTCGGACTCGTTGGAGCTGCGCTCCATGGGGAAGCTCCTGAGTATCCGAAGAAGAAGGATGCGGTTAGGTTCAACCGCAGTCCCACGCCTTCATCCGACAAGGAAGAACACGATCTACCTCGACGGCACAAGAGCTCGTGACATTGCAGCCGCGACTACGACGCTCGAAGCAAACTCACCCAATGCAAGATCGACAAGGCACGCGCCAAACGCGTGTGCTCATCCAAATCCGAAGAGGATGACGACGAAGGAGAACTCTGCGGAGATCGATGCTTCAGCAGATCCGTTCGACGGACGCGGATGCCACGGAACTTCAAGCTTCCTTCGGACACTCCAAAGTTTGATGGCACGCAGGACACTAAGGCATGGCTCAGCGACCACCTATCATCCGTCAAGCTGCACGACAGAAACAAAAACACTGCCCTGCAATGCCTTTAGCTGCAGCTGACAGGCGCAACCCAGATCTGGCTCAACAGCCTATCCTTGGGATCCATCCAAAGCTGGGAGGAACTGGCGTAGAGTTTCATCTGAAACTTCAACGGCACCAGCAGAGGCTAGCCTCGATCTAAGAGTTGAGGGCCTGCACCCAGCGAACGGGCGAATCCATTCGCTCGTATATACTATGCTGGTCCAACACCAAGAACTCCGCGACGCACATCTCTAAGGAGAGAGCAATTGACGCCTTCAAGGATGACGTCAAGCGCCAGGACTTCAAAGAAGAACTCAAACGCGTCAAGCCCAAGACACTCGACCACCTCATGGACATCGCCAACAGGTGGGCAGATGGTGAGGACTCCTTCCACCGAGCACACTCGCAGGAGGAAGATGACTACGGCCGGTGACGTGAGCGCCGTAGCAAGCGAAGATCGCGCGTCTACAATGATGGCGACAGAACCGACATGGTCGCGGCTGGCTACACCTACCGCCGCAGCGAAGGCAACCGCAGCAACGGCCAATACCGTGGAAACAACTTCCACGATGGAGGACACCCAGCACAATCATGGAAACATCGTAGACACGACGACGGACCCTCGGCATACGACAAGTTGTCGGGCCCATGCACCATCCACTTCTACATCGACAAATGGGACGGTAAAAAGAAGGCGAGCCACATGCTCAAAGACTTCTGCAAGTTCCAGAAACTTAGCGAGAGCATGTCCCAGATGAGACAGCAAGCCCCGAACCCTGGGTACGGGCATGCACCCGCACCAGGTGACATCGCCCACGGAGCTCCTCCACTACCACCACCCATGGGACCTTCGAATCACCCAATCGCACCCGCACATAACAATGGAAGAAACGGGTACCCCGTGCCGAAAGGTTCATTGATGATCCAAAAGGGGCGCCCAACAAACAGGGTGCAAAAGAAAATCACCCGCCAAGTCAGCTTGGCTGTGACCGCTCCACCCGCCATCCCTGAGTACCTCAGCGGTTCAGAGTCCTGCATCATGTTCAGCCGTTCGGATCACCCCCGCCAGATCCCTCGCCCAGTTCATGCTTTCCTGGTGCTCGAGGCGCAGATCGGAGGGTTCGAGATGAGACGTGTCTTCATGGACGGCGGCAGCGGCATCAATCTGATGTTCGCCAACACCTTAGAAGCTGCGGATCCTGCTGTGCAGCCTGGAACAATCCGACACTATGGTCCATGACATTTTCCCAGGGAAGGGCATATTCCGCCTGGGAAAGATATGGCTCAACATCATCTTTGGCAAGCCCGATAATTTTCGATGCGAGCAACTCGAGTTCGAAGTGATGGACTGGCCATCACAATACCACGCCATCCTCGAGCGAGTGGCATTCGCACAGTTACTGGCAGTACCGCACTACGCGTACCTGCTACTCAAGATGCCAGGACCTAGGGGCGTCATCACGGTCCACGGGAGCTTCACCCGATCGGATCACTGTGACAGGGACTTCAACAGAATGTCCCAGTCATTCGGAATGCAGGAGGAGCTCTTAAGGCTCCGAGAGGTGACAGACAACGGGGCACCCCCACTCTCAAGGCAGAATGCACCTGACATGTAATTCAACTCAACAGTCGAACACCACTAAGAGGTCGTAGTGAAAATTCTGGAACACTAAGAGGTCGTAGTGAAAATCCTGGCACACCAGGTGAGGCTTCTTTGGGAGTTGTACCTTCAGGAGCTCAAGTTCTAGCATGTTGAACTTGCAAGCAAATTCAGAGTTTGACAGCGGGAACCCGTGGTTGAATGTAATAATGCCGACAACACTAAAGATGGAATTGTAAGTCTCAACGATCTATAGACATTTTTGAGAGTCCAAGAACTCCCGTCCTGGGTTAAAAGGACCAGCTACTAGCCATTGCTACCCACCCAGTTCTGCTCATCATCCATTTCCGTCTCCTCTGTCTCCTTGATATTCACCACTACTGATTGCGACCACTTATCCAGCAACATCAGTTTTGCATGAATATTCTGCAAAGTTTGTTGTCAGTTTGTAGAATCACCTAGCATATATTCCATTGCAAATAAAATTTGACACCTAGGCGCTCAGATTAAAGTATTATATACGAATGTCTCATCAGCTCTTGCCTAAATTGTGCCTGTGTCACAATGGAAAATACCGAATATATCAAGTAGGAACAGAGATTCCCCCTCGAACAAACTCCTGACAGTGATCATAAACAACAAGGGACATAATAGTCTTAAATCATGTACTTTTTTATTATTTTAGAAAACAGAATATCACTTAGCAGGCATTCCATTGCAAATTCAAATTGAAACCTCATCTATCACCTAAATTAAGACTGTATCACTATGAAAATACCATAATATCAAGTATGAGCAGAGCTTCCTCTATACAGAATAGTCTTAAATGGTTCAATTTGTTCAAACTGCGCGTGCACACAACACGTTCGATGGAAGGAACATAGGATTCCGAAAAAAGTTCAGCACATATGAATCAACGGTATGACTGAATCAATAAGCAAGATACTGGAACTTACGTGTGCACCGCGGTCGTCTGGCTATTCGCTGGTATCGGGGTAAAGAAGGCATGGCGTACCGAACATGAGTTCTTCCATTGCCCAGATCGGCAGGCGGAAGCTAGGGATGCAGCGACTGACGCGACCGACAGAGATGATGTCCAACTCCTTGGTACCCCTGTACACATTCCTAGTGCTGAGGTTTTTCCATCCCCAATCCTCAAGGTGGGGGTCGCAATGGCCAGTCGCGTCGTCGTCTGCATTACGCTTCAGCCTGCTGCTACCCTAGTGTTTACCCATAGCAGCAAATGGAGGCTGGAATCAGGCAGATTAATGGAGGCACTGTGATCCGGAGGCGGATGGATTCATGAGGATGGAATTAGGGAGGGAAGCAGTTGTTCGAGCAGGGAGTGATGAACCTCCACCTCTGGTCTCGTCCGTGTGGAAGACAAGGAGGGGCGTAATTGGTATGGGTGGGCACGGGGACCGTCTAAAGGGGGTGAAAAATTAATCATGAGTGGAAATGTAGGGAGTGATGAACCACCACCGTCGGTATCGTTCGCGTTGAAGTGTCTTTGAGAAGAAAAGTTCGCTCAAGAGATCCTTTATACTTAGAAATTTTCTTGTCTTTTGAATCCCCAACGGTACTTTTGAAGGGTTTCGCAGCATAGTAAATCAAAAAAATTCTACGGATGCGAACAGGAAAGCCAAGATCTAATCTAGGAGATAGAAACAACAAGGGGGGATAGATGAGATCTTCATACCCTTGAAGATTCGCACAGCGGAACGTTCAACGGAATGTGGTTGATGTAGTCGTACTCGCTTCTCCTCCTTGCGATCCGATCCAATCCAACACCGCAAGTGGCGATGCCTCCGAGAGATGCACACGTACGGCACCTCGACGTCTCCTCCTTCCTTGGTCCAGAAAGTGGGGTGGAGAGATAGATTGGATCTACAACACGACGGCGTGGTGCAGCGGTGGAGAGTTTCTGCGGCAGGGCTTCGCCTACGCGCAGTCGGGAGAGAGAGAGATCTAGAGGGCAGCAGTATGGCGGCTAGGGTTTAAGGAGTGGGAGGGAGGGCTGCGTCCCTGCCCTCTATATATAGGGGGCTGGCTGGCCCCCTTGGCCCCTCATCCATGACCTAGGGCGGCGGCCCCAAGGGTTGGAGTGGGGGGCATGTTTTCCCCTTCCTTCTAGAAGCTCTCCCTAGGGTTTCCCCTAGGGCTTGGCCGGCTGGGCCTATGGGGCCTTGTGCCCCTGGCCCAATGCGGCCAAGGCACTCCCTCTAAGGCCCACGCCCCCTCCCGACAAGTGGGGCCACGTTGGGCCCACTCCGGAAGGTTCTAGAAGCTTCCGGTACAATACCGAACAATCCGAAACAATTTCGAAATCCAAAAACTGGTTTCCCTTATATGATTCTTATTCTCCGGACCATTCCGGAACCTCTCGTGACGTCCTGGATCTCATCCGAGACTCCGAACAAAAACTCATAAACCAATTATCCATTCTATCCTAGCGTCAAGACACGTTAAGTGTGTGACCCTACGGGTTCGAGAATATGGAGACATGATCTTCTATCAATAATCAACAGCGGGGTCTGGAAACCCATATTGACTCCCACACATTCATCGATGATCATATCGGATGAACCACGATGCCAGGATTCAATTAATCCCATATATATATTCCCTTCGTCACGCGATATTTTACTTGCTCGAGATTCCATCGTCGGTATCGGCATACCTAGTTCAATCTCGTTCACAACAAGTACTTTACTCATTCCGTAATCAGATATCACTTTGTGAATAACTCCTTAATCACGTGCTTGCAAGCGGTGTTGATATCGATTACCGAGTGGGCCCGAAGTATATCTCTCCGACTTGGGAGGGACAAATCCCATCTTGATACATACAACCCAACAAGTACTTTCCGATCACCTGAGAGACACCTTTATGATCACCCTCTCATAGGATGACGTTTGATGACCTCAAAGCTTTCTTCCGATACCAGGGAGTTGCATTATCTCATGGTCTAAGGAATACAATATTTGACATAAGAAAAAGCTTTGCAAAGATGAACACTATGACACGATCTAATTGCTCTGCTTGATTTGGGTCTGTCCATCATATCATTCTCCCAATGATATGATCTCATTATTAATCGACAACTCATGTCTATGGTTAGGAAACCTTAACCATCATTAATAAATGAGCTAGTCCATAGAGGACACGGCGTTGTTCATAAACCACACAAGTATCAAAGTTTTCGCTTAATACAATTCTAGCATGGAATATAAACTTTATCATGAACAAGAATTATAATAATAACATCTTTATAATTGCCTCTAGGGCATAATTCCAACAGTCTAGTTTACATCTGGCAACAATCTAACACCCATGGTACTAAGGTGATGATCATGTTTTGCTCGTGGAAGAGGTTTAGTCAACGGATCTGCGACATTCTGATCCGTATGTACTTTGCTAATTTTTAGATCTCCATCTGTTATATAATCTCGAATTATATGAAACTTGCGGTTGATATGCTTGGTATTTGGATGATATCTTGGTTCCTTAGCCAGTGCTATGGCGCCAGTGTTGTCACACAATATCTCTAGTGGGTCCAAGGCACTTGGAACCACACCAAGCTCAGTGATGAAGTTCCTGATCCAAACTCCTTCACTTGACGCTTCTGCAGCAGCCATGTATTCCGCTTCTACTGTAGATCCCGCGATCATGCTTTGCTTGCATCTTCTCCAGCTCACAGCTCCTCCATTCAAAATATAAACGTATCCTGTCTGAGATTTAGTATCATCCTTGTCAGTGTCGAAACTAGCATCGACGTAACCTTTTACGACGAGCTGTTCATCACCTCCATAGACTAAGAACATTTCTTTAGTTCTATTTAAATACTTTAGGATGTTCTTCATGGCTGTCCAGTGTTCCACTCCTGGATCACTTTGGTATCTGCTCGTCAAACTAAGAGCATTGGACACATCCGGTCTAGTACATAGCATGGCATATATGATAGATCCTATGGCCGAGGCATAAGGCACTTTGCTCATAGCTCCTCTATCATTTACCGTAGCTGGAAATTGAGCCCTGCTCAATATCTTACCTGACAACATAGGCACTGAACCTTTCTTTGCCTTATCCATTCTGAACCTTTTCAGCACTTTGTCTAGGTATGTACTTTGTCTTAAAGATATCAGGCGTCTTTGTCTATCTCTATAGATTTTGATGCCCAATATATAAGGAGCTTCCCCTAGGTCTTTCATTGAAAAACATTTGTTCAAATAACTCTTCACATTGTTAAGCATGTCAATGTCATTTCCGGTAATCAATATGTCATCCACATATAGTACCAAAAATGTCACTGAGCTCCCACTCACTTTCTTGTAGATACAAGCTTCGTAGCAATTTGGAACAAATCCAAAGCTCTTGATCACTTGATCAAAACGAAGGTTCGAACTCCGAGATGCTTGCTTCAGTCCATAAATTGAACGCTGAAGTTTGTACACCTTATCAGCATCCTTAGGATCGACAAAACCTTCGGGTTGCATCATATACAACTCTTCATCAATGTTGCCATTGAGGAACGCAGTCTTGACATCCATCTGCCATATTTCATAATCATGAAACGCAACAATTGCTAATAAAATCCGAATGGACTGAAACATCGCTACGAGAGAGAAAGTCTCATCGTAGTCAACACCTTGAACTTGTCGAAATTCTTTCGCGACAATTCGTGCATTATAGACAGTAACATTACCATCCGCGTCTGTTTTCTTCTTGAAAATCCATTTGCACTCAACGACCTTTCGGTCGCTAGGAGGGTCTAGCAAAGTCCATACTTGGTTTTCGCTCATGGATCCCAATTCGGATTTCATGGCCTCTAGCCATTTCTCAGAGTCTGGGCTCATCATTGCTTCCTCATAGTTCATAGGTTCACTATTGTCTACTAACAAGACAGTTAAGACAGGGTTGCCGTACCACTCAGGAGGGGCACGCGACCTTGTCGACCTGCGACATTCAGTAGTAGCATCGTCCGAAGCTTCATGATCCTTGTCATTAGCTTCCACTATTGTTGGTGCAGACGGCACAGGAACAATTTCAGGTGCTACGCTACTCTCCAACTCAAGAAAAGGTTCAATAACCTCATCTAGCTCTACTTTCCTCCCACTCACTTCTTTCGAGAGAAACTCCTTCTCAAGAAAGGATACATTCTTTGCGACAAACACTTTTCCTTCAGATCTGTGATAGAAGGTATACCCAATCGTTTCCTTAGGATATCCTATGAAGATGCATTTCTCCGCTTTGGGTACGAACTTGTCCCGCATCAACTTCTTGACGTAAGCTTCGCATCCCCAAACTTTAAGAAACGACAACTTAGGTTTAGCACCAAACCATAGTTCATACGGTGTCGTCTCAACGGATTTAGATGGTGCCCTATTTAAAGTGAATGTAGCGGTTTCTAATGCATAACCCCAAAATGATAACGGCAAATCTGTAAGAGACATCATTGATCGCACCATATCTAATAGAGTTCGATTCCAGCGTTCAGACACACCATTGCGTTGTGGTGTCCCGGGTGGCGTGAGTTGTGAAACGATTCCGCTTGCTTTAAGATGCGTGAGAAAATCATAACTCAAATACTCACCTCCACGATCGGATCATAGAAATTTAATTTTCCTGTTACGATGGTTTTCCACTTCGTTCTGAAATTCTTTGAACTTTTCAAATGTTTCAGATTTATGTTTCATTAAATAGATATACCCATATCTACTTAAGTAATCAGTAAAACTGAGAAAATAGCGATAACCACCGCGCGTCGAAACACTCATTGGTCTGCACACATCGGTATGTATGATTTCCAACAAGTCTGTTGCTCGCTCCATTATTCCGGAGAACGAGTTTTTGATCATCTTGCCCATGAGGCATGGTTCGCACGTGTCAAATGATTCAAAATCAAGAGACTCCAAAAGTCCATCAGAATGGAGTTTCTTCATGCGTTTTACACCAATATGACCTAGACGGCAGTGCCACAAATAAGTCGTAGTATCACTATCTACCTTGCATCTCTTAGCCTCAATGTTATGGATGTGTGTTTCATTGCTTTCAAGATTCAGAAGAAATAAACCATTCATAGCAGGTGCATGACCATAAAAGATGTTACTCATATAAATAGAACAACCATTATTCTCCGATTTAAATGAATAACCGTCTTGCACTAAACACGATCCAGATATGATGTTCATGCTCAACGCAGGCACATAATAACATTTATTGAGGTTTAAAACTAATCCTGAAAGTAAAACTAAGGAGAGCGTGCCGATGGCCATCACATCAACTCTTGATCCGTTGTCCGCCAGAGAGAATGATTCTCAGATTGCGGAACCAGTTGGTGAAGTTAGACCCATTGTTCTTAAGATTTTCTTTCTCAGCAAAAATGTTGAAGTTGAAGTTGGACTTAGCCATTTGATCTACAAAATTTGCAAGCACAATTTAGACTATGTTCATGATAACTATTTCAACTTAATCAAATTACTAGATGAACTCCCACTAAATTCAACATCCCTCAAGGTTTTTAGTGAACATGATCCAAATTCACCACACCTAATCCGATCTTCACGAGAAGAGATGTGGTTTCAATGGTGGACAACAAAGTGTCGATCATATCATTCATATGAGTCATGCTTAACCTTTCGGTTCGTGTGTTCCGAGGCCATGTTTGTACATGCTAGGCTCGTCAAGTCAACCCCAAGTATTTCTGCGTGTGCAAAACTGGCTTGCACCCGTTGTATGTGAACGTAGAGTTTATAGCAGCCGATCATCACATGATGCTTGAACACGACGAACTTTCGCAATGGTGCATACATGGGGAGAACACAGTTTTATCTTGATCTTTAAGTGAGGAATCATCTTATAATGCTACCGTCGTGATCTAAGCATAATAAGATACATAAAAGGATAAACATTAATGCATATAATTTTATGTGACATGGTATAGCCAATCTCCGCGCAATGATCTCCATCTTGTGCGTGCCAGCATGATCTCCATCACTCCACCATGATTGCCTCCACCAAGAATAGCAACTACAACTATTGCTAACTACTTAGCGATAAAGTAAAGCTATTACATGGCATATAAGTAGTTGACACACAGGTCATACACAATTATAAAGACAACCATATGGCTCCTGCCGGTTGTGTACTCATCGACATGCAAGTCGTGAAACATTACAAAACATGATCATTGCATACAACATACACATAACATCATGGGACATACCATATCACAGAAACACTCCCTGCAAAAACAAGTTAGACGCCTCTACTTTGCTGTTGCATGTTTTACGTGGCTTATGGGAGTAACAAGCTAAGAACGATTCTTACCTACGGAAAGCCACAACGGTGATATTATGTTTGCCAACATCCGGTGTAAATCCCATGATAACTATAGTGAGAGAAACTGGCATCCACCAGCCGCATGTGTGGAACAAGCCACACGTCAAGTACGGAGTCGGTCTCACGAACAAGGTCGCGTAAAGTTGGCCTGGACCGCTTCGATCTCACTATCCCGCGTCATAATAAGTACACAAAAAAGAGGCTTGCAACATAAAACATCAACACTCTCAACAAGCATGTTGCGTTCTACTCGTGAAACACATATACGCATAGATCTAGCTCTGATACCACTGAAGGGTTTCGCAGCATAGTAAATCAAAAAAATTCTACGGATGCGAACGGGAAAGCCAAGATCTAATCTAGGAGATGAAAACAACGAGGGGGGATAGATGAGATCTTCATACCCTTGAAGATTCGCACAGCGGAATGTTCAACAGAACGTGGTTGATGTAGTCGTACTCGCTTCTCCTCCTCGCGATCCGATCCGATCCAATACCACAAGTGGCGATGCCTCCGAGAGATGCACACGTACGGCACCTCGACGTCTCCTCCTTCCTTGGTCCAGCAAGTGTGGTGGAGAGATAGATTGGATCTACAACACGACGGCGTGGTGCAAAGGTGGAGAGTTTCTGCGGCAGGGCTTCGCCTACGCGCAGTCGGGAGAGAGAGATTTTGAGGTTAGCAGTATGGCGGCTAGGGTTGAAGGACTAGGGGAGGGGTGCGCCCCTGCACTCTATATATAGGGGGCTGGCCGGCCCCCTTGGCCCCTCCTCCATGCCCTAGGGCGGCGGCCCCAAGGGTTGGAGTGGGGGGCAGGTTTTCCCTTCCTTCTAGAAGCTCTCCCTAGGGTTTCCCCTAGGGCTTGGCCGGCTGGGCCTATGGGGCCTTGTGCCCCTGGCCCAATGCAGCCAGGGCACTCCCTCGAAGGCCCTCGCCCCCTCCCGACAAGTGGGGCCACGTTGGTCCCACTCCAGAAGGTTCTAGAAGCTTCCGGTACAATACCGAACAATCCGAAACAATTATGAAATCCAAAAACTGGTTTCCCTTATATGAATCTTATTCTCCGGACTATTCCGAAACCTCTCGTGACGTCCTGGATCTCATTCGAGACTCCGAACAAAAACTCATAAACCAATTATCCATTCTATCCTAGCGTCAAGACCCGTTAAGCGTGTGACCCTACGGGTTCGAGAATATGCAGACATGATCTTCTATCAATAATCAACAGCGGGGTATGGAAACCCATATTGACTCTGACACATTCATCGATGATCATATCGGATGAACCACGATGCCAGGATTCAATTAATCCCATATATATATTCCCTTCGTCACGCGATATTTTACTTTCTCGAAATTCGATCGTCGGTATCGGCATACCTAGTTCAATCTCGTTCACAGCAAGTACTATACTCGTTCCGTAATCCGATATCACTTTGTGACTAACTCCTTAACCACGTGCTTGTAAGCAGTGTTGATATCGATTACCGAGTGGGCCCGAATTATATCTCTCCGACTTGGGAGGGACAAACCCCATCTCGATACATACAACCCAACAAGTACTTTCCGATCACCTGAGATACACCTTTATGATCACCCTCTCATAGGATGATGTTTGATGACCTCAAAGCTTTCTTCCGATACCAGGGAGTTGCATTATCTCATGGTCTAAGGAATACAATATTTGACATAAGAAAAAGCTTCGCAAAGATGAACATGATGACACGATCTAATTGCTCTGCTTGATTTGGGTTTGTCCATCATATCATTATCCCAATGATATGATCTCATTATTAATCGAAAACTCATGTCTATGGTTAGGAAACCTTAACCATCATTAATCAATGAGCTAGTCCATAGAGGCGTACTAGGGACACGGTGTTGTTCATAAACCACACAAGTATCAAAGTTTTCGCTTAATACAATTCTAGCATGGAATATAAACTTTATCATGAACAAGAATTATAATAATAACATCTTTATTATTGCCTCTAGGGCATAATTTCAACAACTTTATATATATAGCATAACAAGGAATACTTAGTAAAAACAGGGGTAACCTATTAGAATAGAAAAATCCTTAGTATAGAGCTACTCATGGAATACTACAAAAATCATCGCACTTGCAAAATAGTATTAATAAAATTCTACTAGAGCATCCTACACAAGCATACTACAAAATTTTAAGATCAAAACATGCATAGAATCAAAACTAGGACATTATATGAACAAGATGTGTAACTTTCCTTATGTTGATAATATGGGTGATGATTGTATTTCTCCGCAGCAATCGCACTCTCAAAACAATTTAATGCGAGGACAAAGTATTTCTAATCAAAACAATTGCAAACATAGAAAACACAACAATGATTATCAAAATTCATGCATGATGATTTAACATGTCATAGTGGTTGTATTTAGTTCTATGAACCTTATTATAACACATGACACTCATAAACAAGCATTAAATGCATTAAACAAATTATTAATGAACTTAATTCATTTAAATAGGGTTTAAATCATTTTAACTCAAATTCTGGTGTTTTCGTATTATTAAATTGTGAAATAAATACTACTGGACAGGAAATTTAATTTACAAATAGTGGAAATTGGAATCACCTAAAAAGCATTTACAGAACTTTTTCTGTGATTTAAATACTATTGCAACAGGTTTATAGCTTTCTGCAACAATTTCTATTTTAACTGTACCAAATAATTTGGAATATAATTTATCTTGATAGATATTTCCAATACAAAATAGAGGCAATTGGTTTCACTAATTTTGGAGTTCTGGATAATTTCCTATGATTTAAATATGGATTACAAATGTTTAAATCATTTAAAATATTGTATTCGTCCAAAATTAGGTATAAGGATGTATTAATGTTCTACATGAAATTGTTAATCTAGGGACACATTATTTATATTTTTTGATATATAAATAACTTATTCTCAATTTAATAATCTAAAAGGAAATTAATACTAAATAAATTACTACAGAAATTATACACTGCATATTAATGTCATATAAGAAACTAGCAATCCATATATACTATTTTTTGATATACATATAATTTACTATGAATTATTTAGTCTAAAATGGCTATTAAACTAATTAAATTACTACAGTAGAACTATAGTGTAAAACCTAAATCTAATCTCATATTAATATTCTACATATGTTTTTGAATCGAACGGTACATTATTTGTAATTTTTTCCAAGTAAGTACTTTACTATGAATTTTAGAAGTTTGTACTATTTAAAAAAATTGTAGACAACACACACGCATGCGACAAGTGGCAGCATCTGATTGGTTCCACTAGGCGACGCCGTGGTGACACGGCATGCGTGCCACGCATCGCGGTACCGTTGTGCGATACCGATTCGGTGTCCATTTCTAATCTACAACATCGAAGCATGATCAAATGGACGAGGTCGTTAGCTACTTACAGTGAGCGGTGAGCGTCGGTGACAATGGAGAGGATGGCGGCACGACTCATATGGCGGTGCCTAGAGGCATTCTAGAGGTCCTCTAGCGACGACTGGGTATTCCACGAGATGAAGTAAAGGATGGGGGTCGCTATGTAATGCTTGTTGGCTTCCTCTGCTTCCTGCAGAGATGAGGGCTGTCGGACAGAGTGGGGTGGCATCGCCGAGGTCTAGCGAGCAATCCCGGGTGGTTTGGTGCTCTATAGAATGATAAAATGGTATGGTAGGACTAAGTAGATCAAGGCGAGCAGGAAGGATGGAAAACATGGCTCGGGGTGCTATAAATCATCATGAACCTCGACCTCCTAAAGCTTCGGAGGTGGACAACTCCGTCGAGATCGGAATCTTAATTTGGGGCAGGATAGGGTTTCAATTTGCAGGAAAAACATGACGAGGAGGAGTTCAAGGAGTTTATATGGGGTTCGTGGCATGGATAAGGGGCAAGGGTGGCCGAATCACATGAAAACAGAGGATATTCGGTTCAGGCATCGGGAGGACTTCGTGTCGACTACGATTCGGTCACGAGGAAGGGGATGACGCGTTGGGACCCACACGTCAGCGAGCAAAAGAGGTAAGCGGGCTACGGGATGCTGCAGGTGCGCTGGGCCCCACACGTCTTTTTCCTTTTCTCTTTTTAGTATATATTTTGTAGTTTAAGTTCTATAACTCCAAATAAGTTCATTTTGATTTCTAATTTTTTCTAAAAACCCAGAGTTCATTCTAGGATCATATTTTGCAATAATTTCCTAGTTTATAATAATGTTTTTATGAATATTTTAGTAATTCCTAGGGCAGGATTTGGAACATAGTGTTTTGGGTTTGATAATATCTATATTTGTTTTTAGTGCATTTCAAGAACAATATTCATTTCCATCAAATATACAAAATGTATTTTTCTTCTTGAAACCTTCATAAGTGATTGCAATTAGGGTTTGAACACAAGATTTTGAATGAGGGTTTGCATGAGATGCCATGATGCAATGCAACGCGATGTTTTTTTATTTATGCCAATCCATTTATTTTTAATGTGTCTTAGGAAAGTTTGAACAATCCTAAAAAGTTTCTTTTCATTCAAATATCAACAAGGTCAAATAATTCAATGAACTTATTAATTTTACTTTTAACATTCCAAAATAGTAAATTTTGGGATGTTACAAGTGATATCCTTTTGTAGAGGCATGAACCCAATAAGGTACAAGTACCTGTGTTTACAGTGCTAGTCCCTGGATCGAATAGCTAGCACCTACAGTTTAAGATGTAATATCCAGAAACAAAGTTCATATTACAACTTATAATCAGGAATAAAATAATTCATTACAACTTACATAACTTATAGGTTTATCTTATTACAAAGCAGCAGATATAACTATAAATCATAGATTCCTTCATCTTCATATGCCACAGGCAAACATGTTGGTTGCAGACTTGTAATCCCTACTCAACAAACTTCATTAACATCAAACAAACCTGCAACATAATAAGTTATAGCCACAAGGGTCAATACATTTGAATTGTATTGGAAAGTGATATCATATTGATATGTAGAATCTAACATATACATGAATATATGGCTAAGTGGAGTTTTGGCTGGCCTTTGCATAAAAATAAGTTTTTCCTATCCTTTGCAAAATAGTTTTTTCTTTTTCAAAACACTTTATCAAACAATGGCACACTAGATACACACCAGGTGCTTCCCTTGTTGACCCAACAAGTTTTAAGTTAGAGAAATTGGGATGAGGAGATTCTTGATCATTTCAATGTCTTTGATGCTCAAAATGTCCATTACCAGGGACACGGCTAAGTACTTAGGTTTTACCCTCTTGAGAGATGGTGCACTTTCCCCACAAGACTCGACATACATCGAGACGAGAATTTTCAGGAGTAATCCCTCAGACCACCATGGACGCGTTCCATTCTATCATCACTACCACCAACTGTCCATCTGGCTGAGTTATTGCAACCTAGTTGGTCAAGGCAAAGCCCATATGCCATGTGGTTGCACTGGAAGCTTCTCAACACTAAACATCTCAAATCTCTTTGTTCCTGGGTGGCCATCCACAAGTGAGATACACCAGGGTAAACCATATAAATGGGCCCTGGATAACCACTCAACAAAAATCCATCCATGCAATTACCAATTCCACCTGGGTGTTTCATTAACAAGTTGTTTTCTTAGTCAAAAAACACATAGGCATAACTTTTCCATATTATCATAAAATGAATTCCCACCCTTGAATTCTATTAGTTAGTTTAAGCATACTAGAATAACATGTCTCTTAGCTAAGGAAGATTCCTACCAAGATATATTCTATAGGTTCTACCGTAGCATAGCAATATACAAAATAGTCTTATCATGCATACTACCAAAATATTTCTAATGCAATATTGAAAAGATAAGACTTTTGATGACCAAAGTATCACTTGCCTTTTTAGTATAAAATATAGGTACTCTCCTTGATCTTGCAGTTTTCACACTCCTCAAGTTCACTATAATACAATCATGCAAAAGCACACACTCAAAACTACAACACAAAAATTAACAAAACAAAAACAAGAAAACAAAGAAATGCATGCAAGCATGCTAAAGGTTATTTTATTGAAAAATTTGTTTCTAACAAATCTCTTATCATTATAAAACACCTACTGGTATTTTATAAAAGTGGAATTTCATTTAAAACCAAGTTAGCGAAAATAAGTCATTTAAATCATTTTTCTTTGGTTAGAAAAGTTTTTATTCAAACGAATAATTTCTAGTGTCAACAAAATATATTTTTAATTTGAAATGTTAGTGTTTATGGTTAGAGGGTTCAAAACAAAACCATTTGCAATAGGATTTACTAAAAAATAATTTTTAGAACAATTTTTATACTCAAAATAGTACGAAACAAGTCTCTGCCTAAAATTCTGAATTTTCAGAAGCAAATAAACAAGGCAAGGATATAGGTGAAAATTTCACATTTTAATGAATCCATAGACACCTGATTTGTAATTTTTGGAATTACAGATCAAAAGTTATTGATTTTACAACTTTAAACTTTTAATAGATCTATTCTGGTTTTTAAATCAAAAGCCTGGCCACGTGTTGTGTTGTGATTGGCTGGTACCGCTTCGGCAGGATCGAGCGATGCGAGCCGTTAGATCTAAGTAACATCGCACGGACCAGATCTGAACATACCTATTTGATTCGTGATCTAATCCCAACCCTACGATGCAGATCCAGCGGACCTGAGAGCTTGAACATAGTCTGGCGGCGCTGGCGACGATGCGCGGCGGCGGCCCATCGGGCGACGGCGGTCCAGCGATGCTAGGGGCAAGGGAGGGGGTACAGAGGCTCACTAGGGTCGCAGGGACGTGGTGATGCTCAACGTGGTAGTGGGCTAGGCCGGGGAGCACGGGTGTGGCAGTGATTCCTCACCGGAGTTGATGCCACCGTCGGGAGCACGCAGTCAACAATAGGGGCGACGTTCTAGGGCACACAATGACAAAAGGCATGCATAATGAGAAGCGCAAGAATCATGCGAGTATCCTTGTTTGAACCAAAGGAAGTGGGGCGCACGGGGTTCACCTGACTTCGTCGCTGGAGTTTGCACGTTCCATCGGTGGTTGCAGAGGTTGACGTGGGTGATCCTATAGAGCGTCTGCGGACGAACAGGGAGTATCAGGAGAAGTGCGAGGTGATGGCGATCATGTTCGTATGGACTAGAGAGCAAGGTAAGGTCAGGGATCACCGGATTTCTCGCCGAAGACTGTCGGATACTGCGGTGGTGCGAGCAACCTGGGGGCTCACTGGTGCAGGGAAGTGAGGGGAAATGGAAAGGAGAGAGAGGATAATAAGATGGAATTATCAGGGAGAGAATTACTCGTGCTCTTACGCGACTTTAAGCGAATCAATTTCTTGCAGACGATGATGCCGACGTGGACGTGGAGCCAGGGAGTCATTGGTGGTGCGGATGTGTGCATTGGTGAGAGAAGGAGCAGAGGGGGAGAGAGGTGGCCGGGTGGGCTGGTTGTTGGGCTGGGGTGCTGGGCCTAGGGTTTGGGCAGTTAGTTTCTATTTTTTTCAATTGTTTTCTGTTTTAATTCAAATCAATTTGATTTCAACTCCAAATTGATTCAAATATTTAGCAAAGTTTTCAGTAGCTTTTATACCAAATAAAAGTTGATTAATTAGTCCACTTTGAAGTATTTCAAATATTTTTCTTGTGATTTAATATTCATTTAAGTGAGGCATTTCGTCTTTATTTAAATAAAATTGAATATGGTTCATAAACCCATATAATTTTATTTAAACAATCGTCTCTCATTTTATATTATTTAAATTACTTTTAATCTATTTACTCATGGATTTGGCCAAGGTTTAAACTGTCTTTGCAACAATTCTTATTTATTTATTTCTTTCTTTGTCTTATAAAATTCATATCTTTTTATTTAGCTCCAAATATAGTGATTCTAATTTGTATAATTCTATTTAATAATTATTTATCTTTTATATCCTTTAGAATTATTTTTTTCACAAATTTGGTATTGATTTTATCTAGGAGCTTTATTAGCCTTGGAATATTTTCTTTAATCTTATATAACATAAGTTTTTATCCATGGCTCCCAATGGAGTGAAACCAATTCCCATGGTTTTATAATATTTTTTTTACCATTTTTATCATTTATAAATGTTGTTGCTAAATTTTTATATGGGGCAAAGCCATAGTCTTAGAGTGATCTTGAAAATGATTTCTTTCATTAGGGTTTAGGTTTTTGGTTTAACTTTTCCAAGTGTTCAAAATCAAGATACATTCCATGCATGGATGCATTTGATATTTTGAATACTTGTTTGTTGCTTTCTTATTCAAATTTTGTTCAAGTAAGGTTTTGATGTTTCTCAGGCTGTAAATGGGTATGCCCACGGCAGCCCACCAAGTGACCGCTCATGCCCTTTTAGACCAATAGGGACACCGCTATTGCCCATATAATATGTTCACGTTTAGCGGCCGTACAATTGCCCATTTCTTCCCACCAGCTACGACGAAGACAAGGATGAAAAGATGCACATCAGCCAGCCCGTCCTACCCATCACCGCTCCAGCTCGTCGGAACAATCAAGCCAACCAATCGAATAAAATAGAGCAGAAACACCCACAGCAGCAGGTAGTTAGCTAGCGGTGGCAGCAGCAGGCAACAACCGGAGACAAACCATCACAATAACCAGCTAGCTGGTGGCGGCAGGGAAGCAGCCCGAGCGCAACCAAATCAGGCCAGCGGTGGCATGCGCGGCGGCAGCGGCCATATCGGCGTCGTGCAGGATGGAGTGCGTGTTGTCCGTGGTGTGCAGGAGGTGATTGTGGAAATGTCTCACACCTGCATCGGGGACAGCGAGAGGTGGCCGCTCACCACGCCGATGACGTCGATCCGATCCCGGCCCCGTGCATCTTCCCAATCATCATGGCCATCAACGAGGACGACCTCTCCAAGCCCAAGTTCTCGCCGCCCGGCCTTGGCTATGACGAGATCGGCAGTGACGACATCTTCAGGCACGCAATCGACGCCGACGTCGGCACCAACTGCCCGTGCTACGTCCTCGTTGTGTGTGCGGCCTCAACCTTGTCTGCAACGCCGACTACAAGATATAGGTACCCCGTCGTTGTCTCGTTGATCCCATCCATACATCCACCAATTTGGCTCAAGTTTCTCCGCAAGAACATGTACCATGGGGATTGACTGATTCCTTCGTGCTTTGCAGATCCTCCGGATCCGGGCATGGTGCCTGCCTCCATCGCCATGGAGAGGATCTCGTGGCGGCGTGGCGGCGGTAGCGGACTCGCCGTGGGTGTCCGGTGTGTTTTCTAGCTGGGCCATGGGTGTTCACTGAAGGGAAATAACTGGGATGGGCTGGCGGCCCCGTGGGCAGCCCATTCCCACTTACAGCCTAAGATGTTTCCATTTAGACACAAAATTTTCTTTTCCCTATAAATTTCAACATTTGTTTCTTTTTTTGTTTATTTTTCATATTTCAAAATTTAGAAAATTTTGGAATGTGACACCTTTGATGCTACTATGATAGTCATATAATTAGCCTTTTGTTGTATTATCCGTCACAACATCTTAACTTTGGAATTCATACAAATCCATCATGGAACCTCCTTTCCATTACATTGTGCCACCCACAATTTAAATTGAGATAAACATAATCTTGTGATAAAACTAGTATCAACATAACACTTTACCATGAACTATTTGTAATAGTTTGTCACCTCTATATAAATATATTATTAGTTCTTCCAAATATCATAATATTATCTATACTATCGTCCAATGATCATCTTATGAGTCATTATGGTATATGCTCACAACATTTAGACCATAGGATATATCTGGATGTGTACATATCACAATATGGTTGATCAAAATATTCTTGTGATTTCACTCACCAAGTGTCAAAAACACTTGAATCTCGTTTCACTTACCAAGTGTCAATATAATTGAATCTTGACTCAACCCTTTCTGTGCAGCAAGAACATTTCTTGTCATTTCCATATTAAACTCATTCAATATCTCATATATGTACATTTTGCACAACCATTTTTTGCGTCTCAATCTATCCATATAGACATTGATTCCTAATATTCAGGTATTTCCTAAGTTCTTCATCGCAATAAATTCTTAATCTGTGTCAATAAAAGATACATCATTTCCAATCAACAAGATGTACTCCACATAATGTATTAGAAATATGTCTCAGCGGTCCCATTTAATTCCTTGCAAATGCAAGCATCTTCTTCGGCTCTTATGAAATTAAACCTTTTATCAGTTTTATCACGGTGAACATCCCAACTCCGCGATGCTTACTTCAACCAATGAAGTTTGCATGCCCTTTTAGATTCCTCTGAATTAGCAAAAACCTTTGGATCGTGTCATGTACATGTCCTAGGTAACTATTGCACTAGAAGAACTGTGTTTTGTTTGTTAAACTACCATATACCAAAATTATATGTAATGGTTGCTGGATTAAACCGTCCAAACTAAATATTGCTGTGAAAGATCAAATCTTGTCATAGTCAACTCCTTGAACATTGTAATAAACTCTTTCTCGAAATGTCAACTATTTTATAGATGTGAAACATCCATGTGTATTTCTTTATATATCCAAATATGACTGATAGGTTTCACACTTTTCAGGAGGATCTTCCAAGTACAAACACTGGATTTCTCATACATGGAACTATCATGGATTTTATGGCTTCAATCCATTTGACGGAGTCAGGGCCCATCATCACTTCTTTGCATGTAGTTGGTTCATCATTTTCAAAGAAAAATGATTTACTCTCAAATAGTAGTATTTGATTGTTTACCCGACCTACTCGGTTCAATAGGAACTTAGACCTCCATGACCACAACCTTTGAGGTACGTGAACCATGAGCATTGTGGCTGCCTCCGTGACACTTTCTGGTGCTTTGCAACTCAGCACATATAGCTAAGGTTCAATAACCTTATCAAAGTTCAATCGTCCTCCCACTTACCTTTTCATGAAAAAATCCTTCTAAAGAAACTTGACGTTCTAAGCGAGAAACACTTTTGGCTTCGGTGTTATGGAGGAATACCCAACGGTTATTCGATATAACCTACAAATAAATTCTCATCCGACTTTGGTTGTAAACAGTTTACTTATGCATAGTATACCAAAATTTAAGAAAGGACAACTTGGGTTTTATCCTAGACCATCACTTATATGGTGTCATTTCAACGGATCAAGATGGAGTTCTTTTTAGTGTAAAAGCGGTAGTCACTAAAGCTTAAAAATTTAAAATACAATGGAAGTTTATAACTGACACCTTTGATCTCACCATGTCAAACAAGGTTTCATTACATATCTCGAACACTCCATACTTCTTTGGTGTTTCGAGAAATGCAAATCTATAGAACGATTCCTCAAATCTTCGGTGTTTTTCTAAACTTGTAACTCAAATATCTTCCTTTATAATCAAGTCATAAATTCTTTATTTTCCTGTTGCAATGATTTTCCACTTCATCTTGAAAGTCTTTGAACATTTTCAAATATTTCACACTTCTTCCTCATTAAGTAAATATACACATATATTCACTCAAATTTTTGGAGAAAGTATATAAAGTTGAAATTCATCGCTCATGACTACACATAATGGACTACAAACATCAATATGTACAAATTCAAATAAGTTAGTCGTTCGTTCTTCTTTGGCCTTTGAATGTAAATTATCTCCAGGAAAGTCTCACAAGTTTCATTTGATCAAAATCAAAAGACTCCAAAATTACATCAACATGGAGTTCCTACATGTTTTCTTGCCAATATAATTTAAACGATGATGTCACTTCGTAAGTGATCTTTCAATCATTTGTCTTGCGATAGTTTTATCATTAGTTTTTATGGACGTGATTTATCCAACTAGACTTGTAAATCATCCATCTTTTATGGAATATGGTAATTTTTTGAACAAACTTTGTTCTCATAATACTTGAACAAAATAACAATTATTAAAATAAATATGGTTGGAAAGCTTTGATATCAACAAGAAACACAACAACACTTTGTTTGGTTTCGATGAACATCATCACTTATTCTATTCCTGGTTACTTAGGACATTGCAGTTCATGAATTGTGTTGTCCTATATGACATTTCACACCAACCAATTCAGTATCCAATACGGAAGAACCACATTGTTTAATAAGCAAAGAATACAACCATAACATGTATATCATCTATATACCTAAGCTAGACATTTATAATCTTTTCTTTTTCTGCCAAATATTTTTGAGATTCTCTTTCAGCACTTCCTTCCCCTTTTTAAAAGAATCTATCAATATCAACAGTGGCTCCATTCACATAAACCATAGTCCAAATCATGTATAGTAAAATAATAATACCTTTGGACTTACGCTTTGAAGTAGATCACCATCATCAAATGTTTGGCGTTCTTTCAAAATCCATTCTTTAGTAATATTTTAGTGTAGTAAACATTACTCCTACATCTTCTATTCATCCTTATCATGACAACATTCATGATTAATCTACTATAACTTATAAAGTTAAATCATGAGTATAACGTTACTTTCCAAAACCTTCGCAAATTCTCATCCAATATGAGATCATATATTTTACTAAATTATACTATATCATATTGCAACAAAACATTGTTTCAGATATCGCAATATCTTCCACACATGATGATTTCTGAAATGATCTTTTCAGCTCCTAGATAACCTTGATACTAAATCAACTTTTGAATATCAAGTACCACGGAGTAAAACATGATACTTTAGATACTAACACTAGAATTGTTACCCTAAATTTACTAATAATTATTAAATTTCATGGAGTTTTCTGAAAGTTTGCAATAGGACTTTAAATTACTATGCCATTAGATGGCAACCCTCACCTGCTCCCTGCCACAACAATTTGTGCATGTTGTGGAGGAGCAAGTTCAGGATCCCATTGTGTTGTATTCCTCCCTAGACACAGAGTCGTCATCGGCTCATATGATTGAGGCAAATATTGCAGCAGACAATAATGAGGTTAATCAACCGGATCAGACTATTCAGGATGTGTAACCACATGTGCAGGAAAATTTGGTATGCGACATTGTTCCCTATGCCCCGTTGGTTTTTCACGATCATCGTGTCAGGGTCTCTCAAATTGATTATGTTGCTCAGAGGGGACTAGAGAGTCAGAACTTGATGAAATAGGCTAGTTTGGGGTAGGTAATTACTAGGTCTGGGTTCATAGGTCCGATGCTCCCACCGGAGATGCTATGGGCCAATCTCCTTCAACCTATGATGCCCCAGTTGCTTGCTGCTGACCTGCCAATTGTGTTGAGTCCATCTCTTTTTTTGGTTGTGGTGTTGGCAAAACGATCACGGGAGGAGGCATTTGAGCAGTCTGTTTCTATTAATGTTTCATCTCAGTAGGCTACTATTCTTCAGATGGTCGCGTCGCCTCGTCGATCTGTCACTAGGGAAATATGCTCTGGAAGCGAGGGTTCCCCATGTGAGATTCAAGTGGACGATGTGGTGCCTCTCCAGTTCACGTTTACTGTGGCTGCCTCGCCTGTTAACAAGGGGAGCTCGCGTAAGGTGTAGACGCTGCTTGTGGACACTTCTGTTCGTAGATGCACATGTAGTATGGTGAAAATTGATGTACATATGATGTCTACACACTTCTATTCTTGTAGACAGTTGTTGGGCCTCCAAGTGCAGATGTTTGTAGACCAGCAGCAAGTTTCACTTAAGTGGATTACCCAAGGTTTATCGAACTCAGGGAGGAAGTGGTCAAAGGTATTCCCTCTCAAACAACCCTGCAGTTAAGATACAAGAAGTCTCTTGTGTACCCAACACACCCAATACACTTGTCAGGTGTATAGGTGCACTAGTTCGGCGAAGAGATGGTGAAATACAAGTGGTAACAGTGCTAGAAAATAGCTTCTGACGGTGCCAAAAAATACTTTGATGGAGCTTGACAGTGAGGTAAAGACTAAAGCAAGCAAACATGCAACAGATCTAGATGCAAATGGTGTTTCAATGTTTAGAAACAAGCCCTAGGGATCATACTTTCACTAGTGAACACTATCTCATATAAATATCCTCTCTTCATGATACTACTCTTAACTACTCTCTAGTTGGACACTCTAATCATCGATAGGGCTATAACAGCACTCCTCAAAGTCCACCTTCCCCAATCTAGATAACCCCACACTGTCACCTTGAGCGCTAGATGCTTCCAACAAACACCAAAATTTCATAGAGACAACCAACTCCAAATATAACTCATAAAAATATTCAATCTAGCCAAAGTGCCACACACGGTATGCACACTGTCACTTTCACACACGTGGGGAAAAGCTTAGATCTATTAAAGCACAAAGAGTATTTATCTAGACTCAAACCTAAGTGCCACCATGGCATGCACGCTGTCACTTTCACACACATGGGGAGAGCAGAGATCTAATGAAGCACTTGAGAAGGTAGATCTACTTGATACAAAGCTCATGATCACAATATGACCATGCATAGAGAGAGATAAACTCATAGCTACCGGTAGAGCCCTTCGCCTCGAGTAAAAACTACTCCCTCCTCATCATGGGAATCAGCAACGGTGATGAAGATGGCGATGGAGATCGCTCTAGGGGCACTTCCCCATCTCGACAGGGTGCCGGAACAGAGACTTTCAGTCCCCTGAATCTCCCTTTCAGTGGTGGCGGTGCTACGAAGGGTTTTCTGGAAGTATGATGGATTATTTAGGGATTTCTCCATGAGGGGCTTCTTATAGGCGAAGGAGGCAATGTCGGTGCAGGGCCAGGGCCCACACCCCCTGTAGGCACAACCAGGGCTTGGCCGCGCCTGGGAGGTGGTGCATCCACCCTGGTGCCCTACTCCGTCTCTCCTTCGTGGTTCTGTGTTGGTCCGGGAAAATAATGACTTTGGCTTTTGTCCCATACAATTCCGAGAATATTGATTTTCTGCCTTTCTGGAACCAAAAACATAAGAAAGCAGGCAACTTGCACTGTGGCATATCGTTAATAGGTTAGTACCAGAAAACATATAAAAACACCTAAAAGTGAAGAGAAAACAAAGCAAAGTAGATACTAAACAAGCATGGAGCATCAAAAATTATAGATACGTTTCCGACGTATCAAGCATCCCCAAGCTTAACTATTGCTGGTCCTCGAGTAGGTAAGTGATAAAAAGAATAATTTTTGAGGTGACATGCACCATCAAAACCAAGATTAAACCATTTGCAAGCATTGAAAGCTGGGAGCAAAGAACTCTGAACATGTGCATGAAATATGGAGTTCTAACATTAAGACAAAGTAACTATGCATGCAACATGAAAGGCTACAAACAAAGATCATGAATAACATGCATTGAAAAATGTTTGTTTGTTTCACATACAGAAAACATGGCATAGTGGCATTCAGCTTGTCCCTCATAGAGTAGCAAATAGATGCATAGGACACCTTCAAAGTTCATAAGGGTGACAAGAAACAAATAGCACAAGAACAAGTAATATCACAATATGCATCAATCAATAAGTTCTGGGACAATGCACACAGAATGGCAACTATGCTCTCCTAATGGTGCCTAAAGGTAGAAGGTGGAGACTCAAATAATGTTGGAAGAAAAGCCCTTCACAAAGGGAAGCAGGGATTTCAAGTTTCAAAAAGAGCTTCCAAAAATTATGGTACTTGTTTGCTTTCAGCCCTCATTGCCCCTATCTTAAGCATCTTGAAGTGATTAAGGTTAAAGTGAACAAAGATGGAGTATATGCTTGACGAAGTATAAGTTGGCAATCTCAAGTCCCTTGAACACGAGGGACACACCTCATTCTACTCAACTTTAGTCACCTGTAAGTTACTGTCATTGTAAGTATTTGCATATCATAGAGAACCGCCAACAGGGTACCCCTTGTACATGGTACAGGAGCTTTCCCATAACCAAAATGACAAGGCAAGCAGACAATGAGCATCTCAGCAATATTTTTATTTACCATATGCATAGATTTTTATTGAGGATGCTTCATAGATAGCTCACTATGGTGATGCTGCAAGTTTACACCATGATTAGGCATGGCTGAGGCTAGCGGCCCAGGCGTTTCTCTAGCACAGAATACAGACTCCATGGACTTACAAGTTCCCTCTTTATTTCACACAGGTGACATCCATAGACAAAAGAGCATGATATCATCTAAGTACAAAGTACAAGTGCAATGTTGAAAACGTTCCCCGTGACAGCACGGTTCTGCTAATTCCAACGTATAAGTGCAAGCATATACAACATAGATGACACAATGGTTCAAGTTTATTAGGGGCAAATAATATAAAGTGTGCCATCAAGTTTGTGAGGGCTTTAATCACTAAGTTTTCACATAACAAAATAGTTTTTAATTGGAAGATAGGTGAAAACAAGAATATACTTGGAATGGTGTAACACACCAGGCATAGGAGTTTATAGTGGACACTTTGGAATAACTTGGTTTCCTGGGAGTTGGAAGCATGAGTAGAGCTTAATCCTACAAGTGGAGGCTAGCAAAAGACTGGGAGCAACAACCTAAGAGACCAATAATGGCCATAATCATGAAGAGCAACAAAACATTAATAATCAAAGCATAGAGTGGTACTACAAGTGAAGGACTAAATGATCATAGAGGCTATGGTGACTTTTCATAGTCATAACATGGTGTGAGCATGTGCCAAGTCAACCCAAACAAAGCATCAAAGGAGAATACCGCAATACTATGCTTTTGTATGCTAAAACAACGCATGATTCCTTCAAGGCACATTAAGCAATCCTAATTGTTTGGAACAATTCATGCTACAACAATAATCACTAATCATAAGGTCAAAACAAGATCTAGCATGACATGATAAAGTCTAAGCCACAGTCAAAACAAGCTCCCTTTTGTACCACTATAAGCATGAAACTTTATACTCTTTTCCAACACCAAACAGCTTATTTGAAACAACTAACAAAGAAGAACTAAAAAGTTCTAAGCTCAAAGCACAAGAAAACTAAGGCTAAACACAGTGCTAGCAAAATAGAACACTCACAAGACAATAAGAATGAAAACTAGAGTGTCTAGGAAATGAAAACATAGTGTGTCTCTCTCCAAAAGAAGTGTGATGTAACAAACCAACTTACTCAAGCAAACTGAGCAAATTAAAACCAAAAATGAAAACTAAGACGCTCCAAGAACAACACAACAGTGCATGAAACAATAAAAACGAAGTGTCTAGGAAGACCTGAGAATTTTATTGATGAAGAAGGGGATGCCTTGGGCATCCCCAAGCTTTGTCTCTTGTACCTCTTGAATATTTCTTGGTGTGACACGGGGTGGCATACCCAAGCTTGATCTTTTGTCCATTATTCATCTCATTACATCATTCTCTCTCCACACCTACAAATTTTCCTTCATACAAAACTTCAAACAATCTTCATTAGCAACATTAGTGTATTCAAAAGATTATAGACCTTTAGGAAAGCTTTGGAACAGAAAGAATTTTCACTAAAAACACAAGCTACAGTAGTAACTCCTTCAAAAAGTTCAATTTCCCAAAAACGAATCAACAAGAAGCAAATGCAAATAATGGCAGAAATCTGTCAAAACAGACCAGCAGGTAGAAACCGATTTTTACGAAGACCTAATGTTGCTCAAATCAAAAAGTGTTGAACTAATTAAAGTTAGCTAACATACTGGGGGATTTATTCATGAAATATCAGCTCAATCCGACTTTCAGAGATTCCTCACGGATGTTTACGGTGGAGCACAAAAATCTGTTTCGGGACAGCAACTCCCCAAATCTTACTTCCCTCTCATTAGAGGTCATTCTTTGCACAAAAAACAAACAAAAAGGATAAGGATAGATCATTACAGAAGTAGTTACTTCCAAGACTTAAGAAAACTCTTGGGTTATCTCCCAACAATTACTTTTCTTTAATGCCTTTAAGTTAGGCTTGATAGTTTGAGAAGATGCTCACATAAGAGATATGAATTGAAGTAAAAGAGAGCATCAAGAAGCAAATTCAAAACACATTTAAGTCTAACCCACTTCCTATGCATAGGAATCTTGTAATGAAACAAGTCATGAAAGCACAAAGCACCAAGCACAGGAAAGCAAAACAAGTGCAACTTCAAGACTTTCAACATAAAGAGGGGAAACTTAATATTATTGAAATGCCTAAAACCATGTTTCCCTCTCTCATAATAACTTTCAGTAGCATCATTAGTAAAATTAACAATATAAATATCACATAAAACATTCTTATCGTGAGCCACATGCATAAAATGATTATTCCTCTCCACATAAGCATATTCATTTTTATTAATTGTAGTGGGAGCAAATTCAACAAAATATCTATCATTGTTATTCTCATCACCATAATCATCAAATATAGGAGGCATGTTGTAATGACGATAGTAGGTGGACTGAAAATATCATAATCATCAATATTCTCTGGAAGCGAGGGTTCCTCAAGTGAGATTCAAGTGGACGAATTGCCTCCCCAGTTCACGTCTACTGTGGATGCCTCGCCTGTTAACAAGGGGTGCTCGCGTAAGGTGGAGACGCCGCATGTGGACACTTCTGTTCGTAGATGCACATGCAGTATGGTGAAAAATGATGGACGTATGATGTCTGCGCACTTATATTATTGTAGAAATTTGTTGGGCCTCCAAGTGCAGAGGTTTGTAGAACAGCAGCAAGTTTCCCTTAAGTGAATTACCCAAGTTTTATCGAACTCAGGGAGGAAGTGGTCAAAGGTATTCCCTCTCAAGAAACCCTGCAAGTAAGATACAAGAAGTCTCTTGTGTCCCCAACACACCCAATACACATGTCAGGTGTATAGGTGCACTAGTTCGGCGAAGAGATAGTGAAATACAAGTGGTATCGGTGCCAAAAAAGAGCTTCTGACGGTGCCAGAAAATACTTTGATGGAGCTTGACGGTGAGGTAAAGACTAAAGCAAGCAAACATGCAACAGATCTAGATGCAAATGGTGTTTCAATGTTTAGAAACAAGGCCTAGGTATCATACTTTCACTAGTGAACACTCTCTCATATAAATATCCTCTCTTCATGATACTACTCTTAACTACTCTCCGGTTGGACACTCTAATCATAGGTAGGGCTATAACAGCACTCCTCAAAGTCCGCCTTCCCCAATCTAGATAACCCCACACTGTCACCTTGAGCGCTAGATGGTTCCAACAAACACCACAATTTCATAGAGACATCCAACTCCAAATATAACTCATAAAAATATTCAATCTAGCCAAAGTGCCACACACGGTATGCATGCTGTCACTTTCACACACGTGGGGAAAAGCATAGATCTATTAAAACACAAAGACTATTTATGTAGACTTAAACCTAAGTGCCACCATGGCGTGCACGCTGTCACTTTCACACACATGGGGAGAGAAGAGATCTAATGAAGCACTTGACTAGAAAGGTAGATCTACTTGATTACAAACCTCATGATCACAATATGACCATGCATAGAGAGAGACACGAACACATAGCTACCGGTAGAGCCCTTAGCCTCGAGGAAGAACTACTCCCTCCTCTTCATGGGAATCTGCAACGATGATGAAGATGGCGATGGAGATCGATGGAGATGGCTCGAGGGCACTTCCCCGTCACGGCAGGGTGCCAAAACAGAGACTTTCTATCCCCCAAATCTCCCTTTCGGTGGCGACGGTGCTAAAGAGGTTTTTATGGAAGTATGATGGATTATTTAGGGTTTTCTCCCCGGGGGCTTCTTATAGGCGAAGGAGGCAAGGTTTGTGGAGGTCCAGGGGGCCCACACCCCCTGTAGGCGCCACCAGGGGGTGCGGCCACCTTGGTGCCCTACTCCGTCTATGCTTCGTGGTTCCCTGTCAACACCCGGATTTTTAATCCCAAATGCCTGTTATGCCATACATCGCAATCCCAGGATTACCATTTTTGCGAGACATAACAGAATTGGATACCATAGTACATCATCCATTACAAACCGTACATAAGTTCTTACACAAATAGGGATCTCATGATCCAGTTCTTAATACAACTTCAAGCAGCGGAATACGTAATAATAACGGTAGCGTAGGCGAAGCTCCATCTTCGGGGTCACATGCAATGCTGACGATGGGAGGTGATCCTAGTTGTCGTAACCTTCCTGGGGTCCATCCTCCAGGTAGTCTTCTTCATAGTCTGGCCACGGGAATAGCCAGGGACAAAGCCATGAGTACTCTTTAAGTACTCGCAAACTAATACTAACAAGTGGAAGGGGTTTTTGATAATAGGACACTAGGCTCTAGGGTTGTTTTGCAAGAAGCCAGATTTATCTCTACTAGGTTCAGAAGTAAGAGAAGCTAGTCTCATTTTTATAACTCCTAAGTAGGAACTTGTATCTCATGTCACAACTCTGTTGTGGTTAAGTCAAAATCTCAATTCATTTCACAAGTCATTTTGAAAAGTCTGACAGGGGGAACAGTATGGCCACTCCAACTGTCCATAACCGCGGACGCAGCTATTCGAATAGTTTGACACTCTGCAGAGATTGTACACTTTCACCACAACATTCGATACATCCATCAGGAACAAATCCTGAATTCACCATACTCAGTATGCGGATAATTAATCCTAACCTTTCAATTACACGCCCTAGTATAAGCACCTCTCCTGCGAGTTTGGCCTCCCAACCATGACCAACTGTCATCTTGGGTACTGCACAGGTGGACAATCTTCACAAGGTAGCCTCAGCTCAGACCTTGGCTGTGAGGGAACTAATACTAAGGTATATAAGTTTCTAGTCAAGACCTACCCAATCTTCGGGTATTGTGGTTGTACGATAAAATTGGAATGGTATCGCAACCAGACAACCATCAGTTTTATAAAGGGCTAAGGCTCATGCCTCAACATTTTCATCACCAAAATCATCTGGTGTTCGGAAACACATGTCAAAACATCACAATAGAATGATACATCATTCTAAGGTTTTCATAACCAGTTTCACCAAGTATTCCCATCTAAAGTTGATCAAGTTTTATGCTTAGCACTAGCATCTACAAGTGGGGGTAAGTACTAATGAGGGGTGGTAAACAAGGTGTGTTCTAACTAAGTTCAATCTCATGCCTTAGGATGACATCAAGATTATCTAGCTTAGGCCAAATTTAATGCTCTTTATGCAGCCTTCAATTATCTTTCTAGTATCTACAAATCACTTAAGTAGACTCTAAGTAATAGTTTTGATAAAGAAATAAAGTATAAAGCTTGGAAGTAAAACTAGGAGGGGGTATCAAGTGGGTATGATCACATATGCTTAAGGCATATAGTGGGCATAGTAACAAGTAGTGGTTTTTTTGCATCAGTAGAGTATCTTACAAGTGTTATCTTGCACATTCAACTAGTAGTATTAGGCTGGCCTTGTGCAGAGCAGTGGTTGAAGTTCTCCTCGGCTTCTTCTTTGTAGAATCCTCCTTCCTCCTCGTATCCTTGGTCGGTACTAGCGTCTATAAATAAATACGATGTACACAATCACCAAACAATACTAAACTACTTGCAATCATCACACAAAAGGGTCCTATAGATGATCTAACATCATCACTAACATTACAAGATTAAGGCTTTGTTTAATTCCTTTTTTTTAGAAAAGTAATTTCTACTCATTGAAAAACTACTTAAGTTTTCATATTCTCCAAACCAAACATGGGATCATGTTGACACATGTCATCACCACATATTTTAGTCCATGGGAATATGATTTAAAGTGGTGTCACAATTTAATAAGGTTTTACCCTTTTATTTTAATTAAATAAAGTGACTAGAAATGCCTATGTGGCATTCTTTTATTACTTGAACATTATTTCTGTAAGTAAACCTATATATTTTTTGAGAGTTGGAATCAACTCAAAAGCTATTATGGTTTTAATTTGAAAAATGTTTGAATGCAGAAAAGCTTTAGCCTTGTTATTTTTACCAAGGATGATCTACAGATCCAAATGACTTAAATCCAACGGGCTTGGATTCAGCATTTCCAGACCTTTCTAACAAAATTGGTTTCATTCAATTTGGTTCAATGAATCGACCTGGGTTGATTTTTGAAACTGGGTACATAAGTGTGTTTGAAATAAAATGTAAAAGGTTAAATTCAAATAACTGGGCTGCGCGGGAATTTATACTGGGCCGGCCTGCTAAGCGCAGCGCTTACGCGGGCTGGTTAAGTGGTTGTACCCACGCGTCAGTGAGACAAGGGGACACAAAGCGGTATGGGGCTATGTGGTGCATTCGATCTGGTTCTAATCCAACGGCTGAGGGTCATCGTCGATGTTGGGCAACGCCGGCGAGACAGAAACCTAGCGCGGCCAGTGGGGGTCGCCGGGGGCTCACCGGGGTTCAGGAGAGGGTCGGCGAGGCGGGCGAACGACGAAGTCGACGACGGCGAACCTCCTGGTACTGGCAGCTTCTCCTGGGGCGGCTCCAATCGCTGGCCCCCTTCTTCTCCAGCAGCGGCAGGCTCCAGCAAAATTCCGGCGAAGTGTTGCTCGCCTTGCTCCGGGAACAGGGTGGCACGATCAGTGAGGAGAGGGGAGTGAGATGGTGTGCTCAATTCGGCTGAGGGTGGCCTCTATTTATAGTCACGATGACGAGACCAAACGGGATGGGCAGTCGAAGGTGGCGACATGGCTAAGGGCTGCTAGAGGCATGGCCGGCGGTGGCGATCGCTTGGTGGTCTCCTGGCGATGCTTTACGGCTTTAATGCGTGTGTAGGGGTGGTGTGGTTTGGTCTGGAACGCGCGATGTTATGCGCGGCAGAGGCGGCGTCTTCGACGGTGTGCGGTGGTTGTGCGTCATGGGGCGGCGAACGGGGATGTCTGGCGGTCTCCTGGGTTGGTGGTGATCATGTATGCACACGGCGAGGGCGGCGCGTGGTCTGTGGGTGTCGGTCGAGTGTGGCGCTCTGGCGCATGCTCGGCATGGTTGCTGGCGAGCTGGGCGCGGTCCGTGCGTGTGGTCCAGGGGTTAGCAAGGTCCGAGCGTTGGACAGGGAGTGGCGGTGGACGGTGGGCTGCCTCCTAGACAAGGTTGGCACGGCTAAATCTCCTCCTAGCTTGCTGTCTCCACTGGGTGGCATGGTGAGCTTCGGCTGTTCACCATTGATGTCATTGCCCAGCTTACAGTGAGTCTAGTGCTTGGTTTAACTTGCTAGATGATCTACTGAGATGGTTGTGAGCTAGAGAGGGGACAAGTTAGGCTTCAATCACTGCTCACAATAGTGTTTAAGATTTTGATGATTTATGTCTGCAATGTGTTTGATGAAATGGCCGCAAGAATTCAAGTTTTGAATTTTGAAAAGATTTTTGGTGGCTGTGCTAGGTTGGTGCTAGTGAGTCTGCAGATGCTTGGGTTTTGAAAGTTGAGCTTGTTTGAGTAGTTTTTGAAAAAGTAGGATCTTCCCATATGATAAAGATTCAATTTTGAATTGTCATTTAAACTATGCATTTGAATATTTCTTGATGATCACAAGGTGGTCCTTGGTACCTTGTTATGAGTACAATCAAGTGGTGCAAAGATCCAGAAAAGTTTCTGTTAAGTTTTGAAAGTTTGGGACAGCCAAAGTAGGCATGGGAGTTAAATTGGTCAAAATGACCATTCCCTTATTTTATTTGTTTTGATTTACTTATCTTTGAGAAAAGTTTGGGAATTGTTTAGATGATATTTATTTCACCTAAGCATCCATTTACAAGAAAAGGATCACACAAACAAGTTGGTTCAAAAGAATTCAAAATGAAATGCATACTCACATGCATGCTTTCATATTTTTATTTACCAAAGTTTTTGTTAACCCTAAATTTGATGATTAGAGTTTGATGATCCAAGTTTAGTATTTTTGGGATGTTACATTCCCTGTTGGTCTAGGAAAACAGGATTTTCTTCCTTTCTGGAACCAAAAATGACTTTAGATTTTGTCCCGTCCAATTCCGAGAATATTGATTTTCTTCCTTTCTGGAACCAAAAATAGAAGAAAACAGGAAACTGACACTATGGCATCTTGTTAATATGTTAGTACCAGAAAAAATATAAAAACACCTCAAAGTGAAGACAAAACAAAGTAGATACTAAACAAGGATAGAGCATCAAAAATTATAGATACATTTCCGAAGTATCAACGTAGGACCAAGCCTGTGTCTAATGGCACGGTAAAGTCATCAAAGCATGCGAAAGGAAGTGCCATAAAGGTGAATGAGAAGAAGAAGCCAGACGAATCGATGCTAGTGGATGAGGATAGTGAAACTCCCCCAGTTACTCCTTGGCAGGGGCTTCAGTCGGTGGGTGTAAACATGGGAATTGATCCCACAAAGCTAACCAAGGAGCGGCTTGAAGCAGCTCCTGGAGTGGAAAAAGTAGACATGGTTTCAAAATTAGTAGAAATCCTATTAATGTTTTATAGCCGTGGATAGGGGCCTTTTTGTGCCACGGTCTGTCAGAGCGTGTTCGTCAGTTTCATTTGCTTGGTCTGGGTCTTATGGTTGGTCTGTCAGTTGGTTTGAGTTGTGTGGGTTGGTGTGTCCTCCAGAATACTTTCTGGTTCATGGGTGTGTGGTCAGGGTTTGCTCAATTGGGTATCTATCTATATGTGTCAGGCTTGGTGTTATGCACTGGACAGTTCTATATACCGTTGAATCTAGTTTAATTAATGGCTAAAATTTCTATGCGTAAATGCCATATCCTTTTCTGGAATGTCAGAGGTTTGAATTATGATCAGCGTCAGCGAGCAGTCCGAGCTAAAATTGAGGAGAGTGATGGTGCAATTGTTTACTTACAGGAGACAAAGTGTGAATTCTTTGATCAACGCTTCATCAGAAAATTCTCTCCCAAGCGTTTTGATAATTTTGCTTATGCACCGTCACTAGGGGCTTCGGGAGGCATTCTTATACTTTGGAACTCAGCTATGTTTACTGGTTCGTTAATTGAGATTAAACGGTTTGGTATTACTTTAAATTCACCTCAACCCACAACGGAGAAACTTGGACTATGACGACTGTGTATGGCCCTTCTCAAGGTATTGAGCATGATAATTTTATATCCTGGCTTTATAATCTGGATGTTGCGGCTCTCAATAACTACCTTATGTTGGGATATTTCAACTTCATTCGGTCTCAGGATAACCACAACAAGCCAGGGGGGATATTCACATGTTTAAGTTCAACGACCTCATAGGTCACCTTGGGATTTTGGAGCTTCCTATCAAGGGCCGATCATACACATGGTCGAATATGCAGCCGGAGCCTCTGTTAGAGGAGCTGGACTGGTTCTTTACAATCCATAGTTGTTCCTCTAGTTATCTCAACATATTGGTTTTGCCTCTGTCCAAACTTAAATCTGACCATACTCCTTGTGTGGTTAATATTGACACACATATCCCTAAAGCAAAAAATATTTCGTTTTCAAAACTATTGGGTTGACATGCCGGGGTTTTTGGACTATGTGAAAGAGTCATGGGATAAGCCGTCTAAAAATACCTCCTCGGTAACTATCATTGTGGAAAAACTAAAAACGCTGAGGTATGATCTTAAGAGATGGCAAAAGGGTTTATCTAAACTCAAATGGCTGATAGAAAAGTCCAATCAGGCTATATTCATTTTGGATTCCTTTGAGGATAAGAGGCCCCTGTCTTCTGCTGAATTTAACTTTAGGAAGTTCGTAAAGCTGCACTTGGAGGAGTTACTGCTTGCTGAATGTAATTATTGGAGGAAGAGGTGTACAATGCGGTGGATTAAGATGGGGGAAGATAACACAAAAAATTTCCATGCCATGGCAACTGAAATATTTAGAAGAAACACAATTGCATCTCTAAAAGATGAGGATGGTGCTGAAATTTCAAACCAGGCAGAGATGGCAGGAATGCTATGGTCAAGCTACAAGGGAAGAATGGGAGCCACATAAGGCATTGATATGCAATTTGACCTGAGTCGAATTTTGAAAAGAGTGGAGAGTTTGGAGGTGCTGTCTCGGCCTTTGGAGAAGAAAGATATGGATAGTATTATCAAGTTTATGCATGCAGACAAGGCGCCTGGTCCGGATGGGTTCAATGGGCTCTTTTTAAAGATGTGTTTGCACATTATCCAGAAGGAGTTCTATGACCTTGCTCATGATTTTCACCCAGGAAAAATTGGTCTGCAAAGTATAAATACCTCTTTCATCACTTTTGTTCCCAAGAAGGCATCGCCAGAGAATGTGAATGACTTTAGGCTGATTTCCATCACCAATGTTTTCTCAAATTTTTGACGAAGCTTACTGCTAATAGGTTTCAAGATCACATCCTTCAGTGTATCCACAAAAATCAATATGGATTCCTAAGGTCTGGAACTATTCAGGATTGTGTGGCTTGGGCATATGAATATATTTATCTTTGCCAATTGTCCAAGAAGCCCATCCTTATAGTTAAACTTGACTTTTCCAAGGATTTTGATACTATAGAGCATGACGCCATATTGCAGATCTTGGAATTAAAAGGCTATGACAAGAAGTGGTTTGGTTGGACGAAGGGAGTTCTCTCTTCTGGAACCTCCTCCATTTTACTCAATGGAGTGCCTAGAAAGCAGTTTGAGTGCAAGCGAGGGGTGAGGCAGGGGGATCCTCTCTCCCCCCTCCTTTATGTTATTGGGGGTGATTTGCTTCAGTCCGTGATTAATGATGCTCTACAACAGAATATATTGAGACTCCCTATTGTTTCTAATGAAACTGAATTTCCAGTGGTTCAATATGCTGACGATACCATTTTACTGATGTCGGCTAAATTTGACCAAGTGACTGCATTAATTCTGCATAAGTTTGGGTTGTCCACGGGATTGAGAGTTAACTTCCAAAATTCTTTCATAATTCCTCTGAATGTTGATCCAGCTGAAACTCTGAATCTGGCTGATGTGTTGGACTACAAAGTGGGTTCTTTACCATTTATGTATTTGGGTTTGCCCCTTCGAACAATGAAGCCAACTATCCGTGACCTGATGCCCTTGGTTAACAGCTTGGAACGTCGCTTAACTCCAACCTCCATCTTCTTGTCTTAAGGAGCCCGCCTACAACTGATCAACTCGGCCCTATGTTCAATTCCTTTGCATTTTCTTCTTTCACTCAACCTTCCAATTGGATTAACTGAACAGTTAAACCATATCTTGCAGCAATGCCTCTGGCGTGACAAGGATCAGCCAAAACCCTCTTTGGCAACCTGGAAATGATCTACAAACCTAAGAATAAAGGAGGTCTAGGAATTGTGGATTTTGAGAAAAAGAATGATGCCCTTCTAATGAAACATCTTGACAAATTCTATATTAAGTTTCAAACTCCATGGGTTCAGTTAATTTGGAATATCAATACATGGACTCAATTCCTAATAAAGAGAGGCCATACGGTTCTTTTTGGTGGAGGGATATTGTCAAGCTGCAGGATAAATTTAAACAAGTTGCAGTGATCACATTGGGTACAAGGAACACCTTCTGTTTCTTCCTGGATAGGTGGAATTTCTTGGACTCAGATGAGCCTTTGGCCTCTCGTTTCCCTCGGTTGTTTTCTTATGTTCTAGATCCTCACAGGCTAGCCTCGGAGGTATATACAGCTTTAGATTTTTACTCTCGGTTCTACAGACCGCTCTCTGAGCAGGCTTATGGAGAGCTGTTGCTTATCCAGCAAGGGTTGGTCGACCAGCCTCTCACCCTAGAGGATGACATATGGGAATACGTTTGGGGGCAAGACTATGCATCATCTGCTTACTATGTCAGCCTATATAACCATCTAATGGTACCTGCAGTCTATAATTGGCTTTGGTCTTCGGCATGTGTGATGAAAACCAAGGTGTTTGCTTGGGTGTTATTGAGTGACCGAATTAATACTAGACATGATTATACGTAGGCATTGGAAGGTCACAGACGACAAACATTGTGTTTTATGTCCTAGACATTGTTATGAATATAGGGTACATATTTTATTTACTTTAACTTTAGCCAGAGAATTTGTAACTATCTCCAGATCCATTGGACAATGGGTACTGATGTACAAGCGATTATTGCTGAGGCCAGAAGGGATTTCTGCAAGCCATTTTTCATGGAGGTCAGGATTCTAGCATCTTGTCACATTTCGAAAGTGAGGAATGGGAAGATCTTCCAGAATGAGCGTCCCACTTTTCCTAAGTGGAAGATCAACTTCATTTATGATATTTCTTTGCTTCAGTACATAATTAAAAAGAAGCGTAGAGCTAGCCTTTTGACCTGGATTGCTAACCTCCCCTAATCCCTGTTTATAAGTAGTTAGTGGGTATATCCTTATTTGTATAGCATGTACTTTTCTGCAGCTGTTTAAATTTTAATATAATACTATGGGGATTTTGCCTCATAGTCCTTAGTTCAAAAAAATATGATACTAATTCATAAAGTAAAATATCTAGAATTCTATAGTTCTATTATCTCAAATATAACTATGCATAAGGTAGTTAACGGATGCTAATGACTACAAACAATTATGCAAATTCACTTTGATTTAATTGATGATAAATTGAGTTCAACTTTAATCATATTACTATTTGAACTCCCACTCAAAACCGACATCCCTCGAGTCATTTCGGTAATTACATGAACCAGATCCACTACACCAAGTCCGATCATCACGTGAGTTGGTGTAGCTTCAAAGGAGAGCATCTATATGGGCATCATATCAACCATGTGACTCATGCTTAACCTTTCGGTCCGTGTTCCAAGGGCATGTCTATAGATTCTAGGCTCGCCAATTAAGAACGTTAGTTCTCACATGTGTAAACTGTATTACACCCATTGTATGCGAATGTAGAGTCTATCACACCCGATCATCATGTGGTGTTTCGAAATGACGAACTTTCGCAAAGGCGCATACTAAAGGAAGAACATATTTTTATCTTGATATTTAAATGAGGGATCATCTTATAATGCTACTAAAGCGCCATACAAGAAAAATAATATGCAAACAAACATCATATGCAAAAAGTGATAGGATATGGTTCTTGCACTTGATCACTATCCTGTGCATCATGGCATGATCTTTATCATTAATAAATGTGTAAGGACAAGGTCTATGGAACTTACACTTTGGCATATTATAATTTCCAATAGTATCAAACCATACTACAAATTATAATTATACCATATCATAGTACTTTCCCAGCAAAACCAAAAAACTAGACACGTCAATTTATATCTTGCATGTTTTAATGTGGCTTAGGTATTTCAGAGATAGAACCGTTCATACCTACAAACATGGAACCACAACGATGATAATCAAATTATTGGAAATTCGTTGTAAATCAGATATTGACTATAGTCGGAGAGATAGACACCCGCAAGCCACTTATGAAAAACTAGTTGCATGTAAAGCGTGTAACATGTCTCATGTGCGAGAACATGTAAAGTTTGCAGGGTTCGCAACATGGATAACAAAAAAATTCTATCGCAGGAACACACAAAACCAAGATCTAATCTATGAGATCGATGCAACGAGATTATAGAGAACTAACCCTCGAAGATCCAAAGTATTTAATGAGATTCAGATCTCTTGGTTGATGTAGTCAATCACTTGCCGATATCAAGATCGTGTAGACGATCCTTTTGGCGCCACGTTCCAGCAGCGCTTTCGCAGTCGGTCACACGTACAGTAGTCGATGGAGACCTTCATCTCTATTATTTCAGCAGGGCAGCAAAGGTTGTAGATCTCCACGAAATCTCAAAATCAAGACGGTGTGGTGGTGGTGGTGGAGGATGAGATATTTCTGCAGGGCTTCGCCTAAGCCGGAGTAGGATAGTGGATAAGAGAGAGGGGTGCGGCGGCTAGGGTTTAGGCGCCAAGGAACAAGGTGCCATGGTGGGGCACCCCACCCCTCCTTATATGGGAGAGGGGGCGGCGGCCAAGGCCCTCTTTCCCTGGCTGAGTTGCTCCCCAACTCGGCTAGGAAGGGGAGACTCCTTCCCCAACTTGGCTAGGAGAAGGGGAGTTGTAAACTTGCCTTTCAAGTTTACCCTTTCCTTCCCAAACTAGGATTTGACTTTTCAAACTAGGATTTGACTTTTCAAACTAGGGTTTGACCCTACCTACCTAGTGCTTGGCTGAGTTGGCCTAGGGCTTGGTGCGGCTAGTCCCTTAGTGCCCCCTCCCGGGATGGTGGACCTTCTAGAACATTCTAGAAGCTTCCGGTCAAAACACCAAAAACATTTCCGAACCCCGGAAATTGACTTTCCTTATATGAATCTTATTCTATGGACCATTCTGGATCTCCTTGTGATGTCCTGGATCCAATCCGAGACTCTGAACAGCATTCGGTCTCCAACTCCCATTTTATATCTACTAAAACAACATTGAATCCTTAAGTGTGTCTCCCTACGGTTCGTGAACTATGCAGACATGACTGAGACACCTCTCTAATCAATAACCAATAGAGGGATATGGAAATCCATATGACTCCCACATATTTCTATGATGACTTCATGATCGAATGAACCATTTATATACGATACCAATTCCATTTATCGTGTGATACTTTACTTAACCGAGGTTTGATCGTCGGTATCTCTATACCTAGTTCAACCTTGTTACCGATAAGTACTCTTTACTCGTTCCATGATATAACATCCCTTGTGACCTAGTCACATGATTGCAAGCAAATTGGATGACATTCCACCGAGAGGGCCCGGAGTATATCTATCTCTCATATGGATGGACAAATCCGAATCTTGATCCATGTACTTCAATATATACTTTAAGAATACCTAATCCCACCTTTATAACCACCCAGTTACGGAAGTGGTGTTTGATGTCATCAAACTATCCATCCGGTGATGGTTATTAACATGATCTCATGGTCGAAGGATTAGGTTACTATGTATTTGAAAGCTTGTACCAAAAAAACACTAAATGACTTTATCTTAAGCTATGCTAACTATAGGAGTGTGTCCATCTCATCATTCTCCTAATGACACGATCTTGTTATTAATAACATCTAATGTCCACGATCAAGAAACCATCATCATCTATTAATCAACAAGCTAGTTTAATAAGAGGCTTACTAGGGACTCTTTTATGTTTACAAAACACACAAGTACTAATGTTTCTGGTTAATACAATTATAGCATGTTATGCAAACATTCATCAAAAAAACAAAGATATAATTATAACCATTTCTATTATTGCCTCTTGGGAATATCTCCAATAGTCTACCACTTGCACTAGAGTCAATAACCTAGATTACATGGTAATATACCTAACACCCATGGCGTTCTGGTGTTGGTCATGCTTTGCCCTAGGGTGAGGTTTAGTCAACAAATCTTCCACATTCAGATCTATGTGTACTTTGCAAATCTTTATGTCACCATCTTGGACATGCTCGCGAATATCATGAAAATGTAGCTTGATATGCTTCAGCTTCTTGTGTGACCTTGGCTCCTGTGCATTGGCTATGGCATCCAAGTAATCACAATAGATGGCCATCGGGTCCAACGCACTAGGATCCACACGAAGCTCCGTAATGAACACCTTCATCCATATCACCTCTTATGAAGCCTCCAAAGCAGCTATGTATTCCGATTTAGTTGAAGATCTCGCACCAATGCTTTGCTTAGCACTCCTCCAGCTCACTTGTGCACCATTCAAAGTAAATACGTATCCAGACTATAACTTAGAGTCATCCGGATCGATGTTCCAACTAGCATCGGTGTAACCATTTACAACGAGCTATTAATCACCTCCATAAGAAATAACCATATCCTTAGTCCTTTTCAGGTACTTTAGGATATTTTTGACCGCTATCCAGTGATCCACTCTTGGATCACTTTGATATCTTCTAGTTAAACTAACAACATATGCAATATCTAGTCTTGTACATAGCATGGCGTACATGATATGGCCTATGGCTGAGACATAGGGTGGTTTTCTCATCCTCTCTCTATCTTCTGCCGTAGCTGGACTTTGAGGTTTACTCAAGGTCATATTGGGAAACATGGGCAAGAACTCTTTATTGGTTTCTTGCATTCCAAACTTCTTTAGAACCTTGTAGTATGTACTTTGTGAAAATGCTATTAAGATTCTTGATCTATCTCTATAAATCTTGATTCCTAAAATGTATGCAGCTTCGCGAAGATCCTTCATTGAAAAACTATTATTAAAATAGTATTTGACACTTTTAAGAAGTTCTATGTCATTCCCAATCAACAATATGTCATCCACATATAGTACTAGGAATGCTACAGACCTCCTACTCACTTTATTGTAAATACAAGCTTCTCCATCATTTTGTATAGGTCCAAAGTTTTGATCACCTTATCAAAACGTTGATTCTAGCTCCGGGATGATTGCTTCAATCCATAAATGGATCATTGAAGTTTGACCTTGTTAGCATCTTTAGGATTGACAAAACCTTTAGGTTGTACCATATACAACTCTTCTTGAATGTCATCATTGAGGAACACTATTTTGACATCCATCTGCCATATCTCATAATCGTAATATGTAGCGATTGCTAACAAAATCCTCACAGACTTTAGCTTCGCTACCTATGAGAAAGTCTCATCGTAATCAACTTCTTGAATTTTTTGGAACCCTTTCGCAACATGTTGAGCTTTATAGACAGTGATATTAACATCAACATATGTTTTCTTCTGGAAAATCCATTTTTCTCGACTGCCTTGCGGTCATCCGGTAAGTCCACCAAAGTCCAACCTTGGTTTTCATCCATGGATCCAATATCGGATTTCATGGCTTCATGCCATTTGTTGGAAAAGGGGATCATCATTGCTTCCTCATATGTTGTAGGGTCGTTGGTGTTGTCCACCAACATGACATTCATAACAGGATCATAACAATATGGAGTGGTATGAACCCTCGTCAACCTGTGAGGTTCTGTAGTAACTTCGTTTGAAGTTTCATGATCATTATCATTAGCTTCCTCTCTTATTGGTTTAGGAGGCACATGAACATCTTCCGGTGCTGCGCTACTCTCAAATCCAAGAGAAGGTTCAACAACCTCGTCGAGTTCTACTTTCCTTACAGTCACTTCTTTCGAGAGGAGCTCCTTCTCAAGAAACGATCCATTATGGGAAACGGAAATTTTGCCTTCGGATCTATGACAGAAGGTATACTCAATTGTTTCTTTAGGGTATCCTATGAAGACACATTTCTCCGCTTTGTGTTCAAGCTTTTCAGGCTATAACTTCTTTATATAATATTCGCAACCCCAAACTTTAAGGAACGACAACTTAGGTTTCTTTCCAAAATACAATTCATATAGTGTCGTTTCAACGGATTTAGATGGTTCCCTATTTAAAGTGAATGCGGTTGTTTCTAATGCATAACCCCAAAATGATAACGGTAAATCTGTAAGAGACATCATAGAACAAACGATATCTAAGAGAGTTTGATTACAATGTCCGGACACACCATTACGCTGTGATGTTCCCAGTGGTGTCAACTATGAAAGTATTCCACATTTCTTCAAATGCATACTAAACTCGTAACTTAGATACTCATCTCCATGATCAGATCGCAGAAACTTAATCTTCTTGTTACATTGATTGTCTACTTCACTTTGAAATTACTTAAAGTTCTCGAAAGTTTCATACTTATGTTTCATGAAATAAATATACCCATATCTACTCAAGTCATCCGTGAAAGTAAGAACGTAACGATAACCCACTGTGTGATGCCTCACTCATTGGACCACACACACGATATGTATGATCTCCAACAAGTCCATAGCTCGCTCCATTATTCTATTGAATGGTGTCTGTAACATCCCAAATTTCATCAAATGCAAAATCATGTATTGCATTCATACCATCAAAGCATTTAGAGCTTGCATAAAAAATTTCAAAGTTTGAAACCAAATAAAACCATATTTATTCCTTTTATTATATACTTATAAGGCATCGTTTTAATTTCAAAGGAACAAAGTGTTTTCGAATGGTTAGATGTGTTTAACACACTTTTGAATGCTAGGATCACAGCACAAAAATTTGGAAAAGGTTTGAATCTAAACAGTTTTGAATTAGGGTTTTAAAACCATTCCTGAAAATCAAATTAGAAAAGAAAAAGGTAAAGGAAAAAATAAAATCGAGCGCTGCCTATTCAGCGTAGCAGCCCTTGCGACCCATCTAGCCCATTCGGGTTCCCCCTCCCCCTCTCTCTTTCTCACCTGCGCAAACCAAACCCAGCGCTCGCTGACCACTGGGCCCTGCGCCACGTGGTCATCGTCACCCCCAGACCCCACGCCCACAGACGATGTCGTTGCCGCCCGTTTGTCCCCTTCATAGCCGCGAATCAATTTCTATAAACTTAACCCCCTCTGCGTCGCGGGTCCCCTCACCCGCCACCATCTAATCGCCACCAGGATGCCCACAATCGAGCTTGCACCACCGCAGTACTACCCGTCTCCGGCAAGCTATTTTGGTGAGTACCATGCTAGCCTCTGTATTTAGTTCACACAAGCTTGTTCCTTTCTCTCTTGCGCGTCTAACCATACCATTGGTTCATCCTATACTGCCATAGGTCACCGTCCCCATTAACCCCTACGAGCACTCGACGTCGACCACGACTCCGGCGAGTAATTCCGTCAAGGTATGCATGCCCCTTGCCCTCTATTTGAAACCAGCATGTGCATCGTGACCTTGTGCAGTTCCTGATGCCCTTCACTTGCCTTCTGGTGACCTAGGTCATTGCCTCCGTCACCGTTTGCGAAAGCCCGACGCTAGAGCCAACTCCGGCGAGCTGCTATGCATGCGTCCGTGCGCCCCTGCCCAAGCCAGCTGCAGCTTGAGCTTCCTCGCGTCCACGCGACATTGGTAAGCCTATCCACCAGCCCCCTTAACCCCTAGCGCCGCCAGAACAACGCCGGGAGTAGCGCTGCTGCTCGCTTTTGGTCAGTTGATCCAGAGCCGTTAGATCTAGAATGTGCGTCGTAGATTAGATCATTTAGCGAACCGGTAAGTTTAGATCTGGCGCGTTGGATCCGACTTGATCCAATGGCGCGGAAATGTTATCAGCGCGAAATGGTATCAACCAATCAGATCCTGCAACGCGTCTGTAAATCTGTTTTAAAATCTGATTTTGAATCTATTAGATATTTAAACTTGTAAAATTCATATCTTTTGTTCTGTTTGTCCAAAATTTGCAAATAATATATCATTGGATTCAGAAAATTAAACCCTAAACATATATGGCCTTGAATTTGTCTTTTGCTTCTGTAAAATAGGATTATTTGCAGAAGCATTTGTAGGCCTATTTTGCATATAAAAAATATTTAGAAAATGTTTTCAAAGTAAATTTGAGTTATTTGGACTTTAGAAAGTTTGATTTATGTTCAGTACTGTTTGGTTTGACTTGTGTAGTGTATAAAACCATTCCATTGCATTTGCATGCATTCATATGTATTTTTGTTTGAATATTGAAATGTGAATTTGGTGTTATGATTTTATGTGTAGATTTTGGTGATTGTGGTGATTGTGATTGTGAGGACTGTTTCTAATCTCCCAACTATCAAGGCAAGTTATGCTTCATACTTTTTTCCTACTATATTGACTATGCACTAGTGTTATTTTGAGTAGGGTTTCCATTGGAAATTTTCTAAGTATATACTATGCTATGCCTTGGGAAATCCTAGTAGCAGTAGTCTTAGTAGATTTTTCCCTAAGTTAAGGAAACTTGTTATGTTATCATGCTTAGACTAGCTAGTAGAAAACAAGGGTGGTATATTCATGCTATGAAATTTTGCTAAGTCTATGACTTGTGTGTTTGATTAATAAAACAACTATGTGAATGAATCACCTGGGTGGAATGGTATGGTTGGTTTATGTTCATTGGTTACACAAGACCCTTGTCTATGGTTTACCTTGTGTATCACACTTGTGGATTTCCACCCAGGAACAAAGGGATTTGAGATGTTTAGTGTTGAGAAGCTTCTAGTGCAACCACATGGCATACGGGCTTTGCCTTAACCAACTAGGTTGCAAGAACTTAGCCAGATGGACAGTTGGTGGTAGGGTTGATATGATGTAACACGTCCATGGTGGTCTAAGGGAATGCTTCTGAAAAGTCTCGTCTCGATGCATGTCGAGTCTTGTGGGGAAAGTGCACCACCTCTCGAGAGGGTAAAACCTAAGTACTTAGTCGTGTCCCCGACAACAGACAATTTGAGCATCAAAGGCATTGAAATAATCAAGGATCTCCTCATCCCAATTTTCTTTAAGTTAAAACTTGTGGTTGAACAAGGGTAAAGGTTCACCAATGTCTATTGGTGGTTCCTTAGGTGTTTTTGTCAAACAAAAACTTAATGTTTTCAACTAATAAGGGAAACCTTATTTTGAGCAAAGGAAACCTAAGCTACACTTAGCCAAATTGATATAGATGTTAGATACTACTATTCTACTGTGGTATCACTTGCCAATACAATTCCAAATGTATTTACCCCAGTATGGCTGTAACTTATGATGTTGCAGGTTACTCTGATGGAGACTAGGGTTATGAGTCTACACTCAACATGTTTGCCTGTGGCACATGAAGATGAAGACTTCTAGTTATTTACTTATGTTATGAACTCTGTGAATTAGCCTTGGTCTATTGAGTTTGTAAAGACTATGTTATCTCTGGAATTACGATGTAACAACGACCTTTGTATTTGTGTACTTCATCTTAAACTGTGGATGGTAGCATTTTTTTCAGGGACTAGCATTACAATCATAGGGGCCTTTACCGTAAATGGTGGGGTCTTACAGATGGTATCAGAGCACTGTGTTGCCTGTAGGATTATGACCCTAAGATGTATTAGACTAAGGAAACCACTAAGAAAATAATGCAACTCTTTGAAAAAATTCCACACTTGTCGTTTTCTTCTCGTAAACCTCTCATAATTTTCTTTCTAATCTTTATTTGTAGATGGCTGCCATTAACGAAGCCGTAAAGAAGGGACCACTCATGACCATAGAATGTGAGACGGAGTTTCCCAAGGCACTGAAAAACCTCATGGTTAGCTTGGGGATACATGGTGAGGCCATGTACAAGGGATTTCCAGTGATGGATGAAGGAGAAGAATATTGGTGGGTGCAACTCCACTTGTACAAAAACAACGGAGACAACCACAAAGATTCGGGATTCTACATGATCACCAACTCAGAAATGTATATGTCATTCTTTGACTCTGCAAGAAATGCAGCTTGGTATGCTATCAAGGAGCTGGGTGAAAGCCTCAAGTATAGAATGCTCAACACTCAAAATGACCTTAGAGAAGATAAGAAATATACCCAAGACTTAGAGACCGCCATAAAACGTCTAAGGGAAGATATCATAGACTTAGCATATGAGTGATAATTGTGACGTACTCCAATAGTTGGAGCACCACACTTGTCGTTTTTCTCGCGTTAATAGTTTGATCATACCAACCTATGTGGTATGGAAAGTTTTTGTCTAAGTTATGTTTGAACCTTAGCGCCTGTGATATATTTTTTGTATGCCATGACTTGTATGTTTTAGTGTTGAATGTATGCTTTTGGCTTTTGTTTTACTATCTTATGTTTTCACTTTATTTGTGTTGATTATAATTTTCTCTATCCTATGCAATAGATGCCTAGCTCTGTTTTCAGCACTGCTGAGGAGTTCAAAGGAACTCGTTTTGATTCTCGTCTTGTGGAGCTCAGTAGTGTGCTCAATATCCCACTCCCTAGTATTAAGGCCCTTCAACTCAGGAAGTTCGAGAGGAAGGATCTTTGGGGATTTAGAGTCTCACAGCCTAACGCCAGACGGAGCCACTCACCGAGGAGTTTACCTTCAAGTTGATGCATCATGATAAGGAGAAGGGACTAGACGTAGTCATGCGCGAGCTACTTGGACGCCTCTGCGGACGTCACTCCACTGCGCTCAGGGGCCTATACTTCCACCCATTTGGGAGACATGACGAAGAGGGAGAGGCTGTAGCATACGACGATGCCACTAGAGAGACTATCGAGCCAATGTGTTTGTATCTCCAGGACCTAGAGAGTCTCGTTAGACACCTCGACACAGATAGGACCAACGTCATGCTTAGCAATGATGAGCTACATGTTCAGTTGAGGGAGAAGGACAAGACCTTCGCAGAGCCGGACGAGATCATCAAGGAGATGGAGGCTAGGTTCGAGATCCAAGACAAGAGGTTCAAGAATCAAGCGAAGAGAGTGCGGGATAGGAACAAGAAGATCAAGGACATGAGGGCCGCGATAGAGCTCAAGGAACTTGAGTTAGATACTCAGCAGGGAGTGATAGAGAGACTGCGCTCCTAGAAGAGATCCCTTCGTGCGAAGATCGATGCCTTGACCACCAATGTGGAGGAGTACAAGACAACCATGGAGACAGCTGGACTTACTCTAGTGGACGAGGAGGTCGACATGGAGGAGTAGTGTTGACTACTCGGCTATCTATTTATCTATCATCCTTTTATGTATCGAGTCGCAATGATCATCCAACATGTGGATGGCTTTGCTAGTGTGTTTACTTTTCCAAAACTCGGTATTCACGTTGTTAAAACTCTAAGTTTATCTTGTGATTGATTATTTGTGATTGTTGCTATGTGATGTATTGTGCATGTTAGCATCTATGGGTTATATCTCATTACTTATCCTTATTGAAACCACAAATGCCTCCCCGTCATGCCAATCCCAACCAAAACAACAATAACAACATTGGCAATGAGATGCACCAGCCGATGACAACCCAAACTCAGTTGATGCATATGATGACCCAATTCATGGCGAATTAGAATCAAAACAACAACAACAACATTCAAAACAACCCACCAGCGTTTGATATGCTTACAAGGTTTTTGAAGTTGAGGCCTGCCAAGTTCTCGGGAACCACTGATCCTATGGTAGCCAATGATTGGTTACGTTCTGTGAACAAGGACTTGGTCACCGTGGGCTGCACTGATGAAGAAAATGTCAGATTTGCAGCAAATCTGCTTGAAGGACTAACAACCATACGGTGGGATAACTTCCAGATCACGACTCCTATTGAGGATGTGACTTGGGGAATATTTGAGGATGGTTTCCACACTGCCCATATCTCATCAAGAGTGATGAGTTTGAAGAAGAAAGTTCCACAATCTTTAGCAGCGTCACCGCAGTGTGGCAGAATATATTGAGGAGTTCAACAATGTGGCACGCTATGCACTCGATGATGTTGATACTGATGCCAAGAGGAAGGATAAATTCCTTGAAGGACTGAATGATGAGATGTGCATGCAACTATCTGTTGCATATGTGCCAACTTATCAATCACTGTGTGACAAAGCCACCATCTTGTAGAGCAAGATGAAACAGGTGGATAATAGGAAGAGGAAGCATCACTTTGACAAGCATAGCTCGGGATCGTCTCACAAGCATTCCCATGGTGATGATAGTGAGGTTCTGGATTCCACAAGCATGGGAAGTATAACAGCCACCACAACAGTAATTGTCACCATGATAACAAGCACCATCGCAATCATGACAATGATAGATATAAGAATGACAAGAGTGGACACAAGAGCCATCACGGTGGGAATGGCAATGGAAGTCAACCTGCTAAGAGAGACATCAGTCAGGTTGAGTGCTCCAAGTGCAAGAAAACTGGGCACTATGCAAATGAACGTCAAGAAAAGAAGGCTGATGTAGCCAACAAGCCAAACCAATTTCAGAAGGGTCAAGTGAACCACATCAATGTGGAGGATATCTATGAGGAATCTGATGCTGTGGCTAGTAAGTTTAAGCTTAATTCTTTTCTAGCACTTGTTCTTTTTGATACCGACGCATCACATTCATTCATATCAAGAGCATTTGTTGATAAAAATGGACTTCCAACTGAAACTATTGGGTGTCCTATTAAAGTAAGCTCTCCGGGCAGAGAGATGATAGTAAATTTTGGATGTCATGATCTAGTGATAGAATTCGTAAAGTATAAGTTTCCAGTTAGTCTGGTAATCCTAGATTTCCAAGGATTGGATGCAATTTTAGGCATGGATTGGATGACTAAGTATGAAGGAATAATAGATTGTGCTAATCGTACGGTTACACTCACAACCCCAGATAAGAAACATATTAGGTTCAAGTCTAACTTTGAATCCAAAGGGAGTAAGCTAAATTCTCTTAAGGGGGTTAGCATAGACAATGTACCAGTTGTGAAGGAGTACCGGATGTGTTTCCGGAGGAATTACCAGGAATGCCACCAGATAGAGCTGTGGAGTTTCTGATTGACTTACTGCCAGCATCTGGACCAATAGCTAAGAGACTTTACAAGATGTCAGTTGATGAGTTGAAAGAACTCAAGAAACAACTTGGAGAACAGTTGCAGAAAGGATTTATCCAACCAAGTTCTTCGTCTTGGGGTGCACCAGTTCTGTTTGTAGACAAGAAGGATAGAAGTCAAAGCTTGTGCATAGATTACTGTTCACTCAATGAGGTGACTATAAAGAACAAGTACCCTTTGCCCAGAATCAATGATCTATTTGATCAGCTAGCAGGAGCCTGTATGTTCTCAAAGATTGATTTCTGATCAGGCTATTTTCAGATAAAGATTAGAGAGCAAGACATACCTAAGACTGCTTTTACCACTAGTTATGGATTGTATGATTACACCGTGATGCCATTTGGATTGACAAATGCACCACCTTATTTCATGAACATGATGAACAAAGTGTTCTTGGAGTTTCTAGACAAGTTTATTGTCATGTTCATCGATGACATTTTGATCTATTACAAGAGCAAAGAAGAGCATGAAGAACATTTGCGTTTGATACTTGAGAAACTCAGGCAGCACAAGTTATATGCCAAGTTCAGTAAGTGTGAATTTTGGTTGAATGAAGTTGGATTTTGGACACATTGTGTCTAGGGATGGTATAGCTGTCGATCCCGTAAAGGTGTCAGCTGTAACTGAGTGGGAATCTCCCAAGTCAGTTAAAGAAGTTCCGAGTTTCCTACACTTGGCAGGATACTATAGAATATTCATTGAGAATTCCTCAAAAGAATCTAAGCCAATGATGAAGTTACTTAAGAAAGAAAAGAAGTTTGATTGGACTGAAGGATGTGAAATTAGTTCCAAGAATTGAAGAAGAGACTAGTATCAGCTCCAATCTTATGTCTACCAGATTTGGAGAATGTTTTTCAAGTCTATTGTGATGCATCTCTCCAAGGATTGGGTGGAGTGTTGATGCAACAAGGTAACGGTTGTGGCTTATTCCTAAAGACAACTTAAAACTCATGAAGTGAATTATCCTACTCATGATTTAGAGTTAGCCTCAGTTGTCCATGCACTCAAAACATGGAGACACTATCTTTTGGGAAAACGATGTGAAGTGTTCACGGATAACAAGAGCTTGAAATATATATTCACCTAGAAGGAACTAAATATGAGATAAAGAAGGTGGCTAGAACTCATCAAGGACTATGACTTGAGTTTTCAATACCATCCCGGTAAAGCAAATGTTGTAGCACATGCTTTAAGCCTTAAGGTTTATCTAAATGGCCTTACTAAGGGAGAATTGCCAGATGATCTGTGTGCCCAATTTAAAGATCTAAGATTGGAGATAGTGCCTGAAGGATATCTCATGTCATTGGATGTTCAACCAACATTGTTGGACAATATTAAAGAAGCCCAAAAGTTTGACAAGGAGATTGAAGAGATTAAAGGAAAAATTAGCAAAGGGAAGGCTAAAGGATTCCATGAAGATGAACAAGGTACTTTATAATATGGAAAGTGTATATGTATTCCAAAAGATCTGGTGCTTCGGAAATTGATTCTACAAGAAGGACACAATTCACCATATTATATTCATCCAGGTAACACCAAAATGTACATGGATGTGAAGGAAAGATTTTGGTGGAACAATATCAAGAAAGATATTGTGGAACACATTGCCTTTTGTGATGTGTGTAGTCGAGTGAAAGCGGAACATCAGAAACCGGCAGGGTTATTGCAACAACAACCTATTCCTGATTGGAAGTGGGATAAGATTGGTATGGACTTTATCACCGGATTGCCAAGGACCAGATCCGGATATAATTATATGGGTTGTTGTGGATCGCCTAACTAAAGTATCTCATTTCATACCCGTGAAGACTACCTATACAAGTGTTAAGTTACCTAAGATCTATATGAACAGGATTGTATGTCTGCATGGAGTACCTAAGAGTATTGTATCAGATAGAGGAAGTTAGTTCACTTTGCATTTTTGGCAACAACTGCATGAATCATTGGGAACAAGGTTAGAGTTCAGCACAGCTTTTCATCCTCAGACTGATGGACAAACAGAAAGGACCAATCAGATTTTGGAGGATATGTTGAGGAAATGTGCCCTAAACTATGGTGCTAGTTGGGATGAAAGTCTCCCTTATGCAGAATTCTCTTACAATAACAGCTATCAAGCAAGCATTCAGATGGCACCGTTTGAATTTCTTTATGGAAGGAACTGTACTACGCCATTTCTATGGAGTGGAGTAGGAGAAAGAAGTCTGTTCGGACCAGAAATGATTAAGGAAGCTGAAGAGGAAGTCGAATTGGTAAAGGACAGATTGAAGATAGCCCAATCTCGACAAAAGAGCTACGCATATCCAAGTCATAGAGAAGTCACCTATGAGGTAGGTGATAGAGCCTATCTTAGAGTCTCACCACTTCGTGGTGTGAAGAGATTTGGAGTCAAAGGAAAATTGTCACCTAGATATGTTGGACCATTCAAGATTTTGATCCACAAAGGAGAAGGGGCTTATGAGATTTAATTGCACGAATCACTGTCAGCAGTTCACAATGTGTTTGATGTGAGTCAGTTGAAGAAGTGTCATCCGGAGATGGAAGAAACGTCATTGAAGGGCACTATACCTTTGCAAGAGGTTAAGTTGGAGAGTGATCTAACTTATGAGGATAAACCTATCAAGATTCTTGAGACTGCAGAAACAGTTACTCGTACTAAGACTATCAAATTCTGCAAAGTACAAAATCTCGAGTGCTAGAAAACCATTCCATTGCATTTGCATGCATTCATATGTATTTTTGTTTGAACATTGAAATGTGAATTTGGTGTTATGATTTTGTGTGTAGATTTTGGTGATTGTGATTGTGAGACTGTTTCTACTCTCCCAACTATCAAGGCAAGTGATGCTTCATACTTTTTTCTTACTATTTTGACTATGCACTAGTGTTATTTTGAGTAGGGCTTGCATTGGAATTTTTCTAAGTATATACTATGCTATGCCTTGGGAAATCCTAGTAGTAGTAGTCTTAGTGGATTTTTCCCTAAGTTAAGAAAACTTGTTATGTTATCATGCTTAGCCTAGCTTGTGTATCACACTTGTGGAATGGTATGGTTGGTTGGTTTATGTTGAGTGGTTACACCAGGCCCATGTCTATGGTTCACCTTGTGTATCACACTTGTGGATTTCCACCCAGGAACAAAGGGATTTGAGATGTTTAGTGTTGAGAAGATTCTAGTGCAACCACATGGAATATGGGATCTTCCTTCACCAACTAGGTTGCAAGAACTTAGCCAGATGGACAGTTGGTGGTAGGGTTGATAGGATGGAACGCGTCGATGGTGGTCTAAGGGAATGCTTCTGAAAAGTCTCATCTCGATGCATGTCGAGTCTTGTGGGGAAAGTGCACCACCTCTCAAGAGGGTAAAACCTAAGTACTTAGCCGTGTCCCCGGCAACGGACAATTTGAGCATCAAAGACATTGAAACAATCAAGGATGTCCTCATCCCAATTTCTCTAAGTTAAAACTTGTAGTTGAACAAGGGTAAAGGTTCACCAATGTCTATTGGTGGTTCCTTGGGTGTTTTTGTCAAAAAAAACTTAGTGTTTTCAACTAATAAGGAAAACCTTATTTTGAGCAAAGCAAGTCTAAGATACACTTAACAAATTCATATAGATGTTAGATACTACTATTCTACTATGGTATCACTTGCCAATACAATTCCAAATGTATTGACCCACTGTGGCTGTAACCTATGATGTTGCAGGTTACTCCGATGGAGACTAGGGTTATGAGTCTACACTCAACATATTACCCCGTGGCACATGAAGATGAAGACTTCTAGTTATTTACTTATGTTATGAACTCTATGAATTAGCCTTGGGCTATTGAGTTGTAAAGACTATGTTATCTCTGGAATGACGATGTAACAACGACCTTTGTATCTGTGTACTTCATCTTAAACTGTGGATGCTAGCAATTGGTCCAAGTACTAGCATTGCAATCAAAGGGGCCTTTACCTTAAATGGTGGGGTCTTACAGTGTCTTAGTAATTTTTCCCATTATACATGCTTCACATCTTTCTAGTGATTCAAAATAAAGTGATTCAAGAAGTTCATCGGAATGGAGTTTCTTCATGCGCTTCACTCCAATGTGACCAAGACAGCAGTGCCACAGATATGTGGAATTATCATTCAAGTTCATTCGTTTAGCATGTATATTATGAACATGTGTATCACTACTATCAAGATTCAATAAGAATAGGCCATCCATCTCTGGCGCATGACCAAAAAAGATATTACTCATATAAATCAAACAACCATTATTATCAGACTTAAACGAGTAACCGTCTCTCAATAAACAAGATCCAGATATAATGTTCATGCTTAACGCAGGCACCAAATAACAATTAATTAGACTTAAAACTAATCCCGATGGTAGATGAAGAGGGAGCGTGCTGACAGAGATCACATTAACTGTAGCACCCCGGGGATTAGGGTTTAACTAACCTTAGATCACCATCTAAGATAAGTTCAACTCCAAACACGGAATATCACAGTATGATTCAGTAACATTACAGAACACAGGGATTAAACAGCATAAGTTTAAACCCTTAATAGAGTAAGATATTAGAGTTATTACAAACTAGAGGTCACTGACCCAACATTACATCACATAGCGGAAGCAAATTATGTTGTTCTATAGAACAACTTAGCAAAGGGCCTAGGAGGCCATAAGCAAAAGCGACGTCCATCCCATAGACCTCATGATGCTACCTGGGACTCCCAACTACTCGTCGATGTCAACATAGAATCCACCTTCAGTTGCAACCAGATCCTCTATAGAAAAACAACAAGGGCGCAAGGCTGAGTACGAGAATGTACTCCGCAAGACTTAAATAACCTAGTATCTACATGCTCTGATAGAAAGGCTTTCTCTAGATTTTTCTTTTGCGTAAAGCAATCTTTATTTGTAAATAGGAGAGAGAAGAAGCTCGTCTACTCAGAATCTTTTAAAATGGGATAAGATAACGACTTCTTCATCTTGCTCATAATATCTTGATAACCACCAACTTCATCAGAACCTCCTATCTAGGATCACCCCCTCGACCCAGAGGAAGCATCCTTAAGCATGCGTGGATTAACAAGTTTTATAGTGGTTAATGTTATCTATGATCTTAAGTTCGGTCGCCAAGTCGTTCATAACTGTGAACACGGCTTTTCGAAAAGATTAATACCCTGCAGGGGTGTACAACTTTACCCAGACGTACTAACCGACTCATAATACCAATTATTATTAGCCCTCTTCCTTGGTAGGCCGACAAAGGGTGGTTGACCACGACCTTTACCTTGCTTTCGCCGAGACCATGAGTCATGCAATAAGTATGGTTCCACCGTAACGGGTCAAATCCTGAAGCCGGTACTTAAAGATGTGAGGCGAGGTTGGTTTACTAGGGGCGCTATATACCCAAAGCAACTATGGCCACGCTTCCCTACCTGTTATGATGCACCTTATCACCTCCTCTTTCGAAAATGTTTTCAATGAGTATGCCAAATGGAAAGCCCGAACTATGTGACTCATGGAATCTACTACGCAAGTTAGTTGCTCGAGGGGTATTCCAGGCCCCGTGTGGTTGTACGCTCGTCTTGGTTCCAAAGGTAAGAACTCAGTTCCTAGTGGTGGTGAGTATGGGAATACAAAAACCACACCCAACATGGCCTCCCATACAAGCCTTAGCATATTTAGTTCACTCCTTCGATGATGTCACCATGTCCTACTTTTCTAGAGTCTCCGACATCTTTGATTCATCATTCGGATAGATCAAACATTGTTACTATGCACGGCTAAGCTGTCGATCTCAGAAGCTCTATCAACGCTCAGATGCCAGACCTAGGTATGCTAGGAGCAGTGGATCAGGAGTATAAGGGTACAAAAGGGAAACTATGCAGCAGATAAGTAGCACTAACTACTAACAAAAAACCACATTGGAATCATGTGCATCATAGCGAGAAAGTAATATACTTTATAAAATATAGGTTTAGAATGAGAGGCTACGCTTTCCTTGTCTGTTAGTACATAGGTATGGATCTTCGGTGTCGTTGACTTCAGCTTCGGGTTCGGTTCCTATTTGTGAAGAACCAAATACCAGAAAAGGGAACCAACATTCAATACATGGCATAATGCAATGCGCAATCAATATGGATGATATCACAAGTTAAGTAATGTTGAAATGAACCCTAAAATATGCTTGATCACTTTAAATGGGGTCCCAGAGGTCCAAACACTAGAACAGGGGATCCTTAGAATCACCTATGGGGTTCAATTGGTTCTTCTAATTAAACTTATCATGAAAGTTGGTTAACAATGTATGATTATAGTGTAATTAAATAGTTCTCATTTTTCTAAACATTTTGATATATTATTTGTATTTTTCTGACTTATAGATAATTGGTTATTGATTTTACAATATTTAAACCTTTTTGAAATTATTAAAACAATTTAAATTGAACTATTGCATCAGGCTGACATCAGCACACACATCAGATATTTTTTACACCGTTGCAGAACCTAGCCACTCTGGCTGGCGTGTGGGGCCAAAGCCACATCAGCAGCCACACACGCGAAGTGTGGTCAGGCGCATTTATCACTGGGTTGGCTCTAGCTAGAGAGGCTGACGGGTGGGGCATGGGACACGCAGGAGACACGTTGGCTCGCCGAACAACAGTGGCAGACAACAGAGGAGGGCGAACTACGGCTTGCGTCTAGGCCTGCTCGAACCAGCACTGCGAGACAAACCTAATAGCGGCGGCGCCGCTTGCTAATTGTCACCGGAGCATAGGAAACGGCGATGTGTGGCGGCAGAGCTCACGGGTCAACGGCGCGCGGCGGATCTAGTAAGCAAATGAGTCGTCAGAAGGCACTGGGAACACCAGAGACTCACCGGGAGGGTGTTGACGGTGACGACGAGGGCTAGGGAGGATGTAGGCGTGAGAATCAATGGCGGCGGTGGTCGTCGGTGACGAAGTAGGTGGAGTCTAGGGCGACGATTCACGATGCCCCTCTTTGATTCCTTCTGCAGGGAGATGGAGTGGAGCGAGGCGGAGCTCGTGGCGGTGTCAGCGGAGCTCGGGGAGGCCAGCAACAGCGGCTAGCCGGATCTACGGTTTGGCCAGAGAGGTGAAATGGGGGAAGAGGAGAGGATAAGGCTCGACCGACAGCGGCAGGGGTACTTGTAGACGCTGCGGATGACGGTAGCATGCATCCTGGCGCAGGCGGGCATCGCAGCGCAGACGGACGGCGACGACAGCGACATCGAGCAGCTTCACTGCGTCGTCCTTCTGGCCGGAGGAGGAGGAAAGGTTAGGAACGCGAAGGGGTACTGGGACGCGTGGGCTGGCTTGAGCCGCTGGCTTGCGCACGCGAGCGGCAGGGAAAGGAAAGAGGGATGGGCCACGGCCCATTGGCTGTGGCTGCCCATTTTTTTAACAAAACCCCTTTTTCTTATTCTATTTACTATTTTCTCTTTATAATTTTTCATTTTAATCTGTTTTGAATAATTTCAAAAATACAAGACTTTGTAAAAATATTGAAATATTGTAGGGGCCCTATTAATCCTTTTGGGCTCCAAACATTTTCTTTCAAAATTCAAAACTAGTTGAATTTCTTTCAAAGGGAGAGGGAAAGGCTAGGATTTTATGGTTTGCATTATTCAAAAACTTGTTCACATGCATACTTTATTAAATTTAACACATGCATGCAATTCTTAAGTACTAATTACATATATTTACAAACTTGGGCTCTTACAGCTCTTCCCCCCTTACAAGAATCTCGGCCCGAGATTCCTAAGTTTGAGAAAAGAAGGCAGGATACTCAGATCAAAGACAATCTTCTCGTTCCCGGGTTGCTTTGTCCTCAGAGTGATGATACCACTGAACTTTCAGGAACTTGATGTTCTGACGACAAGTTTTGCGCTCGGTTTCATCAAGTATACGAAAAGGATACTCACAATAAGTCAGATCCTTCTAGAGATCAAGAGTTTGGTGATCAACACCATGCACAGGATCCTTGAAGAAACGCTTGAGTTGAGACACATGAAAGACATCATGTACCTCAGGAAAATTTGTAGGCAACTCCAATTTGTATGCAAGTTTACCTTGCTTGGAAAGAACGCGAAAAGGACCAACCTAGCGAGGATCTAGCTTTCCTTTGATGCCGAAACGATGGAAACCCTTTAAAGGAGTGACCCGAAGATAAGCTTGATCACCAACTTCATATTCAACATGTTGATGGTGAAGATCATGATAGCTTTTCTGGCAAGACTGAGAAGTTTTCAAACGATCTCGAATGATACGAACTTGATCTTGTGCTTCCTGGATCATATCCGGACCAAAGAACTTTCTTTCGCCGGTTTCTGACCAGTTGAAAGGAGTACGACAGGTTCTTCCATATAGGAACTGGAAAGGTGCCATCTCTATACTGGACTGATAACTTTTGTTATAGGAGAATTCAGCAAAATGAAGGCATTTCTCCCAGTCCTTGCCAAAAGATATGACACACGCTCTTAGCATGTCTTCAAGGATTTGATTCACTCTTTCGGTCTGGCCACCGGTGCTAGGATGCTAAGCTGTACTGAAGAAGAGGCGAGTTCCCATAGCAGTTTGGAAGGTTGTCTAGAACCTTGAGGTGAACAAGCTCCCTCGGTCAGAGACAATTTTCTTAGGTACCCCATGAAGAACAAATATTCGAGAGATATATAGATCTGCTAACTGACTAGCATTGACACTCTCGTGAACAGGTAGAAAATGAGCAACCTTGGACAGATAGTGTCACATCCCAAAATTTTCCAAATTTTGAAATGTGAAAAATCAAACAAACAAAATAAATAAAGGATGAAATTTAAGGGGAAAAAAAACTTTTTTCTTCTAAATGGAAACATCAAAACCTTACTTAAACAAAATGGATTTTAAATGATGAAGTGACAAAAAAATCAAAGGCAATCATGCATGGAATGTGTCTTGATCTTGAAAACTTGCATTTTAAACCAGTGGAAAAGAATAAACCGAAATTCCGAAACCTAACAAGAAAATCATCACATAAGTTCAATTCAAGTCTATGGCTATGTCCCACATAAAAATTTAGCATCATCATTCCTAAATGTTCTATTATGGTAAGTAACGATACAAAAAAACAATAGGAATTGATTTCACCTTATTTGGGTCCCTAGATAAAAAAAGTTGTGAACAATATAAGATAAAAAGGAATAAGAAAATATCCCCAAAGTCAATTTATGCTCGTAGAAAATCCGTGTTTAAATGGAACCAAAGTATTCTAAAATAATACATAATAGTAATGAACAATTAAATGCAACCATATAAATTTGTTTGAACCTAGATTAATATATATGATTTATATAAGACATGAAGAAAAAGAAACAAGACATATTGCAAAGTCAATTTAAGCCATGAACGAAATCCATAATTGAACGAAACAAAGGTATACTTAAATGATATATAACAATAAATTATTATTTTTAAAACTTTACAAACTTGTTTGACCATTTTTGGAGCTCTAAATCAAAAGATATGAAATAAGCAAGAATTACGAAAATCTACCATATAGGCCTACGTACCATGCTCAATTTCTAGATAAAAAAATATTACAAATACTTTAATTAGACTAAATAACCATCTTATATTTTTATAAATTTGTCTAAAAATATTTGATACAATTTTGAATCAATTTGGATACACAAAATAAAAACTACAAAAAAATCAGGAAAACAAAAAAAAAAAAAGGAACGGACCAACCTAGGCCGACCCAAATCAAGACGGATCGTCATCTTCCTGGTGGTATCGGTCACAAACTAAAACTGAATATATACAGTCATGTACGTACCTTCTCCTCAAAATCACAACAATTCTAGACCTTTAAACGCATTGCCTTAAAGACGAAAGTTAATCCCCAATTACTCACGGTTCCATTCTGAGGATTAAAACCCTGTGTTAGTGCACCTTAAATCCTATTTAGTGGCTATTATGGACAACCGAACCAGCCATTGTTTCACTTGATGTCTCCGTCGCTCATCGCTCGAACTCTTCTCTCCCCAAGTAAACAACACCAGAACTCTCACAGTCCACCTTTTACCTGAACCATGCCCAAGTACCGCCGCTCTAACAACAAGATCACTGGCGGCCGCAAGGTCCAACAACCACGGCTAGCCTGTGACTCTCCAGGACAAGCGACTTTTGTTCGGTTTCGTCCGTACTTCACCGCTGCTTCGGGAAGGACCTCCGAGGATCCCAACTTCTTCGCTACATGACCGGGCGTCCACCACTTGATCGACTCGAGAGTAATCTTATTTGACGTCTTCGCTTCATCGCTATTCGTGTGACGCCTTCGTCAGTTTCATCCGGTACAGTGAAATCAGGCCTCACTTTACTTTCCCTTCTTATATTGGTTTACGAGCACGTCCTTGACTCGCTTCCTTGCTCGATTCGTATAGCTCAAGAGACACTGCACCGGAGACCCAACGGCGTTATAGTTCCGACCACTCGCCACTCTGTCCGGAAGTGCCACCAAAGACTGCCGAGGCTCTTGCCATCAGCACGTACTCAATTTTATTGACTTTTGTTACCGCACGTCGATGACACCGTCCAACACAGACCTGCCTCCGTACCTGAGTATTCTGACGACATAGTCACTTCCCATCGGTGAGCCTCTCGCCCTCTGTCCCATTTCTTATATGTACGGTTTTATCTCGACAAATGTTAGTTATTACTAGCTAGCTTAGACGAAAAGGTACCAGCAGAATATAAATTAGCCCGTGTCCTATTAGTTCTAAAAAAACAATTTACACATAAACTACGTCGAACTTTGTAAATCCATATCTTTAGTTCTATTTGGTCAAAAAAATTGAACAAAATATATGCGAAACTCTTAGAAAAAAATTTAGAATACATTCCATGTAAAAGCCAAAGTATTTGAGAGTTTATTTTTGAAACTAGTCCTACATCAGTGTCATCGCGAAGGTTCAGATTATGTTGAACCCGTTGTTATTGGCTTTCCGAAACTGGTAGCGTCGTTGGCATCCGTTTTCACACCCGGCAGGCTATCAATTTAATTTTCTCCTCATTTTAACCACGAGACATAGACCACACACAAGCATCGGTGTATGTTTCCCCAAGTGACTTGCAATTTTCGAATATTTTCAACAGAGAAACATAGAGACTTCAAAAATTCACATATCTTAAACAACAAATCCTAATTTAGTAAATAAGATGTCTCTGAATTCAAATTGCAGGCTTGCATCATGTGAATTCATGATTTTTACTGAGGTTAAAAACATGTATTTTAGCCGTATAACAGTTATGTAAATTATTTAGAATGAATCTTTTGCTAATGGCAGATTATGAAATAACCCTCTATCCAGTAGCATTTTGATTTAAATAAATCTAATCCATTTACATCAAGTGGTACCATATTTGAAATCAGACCTGACTCTTCCAGAGAAGTCTTTTCCTATGGACATATATTGATAATAAGCATTCCATAGAATCAATATGCACTATCTCACATGATTTAATTTATTTCTAAGATAAATTTCTCAAACTATATCTTGCAAAACTTAAACAATAGGACATAAATTACTTTTAAAGAGAATGTCAACCAAAGATGAATTGATACAAATTACCTTAAATGGTTTGTTTGATGTTCATACATGACTTGTCCTTTGCTTGTTATTTGGATTTTACATTGGATGTTTATTGTGGTGCATTTCTGTATCATATAGAATTGTGCGGAGTGCAACATGTATGATTGTGCGGAGTGTGTGACCATCAATCTAGTTCTAAAAAAAGGCAAGTGATACTTTGGTCATCAAAAGTCCTATCTTTTCTATATTGCATTAGTAATGTTTTTATAGTGTGCATGATAGGACTATTATGTATATTACTATGCTATGCTATTCCTATAGTATCTACCTTGGTAATATTTCTTAAAGATAGGATACATCGTAAGATTAGAATGCTTAGTCTTGCATATAGATTCGTGGGTGGAAATCATGATATGATGTCTTATGGAAGTATAAGTATTTTTGGACTAATGAAAACAACTGATGTTAATGAAACACCTGGGTGGAAATGAGACTTGTATGGTTTATGTTGAGTGGTTACTCAGGGCTCATGTCTATGGTTTACCCTGGTGTATCGCACTTGTGGATGGCCACCCAGGGACAAAGAGATTGGAGACGTTCTTGTCGTGAAGCTTCCAGTGCAGCCACATGGCATATGGGCTCTGCCTTGACCGACTAAGTTGCGAGAACTCAGCCAGACAGACAGAGGGTGGTAGTGATGATAGGATGGAACACGTCCGTGGTGGTCTGAGGGATTGCTTCTGAAAAGTCTCGTCTTGATGCATGTCGAGTCTTGTGGGGAAAGTGCACCACCTCTCGAGAGGGTAAAACTAAGTACTTACCCGTGTCCCCGGTTATGGACAACTTTTGAGCATCAAGACAATGAAGCAGAATCAAGAATCTCATCATTCTAATTTCTCTAAGTTAAAACTTGTTGGGTGAACAAGGGAAGCACCTGGAGGATATCTAGTGTGCCAAGTTTGATGAAGTGTTATGAAAAAGAGAAAAACTGTTTTACAAAGGATAGGGAAAAACTTATTTTATGCAAAGGCCATCCAAAACTCCACTTAGCCATATATTCATGTAGATGTTAGGTTCTCTATATCAATATGGTATCACTTGCCAATACAATTCAAATGTATTGACCCTTGTGGCTGTAACTTATCATGTTGCAGGATTACTTGATGATAGTGAAAGTTTGTTGAGTAGGGATTACAAGTCTGCAACCAACATGTTTGCCTGTGGCACATGAAGATGAAGGACTCCATGCTTTATAGTTATATCTGCTGCTTTGTAATAAGATAGCCATATGAGCTATGTAAGTTGTAATGAACTATTTTATTCCTGGATATGCGATGTAATATGACCTTTGTTTCTTGATATTACATCTTAACTGTGGGTGCTAGCTATTCGATCCAGGGACTAGCACTATAAACACTGGGATTCGAGCCTTATCGGGTTCGGTCCTCTACAGTTGGTATCAGAGCACTGTGTTGCCTGTAGATTCGTAACCCTAGGATTGGACAAAACCCCTTAGAATAATAGGAGTTGTATTTTTTCTAAGTTATTTACAAACAATCTTGTAAATTCTTTCCTTAGTATTCTGTTTTGTTTCTACATCTCTCCCTTTTCAACTTGATGGCCAAAGATTTCAACATGAACGAGGACTTCAACTATGGCATGACTAAGGACTTTAACATCACAAAGTATTTTAGCTTCAGCATCACAAATGAGTTCAGCTTCAGTTTCACAAAGGACTTCGGCTTCATCATCGCTAAGGACTTCAGCTTCGACATCACTAAGGACTTCAACTTCGGCATCACTAAGGACTTCAAGACCACCTACTAGGAATTGGACTTCTCGACATCCTCAACGTGTTGGATCTACATATCTCCATCATTAAAAGAAAACAAGTGAAGTTTCATAAGGAACAATTGTTCTTCAATAGTTCTAGGACTTAGAAATTTTATTAGGATCTTGTTAATGATAGGAGCAACCAACTACTTAGCAAAGGATGAGCTACACGCCCAACTCAAGGAGAAGGACAAGGCATTCTAGGATCAAGAAGAGAAGCCCAAGATCAATGGAGAAGTTCAAGTTTAGTAGAAGACGGAAATATGAGAGAGAAATTAGGAAATACCATAGGATGAGAAACTTATCTATTATGGTTTTACTAGGTTATATTTGTTTTCGTTTCTTGTGGAAGTGGAACTATCTTGATTCATTTGGCAAGCGTCAACAAATCTATCAAGGAAGAAAATAATAAGACAATGGGACTTTGGATGTTCACCAACTCAAAACCTCATACGTCATTCTTCGACTCAACAAGAAGTGCCTCATGGATCCATTGAAGAACTTGGAGAGAGACTTTGGCATAGACTTCACAACACTTGGAAGGACTTCAAGTAAGATAAGAATAATACTCAAGATCTGGATACTAATGAAACTCAACTTAGGAGGAACATTATATATATCGCCTTCGAACTTTGTGACAAGATGACATAATTTCTTCCAAGGATACCATGTTATCATTCCTGATGAAGTAGCTATGAAGAAAGACGGAATGATCTCAAGTAATACCCTATAGTTGGACCACCATACTAGTGTTTCGTTTAAATCCACTTGCTGGTCATTTATTGGTCATACAAACCTATGTGGTATGGCAATAATATTTTGTTTGCCTAAGAGATGCTTGAACCTTGTTATTTGAGTTATGGATTGTATGATTGAAATTGCTTGCATATTGCTTTGTGTGATTTGTTGTGTATGAGTAGAATTCTTTCCTTAGAAATCTTTTGTCTATTCTAATTCCAACTCAACCCAAGAAGATGACATCTCCAAGAGACCACAACCCCAACAACAACCCCGAGATGCCCATTACAATGCAACTACTAGCAACCCAAACTAAGTTAAATAAAATGGTAACCCAGTTTTAGCCAACAACCAGAACAACACTAAGTTATACCCAAATATGCTAAAGGTGTTGGAATTCCAATATCGATTATTTCAAATGATGGCCAATTAGATGGTCAACATGAGCATTAACCCTCTTTAGAATGACCATAACAATAATAACACCAAGGATGATCTTGTGACAAGACCATAACCCTGAAAAATCTATGGAGACATAGGATACTTATAAAGAGCATACTAATTAGTGCTCGAAGCCATCCATCTAGATAATGCTCCACATCTCAGGTTTACATGTTTCCTATGTGAAGGAACTGATCGTGTCCCTGTCCAATGCCACATCTATTTTGTAGTTGAACATATGAAAAGTCAAGGATGGAATTTTTCAATCTCCCAATGATAACCCTGAAGGTAGAATATCCACCAAGAGTGATGAAGACAAAGTAAATTATGAAGATGCAATCTAGTTAAATTCTTTTAAGGGTGGTAGTACCCTAGTTATCCTGAAACCCAACCTATTCTTTCTGGCCTTCCCAAATCTCGGGACGAGATTCCTTTTAAGGGTGGTAGCCTGTCACATCCCAAAATTTTCCAAATTTTGAAATGTGAAAAATCAAACAAACAAAATAAATAAAGGATGAAATTTAAGGGGAAAATAAACTTTTTGCTTCTAAATGAAAACATCAAAACCTTACTTAAACAAAATGGATTTTAAATGATGAAGTGACAAAAAAATCAAAGGCAATCATGCATGGAATGTGTCTTGATCTTGAAAACTTGCATTTTAAACCAGTGGAAAAGAATAAACCGAAATTCCGAAACCTAACAAGAAAATCATCACATAAGCTCAATTCAAGTCTATGGCTATGTCCCACATAAAAATTTAGCATCATCATTCCTAAATGATCTATTATGGTAAGTAACGATACGAAAAAACAATAGGAATTGATTTCACCTTATTTGGGTCCCTAGATAAAAAAAGTTGTGAACAATATAAGATAAAAAGGAATAAGAAAATATCCCCAAAGTCAATTTATGCTCGTAGAAAATCCGTGTTTAAATGGAACCAAAGTATTCTAAAATGATACGTAATAGTAATGAACAATTAAATGCAACCATATAAATTTGTTTGAACCTAGATTAATATATATGATTTATATAAGACATGAAGAAAAAGAAACAAGACATATTGCAAAGTCAATTTAAGCCATGGACGAAATCCATAATTGAACGAAACAAAGGTATACTTAAATGATATATAACAATAAATTATTATTTTTAAAACTTTACAAACTTGTTTGACCATTTTTGGAGCTCTAAATCAAAAGATATGAAATAAGCAAGAATTACGAAAATCTACCATATAGGCCTACGTACCATGCTCAATTTCTAGATAAAAAAATATTACAAATACTTTAATTAGACTAAATAACCATCTTATATTTTTATAAATTTGTCTAAAAATATTTGATACAATTTTGAATCAATTTAGATACACAAAATAAAAACTACAAAAAAATCAGGAAAAAAAAAAAAAAGGAACGGACCAACCTAGGCCGACCCAAATCAAGACGGATCGTCATCTTACTTGTGGTATCGGTCACAAACTAAAACTGAATATATACAGTCATGTACGTACCTTCTCCTCAAAATCACAACAATTCTAGACCTTTAAACGCATTGCCTTAAAGACGAAAGTTAATCCCCAATTACTCACGGTTCCATTCTGAGGATTAAAACCCTGTGTTAGTGCACCTTAAATCCTATTTAGTGGCTATTATGGACAACCGAACCAGCCATTGTTTCACTTGATGTCTCCGTCGCTCATCGCTCGAACTCTTCTCTCCCCAAGTAAACAACACCAGAACTCTCACAGTCCACCTTTTACCTGAACCATGCCCAAGTACTGCCGCTCTAACAACAAGATCACTGGCGGCCGCAAGGTCCAACAACCATGGCTAGCCTGTGACTCTCCAGGACAAGCGACTTTTGTTCGGTTTCGTCCGTACTTCGCCGCTGCTTCGGGAAGGACCTCCGAGGATCCCAACTTCTTCGCTACATGACTGCCAGGACGTCCACCACTTGATCGACTCGAGAGTAATCTTATTTGACGTCTTCGTCTACTGCTATTCGTGTGACGCCTTCGTCACTTTCATCCGGTACAGTGAAATCAGGCCTCACTTTACTTTCCCTTCTTATATTGGTTTACGAGCACGTCCTTGACTCGCTTCCTTGCTCGATTCGTATAGCTCAAGAGACACTGCACCGGAGACCCAACGGCGTTATAGTTCCGACCACTCGCCACTCTGTCCGGAAGTGCCACCAAAGACTGCCGAGGCTCTTGCCATCAGCACGTACTCAATTTTATTGACTTTTGTTACCGCACGTCGATGACACCGTCCAACACAGACCTGCCTCCGTACCTGAGTATTCTGACGACATAGTCACTTCCCATCGGTGAGCCTCTCGCCCTCTGTCCCATTTCTTATATGTACGGTTTTATCTCGATAAATGTTAGTTATTCCTAGCTAGCTTAGACGAAAAGGTACCAGCAGAATATAAATCAGCCTGTGTCCTATTAGTTCTAAAAAAACAATTTACACATAAACTACGTCGAACTTTGTAAATCCATATCTTTAGTTCTATTTGGTCAAAAAAATTGAACAAAATATATGCGAAACTCTTAGAAAAAATTTAGAATACATTCCATGTAAAAGCCAAAGTATTTGAGAGTTTATTTTTGAAACTAGTCCTACATCAGTGTCATCGCGAAGGTTCAGATTATTTTGAACCCGTTGTTATTGGCTTTCCGAAACTGGTAGCGTCGTTGGCATCCGTTTTCACACCCGGCAGGCTATCAATTTAATTTTCTCCTCATTTTAGCAACGATACATAGACCACACACAAGCATTGGTGTATGTTTCCCCAAGTGACTTGCAATTTTCGAATATTTTCAACAGAGAAACGTAGAGACTTCAAAAATTCACATATCTTAAACAACAAATCCTAATTTAGTAAATAAGATGTCTCTGAATTCAAAACAATGTGTAGAATACAGTCGAGCCATAATATTGCAGGCTTGCATCATGTGAATTCATGATTTTTACTGAGGTTAAAAACATGTATTTTAGCCGTATAAACAGTTATGTAAATTATTTAGAATGAATCTTTTGCTAATGGTAGATAATGAAATAACCCTCTATCCAGTAGCATTTTGATTTAAATAAATATAATCCATTTACATCAAGTGGTACCATATTTGAAATCAGACCTGACTCTTCCAGAGAAGTCTTTTCCTATGGACATATATTGATAATAAGCATTCCATAGAATCAATATGCACTATCTCACACGATTTAATTTATTTCTAAGATAAATTTCTCAAACTATATCTTGCAAAACTTAAACAATAGGACATAAATTACTTTTAAAGAGAATGTCAACCAAAGATGAATTGATACAAATTACCTTAAATGGTTTGTTTGATGTTCATACATGACTTGTCCTTTGCTTGTTATTTGGATTTTACATTGGATGTTTATTGTGGTGCATTTCTGTATCATATAGAATTGTGCGGAGTGCAACATGTATGATTGTGCGGAGTGTGTGACCATCAATCTACTTCTAAAAAAAGGCAAGTGATACTTTGGTCATCAAAAGTCCTATCTTTTCTATATTGCATTAATAATGTTTTTATAGTGTGCATGATAGGACTATTATGTATATTACTATGCTATGCTATTCCTATAGTATCTACCTTGGTAGTATTTCTTAAAGATAGGATACATCGTAAGATTAGAATGCTTAGTCTTGCTATATAGATTCGTGGGTGGAAATCATGATATGATGTCTTATGGAAATATAAGTATTTTTGGACTAATGAAAACAACTGATTTTAATGAAACACCTGGGTGGAAATGAGACTTGTATGGTTTATGTTGGGTGGTTACTCAGGGCCCATGTCTATGGTTTACCCTGGTGTATCGCACTTGTGGATGGCCACCCAGGAACAAAGAGATTGGAGACGTTCTTGTCGTGAAGCTTCTAGTGCAGCCACATGGCATATGGGCTCTGCCTTGACCGACTAAGTTGCGAGAACTCAGCCAGATGGACAGAGGGTGGTAGTGATGATAGGATGGAACGCGTCCGTGGTGGTCTGAGGGATTGCTTCTGAAAAGTCTCGTCTCGATGCATGTCGAGTCTTGTGGGGTAAGTGCACCACCTCTCGAGAGGGTAAAACTAAGTACTTAGCCGTGTCCCCGGTTATGGACAACTTTTGACAATCAAGACAATGAAGCAGAATCAAGAATCTCATCATTCTAATTTCTCTAAGTTAAAACTTGTTGGGTGAACAAGGGAAGCACCTGGAGGATATCCAGTGTGCCAAGTTTGATGAAGTGTTATGAAAAAGAGAAAAACTGTTTTACAAAGGATAGGGAAAAACTTATTTTATGCAAAGGCCATCCAAAACTCCACTTAGCCATATATTCATGTAGATGTTAGGTTCTCTATTACAATATGGTATCACTTGCCAATACAATTCATATGTATTGACCCTTGTGGCTGTAACTTATCATGTTGCAGGATTACTTGATGATAGTGATAGTTTGTTGAGTAGGGATTACAAGTCTGCAACCAACATGTTTGCCTGTGGCACATGAAGATGAAGGACTCCATGCTTTATAGTTATATCTGCTGCTTTGTAATAAGATGTAAGTTGTAATGAACTATTTTATTCCTGGATATGCGATGTAATATGACCTTTGTTTCTTGATATTACATCTTAACTGTGGGTGCTAGCTATTCGATCCAGTGAGTAGCACTATAAACATAGGGATTCGAGCCTTATCGGGTTCGGTCCTCTACAGATAGTCAACGATTACCCAAATGGCATCATTTCCTTTCTGAGTCTTAGGAAGACCAGTGATGAAATCCATACCAAATTCATCCCATTTCCACTCGGGTATTTTATGTGGTTGCAGGAGACCGGCGGGTCTTTGGTGCTCAGCTTTGACGCGACGGCAAACGTCACACTCTGCAACAAAACGAGCGATATTCGTCTTCATACCAGACCACCAGAATCTTTGACGAAGATCCCGGTACATCTTGGTACCTCCAGGGTGGATAGAAAGAGGTGATTCATGAGCCTCTCGGAGAATTAAATCCCTCAACTTTGTCCTCTTTAGCACCACCAAACGGTTACCAAAGTAGACGATACCTTGATTTTCAATGGAGAAACACTTAGAAACCCCGCTAGCCATGTTCCCTTTGATCTCAACAACTTCAAAATCATTCTCCTAAGCAAGCTTAATTTCATCCTCCATAGAAGACTTCACTTCAGGGGTAGAAAGGAATCCACGAGGAACTACTTCAAGATTAAATAGAGCCAATTCCTCATGAAGAGAAGGTTGAGATTGTTTGATCATCAGGGTGTTGCAAAAAGACTTACGACTTAGCGCATCTGCAACAACATTGGCTTTGCCAGGTTGATAGTTGATACCCAAATCATAGTCCTTCATGATTTCGAACCATCTTATTTGCCTGAGATTCAAATCAGGATGTGTGAAAAGATACTTCAGACTCTGATGATCCGAGTATAACTCGCAACAACTACCAAGAAGGTAATGTCGCTATTGCTTAAGAGAATGAACAACAGCTGCAAGCTCAAGATCATGAGTTGGGTAGTTGTTCTCATGTGGTTTTAGCTGTCGGGAGACATAAGCCACCACATGCCGATCTTTCATTAACACACATCCAAGACCTTGGTGGGAAGCATCACATAAGACAACAAAGTCTTTGCTAGTGTCTGGGAGGACCAACACAGGAGCAGTTGTTAACTTGTATTTCAACATCTGGAAGCTTTCTTCAGCCTTATCAGACCATTCGAACTTCTTATCCTTATTAAGAAGATCGGTCATCAACTTTGCAATCCTAGAGAAGTTCTCGATGAATCAACGATAATAACCAGCCATCTCGAGAAAACTTCAGACATCCTTTACGGATTTAGGAGACTCCTAGTCGAGGATAGTTTGAACCTTATCTGGGATAACAGCAACCCCTTGGGCGGAAACAACATGACCAAGTAATACGATCTCTTGTAACCAAAACTCACATTTGGAGAACTTGGCATAGAGACGATGTTCTCGAAGGTCAACACCAAACGAAGATGTTCAGCGTGCTCTTCTTCAGTCTTGGAATAGACCAGAATATCATCGATGTAGACCACGACGAACTTGTCAAGATACTCCATGAAGACAGAATTCATAAGCCGCATGAAAGTGGCTGGAGCATTGGTAAGACCAAAGGACATGACTGTATACTCGTAAAGACCATAACGAGTGGTGAAAGCAGTCTTTGGAATATCTGCCTTACGGATCTTTATCTGGTGATACCCTGACCTCAAATCCATTTTGGAAAAGACAGTGGCACCACTTAACTGATCAAATATATCATTGATCCTAGGGAGGGGATACTTATTCTTGATAGTCACAGCATTGAGTAGGCGATAATCCACAAACAAACGTGGTATATTGGTATCCCGCTACTTGACAAAGATGGTAGGACATCCGCAAGAAGATGTGCTAGGATGAATGTATTCTTTTCCTTCTAACTCCTCTAATTGCTTCTTCAACTCCAGAAGCTCATGAGGAGGCATACGATAGGGTCTTTTAGAAATAGGAGCAGTTCTAGGAACTAACTCTATGACAAACTCCACACATCGATCAGGTGGCATGCCAGGCAACTCCTCAGGAAAGACATTCGGGAACTCACAAACCATGGAAACATCTTGAATCTCTAACGGACGTAGAACTTCAAGAGCATACAACTCCGCTTTAGGAATAGAAACAACTAAAGGAGATAGTGACCCTACGGTCCAATACTTGACGGTTATGCCAGCAGGACTAGCCAGAGTCACAGACTTGGTTGTACAATCGAGTATAGCTTGGTAGCAAGTCAACCAGTCCATGCCCAGAATGATGTCAATGTCAGTTGACTTGAGGCCAATAAGGGAGGTGGGGAAAAGTTGAAATGCAGCTTCGATTAGATTCCCATGACTAACCATGGTGGAACGGCAACTAGAACTAGGAGACTGAACTAGCATAGGAACAGACAACCCTTCAAAGCTTATCCCATGAAGTTGAGAAAAAGTTTGTGACAAGAATGAATGTGATGCTCCAAAATCAAACAAAACTTTAGCTAGAATTTGATTGATACGAAGCGTACCCATAATGAAGCTTGGATCTTCCTGAGCCTCCTCATCAGAGATATGGTTCAGGCGTCCTTTTCCAGCATCTAGATACTTATCATTCTTCTTTAGTGGTGGTGTCTTCTCAGCAGCACTCTTTTGAGGACAGTCTCTTGCATAGTGGCCAGGCTGGCGACAATTGAAACATATGAGGCATGATCCAGTACCAGCAGCAGGATAATTTGATCCACCAGCATTGTTTGGAATAGCATTCGGACGAGGTGCATATCCAAAAGTCCTTGCAGTATAAGGAGCACGTGGCACAGCACTGTAAGGCACGAAGACACGACGCTTCTTATTGCCAGAACCAACCTTGTTGTACCCCTCCTGAGGACGCTTACAGTTTTCTTCATACTCCACCTTTCCACTCTCCGCTTTCATAGCCTTATTAACAAGACCTTGGAAGTTACCAAAGTCCATGAGGTGGATATCGCGGCGAACCACAGGATCTAGTCCCTTGCGAAATAGAGCTTGCTTCTTAGCATCAGTGGAGACCTCTTCAGTAGCATAGCAGGCAAGACGATTGAAGTTGCACTGGTAATCACACACAAAACCAGTGCCCTGCTTCAGCTTGAGGAACTCCTCCCTCTTCTGATCCATCAGACCCTTCAGAATATGATAAGCTCGGAAGGCTTCAGTGAACTCTTGCCATGTAACAACATGTTGAGCTTCTTGCATAGCCAAGAAATTTTCCCACCAGGAGTTAGCTGCTCCCTCCAGATGATATGTAGCAAAAGTCACCCAATCAGCTTGAGCAACATGACCAACCTGAAGTTTGCGCTCCATGGTGCTAAGCCAGTAGTCCGCATCAAGTGGCTCAGTGGAATAGCTGAAAACTAGCGGAGTGAGACGTGTGAAGTCCTTGATACCAACTTGATTGTTCTGGCGTTGAGCAGTGTTGCGCTCAATCCTTTCAAGGAGCCTCATGTTGTCATCCCGGTTGGTTTCGTACATGGCCATGAGTTGAACCATGGACGGTGGTGGGGGAGGGTTGGAAGATTCACCCTCATTTGTAGCACCACGTGCATGAGCACGGGTACGGTCATGAGAGGTGTTACCCATCCTGAAAGAACAAATATAAGGTTAGACAAGAGATTCAAAGGAACAAGTCGGAAAGATGAACAGAGAGTACTTGATATAAACGTATCATCTTATCAAGCATGGTAGTATCAAAGCATACTAGTTTATACACTAACCAGCTGACTTACATACCAAGACAATGAAATGCTAAGATGTTACACACCAAGCAAAACTGAGATATATTGGAACTCTGAGAATAGCAACCAAGTACGGAGTACTTTAGAAAAACAACCCCAAAACCACGATCCTAAGAGCTTTGAGATTTGAGATAAGGAATGAAAACATTTTCAAACCAAACAGGGTAAGAAGAACTCTAGCATCAGAAACACACCAGAGAAGGAGTAAAAAGAATCCTAGTGAGAGTTTCTACAAATAATTTTTAACTATCAAATAGTTTTGTCAACTTCTAGACTCAACATCGACCAATAAAAGGGTTTCCTATAGGCAGTCCTGCTCTAATACCAAAACCTGTAGAACCCCCCGGGATTAGGGTTAAACTAACCTCAGATCACCATCTAAGATAAGTTGAACACCAAACACGGAAGATCACAGTATGATTCGGTAACATTACAGAACACAGGGATTCAACAACATAAGTTTAAAACCTGAACAGAGTAAGATATTAGAGTTATTACAAACCAGAGGTCACAGACCCAACATTACATCACACAGCGAAAGCAAATTATGTTATTCAACACAACAACTTAGAAAAGGGCCTAAGAGGCCATAATCAAAAGCGACGTCCATCCCATAGTCCTCAGGCTGCTACCTAGGACTACCAACTACACGTCGATGTCAACGTAGAAGCCACCTTCAGTTGCAACCAGATCCTATGTAGAAAAACAACAAGGGCGCAAGGCTGAGTATGAGAATGTACTCTGCAAGACTTAAATAACCTAGTGTCTACATGCTCTGGCTAGAAAGGCTTTCTCTGGATTTTCCTTTTGGGTAAAGCAATCTTTATTTGTAATCAGGAGAGATAAGAAGCTCGTCTATTCAGAATCTTTTAAAAGGGGATAAGATAATGACTTCTTCATCTTGCTCATCATATCTTGATAACCACCAGCTTCATTAGAACCTCCTATCTAGGATCACCCCCTCGACCCAGAGGGAGCATCCTTAAGCACACGTGGATTAACAAGTTTTATAGTGGTTAATGTTATCTATGATCTTAAGTCCAGTCGCCAAGTCGTTCATAACCGTGAACATGGCTTTTCAAAAAGATTAATACCCCGCAGGGGTGTACAACTTTACCTACATGTACCAACCGACACTTAATGCCAAATATTATTAGCCCTCTTCATTGGAAGGCCGGCAGAGGGTGGTTGACCACGACCTTTACCTGTGTTTCGCTGAGACCATGAGTCACGCAATAAGTATGGTTCCGACATAACGGGTCAAATTCCGAAGCCGGTACTTAAAGATGTGAGGCGAGGTTGGTTTACCAGGGGCTCTATCTACCCCAAGCAACCACGGCCAAGCTTCCCTACCTGTTATGATGCACCTCCATCACCTCCTCTTTCGAAAACGTTTTCAATGCGTATGCCAAATGGAAAGCCCGAACTATGTGACTCATGGAATCTACTAGGCAAGTTAGTTGCTCGTGGGGTTTTCCAGGCCCCGTGTGGTTGTACGCTCGTCTTGGTTCCAAAGGTAAGAACTCAGTTCCTAGTGCTAGCGAGCATGTGACTACAAAAACCACGCCCAATGTGCCCTCCCATACAAGCCTTAGCATGTTTAGTTAACTCCTTCGATGATGTCACCATCTCCTACTTTTCTAGATTCTCCGGCATCTTTGATTCATCATTCAGATAGATCAGATGTTACTATGCATGGCTAAGCTGTCGATCTCAGAAGCTCTAGCAACGCTCAGATGCCAGACCTAGGTATGCCAGGAGCAGTGGATCAGTAGTATAAGGTTACAAAAGGGAAACTATGCAGTAGATTGGTAACACTAACTACTGACAAAAGACCACATTGGAATCATGTGCATCATAGAGAGAAAGTAATATACTTTATAAAACATTCAATACATGCCATAATGCAATACGCAATCAATATGGATGATATGACAAGTTAAGTAGTGTTGAAATGAACCCTAAAACATGCTTGATCACTTTAAATGGGGTCTGAGAGGTCCAAACCCTAGAACAAGGAGATCCTCGGAATCACCTATGGGGTTCAATTGGTTCTTCTAATTAAACTTATCATGAAAGTTGGTTAACAATGTAATATTATAGTGTTATTAGATAGTTCTTATTTTTCTGAACATTTTGATATATTATTTGTATTTTTCTAACTTATAGATAATTAGATATTGATTTTACAATATTTAATTTTTTTTCTGAAATTATTAAAACAATTGAAATTGAACTATTGCGTCAGGCTGACATCAGCACATGCATTAGATATTTTTTACACCGTTGCAGAACCTAGCCATAGTGGCTGGCGTGTGGGACCAAAGCCACATCAGCAGCCACACACGTGAAGTGGGGTCAAGGGCATTTCTCACTAGGGCTGGCTCTAGCCGGAGAGGATGACGGGTGGGGCCTAGGCCACGCAGGCACCACGTGGACGCCATGCAGGAGCCACGTTGGCTCGCCGACCAATGGGCCAGACCATGGTGGCAGACGGCGGAGGAGGGCGAACTACGGCTTGCGGCTAGGCCTGCTCGAACCAGCGCTGCGAGACGAACCTAATAGCTGCGGCGCCGCTTGCTAATGGTCATCGGAGAATAGGAAACGGTGACGTGCAGCGTTGGAGCTCACGGGTCAACGGCGCACGGCAGATCTAGCAAGCAAACGAGGCGTCAGAAGGCGCTTGGAACACCAGAGGCTCACCGGGAGGGTGTTGACGGTGATGGCGAGGGCTGGGGAGGACAGAGGCGTGAGAATCAACGGCGGCGGTGGTCGTCGGTGACGAAGAAGGTGGAGTCAAGGGCGATGATTCACGGCGCCCCTCTTCGATTCCTTCTACATGGAGATGGAGTGGAGCCAAGCGGAGCTCGGGGAGGCCAGCAATGGTGGCTAGCCGGATCTAGGGTTTGTCTAGAGAGGTGAAATGGGGGAAGAGGAGAGGATAAGGATCGACCGGTGGTGGCAGGGGTACTTGTAGATGCTGCGAATGACGGTAGCGTGCATCCTGGCGCAGGCGGGCATCACGGCGCGCACGGACGGCGATGCTTCACTGCGTCGTCCTTCTGGACGGAGGAGGAAGAAAGGTTAGGAACAACGAAGGGGTACTGGGCCGCGTGGGCTGACTTGGGCCGCTGGCTTGCGCACGCGAGCGGCAGGGAAGGGAAAGAGGGATGTTCCACGACCAATTGGCTGTTGCTGCCCATGTTTTTTTAACAAAAACCCTTTTTCTTTTTCTATTTACTATTTTCTCTTTCTAATTTTTCATTTGAACCTGTTTTGAATAATTTAGAAAATACAAGACTTTGTAAAAATATTGAAATATTTTAGGGGCCCTATTAATACTTTTGGGCTCCACACATTTTGTCATTTCACAATTCAAAACTAGTTGAATTGCTTTCAAAGGGAGAGGGAAAGGCTAGGATTTTAGGGTTTGCATTATTCAAGAACTTGATCACATGCATACTTTATTAAATTTAACACATGCATGCAATGCTGAAGTACTAATTACATATATTTACAAACTTGGGTTGTTACATTAACCTTGGAGCCATTTCCAATGTGCATCGTCACCTCGTCTCTTGGTAGTCTTCGATTATTCCGCAACACCTATTTTGAGTTACAAATATGAGCAACCGAACCACTATCAAATACCCGCGCAGTACTATGACTACTAGTAACATACACATCAATAACATGTATATCAAATATACCTTTGTTCTTGATGTTGTCGTTCTTTAGATCTGCCAGGTACTTAAGGAAATTCCGCTTCTAGTGACCTTCTCCCTTGAAGTAAAAGCACTCAGTATCATGCTTAGGACCAGCCTTGGGATTCTTAGTACGGGCGGCAGCTTTCTTGCCACCATTATTGAAGTGCGCCCTTCTTCTTAGGCTTTCCTTGCTTCTTGAAATTGGTGGTCTTATCGACCATCAACACTTGGTGCTATTTCTTGATGTCCACTTCTGCATATTTCAACATGGAGAAGACTTAAGGCAACGAATTATCCATGCGCTGCACGTTGTAGTTCATCACAAAGTTCTTGTAACTAGGTGGCAGTGATGGGAGGACACAATGAATACCCAACGCATTAGGAATCGTTATTCCCAATCTGCGAGTTTATTCGCCTGCCTAGAAATTTTAAGCACATCCTCACTAACGGATTTGCCCTCTTCCATCTTGTAGTTAAATAACTCCTTAGAGGCTTCATAGCTTTCCATGGCCGCGTGAGTCTCAAATATCATTTTATGCTCATTAACAATATCATGATGGTTGATGCGGCTCAGATCACTGTAGAGCTTCATTGCGAAACCCCAAGAGGAAGGTATGATGAGCACAGCAGTAAGTCTTCCCTCGGCATGAAACCAAGGTTATCGAACCAGTAGGAGGAAGGAAATGACCCCAAGGTGTTGCTAACAACTTGGAACCTGCACAACACAAACCCAAGACTTAGCCCAACGAACAGTGAGATTGTCAATCTCACCGGTTTGCTGAAAAACAAAGGATTAAACATATGGTGTGGAAGGTAATGGTATCTTGTAGAAAGTAAACAATAACAGTGAAAGATGTAACAATGGTAAAGATTGGACCGGGGTCCACAATTAACTAGAGGTGTTCTGCTTAAGATAAATAACATAACATGCTGGGTAAACAAATTACAGTGGGGCAATTGACAGGATAGAGCAATTCATAACAATGCAACACTAGACATTCATGATCTAATGATATTTGATTGGGAATTACAACAATATACATAGACCACCATCTAACTGCATCTATGACTAGTAATCCTCCTTCAGGTTATCATCCGAACCCCCTCTAGTATTAAGTTGCAAGCAACGGATAACTGCTTGAAGCATTGTGTGTAAAGTAAATAATACAATTGTTCCATGAACAAAATATTGTTGTTTCCTCCCTAGTAGCAACAACGCATCTACAACCTTAGAGATACATGTCTCATCCCCGGATTCAATAGAGACATGAACGCACTATCGATCATAAATACTCCCTCTTGGAGTCACTAGCATCTACTTGGCCAAGATAGCTACTAGAAACGAGAGCATGCAAGATCTCAAACAACACATACATGATAGAATCAAGAAGATAGAATCATTAATAAATCTGACATAGTAATCTCAATATCCATCGGATCCCGCAAACACAACATGCATGATTACAAATAGATGATCTTGATCATGAACGAAGCCCACAAGATCTAAACATGGTAGAACAAAGGAGGATAAACAACCATCTAGCTACCGTATGGACCCATTCCAAGGTGGAACTACTCACGCATCATACCAGAGGCTGGAATGGTGATGAAGAAAGCCTCCGGGATGATCTCTCCCCTCCGGCAGGGTGCCGGGAAGACCTTCAGATCCCCCTAATCTAGGGACAATGGTGGCGGCGACTACGGACTATTTCATGGATATCTGATCGGATAATTAGGGTTTTGGCATAGGGGAGATTATACGAGAAGAGGCGAGGTAGGAGGGCGGCCATGGGTCCCACACCCTACCTAGAAGGAAGCCCAGGGTGGGCCCACATGTGGGGGGGGGGTGCGGCCACCCTGTGGCACCCCTCCGGTCGCCCTTCGTTCTCTGTGTTCGTCTCGGTGAAATATTGACTTTGGCTTTTGTCTCGTCCAATTCCGAGAATATTTACTTACTAGCTTTTCTGAAACCAAAAACAACAGAAAATATGCAACATGAACTATGGCATGTTTTTAGTATGTTAGTCTTGGAAAATGTATAAAAATACCTTAAAGTGTAGACAATGCATAGCAAAGTGGATACTAAACAAGCATGGAACATTAAAAATTATAGATACTTTTACGACGTATCAATGGTCGCGGTTCTCAAAGAGCTTTTGAAGCTCCGATTCCAAACTGGACAATATGGCACACTCAACCGTGGAGTATTGATTCTTCCGAGTGAGGTAATCATTTTTCACCTCATCGGTAGCATCATCTGTACGTGACGAGGTTCGATCTCATCAATGCCCATTGTTATTGACTTGGGTTTTGGAGAATATGGGAATGATGGAAGTCACGGAATGGTTAATAGACAAGCAATAAAGGGACACGAGATTTACCCAGGTTTAGGCCCCTAGAGGGAAAACCCTAATCCTCCTTGTTTTCTCTTGATTATGGCAGAACCGAATGTTACAGGGGTGCGCAGATGCAATCTGGTGTGGAGGTGTGTATACGGTGAGTTGAGAGATCCTTCTCACCATACCCTCCCGGCCTTTATATAGATAGGCCAGGTCTCGGGATAGGTCGATTCGGTTACAAATTAGGGTTGATACCCTTTGAAATTCTATCTAATCTAGACTTGTCCTCCAAGGAGTCGAAACTGCCATGGGCTTGGGCCACCCGAAATCTTCATGGGACGGGTGTCCTGACGTGGGCCTTCCTTGAGCTGGACCAGGTATACCAATGTCATGTACCCGTGGGGGTATATCCATGTCAGTAGCCCCCGAGTGTTCAGTCGAATCGTAGATTCGGCTAGAGACTCTTCAATCTTTCAGGTGCAATTGAATGTGCTATTTCAAGGAGAAATGTTTTAGTTCATAGGTATTGTTGATGCGTGTTCCTGGCTCACCCGACGAATCAGGTCTAGTTAACTGACATAGGACAAAACACCACGATCTTCGTCAAACTCGAGTCCCCGAACTCGAATTCGGAACGATTGTTGGTACGATTCGACTCAAACCATTATGGTATTACAGGAGACGAATCCTAGTGATTTTCAAGTGATGTACCCAACGCGTCCGTCGAGATTTTCATCGTGCCTGTTGACACGGGAGTTTACTGGCAGAGCGCAGTCAGGTGCGTTACCAGGCCATCAGATCATATCTGTAAGGCTTATCTTTGCGTCGTTGACACAACATCCGAAATTTTATCACCGCTGAGGTGTTTCGGGTGGCCAAGGAGACTGCTTCTCACTTAGCGTTGATTTGGGCAAAGTTGCCAAAAAGATTTTGTTGTATTTTTATTCGAAGGATCACAGTCGAAACATTCATAGGGTGCACAGCCAGCGCTCCCTATGGGAGTATCCCCCGAGTGCCTGTTCGAGTGGTAGAGTCGAGCAGAGACTTTAATTCAGTCGTTTTCAGTGTAAGTCTAAAGGACATAATTTTTTTGGATGCTCATAGAGAACCCATAATGGATTCGCATACTCGATGTAGGACCCATAATTTACTCGATGATGTTGCCTTAGTAATTTCTCAGGTTTGCGGCCAGCGCTCCTGATAGGAGTAGCCCCCGATTAGTTTCTTGAATCGTAGATTCGAGTAAGTACTTAAATGATCAGTCAAAATCTTTGATCCGTTGCTAGCTTCGCTTTGATGATGTCAGTGCTGACGATTGGTGATCTCAACTGTCTGTGGCAGAAGAGATGATACGACGAGACGATCGTGGGTCCCATTGCCTGACTTGACGTTAACTAGTCACGCGTAAACGTGGCGAAAATTACGGCATATCCTCGGTTTCCGTGCATAGTGGACAGCGTGCTGGTGACGGTTCGGTGTAGTGTTCACATGTGTATGGTGAGATCTGAGCGGTACGCTAGGGTTTCTCAATCGACGGCTCATGTGCATCGTCTTCGTCCTTTTATACCACAGGGGAACAGTGATTTTCTTTTTACCCCTTGCCATTTTCTCATCTCCTTTGCCTCCATTTTCGCGAGCTTTGCTGCCCTCCGTTGTGCACTGGACATTCTCCACACTTTTCCTTCCTCGTTCTTGCACTCGCATCGCCATACTCGCCGCTGCAAGATGGGCAAGCCAAAGAAGACAACTGCTGGAGCTGGTTCCAGCGCCGCCGGCAGCGGAAAGAAGGTCACCGCTATAGCCCGCGCCACTGACGGCGGGTGGAAGCGCACGGATATGTGCGATGCGGAGCTGTGCAAGATGCGTGATGTTGGGTTGATATCCAAGTACAAGGAGGACGCCATACTCCCCGGCGATGAGGTAATCCTACGCCCACCCGAAGGGTTTCGGGTGATGTTCTACGCCTTCGTTGTCCGGGGTCTTTCTCTTCTTGTCCACAAATTCCTTCATGGACTCCTCTTTTTCGATGGGATTCAGTTGCGTCATATGTATCCCAATTCACTTCTCCACATTGCTTGTTTCATCACTCTTTGCAAGTGCTAGCTCGGTATCGAGCCACACTTTGGCCTCTTCCGGAATCTCTATTACGTGAAGAGGCAGTCCGGCACCAGCAGCGTTTATCCACTCGGCGGCTGCATCATCTCCATTTTTATTCTATCTTTTCTTTCTCCTTTTCCATGTGCGAGTCCGTCCAATATTGGTGGAAGAAGTGGTTCTATATCCGCGACGCCAAATTGGACCAGCAGCAATATGGTCTCACCCCTTTAGATTCGACCCAAATGATCACCCCGAAGAGGTCGTGGAAGAACCACGTCTTGGAGGGTGAAACGACGGAGGTGGAGGATCTCTACCTTCGCGTGGAGGCACTCCAGCTGGTGGTCGACAAGGCGGTAAATGGTGTCGATATCATTTGCACCTTCCTCAAGCGTCGGGTGTAGCCGCTCCCAGTGAGGGCGTACCCGATGTTTCTATATGCTGGCCACAACAATCTGACAAGAGTTTCACCTGAAGAGTTGTCTTCGGGTGACCTTGATAGAGTGCTTCGGCCCCTACTGAAGTACATGGCCGACGAGGACATCCCAGGGAAATCCTTGACCTCCCCGTTCAACGCCAAAAATGTAGTTCCACAGGTGGAAACTTGTAGCTTGTGGGTTGCTCTTCTTCGAGTACTTTGCTTCTTGTTAATGTCACTAATCTTGTTTTCTTGTGTCTTTTGTTTGCAGGACCTCAAGGTAGCTGGGATGATGCCCCCTCTACCTGAGAAATTTCTGGTTGCACCGGATAATGTAGTTGTGGATTCTGAATTCGAGCTTCCTCCAGCGCAATCTCCTACCCTAGAATCCCCCGAGCCGAGCGAAGGGCGGACCCAAAAGCGCTCCCAGAGTGAATATTCGGTTGGGTCTATGCCACTCACTCCAAGGGGTCCATCGTTCCTCAAGCAGCACGGTGAGGAAGAAGGTGTGTTGTATGCGCCTTACCCTGCTATGCCTATTCGGGAGGTGGCTCCGCAGCTGCTGGCCAAGAGGAAGAAGGAGAAGGCGGCTCCCGTCTTCAATTTGTCGGACATCGAGTCGTAAGTCATTCTGCTTGAATCTTGCTATCATGTCTGTCTGTGTAGTTTAATTGTGTTGTTGATCTGATAATTGATTGTAGCAACTCTTCGGAGGAGTCCCTTGACGAGGACACCCAAGAAGTTATGGAGGAATCGAAGCCGACAACTTCTATTCCCCAGGTGGTGGACAACTCCGAGGATGATCACCGAAGCTCCGCTAGACGAGAAGCTCGGGCAGTCATAACTCGGAAGGCAGCATGAAAACCTTCAAAGTCCACACCTGAGCATGTAAGTGTTGTCTTTTTTACTCCGTGGGAAAGCCCCCGAGTCCATTTTGTCTGACCTGTTGTTTTTCTGATTTGCGGGGGAAGCCCCCGAGCCCTTTATTCATCGGCTTTGTTTTTGTTTCCTCTATAGCCTTCTGTGCATAGCACCAACCTCCTCATCCAGGAGCATCTGGCGCTGGAGGGTGAGATCAAGCAGCTCAAGGTGTGTAGCGGTCTTCTTGGTTGTTGTTCGAGTACTCCAAGTGTGATGCTTGTGTTAACCCGATATTTTTTCATGCTGCAGATGATAACAATACTGCACTCCGAAGGCTGAACGCTCCCGAAAAGAGCCTCGGCCAGGCGGAGAACAGGGCAGCAGATGCTGTAGAAGCCACGGAGCGTTTGCAAAAGGAGGCTAAAGATCGTGAGAAGAAGCTTGCGGCCGTTGCAACCACCCGGGAGAAGGAAGTGGCTGATAAGCTCATGGCTGCTGCCAAGGCGATCTCAGGTAAGAAGCTTTTGTATCCTTTGGGTGTTCTGATTTTTGAGTGCGTTTTATCCTTTCTCATTTGAGTCCTATTTTCTTCTTCTTGACAGATGCTTCTGGCATCATGTTTGATCATGGTGCGCTAGAGCACGGGGATGTCTTGGCTGATGCTGCTGCTGCGATCGAGGATCGCTAATCCATGGAGGTTGGCTCCCTAGAGAAGTCCAAGAAGGTGCTCACGCGCTTCTAAAAGTAGATCGTTCCCAAGGGCGTTGCCCTTGATGACGTCGACTCCCTTGCGGATGCTCTAATAGAGGAAGCTCTGGTGGAATATAAACGAAAGAAGAAGGGCATCGGTGACTCCATGGGGCTGGCCATGGCGATGGCATCCAGAGCCAAGCTGGACTTGCCTCAAGTCACGTCTAGGATGCCGACGACGATGGATTGCTCCGAGGTAGCTTTCGCCCTCTTTTCTTCTCACTGTAAGCATTACGGGCCAAAGCACATCGACCACCTGGCCAATTATGTGACGAAGCAGCAGCAGGAGGCCAAGAGCAGGCAGTCTGGCTCTGAGGCTACTCTGGATGCGTGTGCTTAAGCCTTTGTACTATAGCTAGTGTAGCTTTTTTGTAACAAGTCCCACTCTGCCACGAGGTGGCTTTATTTATGTGTATAATTCTATCTTTGAGATGCTGCCAAAAGTACTTGTGATGTTCATAATTTCTTATTTACCTCTATGGTCTTTCGGGTGTGGTTCCAGTGGTTACACCGACTGCGCCTGATCCTTGCCCATCATTGGATGAGGCGTCGCAGTTGGCCTTTCTGCGTGACCGCGTCCGTAGTTTGGAGAAGGACGTCCTCAGCATCCATAGTCATGTGGATGTCTGTAAGTCGAAACCTAAGCGAGCTCCTTCAAGGGAAGAGTTCTTGCTTGGAGAGTTTCGATAGATTGGCCACCAATTTAAATGTGAGTCTTTGTGAACTGATGCTTTTTTAGTGCACCTAATTTTATGTTTGGCTCATCCGTTGTTTGTGAAGATGTGAATCTCATTCTGAGGGAAGAGAAGGAGTGCGTCGCAATTCGGATGAACTGCCTGACGCAACATGAGTTGGAAGCTGGTGGCTTCTTTTGGATGGACCGTGATCGAGCCATCGTCCTTGCAACGGTGCAAGATCGCGTACACCATATTCTTCGGGTGCTGAGGCAGACAAGGTCATCACTTGCGGCCATTTGGTCCCTCATGTTACCTTTGGAGGCAGCACCTTCTACTTTTTTGGGTCTTCTTGGAAATATTTGGGATGTAGGCCATGTCAAGGAGTTGGTGCGTCATAAACTGATATCAGGGGTCAAGGCTGCCTTGTCTATCGTTCAATTGCATCGTCGTGATGTTAATCTTGTAGAGGTAGCGACTGGACTGCCTCTTCTATAAGATGGCAGTTTATGGGACATGCGCCCTCATTACCGAACTGTGCTGCAGCATGCCGAAGAAATTGTAGATTTGTTCGAGAAGCAAGCGAATGTTATGCTCCAGAACAATTAGGTCCTGTAAAGAAAATGAGATGATGTAAAATTTGTATTTATTTGAGTGAGCTTGTAATGTCCTTTGTAAAGTTTATATGCAATGGCACGTGGTGCTTTGTAGTGTGCATGTCCTTTTCGTTAGCCTGATGTGGTCTACTCAGGTTGTATGCATTGTTTTCAGTTGATGAAGTCATGATGTGAGGCGTAGCCCCCGAGCGTAATTAGTGAGAAATAATACGAGGAGAAAAAGATATTTGGGCCAAGGAACATAGCTTTTATTCATAGCAAACGAGGAGGTATATTTTTTGGCTGAGTAGCCTTGGTTGACTATTGTAACATCTCAATTTCAACAACCCTGATTAAATGTCAAAAAGGCAAAAATTAGGGGGAACAAAAACTTTTTCTTACAATGTGTGCTGACCTATTTGCTTATGCTCAAGCAACTGTTTGTGTATTAGTTGTGTACCCCTCATCTCAACCCTAGTTTACAAAAACTATTTTACAAAAGAGATGTCTGGCTCATCTTTCATATTCTCAAATGTTTTGGCATTTCTAAACCTGAGCCAAGATGAATTTGACACAACCAAATACTTTACTAAGTTTCTATTGCCAAAACTATGGAGACATATATATACTCTCCTTATGTTTTCAAGACAGAACCTTCAACTACCCTTATCTCTAGGTCTTCCAAAAACCTTTATTAAAATCTTTTCATCTCAATCTTGGTAGAGATACCAAGATGGTACTTATCTTACTTCAAAGCAAACCCATTTCAAAATACCCCTCCTTACCTCAAGATAGGCTTGAGGTTAACCCTAGAGGTAGCTAGATAAGTAATAAGATGAATTTCCTTGATCTGCTAGTTGATGAATTGCCTTGATCTGCTGTCTAATGATTTTCCTTGATCTGCTGTTTGCTTTGCTTGCTTAGGAACTAGAATGAGCTAATCTAGTAGCTTATACTTTAGGACCCAATCTATGCGTATGAGCAACTATCTCACAGCAAGCATCCAAGTCTGGATCTATCCAAAGCCACTCAAGTGATCATCTCATCTCATGATCAGATCAATCCAAGGATAATCCCTCTGGATGGATTTCAACTCAGTAGAGAACCCATCTAAGCATGGATCATACCTACTTGGTTAGTACCTCAACTTTATCTCCTTGATCATGAGTTTGGAGCCTAGCATCCTCTCAAAAGCTCCTACACTTGCACTCTAGTCTAAAACCCTAAATCTCCCAAAATGGCTAAGTCTGGATTTCTTATCTAGATACCATCCTTGGAGCCCTACCTTCTTCCAATCTATGTGCATTCGTGATAATGTACTTGAACCATCTGGTAGTACATCTTTATTACTACCTAAGCCCACTCTTGCCCTTGGCTAAGCCATTTTAATTCCTACTCATCCATGATGGTTTTGTAGTCAAGATAATAACCTTTTCTGCAAATCTTATCATCTTACCTACCTTGGCAGAAGCTCTCTTATATATGCCACCTCCCCTTGATCAACTCTATGCATGATTATGATCTACTAATCATGGCCTATCAACTACCACTTAACTTGTTTCACTTGGAACCTTGTGCTTCTTAAACCTGCATGGTTTAGGAGGCTACCTGATGTATCTGCTATGGTAACCTTATATTCAACAAAGTTTGCCATCTCTTCTAGATCACCTCAAATGCAACCAAGCCCAACTCTTGTTTCCATAATAATATATAGGACATGGTCTATCCATCCATATACCCCTTGTACCAAGGTGAGCTCTAAGCTCCCACATCCAACCATGTTGTGGTGGCATGAAATTAATAAAACCCTAGATACCCCAAGGATCTAGTTTCTCCCCATTTTCCCAAAATCCTTCAAAACACAAGTGTAAGATGATGTATGAATCAAGTGTACATCATCTACTTGGATATATAAATTTACCAAATAATTTCCATGATTATTTGGAACCCAAAACTATTTAATTTCCTTTCCTAGAAAAAACCCTAAAACAACTGTCTAGAAAGGCAAATTTGTTTTTATCCAAATCACTTGGCCAACTCCTTGCACACTTGAGATCTATATACCATAACCTATCTTCCAAACTAAAAATAAAATATTTTTGAGATTCTTTATTGTTTATTTTTGCCATTTTTCTTAAATGGCAGAAACAAGAATTAATTCCTTAATAATACTTTTCCACCTCAATAAATTCCAATAATATTCTCCAATGTGTAATATGGTTTTCAGAACCATTTCACATCAAAAACCAACCCTGTCTAATGTAACATTTTTACATTAGTTTACATAATCTCATTCTGCACCTTTTGTTTAAATAGGTTTAAGTGGACTAATACCCCATAGAAAAATCCCAAATAAATCCTGGAGGTATACTAGGACCATACTCCCCAACTTGAACCATTCCCCATCTTGGACAATGCCAATTTTTGGACTTCATTCATAACCCAAGGTTTGATCAAATGTGGCAAACTAATCAAAACCATTAGTCAAAACCCATCAAACCCCATCAAAGCTTGTCAAACACTTCACTCTAGCACCCATCACTCCCCTGGTCGACCCCCACTACAGCAACCATTGTAGCTCACTCAAAACCTTGTCTCTAGTGCTTGTTTGAATTGCAAAGTTACCTCATGTGAAACTATCTTTACCTACAAATGTTACCACCCTCCCCCTCTGCCACAAACCAAACCAGAAACCCCCTAGACCCATCTCTCACGCCCACAGGAAACCAGCCCCTGGTTTTGCCCTTCCCCCTTCTCACAATGGACATATTCCATGGTAAACATTTAACTCATAGTATAAGAGGGTAGAGCCCCCAACAACCCCTCTTTTCACCTCATTTCTCTCTACCACTCTCACTTCCCTCCCCCACGAGCCCCTGCTCTCTCCCTTGCTCTGTCCTGCCTAAGAAAGAGAGCAAAGAAGCCACTTCGGCCATTTTCAAGATCTGGCTAGCATCCTCTCTTCCCTGCTCCTCTCTAGATGCATGATACCCTACCAGGATCATCATATCACTCCACATCTCACCCTACTCTTATTTTTGCTCAGGACCGCCCCATAAGCCACGGCGGCGAGCTCCCGACGCGTCTACCGCAGGTGTTCTCGCACGAGACCCCTCTGGACGTTGAACCCCTGCTTCGCGCCCTTCTCTGGGACTACCCTACTGCGCCGCTACTCCTCCGGCACCCCTCCGACACCGGAGAGCCTCTAATAAACCCCCACGACGAGCCCCCGCCGCGTTAGGGTTTCAGCCACGCCGCTAGAACCCCCGTGGAGACGATGACGGGAGGTCGTCCATCGCGTCTTGATCCGACGGCCATCACGGCTGCGTACCCCTTCGGCGCCCTGTCTCCCTGGCAGTCAGGCACCTCCCGCCAGATTCAAACCTCGCCCCCGCCCAGGATCTGGCCTATTTGGGCCGACTGAGTGGATGCGGCCCAGTGAGGTCAGGATCTGGCCCGTACCCTCTCCCCCTCCTTTTTCTTTTTTGATTATTTTAGATCTACTTACTAGCTGCTCAGTTTTAATGCAAATCAAAATGAAAAATGACTCAAATTGGTTAGATCCAAATTTATTATGGTAACAACATGTTTTGTCAAACATGTAGTACCCTTAATTTTCCTATATGTTATCCATATTAAATAAGAAAAAACAATTTCCTAAATGGAACCTTTTTGCTATTGAATACTTTCTGTAAGCTTCACATCCCCAAATGAAGTGAACATTGTTTGTACAGAAAGGTATAAGTGATGGCTTCCATTGCACCCTGGCCCCTTACCCATTTTCTTCCTAGATTGCTGGTAGCAAAAATAACAAAATCAGGCCAATTCTGCATTTAGGATTTTCTGTAAGTCAAACCAAATAGGTTTTTTACCTCATTCCAACTCCTAGTGGACACACATAACTATATCGTGCAAACCCTAGTAAATCATAATTTTATGAACCCCTGCTAAATTATGGGGAATTAAACCTTTCTATGCATATTTTGTTCACCATTAAATTCACCAATTGAATTATTTAAATCCAAAAAGGGTGATTCTAATTTCTTCGGAAAGGTATTATCAGTACCTAACAAGTGCCTTTAGAATCACATCAAAATCCTCTATATTTAAAATCTGATGAAAAAGACAAATCTGGTCCAGTAGTGCCTTTGGGAATCTCTCAAGGGCATTCAGGTAACTTTCTTGAGGTGATTCCAACTCCAATTAATTCAGTCCACTAAATACTACCTAATCATCCAAGAAAATAATTATTGGAGCTCCCTAAATGGTCTGGTGAATTATTTCCTAAAACTAGGGCTTCATTCACTATAAAACCCATTATAAATCAAGTGAAATTGATAAAATGATGAAACCACTTTTGTTGGCTTCCCTTTATAAATACCTAAATGATGGTATTATTTTTTATACAATGGTATCATACAAATAAAGCCCTTGGTCAAACACCCCTCTCTTAGGTAGTTCCTAGACTCAATAAAAAAGGATCCTTCACCTAATGCCTCCAAATCTTCTCCCAATCCAATCAAATCAATCCTCCAATATCCTATTGATGTATATCATGCATTTATCCTTTGATTGCTATATGGTTTGATGTTTGTATTCCTTGTATTGAATGTGGGTTGTCTGTTTTCCTGTATGCTCGATAACGGCGATAGTTGCGATTGTGTGATGCCGAGAAGAAGGAACCATCGGGGTTATCTTTATTATTGTTGTATTAGTATTTTGTATTCTAAATAAGTCTAGAGATATATCGCTAGTCACAGGCAAGCCACCTTCTTGCTCATACACCTTGTCCTACTATTTTATCTATGCATGTTTTATCTACTCATTTATGCAAGCGCATTGGTTTTACTATAGTATGCTTTATATGGGGAATGTTTGGATCGACCAAATAATTACCCCTTAGTACCATTAGGTACAACCCATTTGTATAATACCTACCTTCCCTTAGTATGGTAGATGGTGTTTAACACCATAACCCCTTGGAGACCCCATTTCAGCCTAAACAAAAGTGTAGGATGGGAAGACCCCGGGAAAAGATTTATAAAAATGTTTTATGAGAAAACCTTGTTGAGGCTTGGCCTATCAAGTGTTTTGGAAAATGAGAAGTGTTTCGTTTTACAAAAGGTGGACAAAAGATGGAGGAACAAGTTCCTAATGCTAGAGCAATTAACCCGTGCAAGCACATTACTCTGGAATGGGACGGGGCTAGGATGGAAGTTTGTCTAATCCGGTATAGGTGTATCAAACTACTACGGGGAAGAACAAATTCCCGGAGGCTGGACTTTCCCTATAAAGGCCCATGGGAAACATTGATCTCGGGAAGGTAAATACAGTCTAAGTGGCGGCCATACGATACTATGAGCCCCTCATTGAAAGCGCACACCCTGCGGGGTGCAAAACTCGCTTATATAGGGCATCCAACTTTTGAGGGGATTAACCTCATAGGGTAGGCACTCCTATCGGAGAGGACATTCGGAAGGTCTTGAACAGTTACTCAACCAAAGATCGGTGTGGATTAGGGAAGGGTAATCGGATGGTGTGGGTACAGTGTACAACCTCTACAGAGTGTAAATCTATTCGAATAGCCGAGTCTTCGGTCATAGACGGTTGTGATGGCTGCTGTATGGGGGTGATGGTTTTGTTTTCAAAAAGGACTTCAGAAAAGCAATGGCTCGAAAATGTTTTGACCATGGGATGGTTGGGAAAATGGAGGAAGGAGTTTGGTCATGAGATGACCGAATGGAGAAAAAAATGGGTGACCCAGCCCTAGTGCTTTATTAAAACTTCTCAAAAAGGTTCCAAAATGTTTTACAAAAGCTTTTCAACCAAGATATAGATACATGCTATATCTACAAGAGAAACTAGTTCATAAAAGAACCTCTATTAGAGCCATCCTACCACAGCCATATTGCATACCTTTTATTATTGACTTCTTAAGGTGGTTTGCGAGTACATTCAAAGTACTCACCGACATGGTCCATGGCTATTTACTTGGCCAAATTGCAGATGTTAATAATGAACGAAGGTGTTGACGCCTATGCGAGCTAGGCTGTCTTCCCAGTCAGTTGCCTGTAGGTTAAGGCACGGGCTCTACGCTGAAGACTTCCGCTACTTGTGTTGTATTCGCCATAATGGCCTCTTTGTACTCGTTACATTATGGATGTTGTAATGATACTAGTCGGTTATGCTCACGGCTCATTGATCATGGGAACGTGAATTGTATGCATAACGGGTATTCTCGGACTGTAAATCCGGGGTGCCACAAATAGCCTTATTGAAAGTAAAGGGTAACTAGGGGTAGAAGCGTTGCAGTCGTGCGACGTTCCAGGGGTTGGAATATTCGAATCCTGATGCGATGTCTGAGGCAGTAGGCACCACCTGGGATGTCTTCGGTGACAATGTAGGGTCCTTTCGAGGGTGACTCGTGCTTCTTGTGTCCATCTTACTTGAGTTGCAGGACGAGTTCTCCTTCGACAAAGGACCTTGCGCGCAGCCGGTGGTTGTGGTAGTTGCGGAGGCTCTGCTAATATACCGCTGAGCGAGCCACAGCGATGTCGCGTGCCTCGTCGAGTGTGTCGACGACATCTTCGAGTGCTGCCGATGATTCGGCTTCATTGTAAGCGACGACCCGTGGGGCCTTGTGGTGTACGTCGGCAGGTAGAACGGCTTCGGCTTCGTCCACCATGAAGAACGGCCTGTAGTTGGTTGAGCTGTTTGGCGTTGTACGTAGGCTCCAGAGGACGGAGGGTAGCTCATCTGCCCAGGATCCCGCAAGCCTTTCGAGTGGCAAGAGTAGGCGCTTCTTGATGCCATTGCCTATGAGTCCGTTGGCCTTTTCGACCTGTCCATTGGTCTGCAGGTGCGCCACAGAGGCGTATGATATGTTGATGCCGAGGTTCCCACAAAATTCTCGAAATTCCTTTGATATGAATTTCGAGCCGTTGTCCGTTATGATGTTGTGAGGCACGCTGAACCTATAGACAATGGACTCGAAAAATTTGACGGCAGTTTTGCCGCTTTGGTTGGTGACGGGCATGGCCTCGATCCACTTGTTGAATTTGTCGAATGCGACCAGGAGGAAGACGTGACCTCCTGGCGAGGACTTTGGCAGTTTAACGATCATGTTGAGGCCCCACTAGGTGAAGGGCCAGGCCAGCAGTATAGGCCTCAGCTCGGATCCTGGCGCGTGTGGCTTGTTCGCATACCTCTGATAGGCATTGCACCTCTGGCGATGTCTTGGTGTCGTTCATTGCCATTGGCCAGTAGAACCCAGCTCGTAGAGCTTTGGTGACTAAGGCACGATTGCATGCACGATGGCCGCAGATGCCCTCAATGATGTCTTGGAGGATGCTTTTGCTGTCACCGATGGTGACGCATCATTGGAGCACACCCGAAATGTTGTGTTTATACAGCTTTCCATTGATGATGGTGAAGGATTTGGACCGGCGAGATATGTGTCGGGCATCTGTTGGGTCATCAGGCAATTGATTGTTTATCAGGTACATAAGGTACAACTGCGTCCACGTCTCTTCAACCACCATGACCTGCATCAGGCTGACCAGCTTGGCCTCTGTGTCCAGCTTTTTGGGTCCTTCCTGGCCATTGGGTAGCGCAGCCCCCGGGTGCTCTGCTGCTTCGGCTGAGCCTTTTGGGAATTTCCTCTTGATAGAGGATACGCAGGTTTGTTCGAGGAACACACCTTGTGGCACCCGTGCACGGGTGGAGCTAATATTGGGAGCCTGTCATCCTCTTCGTTGCTTTCCCTGCCGATGTGCCGAAGCTCGCAGGCGTCAAAGTCCCCTTCGAGTGAGTTGTAGAGTGCCAGGGACGCGATCTTGTTAGCTCTATGGGCGTCCCACTCATTCATCGTCTGCTGTACGAAGAGGTTCGAGTAGCCATAGATGACTAGGCGTGTTGCGCCACACACCTTGGCCATCCTCATGTCGTGGATGAGGGCCTCGTATTCGACCTCATTGTTAGAGGCGCGAAATTTCAACCAAAGGACGCACTTCATCTTATCTCCTTGAAGGGACGTCAGTATGATGCCAGCCCCTGCACCGGCGTCACGCTTTGAGCCATCGAAGTGCATCGTCCAGGACTACGACATGTCTGGATTATTTGGTAGCTGGAGTTCCATCAAGTGGACGAGGAAGTCAGGTAGGACCTGAGACTTGATGGCGGTTCGCCACTCATAGATTATGTCTAGAGGGGACAGTTCGATGCCCCATAAGGCTATGCACCCCATGGCTTTGGGGTTATCCAGGATGTTGGATAGCGGGGCGTCGTTGACGACCATGATCTGATGTTCCTGGAAGTAGTTGGTTAGCCGACGAGCCATCATGAATACGCCGTAGGCGAGCTTCTGTTAGTGAGGGTACCTCTTCTTTGTCGCGGTCAGTACCTCACTACGGTAGTAGATTGGGCATTAGACCCCTTGGGTCTTGCCATCTTCGGGTCATTCGACCACGAGTATGGTGCCGACCACCATATATGTTCCTAGGATGGATAGTAGCAGAGGATCCCGTTCATTTGGTGTGACTAGTACATGCGAGGTGGAGAGCATCCGCTTGAGGTCCTCGAACGCGTCATCTGCTTCTGGTGTCCACTCGAACTTATCCATCTTGTGCAGCAGCTGATAAAAGGGTAGGGCCTTCTCGCCCATTCGGCTGATGAATCTGTAATGCGCCGTGATCCAACCAGCTAGCTGTTGGATGCCTTTGAGATTCTTCGGCTTCTCCATGGCTAGTATGGCCCTGATTTTCTTTGGATTCGCCTCGATCTCCCATTGGGAGATGAAATATCCAAGTAATTGGCCAGACGGGATGCTGAAGGCACACTTGTCTGGGTTTAGCTTGATCTTATAGCAATCAAGGTTATCGAACGTCTCGTGGATATTGTTGATCAACATCATGGCCTCCCTGGTCTTGATTACTATGTCATCAACATAGACTTGGATGTTACGACTGATCTGGTTTTTCAAGCACGCTTGCATGCATCTCTGGCATGTGGCACCTGTGTTCTTCAGCCCGAAGGGCATGGTGTTATAGCAGAACACTCCGAATAGCGTAATGAATGTGGTTTTCTCCTAATCTTCGACCTTTAGCCGAATCTGGTTGTAGCCTCAGTAGGCATCAAGGAAGGAGAGTTTCTCGCATCCTGCTGTCGAATCGATGATTTGATCGATCTGCGGTAGAGGGAAGTGGTCCTTGGGACAGTGCTTGTTGAGCGATGTGAAGTCCACACACATCTGCAGGATGTCCGTGTACTTTTTGGGGACAAGCGCGGTGTTGGCCAGCCACTCGCTCTCCTTGATTTCCCTGATGAAGTTGGCATCGAGAAGTCTATTTACTTCAATTCCAACGACTTTGGCTCTTGGTTTGAACAGTCGTCAGATTGACTGCTTGAATGGCTTCGCACCTTGAAACATATTGAGTGCATGCTCGGCGAATTCCCTGGGAACTTCTGGCATGTCCGCACGAAACAAGGCGAATATTTCCCAGCACTCACGGAGGAATTCGACGAGTGCGCTTTCCAATGCGGGAGTGAGGTCGTTGTCGATCAACGCCGTCTTGGAGGTGTATGTTGGGTGGACCTGCACCTTATTCGTAATAACCGTGGAGTCGAATGACATATCGGGTGCGTTTTGCCTGGTGATTGGGGGTGCCCATTGTCCATCACCTCTTTCAGCCTCGTGACCTCCTCCTACATGCCGAACGACTGGGAGATTCTGTTGAAGTCTCTATCGCAGTGATCGGACCTGGTGAAGCTTCCTTGGATGGTGATGACGCCCTTAGGTCCTGGAATCTTCAATAGAAGGTATGAGTAGTGCGATACTGCCAAGAATCTTGCAAATGCCACGCGCCCGACGATGGCGTGGTAGTGTGATGGCCAGTCCACCACTTCGAACTCTAGCCGCTTGCACCTGAAGTGTTCAGGCTGGCTGAAGATGACGTCGGGCCATATCTTGCCCAGGGGGTATATGCCCTTCCCTAGGACTATGCCGTGGAACATCGTGTCTGACTGCTCCAGGATGCACAGCGGGATCCGCATCGCTGCGAGTGTGCTGGAGAATATCAGGTTTATGCCGCTGCTAGAATCCATGAAGTCGCAGATCATCTCGAATCCCCCGATATGGGCCTTGAGCACCAGGGCAGCTGACATGGTTATACCCTACGGGTACACGATATCAGCATACCTAGTCCAGCGCAAGGAAGGCCCATGAAAATATACACGACCCATGAAGACTTCCAGGTGGCCCAAGCCCATGACATCTTCGGATCCTTGGAGAGCAAGACTTGATTAGATAGAATATTCAAAGGGGCAAACCCTAAACCTGTAACCGACTCGATCTGTGCCCAGGACCTGCCTACTTCTATATTAAGGCTATGAGGGCACGACGAGGACGGCACCTCGCATACCACCGCATACACACCTCCACGCCAGATTGCATGTACGCACCCCTGTAACTTTCGGTTCCGCCGTAATCAGGAGCAGACAAGCAGGAGTAGGGTTTTCCCTCCGGGGGCCTGAACCTGGGTAAATCTCGTGTCCCCTGGTTGCTTGTCTGTTAACCGTTCCGCGATCTCCATCATCCCCATCTTCTCCAAAACCTAAGCTCATAACAATGGGCATTGACGAGATCGGTCCTCGTCAATTGGCGCCGTCTGTGGGAACTAGGGGCGCTGATTGTGCGATCGTGACGGTCCCAACCAAAGGGATCTACAATTCTTCGGCGACGGAGAGCCATCTCCTCTTCGGCTCTTTCGACTTCAATGCCCACTCGCCAGCCACCATGAAGGACTTCGAGCCCATAGGCGACAGACTCGAAATTCTGTTTGGGAGCTTATGCTTCCTGGTGGGACAAACCGGCACTCTCCGCGTCCCGGAGCGGGTGCCACTGCCATAAATCAGGCCTGCCTCATGGGCTCCACATGCCGTGCTACGCACATCACCATCGACAAATGAGTCCTATGACAACAGCAGCTGCAACTCAGATCTGTGCGATCCTCCATCGGATGAAGGGACCTACGGTTCTGGATCCGAAAGCTACGGCAGCAGCGATCTGACCTACGGACGCTACCAATGCGCCGTGGTCATCTAGAGCAACGTGGATCAGCAACAACCGATCCCGCCACCCAACCCGCATTGTAGAAACGGCGAAAACAGGAGGAACCAGTCCCCCCGCCCAACGAGGATGACACCGATGCCAATCGGGTAATCCACCTCAGTGAGGAGGGATGGAACCAAGCAAGCGAAGGCGTGGCGGGCAACAAGATCCTGCATGTGGGTGCCTCACGGGACCTACTAATGGCACACCACCTGCTCCTCATTGAAGAGCACAAAAAGCAGGTGAAGATGCAAGAGGTGCTTGACAAACGCAAGCAAGCAGCCTCGGAGTCCAGCGCACGGCGATCTGCGCTCTCTGCCGTCAGCGGCTCCATCTCGCATGGCAACCACGGCAACAAGCACCGTTCTTACGTAGAGAACATGGACCCCGCCGCGTGTCGTGAGGTGACCCAAACCCTCAACACATCCTTCATGGAGATGGACGCCAAGTCCCCGCAATCCCCAAGATGTCAGATAGCACAGCCACCACTAGCGTGTCCCATCCACCTCCGGTGGGGGGGACCAAGAGGGGGACCATCGGGCTCCAAGACTAGCCGGGACTACGACCGTGACTTCCGCGCCCACGGGAAGCTCCCTGAGGAGCGGAAGAAGAAGGCTGCGCAGCCGTCAGAAGCTACGATCATGCACGATCGATCGCAGCCCCACCATACTCCACATATCCACCGGTGAGAGACCAGGACGAAAGGCCGCACACAACTCCGCACCGGGACGAGTTGGGCGGAGCTGCGCAGGGGGAAGGAAGCTGGCCGGCGGAAGAAGAAGGCTGCGGTTAGGTTCAACCGAAGTCTTACACCTTCATCCGACGAGGAAGAACATGATCTACCTCGACGGCACAAGAGCTCGCGACATCGCAGCCGTGACTACGACGCTCGAAGCGAACTCACCCAACGCAAGATCGAAAAGGCACACGCCAAACATGTGTGCTCATCCGAATCCGTAGAGGACGACGATGAAGGAGAACTCTGCGGAGCTCGATGCTTCAGCAGATCCGTTCGGCGGACACGGATGCCTTGGAAATTCAAGCATCCTTCGGACACTCCGAAGTTTGATGGCACTCAGGATCCTAAGGCATGGCTCAGCGACCACCTGTCTTCCGTCAAGCTGCACGGCGGAAAAAAAAACACCGCCCTGCAATGCCTTCAGCTGCAGCTGACAGGCGTAGCCCAGATCTGGCTCAGCAGCCTATCCTCGGGATCCATCTGAAGATGGGAGGAACTGGCGTACAGTTTCATCCGAAACTTCAAGGGTACCTCCAAGAGGCCAGCCTCGATCGAAGAGTTGAGGGCCTGCACCCAGTGAACGGGCGAATCCATTCGCTTGTATATACTATGCTGGTCCAAGACCAAGAAGTCCGCAGCGCACATCTCTGGGGAGAGAGAAATCGACGCCTTCAAGGATGGCGTCAAGCGCCAGGACTTCAAGGAAGAACTCGGACGCGTCAAGCCCAAGACACTCGACCACCTCATGGACATCGCCAACAAGGTGACATCGCCCACGGAGCTCCTCCACCACCACCCGCGGGACCTTCGAATCACCCAATCGCACCCGCATAGAACAACGGAGGAAATGGGTACCCCATGCCGAAAGGGTCATTGATGATCCAAAATGGGCGCCCAACAAATAGGGTGCAAAAGAAAATCACCCACCAAGTCAGCTTGTCTGTGACCGCTCCACCCGCCATCCCTGAGTACCTCAGTGGTTCGGATTCCTGCATCACGTTCAACCGTTCGGATCACCCCCGCCAGATCCCTCGCCCAGGTCATGCTGACCTGGTGCTCGAGGCGCAGATCGGAGGGTTCGAGATGAGCCACGTCTTCATGGACGGCGGCAGCGGCATCAACCTTATGTTCGCCCGCGCCTTAGCAGCAATGCAGATACTGCTGTGCAGCCTGGAATAATCCGACACAACGTTCCATGGAATTGTCCCAGGGAAGGGCATATTCCCCCTAGGAAATATATGGCTCGACATCATCTTCGGCAAGCCCGATAGTTTTCGATGCGAGCGACTCGAGTTCGAAGTGGTGGACTGGCCATCACAATACCACGCCATCCTCGGGCGTGTGGCATTCGCACGGTTCCTGGCAGTACCTCACTATGCGTACCTGCTACTCAAGATGCCAGGACCTAGGGGCATCATCACGGTCCACGGGAGCTTCACCCAACCGGATCACTGCGATAGGGACTTCAATATAATCTCCCAGTCATTCGGCATGGAGGAGGATCTCATAAGGCTCTGAGAGGTGACAGACAACGGGGCACCCCCAGTCTCAAAGCAGAATGCACCTGAGATGTCATTCGACTCAATAGTCAACACGAAGAAGGTGCAGGTCAACCTGAAAGACGCCTCCAAGACGGCGCTGATCGCCAACGACCTCAGCCCTGCATAGGAAAGCGCGCTCGTCGAATTCCTCCGTGGGCGCTGGGAAATCTTCGCCTGGTGTTATGCGAACATGCCAGGAGTTCCCAGGGAATTCTCCGAGCATGCACTTAACGTGTTTCTAGACGCCAAGCCCGTCAAACAGTCCATCTGACGACTATCCGAGCCATGGGCCGAAGCCATCGAATTCAAGGTCAACAGACTGCTCGACGCTAACTTTATCAGAGAGATCAAGGAGAGCGAGTGGATGGCCAACACCGTGATGGTCCCTAAAAAGGACACGGACATCCTACGGATGTGCGTGGACTTCACATCGCTAAATAAGCACTACCTGAAGGATCACTTCCCTCTCCCTCGGATCGATCAGATCATTGATTCGACTAGAGGAGGCGAGAAACTCTCCTTCCTTGACGCCTACTCAGGCTACAATCAGATTCGACCGAAGGTCGAAGATCAGGATAAAACGGCATTCATCATGCCGTTCGGAGTGTTCTCCTACAACACAATGCCCTTTCGGGCTGAAGAACACAGGTGCCACGTACCAGCGGTGCATGCAGGCATGCCTGAAGAACCAGATCGGCCGCAACATAAAAGTCTATGTTGACGACATAGTAATCAAAACAAGGGAGGCCAAGACAATGATCGACCATTTCCGCGAGATGTTCGACAACCTTGATCGATACAAGATCAAGCTAAACCCATAAAAGTGCGCCTTCAGCGTCCCATCTGGCCAACTGCTCGGCTACTTCATCTCCCAGGGAGGGATCCAGGCGAACCCGAAGAAAATCCGAGCCATAATGGCCATGGAGAAGCCGAAGAACCTCAAAGGAGTACAGCAACTCGTTGGGCGAATCGCGGCGTTGAGCAGGTTCATCATTCGCATGGGAGAAAAAGACCTGCCTTTCAATCAGCTGCTACGCAAGGCAGACAAATTCGAGTGGACGCCCGAAGCGGACGACGCATTCGAAGATCTGAAACGGCTGCTCTCCACCTCGCCCATCTTGGTCACGCTAAAGGAGCATGAGCCTCTACTGCTATACATAGCAGCTACACACCAGGTGGTAAGCACCGTGCTCGTGGTCGAATGACTCGAAGATGGCAAGACCCATGGGGTCCAACACCCAATCTACTACCACAACGAGGTATTGCCGCTGACAAAGCAGAGGTACCCTCACTACCAGAAACTCGCCTATGGAGTGTTCATGATGGCTCGTCGGCTAAGCCACTACTTCCAGGAGCATCAGGTGATGGTCGTCAACAAAGCAACCCTAAACAGCATCCTCAACAACACGGAGGCCAAAGGACGCGTGGCCCTGTGGGGCATCGATCTGACACCTCTAGACATAGTGTATGAGAAGCGCCATGCGCTCAAGTCCCAGGTCCTTCCGGACTTCCTCGTCCATTGGATGGAGCTACAGCTGCCGGATACCCCGGACATGACACAGTCATGGACGATGCACTTCGAAGGCTCCAAGCGCAAGGCAGGAGCAGGAGCCAGGGTCATACTAACATCCCCGCAGGGCGACAAGATGAAGTACGTCCTCCGGATGAAACTTCCAACAACGAAGCCGAATACGATGCCCTCATCCATGGCATGAAGATGGCCAAAATCTGTGGCGCAACACGCCTAGTCATCTAAGGCGACTCAAATCTCATCGTCCAGCAGACGATGAATGAGTGCGATGCGCATGCCGCCAACATGATCGCGTACCGCGCACTCTACAACTCACTCGAAGGAGACTTTGATGGCTGCGAGCTTCGGCACATAGGAAGAGAAAGCAAGGAAGAGGCCGACAGACTCACCAACATCGGCTCCACCTGCACGTGGGTGCCACCAGGTGTGTTCCATGAACAGATCTACGTGCTATCCATCAAAAGGAAATTCCCCAAGGGATCACCCGAAAAAGCAGAACACTCGGGGGTTGCGCTACCCGAAGGATAGGAAGGACCGGAAAAACTCGACACAGAGGTCGCAGTGGTCAACCTGATGCAGGTCATGGCAGTCGAAGAAACATGGACACAGCCATACCTCCGATACCTGATAGACAGGGAACTGCCTGATGACCCGACAGATGCCCGGCACATATCTTGCCGGTCCAAGGACTTCACCATCATCAATGGTGAGAACTACAAGCGCAGCATTTTGGGTGTACTCGAAAGATGCGTCACCATTGGTGACGGCAAAACTATCCTCCAAGACATCCACGAGGGCATCTGCGGCCATCATGCGGGCAGCCGTGCCCTCGTCGCCAAAGCTCTGCGAGCTGGGTTTTAGTGGCCAACGGCCATGAACGACGCCAAGGACATCGTCCGAAAGTGTAACAGGTGCCAGAGGTTCGCAGACAAACCAAACGCACCCGGAACGGAGCTCAGGCCCATAACTCTGGCCTAGCCCTTCGCCCAATGGGGCCTTGACATGATCGGCAAACTGCCCAAGTCCTCAAAAGGAGGCCACGTCTACCTCATGGTTGCAGTCGACAAATTCACCAAGTGGATTGAGGCCATGCCCGTTACTAATCAAAAGGGTAAAACGGCCATGAAATTCTTCGAATCCATAGTCTACAGGTTCGGCGTACCGCACAGCATGATCACCGACAACGAGTCGAACTTCATCTCCAAAGAATTCTAGGACTTCTGCGAAGGCCTCGGGATCAGCATAACATACGTCTCAGTGGCGCACCCGCAAACGAACGGGCAGGTCGAAAAGGCCAACGGCCCTGTCGGCGGTGGCATCAAGAAATGCCTGACGATCCCGCTCCAGCGACTTGCGGGAGCCTGGCCAGAAGAGCTACCCTCCATCCTTTGGAGCATGCGCACAATGCCAAATATCTCAACTTGCTACACGCCTTTCTTCATGGTGCACGGAGTCGAAGCCGTGTTGCCTATAGAAGTACGCCACAAGACCCCACAGGTCGTCGCCTACAGCGAAGCCGAATCGACGGTCGCACTTGAAGACGCCGTCGACACACTCGACGAGGCACGCGACATCGCCGCAGCCCGTTCGGCGGTCTACCAGCAGAGCCTCCGCAACTATGACAACCGCCGGTTGCGCCCAAGGTCCTTCGTCAAAGGAGACCTAGTCTTACGACTCAATCAAGAGTGACCGAAGAAGCTCTAGTCACCCTGGGAAGGACCATATGTCATCACCGAAGTCATCCTAGGTGGCTCCTATCGCCTCAAGCACGTGGAGTCTGGAGTCGCATACTCCAACCCATGGAACATCGCACAACTGTGACGCTTCTACCCATAGCCATCTCCCATTTACTTTAAATAAGGCTACTCAGCCAAGGGTACTCAGCCGAACAATGTACCTCCTCATTACGATATAAATAAAATCTAAGTGTCTCGCATTTCTTTATGCTACAACACACTCGAGGGCCCCCCTCACCTCACGACTTCGTCGATTGAGGATAACACATGTACACCTGAGTAGCTGATCACACCAGGCTAACGAAAAGGGCATGCATACAAACAAAGCACCGCGTGCTAAAAACAATCAACCTTTACATCAAAGGGCATAACACGCCCATTCTAATATATACAAATTTTACATCTATCTTTTTATAGGTCCTACCTATTCTGAAGAATCACCTGCGAACGATGCTCAAAGAGATCTACAACTTGTTCGGCATACTGCCTTAGAGCCGCATAGTGCGGACGCATGTCCCACATGCCACCATCTGGCCGAGGAGGCGGCCCAGCTACAACAGCAGCAATATCTACATCAGGGCGATGCAGCCGCATGAGGGAAATCACGGCCTTCACCCTCGCAACCAACTCATGCCGCACCAGCTCCCTAACATGACGTACATCTCGATACTTCGCCAACAAGCCCCAGAGAGTCGATGGCGCCTCATCCAGGGGAAACATTACATGTAGAACTGACGCTAAGGAAGTCTCCATCAGCTTCACCTGTCGGTTGTGGTCATCGATCAAGAGGAGGTGGTAGGCCATCAGTAGATCTCAGGAGGCATTCACATGTAGGATTATGTTCCCTGCCTGTCGTGGTATTTCCGACGAGTACGCCATGGAGGGGTCCTCACAGTGCGTGTTTAGAGACCTGGGGGAAGGCGGACGGTTGAAGGGTACAAGGTAACACAGCTTACCCAGGTTCAGATCCCACGACGGTGGCGGAATCCTACTCCCGCTATAAATCACTATAATGGCAATACGCCAAGTTACAGGGATTGGTTCGCTGTGCGAGGTGACTAGAAAGTCTAAGTTATCATGCCCTAAAGGATCCCATAGGCCCGACTTATATATTCTCCAGGTCCTAGGGTTACAGGGAAAAGTCCTAGCCGGACAGGTTACAGAGTCCTACACCGTCTATTACTAGTCTTGCGTGTCTTGTACTCCAAGGCTCCGGGTACGTCGGTGACTTCAACCGTAGCCTTCCTTTATCTGGCATGGGCCTCCCTTCTGGATCCATCTAACTGGGCCGCCCAGCAGGCCATGGGCCATGCTACCAACTGTGGGCCACCGGGTTATCCGAATATGAGACATGCTATGAGGATACCGATATAGCATATCCCCAACAGTAGCCCCCGGAGAACTCCGAGATCTTGCGCCTTCTTGCCTCTTCATGTGGAATGCTCCGTGTAGATGGATGTCGGCAAATCCTCAAGCAATATCTTGTAGTCCTCCCAAAGAACCTTGCAAGGCTTTCTCCGTCTTCAACTTATAAGTTGGAGAATTGCTAAATCTTCCATCGTACTCTTCTGTAGCCGGACTGGAACCGTCCATCTCGGAATCTTCTGATGTAATGGATCATCTGCCTATGTTAGCTAGGACGACGTAGACATAGGTCAGCGACACCTCGTAACTCACACATGCAGAGAACGCAATCATGTCCACTTTTCCCGCGCGAGCGATACGAACCGTTGGCGGCGACGGTTGGGACGTGGCGAAATTTCTGCGCATGCCCGCACACACATCGTCTACGCGGTAACCGTTTGATCAAGCTGGACAAATCTTGATGTTGGAGATCATAAATAGTAACTACGGCGGAATTTTTACTTTTTACCTCATTCTCTCCTCGCATCGTCTTCTTTCTCCAGCGAGCGCCTCCTCGAGCTTTCCGCGCAACCTCGCGAAAAACCCTAGCTCCCAATCTCGCCAGTCACCTCCAAACTCGCGCAATGGCTAGAAGCAGCTCTAATCCCGCGATCGCGGCGTCAGGAGAAGCCGCGTCGAAGCCGGCGAGCTCCGTCGTCATGCCCCCAGAGGGCCTAATCATCCCCGTCTCCGTGGTGGTCGAGACCATCGGCGGCGACCATAATCCGGTGGCGCTAGAGCTGCTGGAGGAGGACAACGACTCCCACAAGGGCTATTGGCGTGGTTCAGACATCACGGACCATGACATCAAGGAGCTGATCGTCGAGGGCTATCTCCCCGTGACGGAGGGGCTCGCCTGGCGGGTGGCACCGGCCGGCGAGGTCACACCTTCTCCCCAAGCCGGAGAAAAGGTGTACCTCAAAGCACAATTGGTACGCGGCGTCTCCCTGCCCATCTCTAACTTCTTGCTTTCCGTCTTGAACCACTACCGAGTCCAGCCCCAAAACCTTTCTCACAATAGTATCCTAGCGCTCAGCAATTACTCGCCGCTCTGCGAGGGTTACTTAGGGGTTAAGCCTAGGCTAGATCTCTTTGTGTATTTCTTCACTGTCAAGCGTGAAGCCTGAGCCAGCAAGGAAGAACTTAGAAATTGTGGTACCATAAGCTTCAAGATCCGTCCTGGCTGGCGGTTCCCCGACATCGTCGGCCACGAGTCCTGCAACAACTGGCAGCGTACTTACTTTTACGGCCCAGCTATCCCTCTGGCCGGACGAGAAGTAACGTACCCGGACTTCGTCGATGGAGCCGCCGCCGAAACTTTGACATGGAGATCCTAGGCCTCCCTTCCCTCCGACATCGACGCTTCCCGCGCCATAAGGCGGATTGAGTGGTTCGTAGAGACGGGTTTGACCAGTTTGGACCTAGCCATGTGCTGGTTCATCAGGCGAATCAAGCCTCTGCAGCACCGCGCGAAGCTGATGCACGAGTATACTAGCGATAGAAGGGATAGCATCCGCATCTTCGTGGACAATTTCTCGAGCGACTCCGTCAAACTCCGCCTCAAGGACATCGTCAAGGTGAAGGACAAGAAGCGTGGCGTCACCATCACCTACGACATGTTAGTTGATAGCAAGTGCCCAAAGGTAACTGTTTATTTTCCGTGTATGACATATACTCCAGTTCTTCCGTCTAGCAATTGTCATCTCATCTAACACGGTGGTTCTTCACCTTACAGCTTAGCGACATAGATGAGGACAGCATGGCTCCTCAAATCTATGACCCAAAGATGAAGGAAGTCACCGTCGTGTCCGACGACGACACTCCATTAGCGCGAAAGTGGAAGAGCTCCACCTCTGACGTTGCCAATGGAGGCGAGAAGAAGAAGACGTAGGGTGGAGCCTCCAAAAAGACTACCGCTACCAGCTTGACAAGACCTCCAAAACATTGGGGGCTTCTAGAACCATCAAGGACATGCTGCGTCGTGTCGCATCTCCCTCCATCGCCCCTGTCACTCCCAGAGTCAAGCCCTCCTCCGCTCCGACAAGCTCACAAGCTAAGGAGGCATCTGGCCCTTCCACCATGGAAGTGGACTCAGGTGCCTCTACAAAGAATGCTATTGTCCGCGAGCAGGCGACACAGGAGAGTGCCGCACACCCAGCGACTGAAGCTCCGGCTAAGGACGCCATCGGTAGTGGTAAGGCGGTGGTGGAAGCTGGTACTTCTGCTGTAGGCGGCACCCCCACACCGAAGAAAGCCATAGAGTATCCAAAGATAGTCTATCCGGTACTTACGCCGGATAGAACTGCTCTGGTTCCTGGTGCGACACCGACATCTCCGACGTGCGGTCTAGAGGAGCTCCTCTGATAAGCAGAAATCTTGCAAGGAAACAGTGTATCCTTTGGCAAGCTGCTGGCCGAGAGTGCTACCAACCTCAAGATCATTGCACTTGTAAGTTTTATTTGCCTTTTGCATTTCATATGAGTATCCCACTGTAGCCCCCAAGGATTTCAACGGAAAACCATAGGTATTTGCATCTAGATGGTCTAAGAGTGACTAAGCTAGAAAACTTCTCACTGTAGCACCCAAGCATATAGGTGGAATGAACTATTCCAAGTAAATGCTTTAAGAATAGCATACGCAGTGTTTATAAATTTAAATACTATAGCCCCCAAGCCTCTAGTTGTAACTGAATTAGTTCCGACTAGATGCTTAAAGAAAAGCTAAGCATACATCCGAGTTAAAAACATCATACTCTTGCCCCCAAGCTTCTAATCGGAAACTGAATTAGTTCCGACTAGATGCTTTAAAGAAAGACCAAGCATATTGCTTAGTTAAAAACTCTCGCTGTAGCCCCCAAGCGTCTAGGTGAAAATTTTCCGGCTAGATGCTCCAAGCAGACCAAACAATGTTTAATTTTTTCTTTTTTCCACAGAACGAGAATGATCGGAGGGGCATGGCCAACGACAAGTACCAGAAGATGCACGCGGATTTGGAAGCCGGAAAGGGTAAAACTGCCTTCTTGAAGGAACAGATCATCAAGAGAAAGCGTCTGTTTTTCCTTTCTTTTTGTATTCCGACTTGAACTTGTGTATTCTCCGAGTACTCATTGTGTACTTTGCTTTCTCCGACTTGCAGAAACCATTGCCAAGGCTAAGGATATTGTCGAGCAATCCAAGCACATTTAGGAGCTGGATAGCGAAAACAAGATCCTTAAGAAGGAGAGGAAGGACATGCTGAAGATGCATGAAGAATCCATGAAAGCCCTGCAGGACTCCTCCACCGAGGAGATGAACCGCTTGAAGAAGGAGATCTAGATCTTAAGAGATCAGAAGAAAGCTGCCGATGAGCAGAATCAACGCCATCATGAGGCGTACAAGCTCCTCCAACAAGAACGGGACTCCTTGGCGGACACCCTTTGGCAAGCTGAGGCTAGCATCTTCAGTAAGTGATTCTCCGTCTTGGATTTCTGTAGTCTAGATACTCTGAATTTTTGAACTCATGTGCTCCTTGTCGGAATTTGCAGCTCCTATGGGTTTAACCCGTTCGCCTCCTCCATCAAAGGAATGCATGGTTCTTGCTGGCAACTTCATCAACACCTCCATCACGCAAGCCAAATAGATTTCCAAGCCCCTCCAAATCACCATCAAGGCATCGGACTCTGTGGCAAAGTACTCGGAGATCCTACGCCGAGCCCCCAAGCGTATCACAAGCTGGAAAGCTTCATGTGCACGGGCCGGTGCAAGGATGGCGCTGTCAATGGTGAAGGCACATTGCGAAGATGTCGACATCGACACGGTCACCTCTGGCATTCCCGACGTAAATGACGATGGCAAAGCGATTAATCACGAATCCATCTTGTCGTCACTCGTGGGCTATGACACCAGAGTTGCCGAGTTAGTTGATGCTAATGTCTTTGTGCCGATGAACACCATCGATGGCGGCAACCAAAGCTCCTCTGAGTCCCTTCACACCACCGACTTCGAGGGTAGTTCTCCTGCTTCCGATGATGCTGCTTCCAAGTCACCTGCGCCAAAGTAATGAAAAACAACTTGTAATATTTGTTTCACCTTTGATGCATATGCGGAAAAAACTATGTATTAACTTAAGGCAGAAAACAATGTTGTATGTCCTGCTACTTAAGAACTGGTTTCGAGCATGTATATATTTTTTAAGCAAGTGCTGGCTTATCCATTACTTTGGTTCTTATGCTTGACTTTTCGTGAGTCAGAAGACTCGTTGTCGGAACCATGCGCTCAGGTGATGTTGCCTAATGGCATCGTCAATAACCTAAGCACAAAATCACCGACAATAAGTTCCAAAAGTCACTACTCTAGAATCCACATAAAACGACAAAGAACGTGTAGACCAGAAAACTTAAGCTAACGCCTTTAGGCGGAATTTTCACAAGGGCAATCGCAAAGCTTGTGCATAAAGGTTTTATATGATCCAAAGATGAACACTAAAGGAGGTAAAAGACTCAGAAATATGAGTGAACCAGAGAGCTTTATTTCATTGATCATATAATAGGTACACAATTAGATAAAAAATGCTAAGTGTAAAAAGGACGTAGCTATGCTATGCTCCATGGCCGATCAAGCTCCGGGTAGTCATCATCCGGGTCACGTCGCTTACGCTTATGATCCTTGTTGGGTCTATCCTTCCATTCACGATTGTCAACGAGGTAGTAAGACCCATTGAGTAGCGCCTTGCTTATGATGAATGGTCCTTCCCATGGCTGGGATAATTTGTGCGACTTCTTCTGCTTAAGTCGGAGCACCAAATCCCCCTCTTTAAACGAGCGATGCCGAATGCGGCGACTATGGTAGCTGCATAGTGTAACATCCCTAAAATCATGTTTTAAACTTATGCATAGCATCCATGAATCCATGAGCATATGATTTTCATTTCAAACAAATCAATTCAAAACAGAAACATTTGTGCTTATTATTTTATGTAAATTACTCAAACCTTTGTGCTACTTGATGTTGAGAAAAGTACTGTTTATCTTTCAATAATGTTTAGAATCCAAACTCAAGTGATTTCAAAAACTTGAGCAAAGTCTCAAAGCAAAATATGAAAAAAAAAACAAATCTATGCCTATTATCACACCTCATAAAGGCATGGTTTTATTTTTTATTTTCAAAAGACCCAAGTGTGTTTGAGTGAACACATGTGTTTGGCACTTATTTGAGTACAAGTTTGATGGTACAAAAGTCCTGAAAAGCTTTGGATTCAAACCGATTTGAATTGATGTTTGAAAACCATTTCAGAAAAACAAACAGAAAAAGAAAAATCCTAAAGAGAGAAAAAAATACCACCCAGCCGAATCTGGCCCAACTGGCCCAGCTAAGCCCAGCACCCCACCCCCGCGAACCGTTTTCTTCACTCGCCCCCGTACCCACTAGCTCGCTGACAGGCAGGACCCACTCCCTCTCCTTCTCTCTCACTGACAGCCACGGCCCACACGACATCGTCGTCTCCACCCGCAGACAGCTCAATCCCCAAATCACGCCGGCCGTTCCCAGTATTGATTCGCGGCGTCAATTCACGATGAATGCCAGAGTAAATCTCGCTCGCGACTAGGCTACTTATACCCCCTCTGCCCCCTCTCCACTTTCCCCCAAACCCCAAACGCAGAGCGCCCCCAGGCTGCGAGAATTCCTCGCCGCAACCCCGCTGTTCCGACGACCTCGCCGATGAATTCCGGTGAGCACCGCATTCCCCTATGCCCGTGGTTCATGCTATCTTGCTCTACATCTCTGTACGCATCTACTGACACTTCCCGTTTTCTCGCGCATGGCCTGTAGCCTCGGCAACGACAACAACTGAGCTCCACCGCTCTCTGCTTGAACTCCGGCAACCTTTCACCGTAAGTTCCAGCCTCCCCTTGCCCTCTGTTTGATACGCGTAAGATCCCCAGCGTCCTACGCATCTAACGGTACCCTCCCCTTGTCTTAGCGTGGCTCAGAACATCGCCAACGTCGACGAAGCGAAGCCACGCGGCCGCGAGGACAACTCCGACGAGCAATCGCGGCGACTCTGGCGCCTTCACCAACCAGGGACACGTTGAGCTTCACCTCGTCACTTCGGTTCTGGTGAGCATCCTCCCACCTCCCCGCGCGACCTAGTTCGCCCGGCTCATCGACCAGCGCTCACGCTTCAGCGCCCTTGCCGCCCGAAGCTCGAGTTAAGTCAATCGGTATACCGTTAGATGTAGATCTTGCGGCTAAGATTAGAACTTAAGCGAAGAGGTATGGCGCATCTGAGCCACTAGATCTAACTTAAATCCTACGGCTCAGAGACCGATCATATCAAGCAATACCGGCCAGTAGAATAGCGCCGCGTGGCAGTGGTTTAGGTTTAAAACAGGATTTGAATCTGATTAATGTTTGAATTTGATTTGGCTATAACTTTTGATCCCCACGTTAGAAATTGAAAAAATTTATACCGTTGTAATCAGGAGAGCAAGCTCTTTCTAAATATGCAATGTGTTTAATGTTTAGCTTCTGTTAAAAAGGTTTTATTTGCAGAAACTTGTGTAGGGATAATTTCAGTATATGAAATGTTTAGGAAATGATTTAGGGTTTAAACAAATGTTGTTTGGCAAGTTTTCAACTTGTTTATGAATCAGTACTGTTTACTTTCTTTGTTGAGTTTTAAAAAAATCATGACATATCATTTGCATGCATGCATATATTTTTGATTGTATATGTTTTGTATGTGATTGTGGCTATGAATCTTTGTGTAGATTTTGGTGCTAGTGATTGTGATTGTGAGGAGTGTAGCTACTCTCCAAACTACCAAGGCAAGTGGTACTTCATGAATATTTTTATCCCATGTTTTATACCTAGCATTAGAAGTATTTTTGCTAAGTCCTGCATGTTGGGAAATCCTAAGTAGTTGTAGAATTGCTAGGGAATATCTAAGTTAAGTTACTATCTATGCCATGCTTAGCCTAGCTAGTAGCAAACCAGGGTTGGTGTAATATACATTCTATGATGAAAAATAATTCTAAGTCTTTGGACTGTTTTGCCTAATAAAACAACTAAGTTAATAAAACACCTGGGTGGAATGGAAAGAATGGTTTATGTTGAGTGGTTACACAAGGCGCATCTCTATGGTTTACCTTGTGTACCTCACTTGTGGTAAGCCACCCAGGAACAAAGAGATTTTAGAGGCCAAGTGTTAAGAAGCTTCTAGTGCAGCCACTTGGCAATATGGGCTCTGCCTGGACCATATAGGTTGCTAGAAATTAGTCATTTGGACAGTTGGTGGTAGTGGGAATGATAGGTTGGAGCGCGTCCGTTTGGTCTAAGGAAAGGCTTCTGAAAGGTCCTGTCTTGGTGAAACCAAGTCTGGTGGGGAAACTGCACAACCTCTGCAGATGGAAAAATCTAAGTACTTAGCCAAGTCCTTGGTAATGGACAACTTGAGCATCAAGACATGGAAGCTATCAAGAATCTCCTCATCCCAATTTCTAAGTAAAATTTGAGGGTGAACAAGGGTGAAGGACCTCAATGTCTATTGGTGGTTCCTTGGGAAAAGTTTTGACAGAGAAAAACTTAGTGATTTCAACTAATAGGAAAAACCTATTTTGAGAAAAGCAAGCCAAGCTACACTTAGCCAAATTGCATATAGTATCTAGTCCACTTAAAATTTTACTAAGGTATCACTTGCCAATACTATTCCAAAGTTTTGACCCACTGTGGCTGTAACTTGTGATGTTGCAGGTTACTCTAATGAGGATTAGGTGTCATGAGTCTACACTCAACATGTTTGCCTGTGGCACATGAAGATGAAGACTTTTATTTATTTACTTATTCAAACTCTTGTACTAGGTCTGTGGCCTTGGAGTTGTAAAGACTATGTTTATCTCTGGAATGACTGTAATAAAGACCTTTGTATCTGTGTACTTCATCTTAAACTGTGGATGCTAGCAATGATCCAGGGACTAGCATTGCAATCACAGGGATCCTTTTCCTTTATAAAGGAGGGATCTTACACATAGCTTCTGCTGGTAGATGGCGGATCTTTGGCATGCCAAAACGCGCTCCTCCTCGAGAAGGTCCACATCTAGGCATCTAGATTCTTCAGCGTCATCTTCGTCATAGGCGGCAACTCTTGGTGCATCGTGAAGTATGTCGGAAGGTAGGATGGCTTCTGCTCCATATACCATGAAGTAAGGGGTGTAGCCGGTGGATCTATTGGGTGTAGTTCGTAAACTCCATAGCACAGATGGCAATTCTTCCTCCCAGGCTCCAGCTGCTCTATGTAGTGGTGCCACAAGACGTGGCTTGATTCCTTGCAGAATTAATCCATTGGCTCGCTCAACCTGACCATTGGATTGTGGATGTGCCACAGATGCAAGGTCAAGTGGGATGCCCTTCTCCCAACAATAAGCCTCCACTTCTCCGAGTGACAAGTTGCTGCCGTTATCGGTAATAATGCTATGTGGGAGACCAAATCTCACCACTAGATCCCGGACAAACCTGAGTGCAGCTGCCCCATCAAGCTTTCTAATGGGTTTAGCTTCTATCCATTTAGTGAATTTATCAACTGCTACAAGCAGATGTGTAAACCCACATGGTGCCATCTATAACGGTCCCACCATGTCTAGCCCCCAGACTGCAAACGGCCAAGTTATTGGTATTGTTCGCAATTCTTTAGCAGGAACATGTGGTTGTCGGGCATAATACTGGCATCTCATGCATGTCTCAACCAGCTTGTCGGCGTCCTCCTTTGCGGTCAGCCAGTAGAATCCTTGCCAAAAGGCTTTTGCGACCAACGATCGAGGAGCGGCGTGATGCCCGCAATCTTCGAGATGGATTTCGCGTAGGACTTCCATACCTTCTAGCTGGGAAACACACTTTAGGTATACACCAGTAGTGCTCCTTTGGTATAGTTGTCCATTCATTATGGTATAACCCTTTGCTCGTCGTACTATTTTCTGTCTTTCGACCTCGTCATCGGGCAAAGTTCCGTGTTCGAGATATTCCATGAACTATTTTGTCCAAGCTGGAGGGACCTTTGCCACCATGTGGACGAAAGAGTCAGCTCTATCTGGATTGTCGATGTCGACTCCCTTCACGGATGGTGTGCGCAGATGCTCTAGGAAAACTCCTGGGGGAATTCGTTTGCGCCCTGATCCAAGCTTAGATAGCAGATAAGCCGCCTCCTTTTTCTCCCTATGCACATACTTGACTTCGTAGCCCAAGAAGCTTTTGGCTATCTCGTCCACTTCATCTCGATATGCCGCCATCATAGGGTTCCGCAATTCCAGGTTCCAGCCACCTGCTAGGCAACCAAGTCGGAATCCCCACAGCAAACTATGCGCTTCATGCCAATATCCTTGGCTACATGTAGTCCGTGAGCGAGTGCTTCATACTCCGCCATGTTTTTCGTAGCCTCAAAGTGGATCTGCAGAACGTAGTGTAGCTTGTCTCCTGTTGGTGACTGTAGCAATACACCAGCCCCCGAGCCGTTGAGCAGCTTTGATCCGTCAAAGTGCATCACCCAGTACTCTGGTACTGGCAATGGAGTGGCATCTGGCATCTCCGTCCAATCTGTGATGAAATCCGCCACGGCTTGTGACTTGATAGTGTCGCTTCTCTTGTAGGTCATCTCGAAGGCGGCAAGTTCAATGCCCCACTTCGCGACCCTACCCGTAGCGTCGCTGTTGTTGATAATGTCGGACAGTGGAATCTTGCTCACCACTGTGATTGGGTGCTCCTGAAAGTAATGCCTCAGCTTCCGAGAAGCAACGAATACTCCATAAGCTATCTTCTGGTAGTGTGGGTAACGCTGCTTGGACTCCGTCAAGACCTTGCTCACATAGTAAACTAGTCGTTGAACTCCGTGCTCATAGCCTGGTTCCTTCCGCTCTATCACGACGATGATGCTGATTACCCGGTTGGTTGCCGCCATGTAGATTAACAGGGGTTCTCCAGGCTCGGGTGCTGCAAGGATGGGCGTTGAGGAAAGAATCTCCTTGAGCTACTTCAATGTTGCATCTGCTTCGACCGTCCACGTAAATTTGTCTGCCTTCTTCAGCAACTTGTACAATGGCAGAGCCGTCTCTCCAAGTCGGCTGACGAACCGACTAACTGCTGCAACACAACCTGTTTTTTTTGAGGAATTACAGCAGGAGAGTCTCCTACTGCTCTTAAATTAAAGAAAAACAGTATATGTTACAACATATTTACAAAGGGCAAGAGAATATGCCCCTAGAAAAGTTAAACTCTCACCTCTCTTACAAAGGATAAAAGCTGGTCTCTAAGAGCTGGTTTCAGCCTAGCCCCTAGAAGATGAATATCAGAGGAGAATTGTGCTAACCAACATTGGATATCTGGATCTACATTATCAAAATATTTTCTGTTTCTTTGCTTCCAGATATTCCAAGCACAAATAATTGCACACTCAAGAAACATAGGCTGCTTCCACAATGTTTCAGCAGTAGACAATCTGTCAGCAAGATTCAAACTCATGTTCCATGAAATTCCCAGCGCAGACCAACACAATAAGCTAAAATTGCAAGAGAAGAAGAGATGTTCACTGGTCTCCCTTTCCTGCTGACAGGTTACACATTTAGCATCAGGTATTGGACATTGCCTCCTTACCAGCATATCCCGAGTATTCAAGCGATCCATCATGAATAGCCAAGAAAATACTTTATGTTTCATCATACACTTAGTCTTCCAAATTTTTGGAAGCGCAGCCATGGGGGATATATCTTTAAAATAAAATTTATAGAACTTCTCAGCACTAAAATCTGTACCACCCCAGGAATATATCCATTCATCTGGAAGTGTCATATCACGAGACAGGTCATTCAGATAAGCCGAGAGAGTTAAAAACTCCTCCTGAGCCTCCACTGATAGTGGATAAACAAAATTATGATCCTGATGATCCTCACGAAGGAATTCTGCAATCGAGACATCTTCCAACATTAAAAAAGAAAACAGCCGTGGCAAGGAATCCTGCAGTAGAGTAGAGCCAGCCCATAGATCCTTCCAAACTAGAACAGTATCACCCACATTAACTTTGCACGAAGTAATTCCCCTGAAGATAGCAGAGAGACTACAGACATCCCTCCACCAAAAAGACCCTCGTGGTGAAAGTGCATGTGGAACTGAGTCTGAATAATATTTATTCCAAACGATCATAACCCATGTGATATCTTGCTTATGATAGAACTTGTGCAAGAACTTAAGCAATAATCCCTGATTTTGAACCTTGAGATTTAAAATCCCCAACCCTCCTTTTTCCTTTGGTCTACACACCAAATCCCAAGCAGCCAGAGAGTAACACTTTTCATTATTGTCCTTAGTTTTACGCCATAAGCAGTGCCTCCTTGCCCGATCAACAAACTCAATAATCTGTAGTGGAACTTTAAGAACACAGAGGGCATAAGTGAGAAGAGGCGTCATGGCTGAGTTAATGAAGGTAACCCTGCCACCATAAGTCAGCCAAATCGCAGTGCTAGTTAATCTCCTCTCCACTCTGTCAACTAAAGGCATAAGATCAGTTACCGTAGGTCTCGTGGTGCCAACAGGAAGTCCCAAGTACGTAAACGGCAACCCACCAACTTGACAACCAAAAGCATTGGCCAGATCCACAGCCTTGCCCTGATCAATATTAATAGGGATGAGCTGGGATTTATGATAGTCGATTTTGAGACCTGTAGAAGTGGCATAAGCATCTAGAATATCTTTCAAGCATAGTAACTAATCCAAAACAGCTGGGATTATAACCAGAGTGTCATCTGCGTACTGAATGACAGGAAAATCCTTAGAGGCTGGTTGTTCGATTGGGAGAGATAATAAACCCTCTGAACAAGCAGCATTGATAGCAACTTGTAGAAGTTCAGCACCAGCCACAAATAACAAAGGAGAGAGTGGGTCACCTTGTCTAACCCCTCTCTTACACTGAAACTCTGCCCCAGGAACCCCATTCAATAGAATAGAAGAAGAACCAGACCCAAAGATCAAACTTATCCATTTTAACCATCTATCATCACATCCCATATGCCTCAGAATGGTCAAAATAGAAGAATGCTCAATAGTATCGAATGCCTTTGCAAAATCCAGCTTAATCACAACTATTTCTCTGCCAGAAGCTTTACATTGATTCAGATATTCAAAGGACCATGCAATACAATCCTGAATATTCCTCCCCTTGATAAAGCCATACTGATTTCTATGGACAAGTTTCAAAATCCACTTCTGCAACCTCTCTGCCAAGATCTTTGTCAATACCTTTAGAACACAATTTAATAAGGATATAGGTCTGTAGTCATTGACATTCTCAGGAGAAAGAACCTTTGGGACAAGAGTAATAAAAGAGCTATTAAGGATCTGCAAACTGATAGCCCCTTCCCAAAAATCAGAGCACAAATTGTAGAAATCTCCTTTTATAATCTCCCAACAAGTTTTCAGAAAAAGACCACTGAATCCATCTAGGCCAGGTGCCTTGTCAACGGGAAGAGAGATAATCACTTTATCAATCTTCTCTGGTGAAAATGGTACAGAAAGAGCCTCTAGACCGGGCACCCTTGTAAACAAGACTTCCAAGTCAAAGGACATCACAGGTGAGTGAGATACACCCATTCTATTTTTAAAGGCAGACAAAAAACAGCTTCCTTCTCAGCATGACTATCAATCTGTGTCCCATCATCAAGAATAACTGAAGATATTGAATTATGCCTGTACCTTTCAGTAGCTCTAGAATGGAAATACTTGGTGTTTTCATCACCAAGTCTGGCCCATCTGTAAGTACAACGTTTTTGCCAATATTTATTCTGGTAATCAAGTAACCTGTTAAGATGTCTCTTTAAAATGACTCTGAAATTTCTCTCTTGCACAAACAGGGCTCTCTTATCTTCCAAATTATCGATTTCCAATAAGACCATATTACAGTTTTCAATCATTAATTTCAATCTAGAAATAGACTTACTCCATTCCTTTAAGCTTCTTCTCAGATTCTTCATTTTTGCTGAAATAACAGTTGCACTATTAGAAGCTCTGACAGGTTTTTCCCAACTGGCCTTCACAACTTCCTTAAAGCCAGGATGCAACGGCCAAAAACTCTCAAATCTAAATATTCTGCTTTTTGGAATTGAGGTCTCAATGGAAAGCATACAAGGTGCATGATCAGATATTGGTTTTGAAAGTGGTTTAACCATTGTATTTGGAAAAACAGAAGTCCATTCAATTGTTGAAAAGAACCAATACAGTTGTTCCAAAAGTGGCTCCTCCTGCATATTGCTCCAAGTAAACCTACGGCCTTTAATTGGTATTTCCACTAGTGATTGACCACTGATAAGAGCATTAAAACGCTGCATATCAACAATATTTCCTCCCGGAATGTTTCTATTGTCAGCTGATCTAATAAAGTTGAAATCACCAAGAAAAACCAGAGACTATCACTGGGGATGTCCAACAATGAAAACCAGTCCACAAAACTCTGTCTCTCCAGATCTTTACATGGCCCATATACGTTTGTTAGTGTCCAAGATCGGTTCAAGTGTACAAAAGAGAACTGCATTGAAAGTGCAAATCTTTCCTTATGAACCAGATGACCAGAAAAAACCGAGCTATTCCAGATCACTAAAAGGCCCCCCGATGCCCCAATAGAAGGCACAAATTCAAATTTATCGAAACGCCTTGGACAGAATTTCCGAATGAACGAATGATCAAAACTTTCTTTCTTTGTTTCCTGCAAACAAATTACTGCACAACCAGATTCCTCTATTTTGTTTTTGAGAGCTAGCCATTTAGCCTCTCCATTTAAACCCCTAATATTCCAAGATAGCACAACCCACAGCTTAGCAGACATTGCAGAATGAAAGTGTAGCAGCAGTAAAAGCGCCCGATGGGCTTACAAACCAAAAGAAAGTCTGACAGGAGATGGGTTTAACCAAAATAAACAAGCACAAGAAACCATCCTGATGCAACAGGCGATACAACAAGATTTTATTTAGACTGCCTGCAGCCATAACTATGCTTCAGACTGCTCTGCACCATCCTTCTGAACCGAAGCCGAAAGAGTGGAAGCCGACAACTCCTGGGAGGGAATACCACAGAGACGCTCCCCAATATCGTGCAAAACTGCCACTGGAATCTCTGGAGGTGCTTGTGCCTGCAGCAAAACCTGACTCTCACCAACTGCCTTAGATTGCACAGATGGCACAATGCTCAAAACAGCTCCAGGGGTTTTCCTATTCTTCACATGAGATTTCCTTTTCGGAGTATCCGACAAGTTGTTCCTAAACCCTTGAAACCTCGTGTTGCGCAGGCTGTGGCGCACCGGTTGAGGTGAAGAAGAGGCACCAACAGAAGCAACTAAGGTGTTACGACGACGCTTACGCGAAACCACAATCTCATCAGGCACACCATCCACAGACCCAACCAACTACTCCTGAACACCATCAAGCACATTGACCCACTGAGCCTCCGGAGCAGTCACTAGAACAAGTGCAAAGCTGACATCCACAAAAACAGTCACAACCTTTAACTGCTGATACAAAAGGTTTTGCAGACCTTCCACCAAAGGCGCCAAAAGAAAGATAGTAGCCCCCGATCCCAGCAGCGAAATATCCATATCAGCATCCGATTCAGAAGAGTTCATGGTAACATCCCAGAGATCATCCATGATATTAAATAGAGGTGTAGAACCATCTGCATCATTCACACCCTGCTCCACAGGGATGTGAAAGAGACGTTGCAGCACCCCCACCGGAACTAAGATCTGATCTTCTTCAGGAAGCTGCTAGTTATTGTGCAAATCCATGAACTGCTGCTGAGCTTGCTGAGGCTGCAAAATATGCAAGTTCCAGTCATGAATCACAGGAGCCACCTGCCCCTGGAAAGGATGAGGATCAACGTTGGCAGGTGGCGGCGGATCCTCCATGTTTACCTCTAACGGCAGAGCCTCACCCACAACATCTTGTGCGTCAAACCCTCTAAGAAGATAAGTGGGCACAGTCCAGGAAACATTTGCACCCCCCATTTGACGTACAATCAGACTACGGGGCACAAGAGCATCATCCATTAACCAGACTCTAGCCAAAACCCTTGACAAATTACCATTAGGATCATGCCATAAAATAAGCCTGCTAAAACCAGCACAAGCCCTAGTGATAAAACTCTCAGTACGATAATCCAATGGAAAACCCAAGAACAGGATCCATCTCTCTTGCCGTAGCACTGGAATCCTAAGTTTCAAAGCAGCATCATGACGAACAAATGAAATATGGGTATCCTCGTCAAGATCTAAACCAGGCCCCTCAACCATAGCATCCCTAAGTATGATATTTTCAAATCTGATCAGACCAATGCCGAAGGGAGAGCTACGAGCACTTTTAATGACAACATGATGATCGTAACGTAACAAACTCACCAAGTCTTCAAGCATCTCAGACCTCATCAGGTCAGGCACCCCCCAATTTGCCACGGCAATAGCAAAATCCCCATGGAACAGGGGAGCTTCAGCAGGTACAACCATGTGAGCACGAACGAGCCTCTCCTCCGGCCCATCATCCAGCGTCAAGCCATCAGGGACAAAGCAAAATGGGTTTACCGGGAAATTGGCCATGGATTCCCCCAACTCGGGAGGAGGATCAGGATCACGCTGAAGGTTAGAGCCCAGAGCCGCCGAACTAACAGTAACAAGAGACAGGAGAGATTGCGAGGGAGATAACCTCATAGGTTGTTTTTTCGGCCGCCAAACAAGAGAAGATTTACACTTAACAGCAACATGCCCCTCACACTTGCAAGTACGACATCTGATTTTATTGGTACACTTGGCCAAAGCATGACCCACAGTCAGACACATGGGAAAAAAATTCATTGACAGGGTTCGGATGTTTTCCTGAACAGCCAAAACAGAACTGACAGCAGAAGAATCTCGACTGTCCCCCAAAAAGCTCCGATCAGATTTGAACAAATCCTCCAACTGAGAAATAGGAAGCAAACTGCCCGAATCGGAACAAAATTTTCTGATATGGCCCAACTTTAAACAGCGTCTGCAGCGTAGACCAATAAAACATTTCAGCCCATTGTGGTGACAGTACTGACCCGGCCCCAGACACAGAGAACATTCCTTTTGAGCGGAGGAAATATCCGGCATGAAAGAAAGGCCCAAGGTCTCCATAATTTCCAAATCAGAAGATCAAGCCCGACGAAGATCACTCAAGCTTTCTAACGTAGGTGCTGAAACATCCGAGAATTCCGAGCTCAAAGGGCAAGACCGTTTAGCAATTTGAAATTTTGAAAAGATGCCTGCCAATTTAATAGGACATGCAAAACTACCAAGATGCAAGATCGTCGGACATGCAGCTGGCTCGGCGGCCTGAGACTGCTGGAGAAAACCCAGATCAGGATTAAACCTAACAGATGATAACGGATCAACTCTCTGCCTAGGAACAAACACTGATTTGCTTGCTCGAACTCGAACCTTAGGAGAGGACCAATTCTCAACACCACAATCAACCGAACGAGCAGAAAACCCAACATGGAAAGGTTCTCGATATAGATGAAAAGTGCAGTGAAAATCAGGCCAGATCCTTGATTCCAAATGATGAATGAAGTGCCCAACCAGATTAGAGGCCATAGAGAACCTGAACGTATCATCTCCCAAACTGAGCACTCGGAAACCAGATGGATCACCGCCCAAGCAGCATTGCAGTGCAAACCCCACGGAATCCACATCCAGATGGAAAGAAGATGAGCGAAAAACGACCACCAAAAAGAACTCCTTAGAAGAAGACGAGGGAGAGAAGTGTACCGAGGACATGAAGCGACGACGCACCTGTGCAGCCAAAGCCCTGCCCGGGGATAGATCCCACAGTAGCAGACAATCCATGCCGGAATCAGCTACGATCAGGGTCACCGGCGACGAGGGAGGGTGGGAGGAGGGGGAGGGAGGGTGGACGAGAGAGGAGAGCCATCCTCCGCATGGCCGATGCTAACTGCCTCCCTTCCAGGTGCTGCACTGCCACGGTGCCACTACGAGTTTCCGGCCGCCGCCTCCATTTTATCAGAATTGTTCCAGACTATTTGAGAAGGTTGCAGAAGGTTGCAACACAACCTGTTAGTCGTTGAATGTCCTTTAGGCATGTCGTACGATTTATTTTTAAGATGGCCTTGATTTTCTCTGGGTTAACCTCGATTATGCGCTGGGAAACGATGAAACCCAACAATTTGCCGGCTGGAACCCCGAAGATGCACTTCTTAGGGTTAAGCATCATGTTGTATTTCCGGAGATTATCAAAGGTTTCTTTTAAGTCGGATATTAAGTCATTTGACTTTTTAGACATCACCGCGATATCTTCCACATAGGCGTGAATGTTCCGACCAATTTGTTCGTGAAGGCAATGCTGCATTTTGCACTGGTACGTAGCACCTGCGTTTTTCAGCCCAAAGGGCATCATAACATAGAAAAACATGTCGTATGGGGTAGTGAACAAAGTGGCCAATTTGTCCGACTTCCTCATCTTGATCTGGTGGTATCCTGAGTATGCATCAAGAAAACACAAAGGTTTCGAGCCACCGTCGAGTCAATGACTTGGTCAATGTGAGGCAAAGCAAACGGATCTTTGGGACATGCTTTGTTCAAGCCGGTGTAATCAACGCACATTCTTAATTCTTTGGTTTCCTTTTTGGGGACAAGTACAGGATTGGACACCCATCGGGTGTAAAGGACTTCTCGGATAAATCTAGCCTTAAGTAATCTAGCTATCTCTTTGCCAATGGCGCGTCTCTTCTCGTCTCTGAAGCGTCGTAGAGGTTATTTCACTAGTTTGCATTTTGGATCAATATTTAAGTTGTGCTCGGAAAGTTCCCTAGGTACACCTTTCATGTCGGCAGGTTGCCAGGCAAAGATGTCCCTATTCTCACGGATTAACTCGATGAGCGCGCTTTCCTATTTGGGATCCAGGTTCGTTCCAATGGCGGTGACCTTGGAGGCATCGCCTACCACAAGTTCCTCCGGCTTGGTCTCGATGGCGGCCTTGAATGCAGGAGCGGAGTCGGAGATCTGCTTCTTCGACGCGAGCATCTCTGAATCATCAACCTTGCTCTGGATCTCTTTGAATTCTTTGCTGTAGAGGACAACTTCCGCAAAGGCTGCTTCATTAATCTTGCAGTCCCTTGCCATGGTAAAGCTTCCGGATATGGTGATGACACCGTTTGGTCCGGGTATCTTGAGTTTGTTGTAGACGAAGCATGGCTTGGACATGAACGTGTGGAATATGTCGCGGCCAAATATGAAGTGGTACACGCTCTTGAAGGGGGCCACCTCAAAGGTCATGCGCTCTTGGTGGTAATTATTAACATCGCCAAAGGCAACCTGAAGTGTGATGCACCCAAGGGACCGAGCCTCCCGACTAGGAACAACGTCGATGAAGATGGTGTTGGTCCGCCTTAGGTTTCCCTCCATCAAGTTCATCTTCTGTAGTGTATCCAGGTACATGATGTTGATGCTGCTTCATCTATCCACCATACACTTGGTGAACTCCACGCCGTCAATCAAGGGGTTGATGACCATGGCGTATTGGTTCTCCATAGGAATAAGGTCTGGGTGGTCTGTCTTGTCCCAATTAATTGGAACCTCCGACCAGCGCAGGTACTGGGGAACTGGGGGTAGAGTAGCCATCAGGATCCTCATAGAGGTCTTCTGTTGTCGGACGGTGGGGGTGCCATGGAAAGTGTGGTAGACTGGCGCCTTCTTCACGAAGGGGTTCTTTCCCTTGTCGTCGCCCTTGGCGGCGTGCTTGGGTTCAACATCCTCGTCCATGTCACTTGAATCCTTGTACTCCTCCTCCTTCTTCTTCCCCTTGCCCTTGCCTCGCGGTCTGTTCTTCCGATTTTGCTTGTAGCCGGACTCCAGGTCTTCCTTGAGGTCATTGACGAACTTGCAGTGTCGATTGGTATGGGTGGCCTTGCCGTTGACATCGAGGTGTACGAGGAACATCATATCGCGGTACTCTTTGTAGGCAAATGGTTAAAATAGTACGGTGGGGCCAAATGCCACTCACAGGTAGACCTTTCCGCCGTCCTAACCATTTCCAAAACATCGGGACAAGAACGAGCGGCGTAATCGGCAGGCGAAGGGATCAACTACATACACAAATGAGTATGTATGCAAGCCACCATACAACAGTCCTCAGAGCCATTCCATCTAAAAGAAATAGAAATATTGCAATGCCATACGGCAAGATCCAAATATCCTACATAGATATAATAGTTTAGGATATCTCCTCATACATCAAACATCAGAGTATCAGGCGGAAGCGGAAAACAAGATCCGGGTACGGATAAGAAGCAAATCGGCATAAGATGCCCCATAAATAAACACATCCCGCCCACAGATCTCACGGATCCCTGTTCCCGGAATCTCTACACCGAGTGATCGTTGTCCTCATCGTTCGTCTCCTCCACCCAGTATCCATCTTGCGAGTATACCTGTTCATCTGAATAAAACAATTTATCGTGTGAGACCCTAGGGGTACTCAGCAAGTCTTTATGCCTCTAAAGGGGACACAACCTGGGGGTGACGCAATTGCAGCAAAAGATAATACCTAACAATTCTAGGGATATTCGCTAACCATCCGCCTAACCAAAGATAGACGGATGTCCGTGAATTAATAACAACAGTTATAACAGTAGTATTATAGATCCATCCTCCTCCTCGCTTACCACGAGGAAGCGGACGAACAGCCCCCCATCCGTTGGCAGTTGTATTATCCATTCCATGAGTGTTGCACTATTTACTAGTCAGGTACTTAGTCAAATTAAAAGCGGTACTTTAGTTATACTTGTCTATGCTGTGCTCCAAGTCGTCCATAACATGGACACGGCTTTGAAGATTTACCTGCGGGGTGCACAAATAGCAACACACTCGATCAACCTCGGAAAAACCAAATCAAAACCCAACGAGGCATTCACGACAAAGCGATCACAGATTGAAATATTTCAGGGGCCACCCCACTAAGCTACCATAGCAAGTTGGCCGGCTCCGGAACGGACCCAGGGTTTGTGTGGACGGCGGTAAACGACTGGGAACCCGAAAGTGTGACTGGGCTTGTCGATACAGCGAAAACGTGTCACGGTCCTAAACAGTACAGGTGCTCCACGCACAATCTTAAATACAGCAGTAAAGCATGGCATAAGTACAGGATAGTAATAAAGCCCCAAACTACTTTGTTGCCCCAAGAAATAGGAATGAATCAAGCTCTGGCTCAGGGGGGTTCATAAGGCTCCCGGATGTGGATAGTGCGAATATTCAAGGAACAGGAATCAAGTACTCGGGGTCCTGCGGGACACAAGTGATCATGAAAAACCAAATAGCAGATATTGCTCACCGGTGCCACTTTCATTAGTTATCCCATTACTACTCAGGTTAAGTTGTTTAGGTACCTCGTTATCCATCAGACACTCACATACCCTACACAAGCTGTTCTACGACCCGCATGGCTCAAACAACTCCTGTAATAATGGCTCATGGGATGGAGGAACAAGCTTCAGTGGGGTTTAAAAGTGAAGGCTATGCAGTACTTGGGATTCAGTTTAATGCAATCGCGACTCAATGATGCAAGAATAAGATAGAGGCAATAGGTACTATATGTATGCAAGCATGTGGTAGTGCTTGCCTGGCAGCTCAGTTGAAGCGAGGGACGGATCTGGGTAGTGCTCCTGGGTTTCTTGATATATCCCCTGCTCAGCGTCTATTCGAAGAAGAACCAAACAAACAAGGGCCGACATAAATAGAGTGCACAAGCATATGAATTAAAATGCGACAAGCAAACAATCATGCCATGATGAATGATGCACGATTTGCATGGCAATAAAGTAGCATGGCATGGGTGAGGTGGGGAATCCAAGAATAAAGCATTTTACGGAGTTTTAGTCACCTTTTTTCCTCAAATAAGTTGCTGTATACTTTATATTTATATGATGCATGCTGCAATTCAGAACATGGAATGCATAGATAGAACGGGCTCGTCGCGCTGATCGATTTAGACATATTATTTGTCAAATTTGGAGTTATAAAACCAAAGTTATTAATTAATTAAGAAAAAGGGCATTTTATTGTAATTTTAATTATCTCGAAAATTTTAAGTGCCCAAACAATATTTTGAATAGCATATTTGAATTCCTCACATTTTTCTGATTCGAAAACATATATTATTTGTATTATATGGATTTATATTTGAAAAGTTATTTAAATCTGATTTGAATTTGAATTTAAATCAAATTGGAAAAAGGTTTAAATTAAACAGCAAAACAGAAAACCATTTCGTACTCAGACAGACCCAGCCACAGTCACTGACGGGTGGGCCAGCTGCTGACTGGGACAACACGCGCACAGAAAAGAGTTTTCTCACCGCGGCTGACCTAGACCAAGAGGTGGCAGGGGGCAGCCTCAAGGTCCACGCCGCAGCCCACCGGCGACACGTTGCGGATCCGGGGAGTGCGGGCTGAGGCAGAGGAACCTGGGGGGCTTAACTGCAAAACGGGCGGAGAGGCTGACGGTGGGCTCGGTGGTACCGCAGGTTAAGGAAAAACAAAAAGAGGGGCGAATTGAAAAGTTCCACAGGCCCCCGTAGATCTTCCCTGCACCTGCGGACGGATCGGTGCTCGACCGACGCAGGGCGCGGCACGGGGATTTGAAGCCGCGACGCGGGGCGCACGCGCTAAGGGGAGGAACCAGCGCGGTAGGCTAACGGATGGTGACAGAGGGGCGGCGGGCGACTGGATAAGGTTCTACGCGATGCGGAGCCAGAACGATGGCCGACGGGCCTGCAGCAGAGTGTTCGACGAAACAAACGGTGGAGCTAGACGGCGACAGCGAGAGTGAGGATGTCAGCGAGGAATAGGGGCTCACCGAGGAGAGGGTGGCGGTGTCAGATCAGCTTGGGGAGCAGCAGGGCGTCAACGAGGCAGGCGAACGGCGGGCCAGGGTTTCGTCGGGGCGTCTCGGTACTGTGGCGGAAGTGGAGCTCCTCCTCCTCGCTGGCGGGTACAGGGCGAAGCAGCGGTTGGTCCTCGTCCTTCCTTGACAACCACAGCTCCTCGCCACCGGCTGCAAGAGGAGGGACGGTGGAGACCGACGGATCGCCGGCCGGTGGAGAGAAAGGTAGAGGGGGAGGAGAGATGGTTGCGGCGCGAGGCCAGGGGGTTTGGTGAGGCAGAGGAAGGAGGGGAAGGGGATAAGGGCGAGCCTAGAGGGAGGCGATGCCTTGGGGGACGCGGCGGTGTAAAAAAAAAGGTGGCGCGGCCACCTTTCCACCTCGCCCTCACGTGCTCGTCGTGGGGGTCAGCAGAGGGGCTGCCAGCGGGCCTAGGGCGAGAGGAAGGACCGGCTCCGAGCTAGGGTCGTCGGGTGGGGCTGTTGTGGCAGGGAGAGAGAGCTAGAGAGAGAGAGATCTAGGGTAGGATGGAGTAGGCTCGGGTTAGGGTTTAGAGAGAGGGGTGGCTGGGGTGTGGGCCAGGGAGAGAGGGTGGCCAGGTGGGGCCATCACGGTAGGGAGAGGGGACACCTCGGCATGGTGAGAGGAGAGGGTGAGGCGAGAGGGGGAGATGGGTGTAACTAGGGTTAGATTAGAGAGGAACTAGGGTTAGGGTTTAGATGAGGTGTTAGGCTTTTGGAGAGAGGATAGAGAGAGAGGGTGATGGCTTAGGGTTTTTAGAGATAAGGGTTGAATATGCCCACACATGGCTTGCATGGATGGGGGGGATGGTTGTAGGGTTTTTAACATGAACCAAACAAGATCAAGCATGAAGGGGGTAGAGAGAGAGATGGTGGTGAGGGATGGAGATGACCCCAAAAAGAGAAAACCCATTTAAACCAAGAGAGAAACAATTGGCTAAAGGTGGAGGTACTCTTGCATGGCCCATGCAATTTAATAAATGCCATGATTAAATTCTTGTGAAAACAAAATAATAGCATGGCATTATTCTTATGCATTCCCAAGAAGTGGAATAAAGGCCAAGCAAAAGAATTTATAGATTTAGATCCACCCCACCCACATGAGCTAGAATAAAATCAACAGAAAAAGAGAAACAAGCTCATGGATTATGATATGGTGGAATTATAAGGTGGTGACAAGGAGAGGTGGTGGAATTGGAATAAAAGATATGCCCCCAACTCAACATGGGCATTTAAACAATACATCAATAACCAAATACAATATCAAGAGGCAAATACAATTTACAATGCATATGAGAGAAGAACCAAAACAAAAAGGGTTTTATATGATGCTCAAATGCAAGGTGGCATGATGACATGAGCATGATATAATTATGATGCAACAATTATATATAGGAAGTAGCCATTATCTTACTAGACCAAGTAGCATTATAATTGTTAGACAATTGGGATGCTACAACTCTCCCCCACTAAACAAGAATCTCGCCCCGAGATTCTAGGAAGAAGAAGAAGACACAAAGAGGGTAGGATACTTGGCACGGAGCTCATCTTCACGTTCCCAAGTGGCTTCATCAACGGAATGGTGCGACCACTGCACCTTGCAGAACTTGATGGACTTGTTGCGAGTCCTTCTTTCTGCGACTTCAAGGATTTTTGTGGGGTGTTCTTGATAAGACAGGTCTTCTTGGAGATTGATAAGCTCATGGTCCACGGTCCTGCCGGGATCCTTGAAGCACTTCTTGAGTTGAGAGATGTGGAAAACATCATGGACCTTGAGTTTTTCCGGGAGCTCAAGAGCATAAGCAACTTCTCCTCTTCTTCCACGAATTTTGAATGGACCGATGTATCTAGGAGCCAACTTTCCTTTGATACCAAAGCGGTGCGTGCCTCTCATGGGAGTGACACGAAGGTAAACGAGATCACCAGGGACATACTCCATGTCCGTGTGCTTTCTGTCATAATTTCTCTTCTGACGACTTTGAGCAATCTTCAGATTTTCAAGAATGATGTGAACCTTCTACTACGATTGATTTAAAATGTCGGGGCCAAACAATATTCTTTCTCCTGCACCCGACCAACCAATCAGAGTTCTGCATTTGCGACCATAGAGAGCCTCAAATGGTGCCATCTTTAGACTTTTCTGGAAGCTATTGTTGTAAGAGAATTCAGCATAAGGAAGACATTCTTCCCACTTCATGCCGAAAGAGATGACGCAAGCACGGAGCATATCTTCCAGAATCTGATTGATCCTTTCAACTTGTCCTTCTGTTGAGGGTGGTAAGCTGTGCTGAAGTTCAATTTTGTTCCCAAAGCATTTTGGAAACTTCCCCAGAACTTGGAAGTGAAGATGCTTCCACGGTCTGAACTGATCTCAAGAGGAACCCCATACAGAGAGACAATTCTGTTGATATAGAGCTCAGCCAACTGAATTGCAGAAATTGTTTCCTTGACGGGAAAGAAGTGGGCCACTTTAGAAAGCCTGTCAATGACAACAAAGATTGCATTGTTGCCCTTCTGCGACCTTGGAAAACCAGTGATGAAGTCCATCTCTACTTTCTCCCATTTCCATTCCGGGGGTTTCAATGGCTGTAGAAGACCGGAAGGTTTCTGATGGACAGCTTTAACTCTGCGGAAGACATCACACTCCGAGACATACTTGGAACAATATCGTTTCAATCCTGGCCACCAATATTGTGTTTTCAAGTCCATGTACATCTTTGTGCTGCCAGGGTGGATAGAAAGAACAGAATCATGCGCCTCCTTGAGAACTTGCTCTCTCAAACCCGGGTAGTTCGGAACAAACATCCGGTGTTCAAAGAAAAGCGTGCCTTGGTCATCGACGTGGAAGGACTCATACTTCGGAAGCTGGATGTTGGAGATGATCTTTTGGTGTCTGGATCACCAAGTTGAATGGAGCGAACCTTTTCTTCCAAGAGAGGGTTGCGGAAGGTTCAGAAGATACCCTTGATCCACAATTTCAAGGTTGAGCTGACGGAATTCCTCGCACAAGAGCGGCTGTTGTTCTTCCAACATGAGGTTGCTGACATAAGCTTTGCGGCTGAGAGCATCAGCCATGACATTAGCTTTGCCCGGAGTGTAGTTGATGGTCAAATCGAAATCATTGATTGCTTCAATCCACCTCCTCTGACGAAGGTTGAGATCAGGCTGTGTGAAGATATACTTGGACTCTTGTGATCGAAAAGATTTCTAACGGTTGCCAAGCAAGTAATGCCTCCATACTTTCAAAGCAAAGACAACTGCTGCGAGTTCGAGGCCATGTGTAGGATAGTTGATCTCATGCGTCTTCAACTGTCGAGAGGCATAAGCAACAACTTGTTTTTCTTGCATAAGGGCCGCACCCAATCCTTGCAAAGATGCATCACAGAATATCTGGAAAGGCTTGGATGTATCTAGAGGAACCAAGACTGGTGTGTAAGTGAGCTTCTCTTTGAGTGTTTCAAAGCTTGCTTGACATGCAGGAGTCCAAAGGTATTTCTTGCCTTTCTTGAGGAGATCGGTAAGAGGCTTCACTATCTTCGAAAAGTTACGAGCAAGCGGCGGCAATAACTAGCCAAACCAAGGAAGCTCGGACTTCTTTGACATTTACAGGAGGAAGCCATCAACAATTGTCTTTACAGTTTCCGGGTTGACGGCAATGCCCTTGGCAGAGATGACGTGACCAAGATAGGTGACTTGAGGCAGCCAAAACTCACATTTGGAGAACTTTGCATACAGGCGGTTCTCACGAAGCTTGTTTAGGACACACCGAAGGTGTTTTTCATGTTCTTCCTTTGACTTAGAATAGACTAGGATGTCATCCAGATAGACCACAACGAACATATCAAGATACTCCATGAAAACCGAGTTCATAAGCCTCGAGAAGGTGGCAGGTGCGTTGGTGAGACCGAAAGACATGACCGTGTACTCATACAGGCCATAGCGGGTGGTGAAAGCTGTTTTTGGAACATCTTCCTTGCGAATCTTGATTTGATGATAACCACTTCTCAAGTCAAGCTTAGAGAATACCACAGCTCCAGCTAGCTGATCGAAGAGATCATTAATCCGTGGAAGGGGATATTTATTCTTGATGGTTTTAGCATTGAGAGCCCGATAGTCAACACAAAGTCTATCAGTCTTGTCTCGCTTCTTTACAAAGATGGTTGGGCTACCCCAAGAAGAAATCTTGTTGAATGAAACCCAACTTCTCTTGTTCATCAAGTCGACGTTTGAGTTCCGCCAACTCAGCGGGACCCATTTTATAAGGCCGCTTGGAGATAGGAGCCGTTCGAGTTCAAGCTCAATTACAAACTCAACCTCACGATCCGGAGGTATACAGCAACTCTTGGAAAGACATGGGAACTCAGACCACGGAACACTCTGAATAGCTTCCATAACATCAGCATTGAGCCGCCAAAGAAAAGCTGAATAGCAGGAGTCGGACTTGGAGAATAGACTATATGGCCTTGAGAATTTTCGGAGAAACCGGCGTTCAGACAATCAATCACAGCTGCATTTGTTAACCAATCCATGCCCAAGATAACATCAATGTCGAATTGCCTGGAATAATTAAGGGGCCTTGAACGAAGAGCCACCAATCTCAATTTGGTTGTTATGGATGATATGAGCCCTCATGTTTGAGCCAGGAGATTGTACCACCCGATGCAATAAGGGAACCATATCCAGATCATGCTCATGAGCAAACTTATGAGAAACAAAAGAATGCGAAGCACCAGAATCAAACAAAACTCATGCAGGGACTGAGTTAACGGGAAGCATACCCATCACAACTCCAGGTGCATGCTCAGCTTGAGCGGTGTTGACACAGTTGGCACGAGCAACAGTAGACCCGGGCTTGGTGTTGATGTTGAGAGCCCGAGGTGGTGGTGCACGAACCATAGGAGAGCTTGCCGCAGGTCTTGGAGGTGGTGGAGGAAGAGCTTTGTTGTTCATTGGACAGTTCCAGTGTTGATGCCCAGTGTTTCCACAAGTGTAACAAGCACCAGGTGGACGTGGAGCAACGTGGCAGGGGACTCCTTGAGCGCTCTAGGGTAGTGGTGGTTGTAGCCCCTGGGAGCCGCAGTGAGGAAGTTTGGTGGCCTTGCCGCGTAGCTTGAATGTCTTGGTGGAGCCGGGAGCGACGGTGGGGTGTTAGGAACCCAGACACGACGCTTAGAAGGAGTTGACATAGCTGAAGAGCTTGTTGCATCGCGGATGTGTTTCTTTGACTCCTCAAACACTTGCCTACTTGCTTCTTCTGCAGAGTATGCTGAAGCTCAGAAAAATGTGTCGGCCTTGTATGTGTGATTGCGTATTTAATCGATGCATTGAGCCCTTGTACGAACCTCTTTTGCTTCTTCTTGTCATCGGAGATCTCATCGCCACCATAACGAAAGGTTCATGAAGTTTGATGTAGGTATTGACATTGTCATTGCCACTTGAGGTTGAGAAACACTTCCTTCATCCTCTCCATGACAATTTCGACAGACATCGCTCTTTGAAAGCTCCATGAACTGTTCCCAAGTAGGCTGAAAACCAGTGCGTTGCCTTGAGGTAATTCTCCCACAGAGTTGCATCTCCCTTCAGAAGGTGAGTGGCACATTTTACCCATTCTTGCTCAGGAACATCAGCAGTCACCAGTAACCTTGACATCTCATGCAACCAATCATCAGCATCAAGTGGTTGATCGGACACATCAAATTGACGTGGGTTGAACTTCAGGAAGCTTTTGATGTCTCCTCGCTTGGGAGGTGGAGGTAGCAGAACAAACTCATTCCTCCTGACACTTTCTTCAAAACGCTGCTGGTTCTGCTGCATTGCTGCCAAGGCATTGGCGATGCTTGACAACGCGGCCCCCAGTTCAGGTTGTATGTCCTCCTCAGAACGGCGTGGTGGTGCCATCCTGTGATTGATATAAAACACAAGTCAGTACCATAATGGAGAATAATAATAATCCAAAATAGTACCAAGATGGAATTAACCAAGATTAAAGGATACAATTTACTAAGATGATATTAAAATATCAACAAAGTTCAAAGCACCTATAAGATATTAAGCATATCGCACACGACTGAAAAGGAGTGTGGAAGCACAGATGTATCAAAGAAATTTTTTCCGCATTTTCGGCATTAAAATACCAATAGATGCTCAAAATCACTTAACGAATCAAGATTAGTGACTCTACCAATTCAATATACAAGAGCGAATGATAAAAGTAGTGGTATGGTCGCGACTCCATCCCGCACTCAAATCATTACTCCGCACATGAATAAGTAGAACACGTATCCCAACACCTTCTTCTGAAGATGAACCTAAAGATTAGTAACTACGGAAACGAACACCCCGAACAAGATAACGTCGGATAACAAAGAGTAAGACAGATCGCGGCGATATACAACGAATCAGATAGATCGCGTCGGTTTGCAAAAGCCTGTCGGTATGGAATGTACCAACAGTTGATAACCAAAAGGCAGGTAAAGATAACATGTTGGATGCAACAGATAGACAAGGAATCCACACACACACACACACACACACACACACACACTTTCTATGGTACTACGGAAACCCAGAACACGTGAATCCTAGTTTGAATTTTAAGAAGAGGATTGAAAACGTTACACTTCCTTACCAGAAAAGGGTGGGTGGGCGGGTAAGAAGAAAAGTGGAAGCAGTCCTACTCTCGCGTTTTGTTTTTCGCTAGTGTACATAGCTACCAAAATATTTGCTAGACTGACAACGACCATTTGGCTGAGACCCTGAAGGGCGGGATGGCTCTGATACCAATTGTAACTACCCCGGTGAATTACGCTCTTAGTTACAAGCCTGGATGAGCGGAAATGGTTAAAATAGTACGGTGGGGCCAAATGCCACTCACAGGTAGACCTTTCGGCCGTCCTAACCATTTCCAAAACATCGGGACAAGAACGAAGCGTGAATCGGCGAAGGGATCAACTACATACACAAATGAGTATGTATGCAAGCCACCATACAACAGTCCTCAGAGCCATTCCATCTAAAAGAAATAGAAATATTACAACGCCATACGGCAAGATCCAAATATCCTAGATAGATATAATAGTTTAGGATATCTCCTCATACATCAAACATCAGAGTATTAGGCGGAAGCGGAAAACAAGATCCGGGTACGGATAAGAAGCAAATCGGCATAAGATGCCCCATAAATAAACACATCCCGCCCACAGATCTCACGGATCCCCGTTCCCGGAATCTCTACACCGAGTGATCGTTGCCCTCATCGTTCGTCTCCTCCACCCAGTATCCATCTTGCGAGTATACCTGTTCATCTGAATCAAACAATTTATCGTGTGAGACCCTAGGGGTACTCAGCAAGTCTTTATGCCTCTAAAGGGGACACAACCTGGGGGTGACGCAATTGCAGCAAAAGACAATTCTAGGGATATTCGCTAACCATCCGCCTAACCAAAGATAGACGGATGTCCGTGAATTAATAACAACAGTTATAACAGTAGTATTACAGATCCATCCTCCTCCTCGCTTACCACGAGGAAGCGGATGAACAGCCCCCCATCCGTTGGCAGTTGTATTATCAATTCCATGAGTGTTGCACTATTTACTAGTCAGGTACTTAGTCAAATTAAAAGCGGTACTTTAGTTATACTTGTCTATGCTGTGCTCCAAGTCGTCCATAACCGCGGACACGGCTTTCAGAAAGATTTACCCTGCAGGGGTGCACAAATAGCAACACACACTCGATCAACCTCGGAAAAACCAAATCAAAACCCAACGAGGCATTCACGACAAAGCGATCACAGGATTCAGAAATATTTTAGGGGGCCACCCCACTAAGCTACCCGCAACGAAGTTGGCCGGCTCCGAAACGGACCCAGGGTTTGTGTGGACGGCGGTAAACGACTGGGAACCTGAAAGTGTGACTGGGCTTGTCGATACAGCGAAAACGTGTCACGGTCCTAAACAGTACAGGTGCTCCACGCACAATCTTAAATACAGCAGTAAAGCATGGCATAAGTACAGGATAGTAATAAAGCCCCAAACTACTTTGTGGCCCCAAGAAATAGGAATGAATCAAGCTCTAGCTCAGGGGGGTTCATAAGGCTCCCGGATGTGGATAGTGCGAATATTCAAGGAACAGGAATCAAGTACTCGGGGTCCTGCGGGACACAAGTGAGCATGAAAAACCAAATAGCAGATATTGCTCACCGGTGCCACTTTCATTAGTTATCCCATTACTACTCAGGTTAAGTTGTTTAGGTACCTCGTTATCCATCAGACACTCACATACCCTACACATGCTGTTCTACGACCCGCATGGCTCAAACAACTCCTGTAATAATGGTTCATGGGATGGAGGAACAAGCTTCAGTGGGGTTTAAAAGTGAAGGCTATGCAGTACTTGGGATTCAGTTTAATGCAATCGCGACTCAATGATGCAAGAATAAGATAGAGGCAATAGGTACTATATGTATGCAAGCATGTGGTAGTGCTTGCCTGGCATCTCAGTTGAAGCGAGGGATGGATCTGGGTAGTGCTCCTGGGTTTCTTGATATATCCCCCGTCAGCCTATTCAAGAAGAACCAAACAAACAAGGGCCAACATAAATAGAGTGCACAAGCATATGAATTAAAATGCGACAAGCAAACAATCATGCCATGATGAATGATGCACAATTTGCATGGCAATAAAGTAGCATGGCATGGGTGAGGTGGGGAATCCAAGAATAAAGCATTTCACGGAGTTTTAGTCACCTTTTTTCCTCAAATAAGTTGCTGTATACTTTATATTTATATGATGCATGCTTCAATTCAGAACATGGAATGCATAGATAGAACGGGCTCGTCGCGCTGATCGATTTAGACATATTATTTGTCAAATTTGGAGTTATAAAACCAAAGTTATTAATTAATTAAGAAAAAGGGCATTTTATTGTAATTTTAATTATCTCGAAAATTTTAAGTGCCCAAACAATATTTTGAATAGCATATTTGAATTCCTCACATTTTTCTGATTCGAAAACATATATTATTTGTATTATATGGATTTATATTTGAAAAGTTATTTAAATCTGATTTGAATTTGAATTTAAATCAAATTGGAAAAAGGTTTAAATGAAACAGCAAAACAGAAAACCATTTCGTACTCAGACAGACCCAGCCACAGTCACTGACGGGTGGGCCAGCTGCTGACTGGAACAACACGCGCACAGAAAAGAGTTTTCTCACATGGTGACCTAGACCAAGAGGTCGACAGGGGTGGGGAAGCCTCATGGTCCATGCCAAGCCTGCCAAATGATGGGCGACACGTTGCGGATCCGGGGAGTGCGGGCTGAGGCAGAGGAACCTGGGGGGCTTAACTGCAAAACGGACGGAGAGGCTGACGGTGGGCTCGGTGATACCGCAGGTTAAGGAAAAACAAAAAGGGGGGCGAATTGAAAAGTTCCACAGGCCCCTGTAGATCTTCCCTGCACCTGCGGACGGATCGGTGCTCGACCGACGCGGGGCGCGGCACGGGGATTCGAAGCCGCGACGCGGGGCGCACGCGCTAAGGGGAGGAACCAGCGCGGTAGGCTAACGGATGGTGACAGAGGGGCGGCGGGCGACTGGATAAGGTTCTACGCGACGCGGGAGCGAGCCAACGCAGTGGCCGACGGCGCGTGCAGAGTGTTTGACGAAACAAACGGCAGAGCTAGACGGCGACAGCGAGAGTGAGGATGTCAGCGAGGAATAGGGGCTCACCGAGGAGAGGGTGGTGGTGTCAGACCAGCTTGGGGAGCAGCAGGGCATCGACGAGGCAGGCGAACGGCGGGCTAGGGTTTCGCTGTATGCCCTGCATGGCGGAAGTGGAGCTCCTCCTCCGGGCTGGGTACAGGCGGGCAGCGGTTGGTCCTCGTCCTTCCTTGACAACCACAGCTCCTCGCCACCGGCTGCAAGAGGGGGGACGGTGGAGACCGACGGATCGCCGGCCGGTGGATGGAAAGGTAGAGGGGGAGGAGAGATGGTTGCGGCGCGAGGCCAGGGGGTTTGGTGAGGCAGAGGAAGGAGGGGAAGGGGATAAGGGTGAGCCTAGAGGGAGGCGATGCCGTGGGGGATGCGGCGGTGTAAAAAAAAAGGTGGCTCGGCCACTTTTCCACCTCGCCCTCACGTGCTCGCCGGGGTCACAGAGAGGGCCAGCCGGGCCTAGGGCGAGAGGAAGGACCGGCTCGGAGCTAGGGTCGTCGGGTGGGGCTGCTGTGGCAGGGAGAGAGAGCTGGAGAGAGAGAGCTAGGGTAGGATGGAGTAGGCTCGGGTTAGGGTTTAGAGAGAGGGGTGGCTGGGGTGTGGGCCAGGGAGAGAGGGTGGCCAGGTGGGGCCATCACGGTAGGGAGAGGGGACACCTCGGCATGGTGAGAGGAGAGGGTGAGGCGAGAGGGGGAGATGGGTGTAACTAGGGTTAGATTAGAGAGGAACTAGGGTTAGGGTTTAGATGAGGTGTTAGGCTTTTGGAGAGAGGATAGAGAGAGAGGGTGATGGCTTAGGGTTTTTAGAGATAAGGGTTGAATATGCCCACACATGGCTTGCATGGATGGGGGGATGGTTGTAGGGTTTTTAACATGAACCAAACAAGATCAAGCATGAAGGGGGTAGAGAGAGAGATGGTGGTGAGGGATGGAGATGACCCCAAAAAGAGAAAACCCATTTAAACCAAGAGAGAAACAATTGGCTAAAGGTGGAGGTACTCTTGCATGGCCCATGCAATTTAATAAATGCCATGATTAAATTCTTGTGAAAACAAAATAATAGCATGGCATTATTCTTATGCATTCCCAAGAAGTGGAATAAAGGCCAAGCAAAAGAATTTATAGATTTAGATCCACCCCACCCACATGAGCTAGAATAAAATCAACAGAAAAAGCGAAACAAGCTCGTGGATAATGGGATGGTGGAATTATAAGGTGGTGACAAGGAGAGGTGGTGGAATTGGAATAAAAGATATGCCCCTAACTCAACTTGGGCATTTAAACAATACATCAATAACCAAATACAATATCAAGAGGCAAATACAATTTACAATGCACATGAGAGAAGAACCAAAACAAAAAGGGTTTTATATGATGCTCAAATGCAAGGTGGCATGATGACATGAGCATGATATAATTATGATGCAACAATTATATATAGGAAGTAGCCATTATCTTACTAGACCAAGTAGCATTACAATTGTCAGACAATTGGGATGCTACAGTTTGGGGAACGCGGGGCGGCACCGAGGCAGTTTCACTTCCTCGTTGTTGCCCACGACCAGCTCCCCGTCCTTGGCCATGCTGTCCGCAATCACCTCGTCCTGCAAAAGTCATAGCGACCATGTCAGGATATTGCTTTTCTTCTGTAGCGGTTTTTTGCTTGGTGCTGCTGTTCCTCCGAGCTTGAGTTGGAACGGCCGTTACCGGCAAGGAGCCACGAGCATCATCATCGGCAGCTGCGAATTCACTAGCCAACTAAATCATCTGGAATTCTTCATGTCCAGCCAGTGGGAGAGGTAGGCGCGAGATGTCTCGTCTTTCTCTTGCACGCACCGTTGTAGATCGCCAATAGTGCAGGGACGCTTGTACGTACCTTCAAAGTTCTTGGTGAACGCTTCTTGCATGTCCAACCAATTGCAAATGGATTTCTCCGGCAAGTTGTCGATCCATTGACGGGCCGTGCTTGCGAACATCAAAGGGAGGTACTTGACGGCAACGTTGGGGTTACCTCCGGCAATCTCCACTGTGTTGCCGTAGTCCTACAACCATGTGGCTGGCTTGGCGGTGCCGTCATAGGGCTTGATTGTCTTGTCAATCCGGAAACCTTTGGGGTAAGTTGCGGATCGTATTGCAGGTCCAAAACAACGTGGTCCTAGGTATGGTCCTTCCCGGGCCTCGTGGATCTTATCGATCCGCGAACGTGCATCGTATGGCTCCGGGTTCTTCTTATTCTTGTCAACTGGGGATGGGCTGCGTGAACGACGCGGGCCTCCTCCGCCATGGTGACTGCTAGGTGGCGACGGAGGCGGAGGTAGCGGTGGTTAGCCTTTTTGCTGTTACCCTCCTACGACGCCTCACGCCTGTCGCAGTTGCTTGTCGGACGCGGAGGCTCATGGCGTGACCTGCTCTTGTGTCCTTGCTTGCGCTCTCCGTCATGACGGGTCTTCTCCGTGTTGTCGCGGATTACGATGCCGCACTGCCTTGGCGGGAGCATATCCGTATGATGGTGAGCCTTGGGATCTTCATGATGTCGAGGGGATCGGGGCGGTGGCGATGGGCGACGAGGTCGGGCCTTTTCTCCGTAGTCGGAGGATATGGGGATAGCAGACTTCCTGTTGCGCGCATCCCTCCATCTTCGTTCTGATGAACCCGTCAGGGACCCGACATCAATAGGAGATCTATCCCTTGGCGACTTATGCTAGCTAGACTAGCAAAACGCTGGGTCAGACTCAAGCCTCTGAGAGGTGGCCTTTTCCTGCTGCTTCACCGCCTTGGCCACTAGGTCATAGACCTGTTCCACTGCCTCGGGCAATCTATCCTTCTCCAAAAGGGTCTTGGCGACGGTGAGGTTAAGGATTGGGGTGGGCATCACCTGTTTGGCTTCACTGTCAATGTATGGCTTGGCCTGTGCCGGCTTAGAAGGAGCCCATCCTAGGTTTCTCCATACACCAGGATCGTTGATGATGCGAGCTGGAGGTTTCTTGGCCTTCTACTATTGCAGCAGAGTCTTGTATTCGGCCTCCATTGCTCTAGCTTTCTCTATGGACTTCTGCGCATTGACCAGATCTCGATCCAGCTTAGCGCCTTGCTCCGCGATGGCCTGCGCTTCCTCCAGCAGCTGCTGACGCTTCTTGTCAAGCTAAGTCACGTTCCGGATATGAGCGACGGTCAGTGGATCAACGAGGAGATTGTCGTACATCACTCTATCAGCTGGAGTAACTTGGGCAGCAGTAGACGTAGATGCCGGAGGCGGCAATTTTGCGGTGTTGTTGTTGCTCGGGCCGGTGCCGAGTTCTTGCGGCTACTGCACTGGGTTAGGCGGAGGAGGCATGACCTTTGCGCGATCATCGTCAGCAGCAATAAGTGGCCCCTTCCCCTTTTCCAGTGCTGTAGGCTGAGCTCGTCCGGGTTGATCTTCATCCATCGTCGTCCCAATGGTGACGAACACCTCTCGAGACGTGACGGAATTGTTGGCTTGCTCGTCGCGCATGTATTCCTCCTCCATCTCGTACATGGAAGAGTCTAGCTCTTCTGGACTGAAATCTATCTCCTCTGAATCTGCACTGAAGTCGGCGTAGAGCGCGTCAATCACAAATTGGGAGGGTGCCAGGGCTTCCTCGATGACGGGGCTGGAGGTGCAACAACAACGACGATGACTGGAGGTGGCGGTGCAGCTGCGATGATGGCGGCCGGAGGCGGTGGTGGTGGTGGCTGAATCGGAGGGGCTCCATCGATGAGCGCAAGCGCTGTCTGAGCTGCCACTTCAGCGTCCGCGTATTTGTTGATGGTGTTCACCATGCCTTCGAATGTAAGGCGTCCCGACGCCTTCTGCCGTCTTAGAGAATGTCGGAGAAGCGTGCCATGGTCCAGTCCTTCCACAAAGTGATACATGGCATCATCATTGGGGTAGTGGGCCATATCGGTTCGTATGCGGAGCCACCTGGCCAGGTAATCGCGTGGGGTTTCGCCCTCTCTCTGAACGCAACGCGCCAGATCGAAGACGGTAACCACGCCGACGAACTTGGATCTCTGTTGTCCAGACGCACGGGCGAAGCCGACAGACTTGCAGCAATCTTCCACCTTTATATCCTGCATAGGAGCAGTTTGGGTGGGCCTTGAATTTTTCTGATCTTTGCCAGCAAACTCTGAAGACAGATCCGACATCGATCCTTCCGTGAACGTATCCTGCCCGTAGGCGGTCCGTGCGTGTCTTGATGGTCCTCCGACTCCCAGTGAACTAGTGCCCGAGTCGGTTTCGCCAATGAAGAGGTGGATGTCTCCGATAGGAACGATCGAACACCGCGTAGGGTTCGTCTTCACCGGGATCCAAAACTCGTCGGGAGGGACTATGGAACATTGTAGTATAAGATAACGCGACCGATGGCCACGGTTTTGCCGATTCCCGTGAAGATCTTGGTCCTCGCCCGCTGAAGAGCCTGAAGCGCCTCTTGCCCCACGGTGGGCGCCAACTGTCATGGTATTGCCGACGAGTACGCCATGGAGTGGTCCTCACAGTGCGAGTTTAGAGACGTCAGGGAAGGCGGACGGTTGACGGGTACGAGGTAACACAGCTTACCCAGTTTCAGATCCCACAACGGTGGCGGAATCCTACTCCTCCTATAAATCACTATAACGGCAATACGCCGAGTTACAGGGATTGGTTCGCTGTGCGAGGTGACTAGAAATTCTAAGTTATCGTGCCCTAAAGGCTCCCATATGCTCGACTTATATAGTAGCCAGGTCCTAGGGTTACAGGGAAAAGTCCTAGCCGGACAGGATACAGAGTCCTACACCGTCTATTACTAGTCTTGCGTGTCTTGTACTCCAAGGCTCCGGTTACGTCGGTGACGTCAACCGTAGCCTTCCTTTATCCGGCATGGGCCTCCTCGATCCATCTAAGCGGGCCAGGCCAGGCCATGGGCCATGCTACCAACTGTGGGCCACCCGGGTTATCCGGATAGGAGACATGCTATGAGGATACCCATATAGCATATCCCCAACACTGCCACAGCCTGGCCTGCTTGGTGCCAGCCTTCCTCATTGAGGTTGATCTGGTTGTAGGCATGAGTGTTGCCTTCGTTGGCCCTGTTAGGCGGTTCTCCCCCGTTTCTTCTGTTCCTGGCTTGTAGGTTGGGAGGGGGATTGGGTGTTTGCTGCGCACTCGAACCTGGCAGTGGGTCCACTTCGTTGTTGATGACAATGGTACATAGGAAGCGTTCACGGAGTGGGGATCTTCTGCCGCAGCTTTCGGATCCAGAAGTATAGGTTCCTTCATCCGAAGGGGGTCCACAGAGATCGGAGTTGCAGTTGTTGCTGTCTTCCGAGTCGTCTGTCAATGTTGACGCGTGTAATGCACCGATGGGTGGGACCCACGAAGTTGGCCTCATGGATGGTGGTGGCACCCGCTATGGGAGGCGGAGGGCCGTTCTGCCCCACCTGGAAGCAGAAGCTCCCGAACAGCATCTCGAGCCCGTCGCCGACGGACTTGAAATCCTTCAGGGTGGCCGGGGAGGTGGCGGTGAAGTCGAAGGCGCCGAAGAGGTGATGAATCGCTCTAGATGGAACCGTCACGACCGCACAATCAGCTCCCCCGTTTCCCACAGACGGCACCAATTGACGAGGTTCGATCTCGTCAATGCCCATTGTTATGGACTTGGGTTTTGGAGAATATGGGGATGCTGGAAGTCGCAGAACGGTTAACATACAAGCAACACAGGGACACGAGATTTACCCAGGTTCAGGCCGTAGGAGGGAAAACCCTACTCCTGCTTGTCTGCTCTTGATTACGGCAGAACCAAAAGTTACAGGGGTGCGCATATTTAATCTGGCATGGAGGTGTGTATGCAGTGAGTTGAGAGATTCTTCTCGCCATACCCTTCTGCCCTTTATATAGATAGGCCAGGTCTCGAGATAGGTCTAGTCGGTTACAAATTAGGGTTGATACCCTTTGAAATTCTATCTAATCTAGACTTGTCCTCCAAGGAGTCGAAAAGGCCATGGGCGTGCTCCACCTGAAGTCTTCATGGGACGCTTGTCCTGACGTGGGCCTTCCTTGGGCTGGACCAGGTATACCAATGCCATGTATCCGTGGGTATATCCATGTCAGTAGGCGGGTCACCCAGTGGTGCATCCAGCACATAGGTCAACTGACCAGCATTGAGGACAATCCTCAAGTTACGGAACCAGTCCGCGAAGTTTCTTCCATTGTTTTTAAACTTCTCTTTCTCTAGGAGTGCATTAAAATTGATGGTAGCAGCCGCCATGATCTACAACATATTTACAAATAGTTTAGACTAAGTTTATAGTTGTCCTCCACCAACAGCAACTATTACAACTACTTTATGAATAGACGCCCAGGTCTTAAAAAAATTCAAAAACAACCATAAGGCTCCTGCAGGTTGCCAACATACAATAAGGATCATTGCATACATCAAATATAATAGCAATCACATCATGGCCATATCACATCACAATTCATGCCCTGCAAAAACAAGTTAGATGCCTCTAATTTTTTTGCATGTTTTGCGTGGCTTGGGCTTTCGAATAAGAACCGTTCTTACCTACGAACATGAACCACAATGTTGATACAAGTATTGAAAAGTGCCCGTTGTAAATTGAATCTTCACTATGGTGGGAGAGACAGACACCCGCAAAGCCACTTGCAATGTAAGTTGCACGTTGAGCGTGGAACAAGTATCATGTACGATGACATGTAAGGTTAGCCCAGGACGGTTCATCCCACCATCCTGCAAGATGCAAAGTACACGAAAAGAAAATGAAAACAAAAGCATCAATTCCCATGAAACCATTGTGTTCTACTCGTGCAACAGATCTACGCATAGAGCCGGATCTAATACCACTATAGTGTTTGCAGCATGGAAAACAAAAAATTCTATCGTGGGAACACACAAAACCAAGATCTAATCTACGAGATCGGTGCAACGATATTGTAGGGAACTAACCCTCGAAGATCCAAAGGGTTTAACAAGATTTGGATCTTGTGGTTAATGTAGTCGATCACTTGCCAATCTCAAGATCGCGTAGACAATCCATCCGGTGCCACGTTTCGGCAACGCTTCCACAGTCGATCACACGTACGGTAGTTGATGAAGACCTTCCTCTCCCTTGTTCCAGTACGGCAGTGGAGGTTGTAGAGCTCCTCTAAATCCCAACAGCATGACGGTGTTGTGGTGGTGGATGATATGTCGTAAACGTTTCTATAATTTTTGATGCTCCATACTTGTTTTATGTCATTTGTCTTATGTTTTGTCTACACTTTGAGGTATTATTATACACTTTCTGGAACTAACCTATTGACAAGATGCCATAGTGCCAGTTGCCTGTTTTCTACTGTTTTTGGTTTCAGAAAAGCTAAAAAATCAATATTCTCGGAATTGGACGGGACAAAAGCCAATATGCCTATTTTTCCCGGAACAACACGGAAACACGAAGCAGTGATGGAGTAGGGCACCAGGGTGGGCACACCCTAGGGTGGCGCGGGCCCACCATGGTGGCTCCACCAGGGGGTGTGGCTCCCTGGCTGCCTCTTCTCCTCACCTCTTCGCCTTTAAGAAGCCTCTGATGCAGAAACCCAAACACATCCATCATATATCCACGAAATCTTCTAGAGCGCCGCCACCAAAGGGTAGATTCGGGGGATAAAAGGCTCTGTTCCAGCACCCTGCCAGGGTGGCTAATTGCCCCCGGAGCCATCTCCATCGACCTCCACCACCATATCCACCGCCGTTGCTGATTACCATGATGAGGAGGGAGTATTTCTTCCTCGAGGCTAAGGGCTCTACCAGTAGCTATGTGTTCATCTCTCTCTCTATGTGTGATCATATTGTGATCATGAGCTTTGTAATCAAGTACATCTAATCTGCTACTCAAGTGCTTCAATAGATCTTCGGCTCTCCCCACATGTCTGAAAGTGACAGCGTGCACACCGTGTTGGCACATAGGCTAGAGATTACATAAATACTTGTTATGACTTATATTTGGAGTTGGATGTCTTTATGAAATTGTGGTGTTTGAAGGAACCATCTAGCGCTCAAGGTGACAGTGTGGGGTTATCTAGATGGTGATTGCAAACTTTAAGGAGTTCTTTTCTAGCCCTACCATGGATTAGAGTTATCCAACCGGAGAGTAGTTCAAATTAGTATCATGGAGAGAAGATATTTATATGAGAGTGTTCACTACTAAAAGTATGATCCCCGTTGGGGATATGCTATATGGGTATCCTCATAGCATGTCACTTATCCGAATAACCCGGGTGGCCCACAGTTGGTAGCATGGCCATGGCCTGCTGGGCGGCCCAGTTAGATGGATCCAGAAGGGAGACCCATACCGGATAAAGGAATGATATGGAGGATTCACCGACGTACCCGAAGACTTGGAGTGCAAGACACGTTAGACTAATTGTATATTATGTAGGACTCTGTAACCTGTCCGGCTAGGACATTCCCTATAACCGTAGGATCTGGCGACTATATAATCCGAACCTATGGGAGCCTTTAGGGCATAACGTAGAAGACACAACTCATACCTTGCACAGCGAACCGATCCCTGTAACTCGGCGTATTGCCAAGATAGTGATTTATACCAGGAGTAGGATTCTGCCACCATCGTGGGATCTGAACCTGGGTAAGATATGTTACCTCGTACCCCTCAACCGTCTGCCTTACCCCACGTCTCTAAACACTCACTATGAGGACCCCTCCATGGCGTACTCGTAGGCAATATCATGACAGTTGGGGCCCACCTGTGCTGCAAGAAGCGCTTTAGGCTCTATAGTGGGCGAGGTACAAGGTCTTCGCGGGAATTGGCGAAACCATAGAGATCGGTCGCGTTCTCTTCTCCGACAATGTTCCGATCGTCCCTCTGGACGAGTTCTGGATCCCGGCGAAGACGAACCCTACTCGCTGCTCGATCATCCCCATCGGAGACATCGACCTCTTCATCAACGAAACCGACTCGGGCACTAGTTCCGCAGGTGTCGGAGGAACATCAAGACCCACACGGACCTCCTATGGGCAGGATACGTTTGCGGAAGGATAAATGTTGGATCCCTCTTCGGAGTTTGCTGACAAAGATCAGAAAAATTCAAGGCCAACCCAAACCGCCCATGTACATGATATAATGGTGGAAGATCGCTGCAAGTCCGTCGGCTTCGTCCGTGCGTCTGGACAGTGGAGATCCAAGTTCATCGGAGTGGTGACCATCTTCGATCTGGCGCGTTGCCTACAGAGAGAGAGGGTGGAAACCCCCACGACTACCTTGCCAGGTGGCTCCGTATACGAGCCGATCTAGCACATTACCCCAATGATGATGCCATGTATCACTTTGTGGAAGGACTGGACCAAGGTACACTTCTCCGATATACGCTAAGGAGGCAGCAGGCTTTAGGACGCGTCACCTCCGATACCGTCAACAACAACGTTTAGTCCGAGGCGGTAGCTCAGACAGCCCTTGCACTCCTTGACGGGGCTCCTCCGCCTCAGTCACCGCCACCACAGCCTCCGATCATCGTCACTGCAGTTGCACTACCGCCTCCGATCGTCGTCGCAGTAGCTGCGCCACCACCTCCAGTCATCGTCTCTGCTGTCGCACCACCACCACCAATCATCGAGGAAGCCCTGGAACCCTCTAACTCTGTGCTTAACGCACTCTACACTGACATCAATGCTGACTCCGAGTAACAACAACACCACAAACCTGCCGCCTCCGGCATCTACGTCTGCTGCTGCCCAAGTCACTCCAGCCGATAGAGTGATGTACATCAACCTACTCGTCAAGTCCATGACCGTGGCCCATATACGGAATGTAGTCCATCTTGATGAGAAGTGCCAACAGCTACTGGAGGAAGTGCAGGCCATCACGCAGCAAGACACTAAGCTAGATCGAGATCTGGCCAATGCGCAAAAATCAATAGAGAAAGCTAGAGCCATGGAGGCCAAGTACAAGACTCTGCTCCAGCAGCAGAAGGCTAAGAAATCTCTGGCTCGCGTCATCAACGATCCTGGTGTACGGCAAAACCTAGGATGGGCTTCCTCGAATCCGCCATAAGCAAAGCCATACATTGACATCGAAGGCAGGCAGGTGATGCCCACTCCCCTTCTCAACCTCATCGTCGCCAAGACCCTTCTGGAGCAGGATAGATCACCTGCAGTTGTGGATTAGGTCTATGACCTTATGGCCAAGGTGGTGAAACAGCAGAAAAAGGCCACCTCTGGAGGCTTGAGTCTGACCCAGCATTTTTCCAATCTAGCCAGCATAAGCCGACAAGGGGCCGATCTCCCCATGATGTCAGGTCCTAGACGGGTTCGTCAGAACGAAGATGGAGGGATGCATGCAATAGGAAGGACGCTATCCCCATATCCGTCGACCATGGAGGGAAGGCTCAACCTCGTCACCCATCTCCACCGTCCTGATCCCCCGACATTGCGAAGACCCTAAGGCTCACCATCGTATGGATCTGCCTCCGCCAAGGCAGAGCCGCATCGTCATCCGCGACAACAAAGAGCAGACCCGTCATGATGGAGAGCTCAACCAAGGACACAAGAGCAGGTTGCGTCATGACCATCCGCGTCCGAAAAGCAACCGCGACAAGCGTGAGGCGTCGCAGGAGGGTAACAGCAAGAAGGCTAAGCCACCGCCACCTCCACCTTCGTCGCCCCCCAGCAGCCACCATGGCGGAGGAGGCCCGCGTCGTTCATGCATCCCATCCCCTAGCAGAAAGAAGAAAAGAAAGCCTAGAGCCATACGATGCACGTTCATGCTTGGACAAGATTCACGAGGCCCGGGAAGGACAATACTTGGGACCACGTTCCTTTGGACCTGTAATAGGTATCGCAACTTAGCCCAAGGGTTTCCGGAATGACAAGACCATCAAGCCCTATGACGGCACCGCCAAGCCAGCTACATGGTTGCAGGATTACAGCAACGCGGTGGAGATCGCTGGGGGTAACCCCAACGTCGCCGTCAAGTACCTCAAATTGATGTTGGCGGGCACGGACCGCCAATCGATTGATGACTTGCCGGAGAAATCCATCTGCAACTAGTTGGACATACAAGAAGCGTTCACCAAGAACTTCTATACATATAAGCGTCCCTGTACTGTTGGCGATCTATAGAGGTGCATCCAGGAGAAAGACGAGACATCTCGCGCCTACCTCTCTCGCGGGAGTGCATGCCCAGACTGCCATGGCCGCCTTCATCGATGGGTTGGAAAGGGGTACATATCTCCGACATAAGTTGAAGCGCATGCAGGACAATTACCAACTAGATCTCAACCAGATGATCTAGCTGGCTAGTGAGTTCGTGGCTGCCGACGATGATGCTCGCGGCTCCCTGCCGGCAACGACCGTTCCAACTCAAGCTCAGAGGAATAGCAGCACCAAGTGGAAGAGTCCGCCAGAAGAAAAGCAAACCTCTGACATGGTCACTATGACTTTTGCAGGACGAGGTGATGGCGGACAGCGTGGCCGAGGACGGGGGGCTGGTCGTGGGCAGCGGCGAGGTAGTGACACTACCTCGGCAGCACTCTATGTTCCCCAAACCAATGAGAAGTACCGCGATATGATGTGCCTCGTACACCTCGACGCCAACGACAAGGCCACTCAGACCAATCACCATTGCAAGTTCGTCAACAATCTCAAGGAGGACCCGTAGTCCGTCTAGAGGCAAGGGCAGGGGGAATAAGAAGGAAGAGGAGTCCAAGGATTCAAGTGACATGGATGAGGATGTTGACCCCAAGAACGCCACCAAGAGCGATAGCAAGGGCAAGAACCCATTCAGAAGATGGCGGCCGTTTTCCACACTTTCCTTGGCACCCCCACTGTCCGATAACAGAAGACCTCTATGAGGATACTGATGGCCACTCTACCCCCATTGAAGAAACCAGTGAAGCAACCTCTACGACACTTTGGAGATGAGAAGAGACGCGCCATAGGCAAAGAGATAGCTAGGTTACATAAGGCTAGTTTTATCCGAGAAGTTCTTAACACCCGATGGGTGGCCAATCCTGTACTTGTCCCCAAAAAGGGAACCAAAGAATTAAGAATATGCGTTGATTACACCGGCTTGAACAAAGCGTGTCCCAAAGATCCGTTTGCTTTCCCTCGCATTGACCAAGTCATTGACCCGATGGCTGGCTCAAAGATTTTGTATTTTATCAATGCATACTCAGGATACCACCAAATTAAGATGAGAAATTTGGACCAATTGGCCACTTCGTTCACCACACCTTACGACACGTTTTGCCATGTCATGATGCCCTTTGGGCTAAAAAACGCAGGTGCTATGTACCAGCGGACAATGCAACGTTGCCTACACGATCAAATTGGTCGGAACGTTCACGCCTATGTGGACGATATAGTGGTGATGTCCAAAAATTCAAATGACTTAATCTCCGATATAAAAGAAACCTTTGATAATCTCTAGAAATACAACATGATGCTTAACCCTAAGAAGTGCGTCTTCGGGGTTCCAGCCGGAACATTGTTGGGCTTCATCGTTTCCCAGCGTGGAATCGAGGTGAACCCGGAGAAGATCAAGACCATCCTAAACATAAACTGTCCGACATGCCTAAAGGACATACATTGGCTAACAGGCTGCGTTGCATCGGTTAAGCCGACTTGGAGGGAAGGCTCTGCCGCTGTACAAGTTGCTGAAGAAGGTGGACAAATTTACATGGACAGACGAAGCAGACGTAACAATGAAAAAGCTAAAGGAGATACTATCCTCGGCGCCAATCCTTTCAGCACCCGATCCTATGGAGCCTATGTTAATTTGCATGGCGGCCACCAACCGGTAATCAACATCGTCGTCATGGTAGAGCGGAGAGAACAAGGCTATGAGTACGGAGTTCAACGACCAGTTTACTATGTAAGTGAGGTCTTGATGGAGTCCAAGAACTATTACCCGCACTACCAGAAGATAGCTTATGGAGTGTTCCTTGCTTCTCAGAAACTAAGGCACTACTTCCAGGAGCACCCTATCACAGCTGTGAGCAAAGCTCCACTATCCGACATCATGAACAACAGCGATGCTACAGGAAGGGTCACAAAGTGGGGCGTTGAGCTTGCCGCCTTCGAGATCACCTACAAGAGATGCGACTCTATCAAGTCACAAGCCTTGGCGGATTTTATCGTAGATTGGACGGAGATGCCAGATGCTACCCTATCCCGGAGCCAGAATACTGGGTGATGCACTTTGACGAATCAAAGCTACTCAATGGCTCAGGGGCTGGTGTACTGCTACAGTCACCAACTGGGGAGAATCTACACTACATTCTGCAGATCCACTTCGAGGCAACAAACAACATGGCGGAGTATGAAGCACTCATTCACGGACTACGCGTAGCCAAGGATATTGGCATCAAGCGCATAGTTTGTTGTGGAGATTCCTACTTGGTTACCCAGCAGGTATCTGGCACCTGGAACACATGGAAACCTATGATGGCGGCATAACAAGACGAAGTGGACGGGATAGCCAAGAGATTCTTAGGCTACGAAGTCAAGTACGTACCTAGGGAGCGAAACGAGGCGGTTGATTTACTGCCTAAGCTTGGATCAGGGCGCAAATGAATTCCTCTTGGCGTTTTTTGGAACACTACGGACACCATCTGTGAAGGGAGCGGACATCGACAACCCGGATAGAGTTGACTCTTTCGTTCACACAGTGACAAAGGTCCCTCCGGCTTGGACCCAACCGTTCATGGAATATCTCGTACACGGAACTTTGCCCGACGACAAGGTCGAAAGACAGCAAATAGTACATCGAGCAAAGGGCTATACCATAATCAATGGACAGCTCTACAAAAGAAGAACCACTGGTGTATACCTTAAGTGTGGTTCCCAGCAAGAAGGTATTGAAATCCTACGTGAGATCCATCTCGGAGATTGAGGGCATCACGCTGCTCCTCGATCATTGGTCTCCAAAGCCTTCCGGCAAGTATTCTACTGGCTAACCACGAAGGCGGACGCCAACAAGCTGGTTGAGACATTCATGGGATGCCAGTATTATGCCCGACAACCACATGTTCCATCTGAAGAATTGTGAACAATACCAATAACTTAGCCATTTGCAGTCTGGGGGATAGACATGGTTGGTCCATTACAGTTGGCACCATGTGGGTTTATGTATCTACTAGTAGCAGTTGATAAATTCACCAAGTGGATAGAAGGTAAACCATTTAGAAAGCTTGATGGGGAAACATCCCTTAGGTTTGTCCGGGATCTAGTGGTGAGATTTGGTCTCCCACATAGCATTATCACCAACAAAGGCAACAACTTGTCACTCGGAGAAGTGGAAGCTTATTGTTGGGACAAGGCCATCCGACTTGACCTAGCTTCTGTGGCACATCCACAGTCCCCAAGTTGAGCGAGCCAATGGATTAATTCTGTAGGGAATCAAGCCACGTCTTGAGGCACGACTACATAGAGCTGCTGGAGCCTGGGCGGAGGAACTACCATCTGTGCTGTGGATTTTACGAACTACACCCAACAGATCCACCGTCTACACCCCTTACTTTATGGTATATGGAGCAGAAGCCATCCTCACTTCCGACATCCTTCATGATTCTCAAAGTGTTGCCGCCTATGATGAAGAAGACGCTGAGGAATCTAGACGCCTAGATGTGGACCTTCTCAAGGAAGAGCGCATATTGGCATGCCAAAGATCCGCCATCTACCAGCAGAAGCTACACAGCTACCATAGTCGCTGCATTCGGCATCACTCATTTGAAGAGGGGGATTTGGTGCTCCGACTTAAGCATAAGAAGTCACACAAATTATCCCCGCCATGGGAAGGACCGTTCATCACAAGCAAGGCGCTGCTCAATGGGTCTTACTACCTCGTTGACAATCGTGAACTTGAGGATAGACCTAGGGAAGATCATAAGCGTAAGCGACATGACCCGGATGATGACTACAAGGAGCTTGATCGGCCATGGAACATAGCACATATACGTCCTTTTTACACTTAGCATATATTTAATATATTGTGTACCTCTTATATGATCAATGAAATAAATCTCTCTGGTTCACTCATATTTCTGAGTCTTTTACCTCCTTTAGTGTTCATTTTTGCATCGTGTAAAACCTTTATGCACAAGCTTTGCATTTGCACTTGTGAAAATTCTGCCTACGGGCGTAAGCTTAAGTTTTCTCGTCTACACGTTCTTTGTTGTTTTTATGTGGATTCTAGAGTAGTAACTTTTGACACTTGTTGTCAGCGATTGTGTGCTTAGGTTTTTTACGGTGCCATTGTGCATCATCACCTGAGCGTATGGTTCCGACTACTAGTCTTCCGACTAACAAAAGGTAAATCATAAAACCAGAGTAATGGATAAGCAAGCACTTGCTTAAAAAATAACTACGTGCTGGAACCAGTACTTGAGTAGCAGGAAATTACACATATTGTTTTTCCGCCTTGAGTTAACATAGTAGATTTTCCGCATATACCAAACGAGAGGAAACAAATATTACAAAGTGTTTTTTCATTCCTCTGGTGCAGGAGACTTTGATGCAGCATCGTCGGCCACAAGAGAGCCATCATATTTGAAGTAAGTGGTCCTAAGGGACTCGGAGGAGCTTTGGTGGTCGCCGTCAATGATCTCTAGAGGCACGAAGACGTTGTGATCGACCAACTCGGCAACCCTAGTGTCAAAATCCACGAGCGATGACCAGATAGCCTTGTGGTCAATCTTCTGGCCTTCATCGTCTACGTCGGGGAGACCTAAGGTTTTGACGGTGCCATTTGGCGTCATCACCTGAGCGCATGGTTCCGACTACAAGTCTTCCTACTCACGAAAGGTCAAGCATAAAAACCAGAGTAATGGATAAGCCAGCACTTGCTTAAAAAATAATTACATGCTGGAACCAGTACTTGAGTAGCAGGAAATTACACCTATTGTTTTTCCGCCTTGAGTTAACGTAGTAGTTTTTCCGCATATACCAAACCAGAGGAAAAAAATATTACAAAGTGTTTTTTGTTCCTCTGGCGTAGGAGACTTTGATGCAGCATCGTCGGCCGCAGGAGATCCATCATCTTCGAAGTCAGTGGTCCTGAGGGACTCGGAGGAGATTTGGTGGTCGCCGTCAATGATCTCTAGAGGAACGAAGACGTTGTGATCGACCAACTCGGCAACCCTAGGGACAAAACCCGCGAGCGATGACCATATAGCCTTGTGGTCAATCTTCTGGCCTTCATCGTCTATGTCGGGGAGACCTGAGGTTTTTTACGGTGCCATTTGGCATCATCACCTGAGTGCATGGTTCCGACTACGAGTCTTCCGACTCATGAAAGTTCAAGCATAAAAACCAGAGTAATGTATAATCCAACACTTGCTTAAAAAATAATTACATGCTGGAACCAGTACTTGAGTAGAAGGAAATTACACCTATTGGTTTTCCGCCTTAAGGTAACGTAGCAGTTTTTCCGCATATACCAAACTAGAGGAAATAAATATTACAAAGTGTTTTTTTCATTCCTCTGGCGCAGGAGACTTTGATGCAGCATCGTCGGCCACAGGAGATCCATCATCTTCGAAGTCAGTGATCCTGAGGGACTTGGAGGAGCTTTGGTGGTCGCCGTCAATGATATCTAGAGGCACGAAGACGTTATGATCGACCAACTCGGCAACCCTAGTGTCAAAACCTGTGAGCGATGACTAGATAGCCTTGTAGTCAATCTTCTGGCCTTCATCGTCTACATCAGGGATACCTGAGGTTACCGTGGCGATGTCGGCGTTCATGTAGTGAGCCTTGACCGTTTCCAATGCCATCCTTGCGCCATCCCGGGTATATGAAGCTTTCCAGCTTACGATATTCTCTGGGGCTTAATGCAAGATCTCCGAGTATTTCATCACAGAGTCCACCGCCTTGATATTAATGTTGAAGGTCTTGGCGATCTCCTTAGCTTGCTTGACAGTGATGCTAATGAAGTTGCCGGTGAGGACCATGCATTCCTTCGGTGGAGGAGGCGAATTGGTCAAACCAATAGGAGTTGCATTTCCGACAAAGGAGTGCATGAGTTTAGTAACACAAAGTTCAAAGTACCTGAATTACAGAAGTACAAGACAGAGAATCACTTACCAAAGATGCTCGCCTCGGCTTGCTGGAGCATCTCCGCCATGGAGTCCCGTTCTTGTCGGAGGATATTTTATGCTTCAAGATTGCGCTGATTTTTCTCATCGTCAACTTTCTTCTGTTCTTTCAGCATCGCAATATCCTCATTCAAGCGGTTCATCTCCGTATTGGCGAACTCCTACAAGGCCTTCATGGAGTCCTCGTTCATCTTGAGGGTATCAGTCCTCTCCTGCTTAAGGATCTTGTTTTTGCTATCCAGCAACTCAATGTGCTTGGATTACTCAACAATGTCCTTGGCCTTGGCGATGGCTTCTACAAGTCGAAGAAAGAACAGTACACAGTGAGTAGTCGGAGAGTGACGGAACAAGACCAAGTCGGAGTACGAAAATGAAAGGAAAAACAGACTCTTGCTCTTGGTGATTTGTTCCTTCAAGAAGGCAGTTTTACCATTTTCGGCTTCCAGCTCTACGCGCATCTGGTGGAACTTCTCGTTGGCGACGCCTCTCTGAGCATTCTCATTCGGTGGAAAGATCATAATCACTTATTTTCTTAGAGCATCTAGCCGGATAAATATCCACCTAGAGGCTTGTGGGCTATAGTGAGAGTCTTGAATTCGGCACAATGCTTAGTCTTTCTTTAAGTATCTAGTCGGAACTAATTCATTTTTCAACTAGAAGCTTAGGGGCTACAGTACGAGTTTTTAGTTCAGCAAGTATGCTTAGTCCTTCTTTAAGCATCTAGTCGGACCTAATTCTATTTCAACTAGAGGCTTGGGGGCTACTGTATTGAATTTTACAAACATTGCGTATGCTACTCTGAAAGTATCTAGTCGAAATAATTCATTCAACCTACATACTTGGGGGCTATAGTGAGAAGTGTTCTAGCTTAGTCACTCTTAGAGCATTGAGATGCAAAGACCTATGGTTTTCCGCCTAAATCCTCGGGGATACCGTGGTATACTCGTATGAAATGCAAAAGGCAAACAAAACTTACAAGTGCGATGATCTTGAGATTGGTGGCGCTCTCGGTGAATATCTTGCTGAAGGAATGGCTATTTCCTCGCAGGATATTAGCTTTCCTGAGGAGCTCCTCAAGACCGCAAGTCGGAGAGGTGGGCGCTGCACCAGGAGCCAGAGTTGAGCTACTCGGCGTAAGCGCCGGGTAGACTATCTTCGGAATATCTGTGGAAATCCTGGGTGCAGAAGCGCCACCATCGAGAGACGCTCCGCCTACCACCATCGCCTTACTACTACCGACGACATCCTTAGCCGGAGCTTTAGCCATTCTAGAAGCAGTACTTTCTTGTGTCGCCTGCTGACCGGCAATGACGAACTCCGTGGAAGTAGCTGGGTCCACTTCCATGGCAGAAGGGTCAGATGCAACCTTGGCCGGAGAGCTTGCCGGAGCGGCGGCAGGCTGGACGCTAGGAGTGGTAGGGGCGATGGCGGGAGATGCTTGGTGCGACAAATCTCGGGGAAACATATCTTTAATGTGTTTAGAAGCCCCCAATGTTTTGGAGGTCTTCTTCAAACTGAAACTGGCCTTCTTCCTGAAACGTGCAAAGGTATAAGTACAGGAAAAGGATGAGCAATGGACAAACTCGAAGGAAAAGAGGCTTACACAACAGTGGGTGCTTTGGTAAAAGGGATCCCGGTAATCTTTCTTTTGTCCGCCTCCAGGGCTGCAGTAGTCTTCTTGGAGGCTCCACCCTCCATCTTCTTCTTCTAGCCTCCGTCGGCAGCATCAGAGGTGGAGCTCTTCCGCTTGCACACCAACGGGACCTCGTCGTTGGACACGATGGTGACTTCCTTCATCTCGGGGTCATAGATTTAGACAGCCATGTCGTCCTGTTCTAGACTTTTAAGCCGTTAAGTGAAATCCAAAAGTGTGAGATGAGATGAATATGGCTAGACAGAAGCACTGGAGTATATGTCATACACGGGAAATAAACAGGTACCTCTGGGCACTTCCCCTCCTCGAACATGTCATAGGTGATGGCGAAGCCACACTTCCTGTCCTCCCCCTTGACAATGTCCTTGAGGCGGAGCTTGATGGAATCACTTGAAAAGTTGTCCTTGGAGATGCGGAGGCTATCCTTCCTCTCCTTGGTGTACTGGTGCATCAGCTTCGAGCGGTGCTGCAGAGGCTGGACCCGCCTGAAGAACCAGCACATGGCTAGGTCCAACCCGGTTAGACCCATCTCTATGAACCACTCTATCCGCCTTATGGCGTGGTAAGCGTCGTTGTTAGAGGGAAGGGAGGCCTGGGATCTCCATGTCGGTGCTTCGGCGGCAGCTTCGTCGACGAAATCTGGATGCATTCCTTCTCGGCCGGCCAGAGGGATATCTAGGCCATAGAAGTACGTCTGCTGCTAGTTCTTACAAGACTCATGGCCAACGCTGTCGTGGAACCGCCGGCCAGGTCGGATCTTAAAACTATTTGTCCCGCAATTCCTAAGCTTGTCCTTGCTCGCTCCGGCTTCCCTCTTGACGGTAAAGAAGTAGATGAATGAGTCTAACCTAGGCCTAATCCCTAGGTAACCCTCGCAAAGCGCCGCGTAGTTGCTAAACGAGAGGGTGCTATTGGGGGAAAGGTTTATAGGTTGAACCAGGTAATGCTTGAGGATAGCAAGGAAGAAGTCGGAGATGGGGAGGGAGATGCTACACCTTCTCTCCGGCATGGAGGAGAATGAGTGACCTCGCCGGCAGGCGGCGCCCGCCAGACAAGCCCCTCTGTCACAGGTGTAACATCCCAACTTTTCATTTCTTGAATTTGTTAAATATGAAATCCAAAGTTTAGGGGAAATAAAACTTTTAAGTAACATAACCCCTGTCTGTCATTCACTTACTTGTGTGATCTTTAGCCATGTCTAGTTTAAAATCTTTTGCTTGCCTTGTTGTGTGTGACCCAGTAGATCTTGCAATAATTTTTACTCTGCTCAAAAACCTAGCACCATTACAAGTAGAGCACAAAAACCCCTAGGCCCTAAAAAACCCTATGACTCTTTTATTTTTTTCATAGCCCCAAACCAGTACATAAGGTACAAGGATTTAAATCTCCATCCTTGCCCAATTATCATGTTGATGTTATGATCACATGTGACCACTTCATCACATGGTCACCTTAATTCTTGCCCACTTTGGTTGATCATTTCAAACTCTTGGAGAGGATCCAGGAGGCAACCGGGGTCTGGTTTCACTCACCCCACCTCTCTCTACACCCCCATGCCCATACTCCTGCCATTAGTGGTTTGTGCTCGACTAGGGCATCGATCAAAATCGACCCCGAGCGTGTGCCGCCCTAGATCATCTTAAACCCTCCCCTACTCTCCAAACCTGATCGCCACCTACCACCCTCGCTCCCCGTTCATTTCCACCCCAAACCCCTCCTAGTCCACCTATGGGAGGACACGAGCTCGCTCGGCTCCTCTCTCCCTCTCCATCCACCGTACCACCACGACACCGACGTGGGAAGGTGAAGGTTGAGGAAGCCACGGCTCTACCCTTTCTTCCCCATTGTCTCTGCATGCACGCACAAGCCTAACCGCACTCTCCTGCCCTGTGTCTCTCTCTCTCACAGGAACCCTGGGAGGTTCATCGGAGAAGATCCAAGGACGCCGATGCCGCGAGCTCGTCCTTGACGTCGCTAGAGCCGAAGGCTGCTACTGTCGCCCCTTGTTAGAATCAGAACCATCGCCCTCATTGAGCCATGCCCTTCCCGACGCCGCTACGCACCTAGGTGACCCTCTCCCGTAGCCGCTAGGGTTTAACACCGGCGACGTCACCCTCGCGAGGAAGAAAGGCCTGGGGCCGTCGGATCTGTTTAGATCTAACGACCCACGGTGTTGGGTGCCCCTTCGCCAGCCGCAGACGCTGACGCACGGGGCCCCCGTCGGGGATTTGAATCCCCAGCTCCCGCGCGCGCTGCCGTGTTGTTGGGACGTCCCAGCTACTGCACAGGCCTTAACCAGGCTCAGATCTACCCAGTAACTTTCTCTTTTTCCTTTTTAATTAAATCCCCAAAAGTGGTGTTGTAGCTTTAAATCCACCAAAAATCACTTAGACATTTTTTTGACCTTATTCAAGCTCGGGAGGATAGTCTATGTAAATCCCTACCACCTCACACCAGTAGCTGACCAAACTCATGATTGTAGCTTCCCTAGTAATTTTTGGCAAAAGACTAGGCAGTTTTCACTGTTTTAATTTTGGTAATTTTTCTGCAAGTCAGAAAAATATGAAACCAACTCCCAGACCTTCCTTTTTCAAACAACCTATCCAAGAAAATTAGAGTCAACCCTTTTGCAGTAATTTAGCACTTGTGGTAATTATTACAAGTTTGGGACAGAAGCTTTTTGCATAAATTCTAGAGGCTTCTGTGAAAATCCTTTTTGAGTAATTCCAACTCCTGGAGTTGAACACCATCTACACCTACCTAATCCCGGAAGGGTATATTTTTAAGATGAGTATTTCTGAACTGAGAATATATTGAGTGATTCTAGCCTTTGTTGTAGTATTAAAAATGCCATAAATCAACCTTATAAGCTAAAATTATGAATCCAATTGTGTTAGCTTAGTTTTTTTGTTACCTACCCAGAAATATTATTTTGGATCCTTGTTCCCTTGCAGAACAATGCCGAGGCACTATTTTGCTCACTAGGTTAAGGCTCACTTTTAAATTCACCATTATTTCTAGGAGTGTCCAAATTAGTTGATTCCAAGGATTTTGGCTTGATCATTTCAGTAGCTACAAGTATGTGTTTTGGCTGGCCTAGTTGAGTACTTATTCTGTACTGTTTGATTTTCTTTCTCCTTGTTTGATGTATGGTTTATTGCTTGATTTTTTTATCTTTCTTTACGACGTTAGATATGAACGAGTAAGGGTATGAGGAATGTGATTGGGAGTATATTGAAGAAGGAGAACATGGACAAGTTGCCAACAAAGGCAAGCCACCTTCTTGCTCATACACCCTGTCCTAGTATTTTATATATGCATGTTTTATCTACTCCTTTATGTAAAGTGCATTGGTTTTACTATAGCATATTTTATATGGGGAATGTTTGGCTCCTCCAAATGTTTAACCTTTAGTACAATTAGGTACAAAACCTTGGTATAATACCTAACTTCCTTAGTATGGTAGATGGTGTTTAACACCATAACCCCTTGGAGACCCCGTTTTATCCTAAACAAAGTGTAGGATGGGAAGACCCCGGGAAAAAGACTTACGAAAATGTATTATGTGAAAACCTTGATGAGGCTTGGCCTACAAAGTGAATTCTAAAAATGAGAAAGGTTTTTGTTTTAAAAAAGTTGGCATAGGAGGAAAAATGTTTATGAAAACGCACCTGGTTCTCTGCAGTTTTGCTAGAACAATTAAACCGTGCAACCACACTACTCTGGAATGGGATGGGGCTGGGCTGGAAGTAGCCTAACCCGGTACAAGCGTCTCAAACTACTACAGGGAAGAACAAATTCCCGGAGGCTAGGCCTTCCCCTGTAAAGGCCCATGTGAAACATCGGTCTAGGGTTGGTAAATACCATCTATATGGCGGCCAGACGATACTATGAGCCCGTCATTGAAAGCGCACACCCTGAGGGCTGCAAAACGCGCTCTGGTTGGATAGTGAACTATATAGGGCGTCCCGGTTTTGAGGGGATTAACCTCATAGGGTAGACAATTGTATCAGAGACGGCATTTGGAAGGTCTTGACCGGTTAGTCGACCCACGATCGGTGAATATCAGGGACGGGTAATCGGATGGTGTGGGTACAGTGTACAACCTCTGCAGAGAGTAAATCTATTCGAATAGTCGTGTCCACGGTCATGGACGGTTGGGAAGGTTGCTGTAGAGCGGTGCTGGTATTGTTTTCAAAAAGGACTTCGGGAAATAAATGGCTCAAAAATGTTTTGACCTTGGGATGGTCGGGAAAAAGGAGGAAGGAGTTTGGTCGCGGGATGACCGGAAGGAAAACAGGTGGGTGGCCCAGTCCTAGCATTTTTCTTAAAACTTTTCAGAAGAAGTTTACCAAAATGTTTTACAAAGGTTTTCAACAGAGATATAGAGACCTGCTATATCTATAAAAGAAACTAGTTAATAAACAACCTCCCTTGGAGCCATCCTACCACCGCCGTATTGCATGCCTTTTTGTATTCTCCTTCTTAAGCGGGTTTGTGAGTACATTCAAAGTACTCACCGACATTGTCCCTGGCTATCTACTTGGCCAGATTATGAGCAGTAAGAAGGGAATAACGAAGGTTACGACGGCGACTTCGTGACCTAGGGCATTGATCCGAGTCAGGCACCCTATGGGCTATGGCATGACTCGAGCCTTCTGTGTTTAAGTGTTTTCCGCTGCTACTATCTATTTGTGCCCAAGTGGCCCCTTTGTAAGACAGTTTATGCAAGACATGGTGTTCCGGTAATGTAATGGATGTGTACTTTGATATTATGTAGATTATGCTCCGCGAGTCGCTGATCATGGGATCGTGGTTGTTAAGCATAATTGGCATCCCAGACCGTAAATCTGGGGTGCCATAGCAGGGAGGTAGCCTTTGATGAGAAGCTCCCTTATACCATTGTTGGTGATATCGGAGCCACGCCACTCCCCCTTATGGAGTCGCCCTCTTCCTCCAGCAGCTCTAGCGCCGCTGGGATATGGTCGCCGCCGGTAGACTCCACCACCGCGGATTTTAGCAGCAATAGACCCTCTGGGGGCACCTAGACGGAGCCCACTGGCTTCGCCGCGGCATCGGCCATTGCCGTAATGGAAGGGTTGGAGCTGCTGCTCTCCATTGAGATGGGAGGAGAGGTGACTGGGAGATTGGGAGATTAGGGTTTTTCTCTTGCGCGTGGAGGGCTCGAGGAGGTGCTCGCAGGATGAAGAAGATGACACAGGGGGAGAATGAGGTGAAGAGATGAAAATCTTCCACGGTTAAAATTTATAACCCCAGCCTCAAGATTCGTGCAAGGTGATCGAATGGTCGGTGCATGGACGACGTGTACGGGCGCGTGCGTGGAAATTTTTCCACGTTCCCAATCTTCGCCGCCAACGGTTCTTATCCTTCACGCGGGGAAAACGGACATGATTATGTTCTCTGCATGTGTGAGTTACGAGGCGCCGCTGACCTATGTCTATGTCGTTCTCGCTGAGACGAGCAGGTGAACCATCACATCGGAATATTTCGGCACGGACGGATCCAGTCCGGCAACAAGGAGAGTACGATGGAAGATTCAGCATATCTCCGACTTACAAGTTGAAGACGGAGAGCATTGTAGGGTTCTTGGGAGGATTACAAGATATTGTCCATCTAGACGGAGCATTCAACATGAAGAGGCAAGACAGCGCAAGATCTCGGAGTTCTCCGGGGGTTACTGTTGGGGATACGCTATATGGGTATCCTCATAGCATGTCTCTTATCCGGATAACCCGGGTGGCCCACAGTTGGTAGCATGGCCCATGGCCTGCTGGGCGGCCTAGTTAGATGGATCCAGAAGGGAGGCCCATGTCGGATAAAGGAAGGCTACGGAGGAGTCACCGATGTACCCGGAGCCTTGGAGTGCAAGACACGTTAGACTGATTGTATACTTTGTAGGACTCTGTAACCTGTCCGGCTAGGACTTTCCCTTCAACCCTAGGATCTGGCGACTATATAAGTCGGACCTATGGGAGCCTTTAGGGCATAACATAGAAGACACAACTCATACCTCGCACAACGAACATATCCCTGCAACTCGGAGTATTACAATTATAGTGATTTATAGCAGGAGTAGGATTCCGCCACCATCGTGGGTTCTGAACCTAGGTAAGATGTGTTACCTCGTACCCGTCAACCGTCTGCCTTACCCCACGTCTCTAAACACACACTGTGAGGACCCTTCCATAGCGTACTTGTCGGCAATACCACGATAATCCCTAGGCCTTGTTTCTAAGCATTGAAACACAGTTTGCAACTAGATCTGTTACATGTTTACTTGCTGCCATCTTTATTTCAGATTGCCTTTAGTCTCTTCCTCCCCGTCAAGCTCTTTTCTGGCACCGTTACCACTTATGATCATCCATACCACTTGTATTTCACTATCTCTTTGCCGAACTAGTGCACCTATACACCTGACAAGTCTATTGGGTGTGTTGGGGACACAAGATACTTCTTCTATCTTGATTATAGGGTTGCTTGAGAGGGATACCTTCGACCACTTCCTCCCTGAGTTTAATAATCCTTGGGTAATCCACTTAAGGGAAACTTGTTGCTATTCTACAAACCTCTACACTTGGAGGCCCAACAACTGTCTACAAGAATAGAAGTGCATAGACATCAAGCTATTTTCTAGCGCTATTGCCGGGGATGTAAGGTAAACGGTACTAATATCCTCCAGTGTGAGTGCTCGAAGTTATTTCCTTTAGATCCTGCAATTTTGTCTTTTTGTTTCTTGTTTTCACTAGTTAGGCTTAATGGAAAACAACAACAAAATTAGAGAGCTTTATAGTATTTATCTTGAGTTAGGACATGAGGTGTTTGAAGAGAAAATTAAAAAACCTATGGAGCTTTATTTGCCTTCTAATAGCAATGTTATTAGTACAAATTCTTTTAACACCATTATTGCTAATTCTATGTAAATGTCTAAGCTTGGGTAAGCTAGTTTTTATGAAAATGATCTATTTAGTTCCCCGGCTTTGGAAGATAGATATTCTATTGCTTATGATTATACCAAACCTTCAATATATGATGATTACAATGATGAATATGATATTTTCAGTCCACCTACTATTGTGGAGAAAATTAATTATGATTACAATATTCCTCCTATATTTGATGATTATGGTGATGATAATAATAATGATAGCTATTTTGTTGAATTTTCTCCCACTACAATTAATAAGAATGACTATGCTTATGTGGACAGTAATAATTATTATATGCATGTGGCTCATAATAAGAATGTTTTATGTAATAGTTATATTGTTAAATTTATTCATGATGCTACTGGAAGTTATTATGAGAGATGGAAACATGGTTTTATGCATCTCAACAATATTAAGTTTCCCCTCTTTATGTTGAAAATCTTGAAGTTGCACTTATTTTTCTTTCCTATGCTTGTTGCTTTGTGCTTTCATGAACTGTTTCTTTACAATATTCCTATGCATAGGAAGTGGTTCACACTTAAATGTGTTTTGAATTTTCATCTTGATGCTATCTTTTACTTCAATTCATATTTCTTATGTGAGCATCTTCTCAAACCATCAAGCCTAAATTAAAGGCGTTAAAGAAAAGTACTTCTTAGGAGACAACCCAATAGTTTTATTGAGTCTTGGAAGTTATTATGACTGCAATAACCTCCCATTATCCTTTTTGTTTGATTTTTGTGCCAATAATAACCTCTAATGAGATGGAAGTAAGATTTGGGGAAGTTGTTGTCCCAAAAAAGATTTTTGTGCTTCACTGTAAAAATTCTTGACCAATCTCTATATGTCGAATTGAGCTGTAATTTTCTGAATAAATCCCCAAGTTGTTAACTAAGTTTCATTAGTTCAACACTTTTTGATTTGAGCAACAGAAGATCTTCGAAAAAATAGGTTTTTACCTTCTGGTCTGCTTTGACAGATTTCTGCCATTATTTGCATTTGCCTCTTTATTGATTTCCTTTTGAGTTCTCTTTGGTAAATTGAGCTTTTTGAGGGAATTGCTATAGTAACTTGTGTTTTTAATGAAAGTTTTGCTTTTTTAAAACTAAACCCCAAAGTTTTATTAATTTTGAATGCACTAATTTTGCTAATGAAGATTGCGTGAAGTTTTGTACGAAGGAAATTTCCAAGTGTAGGGGAAGAATGATGTAATGAGATGAAGAATGGACAAAAACTCAAGATTGAGTATACCACCCATGTCACCCCAAGAAATATTCAATAGGTACAAGAGTCAAAGCTTGGGGATGCCCAAGGCATCCCTTCTTCATCAATAAAAATCTCAGGTCTTTTTAGACACTTCGTTTTTATTGTTTCATGCACTAGTGTGTTGTTCTTGGAGCATCTTTGTTTTTTTAGTTTTCTTTTGATTGGTTTGCTGCAGTAAGTTGTTTAGATCCCAACACACTTATTTTGGAGAGAGACACACTCTGTTTCATTGCCTAGAGCACTCTAGTTTTCATTGTTATTGTCTTGTGAGTGTTCTCTTTTGCTAGCACTGTGTTTAGCCTTAGTTTTCTTGTGGTTTTAGCTTAGAAATTTTAATTTATTCTTTGTGGATTAGTGAGACATGCTCACTGATCTTTATTAATTATTATCTTTTTGAGTTGTTTCAAATAAGTTGATTGGTGTTGGAAAATAGTAGGATGTTTATGCTTATAGTGGTACAAAAGGGAGCTTGTTTTGACTATGGCTTAGACTTTATCATGTCATGCTAGATGTTTTTTGACCTTATGCTTAGTGATTATTATTGTAGCATGACTTATTCCAAAAAATTAGGATTTCTTAATGTTCCTTGAAAGAATCATGCGTTGTTTTAGCATACAAAAGCATAGTATTGTGCTATTCTCCTTTGATGCTTTATTTGGGTTGACTTGGCACATGCTTACACCATGCTAAGACTATTAACCAGTCACCTTAGCCTCTATGATCATTTAGTTTTTGACTTGTATACCACTTTATGCTTTGATTGATAATGTTTTGTCGCTCTGCATGATTATGGACATTATTGCTCTCTTAGTTGGTCGCTCCAAGTATTTTGCTAGCCTCCACTTGTATTGAGAAAGCTCTACTCATGCATCCAACTCCCAAGAAACCAAGTTATTCCAAAGAGTCCACTATAAATTCCTATGCATGGTGTGTTACACCATTCCAAGTATATTCTTGTTTTTTCTATCTTCCAAATTAAACTTGTTATGTGAAAGATAGTGACTAAATCTCTCAGAAAATTGATGGCACACTTTATTTTTCTTGCCCCTAATAAACTTGAACCATCGTGTCATCTATTTTGTATATGATTGCACTTATAAGTTGGTAACTAGTAGAACTGTGTTGTCACGGGGAATGCTTTCAACACCTGTAAATATCTACCCAGTTGATATCGTGCTCTTTTTTTATGGATGTCATCGGTGTGAAATAAAAGTGGATCTTGTAAGTCCATGGAGTTATGTATGTGTGTGAGAGAACCTCCTAGGCCGCTAGCCTAAGCCATGCCTAATCATGGTGGAAACTTGCAGCATCACCATAGTGAGAAATCTATGAAGCATTCTTCTTATATAAAAAAAGAGAGAGATAGAAAAGAGGAAAGAAGAGAAAAAATCACCATTTTCCCATGGTAAATAAGAAGATTGCTGAGATGCTCATTGTCTGCTTCCCTTGTCATTTTGATATGGAATAGCTCCTATATCATGGGGCAAGGGGTACCCCGTTGGCGGTTATCTATGATACACATATACTTAAAATGACAAGAACTTGTCGGTAACAAAAGATGAGTAGCATGAGGAATGGCCCTCATACTCAAGGGACATGAGACTGCCAACTTATACTTTCTCAAGCATATACTCCATACTTTTTTCACTTTAACCTTAATCACTTCAACATGCTTATGATAGGGGGAATGAGAGTTGAAAGCTAACATGTACCATAATTTTTGGAAGCTCTTCATGAAACTTCAAATCCCTGCTTCCCTTTATGAAGGGCCCTTTCTTCCACTTTTATATTGAGTCTCCACCTTCTATCCGTAGGCACCAATTAAGAGATCATAGGTACCATTCTTAGTTCTATGTGAATTGTCCCAAAAGTTATTGATTGATTCATATTGTTGATATTGCTTGTTCTTGAACTACTTGTATCTGGTCACCCTTATGAACTTTGAAGGTGTCCTATGCATTTATGTTTTGCTACTCCATGAGGGACAAGCTGAATGCCATTATGCTATGTTTTCTATTTGTAAAACAAACAAATGTCTTTCAATGCATTGTTATTCATAAATCTTTATATGTATCCTTTCATGTTGCAGCATAGTTGCTATGTCTTATTGTTAGAACTTCATATTTCATGCTCATGTTTAGAGTACTTTGATCCCATCTTTCAATGCTTGCAAATGGTTTGATCATGATTGTGATGGTGCATGTCACCTCAAAACTTATTCTTTTTATCACTTACCTTCTCGAGGACGAGCGGGAGTTAAATTTGGGGATGCTTGATACGTCGTAAACGTATCTATAATTTTTGATGCTCCATGTTTGTTTTATGTCATTTGTCTTATGTTTTGTCTACACTTAGAGGTATTTTTATACACTTTTTTGAACTAACCTATTGACAAGATGACGCAGTGCCAATTGCTTGTTTTTTGTTGTTTTTTGTTTCAGAAAAGCTAAAAAATGAATATTCTCGGAATTGGACGGGACAAAAGCCAATATGGCTATTTCCCGGAGCAACACCGGAAACACGAGGTAGAGACGGAGTAGGGCACCAGGGTGGGCACACCCTAGGGTGGCAAGGCCCAACCTAGTAGCGCCACCAAGGGGTGTGCCCCCCTGGCTGTCTCTTCGCCTCACATCTTCACCTATAAGAAGCCTCCGATGCAGAAACCCTAAAACATCCATCATACATCCACGAAAACTTCCGTAGCACTGCCGCCACCAAAGGGGATATTCGGCGGAAAGAAGTCTCTGATCCGGCACCCTGCCGGGACCGGGAATTGCCCCCGGAGCCATCTCCATCGATCTCCACCACCATCTCCATCGCCGTTGCTGATTCCCATGATGAGGAGGGAGTAGTTCTTCCTCGAGGCTAAGGGCTCTAGCGGTAGCTATGTGTTCATCTCTCTCTATGCTTGATCATATTGTGATCATGAGCTTTGTAATCAAATAGATCTACTCTGCTACTCAAGTGCTTTAATAGATCTCCGGCTCTCCCCACGCGTGTGAAAGTGACAACGTGCACACCGTGTTGGCACATAGGCTAGAGATTACATAAATACTTGTTAGGACTTATATTTGGATTTGGATGTCTTTATGAAATTGTGGTGTTTGAAGGAACCATCTAGCGCTCAAGGTGATAGTATGGGGTTATCTAGATGGGGATTGCAAACTTTAAGGAGTGCTTTTGTAGCCCTACCATGGATTAGAGTTATCCAACCGGAAAGTATTTCAGAGAGGTATCATGAAGAGAAGATATTTATATGAGAGTGTTCACTAGTGAAAGTATGATCCCTAGGCCTTGTTTCTAATAAGTAAAACACCATTAGCAACTAGATCTTGTAACACCCTCGCCTGATAAGGCTGAGTTCATGTGTATAGTGCCAATCCCTGGATCGGTTCACTGGCACACACAGTACAAAATGGTAACAAATATAACTGTGCATCATAAATACAACGAATATGATCCAGAATTTACATTATATCATCCAAGTACATAGCAGAAACAATAACAAGGTAGATCTCCATTCTTCAAATGTGCCACAGACAAACAATCGTTAAGTGGAGTCTCGCGACCTATGAACGATCACTCAGAACAGAACAACCTGCAACATGAAACGTTGCAGCCATGAATGGTCAATACTTTGAACGTATTGGCACGTAGAACTAATGAGTACAAATGATCTATCAACTAAATGCATATTTGGCTAGGTGGAGTTCAGGCTCATTTGCTAAAAGCAATACAACTTTTCCCTACTTTCAAAATACTTTTCTTTCTTTAAAAACAATCTTCTAAGGACATACCAGCATAAACCCATGTAGAAACAAGACAGTTCAGCTTTCGTATGCTCCTAAACCCATGTTCACCCATCAAGTTTTAGTAATTAAGAAATTGGGATGAGTGAGATCTTCCAAACAGTTCCAGGCCCAGTTGCTCATAGTTGTCCATAACCGGGGACACGGCTAAGTACTTAGTTTAGACACCCTGTAGGGGTTGTACACTTTACCCGCATGACCCAGTCAACCCGCTCTTACCATTACATTCATTTTGTGCCCTGGTAGGGAGAAAACCAAGACGAAACCTTTTAGAGCAGAACCCTGAGCCCTCAGGACGGACCCATACCAACCTACATCCCCTACATCTGCTAGTCACGCTGGGTCAGGTTCCCACAACTTACTAAGTCAAGACAAATAATGACATGCGGCTGTACTGGAAGCTACTACACAAGAAACCTGTCCAATCTCTGAAGCCTAGGTGTGCTTTCCGCAATAAACCATCCAAAAACATCAATCCATCACACCCAGGAGATTCATTAAATTCCAATTGTTGTCATTATAACAAAACATAACTTTGTCATAACATAATCAATCATGAATTCCCTTTTGTGTATATAATAAGCATGGCTAAGCAACTACAATACGATGGCTCAAAGGAATCAAGTCATGGAGATATGGCAATCATGCCTGGGTGTCATAGCATAGCATAGTAGTAAAACACCTACGCATGCATTAGTACTAAAAATCATACTACATGCATAGGAAAAATAATAGGACATTTATGATACCTCTACTTGCCTTTGTTGTAGAAGATGTAGTTGTTCAAATAATCCTCACAATAGAGAATATTGTACTCGTCACAATCACAAACGTTGCACTCCTCGCAATCTATCGATTAAAACAAGTGCAGAACAAACACACCATTCAAAACAATGCAATTATGCACAATACAACAAAACAATGATGAAGAAATGCATGCATGACAATTTAATATGTCACAATGGTTGTAATTAGTTCTCTGAACATTACTAGAATACATGATGTATGCAAGAGATCGATTAATGCAATGGGGTATTTGTTATTAATAATCACTTGCCATTATTGGTGTTTTAACAGATCTGTTGTAACTTCTATCCTTATTGTCAAATTAAATTTTCATCTGAAGTGTACTGGATAGAGGGCATTATTATGAACCAGTAGCAATTGGATTCACCTTAATCAGAGTTGTAAGTCTTTTTCTACAATTTAAATAGTGTTTAATGGATTTTAAATCATTTATATAGTTTATGTTGGCTAAAAATCAAACTAAAATTATATCCGTAATCTCGACGGAATAGTGATTCCAGGGACATATTATTTGTAATTTTCTGAGCTGTACTCGAATTACTATGATTTTAAAACTCTAAATAAGCCATTAACCTATTTATTTAGTTGCTGCAGAACCTTACAGTATTTGCCTAAACCATGTGCATATTGATGATATACATGGAACCAGATTTCCATCAGTATATTATATTTTTTTTTGATATGCAAATAATTTACTATGAATTTAATGATTTATAAAGACTTTAAAACTAATTAAATCACTACAGGGTGAATAATCCGCAAAGGCTAGATCCAACCAGATAATATTAATATACATTATAGTAGCTTCAATTTGATATATTGTTCATATTTTTCGGAGTTACAGATAATTTCCTATGAATTTATTAACCTAAAAGATCATTAAAACTAATTAAATTACTACAGTAAGCGCATACTGTAAAGGTTAGATCTAATGTCATATTAATATTCTACACGTTTTTCTGAATCCATTGATATATTATTTGCTATTTTTGGATCTACGAATCTTTTTATATGATTTTTGCAAATTTACACAATTTCCTGCAATTTAAATTCAATTTCAAATATACAGGGAATATTCTACGACGACCAGGACGCTGGGCTGACCTGGCTTGACATGTGGCGAGATCTGGTTCGCTCGTATCCCTTCGTTCATAAGCTCTAATCTTGACCGTCGCGATGAGATCAAGTGGCTAGGAGAGGAGATTGACCGGATTTTGGCTTAGAATAGAGAAGAAATAGATCTATGTTAGAGAGACAAATCCGTAGGTCAAATTGAAAAACTTACAACATGAAAGTTGTGAGGAATTATTAGTCCTACCTTCTCACCAGAGGAATTTGGATTTGAAGAAACGAGCGTAAGTACATCTTGGATTTACACCGTCATATCTGAAATATTGTAGTGCGAAATTCTCCGGATGTGGTGGATGATAAGAGGTGGGGTTTGTCGATACTGAAAGATTTCGACGAGATCTACAACTTTCGTGTTTTGGCCAAAGGCAAACGACGAAGTCTAGATGGGTGAATAAACGAAATAAGATTCGGATATTTGTAGATTCGGGATTTCGAGAAGGGAAACTCATAGAGCTGTGACTCCACGGGTTTATATGGATGTTTAGGATGGTGTATAGATAGGTTTTAGAGTAGGGAACAAGTAGAAATAAACAGAAGTCAATTCGGAGTTGTAGATTAAAAGTTTTAAGAGTTTGAATAGAGATAGGTTTGAGAAAAACTGATTTGCATGGAAATTAAAGCAAACAAGGCATCGAGGCCTTCTCCTCTACGTGCGTGGCTGGTCCGGTCGGATGCTAGCTGGGCCGCCGGCTGGCCCATTAGTTTTTTTCTATTTATTTGTTTCCCTCATATCTTCTGCATACGAGATCCAAATGACACGATTCTTGTTTCTAAAATTCAGTAGATTATTACAGTATTATAATTAGAATATTCTAGCTTGTTTGAAGAAGGTGGTTTTATAAATCTCTTTATATTCCTTATAGAAACATTTGGGCAAATCAACTATAGGATTTAGATACTAGGATTTGGATTCAGTTTGTGAGAACTTTGCATAGATGTAATGAAATCTTTATGAATGCTTCATGATTTTCATTTTTTTGAAAACATTCACTCAAATACTAAAACTAAAACTCAATCCACCCTATTTTGCCTATATGGCTACTTAGGTCATAACAAAAGAATATAAGGTTTTGAATTCAAGGTCGAGAGGATTTTGAATTCAAAAAGTTTCTTTTCTTTGAGAATTTTCAACAAAGTCAAACAATCAATCAAGCTAATTTTATTTATTTCACATTCAAAAATTAGGAGAATTTTAGGATGTGACAGACTACCACCCTTAAAAGAAATCTCGTCCCGAGATTTGGGAAGGCTAGAAAGAAAGAAAGGTTCGGGATCCATTAGGGCGCTACCACCCTTAAAATAAAATTTACTGGGTCACTTCTTGAGGATTCACTTGGCTCAGATTAATTCTCCTTTAGACTTTTATTGGCAGAATGTCTCTTGCACATTCTAACCTTCATGACTGGAAGATTCCAAGAAAACACTACTTGAACTAATAGAACTCTCATGATAGTCAATTAGGGGATGTTTACTTCACGATACCCATTAAACATGGTTGAGATCCATCCTTACCGTACATTTCTATGCTTAGCAATGGATGCTCCTGTAAGGATTTAAAATTATGCCATTATATGGTCTAGGCTCAATGCCGACTCTCTGCTATGGTTAAAAGGCACTCAAGATTCACAAAGCCATCAGTACAAGAGCGAATAACAAGAGTAGTAGGAATGGTGATTAATCCATCCTGCATCCAAATCATTACCCTGTATGAGGATAGGTCAATCACATTTTTCTATCACTCGGGCATCCTCACTTGCCTTGAAGAAGGTTTCCATAAGCACAAACTAATGCTCGATGTAGACTTCCATGTATTCAATCAACAAAGCTACTACTAAAACTAAACTAACGATACTTCAACCTTTAGGTTGCATAATCTACTACATGACATCATTGCAACACTTCTCCCTTGTCGATGCATTATGTTGTAAAACTTTCCACTTAATCCTTCTCCGTGTATTCAAAACATCGATATAGCTCCATGGATTTGAGATAGGGATGAATTGATTGTAGGGAAAAGAAACTACTAAGGAAATATCCTACCCATAAGTATATGAAACAATCAGTGTCACAAACAAACAAACAATCATAAGCAATCAACACACAAGAAAACACTTGCATAACAATAGTACATAGGTCTAAACTTAGTAGTATATAACCACAAAATAGTTTGAAAGCATTGGGAACAATACTAGAGTAAAATAGAGCAACATATAAGCAACAAACAAAATCTGTCCAAACAGTACAGCAGGTTTCACGAATTTTTATGACCGACTTAAACGCGTCAGGAATTTTATAAAATTTTGGTGCACGTAGTACATGTAAGTACGTTCCAGATCCTATTTTTTCAGATTTATCCTAGTTATCAATAAAATATTAAACATCGCGCGGGTACTACAGGTCCGGCAGAAAACTGCAGCAGTAATCTAACGAATTTCAATCAAATTACACCATTAAAATAATTTTTAAAACCACACTAAAACTCCAATAACTTTAGAGTTTCAAAATAACAGATCCTAAACAAGGAATCACACAATATGGTTCAGTACAAACAAGCAAGCAACCTATATTGTCATACCACATAAGTTGGTAAGAACAATATGCTAACACGATAGCGATGATCTCCTAAAGAGATAAAATATGGTGGTCCAAACCTACCCAAACATGATGAGATGCTCACCTGTGTCATCCTATTTCTTATTTTTCTTATAGGACAACTCTCATATAGGTATCAAAAGAATGGGCAACTACAATTTTGAACAAGGAGAGGTTCTAGAAAAGGTAGACAAGGAATATAAGAACTCTAGTAAGTAGAAAATATGATAGTTATCCTAATATAGGTCGTCTATTTCTAATCCATTTCTAAGGTCACGGTCCTATAGTCAACGCGCGGCTCTTATACCATATTATAACACCCTCGCCTGATAAGACTGAGTTTATGTGTATAGTGTCAATCCCTGGATCGGTTCAATGGCACACACACTACAAAATGGTAACAAATATACCTGTGCATCATAAATACAATGAATATGATCCAGAATTTACATTATATCAACCAAGTACACAACAGAAACAATAACAAGGTAGATCTCCATTCGTCAAATGTGCCACAGGCGAACAATCGTTGAGTGGAGTATCGCTACCTATGAATGATCACTCAGAACAGAACAACCTGCAACATGAAATGTTTTAGCCATGAATGGTCAATACTTTGAATGTATTGGCAAGTAGAACTAATGAGTACAAAGGATCTATCAACTACATGCATATCTGGCTAGGTGGAGTTCAGGTTCATTTGCTAAAAGCAATACAACTTTTCCCTACTTTCAAAATACTTTTCTTTCTTCAAAAACAATCTTCTAAGGACATACCAGCATAAACCATGTAGAAACAAGACAGTTCAGCTTTCCTATGCTCCTAAACCCATGTTCACCCATCATGTTTTAGTAATTAAGAAATTGGGATGAGTGAGATCTTCCATACAGTTCCAGGCCCAGTTGCCCATAGTTGTCCATAACCGGGGACACGGCTAAGTACTTAGTTTAGAAACCCTACAGGGATTGTACACTTTACCCGCATGACCCAGTCAACCCGCTCTTACCATTACACTCATTTTGTGCCATGGTAGGGAGAAAACCAAGACGAAACCTTTCAGAAGCAGAACCCTGAGCCCTCAGGACGGACCCGTACCAACCTACATCCCCTACATCTTCTAGTCACGTTGGGTCAGGTTTCCACAATTTACTAAGTCAAGATAAATAATAACATGCGGCTGTACTGGAAGCTACTACACAAGAAACATGTCCAATCTCTGAAGCCTAGGTGTGCTTTCCGCAATAAACCATCCAAAAACATCAATCCATCACACCCAGGAGATTCATTAAATTGCAGTTGTTTTCATTATAACAAAACAAAACTTTTCCATAACATAATCAATCATGAATTCCCTTTTGTGTATCTAATAAGCATGGCTAAGCACCTACAATACGATGGCTCAAAGGAATCAAGTCATGGAGACATGGCAATCAAGCTTGGGTGTCATAGCATAGCATAGTAGTAAAACACCTACACATGCATTACTACTAAAAATCATACTACATGCATAGGAAAAATAATAGGACATTTATGATAGCTCTACTTGCCTTTGTTTTAGAAGATGTAGTCGTTCAAATAATCATCACAATAGCGAATATTGCACTCTTCACAATCACAAACGTTGCAATCCTCGCAATCTTTCGATTAAAACAAGTGCATAACAAACACACCATTCAAAACAATGCCATTATGCACAATGCAACAAAACAATGATGAAAAAATGCATGCATTACAATTTAATATGTCACAATAGTTGTAATTAGTTATCTGAACATTACTAGAATACATGATGCATGCAAGAGATCGATTAATACAATGGTGTATTTGTTATTAATAATTACTTGCCACTATTGGTGTTTTAACAGATCTATTGTAACTTCTATCCTTATTGTCGAATTAAATTTTCATCTAAAGTGTACTGGATAGAAGGCATTATTATGAACCAGTAGCAATTGGATTCACCTTAATCAGAGTTGTAAGTCTTTTTCTACGAATTAAATAGTGTTTAATGGATTTTAAATCATTTATATAGTTTCTGTTTCCTAAAACTCAAACTAAAATTATATCCGTAATCTCCACGGAATTGTCATTCTGAGCTGTACTCGAATTACAATTTTCTGAGCTGTACTCGAATTACTATGATTTTAATACTCTAAATAAGCCATTAAACTATTTATTTAATTGCTGCAGAACCTTACAGTATTCCCCTGAACTATTTGCATATTGATGATCTACACGGAACCAGCTTTCCATCGGTATATTATTTATATATTTTTGATATGCAAATAATTTACTATGAATTTAATGATTTCTAAAGCCATTAAAACTAATTAAATCACTACGGGGTGCATAATCCACAAAGGCTGGATCCAACCAGATAATTTTAATGTACATTATAGTATCTTCAATTTGATATATTGTTCATATTTTTCGGAGTTACAGATAATTTCCTATGAATTTATTAACCTAAAATACCATTAAAACTAATTAAATTACTACAATAAACGCATACTATAAAGGTTAGATCTAATGCATATTAATATTCTACACGTTTTTTGAATCCATTGATATATTATTTCCTATTTTTGGATCTACGAATCTTTTATATGATTTTTGCAGGTTTACACAATTTCCTGCAATTTAAATTCAATTTCAAATCTATAGGGAATATTCCCTGGACGCTTGGCTGACCTAGCTTGACACGTGGCGAGATCTAGTTGGCTCGTACCCTTCATTGATAAGCTCTAATATTGACCGTCGGGATGAGATCCAGTGGCTAGGAGAGGAGATTGACCCGATTTTGGCTCAGAATAGACAAGAAATATATCTGTGTTAGAGAGACAGATACGTAGGTCAAATTGAAAAACATACAATATGAAAGTTGTGAGGAATCATTAGTCCTACATTCTCACCAAAGGAATTTGGATTTGAAGAAACGAGCGCGAGTACATCTTGGATTTACACTGTCATATCTGAAATATTGCAGTGCGAAATTCTCCGAATGTGGTGGATGAAAAAAGGTGGGGATTGTCAAGACTGAATGATTTCGACGAGATCTACAACTTTCGTGTATTGGCCGAAGGCAAACGACGAAGTCTAGATGCGTGAATAAATGAAATAAGATTCGGATATGTGTAGATTCAGGATTTCGAGAAGGGAAACTTATAGAGCTTTGGCTCCACAGGTTTATATGGATGTTTAGGATGGTGTATAGATAGGTCTTGGAGTAGGGAACAAGTAGAAACAAACGGAAGTCGATTCAGAGTTGTAGATTAAAGAGTTTGAATAGAGATAGGTTGGAGAAAAACAGATTTGCACGGAAATTAAAGCAAACAAGGCATCGATGCCTTCTCCTATACGTGCGTGGCTGGTCTGGTCGGACGCTAGCTGGGCCGCTGGCTGGCCCATTAGTTTTTGTTCTTTTTTCTTTTTCTATTTATTTGTTTTCCACATATCTTTTGCATACAAACTCGAAATGACACGATTCTTGTTTCTAAATTTTTCTAAAATTAAGTAGATTATTATAGGATTATATTTATAATATTCTCACGTGTTTGAAGACGGTGGTTTCATAAATATATTTATATTCCTTATAAAAACATTTGGGCAAATCAACTATAGGATTTAGATAGTAGGATTTGGATTCAGTTTGTGAGAACTTTGCATATATGTAATGAAATGTTTATGTATGCTTCATGATTTTCATTTTTTTGAAAACATTCACTCAAATACTAAAACTAAAACTCAATCCACCCTCTTTTGCCTATATGGCTACTTAGGTCATAACAAAAGAATATATGGTTTTGAATTCAAGGTCGAGAGGATTTTCAATTCAAAAAGTTTCTTTCTTTGAGAATTTCCAACAAAGTCAAACAATCAATCAAGATTATTTTATTTATTTCACATTCCAAAATTAGGAGAATTTCGGGATGTGACAGATTTGTTACATTTTTACTTGCTTCCATCTTTATTTCAGATTGCCTTTAGTCTCTTCCTCCCCGTCAAGCTCTTTTCTGGCACCGTTACCACTTATAATCATCCATACCACTTGTATTTAACTATATCTTCGCCGAACAAGTGCACCTATACACCTAACAAGTGTATTGGGTGTGTTGCGGACACAAGAGACTTCTTGTATCTTGATTGCAGGGTTGCTTGAGAGGGATAACTTTGACCACTTCCTCCCTGAGTTCGATAAACCTTGGGTAATCCACTTAAGGGAAACTTGCTGCTATTCTACAAACCTCTGCACTTGGAGGCCCAACAACTATCTACAAGAATAGAAGTAAGTAGACATCAGTGGAGGAGGAGAGATTTATGGACGGCTTAGCCTAAGCCGGAGCAGGACGATGGAAGAGAGAGAGGGGTGTGACGTCTAGGGTTTAGGCGCCAAGGGACAAGGTGCCAAGGGGGGCGACCCACCCCTCCTTATATGGGAGAGGGGGCAGCGGCCAAGGCCCCTTTCCCTAGCCTAGTTGCTCCCCAACTCGGCTAGGAAGGGGATACTCCTTCCCCAACTCGGCTAGGATAAGGGGAGTTGTAAACTTGCCTTTCAAGTTTTCCCTTTACTTCCCAACCTAGGATTTGACTTTTCAAACTAGGTTTTGACTTTTCAAACTAGAGTTTGACCCTAACTCCCTAGTGCTTGGCCGAGTTGTTCTAGGGCTTGGTGCTTCCAGCCCCTTAGGGCATGGTGCATTCCAAGTGCCCCCTCCTAGGGTAGTGGACATTCTAGAACATTCTAGAAGCTTCCGAGCAAAACACCGAAAACATTCCTGAACCACGAAAATTGACTTTCCTTATATGAATCTCATTCTTCGGACCATTCTGGATCTCCTCGTGATGTCCTGGATCCAATCCAAGATTCTGAACAACATTTGGTCTCCAACTCACATTCTGTATCTACTCAAACAACATCAAATCCTTAAGTGTGTCTCCCTAAGGTTCTTGAAGCATGCAGACATGATCTAGACACCTCTCCGATCAATAACCAATAGAGGGATCTGGAAGTCCATATGTCTCCCACATATTTATATGATGGCGTCGTGATCGAATGAACCATTTAAATATGATACTGATTACCTTTGTCACGTGATACTTTACTTATCCGAGGTTTGATCATCGGTATCTCTATACCTAGTTCAACCGTATTACTGATAAGTAATCTTTACTCGTTCTGTGATATCACGTCCCTAGTGACCTAGTCACATGCTTGCAAGACAATTGGATGAAATTCCACCGAGAGGGACCAGAGTATATCTATCCGTCATATGGATGGACAAACCCCACTCTTGATCCATGTGCTTCAACACATACTTTCAGAATACCTATTGCCACCTTTATAACCACCCAGTTACGAAAGTGGTGTTTGATGTCATCAACGTATCAATTGGGTTATGGTGATTAACATGATGTCGTGGTCGAAGGATTTGGTTACTATGTATTCGAAAGCTTGTAGGTAACAAACTCTAAACGACATGATCTTATGATATGCTAACTATAGGAGTGTGTCCATCACATCATTCTCCTAATGACATGATCTTATTGTTAATAACATCTAATATACATGATTAGGAAACCATGATCATCTATTAATCAACAAGCTAGTTTAACAAGAGGCTTACTAGGGACTCTTTTATGTTTATGAAACACACAAGTATTAATGTTTCCGGTTAATAAAATTATAGCATGTTATGCAAACATTCATCATAAACACAAAGATATAATAATAACCATTTTTATTATTGCCTCTTGGGAATATCTCCAACAAAGTTTGTCCAGTAAACATCATCCCACTATAATACACATAATAATAAATAAGCTAACACGATAGCGATGATCTCCTAAAGAGATAAAATATGGTGGTCCAAACCTACCCAAACATGATGACATGCTCACTTGTATCATCCTATTTCTTATTTTCCTTATAGGAAAACTCTCATATAGGTATCAAAATAATAGGAAACTACAATTCTGAACAAGGAGAGGTTCTAGAAAAGGTAGACAAGGAATATAAGAACTCTAGTAAGTAGAAAATATGATAGTTATCCTAATATAGGTCTCCTATTTCTAATCCATTTCTAAGGTCACGATCCTACAGTCAACGCACGACTCTGATACCATCTTGTAACACCCTCGCCTGATAAGGCTGAGTTCATGTGTATAGTGCCAATTCCTGGAACGGTTCACTGGCACACACAGTACAAAATGGTAACAAATATAACTGTGCATCATAAATACAACGAATATGATCCAGAATTTACATTATATCATCCAAGTACACAGCAGAAACAATAACAAGGTAGATCTTCATTCTTCAAATGTGCCACAAACGAACAATCGTTGAGTGGAGTCTCGCGACCTATGAATGATCACTCAGAACAGAACAACCTACAACATGAAACGTTGCAGCCACGAATGGTCAATACTTTGAATGTATTGGCAAGTAGAACTAATGAGTACAAAGTATCTATCAACTACATGCATATTTGGCTAGGTGGAGTTCAGGATCATTTGCTAAAAGAAATACAACTTTTCCCTACTTTCAAAATACTTTTCTTTCTTCAAAAACAATCTTCTATGGACATACCAGCATAAACCCATGTAGAAACAAGACAGTTCAACTTTCGTATGCTCCTAAACCCAAGTTCACCCATCAAGTTTTAGTAATTAAGAAATTGGGATGAGTGAGATCTTCCAAACAGTTCCAGGCCCAGTTGCCCATAGTTGTCCATAACCGGGGAAACGGCTAAGTACTTAGTTTAGACACCCTGCAGGGGTTGTACACTTTACCTGCATGACCCAGTCAACCCGCTCTTATCATTACACTCATTTTGTGCCATGGTAGGGAGAAAACCAAGACGAAACCTTTCAGAAGCAGAACCCTGAGCCCTCAGGACGGACCCATACCAACCTATATCCCCTACATCGGTTAGTCACGTCGAGTCAGGTTGCCACAACTTAGTAAGTCAAGACAAATAATGACATGCGGTTGTACCGGAAGCTACTACACAAGAAACTTGTCCAATCTCTGAAGCCTAGGTGTGATTTCCGCAATAAACCATCCAAAAACATCAATCCATCACACCCAGGAGATTCATTAAATTGTAGTTGTTTTCATTATAACAAAAACACAACTTTTCCATAACATAATCAATCATGAATTCCCTTTTGTGTATCTAATAAGCATGGCTAAGCAACTACAATACGATGGCTGAAAGGAATCAAGTCATGGAGATATGGAAATCATGCCTGGGTGTCATAGCATAGCATAGTAGTAAAACACCTACACATGCATTACTACTAAAAATCATACTACATGCATAGGAAAAATAATAGGACATTTATGTTAGCTCTACTTGCCTTTGTTGTAGAAGATGTGGTCATTCAAATAATCTTCACAATATAGAATATTGCACTCGTCACAATCACAAAAGTTGCAATCCTCGCAATCTATCGATTAAAACAAGTGCAGAATAAACACACCATTCAAAACAATGCAATTATGCACAATACAGCAAAACAATGATGAACAAATGGATGCATGACAATTTAATATGTCATAATAGTTGTAATTAGTTCTCTGAACATTACTAGAATACATGATGCATGCAAGATATCGATTAATGCAATGGGGTATTTGTTATTAATAATTACTTGCCATTATTGGTGTTTTAACAGATCTGTTGTAACTTCTGTCCTTATTGTCGAATTAAATTCTCATCTAAAGATTACTGGATAGAGGTCATTGTTATGAACCAGTAGCAATTGGATTCACCTTAATCATAGTTGTAAGTCTTTTTGTACGATTTAAATAGTTTTTAATGGATTTTAAATCATTTATATATTTTCTCTTGCCTAAAAATCAAATAAAAATTATATCCATAATCTCCACGGAATTGTGATTCCAGGGACATATTATTTGTAATTTTCTGAGTTGTACTCGAATTACTATGATTTTAATACTCTAAATAAGCCATTAAACAATTTATTTAATTGCTGCATAACCTTACTATATTCGCCTGAACCATTTGCATATTGTTGATATACATGGAACCAGCTTTCCATTGGTATATTATTTATATTTTTTTGATAGGCAAATAATTTACTATGAATTTAATGATTTCTAAAGCCATTAAAACTAATTAAATCACTACGGGTGAATAATCCGCAAAGGCTGGGTACAACCAGATAATATTAATCTACATTATAGTAGCTTCAATTTGATATATTGTTCATATTTTTCGGAGTTACAGATAATTTCCTATGAATTTATTAACCTAAAAGACCATTACAACTAATTAAATTAGTACAGTAAACGCATACTGTAAAGGTTAGATCTAATATTATATTAATATTCTTCACATTTTTCTGGATCCATTGATATATTATTTGCTATTTTTGTATCTACGAATCTTTTTATATGATTTTTGCAAGTTTACACAATTTCCTGCAATTTAAATTCAATTTCATATATACAGGGAATATTCCCTGGGAATATTCTACGTTGACCAGGACGCTGGGCTGACCTGGCTTGACACGTGGCGAGATCTGATTGGCTCGTACCCCTTGGTTCATAAGCTCTATTCTTGACCGTCGGGATGAGATCCAGTGGCTAGGAGAGGAGATTAACCCGATTTTGGCTCAGAATAGACAAGAAATAGATCTGTGTTAGAGAGACAAATCCGTAGGTCAAATTGAAAAACTTACAACATGAAAGTTGTGAGGAATCATTAGTCCTACCTTCTCACCAAAGGAATTTGGATTTGAAGAAACGAGCGCAAGTACATCTTGGATTTACACCGTCATATCTGATATATTGCAGTGCGAAATTCTCCGGCTGTGGTGGATGAAAAGAGGTGGGGTTTGTCGAGATCAAAAGATGTCGACGAGATCTACATTTTTCATGTTTTGACCGAAGGCAAAGTGCGAAGTCTAGATGGGTGAATAAACGAAATAAGATTCGGATATGTGTAAATTCGGGATTTCGAGAAGGGAAACTCATAGAGCTGTGGCTCCACAGGTTTATATGGATGTTTAGGATGGTGTATAGATAGGTTTTGGAGTAGGGAACAAGTAGAAACAAACGTAATTCGATTCGGAGTTGTATATTAAAGAGTTTGAGTAGAGATAGATTTGAGAAAAACTGATTTGCACGGAAATTAAAGCAAACAAGGCATCGATGCCTTCTCCTGTACGCGCGTGGCTGGTCGAGTAAGACGCTAGCTGGGCCGCCGGCTGGCCCATTAGTTTTTTTTCTTTTTTTTTCTATTTATTTGTTTCCCTCATATCTTTTCCATACGAACTTCAAATAACACGATTCTTGTTTCTAATTTTTTCTAAAATTCAGTAGATTATTATAGGATTATATTTATAATATTCTCACTTATTTGAAAATAGTGGTTTCAGAAATATCTTTATATTCCTTGTAGAAACATTTGGGCAAAACAACTATAGGATTTAGATACTAGGATTTGGATTCAGTTTGTGAGAACTTTGCATAGATGTATGAAATACTTATGAATGCTTCATGATTTTCATTTTTTTTGAAAACATTCACCCAAATACTAAAGATAAAACTCAATCCACCCTCTTTTGCCTACATGGCTACTTAGGTCATAACAAAAGAATATAAGGTTTTGAATTCAAGGTCGAGAGGATTTTCAATTCAAAAAGTTTCTTTTCTTTGAGAATTTTCAAAAAAGTCAAACAATCAATTAAGCTTATTTTATTTATTTCATATTCCAAAATTAGGAGAATTTCGGGATGTGACAGATCTGTTACATGTTTACTTGATGCCATCTTTATTTCAGATTGCCTTTAGTCTCTCCCTCCCCTTCAAGCTCTTTTCTGGCACCGTTACCACTTATAATCGTCCATACCACTTGTATTTCACTAATATCTTCGCCGAACAAGTGCACCTATACACCTGACAAGTGTATTGGGTGTGTTGTGAACACAAGAGACTTCTTGTATCTTGATTGCAGGGTTGCTTGAGAGGGATACCTTTGACCACTTCCTCCCTGAGTTCGATAAACCTTGGGTAATCCACTTAAGGGAAACTTGCTGCTGTTCTACAAACCTCTGCACTTGGAGGCCCAACAACTGTCTACAAGAATAGAAGTGAGTAGACATCAGTGGAGGAGGAGAGATTTCTGCACTGATTAGCCTAAGACGGAGCAGGACGGTGGAAGAGAGAGAGGGGTGTGACATCTAGGGTTTAGGCGCCAAGGGACAAGGTGCCAAGGGGGACGCCCTACCCCTCCTTATATGGGAGAGGGGGCGGCGGCCAAGGCCCCTTTCCCTAGCCTAGTTGCTCCCCAACTCGGCTAGGAAGGGGATACTCCTTCCCCATCTCGGCTAGGAGAAGGGGAGTTGTAAACTTGCCTTTCAAGTTTTCCCTTTACTTCCCAACCTAGGATTTGACTTTTCAAACTAGAGTTTGACCCTAACTCCCTAGTGCTTGGCCGAGTTGGTCTAGGGATTGGTGCGGCTATCCCCTCAGGGCATGGTGCATTCCAAGTGCCCCTCCCAGGGTAGTGGACCTTCCAGAACATTCTAGAAGCTTCCGGGCAAAACACCGAAAACATTCCTGAACCCCGAAAATTGACTTTCCTTATATGAATCTCATTCTTCGGACCATTCTGGATCTCCTCGTGATGTCCTGGATCCAATCCAAAATTCCTAACAACATTTGGTCTCGAACTCACATTTTGTATCTACTCAAACAACATCAAATCCTTAAGTGTGTCTCCCTAAGGTTCTTGAACCATGCAAACATGATCTAGACACCTCTCCGATCAATAACGAATAGAGGGATCTGGAAATCCATATGTCTCCCACATATTTATATGATGGCGTCGTGATCGAATAAACCATTTAAATATGATACCGATTCCCTTTGTCACGCGATACTTTACTTATCCGAGGTTTGATCATCGGTATCTCTATACCTAGTTCCATCGTGTAACTGATAAGTACTCTTTACTCGTTCTATGATATCACATCCCTAGTGACCTAGTCACATGCTTGCAAGCCAATTGGATGAAATTCCACCAAGAGGGACCAGAGTATATCTATCCGTCATATGGATGGACAAACCCCACTCTTGATCCATGTGCTTCAACACATACTTTCAGAATACCTAATGCCACCTTTATAACCACCCAGTTACGGAAGTGGTGTTTTATGTCATCAAAGTATCAATTCAGTGATGGTGATTAACATGATGTCGTGGTCGAATGATTAGGTTACTATGTATTCGAAAGCTTGTAGCTAACAAACTCTAAATGACTTGATCTTATGCTATACTAACTATAGGAGTGTGTCCATCACATCATTCTCCTAATGACATGATCTTATTGTTAACAACATCTAATATACATGATTAGGAAACCATGATCATCTACTAATCAACAAGCTAGTTTAACAAGAGGCTTACGAGGGACTCTTTTATGTTTACGAAACACACAAGTATCAATGTTTCCGGTTAATAAAATTATAGCATGTTATGCAAACATTAATCATAAACAGAAAGATATAATAAAAACCATTTTTCTTATTGCCTCTTGGGCATATCTCCAACAAATTTTGTCCAGTACACTTCATCCCACTATGCCACCAATATCCAAAATACACATAATAATCAATAACATGACCATAAGAGCCCACATAACCATATGTGTACTACCCATTCAAAGCGTAGATGCCACTTCCCAAAAAATTTCAAATTTTGAAATGTGAAAAATAAACAAAGAAAAGAAACAATTGTTGAAATTTAGGGGAAAAGAAACTTTTTCTTTTTAAATGGAAACATGAAAACCTTACTTGAAGAAAATTTGAATAAAAAAGCAACAATTTTTTTTTCAAACACATCAAATGCATTCATGCATGGAATGTATCTGGATTGTGAGGACTTGGAAATGTTAAACCAAAAAAACTAAACCCTAATGAAAGAAATCATCAACAAGATCACTTTAAGACTATGGATTTCTTCCATATAAAAATTTAGCAACAACATTTCTAAATGGCCAAAATGGTACACACAAATATTATGAAACCATGGGATTTGATTTCACTCCATTTGGAGCCATGGATAAAAACTTATGATTTTTATAAGATAAAAGAAAATATTCCAAGGCTAATAAAGCTCCTAGCTAAAATCAATACCAAATTGTGAACAAAGTAATCCTAAAAGTACATAAAAAGATAAATAAATATTAAATCAAATTATACAAATTGGAATCACTATTTTTGGAGCTATAAATAAAATATATGAATTTTATAAGACAGAGATGAAAAACAAATAAAAATTATTGCAAAGACAATTTAAACCATGGTTAAATCCATAAGTAAATGGAATAAAAGTAATTTAAAAGGATAAAAGTTTTTTAAAATAAAATTATACGTCTTATGAACCATATTCAAATTTTATTTAAATAAATACCAATATGCATCACTTAATTTTAAATAAATATTAATTCATAAAAATATTTTTGAATTGGACTAACTAACCAACCTGGTTTTTGTATAAAACCTACTAAAAATATTAGGAGGAATTTTGAAATCAAACTTAGGTTTAAATAAATTGATTTAAATAAAAACAGAAAAAGAAAAGTAAAAATATTAGAAAAAAGGGGAAACCCAACCACTCCAGCCCAGCAAACCCCCTGGTCCACTAAAAGCCCACCCAGGCCACACCCCTCTCTCCCCCTCTGATCTCCTTTCTCACCTGCGCAGAACCACACCCTTCACTGACCAGCCGACCCACCAGCCACGTCAGCTTCGTCATCAACAGCGCGCAAGAACCGTTCTTCCCCTCCCTACGGTTTCCTCACTTTTAATCATCGTAAATTCAATTGAATTCGGGATCAATTCGCTCCCTCGACCATGCCCTCTTAACCCCCTCTCCCTCCTCTCTGTTTCCCCTTAAACGTCGCACCTTGAGAGCCCCCAGGCTGCTCGAAATCGATCTCGTGCCGACGCGTCACCGACAGACTCCGGTGAAAAATACGGTGAGCACAGGCCCCCCTTTGCCCTCTTATTCACAGTTTCTTTCTCTCCATCCTCTGGCGCATCGATTAATCCCCTCCACTCGCTTTATCCTTCCCAAGGTCTGTCGCCACGGTCGACACCAGAGCACCTCTGTCGTCTCCATTGCCGGCGAAATTATGGTAAGACCCAGCCTCCCTCCGCCCTACCTTGCCAACCAAGTTCTTAGCCTGATCCTTGCGCACCTCCTTGATGCCTTGATTTGATTGTTTTCCTCCAAGAGATCGCCTATGACATCCTCTTCAAACGCCCAACAATGAGCGGAACTCCGGCAAGCAATAGGGGCCAAACCAGTGCGCCCCTTTGTCAACCTTGGCGACCATGGAAAATCTCGCGTTCTCGCAAGCTCGGTAATGACCCTGCACCTCCCCTTTACCCCCTAGCGCCGCTAGTACGCCATTGCCCGACGCACCACCGCTGTAGCTCGCCAGCGTCGCCACCAGTTCCTGTCCACGCGTTTGGATCCACTAGATCTGAATCCGGCGGTTAGGATTAGATTAGATGGCGAAGAGGTATCCATCGATCTGAGCCGCACGATCTAAGTTAAATCTAATGGCGCGCGCGCGTGATCCGTCTGAACCGGTATCGTCGAATACGGTTAAGACACGTGGCTAGGTTTTCAGTTTAAAAACCAAAAATGATCTATTGGATGTTTAAACTTGCAAAATTCATAACTTTTGATCTGTAATTCCAAAATTACAAATTAGGTGTCTATGGATTCAGAAAAATATGTAATTTGCACCTATGGCCTTACTTTGGTCATTTGCTTCTAGAAAGTTAGAGTTTTAAGCAGAGACTTGTTTAGGACTCTTATGAGTATAAAAATTGTTCTAAAAATTATTTTTGAGTAAATCCTTTTGCAAATGGTTTTGTTTTGAACCCTCTGAACATAAAAACTAACACTTGAAATTAAAAATATATTTTGTTGACACTAGAAATTGTTCCTTTGAATAAAAGCTTTTCTAACCAAAGAAAAATGATCTATATGACTTATTTTCACTAACTTGGTTTCAAATGGAGTTCCACTTTTATAAAAAACCAGTAGGTATTTTGAAATGTTTAGAACCTCTTTAGAAACAATCTCAATAAAATGACCTTTGCATGCTTGCATGCATTTCTTTGTTTCCTTGTTTTTATATATTTGTTTGTGTGCTAGTTTTGAATGTGTGCTTTGCTTCATTGTGATTTAGTGAACTTTGAGGAGTGTGACAATTGCAAGATCAAGGACAGTACCTAGATTTTCTACAAAAAAGGCTTGTGATACTTTGGTCATAAAAAGTCCTATATTTTCAATATTGCATTAGTGATATTTTTGTAGTATGCATGATAGGAATATTTTGTATAATTCTATTATATGCTATAGTATATCCAATAGAATATATCTTGGTAGAAATTTTCGTAAGTTAAGAGACATGTTATGCTAGTATGCTTAGCCTAGCTATTAGAATTCAAGGGTGGAAATTCATGTTATGATATTATGGAAAGGTTATGCCTATGTGTTCTTACTAAGAAAATAACTTGTTAATGAAACACCTGGGTGGAATGGGATGTATGGTTTGTGTTGAGTGGTTACATAGTGCCCATGTCTATGGTTTACCTTGTGTATCACACTTGTGGATGGCCACCCAGGAACAAAGAGATTGGAGACATTCTTGTCACGAAAGCTTCCAGCGGAGCCACATGGCATATGGGCTCTACCTTGACCAACTAAGTTGCAAGAACTCAGTTAGATGGACAGAAGGTGGTAGTGATGATAGGATGGAACACGTCCATGGTGGTCTAGGGGATTGCTTCTAAAAAGTCTCGTCTCGATGCAGGTCGAGTTTTGTGGGGAAAGTGCACCACCTCTCGAGAGGGTAAAAACTAAGTACTTAGTCGTGTCCACGGTTTTGGACAATTTTGAGCATCACGACAATGAAGTAGAATCAAAGTTCTCATCATCCTAATTTCTAAGTTAAAACTTGTTGGGTGAACAAGGGTAGCACCTTGTGTGTATCCAGTGCGCCATGTTTGATGAAGTGTTTTGAAAAAGAGAAAAACTATTTAAAAGTGTAACACCCTCGCCTGATAAGGTTGAGTTCATGTGTATAGTGTCAATCCCTGGATCGGTTCACTGGCACACACAGTACAGATGAATACCAAAGAATTTAACAGTGCATCATAAATAAGAAATTGACACAACCTTCAGTGATGTAACCCAACCCTCGTTCATCATAGCATGGCTAAGCACATCTACCAACGGTGTCTCATCTATAGGAAAGCCCTACCACATAATAGGACATAGCATAGCGATAGTACTTTCCTACACATGCATCTACAAAATACAAGAAAATGCATTGAAAATAGTAGGACAACATCATGAACAAAGTAGCATCTACTTTCCTTGATAGTTGGTGAAGTCGTTCAAGAACTTGTTGCAATCACACATGTTGCATTCCTCGCAATCTATCGAGCAAACAATTGCATACAACATAAACAATAGCACATAGAGATCAAACAAATGCAACAAATGCATCCATGACAATTTAATAAGTCACAATGGTTATTACTTTAGTTCTATAAACAATACAACAGTATATGATGCATGGAAGAGACCAATTAATGCAATGGAGTACTTGTTATTAATAATTACTTGCCAATATAGAGTTTTTAATAGTTCTGTTGTAATGTCTATCTTAACTGCCAAATTAAATTTGTTTCTGGTGTTTACTGTATAGAGGACGTCAATACTAACCACTAGGCGTTGGATTCACCTTAATCGGAGTTATAAATCTTTTCTTATAATTTAAATAGTGTTTAATGGGTTTTAAATAATTTGTATAGTTTCTGTTGCCTAAAAATCAAACTAAAATTATATCTGTAATCTCCACGGAATTGTGATTCCAGGGACATATTATTTGTAATTTTCTGAGCAGTATTCAAATTACTATAATTTTATTACTCTAAATAATATATTAATCTATTTATTTAATTGCTATGAAACCTTACAGTATTTTCTCGAACCATTTGTAGATTGATGATCTACATGGAACCAGCTTTCCATCGGTATATTATTTATATTTTTGTGATATGCAAATAATTTACAATGAATTTAATGATTTCTAAAGCCATTAAAACTAATTAAATCATTACGGTAAATATGTATTGTAAATATTAGATCTAATCTGATATTATTATTGTACTTTAGATTAGCTTTATTTCGATCTATTGTTCATATTTTTCGGAGTTACAAATATTTTCCTATGAAGTTATTAACCTAAAAGACCATTAAAACTATCTAAATTAATACAGTAAACGCATATTGTAAAGGTTAGATCTAATGTCATATTAATATTCTGCATGTTTTTCTGAATCCATTGATATATAACTTGCTATTTTTGGATCTACGAATCTTTTTATATGATTTTTGCAAGTTTACACAATTTTCTGCAAATTAAATTCAATTTCAAATCTACAGGGAATATTCCCTGGGAATATTGTATGCTGACTGGGACACGGGGCTGACCTGACGTTGACACGTGGCGAGATCTGGTTGGCTCGTACCCCTTCGTTGATAAGCTCTAATCTTGACCGTCGGGATAAGATCTAGTGGCTAGGAGACGAGATTGACCCGATTTCGGCTAAGAATAAACAAGAAATAGATCTGTGTTAGAGAGACAAATCTGTAGATCAAATGGAAAAACTTACAACATGAAAGTTGTGAGGAATCATTAGTCCTACCTTCTCACCAATGGAATTTGGATTTGAAGAAACGAGCACGAGTAGATCTTGGATTTACACCGTCATATATGAAATATTGTGATGTGAAATTCTCCGGCTGTGCTGGATGAAAAGAGGTGAGGTTTGTCGGTACTGAAATATTTTGACGAGATCTACAACTTTCGTGTTTTGGCCGAAGGCAAACGATGAAGTCTAGATGGGTGAATAAACGAAATAAGATTCGGGCATGTGTAGATTCGGGATTTCGAGAAGGAAAACTCGTACAGATGTGGCTCCACGGGTATATATGGAGGTTTAAGACGATGGGGAGATAGGTCTTGGTGTAGGGAACAAGTAGAAACAAACGGAAGTTGATTTGGAGTTATAGATAAAAAGATATAAGAGTTTGAATAGAGATAGGTTTAGAAAACTGATTTTTTCACGCTCTTTAAAGCACCCATGGGATCGATCCTTCTTCATAGCGTGGCTGGTCGGTTCAGTCTGGTAGCCGGGCCGCCGGCTGGCTTGGCCGGCCCAGTTAGTTTTTTTTCTTTTTGTTTTTTCTATTTTCTATTTATGTGTTTCCCTCATAACTTTTGCATACAAACTCCAAATGACACGATTCTTGTTTCTAAAATTTTCTAAAATCGAATAGATCATTGTAGGATTATATTTATAATTTTTTTACTAGTTTTTAAATAGTGTATTTATAAATCCTTGTATATTCCATTTTATTTATGTCTTTATTTGTTTATATTTGTTCCATAAATTTTTTATAATAGCTCCAAATGAGCTCAATTTTGTTTCTTAAATTTTGTAATATTCATTGGATATTTTTAGGATATAATTTAGAAATAATAGCTGTCTTAGCAACAATGGGTTTTTATAAATCCAATTTAATTCCCTTTAGGAAAAAGTGGCACATACTATTTGGGGTTTTAGTCCTTTATTTCTATTTAGGAATTTTTCTTGATGCAAATATGCAATGCAATGCTCATGAATGTCATGCAGATGAAAAAAAATTCTAGTCCCAATTTTCAAAATCTTGGGATGTGACAGTTAGATTCTCCATATCAATATGATATCACTTTCCAATACAATTCAAATGTATTGACCTTTGTGGCTGTAACTTATCATGTTGCAGGTTGTTTGATGTTAGTGAAGTTTGTTGAGTAGGGATTACAAGTCTACAACCAACATGATTGCCTTTGGCACATGAAGATGAAGGACTCCATGCTTATAGTTATATCTGATTGTCTGTAATAAGATAGCCATATGAGCTATGTAAGTCATAATGAACTACTTTATTCCTGGTTTTGAGTTGCAATATGACCTTTGTTTCTTGATATTACATCTTAAACTGTGGGTGCTAGCTATTTGATTCAGGGACTAGCACTGTAAACACAAGGACTTGTACCTTATTAGGTTCAGGCATCTACAGAAGGTATCGGAGCACTGTGTTGCATGTAGGATTGTAACCCTAGGATTGGACAAAACCCCTTAGAAAATAGGAGTTGTATTTGTTCTAACTTATTTACAAATAATCTTGTAAACTCTTTCCTCAGTATTTTGTTTGGATTTTGTATCTCTTACTTTTCAACTTGTTGGCTAAGGACTTCAATTTCAACATCATCAAGTCCTTCAACTTAAACATCTCAAAGGACGTCAGCTTCAGTTTCACCAAGGACTTCAACTTGGACATCACTAAAGACTTCAAGTGAGATAAGAATAATACTCAAGACCTAGAGACTAAGGAAACTCAACTTAGGAAGAACCATTATAGACATCACCTTTGAACCTTGTGACCAAGATGCAATAATTTCATCCAAGGATACCATCGTCTTGTTCCCGATGTAATAGCTCAAAAGAAGGATTGAATGATCTCAAGGGATACACTATAGCTGGACCACCATACTAGTATTTAGTTCAAAATCGATTTGCCAATCATTTACTGATCATACCAACCTATGTGGTTTGACAATAATATTTTTTTTGCCTAAGTTATGGTTAGACCTTGTTGATTGAGTGGAATGCATGATTGTGATTGCTTGTACATTTTTGGTGTGAATTGTTGTGTATGAGTAGAATTCATTCCCTAGAAATCTTTTGTCTATTCTAATCCAAACCCAACCCAAATAGATGACTTCTCCAAGAGACCACAACTCCAACACCAAGGATGGTGACAACAACAACTTCAAGATTCACATGACAGAACAACTGCTAGCAACCCAAACTAAGTTGAAACAAGTGACAGCCTAGTTTTTAGCCAACAACCACAACAAAACTGAGTTACACCCAAACATGCTAAATTTCTTGGTATCCCAATCCCAATTGTTGCAAAGGATGACCAATCAGATGATCAACATGAGAAGCAACCTTTCCCAAAGAGATTGTGACAACAATTATTTCAAGGATAATATTGTGACAAAACACAAGCCTGCAAAATCTATGGAGACATAGGACACACTTATAAAGAGCATATTAACCAATGCCCTAATTGTGATGAGAACCATCCAGCTAGAGAATGCCCCACATCTCAAGTTACTTGTTTCTTGTGTGAAGGAAGCGATCATGTCCCTGTCCAATGCCACATCTATCCTATAGTTCAACAGATGAAACATCAAGCTAAGGATGGAATACATCAAGTCTTTGGAAACACCCATGAAGGTACAACTTCTACAAAGAATGATGAAGACAAAGTGAAATCTTAGTATGCACATCCATACAATGTAACCAACTTTGGTGAGCAAAAGAGGAAACGTGGACGTTATCCTAAGAACCGTTCTAAGAACCGAGAAAGGTTTCCCACATTTGTAGTGAAATATGAAGAACATGAACTAAGAGACCTCCTAGCTTTGGATAGACCCAAAAAGAAGAAGGGCCAAGGAAACAAACAAGAAATAGTGATAGCCAGGATAAAGTGGGATATTAGCCAGGTGATGTGCCACAAATGTAAAGAGCTAGGACATTATGCATCAAATTTTCCAGAAAAGGAGAAGAATAAGACAAGCAAACTTTGAAAAGATCTCAACCTTGTCACATGTTTCAAATGTGAAATAAGGGACACTATGCAAACAACTGTCTAGATAAGTTATATCAAGACACCAAGTAAGTCAAGATGCAATCTAGTTAAAATCCTTTTAAGGGTGGTAGTACCCTAGTTGTCTTGAAACCAACTTGTTGTTTCTAGCCTTCCGGAATCTTGGGACGATATTCCTTTTAAGGGTGGTAGTCTGTCACATCCCAAAATTTTCCAAATTTTGAAATTTGAAAAATAAACAAACAAGAGAAACAAATGTTGAAATTTAGGGGGAAAAGAAACTTTTTCTTTCTAAATGGAAACATCAAAACCTTACTTAATTTGAATGAAAAAGCAACAAACAAATTTTGAAACAAATCAAATGCATTCATGCATGGAATGTATCTGGATTGTGAGCACTTGGAAAAGTTAAACCAAAAACCAAAAACCTAATGAAAGAAATCATCTACAAGATCACTCTAAGACTATGGCTTTGTTCCATATAAAAATTTATCAACAACATTTCTAAATGACCAAAATGGTAAACAAAAATATTATAAAACCATGGGATTTGATTTCACTCCATTTGGAGCCATTGATAAAAAATTATGATTTTGATAAGATAAAAGAAAATATTCCAAGGCTAATAAAGCTCCTAGCTAAAATCAATACCAAATTTTGAACAAAGTAATCCTAAAAGGATTTAAAAAGATAAATAAATATTAAATGAAATTATACAAATTGGAATCACTACTTTTGGAGTTATAAATAAAAAGATATGAATTTTATAAGACAAAGAAGAAAAACAAATAGGAATTATTGCAAAGACAATTTAAACCATGGCTAAATCCATAAGTAAATGGAATAAAAGTAATTTAAATAATTTAAAAGGATAAAAGTTTATTTAAATAAAATTAGATGGCTTACGAACCATATTCAAAATTTATTTAAATAAATACCATTATGGATCACTTAATTTTAAATAAATATTAATTGATAAAAATATTTTTGAATTAGACTAAATAACCAACCTGGTTTTTGTATAAAACCTACTGAACATATTTGGAGGAATTTTGAAATCAAATTGAGGTTTAAATCAATTGGTTTGGATAAAAACAGAAAAAGAAAAGGAAAAAAGATTAGAAAAAAGGGGAAAACCAATGAGACCAACTCAGCAAACCTCCTAGCCCACTACAAGCCCACCCGGGCCACACCCCTCTCTCCCCCTCTACTCTCCTTTCACACCGTGCAGAGCCCCAACCCTCGCTGACCAGCCGACCCCACCAGCCACGTCAGCTTCGTCATCAACCGTGCGTAGGACCTGTTCTTCCCCTCTCTGTCGTTTCCTCACTTTTAATCCGCATAAATTCAATTGAATTCGGGATCAATTCGCTCCCTAGACAATGCCCTCTTAACACCCTCTCCCTCCTCTCCGTTTCCCCTCAAACGCTGCACCCCAAGAGCCCCCAGAATCCTCGGAATCGAGCTCGTGCCGCCGCAGCACCGACGGACTTCGGCGAAAAATCCGGTGAGCACAGGCCACCCCTTTTCCTTCTGTTTCACACGGTATTTCTCTCCATCCTCTGGCGCATCGATTAATCCCCTCTACTCACTTTATCCTGCCCCAGGTCTATCACCACGGTCGCCACCGGAGCGCCTCTGTCTTCTCTGTTGCTGACGAAATTCCTGTAAGACCTAGCCTCCCTCAGCCCTACCTTGGCCACCAAGTTCTTAGATAGATCCTTGCGCACATCCCTGATGCCTTGCTTTGCTTGTTTTTGCTACAAGAGCTCCCTACGACATCCTCTGCGAACGCCCGACGATGATCACAACTCCGAAGAGCAATAGTATTCAAACCAGTGTGCCCCTTTGTCAACCTCAGCTACCATGGAAAATCTCATGTACTCGCAAGGTCGGTAATGCCTCTGCACCTCCCCTTCCCCCTAGCGCCGCCAGGATGTCGTCGCCCAACACACCGCCACCGCAGCTCACCAGCGTGACCCCCAGTTCCTGGCCACACATTTGAATCCACTAGATCTGAATCCTGCGGTTAGGATTAGATTAGACAGCGAAGAGGTATCCATCGATCTGAGTCGCACGATCTGAGTTAAATCTAATGGTGCGCGCGTCTGATCTGTCTAAACCAGTATCATCGATTAGGGTTAAGACACGTGGCTAGGTTTTCAGTTTAAAAACCAGAAATAATCCATTAGATGTTTAAAATTGCAAAATTCATCACTTTTGGATTCAGAAAAATGTGTAATTTGCACCTATGGCCTTACTTTGGTCATTTCATTCTGGAAAGTTAGAGTTTTAAGCAAAGACTTGTTTAGGACTATTTTGAGTATAAAAATTGTTCTAGAAATTATTTTCGAGTAAATCCTTTTGCAAATGGTTTTGTTTGGAACCTTTTGACCATAAACACTAACACTTGAAATTAAAAATATATTTTATTGACACTAGAAATTATTCCTTTGAAAGCTTTTCTAACCAAAGAAAAATGATATAAATGACTTATTTTCACTAATTTGGTTTCAAATGGAGTTCCACTTTTATAAAAAAACTAGTAGGTGAAATGGTTATACCCCGCGGGTGCATGACCTCAGCATACCTAGTCCAGCCCAAGGAAGGCCCACGGCAAAAGTACGTCGGCCCATGAAGACTTTCGGGTGGCCCAGGCCCATGGTGCCTTCGGATCCTTGGAGAGAAAGACTAGAGTAGATAGAAAATTCAAAGGGGTAAAACCCTAGAACCTGTATCCGACTAGGTCTATGCCCGGGACCTACCTAAGTCTATATAAAGGCCAGGAGGGCACGACCTAGATCTCTCGACTCATACTTTTGCATACACACCTCCACGCCAGATTGCATCTGCGCATACCTGTAACCTTCGGTTCCGCCGTAATCAAGAGCAGACAAGCAGGGGTAGGGTTTTCCCTCCGGGGGCCTGAACTTGGGAAAACCTTGTGTCCCCGTGTTGCTTGTTTGCTAACAGTTCCACGATCTCCAGCATCCCCATCTTCTCCAAAACCCAAGTCCATAACAATGGGCATTGATGAGATCAAACCTCGTCAATTGGCGCCGTCTGTGGGAACTGGGGACGTTGATTGTGCGATCGTGACGGTCCCAACCCGATCGATCTACAACTCTGCAGCAAAGGAGAGTCATCTCCTCTTTGGCGCTTTCGACTTCATCGCCCACTCGCCGGCCACCATGAAGGACTTCGAGCCCGTAGGCGACGGACTCAAAATCCTGTTCGGGAGCTTTTGCTTCCGGGTGGGGCAAACTGGCACCCTCCGCCTCCCTGAGCGGGTGCCCCTACCATCAATCAGGCCCGCTTCATGGGCCCCACATCCCGTGCTACGCACAACATCATCAGCAGATGACTCCTATGACAGCAGCAGCTGCAACTCCGATCTGTGCGATCCGCCATCGGATGCAGGGGCCTACGGTTCCGGATCTGAAAGCTGCGGCAGCAGCAGGCCAATCTACGAGCGCTACCAATGCGTCGCAGTCATCCAAAGCAACGTGGATCAGCAAGCACCCAACCCGCCGCCTAACCCGCCAGAACGAAACGGTGGGAACAGAAGAAGCCAATCTCCCCCACCCGAAGGGGAAAACAACGGCGGCCACTACAGAGAAGAGCACAACTCATAAGAGTTCATTAAGCATATAAAGGCAACTACGTGGCACAATGATTGCATCCTCACAAATATTTACAACAAAATAAGACTACAAACTATCCTACATCTACAACGCCTAAGACGCGGCACCCTGAGTAGCCTCGGAGCCGGATTGCCTCGTCCTGGCCTCCCCCTGTTGCCGCAGCGCATACTCAGACAGAAGATCAATGAGCTTTGGCTATACGCAGCGAGCAAAATAGGCAGCAAAAGCTACCTCGGATCCATCCGCGGTCGTCGGCATCCGGGAGGTGATCTGGGGAAGGTCAAGCTCCGCTCCTGCCGCCAAAGCCATCGCCAGCCCGATGGATGCGTCGATGCCCTTCTGCTTGTGCTTGTACGCCGCAGGCGCTTCGGCTGACAAGGCCACTGCCAGGGCGTCAACATCATCAAGGGCCGCGCCCTTAGGGACAAGCTCCTTGTAGAAGCGGCCAAGGACTTCCTTTGCCTTGGCAAGGGAGCCGACGACGGTGCTTCAGCGATCTTCGACCGCTGCAGTAGCATCATCTAGAGCACTCCCGTGCTCCAGAGCGCCGCGGTCAAACTCGATGCCTGCGGCATCTGAGGCAAAACAAAAAGAGAAGACTAAGGATAGTAACAAAGAAGAAACGAAAGAAAATGAAAATACAGAGTCAAAAATAAGGCACTCACCCGAAACAGCCTTGGCAGTAGCCATGAGCTTGTCAGCCACCTCTCTTTCACGCACAGTCGCAGCCATGGTAAGCTGCTCCTCGCGGTCCGTAGCCTCCTGCTGCAGACGCTCCTTCGCTTTGGCTGCCTTGGCCATCTCCAGCTCAAGGCGCTCCTTCGCATCAGCGGCGTCCTCAGCCTTCTTCTCCGATTGACCAAGGCTCTTCTTGAGAGCGTCAATATCACGGAGAGTAGTGTTATGCTCCTCTGCATCCAAAACAATCGAACATCAGAAAGCAGGACAGAAATAAAGGAAAGAGGCACCCAAAGTATACGGGTACCTTGAAGCTGTTGGAGGTTAGCCTCCAAAGACCAGCGCCTCGCACATTGGGCTTCCTGCACAAAAGGCTGCAGGAAGAAGAACCACCATTCAGAAAAAGGACTCGGGGGCTACGCCCAACAGGAGAAAGCAGAAGAAAACGACTCACACGAAAACACTCGGGGTCTCCCCCAGTGATAGACGACTTACATGATCCAACGGTGATGCTGAAGGCCCGCTGGTGAAATTCTGAGGCGCAACCACCTGCACCTCCTGCATAGGAGGGTTCAGAGCAGCGCCCCCCGACGTTGCCACCGTCTGAGGAGGAGGAGACGCAACCTTCGACTCTCCCATCATCTCCCGAGCACCATCGCTGGAGGAGTCGTGGGAGGAGTGCCTGCACACGAAATATTTAGCACAAGAACAAAAAGTCAACAGCAGAAAGACAGCAGTATAAAGGAAACTTACGAGTCAAGCGAGCTCAGGTCAAAGACAGGAGGAGTCTTTCGGGCTCTCTTCTCCACCTTATTTTCTTCCTTCTTCCGCTTCGCTGGCGGGTGCGGCGCTACAGCCCGCACAGGAATGTCAGGAATGGGAGAGGAAGAGCCTCCATGCCCGTCATTGTGACGTTCAAAGCACAAAGGGTTTCTGGGAGTCGGAGGAGTCGAGGCATCCGAAGACTCGGCTGAGCTCCGTGATCGTCTTCGCGTATGGTCCTTGCTCGACTCGTCGGCATCTCCCGCCGGAGATCGCGCCGACGGCAGCTCGGACACGGAATCCACAACGTCATTATCCGGGGCATTCGGATATTTTTTAGGCAATGGCGGTACCATGCCCGGCACCTTGAAGCTCTGCAAAACCAGAAGGGACTTTGTTAGCAAACAAAGGAAAATAAATACGTAGTCGACGAAAAGCGCTACGCGCATAAATCTACACCTGTGGAACAGCCAACGCCGAAGAAAATGGCGGAGTCAGCGACTTCCCCGGGATTTCCTCTCCGGCCTTGAACTTCAGCAGCGAGCAAAGGGTCCTGTAAAGATCCCCCTCGGAGATTTTCTCAGCCGAAACCCTCGTCGGATCACGGCGCCCAGAATAAAGAAACATCGGGTGCGCCCTAGCCTGGAGAGGCTGCACCCGACGCTCGAGAAATGTGCGGATGATATCCACGCCGTTCACTTCCTTCTCCGGAATCAACTAGAGATCCTCCACCCGACGGTAAAGGGCCTCTATCTCCGCCACCTCGCCATCCAAGATCTTGTTTTTCCAAGACCTTTTTGGCTCAATCTTTTGGAGGGGTCAAAAGGAACAAGACAAAAACCCTGCCCAGGCACTACGGAGTCGCGGATATAAAACCATCGCCTCCGCCAGTACTGGACAGATTCGGACATGGAAAAGGAAAAGAAAAGCAGATTGGGACTAAGGGAGATGATGCAACCCCCATTGGGATAAACACCATCTGAAACAGACTGCCTCTTCACGGAATAAAGTTTCCGGAAGAGGCCAAAGTGCGGCTCAATGCCGAGCCAGCACTCGCAGAAAGTGATGAAACAAGCAATCTGAAGAAGAGAATTGGGCAAAATATGATGAAGCTGGATGCCATAGAGAAAGAGCAGTCCACGGAGGAAGTTGTGGATGGAAAGGAAAACCCACGCATAATGAAGGCGAAACATAACCCGATATCCAGCTGGGGACGGGATTACTCGGCGGGAGTCTGACCGCCTATCCTGCGGATCAAGCCTCATGAAGTTTATGGAGATCACTCTCCCGCATCTCTGATCACCGCCAACCACCATCGGTGACACGGGTAGCGGTGGCTCTTTTAATTCCTCAGGCGGCGCTACTAACAACCGCAGATGATGACTTCTTTGATTTCCCCATTGCGCTTAGCGCGGTGGTGAGAGCGCAAATGTGAAGATGGAAATGTGGAAGGAAATTCTAGTGCGCAGCAAGAATCGATGAAGCACAAGTAGGCAGTGAAAACAAGAACTGATGGGGTGAAAACAAACTGCAACTTTCCCCAATGATTATAACGACGAGGACGATGCACGGCAGCCGTCCATCCGGAAGACCTAACGCCAACGGCAGATCTGACCATACACGCGGGCAGCATCGTAACGAACCGTTGTTACCACGCCGTCCCACTACGCGTGGAAATCGAGGCGACGCCGTAATTATCTCCATGCCGCTGCGGATCGTCAATTAAAGGTCGCAAGTGGGACCCATGTTCGCCCAATCAAGTCATTCTAGCGCAGACGCTGAGGTCATTTGATCGTCAACACTGATGTCATCAAAAGCTATACTAGCAGCAACTACAATTTCTTCGGCTATGAAGCTAAGAGTACTCACTCGAATCTACGATTCGACTAAATACTCGGGGGCTACTCCTATTAGGAGCGCTGGCCGCGCACCCGAAGGATGGATACTAACTGTTTCTTCGAGTCCTACGTCGAGTCTGCGAGTCCACTACGGACTCGGGGGCTACTCCCATAGGGAGGATGGATTTAAGCATCCGAAATTTTTTGTGTCCTACGGACTTTACAACTGAACGATGTCTGAACTAAAGTCTCCGCTCGAGTCTACGACTCGAACAGACACGTGGGGTTACTCCCATAGGGCGCTGGTCGCACCCTATGAATTCTTCGATCGCGATCTTTCGGATCCGCATGCAAAAACTTTTCGCCATTCTGCCCCAACAAAACGCTGAGTGAGCAACGATCTCTGGCCACCAAACACCTCATGGTGACAAACATTCGACGCCGTGGTTCGCGACACAAAGATAAGACCTACAGATATCATCCGATGGCCTGGCAACGCACACGACTGCGCTCTGCTAAGTATGAACCCGTGCCAACAGGCGCGATGAAAAATCCCGACGGACGTGTTGGGTACATCAATTAAATTCACTGGAATTCAACTCCTATAAGTCCTCCGCGGCCTGAGTCGAATTACGCCAGCATATGTTCCAGTTTCGAGTTGAGGGACTCGAACCTGAGGAAGATCATGTCGTTTCGTCCTAAGACAGTTAACTGACCCTGATCCGTCGGGTTAGTCAGGCACACGCATCAACAATCCCTACACACGAACTATTGAAATACATAGTTGCACCCGAAAGATTGAAGAGTCCTCAGCCGAACCTACGATTCGACTGATCACTCGGGGGCTACTGACATGGTTATACCCCGCGGGTGCATGACCTCAGCATACCTAGTCCAGCCCAAGGAAGGCCCACGGCAAAAGTACGTCGGCCCATGAAGACTTTCGGGTGGCCCAGGCCCATGGTGCCTTCGGATCCTTCGAGAGCAAGACTAGAGTAGATAGAAAATTCAAAGGGGTAAAACCCTAGAACCTGTATCCGACTAGGTCTATGCCCGGGACCTACCTAAGTCTATATAAAGGCCAGGAGGGCACGACCTAGATCTCTCGACTCATACTTTTGCATACACACCTCCACGCCAGATTGCATCACAGATACCAGAACCTTCGGTTCCGCCGTAATCAAGAGCAGACAAGCAGGGGTAGGGTTTTCCCTCCGGGGGCCTGAACTTGGGAAAACCTTGTGTCCCCGTGTTGCTTGTTTGCTAATAGTTCCACGATCTCCAGCATCCCCATCTTCTCCAAAACCCAAGTCCATAACAATGGGCATTGATGAGATCAAACCTCGTCAATTGGCGCCGTCTGTGGGAACTGGGGACGTTGATTGTGCGATCGTGACGGTCCCAACCCGATCGATCTACAACTCTGCAGCAAAGGAGAGTCATCTCCTCTTCGGCGCTTTCGACTTCATCGCCCACTCGCCGGCCACCATGAAGGACTTCGAGCCCATAGGCGACGGACTCAAAATCCTGTTCGGGAGCTTCTGCTTCCAGGTGGGGCAAACTGGCACCCTCCGCCTCCCTGAGCGGGTGCCCCTACCATCAATCAGGCCCGCTTCATGGGCCCCACATCCCGTGCTACGCACAACATCATCAGCAGATGACTCCTATGACAGCAGCAGCTGCAACTCCGATCTGTGCGATCCGCCATCGGATGCAGGGGCCTACGGTTCCGGATCTGAAAGCTGCGGCAGCAGCAGGCCAATCTACGAGCGCTACCAATGCGTCGCAGTCATCCAAAGCAACGTGGATCAGCAAGCACCCAACCCGCCGCCTAACCCGCTAGAACGAAACGGTGGGAACAGAAGAAGCCAATCTCCCCCACCCGAAGGGGAAAACAACGGCGGCCACTACAGAGAAGAGCACAACTCATAAGAGTTCATTAAGCATATAAAGGCAACTACGTGGCACAATGATTGCATCCTCACAAATATTTACAACAAAATAAGACTACAAACTATCCTACATCTACAACGCCTAAGACGCGGCACCCTGAGTAGCCTCGGAGCCGGATTGCCTCGTCCTGGCCTCCCCCTGTTGCCGCAGCGCATACTCAGACAGAAGATCAATGAGCTTTGGCCCATATCGCTTGCAGCGAGCAAAATAGGCAGCAAAAGCTACCTCGGATCCATCCGCGGTCGTCGGCATCCGGGAGGTGATCTGGGGAAGGTCAAGCTCCGCTCCTGCCGCCAAAGCCATCGCCAGCCCGATGGATGCGTCGATGCCCTTCTGCTTGTATGCGCCAGCGCCGGTTTACCGACAAGGCCACTGCCAGGGCGTCAACATCATCAAGGGCCGCGCCCTTAGGGACAAGCTCCTTGTAGAAGCGGCCAAGGACTTCCTTTGCCTTCGCAAGGGAGCCGACGACGGTGCTTCAGCGATCTTCGACCGCTGCAGTAGCATCATCTAGAGCACTCCCGTGCTCCAGAGCGCCGCGGTCAAACTCGATGCCTGCGGCATCTGAGGCAAAACAAAAAGAGAAGACTAAGGACAGTAACAAAGAAGAAACGAAAGAAAATGAAAATACAGAGTCAAAAATAAGGCACTCACCCGAAACAGCCTTGGCAGTAGCCATGAGCTTGTCAGCCACCTCTCTTTCACGCGCAGTCGCAGCCATGGTAAGCTCCTCGCGTCCCTCGCTGCAGACGCTCCGCCGCTGCCTTGGCCATCTCCAGCTCAAGGCGCTCCTTCGCATCAGCGGCGTCCTCAGCCTTCTTCTCCGATTGACCAAGGCTCTTCTTGAGAGCGTCGATCTCACGGAGAGTAGTGTTATGCTCCTCTGCATCCAAAACAATCGAACATCAGAAAGCAGGACAGAAATAAAGGAAAGAGGCACCCAAAGTATACGGGTACCTTGAAGCTGTTGGAGGTTAGCCTCCAGCACCAGGCGCTCCTGCACCAGCTGCTTGGCTTCCTGCACAAAAGGCTGCAGGAAGAAGAACCACCATTCAGAAAAAGGACTCGGGGGCTACGCCCAACAGGAGAAAGCAGAAGAAAACGACTCACACGAAAACACTCGGGGTCTCCCCCAGTGATAGACGACTTACATGATCCAACGGTGATGCTGAAGGCCCGCTGGTGAAATTCTGAGGCGCAACCACCTGCACCTCCTGCATAGGAGGGTTCAGAGCAGCGCCCCCCGACGTTGCCACCGTCTGAGGAGGAGGAGACGCAACCTTCGACTCTCCCATCATCTCCCGAGCACCATCGCTGGAGGAGTCGTGGGAGGAGTGCCTGGACACGAAATATTTAGCACAAGAACAAAAAGTCAACAGCAGAAAGACAGCAGTATAAAGGAAACTTACGAGTCAAGCGAGCTCAGGTCAAAGACAGGAGGAGTCTTTCGGGCTCTCTTCTCCACCTTATTTTCTTCCTTCTTCCGCTTCGCTGGCGGGTGCGGCGCTACAGCCCGCACAGGAATGTCAGGAATGGGAGAGGAAGAGCCTCCATGCCCGTCATTGTGACGTTCAAAGCACAGAGGGTTTCTGGGAGTCGGAGGAGTCGAGGCATCCGAAGACTCGCTGGAGCTCCGTGATCGTCTTCGCGTATGGTCCTTGCTCGACTCGTCGGCATCTCCCGCCGGAGATCGCGCCGACGGCAGCTCGGACACGGAATCCACAACGTCATTATCCGGGGCATTCGGATAGTTTTTAGGCAATGGCGGTACCATGCCCGGCACCTTGAAGCTCTGCAAAACCAGAAGGGACTTTGTTAGCAAACAAAGGAAAATAAATACGTAGTCGACGAAAAGCGCTACGCGCATAAATCTACACCTGTGGAACAGCCAACGCCGAAGAAAATGGCGGAGTCAGCGACTTCCCCGGGATTTCCTCTCCGGCCTTGAACTTCAGCAGCGAGCGAAGGGTCCTGTAAAGATCCCCCTCGGAGATTTTCTCAGCCGAAACCCTCGTCGGATCACGGCGCCCAGAATAAAGAAACATCGGGTGCGCCCTAGCCTGGAGAGGCTGCACCCGACGCTCGAGAAATGTGCGGATGATATCCACGCCGTTCACTTCCTTCTCCGGAATCAACTGGAGATCCTCCACCCGACGGTAAAGGGCCTCTATCTCCGCCACCTCGCCATCCAAGATCTTGTTTTTCCAAGACCTTTTTGGCTCAATCTTTTGGAGGGGTCAAAAGGAACAAGACGAAAACCCTGCCCAGGCACTACGGAGTCGCGGATATAAAACCATCGCCTCCGCCAGTACTGGACAGATTCGGACATGGAAAAGGAAAAGAAAAGCAGATTGGGACTAAGGGAGATGATGCAACCCCCAATGGGATAAACACCATCTGAAACAGACTGCCTCTTCACGGAATAAAGTTTCCAGAAGAGGCCAAAGTGCGGCTCAATGCCGAGCCAGCACTCGCAGAAAGTGATGAAACAAGCAATCTGAAGAAGAGAATTGGGCAAAATATGATGAAGCTGGATGCCATAGAGAAAGAGCAGTCCACGGAGGAAGTTGTGGACTGGAAAGGAAAACCCACGCATAATGAAGGCGAGAAACATAACCCGATATCCAGCTGGGGGACGGGGGATTACCTCGTTGCCGGGGAGTCTGACCGCCTCCCTATCCTGCGGGATCAAGCCCCGCTCGCGAAGTTTGCGGAGATCACTCTCCCGCGTCTCTGATCACCGCCAACCACCATCGGTGACACGGGTAGCGGTGGCGCTTTTCTTTCCTCTGGCGGCGCTAGTACCAACCGCAGATGATGACTTCTTTGATTTCCCCATTGCGCTACGGCAACGCCGGTGGTGAGAGCGCAAAAGGGAAGATGGAAATGTGGAAGGAAATTCTAGTGCGCAGCAAGAATCGATGAAGCACAAGTAGGCAGTGAAAACAAGAACTGATGGGGTGAAAACAAACTGCAACTTTCCCCAATGATTATAACGACGAGGACGATGCACGGCAGCCGTCCATCCGGAAGACCTAACGCCAACGGCAGATCTGACCATACACGTGTCAGCATCAGAACGAACCGTTGTTACCACGCCGTCCACTACGCGTGGAAATCGAGGCGACGCCGTAATTATCTCCATGCCGCGCGTGACTGGTCAATTAAAGGTCAGCAAGTGGGACCCATGTTCGTCCAGTCAAGTCATCTCTAGCGCAGCAGACGCTTGAGGTCATTTGATCGTCAACACTGATGTCATCAAAAGCTATACTAGCAGCAACTACAATTTCTTCGGCTATGAAGCTAAGAGTACTCACTCGAATCTACGATTCGACTAAATACTCGGGGGCTACTCCTATTAGGAGCGCTGGCCGCGCACCCGAAGGATGGATACTAACTGTTTCTTCGAGTCCTACGTCGAGTCTGCGAGTCCACTACGGACTCGGGGGCTACTCCCATAGGGAGGATGGATTTAAGCATCCGAATTTTTTTGTGTCCTACGGACTTTACAACTGAACGATGTCTGAACTAAAGTCTCCGCTCGAGTCTACGACTCGAACAGACACTTGGGGGCTACTCCCATAGGGAGCGCTGGTCGCGCACCCTATGAATTCTTCGACTGCGATCTTTCGGATCCGCATGCAAAAAACTTTTCGGCCATTCTGCCCCAACAAAACGCTGAGTGAGCAACGATCTCCTGGGCCACCCGAAACACCTCCGCGGTGACAAACATTCGGACGCTGTGTCTGCGACACAAAGATAAGACCTACAGATATCATCCGATGGCCTGGCAACGCACACGACTGCGCTCTGCTAAGTATGAACCCGTGCCAACAGGCGCGATGAAAAATCCCGACGGACGCGTTGGGTACATCAATTAAATTCACTGGAATTCAACTCCTATAAGTCCTCCGCGGCCTGAGTCGAATTACGCCAGCATATGTTCCAGTTTCGAGTTGAGGGACTCGAACCTGAGGAAGATCATGTCGTTTCGTCCTAAGACAGTTAACTGACCCTGATCCGTCGGGTTAGTCAGGCACACGCATCAACAATCCCTACACACGAACTATTGAAATACATAGTTGCACCCGAAAGATTGAAGAGTCCTCAGCCGAACCTACGATTCGACTGATCACTCGGGGGCTACTGACATGGTTATACCCCGCGGGTGCATGACCTCAGCATACCTAGTCCAGCCCAAGGAAGGCCCACGGCAAAAGTACGTCGGCCCATGAAGACTTTCGGGTGGCCCAGGCCCATGGTGCCTTCGGATCCTTCGAGAGCAAGACTAGAGTAGATAGAAAATTCAAAGGGGTAAAACCCTAGAACCTGTAACAGACTAGGTCTATGCCCGGGACCTACCTAAGTCTATATAAAGGCCAGGAGGGCACGACCTAGATCTCTCGACTCATACTTTCGCATACACACCTCCATGCCAGATTGCATCTGCGCACCCCTGTAACCTTCAGTTCCGCCGTAATCAAGAGCAGACAAGCAGGAGTAGGGTTTTCCCTCCAGGGGCCTGAACCTGGGTAAACCTTGTGTCCCCGTGTTGCTTGTTTGCTAAACGTTCCACGATCTCCAGCATCCCCATCTTCTCCAAAACCCAAGTCCATAACAATGGGCATTGATGAGATCAAACCTCGTCGGTAGGTGTTTCGAAATGTTTAGAACCTTGCTAGAAACAAACTTTTCAATAAAATGACCTTTGCATGCTTGCATGCATTTTTTTGTATCCTTGTTTTGTTTTGTTATTTGTTTGTGTGCTAGTTTTGAATGTGTGCTTCGCTTGATTGTGATGTAGTGAACTTTGAGGAATATGATAATTGCAAGATCAAGGAGAGTACATAGATTTTGTACTAAGAAGGCAAGTGATACTTTGGTCATCAAAAGTCCTATCTTTTCAATATTTCATTAGTGATATTTTTGTAGTATGTGTGATAGGACTATTTTGTATAATTCTATGCTATGCTATAGTAGATCCAATAGAATATATCTTGGTAGACATTTTCCTAAGTTAAGAGACATGGATAGTATGCTTAGCCTAGCTATTAGAATTCAAGGGTGGAAATTCATGTTATGATATTATGGAAAGGTTATGCCTATGTGTTTTTGACTAAGAAAACAACTTGTTAGTGAAACACCTAGGTGTAATGGGATGCATGGTTTGTGTTGAGTGGTTACAAAGGGACCATGTCTATGGTTTACGCTGTGTAACACACTTGTGGATGGCCATCTAGGAACAAAGAGATTTGATACATTCTTGTTGTGAAAGCTTCTAGTGCAGCCACATGGCATATCGGCTCTGCCTTGACCAGATAAGTTGCAAGAACTCGGCAAGATGAATAGAAGGTGGTAGTGATGATAGGATGGAACGCGTCCATGGTGGTCTGGGGGATTTCTTTTGAAAAGTCTCGTCTCGATACAGGTCGAGTCTTGTGGGGAAAGTGCACCACCTCTCAAGAAGGTAAAAACTAAGTACTTAGCCGTGTCCCCGGTTATGGACAATTTTGAGCATCAAGACAATGAAGTAGAATCAAAGATCTCATCATCCTAATTTATAAGTTAAAACTTGTTGGGTGAACAAGGGTAGCACCTGGTGTGTATCCAGTGTGCCATGTTTGATGAAGTGTTTTCAAAAGGAGAGAAACTATATTACAAAGGATAGGAAAAACTTATTTTATGCAAAGGCCAGCCAAAACTCCACTCACCATATATTCATGTAGATTTTAGATTCTCCATATCAATATGATATAACTTGCCAATACAATTCAAATGTATTGACCCTTGTGGCTGTAACTTATCATGTTGTAGGTTGTTTGATGTTAGTGAAGTTTGTTGAGTAGGGATTACAAGTCTACAACCAACATGATTGCCTGTGGAACATGAAGATGAAGGACTCCATGCTTATAGTTATATCTGCTGCTCTGTAATAAGATAGCCATATGAGCTAAGTAAGTTGTAATGAACTATTTTATTCCTGGTTTTGAGTTGTAATATGACCTTCGTTTCTTGATATTACATCTTAAACTGTGGGTGCTAGCTATTCAATCTAGGGACTAGCACTGTAAACACGGGGAATAGTACCTTGTTAGGTTCAGGCCTCTACAATATATCCGGCTCTCATACCACTATTGGGTTCGCAGCATAGAAAACAAAAAATTTCCTACGATATGAACAACTAAGCACGAAAATCTATCCATCTAGATACAAACAATGGGTGGATATACATCTATAGATAACTTACCCTCAAAGACCGAGAAAGTGTTACGAGATTGGTTCTTGTAACACCGTCGGATCGGCCCTATAGAAGTTTGAGTGATTCCCACCAAACCCGCATAGAAACGTTTCAAACGTGCCCACCAGGCACTTTCGTGCAGGTGGAAAACGAAGTAATACCATTACACATTAGTTTACGATGGAACCCACAGAACATGTATATACAACACGACTCCAAGAGTCAAGAATATAAATATACATTACAAAGATCCAAATCACCTTGAAAGCGATACAGCGCCCGAGTATATACAAGATGCAAATTGGGCTAAGACCCCTAAAGAATAACCAACGGCGTCCATAACCCTTCCCAGGACAAGCTAGAAGGGTAACCCAGCTAACAACATCGAAATCACACCTGCTAAACAAAAGGGGTGCCAAAAAATGCAAAGAAAAAATAGAGAGGTCAGTACGGTGGCCAGTACACAATGAGACTTAGAATTCGGCGGTCCTCACCTACATTGGTATGGTGGACTGAAGCGGTAGCGAAGCATGCGCTAAAAAAACTATAGAGACTCAATACAGCTATCGACTATCAGAGAGGGATAAGAAAGACATATTCGAAACCCACCTGATACTATCACCAAACATACCCATCCTGGTATTTCCCCCTCGATACCAAACAAGGAAGTCCTGCCGAGGAAACTCACACACTTGGCAATTTTATTCATTCTTCTCATGGTGGTTATCCAACTTACTAGTCATATTAGATACAAGTCAATTTTATAACAGTAAACTTTAGTTGTAGTTATCTATGATCGAGAAACTATGCTCCAAGTCGTCCATAACCGTGGACACGGCTTATCAAAAATATTTAACCCTGCAGGGGTGCACCAAAGTTTCCACACGCACTTCGACCCTTGTTGCCAGATCAATTAACATACTTCCATCGGTTTGTTAGCAGGGCCTATGTAACACCCTCCCCTGATAAGGCTGAGTTCATGTGTATTGTGCCAATCCCGGGATCGGTTCACTGGCACACACAGTATAAAATGATAACAAATATAACTGTGCATCATAAATACAAGGAATATGATCCAGAATTACATTATTTATTCAAGTACACACTAGAAACATATACATGGTAGATCTCCATCCTTCTAATGTGCCACAGGCGCACAATTCTTGAGTGGAGTCTCGCGACCTATGAATGATCACTCAGAAACGGAACAACCTGCAACATGAAACGTTGCAGCCACGAATGGTCAATACTTTGAATGTACAGGCAAGTAGAACTAATGAGTACAAAGGATCTAGCAACTACATGCATATTTGGCTAGGTGGAGTTCAGGCTCATTTGCTATAGGCAATATAACTTTTCCCTACTTTTGAATTAGTTTTCTTTCTTCAAGACAATCTTCTAAGGACATACTAGCATAAACCCATGTAGAAACAAGACAGTTCAGCTTTCGTATTCTCCTAAACCCATGTTCACCCATCAAGTTATAATAATTAAGAAATCGGGATGAGTGAGATCTTCCAAACAGTTTCAGGACCAGTTGCTCATAGATATCCATAACCGGGTACACGGCTAATCGATCGGAATGAGTGAGATCTTCCAAACAGTTTCAGGACCAGTTGCTCATAGATGTCAATAACCGGGTATACGGCTCATCGATTAGCCGTGTACCCGGTTACGGACATGTCGTGGGAATGACCACGGCAGATGCTGCAATCGGTAGCGAGTAGTAGAACGAAGGGCAAGGGCAGACAGCCATCTGCGGTGCGAGATGAGGGCGGAGACACAGGGTTTTACCCAGGTTCGTCCCCCCGGAGGGTAAAGACCTACTCCTGCTAGATTGTATTATGATGGAGGTACAATGGACGGCTAAGCGGCGAAGTCGCTGGTGGATCTTTGGAACGTCCGTTTACACGCCCTGAAGGGAGGTTTATATAGACTCACCCTCCCCTAGGGTTTACATATCTCAACCGAATCAGTTAAGGTTTCGGTACTCGTTTAACCTAATCCGACTGGGCCTATCTACTCTCCTGGGCCTTCAGCTTCCAGTCGCTTGGATCCGCGCCAGGCCTTGATCCAGTCGCCGTCTTGCAGGCCCACTCGCCAGTTCCTGGGCCAGTCGGAAACGTCCTGCTGGGTATACCCCGGTAGCATATCCCCATCAGGACATCTATGAGAAAATGGTCCTTGAAACTGTTTGGAAGATCTCACTCATCCCGATTTCTTAATTATTAAAACATGATGGGTGAACATGGGTTTAGAAGCATACGAAAGCTGAACTGTCTTATTTCTACACGGGTTTATGCTGGTATGTCCTTAGAAGATTGTCTTGCAGAAAGAAAACTGATTTAAAAGTAGGGAAAAGTTATATTGCTTTTAGCAAATGATCCTGAACTCCACCTAGCCAAATATGCATGTAGTTGCTAGATCCTTTGTACTCATTAGTTCTACTTGCTAATAAATTCAAAATATTGACCATTCTTGGCTGCAACGTTTCATGTTGCAGGTTGTTCTATTTCTGAGTGATCGTTCATAGGTCACGAGACTCCCCTCAACAATTGTTCACTTGTTGCACATTTAAAGGATGGAGATCTACCTCGTATATGTTTCCCCTGTGTACTTGAATAAATAATGTAAATTCTAGATCATATTCGTTGTATTTATGATGCACAGTTATATTTGTTATCATTTTGTACTGTGTGCTAGTGAACCGATCCAGGTATTAACACTATACACATGAAATAAGCCTTATTAGGCGAGGGTGTTACAAGATGGTATCAGAGCTATGCGTTGTCTATAGGATCATGACCTTAGAAATGGATTAGTAATAGAAGACCTCTATTTTGACAACTATCATATTTTCTAGTTATTAGAGTTCTTATATTCCTTATCTATCTTTTCTATAAACTTTTCTTGTTCAAAATTTATAGTTGTCCATTCATTTGATACCTATAAGAGAGTTGCCGTACAAGTAAAATAACAAATAGGATGAGATAAATGAACATCTCATTATGCTTGGTTAGATTTGGACCACCATGTTATATCTCTTGAGGTGATCATCATCATCGTGTTAGCATATTGATCTTACCAACTTATGTGGTATGATAATATTAGTTGTTTGCTTGTTTGCATTGAGCTATTTTGTGTGATGCCTTGTTTAGGATCAGTTAGTTTTGAACACTAAAGTTTCCGTAATTTTCATGAGGTTTTTAATTAGTTTAACCGTGTGAATTGATTGAAATTCGTGATATTACTACTATAGTTTTCTACTGTATCTGTTGTACTGCGCGATTTTTGATATTTTAATGGTAACTCAGAAAAATCTGAAAAAATAGGATCTGAAGCGTAATTACTTGTACTACATGCAAAACATGGATACAATTCCAGACGAGTTTAAGGTTCCCAGAAAAATTCGTGAAACCTGTTGTACTATTTTGACAGATTTTGTTTATTGCTTATTTGTTGCTCTATTCTACCCTAGTATTGTCCCCACCTTTTTCAAACTATTTTGTGGTTATATACTGCTAGTTTTTCTTATCTGTGATATTGATTGCAATTTTTTGCTTGTCTGTTGATTGCTTATGATTGTTTCTTGTTTGTGACATTGATTGCTTCATATAGCTATGGTAATACTACTTATCTTACTCCTATTCTATCCATACTCATCTATTCTATCCCAAACAGATGTCGCCTCATCGTCAACTCACTGAGATGGAGCAGTTGATAGCAGCACAGGTGCAACTAGCACAAGTGGTGACTCAATTCATAGCAAACAACAACAACCCAACCCAAGTAGATACACTCACTAGATGTCTAAACCTGCGGCCTGCAAAATTCTCAAGCGCACATGACCCTATGATTGCACTTGATTGGCTGCACTCGGTGAATAAGGACTTAGTAACAGTTGGATGCACAGAGAAAGAGAAAGTGAGGTTTGCTGCTCACTTACTTGAAGGACATGCAACTACATGGTGGGATACTTTCCAGATTACCGACCCCACTTATACAATTACCTAGGAGATGTTTGAGGAAGGATTCAAGACAAACCATGTCTTGTCTGGAGTTATGAGCCTAAAGAGAAAGGAATTCCATGATCTACACCAGTATGATTGCACAATGTCAAAGTACATAGAAGGATTCACCAATTTGTGTTGCTATGCTCCGGAGGATCTTGACACTGATGATAAAAGGAAAGAGAGATTTCTGGATGGATTGAGTGATGATCTCTCTATTCAGCTATCAGTAGTTTACACTCCCACTTTCCAGGATCTAAAGGACAAGGTTAGAATTCTTAAAGAAAAATAGAGGCAAGTTGAGAAACGCAAGAGGAAGCACAACAAGAACTGCAACTCAGGATCGCATCAGAGAATATGTACCATCCATAATGGGAATGGAAAGTCTAAACATCACATTCATGAAGGCAACGAACATGACCACCATGGGCACGAGGACCACCACAACAACGATGGAGTTAATAGTGGTGATGAGGATAGTCAAGACAATGATGGAAATAATGGCCATAACCAACACAAGTCTAAAAAGAGGGATATAATCCAGTTACAGTGTTACAATTGCAAGGAACTGGGGCACTATGCATCATTCTTTCCTGAGAAGAAAAAGAAGAAGGCTGAGAAGAAGAAGAATACTAAAAGTTCTAATGGGAACAAGCCCAATCCATCCTAGAAGGGGAATGTGAACCACCTCAACATTGAACACCTCTTTGATGGAGGAGTCATTGAAGAGATGGATGAGGATGATATATGATAATTGGTAGCAACTTCGGTATGCCAAGAATCTCACATATTTCCATGAAAGCACTAGAGAAGCAACCTACACAGTTTCCTTTTAAGGGTGGTAACACCCTGATGTACCTCAGACCTATTTCTTTCTATCCTTCTCAAATCTCGGGACATGATTTCTTTTAAGGATGGTAGGCTATAACATCCTATGATTTTAGAATTTTGGATTTCAAAAAAACAAATATGCATTTCATTCATCATTGCATCTCATGAAAAATCTTGATTGAAAACCTTCTGTCAAGATCCTATTTTTCCTTTTCAAATATTTCCATATGCAAACGGCATATTTGAAATTTTGTCACTCGTCAAAATTGTTCTCTATAAATCTCATGGTGTGTATTTTGAATTTACAAAAAATTAGAAAATGCAATCATTCCATTTGGAGCTATCAATCAAAATCTATAAAAGAAATAGAAAACAGAAAAAGAATAAAAGGAAACAAGAAAAAAACTAAACTAAACCTATCCTACCCGCGAGCTACTGCGCGGCCCATCCCACCTTGCTCTCTACTTACTGCACACAGGCGCTGCACGTGCGCAGCATAGCAAGCCTAGTGTAGCCCGCCCCCGGCCCAACTCTCCCGCAGCGCACCCAGCCGCTCTCTCTCCCTTCTTTTTTTGATAACATGTGGGGACCTCTCCCCTCCTTCAACCTCGTGATGGGAATCGTCCAAGAGAGCCCCTCTATCCCTATTGATATTCCCACCAAATCCGCGTTGAATACGCTCGATTCTGTTGCCCTGACCATGCATAGACCCCTCTATTTAATTCCACGCATCCTCTCGTGCCTTTTTTTCTTTCTGGAACCCTAGCCTCCGCAATCGGAGATGTTCGATCTCGTTGGGATCTAGCTGCCGAAATTGAGCGGTTCTCGTTGCCTCGAGCCCTCTGTTCTCCTCCTTTTTTGTCCCCGTGTTACACCACTTCGCCTCACACCCTTCCTCGTTTCGCAGGAGAACTGCAGCATGTCCACGTCATCGCCGGAGCTCTCCCGCTGTCCACCGCCTCCGTTCGTCGCTCACCGCCAGTAGAGGAGAAGATATCTGTTGTATACCACGCCACTGAGACTCTAGTCCTCATACGCACGTCGACGATACCTTCCCCGTTGTCGTATGGCACCTAAGCGCCGCCGATGGCCACCGTCTAAGCACACCTCTCCGTTGCTAGCTTCAATCGATGGTGAGCCCCGGATGGTTTTATACCCGGCCGTTGGATATCCTCTGAACGCTCTCGATTAGATCTTTGTCTTGAACCGTTTTTGTCCAACTAGTAAACCGATCCAGTGATTGGCACCATACACATGAACTCAACCTTATCAGGAGAGGGTGTTACACCTAGGACACGACGCTTTCCCAGACCCAAAGAAAGCACATGGGGGCCCACTAAGCTACCCTTAATGAAGTCGACCGAGCTCCGAAGACGGACCCATAGGTTGCGAGATCGGCCAAGAGATCAGGGGCCATAAGTATAATCCTTGACATAATGACCCGCATCCTAAATAGTACAGTACTAAACTCACATCTAGCAACAGATAATAAACATGACATAACATGGCATACATGGCATTAAAACCCGAAACTAGTTTGTGGCCCCCAGTATAGTACTTTGAAATCAAGTACTAAGCCGATAGGGGTGCCCACACACCCCACATGTGGTTAGCGCACTTACTCTCGGAGGTGTTAAGAACTCAGGTCCTAGGTGGACAAAAGTGGGCGGTTAACAACCAAATCTCAACTATTACCCACCGGTGCCTCTTCATTAATCATATCCTTTTTAATATTTAATTAAACAACTGTAATTAAAACCATGATCATCTCCACTCTTATGAATATACCAACCCCCATCAACAGTGGAACATCGACAACGCGAAGCAGCACCTGAGAAAGGGACTACGACTTGCAAGGCCAACTGTCCACCCAAACAACAAGAAATAGGAGGTGTCCAAGGAAATATAAAGCTGCAGGAATATATAAAGGGGTACAGAATCTAAAGCATCGCAACACAGATAGCAATACATCAACAGGAAGAAGTAAAGACTATAAATATAAAATAGGTATAAAGGGGTATAATGCTCGCTTAGTAAGCATTGCCAAAGGTTTATCCGAAGATCGGGTCGACACTCGCATCAACTCATCAACCTAATCTGTGAAGAAGCAAAGCACTAAAAGAAACACCGTGTGCACTATTTAATACTATGACAGAAGACCGGGCATGATGCATGTATGATGCATGACATGGCAAAGGTGAGATGCAATTAGGCAACATTAAGTGAAACCGAGGTCCCAAAAACTAATTGGGTGGTTTATGTTATCTAGATACCCCACAATTTAGATGTTGTATTGACAAGGCAAAATATGTCATCAGTTCGCTACACAGATATAAATGGAGTCAATATAAGGCTAGATTTGCCCGATATATCCTCCATATTTAATTATGAGGTGAATCATCATAAGGCCCCCAAACCTCACAAATATGTATGAAAACATGAATTATTATATGCACAAGATATAAGTCATGTTCTAAAAATAGGGTGTTGGCAAAAGGGGATCACACATGTGCGTTCGGCAACCTTGGGCTCCGAGGGTTCGACGGGTTCAGTCGCGCCTTGATCGGACTTCAGTCCGAGAGGGAGCAAAACACCGAGGTTCGGTCTTTGGGACCGAGAAGGAGATCATGGGGAATCTGTGACAGAGATCTCGAAGTTTTGTGCCGGTGGTCTTGTGCGGCCTTATTGGTGTAACATGTTGGTCTTCGTCTCATAAAGGACATTAGAGGTCTTGTCGTTGCTTTGGTAGTGTTCATGACACAAATGACGGAGGTCTTCGAATTGTGCAGTGGAACATGGCTATTTGACTCGATTTTGGGACAACGCCATCTTCTTAACATCACCATGCTGTAATAATTGTCTTCATAGAACCTCAGCGTCAGACGTATCAGTAGGGGCACAAAGGAACACACGATCAGGAGGTCACCAAATTCAATCATTGGCCATGCCGATTTTTGGAAAGGGCACCAAGCACCGCTGTAGGTGGACAAACGAGCTTGGATGGCTATAGGTAGGGTCGGTGCTTCTCGTAGGTGGACAACGCAGATGCGCTCCTTGCGGGCAGAGGCGACCGGTGGCGAGCTCAACGATGGGCAGGCAAAGTGGCTGCACCTGCAAGGGGAAGCAGAGGAGGCAGGAGCGCATAGGGTGGTGTAGGGCGACTGAGGTCGGATGCAGGGGCACGGCCAGAGGTCGATCGAGAGGCGTGTCCAGCGAGATTAGTTGGCCTTGGGTGAGAGGAAGCGAGGCAGCAGAGGAGGGGCTCACTAGCGGCACGGTCAGCAAGGGCGGCCAGAGGGGAGGGGTCGCAGCATGGGCCACGCGGTTGTGGAGGTAGGCGAGGAGAGGCGGCGAGGTGGGAAACTGCGTGAAGAGAGGGTCGGACACGGGCGGTGGCAGGTGAGCGAGATTGCGAGAGGGAGGGGTTGCGTGGTGGGGCCAGGCGGGGTTTTTTGGCTAAAGGGAGGGTGAGTGAGGGGGCGCTGGGGTGTGGTTGTCTCCGACGATGGCGGGGTGTGGGTGCTAGGTAGGATTAGGTCTAGGCAAAACAAAATATCCGGACAAGACTGAGGCTTTTATTAGAAATAAAAGATAGGGGGATATTTTGAAAACAAATAGGCTTTTAGCAAAATACTTTTTGGCAAATAATATGAATGCAATCATGAGGATGCTCAAATGCAATGTGGCATGATTACATGTGTATGCATTCATGATGATGCACAAACAAAAGCGATTTTCTAGTAGTAGTTTTATCCGGGGTGCTACAGTTCTCGTGGATGATATAGTCGTTCAGTTGCTGATGTCAAGGTCGTGATGAAGTCCATGAGGTCTAGCACCAACAAGTCGAGCACCGCAAAGCAGTGGTGCATCCGTGATCGCACACACGTCCGGTACCGCGACAACCTCTGAGTCCTCACTCCAGGAAATCAGAGGAAGCAACAAATCCATGATCGAGAAAAAGCCTCCAAGAACATGTATCTTGCTAAGCCGAAATCATGGGGAATGCTCTAGAGGGGGAGAGAGATCCTTCGCGAGGAGGTGTGACATGAGAGGAGGAGAGGGGGCCTTCTATAGGGAGAGAGGTGGCAGCCAAGGGCCATGGCATGGTGGCCATGGTGGCTGCCCCCACCTCTTCCTCATCCATGTGGGTGGAGCTCCCACTTACATAAAAAAGCCTCCACTCACATAAACATGCCTCCACTCCAAATTCCACTCACCTCCATTAAATTTCAAGAAAATTTAATGCAATCTATCATTTAATAAAACTATTTAATTTATTGTATTCAGAATTTTGTTAATTACATTAATTAACAAACATTCACATAAAACCACTTCCAACATTTCAATAACACATGCAGACCAATTTCATCAATTTCACCTGAAACAATTCTGGCGTCCATTGAAATAATTCCATCACTTTCATATTCTTTTATGGCATCCTATTTGCTCCAAATGGTGTCAGTATCCCTTAAGTGTGTCACCCTATGGTTCACGAATAATGTAGAGATGATCGAGACCCTTCTCCGATCAATAATCAGCATCGGGACCTGGAGATTTGTACTAACACCCACACATTCAACGATGACTTCTTGTGATCATGTGAACCTTTAACATTGTAACTAAATCCCTTTGTCTCGCGATATTTTACATGTTGAATATTCGATCATCGGTATCCTGATACCTAGTTTAATCTTGTTACCAACATGTACTCTTTTCTCGTTCCCGTGATATAACATTGTAGTGATCCCCATCACTTGCTTGCAAGCTATGTCAATGTGATATCACCGAGAGGGCCTAGACTATATCTCTCCGTCATCGGGATGGACAAATCCCACTCTTGATCCATGAGCCTCTACATAACACTATTGGAGTATCTAAACCCGCCTTTATAGTCACCATGTTACGGTGTGACGTTTTATGTTATCAAGTTACTCTTCCTGTGTTAGTGATTGACATGATCTCGTGGTCTAAGGACTAAAGCTACTTTGATCGTGTTACTATACTTCGGATGAATGTTCATCGCATCATTCCACCAATGTTGTGACCTCGTTGTTAAAAACATCCAATTTCCATGATTAGGAAACCTTGATCATCTTGTTAATCAACGAGCTAGTTTATATGAGGGGCACAACTAGGAACACTTTATTTGTTTATTAAACACACATGTATTAACGTTTCCAATTAATACAATTATAGCATGAGAAATAAACATTTATCATAAACAAGGAATAAGATAATAACCATTTTATTATTTCCTCTCGGGTATATTCCCTTCATTATGGATGAGACGAACGCTACGAGACAAGCGACAATCTGCTAGCCAAGCGCAGACAAGAAGGAAAGGACAATGACACGTGCAAGGTTGTCCAGACCCTCCTTTTGGGGGATCCCTCGGAAGGAGGGTAAGGGTGCGATTCGGGACAACGAAGCCAAGGTATAACCTCGACTGAGCCCTGGAAGGACTAGAATATCACCTCTCCTAGGCCAGGCGTGGCCCAAGAATCGGAGTCAACTGAGCCTGACAACACATGCCAGGCCCGGCCTTGGCAACTAGAGAAGCACGAGCGCTGTTGGACATCATCATGGCACCACAGTCTGCTGCAGCGCGCCACCGACAAGAGTGACAACTCGGAGCTTGAGCTGTCATGAAGACATTACGTGCTCTTGCGCACCGCCCGTGGCCATCCATTGGCCACAGGCACCGCCCTTATGCATGAAGACCGCGTGGCGCACCATGATTGAACACATGAACACCCTTGGCGGTGCTCCATGCTGGCCCTTGTAGTGACCCCTTGGACACTAAGGTGAAAGGAAGGAAGGTTCGAAGGTTGGAGGACTCGACAGTTTCGAGCGTAGAGTTATGAGAGGAGAGATTACGATGAATAGATAGAGAGAATTAGTGATAGAGTTGATATCCTTCTCCACACCGGAGAGAAGCAAGAGAGGAAAAGTCAGAGAAGTGATAAAGGGGAAGCCTAGGAAGTGTAGAAGCTAGAGAGAAAGCAGTTCCCTAGCACTGTGGCGATCATCATCTTGTACATCCATCCACCCCCAGATAATTCACCAAAGTAGGACGTAGGGTTGTTAGCCAAAGTGCGGCCCGGACCTGGGTAAAACATGACTATTTGTGCTGTGTGCCCGTACCAGCAGGTTTCTACGGCGACTTTGAGGACGGAATGCCTTCGTGCCCACTACCGAACAAATATGGGGTTCCCAACATCCCCGATTCCCACATTGGCGAGACACGACATGACTTTATCCTCGAGAGGCTTACATGGTGGCTCTAGAGGGAACCCGCTCTAGAATCCTAAGTTCTAGCTATACTCGAGGTCTCCTCCTCGAAGAGCATACAAGACAAATGTTACCCACTATCTCTCCTAGATTGGATTATGGGGCAACTCACGAAGTCACTCCCCACCAGCGTCCAAGATTCACGCAAGGCGCACAGCTTCACTCTCGAAAGACCCACTAGAAGGGCAATTACCACGTGGGGAAAGAGGAAAGAGCTCACAATGGAAATACCTTCCAGCAACCAGGGCCTATGCACACCAGAAGGTCCCTCTCAAGGCTCCGGAGTGAAGAGTACGGGGTATTTTTCCTCCCGGGTGGCTTTTTCACAAGGGAAGACGACATGCCCCACCAAGAAGCCCAAAAGAGGGTCGTCGACACTTGATCCTAGAAGATAAGAGCGCCCAGAGGCCAGAGGGACGACGTCGCCATGCCTACTCCTAGAAACTCCCTTTCACACCAAGCCTTAGAGACAACCGCCCTTCCTAAGATACATAAGGTCTATGTTATCCCCCACGGGGGACCGGCGGGGTGGCTCTTGAGGGTCACTGCACCCTAGAAAAGTCTTATATGTACTACGCTTGCGGCGGACTCCCCGAAAAAGCCGATGGGACGAGTACGAGTCGTAGAATCCTCTCCACGAGATAATCTATGGGGTGGGATGCATAAGGCCTACGGTCATCTCCCCAAGAGACTTACAAGAAAATCGTGAGTCCTTCACAAGGGAGGTGCAAGACAGCCCACGAGAGAGTTCACCTCCTCATGCGGCCCAAGCATGCTACAGCTATGGCTCTCTCCGTGAGGTGGAAGCCGGAAAATCACAGGTCACTCCACCACGGGGACTGGGTTCGGAATCATCAACCCTCCCCCGCGTGAGGCACCCTCTCTTCCTCCTGAGCGGAGAACGCTTTGCTGGTACTACCAAAGGTGCAACCCGAAGAGAGCGTACGCAATGGGCCTCGCGAGGCACATTACCTGTTCCAACCAAGCTGCGACGCTCGATGGCCTTTCCTAACTAACATTGGATACGACCTTACTCGGGGGCTGGCACCTCGTAACCCGCCTCGACCATGTACATAGTAAATAAGTCTGGTAAAACATGTTCATTACAGTCACGCCCTTGCGGCAAAAGGCTAAAGAGCACTACGGCACATCTACACCTACAAAAGACCCATGGCATCGTCTGCGGAGCGACTACAGCCACAATGGTAGCCCTGCCTATATCCAACAGGGGCCCTGTCTAGATCCTCCAGAGCTAGCGCGAGTAGTCGATGCGGCACATCAGGGGGTCATACATCGACGCAGAGAAGGCTCTCCCATACATGTAGTGAAGCTGCATCATAGAGCCATGTCCGATGCGTTGGTCGCAGATGAAGCACTCTAAGCTAGAGATGACATACATATCGCCCAGCGTGGGGACCTCGACGGTCACACTCCAACCATCGCTGCCCCTAGAATGCTTCAACCGCATTCTCCCCTGGATGTCGCCATAGGCTCTGACGGCGAAGCGCCGAGGGAGCTTCACCCTCGTGGATCAGTCCTCGCCCTAGAAGATGGGGACAAAATTGTTGAACCGGATGGGCTTGGGTCATCCTCGATCTTGATCACGACCGTGAAGGGAGACACAGGTGGGAGAAATGCGGACTCTGGTCCGCCACCTTGCCCTCCTCCGTGCCCACTGTGGCATCCCCATAGTTCTGCGAGGGCAACCATGACTGTGTTTTGCTGGTGCCTCCACCTCAGTCGCTACGACGGTGCCTCCCGCCACTACTACCGCATGGTTGCCCGTGCACGTGCTTCATCGGCGGAGTCTCCTCCACGCCACCATCGCCGACTTGCCCTTCTTGTCGGCAGAGAAACGCTTTGCCGCCATGGGGAGAAGCGGGACCTTAGCTCTGGAAATGGGAGAGTGTGAGATCGAGGAACATGGCTTAATAGGATTGATAGGATACTGATACCAACAAGTTGCAACTTTTTTTCCGGGAGATCTTCCAAAAGGAACTCTGATCTTTGGCATGCTTGGCCCAGAGAAATTTGAGGATGGGTGACCAACTAGGAAGTGGGTACCGAGGTGCGCACGAGTGAGGACAAAGTGCTCAAAAAAGACTAGTGTTGGTCTATGGGGCCAGTATAGAGATCCTATTAAGCTGCCAGGAGTGACACCCCCGAGGCCAAGAGGGAACGGGGTGCTACAAGTGGTATCAGAGCGGACCGTCATAGTTACACAGGTGTGCGGGTCAGTGGCGTGACCTGTGGAGGATGGCGCGTGTGGCCCGGAGTGTACATGGCATGGCACATGTGTCTGCACTGGACGCAGAGACGTGTGCCAAGAGGGAACATTCCTAGGGTGCGCTTGATTGATGAGGGCATCGATCTTCTAAAGGGTGAGTGTATGTGAGATCCAAGAACATGTCTTAATAGGATTGATAGGATACTCATACCAACAAGTGAAACTTATTTTCCAGAAGCTCGTCCAAAAGGAACTCTCATGTTAAGCGTGTTTGGCTCATAGAAATTTTAGGATGGGTGATCGACGAGGAAGTGGGTACAGGGTGCACACGAGTGAGCACAAAGTGCACATAAAAGACTAGTGTTGATCTGTGGGGCCAGTCTAGAGATCTTATTAAGATGCTAGGAGTGATACCCTCAAGGACTAGAGGGAACGAGGTGCTACAGGGAAGAGGAGCAGCGGAAGTGGCATCAAGGAGAAGGCACTGCGCCCGTACCCCAATTTAACAAGACGAGAAAGGAAGTCATATCACTTCCCCAAGAACATGACATTAACAGTTGTCTCCCCCCATGTGCCATCAAATCATGGGAGAAACTCCGGAATAGGGGCATGTGTTACCGCACCCGATAGTGGAGAGCCCACGACCATTTCATATGCATGGTCGGGATGATTGTGGCGATAGTACGTGTTGACTAGAAGGGCGCCGGGTCCCATCGACCGTTTGGGCCCTTGCCCCTTCACATCCATCAAGTGACACATGCACCACAAGCCACTACCCCACGGTCGAAGGTTCCACCTCCGGAGCGGAGGTACCCTTATGAGGCTCAGATACCCAAGGAACGCCACCATGGGGGACTAATACTAGCGAGATGACCCCTCGCGAGCCTTGAGCTCTGACCTTGCCCGGTCCGCCTTCGAGAACCACTCCGCGAGGAGGAGCCTTATGTGGCTCCTAGGCTCGTCACGGGCCTCGAATAACTTGGAGCCTGTCCTAGGGGCACACCCATAATGTCGCAACAAAGGTAGCAAAGACGACGAAAGATGAAAAGGGGTGCCACGACTTTGTGGGCCAGACGGACTACCTCGGTAAAGAGAAGTTGGTCTGGCTCCTTCGGTGCAAAAGCAAGACAGATTACCTCGACGCTGGTAGTGCCAGACTTTGCTGTTTGGCTGCAAGGGAGGGAGAAGGTAGCATCGTGTAGCGATATATGATGCCAACAGAGCCATCTTTATGAAGGAACGGAGAGCCCCCGGCGAGAAGGACCGATTTCGTGTAAAGTAGTCTTGTAGACCAGGACTTTGAGGGGTGATAGTCTGGTGACCCTTCCCGCCCAAGATTTTGGGAAGAGGCCCGATGCCACTATAAAAGGAGGGATCCTCTTATACATTGATCCACATTTGTACCCTCGCGATACACCGTGTGAAATACAATCATGCAGGAGTAGCGAATTTACCTCCTCACGAGGGCCCTAAACCTCGGTAATAAACCCCTATGTCTACTCTCTGTAGTCTATGTGCTCCGCCATTGCCGTAGACTTTGAGAAGATCCGAACGCATGATTCATCCCCCTCTCAAACTCAAGGTTAGTCGGATCCCTTGTTCCCTCATGGGACACATTCTCCGATAGAGGTGCCCCCACCTCTCCCATCATTCATGTGAGTGGACACTAGCATAAATGCATTTTTCTCTTTAAATAAAACTCTCTTGTTTTTTATTTAAAGTTTGTTAATTAATTTAATTAACAAACATTCACATAAAACCCCTTGCATTGTTTTGATATCACATCTGAAGCCAATTTTAGCAATTTGACCCAAAACAATTATAGTGATCATCGAAACAATTTCAGCTCTAACAACATTATTCTTGGATATGTTTTATCTACTAATTAGTGTCGGAGTACCTTAAGTGTGCCATCCTATGGTTCACGAATGATGCAGACATGATACATACACCTCTCTAATCAATAATTAGAATCGGGACCTAGAGATCCATACTGACTCTCACATATTCGACGATGACTCTAGTGATCTTGTGACCCATTAGCATCATAACCAATTCCTTTTGTCTCATGATATTTTACTTTTCCGAGATCCGATCATAGGTATCAACTATACCCTAGTTTCATCTCGTTCCTGATAGGTACTCTTTACTTGTTCTCTGATATAACATCCTTGTGACATAGTCACATGCTTGCAAGAACTGTTGATGTGATATCATCGAGAGGGCCTAGAGTATATCTCTCCCTCACTAGGATGGAAAAATCCTACTCTTGATCCATGAGCCTCAACATAACACTTTCGAAATACCTGAACCGACCTTTATAGTCACCCTATTATGGTGTGATGTTTGATGTTATCAAGGCACTCTTCCAGTGTTACTGATTGACATGATCTCATGGTCTGAGGAAAAGGTCAACTTCGTATATGTTTGATGTAGAAATGTAAACTTAATGACTAGATCATATTGATAAATCTACTTTGGGTGTACGTTCATCATGTCATCTTCTAATGATATGATCCCGGTTTAACAACATCCAATGTTCATGATCAGGAAACCTTGATCATTTGTTAATCAACAAGTCAGTTTAAGGGGATTTCTATTTTTGTTCCCTTGCTTCCTTAGTTGTACTTAGTTCTCCCTAGGCGCTAAACTTTTGCTCACTTTTTCCCAACTCCTTGTATGAAACTCAACAAAAGCTCGAACGATATTTGTCGTTAGGTTAACCTTAGTTGATGTGTGGGGCCGCACGGTGTGGCACCGTTTGGGGCCTGTTAGTCGGGAACACGTTATGCTTGAAATGGATTGTATGGGCACCTAGAGGGGGTGTGAATAGGTTCTACTCAATTTTTATTTATTTTTCAATTTTAGTCTTGACACAAAGTAAATTCTCTATATATGCAACTACGAGAATTTCCATATACACAACCATAGCTACTAAGACGTAAAGAGAGGAGCGAGGAAACCATAGTGGAGCACGCGGAGACACAGGGATTTGTTTTACCGCAGTTCCTTCCTTGTAAAGGGAAGTACATCTGTGTTGGAGGGGTGGGCTGTTCTAAGACCACCAGGCCACAATAGGACTCACCCTATTCTCCGATGGATCTCGCCACGAAAGGCCTGATCCACCTTCTCCACTGCTGGTACCCTTCGAGGCAGGAACCGGTGCCTTTACAACTCTAGAGGGGCACACATCCACAACCGAATTGGAGGCTCCTATAATGACAACGGGCTGTGACAAGAACAAGGATGATCAAAATAATCAACACAAGGATCTAGATATTTGCAAGAAATACTAGATCAAAGATTCTCCAAATGCATGGAGAGGTGACGAAGCACTTGATTGCAGTTGGTGAAGATCGAGCCCTCCTCCTTCTATTCCCTGAGGAACGGGGCCTTTGGGTGGATGAAGGTTGAGATATATTGGATGAAACTTGAGGAGCACATCTTGTCTTTTTCGAATGAACCAACAGTTCTGGCAGGAGGGAGATGGCTGGTTGAAATACCCCCTCCACAGATATGGCCGTTGGTGAAGTTTGGGGGCGGATTATCCGCCCACCACTAGGGGCGGACTATCCTCCCCGGGGGAAAACTCCGCACCTGGACAAAAAGTACGGGGGAAAATCCGCCCCCACTAAGATGGTAGGGCCGAGATTGTCTTGGTGAAGATCCTCGAGGGGGCAGACTATCTGCCCCCTCAAGGGGCAGACTATCCGCCCCTAAGAAAATCCGCCCCAGAGACAGAAAGTCTGGGGGAAACTCCACCGTCTCTCTTGAGATATTCCGCCGTGGCGACGATTGAAGCAAAACCCTTGAGGGGCGGATTATTTGGCCTGGGCAAAAACTCCAGCCCTGGCCGGAAAATCCATGAGATATTCTGCCCCTATACTGAGGGTTGCGCCCTTGTGCCCTTTTGAAATTGGGGAGGGGCGGATTATCCGGACCTTGGTAGGGGCAGATTATCCTCCCCCAAATCACTTTAAATCTCATTTTCAAGTTGAGATCTGCAACACTTCAACACACATTAAATAATCCTTGGTATTGTTATTTAACACACAAAACACTAGGGATCATGAAATGTTCTTTCAATATCCCCCTTTTTCGTGTTAGATGACAATACCAGGATTTGCAATGAAACCTACTAACAACACCTTTAGGAAATGAAAGAGGCTCCCCCTAAATGTGTGCATATTAAAATTTTGCATTTGAATACAAATGCACACACTAAAGAGCAAGCCAATTTCATAACATTGACAATTAAAACAAGGATGCATTACGAAACATAAGTCATACCACCGGGATGTGAGATAGCCAATGTGAAAAAAGAGAATATTAGGCCTCGAACACATCACACCATATTGATGCAATCAATAGATAATTCCATAAATCCATATGCCATCCACACAATTCCATACTCCATAGATAAATCCAGAATTCCATACGAATAGTTCCACATGATAAATCCAGAATTCCAGAATTCCACATAAGTGCACAAATAGTACCACACGACATAGTCCCATACAAACCAACCACAAATAAGTTCAACAATAAAAGGGCACAAGCAACCGAAGGAAGAAATGAATGATATAGAGGAAAATGCTTGCGCCTGACCCATGCAAATCCGAGACCTAATAGAACTACTTCTCCCCCTTTGGAATCGAAACGCCAAAAATGAAGAAGAGCGACACTAGTGCCCCAGAAGATCACTCCTCGTCCTCGTCCTCATCATAGTCATCCCCGTCCCCTTCCTCATCATCATACTCACCATCATCATCAACTAGAGGAGTTGGCGCAATCGATGGTGGAGGAAACAGGTGACTCTCGAGCTCTCCATAGTTGATCTCTGATGTGTTCCACTGAGCATATAGTTCTGGAGATGTAGGAGGTGGTGGATGTCAAGTCGCCCCAGGCACATCATGGAGAATGAGCTGCTAGGTGTGGGCCATCTCATGGATCCTCCTGTAGGAATCATACTGGCCCTTGTGAGTGTTGACGCCCATGCAAAGCACATGCCACTGCAACCAGTTGAGCTGCTTGACCTCACGTGCCATTGGGGACACCGCGGACCGACGACCACTAGCCCGTGCATCACGCATGAAGGAATCCGGGGAAGTGGAAGGGTTAGAGGTATTCTAAGCCTTGTTGTAGATCTTCTTGGGCTTGTGAACACCATCCAAACCAGTACCAAAATCCTCACGTGGAAGCATATGCTTGATGAGCATCATAATGAAGGGAGCATACGGGATGGAGAGTTGGTTGATCATAGCATCAATCATCTCATGATAGATATAATCCATAACATCCAACTTGTAACCTGTAGATGAACAAGGATTGGTGGCACCCTTGTGTGCAAAAGCAAGCAAGGGAACCAGGTGACCACAGATCTTATCATTGTTTCCCCACTTGGAGAGATGCTGTCTCGAAACAAGCCAATAAGAGCGGCATACAAAGGAGAAAGACTAGCAAAGGTACCAACAATACCATCAGACGTCAGGCAAGGAGCAAGAACAGTGTCCTTGGATGGCTTGAGAGGAGAAATGATGTGGTGGACAGAAGCTGTGTCACGCCCATGAAAGGCATACCCAAGGTCATCCACTTCATGGTGTGAAGTTCACCTCCGTAGAACACAAGGCTAGAGAAAAACTGCTTCACAACACAGGAGTCATAGTGGCACTGAAGTGTCATAAGCTGATGCAGCCCCATCTTACTAGTAACATCCAAGGCCTCACGAAGTCTTGCCTTGGTATGAGCCTCAGTGATATTCAGAGGATGCATAGGGCGAATGTTGAGAGTAGCATAAACATCATCATGAATGGACTGAAAGTGACAACACCAAAACATGGGATCCTCCTGAGGACCATCACTATCAGCCTCGGCATAATAATCAATGTCGCGAATGGAGGAGTACTCAACGCTGTCCATGGCCTTGTAGTTGGGCCAGGACTGCTTGCCCTTGCCCTTGCGAGATGCAACCCTCTTGGCTTTCCTTGCTGCCTCGACCATCCATTCAGACTCTCTTGCCAACCTGCGGATTTCAGTTTCGTCAACGAGCTTACCCGCTGCATTGGGCCTGAGATATAGGGCACGAGGATGATGCTTGTAGGTCTTAGGAGCACTAGAACCACCTGTGAAAAATAAGGGATAGGTAGCATGGGGATAAGCACACACACAAGTCCAAGAGGAATATTAGATACAGTAGGAAAAACAATCCACGGTCCAAAGATGTGCATTATGAAAATCTGAGACAAGCCAGAACAGGCTGTGAACCTCTAGGCCGGATAATCCGCCCCCTGTAAAAAATTTCTGCCCCGTCTCAGATTCACCATAGCAACACAAATCGGGCACAAGGGTTGCAATACTGCGGAATCTAACAATCAAGGAAACACATACTAGCTTCTACAACGAGTGTTCCCCCAAAAACAACGATTTCCATACAAAGGAGATGGATGAGGGAGTTACCCTCACTCATTGGAGGAAAATCTCGGAGGAGACGGTACCTAGAGGCATGGGGAAGAAGATCCGGGGGGAGCCTAGAGAATCCGGTGGGTGAATTGACTCTGAGGAGGGGTGGAGGATCTGGCGGCGGCTTGGGGCAGGACACAAGTTGGGGGAGGGCTGGCTGCTCTGTTTGATCCCTTCCTCTCCAAGCCCATTCCTTAAACGACAGATTCACCCGGGGAGGATTATCCGGCCCCCACTTGGGGCGGATAGTCTGCCCCCTCTGAATTTTCTGTTAACACAGAATCATGTCGGAGCACCCCTTGCAAAACCCCTCGCAAGTATACAAAGGACTTGTGTGCAAGAAAAGAAGGTTCAAGAAGGGAAAAAGGCTTGGGTTTAGAGCAACAAACTGAGATGGTACTACACACCCAAAATTGCAGGAACATATCAACTAAAAGTCAAAATTGGGTGTGTTTTTTATAAGAACAAGAGATATGCAGAGAGCCAATAGAAACCAAATCTTCTCAAGGAGGAGGGCGGTGGCCGAAGCCACCATGTTGGAGCGTATGGAATGACACCGCGAATATGTATCTTGAGTTCAAAACCAATGCTCATCGATGACCCACATATCACAAAATGATATTAAGGGAAATGATTTTTCTTGCTTTTGGCATTATGGGGGGAGGGGTAGCCCAATCAATTAGGACCACACTCCCCCTATGACTATGACCGCATCTAAACCAAATACATGAGGAAGTGCAACTGAGTATGCAAGGGTAGTCAAGCCAAGCTCCTTGAATCTAATATATTTAGCTCATTCCTCAAATAACAAAATCTTGCTTCATCAAGTGGCTTCGTGAAGATATAAGAAAGTTGGTTCTTCGTGCTCACAAAATATAGTGCAATATCGCCATGAGCAACATGATCCCGAATGAAATGATTGCGAATCTCAATATGTTTTATCCTTGTATAGTGCACCGGATTGTAAGCAATTTTAGTAACACTTTCATTGTCACATAATAGAGGCACTTTGTCACAATTGACACCATATTCATTTAATGTTTGCCTCATCCATAATAATTGTGTACAAGCAATTGCAGCAGCAACATATCCATCTTCGGCGGTTGAGAGTGATATGCAATTTTGTTTCTTCTAAGAACAACACACTAGAGACCTGCCCAAGGATTGACATGCAGTAGAAGTTGATTTTATATCATACTTATCACCAGCCTAATCTGAATTTGTAAACACATAGAGAGAAACTAGAGCCTTTGGGATACCATAAACCAAAATTTGGGGAATGAACCAAATATCTAAACATTCTCTTGACCCCACTAAGTGGCTTTCTTTAGGAGAAGCTTGATATCGGGCCTAGATGCGCAAAGCTAAAGGAGAGAGATGATCATGGATCGATATATATTTTGGTACACGTCTTTGCCCTTAGGATTAATCTCAAGATGACAATTAGTTTGCATTGGAGTAGCAACGTCATTGAGATCCATCATCTTGAACCTCTTGAGCATATCTTGGATGTATTTAGCTTGATTAATGAAGGTTCCCTCTCTAAGTTGCTTGATCTCAAATCCAAGAAAGAACCTTAATTCTCCCATCATAGACATCTCAAACCTATCAGTCATAAGCTTTGAAAATTCATCATTAAAAGCTTGGTTAGTAGAGCCAAAAAAAATGTCGTCTACATATAGTTGGCATACGAAAAGCTCCCCACTAACCTTCTTAGTAAAAAGAGTGGGATCGATTTTCCCAACTTCGAATCCACGGTTTATCAAAAGCTCTTTAAGGTTCTCATAGCACGCACGTGGGGCTTGTTTAAGGCCATAGAACGCCTTATCAAGTTTGTAGACATGGTTCGGAAATTTGGGATCCTCAAATCCTAGGGGTTGCTTGACGTCTACCAACTCATGTAGTGTACCATTAAGAAAAGCACTCTTAACATCCAATTGCTATAATTTAAAATTATGATTAGCGACATAAGCAAGAAGGATACAGATTGACTCAACGTGAGAAACCGGATCAAAGGTTTTGCCCAAATCAATGCCTTCCACTTGAAAGAATCCTTGAGCTACTAGCCTTGATTTATTTCTTACAACAATGCCATTTTCATATTGTTTATTCTTAAAAATCCACTTGGTGCCGATAACATTGCGGCATTCTTTGGGTTTGTCTACGATCTGCCATACCTTGTTGCACTCGAACTTATTTAGTTCTTCATGCATTGCAAACAATCAATCGGGATCTTCAAGAGCATCAAAGACCTTCTTTGGTTCAACAATTTAAATGTGTGCTTGATGATCACAGAAGCTAGTAAGTTCTCTTCTAGTAGACACTCTTCTTCTTAGATCACCTACAACCTTGTCAAGAGTGTGTCCCCCTAACTCAAGGTTCCTATCAGCGCGAGCTTTGCGACGAGCCTCAATTTCCTTATTGTTTCTTGAAGGAGTTGATTCAGCATTTGGATCCTTGTCCTAGCCAATACCTTGCCCTTGATCTTAATCTGAGCTTAAAATAGGAGACTGTTGTTGTTCTGGTTCTTCAGGGCCGGACAATACTCCCCTGGGTGGGGCTGGACTATCCGGCCTGGGATATGCGGCCACAATTTCTTCTTCCTAAATGTCCCTAACAGAACTTGGAGAGCCATGGCCGGATAATCCGCCCCTTGGGGCCGGAGAATCCGGCGTGGGATTTTCTGGACTTGCTTGCTCTTCTTGATTTCCCCTGGAGCGAGTTGGAGTGCCAGGGGTAGATAGTCCGCCCCTTGGAGTGGGCGGATAGTCCGTCCTAGGACTACCATCTTGCCAAAAAGACAGATGATCTTCGTGGGGTTGTGGTGTTGGTGCAGAGGTTTCTCCAGCAGTAGGGGCTTGTTGATCTTGTGTAGATGAGGGTACACTAGAGTGGAGCATTGTCCTTCCCGATCCGCCACAAGGGGTTCCTCTATGGGGCGGGAAAATCCCACTCCCATTCTTCATATGGCATCTTGGGGTATTTCAACATCTGCATCACAAACATCAACTTGCCCCACATGGGAGCCATCATTTTCATCAAATTGCACACTACAAGATTCTACAACAATTCTGGAGAGCTTGTTGTAGACACTGTAAGTGTGGGATTCGACACCGTAACCAAAAAAAATACCTTATAAAGCCTTAGACTCAAATTTAGACAGGCGAACACCTTTGATGAGAAAGAAACCCTTACAACCGAATACCCGGAAGTATGGAATGTTAGGCTTGTTACAGAAAAGTATTTCATACGGTGATTTGTCCAAGATCTTGTGGAGGTAGAGCCGATTTTATGAGTGACAAGCAGTGGATATGGCTTCAGCCCAAAAGTTGTATGGAGATTTCAATTCAGCCAACATTGATCTAGCCATATCCATCAATGTGCGATTCTTCCTCTCGGCTACACCATTTTGTTGAGGGGTGTACGCAGCAGAATATTGATGTCTTATTCCCTCTTCACTTAGAAATTCATTTAATGTGTAGTTGTTGAACTCGGAGCCGTTGTCACTTCTTATTGCCAAAATGGGGACATTCTGTTGATGCTGAACCTCATTGGAAAAGTCAATGACAGTTCGTTCAGTCTCACTCTTTAGCTTGAAGAAATAGACCCATGTTTATAATGAGTAATCATCGACTATCACCAAGCAATATTTCTTCCCACAGAGGATAGCATGAGACGGAGGACCAAATAAGTACACATGAAGTAATTCCAAGATCCTCTTTGAAGAAACAATAGTTTTCCTTTTGTGGGGTGAGTCATGCATCTTGCCTTTAAGACAAGACTTGCAAACACGATCGTTGGCAAAAGAAACAATCTGTTTTAGTCCAAGGATGTGGCCACCCTTGTGAAGACTTTGCAAAGTTCTCATGTTGACATGTGTTAAACGATGATGCCATAGCCAGCCCACGTCGGCCTTTCCGAATAAGCACATCGGACCCGCAGTGGTTTTCCCCAAAAAGTCCACCACATACAGTTCATTTTCGATGTACCCAATGAAAGCGACCTTTAGAGACTTGCTCCACAAGAGTACCACTAAATCACCATCAATGAAAACAGCAAAACCCTTCTTACCAAGGGCACGACCAGAAAGTAAATTGTAACTGAGGGTCTCAACAAGCATGACGTCCACGAGAGAGATATCGTGGGAAACCAAAACCTTGCCAAGACCCAATACCTCAGATTTAGACTTATCACCATAAGAGACTATAATATGATCAAGATTGGGTCTCATCTACGTGATGATCTCTTTGCTTCTGGTCATATGACTAGTGCATCCACTATCCATCACCCATTTAGACCCACCAGAAGCATAGCCTTACAAGAGAATTACTTCTTGGTTTTAGATACCCATTTTTCAATGGGTCCTCTCATGTTAGTAACATGGGTTTTTGGAACCCAAATATACCAAGCAACATATTCATCAAAAGGACCAACATGATAAGCATAGACATCACAATAGTAATCAAATTTTTTTTCATAATTTGGATTGTTAGACCCTGCAAAACCAATATGGTCAGTTTTGTCTTTTGTTACATTCTTCTCAATGGTGCTTGTCTTTGCTTGTTCACTCTTGGTCGTCTTCTTCTTGTTCTTCTTCTTCGTGGACTTGGAAACATATCCAAGTCCCTCTTTTCCAAGATTTGATATTTGCTTGCCAAGAATATCATCAAGTACACCCTTACCTTTGGGATTGGTGTCATTGACAAGCTCATCTTCCGACCTAGCATTTTCCTTGTGAATATTTGTTGATTTAGATGTGCTAGGAACATCATACTTGGTCAATAAAATTTGGAGCTGATCGTGTGACTCATTGAGAATAGATAATTCAATCTTCAAGGCCTTTTGAGCAATGTCAAGTTTCTCCAATTCCTTTGGGAGTCAAGCATGATCAGACCCAAAGTCAACTTTTTATTTATTTAGTTTATTTTCTTTGGATACTGCATTGTCATGTTCCTTAACAAGCTTTGTCTCCACTTCTTCATGTGACTTCTCAATAGACTGAAGCCTCTCTTCAAGAGAAACACGAGCCTCTTCCTCTTCTTCTATATCATTTTTTAAGGATGCAATTTCCATTGCATCCTCTCTTTCAATCCTGCCCTTTTCTTCAAGAAGCACTTCATTTTGGACCAACAAGTCCATAAGAGCCTCAAAATGTATTTTGTGCTCACCTTGCAAGTTAGTGAAGAAATAGTCCAAAGCAATAATTTATTCTTTGACCTTAATTCTAGTAGGATCATCCATGTCAATCATAGACTTAGGAAAAGAAGTGTTAGAATATGATACCTCGGAACCTCTTGCCATGAGACAAGTAGCATTCTTGCTGATGACGTTTTCGTTCTGTGAGTCTAAGAGAGAAGTTGGTGTAGATGTGGTGACTATATCATCCACCTCTCGAGAGTTATCATCCTCATCTTCATCTTCACTTACCGAAGTATATTCTTCTTGAGCCACTAGGACTATCTTTGGTTGCTTCTTGAAAGGAGCATTCTTCTTCACAAATTGTTTCTTTCGTGGAGCCTTTGACTTTTACTTGAGAATGAGTCTTCCTCCATTATCATTTCTACTTTGATAAGGACACTCAGATACAAAGTGCAGCCGGTCTCCACAGTTGAAACACGTTCTTATCTTGGGACCGTTTTCCCTTCTTCCGTTTGCTCCACTCTTGCGTTCTAGTTCAGATTTGGCTTTGCATGGATCCTTCCAAAAGTTTCTAGCATAGAAGGCCATGTATTGTCCATGAGCTCTTTTTACATCCTTGGGACATTCCATATCTTCTATGTCATCTTCATATTGATCAGCCACACTTGTCTTGAAGGTCATGTTGACACCCTTTTGCATCCCAATGGCTCATGCACGAGCATCTTCGGCATTCTTGGCAGCCACTTTGAAAGTTGCCATCTCTTGCATTACCTCCTTGGATGTCATTAGGTGGTAGTTATGCCTTCCTTGGACACTCTTCAAATTTGTGGGCTCAAATGGCATAAGAGCACTGACATACTTGCGCTTGATCGAAGCATAATCAACATGAGAGGCACCATGATTTCTAAATGTGGAGGATATTGACTTGAGCCTCCTATACATGTCCTTGTGGTCTTCTCCATCGAATATATAGAATCCTTCATCTTCATTACTCAAAGCATCATATCTATTTATTCTCATGCATTCATTTCCAACGAAGAGCTCGATGAGGGCATCCCAAGCTTCCTTAGCGGTGTTGAGATGCTCTATGTGTGGCATGTCTTTGGTACCCACACCAAGCTGAATCATGTGTAGAGCCATTGCATTGAGTTGACTGTCTACAATCTCACTTCTTGGTAGGTTGTTTGGATCTCCAACATGCAGACTATTCTCTATGATTTTCCACAACTCAATGGAGGACCTGCACACATGAGACTTCATCAAAAATTTCCATTGATTAAAAGTAGATGCAGAAAGTTTGGGTGGATCACCTCTATTATGTATATGAGGATGTGGGATAGTTGGATCAGGTGAATACACATGTGAAACCTCATTGTATCCTTCGTTACCACTACCCTTCTTCCAGGAGGAGCTCTTGCTAGTGCCATCACCAACCACATCGTTCTCTTTGGAATTGGTTTTACCCGTTTCCTTGGATTTCGGAGTGGTGGCCTTAGAGGCAGATGGAGGTGATGTTGTGGATGGGTAGAGACGCAGTATCATTTGACCCATACCTTCCATCTTAGCCTCCATGGAACTAATCAAGGTTTTTTCCAACGTCTTGAGATCGTTCATGTTGACTACCTCCGAAGCATCACTCCCATCTCCCTTGGAACCCATACTTCTCTTAGGTGTTTAAGCCCGAATTAAGAGCCGGGGCTCTAATACCAATTGAAATGGATCATATGGGCACCTAGAGGGGGGGTGAATAGGTGCTACTCAATTTTTAGTTCTTTTTCAATTTTAGGCTCGACACAAAGTAAATTATCTAGATATGCAACTACGAGAATTTCCCTATATGCAACCCTAGATACTAAGAACGAAAAGAGAGGAGCAAGGAAACAATAGTGGAGCACGCGGAGACACAGGGATTTGTTTTACCGCAGTTCCTTCCTTGTTAAGCGAAGTACATCTGCGTTGGAGGGGTGGGCTGTTCTAAGACCACCATGCCAGAATAGGCCTCACCCTATTCTCGGATGGATCTTGCCACGAAAGGCCTAATCCACCTTCTCCATTATTGGTACCCTACGAGGTAGAAACCGGTGCCTTTACAACTCTAGCAGGGCACACATCCACAACCGAATTGGAGGCTCCCGTAATGACAACAAGCTGTCACAAGAACAAGGATTATCAAAATAATCAACACAAGGATCTAGATATTTGCAAGAAATACTAGATGAAGAGCTTGATAGCAGTTGGTGAAGATCAAGCCCTCCTCCTTCGATTCACCATGGAACGGGGCCTTTGGGTGGATGAAGGTGGAGATCTCTTGGATGAAACTTGAGGAGCAGATCTTGTCTTTTTCAAATGAACAAACAGTTCTAGTAGGAGGGAGATTGCTGGTTTAAATACCCCCTACACGGATCTGGCCGTTGGTGAAGTTTGGGGCCGTATTATCCGCCCCCACTAGGGGCGGAATATCCGCCCTAGGGGAAAACTCTGCCCCTGGACGGAAAATCTAGGGGAAAATCCGCCCCCACGCAACGGTCGTGCCGAGCTTGTCTTGGTGAAGATCCTCAAGGGGGTGGACTATCTGCCCCCCTCAAGGGGCGGACTATCTGCCCATGGGAAAAATCCGCCCCAGAGACAGAAAATCCGGGGGAAACTCCGCCCCCTCTCTGAGTGATGCGTCGTGGCAATGATTGAAGCAAAACCTGAGGTGTGGATTATCCGTCCCCCTTGAGGGGCGGATTATCCGGCCTGGCTAAAAACTCCGGCCCTGGCCTAAAAATACGTGAGATATTCTTCCCCCCATACCGAGGGTTGCGCCCTTGCGCCCTTTTGAAATTGGGGAGGGTCGGATAATCTGCCCCCCAATATCACTTTAAAGCTCCTTTTCATGTTAAGATCTGCAGCACTTCAACACACAATAAATAATCAAGTTAAGATATCTTTTTCAAGTTATCTAACATGCAAAACACTAGGGATCATGAAATGTTCTTTCAGTGATGATGTGTGGGGCCACATGGTGTGGGACCGCGTGGGGCCAGTTGGTCGGGACGGTGTTATGCTGAAGTGTGGGACCATTAGGTGGCGCGTTTGGTAGTTACGTGCTGACCTCTCGCCTAAATTGGTAGTCTTTTTCTTCTCTCTCTCTAACAGTTACTCCTTCCAATCCATATTAATTGTCACTCGATTGGTTGTATCTAGCACTAAAACATGTCTAGATACATCCATTTGTGCGACATGTAATATGGATTGGAGGGGGTATGTTTATTCCCAAATAGTTAGAAAACCTAGAGAAGCTTCTCTCTTCATTGATTGTTTCTTTTGGCCCTTGTTTTTGCCCAATCTGGTAGCAAAACTAGAGCAAAAAATTATACCAGCAGCATAAATACATTTAGAAAACGGAACAAATGTAGATAAGATACTTATAGCATCTAATATAGTATATAGTAGATACAAAAAATATGGTACTTAACGAACAAATTCGTTGCTCAGCAACAACAGTGCACAAGTTCAACACATATAAAACAAAAAAAGCTTCTTTACAGCACCAACACACATGTTCAACACCACCTCCTGGCCTCCACCTCCTTCCTCTGGCGCTTCATCCACTTCTCATTGCCATGTCCCTTGATCTTGGGCACCTTAAGCTTGATCGGGGGCATGCGACCTTTTTGATAGCCACCTTCTATAGGTTGCGGAGGTGAATGACAAATGCCTTGTGCTTAGCAAAGAAGGCATGGACGTTCACGGTTTGGCCGATGTTGGGGTTATAGGAGATCATGCCCTTGGAATGCGTCATGAGGAAGTTGAAGTCTGTGGCGTCGAGTCTCCTTGTGTAGAAGGGGCGCCTGTAGACGTCGATAGCAAAGTATGTGTTATACATGCAGGACTTCAGCTTCCTTAGCACCTGACGAGCCTTGGTGTGCTTGGACTCGTCATCGCTGCAGACGTCAGAGCTCTCTACCCGTTGGAAAAAATAGTAGCATGCAATAAGGACATGATTGATATGCCTTGATTATTGTGATTGATTAATTGCATAAATTAACCGATTGAGATCCCATGATTTTGTGCATAAATTAACCGAGTGGGTTAAATTCTACAATCCCCAAATCTCAAAAAAAGTCAAATACTGATCCCAACTAAATATCACGAAGAACAAATAAAATATGATTGAATTACGAATAAGCGGATTCATCGAAACTCAAGATCTCATCCAACGATTGAAAATGTGAACAGCCGAACCCAAATAACATACGATCTATCATCGAACGATGGGAGTGGGGGAATAACAAAGGAAGGGGAGCAAACCCTAGTTACCTCCAACCATGGGTCGACGATGCTGTTGTCGTAGGGGTTCTCCGGCCAGATGTACTCCTCCTTCTCATAGAGGTCCCAATTGAGCAGGATTTTCCCGCGACCGACAGGGGCGTCCTTGCCGTGGCTATAGCTGAAGCATGGATGGGGGCCTAGACAGGGACATGGGGTGCCTTTGATGACTCGAAGGGGGCCTGGACAGGGACGAGGCCCTCCTCGCCAGTGGCCTTGCAAGACATTATGTCCACCGAGCCCTTCTTCTCCATCGCTAGCGCGATTGGGGTTTTCCAAGGGGTTTCCAGAAGGTGATGGGACAGTGGAGATGGTTGCGTGAGTGAGTGGGAGTAGGGAGGCGGAGAGGGAGAGGGAGAGGTCCTCTATAAATGTGAAGGAAGCGAAGTTTCAATGCACCATCGTGCACCACATAACCTCATATGATACTACACCTTGTAAATCCATATGCGTTCTCTTCAACCCCGTGCACCGCGACACACGTACCGTGTGTCATGTTTTTTCCATCGTGTCTAGCCCTGGCGAGATAGGTGTACTCTGTTCTACCCTCGAGAGTAACACTGGAAATTTGGCTATACTTAGTTTTAACCTCGAGTACTAACACTATCGCGTGCAATATAATCAGTTTTACCCTTAAGTGGCTGGTCAATAGTGAGTCAATGAATGGGGTTTAGCTATTTACTTGATCAATTTTATGCACACAAAATTCAAAAAAAATTATCAAAACATAGTGGCACCTACCCATGAAGTCTTCTTATGTGACCTGCCACTAGAAGAAACATAGAGAAATCAAGTTTTACCCTAAATCACCACTTCTCAAATCACCTACTATCTAGGAAGGTTCATGGCTTTTGACTCAAACCCCTTCCCAAAACATCCTTCCTGAAAACACAGTTTATCTGAATGTGGCAATAATTGGCACGCTCATGTATATTTTAATTGCAAATAAATTAATTTATTTCAAGATGTATTTCATTGTATAAAACACGCATTTTCCATTTTTCATTTTTTTCTATTTTCTATTTGAATCCCTTTGTATGTTTTTCCCTTGTATTTTTAGTACTACTTAGTTTTTCCCTCTCTCTTAGTCATAAACTCTCACATAAGCCCAAACATGTGCTCATTTTGGCTACTTTGTATGATTGGTCGAGACAGTTGTCACGTGGATCATGCCCAGCAACCGATGATCCTATGTGATCTATTGGGCAAGATAACCCCTCTATCTGTCGAGGACCACCCCTATATCGTCTATGCGAAATAATGAGTTATCCACGGACACTTTAACTCCATAGACAAATGAATTTGAATATAATTTGAAGGGAAAGTGTTCAAAGGTGTATAATCTTGGTATATGCATGTTTATGCATTACTTTTCACTCTCTAAAAATGAAAAACTTTCAAGATTTTATTAGCACAATATTATCATGTCATAAGTGGGATTTGAAGGGAAAGTCTACAAAGGTGTATAATTTTGGTATATGCATTTTTATGCATTACTTTTCACCATAGGAAAATGATAAACTCTCAAGATTTTATTAGCACAAAATTATCATGTTGTAAGTGTGATTTGAAGGGAAAGTGTTCAATGGTGTATAATTTTCGTATATGCATGTTTATGCATTACATTTCATTCTATTAAAATGATAAACTCTCAAGATTTTCTTAGCACAACATTATCATGTCCTAAGTGTGATTTGAAGGGAAAGTGTTCAAAGGTGTATAATTTTTGTATATGCATGTTTATGCTTTACTTTTCAATCTCTAAAATGATAAATGCTCCAGATTTTATTAGTAGAATATTATCATGTCGTAAGTGTGATTTGAAGGGAAAGTGTTTAAAGGTGTATAATTTGTGTATATGCATGTTTATGCATTACATTTCACTCTATGAAAATGATAAACTCTCAAGATTTTCTTATCAAAACATTAGCATGTCCTAAATGTGATTTGAAGGGAAGTGTTCAAAGGTGTCCAATTTTCGTATATTCATGTTTATGCATTACATTTCACTCTATGAAAATGCTAAACTCTCAAGATTTTCATAGCACAATGATGAGTCCAAAATTTAAGCATTTTTACCAATTGTTTTTGCATAAATAGAGTAGGTATCTTTGTATTTCACTACATTCACACGCACCTTTTGTCTTTATTTCAACAGGATCCCAAATCACTACGTCTATTGCAAATATCAATTAATGGTGCTATATTATACTACAATATGATATCTTTAAGTGATAAAAGTCATTTTGAGGAAATATATTTGCCCGTAATGACTAGCGGTATGGGCAGGGCCCGCCCGTACAATCTGACCGTACCATGTGCCACCGAGTCCTCTCGTCAAATTCTTTCTCCTGGCAAAGAGAGCAGAGGGATAAGATATTCACAACCACCAAAAACCACTAAAAACCACATCTGAAAGGGATCTGAAGGAGAAACTTGGCTGGGGAGAATTCCCTGCTGATCAATGGATCATTGGAGGACAAGCCTCATCCCCTTCATCATCAACCACTGTATATACATCACACCCATTACTCTCATCCTTCATCCATTACATCTTATGGTAATTCCAGATTAAATTGTGGTTTGCACTAGATCTATTTCATTACTTTCATCGATCCATTTGATTGTGATGATGTATTTGATTCTTTCCATATGTAATTAGTTCCATTTTTCTTGGGGAGATGGAGAAACCCGAGCACTATCATGAAATTGCAATAAAGATGATATATTCTTGTGTCCATATGACTTGTCAGTCAATGATAGATTTATGATTTATGTTTGATATCTCTCTTTAGATGCTATGTGAAAGTTGACCACATACAATTTTCCCTCTAGAAAAAAGGTAGGGAGAAATCCTTTGGACATTCTTTAGAATTGTACCCATAATAGCCCCATGATAGATTGGCACCGGCTTGTTAACTATACTGTCAAAGGTGGAATAAAGAGGGACTCACTAAGCTAATTATGATATCCACGGGGAAACCCTTAATTCGGTGGTCTGTATGGGTGACTTCTCTCAGGCATCGTAGTGGTTATTTAGAGGTGACATCACTCTTGGCTCAACAAAGTGGCTTCCTACGAGCCTTGCAGTGAACATATTATTATGGAGCTCTCTCCACACATCTCATGATACAAGAAGTATATTATATTAAATTATTAATAATGATAACACCATGCTAGAGGAGTATCCTACATCTCCGAGAACATTTTAGCCCTATTTCATTCCAACATGTTTTTATATGAACTTATTACTTGCTTTATTTTAATAATTTTAATAAATTCCTGCATACAACCAAAAACCTTTCAAACACTCTTTACTTGAGATCAAAGGAAACTTACAAGTATACTTTTGTAGATAGTAACGAGGGGCATAAAGACCTTTACCACCTCTTTGTGGGTTTGATATATTTACTTCAAAACTAGCTACAATTGATCTGTGCACTTGAAGTCATCACACAACATTATCATATCCTAAGTGTGATTTGAAGGTAAAGTGTTCAAAGATGTACAATTTTCGTATATGCATGTTGATGCATTACATTTCACTCTATGAAAATTGATAAACTCTCAAGATTTTCTTAGCACAACATTATCATGTCCTAAGTGTGATTTCAAAGTGTTCAAATGTGTAAAATTTTCATATACATGAGACATAAAGGTTTTAGTTTAAGGATCCTTTTAGTTTATGTATTACATTTCACGCTCTAAAAATGGTAAACTCTCAAGATTTTCTTAGGACAATATTAGCATGTCCAAAGTGTAATTTGAAAGTGTTCAAGAGTTAATTTTAGTATATGCACGAGGCATAAATATTTTAGTGAAGGTATTACTTTTCACCCCATAAAAATTATAAACTCTCTTTTACATTAAGTTTGTATAATTTTTTAATTTGAAAGTGTTCAAGAGTTGTGTCATTTTCTTATTATTATACTTCCATCTTCCTAAATCTTAAGTTTTAATTTCACCTCATATATTCACTTGATTGCAACCGAGACACTAACATGATAAACAATTTAAATCATCAGAACGGTTCCTCCGCCGGCTGCACTCTCCATATCAAGCATCTGCGCAATTGAGCTCCCAAGTTGCGACAATTTATTCTCCACAGCAATCATCCCACTCTAATCGGAACAATTTGGTGCAATATCTAACCTTCCCTATGCACGGTTTCCATTGGCATCCTTCATACAGGTCAATGGGATGGCACCATAACGCGACCAAGACGAACGGGAGGCCAAAGTGAAGCTAGAAATAACTCGCCGTTCGGAGAAGGGTTGTCATCGCCAAAGAGTAATAATAAGAACAACGGGAGGAAATGCCACTAACACGGGCGCCAGGCTAGCTCAAGGTCCCATCTTGTGGGTCCCATGCTCACGTGTATATGATATCGGTCCCACGCTGATCTGGATAAGTGGAGAGAGGTGTCCACTATGGGACCATGCCGAACGGGGCCCCACTTGTCAACACATAATGGCAAGGCTGACGGACAACGAGTTGCAGACCATGTGAGAGTTTAAGATAAGTGGTTGGGAAAAATTGAGGAAAAGTTTAGTGCTCAGGGAGAAGTGAGTACAACTAAGTAACCAGGGGCACGAAATAGAAATACCTAGTGTAAATGATAGGCATTACTATGAACTTTGGTTTGTTCATTTAACACACATGTATTAATGTTTTGGATTAATATAATTCTAGCATGAGAATTAAAAATTGATCATAAATATGAAATAAGATAATAACCATTTTATTATTGCCTCTTGGGAATATTCCCTTCATTACTGTGATAAGATCAAGTAATACCATTACTATTGTAATCTTCAAATGAAACTTACATTTGATTTTATGATTCTTAAATCATATCTCGTACTTTAGGTCTATTATCACTTCTTTGTAATTCGTAGGTATGTCATATTTACTTATCATGACAAGTGAATCAATATATTTCCACAAATTGGTAAATGTACTAAAGGATGATACTTTCCTTAAGTAAAGTGTTTTAATCGCAACGTTATGATCACAATCACAAGTTCCACCCTTTTCTTGTACATTTTTTTCATGGAACACATTCTGTTGTGCAACTCAAACTTGGGCAAGATCAAACATCTTGATTTCGAACCTCTTACTTTCTTCCATCAACATTCTAATCGAGAAACCTTTTCTTGGTAAGAATACTTTACACAATAGAAAATTTGTCCTTCAAGTATGATAGGTTTGTATTCATAATTTCTTACGAGTAGTTGTACAAAGATTTATTCGCAATGACTTTATCAAAGTCTCTAGAAAACTCAAACGCACTGTAATTCTTATGGTGTTGTTTCTGCGAATCTGAATGATTTTTGTTATCTAAAAGTGTTCTCTTATTCTATGACTTATAATTCTAGTTTTACAATATCATATTCAGATATTTCACTAGGCCATGTGTATCTAATACATTATGATTACGATGTTTGAGGTATATCAATACACTTTGATGTATCTAACCACCATCATTTGTGATATAGTTTTCACAAGCCTTTATGTGCTACAATCATAACTCAAATGCTCCTATTTTTGATCAAATCACAGAGAATTGCATTTTCTTGATAATATCATACCCATCTTTTATACTTCAAGCATTCATACTTTAAAAATTGTTTCAAACGTATGATTTATCAGGTGAATACCTTTTATTCACTTGATTGCGCAATTGTTTTTATGAAATAATGATTTCCATTATATTGATGAGTAATACATCATTATGTATAGTATTCAACAATTTATACATTTTGTATTACCAGAATGTATTAGTAGTAATCTATGCTGATATGACATTTAATTGTAAATGTCAAAGGGTTTTGAACATCCCATGACTTCATGTTTTCATAAACATGAGTATTATGACTTAAACTATAGTGTCCTTCATTATTAAGTTTGTATATCTTTTATCTTTGGATTTTATAAATGTATGAAACATTATCACAAGGATTATAATGAGGATAACATAGCTATAATTGAAAATTTTGATCATATATGAAATGACTCATAATAATCGAGTAACCGATTTGTTACGAATTGATTATGAATAACCATCTCGTGAGATGCAACACACACTAATAGGTTCACACTTTCAACCGAATACAAATTTATTCGAATCTCAACTAATCTAGACAACAAATGAAGAAAGAGAAATGTTGTCAGCCATCAACATATTTTATGCCATCAACATGACTAGTATCCTCGTCTTATCCATGCAACACCCATGAAGACGGCATTGTTTACATAAAACAAGAACAAGTATCAATATACTTGGAAAAATTGTAACTATGTTATGTCAGAAACACAATTATAAACTATATATCAGTCAATGATTTCCCTAGGAATAGGTTCAACCTTCACAGTTTTCAACTGTTGCAAAAATTCATGTGATGAACTGTTCCTCTCTCATGACGTATCCTTTGACGACATTTTCATAGCCAGGGGCAAGAGAACGCATCAACCCATCTATCGTGAATTGTTCATCCATCTAGTAGTCTGCATGATATATGAGCGACTCATGCAAGTCATGCATTAATTCCACGTGACCATCTAGGAACGTGTTTTATTCCATTTACTATCAAAGAAACTTGTCAAGGATCTCAAACTTTTAAATCCTCACTTGTTCTTTGGACAACACCCTTAAACTGCGGACATAATTCAGGCACCAGGCTAAACTGAATAGCGCTACTAGCACAGATATACATACCATGATGATCACGGTATTCATCATGATCCTCTTGAGGACATCCTTTAAGCGTTGATACCACTTCAAGAAGTTGGACCCGTACACTCTAAGAAACTCATCACAAAATAGAAATTCGAGATTGAATGGAAAAATTATATTTTCCATGGTCTACAAAATCATTTGCAAAGATATAAGACTAATTTCATAATTTGGGTTCTAGTTTTATAATAAAATTATCACAAGAACTCCAACTATAATCATCAAGCCTATGATGTTTCTAGCGAGCAAAAGGTCCCTTTACACCATATCATCATTGATCATCATGACTTTTGATATGGCTATGCCAGGGTGTACTATATCCGCCGATCACATAGTCCATGCAATTCATGCTCGATATTTCAATCTTCTCATGTTTTGTGGCCATCTCCTTACATGCTAGGCTCGCTAATTCGACCTAAGTGTATTTTCTATGCAAACATGGCTTGCACCCACCATATCCAAATGCAGAGATGTCTAACACCCGATCATCACGGGCTACTTTATTGAAGCGATCCAACCCGTTATAGATTGGATCCTGTGTTTACAGTGCTTGTCCCTTGGACCGATTATCTAGCACACACACAATTTTGATGAATAAAAGAGTATTAATACGTCACTTTATTAGAACGAATGATCCAAGAATATAATTATTACAAGGTTTTCTTAACTCACAGCTAGCTCAAATAACATAGTATAACAAATAAACAATAGATAAATACTCCATGGGCAACACGCTGGTGGAGATTCACAACCTAAATGATAATCTTACTCGTCCTGGGAGTATCCTGCAACATCAAAGGTTGCAACCACGAATGGTAAATATATGGAATGTATTGGCAAATGTCACTAAGAAACTATAACATATGCCTAATGTACCAGCACAATTCATAGAAAGCACACAACATTTTGTCCTACTTTTCCAAACCAAGTTCTAAACCTCCAACTTCACTAGATAAATTCCATACTCCAATCTTGGAATCCATACTCCATCTTTACTAATGAACATGTTAGTAAGTCAGGTTCAATGCCCTTACTATGCATCTCATCAACAACTAAACTCTAGTGCATATGTCAGTAGTCAAGCTCAATTCCCTACCATGCCACTCTTTCAAATAACTTGGCAATGCTAATGTGAGTAGTCAGGTTCAACGATCCTTTCATGGCACCCAACCAAACAGGAAATGCTCATGTCAGTAGTCAGGTTCAACGACCCTACCATGGCACTCAACAAAACGGGCAATGGTCATGTCAGTAGTCAGGATCAACGACCCTATCGTGGCAATCAACCAAACAGGTAATGCACATGTTAGTAGTCAGGATCAACTTACCTACCATGGCACTCAACCTCGACAAGTGAACATGTCAGTAAATCAGGCCTTGACCATTACCATGTCACTCAAACAATATCTTCTCTTCCATCCATCTAAACAATTATCTTGCTTTCATCAAATCAGCACACGATCTCTTACAATAAAATAGCTAAAACATACAAAAACACACCATTATCCACTAGACCACAGTCATATCACAAAACAAAAATTACTCCTACACATGTAGTTATACTATAAACACACCTGATGCATAGGACAAGAAATTTAATGTAAAGAAGCAAGTTTCACTTGCCTTATTTGTTGATGTTTTTCACACAGTCATCGTAATCACAATAATCACACATCTTGTAATACATCGCGCAAAATAATAAAGAAAATCAACATATAGTAGCACAACCACAACAAAACAGTATGCATACATTTTTAGAAAGGAAAATGAGTGAAAATCTTTCCATAAGCATTTTCTATTAAACAAATAGGATTTTAATAAGCATTATTGGATTTTGAATACTTTCAGTATTAAATAGTCTCATAAATTTTGGGGAACCATGCTATGGATAGGGAATGTTCTTATCGTTCATTTGCCACTGGTTTCACCTTAAAATGATTTACAAAATAAAATTTATAGCCAAAATACTCATATATGAGATTTAATTATAGATAAATATTTTATACTGTTACAAAATTAAATGCTTGGACATTGTCATATATTATAATTTTATGATTCCACGGACACCAAATTTTCCAATTTTGAAGTTGTGGATATTGTCCTATAAATTTTATACCATTAAGTAGATTTAAATAATCCAGAAAATATTCATTTGGCAAAGTGTACATTTTATTGCATAATCATGTTCTACACGATTTTTGTAAATCTAGTGATATATCATTTGTATTGTTTGACCAATATTATATTTTCTATGAATTTTACAATCTCTGTAGAAATTTCTATCTATTTAATTTATTCCAGAAACTCGAGGAAATAATCCCAGAATATTCTATGTGAGGTGGCAGCGTGTGATTCGGTGATACCGGTTCAGTGCAGGAACAAACGTGATCCATTGGATCTTATGAATATCCAACGGCTGTGGTTGACCAAGGCGAGCTCACCGTCTGGGCATCGTTGGTGATGGCGGACGGCTTTGGCGGTCCTAGGCGGTGGACGGGTGGTCTACGAGATGTGGGAGGCTTCGGGGAGCGTCATTGTGGCTTCTACATGGTATCCTGCTTCTTCAGGAAGTGGCAAGACGCCTCTGGAGTGGCTCGAACATCGGTGAGCTCCTGAGTGCTTTCGTGCTTTTTGTGGTGTTTCCTGTGGAGGGGAGAAGAGTGAGGTGGTATGGAGAATCAAGGAGGACTTGGGACGATAAAATTAATAGAGAGGGGCAATGGAATCGAAGCGAAGTTTGACCTCTGAGGGTTGGTGGCGGCAGCGGTGAGATCCACTTGGAGGCGCCCAGGTCGCTAGAGTTAGGGATTTTGCAAAAAAAGGCAGGGGGCGATGATGTGCAACTCAAAAAGGAAGCAAGAAGCTTGTTGTCAAAAATGTTGAAGGTTACCAGATATCTGAGACTGCCATCGATCCGACAGTGGAAGTGACTAGAAAAAAGAAGTGGAGTGCATGCGATTTTTAACGGGATGTTTGTGTGCAAGAGGTCAACCAAATCGATCCAATCCGAGTGGATTTTGTTGGGGGAATCGAATCGGGCCAGGGAGACGTGTTCGTGCCGTTTTTGTGACCAGAGGTTGAAGGAGATGGGGTCTTTTCCCGCTGCTCAGTGCGAGAAGAGAGAGGGAGGCGGCTGCGGCGCTGCTGGTCCAGGGTGGGTCGTAGTTGGGCCATTGCTGCGGGTCCTGCTGCTACGCGCAAGAGAGAAGAGGTAGGTGGGTCACATGGGCTGGTCCGTGTAGATTAGGTTTAATTTTTTGTTTGTTATTTATTTTATTTATTTTTCATTTTATATTTTCTTGCATATATTTTGCAATATAGCTCCAAAAGCACTCAAACCACTTTGTAAAATTTTCTAAAAATCAAATTATCATTTTAGGACTTCTAGGGAACTCATTCCTATCCATAGAAAAATACTCATAATTTTCTTTTAAATCCTAATAGATACATAAGAAGGTTTTCAAATGTGAGTTTCTCCAAGGGTTTTTTTGGGGAAAAGTTTTTGCATGATGCTTTTGATGCAATGCATATGAATTCTATGAAACTTTCCCATACTAATACCTGGGATGTTACATACTAACCCCCTTAAGATGAATCTCGTCCTCGAGATTCGTAATGGCTAGAAAATAGGTTTTGGTGGTGTTCTCTAAGGTTATATTTCTAGCATCCATGTGGTTTCTCTTTCTATGGGTACATTCTTCAAGCTAACCCCCTTAAGAGAATTGAACTTGGCATCTCCAACCATCTAAGACTTAATTGTGAGATCTTGTACTAGATATAGATTTCTTCTCGAGTGAGTTCATTTTAACAAATCCTCTAAGTAACTCCATATGTGTCTAATCTCATCCATGTATGCCTTGATATGAGTGAATTTAATGCAGTTGGTCCCTCCAGTAAGTGGGCAGTAAATCTCACCTTCTCAGCATCGATGCATCCAACAGTCACTAGATCCTTGTTCACTGAGCGAAGCCAATCTAGAGAAATTATCGGTTCACGTGCAGTGGAAAACATAGCTGGCCTTAGTTTCAGAAATCTGGTGAGAGCATCTTCCTAGGGCTGGTTGTTTCCATTGTTATTGATGTTGTAGTTATTATTGTTATTGTTGTTTTTCTGGGTAGCCATGAATTGGGTCTTCATTTGCGCTAGTTGTGTATATGTTGCTATTAGCTGCTCCGTCTTAGTGGGTTGGCAGCGAGGCGGCATCTGTGGTTAAGCATACGTAAGTTCAGAAAGAAGAGACTGAGGAAGTAGTCCTACCCATGCAACAATCAAATACAACAACAATCATACAAGCATACAACCAAGCAATCAACACACAAGCAATCACTTACATAACAACCCTAAAGGGGTCTAATCTTAGCAGTATATAACCACAAAATAGTTTTAAAGCGTTGGGAATGATACTAGAGTAAAATAGAGCAACATATAAGCAATAAACAAAATTTGTCAAAACAGTATAACATGTTTCATGAATTTTTCTGAGCATCTTATGCTTTTCCGAAATTTTAGCCAATTTTTTCCAGGTAGTAAAGGTAATTACGCTTCAGATCCTAATGTTTTAGATTTTTCTGAGTTACGAGTAAAATATCAAATATCGCGCAGTACAGCAGATACAACAGAAAACTGCATCAGTAATCTCACAAAATTCAATCAATTCACGTCATTAAACTAATTTAAAAACCTCACGAAAATTCCAGAAACATTAGAGTTCAAAACCAACTGATCCTAAACAAGGCATCACACAAAATATCTCAATACAAACAAGCAACCAACCAATATTGTCATACCATATAAGTTCGTAAGATCAATATGCTAAAACGATGGCGATGATCTCCTAAAGAGATATAGCATGTTGGTCTAGACCTAAGCAAACTTGGTGAGGTATTCATTTGTGTCATCCTATTTATTATTTTACTTGTATGGAAACTCTCATATAGGTATAAAAGAATGGACAACTACAAATTTTTAACAAGAAGAGGTTTTACAAAAGTTAGACAATGAATATAAGAACTCTAAGAAGTAGAAAATATGATAGTTCTCCTAATAGGTCTCCCACTTCTAATCCATTTCTAAGGTCACAAAACTACAGTCAGCGCAATGCTATGATACCATCCGAAGAGATCCAACCCGGCATAGACTGGTTCCTGTGTTTACCATGCTAGTTCCTTGGATCGATTAGCTAGCACACACAGTTTCGATGAATAAAAGAGTATCAACGCGTCACTTTATTACAACGAATGATCTAAGAATATAATTATTACAATGTTTGCTTAGATCTCACCTAGCTCAAATAACATAGTTTAACAAATAAACAATAGATAAAGACTCCATCACGCCACATGCAACACGCTGAGTGGAGATTCACAACCCAAATGATAATCTTACTCGTCCCGAGAATATCCTGCAACATGAAAGGTTGCATCCACGAATGGTCAATCATTGAATGTATTGGCAAGTTTCACTAAGCAACTATTACATATCCATAATGTACCAGCACATTTCAAAGAAAGAACACACCATTTTGTCCTACTTTTCCAGACCGAGTTCTAAACCTCCAACTCCACTAGATAAATTCCATACTCCAATCTATGAATCCATACTCCATCTTTACTAATGAACATGTTAGTAAGTCAGGCTCAGTGCGCTTAGCATGCATCTCATCAACAACTAAACTCTTGTGCACATGTCGGTAGTCAAGCTCAATTCCCTACCATGCCACTCTTCAAGTAAATTGGCAATACTCATGTCAGTAGTTAGGTTCAACGACCCTAACATGGAACTCAACAAGCAATGCTCATGTCAGTAGTCAGGTTCAACAACCCTACCATGGCACTCAACCAAACAGGCAATGCTTATGTGAGTAGTCAGGTTCAATGACCCTACCATGACACTCAACCAAACATGAAATGCTCATGTCAGTAGTCAGTATCAATATCCCTACCATGGCACTCAACCTCGATAAGTGAACATGTCAGTAAGTCAGGCCTTGTCCCTTACCATGTCACTCAAACAATATCTTATCTTCTGTCCATGTAAACAACTATCTTCCTTTCATCAAATCAACACACGATCTCTTCCACTACCATAGCTAGAACATACCAAAACACACCATTCTCCACTAGACCACGGTTGTAGCACAAAACAACAATTACTTCTACACATGTAGCTACACTATAAACACACCACATGCATAGGACAATAAATGGAATGTAAGAAGCAAGTTTCACTTGCTTTATTTGTTGATGTTTTTCACATAGTCGTCCCAATCACAATAATCACACTTCAGGTAATCTATCACGCAAAAGAATAAATAAAATCAACATACAGTAGCAAAAACACAACAGAACAGTATGCATACATTTTTAGAAATGAAACGAGTCAAAAGCTTCCACAAGTATTTTCTATTAAACAAATAGGCTTTTGATAATCATTATTGGATTATGAATACTTTCAGTATTAAATAGTCTCATAAATTCTTGGGAACCATGCTATGGACAGGTAATGTTCATATCGTTCAGTTGCCACATGTTTCACCTTAAAATGATTTATAAAATAAAAGTTATAGCTAAAATACTCATCTAAGGGATTTAATTATAGATAAATATTTTTTACTATTACAAACTTAACTAGTTGTACAGTGTCATAGATAATAATTTTCTGAATCCATAGACACCAAATTTTACAATTTTGGAGTTGTGGATATTTTCATATAAATTTTATACCATTAAGTAGATTTAAATAATCCAGAAAATATTCATTTGGCAAAGTATAAATTTTATTGCGTAATCAAGTTCTATACAATTTTTTAAATCCAGTGATATATCATTTGTATTTTCATGACCAGTATTGTATTTGCTATAAATTTTACAATATCCGTAGCAATTTCTGTCTATTTAAATTATTCCAGAAACTCGAGGGAATATTACTAGAATATTCTGCGTGAGGTGGCAGCGTATGATTCGCTGATACCGGTTCAGCGCAGGAACATACGTGATCCATTGGATCTTATGAAGATCCAACGGCTGTGGTTGAGTGAGGAAAGCTCACCGGCTGGGCGTCATTGGCGGCGGCGGACGGATCTGGGGGCGAGGCTGACAGCATTCCCTGGCGTTGGACGGTTAGTCGACGTGATGTGGGAAGCTTCTGGGAGCGTCGTTGTGGCTTTTGCACGGTATCCTACTTCTTCGGGTAGCGGCAAGACGTGATTGGAGTGGCTCGGACGTCGGTGAGCTTCGGTGTGCTTGCGTACTCGCTGTGGTGTTTCCTGCGGAAGGGGAAAAGGGTGACGTGATGCGGAGAATCAAGGAGAACTCGGGACGATAAAAATAACAAAGAGGGGCGACGAAATCGACGCAGAGCTTGACCTCCGACGGTCGGTAATGGTGGCGGGAGCGGTTAGATCCAGTTGGAGGCGCCCAGGATGCTAGAGTTAGGGATTTTGTAAAAAAAAAGGGCAGGCGGCGAAGCATGCTATTTTTAAAGGGATGCTTGCATGCATGAGGTCAACCAAATCGATTCAATCTGAGCGTATTTTACAGGGGAATCGAATTGGGGCAGCGAGACGTGTCCGTGCCGTTCTCTGGCCGGAGGTGGAAGGAGACGGGGTGGGTCCTGCTGCTCAGTGAGAGAGGAGAGAGCGAGGTGGCTGCTGCACTGCTGGTCCAGGGTGGGCTGGGCCGTTGCTGCGGTTTCTGCCGCTGCGTGCGCGAGAGAAGAGGTAGGTGGGTCAGATGGGTTGGCCTGGGTATAGTAGGTTTAGTCTTTTTTATTTTCTGTTTTCTTGCATATCTTTTGCAATATAGCTCCAAAAGCACTCAAACCTTTTGTAAAAAAATTAAAAATCAAATTATGATTTTAGGACTTCTAGGTAACTCATTCGTGTCCATACAAAAATACTCAAACATAATTTTTATTTAAACCCTAATAGATGCATAAGAAGGTTTTCAAATATGAGTTTCTCCACGGGGTTTTTTTGGGAATTTTTTTTGCATGATGCTTTTGATGCTATGCATATGAATTCTATGAAACTTTCCCATACTAAAACTAGGGATATTACATTTATAACATGAAATTTTCTTGGTAGTGCACACTTGGAGAACACTAAAGTTGGTATTATTTAGGGATCATCCTGATTTAATACCGTCGTGTATCTAATACAACCAAGAAAAACAAGATGCATAAAATAACATCACATGCAATTTTAAAATGGTGATACAACGAGGTCCTTCATGTCATGTCTTATGATGACCATAATATGATCACATCACATTACTAGCCCTCCCCACAACCGAAAGCTTCTTTTTTATTAGTTGCGGATTTAACGTGGCTATTAGGGCTTTTTCAGATAGAACCATTCATACATATAAATATGAACCATGACAAGTCGTTGTCTTATTACTCCCGTCATAGGTCCTTTCGTTGTAAATTTTAAATTAACTATTGTGAGAGATAGACACCCGCTGGCCACGTATATAGTATAAGCTATATGTCGTGCGTGGAACTAGTCCCCCGTAGGATTACACGTAAGGTCGGTCCAGGCCGCTTCATTTTACAATGTCGCAATATAAATAAGTACATCTGGGAAGGTGACAACTATGTGATCAATTCCCACATTCAACATGTGGTCGACCCGTACTATCACAACTACGTATAGATCGGATCTCATACCACTAAAGGGGATTTGTGGTAGAACAAATTACACACCCAAATATATCTACGAATTCATAAAATAACAGGATGGAGAGATTTGGTTACATAACCTAGTAGATCGAACGGGGTTAACGTCCCGCGGGGAACATGACTAAAGTAGTTGAACTCGTAGCCGACCTCAAGGTTACGAAGCTCCTGCTCGTATCCTCCTGGTCCTTGCACGACAGCCCAATGCCAAGAGTGGCAGCTCTATCTGAGATATCACACACGTGTGGTGTCCAATGATAACTCCCGTTCTTCCTGATCTAGTCGAGATGCGAAAACAGACCCTCTGGACTGGTATCCAGCAGCGCGATGGCGTGCTGGTGATATGAACTCCTGCATGTGCAGTCCTTCCAGGGATTGCGCCAGCACAGAGTCAACTAGAAAGAGAAGGGGAAATTCCCTAAGAAATGGTCCTTAGGAAATCCCCTTTTATTTCTATGTCTTTTACCACCAATATAGACCCTTTGATATAGGCGAAAAGGTAGGACTGCCACCCCTAAAGTCCTTGGGTGGGATTAAAGGAAAAAGAGAGGTGGGGAGAGGCAGCCGGCGGCTGGCTAGGCCTGCCTGCATGCACAAGCCTGCCCGCGGCTGAGGCGGTGCATCCTGGTGGGCCTCGCCCTCCTCAGCCCACCATCTCCTGCCCTGATCACGGTAGTGGCTGCCCGTATGGGCCGGCCTGCCAGCGTAGCGACAACACACAGCTGAGTGTCACTTGCACGCGCACCCGACCTAGCTTTACCGTGGGCCGAGGCGGAGCCTGGTGGCAGCGGCACAACTTCAGCTCGGGGTGGCCTCCCTGTTGGGTTGTTTCCCTTCCAGGGACTCATCCCATTAGCGGAGGTTTCCCCTTAATATTTATTTAAAATATTTATTTAATATATATTAATTCACGATTAACATATTTAAACACATATTATAAATTTCTATTAATCCAAAACACCTTTCGCTTTATTCCTTCTTCTGATACAACTTCGGATAATCTTTGGAACTTTTTATGGAATCTCTAATCGTAATGATTTCGATATTCTCTTTCTCATCGGTGATCCCTTTGCTTCCATAATGTTCTCAGAACATTATCAGACCTTAAGTGTGTTACCCTATGGGTCGAGAATGGCATAGTCACGATCGAGATCTCTCTCGATTAATGATTAATAGTGGGACCGAGATGTCCATAATGACCCCATGCATTCGACGAAACTCTGTCGTGTTCGAACCATGAACTCTCTGTTCCTATCCCTTTATTTCTTTGATACATGACTTGTCCGAGATTTCATGTTTGGTATCAAAGTACCTATCTCATTACCAACAAGTCCACTTATCTCGTTACCGTGTTATTGTAGCCCCTGACTAAGTCAATGGTTTTAAACTCTTGGGTACAGTCTCACCAAGTGGGCCTAATGTATCTTTCCGTTACACTGATGAGAAAATAGCGATCTTGATACATAGGCCGCAAATGTTCCTCTGTATTACCCAATACACACTTTTAGAGCCACCCAGTTACATACATGACAGTTGGTGTGACCAAAGTAGCCGCGGGGGACAATTATTAATATGATCTCACGGTCTAATGAGAAGGTCACTTAGTTTATAACTATTGTAATGACAAACCATGTGACTTTATCACAATAAAATACTTAAGTGGGTAATGTCCATCATATCATTCTCCGATGAGAAGGGATCACCTTGATCATCGGTTTCCCAACGAACTAGTTGAATAGAGGCTACTAGGGACTTGGTTTGTTTATATACCACACCTGTATCAATGTTTCCACTTGATATAGTTATAACATAGTATAAAACTATATTATGAACTATGTTGAGATGTGATAATAAACTTATTTATCATTTGCCTCTATGGCATCTCTCATTCAATTTCCTGCTCAAGGGTTAAAATAGGCATTTTTTGCATAAATTATGAAGATTATTCATATCATAAAAATCCACTTTTGAGTTAATCCACTATCCAGGAAAATCATATCAAGGAAACATCCAAAATAAATAGATTCTGGCGATTTCCGTGAGTGCTGCATCAGCGACAAGGAAGAGGACACATCACTAGTGTAATTCAGAAGATTAATTTTTTCTAATTCCTTCAATAAAATACCTAAATGTTTGTTTTTGGCACTTAACTGAAGGAAATACAAATTTTTCTTTAAGCACGTAGGACTTTGTTGTGCCACTTCTAAATTTTCTTCGGCAGAACTCAAAGATTGAGCATGCATATTAAAAAACCAGACATAGATTGATGCATACCTTTGAATATAGTGAAGTGGCTGATGAAATCGGGCCAAATGCAATCTTTAAGAATTTCATAGTTATGATTTTTACCCTCTTTGATTCAAAGGATTTCTGTATAAGTATTGAGGATTATAATATATAGGATTTTCGTAAGGATTGCTATGCAGTATTACTATTACATATATAGGCTCGGTAGTGTTGCTTTCGGAAAGAATCCATTTCATACACACAATTATTTACACAAATTTCAGTATTATTTTCATGGTGCAACAAGATTGCTTCTATTATAGATTCATGCAATTCTGAATCCAACATGATTCAGTATATCATGCAATCACAATCTTATATTTTTCCTATTATTTCATTTTTAAATCTTGCGAACATTGTTTTTAAGGTGTTGCGTTCCTCCGAATGCCACCAATCTTGGGTAACTGGTTGGAAGAACTTGATGTCTCCCTAGACCACACGCAAGAGAATGATTTATGGTATGTAGTGGTTACAAAATTCTCCATACGGTTCCACGATTCTTATCGTCTTTAACCGGGACAGTTCTGCTTACCACAGTGTTCATTGTCCTCTTTGTCATACTATTGGTCGTTCTAATGTTATTAGTTGTGGTCGCACTGTTAGCACCTATTCTTTTGGAATTGTCTTCCTGGTGTTCTCGAAGTACCTTTATGTGTTACTAGATTAAGCTAAGCCATTTGAGATGGTTATTGACCTTGGAGCATATTCTTCCTTTCTTGGAGTGAACTATCTGATCATCATGTCAGTAGTCGACGAAGATATTACACTAGGATATCTAACAAGAATCAACTGTGTCTATAAGTCACCTTTATGATTCATTGCTACTAAAATATGCTGCTTCAATATGAATGGTACAGATACTACTGTTGGTTTCTCGGCTAATATTTCCTTCTCATAACATGAAATGGTAGATGAATTCATTGACCCTTTATTGGTTAAGACTCTGCTTTGGTTTATCCTAACCTTCCCCGGTACCCTGGATTGGAACCGTCCTTGCGGTTCCTGATAAAGATATTTTGGATGTTGTACGTGCTACTGAAACATTTAATTGGATTAGTAATATCAATGATAAGGAAATCGGTAATCATTAACTGCTTGGTTGTCTTGGGAGTAGCGACTAATAGTAATTCGGATGGTTAACTGCTTTAATCGGTCGGCTATTAATCGGTGCAACCTCCAAAAGTTAGCACCTAAAACACATATCACTCCTCTTGCACCTCAACCAGCTACCCTATTAAAGGCAGCCTCGAGCTCCCAAATGAGATCCTCAAGGCACTCGAGCTCTTGTATCTGAGGTGTGATCAGCGACTACGATGAAATGCTCAACAACAACAAGGAACTGGCTGGTGATGGCAGAAATCGAGCTCCTGGAGGCAGGGATCGAGCGGGAGCTTTGAAAAACCTATTTCATTGGGACGGGATAGCGGATGGATGGACGATATGTGTTGATAATTTTGCAACTTTCTTGACCAAGTGTAGTAGTTAATCGAGAACATACCTAATAATCAGAGTGTCAGAACTATTAATCGGGATAAACGATTAACACAAACGATTAGTGGTAATCGACACGATCAGCTCCCTAGTAGCAATTAATCAGCCTATTAATCGCTGATTTGGCCTAGGTTTTGAAAAGTGAGTAATATATGTAACGATATACTAACTCTCATTTTTTACGAGATAGGGTAGTGTGAAACCCTGGATTTAGGGTTAGAGAATCCCCATTATCCCTGGAATTAACGTTCCCATGATTAGTGAGCCATGAGCATAACCGACTAATATCACAATAACATCCTTAAATTAATGAAGTAGAAGACTTACATATTTGCCTTTATGGTGATACAAACATCAGAAGCGAACTTCTTCAATCGCAGAGCCCATGTCATGCCTTAATCTATAGGCAACTAACTGGGAGGACGGCCTAGCTCTCATAGACGTCAATATCTCCTTCCTTAGCATCCGGAAATCTGGCCAAGTAAATAGCCAGGGACAAAGCCATGAGTACTTTTGCATGTACTCGCCAGACCACTGAGATAAGGTAAACAAGAATAATGCACATTTGTCTATGGTGAGGCATCTATACACTACAGTTGCTTTTGAAAATCCTAAATTTGCATCTTTATATCGTTCTTGAAAACGAGTTTTTGGAAACGATGCCTCCTTTTGGAAAATCAGGATATCACCATATCCTTTTTAAAACCATATAAAATATTTTATAGTAAAACCCTTTTTAAAATCTCTTGGACCATTTATGGTCAAAACCAACATTTTCCTCTTGTTCTCTCATGACAAAGTCACATCCTTTTTATTCCTTCCAAACCATCAGTTGAGTACTCCTGGCAGTCACCTTTCCAACCGTCCTTGACCGTGGATACAGCTATTCGAATAGATTATACTCTGTAGAGTTTGTGCACTTTACCCACGAGAATCAATACATCCGTCGGGATGACACCACGGTCCGCTATCCAGATAATCAAACATAAACTTTCATTTGTCATCCCTAATATGGGAACTTTCCCTATGGTTGCTTAGTTCCCCCGGGACAAGTGATACGTCTAAAAAGTATCTACTTTCCCGAACACTTTTGCTATTTTTTCTCCTCTAATTTGTGTGATTTGAATACAACTAACACGGACTAACATTGTTTTCATCAGAATTGCTTTGGTGTCTCGTTTTGTGGAAGAAATCAACTTTTTAGGAAAAATCCCAGAAAATATGTCGAGATTCCTATTTTCCCATTAGACTGACGGAGCCAGAAGACGGAGGTTAGAAGAGGCCAGAGGGGCCCACACCACCCCAGGCGTGGGCCAGGCCTGGCCACGCCTGGGCATGGTGTGGCAGCCTCACACTCCACCTCTACCTCTCCTTTCGCCTACATATACCCTCTTACCTAAAAACACTGATGGATTTGGACAATTTCTAGAGAAGAGTTCCGCTGCGCTGCCACCACCAAAAACCGCGATTCGAAACCAGAAACTCCGTTCTGGCACCCTGCCGGGACGGGGAATTGGAGGAGATCATCACCACCATCATCACCGACACGTCTCCATCAACCATCCATGATTCCCCCATCCATGTGTGAGTAATTCCCCACTGTAGGCTATGGGGATGGTAGGGATTGGATGAGATCATTCATGTAATGTCACAATATTGTGAGGGCATGGTGCCTAGTATGTATTGTTAGTGCTTTTGACATTGTTGCAACTTGTTGTGCTTAATGCTTGTCACTAGGACCCGAGTGCCATGATCTCAGATCTGAACATGTTACTAATTCATGATGATATTATTGTTTATGGTCTTACCTGCAAGTTGTATACACATATCATTGTCTGGAACCCAAGGCCCCGGAGTGATAGAAATTGGGATAACCGGAGGGGATGGTTGTGATGTGAGGATCAGGTGTGTTCACGGAGTGTTAATGCTTTGCTCCGGTGCTCTATTAAAAGGAGCACCTTAATTGCTAGTAGATTCCCTTGAGGCCCCGCTGCAATGGGCTGGCAGGACAAAAGATGTTGTGCAAGTTCTCATTGTGAGCACGCATGACTATATACGGAACCCATGCCTACGGTTAATTACTACTTGGATGCTTTATCCTCATTATCTGCAAATACCCTTTCCTTGATTATTACATGAATTGTCGTGTCCATGCAGCGCCCGTCCATTCATCCCTATGCCTACCGCAGTATAATAATGATGTTTATTACAATTGTTACTACTGTCTTTATTTTACTACTTCTTTTATTTTGCTACTGCTGTTATTTTTCTACTGCTTCTACAAAACTATTGCTACTGATAAACTATTGCGAGCAAGACTGTTTCCAGGTGCAGCTGAATTGACATCTCATCTGTTAAGTCTTATAAATATTCTTTGGCTCCCTTTGTGTCGAATCAATAAATTTGGTCTTTACTACCCTCGAGGACTGTTGCGATCCCCTATACTTGTGGGTCATCAACACTATTTTATGGCGCCATTGCCGGGGAGCATAGCTTTATTTATAAGTTCACTTGGAATTATTACTGTTCGCTGCCATCCATTCATCATGGGTAAAGCTTGTGATGGAAAAGTTCCTATATTGCCATCCACTACAAAAAGAGGTACAACTCTGAACACCTCTGTTGCTCTTGATTCACCATCTGTGATGAGTAAGCTCCTTACACCGCCACCAGATACACATGCTACACATACTGCTACCTCTGCTGAATCTGAAAATGTTTCTGATACTTATGATGCTACTTCTATTGTGCTTGATGAGAGTGATTCATTAGGTCCTTTCCTATATGCTACAATTGCTAGAACTATAATCGGAAACACTGAAACTCCTAATGAAGATATTGCTACACCTGTTAGTTCACCTGTGTCTAGAGAGAGTCCTAGCTATGATCTTGATGACGGTTATATTGAAATGACTGATGAATTTATTGAGGAATGTCAAAACACTCATGGTGGAAGTGCTAGTAAGAGTCTTCTTGAGAGACATACTGTTAGACATAAATTATCTCCTGATGCTAAGTTTTCCACATCTCCCATACACATTGTTAGGGATATGCTGAATGGGGTATACCCAGTAGGACGTTCCCTACTGGATGCAACTCCTAGCGAGTGGGACTGCAGGACGGCGACTGGATCATGACCCAACAAGGAGCCAGGTGACTGGAATCTCTAAACCCTCTAAGTACTTATCCAAATCGGTTGTAGATCTGTAAACCGTAGCGAGGTACCCCTATATAAACCTCCCTAGGGTATGCATAGCACTTATGTTCCACCATACACCCCATCGACTCGCTAACTAGCCGCCGAGCTCACCACCACTGTAATCTCTCGATAATACAATCTAGCAGGAGTAGGTCTTTACCCTCGGGGGTTCGAACCTCTGTATAACCTTGTGTCTCTTCCCTCATCTTGCACCGTATGTGGTTGGCCGCCCTTGCCCCTCGTTCTACTACTCGCTGCCAATTGTAGGATCTTCCGTGGCCATTTCCACGACAGTGGCACCCACCATGGGGCCTGTCCGGTCAGGCCTGAGTTCTGCGGCGAGACGAAGGTGCTCATAGAATAAATGGTGACTCGATATAAAAGTGAAAGAAAATATTAAACAGTTTGAAATGCTTCCAAATGTTGAAAGTATGGTACTCATTAGCTTTGAGATCGCATTGCCCCTATCATTAGCATCTTTAAATGTTTAAGGTTATAGTGAAGTCAAATATGAGTTATATGCTTGATAGATCATTGAAAATCTCATACCCTTGCGTACGAGTATCGAACCTCATGCTACTCAACTTTGGTCACAAGCAAGTTCTTGTCATTGTAAGTATATGTGTATCATAGAGAACCGCCAACGGGGTACCTGTTGCCCCATGACACAGGAGCTATCCCATATCAAAATGACAAGGCAACAGACAATGAGCATCTCAGCGATCTTTTTATTTGCTATTTGCATAGGTTTTTATTGACGATGCTTCTTAGAATGCCCATTATGGTTATGCTGTATGTTTCCACCATGATTAGGCATGTCTTAGGCTAGCCGCCCAGGAGTTTCTCTAACACATATACAAACTCCATGAACTTACAAGCTCCTCTTTTATTTCACACCACCGGGATCCATAAACAAAAGGACATGATATCAACTAAATAGAATAATTGCAATGTTGAAAGCGTTCCCCATGAAAACATGGTTCTACTAACTCCCAGCTTATAATTTGCAAGCATATAACTACATAGACAACTACAATGTTTCAGGTTTATTAAGTGCAAGAAATGAAATGTGCCATCAAGTTCATGAGAGCTTTACTAACTAATTTTCACATAACAAGCAAACATTTTTATTTGGAAGAAAACAAATCATAATAAGTATGAAACGAATATCAATGATGCTAATAGTTAGATATGGTGGACACTTTTTGACAATTTTGGTTTTGGGGAGTTGGACGCTCGAGTAGGGCTCATACTCAGTACAAGTGAAGGCTAGCAATAGAAGGGAGCGACAATTGAGAGAGCAGTAGCTGTCATAATCATGCTTGCGACAAAACAAAATTAAGTGTGGCATAAAAGTGACACAAGAACTTTGAGGCAAAATAAATCATCGAGGCTTAACTGACTTTTTGTTTAGTCATATGCATGCATGAGCATGTGCCGTGTGGATTCAAAAAAAGATTCATAGGAAGATACCACAATGTCATACCATGTTATGTATAGGACAATGCAAGCAAACATTTATATGACACGATAAAGACTATTAGCAAGTTGGAACTAATCACAAGAGAGGAAGAACTACCTAGCATCCATTAAATAACATACACCTTACATGAACAGATTAAGCATGCCCACAATGATGAGTATATGTACAAAAATGAAAACAAATAGAGTTCATACCAGCCTCTTACCACACCTCGAATTGTCATGTATTGTCATTATTGCCTTTCACTTGTGCGGTTTGAATAATAATATGAAAACCAAACTCCAAAGGAGTCAATGAGGACTGTTGAACCCTACAACAAACTTTACAAAATCAGAGAAGAACAACAAATATTTTTGGGTTTTTCGAATAACAAACCAAAGCTAAAAAGGGCAAGCAAACTAAAGCAAAAATCTAAAGAAGCAAACAAATATAAACAATGAAAGTATTTTTGGTCTTTTTTGTTTTGGAATGTATAAACAAGACAGGAACAAAAACGAAAAAGAAAGAAAGCAAAACATGGATATGCAAAGTACCGACAGAATATGATATGTAGATTAGTGTGATGTTGGTATACCTCCCCGCCAAGCTTAGGCGTTTGTCCTAAGTGGAGATCAACCCCAAGCTGGCCAAAATGTGGCGCCTCCATAGTGTGACGAAGAAGTACCTTCGTCCTGATACGAACTCGAGGACGCCCGGCGTAGTGCGCAGAATAGTCACCCTAGAAAAACTGAAAAATTAGGTTGGGACAATGAAATTTCCCTCTCATCTCCGTCAGTAAACAAACCTATAAACTAAACTCTCTGTATAAGATTTAGTAGTAACAAAGTGATGCACTTTCATAGACGCAAGACCAAGTCTCTGTGGGGGTAGCACTGTATCATTAGGATCAACAGAAATGTCCAAAGAATTAACCATGCGCACTACAATAATACCCCCATAAATGGGTCCTCTAGCAGCTAGGCGGCGAGCAATGAGAGCAAGGAGATTATACTTGGTCTCATTATTAAGCAATGAGAGCAACAAGAAAAGCTAAATGATAATTATAAATATTACTAGTGTTCTCCCTACCAAAGATTCTAGTAGCGAGATAGTAAGAAAAGTATCTAAGAGCTAGGAGTTGAATGTTTCTTATCTTCCCGCGCTGGGCTCTGCGGTCATCATCATTTGTTACACTTTGGTACAGCTCCAGCAAATCAATGGGTCTTCTTTGGATCTTCTTCGCCATCCTAGCCATGCCAATACCTATAATGCTACAAAATCTTTCCAAGCTCATGGTAATAGGCATATCATAGATTTTAAATGAAATAGCTCGGCTATAAGAAGTGTTGGTAAAACTGAAACTCTCTACAGAAGTTTTGGTGAGCAAAGCATATTGCTCACTCTCATCATGCATGTAAGTTGTCATATCAACACTTTGAACAAGAAGCAAGATACCCTCAAGGATCCCTACATCTTGCAAAAAGGCAAAACAAGGGAAGGTAGATGGGTGCGCATCTCCATCATCTTCCTCATTGCCGAAGCGCAGCGCAACAATATCTTCATTATATGATGGCCTAAATTGAGAAGTTGATCTCGAAGGCCTTTCCACCCTGGGTGTGTCTCTCTCAAATACTTCTCCAAAAGTATGGTAGTCCATCTATCTCTTTTCTGCAATTTTAAGTCAAACATCACAAAAAGTAATTTCAAGACTACTAAAAGAAGGGAACTACTATAGAGACTTGTAAGAGGACTAAACAAGCTTCAAAATGATTTCTCTAAGCATAGAACAAACATGAAAGCTCACATAACATGTCACCTATAGTAGAAAAATATTCAAGATATAACCCACTAATCACAAATTTACTTAGACAACCAGAGGAGTCACATACCAAAGAACAAATGCTCCAAATCTCAGCAGCAAAGGTCGGCTAAGCAAGGAGATCGAAAATGGCGAGCAAGAACAACAAGAACTCGGGATTGAGCAATGAAAGTGTGTTTTCTCGGGAGAGAGAGGAGTGGCAGGTGGAAGAATAAGTGGAGGGCTAGGGGTGGCCCACACCATGGCCAGGCGCGCCCCTGGGTGGCCGCGCCACCAGGTGGTGTGCCTTCCTGGTGGGTCCCCCCTAGGTCACTCCAGGTGCCTCTCTGTCCCTTTTTTGACGTAAAAATTTAATATGAATTTTTTTGGAATTTTTCGAGAAACTTTATTTTTGGGTAATTTTAAGAAATTGGTAAATGATTTCCTTACAGAAAAATGATTTTAGGTTGATGGAAAAACACATAAAAACTAAAAATATAGAAGTTCTAGAACACTCAAATATGCAAGCAACTAGCAATACAAATATGAGCAAGGTGAAAGTAGGAATTGGAATAAAGAAAATAATAGTAAACAAAGATAATCATGGTGAAAACATTGTTTTGTTCATCAAAATCCCTTTCTTAACAAGGTTGATCAAGTCTTGTTACCAAAACAATTTTATATGAACCAAAACTTTGCATTTCACTAAATTATTATGTTACCTCAACCTTGATAGGAATAGTCCCAATCATAATAATTTCATAATCTTCTTGTGGAATGGGATAATATATTTCTCCAACTTTGATGCCATCAATATTTTCAATTGAATTAAGCCATATTTCTTATAAATCTTCTTGGGAAAATAAATAGTGTGCTCCTTGTCATTAACATTAAAAGTTACTTTCCCTTGATTACAATCAATGACAGCACCTCCAGTATTAAGAAAAGTTCTCCCAAGAATAATGGACATATTATCATCTTCAGGAATTTCAAGCACAACAAAATCAGTTAATACCAAACAATTATGAGCCACTTGAACAGGAACATCCTCACATACTCCAACATGAATAGTAGTAGACTTATCAGCCATTTGCAAAGATATATCAGTTTGTGTTAATTTTTCCAGGTTAATTCTCTTGTAGAGAGAAAAAGGCATAATACTAACTCCTGCTCCCAAATCACATAATGAAATTCTAACATAATTATTTTTTATAGAGTAAGGAATAGTTGGGATACCTAGATCTCCAAGTTTCTTTGCAACCTTACCATTGAAGAAATAATTAGCAAGCAAAGTGGAAATTTCGTCATCGGGAATATTCCTTTTATTAGAGACAATATATTTCATATACTTTGAGTAAGGAGGTAATTTAATATCATCAGTCAAAGTAACTTGCAAAAACAAATGTTTCATCCACTCACAAAACTTTTTATAGTGCTCTTCTTCCTTTGACTTGTGTTTCTTATCAGGAAAAGGCATTGTTTTTTGCACCCAAGGCTCTCTCTCACTACCATGTTTATTAGCAACAAAATCTTACTTAGTGTACTTAGTATTCTTAGTGTGCCTTTTAGTTTCTTCTTCAATTTTTTCTTTATCAGGAACATCATTCTTATCAATACCACTTTTAGTTTCAACATTAGAGATAGATATATTATTAGGATCTTTAGCAGTTTCAGAAGATTCTACAACTGTTTTATGTCTCCTTTTCTTTTTCTTAGAAGGAGTATCACTATTTTTAGCTTGTTGAGAATCTTGCTCAATTCTTTTAGGATGTCCTTAGGGATATAGAGGATCTTGAGTAGAAGCACCACTTCTAGTTCTAATTTCATAAACATGTTTTTCTCTAGAAGCATTACCTAGCAAATCTTTTTGCACCACCTCTATAAGCATTTTTTACATCATTGTAGGTTCTCTCCACTATATCTTGCAACTTATCGATAGCTCAAGAATTTTTCATTAGATTATTGTGCACTCTCTTATTAAAATTATCTTGCTTAACAACTTAAATATCAAAATCTCCTAGGCATTGATCAGGAGGTATAGACTAAGGAATATCACCATCATCAAAATGTTGGAGAGAGTGTACCTCAATAGTGGATGAATGAGAGATTGGCTTACATAGATCTTTTATAGGAGGTAAATTCTTCACATCTTCATATTTAATACCCTTCTCCTTAAGACATTTATTAGATTCCTTCATCACTTCATCATTTAATTCTATCATTCCCATCTTCTTTAGTGTTGGTATTGGGGTTGGCTCAGGTGTAGTTGGCTCAGGTACAGCCTAATCAACATAATTATTGCTTATTTTAGCCATTAATTCCTTAGCTTCCTCTGGAGTTCTTTTCCTGAAAACACAACCAGCACAACTATCTAGGTATGTCTTAGATTCACCAGTTAGTCCATTATTTTAGGCGCTGGATATCTAGCCTGTGCTTTAATGAAAGCACAAAACCTTGTCCATTATTCAGGAAATTTCTCTTATTTTCCCTGCTTAAAATCAAAGAGTTCCTGCAGAATAGCATGTTGAGCACTAGGAGGGAAATATTTCTGAAAGAAAGTATCAACCACGCCAATAGGACTATCAATAAATCCAGGAGGTAAATTATTAAACCAAGCTTTAGCTTCACCTTTCAGTGAAAAAAGGAAAATTTTAGAAATGAAGTTGGTGAGTTTCTTAATATCATCATAAAAAAGCAACTCAAAATAGAGAGCTCTTGCATATGTGCTACACAACTTTCATTTTCAGTCCCACAAAAAGGTTTTTTCTCCAAAATGGTTATATAAGATAAATCAAGAGAGAAATCATAATCCTTATTTTTAATGTGTGTCGTAGGAATGGCCACTGCAGATGCTGCGATTGGCAGAGAATAGTGGAACGAGGGTCAAGGGCGGCCAACCATCTGCGGTGCGATATGAGGGTGGAGACACAAGGTTTTACCCAGGTTCAGCCCCCGGAGGGTAAAGACCAACTCCTGCTATATTGTATGATCGAGAGATTACAGTGGTGGCGAGCTCGGCGGCTAGGCAGCGAGTCGATAGGATGTATGGTGGAACGTAAGTGCTATGCATACCCTAGGGAGGTTTATATAGGGGTACCACGCTAGGGTTTATAGATCTATAACTGAGTTGGATAAGGACTCGGAGGGTTTGGACCTAATCCGACTAGGCCTAGCTACGCTCTAGGACTTGAGCTTCCAGTCGCCTGGCTCCTTCTTGGGTCGTGATCTAGTCGTCGTCCTGTAGGCCCACTAGCTGGGAGTTGGATCCAGTATGGAACATCCTGTTGGGTATACCCCACTCGGCAAATCCCTATCAGTAGTCCTCGAGGCCGTCATTTATTCGTCGCTGGTGTTCTTTAGTAGTCGGAGTATACGGGTCCAATTTGGATGCACGATCGAATCAGCGGTGGACTCGCTCAATGAAGGAAGGAATCCTCAGTGTATATCTTCAGTCGCAATATCGGCGACCAGTCGAATCGTCAATTTGGAAATCAAGTTGCAGCTTTGGCAAATGGGTCAACGAGTCGAGTAGACGAAGTTGGACCATCATTTTTGGTCAAACTAGCCGTTGGGTAATCCAACGGTAATATTGGCATAATCACCGCATGGTAACGGATCCTCCAAAACTGGAGGGAAGCAATCGCTATATAAGGAGAGTGATAGGTGGGGTTGCAAGTCTTCCTTACATTTCCCCCGATCCCGCGAATCCTTCAATCTTACATTCCAACCCGATCTTGAATTTCCAGAGCGAGCGAGTGGATCTAGATCTCCGTTCTAATGGCGCCCCCGAAGGAACTGTGGGGAAAGTCCAAGTGCACTACAACATCGTTGAAGACTTTCGAAGATGCAGGGATCCTTTGCAAGGGGAAATGGTGAATTCCCCTTGCCGGAGAGGTGGATCCGGGCCCTCACGCTGGAGAGTTCATCTGCTACACTAGCCACCTGGAGAGGGGGATGGGATTTCCCACATCTATCTTCTACTACCTGGGATGCCGCCCCTACTTTCCCGTGTTGCAGGAGCTATTCCACGAGCGCCTTGGTCGCGAAGGAGTCGGTGGCCCGATGCTAGCAGCAGGCAGCCTCACCTTCCAGTTGAAGGACAAGGCGCCCTTCCTCGACCTCATACTACCAAAGAAGGCAACCAGTGAATGGAAGAAGTACTGGTTCTACGTCAGCGAGTCGACCCCGGACTGCGAGGTTCCGCAGCCAGCATTCACCACCGAGTGGAGCGAGCCGCGCCGGCTGAAGGTGGCCAAACTCCCCCATGACCAGAGGATGGTCATGGAAGAAATGCTGACGATGATCCGTCAGCTCAAGAAGGATGACCTTGAAAACATTAATTTGTATACTGTTGGCTCGGATGGCGATTGGTGTTGCTGGCCTGTTGTTCCCACTGGATGTACGAGTACACCGGCAGGGAAGATGGGACCAAGGCCTGCACCGCCGGCTGGAGGCCAGGATCACCGACGCGGAGTACGTCTATCCAAAGGCCAGGATCCCCCCGTACACCATGAAGCGCCAAGCACCGACGATGAGTTTCTTTAACCTTTCTATCTTCGCAGTCGCAGAGATGCAGTCGTGGTTTGCTGACATGTACTTGTCCATTTCAGCTATTCCGAGTTCTAGAGTGTTGTCTCCCTCCCTCCGATGAAGGGAGCTCCGAGGAGGTCGAAGAGGATTCAAGCGAGTCCTTTGACAACGATGACGAGGCGGTGGAAGTTGTCGTGCCCGCTGCCGTGGCTCGGAAGACCCGTGGGCAGCAGCAGCGCGAACTCGAGGCCAACCGGAGCCTCGAGGGACACCATCGGGGTGAGGGTGACGCCCTAGAACACAGTTCACGGCGCGTGGCCACACCATCGAAGAAGAAGACGCCCACGAAAAAGAAGGCGCCTAAAGTGGCGTCTCCGCCCCGGTCTACGGCCAGCTCCGAGTCGGGTAGCGAAGCCGACCACGTGGAGGCCGAAGCTTTGACAAAATCTCCGGAGGAAACGGATTCGAGAGCCGAGGATGTGGTGGAGAATGCGTTGCCTCTTGTAGCGATCCCACACCCATTCTCTGCAGTCTTGGGCCTGGGATCCACTCCGGCTGCGGAGGCTTCTATGTCGAAGGAGGCACCAATGCCGATTGGATCATAGCTTCCTGCGGCCGTGGCCTCGTCATCGATAAAGGTAGAGGTGTCATGGGCCCCGGCCATGTTCGAGATAGGCATCAGTCGTAGGCTGGGTCCAGAGTTGGATAAGCTGACGCACATCCACACCGGTCTGCGCTTCATTCTGATCGCTAGTTAAACTCTTCACCGAGTTGACTTGAAGTCGTGTTTGTAGTCATTGATTGAGTCGTTGATCATGTATTTTTGCAGGATTGGAGTGAAGAACATTGGTCACCTGACGGTGGCCAAAGTGCCTCCAGTCGCCACGGGAGGGGAAGTTGACCCCTCATAGAAGAGGAAGGGCGGTGAAGCCGAGGCGCCAGTTAAGGGTGCGAAGAATAAAAAGGGCGAAGACTCCATCATAAATGTGGACGAGCCAGCCGACGCGCTGAGCGAGGTGCCGTAAAGGCCGAAGTGGTCGCGGGGTTGCAGGCCGGTCAGCCGACCACATTGGTTGGGGCGTCAGAGCCCGCGACTAGAGCTTTAGGGGCGGTGGCAGCAATGTTTCTCCGCTTCATGGCAAAGGTCTCCGTCGTGGGAGCTATAACACAGTCTCCTCAAGTGCCCGAAGTTTTAGACGCGGGCGTCCGGTGATGCGGCTCAATAGTAGAGCTTCGTTGGGAGACCCCAAGAGGAAGGTATGATGAGCACAGCAACATTTTTTCCCTCAGTTATGAAACCAAGGTTATCGAACCAGTAGGAGCAAGGAAACAACTCCAAGGTGTTGCTAGCAACTTGGAATCCTGCACAACGCAAACTCAAGACTTTGCCCCAACTTATAGTGAGGTTGTTAATCTCACTGGTTTTCAGAAAACAAAGGATTAAAAGTATGGTGTGGAAGGTAGTGGTTTCTTGCAGAAAGTAAACTATAATATTACATGATGTATCAATGGTAAAGATTGGACCGGGGTCCACAGTTCACTAGAGGTGTTCTCCTTAAGATAAATAACAAAACATTCTGGGTAGACAAATTACAGTGGGACAATTAACAGGACTGAGCAAGGCATAACAATGCAATTCTAGACATTCATGATACTATGAGATTTGATTGGGAATTACAACAATATACATAAACCACCATCCAACTGCATCTATGACTAGTAATCCACCTTCAGGTTATCATCCGAACCCCCTTCGGTATTAAGTTGCAACAGATAACTTCTTTAAGCAATGTGTGTAAAGTAAACAATACAATTTCATAAGAGGGATGAACCCACTATCAAGCATAAATGCTCCCTCTTGGAGTCATTAGCATTTACTTGGCCAAGATAACTACTAGAAACGGAGAGCATGCAACATCTCAAACAACACGGACATGATAGAATCAATAATCAAGAAGACATGATAGAATCAATATCAATATGACATAGTATCTCAATATACATCGGATCCCTGCAAACACAACATGCATTATTGCAAATAGATGATCTTGATCATGAACGGAGCTCACAAGATCTAAACATGATAGCACAAAGGAGGAGAAACAACCATCTAGCTACTCTATGGACCCATAGCCCATGGGTGAACTACTCACGCATCATATCGGAGGCTGGAATGATGATGAAGAAGGCCACCGGGATGATCTCTCCCCTCCGGCAGGGTGTCGGGAAGAGCTTTAGACCCCCCCCCATGATTTAGGGATGATGGTGGCGGCGGCTACAGACTGTTTCGTGGATATCTAATTGGGTACTTAGAGTTTTGGTATCAGGGGGCTTATATAGGCGAAGAGGAGAGGCCGGGGTGCGGCCAGGGCGACCACACCATAGGGAGGCGTGCCCTAGGGTGGGCCCACGTGGCCCTATGGTGTGGTGGCCCTGTGGTGCCCCTTCGGTCTCTGTGTTCTCGTTGGTGAAATATTGAGTTTGGCTTTTGTCCCGTCCAATTCCGAGAATATTTCCTTACTAGCTTTTCTGAAACCAAAAACAGCAGAAAACAGGCAACTGGTACTGCGGCATATTGTTAATAGGTTAGTCCCAGAAAATGTATAAAAATACCTCAAAGTTTAGACAAAGCGTCAGAAAGTTGATACTAAACAAGCATGGAACGTCAAAAATTATAGATACATTTACGACGTATCATCGGGCAGCATCGCGAGCGAACATCCTTTGTTCTGCCATCAGTGGATGTTGTCGAGGTGCACAACATGCTTGGTGCAGCTATCTAGGTATGTCTAGTTCCCGGGGATGTACTCGCTGAATTTCAGTGTGTAGATTCTTATTTCTTTTGCTATCCAGTTCCCAAGTGGCTAGTCGCTGAATTTCAGCGGCTAGGCACTTAGGAAATTTTGGCGTCCAGTCTACGAGTGGCTAGTCACTGAATTTTAGCGGCTAGGCACTTAGGAAATTTTGACGTCCAGTCCGCGAGTGGCTAGTCGCCGAATTTCATCGGCTAGGCACTTAGGAAATTTTGGTGTCCTCTTACGTGTGTTTCCTTTTCGCAGGGCCTTCAGCATGAGTCGGCGGAATGACTAGCCGCAAAGGAGCGCTTGGAGAGCGACCTACGATCCATGCAGGAGGTGAAACATCAGCTTCAGGCGACTGCATGTAGATGTTTTGAGTACTTTGGCAGTTTCTTTGCTTTTTGTTGCATGGGGTCTTATTTTTATTTTCTTTGCAGAGGAACACTCCGCCGCTCTTGCGAAGGCCTGCAAGGGTCTTGTCCCAGTCATCTAGTTGGCGACTGCCAAGTTATCGTTGTCCTCCACGGAGATGCTAGTTGATGAGCTGGAGAAGGAGCTTAAGGCCGCGAAAGAGGAGGCGAGCTCGTCGGAGGAAAGGGCAAAGGCCACTGTTGCCGCGGCAGCAGACGAGCGGAAGCTTTCTGACACGCTTGTTGCGAGTCGCCAGGATCAGTTGACGGATATTCAGGACTTCACCATGGGGCTCTGCCGTCCCCTGCTAGGTAAACATATCGTCCAGTCTTTGTCGTAGTAACTGACTGGTTCCCAAGTGGTTGAGTCGGTATGCCGGCAAGTCCTCGAGCGGGTGGAGACAAAGTTGTGTGTTCATTTGATTCTGACTTGGTGTTGATTGCAGGGAAAATATGTGCCGAAGATCCTAAGGTGTACTCGTATGACGCCAAGCAATGCGTGACCACGCTAGTGGACTCGTCCGCCCTTTCAGCGACGTGCATTCGTGCCATCCGCTAGGAAATCTCGCCCACTGAGGTGACCCCCAACGAGCTGATAGAGGTATGGCATTACCTTGAGAAGGCGCCAGCGGTGGTCGAGTACATGTCACGGTCGGTGTTCCGTCGCGGAGCCGTGACTGTGCTGAGTCTCAGGCTCACGCATTTCGACCTCGACGACATCACCAGCGGGTATCCGTCGACGACCGTCTTGGTGGAGATCTCAGAGGTGCTGAAACTGACTACAAGGGTGGCCATGTACTCCAAGCGGGTGTTGGCGATGGGGGATCTACTGCCGTACCAGGAGATGGTGGTGGCGTCGAACGACCCCGAGCCGGCGCATCGCAATCTCAAGATGGAGCATCCATTCCGGTCAGCGATGGCGAAGAGCCTTACGACGTACCCTGCAAATCCGTGGGTACCCACCATCCGACTCCGTAGTAATGGCGGCACCTCGACCTCGAAGCTTGCGGAATAAAAATTTGCCGACTGGCGTTTGTATTAGTATAAGTAAAACTGTATGTATCCTTGCCTGGGAACAATATATTTTGTTGCTTAAGGAAATGAGAATGTATTGGATCAGTTCGACTTGACTTTGATTTGTTTGTTGAGCGAGTCCCAGAGCGCGTCCGCCCTTTAATGGGGTTTACCTCACATTTTTGTATGTTTGGTTGTTTTTAGACTATTAGTTAGTTGTGGTCGACTCTCCGTGGCATGGAAAGCCAGTTGCTTGGCGACCCCAAGGGGTGCTCTGTACTTAGCCCTTTTCCTGGACGCGAGCGGGGACGGTTGGGCGAGTCCCCGAGCGTGGTACTTAGTCGTTCTAGTCGCATGCCCAAGGTAGGTGAGGAAGGGGCGCGTTGTTTGTGGCACGTCCAGGGCGCGCTCTCGTACCTAGTCTGTTCCCGAGCCACGTGGGTTTATACTTGGGCGAGTCCCCGAGTGTGGTACTTAACCGTTCGAGTCGCTGCGCCAAGGATGTGGAGGACCGGTCGACGGATGAAGCGTCTTCAATCATCTTGGCCCGGCGGGCCAATCGAGCGGGGCGACTCCGATGGTGGCTCCGGGTTGGAGTTTTTGTGGGCGATGCAAGGCCCGACGACCGTCGGTGCTCTTGCGGCACACTAATTAGCTGTTACAGTCGCGCAACCAAGGGTTGACTTCCGTGAGTAGCGTTATGCTGTAGTTACGAGTGCGATTGGCACAAGACTCGGAGAGTAGGAATAATTGGCACGAGTCGAATGTATTTTATTGCATGGCGGGGGAATACAGGTCGGTGTTCCACATGTAGAACTTCCTTAGGATATTTAAATTCCATGGACGCTTGACGTAGAGCTGTCCGTCGCCTCGAATGTCGATGAGGTAGTAGGCGTTGTTGCCGAGGATCGCCCTATGGGGAATGGTCCCTCCCATGGGGGAGAGAGATTGTGCATGCCCTTCTTGCCCGAATCAGTCGCAGGACCAGGTGCGAGTCCGGATTCGGAAGCTGTGGTAGCGGCGGAGCCCCTGCTGGTAGTTGGCGGTGCGGGAGCGAGCTAGGTCGCGTTCTTCGTCGAGCTGGTCGGCCCCGTCTTGATGTGCGAGCTCATTGACGACCTCCACGTAGTTGACGAACCGGGTCGAGTCGTGTTCCAGGTCAGTCGGCATGACGACTTTAGTGCCGTTTACCATTAAAAAGGGCGTGAACCCTGTCGACCGGTTGATGGAGGTGCGGATTCCACATATGATGGAGGGGAACTCTTCGACCTTGCATCCCAGAGTTCGCTCGAGGGGAACTTGCAGTCGTGACTTGAGGACTTGGAGGATGCTTTTTTTGCGTGTTTCGCATGGGCATTGGACTCTGGGTGGGCGATTGAGGCGAGGTCGAGCCATATGTTGTGCTCCCTGCAGAATTCGGCCATGGAACCCTTGGAGAAGTTGGTGCCGTTGTTCGTGATGATGTTGTGTTGGAATCCTTAGCGGTAGATGAGCTCGCGGAGGAATTTGGTCGCGGTCTTCCCGTCGCACTTTCGGACTGGCTTGGCTTCGACACACTTGGTTAATTTGTCAACTACGACTAGGTGGTGGGTGTAGCCGGAGGGGGCCTTATTGAAAGGGCCCACCATGTCCATGCCCCATACGGAGAATGGCCAGGTGATGGTGATCGTCTTGTGCACCGAGCTGGGGACGTGCGTCTAGTTGGCGTATTTCTGGCACCCGACGCAGCGTTGGACGATGTCGAGGGCGTCAGCGTGCATGTGATCTAGTAGAACCTGTGTCGCATGACCTTGGTGACTAGAGACCGGGCGTCAGCGTGGTGGCCTCAATCGCGGCGTGGATGTCTCGGAGGATCTTGCGTCCTTCCCCGGGTTGCACGCAGCATTGGAACACGCCTGTTAGGCTACACTTGTGGATCTTGCCGTTGATGATGATGAAGGATTTGCATCGGCGCATGATCATGCGGGATTCCATCTCTCCCTCTAGTAGGGTCCTACTCTCGAGGAAGGCGAGGTACGGCACGGTCCAGTCGCTTGGTTCTGTGACCATGGCGACCAGGGCGGGCTCTAGTTGCAGCGGGATACCGAGGTCGAACTCCTTTGGAGGAGAGATAGAGGGCTTGTGGATGGTGTCGAGGAAGATGCCCGAGGGTGGGGTTTGCCGAGCCGACCCGATGCTCGAGAGGGTGTAGGCCTCCTCGTTCTTGTGCCTGTCGATCCACTCGACGGAGTGGCCGGTGAAGTGGCCCCCCAGCTGGTCCACTGCTTGACGGTACGCCGCCATGGTGGGGGAGACGGTGTCGAAGGTACTGGTGACTTGTACGGTGACGAGGTCGGAGTCGTCGTAGCACCACAGGCGATTGACGTTCATATCCTTGGCGGCAGGCATTTCGTGAAGGAGGGCCTTGTACTGGTCCATGTTGTTGGTGCAGGGAGTGGAGTCGAGGTACAACACGCAGCGGAGCTTGTCGCCCTTCGGCGAGGTAAGTATGATTCCTGCCCCTGTGCCCTCTGTGTTCATGGATCCGTCGAAGTGGAGCGACAAGTAGTGGAGGTATGACAGCTTCTATGGCTGCTGTGCCTCTTCCCAGTCGGCAAGGAAATCTGCTAGAGCCTGCAACGTGATCGCCTTGCGTGGCTCGTACTTGATGTTGTGGATGCCGATTTTGACGGCCCACTTGGCGACCCGCCTAGTCGCCTTGCGGGTGCCGATGATGTCATGCAGTGGCGCGAAGTAGACGACTATGATTGGGTGCTCCTGGAAATAGTGCGATAGCCATTGCTGGGCTCGGAATACCGCGTACACTAGTTCCTGGAATTCCGGGTAGCGCTGTTGTGAGTCCGTGAGGACTTTGCTGATGTAGTAGACCAGGCGCTGTATGGGGCACTCCTTGCCCTCCTCTGGTCGCTCGACGACCATGACGACACTAACAACTCGCTCGGACGCCGCGACGTAGACGAGCATCGGCTCCTTGTCGACGGGGGCGGAGAGTAGCGGTGCAGCGAGTAGCACTTCTTTGAGTGCATTGAGCATGTCGTCTACCTCCTTGTCCCATTGGAACGTGGGTTTCTTGCTCATTATGCGATAGAGAGGCATTGCCTTCTCGCTTAGTCGGGGGGTTGAAGCGACTGAGAGCCACGACGCACCTGGCTAGCTTCTGGACGTCGCGGAGGCACTCGGGTTTGCTGAGCCGTGTGATCGTGTCGATCTTGGTTGGGTTTGCCGAGCCGTGTGATCATGTCGCTTGGAGACTACGTACCCTAGGAGCTGTCCAGTGGGTACGCCGAAGGTGCACTTCCCTAGGTTTAGCTTGATCTTGTACCTCCGCATGTTTGCGAAGGTCTCGGCTAGGTTGGCGAGTAGGTCACTCTGGCGATTGTACTTGAGCACCACATCGTCGATGTAGAGTGGATGTTGCAGCCAATTTGGCTCCCGAGGCACTCCTGCATGCACCGCTGGTAGGTCGCGCCGGTGTTCTTGAGGCTGAACGTCATGGCGGTTTAGCAGTAGGCCCTGAATGGCGTGATGAACGCCGTCTTCTCCTCATCCTCGATGGCCACCTTGATCTGGTTATACCCAGAGTACGTGTCGAGGAAGCACAGTGATTCTGAGCCCGTAGTCAAATCGATGATCTGATCGATGCGCGAGAGGACGAACTGCTCCTTTGGGCAGGCACTGTTGAGGTAGTCGATACACATCCTCCAGGTCTTGTTCTTCTTCATGAACAGGACTGGGTTTGCCATCCACTTGGAGTACTTGATTACTCGGCGAGTAGACGCTGCACTTCTTCGGCGATTACTCAGCGGCGCTCTTCATTGAAGGGCCTTAGCGACTGCTTGACACGTCGCGCTTTGGGGTCGGCGTTGAGTTTGTTCTCGGCGTGTTCCCTCGGGACACCTGGCATGTCGGATGGCTTACATGCGAAGATGTCACGTTTTTCACGGAGAAATTCAACGAACGCGCTTTCCTATGTGGGGCTCATGCCCGCCCCGATGGTGACCGTCTGGATGGAGTCGCCTGGGACCAGCTCGACGGTGCGGGTGTGCGCGGTGGTCTCGAACGTGGTCGACCCGACGTTCTCCGTGTTGGGCTTCATTAGGATTGTGGGGTCGTATTTGTTGACCCCGCTCGCGTATCTGGCGAGCAACTCTACGTGGTTGGTCTCTGAGATGATGACAACATCCGTGAGCTGTGCGCATTTTTCCTCGCACTTGATGGCCATGTCGGGGTCACCGTGGATTGTGATGATGCCGCATGGCCCTAGGATCTTCATTATGCTGTACGCGTAATGCGGTGCTGCCCCAAAACACAGTGGTAGAGGCTGTTGAAGTTCACCAACTCGAAGATGATCCGCTCGGTGTGGAAGTTGGTTGGTGTGCCGAAGGTGACTGACAGCGTCACCTTGCCGATCAGGTACACCTTCTAACCAAGGACGACACCTTGTAAGGTGGTGAGGGTCGACTCGATCATCGACTGCGGCAGCCTCAGTCACCTGAATATGTCCAGGTAGAGGTTATTAATGGAGCTCCCGCCGTCCATCAAAGTCTTGGGGAGCCAGTAGTCACCCACTTTAGGGTTGACTACCAGCGCGACTCGCCCGAGGTCCTCGATCCGTGGCGAGTCATCTTCACGGCTCCATGTGATGCGCTGCTCGGACAAGTTGAGGAAGCGAGGGACGTCGACCTGGGACATCACGTTGATGGCGATGGCGTGGGGGAGGACCTTCTTCTCGCACTTGGTGCCAAGCCCGGTGAAGATGTGAAGCTAGCTGACATCGTTGACGATTGCCCCGCCATTTGGTGGGTTGTTTTTGGGGTCCTCCCTTGCGCGTCGTGCCTTCTTGATCTCCTTCAAAGAGTGGCGGTCGGCGGTTGTGTGCGTGGCGGGTTTCCCCTCCCTGATGTGGAACACACAGGGTTAGTTGAGGAGAGCCTCGGAGTCGAATTTTGGCCTCGCCTTGTAGTTTCCGCTGTCGCGGTGCTGGCCTCCGTCGCGGCGGAAGCTCTTGAGGTCGCATCGCGCGTAGCCGGCGCTGGCGACAAAGTAGACTCAATCGTCACCGCAGGGCTTCCCGGTGAGGCGAGTGTTGCTATAGCGCAGCTCGCGCTGCCTACCGTTGTCGTGGCCGCTTGGGAAGCAATTCCCGCCCAACTCGTCGTCGGTTTCCTAGTTCGGATCTTCCTCCGCGTATTATTTGGCGATGTCGAGGAGGTCAGAGATGTTGTCGAGGGTCTTGTACACCCGCTTGATCTTGGCGACCAATGGCTCGTAGCGGCACGACTTCTTGAAGCAGTTGATCGCCATGTCCGGGTGGATGCCGGCGGCGTTGATCCACAGGCCCTGCCACCATTGGACCTAGTTGTGGGTGAACCTGTAGGGTCCCTGGATGCATCACTCTAGGTCCTCGATGGTGGTGGCATGGGTGTAGGATCCCTCGAAATGCTTGAGGAAGGCCTCGCGCATGTCCTCCCAGGAGTCGATGCTGTCTGCGGCAAGGGTGTTGATCCACTGCCGAGTCGCTCCCTCCATCATCAGGGGAGTAGCGAGGAGGTAGTTTTGGCCGGCGATTCCCATCGCCATGAGGTATGTGTCCAGCCACATGCCTGGATCATACGTAGGATCGTACTTTTTGATCTCCATCAGCGCTTTGAAGTTCATCGGGTATTTCTCGCCTTGGATCTCGGTCCAAAGCAGTGGGGGCCGACACGACTGAAGGAGCCCCTTGACTCGCTTTATTTGCGGTTGGTGAGGGTGTGCCTTATGTTGTTGGGCTGGCCTGCGCGCCAGCTCTGGTTGTTGATGATGTAGGTCCGCGCATCGACTGGCTGCCCGTTGGCGGCGACCGTGTTGGACAGCGGTCGTGGCTCATTGGTGGAGAGCGCTGGGTGTGCGACCCGTGCTTGGTGCTGCAGGGGCTTGGGTGGCGGGCAGTTGAGGGTGTTCACCATCAATGGGAGGCCACTCGAGGCCGCCCTATTTACGGAGGAGCGAGAGTACGTTCGCCCCTGTGAGTCAGCTCCTGCGACTTGCTGCTCGACGGCCTTGGTGAGTAGGGCCTTGGCGTACTGGATTTGCAGCGTGCCTTCCCCTGTGACGTTGAGGTTGGCGACTGCTTCCTGCCCCACGATGGTGTTGTCCATCGGGGTGGAGTACAACGGTAGGTCGTTCGTGTCCTGCCCTTGAAGAGAGATGAAAACTCTAGGCTAGTTGGGAGGGGGCGTGCGGCCGGGTGGCGATGCGGGAGCTCCACTCGTTGGTGCTCCTGGTGGCTGGCGGGTGCTGAAGCTCGGTGGCACGTTCTTGCAGATCACGCGCTCGGCCACGCGAGCGAGATCATTGTCTTTATCGAAGTTCATGGCGTGGCCCTGAATGGTAGGGTTCAGGCGTGTCTTGATGCGACGCTGGTGGTAGAGAGATAACTCCTATGCCATCGCCTGCTCAAGGCAAAATTTCTCGCGCTCGGCTTGATCTATGCGCACAACCTACTTCAGGCGCCGGCGAGATTTGTCGACCTCTGTTTCTATCGCGGTCGGCGGGATCAGAGTGGAGAAGGGGTCTGGTGCGGCGCTCGTGCCGCTTGCCATTTAGGTCGCGATGAAGCGAACGGATCTGGCGTCGAGGTCGCCAGAATTCTCTGACCCAAAGTCGGAGTCGAAGATCCTGAGGATGGATGGATCCTCGAAATCTACCACGTCGGAGACTCGCGTGATCGAGCCTTCTAGTGACGCGGTGATGATGGATCCAGCGACCGAGGCTAGGGTCGCCAAGTCGGTGTCGTCGTGGAGGGCCGCGTCCTCCGCGGATGCATCGGTCTCGACCACATCGATGTTGGACGAGTTGTACTTGGAGACGAGGTGGTGGATGGTGCAGACCTGGATCTCAGAGAGTCAATCGCGTGGCGGCGACTCACCAATTAGCACCGAATCTTTGTAGATGATGACGTTCGTGAAGTCGACAAAGAGGATGATGGTGCAGACTGGCACGATTATGCTGTGCGTGACCGGGTGTGATGTCGGGACATAGCTGCTGGGCAAGATCTGAAGGATCTCGCCGCACGTGATCATGCAGCCGGTGGCGATCGACCAGTTGATTGGAAAGTAGGGATTTGCGGCGTGGTGGGCAGTTCGTGAGCGGGGATAAGGAGCGGGGGAGATAGGCGTGTCGGGGTGAGTCTGGTTGGTGTACAGGTGCGTGGTTTTTATCTGATAGGGGTGGGCGCTGGCTTCGGTGCGTATTGTGTATAGGAAGGTTGGGGGTGGTGTGAGTGGTGGCGGGTGAGGGAGTGGCGGCTGGGTAGGTTAGGGTTTGGAGAGGGTAGGATTAGGGTTTTGGGAACTAGGGTTTGGGGTGGTAGGTCCTTCCAGCTGGGCTTTTGGGCCTGGTCGGTGGCGGCTTCCCCCTAAAAAAATAGTTTTATTACTTTATTTAGTTTTAAAATAACCTTTTGATAAAATACTTTAGGCAAACAAAAGATCCGGGCGGACCGAGGGTTTTACATTTGAAATACAGAGGGGATATTCTAGAAAACAAAAACAGGCTTTTCGCAAAGTACTTTTAGGAAAACGAATGCATATTGATGCCATGATGATGCACGGAGATAATACATGCGATTTTCTAGTAGTGGTTTTACCCGGGATGCTACATTAGCCATGCATAGCTGTCAGTGGTGGTTAATCCAAATGATGTATCAGATGTAGATAATCTATTATGACAGGAGAACGTGATGATATGAGATCAGTGATATGAGTTGAACATGCGAAGGCTTGTATGGGAGGCCATGGTGGGATGTGGTTTTTCTAGTCCCATGCTCGCCACCACTAGGACCCGAGTTCTTGCACTTGGAACCGAGACGAGCGTACAACCAGACGGAGCCTGGAAAACCTCAAGAGCAACTAACTTGCCTAGTAGATTCCATGAGTCACATAGTTCGGGCGTTCCATTCGACATACGCATTGAAAATGTTTTCGAAAGAAGGAGGTGCATTCATAACAGGTAGAGAAGCGTGGACCGGGTTGCTAGGGGTTGATGGCGCCCCTGTAAACCAACCTCGCCTCACATATTTAAGTACCGGCTTCGGGATTTGACCCGTTACGGCGGAACCATACTTATTGCGTGACTCATGGTCTCGGCGAAAGCAAGGTAAAGGTCGTGTCTAACCACCCTCTGTCGGCCTTCCAAGGAAGAGGGCTAATCATGTGGCATTAAGAGAAGGTTAGTACGTGTGGGTAAAGTTGTACACCCCTGCAGGGTAATAATCTTTTTGAAAATCCATGTTCACGGTTATGAACGACTTGGCGACCAGACTCAAGATCATAGATAACTTGAACCTAATCGTAAAACTTGGCAGATCAAAGTGTGCTTAAGGATGCTTACTCATGGGTACGAGGGGGTGATCGTAGTTGGTAGATGATGATGATTTGGTGGATATCAAAAGATGTTGATCAATACTTTGGAGATGTCTCTCTCTTATCCCCTTTTAAAATACTTAGACGAGCCCCTTCTCTCTCTTGTTTTATAAACAAAGATGGCTTCATGCAAAACAACTCCACCAGCCATAAGTCTTGCGGAGTACACCCTGTACTTACCCTTCAAGAGTAAGTGTTCACCTGAAGATGATTTCCGTACTACATCGACACCGACGAGTAGCTTGGGGTTCCCGGCCAGCAGCCTGGAATCTAGGGCTCGGACGTCATCGTTATGCTTCAGGCCTCTTAGGCCATTCGGTAAGTTTGCTATACTTAATAGCATAATTTGCCTTCCGTTGTTTGATGTTTGTGGTCAGTGACCTCTGCTTGTAATAATTTTGTTCTCTTCTCAGTTATGAGCTTGCTGTAATAATATTTGTGTCGTAGGGTCACTGTTGTGTTACCGATTCTTCACTGGATATTCTCGAGCTCAAGGTTACGCTTATTTCAGACGGAGGTCTAGGATTTGTTTAGCCCTTATTCCGGGGGTGTCACACTTTGTAAACTTCGCTAATTATTATGCTCAAAGCGATATACTGCAAGCAACATATATGATATAAGTAGTCAATGATTTAGTTAACTATGTAGGTGTTGGCAGTATTGCAAGATCCTATACACCTATCCATTGCATATTCCCCTCAGCTACCCTAAACTGCAAGTCACTCTGAATAAAGTAGGTATGGCATGAAATACACTAAAAGAAGCTTCCAGATCCGGTAATTTTTGTATGCTAGCACACATTGAAATAAGAACAAATTTAGAACTGAAGATCAAGAAAATTATTCCCCAACACGTGGCGATGACAAATTCATAGGTGCAATTGTTGAAATTATACTAAAAACATGCAGTACATGTTCACAAAGGATGTTGCCTACATTTAATGTCCTACTTGTAGAGCTATGTCCCCTTACTGACCTACCAGCTCGGTAGATCGTGGATCCCTGGACATGGAGGTAAAACAGCGAACATGAACACACTACTTGAACGCGGTCCTCCATGGAGTCCACGTCGGCACAGCGGTTCGGAAGAGGGGCTACGTCATAGGAGTCTGAGAGTGCAGAGAAGTGACCCTCCCAAACGGAGGCGACATTGAACCACAATGGAGGGCATCTGCATAGTCCCCTTGCCATAGCCGGTGCTGGACCATGGGAGAAGAGGAGGCCGCTAATGTAGGGATCTGGGGAAGTCTCTGGTTGTGCGTGAGATACGGATAAGTCTCCGGTTGTGAGGAGGCCGGAGAGGTTTCCTATGGTGCCGAGGCCGGAGAGGTTTCTGGTGGTGCGGAGGCGGCCATGAAGGAGTTCTCTGGTTAAGCGGGGGGGGGGGGGTGGGGAAGGAGAGGGTAATCCAGGAAGGAGGTCACCGGTGCGGTGGCGGTGGGCTGTGGGGAACGGCGACGGAGCCGTGATTGGGATGGTCGGCATGGTCTGGGAGTAGAGGATGGAGATTGGAGATTGGGGGCGGTGTCCGCCGGCCGCCGCTCAAAAATAAAAAAATGTTTCAGTGGCACCGGTGTGTAATATGCGATTTACTAGGAGGGTAAAACCGTCCAAGAAAAAGCTGGTTGACAGAAGCGTTGCTGCTTTTATTATTAGGTATAGATTTACAAGCTCTAAGGGACAAGGAGGAGGGGTGCTATAGTGATGCTACAGTGGTTTCGACCAGGGCATGAGCACAAGAAAACAATCAACAAACTTTGCAACACTTAACAAGAAAAAGTTTTTGTTCCCCCTGATTTTTTCCTTTTTAACAATAAATCAGGGTTGCTGAAATTTGAAAGTTACAGACCTTTCCCCCTTAAAAGAATCTCATATCGAGATTCGGGAGAGATATGGTTAGGTAAGAACATCTCCTTAAGAATTCTCGGCAGTGAAACTTTAGGTGTAAAAGGATTTTACAAGAAACAGGCTTGGTCAGTTGTGGGTCAAAGTCAAGTTGCTTTGGTTGAGTGTTTAGGTTGAACCATTGGAAAAGATGCAGTATTTTCCCCTTAGGACGATTCTTGGTATGTTTAGCTTCGGCACGGTCCTTTCTTCTTGAGGCAAGATGATAAGTTGAGCCTTCTTCAATCCATTATCACTTAAATAATATTTTCTATCTTCTTGGGCTTGATATGCCGGGAGTGGTGGTTGTACGGTCGACCTTGGAGTGGGGGACTTTCCCGAAGTACCTTCTGATTCTGGAGAAGTGCCAGTAGTTGTCCTTCTTGTAGGGTCCGTGATTCTGTTTTAGGGGAGGGTCATCTCCTAACGATGTCCAGGGATCGAACCTCAGGTTTTTTTCAGGTGAAGGGTTACTTGGGTTTTTGCAGGAAATACACAATCTTTCCCCCTTAGAGCAACAATAAGGGTTCTTGGTGAAGTCACAGACCTTATTTATTTGAGTCGTAGGATGACGTTGGAAGACTATTGCACCTTTCGCCCAGAATTGGTATCTTCAGTTGTCCTCGCGCAAGATGCTTCTTGGGAGACGTCTGTAATACCTTGATGTGTAAGGGGTCTATCGGCAAGGGGACTCACCAGACTCCGAGGAGTTAAATCGGAGCTAGTTCAGGACTTGACAGGTTGAGAGGATGCCATTTCGCGGTTGGCTATCTTGTTCAAGGAGGTGGTCGGGATACACGGTCTTAGGGGATGGGTTTGTTCCGTGTTGGGTCTAATGCAATGTCATGGGTAGAACACGCAAAAAAGGGAATCATGTTTACATATCATCAAACAGGATTCATACATGGCAGTCAAGTAGGAGCTAATAGGTTCTTAAATTCTTGGGGTTATATAAGGGTTTAGGCGTGATCCATAACTCAACCCTAGGCTATTAGGGAGAGTATTTCAGCTACATGCTAACTACTCGAAGGGGTCCTATTCATCTTCATCCTGGCTTTCTGAGAGACGGGTGGAGGATTCTTGCATTTCCTGGGGTGTCTTAAACTTCTTGAAGTACTGGCGACCGGTGATGCACTTCTTTCCTCCTTCAGGGACGCTGCTTCCAGATGCTTCTTCCTTCTTCTTGATCAAGGTTTGTTTCCTTTGCTAGAATTCTAGAGCTTCCTTGCGAGTCAGGATGGTTTGGACACGGTGGAGTTCCAGTTGGGAGTGGCGGTATTCGTCTGCAACTGCTATGAGTAGCTCGTTGTCGGCATAGCTATAGCGGGTTTGGAACTGTAGGGAAAGGTAGGCCAAGCGAAGGTCTTGGGATTCTCCGAAGAAGTCAACGATTCCTTTGAGGGGGAGATAGATGGTTGTGGGCTGCCTCATATCCGGAAGAACATACCGGATGCAAAAGAGCGCCTCTCTGGCATCCACAGAGATCGCTAACATGGGAGTAGGAATCCGAAGTCCCATGGCATAGATAGGTTCTCCTGTTACTCCATACTTAGGTTGAATGGTGCCTCATCATAGATATTTCCCTGATTCCATTCCTTTGTGAAGGCTGTAGACTGGGGGTGAAGTTTAACCGCAGAGCTGCAAGGAATCCGAGAGGAGCTGGGGAATCCCATGCTTAACCATGGTTCATCTATGGGTTCCATATACATAGTGTAGGGGTTAGAGTTAAGCTTAGGCATGGGGGTGCAGATTCATGGGGTTTACGGTTAGTAGTATGCAAGGAATGGTGTGGTCAACACCCTGATTTTTAATCACAGATATGTGTTATGCCATACATCGCAACCCCAGTATTACCATTTTGGCGAGACATAACAGATTGGATATCACAGTACATCATCCATTACAAACCATACATAAGGTCTTACACAAATAAGGATCTCATGATCCAGTTCTGAATACAATTCAAGCAGCGGAATAACGTAATAATAACGATAGCGTGAAGGTAAGCTCCATCTTCGTGGTCAGGCAATCTTGGCGATGGGAGATGATCCTAGTTGTCATAACCTTTCTGCTGTCCGTCCTCCTGATACTCCTCTTCATAGTCGGGCCACGGGAATAGCCAAGGACAAAGCCATGAGTACTCTTTAAGTACTCGCAAACTAATGCAAACAAGTGAAGTTGTTTTGAATAGGATATACTAAGATCTAGGGTTGTTTTGCAAAAAGCCAGATTTACCTCTAATAAGTTCTAAGGCAAATAAAGCTAGTTGAAAGTTTTATAACACCTAAGTGGGAACATGAGTTTCATATCACAACTCTGTTATGGTCAAGTCAAAGTCATGAATCATTTCATAAGTCATTTTTAAAACATCTGACGATAGAACAGTATGACCACTCCAATTGTCCATATCCGTGGACGCGGCTATTCGAATAGTTTGACACTCTGCAGAGATTGTACACTTTCACCACAACATCCGATACATCCGTCAGGATCAATCCTGAATTCTCCATACTCAATATGCGGATAATCAATCCTAACCTTTCAATTGCACGCCCTAGTATAGGCACCTCTCCTGTGAGTTAGGCCTTGCAACCATGACCAACTGTCATCTTGGGTACTGCACAGGTGGACAATCTTCACAAGGTAGCCTCAACTCAGACCTTGGCCGCAAGAGAACCCATACTAAGGTATATAAATTTCCAGTCAAGCCCTACCCAATTTTTGTGCATTGTGGTTGTACGGTAAAATTGGAATGGTGTCGTATCTAGACAACCATCAGTTTTGTAAAGGCCGAAGGCTGATGCCTTATAGTTTTCATCATAAAAATCATTTGGTGTTCAGAAACACATGTCAAAACATTTCAGTAGAATGACTCATCATTCTAAGGTTTTCATAACCATTTTCACCATGTATTCCCATCTAAAGTTGATCAAGTTTTATGCTCAGCACTAGCATCTACAAGTGGGGTAAATACTAATGAGGGTTGGTACATAAGTGTATCTTATCTAAGTAAATCTCATGCCTCAGGATGACATCAATATTATCTAACTTAGGCCAAGTTTTATGCTGTTTATGCTACCTTCAATTATCTTTCTGGAATATACAAGTCACTAAGTAATATTAAGATAGAAAGGTTTTAATTAAGAAAATAAAATATTAAGCTTGCAAGTAAAACTAGAGTGGTGTGTCAAGTGGGTATAATCACATATTCTTAAGGCATGTAGTTGGCATAGTAACAAGCAATTAGTAGCTTGATAAGCTATGATTATAAGCTTGCCTTGTGCAGAGCAGTGTTTGAAGTTCTCATCGGCTTCTTCCTCGTACTATCCTCCTTCCTCCTCGTATCCTTGGTCGGCACTAGCGTCTATAAATAAATACAAGGTACACAATTACCAAACAATACTTAACTATTTCTAATCATCACACAAAGGTTCATACTAGATGATCTATTATCATCACTAACATTAGAAGGATTAAAACACTTGTCCCAATTATTCTATTTGAGAAAAGTAATTTCTACTCATTGAAAAACTACTTAAGATTTAATATTCTCCAACTCAAACATGGCATCATGTTGACACATGTCATCACCACATATTTCAGCACATGGGAATGTGATTTAAAGTGGTATCGCAATTTAATAAGGTTTAACCTTTTTATTTTATTTAATTAAAGTGACTAGAAATGCATATGCGACATTCTTTATTACTTGATCATTATTTTTGTAAGTAAACCTATATATTATTATATATTCTGAAAGGTATGGTCAAATGTGATTTTTGAGAGTTGGAATCAACTCAAAATCTCTTATGGTTGAATTTTGAAAAATGTTTGAATGCAGAAAAACTTCTGCCTTGTTATTTTTACCATGGGTGATCTATAATTCTGAATGGTTTAAATCCAATGGGCTTGGATTAAGCATTTCAGTACCTTTCTAATAAAATTGGTTTCATGCATTTTAGTTCAGTGAATCGAGCTGGGTTGATTTTTGAATCTAGGTACAGAACTAAGTTTAGAACTGAATGAGTAAAACTAAATTTGAATTTTTGGGTCGTGCAGTAGGTTTAACTGGGCCGCCCCACTACGCACAGCGCACGCGCGGGCTGGTTAAGTCAGTGACCCCACTCGTCAGTGAGACAACGAGTGGCAAAGCGGTACGGGGCGATTTAGGCCGCACGATCTAACTCTAATCGAACGGCTCTGGTTCATCGTGCACGTCGGGCAATGCCGGCGAGATAGAACCCTAGCATGGTCAGTGGGGGTTGTGGGAGGCTCACTGGGGCTCAAGCGATGGTCGGCAACAGTGCCGAACGACGAAATCGACGACGGCGATTCTCCTGGTACCGGCAGCTTCTCCTGGGGCGGCTCCAATTGACGGTGCCTCTCCTCCTCTGCAGCGGCAAACCCGGTGAAATTCTGGCCACCTGGTGCTCGACTTGATCCGGGGGTGAGTGGGTGGTATCAGTGAGAGGGGGGAGTGAACTGGTGTGAAGAAAACGAGCGGGGGAGGCCACCTTTTATAGTTGCTGAAGGGGACCGAATGGCGCGGGCTGAGCTCGTCGGTGTCGATGGCATACAGTGCTACTGGAATGGGTGACGATAGGGATGGTGTTGTGCTCCCTGGCGACGCTCAACGGCATGGTGGTGAGGCGTGGGGCGGTGCTGAACGGTCGGAACACTTCGACGCTCTAGGCGGGTCCGACGACAATTTTAATGGCGCACGGCGTGCGTGGTCTGCTCGGAGGCGAACGAGGATGTATGGCGGGGTGATGGGGTGCTGGCGATCACGTGTGCAAGCGGCGAGGGCGGCGCGCGGTCTGTGGGTGTGTGTCGTGGTTGGCGCACTTGCGTGCTCTCGGATCGCTTGCAGAGAGGCTTGGCATGCTTGGGAAGTGCGGTCCAGGGGCTGGCATTGTTCGAGGCTTGGTTAGGGGGTGGCGGTGGATGGTGGTCAGTGCTCCATACATGCATGATTGTCTTGGTGCTTCTCCTAGATTGGTGTCGACATGTGGGTGGCAAGTTAGGCTCGGCATGGTCACCATTGATGGCTATGCCAAGCTCACAGTGGTGCTAAGGCTTGTAAATTGGGCTATATAATCTACTGAGAGTATAGAGTGAGCTAGAGAGGGAACAAGGTTGGCCAAAATCACTGCTCCTAATAGTTTTTTGCATTTGTTTGTTTGCTGCTGACAAGGTGTTTGATGAAATGGTCGAAAGAAATTCAAATTTGAATTTTGGATTCAAACTTGGTGGGTTTGCTAGGCACATACTAGGGAGTATCTGGTTAGTTGGATTGGTCAAGGGGCACTAGATTGGTTGGGTTTTGAGAATGTGTGATCTTCACATATGTTAAAGATTCAATTTTGAATTGTCATTTGAAGTGGGTTGCTAAATGTTTATGCAAGTTTGAAAAGGTGGCTTTTTATTCACTTTTACTTGGTATTGAAAGGGGTGAAAACAATTGGAAAAGTTTCTGTTTGAAATCTTGAACTAGAAACACTCAAAGTGACCTAGTGAGCAAGATTGGCAAAAATGACCATTTGCTTTATTTGAATTGTTTTGTAATTTTATCTTGATTTGTTTCTTCTTGGAAATGTTTTAGATGATATTATATTCATATTTGAACCATTCCTTACTATTTAGTTGAATCACACAAGTCCATTTATGCATTTATCAAATCATCACATACACCCATGCATTCATTTGGTTTTTATTTAATCAAAGTTTTTGTTAACCCTAATTTTAGTGATTAGAGTTTGATGATCCTTTTTTCATATTTTTGGGATGTTACAAACCTTCCCTCCTTCAACAAAATCTCATCCCGAGATTTGAAAAAGAAAAAAAAGATTACCTAGGAAGAGATCGGGAAACTTCGTCCTGATGTGATCTTCTTGCTCCCAGGTAGCTTCTTCAGTGTGGTTGCTCCACTGAATCTTGATAAACTTGATGCTTCAGGTTCTGGTGGTTCTGCAAGCTTCTTCCAAAATATGGATGGGTACTTCGGGATACGTCAGGTCATCGTTGATCTCTATGGTCCAGTGATCAATGTTCTTGAAAACTTCGGTCTTCTCCGGAACTTCAAGGCATTTGCGAAGTAACGATATATGGAACATATTGTGCACTGATGACATTTCCTCGGGTAGTTCCAAATGATATGATACTTCTCGATGATTCAGAATATTGAAGGGTCCGATATATCTGGGGTCTAACTTTCCTTTGAGATGGAAACGGTGCATTCCGTTCAAATGCGACACATTGAGATACACAAAATCGCCAATATTGAAAGCAAGGTCTCGACGTCTATTGTCGGCATAACTCTTCTGCCTTGACTAGGAGGTCTTGAGGTGCTCACGAATCTTGTGAAATTTCTCTTCTCCTTCTCGTAGGACGTCGGGTCCGAAAATTTGACTCTCTCCTACTTCCGACCAATGCAAAGAGGTGCGACACTTCCTTCCATACATAAATTCAAATGGGGCCATTCGTAAACTACCTTGATAACTATTGTTGTATGAAAATTCTGCAAAAGGAAGACAGTCTTCCCATTTAGATCCATACTCTAGCACACATGCTCTCAACATATCTTCGAGTATTTGATTTACTCGCTCCGTTTGTCCATCGGTCTGAGGGTAATACGTTGTGCTGAGATCCAGTTGGGTTCCTAAACCTTCTTGTGCTTTCTTCCAAAATCTTGAGGTAAACTGAGTTCCTCGATTCGATAAGATGTCCTTGGGGACTCCATGCAAACCGACGATTCTAGGGATGTACAACTCTGCTAGCTTCGAACTCTGGTATGTTGTCTTGACTGGTAAGAAATGGGAAATCCGTCAACTATGACCCAGATAGAATCATTTCCCCTACTAGAAGTAGGAAATCCGGTGATAAAGTCCATTCCAACGGAATCCCATTTCCATTCCGGAATCTGTAATGGTTGCAATAGTCCTGCGGGTCTTTGATGTCCCGCCTTGACTATCTGACATATATCACACTTGGCGATATAGCTTCCGATTTCTCTCTTCATCTTATGCCACCAAAATTTCTCCTTCAAATCCTGATACATCTTTGTTCCTCCAAGGTGGATAGAATAAAGAGTATCATGGGCCTCTTTCAAAATAATTTATTTCAACTCCGAATCTGTTGGTACACAGAGACGTCCGTTGTACCACAGAACTCGTTCTTCGTCCTCGGTGAATCCGGGTACTTTGCCTGTATCGATAAGATGTTTTATTCCGTCGATACTAGAATTCCCTTTTTGCGCCTCCTTGACCTGACTGATAAAAGTTGGTTGAAGTTCTAGGCTAGCCAAAAATCCTTCACTTACTAATTCCATTCTGAAATCTTCCATCTATTTGTGCAAACTTGGTTGCTCTTTCAGAATCATGAGTTCAAGCGGCAAGGCAATCTGCTAAGGGCATCTGCAACCACATTGGCTTTACCGGGGTAATAGTGAATATCCAGATCAAAGTCCTTGATTAACTCAATACATCTTCTCTGCCTCATATTCATCTTCTTCTGAGTGAATATATACTTTAGGCTCTTGTGATCCGAATAAATCTCACAACGGTTTCCCATGAAATAATGCATCCATTTCTTCAGGGCTAGAACTACAGCTGCTAGTTCAAGGTCATGGGTTGGATAATTCTGTTCATGCTGTTTCAGTTGTCGGGATAGATAAGATATAACTTTGCCTTCATGCATTAGCAGACATCGGAGACCGATCTTGGATGCGTCACAATACACATCAATGGGTTTCGTGATATCCGGCGTGATCAAGATTGGGGCCGAAATCAATCTCCTCTTGAGTTCTTCAAAACTGACTTCACATTTGTCCGTCCATTCAAACTTCTTGTCCTTCTTCAACAATTGGGTCATGGGTCTTGCAATACTCGAGAATCTTTCTACAAACTTGTGGTAGTATCCCGCTAATCCGAGAAATGCACGAACTTCGGTTTAAGTGGTTGGGGCTTGCCAATCTTCAACATCCTTCACCTTCGCATGGTCAATGGCAATTCCTCTGGCTGATACAATGTGTGAGAGAAATCCTACCTCTTGTAACCAGAATTCACATTTGCTAAACTTGGCAGACATCTGATGCTCTCTAAGAGTTCCAAGGATGGTTCTTAGGTGTAGCTCATGTTCTTCTTCTGATTTGGAATAAATTATAATGTCATCGATGAAAACAACGACAAACTTATCCAGGAAGTCCATAAAAATCTTATTCATGAGGTTCATGAAATAAGAGGGGGAATTGGTTAATCCAAAAGACATAACCATATACTCATACAATCCATATCTGGTGGTAAAGACAATCTTTGGAATATCCTCTGCACGAATCTTAATTTGTTGATAGCCAGTTCTAAGATCAATCTTAGAAAACACTTTGGCACCAGTCAACTGGTCAAACAGATCTTCTATTTTTGGCAACGGGTACTTGTTCTTGATGGTGTGTAAGATCCCACCTTTATAAAGGTAAAGATCCCTATGATTGCAACGCTAGTCCCTGGATCAATTGCTAGCATCCATAGTTTAAGATGAAGTACACAGAAACAAAGGTCATTATTACATCGTGATTCCAGAGATAACATAGTATTTTACAACTCCTTAGCCATAGGCTAGTACAAGAGTTTAACTTAACAATCTAAAAATAGAAGTCTTCATCTTCATGTGCCCCAGGAAAGCATGTTGAGTGTAGACTCATAACCCCTAATCATCATCAGACTAACCTGCAACATCACAAGTTACAGCCATAGTGGGTCAATACATTGGAATACTATTGGCAAGTGGTACCTTAGTAGAATATTGCAGCCATAGTGGGTCAATACATTGATCCAATGTCTTGATGCTCAAGTTGTCCATTACCGGGGACACGACTAAGTACTTAGTTTCTTCCATCTGCAGAGGTGGTGCACTTTCCCCACAAGACTTGGTTTCACCAAGACAGGACCCTTCAGAAGCCTTCCCTTAGACCAGAATGGACGCGCTCCAAACCTATCATCCCCTACCACCAACTGTCCATTTGGCTAAGTTATTGCAACCTATATGATCCTGGCAGAGCCGATAATGCCATGTGGTTGCACTAGAAGCTTCTTAACATATGACATCTCAAATCCCTTTGTTCTTGGTTGGCAATCAACAAGTGAGATACATAAGGTAAACCATAGAAATGGGCCTTGTGTAACCACTCAACCAAAAACCACCAAGAAATTACCATTCCACCCAGGTGTTTCATTCACTTAGTTATTTTATTAAGCAAAAACATAAGTCAAAGACTTAGCAATATTTTTCCATAGCATGTATATATTCCACCCCTGGTTGCTACTAGCTAGGCTAAGCATGGCAATAGAAAGTATCTTAACTTAGAGAAAATTCTAACAATTCTATAACTACTAGGATTTCCCAAGCATAGCATATAGATACTTAGCAAAAATATTCATGCAAGACCTATACAAAATAATTCTAATGCATAGTAAAAATATTGGGACAAAAATATGAAGCACCACTTTCCTTGGTAGTTGGGGGAGTAGCAACAATGCTCACAATCACAATCACCACTAGCACCAAAATCTACACATAAAATGATAACACCAAATTCACATATCAAATAAACAAGAAAAAATATATGAATGCATGCAATGCAATGTGATGATTTCTCTAAGCCAAACAAGACAAGTGGAATAGTAATGAATCATAAACAAAACAATTATGCACTAAATAAAATCAATTTGGCCCTTAAAACATTTTCAATATATTTTTTATACACAAAATAAGCTTACAAATGTCTCTGCGAAAATAACTAAGTTTACAGAAGCAATTTATTAAACAAACTGTATGGTTGGATAGAATTCTTTATCCTAATTCCAATGATATAAAATTTACAGAATTTGAACGTGTGGATCAAAAGTTATGAATTATGCAAGTTTGAACATCTAATAGATCTAATCCAGATTTTTAAATCAAACTACAGCCACACGGCGCTATCTGATTGGTCGATACCGATTCGCGCGGATCAGGCTTTCTGGATTGTTGGATTAAAATGCATCGCACGGCTCAGATCTAACTTACCCCTTCGCTTAAGTGATATATTCCTACACGCCCGATCTAGATCTAACGACCCACATCAAACGAACCAAAAGTTAGCGGCGCTGCGACGGTGGCTGGCGGCGACGCGGTCAGATGGTGATGCTGCCGGCAATATAGGAAGCGAGAAGGGCAAGGGGGTAGCTCACCGAGTTCGCGGGATGATGCTGATGCTCAAGGTGGTCTTCGTTGGCGGCGGGGCGCTCAGAGTCGTCAGGGATTGCTTGCCAGAGTTCGTGAACGCGTCGGGCACGACTGTTCGTCATCGTTCGCGAGGATACAGATCACGCCAGGGGAAAACAAGCAGTGTGTCAGATGCGTGAGGTGATGCAGGTCACGCGAGTATCAAAGAGAGCGCTAGGCGCGGTCAGAACTAACTAGGAAATCTTGCCGGAGTTGAGTCCTTCGTTGGGCTTGCGCAATCTTTGACGTTGGGGACGTTCTGGGTTGTCCTAGCACACAACAGCGGAGTTAAATGACGCGAAAGGATGCATTGAACAAGCCAGCGAGACCAGGAGGCAAGGAGCGGAGAGGGCTCACCGGAATTCGCCGCCGGAGGTCGTCGGTACTGCGGTGGTTCGAGCTCAAATACGAGCAGCCTGGTGGCAGAGCGAGCGAGTGAAGTGAGGGGAAAGGTGCGGGGTGGGGAGGGGTTTTTGTAGCCGGAGCAAGGGCGACAATCAAGCGGCCAATCAATGGGATTTACGCCGGGTTTATTTGCGGCGTCACTGCAGAGAGGTAATGGCGGAGCGGCGTCTGCGCGCGAGGATTTGGGGGAGACGACGATGACATGGAGAGGGCCCAGCGTCAGTGGCTGCGGGGTACATTTCACGCGGGTGAGAGAGGGGGTAGAGGAGGACTAGCCCTGGTGGGATGGTTCTGTTATTGGGCCGAAAGGGTAACGCCGGCCTGTTTCTATTTCTTTTATCTTTTTCCTTTTCTGATTTGATTTTCTGGAATCAATTTCAAATGGTTTTGAATTCAAACTTGTTCTGAATTTTTTAAAGTAGAACTTGCACCTTTTTGGATACAGAACAAAGTTGCTCACTCAAAATACTTTGGCCCATTGGAATTTAAAATAAACAATGTCTTTATCACTTATTTTAATAAGGACATATGCTTGGTTTTTAAATTCATATTTTTGTTTTGAAAACTTTTTCCAAGCTTTAGAAAATATCAATCAATCTTAGGGTCAATTCTCTACTGATCAAAACAAGCATTTGCTTCTTATGAGGTAGCAATAAGGCTAATTCCTTGCTTTATATAAAATGATAGATCACAAAGTTTCTATTTTTAGATGAAATGATCCTAAATTGAGTATGAATGCATGAATTATATGCAAACTTTGAAATCATGATTTTTGGGATGTTACATGGTGACATCATTCAACTTCTGATAATTCGTACACAAACGGTTACCTCCATCTTTCTTGTCGACAAACAAAACAGGTGATCTCCATGGTGACACACTTGGCTGAATCAATCCAATTTCTAGCATGGCATCCAGTTTCTTCTTCAGTTCCACTAGTTCAGACGGGTTCATACTATATGGTCTCTGGGCTATGGGTCCGTTTCCAGGGATTAGTTCAATGATAAACTCGATATCCCGATCTGGGGGCATACCGGGCAAAACATCTATAAATACATCGGGGGTATTCACAGACTATCCGGATTTGGTCAATGGTTGGCTAGGCTATACTCTTGTTGCACTTGAATTGACGGGGCAAGGTTTTAGATACATGCTCGACTGATATTCCGGCTGTACTGGTAATGGTTATGGCTTTCTTGGCACAGTCAATTAATCCTTTGTGTTTGGACATCCAATCCATTCCCTAGTACTACTTCCAAACCTTTAGTTCCGAGTACTATTAGATTAGCATAAAAATATATGCCATGGATTCGGATAGGGACGGCTTTGCATATTTTCCTAGCTTTAGTGGTTGAACCAGGTATTTGAACAATCATAACATGCTTCAATTTGGTTAGTTGAATCTTACTATTGCATGCAAATTATTTAGTAACAAATGAGTGCGATGCTCTAGAATCAAACAACACTCTTGCAAGTACTGAGTTACAGAAAACATACCCAGCACGACATCTGGTGCTTCTTGGGCTTCCTCAGCATGCATGAGAAAGAGAGCGCCGTTGCGGTTGAGCAAGTTCCCTAGGCAAACCTTCTTCCGGGCTGAACATGACGCTGCTATTGAGCTGGGGCATTTGCATTAGGGGCTGCGGCAATCTTCTTGGGGCACTCATTGGAATAGTGACCCTTGGTTCCACATTCATAACAAGTCACTTGCGACTTGTCCTTTGCTGCAACAGGCACAGCATTGCTTCCAGTCCTTGGGGCAGTGTTGGAATTGGTGGCGGCATTGTTGTTGTTGAACTTGGGTGGTGCACGGTTGAAATTGCTGGAGTTGCCGAGGTTGTTGTGGTTTCCTCCGGGCCTTGAGTTTCCACGGTTGGGATAGGTCGGACGGTTCATCGGGGCTCTGTTGGTTCTTGGGGCAAATCCTAGAGATGGGTTGGGGCGATACTTTGGTTTATGGTGGGTTCCTGGTTGATGCATCATGCGACGCTTGTGGTTCTCATTATCTTGGTTAATCTTTCCTTCCATCTGATTGGCAGAGTCAACTAGGTCTTCAATATCAGCAAAGGTGATATTGACTAACACCGTCTACATCTCATCGTGCAGACCATTCAGGAATCTCTCTTTATTCTTGGCTTTAGTGTCTATTTCATCTAGTGTAGACCTAGCCAATGACAAGAATTTGTCACGGTATTCCACTACTGTCATCCTTCCTTGCTTCAGTTCCCTGAATTCATCTCTCATCCTCTTGATCAAACCCGGTGGCACATGGGTTCTGCTGAACTTGACTTTGAACTCTTCCCAAGTCATCATCTGACCTCCTATCATTGCGTGAATGTTGTTCCACCATGCTCTTGCATCTCCGGCCACATAGTGGGTAGCAAGCAACACTTTCTCGTTGGCTTCCACTCCTGCAACTTCCAGATTGTTCTCCATGGTTTGCAACCAATCATCTGCATCTAGGGGCTCTTCTAACTTAGTGAAAATAGGTGGATTGGTGTTCTGGAAATTCTTGAGCTTAGATCCATGGTTGTCGTGATTTCCATGGCCTTGATTGTTGTTGTCCATCTGAGCTATCTGTTGAAGGGTGGCTAAGTTGGCTTGACGTTCGGCTCTTTCATCTTCGTAGTAAAAAACCAACATTTGCAAGAGTTGCAACATCGGGTCCAGGGCTGAGTTGCTTCCTCCGTGAGGCATCTGAAGATTGAGATAGATCATGACAAAAGAGGGGAATTTCTAAGGTTCAGGAGTTCTGAAAAGTTTTTAAAGTTTGACTCAGATTTTTCTAGCAACTTGCTTTTCATTCATTCATAGCACATGATACAAACACACACCACAACAAAGAAAAATAGATGGTTTTAAGAACCATTCTAGGAAACTACGATACAGTGGGACCGAATACAACTCACTAACACTAGTGCTCAAGTGCTACTACTCCTTGGAGTCAGTTTCCTCATCATCCTCACCATCATCGATGAAGGCAAAGTCCGTGATCCGGTGGCGAAGACAGGCAATGATGCGCTCCTTCTTTTTGAGCTGACAGTGACAAGACTTGCGATCCTTCACTAGCATGGCAATGGTCTGATCCTTCTTGGCAGCAATGGTGTACTTGTGGTTAGCGTAGGAACGGGCATTGTCCAACTCCTTCTGACGGACATACATCATGAAGCTGAGATGGTCCAACTGAGTCTTCAGCTCATGGTGATATGGGACCTCCAGTGGCTGTCCCATAGCATCACGCCTTGGGTAGAACTCAAAGCGGGTACCCTTGATTCGATTGATACTCTGCCCACACAGACGGGCAAGAGCTTCCTGCATGGCCCTGGCAAGTCCATCGATCCAGTTGTTCTCTCTTAAGGTGAACTGAATTCCCTCTGCATTGGGGGTTCAATATTTCCTCGGAGACTTGCAACAACTAGCCACTCAAAGTCCTCTCCATCCTGATCATTGAGCTGGGCTCTGAAGTCACGCTCCAGCATCTTCGACAGCTGGTCCAAGTCACGCTCAAAGATGAGGTCTCCTCCATTCCCCAACTAATAAACCTTTCTATACTTCACATCCATCTATAAGAATATAGGCTGAGTAAGTTAGTAGAGTGATCAAGCGTGTCAAATTTTATGTAAGTTTGCAAGAATTTTTGAGAAACATGAATTTTCATGAAAGAATCCAAGTGATAAGAATGAGAATAAGTTTTTGTAAATACTCACTTCCTTTGGTTTGGAAACTAAGTTTTTAATTTAAACGTCCATTCTAACTAGGGTATCCTATGGTCAGGATGGCTCTGATTCCAACTTGTCAACACCCAGATTTTTAATCACAGATGCCTGTTATTCCATACATCGCAATCCAAGGATTACCATTTTTGCGAGACATAATGGATTCGATATCACAGTACATCATCCATTACAAACCATACATAAGGTCTTACACAAATAAGGATCTCATGATCCAGTTCTTAATACAATTCAAGCAGCGGAATAACATAATAATAACGATAAAGTGGGCGAAGCTCCATCTTCAGGGTCACATGCAATGCTGACAATGGGAGATGATCCTAGTTGTCGTAACCTTCCTGCTGTCCGTCCTCCTAATACTCCTCTTCATAGTTTGGCCACGGGAATAGCTAGGGACAAAGCCATGAGTACACTTTAAGTACTCGCAAACTAATGCTAACAAGTGAAGTGGTTTTGAATAGGATATACTAAGCTCTAGGGTTGTTTTGCAAAAAGCCAGATTTACCTCTACTAAGTTCTAAGGCAAAGAAAGCTAGTTGAAAGTTTTACACCTAAGTGGGAACTTGAGTTTCATATCACAACTCTGTTGTAGTCAAGTCAAAGTCGTGAATCATTTCATAAGTCATTTTGAAAACATCTAACGATAGAACAATATGGCCACTCCAACTGTCCATAACCGTGGACGCGGCTATTCAAATAGTTTGACACTCTACAGAGATTGTACACTTTCACCACAACATTCGATACATCCGTCAGGATCAATCCTGAACTCACCATACTCAGTATGCGGATAATCAATCCTAACCTTTCAATTACACGCCCTGGTATAGGCACCTCTCCTGTGAGTTTGGCCTCCCAACCATGACCAATTGTAATCTAGGGTACTGCACAAGTGGACAATCTTCACAAGGTAGCCTTAGCTCAGACTTTGGCCGCAAGGGAACCCATACTAAGGTATATAAATTTCCAGTCAAGCTCTACCCAATTTTCGGGTATTGTGTTTGTACGGTAAAATTGGAATGGTATCGCATCCAGACAACCATCAGTTTTGTAAAGGGCTAAGGCTCATGCCTTATTATTTCATCATCAAAATCATATGGTGTTCAGAAACACATGTCAAAACATTTCAGTAGAATGACTCATCATTCTAAGGTTTTCATAACCATTTTCACCAAGTATTCCCATCTAAAGTTGATCAAGTTTTATGCTTAGCACTAGCATCTACAAGTGGGGGTAAATACTAATGAGGGGTGGTAAACAAATGTGTCTTATCTAAGTAAATATCATGCCTCAAGATGACATCAAGATTATCTTACTTAGGCCAAGTTTTATGTTCTTTATGCTACCTTCAGTTATCTTCCTGGAATCTACAAGTCACTAAGTAAACTTTTGATAGAAAGCTTTTAATAAATAAAATAAAATATTAAGCTTACAAGTAAAACTAGGATGGTGTGTGAAGTGGGTATAATCACATATGCTTAAGGCATATAGTTGGCATAGTAACAAGCAAGTAGTAGCTTGCTACGCTATCAGTATAAGCTTGCCTTGTGTAGAGCAGTGGTTGAAGTTCTCCTCGGCTTGTTCCTCATAACACTTGTCCCATTACAAGGATTAAAACACTTGTCCCATTTATTCTATTTGAGAAAAGTAATTTATACTCATTGCCAAACTACTTAAGATCTAATATTGTCCAACTCAAACATGCGATCATGTTGACATATGTCATCACCACATATTTCAGCACATGGGAATGTGATTTAAAGTGGTTTCACAATTTAATAAGGTTTAACCTTTTTATTTTATTTAATTAAAGTGACTAGAAATGCCTATGTGGCATTCTTTTATTATTTGATCGTTATTTCTGTAAGTAAACCTACATATTTTTATATATTCTGAAAGGTATGGTCAAATGTGATTTTTGAGAGATGGAATCAACTCAAAAGCTCATATGGTTGAATTTTGAAAAATGTTTGAATGTAGAAAATCTTCTGCCTTGTTATTTTTACCATGGGTGATCTATAATTCTGAATGGTTTAAATCCAACGGGCTTGGATTAAGCATTTCAGTACCTTTCTAACAAAATTGGTTTCATGCATTTTGGTTTAGTGAATCGAGCTGTGTTGATTTTTGAATCTAGGTATAGAACTAAGTTTAGAACTAAATGAATAAAACTAAATTTGAATTTTTGGGTCGCACGGGAGGTTTAACTGGGCCGGTCCACTATGCACAGCGCACGCGCGGGCTGGTTAAATGAGCGACCCCACTCGTCAGTGAGACAATGAGTGGCGAAGCGGTACGGGGTGATCTAGGCCGCACGATCTAACTCTAATCGAACGGCTTTGGTTCATTGTCCATGACGGGCAGCGCCGGCGAGACAAAACCCTAGCACGACCAGTGGAGGCCGTGGGAGGCTCACCGGGGCTCTGGCGATGGTCGGCGACGGGGCAGAACGACGAAGTCGACGATGGCGATTCTCCTGGTACCGACAACTTCTCTTTGGACGGCTCCAATCGACGGCGCCTCTCCTCGTCTACAGTGGCAAACTCCGGTGAAATTCCGGCCACCAGGTGCTCGCCTTGATCTGGGGTGAGTGGGGCGTATCACTGAGAGGTGGGGAGTGAGCTGGTGTGAAGAAAACAATCGGGGAGAGGCCTCCTTTTATAGTGGCTGAAGGGGACCGAATGGCGCAGACTGAGCTCGTCGATGTCGACGGCACAGAGTGCTACTGGCATGGGCTATGATAGGGGCAGTGTTGTGCTCCCTGGCGACGCTCAACGACATGGTGGCGAGGCGTGGCGCGTTGCTGAACGGTCGGAACATGTCGACGCTATGGGCGGGTCCGACGGCAATTTTAATGGCGCACAACATGCATGGTCCGCGCGGCGGCGAACGAGGATGTCTGGCGGGGTGCTGGGGTGCTGGCGATCACATCTTCAAGCGGCACGCGGTCAGTGGGTGTGTGTCGCGGTTGGCGCACTGGTGCGCTCTCGGCTCGCTCGCAGAGAGGCTTGACATGCCTAGGCAGTGTGGTCCAGGGGCTGGCAGTGCTCGAGGTTTGGACAGGGGGTGGCGGTGGACAGTGGTCAGTGCTCCAACATGCTTTCTAGGCTCGGTGCTTCTCCGAGCTTGCTTTCAACATGTGGGTGGCAAGTTAGGCTCGACATCGTCACCATTGATGGCTATGCCAAGCTCACAGTGGGGCTAAGGCTTGTTAATTGGGCTAGATCATCTACTGAGAGTATAGAGTGAGCTAGAGAGGGAACAAGGTTGGCCAAAATCACTACTCCTAATAGTGTTTTGTGTTTGTTTGTTTGCTACTGACAAGGTGTTTGATGAAATGGCCGAAAGAAATTCAAATTTTAATTTTGGATACAAACTTGTTGGGTTTGCTAGGCACATACTCGGGAGTATCTGGTTAGTTGTATTGGTCAAGGGGCACTGGTTTGGTTGGGTTTTGAGAATGTCATTTGAATGGGGTTGCTAAATGTTTCTGCAAGTTTGAAAGGTGGGTTTTGATTCACTTTTACTTGGTCATGCAAGGGGTGAAAAGAATTGGAAAAGTTTGTGTTTGAAATCTTGGACTAGATACACTCAAAGTGACCTAGTGAGCAAGATTGGCAAAAATGACGATTTCCTTTATTTGAATTGTTTTGTGATTTTCTCTTGATTTGTTTCTTCTTGGAAATGTTTTAGATGATATTATATTCATCTTTGAACCATTCCTTACTATTTAGTTGATTCACACAAGTCCATTCATGCATTTATCAAATCATCACATACACCCATGCATTCATTTGGTTTTTATTTAATCGAAGTTTTTCTTAACCCTAATTTTAGTGATTAGAGTTTGATGATCATGGTTTCATATTCTTGGGATGTTACAGGTGTTGTCGTAGGATTCCTTTGTTGTCATCCTTCTGAGGAGAGGTCTGAATTTATGGGACTATTAAGGTTAGTGTCTGGGTACACAAATAAGTGTAGGATTTGCATCATGGAAATCAAAAAAAATTCTATCATGGGAACAAACAAATCCAAGATATATTCTAGGAGATCGGTGCAACGATATTGTAGAGAACTAACCCTTGAATATTCAAAGCGTTTAACGAGATTCAGATCTCGTGGTTGATGTAGTCAATCACTTGCTGATACGTCGCAAACGTATGTATAAGTTTTGATGCTCCATGCTTGTTTTCTGCTGTCTAACCTTTGAGGTATCAAGTGCCAATTGCCTATTTTCTGCTATTTTTGTTTTCAGAAAAGCCATAAAATGAATATTCTCGGAATTGGATGGGACAAAAGCCAATATGCCTATTTTTCCGAGAGAAATAAGGAAACGCGAAGTAGAGACGGAGTAGGGCACCAGGGTGGCCATACCCTATGGTGGTGCGGGCAGCTCCTGTCCTCGCCAGCCCTAGATGTGTGTCGTCTTGCCTATATATACGTCTCGCCGAGACGTAAACCCCAGTGCGGGCAAAAATCCAAGAAAAAGTTCCGTAGCCCCGTCGCCACCGAATGGGAGATTCAGGGGGACATAAATCCCTGTTCCGGCACCCTGTCGGGACGGGGAAGTGCCCTCGAAGCCATCTCCATCGATCTCCACCACCATACTCATCACCGTTGTTGATTCCCCTGATGAGGAGGGAGTAGTTCTTCCTCAAGGATAAGGGCTCTACTGGTAGATATGTGTTTAACTCTCTCTCTATGCGTGATCATATTTTGATCATGAGCTTTGTAATGAAGTAGTTCTACTTTGCTACTCAAGCTCTTTAATAGATCTCCGGCTCTCCGCACGTGTGTGAAAGTGACAGCATGCATACCGTGGTGGTACTTAAGCTAGAGCTTACATAAATACTCTAGTACTTCGATAGATCCCTGCTCTCCCCACGTTTGTGAATGTGACAGCATGCACGGCATGGTGGCACTTAGGCTAGAGTTCATAAATCTTTATCATGAGTATATCTTGAGTTGGTTGTCTATATAAAATTGTGGTGTTTGTTGGAACCATCTAGAGCTCAAGGTGACAGTGTGGGGTTATGTAGATGGGGTAGGCGGACTTTGAAGAGTGTTGTTATAGCCCTACCATGGATTAGAGTGTCCAACCAAAGAGTAGTTCAGGGTAGTATCATGAAGAGAATATATTTATTTAGAGTGTTCACTAGTGAAAGTATGATCCCTAGGCCTTGTTTCTAAACATTGACACACTGTTTACAACTAGATCTGTTGCATGTTTGCTTGCTTCCATCTTTATTTCAGTTTTCCTTTGGTCTCTTCCACACCATCAAATTCTTTTCGGTGGTCGTTGTCAAGGATCTACAGGACACTTCAACCTGTTCCTCCCCGTTAGAAGCTTTTTTCTGGCACCGCTACCACTTGTATTTCACTATCTCTTCGCCGAACTAGTTGTATTGGCTGTGTTGGGGACACAAGAGACTTCTTGTATATTGATTGCAGGGTTGCTTGAGAGGGATACCTTTGACTACTTCCTCCCTGATGTTCTACAAACCTCTGCACTTGGAGGCCCAACAACTATCTACAAGAATAGAAGTGCATAGACATCAATCTATTTTTTGGCGCCGTTGTAGGGGAGGTAAGGTAAAAGGTACTCACATCCTCTTGGTGTGTGAGTGCTCGAAGTTATTTCCTTTAGATTCTACAATTATATCCTTTTGTTTCTTGTTTTTGTAACATCCCAATTTCAGTAACCCTGAGTTAATGTCCAAAAGGGCAAAAATCAGGGGGAACAAAAACTTTTTCTTGTTAAGTGCTGCAATGCTTGCCTACTTGTTTGCTGGTGTTCATACATCTGTTTGTGTGTCAGGTGAAGTACTCCTCATCTCAACACTAGTTTACAGAAAAAAGCTATTTTACAAAAGAGATGCCTTGGTCCATCCGTCATATTCTCAAATGTTCTGGCATTTCAAAAGCCTAATCCAAGATTACTTTGACACAACAAAATACTTTATTAGTTTCTATTAACAAAACTATGGATACCTATATATTATCTCCTTATGTTTTCAAGAAAGAACTCCCAGCTACTCTTACCCCTAGGCTTTCCAAAACCTCTATTAAAACCTTTTCATTCCAATCTTGGTAGGAATAACAAGATTATCCTTATCTCCCTTAAAAGAACACCCAACTCAAAATACCCACCCTTACCTCAAGCTAGGCTTGATGGTAACCCTAGTGGTAGTGGGATAAGTGATAAGATGAATTGCCTTGATATGCTGACTGATGAATTGCCTTGATCTGCTGTCTGATGAATTGCCTTAATCTGTTGATTGCCTTGTTTGCTTAGGAACTAGAGTGAGCTAATCTAGTATATCATCCCTCAGGATCCAATCCATGCTTGTGATCATCAACCTCAAACCAAGCATCCAACTCTAGATCTATCCTAAGCCACTAAAGTAACCATCTCATCTCCTGATCAGATCAATCCAAGGATAATCCCTCTAATGGTTTCCAACCTAGTGATGAACCAATCCAAGTTTGGATACCCTCTATTAAATCTATACCTAAACATCAACCCCTTATGGGAAATCCTAAACCCTTGCCACCCTCTCAATTGTTTCCCTCTTGCATACTGGTCAAAATCTCCAAATCTGCCAAAATGGCTAAGTCTGGATTTCTTATATAGATTCAATCTTTGGAGCACTACCTTTTCCATCCTATGTGCATTATTAAGAATGTACTTGAACCATATTGTAATAAATATTTAGTAGTCCTAAATCCCACTATTTCCCTTGGCTAAGACATTCTGGTTCCCACTATTTCATTATTGTTTTGTAGTCAAGATAATAATCTTTTCTGCAAATCTTATCATCTTGCCTACTTTGGCACAAGCTAACATGTATATGTCACCTCCCTTGGACCAAATCTTATCTTGGTTATTATCTATTAATCATGTCCTATAAACCCCCACTTCACTTGTTTCCATTGGAGCCTTGTGCTTCTTAAACCCACATGGTTTAGGAGGCTACCTGATGTATCTGTTATGACAGCCTTATTTTCAACAAAGTTTGCCATCACTCCTACACCACCTAAAATACAATCAAGCCCAACCCTTGTTTCCATGATTATCTGCATAACTTGGTCTAGCAATCCATATACCCCTTGTACCAAGGTGAACTGTGAGCTCCCTAATCCACCCCTATTTTGGTGGTATGAAAATAACAAAACCCTAGATCCTCAAATCAACCTCTTCTTCCAAAAATATCTCTTGTTTGCCAATACCAAAGGTGATTTTGTTATATATACTAAGAATACATCATGTACCTTGGATATACGCATCCCCAAATAATTTCCCATAATTATTTGGATTATTAAAATATTTTATTTCATTTACTTACCAAATTTTCAAAATCTTTGTCTATAAAGGCAAGTTTGTTTTTCCCCAAATCACATTGCCAAATAAAGGCACATTTGATGCCTATATATATCATACCCCATCTTCCCAACTCAAAAATAAATATTTTTGAGATTCTTTATTATTTCTTTTTTCCCTTTTTCTTAAATGGCAGAAACAAGAAATAATTATCTAAAAATACTTTTCCACCTCAATAAATCCCAATAAAATTCTCCAATGTGTGTTATGGTATTCAGGACCATATTACATAAAAAACCAAGCTTATCCCATGTAAAAATGTCACTTAAGCTTCTAGAAACCATTTCTGCACTTTTTGAATAAGTGCATTTAAATGAGGTTATAATCATCTGAAAAATTCCAAATAAATCCCATGGTAATATCATGACCCTATATACACACCAGCACCATTTACCCACTTGATCAATGCAAATTATTGAACTTCCTTTACAAGCACCATTTTGATCAATTGAGGCAAAAAATCAAAACAAGGGCTAAAACCAAATCAAACCATCTACCAAGCTTGTCTAGTACACCTCACCAGAAACACCACTCTCTCCTGGTCGTGCACAGTAACCCTAGCTACTGTAGCACCCTCCCCTTCTTTGTCCCTTATGTTTGTACAAAAGGGAGAGAGGTGTATCTTGCAAAACTATCTACACCACCAGCTCCCATGTCCTCTCTGGTCGTGCCTGGTCCCATACCCCCACCTAGCTCCACCCCAAACGGCCAATGGATAGCCAACACCCTTGCCCTTGTCCAAATGGACTTGGTCCATCAAACTCCACCCCTCTCCTGTTTATATGCCCACAGGCCAAACCTAGCACCCCCTCCTGGCTCATTTTCCCCTCTCCTCCCCCACTTACCTCCCCGGAGCACCCTCTCCCCCTCCACTGTTCTGCCTAGCCCAAAGGAAGAAGAGAGCAAAGCTCTCGGCCTCCTCCCTCTGTTTGATCTAGGCTCCTCCCTCATCCCTCCACTCCCTCTGCATGTTACCTAGCCACACTCCCCTCTTCCTCCTGATGCTAATGGGCCCTTTTAGTTGACATGCAGCAGCTACTAAAGCCGCACCGGTGATCCCTCCTCGGCCACCCACGCGCGAACAGGCGTTAGTGGCAGCACCCTCGCTGCCGCCCATCACCGGGACCCCCGCACCTCACAGCGTCGCCCCGTCACCTCCCTGGCCCCTCCTGGCCCGTTGGTAAGCACCGCCGCCGAGCTCTGCACCTCCCCTACGGTTTCCCCCTTGCCATCGCATCGCTTGGGAGGAATACAAGCCCCGGTAGTCGATGCTCCTCTAATTGAACGGCCGGGAAGGGCCCATACCCCTTCGCGGCTCCGCTGAGGCCGACAAGCGGGCCCACCCTGGTTTTTGAAACCGCGCCTCCCGTGCTAGACGCAGACCAGGTGGGCCGGAAGCCTACTACGGCCCACTCCCCCATCTGTATCTAGCCTAGTGCCTGCCTAGGTTGTTTCCTTTTTATTCAGATCTAAAATTTCGGCAGTTTGGTTTAAATCCAAATAAAATTGCAAACCCACTTAAAATGTCAATACCCTATTTTTCTTAGGTCCCTGTATGTCTTTACAAACAGGTAGACTTGGTGCTGGACCTTTTACATGTTTAGAATAAAAATGAGAAATCATCTACTAAGATCTGTCTAGTTCACTAATTAATTTCTCCAGGGAGTTTTACCAATCCAAATGACCTTAACCATTTTTTTCTGGAAGGTATAACCCATACCTTGCATGTCCCACTGGCCTCATACCATTTGCTTCCTAGATTGATGTTAGAAAGAATAACAAAAATAGATCTTTTCTGCCTTTAGGAAATTCTCCAGGTCAAACCAAATGCGTTTTTCATCTAATTCCAACTCATTGTACACATATATATCAAAATTACTTCATAATCCAGTAGACCATAATTTTATGAACCATTTCTGAATTTTAGTGAATTAAACTATTCTGTGCATTGTTTATTCACTAATAAAATCACTAAAGTAGCTCTATAACTCCAAAAACGTTGATTCCAATTTCTACAGAAAGGTATTCTCAGTACCTAACATGTGACCTTGCAAATACCTAAAAATATTTCGTAGATCAAATACGATGAAAAAGACAAATTCCATCAAGTACTGCCTTTGGAAATTTGTCAAGGGCATTCCGGTAATTGTTTTGAGGTGAATCCAACTCCTCTTGAATCAGTACACTAAATACTACTTAATCACCGAAGGAAATAATTTTAGGAGCTCCATGTTATGTATGGTGAATTATTTCCTAATACTAGAGTTTATTCCACTATAAAAATCACTATAAATCAAGGGAAATTGATAAAATAGTGAAACCACTTTTGTTGGCTTAATTTGATCAATACCTATCTAATGTATCATTTGTACACAATGGTATCACATAGATCCATCCCTTGGTCAAAAACCCTCTCTTAGGTAATTCCTAGACTATAAATCCAAAAGGATCCCTTTTTCCTATGCCTCCAGATCTACTCCCAATCCAATCAAATCAAACCACCAACATCCTATTGATGTATATCATGTATCTATCCCCTTCCTACTGTATGGTTTGATGCTTGTACTCCCTGTATCGATTGTTGTGTTGTTTGCTTGCATGTATGCTCGATAACGGCGATAGTTGCATTCGTGAGACGCCGATAAGAAGTAAGGATCAGGTTTTTCTTATTATTGTTATTATTGGTATTCTGGTATTCTAAAGAAGTCAAGGGACACCACGCTGGTCATAGGCAAGCCACCATTCCTGAACTCCTATATTAACCTACTCCTTTTTATCAATTGTTTTATATCTCATTTTGTGAATCTCATGATTAAATGCACGGCTTGTTTCAAATATAAAGGCATGAGTAACTTGGCTCCTCCAAGTTATGGATGAGTGTCCATTAGGACACCTACCCTATTGACACCCATTTTTAACCCCTTTAGATCAAGGCTAAGATGCTTAGCATCTTCCCTCTCGGAGCCCACGGATTTTCAATGATAAAACTATTTTGGGCTTTACCCTACTACAAAGTTTTCAAAATAAAACCCTTGGAAAGAGGCATTGTTTCCAAGTGGAGGTTTTTACTAAATAGGATATGAGGAGGATGAAGAGAAAGTCAAGCAAGAGGAAGAGAAGGGATGTTCTACGCATTTACCGGAACAATTTATCCATGCAAACACACTACCCCAGTTGTTGGGGCTTAGCTCGTAGTTTGTGGTATTTAGCCTGGGCTGCTCGTACTAGCTAAAGGGGAGAAATCTCCTGAAATCCGGATTGTCGTGGACAAGGTACCGGTGCAACAATTGGTTCTCTCGTGGACGGTATGACTTAAGGTAAGTACGGGATGAGGTGGAGTCAAATTACTTTCTGCCAAACTACGGTTTGGGGAAGGGGGCTAGTACGGGAGGAAGGACTATGGTCGTCGTGCCACATACTCGTACAGAAGAGAATAACCCAAAAGTAAAAGCCGCCTTTGCTAGGGATGGACAAATGAAAAGTTAGGTTTGATTATCTGAACCCCTGTCTACCGTGTGTAGCGGGTCGTGGTTTTATCCCGACGGATGTATTGATTCTTGTGGGTAAAGTCCACAACCTCGGCAGACTCTAATCTATTCGAATAGCCGTGTCCATGGTCAAGGACGGTTGGAAAGGTGATTGCTAGGAGTACCCTTAGGATCTGTTGAGATGAATAAAAAGGATGTGACCTAGTCACGAGGAAAGACAAGAACGAGTTTGGTTTTTACCATTGATGGTCGAAGATGTGGGGATATCTAGACTTTCTAAAAGGAGGCATATTTTCCAAAAACTCGTTTTCAACAAAGATATAGAGATGCCAATGTTAGACTTTTTCAGAAAAAACCATAGTGTAGAGCTATCTCGCCACAACCAAACAATGCATTATCGTGTTACCTTGTCTAGGTGGTTTGTGAGTACATTCAAAGTAATCACCGGCATTGTCCCTGGCTATTTACTTGGCCAGATTGTAGATGCTAAGAAGTGACAAAGGTGTTGGCGTATATGCAATCTAGGCCGTCTTCACAATCAGTTGCCTATAGGTTAAGACATGACATGGGCTCTACGCTTGAAGACTTCTGCTACTTGTGTTGTAAATGCCATAATGGCCACATTGTAAGTTCTGTACTCGTTACTTTATGGATGTTGTAATGATACTGGTCGGTTATTCTCATGGCTCATTGATCATGGGAACGTGAATTGTATGCATAACGGGTATTCTCGGACCATAAATCTGGGGTGCCATATGCATGGTATCAGATCCATCATGACTGTAGGAGACCTTAGTTAGCATGGACGTTAGATAGGAAAATTCTATTTCAGAAAACACCGGCTTTCGAAAAATATTTCTCAAAAGCTTTTTGAAGGATTTCTTATCTCACCCTCTCTGACTTAAACAATTTGAAAATGGATTACTCTATATCTCGTCTACTTCAACTAATCTATTTTCAAAAACAAAGTCCGATTCAGAGACTATGAAGACGGAGATCCCGGAATGAAGAGGCACCGAGACAAGCAAAACAAAGGAGCTACCAATGATGAAAGATACTAAAAGATCGCCCCACCCACGGAGTCCTTCCTCGCCCCTGAATAAATCCAGTACGGCACCGATGACAACAAGCGGAAAGATCAAAGTCAAGACCCCCGTAACGTCTGTACCTAGGATTAGCATCCCAAAAATAGGATTCCCTTTATGGCGTGTAGTCACCTCCTTAGCACTTATGGTATGACTTGCTTGTCATATGCTTATATGATGCTTGGAATGTGTTGCTTGTCTGCCGGGAATCATCAGAACCTTAAGTTTTGACCACCTTGCTGGCGTATCCCGACGCTAACCCACACAACCTCATAGCCGGAAACCTCTCCTCAGCAGGATGGCCACATAAGAAAACCTCGACAACCTCAAGTGGATCTCTAAGGTGGAAAGACTGCGTCTTTCCCACTCAACCCCAATAAACCCCTGCTGATCGGTTCATTGTCAGCATCCAATATTATACCTCACTAATTCATCTACCCTCAAAATCATAAGACTAACTCCGTAGCACCATTTCCTTCTATAGCCAAAGACTTTATCTCCACCAAAAAACCCTGAGTATGGCCATGAAGATCGGAGACTCAAAGAAGGCATGCAGCCGTTGCGGTGAAGAAGGACATCAATCCCACCAGTGCCTAGGCAACTGCCCAAATTGTGGAGCTCTCCCCTCTCCTGCAGATTGCCCCACCCAACTAGTTAGATGTTTCCTCTGTGAAGGGCAATACAATGTCCCGGCTAACTTCCCACTCTATCTCATTATTGGCAAGGCCCGTCAACTTCCCTGCGTCAACATTGGGAAGAAATCAAGATAAGAACGTTCCAAGAAAGGCACCTGCTTCTCCTGCGATCAACCGGGTCATTTCAGCTGAGAGTGCCCCCAACATGGTCTTCACAGCACTCCTACCAAGGCAACGACCAAGACATCCACTGCCCCCGTAAAGATCCCAAGACAAAACCAAGGAGGATCTGAAGCTAAGAAAAGCGGTTGTTACACCTGTGGAGGTCCGGGCCACTTCTCCCGCTAATGTCTAGAAAAGAACGCGATGGCCTCGAAGCAAGAATCTCCAGCAACGAAAAAAGGGAAGAAACCCCGAGCCCATTCGGCCAGGAGAATTAGGAAGCTGCTATCCCTAGAACCTGAGAGGTTCTTTTATAAGCTAGTTTCTCTTGTAGATATATCATATCTCTATATCTTTGCTGAAAAACTTTTGTAGAATAATTTCGAAAACCCTTTTGAAAAGTTTTAAGAAAACACTAGGATCTGGGTCACCCATTGGTTTTCCTTCCGGTCATCTCATGACCAAAACTCCTTCCTTATTTTTCCCGAGCATCTCATGTTCAAAACCTTTTTCAATCCATTGCTTTTCCGAAGTCCTTTTTGAAATCAAAACCTTCACCCGCCATACAGCCTCCAGCACAACCGTCCATGACCGAGGACTCGGATATTCGAATAGATTTACACTATGTAGAGGTTGTACACTGTACCCACACCATCCTATTACCCTTCCCTGATCTACACCGATCGTGGGTAGAATAACCGGTCAAGACCTTCCAGATGCCCTCTCAAATACAAGTGCTTACCCTATGAAGTTAATCCCCTCAAAACCGGGACACCCTATATAGTTACCAAGCCAACCGGAGAGCGTTTTGCACCTTGACGGGTGTGCTCTTTCAATGAGGGGCTCATAGTATCGCGTGGAGGCCCGTAGACCCTTCGTTCCTTCTATCGGTCAATGCTACGCATGGACCGTTGGATAGAGAAGACTCACCCTCCAGGGATTGTTTGCCCTTGTAGTAGTGTGAAGCACCTATACCAGATTAGACAAACTTCCGGCCCACCCCCGTCCCATTCCAGGTAGTGTGGTTGCACGGGTTAATTGTTCCAGCATAGTAAACTTCATCGCCTATTGTGTTTTCGTAAACATTTTTCCTCCATCACTCGTCCAAACATTTTGTAAAACCAAAACCTTTATATTTTTCCAATCCACATGGTAGGTCAAGCCTCGCCAAGGTTTTCTCATAAAAAAATTGTAAGCCTTTTTCCGGGGTCTTCACGTCCCATAGTTTTTCTTTGGCTAAAACCGGGGTTTCCAAGGGTTTATGGTGTTAAGAAACCATCTACCATACTAGGGCAAGTAGGTGTCATAGAAAGGGTTGCACTTAGTACTGTAAATGGTATTAGCTAGAGGAGCCAAGCCACTACGAGATGTAAAATCATAAGTCAAACAATGCAGTTGCATAAATAGCAGATAAACATGCAGAATTAAAATGGTAGGACAAGGGCTTATGAGCAAGAAGGTGGCTTGCCTTTGACCAGCGAGACGTCCCATGACTTCTTTAGAATACCAGAATACCGAATACAATAATAATAATAATAATAATAATAATATCCCGATGCTTCCTTCTATTGGTGTCACATAATCGCAACTATCTCCATCATCGAGCAACATGCAAGCAAACAACACAACAATCAATATAACGAATTACAACACTACGGCATACAGAAAGAAATGGACAAAACAAGTTTATAGATTAGTATATGTTGAGGATTTGGTTGGGGATACAAAGGGAAAGGCTTGGGTTACCTTTGTGGTTTTTCTATTTAGGATTTATAGTCCAAAACTAACCAGATAGGGGTTTTAGAGCAAGGTAAAGTTCTATATGTTAACATTGGGTAAAAATAATACCATCAGATAGGCATTGATAAAATGAAGCCAACAAAATTGGTTTCACTATTTTATCAAATTCCAATGATTTTTAGTGATTTCTATAGTGAATAAAACTCTAGTTCTAGGAAATAATTCACCAGAAGTGTTCTAGAGTTCTTAAAATTATTTCCTTGGATGATTACATATTATTTGATGGAATGGTTCACTGAGAGTTGGAATAACCTCAAAACAATTAACAGAATGCCCCCAGGAAAATCCCAAAGGCACTATTGGTGTTGTTTGTATTTTTCACCAAATTAAATATATATGATATTTTGATGTGATTCGAAGGGCACATGTTAGGAATTTTAAATACCTTTCTGCAAAAATTGGAATCACTCTTTTTGTATTTACAGAACTAACAATATGAATTTATTGGTGAGTTACCCATGCACAAAAAGGATTAATTCACCAAATTTCAAAGAGAGCTCAATAAATTTTGTGCTCCTAAGGTTTGACATATTTGGCTATGTGGATGTACAAAGAGTTGGAATTAGGTCAATAACTCTTTTGGTTTGACATAGAGAAATTCATAAATGTAGGATAGGGTTGTTTTTGTCATTTTTGCTACAGTCTAGATATAGTTCATCTTGACATGAGACAAATGCCCAAAAATGGGTACTTCAATTACCTACCTAATGAGACTGGATTTATCCCATTTGGATAAGTAAAACTTTCTAGTGGTTTTATTTAAGATTTTAGATACATGCTAGTAGATTAAAGGCCAGTAAATAATGATAAATAATTTTGGCCAAGGACTTGTTCTGCATGTTGCACAGAACATTCAGGAACATAGTAAAATTTAGATCTGGAGGATCTAGGCATTTTCCATTTTCATTTATATTTAATTCAAACAGATATTATAGATCTAGTAGTAAAACGGAAAAACAGAAAATGCAACGGGCTGCATTTGCTGGCTACTGGGCCGTGGAGGAGGGATTCGGCCCAGGTGGCGCGCCGTGCGATGGATCTATGTAACATCCCAAAAATAATAAACAATGATCATCAAACTCTAATCACTAAAATTAGGGTTAACAAAAACTTTTATTAAAAAAAACCAAATGAATGCATGGGTGAATGTGATGATTTGATAAATGCATGAATGGACTTGTGTGATTCAACTAAATAGTAAGGAATGGTTCAAAGATGAATATAATATCATCTAAAACATTTCCAAGCAGAAACAAATCAAGGGAAAATCACAAAACAATTCAAATAAAACAAATAGTCATTTTTGCCAATCTTGCTCACTAGGTCACTTTGAGTGTTTCTAGTTCAAGATTTCAAATAGAAACTTTACCAATTCTTTTCACCCCTTGCAAAACCAAGTAAAAGTGAATCAAAACCCACCTTTCAAACTTGTAGAAACACTTAGCAACGCCATTCAAATGATAATTCAAAATTGAATCTTTAACATATGTGAAGATCACACATTCTCAAAACCCTACCAAACCAGCACCCCTTGACCAATCCAACTAACCGGATAATCCCTAGTATGTGCCTAGCAAACCCACCAAGTTTGAATCCAAAATTCAAATTTGAATTTGTTTTGGCCATTTCATCAAACACCTTGTCAGCAGCAAACAAACAAACAAACAGAAAACACTATTAGGAGCAGTGATTTTGGCTAACCTTGTTCCCTATCTAGCTCACTCTATTCTCTCAGTAGATGATCTATCCCAATTAACAAGCCTTAGCACCACTGTGAGCTTGGCATAGCCATCAATGGTGACCATGCGAGCCTAACTTGCCACCCACATGTCGACATCAAGCAAGGAGAAGCACCAAGCCTAGGAAGCATGTTTGGAGCACTGACCACCGTCCACTGCCACCCCCTGTCCAAGCCTCGAGCACTGCCAGCCCCTGGACCACACTGCCCAAGCATGACAAGCCTCTCTATGAGCGAGCCGAGAGCGCGCCAGTACGCCAACCGCGACACACACCCACAAACCGCGCGCCTCCCTTGCCGCTTGCGTGCATGATCACCAGCACCCCAGCAATCCCTCGGACATGCCCGATCGCCGCCCCGCAGAACATAGACACTGTGCACCATTAAAATCACCGTCGGACCCGCCCAGAGCGCCGCGTTGTTCCGACCATCTCGCACCGGCCCACGCCTCGCCACCATGCCGTCGAGCGTCGCCAGGGAGCACAACACCACCCCCTATCATCGCCCATGCAGTTAGCTCGCTGTGCAGTCGACATCGACGAGCTCCACCCGCGCCATTCGGTCCCCTTCAGCCACTATAAAAGGAGACCTCCCCTGCTCGTTTTGTTCACAAAAGTTCACTACCCGCCTCTCACTGATCACACGCACTAACTCCGGGAGCAAGGCGAGCACCAGGTGGCCAGAATTTCACCGGAGTTTGCCGCTGCAGAGGAGGAGAGGTGCCGTCGATTAGAGCCACCCTAGGAGAACCTTTCGGTACCAGGAGAATCGTCGTCGTCGACTTTGTCATTCGCCCCTGTCGCTGACCATCGCCTGAGCACCAGTGAGCCTCCCACGACCCCCACTGGTCGCGCTAGGGTTCTGTCTCGCTGGCGCTGCCCGACATGGACGATGAACCAGAGCCGTTCGATTAGAGTTAGATCGTGTGGCCTAGATCACCCTGTACCACTTCACCACCCGGTGTCTCACTGACGAGTGGGGTCGCCCACTTAACCAGCCCGTGCGACCCAACAATTCAAATTTAGTTTTATTCATTTAGTTCTAAACTTAGTTCTGTACCTAGATTCAAAAATCAACCCAGCTCGATTCACTAAACCAAAATGCATGAAACCAATTTTGTTAGAAAGGTACTGAAATGCTTAATCCAATCCTGTTGGATTTAAACCATTCAGAATTATAGATCACCCATGGTAAAAATAACAAGGCAGAAGCTTTTCTGCATTCAAACATTTTTCAAAATTCAACCATAAGAGCTTTTGAGTTGATTCCAACTCTCAAAAATCACATTTGACCATACCTTTCAAAATATATATAAATATATAGGTTTACTTACAGAAATAGTGATCAAGTAATAAAAGAATGTCACGTATGCATTTCTAGTCACTTTAATTAAATAAAATAAAAAGGATAAAACTTATTAAATTGTGACACCACTTTAAATTACATTTCCCTGTGCTGAAATATGTGGTGATGACATGTGTCAACATGGTCCCATGTTTTAGTTGGAGAATATTAAATCTTAAGTAGGTTTTCAATGAGTAGAAATTACTTTTCTCAAATTGAATAAATGGGACAAGTGTTTTAATCCTTGTAATGTTAGTGATGGTAACAGTTCATCTAGTATGAACCTTTCTGTGCTGATTAGAAATAGTTAAGTATTATTTTGTGATTGTGTACCTCGTATTTATTTATAGATGCTAGTACCGACCGAGGATAAGAGGAGGAAGGAGGATACTACGAGGAAGAAACCGAGGAGAACTTCAACCACTGCTTTGCACAAGGCAGGCTTATACTCATAGCTTAGTAAGCTAGTAATTGCTTGTTACTATGCCAACTACATGCCTTAAGCATATGTGATTATACCCACTTGACACACCATCCTAGTTTTACTTGCAAGCTTAATATTTTATTTTCTTTATTAAAAGCTTTCTATCAAAAGTTTACTTAGTGACTTGTAGATTCCAGAAAGATAATTGAAGGTAGCATAAAGAGCATAAAACTTGGCCTAAGTTTGATAGTCTTGATGTCATCCAGAGGCATGAGATTTACTTAGATAAGATACACTTGTTTACCACCCCTCATTAGTATTTACCCCCACTTGTAGATGCTAGTGCTAAGCAAAAATTGATCAACTTTAGATGGGAATACATGGTGAAAATGGTTATGAAAACCTTAGAATGATGAGTCATTCAACTAAAATGTTTTGACATGTGTTTCTGAACACCAAATGATTTTGATGATTAAAATGATAAGGCATGAGCCTTAGCCCTTTACAAAACTGATGGTTGTCTAGATGCGACACCATTCCAATTTTACCATACAACCACAATACCCGAAAATTGGGTAGGGCTTAACTGGAAATTTATATACCTTAGTATGGGTTCTCTCATGGCCAAGGTCTGAGCTGAGGCTAACTTGTGAAGATTGACCACCTGTGAAGTACCCAAGATGATAGTTGGTCATGGTTGGGAGGCCAAACTCACAGGAGAGGTGCCTATACTAGGACGTGTAATTGAAAGGTTAGGATTGATTATCCGCATACTGAGTATGGTCAATTTAGGATTGATCCTGACGGATGTATCGAATGTTGTGGTGAAAGTGTACAATCTCTATAGAGTGTCAAACTATTTGAATAGCCGCGTCCGCGGTTATGGACAGTTGGAGTGGCCATACTGTTCTATCGTCAGATGTTTTCAAAATTACTTATGAAATGATTCATGACTTTGACTTGACCACAACAGAGTTGTGATATGAAACTCAAGTTCCCACTTAGGTGTTATAAAACTTTCAACTAGCTTTCTTTGCCTTATAACTTAGTAGAGGTAAATCTGGCTTTTTTCAAACCAACCCTAGAGCTTAGTATATCCTATTCAAAACCACTTCACTTGTTAGCATTAGTTTGCGAGTACTTAAAGAGTACTCATGGCTTTTCCCTGGCTATTCCCGTGGCCAGATTATGAAGAGGAGTATCAGGAGGACGGACAGCAGGAAGGTTACAACAACTAGGATCATCTCCCATCGTCCGCATTGCATGTGACCCTGAAGATGGAGTTTCGCCACGCTGTCGTTATTATTACGTTATTCCGCTGCTTGAATTGTATTAATAATTGGATCATGAGATCCTTATTTGTGTAAGACCTTATGTATGGTTTGTAATGGATGATGTACTGTGATATCCAATCTGTTATGTCTCGCAAAAATGGTAATCCTGTGATTGCGATGTATGGCATAACTGGCATATGTGATTAAAAATTAGGGTGTTGACAATTTGGGGTTCAAATCCCTGGACACGGGTCCCGACTGTCATTGTCCTAAGACACCTAAGGGGTATGGGGGCTCGCTGACCGTTGGATTAGAAGCAAATCTAATGGATCCATGTCATCCTCCTCCTCTGGCCACCTCGACGAGGGAAAACCCTAGCTGGGGGGTTTGGCGGCTCGGGGAAGCTCACCTAAGCGTGGGGAGGCATAGGCGGTGAGTCGGGATGATGCGGTGCACCACGCCACAGTCGGAGATGGGCGACAGACGCGGTTTCTCTGCCGGGAGGAGGCCTCACGCGCAGGTGACCAAGGGGCCTCGCTGGTGCTCAGTGGGTAGCTCGCCTAGAGGTACTTCTGGACCAGAAAAGCGCAAGGTTAAATAGAGGATGACCAGGATCGTTCAGCATAGCAACATGCAGGGGAGAAAGGGTTGGGGAGGGATGTCTAAGCTCAGATCTTGCAAATGGCCGAGCTTCTCTCCCCTCTCTTTCACTCGGGCTGGCCAGGGAAGGAGAGGAGGGGAGCATACTAGGTAAGTGAGTGGGGAGCAGTGTGGTGAATGAGCAAGGGAGGGGCGGTGTACTAGCTTGTGGCCTTATAAACCGAAGGGGGAGGTCCATGGTGGACCTAGACCATGGGGAGGTTAAGGGGAAGGAGGTGGCCAGTAATTGGGCAGTGAGTTAGGTAGAGATATGGGTGTGGGGCCTACATCTCGACTGAGGAGAGGGGGAGGGGCTATGGCTTTCAATGCCCAAGTTTTCTATGAGTCATGCCTCCCCCTCTCTCAAACAAGCATAAGGGACAAAACATGAGGGGTGATATAGTAGCTAGGGCTACAGTACCACATGACCTTGGGTGTGAGGTGTGTTTTATAACTCTTGTAGGACCAATCTTGTGATTATTTGGGTGGGTTTTAATTTGAGAAAAAGCTTTGTTGGTAAAAGTGATCCAAACAATTATTGTGAAGGAAGTTTGAATATTTGCATTGAGGGATGTGGGGAAAGGTTACTGGAGTGTAGATAGGGTCATTGCATAGCCCTAGTAAATTGTTTAGCATTTTTCCAAGGGTTTAAAGTCCACTAGAAACCATTTATTCAAAAAGTGCAGAATTAGTTTCTAGAATATTATTTGATATTTTTACATTAGGAAAGACTGATTTTTGATGTGATATGTTCCTAGATACAATATTACACATTGGATAATTTTATTTGAAATTATTAAGGTGGAAAAGTGTTTTTAAGGAATTATTTCTTGTTTCTGCCATTTAAGAAAAAGGGCAAAAAGAAATAATAAGGAATCTCAAAAATAATAATTTTTGAGTTTTAAAGATAGGGTATGAGGTAGATAACTCAAATGTGCATTGAGTTGGCGAACTGGTTTGGAGAAAAACAAACTTGCCTTTAGAGGCAAAGATTTTATGGTTTTTCCAAAGGTGGAATTTAATTATTTTTAGGATCCAAATAATTATGGGATTATTTGGGGAATTATCATATCCAAGGTAAATGATGTAAACTTGAGTTATATAGCATTTACAACTTGGTTGTTGAATATTTATGGTGAGAAGGGAAGTAAACAAGATTTGGGAGAATCTAGGGTTTTGTTATTTTCATGCCACCAAAACATGGTTAGATTAGTGAGTTCATAGCTCACCTTGGTACAAGGGGTAGATGGATAGATAGAAAAGTTATATATATATATGATCATGGAAGCAATAGTTAGGCTTGGTCGTAGTTGGGGTGGTCTAGAATAGATGGCAAACTTTGTTGAAATTAAGGCTGCCATAGCAGAGTGGTCATGATGCCTCCTGAACCACGAGGGTTTAAGAAGCACAAAGATCCAATGGATACAAGTGAGGTATGTACTCATAGACCATGGTTAGTAGATCATAACCATGCAAAGGGTTGGTCAAGGGGAGTTGGCATATAGATGTGAACTTCTGCCAAAGCGGGCAAGATGATAAGATTTGCAGAAAAGATTATTATCTTGACTATAAAACCATCATGGATGAGTGAGAGCCACAAAGGTTTACCCAAGGGAAAGAGTGGGATTTTGTATTACTAATGATGTACTACAAGATGGTTCAAGTGCATTCTAAATAATGCACATAGGTTGGAATAGGTAGATCTCCAAAGATTGAATCTAGATAAGAATTCCAGACTTAGATTGGGACTTCACTGAGTGGGGACTTTGGGTTTTTAGACTAGATAACAAGAGGGAAACAATTTAGATAGTGTCAATGGTTTATCCTTCCTATCAAGTGATTGATGTTGAGGTATAGATTGAGTAGAGGCAATCCATGCTTAGATTGGGACTTCATTGAGTTGGACTATCAAAAAGGAGTTATCCCTAGATCGATCTAATTAGGGGATAAGATGGTCACCTTAGTGGCTTAGGATAGATACATGTTTGTATGCTTGGTTTGATATGGATGATCACAAACATATATTGGGTCCTAAGGGATGAGCTACTAGATTATCTCACTCTAGTTCCTAAGCAAACAAGGAAAGCGACAGATCTAGGCAATTCATCTTATCAAGCTTGTCAATCTACTACTAGGGTCACCCTCAAGCCTAGCTTGAGGTAAGCATGGGGTTTTTGAAAGGGTTGTAGTTTGAAGTAAGATAAGGATCTATTGGTATTTCAACCAAGATTGGAGTGAAGAGATTTTAGAGAAAAGTTTTGGGAAAACCTAGAGATGAGGGAAACTGAATGTTCTATCTTGAAAACATAAGGAGATTATATGTCGGCCTCCATAGTTTGGTTAATATAAGTAATAAAATATTTTGTTTGGTCAAAGTCAACTTGGCTCGGGTTTGAAATTCCAGAACATTTTAGAATATTAAAGATGAGCCAAGACATCTCTTTTGTAAAATAGCCTTTGTCAAATAAGGTTGAGATAAGAAGTATATCACCTAATACACAATAAGTTGCATGAACACAAACAAACAACTAAGCAAGCATTGCAACAAGTAACAAGAAAAAGGTTTTGTTGCCCCTAATGTTTGCCTTTTGGACAGCAAATTAGGGTTGCTGAAATTGGGATGTTATATAAACCCTAACACGGGTAAAAATCCACGAAAAAGTTCTGCAGCGCCACCGCCATCGAATGGGAGATTCGGGGGGACAGAAGTCTCTGTTCCGGCACCCTGCAGGGACGGGGAAGTGCCCCCGGAGCCATCTCCATCGATCTCCACCACCATCTTCATCACTGTTGCCGATTCCCATGATGTGGAGGGAGTAGTTCTTCCTCGAGGATAAGGGCTCTACCGGTAGCTATGTGTTCATCTCTCTCTATGCGTGATCATATTGTGATCATGAGCTTTGTAATCAAGTAGATCTACTTTGCTACTCAAGTGCTTTAATAGATCTCCGTCTCTCCCCATAGTTGTGAAACTGACAGCGTGTATACCGTGGTGGCACTTAGGGTAGAGTTTACATAAATACTCAAGTGATTCAATAGATCTCTGTTCTCCCCACGTGTGTGAAAGTGACAGCATGCACACCGTGGTGGCACTTAGGCTAGAGTTCATAAATATTTATCATGAGTATATTTTGAGTTGGTTGTCTCTATGAAATTGTGGTGTTTGTTGGAACGATCTAGCGCTCAAGGTGACAATGTGGGGTTATCTAGATGGGGAAGGCGGACTTTGAGGAGTGCTCTTATAGCCCTACCATGGATTAGAGTGTCCAACCGGAGAGTAGTTCAGGGAAGTATCATGAAGAGAATATATTTATTGAGAGTGTTCACTAGTGAAAGTATGATCCATTGGCCTTGTTTCTAAACATTGAGACACCGTTTACAACTAGATCTGTTGCATATTTGCTTGCTTCCATATTTATTTCAGTATTCCTTTATTCTCTTCCACACCATCAAAGTCTTTTCTATGGTTGCTGTCGGGGATCTACAGGACAATTCAACATGTTCCTCCCCATTAGAAGCTCTTTTCTGGCACATTACCACTTATAATCACCCATAACATTTGTATTTCACTATCTCTTCGCTGAACTAGTGCAGCTATACACCTGACAAGTGTACTGGGTGTGTTGGGGACACAAGATACTTCTTGTTATCTTGATTGCAGGGTTGACTGAGAGGGATACCTTTAACCACTTCCTCCCTGAGTTCGATAAACCTTGGGTAATCCACTTAAGGGAAACTTGCTGCTGGTCTACAAACCTCTGCACTTGGAGGCCAAACAACTTTCTTCGAGAATAGAAGTGCGCAGACATCACTTGCCGATTTCAAGATCACGTAAACGATCCTTCCAGCGCCATATTTCGGCAATGCTTCTGCAGTTGGTCACACGAAAGGTAGTCGATGAAGACCTTCCTCTCCCTTATTCCAGCAAGGGAGCAGAGGTTGTAGATCACCTCATAATCCCAATAGCATGACGGTGTGGTGGTGGTGGTGGAGGAGAAGTGATTACTATAGGGCTTCGCCTAAACCTGAGTAGTGTATGGAGGAGAGAGGGGAGGCGCCGATGTCTAGGATTTGGGGTGAGGGAGTAGGGGGCGCCCCTACCCATACTTATATGGGTGGAGGGGCGGCGGCCAGGGTTACCAACCCTTTCCTAGTCCACCCCCAACTCCTCTAGGCTGGTGGCAAGGAGAGGGAAGGGAAACCTTTTCCCTCAAGGTTTCCTTTCCTTCCTTCACTAGGATTTGACTTTTCAAACTAGAGTTTGTTTCTCTCTTCCTAGTCTTGGCCGAGTTGGCCTAAGGCATGATGCCTCCAGCCCCAATAGGGTATGGCGCATCCCATGTGCCCCCCTCTGGGGTGGTGTTCCTTCCAGAGCATTCTATAAGCTTCCGGTGAAAACACCAAAAAACATTTCCTAACCTCGAAAATTGACTTTCCTTATATGAATCTTATTCTCCAGACCATTACGGATCTCCTCGTGATGTCATGGATCCAATCCGAGACTCCGAACACCATTTGGTATCCAACTCATATTCCATTTCTACTAAACAACATAGAATCCTTAATTGTGTGTCCCTATGGTTCGTGAACTATGCATACATGATCGAGACACCTCTCCGATCAATAACCATTAGTGGGATCTTGAAATCAATAATGGCTCCCACATATTTCTATGATGACTTTGTGATCAAATGAACTGTTTACATACGATATTGATTCCCTTTGTCACGTGATACTTTAGTAATCCGAGGTTTGATCGTCGGTATCTCTATACCTAGTTCAACCTCGTTATAAATAACTACTCTTTACTCGTTCCTTGATATGACATCCCCTGTGACCTAGTCACATGCTTGCAAGCCAATTGGATGACATTCCACCGAGAGTTCCCAGAGTATATCTATCCATCATATCGATTGGCAAATCCCACTCTTGATCCATGTGCCTCAACACATACTTTCAGAATACCTAATGCCACCTTTATAACAACCCAGTTATGAAGTGTTGTTTGATGTCATGAAAGCATCCATCCATTGATGGTGATTAACATGATATCATGGTGGAAGGGTAAGGTTACTATGTATTTGAAAGCTGGTAGCAAACAAACTCTAAATGACTTTGATCTTATGCTACGCTAACTATAGGAGTGTGTCCATCACATCATTCTCCTAATGACATGACCTTGTTATTAGTAACATGTAATGTCCATGATCAGGAAACCATGATCATCTATTAATCAACAAGCTAGTTCCACAAGAGGCTTACTACGAACTCTTTTATGTTTACAAAACACACAAGTATTAATGTTTTTGATTAATGCAATTATATCATGGGATGTAAACATTTATCATAAACACAAAGATATAATAATAACAATTTTATTATTTCCTCTTGGGCATATCTCCAACAATAAGGTAGTCAGTTCAATAAGCTAGAAAGATCCAAGATAGAAAAAAACACATTGTAAACATCACATCGGCACATGACAAACAAACAAAGCGTACCATAGGTACCAAAGAGTGACTATGCGCCAACAAAGGGAAATACTAAGTTGGGGATACGGATCCTAGGTACGGAAGTGATGGGAGGTATCGAGTTCTATCTTGTTATATGGGGTTGTTGATGTCGTACTTGATCCATTATGGGCGAGGAAGGATGCTACTTGTAGGGAGATCTTGTAGTGTATTCTTGTTGTCGGTAGATCCTTTGGTTTGCTTGTCTCTGTTTGTCTTCATCTCGGTATCTCCGTCTTCACAGTTTCTATGTCAGACTTGTTTTGAAAACAGGTCATTTGAAGGTAGATGATATAAAGAGTAAGCCATTTTCAAATAATTTAAGCTAGTGGAGATAAGATATGGAATCTTTCGAAAAGATTTTGAGAAAATAGTTTTCGAAACCCGGTGTTTTCAGAAATAGTGGTTGTCATGTCTAACGTCCATGCTAACTAAGGTATCCTACAATTAGGATGGATTTGATACCATGTCGGTGAGACGCTGGATTTATGGTCTGAGAATCCCTGTTATGCCTACAATTGATGATCCCATGATTAGTGAGCCATGAGCATAACCGACGAGTATCATAATAGCATCCTTAAATTAACAAAGTAGAAGACTTACATGTTTGCCTTTATGGCAGTATTTATGGCGATACAAACATTAGCAGCACACTTATTCCATCGTAGAGCCCATGTCATGACTTAACCTACATGCAACTAATTGGGACGATGGCCTAGATCGCATAGATGTCAACATCTCCTTCCGTAGAATTTGGAAATCTGGCCAAGTAAATAGACAGTGAAAAATCCGTGAGTACTTTTGAATGTACTCGCAAAACCACCGAGACAAGGTAAACAAGGATAATGCACATTTGGCTGTGGCGAGGTAGCTCTACACTATAGTTGCTTTTGAAACGCCTAAATTGGCATCTTTATATCTTTGTTGAAAAAGAGTTTTTGGAAACCATGCCTCCTATTTGAAAATCGGAATATCACCATATCCTTTTTAAAACCTTATAAAACATTTTTATAGTAAACCCCTTTTTAAAACCTCTTGGACCATATAAGGTCAAAACCAACATTTTCCTCTTATTCTCTCATTACAAAGTCACATCCTTTTTAATCCTTCCAAACCATCACTTGAGTACTCCTGGCAGTCACGTTTCGAACCTTCCTTGACCGTGGACATGGATATTCGAATATATTATACTCTGCTAAGTTTGTGCACTTTACCTACAAAAATAAATACATCCATCGTGATGACACCATGACCTGCTACACCACGTGTATGGGGGTCCGGATAATCAAACAAAACATTTCATTTGTCGTCCCTAGTATGGGCACTTTCCCTATGGTTGCTTAGTTCCCCTAGTACGAGTACCCGACTCCATGAGTTCTAATCTCCCTGCCTCACTTCCTGAATCATATCCCCTTTTGTACTCCCATAAACTGTACCATCCTCGAGAGCTCCATAGTTTCAGCCGACCTTTGTATAGACAATAGAACCTTCCGGGTATGATGACCCCCTAAGTGGAAAGGAACCGTCTTATGGGGACTCTAACCCCTTTCTACATGTTATGGCGTAGCTCATGCTAAGGAAAACAAACTATGAGCTATGCCCCAGCTCCTGGGGTAATGTGGTTATACGAATAAGTTGTTCCGGTAAAATACTAGAGCATCCCTTCTCAATATCATGTTCCTCATTCTCACCCTTCCTCGTCACTTTTCTTTCTTTAAAACATCCGCTTGGAAATGCTACCTCTTCGCAAGGATGCTTACCATCTTAACCTCGATATAAAAGGAAAAGTGGATGTAAAAAAGAGTGGGTTTCCTAATGGACACTCATCCATAACTTGGAGGGGCCAAGTTATTATCGTTGTTTTATTTGAAACAAACCATGCAAGTAATAATGCATTTTATTGACGCGATTTTCAATGAAAGCTGAGATGTGGTAAGTATGAAGAGTTAACTATTGCCCTACTTTTCTGATTTATTAGAAGAATTCAACCAGTATACTCCTAAAATTTGGATTATCGCTCTACTGAATAAAAATAGCGAAATGTAGACACTGAGTCCTTATGGGTTTGTTCCCTCTCTCCGCTCACCCTGAATGTAGGTCACCCTCGGTCCCCTCAGTCATGAAAAATTACTACCTAGTCAAGAGAATGGAACTTTCGTTAGCTCTACTCTATATGCACAACGAAACCCTAATAGTAAGTGCTTGAAGCTAGTACTAGAGTCAAAGTACTACATGCAAAGAAGTTAAGGAGAAGGAATCAGACTATAGTACCGCAGTAGATAGACCTCCTTTTCTTTGCTGCTCTCTTCCTCTTGCAAGTGCAGGAGTCCTTGACTGACTCAACTCGTCTTGGGTTACCTTTAATCAAGAATACCAATATAAATAATAAGATGCTTCCTTCTTCTCAGTGTCTGATGACCCACACGTATAGGGGGTGTATCGTAGTACTTTAGATGAATAGGAGTGTTGATCCCAACGAGGAGCAAAAGGTGTTGACTAGTGGTATGGAGCATGAAATCTCTGTAAATACTTAGCAAACGGATTTTTAGGGGTTTTCTGATAAAGAAAATAAATAAAGTGCAAGTAATAAAGACAACGAACAAATGCAGCAAGTGGCCCAATCATTTCTTAGCAAAGTACAAGCCGGTGGAAATACTTGTAAGGACCAAACGTTCTCAAGGACACATGGGAATTCTGTCAAGTGCTTTCGCTTCAAATAGTTAAGTGGTTTTCTTTGGTGTTGTAAGTGTTGTGTGGGTGAACCTGTGCTAATGTACCGACCTTACTTGGACTAATACATACTTGTGATTAAACCCCCTGCAAGCATCTGCAACTATAGGAAAGCAATTAAGATATAAACCTAACCACAGACTTAAACTCTGAGATCCTACGCTCCCTTGTGCAATGGTGTCCTAACAGGGGTTCAGGTTTATGTCACTCCGTCAACCCCACATGACACCACTAGAAGAATAGCATCACAACTTAAATACTAAACCATTGAATAATATCTCAACACAAATCCACTACTAACAACATGAATTCTCCCATGTCCTCAAGAACTAAACGAACTACTCACAAGACATCATATGGACCAAGATCAAACATGATATGGTGATGGATAACAATCTGAACATAAGCAATAATCCAATGGTTCCACTCACAAGCATAAACTACAATAGTAATCAATACCGGGAAAGTTTCCCCTAAGAACTATGCAAGTATTCATCACAATTGTTACAGTGGGATGGAGTGGTGATGATCGTGCTGGTGGAGATGATGGTGTGGATGATGATGATGATCATGATGAACTCTAGCTTGATGATGGTGTTGATGGCGATGATCTCCCCTCTCCGGGCAGTAATTTGTCTGCCAGAGAGCTCTTTCTCTCTCGGTGTTTTCCGCCTCGTAGAGGCGGCGAAATATTTCTGTGATCGCTCCTTGTGTTTTAGGGGTTCGAGGAGAAGATATAGGTGAGAGGGCGGATCCAGAGAGGGCCAGGTAGGCCACACCCCCTGTAAGTGTGGCCTAGGGGTGGCCCACACCTGGGGGTGTGGGCCCCCTGTGGCCCATCTCCGCCTCCCCTTCTGGCTTCCTTCGTCTTCTGGGAAAATACGATTTTGCGTAATTTTTCTGGTATTTTCGGATCTTCGTGAAATTGCATCAAAACACCTCTTTTTTCCATCAGAATCCTGACTCCGGTAGTCCATCCTCCAAGAGTCATCCAACATGCAAAAATAGATGAAAATACATAAGTAACACCTCTTAATAAGAAATATATCAATGAATAGAGACAAATTATGATATAGAATGGTGATGCAAATTGGACGTATCAACTCCCCCCAAGCTTAGACCTTCGCTTGTCCCCAAGCAAAAACTAATCTTAGTAAACATATCCAGAGGTTTATGGAGTTAAGTGTCGATAACAGACAAGAAGCATCACACTTACCATTACACAACTCATAGAAGAAAGAAACTCACCATTATATAACTTAGCTTGGAACAAGTATAGGAGTCACAATAGAGATGCATAAAGATAACTCATAATTGGAATTGGCAAACTTTTTTCTTGGTCGAAGAACAGTTGGCAAATAGTTTCACAAAATAAAGCTTTTGTAAAGAATTTTTACAACAAGAGTACTCTTTTGCTCAAACATAAAAGGTTTTTTTTACAATGATGGCTTTCAAAGTAATACTCAATAGATAATAGTATTGTGGAAACAAGGAAGATAAAGAGCATGGTTGAATAAATCATCATATGAATGGTTGAAACACAACAACTCAAATGCTTGCTAGAGATAGAGAGGAAAAAGGTTTACTGACTCAACTTAGAAATAGAAGAAAGGCCCTTCATAGAGGGAAACATGTATTTCAAGTTCATAAAGAGCTTCCAAAAGATTATGGTACTTACTAGATTTGAGCCCTCATTGCCCCTATCATAAGCATCTTGAGGTGATTAAGGTTAAAGTGAACAAGCATGGAGTATATGCTTGACCAAATATAAGTTGGAAATCTCATGTCCCTTGAGTACGAGGGCCGCTCCTCATGCTACTCAACTTTAGTTACCAATAAGTTCTTGTCATTGTAAGTACATGTGTATCATAAAGAACCACCAATGGGTTACCCCTTGCACATGATACAGGAGCTATCCCATAATCAAAATGACAAGGCAAGCTAACAGTGAGCATCTCAGCGATCTTTTTAGTTTCTATTTTCATAGGTTTTTATTGAGGATGCTTCACAAATTGCTCACTATGGTTATGCTGCAAGTTTCCACAATGATTAGGCATGGCTTAGGCTAGCGGCCCAGGCGTTTCTCTAACACACATACATAACTCCATGGACTTACAAGCTCCCCTTTTATTTCGATGACATCCGCAAACAAAAGAGCATGATATCAACTGGATATGTATCCATAAGTGTTGAAAGCGTTCCCCGTGACAACACGGTTCTGCTAATCCCAATGTATAGATGCAAGCATAAACAACTTCGATGACACAATGGTTCAAGATTATTAAGGGCAAGAAAATAAGGTGTGCCATCAAGTTCATGAGAGCTTTACTAACTAGTTTTCACATAACAAAATAATTTTTAATTATAAATATAGATGAAGCTTGAGAATTTGCTTGGAATAGCAATAATGCTATTAGGTAGATATGGTGGACACAAATGGCACAGGTTTGGTTCAAAGGGGTTGGATGCATGAGAAGTATGCCTTGTAAATAGAGGTTTTTAGCTAGCAAGGATGGGTAGCAAGCAAAATAGTTGAAGGAAACAAACAATACTACAAGTGATAAAGCCAAACATGCAATCTTCCTTGAAGACACAAAATATCTTAAATAAAGAATACTAAGCTTATGGGCCAATCAAGAAAGAAAATAAATGATACAAAAATACCTATAAGATTTTTCTCTTTTCCTTTCAAACCTCAAAAAGTGTTGCTACTGACCAGAGCTCAGTTTGCCAAAACCAATTTAGATCTACTTGATGCTCTCAAAGTGATACAAATACTGATCAACAAGACCAATCAACAAGAAAACTAAAATAAGAAGTGCAAAAAGTAGAAGATGAAACGTCTCATTAATATTCCATAAAGGTACTCACACCAAGGGATACATAGATAACCAACTAAAGGAGAGATACTTCCACATGCAAACCAACCTATAAAATAACTTCTCTACCAAAGAAATGAATCCACTAAAAAGGTAAAAGATAAAAGATAATGATGTGATACCGCGACACTCCCCCAAGCTTGGAACAAGCCAAGGGGATGCCAAACCTGATGATGGATTACTCCTTCAGTGGTGGTGGTGTTCTCTTGATATGATCCTCAATCATCTTCCTCAAATCCTCAATATCAAAGGTCAGAGTACGAATCAACTCCAAATTTTGCTCAATGCGGTTCATGATCATATCAGACCGAGAGTCCCAATCCTTGCTATTCTTTCCCCACTCTTCATTCTTAGTGTGTTCCTTCCCTACATGGTTAGAGCGAGGCAGCTCCCAAACCGAGGGCAAGTTCCCTTTGGGCACCTGTTGGTATTGTTGCTCATGTATAAGTGTATGGAAGGGATTCTTGGTACGTGGAGGAGGTGACCGTGGAACAAAGACAAGACGTGGAGGTTTCCCTCCTATATACATCCATGATGTCCTCCTAAGCTTGGTAAGGTTTGCCACCACTCCAATCCTTGCGACGGTAGCGCGGGTGTCCGGATGCTCATCCTCCTCCATGTATTCTTCATCCCCTACCAAAATCTCCTCCTCCCTGGGGTTTTGAGGATCATCTTCCTCGGGCTTCTTGCCTTTGTCATTGGTGGAGACCATGGTTCTCTAAACTTTGAGAATATTTCTTAACAGAAACAGATCGAAACGAAAACACGACGAGAACACGATATACGAACCTCAGGGGATCCGGGGGTTATATATTAGGAAGTTTCAATACATAAGGAAGGTACTGGTACAAAATCGAGGCGGAGACGGAGCTCAGGGGGCTCACACCCCCTCCAGGCACGGCCAACTAGGGCCCGCACCCACCCTAGCCTCTGTTTCCTCCTCTGTTTTGTTTCGTAACCTTCCGTATGTAATAAAAACATAAAAAATATAAAAAGATAGGGTTTTCACAAACCTTCTGTTTTCACCACTTTTACCTATTCAAAGACGAACTCTGCAGATTCCTTTTTCTCCTACTCCTGGAAATTCCTTTTTCTCATAAGGCCTTACAGAAACCTCAATAGCAACATTAGTGTATGCAAAAATAATAAACCTTTATGTTAACACTCAACTGAAATCCATCAAAACAAAAGCTACAATAGCAACTCCTTTCCAAAAACCCAAAATAATTTGGAAGGGAATCAATAAAAGAGGCAAATGCAAATGATAGTAGAAATCTCTCAAAACAGACCAACAGGTAAAGATTGATTTTTTCGAAACCTTTTATTTCTCAAATCAAAAAGTGAAAAAGTAATGAAAGTTGTGTAACAACTGGGAGACATGCACAGAAAAATACAGCTCCATCCGAAGTACTGAGCACCTTCACGAATTTTTTACAATGCAGCACAAAAATCTGTCTCAGGACAGCCACTTTTCACAACTCCTCTACTTCTCAAAAGTAGTTGATCTTAACACAAAAACCAAAATAAAAAGGATAAGGAGATGTTATTACTAAGGTAATAACTTCCAAGACTCGACAAAATTATTGGGTTATCTCCCAAGAAGTACTTTTCTTTAATGCCTTTAAGTTAGCCTTGATAGTTTCAAGGATGCTCACATAGGAGCTATATATCTGAAGCGAAAGAGAGCATCAAGAAGCAAATAACCAACATATTTGAGCCTAACCCACTTCCTATGCATGGGGGTATCATGAGAAAACAAATTGTTGAAACAAAAAGCCACTAGCATAGGAAGACAAAACAAACGCAACTTCAAAGCTTTCAACATAAAACTGGGAAACTTAACATTATTGAGATGCATAAAACCATGTTTCCCTCTCTCATAATAAGTTTCAGTAAGGCTTGAATAAAATTGACAATATAACTATCACTTTCAACAACTTTATCATTAGAATGAGCATACTTACAATCACCAAAAAGAGGTCCAAGTGAAGGAAATATGCCCTAGAGGCAATCATAGAGATGATTATATTTCTTATGTATCCATGAGTTATTGTAATGTTCCTTGAATATCCATATCAGGCAACTTGTATTGATTGGCAATTATCTGAATTGTTTGTGAAACTCTTTACTTGTATGGTTATTTAAGAGTTGTCCCTAGTAGGAGTTCATGTGAAGACACACGTGAATATTAGACTAGCACATCGATTGGTTGATGACTATGTTTCGCAAGTCATAGACATGGAGATGTCAAACCAATGATGTGGGCACATGTTATGAACATGGGGTTGGACTGACCCAACTTGAGACTGGCAATTAGTTGCAGCTCTCTCTCTACACATCGTGTACGTTTTGTCCTTAGACCTGAGATTGTCGCATGTACTTGAGATGTAGATCGACCTACTTTGGGGCTATTAAACGTTGCACCGTAACTAGGTAGTTATAAAGGTAGCTTTCAGGTTTGTCCTGAAGCATGCTGCAAGGCATGGTCAATCAAGATGGGATTTGCCCCTCTCTATTTGAGAGAGATATCTCTGGGCCCCTCGAGTGATCGGATCCAGAAATGCATGGCCAAGCTACATAAGGTTAATAGTTAACCTAGTAAAGGGATTCCTAGTTATGGTATCGAGAAAGAGAGGTCAGCTTGGATCTAGACCGAATATCGTGAGGCAAAGGGAAAGACATGTACTAAACCTTGTGATGTTCATCCGATATGATCTTTGTATGCATTTAGGAGTTGGCATGTCTTGATAGAGGCCGCTACCAACTATTGACAGAATAAGTGTATTTGTGTCATGTCTACACGTATATGAATCTATAGGGTCACACACTTAAGGGGCTGGAAGCCTAATGAGGATTGGATCCGAATTAGACCAGGATTAGGCTACTAATGGGCTGCTAATGTAGAATCCCACTAGCGACGCCTATATAAGAGAGGGTGGGGCGAGCTGACCAAGGTTAGACCTTAGACAATTCTCCTCGGCCGCCACTCCTCACGCCTGTGTTGCACGCGCGGACCTAGCAGTTCGGCGTCTGACGCTTCCACCCTGTACGTGTGGATACCTTGGAGGCACTTCATCTGTGGCGTTTGGACGAGTCGTGCAAGGGAACTTTCTCGTGGGACGAGAACAAGGAGGAGACGTGGAACGTCTGCACTGCCTCGACGCGCTTCATCAATTCCGCAACTGCGCGTCTAGTGGTAATTTCGTGATCTATGACAATAGTAATCCTCATTTACGTAGTAGAAATTTGTTGATTTGCGCTAGTGTGGCCTACCCGTATCCCTTCAGTGGTATCAGAGCCGATGCTGTTCAGTTATAGGTTCGGGATGGTTGCATATGGTGATATGCAGATTGATATGAATGATATGATTGTTTATATTGCGGTGGTTCAGGATTGATCTATGATTTTGCTTTCCATGATCGTGATTCTGAGGTTGTCGAACGACTTACCCCTACCGGTTGGTTTCCGCCATCAGGGTAGACAGTGACACATAAATCCTGTTGAATCACGCGAAGATCAATATTATTGATCGAATCGGAACCTAGATCTAAAATCGTTGTACCGTGATCAAAGGAGTTTGATCAGATCGGAACAATAGATGGTTTATGGTAAATTTGATTTGCTGATCAAAATCCTTAAATAAAATTGTGTAGATACCGCGAGGGGCGCTGCCCCTTCCAACCCCGCAGGGGGAGACCCCCTAGACCCCCCTTTATCGTAGCCCCTTTCGTATCTCGTTAAGATAACTAGGTGTTGCGATGTCACATGATCCGGTATATGCGATTCTATGCATAACTTGTTTTTGCAGGATGTATGTGATCAGTATGGCCCATATATGTATGTGATGCATGTATGAAATTTATCATGACCTGCGTGTCGTGAGTAGGGCAACATGGCTGGAGCCATGTGTGTTGTCAATTATTGTAATGGCCTGTGTGCCAACTTGTGATAATCCCAATACTGTGTAATTTTGATTACTAGCTGTTAGGAGTAATAGCTTGTATTAGTTCTTGGAGGACTCATCACTTGGAAGATGGCTCACATGGAACATGAAATGGAGATCATCATGGTGGATAGGTTCTATGGCGATGGAGATCACCATGAGAAAATGGTCCATACTGTGTCACATCTATGTGAATGCTATTCTTATGCGTTTTACTACTATGCATGCTTAGATGATAGAAGTAGAATGATCCCTCACAAAGTTTAAGTTAAACCATGCTCTCCCATCCAAACCTTGCACCATCCTATGCCCTGTACAATCGTTGGTGGGCCTATGAAATTAGGGTGCCGCGGTTTTCCTTGGCTGAATGGGTTTGTATCGGATACCTACACGCATAAGGGTTGGTGAGCTTGACAAGGTCATCTTAACATTTAAGGACCTTGGGGCATAAAGGTTGGGCGCCTAGTTTTGACATAGAGATGTAACCCAACAACAAGAATCATATGTGATATGATTAGCAAGTGTTGCTTACCGATTTACCTTGTCTTCTAGCAGTAATGCTAAATCTCACTAGTCGACTTGTTAATTGTGGATCTTTAATCACTTAGTATCAATAGAGGGATATTGATTTAAGTGGGAGTATATGCTATTAAATTTTTTAATATGTTTTACTCTTTCATGGTTACATGGCTTGTATTTTGCATGTTTTCTATTGTAGATCAATGGCACTGATCACTACATCACCTTTTTCTTTGCGTTCGATTCTTGACAAAGATAAACTAAATGGAACAAACTATACAGACTAGGTCCGTAACCTGAGAATTGTTCTCAATTCTGATAAAAAGGAAACGGTTCTGGATACCCCAATCCCCGATGAACCTGCTGATAATGCATCTGCTGCCTAAAGAATGCCTACAAGAGAGCATGTGATGATTCTCTTGAGGTTAGCTGCCTTATGCTTGCATGCATGGAACCTGAACTCCAAAAGAAGTTTGAGGATCAGGATGCATACAATATGATCGTGGCGCTTAAGGACATGTTCCAAGATAAGGTAAGGACTGAGAGATACAATGTTGCCAAGTCCTTTGTCGAATGCAAGCTAGCAGAGGGAGCAGCTGTAGGCCCCCATGTGATCAAAATGGTTGGTTATAGTCAGACTGGAAAATCTTGGTTTTCCACTAGGCCAAGAGTTGGCCACTGACTTCATTTTGGCATCTCTTCCATCCAGCTATAGGCAGTTCATTTCGAACTACCATATGCATGGGGTGGATAAGGGCCTTAATGAATTATGTGGGATGCTTAAAATAGCAGAAAGTGACATGAAGAAGTGTGCAGGGCATAGCCATGTGATGGCTGTGAAGAACAAGCCTAGCTTCAACAAAAAGGGTACTTCTTGGAAGAAGAAGGGCAAGGCTAAGGATACGATCCCTAAGCCTGCACCCAAGCAAGAGGATGGACATGTAGAATACACTAAGTGCTTCTTTTGTCATGAACATGGCCAGTGGAAGAGAAACTGCAGCAAGTACCAGGCTTCTTTGAAGAAGAGTGGAAGTAATAGTACTTCCTACTCAGGTACGCTTGTTGTAAATGTTGTGGACATTCTTCTCGATGATTCCCTATTTAACTCTTGGGTATTTGATACCGGATCGATTGCTCATTGTCACATCCCAAGATTTTCCAAATCTTGTAATGTGAAAAATAAATGAATACAATAAAACTTTGTTTGATTTTGAGGGCCAGAAGAAACTTTTTCAATCCAATTGGAAACCTTCAAACCAAGTTGGATCAAATAAATCCTAAAGGGATTTAAAAAGATAAACATTTGATAAAGGAAAATAAAATATTTTGGAAATACTATTTTGGATCTTTTAAATAAAAGGATTTGGTTTTCAAATGAAATAGAAGTTTTACAAATAAGGATTATTTTATAGAGCCAAATTAAACCATGGCCAAGCTTATGAAATAAAATGCTTTGTTTTGATAAAAATAGTAAAGGTTTATTTTAAATAAATTAATAAGGATTTAATATCCAAGTTTTATAAATAAAGGTTTTACTATTTTAATTAACCATCAAAACTTATTTATTTATTTAAAATAAGTTTTCCAAGTATTTTATATTCCCAAATAAAACCTACTGTTTTGGTTTGAAAATAATTAGATTTCAAAAAGAGTATTTAAATAAAAACAAAGCCTATTTGATTTAATAACAATGGTCTATTTATTTAATTGATAATGGACCCTATAATAAAAATTATTATTTTGGATTTGGAATTTTGGTTTATGTTCTCAATGTAACCAAATCCAAAGTTACAAAGTGTGGTGAAAGTTTGAATGGATTTGGATGATGTTTGTTTGTTTGAATTCAAAATCAGAAATTAGAAATAGAAAAAGAAAAGCTATACAGAAGAAAAAATGGTTTTGGTCGACCCAACCCAGCAGCCCAACAAGGCCCAGAACCAGCCCAGCTCCCCCTCCCTGAAGAAAAACGTTTCGCACTCAGTTTCTAACCCGAACAGACGCTGACTGGTGGCCCTCTTCTTCCTCTCATTCCTCGCTGATAGCAGGGACCCACGCAGCCAGCTCACTCCTCCTTCTTCCTCGCGACGACCACGCCGGCCGTTTCTGCCAGTGATTCCGCGGCTTCAATTCACCTTAATGCGGCCACCATTACTCGTCGTGACCACGCCCATTTAAATGCCAGCGTCTCTCCTCCATTCCCCCTCTGTCTCCTCCCCTAAGCATGCCCCCAGGCTGTCGAATTTGGCTCGACACTCTCACTGCTCCGACGACCCTCCTTGTCGATTCCGGCCAAGTCTCACCACCCCGTGCCTCCCCGAGCACATGAGCAGACTCCCCACTCCCAGGCGCATCTTCCTGTACCCTCAGTTCAACATGGCGCCTCGAAGGCCGACTTGACGACCTCTGAACGCCACCGCGTCTGTCTTCAACTCCGGCAAGTACCCAGGTAGTTTCCGACCGCCCCTTCCCCTCTTGTTCACGCACACACCTACACCATGTCCTACTGCATCAGACCATGCCCTTGTCCTGCCTTAGGGCGATCTGCAGCGTCGCCTCGACAACAACCAGAACCGCCTGACGACGTTCCCCACTCAGGCGAGCTATTACTCCTACGACCGAGCGCCCCTTGACCCAAGAAGACCACGTTGAGCTTCCCCAATCCTCTGCAATCTCGGTGAGCATCTCCCCTTCTCCTCTCGCTTCCTATTCTCGCCGATACGCCGTAGCCAGAGCACCGCCGCCGCGCGCCACCGTCTTCGCGCCGCCAGTTCTTGGCCAGGCATTAGCAGCCGTCCGATCAAGATCCGAGGCACGCGATTGATTGACTTATCGAAGGGGTAAGATAGATCCTGTGCCGCACGATTCCCTTTTAATCCAACGGCCTACAGCACGCGATCCACCCGAACCGATACCAGCGAATAGCGTTGCGACGCGTGGCCTGTTCTTATTTAAAACAGAAGTTTGAAATCTGATTTAGGTGTGATTTTGAAAACCCTATAACTTTTGATCCACACGTCCAAAATTTACAAATTTGATATCATTGGAATCAGTGGAACAAGCCCTAGCCAACCATGCAATTGGTTTAGTAAATAGTATCTGTTAGATTGTTTGTTTTTGCAGAAACTTTTGTATGCTTGTTTAGATTAGAAAAATGATTCAAAAATGTTTTTGAGGTTGAAACCTTGGCAAATTAGTTTGTGATGAACTTACTGACCCTAGGAACCAACCCATGGAGTTAAAAATGAATTTGATAAAATTTAGGATGGATTAATTGATTTAGCCCATTTCTAACCAAATAAAAATATTGGTTTTATTATGAAAATGTTTTTGGAGTAAAAAAACTTTGGGAAAATGTTTTGGATCAAACCTACCCCTAAACACCAAGTTTTGAGAAACAACAACTTATTTGGTGAACAACCTAGAGTTGTTGCTTTGATAAAAATATTTTCCACCACATAAAATAATGAATGGATTTATAAATGGTTTATGGATAAAACCCTTTTGCAAATGACTTTGCCACTTTGGAAAAATGACCATTTTGAACCTTACCAAGTTTAGAAGCCTAGTGGAGACCATCTTTGCAAATAAAACAACCCCTTGCATGCTTGCATGCATAACTTAGATCCCATTGTTTTATGTGTGTGAAATGTTTGATTGATTATTGGTTTGGAATGTTTATTGATATTGTGTTTACTTCATTGATTGTAGTGAAGTTAGAAAAGTGTGAGACTAGCAAGATCATGGAGTGAACCAACATTCCCTACCAAAAGAAAGGCAAGTTACACTATCATCTAAAGTCCTACTATTTTCATTATACTTAGTGGATTTTGAAACATGCATGAAAATAATTTTATACTTATGCTATGCTAAACCCTAATAGGATACCCTATACATTCCTTAGTGAAAACAATATAGTTGTTACATGCTTAGCCATGCTATATTTTGAAAAGAGATACATGTTGAGATTTTATGAAGTTGAGAAAAATACTTGTGATTTTATATAATAAAACAAGGACTCAATGAACCACCTGGGTGGCCAAGGATACTTTAAGTTTTTGGAGAAGGTGGCAACAAAAGGAACCATGTCTATGGCAATCTCTTTGTGTTGTGCTCCAAAGGAAAACCACCCAGGAAACTTAGAGATTGAACATGTTTCTCCAATTGTGGCTTTCGTGTGCAACCACATGCTATTATGGCTCTGGCTTAGTCAACTACATTGGGAAGACCCATACATTGTCTTCAGTTTACTGGACATGGGGACCTGGAATCCTACATGGGTGCTGAAGACATGCTAGCAATGGTGTATGGGAGGACCCTCTGGAAAGACTTCGTCACATTCTCAATCTGCCGGTACTCCATCTTGGTGAGCACTAATCCAGTGGCCACTGGTGGCAAAAAGATGGGATTGTGACATGTGGGTAAAGTGTACTACTTCTGCAGAAGATAATAAAATCTAAGTACTTAGCTGTGTCCCCGGTTATGGACAATACTGAGCAACTAAAGTTTGAAGCTATCGGAAATCTCGACATTCTAATTTCTAAAAGAAAACTTATAAAACTTGATGCACTTGGGGGTACCAAGGAGCTCAAGAGATTTTGATAAAACTTGATGCACTTGGGGGTACCAAGGAGCTCAAGAGATTTTGATGAAACTTGATGCACTTGGGGTTACCAAGGAGCTCAAGGCATTTTTGACAAGGACTTGAACACATGGGAATTTTACCAAGGAGTTCAAGGGGTTTTGAAAAGAGATTTGACAAAGGACCAAAACCATTTTTAAAAGATAGGATAAATTATTGCTTCTGCAAATGAGCCTCAAACCCTACTTAGCCAAATTGCATGTAATGATAGGATCCACTTATATTCTACATAGTAGTGAAACTTGCCAATACAATTCAAATGTATTGACCCTTGTGGATGTAACTTGTAATGTTGCAGGTTTGATTGATTTTAGTGAAGATTGATTAATTAGGATTACAAAGTCTACAACCAACATGTCTGCCTGTGGCTCTTTGAAGATGAAGTACCCAATGATTATAGATATTCCGTTGCAATGTATTGTAATAGCCAAATGAGCTATGTAAAGATGTAATAAAATTATGTTATTCCTGGTTATAAAGTTATATTATGACCTTTGTTTCTTGATATTACATCTTAACTATGGATGTTAGCTATTGATCCAGGGACTAGCATTGTAAACACAGGGGACACCACCTTATGTTAATAAAGGTTGGGACACTCCCTCTATACATGGTATCAGAGCATTGTGTTGCCTGTAGGATTTGTAAACTTAGGATTGGACAAAACCCTTAGGAAGTAGGAGTTGTATTTGTTCCAAACATATTTACAAACAATCTTTTAAACCCTTTCCTCAACCATTTTGGTTTCAACTCTACATCTCATCTATTTCAAACTTGATGGAAAAACCTACCCCATGGCCAAAGACTACACCATGTGTAAAGGACTTCTTCAACTTCTTCAACTCTAATGACTTCAACTTCTTCAACTCTAATGACTTCAACATCTTCAGTATGTTCACCAAGGACTTCCAACTTGGATATCACTAAGGATTACAAGTGAAACAAGGAAATCTTGCTAAAGATTTAGAGACTGAGGGAATGCAAAAGTTAGAAGGAGCCCACATCATTTGAAGCTTGGTGACCAAGGAGTTTTTCTCAAGGAAACCATGATCTCAAGTAAGAAAAATCAACCAAGAATGATGGAAAGATCACAAGTGAACCATATAGATGGACCACCATATTTTAGTTAAGACAAAATCACGAACTTATGTGGTGTAATAAAAATATTTTGTTGCCTAGGTGTGTGCTTGAACTTTGTTGTTTGAGTGAAAAGTTGTTTGTGAATGTTTGCACATTGTTTGAGTGAATTGTGATGTGTGTGATTAGAATTGATTCCTTAGAAAAATCTTTTGCCTATTCTAATCTTCATTCAACCCCAAACAGATGACTACTCCAAGAGACTCCAACATCAAGGTTGATGACACCAACACCAACCAAAAGGACAACATGAAAGAGCTCATATCAACCCAACACCAGTTGAACCAAGTGACAGCTAAATTCATAGCCAACACCAGTGGAGAAGATCCAACACTACAAGGATTTTTGGAAACTCAAGGCCTACTGATGCTTAAAGTGACTGATCAAATGATCAAAATGGAAGAAAACTATTCCAAGAAAGTTTATGACAACAAGGATGACAGAAATGTTATTCTAGATGGAGCCCCATCATGCATTATTTGTGGAGACAAGGACCATACTTCCAAGGAGCATGGAGATCAATGCCCCAACTGTGAAGAGAAACATCCTGTTGGACAATGTCCCACCTCTCAAGCTACTTGCTACCTATGTGAAGGAAACAATCATATCCCTATCCAATGCCCCATCTATTCCATTGTGGAACAAAGGAAACAAGGTGGAGTGCAACAAATGATTGCAAACCATCCAGAAGGATCCAAGTCTACCAAGAAGGTTGATGACAAAGGAAAAGGACCACTTGTACCTCCAAACAAAACAACCCAATTCAAAGGATCAAATAAGAGGAATGTGAATTTTCTAAGGAGCAATAAAAGGTCCAAGAAGCATGTAGACATTCCTACCTACCAGATAACCTATGAACAACATGAACTGGATGCACTCCTAGCTTTGGAAAAACCCAAGAAGCAAAAGAAGGACAAAAGCCATGTGCAATGTCATAAATGTAAGGAAATGGGACACTATTCTAGTGAATGCCCAGAGAACCAGAAGAATAAGGAGATTGGCCAAGTGGTGTGGAACAACTGCAAGGAGCTAGGCCATTATGTGGCAACTAGTCCACAAGAGCTATGTAAAGAACTCAAGGACATCAACTGTTTCAATTGCAAGCACTCAGGACATTATGCAAGCAACTGCCCAGAAAAGATGAAGAACAAGTTGAACAAGCCTATGGAGAATCTCAACCTTGGCCCATGAGTCAATGTGTGGAAACCAAGGACGCAATGCAAATGTTTGCCCAAAGAAGTTTCCCAAGATCCCAAGAAGGCCAATATGTAATTTTTGTTTGAAAATTTTTAAGGGTGGTAGTACCCTAGTTGTTTTGAGACTACTTGTAACCCTAGCCATCCCAAATCTCGGGACGAGATTTATTTTAAGGGTGGTAGCCTATCACATCCCAAGATTTTCCAAATCTTGTAATGTGAAAAATAAATGAATAAAATAAAACTTTGTTTGATTTTGAGGGCCAGAAGAAACTTTTTGAATCCAATTGGAAACCTTCAAACCAAGTTGGATCAAATAAATCCTAAAGGTATTTAAAAAGATAAACATTTGATAAAGGAAAATAAAATATTTTGGAAATACTATTTTGGATGTTTTAAATAAAAGGATTTGGTTTTCAAATGAAATAGAAGTTTTACAAATAAGGATTATTTTATAGAGCCAAATTAAACCTTGGCCAAGCTTATGAAATAAAATGCTTTGTTTTGATAAAAATAGTAAAGGTTTATTTTAAATAAATTAATAAGGATTTAATATCCAAGTTTTATAAATAAAGGTTTTACTATTTTAATTAACCATCAAAACTTATTTATTTATTTAAAATAAGTTTTCCAAGTATTTTATATTCCCAAATAAAACCTACTGTTTTGGTTTGAAAATAATTAGATTTCAAAAAGAGTATTTAAATAAAAACAAAGCCTATTTGATTTAATAACAATGGTCTATTTATTTAATTAATAATGGACCCTATAATAAAAATTATTATTTTGGATTTGGAATTTTGGTTTATGTTTCTGAACAGAACCAAATCCAAAGTTACAAAGTGTGGTGAAAGTTTGAATGGATTTGGATGATGTTTGTTTGTTTGAATTCAAAATCAGAAATTAGAAATAGAAAAAGAAAAAGCTATACAGGAAGAAAAAAATGGTTTTGGTCGACCCAACCCAGATCAACAAGGCCCAGAACCAGCCCAGCTCCCCTTCCCGAAGAAAACGTTTCAGACTCGGTTTAACCTAACAGACGCCGACTGGTGGCCCTCTTCTTCCTCTCATTCCTCGGATGAGGGACCCACGCAGCCAGCTCACTCCTCCTTCTTCCTCGCGACGACCATGCCGGCCGTTTCTGCTAGTGATTCCGCGGCTTCAATTCACCTTAATGCGGCCACCATTACTCGGCGTGACCATGCCCATTTAAACGCCAGCGTCTCTCCTCCATTTCCCCTCTGTCTCCTCCCCTAAGCACGCCCCCAGGCTGTCGAATTTGGCTCGACACTCTCACTGCTCCGACGACCCTCCTTGTCGATTTCGGCCAAGTCTCACCACCCCGTGCCTCCCCGAGCACACGAGCAGACTCCCCACTCCCAGGCGCATCTTCCTGTACCCTCAGTTCAACTGAGGCGCCTGAGGCGTCGACTTTGACGACCTCTGAACGCCACCACGTCTGTCTTCAACTCCGGCAAGTACCCAGGTAGTTTCCGACCGCCCCTTCCCCTCTCGTTCACGCACACACCTACACCGTGTCCTACTGCATCTGACCATGCCCTTGTCCTGCCTTAGGGCGATCTGCAGCGTCGCCTCGACAACAACCAGAACCTCCTGACGACGTTCCCCACTCTGGCGAGCGATTACTCCTACGACCGAGCGCCCCTTGACCCAAGAAGACCACGTTGAGCTTCCCCAATCCTCTGCGATCTCGGTGAGCATCTCCCCTGCTCCTCTCGCTTCCTGTTCTTGCCGATACGCCAGAGCTGTGAGCACCGCCGCCACGCCACCGTCGTCAGCGCGCCGATTCTTGGCCAGGCATTAGCAGCCGTCCGATCCAGATCCGAGGCACACGATTGATTGACTTATCGCAGGGGTAAGATAGATCCTGTGCCGCACGATTCCCTATTAATCCAACGACCTACAGCACGCGATCCACCCGAACCGGTACCAGCGAATAGCATTGCGACGCGTGGCCTGTTCTTATTTAAAAGTGCCTGTGGCTCTTTGAAGATGAAGGACCCCATGATTATAGATATTCCGCTGCAATGTATTGTAATAGCCAAATGAGCTATGTAAAGATGTAATAAAATTATGTTATTCCTGGTTATAAAGTTATATTATGACCTTTATTTCTTGATATTACATCTTAACTGTGGATGCTAGCTATTGATCCAGGGACTAGCATTGTAAACACAGGGGACACCACCTTATGTTAATAAAGGTTGGGACACTCCCTCTACACTCATATTTGCAATTCGATGTAGGGGCTAATAAGGACTAGAGAAGTGCAGAAAGGCGAAGTGGATTTTTGCATCGGAAATAAAGCAAGGGTTGCTCCATTGTTCGTCGGCGTCATGCAACTTCACCTTCCGTCAGGATTTATTATGGAGTTAAATAATTGTTATTACATTCCTAGTATGGGTCGAAACATTTTATCACCTTCATGTTTGATGAGGGATGGTTATTCATTCGCGAGTGAAAACAATGGTTGTGTAATCTCTAAGAATGATATGTTTATGGCTAATGCTCCCATTGTGAATGGGTTATTTATTTTAAATCTTGATGATGCATCTGTTTACAATGTTAGTGCTAAAAGGCTTTGGCCTAATGATTTGAGTCCTACCTATTTATGGCATTGTCGTTTGGGGCATATAAGTGAAAAGCGCATGAAGAAGCTCCATGGTGATGGTCTTCTAACTACGTTTGATTTTGAATCATACGAGACATGTCAGGCTTGTTTACTTGGAAAGATGACCAAATCGCCTTTTACGGGTTTACCTGAGAGAGCGACAGACTTGTTGGAACTCATACATACTGATGTATGTGGACCAATGAGCACGACAGTTAGAGGAGGATATCACTACTTCATTACCTTCACTAATGATTTCAGTAGATATGGTTATGTCTACTTGATGAGGCATAAGTCTGAAACTTTTGAAAAGTTCAAGGAGTTTCAGAGTGAAGTAGAGAATCAACGTGGCAAGAAAATAAAGGCCTTGTGATCGAATCATGAAGGTGAATATTTGAGTCACGAATTTAGAGATCATCTTAAGAGTTGCGGAATTGTTCCACAACTTACGCCGCCCGGAATGCCTCAAAGAAACGGTATCTCCGAACGGCGTAATCGAACTTTGCTGGACATGGTTCGATCGATGATGATCCTGTCGGATTTGCCATTGTCATTTTGGGTTTACGCTCTAGAAACAGCAGCTTTCACACTTAACAGGGTACCATCTAAATCCGTAGTTAAGACACCATATGAGATGTGGACTGGAGAGAATCCCAGTTTGTCTTTTCTAAAGATTTGGGGTTGTGATGCATTTGTCAAGCGACTTCAGTCGGACAAGCTAACACCCAAATCGGATAAGTGCATTTTCGTGGGATATCCGAGGGAAACCTTAGGGTATTACTTCTACAACCGAGAAGAGGGCAAAGTGTTTGTCGCTCGTAGAGGTGTTTTCCTAGAGAAAGAGTTTCTCACAAAGGGAACGAGTGGAATGTCGGTGCGACTTGAAGAAGTTCAAGATGATCCAGTTGGGGATGCTTCTACAAGTGATGCTATTGTAGCAGAACAAGTTGAGGAACCCGTGGCAACAGAAGCACCACAACCACGATGGTCGGCTAGGCTCCCCGAAGCGCGGGAATTATTATTGTTTGACAATGATGAGCATGCGACCTATGCAGGAGCGATGGTGGACCCAGACTCTGAGAAATGGCTGATCGCCATGAGATCCGAGATAGAGTCCATGGGATACAATCAAGTTTGGAACTTGGTTGACCTGCCTGACGGTTTTAAAGCCATCGAGTGCAAATGGATCTATAAGAAGAAGATTGATATGGATAGAAATGTTCACATCCATAAAGCTCGACTTGTTGCAAAAGGTTTTTGACAAGTTCAAGGAGTTGACTACGACGAGACTTTCTCGCGTGTAGCGATGCTTAAATCTATACGGATAATTCTAGCCATTGTTGCACATTTCGACTATGAAATATGGAAGATGGATGTCAAGACGGCTTTGCTAAATGGAATCCTAACTAAGGACGTGTATATGATGCAGCCCGAAGGTTTTGTTGATCCAAACAATGCTGGAAAGGTATGCAAACTTCTGAAGTCCATTTATGGGCTGAAGCAAGCATCTTGGAGTTGGAACATTCGATTTGATGAAGTTGTAAAGGAGTTTGGCTTCATCAAAAATGAACAAGAACCTTGTGTTTACAAGAAGTAAAGTGGGAGAGCGCTGGTATTTCTAATCTTATATGTAGATGACATATTGCTGATTGGAAATGACATTCCTATGCTCGAGTCTGTTAAGACCTCATTGAAAAATAGTTTTTCGATGAAGGACTTGGGAGAAGCGGCATATATTCGGGGCATCAAGATCTATAGAGATAGATCAAGAAGGCTAATTGGATTAAGACAGAGTACATACATTTACAAATTGTTGAAACGGTTCAGCATGGAAGAGGCTAAGAAAGGGTTCTTGCCCATGTCTCGTGGCATAAAACTCAGCAAGACTCAGTGTCCTTCGACTACTGATGAGCGTGAGCGCATGAGCAGGATTCCATATGCTTCGGCTATTGGATCCATCATGTATGCAATGATATGTACTCGCACAGATGTTTCCTATGCTCTAAGTGTTACGAGCAGATATTAGGCTGATCCAGGTGAAGGTCACTGGATAACGGTAAAGAACATCCTTAAGTACTTGAGAAGGACTAAGGATGTGTTCCTAGTTTATGGAGGTGAGGATGAACTCAGTGTAAGGGGTTACACAGATGCGAGTTACCTTAACGACTCAGATGACTCCAGATCGCAATCTGGTTATGTGTTTGTCATGAATGGTGGTGATGTGAGTTGGAAAAGTTCCAAGCAAGGTACGGTGGCCTCCTATTCAACATAAGCTGAATATATTGCCCCCTCGGAGGCTGCAAAGGAAGCTGTTTGGATTAGGAATTTCCTGATCGCTCTTGGTGTGGTTCAGGGCGCGTCCAATCCCATGGAAGTTTATTGTGACAACAATGGTGCTATTGCACAAGACAAGGAACCTAGACAGCACCAGAAGAACAAACATATTCGCATGCGTTACCATCAGATTCAAGAGTTCGTTGAGGATGGTAGTGTCATGATATGCAAAATACATACGGACTCAAATGTTTCTGATCCTTTTACAAAGCCACTCACGCAGCCTGCGCATGAGGCGCACACAAGAGCAATAGGTATTAGATACAATCTAGATTGACTCTAGTGCAAGTGGGAGACTGAAGGAAATATGCCCTAGAGGCAATCATAGAGATGATTATATTTCTTATGTATCCATGAGTTATTGTAATTTTCCTTGAATATCCATATCAGGGAAGTTGTATTGATTGGCAATTATGTGAATTGTTTGTGAAACTCTTTACTTGTATGGTTATTTAAGAGTTGTCCCTATTCGGAGTTCATGTGAGGACACATGTGAATATTAGACTAGCACATCGATTGGTTGATGACTATGTTTCGCAAGTCATAGACATGGAGATGTCAAACCAATGATGTGGGCACATGTTGTGAACATGGGGTTGGACTGACCCAACTTGAGACTGGCAATTAGTTGCAGCTCTCTCTCTACACATCGTGTATGTTTTTTCCTTAGACCTGAGATTGTCGCATGTACTTGAGATGTGGATCGACCTACTTTGGGGCTATCAAACGCTGCACCGTAACTAGGTAGTTATAAAGTTAGCTTTCGGGTTTGTCCTGAAGCATGCTGCAAGGCATGGTCAATCAAGATGATATTTTCCCCTCTCTACTTGAGAGAGATATCTCTGGGCCCCTCGGGTGATCGGATCCAGAAATGCATGGCCATGCTACATAAGGTTAATAGTTAACCTAGTAAAGGGATTCCGAGTTACGGTATCAAGAAAGAGAGGTCAGCTTGGAGCTAGACCGAATATCGTGAGGCAAAGGGAAATACATGTACTAAACCTTGTGATCTTTGTATGCATTTAGGAGTTGGCACGTCTTGCTAGAGTCCGCTACCAACTATTGACATAATAAGTGTGTTCGTGTCATGTCTACACGTATATGAACCTATAGGGTCACACACTTAAGGGGCTGGAAGCCTAATGAGGATTGTATCCGAATTAGACCAAGCTTAGGCTACTAATGGGCTGCTAATGTAGAAGCCCACTAGGGACGCCTATATAAGAGCGGGTGGGGCGAGCTGACCGGGGTTAGACCTTAGACCATTCTCCTCATCCGCCACTCCTCACGCCTGTGTTGCACGCGTGGACCTAGGAGTCCGGCGTCTGACGCTTCCACCCTGTACGTGTGGATACCTTGGAGGCGCTGCATCTGTGGCGTTTGGACGAGCCGTGCAAAGGGTACTTGCTCGTGCGACGAGAACAAGGAGGAGATGTGGAACGTCTGCACTCCCTCGACACGCTTCATCAATTCCGCAACTACGCATCTAGTGGTAATCCCGTGATCTATGACAATAGTAATCCTGGTTTACGCGATAGAATTTTTTTGGTTTGCGCTAGTGTAGCCTACCCATATCCCTTCACCAAGTTCATAAACTGGATCAATACAAGCAAGTTGTTCCATCCTAGAATCTTTATTAGGCAAGCTATTTTCACAAGGAGCTTTAGCAAATTTTGAAAAATTAAAATCATAAGACTCGCCATCAAACATATTCAAAACTTTTTCCTTCTTACAATCTATAATACCTCTAGAATTGTTCAAGAAAGGTCTACCAAAAATGATAGGACGTGTTTTGCTAGAAGCTGAATTAAGCACTAGAAAATCAGTAGGGTACTTAATCTTACCGCAGACGACCTCCACATCTCTTACAATACCAATAGGGCATATGGTTTCCTTATTATCAAGGTGACTAACCACATCAATGTCCTCAAGATAAAAAGGACCAATTTCATGCATAATTTCCCTGTAAAGCTCATAAGGAATAGTACTAGAACTAGCACCAATATCACATAAACCATAATAGTAGTGATCACTAATTCTAACAGAAAGCACAGGGACACTAGCTTTTCTAGATTTACTAGGATGAGAAATAATATTAGAAGCGTCTTCACAGAAGAAAATGTGCTCATCCTCTATATTTCTAGCGACAAGATTTTTCACAATAGCTACCACAGGTTCAATATTCAGTTGCTCATCGGGTTCCACAGTTTTCTTCGTACCTTTGTTATTCGCACTAATCATCATAGAATACTCCTTTACCTTAGCTCGGAAAGGTATTTTCTCAACATAAGGTTCAGGAAAAATATGGTAAATAGTACAAACTTCAGTGCTTCTAACAGGAACATCACTAACAAAATCTTTATAAGGTGAATGGTACTTATTCCACTTATTTTTAGGAATTTCCATGTAATAGGCAAAAGCCTTAAAACAATTGGCAATACTTTGGGAGTCAAGACCATACTCAGTACTAATATCACAGAAGTCATCAGTTCCCATAAAAGATTTTATCCATTCGTAATCATAATTTATACCTGACTTTCTTCCTTTTTCATTCTCCCAAGCTTCAGTGTTCTCTTGAATACGGTCTGGGAGATCCCATTTAGCTTCTTCCTTCATACGTGTGAATGATCCAGCACAAGAAGCATCTAGTAAACCTTTATCATGAAGAGAAAGCCTAGCATAAAAGTTACTGATAATAATATTGTTAGGGAGTTCATGAATAGGACATTTAAGCATTAGTAACTTCAATCTCCCCCAAGCTTGAGCTGTACTCTCTCCATCACAAGGCCAAAAGTTATATATTAGATTCCTATCCTTATGAATTTCACTGGGAGGATAAAATTTAGAATAAAAGAGAGGTACTAGTTCCTCCCATTCCATGGATTGTCCATTCTTCAGTAGCTTATACCATTCTTCAGCTCTCCCTTTCAAGGATATAGAGAGTAACTTCTTCTTCACCTATTCAGTTGTGATACCTGCACACTTTTACAACCCACATAATTCATGGACAAAAAGCAAATGATCACCAGGGTGGACAGTTCCATCCCCTAAATAATAATTATCCATAACACGATCAACAATACTTGTAGGCATCCTAAAAGGATCTATCTCAACAGTTGGTGGTTCATCTACTGCCCTAATAGTGGTAGTAGTTTTCCCAAACATAAAACCAAGTGGGTTATCCATATTGGAAAAAAAGTAACAAACAGAAATAAAAAGCAATAATCATAGTAGAAGTTTCCTTTACCAGTTCCACTCTTCAATAGCGCTTCACTCTCCAGCAACGGTGCCAGAAAATAGTCTTGATCACCCACAAGTATAGGGGGTGTATCGTAGTACTTTCTATAAATAGGAGTGTCGATCCCAACGAGGAGAAGAAGGTGTTGACTAGTGGTATGGAGAAGGAAATCTCTGTAATACTTAGCAAACAAATTTTTAGGAGTTTTCTGATAATGAAAAGAAATAAAGTGCAAGTAATAAGACAACAAACAAATGCAGAAAGTGGCCCAATCATTTCTTAGCAAAGGACAAGACGGTGGAAATACTTAGAAGGACCAAACGTTCTCGAGGACACATGGGAATTCTGTCAAGTGCTTTCGCTTCCAATAGCGGAGTAGTCTTCTTTGGTGTTGTAAGTGTTGTGTGGGTGAACCTGTGCTAATGTACCGATCTTACTTGGACTAATACATACTTGTGATTAAACCCCCTACAAGAATCCGTAGCTACATGGAAGCAATTAAGATATAAACCTAACCATAGCCTTAAACTCTAAGATCCTACGCTCCCCTCTGCAATGGTGTCCTAATGGGGGTTCAGGTTTCTATCACTCCGGCAACCCCACAATTAGTAGCCAAATACACAACGCATTCCCGTAGATACATAAATGGTGAAGTATCAGGTAGTCGACGTTCTAATGACACCACTAGAAGAATAGCACCACAACTTAAATACTAAACCATTGCATAATATCTCAACACAAATCCACTACTAGCAACACGACTTCTCCCATGTCCTCGAGAACTAAACGAACTACTCATAAGACATCATATGGATAAAGATCAAAGATCATATGGTGATGGATAACAATCTGAAGATAAGCAATAATCCAATGGTTCCACTCACAAGCATGAACTACAATAGTAATCAATACCGGGAAAGTTTCCCCTAAGAACTATGCAAGTATTCAACACAATTGTTATAGCGGGATGGAGTGGTGATGATGGTGTTGGTGGAGATGATGGTGTGGATGATGATGATGATGATCCCGATGAAGTCTAGCTTGATGATGGTGTTGATGGCCACGATCTCCCCTCTCCGGGAAGGAATTTCCCCGACAGAAATCTGTCTACTAGAGAGCTCTTTCTCTCTTAGTGTTTTCCGCCCCGAAGAGGCGGAAAAATCTTGCTGTGGTCGCTCCCTGAGTTTTAGGGTTTTGAGGAGAAGATATAGAAGAGAGGGTGGATCCATAGGTGGGCCAGGTGGGCCACACCCCTTGTAGGCGCGGCCTAGGGTTGGCCCGCGCTTGGGAGGGTGTGGGCCCTCTAGGGCCCATCTCCGCCTCACCTTCTGGCTTCCTTTGTCTTCTAGGATAATATGATTTTCCGTAATTTTTCTAGTATTTTTATGATCTTCGTGAAATTGCATCAAAACACCTCTTTTTCCATTAGAATCCTGATCCGACAGTCCATCCTCCAAGAATCATCCAACATGCAAAAACAGATGAAAATACATAAGTAACACCTCTTAATGAGAAATATATCAATGAATAGAGGCAAATTATGTTATAGAATGGTGATGCAAATTGGACGTATAAGCATCATGCAATCACAACTATCGCCGTCATCGAGAATACATACATACAAACAATGCCACAATCAAGACAAGGCATATAAGCATCATTACAATACAATGATCAAGTAATCAGCACAAGATATAAAACAATAGGGTGCTGCAAGATTGGGATGATGAGATTGGTAAATGACTTGGAAGCATTTGTAGAAATTTCTTAATGATTTAAGGTCTAGAATCTACTTAGTCGAGGGGTTTTAGAACAAGGACATATTCTCTAGGGTACCATTGTATAAAAATGATACCAACCGATAGGTATTGATAAAATGAAACCAACAAAAGTGGTTTCACTATTTTATTAATTTCCTTTGATTTACTATGGATTTTCCATTGTTAAAATCTCTAGTTTTAGGAAATGATTCAAAGAAAAAGATCTATGGTTGAAAAAATTATTTCCTATAAGGGTTAGGTTGATATTGGTGGACTGGTTCAAGTGGAGTTGGAATCATATTAAAATATTAATCAAAATTCCCTCAGGAAATTCCCAAACTTAGTTCTAGAGGGTATTTGTCTTTTAAACCAGATTTAATCTATAAGCGATTTTGATATTGTTCCAAAGAAACATGTTAGGTATTTGAGTTAACTTTCTATAGAAATTGGAATTACTATTTTAGTAAGTACAAAACTACTGGAGTGATTTTCTTAGTGAATTAACCATGCACAAATTAGTTTAATTCACAGTAAATCAACCAGGGCTTTATAAATCATGGGCTTATGGAGTTTGATAGGTATGATGGTTTATTATTTTTGGGAATTTGAATTAGGTCAATACCACTTTTGGTTTGGCCTAAATAAATTCCTAAAGCAGAATTGTCTTGTTTTGTTATTTTTCCTACAAGAAAACCAAAGTGATTCAGGAGTGGGACCAGGGTGATAAACAAGGTATTATCAGTATGTTGTAGTACAATTTGGTTTCACCGTATTTGCATATATAAAACTCTATAAAAGAAATATTAGTGAAAATCCTTGGTAAACTCTATAAAACTCTATAAACGAAATACTAGTGAAACTCTATATACGAATTAGGTCAATATAAAACTCTATAAATGCCACCTTCATGTATTTTAAATCCTATAAAATATATGCATCTTATGTTGCTAAACTCTTGGTTTTGCGTGTAAGTGGAAATCTTAAGGTACATGACAAAATTTTGGTCAGATAAGATACTATCATGTCTCATTTTATTTTAGAATTAATCTAGACATCTATATTTTCTAGATCTAGAGAAATGGAAAAAAGATTTAGCAGAGGAGGGCCAGATATTGAGGGATATGGACCGGGTGGAGGGGATTTGGCCCATTTGCTTCCTCAGTGCGCGGGTGCGGGTGTATTTAAATGTTTCCTGGTGGGCCCCAAGGTTAGCAATATAGAGAGGCCCAAATGGTATAAGCGAACAACGGCCGTTGGATCTAAAATTGATTGATGGTTGTGGTGTTGTTTTCTTCGCGAGACTCAAACTGGGGATATGAAAACCTAGGCGGCTTTGGAGAGGTATTATGGAGGCTTATAGGAGCTCATCGGCTACCGAGGGAAGGAGGAGGGGAAACAACGCATGGCGGCGAGTACATCGATGGGAGGTGGCAACGGTTTTGGCGCGGGAACCAGGCTGCGCCATCTGTGGGTGGCCATCGGAGCATGCCTGGGCACCTACATGTTGCTATGCAGGTGTCTAGGAGAGACAGGGAGTTGGAGGAGGCCATGAGATGTCTCTTGGAGATGCCGCAAATGCTCAGTAAGGTTAAGCTCGTGGAGGGAAGCTCTGCTCGGACATGCATCAAGGAAGGTGGCTCCGGTGTCCCTGTGACAAAATGAAGAGCACGGGGAGTTAGATGAGATGTAGGAGAGCATGGTTAGGTTACATGCAGAAGGAGGGGAACATGGGAGAAGAGACCTCGGGCACGAGTTTGGCAATGGACGAAACTTCTCTTCCTTCTTTATCTCAGGCAAGGCAAGGCGGGGGAGAAAGGGGGGTGTAAAGGGGGTAACTGGATGGAAGAGGGGGAAAATGAGGCAGAGGGATGGTGTTGGGTGGCCTCTGACCCTTTTATTTGAGAGAGGTATGGTCCATGGTGAACCATTCCTATAGAGATCAATGGGGAGGCGGAAAACCATGGGTTGGCCTTGCTATGGCCATGGGGAGAGGTGACATGAGTGGTTTTTGTTCAGGGTTAGGGAAGAGGGAGAGATGGTAGCTGCTCCAATTGAATGCTAGACAAGATGGGACGTGTTCCTTCATTTATCTTAATTTACAAGAACTAAGGGACAAGGAGGAGGGGGTGCTACAGTGATGCTATAGTGGTTTTGACCAGGGGGTGAGTGCTGTTCTGTACAAGTTTGGTTGACCAAGCTAGTGCAGGTTTTGGTGGGGTTTAGCTTAGAGGATTTGCTTTGCAAATTAATCAAATATGTTGCTATGAAGGAGGTCTAGCAAATTGGTCCTAACAAGATGGGGAGATGGTACTGGTAGATGTATATGGTTAATATACTTCTCTAGATATTATTTGGGATTTTTCTATGGATTTTTAGTCTTCTTAAAAGAATTTGATCAAAAAGTGCCGAAATGGTTTTAGAAGATTATTTGATATTTTTTTAATTTTACAAGCGTGGTTTTTTGTGTTAGAGGGTATTAAATACAAATTAACAATTGGGAAATTTCCTTGGAATTTATTTGGAAGGAAAAGTATTTTTAGGCTATTATTTATTTGTTTGCCATTTAAGAAAGAGGGAAAAAAGAAATAATTAATCATCTGAATATTTTTTTTGATATGGGAATATAAGGTATGATATATAGGCCTCAATTTGGCTTTGATTTTTCAAGGTACCTTGGAGAAACTCAAACTTTCCTTCATAGTGAAGGTTTTAAGGTTTGATCAAAGAGAGGAATAACTAGTTTTAGGACAAATTTAATTATGGAAAATATTGGATGAATATATATTTCCATGGTGGATGATATAAACTTCAAGTATCCATCCTTGGACACCTTGGGTTTTGAAAATGGGACTTGGTTTTGGAAAAGAACAAGGATTATATGATATAGGGCATTGATATTTTATACCACTTAAACCTTGTTAGGTTCAGGAGCTCAGAACTCACCTTGGTACAAGGGATAGATGGATGGATAGAACAAGTTATATATAAGATCATGGCAACAATATTTGGGCTTGATTATATTTGAGGTGCTCTAGAAGTGATGGCAAACTTTGTTAAAAATAAGGCTGCCAAAGAAGATTTATCATGAAGTCTCATAAACCATGTGGGTTTAAGAAGAACAAAGCTCCAATGTAAACAAGAGAAGTGTGGATTGCTAGACTATGTTTAGTAGATCATAACCATGCAAAGAGTTTCTCAAAAGAAGATAGCATATGGATGGGATCTTCTGCCAAAGTAGGCATGATGATAAGATTTGCAAAAAATAGGATATCTTCTTGTCTACAAAACCATATAGGATGAGTGGGTATAAGAAAGGTTTAGACAAGGTAAAGAGTGGGCCTTAGTAGCACTCATGATGTACTACAATATTTTTCAAGAATACTTTCAGAAATGCACACTGGTTGGAGTAGGTGGAGTTCCAAAGATTGAATCCAGATACGGATTTCAGACTTAGCCAAATTTGGTAGATTTATGGATTTGCATAAGTATGAAATAAGGAATAATTTGGAGAGGATGCAAGGGTCTATTATCATCATCAATTGGGTTATGTAGAGGTATAAATTGAGTAGAGGGGATCCATGCTTAGATCTGGTATTTATTGAGTTGGATGCTAATACAAAGGATTAGCTCCTGTTTGATCTAGTTAAGGGGATTAGAGGGTCACTCTAGTGATGGAGGTTAGATAAAGCTTGGGATCCTTTGGTTAATATGGTGATCTTAATTATTAGTGTGATCCTATGAGATGACCTCCTAGATGAGCTCACTCTAGTTCTTAAAAAGACAAATCAATCGGAAGATCAAAGAAATTCATCAGATAGTAGATCAAGGCAATTCATCTTTACAAGCATTAAAATATTACTGGGATTACCATCAAGCCTAGCTTAAGGTAAGGATGGGTATTTTGAAGAGGTTGTAGTTTGAAGTAAGATAAGGACCTCTTGGTATTTCTACCAAGATTTGAATGAAAATGTTTTAGGAAAGGTTTTGGAAAACCTAGAGGTAAGAGTAGTTGAAAGTTCTGTCTTGAAAACATAAGGAGGTTATATATAGGTCTTCATAGTTTTGATAATAGAAACTAGTATAACATTTTGTTGTGTCAAAGTCATCTAGTCTCAAGTTTGGAATTCCAAAACTTTTGAGAATATGAGAGATGATCTAGACATTTCGTTTGTAAAATAGTTTTTTGTTAACCAGGAATTAACAAACATTGCAACACTTAACAAGAAAAGGGTTTTGTTCCCCCTGATTTTTTCCTTTTTGATAATAAATCAGGGTTGCTAAAATTGGGATTTTACAATGAGGTTCCTTTTGGTCTCTACCTTGTTGAACTATTTTTATATATTGTTTATAAAGTCACCTTATAATGCCCTAGTTATTTGAATAAACATGTTTCATACTAAACAATCAATCTTCACGTCTGACTAGCATACTACATGCAATGGAACTAGATGATTTTCTCATTCTCTAGGTTGCGCTACAAATAGTATTCATATCTATCTTGTTATACATATAGAGCAATACTAGGAGTATTAGAGAAAGTAAGTTGGTCAAAATAATATGACTAGACATTAAGTGCGTTATTGCACGTCTGCACCACGTCATATTGGCATTCTAGTCTAGCCAAAATTTACTCGGAATGCTCGATAAAGTTGGTGCAGGAGACAGTAAATCTCCTTGTTTTTTCCTTGCCGCTCGGTCTCCCTTCTTCTCCACTCCCATCATGGATCTTTGGATCTCTAGTCGACTACTGCCTCATTTGCATCCTCTAGATCTACCATCTTCATAGTTTTTTCTCGTCACCCCATCTAAAACACTGTTCCTAGTATATCGCTCGCCCTCTGCTCCAACCCCAATGCACTTGCGTCTACCGTCCTTAATCCATCTATACCCGATGGTTGAATCAAGCGACAACCAGTACAACATCTGGGAGAAGCTCACTTCCGACATGTTAGACCGCAAGACCGAGAGTCTAGATGTTACCCGCATTATTCGGTTGGCTGCATGCTCAAAAGATTTTTTCACACAATCGCCTACATAATGGTTTGCACCATTGGGATGGACCCTGCCTAGTAATGTCTGATCCTGACCATTGGGGCAATGAGGCCAGTCATGCATATGACATGGTGTACAACATCGTGTCCCTCAACCATCCTCGCCCCCATGACCATCCCGTTGTTCATGTGCAATGACACATCATGGATTGGTATGAACGATGTCTGGATTACTGATGTCAACATGAGCGGTAACTTCCGCCTTGATAACGTTTATACACACCGACATATCGACCTTCCTCCATCGATTACATGTGACATTTGATGCGAAGATCGCTTCCTCGGGCCTCCTGAAATGTACTTGAACTGGAAAAGCGATGGTTGCTGGTTACCCATGTTTTTGTAGAAGATCCTAATTTGCGATGTGCCCACAAAAAATAGAAAAGATTACAATCTCACCACCTTGTTTTGGTAGGTTCCTTAGTAGAAAACAAAAAATTCCTAACAATGAGATCGACATAGCCAAGATCTATTTTATGCAGATGTAAGGTAAGGGAGGGATTCATGTTCATTCCCTTGAAGACCAAAAAGCATTTTCGTTCCAACTAATGTTGACGATGTGATCATAGGGCGATTCTAACCTCAAGGTCGTACAGATGTACAAGCGACGAGTGCCACAATTGGCAGCACCTCCACACTTCTACATGCATCTGTTGTAGCCAACATCCCCTGGGCCCTGGTCCAGCGAAGCAGCGAACAAGATTGATCCGTACCGAGATTACAATAGCACGGCAACGTGCATATAGTAGATAACTCAAACCCCATATGCTCATTCCAATATTACAAAACCACATGTTAGGGAGAGAGAGAGATGGAGAGAGGAAATTTCCACTAGAGTGAATGAGGGTAGGGAGCTCCCCACTTTATATAGGACAAGGGAAAGGGAAACCTAGGGCAGCCACCAGGGCCCCTTCCTACTGGGGTTCGGTGCAGAAATCAAAAAAATTATGCTGAGCGGAAGAAACCCCGAATGCCCAAGATCTATCTACTAATGCAGTAACGAAGATAAACAGCGGTAAGTAACCCATGAAGACCGAGAGAGCGTTATGCTCATGCAGAAGAGTGGATGATGTAGTCTTACCCGTCCGACCTCAAGGTCGCGAAGCTCCTCTCAAGTCACCCTTGTCCTGGTCCTCGCACGATGGCCCGGAAGCTTCAATATCCCCACCGAGTTACCATAGTAATATGGTGCAAGATGACAACTAACGACCTCCAATCCCTACCGAGGTTGTGGAAGATACCCCCTGGATGGAATCCTGGCAGAACAGCGGTGTGCCGTAGAAGATAACGCCTTGCCTACATAGTCTAGACCTGGTACCGTGTAATAGAAGAGGCAACAAGAGAGAGAGGGGAGTATTCCAACGAAAGTGAATATCTCAGATTATTGTGTGTTTTATCCCACCCATAGGAATCTCCTTATATATGCTAAGGGAGGGGTGACCTCCCTCTTAGGTGCCCCATGTGGGACTAAAAGTAAAAGTAAAATCAACAATGTAACATCCCATCTTTTCTATCCTGATTTTCTTAAGTAAGAACTCCAAAGTTTAGGGAGAAATAAAACTTCTTATGTTAACATAGCCATCTTCTGTGTTTCACTTAGTTGTTTGACCCTTAGTATTGACTAGTTTAAATTTTTTTCTTGCCTTCCTAAAGGTGACCTAGTGGATCTTGCATTAGGTTTGGCTCTACTTAAAACCCTAGCACCACTATAAGGAGTGCATTAGGAAAAATCAGAGAGGGATCATCTTGATGATCAAAACCCAAAACACTTAGGCCCTAAAAACCCTATGCCTCCTTGATTTTCCATGACCTCAAACAAGCCTAGAAGGCACATGGATTAAATCCCCAACCTTGTCCCATTATCATGTGGATGTTATGAACACATGTGGCCACTTCATCAAATGGTCACCATAATTCATGCCCACTTTAGATGATCCTTGCAAACTCCTGGAGATGATCCAGTAGGCAACCAGGGTCTGGACTCACTCACCCCACCTCCCTCTACACCCCCATGCCCATACCCCTTCCATTGGTGGTTTGTGCTCGACATGAGCATCGGCCAAAGTCGACCCCGAGCGTGTGCCGCCTTAGATCACCCTACCCCCTTCCCTCACTCTCCGAACCTTGCAGTCACGCATGCCTGCCCCTGTCACGTACCCAACATTGCCATGCACCTCTCCCCGTCTCCCTGACCTCCCTTGATCACCCTAGAGAGAGAGAGAGTGGCCGGGCGGCAGATCGGCAAGATCTTGTCCTGGCACCCTCCAGCCCCACCAGCCATTTTCCCATCTTGTCCACGAGCCCGCGCGGCTCGTGTCTTCCCCAGGCACCGCCCACCCCTTCCTCCCTCTCTCACCATACGCCCCTGGTACCCCCAACCCTCGCCGGCCACGTCACTGTGGCCACGTCGAGCGCCCCTGTGTTCCCCAGCTCTGCGGTGCAGAAACATAGCGCGCGCACAGAGGGCATCGCCCACTGCACCCTCCACCACCCCAATGTCTAAACCTAGCACCCCCTAGCCCCCTCCTAGCTCGACCAAGACAAGACCTGGCGTCGAGCACCTGATGGGCAAGGGCGCCGCTGGACCAGCTCACACCGTCCCGAGGCCATGTGCTAGTCCACACGCCTCCAAGGCCCTCCCCTTGCCCAGGTGACACACTCTCCCCCTCTCCTAGTCCACCCACCCTCCCCAAACTCACCATGGATGGCCCTTTCACACGATGCAAGGTGAGCCATTCCTCTTCGGTATAAAACACTGACGCCACCTACAGCTCTCTCCCTACCTCATTTCCACCCCAAACCACTCCCACTCCACTCATGGGAGGACCCGAGCTCGCTCGGCTTCTCCCTACCTCTCCATCCATCGCACCGCCGCGATACCGACCGTGGAAGGTGAAGGTTGTTGAAGCCACGACCTCTCCCCTTCTCTCCCATTTTTCTCTGCATGCATGGAGAAGCCTAACCGCACCCTCCTACCTCGTGTCCTCTCTCTCAAGAAACCTGGGAGCTTCGCTGGAGAAGAACCGATAACGCCGACGCCGCAAGCTCATCCCTGACGTCCCCAGAGCCAACGCTGCTGCTGTCGCCCCTCTTTAGAACCGGCACCATCGTTCGCATTGAACCACGCCTTCCCTAATGCCTCTACTACCCTAGGTGAGCCTTCCCGAGCATCCCCAATAGACGCTAGGGTTCGTCGCCGGCGACAGCACCCTCGCGAGTAAGAAAGGCTCGGTAGTCGGATCTATTTAGATCGGCGTGCATGGTACCCTTTGCCCCTTCCTTGACGTGACGTGGCGTGGGGCCCTTGGAGGGGATTTGATTCCCTAGCTCCTGCCCACGCTGCCATGCCAAATGGGCCGGCCCAGCTCCTGCGCAGTCCTTCGCCAGGCCCTAGATCTACCCAGCCTTTTCTCCTTTCCTTTCTGTTTAAATCCCAGAAAGTTGTGTTGAAGATTTAAATCTGCCAAAAATCACTAAGACCTCGATTTGACCTGATTCAAATTCTGGAGGATAGCCTCCGTAAATCCCTACCACCTCCCACCAGTAGCTGGCCAAAATAATGAGTGTAGCTTTCCCAGTAATTTGTTGCATAAGACTAGGCAGTTTTCACTATTTTAATTTTGGTAATTTTTCTGCAAGTCAAAAAAATAGAAACTAACTCCTAGGCCTTCCTTTTTAAACAAGCTATCCAGTAAAATTAGAGTCACCCCTTTTGGATTAGTTTAGCACCTATAGTAATATTTCTAAGTTTGGAACAGAAGCTTCTTGCAGAAATTCTAGATGCTTATGTGAAAATCCTATTTGAGTAATTCCAACTCCAGGAGTAGACACCATCTACACCTACCTAATCCCAGAAGGTTATATTTTTCGGGTGAATACTTCTGAGCTGAGAATTAATTGAGTGATTCTAGCCCTTGCTGCAGTATTAAAATTACTATAAATCAACCTTATAAGCTAAAATTATGAATCCAATTGGGTTAGCTTAGTTTTCCTGTTACCTACCCAGCAATATTATTTTTGATCCTTGTTCCCTTGCAGAATAGTGGTGAAGCACTGTTTTTTTTATTAGGTTAAGGCTCACTTTTAAATTCACTATTAGTTCTAGGAGTATCCCAATTAGTTGATTCCATGGATTTTGGCTTGATCATTTCAGTAGCTACAATTATGTGTTTGGGCTGTCCTAGTTGAGTACTCGTGTTGTACTGACTTGCTTGTTTGCTCCTTGTTTGACTGATGGTGTATTGCTTGATTTGTTTATTTTCCTTTACGACGATAGATACGAACGAGGAAGGGTACGAGGAAGGTGATTGGGAGTATCTTGAAGAAGGATATCAGGGACAAGTTACCAACAAAGGCAAGCAACCTTCTTGCTCATATGCCTTGTCCTATTATTTTACCTATGCATGTTTTATCTACTCATTTATGCAAATTGCATTGTTTTCCTATACTATCTTTTATATGGGGAATGTTTGGCTCCACCAAATAATTTCCCCTTAATGCCCTTAGGTACAAACCATTTGTATAATACCTACTTTCCTTTAGTATGATAGATGGTGCTTAACACCATAACCTCTTGGAGACCCCGTTTTTAGCCTAAACTAATGTGTAGGATGGGAAGACCCCGGGAAAAGATTTACAAAAAATGTTTTATGAGAAAACCTTGGTGAGGCTTGGCGTATCAAGTGGTTTGGAAAATGAGAAGTGTTGTGTTTTACCAAAAGGTGGACAAAAGATGGAGGAAAAATGTCTACGAAAACACGCCCGGATGTACAGTTCTTAATGCTTGAGCAATTAACCCGTGCAACCACATTACCCTGGAATGGGACGAGGCTGGGTTGGAAGTCTGTCTAATCCAGTATAGGTGTCTCAAACTACTACGGGGAAGAACAAATTCAAGGAGGATGGGCCTTCCCCTGTAAAGGCCCATGTGAAACATTGGTCCGGGGTTGGTAAATACCGTCTATATGGTGGTCGGACGATACTATGAGCCCCTCATTGAAAGCGCACACCCTAAGGGGTGCAAAACGCGCCCCAGTTGTCTTGTGACTATATAAGGCGTCATGGTTTTGAGGGGATTAACCTCATAGGGTAGGCACTTGTACCGGAAAGGGCATTTGGAAGGTCTGGACCGATTATTCGACCCACGATTAGTGCAGATCATGGATGGGTAATGAGATGCTGTGGGTAAAGTGTACAACCTCTTAGAGTGTAAACCTATTCGAATAGCCGATTCCTCGGTCATGGACGGTTGTGATGGCTGCTGTACGGGGGCGATGGTTTTGTTTTCAAAAAGGACTTGGGAGAAGAAACGGCTCGAAAATGTTTTGACCATGGGTTGGTCAGTAAAATGGAGGAAGGAGTTTGGTCATGAGATGATCGAAAAGAAAAACAAATGGGTAACCCAATCCTAGTGATTTCTTAAAACCTTTCCAAAAAGGTTTCCAAAATGTTTTACAAAAGTTCTTCAACAAAGATGTAGAGGCATGCTATATATACAAGAGAAAACTAGTTTATAAACGAACCCCTCTTGGAGCCATCCTACAACTGCTAAATTGCATGTCCGCTATTATTATGTTTGGTGGTTTGCGAGTACATTCAAAGTACTCACCGGCATTGTCCCTAGCTATTTACTTGGCCAGATTATGAGCAGGAAGATGGGAATAATGAAGGTTACGACGGCGACTTCGCGAACTAGGGCGTTACTCCGAGTCAGGCACCCTATGGGCTATGGCATGACTCGGGCCTTCTATGTTTTGTGTTTCCGCTGCTACTACCTATTTGTGCCCAAGTGGCCCCTTTGTAAGACTATCTATGTAAGACTTGTTGTTTCGGTACTATAATAGATGTGTACTTTGATACTATGTTGATTATGCTCTGTAACATCCCTAAAATCATGTTTCAAACTCATGCATATCATCCATGCATCCATGATCATATGAGTTTCATTTCCAAACAAATCATTTCTAAACAGAAGCATATATGCTTATTATTTCATGTAAGTTTGCTCTAGCCTTAGTGCTATGTTCCAATGGGAAGAGTACTTGTTTTGAATCAGTAAGGTTTGAAATTCAAACTTAGACACAATCAAAAGTTTGAACAAGGTTTCAAAACAAAATGAATTAATAAAATCAATGCTATGCCTATTATATATATCATAAAGGCTTGGTTTTTTCTTTTGATCAAGTGTTTTGATTAAACAGTAGTGTTTGACACACATTTGAGTGCAAGGTTTGCAGTATAAAAACCTAGAGAAGATTTGAATTCAAACTCATTTGATTTGGATTTGAAAATCATTTCATAAAATCAAAACAGAAAAAGAAAAGGAGAAAAGTAGTAGAAAAAGGCCAGCGCCACCTATCTGGCCCAACTACGAATCCAGCCCAGTAAACCCACCCGGGATCCCCCTCTCTCTCTCACCCGCAGACACACCCACCAGGTCACTGACGCCAGGACCCCACCCCCTCTCTGTTCTATTCGCTGACAAGTGGACCCCTGACCACGTCGTCGTCTTCGTCAATCACGCTCGGCTGCGACGCTCGCTCCGCCGTTACTCGGCGCAGTCACCGCGGGCTTCATTGCCCTTGATTCCGTGCTTAATCGCTGCTCCCCTCTCGCCTACATAACCCCCTCTGCACCGCGGCCATTTCCCCTCACCTAGCGCCACCTCTCCGCCACCAGGCTGCCCGTAATTTCTCTCGCGCCCGCCAGAGCAGGCACTCAGTGGCGAATCTCGGTGATCTGGACCTCCCCTCTGCCTCTAGTTCAAACCACCGTGACCAGCATGATCTTGCGCATTTGCTAATGCCCTCCGTTTGCTTTCTCATGACCCAGAGCGACGCCTTCGTTCTCACCCGTGAGCACCTGAGCTGCCGCTCGACTCCGACGTGCGATTCAGGTAAAACGAGACCGCCACTTGCCTCCCCTTTGGTACTGCCTTGATCTCCAGGTCCTTGCGCATCTCCTAAACCATCTGGCTTGTGCTAGGTCGATGCAGAACCTCGGCAACCTCTTCGACAGCAAGCATCTGATGCCGCCCGCAACTCCGACGAGCTCCGTCGCCTTGCCAAACCACCGCCACCTTGAGCATCAGCAGCACACGGCGAGTCTGGTAAGCCCCTTCCCCCTATCCCACGCGACCTAGAACGCCGGTAGCATCTCTGACAGAGGCGCCGCCGCCTGTCGCCGCCGCCAGCGCCGCCACTGGATGGTCAAAGTGCTGAGCCATTAGATTTAGATCGTGCGGATACGATAGAACGTGAGCGAAGAGGTAAGATTGGATCTGAGCCGCACGATTAAGTTAGATCTAGCGGATCAGAAGTGTGATCCAATGTGAAACGATACCGGCCAATCAAGTTAAGAGGCGTGGCAGCTGTTTAGATTTAAAAACAGGATTTGAATCTATTAGAAGATTGAATTTGTTTTGGCTATAACTTTTGATCCCCACGTTAGAATTTGACAAATTCTATATCAATGGAATCAGGAGAGCAAGCCCTTTCTAAATATGCAATGTGTTTAATGTTTTGATTCTATTAAAATGGTTTTATTTGCAGAAACTTGTGTAGGGCTAATTTGAGTATATGAATTGTTTAAGAAATGTTTTAGGGTTTAAATAAATGTTGTTTGGCAAGTTTTTAACTTGTTTATGAACCAGTACTGTACACTTGCTTTGTTGAGTTTTTAAAAAACATCACATATCATATTGCATGCATTCATATATTTTTGTTTGTATATGTTTTGTATGTGATTTGTGGCTATGATTTTTTGTGTAGATTTTGATGCTAGGGATTGTGATTGTGAGGAGTGTAGCTACTCTCCAAACTACCAAGGCAAGTGGTGCTTCATGAATATTTTTATCCCTATGTTTTCTACTAAGCATTAGAAATATTTTGCTAGTCTTGCATGCTATATTTTGCTTATATGCCATGTTGGGAAATCCTAGTAGTTGTAGAATTGCTAGAAATTTCTAAGTTAAGATGCTTATCTATGCCATGCTTAGCCTAGCTAGTAGCAACCAAGGGTTGGTGAAATATACATGCTATAATGAAAATATTTCTATGTCTTTTGGACTTGTGTTTTGCCTAATAAAACAACTAAGTAAATGAAACACCTGGGTGGAATGAAAGGAAAGGTTTATGTTGAGTGGTTACACAAGGCCCATTTCTATTGTGTATCTCAGTTGTGGAAAGCCACCCAGGAACAAAGAGATTTTAGAGGCCAAGTGTTAAGAAGCTTCTAGTGCAGCCACTTGGCAATATGGGCTCTGCCTGGATCACATAGGTTGCTAGAACTTAGCCATTTGGACAGTTGGTGGTAGTGGGATGATAGGTTGGAACGCGTCCATTTGGTCTAAGGGAAGGCTTCTGAAAGGTCCTGTCTTGGTGAAAATCAAGTCTGGTGGGGAAAGTGCACAACCTCTGCAGATGGAAGAATCTAAGTACTTAGCCATGTCCCTGGAAAAGGACAACTTGAGCATCAAGACATGGAAGCTATCAGGAATCTCCTCATCCCAATTTCTAAGTAAAAACTTGTGGGTGAACAAGGGTGAAGGACCTCAATGTCTATTGGTGGTTCCTTGGGAAAAGTTTTGACAAAGAAAAACTTAGTGATTTCAACTAATAGGCAAAACCTATTTTGAGCAAAGCAAGCCAAGCTACACTTAGCCAAATTGCATATAGTCTCTAGTCCACCTAAATTATACTAAGGTATCACTTGCCAATACTATTCCAATGTATTGACCCACTGTGGCTGTAACTTGTGATGTTGCGGGTTACTCTGATGAGGATTAGGAGTCATCAGTCTACACTCAACATGTTTGCCTGTGGCACATGAAAATGAAGAATTTTATTTATTTACTTATTCAAACTCTTGTACTAGGCCTGTGGCCTTGGAGTTGTAAAGACTATGTTTGTCTCTGGAATGACTGTAATAATGACCTTTGTATCTGTGTACTTCATCTTAAACTATGGATGCTAGAATTGATCCAGGGACTAGCATTGCAATCACAGGGATCCTTTTCCTTTATAAAGGAGGGATCTTACAGATGGTATCAGAGCACTGTGTTGCCTGTAGGATTATGACCCTAGGATTGGAAACCACTAAGGAAAAATTTACAACAACTTCTACACTTGTCTATTCTTCTCGTAAACTTTTCTAATCTTCTTTCTCATCTCTATTTGTAGATGAACTCCATCAACGAAGCCGTAAGGAAAGGACCACTCATGACAATGACCTTAGAGTGTGAGATAGAATTTCCTAGGGCTCTTAAGGACCTCATGGTTGCAATGGAAATACATGGTGCAGCTGTGTACAAAGGTTTTCATGTGATGGATGAAGGAGTTGAGTACTGGTGGGTGCAACTTCACTTGTATAAAAACAAGGAAGACAACCACAAGGAATCAGGATTCTGCATGTTCACCAATTCAGTGATGCACCCTACATTCTTTGACTCGGCAAAGGATGCAGCTTGGAAGACCATCAAAGAACTTGGTGAAAGAGTCAAGTGCAGAATGTTCAACATCCAAAATAGACTAAAAGAAGAGAAGAAACATACCCAAGAGTTGGAGGCTACCAACCAAACCTTAAGAGGAGACATTATAGACTTAGTGATGGAGTCATGTGCTCAAGAGAGAGTGATTGCTTCTTGAAATATTATGTTATCCAACACATCTAGTGAGATAGGATTATAAGCGTACTTCGTTAGTTGGACCACCACTTATCACCTTATTTTCCAAATGTTGCTTAAAATAAGTTGAACCTTGGTTGATGTAATGGATCCATGTATGCCATGACTTGTGTGTTTTGATTTCCAATGATATGTATGTGATGCTTTGCCTTGTGTTTTATCTTAAATGGTGTTGTTCTAACTTTTTTCTATCTTATAAATAGATGCCTAATGTTACCATCAGCACTGTTGAGGAGTTCCAGGGAACTCGCTTTGGTCCTCGTATTGTTGAGCTTACTACTTTGCTCAATCTCCCTCTTCCTACCATCATGGTGCTTCCCCTCACCAAGTTTGAGAGGAAAGACCTTTGGGGTTTCAAGGTCAATTAGCCCGGACGCCAGACTGATCCTACCACGGAGGCTATCATCTTCAAGCTCATGCACGATGACAAGGAGAGAGGCCTCGAGGTAGTCATGCACGATCTGATAGGACGTCTGCTAGGGAGACACTCTCGACAGGTTAGAGGTACTCACTTTCACGTCTTCGGTAGACATGATGAGGATGGAGAGTCCATCGACTTCGAGGACACTTTGAGGGAGACAGCGGAGCCGATTCGCCTATACCTCCAGGACTTAGAGGCTCTCATTAGGCACGTGGACTCTGATAGGACCAACGTCATGCTCAGCAATGACGAACTCCAGGTGCAGCTTCGCGAGAAGGACAAGCTCTTCGCGGAGCAAGATGAGATAGTCAAGGAGATGGAGGCAAAGTTTGAGAGCCAGGACAGAAAGTTCAAGAGTCAAGAGAAGCGAGTCTAGGATAGGAACAAGAGGATTCGGGACATGACTGAAGAACTGCAGGCCAAGGACTTCGAGCTCGAGCATCAGCAGACGGTGATTGAGAGGCTTTTTTCTCAAAAGAGGGCTCTCAAAGCCAAAATAGAGACCTTGACCGCCAACGTCGAGGAATACAAGACCGCAATGGAGAATGCAGGTCTTACCTTTGTTGAGCAGGATGTTGATGCCGAGGAGTAGATTTGACTACTCATTTGTCATTTAATTATCATACTTTATTTGTGTCACAATGACCATCCAACATGTGGATGGCTTGTTATTTGTGTGTTTACTTTGCGAACTTGTTGTTTTTATTGTTGAACTATTATTGCTATGATGCATGTTTTGTGATTGTTTATGTGATGTATTGTGCATAAAAGCATCTATGGGTATCTCATTCTTATCTCTATTGAACAAACCACAGATGCCTCCTCGTCGTGCCAATCCCAACCCCAACAACAACAACATCACACCTGAGATGCAGCAGATGATGCCAGCTCAGACTCAGCTGATGCAAATGATGACGACGTTCATCCAGAACCAAAACAACAACAACAACAACAACAATAACAACAATAAAAACAACAACAACAACAACAACAATAACAACGACCCACCGGGTTTTGACATGCTTACCTGGTTCTTGAGATTGAGGCCAGCAAAGTTCTCAGGAACAACTGATCCCATGGTGGCCAATGATTGGCTACGCTCTGTGAACAAGGACTTGGTAACTGTGGGTTGTACTGATGCAGAAAAGGTCAGATTTGCGGACGCGTTTCTTTGGAAGGACCAGCCGCCACTTGGTGGGATAACTTCCAGATCACCACTCCCATAGAAGATGTGACATGGGCTATCTTTGAGGATGGCTTTCGCACTGCTCATATCTCATCTGGAGTGATGAGTCTGAAAAAGAAAGAGTTCCATAATCTGAAGCAGCGCCACCGCTGCATGGCTGAATATATTGAGGAGTTCAACAATCTGGCGCATTATGCACCGGATGAAGTTGACACTGATGCTAAGAGGAAGGAAAAGTTCCTCGAAGGGCTGAATGATGAACTGAACTTGCAGCTATTAGTGGCCTATGTTCTCACTTATCAGTCTCCCTGTGATAAGGCTACTATTTTGGAGAGCAAAATGAAGCAAGTTGAAAGCAGGAAGAGAAAGCACTCCGACAAGCACAGCTCGGGATCGTCTCACAAACGTTCCCATTATGATGATAGTGGAAGCTCAGGATCCCACAAGCAGGGGAAATTCAACAAGCACCACAACCACAACCGTCATGACAACAAGCATCACCATAGTCATGACAATGACAAGTACAAGAACCACAAGGGTGGATATAGGAGCCACCATAGTGGTAATGGAAGTGGCAGCGGGAGCCATCCTGTCAAGAAGGACATTAGTCAGGTTGAATGCTTCAAGTGCAAGAAAATGGGGAATTATGCAAATGAGTGCCCAGAAAATAAAGTTGAAGGACCCAACAAGCCCAACCCTTTTCAGAAAGGGCAAGTGAACCACATCAATGTGGAGGAAATCTATGAGGAGCTTGATGCTGTTGCTGGTAAGTTCAAACTCAATTCTGTTCCAGCATTTGTTCTCTTTGATACTGGTGCATCTCATTCATTCATATCAAGAGCATTTGTTGAAAGAAATGAACTACCAGTAGAAACTATTGGGTGTCCTATAAAAGTAAGTTCTCCTGGCGGAGAAATGATAGTGAATTCAGGATGTCATGATCTAGTCAAAGAGTTTGGGAAGTATAAGTTTCCCGTTAACTTGATAATCCTAAACTCCCAAGGATTGGATGTCACTTTTGGGAATGGACTGGATGACTAAGCACAAGGGAGTGATAGATTGTGCCAACCATACTGTCTCACTCACAACTCCAGAAAATAAAAGGATCAGATTCAAGACCAACTTTGAAGCAAGAAGGAGTATGCTAAATTCTCTTAAGGGGATTAGCATAGACAGTGTGCCAATTGTGAGTGAATATCCGGATGTGTTTCCGGAAGAATTGCCGGGAATGCCACCGGATAGAGATGTGGAGTTCCTTATTGATTTGCTACTAGGATCTGGACCAATAGCAAAGAGACCGTACAAGATGTCGGTTGATGAACTGAAAGAGCTCAAGAAACAACTTGGAGAACAGTTGTAGAAAGGATTTATTCAACCAAGTTCTTCATCTTGGGGAGCCCCAGTTTTGTTTGTGGAAAAGAAAGATAGAAGTCAAAGGTTATGCATAGATTACCGTTCACTCAATGAGGTAACTATCAAGAATAAATACCCTTTGCCTAGAATCAATGACTTGTTTGATCAGCTAGAAGGAGCATGTGTGTTCTCAAAGATTGATCTCCGGTCAGGATATTTCCAACTCAAGATAAGAGAGCAAGACATACCTAAGACAGCTTTCACCAAAAGGTATGGATTGTATGAGTATATCGTGATGCCATTTGGTTTGACCAATGCTCCAGCATACTTCATGAATATGATGAACAAAGTATTCATGGAATTCCTTGATAAGTTTGTTGTCATTTTCATCGATGACATTTTAATCTACTCCAAGAGCAAAGAAGAGCATGAAGGACATTTGCGCTTGATACTTGAGAAGCTTAGAGAGCATAAACTGTATGCCAAATTCTGCAAGTGTGAATTCTGGCTAAATGAAGTTGGATTTCTTGGACACGTTGTGTCAGGAGATGGTGTAGCAGTTGATCCTGCTAAAGTTTCAGCTGTAACTGAATGGGAATCTCCCAAGTCAGTGAAATAAGTTCGTAGTTTCCTTGGCTTAGCAGGTTACTACAGAAGGTTCATTGAGAATTTCTCCAAGGTTGCTAAGCCTATGATAGAATTGCTAAAGAAAGACAAGAAATTTGTTTGGTCTGAAGGATGTGAACTCAGCTTTCAGGAATTGAAGAAGAGACTTGTGACAGCACCAGTCTTATGTTTGCCAGACTTGGAAAAAGATTTCTAAGTATATTGTGATGCATCTCATCATGGTTTGGGTGCAGTACTTATGCAAGAAGGGAAAGTTCTGGCTTATGCCTCGAGACAACTCAAAACACATGAAGTGAACTATCCTACACATGATTTGGAGTTAGCCTATGTTGTCCATGCACTAAAAACATGGAGACACTATCTTTTGGGAAAGCGATGTGAAGTGTTCACAGATCACAAGAGTTTGAAGTACATCTTCACCCAGAAAGAAATTAATATAAGACAAAGAAGATGGCTGGAACTCATCAAGGACTATGACTTAAGTTTGCAATACCATCCCGGTAAAGCAAATGTTGTAGCGGATGCTTTAAGCCGTAAGGTTTTTGTGAATGGCCTTACCAAGGGAGAATTGCCCGATGATTTGTGTGCCCAATTTAGAGATCTCGGATTGGAGATTGTGCCTGAAGGACATCTCATGTCTTTGGATGTTCAACCCACTTTGTTGGACAAGATCAAAGAGGCCCAGAAGGTTGATAAGGAAATTGAAGAAATTAAGGAAAATATTGGCAAAGGAAAAGCCAAAGGATTCCATGAAGACGAACAGGGTACTTTATGGCATGAGAAACGTATCTGTGTTCCACAAGATCCGGAGCTTCGGAAACTGATTTTGCAAGAAGCACACAACTCTCCGTATTCCATTCATCCGGGTAACACCAAAATGTACATGGACATGAAGGAAAGATTTTTGTGGAATAACCTCAAGAAGGACATCGCCGAACATATTGCTTTATGTGATGTGTGTCGTAGAGTGAAAGCGGAACATCAGAAACCAGCAGGTTTGCTTCAACCACTACCTATTCCTGATTGGAAGTGGGACAAGATTGGTATGGATTTCATTACCAGATTACCAAGGACCCGGTCAGGATATGATTCTATTTGGGTTGTAGTGGATCGCCTAACTAAAGTGGCTCATTTCATACCCGTGAAGACAACTTATACAAGTGCTAAGTTGGCCAAAATCTATATGAGTAGAATTGTATGTCTACATGGAGTGCCCAAGAGTATTGTGTCTGATAGGGGAACTCAATTCACTTCCCATTTTTGGAGACAGCTACATGAGTCATTGGGAAAGAGGTTGGAATTAAGTACTGCTTTTCATCCTCAAACTGATGGACAAACAGAAAGGACTAATCAGATTCTTGAAGATATGTTGAGGGCATATGCCCTAGACTATGGAGCCAGTTGGGATGAAAGTCTGCCTTACGCAGAATTTTCTTATAACAACAGCTATCAGCCAGCATTGAGATGTCACCATTTGAGTTTCTCTACGGGAGAAAGTGTACCACCCCATTGTTATGGAATGGTGTGGGAGAAAGAAGTTTGTTCGGACCAGAACTTATCAAATAAGCCGGAGAGAAGGTCAAGTTGGTTAAGGACAGATTGAAGATAGCACAGTCCCGACAGAAAAGCTACGCAGATCCAAAGCATAGAGAAGTCCCCTACGAAGTTGGTGATAGAGCTTATCTTAGAGTGTCACCACTTCGTGGAGTGAAGAGGTTCGGAGTCAAAGGAAAGTTGGCCCCAAGATATGTTGGACCATTCAAGATTCTGAGTCGTAAAGGAGAAGTTGCTTATGAAATTGAATTGCCAGAGTCCCTGTCAGCTGTCCATAATGTGTTTCATGTGAGTCAGCTTAAGAAATGTCATCCAGAAATGGAAGAAACTTCTTTGAAGGATACCATACCTTTGGAGGAGGTACAATTGGAAAGTGATCTCACTTATGAGGAGAAGCCTGTCAAGATTCTTGAGACTGCAGAAAGAGTCACACGGACTAAGACTATTAAGTTTTGCAAAGTTCAGTGGAACCATCATTCCGAAGAGGAAGCAACTTGGGAAAGGGAAAGACCACCCTCACCTATTTGCTGGCCAATCCGAATCTCTAGGGAGAGATTCACCTTAAGGGGGTTAGATTTGTAACATCCCTAAAATCATGTTTCAAACTCATGCATATCATCCATGCATCCATGATCATATGAGTTTCATTTCCAAACAAATCATTTCTAAACAGAAGCATATATGCTTATTATTTCATGTAAGTTTGCTCTAGCATTAGTGCTATCTTCCAATGGGAAGAGTACTTGTTTTGAATCAGTAAGGTTTGAAATTCAAACTTAGACACCATCAAAAGTTTGAACAAGGTTTCAAAACAAAATGAATTAATAAAACCAATGTTATGCCTATTATATATATCATAAAGGCTTGGTTTTTTTTTCTTTTGATCAAGTGTTTTGATTAAACAATAGTGTTTGACACACATTTGAGTGCAAGGTTTGCAGTATAAAAACCTAGAGAAGATTTGAATTCAAACTCATTTGATTTGGATTTGAAAATCATTTCAGAAAATCAAAACAGAAAAAGAAAAGGAGAAAAGAAATAGAAAAAGGCCAGCGCCACCTATCTGGCCCAACTACGAATCCAGCCCAGTAAGCCCACCCGGGATCCCCCTCTCTCTCTCACCCGCAGACACACCCACCAGGTCACTGACGCCAGGACCCCACCCCCTCTCTGTGTTATTCGCTGACAAGTGGACCCCGTGACCACGTCGTCGTCTTCGTCAATCATGCGCGGCTGCGAAGCTCGCTCCGCCGTTACTCGCCGCGATCACTATAGGCTTAATTGCCCTTGATTCCGCGCTTAATCGCCGCTCCCCTCTCGCCTACATAACCCCCTATGCACCACGGCCATTTCCCCTAACCTAGCGCAACCTCTCCGCCACCAGGCTGCCCGCAATTGCTCCCGCGCCGCCACAGACAGACGCACTCCGGTGACGAATCTCGATGAGTACAGACCGCCCCTCTGCCTCTAGTTCAAACCACCGTGACCAGCATGATCTTGCGCATTCGCTAATGCCCTCCGTTTGCTATCTCATGACCCAGAGCGACGCCTTCGTTCTCACCCGCGAGCACCTGAGTTGCCGCTCGACTCTGACATGCGATTCAGGTAAAACGAGACCGCCCCTTGCCTCCCCTTTGGTACTGCCTTGATCGTCAGGTCCTTGCGCATATCCTAAACCATCTGGCTTGTGCTAGGTCGACGCAGAACCTCGAAAACGTCTTCGACAGCAAGCATCTGACGCCGCCCGCAACTCCGACGAGCTCCAGCGGCCGTCTCCGTGCGCCCCTTGCCAAACCACCGCCACCTTGAGCATCAGCAGCACACGGCGAGTCTGGTAAGCCCCTTCCCCTCTCCCACGCGACCTAGAACGCCGGTAGCATCTCTGACAGAGGCACCGCCGCCTGTCGCCGCCGCCAGCGCCGCCACTGGATGGTCAAAGTGCTGAGCCGTTAGATTTAGATCGTGCGGATACGATAGAACGTGAGCGAAGAGGTAATATTGGATCTGAGCCACGCGATTAAGTTAGATCTAGCGGCTCAGAAGCGTGATCCAACACGAAACGGTACCGGCCAATCAGGTTAAGACGCGTGGCAGCTGTTTAGATTTAAAAACAGGATTTGAATCTATTAGAAGATTGAATTTGTTTTGGCTATAACTTTTGATCCCCATGATAGAATTTGACAAATTCTATATCAATGGAATCAGGAGAGCAGGCCCTTTCTAAATATGCAATGTGTTTAATGTTTTGCTTCTGTTAAAATGGTTTTATTTGCAGAAACTTGTGTAGGGCTAATTTGAGTATATGAATTGTTTAAGAAATGTTTTAGGGTTTAAATAAATGTTGTTTGGCAAGTTTTTCACTTGTTTATGAACCGGTACTGTACACTTGCTTTGTTGAGTTTTTAAAAAACATCACATATCATATTACATGCATTCATATATTTTTGTTTGTATATGTTTTGTATGTGATTTGTGGCTATGATTCTTTGTGTAGATTTTGGTGCTAGTGATTGTGATTGTGAGGAGTGTAGATACTCTCCAAACTACCAAGGCAAGTGGTGCTTCATGAATATTTTTATCCCTATGTTTTCTACTAAGCATTAGAAATATTCTGCTAGTCTTGCATGCTGTATTTTGCTTATATGCCATGTTGGGAAATCCTACTAGTTGTAGAATTGCTAGAAATTTCTAAGTTAAGATGCTTATCTATGCCATGCTTATCCTAGCTAGTAGCAACCAAGGGTTGGTGAAATATACATGCTATGATGAAAATATTGCTAAGTCTTTTGGACTTGTGTTTTTCCTAATAAAACAACTAAGTAAATGAAACACCTGGGTGGAATGGAAGAAAAGGTTTATGTTGACTGGTTAAACAAGACCCATTTCTATGGTCTACCCTGTGTATCTCACTTGTGGAAAGCCACCCAGGAACAAAGAGATTTTAGAGGCCAAGTGTTAAGAAGCTTCTAGTGCAGCCACTTGGCAATATGGGCTCTGCCTGGATCACATAGGTTGCTAGATCTTAGCCATTTGGACAGTTGGTGGTAGTGGGATGATAGGTTGGAACGCGTCCATTTGGTCTAAGGGAAGGCTTCTGAAAGGTCCTGTCTTGGTGAAAATCAAGTCTGGTGGGGAAAGTGCACAACCTATGCAGATGGAAGAATCTAAGTACTTAGCCATGTCCCTAGAAAAGGACAACTTGAGCATCAAGACATGGAAGCTATCAAGAATCTCCTCATCCCAATTTCTAAGTAAAAACTTGTGGGTGAACAAGGGTGAAGGACCTCAATGTCTATTGGTGGTTCCTTGGGAAAAAATTTGACAAAGAAAAACTTTGTGATTTCAACTAATAGGCAAAACCTATTTTGAGCAAAGCAAGCCAAGCTACACTTAGCCAAATTGCATATAGTATCTAGTCCACCTAAATTATACTAAGGTATCACTTGCCAATACTATTCCAATGTATTGACCCACTGTGGCTGTAACTTGTGATGTTGCAGGTTACTTTGATGAGGATTAGGAGTCATGAGTCTACACTCAACATGTTTGCCTGTGGCACATGAAAATGAAGAATTTTATTTATTTACTTATTCAAACTCTTGTACTAGGCCTGTGGCCTTGGAGTTGTAAAGACTATGTTTGTCTCTGGAATGACTGTAATAATGACCTTTGTATCTGTGGACCATAAATCTAGGGTGCCACACACTTGGTATCAGAGCCATCCTGACTGTAGGAGCCCCTAGATAGTTTGGACGTTAGTTGCGGACCTAAAGCAATTTTTAGTATATAAAGAAAGAACCGGAGTACTTGCAAAAATACTGCTTATGTCTCTGCTTCTCTATTTTCAAATCTACTTACATTAAACTTCCCTTTTAAATTATTTAAAATTTTGCACACCCTGCACTAACTATAACTACTCTAAAATTTTGTAGATGGTCGTTGTGTTCACCAAGTTCCGCCAAGTGGGTCTGGAGCTGCCACTTCAGTTGTTCGAGGCCGAGCTGGGAGAGTTAGCTCGCTTGGTGGGATGCCCTACCCGAGAGATCAAGGGCTCCCACATCCCCACTATCATTAAGGAGGAGCTCTCTTGGCTCGTGGTGTGCGCAGTGCGAGGAGGAGTAGTGCCTCCGCTCTCTGAGGACTTTGAGGTTAATGTGATTGAGAAAGAGTGGGGAGATGGCATACTCAGGGTAGGCCATGAAGCACTGGCGCGTCTGGCTTATCACCATCGCCATCAGCTAGATGATACCCGCTTTTGTTTCTTTGGGAGGCGTCATGAGGAGGGGTATGTGCTTCAGGCACCACACCACCCTGACTTTGGGGCGTATATCCAGAACATGGAGTACACCCTGAAGAAGACATAAACGCACCTGGACCGGGTCCGAATGGATCTAGATCTCAAGGATACCTAGTTGCTTGCCACGGAGGAGATCCTAGAGGAGGAAAAGGCTAGGCGTGCCCTAGCCGTATTGGATAAGAAGGCTACAATTGCTAGGAACAAGCGCCTCATGAAGAAGATGAAGGATCAGAAGGAGATGCTTCGGACAATGGAAGTCAGGATAGAGGAGCTGGAGGAGGAGTGCGCCGATCTCCGCAAGGACAACACCGACTTTCTAGATGAGACTGACAATGATGCTGCACATAAGGAGGACTTTGACATGGAACCCCAGAGCGACCCCGAGGATGACAACCAGATAGAGGAGGAGGATCCGAGGAGCTCATCTTTGAGCTAGAGGAGGACGATGAGGTGATCATCGAGGAGGACACCACTGCACGTCACCACGAGGAGTAGGTTCTGCGTAGACAATGAGAGCAAGTGAGACTATCGCCGTATTCCCCTTTTGAGTGGCGATTCGATTGACTTGGTTGCTATGTAATGATTGGAATCCCTACTACATCTATTTTGTGTCGAGATGTGACACATAAACCGGTATTTATGTTGTTGGAACTTGTGCTGCTCCTATTTTAGTTAAAATGTTAATCGTCCTTATGTATGTATGATGCCATGATGCCACTTCTTGCTAATAGAATCTCCTTTAAGAACCACCATATCCTCAACCTTATATAACCCTCCACCTTCAGGATGGTGCGTCCCCGCGGTCCACCACCCCCTCCACCCGAGCCAACAATGGCGCAACTCCTACGCATGTTCATGGAAGATCGCCAAGCTGCCAACACCGAGCGCCAAGCCAACCTCGCTGCACTTCAGCAACTTATCCAAGCCACAGCAGGGAATGCCCATGACAATGAAGGCGAAGGCGGGAATGGAGAACCCCGATCCCATCTCAAGGACTTCCAAGGCACCAATCTACCCGTGTTCACCAAGTGCACAAACCCCTTGGACGCCGATGATTGGCTCCGCACAATCGGGAACAATCTGGAAGTAGCCCGAGTGGGAAATGAAGAGAAAATGCTTCTGGACACTCACTTCCTCGCAGGACAAGCCAGGGAATGGTGGATAAGCATAGAGGAAATTCTGCCGGCCGGACAGGAAATCACTTGGGAGAATTTCAAGGAATGGTTCCGCAAGCGCCACATTCCCCCAGGTCTGATCAAGATGATGAGAGATCAGTTCCGAGCTCTGAAGCAAGGAGGAATGACCGTGGTACAATATCTAGAGAAATACATTGAGCTGGAAAGGTATGCCCCAGAAGACACAAACACTAAAGAGAAAAAGGTGGATACTTTCCTGAACGGACTTCATGATAAGCAGAAGTGTCACCTAGTAGCACAAAGGTTTCAGGAACTAGATGCCCTGGTTGATGCGGCTATAATGGTTGAAAGCAAGCGTAAGCGATCCAGTGGAATCAGGTCCCGTAGACTGCCCCCATCCAACCCTGTTCCCCCACCATAGAGGAACCCAACTTATGCTCCGCGCCCCAACAACCCCAAACGCAGCTACATGCCAACCCCAATTTTCTCCCCAACAACTCTGGATGTTTCACCTGTGGAGAAGTGGGACACTACTCCCGTGACTGCCCAAAGAAGAAAGACGCACCGCGACCCAATGCAGCCCCTATGAACGCCAGAGGAGCGCCAACAAATGGTGTTGCTCCTAAGGGACCAGTTAGGCAACACCTGAACCACATCGACGCGGAGGATGCCCAGGCATCTCCTGACATCGTTCTGGGTACGTTCCTTGTCAACTCCGTCCCCACTACAATACTCTTTGATTCAGGAGCATCGCATTCCTTTGTTACGCAACCTTTTGCTGAGAAAAGCGGTATGGTATCTAGTTGGATGGATAGGCCTATGCTAGTGCAGATTCCAGGCTCGATGGCCAAAACACAAACCGTCTGCCGAGACATCCCAATAGTAATACATGGTAGAACTTTCAAGGCTGATCTGATAGTTCTGGGAGCCCAAGGTCTAGACGTGATTCTAGGGATGGATTGGATGTCCCGCTTTTAGGGTAATAGATTCCGCCCAAAAGATCATATCCCTGAGGAGTACTGAAGGAGAGCCTGTCAAGTACCAAGCGACAACCCCCTCGTCCCATTTCTATTGCCAAAAAGGTGTTGCGGGACCCACCATAGATCAAGTACCAGTGGTCTATGAGTACCCCGGATGTTTTCCCCGATGAGTTGCCCGTTATGCCCCCTGACAGGGATATCGAGTTCATCATCGAATTAATCCTAGGAACGGCCACTATAGCCTAGAGACCCTACCGTATGAACCCTGAGGAATTGGTAGAACTAAAGAAGCAGCTAGATGCCATGGAACGCAAGGGGCATATCCAGCCGAGCGCCTCTCCCTAGGGATCGCAGTTCTGTTTGTGGACAAACGGGACAGGACCACCTGGCTGGTCACAGATTACCGCAAGCTTAATGAAGTCACCATCAAAAATAAATAACCTCTGCCCAAGATCGACGACCTGTTCGATCAACTAAATGGAGCACAAGTGTTCTCTAAGATAGACCTCCGCACTGGATACCACCAGCTCAAGATCCAAGAATCAGACATCCCTAAAACAGGCTTCACCACCAGATACGACTTGTATGAATACACAGTCATGTCCTTTGGACTAACCAACGCACCCGCCTATTTCATGAATCTCATGAATAAAGTATTCATGCTGTATCTAGACAAGTTTGTGGTGGTATTCATTGATGATTCTTGATATATTGCAAATCGGAAGTTGATCATGAGGAACATCTGAGACTAGTACTAGGAACCCTCAGGGAACACCAGCTTTATGCCAAGTTCAGTAAATGTGAATTTTGGTTAAAGGAAGTAGGATTTCTTGGCCATGTTTTGTCAGCGGGAGGAGTCTTAGTCGATCCCACCAAGATACAATCAGTACTAGAATGGAAGGCCCCCACCAACCCTTTGGAAATCCGAAGTTTTCTGGGTCTAGCAGGATATTACCGCAAATTTGTTGAGGTATTCTCTAGCATTGCAAAGCCCACGACCCAGTCGCTTAAGAAGGACAAGAAGTTTGAATGGACAGATAAGTGCGAAAAGATTTTCCAGGAACTCAAAAAGAGATTAGTCTCCGCCCCTATCCTGACCATGCCAGATATATCCAAAAAAACTGAAGTCTATTGTGACGCCTCCAAGTTAGGACTTGGAAGCGTATTGATGCAGGAAGGCAAGGTCATTGCTTACCTATCTCGACAATTGAAGCCTCATGAGATGAACTACCCCACCCATGATCTAGAATTGGCTGCCGTTGTGCACACCCTCAAAACATGGTGCCACTAGATGATGGTAAACCGCTGTGAGATTTATACAGACCATAAGAGTCTGATGTATATCTTCACACATAAGGAGCTGAACATGAGGCAACGAAGTGGATCAAACTGATCAAGGATTATGATCTAGGTATCCTCTACTACCCAGGAAAGGCCAACGTAGTAGCCGATGCCCTCAGTCGGGAACCTTGTTCCCTGAATGCCATGATTATACAAGACCAACCAGAGCTAGTGCAAGAATTCGAAAGGTTTGGTCTAGAACTAGTAAGTCCCGGATTCCTGGCTCATCTTGAGCTAAAGCCAACTCTGCAAGACCAAATAAAGGACGCTCAGAAGGGTCACCCCAGCATAGAAGGAATCAAGCTTCATATGGAGAGGGAAAATGTTCCCGAATTCCAGATTGATGATAAAGGCGTCCTATGGTACAAAGGACGCATCTGCGTACCCAACAAGCATGATCTGAAGCAGACCATCATGAAATAAGCTTATGAGACCCTTTACTCCATCCACCTGGGAAGTACCAAAATGTACCAAGATCTGAAGGATCAATACTGGTGGCATGGAATGAAAAGATAAATCGCCCTATTCGTAGCCAAGTGTGATATCTGCCAGAGAGTTAAGGCCTAACATCAATGCCCTGTAGGATTACTCCAACCCGTGAAGATCCCAGAATGGAAGTGGGAGAAGGTAGGAATGGACTTCATCACCGGTTTACCCAAGTCTAGTAGAGGCCACGACTCCATCTGGGTCAATGTAGACTACCTATCAAATTAGCTCACTTCCTTCCGGTACGGACCACCTTCAATGGACAACAGCTTGCAGAACTGTACATCTCAAAAATTGTTAGCCTCCATGGCGTACCCAAAGAAATCGTGTCGGATCGAGGACCCCAATTCACCTCACATTTCTGGCAACGCCTGCACAAGGCCTTGGGAACTAAACTGTCCTTCAGTACTGCCTATCATCCCTCCACGGGAGGACAGACCGAAAGAGTCAATCAAGTCCTGGAAGATATGCTTCGTTCGTGTGTTATGGCCTACGGAACTAAGTGGGAGGACTGTTTGCCGTTCACTGAATTCTCGTATAATAACAGCTACCAAGCTAGCCTGAAGATGGCCACATTCCAGTTCCTCTACGGGAGAAAGTGCCAGACACCCCTCAACTGGGCCGAAACCGGAGAAACCCAAATCTTTGGTCCAGACGTGATCAAGGCCGCCGAAGAACAAGTCCACCTAGCCCGTGACCGTCTGAAAGCCGCACAATCTTGCCAGAAGAGCTACACCGATACCAAGCACCGGGAAGTGTCCTTCAACAAGGGAGAATTCGTGTACCTTCATGTCTCTCCCCTTAAAGGAACGCAACGTTTCCATGAGAATGGAAAGATTTCTCCCCGTTATATTGGGCCCTTGAAAATCCTGGCCCAACGGGGTCGGTATCATATCAACTAGAGCTGCCAGCCGAACTATCGGACTTCCACGACGTCTTTCACGTGTCCCAACTCTGGAAGTGCCTCCAAGTGCCCGACAAGCCGGAAGTCTTCAAGTAGATCGATTACAAGGCGATTGATCTCAACCAAGACCTGACCTATAGAGAAGTCCCTGTCAAGATCCTAGAGAAGGCAAACAGTTTGACCTGAAGTCGTAACATACCCCTCTACAAGGTTCAATGGAGCAACCACTCTAAAGACGAAGCTACCTAGGAACACGAAGACTACCTTCAGAAGTAATACCCCAACCTCTTCACTCCTCAACATGAAAATCTCGAGACGAGATTTCTTTAAGGGGGGAAGGTCTGTAACATCCCAACTTTTCTAACCTGATTTGCTTAAGTAAGAACTCCAAAGTTTAGGGGGGAAATAAAACTTTTTATGTTAACATACCACCTTCTGTGTTTCACTTAGTTGTTTGACCCTTAGTATTGACTAGTTTAAATTTTGTGGTTGCCTTCCTAAAGGTGACCTAGTGGATCTTGCATTAGATTTGGCTCTCCTTAAAACCCTAGCACCACTATAAGGAGTGCATTAGGAAAAATCAGAAAGGGGTCATCTTGATGATCAAAACCCAAAACCCTTAGGCCCTAAAAACCCTATGCCTCCTTGATTTGCCATGACCTCAAACAATCCTACAAGGCACATGGATTAAATCCCCAACCTTGTCCCATTATCATGTTGATGCTATGAACACATGTGGCCACTTCATCAAATGGTCACCATAATTCATGCCCACTTTAGATGATCCTTGCAAACTCTTGGAGATGATCCAAGAGGCAACCAGGGCCTGGACTCACTCACCCCACCTCCCTCTACACCCCATGCCCCTACCCCTTCCATTGGCAGTTTGTGCTCAACAAGAGCATCGGCCAAAGTGTGTGCCACCATAGATCACCCTACCCCCTTCCCTCACTCTCTGAACCTTCCAGTCATGCACGCCTGCCCCTGTCATGTACCCAGCATTGCCATGCACCTCTCCCCGTCGTCCTGACCTCCCTTGATCACCCTAGTGAAAGAGAGAGAGAAAGAGAGTGGTCGGGCGGCAGATCGGCAAGATCTTGCCCTGGCACCCTCCATCCCACCAGCCACTGTGCCATCTTGTCCATGGGCCCCCGCGGCTCGCGTCTTCCCCAGGCACTGCCCACCCCTTCCTCCCTCTCTCACCAGACACCCCCTCCGGCCATGTCACCGTGGCCACGTCTAGCGCCCCCGTGTTCCCTAGCTCTGCGGTGCAGAAACATGGAGCGCGTGCGCAGAGGGCACCGCCTACTGCACCCTCCACCACCCCAATGTCTAAACCTAGGACCCCCTAGTCCCCTCCTAGCTCGACCTGGCATCGAGTACCTGACGGGCAAGGGCGCCGCGCTGGGCCAGCTCGCACCATCCCGAGGCCGTGCGCCGGTCCAAACGCCTCCACGGCCCTCCCCTTGCCCCAGTGACACACTCTCCCCCTCTCCTAGTCCACCCACCCTCCCCAAAATCGCCATGGACGGCCCTTGCACACGGTGCACGGTGAGCCGTTCCTCTTTGGTATAAAACACCGACGCCACCTACCGCTCTCTCCCTCCACCTCATTTCCACCCCACACCACTCCCACTCCACCCCTGGGAGGACCCGAGCTTGCTCGGCTTATCCTTCCCTCTCCATCCATCGCACCGCCACGATACCGACCGTGGAAGGTGAAGGTTGTTGATGCCACGGCCTCTCCCCTTCTCTCCCATTCGTCTCTTCATGCATGAAAAAGCCTAACCGCATCCTCCTACCTCGTGTCCTCTCTCTCAGGAACAATCGGAGCTTCACCAGAGAAGAACCGAGGACGCCGACGCCGCGAGCTCATCCCTGATGTCCCCGGAGCCAATGCTGCTGCTGTCGCCGCTCGTTAGAACCGGCATCGACGTCCGCATCGAACCACGTCCTCCCCGATGCCGCTACTACCCTAGGTGAGCCTACCCAAGCATCCCCAGTAGCCGTTAGGGTTCGTCGCTGGCGAAGCCACCCTCGCGAGGAAGAAAGGCTCGGGGCCGTCGGATCTATTTAGATCAGACGACCCATGGTGCCGGGTACCCCTTCGCCAGCCGCAGACGCTGACGCGCGGGGCCCCTACCGGGGATTTGAATCCCCAGCTCCCGTGCATGCTGCCGCGCCAAATGGGCCGGCCCAACTCCTGCGCAGGCCTTCGCCAGGCCCCAGATCTACCCATCCTTTTCTCTTTTCCTTTCTGTTTGAATCCCAGAAAGTTGTGTTGTAGATTTAAATCCGCCAAAAATCACTAAGACCTCGATTTGACCTGATTCGAACTCTGGAGGATAGCATCCGTAAATCCCTACCACCTCACACCAGTAGCTGGCCAAAATAATGACTGTAGCTTACCCAGTAATTTTTTGCATAAGACTAGGCAATTTTCACTATTTTAATTTTGGTAATTTTTCTGCAAGTCAGAAAAATATGAAACCAACTCCCAGGCCTTCCTTTTTAAACAACCTATCCAGTAAAATTAGAGTCACCCCTTTTGGAGTAGTCTAGCACATGTAGTAATTTTTGTAATTTGGAATAGAAGCTTCTTGCATAAATTATAGAAGCTTCTGTGAAAATCCTATTTGATTAATTCCAACTCCAGGAGTTGAGCACCATCTACACCTACCTAATCCTAGAAGGTTATATTTTTAGGGTGAATACTTTTGAGCTGAGAATTAATTGAGTGATTCTAGCCCTTGCTGCAGTATTAAAATTACTATAAATCAACCTTATAAGCTAAAATTATGAATCGAATTGGGTTAGCTTAGTTTTCCTGTTACCTACCCAGCAATATTATTTCTGATCCTTGTTCCCTTGCAGAACAGTGGTGAAGCACTGTTTTTCTTATTAGGTTAAGGCTCACTTTTAAATTCACCATTATTTATAGGAGTGTCCAAATTAGTTGATTCCAAGGATTTTGGCTTGATCATTTCAGTAGCTACAATTATGTGTTTCGGCTGTCCTACTTGAGTACTCGTGTTGTACCGATTGACTTGTTTGCTCCTTGTTTGATGTATGGTGTATTGCTTGATTTGTTTATTTTCCTTTACAACGATAGATACGAACGAGGAAGGGTACGAGGAAGATGATTGGGAATATCTTGAAGAAGGAGATCAGGGACAATTTGCCAACAAAGGCAAGCCAAATTTCTTGCTCATATGCCTTGTCCTATTATTTTACCTATGCATGTTTTATCTACTCATTTATGCAAATTGCATTGTTTACTATACTATGTTTTATATGGGGAATGTTTGGCTCCTCCAAAAAATTTCCCCTTAATGCCCTTAGGTACTACCCATTTGTATAATACCTACCTTCCTTTAGTATGATAGATGGTGCTTAACACCATAACCTCTTGGAGACCCTGTTTTTAGCCTAAACAAAAGTGTAGGATGGGAAGACCCCGGGAAAAGATTTGCAAAAAATGTTTTATGAGAAAACCTTGGTGAGGCTTGGACTATCAAGTGGTTTGGAAAATGAGAAGTGTTTTGTTTTACAAAAAGATGGAAAAAAGATGGAGGAAAAATGTCTACGAAAACACGCCCGGCTATATAGTTCCTAATGCTTGAGCAATTAACCCGTGCAACCACATTACCCTGGAATGGGACGGGGCTGGGCAGGAAGTCTGTCTAATCCATTATAGGTGTCTCAAACTACTACGGGGAAGAACAAATTCCCGGAAGCTGGGCCTTCCCTATAAAGGCCCATGTGAAACATTGGTCTGGGGTTGGTAAATACCGTCTATATGCTGGCTAGACGATACTATGAGCCTCTCATTGAAAGCGCACACCCTGAGGGGTGCAAAACGTGCTCCGGTTGGCTTGTGACTATATAGGGTGTCCCGGTTTTGAGGGGATTAACCTCATAGGATAGGCACTTGTACTAGAAAGGGCATTCAAAAGGTTTGGACCGATTATTCTACCCACGATCAGTGCAGATCAGGGATGGGTAATCAGATGGTGTGGGTAAAGTGTACAACCTCTGATAGTGTAAACCTATTCGAATAGCCGATTCCTCGGTCATGGACGGTTGTGATGGCTGCTGTACGGGGGCGATGGTTTTGTTTTCAAAAAGGACTTGGGAGAAGAAACGGCTCGAAAATGTTTTGACCATGGGCTGGTCGATAAAATGGAGGAAGGAGTTTGGTCATGAGATGACCGAAAAGAAAAACAAATGGGTAACCCAATCCTAGTGATTTCTTAAAACCTTTTTAAAAAGGTTTCCAAAATGTTTTACAAAAGTTCTTCAACAAAGATGTAGAGGCATGCTATATCTACAAGAGAAAACTAGTTTATAAACGAACCACTCTTGGAGCCATCCTACCACCGCTAAATTGCATGTCCGCTATTATTATCTTTGGTGGTTTGTGAGTACATTCAAAGTACTCACCGGCATTATACATGGCTATTTACTTGGCTAGATTATGAGCAGGAAGATGGGAATAACGAAGGCTACGACGGAGAATTCGCGAACTAGGGCATTACTCCGAGTCAGGCACCCTATGGGCTATGGCATGACTCGGGCCTTCTACATGTTGTGTTTCCGCTGCTACTACCTATTTGTGCCCAAGTGGCCCCTTAGTAAGACTATATATGTAAGACTTGTTGTTTCGATACTGTAATGGATGTGTACTTTGATACTATGCTGATTATGCTCCACGAGTCATTGATCATGGGATCGTGGTGGTTTGCATAATGGTTTATCCCGGACCAATAATCTGGGGTGCCACAAGCAAATTTAGAACATATCCGGTAAGCCAAAAGAGGACCAGCACAACCATCTACATGGCCCTGCTCGAGACCCGGTGGGCCAGCCTGACTGACCATGAGAGGCGGTGGCGGGTGGTGGCGCCACCTCATGACCCAGTAGCGTGTGGCTAAGCGACCCATGATTGCTTTCGCCGGGTGGGCCTCCACCTTGCTCACAGCCCGCCAAGCTGGTGCCCCCCTATGCGACGCATTGCCCCGGTGAGCACCGATGGGCCGGTGTGCTGTGGCCCGCTGTGGTGGCTGGCAGCTGGCGTCTTGTAGCATCCCAATTGTCTAACAATTGTAATGCTACTTGGTCTAGTAATATAATGGCTACTTCAAACATATAATTGTTGCATCATCATTATATCATGCTCATGTCATCATGCCTCCTTGCATTTGAGCATCATATAAAACCCTTTTTGATTTGGTTCTTATCTCATATGCATTATTAATTGTATTTGCCTCTTGATATTGTTTTTGGTTCCTGATATATTGCTTAATGCCCAAGTTGAGTTGGGGGCATATCTCTTATTAATTCCACCACCTTTTTTTTCTTTCACCACCTTATAATTCCACCATCCAACTAAATATGAGCTTGGCATTTATTGAGTTTACCTCTAGCTCATGTGGGTTGGGATGGATCCAATTCTATTCCACAGGCTCTCATCTTAGCATCATGTTGTTTTCACAATATTGAGATATGAGAGCCACATGGCCACCTTTGCATGCCTTGTGAGTGGGACCCTTTCTTCTAGCTTCCATATGGTTTATCATGGAATTATGCTCATGTTGGAATAGTTTGGGACTATTGATCATCTAGTGGAACATACACACTAGCACGTCCCAATTTTACTCAAACATGATCATCTCCATCTATTCCCCTTGGAGCTATCTCTATAATCCTTTTTGCTTAGGCCTTACTCCACATTTTGGAATGCATAGTAATAATGCCATGTAAACCATCTTGTTTTCACAACATAAGCATGGCATTAAATATCATGCATGGGCCATGCAAGAACCATCTTTTGCTAGCTTTGGTTTTAGTTGCATTTTGAGTAGATCTTTTGCAAAACCACATCACCTTTTCCTCTCTTCTCTAGCCTTGATCTTGTTGGGGTTTGGTTTGTGCTTGGCTTGGTCTTGACAAATGAACACCCTAGAAACTAACCTTTCCCCCTCTCTTCAAACCCTAAACCTACCTCTCCATCTCATCTAATCTACCATACCCCTCTCTAAACCTAAACCCTAAGCACCCCCCTCTTTCTCTCCTCCTTCTAAGCCGAGCCACCCCACCATGGCCTACCCTAGTTGGCCCCACCGGCCACCCTCTCTCCCTGGCCACCTCTCCCTGCCCTAGCTACCACCCCAAACCCTAACCTAGCTCCAAACCTAGCTTTACCCGAGCCTAGCTCCACCCCTAACCCGAGCCTCCCCCTCTCTTGCTCCTTCCCTCCCTGCCTTGTGGCCCCCTAGCCCGAGCCTCCCACCTCTCTGGCCGCACCCCCACCCCTGACGCCTTGCCCTGCCCTTAAGCACGTGAAGGAGAGGAAGATAAAGGCCGAGCCACCTTTACCCCCAACCACTCCCCCACGGCACCACCTCCCTCTCCCGTCCCTATCTACCACCCCACGGCGCCTCTCTGGCCTTCCCCAGAGCCGCCCAGCGCTGGCCTATCCTCTCCCCCTTCCTCTCCACCACCACCTGCCCAACGCCGGCCACCGTCGGTGTCCTCCACCAACCCCTCGATCCGGTAAGAGGCGTGGCGTGGGAGTTATCGAGTCGAGGAGGGTCCCAGCAGCCCAGTACCTGTCGCGGAGGAGGAGAAGGACCGGAGCCGAAGGACACCGCAGCCACCGACGCCAAACCCTAGCTTGTTGGGTCTCTGCATCGCCGCCGTCCTGCTGCTCGCCTGCCCGATCCGAGCCTGCCGTCGAGCCCACGGTGAGCACTCGAGCCTCCTGGACATACTCGCTTCGCTATGCTCCGCTGTCGCCATCGATCAAACCGTCGAACAGCCTCTGTGCGCCGGCGTCGCGTGCGTGTCTGCTCGCTTCTGCCGCGCATCAAGCCCTATCTAGGCCCATCCACCCTCCCTGACAACCACGCCAGCCCACCGCAGTGGTAGCCACCTCTGTAGCGAGCCTAGGTCGGTTGATTCCCCATGCACGCGCCGCCGATCGGTCGGCGAGGCAGAAGAAGATCAACGATCTGGCGACCCACTTTTTGCAGATACCCCCCTCCGCCTTTTGTTTCGCAAACCACGGTCCAGCCCAGGCCCACCCGTCGGTGTCTGTCACCGCTTTGCAGAAACCCCCCTTGGAATTTTATAACTCAACCCGCAGTCCCCCGCAGAGCCACGTGGTCAGCCTCCACCTCGCTCATCGGTGGGCTCATGAGCCGAGTCCCACCTGTCTATCTCACGGGCTAGCAGCAGCTACGGTGTAAAACGTTTCTGTGCTTGCGTCGGCCCAGTCAGCAACGGCCCCACTCGTCAGTGTCTGGGTCTGAGTCTGTCTGGGTATAAAAAGTTTTACCTGTTTCTGTTTTAAATTCAAATCTTTTTCTAATTATTTCAAATTCAAATATATTTCTGTTTTTAAATATCTTTTCAAATATTAATCCAATTAATGCAAATAATATATGTTTTCAAATCAGAAAAATGTGAGGATTTCAAATATGGCCTTCAAAATATCTTTTGAACAATTAAAACTCCAAGTTTATTTAAATTACAATCAAATGCCCTTTTGTCTTAAATAATTAATATCTTTTGATTTATAACTCCAAATTTAACAAATGATATGTCTAAAATGATTAGCTCGACGAGACCTTTCTGTTTATGCATTCCATGGTTTGTTTTGAATCATGCATCATATAAATATATTGTATACAACAACTTAATTGTGAATAAAATGGGGCCAAAACTAAATAAAATGCTTTATTATTGTATTCCACACCTCACACATGCCATGCTACCTTATTGCCATGCAAATTGTGCATCATTCATCATGGCATGATTGTTTGCTTGATGCATTTATTCATATGCTTGTGCACTTTATTTATGTTGGCCCTTGTTTGTTTGGTTCTTCTTCGGATAGACGCTGAGCAGGGGATATATCAAGAGAACCAGGAGCACTACCCAGATCCATTCCTCGCTTCAACTGAGCCAGTGCAAGCACTACCACATGCTTGCATACATATAGTACCCTTGCCTCTATCTTATTCTTGCATCATTGAGTCGCTTGCATTAAATTGAATCCCAAGTATTGCATAGCCTTTACTTTTGAACCCCACCGAAGCTTGTACCTCCATCCCATGAGCCATTACTACAGGAGTTGTTTGAGCCATGCGAGTCGTAGAACAGCATGTGTAAGGTATGTGGGATAACTAATGAAAGTGGCATCGGTGAGCCATATTCGCTATTTGGTTTTTCAGGCTCACTTGTGTCCCGTAAGACCCCGAGTACTTGATTCCTGTTCCAAGATTATTCGCGCTATCCACATCCGGGAGGCTTATGGACCCCCCTGAGCCAGAGCTTGATTCATTCTTATTTCTTGGGGCCACAAACTAGTTTGAGGTTTTATTTACTATCCTGTACTTATGCCATGCTTTACTGCTTCATTTAAGATTGTGCGAGAGCACCTTTATCTTGTTAGGGCGGGACACGATTTGTGTATCGACAAGCCAGTCCACATTTTCGGGTTCCCAGTCGTTCTGCCGTCCACCCAAACCTTGAGTCCGTCTCGGCCAAGCCCGGCTTAATCATGGGTAGCTTAATGGGGTGGCCCTGAAATATTTCTGAATCCTATAATTGCTTTGTCATGTTGTCTCGTTGGGTTTTGATTTGGTTTTCCGAGGCATATCGAGTGTGTTGCTATTTGTGCACCCTGCGGTAAAACTTTCTGAAAGCCGTGTCATGGTTATGGACGACTTGGAGCACAGTTTCTCGATCATAGACAAGAATAACTAAAGTACCGCTTTTAATTTGACTAGACTAGGTACCTGACTAGTAAATAGTGAAACACTCACGGAATGGATAATAAAACTGCCAACGGATGGGGGAATTGTTCGTCCGCTTCCTCGTCGGTAAGCGAGGAGGAGGATGGATCTGTTAAGATTACTGTTACAACTGTTGTTATTAATTCACGGACATCCGTCTATCTACGGTTAGGCGGATGGTTAGCGTGTATCTGTAGAATTGTTAGGGTTTATCTTTTGCTGCAATTCGTCACCCAGGTTGTGTCCCCTTTAGAGGCATAAAGACTTGCTGAGTACCCCTAGGGTCTCACACGATAAATTATTGGTTCAGATGAACAGGTACACTCACAAGATGGATACTGGGTGGAAGAGACGGACGATGTGGGCAACGATCATTCGGTGTAGAGATTCCGGGAACGGCGATCCGTGAGATCTGTGGACGGGATGTGCTTATTTATGGGGCATCTTATGCCGATTTGCTTCTTATCCGTACTCGGATTTTGTCTTCCGCTTCCGCTTGATACTCTGTTGATTGATGTATGAGGAGATATCCTGAACTATTATATCTATCTAGGATATTTGGATCTTGCCGTATGGCGTTGCTATATTTCCTTTCTTTTTAGCTGGAATGGCTCTGATGTACTATTGTATGGTGGCTTGCATACATACTCACTTGTGTATGTAGTTGATCCCTTCGCCTGCCGATTACGCCGCCCGTTCTTGTCCCGATGTTTGGAAATGGTTGGGACGGCCGAAAGGTCTACCTGTGAGTGGCATTTGGGCCCCACCGTACTATTTCACCCATTTCTGATCATCCAGGCTTGTACTAGGAGCGTAATTCACCGAGGTAGTTACACGTCTTCCCAGGTGTGGTGGTTAATATCCGCCACCCACCTAGGCCCTTTTTGTTGTTTCCTTTTTGCTATTTTCTGCAACATTTTTCCTAGATCAATTCACTCCAGGAATTTGACCTAATAAGAAAGTTTCATTCATAAATCTTAATTTAAATATTATTTAGAATATATTAATTCATAATTAACATATAACAAACATATATTTAAATTCCCATTTATCTAAAACTCCTTTCAGTCCTTTTCCTTATTCCTTTCCTTCTGCGGACAACTTCGGATCTCCCAGAACACTTCTGGTTTCTCTCTATTTCTATCTCTTTCAGGTTTCCCTCTTCAAGGAAGATCTCAAGTGTCATAATCCCTTAAGCGTGTGTTCCTACAGTTCGGAAATGTCATAGACATGATCTTTATCAATGATCATCAGCGGGACCGGGGTTCCCATGATGACCCCTATGCACTCACGATTATACATCATTTCGAACCTGAAACATTATGTGTGATATTCCTTTTGTCTCTGCGATAATTATATTGTCTTAGATTTGATCATCGACATCTCCATGCCGAGTTCGATCTCGTTACGACAATACTACTTTAAACCCGTACCGATAAGTGACATCCCATGATCCAATCACATGTTGCGCAAAATATTTGATATAACTTATACGAGTGGTCCCAGAGTATCTTCCATCACAAAGATGTACAAATCCTGCTCTTGACGCAGTCTCCTCAACTGTTTCCTCCAGATATCCAATAACACCTTTATGAGCACCATTTCGTAGAGTGATGTTTAGTGTTATCAAAGTAACCTCGGGAAACTGTGATTTGATATGGTTTCACAGTCTAAGGAACAAATCACTATGTGTCCAACAATTGCACCTGTGAACTTTGTGATATGGTCGTGTCGCAACAATCATCTACAGAAGATTGTCCACTATCTCATTCTCTAATGAGATATCTCCATTGTCAATTAGGTGCCCAGGAACCTTCATGGTCAGGAAACCTTTCACCATTCATTGAACAATGAACTAGTTGAATAAAGGCTACTAGGGACTTGGGTTTGTTTATATATCACATCTATATTAATGTTTCCTTATTAATATAGTTTTAGCATGAAATAAAATATTATGAGCTAATGGAATGTGTATAAGAAAATTCTTTATTATTTCCCTCTAGGGTACATTTCCTTCAGTATCCCACTTGCACTAGAGTCCAAATAATCTATTTGCATTGCTTCTAATCATAAACCATATCTCATATGCGTTTTGTTGATCATGCGGCTCATGAAAGACTTACTTCTCCTAAATCTGTTATATCATATTTATAAGGTCCTGTTTTACAAATCAATAATGTCGCTTATTTGACATTAACCCCATTATCACATAATGTACCTTTATCAATTTTGGTGACTAAAGTGTGACTTCTGTTTTCTAGTATATCCAATGAAAATCTACCAATCAATTTGGATTTTGCAAGATATCATGTATAACTATAAACATACTTAGTCGAAAGTCGAACTTTCTCAAGACCAAAATTATACTTGCTAATTTAGAAGTATCCTTTATACTTCTAAATCTTTATAGTTTCAATCGAAGTGCAAACCTTGCATCTTTGGTTCTGATCATGCTTCCTTTGCGCTAAACTTAACTCTGATTCAGTGGTTAGTTTAGAAATCGTTCTAGAATCTCTGTTCTTCACTACTAAAAACAGGGGTCGTATTATGTCTAATTTCAGATAAATGGTCCGATCATTTCTAGCACCTAGTGCTTTGTTCACCAATATGCCAACCACATATTTAATAACGCTTTTATGCTCCCACTCAAATATATCAACAATACTTGGCGTTTCAGGAGGTCACTCATCTCTCACTCAGACATGTCGAACACATATTGCATTGGGAAAACTCCTTAGCTCCCACTCAATTTAGAACTCCTCTTGACAATCTTGGAAAATCCAAAATTCTTTGATCTTGCATCAAATTGAGAATTTTCTTTAACAAGACTTTATCAATTCTTGACTAATCAAAACTTGCATGTTGTATTAGTTACAACCCTTTCTTCAAACACTTTACGACTTTGCGGTTTTGAGGAGTCCTCAACCAATTTCCAAATTGGACTTATCTGCTGATTTAATCCAACATACATTAAGCTTTTTTTTCATAACAGCTTTATGAAAAATCAGCCCTTTATGTCTTCCTTTTCACTTTCGTTTCCATCCTTTCAACTTTGAAGTTCACTACAAAGGATTAAGGGTTACTTTTTTTGGGCTTATGCTTATGCATAAGCCTTCTTATAGATTTCGGTGGGGAGAAACTACGGTGGACAGAAGCTTTGAGAAATTTTTGGAACACTTCTTTTGGGCTTACGTTGTTTTGGCTTATTTGCTGCGATCAGTTGTGACAAGTTTGTTATGCCCTTGGACCTCATCTGTCCACTTAAATAAAATGATGTATAGGTATAGTATACATATGCTAGTTTTAAGTAGAAAAAGAGTTAGAAATAAAATCAAAATAATATTCCCCTAGTTGACTTGATTTTTTCTAAATTTGAATATATCTAGCACTAAAACAAGTCTAGATACAACTAAATCTAGAAAACTTTGAGTCACATAATTTAGATCGGAGGGAGTATAAAAAATACATGGTAATAAAAAACATATTGCTGTAGTATAATTCAGTACAAGCATCCCAACATGGTTTTTGGACAGGACCATCGGTAAATCATAATTATCTACTAGCAAGCATGAACTGCTACTCTGCTGGTATCAGAGACGATGCATTATCTACACAAACACAAGCATCATGTACGTACTACCAATCTGGAAGGCACCGTTCAATCATCACCATCTTAAAAAGCCTGAGCGAGAAACAAGCTGCCGTCGGGCCTTGGGAGGTCGACATGTTGGCCACCGTCCCTTGCTGGCTCGCTGCAGCGGAGGGGCTCCGAGTCGCCAGCCTTGGTCCTGACAGAACCAGAGCGGGCCGGCAGGACTGGAGCAGGAGGAAGAAGACGGGGCGGGCTGGACTGGAGCAGGAGGAAGAGGTCGGGCGCTGCAGATATCCGGAGGGGCGGCGGTGCGGGTCGGTAGGGGGAAGCGCTAGGAGAGCGGCAGCGCAGGGGGAGCGGCGGCGCAGCAGGGAAGATCGCGATGGGAGATGGGTCGAGGAAGGATCCAGGCACCGCGTGGGGTCGGGAATCATTGGTTTCTTTTTTTCCTAACTGGGCGATGCAGTGCAGTGGCATTCCGGGTGTAAATTCTATAAAGGACATAAAGGAGAAGCTCGGAAAACGCCTCGAGCAGTTCTCCCCGCTTCATGTAAACGGGTTTCTGGTGAGTTTTTTGGTGGGAAAAAACTGAAGACTTTTTTTTTCTTATACGGTGGGGAACCCAGGAACCATGCTAGAAGTCCAAAAAAAGTCACCCTAAGTAATCACCATTACTTAATAATCTCAAATGTTGACTTAATTTGGGATTTATGACCCTTACTCATTTCTTGCATTTAGGTCCATCATGCTTTCCTTGTAGTTCGAAGGTATGTCTTATTCCAGTAAGTCAAGTGAATCAAGAATAAAATTCTGCGAGGGAAAGAATGAAGACTTGAATCCTACCTATTTAAAGTATTAGCTGGAACATTTATGATCACATCATTATGGTTTCACTCTATTTGTAAAGTTGTCCACGGAACATATTCTATCTTACATTCTTAACAATTCGGAGGTAAGGTCAAGCCTTAGCTTATACTTATGTCCTTACACTAACACTTATATAAGAAAACACTTTCTCAAATAAATACCCCACTTCGACAAACAACCTTTGTCCTTTCTGGGTATTAGTTAGAATTCATGTTCATCGTCTTACTAAGAACACCCTACAAATACTTACTATTCGCAACCGTTTTAAAATTTTGAAATCTCTAGAAATTCGAGCTTGGCATATCTCATATGCTGCTATTTCCGCGAATATTTAGATGTTCCTGGTCTTTCATTGAGTGTTTACTATTTAAATCTATAACTCTAACATCTAATGTTAATCCCTTTGGAATTTACTTCAGACCATATGTATCTTATACATCATGATTATGTTGCTTTGGACATATCAAAACTATTTCATTAGTTCAATCACCATAATTTGTGAAACTGTTTTCCACAAGTCCTTATATGACACATTGCCATTAACTCAAATTCGATGTCTCTAGGATCAAAACGCTCAGACTTTGAGATTCTTGTTAATTTAATATCTACTTTGAATCAGAAAACTATTTCAATAATTGAAACCATTTCAGATTAACACTTGGATATCTCTTGGCAATTTTTCCTACTTTTACAAATGTTTTATTATCAAGTGGATTAAGTAATATAATAACTTACTTGCAACTTCAATCGAATAATAAAAAAATCATTCATAGAAAAGGAACAACTGATTATTTCTCATTAATATGAATAACTGCCTCGCAATAAAAAAGACACACTTGCACGATTCACAAACTCGATTGCAAAGCTTTTAATCAAATCTTGTAATCCTAATGATAAACTTCAAGAGAAGGAGTGCTTTCGGGCTTCAACCAGATTGCTTGCCGTCATCACACCATCAGGGCCTTGTTCAATCCAGAGCTCATGCAGAGGATCCTAATTTAAAATAAACTAGAGGTAAGTACCAATACTTAAAACTGAATAAGTGTTTCATGGAAACATTCGATCCTAGATTTGGGTTCGACCTTGATAGTCCTTAGCTTGGCTATGACCTCGCGAAAGGTATTCGGAATCCCTGTCGTGTTCTGGTCCTTGACGATGTCCTTGTAACTAGGGGAAAGAGAGCGCATCACCCAATCTATTGCAAGGCATTCAGTCAAAACGTTCTTAAGACGTGCGTGGAGCCTTTCCATGGTGTCCAAGTGGCTATCCAAGCTTGAGTTCTCTTCCATCATTATGGAGACAAACTCATGTACGTACTCATACATCACGCACCTTTCCTCGGCTATAAACATACTCTTCAATCCATCAAGCATATCATATCTGTCGATTTCATGGAAGGGTACTCTCAAGCCAGGTTCCATTGCATGAATCATGATGTACTTTACTATCATAAACTTCTCTCGGCGGTCGCGAAGAGTCTCATCTTCATTTCCGTCGGAGTCATCGGGGAAATATTCTAGGGGGTTCACGAAGGACATAAAGGAGATCATTTTCTATGAGGACCCTTCAGAGGCATTGGTACTAGTCGGTGAAATTTTACCCATCTAGCTTATGTTTCTCCCCATCCATAAACGGACCAAAGGAGTTGCGAACTAAGGGAATGGCCATAGTCTATAAGATATTTGCAGAAGGACTTAGTCTTAAGTTTATAATTGAAGGAGTGAATTTGTAATCATATTTAACAAAATGGGATCCCACTTTATTTGTTTATCCCTAACAACAATTTAAGTGATCACACGATCCTTTTACACCACATCATCCCCGATCGTCATGGCCTTTGATGCAGCTGCCAGGGTAGAGATTCTCCAATGTAAATCACATCAACCATGTGACTCATGCTCAATCTTTTGATCTCTGTGTTCCGAGGCCACGTTTGCACATGCTAGGCTCGCCAATTCTAACTCGTGTGTATTATAGTGTAAGCTTTCTTACAACCACTATATGCCACTATATGCGAACGTAGATATGTCTAGCCCCCGATTGTCATGGCCGGCTTAATTATGAAGAACTTTCTTGGTGGTGCACACACTAGTGGAACACTTTCATTGGAATTACTTTTAGGGATCATCCTATTTAGATGCTACCGTTATGTATCTAATACAAGCACTCAAAACAGGATGCACACAAAGATTAAATCATATAATCATAATGTGATGTGACATGGTTGTCTTCTTGCTCCATTATATCCATCAGGTCCACCAGCATGATCTCCATTAGGCCTCTAGCTTCGCACTGTAAGACCACACCTTTGTAAAGGTAAAGGTCCTTGTGAGTGCAATGCTAGTCCCTGGATCAAATGCTAGCATCCACAGTTTCAGATGAAGTACACAGATACAATGGTCATTATTAAATTGTTATTCTAGAGATAAACATAGTCTTTTACAACTCCATAGCCAAAAGCTAGTACAAGAGTTCATAACATAAGTAAATAAAGTAAAGTCTTCATCTTCATGTGCCATGGGAAAACATGTTGAGTGTAGACTCACAACCCTAATCATCATCAGAGTAACCTGTAACATCATAAGTTACAGCCATAGTGGGTCAATACATTGGAATAGTATTGGCAATTTATACCATAGTAGAATAATAGTTTCTAGCTTCTATATGATTTTGGCTAAGTGTAGCTTAGGCTTTCTTTGCTCAAAATAGGTTTTTCCTATCAGTTGAAAAACACTAAGTTTTGTTTGATGAAAAACACCCAAGGAACCACCAAAAAACATTGGTGAACCTTTACCCTTATTCAACCACAAGTTTTTGACTTAGAAATTGGGATGAGGAGATCCTTGATAGCTTCAATGTCTTGATGCTCAAATTGTCCGTTGCCGGGGATACGGCTAAGTACTTAGATTTTTCCTTCTCGAGAGGTGGTGCACTTTCCCCACAAGACTCGACATGCATTGAGACAAGATCTTTCAGAAGCCTTCCCTTAGACCAAATGGACGCATTCCAACCTATCACCCTACGATCATCTGTCCATTTGACTAAGTTATTGCCACCTATATGATCAAGGCAGAGCCCATATGCCATGTGGATGCACTAGAAGCTTCTAAACACTAATTATCTCAATTCCCTTTGTTCCTGGGTGTCTTTCCACAAGTGTGATACACAAGGTACACAAGAGATATGGGCCTTGTGTAACCACTCAACATAACCCAAACAACCATTCCACCTAGGTGATTCATTCACTTAGTTGTTTTATTAAGTAAAAACATAAGTCAAAGACTTAGAAAAATTTCCATAACATGTATATAATCCACCCTTGTTTTCTACTAGCTAGGCTAAGCATGATAATATAACAAGTATCTTAACTTAGAGAAAATTCTAGCAAGACTATAACTACTAGGATTTTCCAAAGCATAGCATATAGATACTTAGCAAAATTTCATGCAAGCCCTATACAAAATATCACTAGTGCATAGTCAAAATAATGGGACAAATACATGAAGCAGCACTTGCATTGGTAATGGGGAGAGTAGTAACAATCATCACAATCACAATCACCACTAGCACCAAAATCTACACATAAAATAATAACACCAAATTCACATTCCAATATACAAGCAAAAATATTATGAATGCATGCAAATACCATGTGATGATTTTTCTTAACTAAACAAGACAAGTAAAACAGTACTGAAAACAAAACCAACTAAATATAGTCTAAATATACTTGAATTTGTTTAAAAAATCATTTTCCAAATAATTTGTATGGCCAAAACAAGCCTATAATTATCTCTGCATAAAACCCATTTTTACAAAAACAAAATACAAAACTAAGCCCATATTAGTGTAGGATTTATTTTTGTGAATCCAATGATATATTTATTGTATTTTTTGGAAAAAAATAACAAAATTTATGAATTTTACAAGTTTGAATCTCTAATAGATTCAAAAATAGATTTTAAATCAAATTTTCAGACACGTGGACGCTTCTGATTGGTCCATACCGCTTCACGCGGATCGGCCAACGTGGAGCGTTGGATCTAAATTAGATCTAGTGGCCCAAATCAAACGATACCGCTTAGCGCTAGATCTAATCTTAGCCCTACGATTTAAATCTAACGGTGCTAACTAAAACGACCAAAGCCTAGTGGCGCTGGCGACGGCGATGCGGCGGCGCACTGCCAGCGATGTTCCGGCGTCTACAGAGGGGGTTGGGGGCCGTGGTTTGTCTTACCAGACTCGCGAGGTCATGCTGATTCTCAACGTCTCGCTGGTGTGGACAGGGGCGTGCTATATTGGCTGGAGAAGCTCGTCGGAAAGCTTGCACGCGTCGGGCATGGCTTGACGAAGACGACGGCGATGCTCTGGGCCTCCCTAGGACAAATAAACCACATCAGTGGCTGCGCAAGGACATGACGCAACTGAGCGTATGATCTAGGAAACAAGGGGCGCTCTGTTCTTACCGTAATTTCTCGCGGGGGATGAGAGGGGCGTCGGGTGCTCTCGGTGGTTGTCGAAGACGGCGACTTGGGTCATTATAGGACGAACCAAAGGTAGGGTTAGATGTGCAAGAACCAGAGGATCACGCTCGTGTGGTCGAGAGGCAAGGGCGTGTGCTAAACTCATCGGAATCGTTCGTCGGAGAGCGCCGGGCAGCGGAGAGAGTGTGCTGGTTGAGGGGAAAGACTCGCAGCGCGGAGGGGCTTAAATAGGCAGCAGATCGACAAGAAATGCCTGGGAAATCAAGGCATTTACGCCGCGCCTTCAATGAAGACAACAACGGCGGCAACAAGGTCTGCGGGGCGTGATTTGGGGAAGAAGCATGCGTGGAGTGCGGGGCCAGCGCATCAGTGACTGTAGGTAGGGCTGCGCGCGTGAGAGAGAGGAGAGAGGGGGAGGTGGCCGGGTGGGCTTAGTGGGCTGCTTCTGCTGCTGGGATGAAATGGTGGCGCCGACCCTTTTCCTTTTCTTCTCTCTTTTTCTATTTCTAATTTGATTTTCAGGAATCCAAATCAAACCCAAATCAAATGGTTTTGAATACAAATCAACTCTAGATTTTTGTAGTGCAAACCTTGCATACTTTTGTGTATAAAACATCACTGATCAATCAAATGCACTTTCATACTTTGAAAAATAAAATAAAACCATTGCCTTAGTTTCATAAAATAATAGGCATAACATGGTTTCTTATTTGAAATTTTGTTTGGAAAATTTTGTGCAGACCAAATGGTATGAATGCATGAATGATATGATAACTTCTGCAAATCATGATTTTTGGGATGTTACAAATCTAACCCCCTTAAGGTGAATCTCTCCCCCGAGATTCGGATTGGCTAGCAACTAGGTGTGGGTGGTCTTTCCGAAGGTCATCTTCTCTTTCCCAAGTTACTTCCTCTTCGGAATGATGGTTCCACTAAACTTTGCAGAATTTTATAGTCTTGGTACGAGTAACTCTTACTGCGGTCTCAAGAATTTTGATAGGTTTCTCTTCATAAGTCAGATCACTCTCTAACTGAACCTCTTCCAAAGGTATAGTATCCTTCAAAGAAGTTTCTTACATCTCCGGATGGCACTTCTTCAACTGACTTACGTGGAACACATTGTGAACGGCAGACAGTGATTTAAGTAACTCAATCTGATAAGCCATTTATCCTTTGCGACTTAAGATTTTGAATGGCCCAATATATCTTGGAGCCAACTTTTCTTTGATTCCAAATCACTTCACACCACAGAGTGGTGAGACTCTAAGATAGGCTCTATCACCCACCTCATAGGTGACCTCTCTACGCTTTGAATCTGCGTAACACTTCTGTCGGGACTATGCTGTCTTTAATCTTTCCCTTACCAATTTGCCTTTCTCTTCAGCTTCCTAGATTAATTCTGGCCCGAACAGATTTCTTTCTCCAACGCCACTCCATAGCAATGGTGTAGTACACTTTCTTCTATAGATAAATTCAAATGATGCCATCTCAATGCTGGCTTGATAGCTGTTATTGTAAGAGAATTCTGCGTAAGGCAGACTTTCATCCCAACTAGCACCATAGTCTAGGGCACATTCCCTCAACATATCCTCCAGAATCTAATTGATTCTTTCTGTTTGTCCATCGGTTTGGGTGTGAAAAGTTGTGCTGAACTCCAATCTCGTTCCCAATGACTCATGCAATTGTCGCCAAAAATGCGAAGTGAATTGAGTTCCTCTATCAGGCACGATACTCCTGGGTACTCCATGCAGACATATAATCCTATTCATATAGATTTTGCTAACTTAGAACTTGTATAAGTGGTCTTTACAGTTATGAAATGAGACACCTTAGTTAGGCGATCTACAACAACCCAGATAGAATCATATCCTGACCTAGTCCTTGGCAGTCCGGTGATGAAATCCATTCCAATCTTGTCCCACTTCCAATCGGGAATAGGTAGTGGTTGCAGTAATCCTGCCAGTTTCTGATGTTCTGCTTTCACTCGACTACACACATCACACAAAGAAATATGTTCTCCGATGTCCCTCTTGAGATTATTCCACCAGAACCTTTCCTTCACGTCCATGTACGCTTTGGTGTTACTCGTATGAATGGAATACGGTGAGTTGTGTGCTTCTTGCAGAATCAGTTTCCGAAGTTCCGGATCTTGCGGAATACAGATACATTTTTCATACCATAAAGTACCTTGTTCGTCTTCATGGAAACCTTTAGCTTTCCCATTTTTCATTATTCCTTTGATCTCACCAATTTCCTTGTCCATCTTTTGGGCTTCCTTGATCCTGTCCAAGAATGTGGGCTCAACATCCAATGACATGAGATGTCCTTCCGGCACTATCTCCAATCTGAGATCTTTGAATTGGGCACACAGATCATCTGGCAATTCTCCCTTAGTAAGGCCATTCACATAAACCTTATGACTTAAAGAAACTGCTACAACATTTTCTTTACCGGCATGGTATTGCAAACTAAAGTCATAGTCCTTGATGAGCTCAAGCCATCTTCTTTGTCTCATATTGAGTTCTTTATGAGTAAAGATATACTTCAAACTTTTGTGATCTGTGAACACTTCACATCGTTTTCCCAAAAGATAATGTCTCCATGGTTTGAGTGCATGGACAACATAGGCTAACTCTAAGTCATGAGTAGGATAATTCACTTCATGAGTTTTGAGTTGTCTCGAGGCACAAGCGACAACTTTCCCTTCTTGCATCAAGACTCCACCTAATCCTTGGTGAGATGCATCACAATATACTTGGAAATCCTTTTCCAAATCTGGCAGACATATGACTGGTGTTGTCTCTAGTCTCTTCTTCAATTCTTGGAAACTAAGTTCACATCCCTCAGTCCAATCAAACTTCTTCTCTTTCTTGAGTAACTCCGTCATTGGCTTAGCTACCTTTGACAAATTCTCAATGAATCTCGTGTAGTATCCTTCCAAGCCAAGGAAACTACGGACTTGTTTCACTGACTTGGGAGATTCCCATTCAGTTACAGCTGACACCTTTGCGAGATCAACAGCTATACCATCTCCTGACACAATATGTCCAAGAAATCCAACCTCATTCAGCCAGAATTCACACTTACTAAACTTGGCATACAACTTGTGCTCCCTAAGCTTCTCAAGCATCAAACGTAAATGCTCTTCATGCTCTTCTTTGCTCTTGGAGTAGAACAAAATGTCGTCATGAATACGACAACAAACTTGTCAAGAAACTACATGAAAAATGTGTTCATCATATTCATCAAATTGGCTGGTGCATTTGTAAAACCAAATGGCATCACGGTGTACTCATACAACCCATACCTAGTGGTGAAAGCAGTATTAGGTATGTATTGCTCTCTAATCTTAAGCTGAAAGTAGCCTGATCGGAGATCAATCTTTGAGAACACACGGGCTCCTTCTAGTTGATCAAACAGATCGTTGATTCTAGGCAAAGGATATTTGTTCTTGATAGTCCCCTCATTGAGTGAAAGATAGTCTATGCATAACCTTTAACTTCTATCTTTGTTCTCCACAAACAGAACTGGTGCTCCCCAAGATGAAGAAATTGTTTGAATAAATCCTTTCTGCAACTATTCTCCAAGCTATTTCTTGAGTTCCTTCAACTCATCTACTGACATCTTGTAGGGTCTCTTTGCTATTGGTCGAGATCCTGGCAGTAAGTCAATCAGGAACTCCACATCTCTATCTGGTGGCATTCCAGGCAACTCCTCCGGAAACACATCTGGATACTCTCTCACAATTAGCACACTATTTATGCTAACCCCTTAAGAGAATTTAACTTACTTCCTTTAGATTCAAAATCAGACTTGAACCTAATCCGTTTCTTATCTGGGGTAGTGAGTGTGACAGTACGATTTGCACAATCTAGTACTCCTTCATACGTAGTCATCCAATCCATACCTAGAATAACATCCAATCCTTGGGAATCTAGGATTATCAAACTAATGTTAAACTTATACTTTCCTAATTCTATCACTAGATCATGGCATGCAAGGTTCACTATCGTCTTTCCACCAGGAGAGCTTACTTTTATAGGACATCCAATAGTTTCAGTTGGAAGTCCATTTTTATCAACAAATGCTCTTGATATGAATGAATGCGATGTGCCACTATCAAGAATAACAAGTGCTGGAAAAGAATTGAGCTTGAACTTACCAGCCACAGCGTCAGACTCTTCATATATTTCTTCCACATTAATGTGGCTCACTTGTCCCTTTTGGAAGGGGTTGGGCTTGTTGGCTCCTTCAACTTTCTTTTCTGGGCACTCATTTGCATAGTGCCCCATCTTCTTACACTTGAAACACTCAACCTGACTGAGATCTTTCCTTACAGGCTGACTTCCATTACCACTTCTATCACATCCCAATATTTTCCAAATTTTGTAATGTGAAAAATAAATAAACAAAATAAAATTTTGTTGAAATTTAGGGTGAGAAGAAACTTTTTGATTCCATTTGGAAACATCAAAACCTATTTTGATCAATTAAAATCCTAAAGGGATTTAAAAAGATAAACAAATAATAAATAAAGTTTTAATAATTGGAATCACTATTTTTGGATCTTTAAATAAAAAGGTAGAATTATAAATAAGGATTATTTTATAAAGCCAAATTAAAACTTGGCCAAGCTTTTTGAAATAAAATATTTCTATTTGATAAAAAGAGTAAAGGTCTATTTAAATAAAATAATGAGGATTTATTAATAACCAATTTTATCAAAGTAAAGTCTTTTCCATTTTAATTAAAACACTAAAACTTGTTAAATTATTTTAAACAAGTTTTCCAAGTGTTTTGCATTTTCAAATAAAACCTACTGAATTGATTTTGGTATTATTTAGATTTCAAATGGAGATTTTAAATAAACCAAATCCTATTTGAATTAATAACTAAGGACTATTTTATTTAATTATTAAATAGATCCTAAAAGAATAAAAGTGTTATTTTGTTTTGGACTTTGATTTATGTTGTTAAACAGAATTAAAAGCTATACAAAGTTTGGCAAATGTTTGAATTCATTTGTTGTTTGAATTGTTTGTTTGAAAATCAAAACAGAAAATCAAATAGAAAAAGAAAAAGCAAATCTGTATAAAAAAAGAAACAGACACAACCCAACCCAACAAGCCCAGCAAGGCCCAGTCGTAGCCCAGCTTGTCCCCCCCTCAGCGAAACGTTTTTCACTCATTCTCGCACCCGCAGAGTCACAGACAGGTGGCCCATCTCCCACTCTCTCCCCCTCGCTGACAGACAGGTGCCAGAGGGCCAGCACATCGTCTTCAACCCGCGACATTTCCTCCTCGCCATTTGTGGCAGTAACTCCAGCGTTGAATTCGCGTTGATGGCGTCCTTAACTTCTCCGGCGACCATGCGTGCATAACCGCCCCTCTCCGCTCTCTCTTCCCCCCCACACAGCGCCCCCTCTCTGCCACTAGGCTGCCGGAATTTTAGCCCAAACCTTCTCTGTCTCCGACGACTTCCCCGGTCAATTCCGGCGAATCACGGACGCCCCTCGCCTCCATCTGCACGCGAGCTGGTTCTCCACCTCCAGGCGCACCTATCAGTGCCTCCTGTTTGCCCGCGCTTGCCCCAGAGCGTCGGCAAGGACAAGCTCAGCAGCGTCTGCTCATCCCTTCTCCATGACCTCCCACGGTAGCTCAGACCGCCCCAGCACCTCTCAGTGATGCTCCCTTACTCGCGACCCTCGTGCGCACCTAACCGTGCCTCTCCTTTGCCTTAGCGCGGTCCTAAACGACACCAGCGACGACAACCCCAGAGTACTGCCGCCCGTAGCAACTCCGACCAGCGATTACTCCCGCCCCCGTGCGCCCCTTGCCTCCTCGCGACCACGTTGAGCATCGCCACGATCCCCTGAGCACAGTGAGACCCTCCTCTGTCTTCCTTTCTTCCTGGTTTGTCGGCAAGCACACCGTCTGACCGTGCGCCGCGGCCAGCCACCGTCGGCGCCGCTCGAGTCAGGTCAAGTCATTTTGCACCGTTAGATCTCCATCCGGCGGCTTAGATAGAATCATTAAACGAAGAGGTACGGGTGCCTCTGTGCCACACGATCTCACTTAGATCCAACGATCCAGAGAGCTCGATCTGCACGAAGCGGTACCGGCCAATTAGATTGCGCCACGTGGACATAGTTTTGTTTAAAAACAGAATTTTGAATCTGATTGATATGCAAACTTGTAAAAATCATTACTTTAAATCTACACATCCAAATTTTGCAAATTTTATATCACTAGAATCAGTAGAACAAGTACTTTGCAACCATGCAATTTTTTTAATGTTTTGCTTCTGTAAAATTGCTTGAAATTGCAGTAACATGTGTAGGCTTATTTTGAATATAAAAATTGTTCTAGATAAATTTTAATGTGAAATCTTTGAAAAATGGTTTGTTGTGAACCTACTAACCTTAGGAACCAACTCATGGATTAAAAAATGAATTTTGTGAAGTTTAGGAATAAATACTTGAATTAGCTCATTTCTAGTCAAATAAAAATATTGATTTTGATATAGAAATGATTTTTGAGTAAAACCTTTGGGAAATTATTTGATTCAAACCTTCTGACTCTAAACACCAAGTTTTGTGAATTAACAACTTATTTGATGAACAATATAAAATTATTGCTTTGCTAAAAGCATTTTCCACCACATAAAATAATGATTTGATTTAAGAAATGGTTTATAGATAAAACCCTTTTGCAAATGGTTTTACCACTTTAGTAAATGACCACTTTTGAACTTTATAATGTTTAGAGCCTAGTAGAAACCACTTTTGCAAATAAAACTATCTTTTGCATGCTTGCATGACCTATTTCTATTATTTTATGTGTGATAAATTGTTTGAATATTGGTTGGAATGCTAGTTGAATCTATGTTTGCTTGATTGAATTGTAGTGGAATTAGAAGAGTGTGATATTTGCAAGATCAAGAAGTGAACCAACATTCTCTACCAAAAAGGCAAGTGGCACTATCATCCAAGTCCTACTATTTTCATTACACTTAGTGGATTTTGTAACATGCATGGAAAGTTTTACTATATTTTTATGCTATGCTAAATCCTAATAGGATACCCTTATATATTCCTTAGTGGAAACAATGTAGTTGTAGTATGCTTAGCCCTGCTATATATTGGGATGGGATACATGTTATGATTATATGAAGTATTGAAAAGACTTATGTTTTATATAATAAAACAAGTACTCAATGAACCACCTGGGTGGACAAGGATACTCAAGGTTGGACAAGGTGGCAACAAAAGGAACCATGTTTATATGGCTACCACTTTTGTTGTGCACTAGAAGAAAACCACCCAGGGACTTAGAGATTGAACATGTTTCTCGTACAGTGGCTTCCGTGTACAGCCACATGCTAAATGGGCTCTGGATTAGTCAACTACATAGTGGAAATCCCATTCATTGGCATCTTTAGGTTAACTAGATTTGTGCTAGGGAACTTGAAACCCTACATTGGTGCCTGGATGACAAGCTAGCATTGTGTATTGGGAGGACTCCTATGGAAAGACTTTGTCACATTCTCGATCTGCCGGTACTCCATTTGGTGAGTACTTATCCAGCGGCCACTGGTGGCGTCAAGAAGAGATTGTGTCATGTGGTTAAAGTGCACAACTTCTGCAGAAGATCAAATTCTAAGTACTTAGCCGTGTCCCCGGTTATGGACAACACTAAGCAACTAAGGCCTGAAGCTATGGAAGATCTCGACATTCCAATTTCTCAAAGTTAAAACTTGAGGGTGACAACAAGGGATTTGAAGCACTTGGAGTTTTCCAAGAAGTTTGGAAAGATTTGAAAAAATATGAAAAAACTATTTTTGAAATGATAGGATAAAACTATATTGCTTTCTGCAAAAGAGCCTAACCCTACATAGCCAAATATGCATGTAATGATAGGATCCACATATTTATACATAGTAGTGAAACTTGCCAATACAATTCAAATGTATTGACCCTTGTGGCTACAACTTATTATGTTGCAGGTTTGTTTGATGTTAGTGAAGTGTGTTGAATTAGGATTACAAGTCTACAACCAACATGACTGCCTGTGGAACTTTGAAGATGAAGGACCCCATGTTTATAGATATTCTGCTGCAATGTAATGTGACAGCCAAATGAGCTATGTAAGATGTAATGAATTATTTTATTCCTGGTTATAAAGTTGTATTATGACCTTTGTTTCTTGATATTACATCTTAACTGTGGATGCTAGCTATTGATCCAGGGACTAGCATTGTAAACACAGGGATCTCTACCTTATTAAAGGTTGGGAACCTTACAGATGGTATCGGAGCACTATGTTGCCTGTAGGATTGTAACCCTAGGATTGGACAAAACCCTTAGAAAAATAGGAGTTGGATTTGTTCCAAAAACTTATTTACAAACAATCTTGTAAACTCTTTCCTCAACCTTTTTGGTTTTGATTCTACATCTCTTCCTATTTCAACTTGATGGATAAAGCCTTCACCATGACCAATGACTTTAACTTTAGTTTCACCAAGGACTTCATCAACTCTAATGACTTCAACATCTTCAAGAAATTTCAACCTTATTTTAACCAAGGACTTCAACCTTTAGACATCACTAAGGACTACAAGTGAAAACCAAGAGACATTAGATTGCCTACCAAAAACATTGATACCAAGTTAGAGTATGGATCATATTGACCTATGAGGTATGATTATACTAAGTTATTATTTTCAAGAAAACTTGTTGTTTCCTTCAACTCATGAGTTAAGCTCATAAGTTATTAAGTGAATAGTTGCTTGTTGATTGCTTGATTGTTTGATTGAACTTGTTTGGTTTTTGAGTTGTGTGCTAGAACTTCTTAAAAATCTATCCACCAATACTCATCCCTATCAAACCAACAGATGCCTCCCCGTCGTGCCAACCCCAACCAAAACAACAACATTCCCCCTGAGATACAGCAGATGTTGGCAGTTCAGACACAGTTGATGCAGGAGATGACCACACTCATACAGAATCAGAACAACAACAACAACAACAATCATAATAATCCTCTAGCACTTGACATGCTCACCAAGTTTCTGAAACTTAGGCCTGCAAGGTTCTCTGGAACAACTGATCCAATGGAAGCCAATGATTAGTTACGTTCAGTAAACAAAGACTTAGTGACTGTTGGCTGCACTGATGAAGAAAAGGTTAGGTTTGCAGCATTCCTACTTGAAGGACCAGCAGCAACATGGTGGGACAACTTTCAGATCACCACTCCCCTTGAAGATGTAACTTGGGCTATTTTTGAGGATGGATTCAGAACAACTCACATCTCACCTGGTGTGATGTACTTGAAGAAAAAGGAGTTTCACAATCTGAAACAACGTCACCTCAGTGTGGCTGAGTATATTGAAGAATTCAACAATCTGGCACGATATGCACCGGATGAAGTTGACACAGATGCTAAGAGAAAAGAAAAAATTCTGGAAGGACTTAATGATGAGTTGAACCTGCAGCTAGCTGTTGCCTATGTCCCAACTTATCAATCACTCTGTGACAAAGCCACCATTTTGGCAAACAAGATGAATCAAGTTGAGAACAGAAAGAGGAAACATAAACTCAAGAATCACTCAGGATCATCAAAAAAGAAGCATTCATTCAGAAAGAGCAATGAAGATTCTGAACCACATAAGTATCACTACAACAACAATGGAAGTGAAAATAATGGAAATGATACTGACAATGGAGATGACCTTGGTCAGAACCAACATGACACTTTCAGGAACAAAGATATTAGCCAGTTGCAATTCTATAATTGTAAGGAACTTGGACACTATGCATCAGACTGTCCTGAGAAGAAGAAGAAAATGGATGCTAGAGGAGCCAATGGAAATGACTCCAATGTGACCCAGAAAGGACATGTGAACCACATTGACATGGATGGGAACTTTGAAGATATGGAAGAAGTGGATGTCAGAAACTAGCTAACTCATAAGAGACAAATAAGGATTCCTTGTCTGGATATTAATTGTTGAACCCATAGTCAAGTGAACCATCAATGTAACCCTATGGGACTTTATTATAAGGGTGGTAGTACCCTAGTTGCCTTGAAGCCAACTTGTAACCTTTAGCCTTCCCAAATCTCGGGACGAGATTTATTTTAAGGGTGGTAGCCTGTCACATCCCAAAATTTTCCCAATTTTGTAATGTGAAAAATAAATAAACAAAATAAAATTTTGTTGAAATTTAGGGTGAGAAAAAACTTTTTGATTCCATTTGGAAATATCAAAACCTATTTTGATCAATTAAAATCCTAAAGGGATTTAAAAATATAAACAAATAATAAATAAAGTTTTAATAATTGGAATCACTATTTTTGGATCTTTAAATAAAAAGATATGGTTTTTATAAAGAAAAGGTAGAATTATAAATAAGCATTATTTTATAAAGCCAAATTAAAACTTGGCCAAGCTTTTTGAAATAAAATATTTCTATTTGATAAAAAGAGTAAAGGTCTATTTAAATAAAATAATGAGGATTTATTAATATCCAATTTTATTAAAGTAAAGGCTTTTCCATTTTAATTAAAACACTAAAACTTGTTAAATTATTTTAAACAAGTTTTCCAAGTGTTTTGCATTTTCAAATAAAACCTACTGAATTGATTTTTGTATTATTTAGATTTCAAATGGAGATTTTAAATAAATCAAATCCTATTTGAATTAATAACTAAGGACTATTTTATTTAATTATTAAATAGATCCTAAAAGAATAAAAGTGTTATTTTGTTTTGGACTTTGATTTATGTTGTTCAACAGAATCAAAAGCCAAAGTTTGGCAAAGGTTTGAATTCATTTGTTGTTTGAATTGTTTGTTTGAAAATCAAAACAGAAAATTAAATAGAAAAAGAAAAAGCAAATCTGTATTAAAAAAAATAAACAGACACAGCCCAACCCAACAAGCCCAGCAAGGCCCAGTCGCAGCCCAGCTGGTCCCCCCCTCAGCGAAACGTTTTTCACTCATTCTCGCACCCGCAGAGTCACAGACAGGTGGCGCATCTCCCACTCTCTCCCCCTCGCTGACAGACAGGTCCCACAGCGCCAGCACATCGTCTTCAACCCGCAACATTTCCTCCTCGCCGTTTCTGGCAGTAACTCCGGCGTTGAATTCGCGTTGATGGCGGCCTTAACTCCTCCGGCGAACATGCGTGCATAACCGCCCCTCCCTGCTCTCTCTATCCCCCACACAGCGCCCCCTCTCTGCCACTAGGCTGCCGGAATTTTAGCCCAAACCTTCTCTGTCTCCGACGACTTCCCCGGTCAATTCCGGCGAATCACGGCCGCCCCTCGCCTACATCTGCACACGAGCTGGTTCTCCACCTCCAGGAGCACCTACCAGTGCCTCCCGTTCGCCCGCGCTTGCCCTAGAGCGTCGGCAAGGACAAGCTCAACGCGCCGCCGCGTCTGTCCCTTCTCCGGCGACCTCCCCTGGTAAGCTCAGACCGCCCCATCACCTCTCAGTGATGCTCCCTTACTCGCGACCCTCGTGCGCACCTAACCGTGCCTCTCCTTTGCCTTAGCGCGGTCCTAAACGACGCCAGTGACGACAACCCGAGAGCACCGCCACCCGCAGCAACTCCGACGAGCGATTACTCCCGCCCCCGTGCGCCCCTTGCCTCCTCGTGACCATGTTGAGCATCGCCACGATCCCCTGAGCACGGTGAGACCCTCCTCTATGTTCCTTGCTTCCTGGTTCGTTGGCAATCACACCGTCTGACCGTGCAAAGCCGCCAGCCACCATCGGCGCCACTCGAGTCAGGTCAAGTCATTTTGCACCGTTAGATCTCCATCTGGCGGCTTAGATAGAATCATTAAACGAAGAGGTACGGGTGCCTCTGCACCACACGATCTCACTTAGATCCAACGATCCAGAGAGCTCGATCCGCACGAAGCGGTACCGGCCAATTAGATTGCGCCACGTGGACATAGTTTTGTTCAAAACAGAATTTTGAATCTGATTGATATGCAAACTTGTAAAAATCATTACTTTAAATCTCCACGTCCAAATTTTTCAAATTTTATATCAATAGAATCAGTAGAACAAGTACTTTGCAACCATGCAATTTTTTTAATGTTTTGCTTCTGTAAAATTGCTTGAAATTGCAGAAACATGTGTAGGCTTATTTTGAATATAAAAATTGTTCTAGATAAATTTTAATGTGAAATCTTTGCAAAATGGTTTGTTGTGAACCTACTGACCTTAGGAACCAACTCATGGATTAAAAAATGAATTTTGTGAAGTTTAGGAATAAATACTTGAATTATCTCATTTCTGTAGGTTTCGCAGCATAGAAAACAAAAAATTTCCTACGATGGGAACAACTATGTACCAAGATCTATCTACTAGATACAAACAACGGGTGGATCTATATCTGTAGAGAACATACCCTTGAAGACCGACAAAGCTTAACGAGTCTAAACTCGTGGTTGATGTAGACGATCTCTTGCCGATCTCAAGATCGAGAGGAAGTCCTAGCGCCGCAAAATAGCAGCGCATCCGTGCTCGCACACACGTTCGAGGCACCGAGCAACCTCCGCCTCCTCGCTCCAGCGATGCAGCAGAATCACAACTCTTTCTTGCCGAAAAGCCACCGGGAACATGTATCTCGCTAGTCCGAGAACATGGGGAATAAATTCTAGAGGGGGAGAGAGATCCTTCACGAGGAGGTGTGCTTTGAGAGGAGGAGAGGGGGGCCTTTTATAGGAGAGAGGGGGGCACCCAAGGGGCATGGCGCCCAGCCATGGGGGCTGCCCCCACCTCTTCCACATTCATGTGGGTGGAGCTCCCACTCAAACTGAAAAGCCTCCACTCCCATTACAAAGCCTCCACTCAAAAATCCACTCACATGCATTAAATTTCCACCAAATTTAATGCAACCTCTCATTTAAATAAAACTCTTTTATTTATTTATTCAGAATTTTGTTAATTACTTTAATTAACAAACATTCACATAAAACCCCTTGCTAGTATTCCATTTCACATGCAAAACCAGTTTCAGCAATTTCAACCGAAACAGTTTCAGTGTCTAGTGAAATAAATTCCTGCGCTTTCCTTTTCTTTTCGGCATGAAACTTTTGCTCCAAATGGATGTCGGTGTCTCTTAAGTGTGTCACCCTACGATTCACGAATAATGCGGACATGATCGAGACTTCTTTCAGATCAATAATCAGAAGCGGGATCTGGAGACCCATACTGACTCCCACACATTCAACGATGACTTTCTTGTGATCGTCGGAAACTTTTATGCTAGTATCTTAATCCCTTTGTTTCATGATATATTACATGTCCGAGATTCGATCATCGGTATCTCCATACCTAGTTTGATCTCGTTACTGACATGCACTCTTTTCTCCTTTCTGTGATATAACATTCTAGTGATCAAATCACTTGCTTGCAAGCTAATCAATGTGATATCACCGAGAGGGTCCATAGGATATCTATCCGTCATCGGGATGAACAAATTCCACTCTCGATCCATGGGCCTCAACATAACACTTTAGTAGTTCTGAACCCATCTTTATAATCACCCTGTTACGGTGTGACGTTTGATGTTATCAAGAAACTCTTCCGATGTTAGTGATTGACATGATCTCATGGTCTAAGGATTAGGATCACTTCGTAAGTTGTTATAGCAATATAAACTCAATGACTTTGATCGTAATGCTATACTTCGGATGAATGTTCATCACACCATTACACTAATGTTGTGACCTCGTTATTAACAACATCCAATGTCCATGATCAGGAAACCTATGATCATCTTGTTAATCAACGAGCTAGTTTATAAGAGAGGCATAACTAGGAACTACCTTTTGTTTATTAAACACACATGTATTAACGTTTCCGTATTAATACAATTATAGCATGCAAAATAAACATTTATCATAAATAAGGAATATGATAATAACCACTTTATTATTGCCTCTCGGTCATATTCCCTTCAGTCTCCCACTTGCACTAGAGACAATAATCTAGTTTGAAAACTTTGTGTATTGAACACCTATGGCTTTCTGGTGTTCCAAATACGCAACTGCAAGTGGTTAACATAATCTACGGATCTGACACTTTCAGGTCCATGTGTATTTGCATGTCTTTGTGTCTTCACGCATCACTCATTCTCCAATGAGATGGCATTGTATAAATTTCGTCTTTTGGTGAGACCTTTAGTTCCTTGGGGTTAAAACACGTCGATACTATTGTCGTACAATATATCTTTAGTGTTAGCCGTTGCGAACCACACCTTAGTTTGATAACAAACTACTTGACACAAATTTCCTCCTTTGCTGCTACTATAGTTGTCATATACTTAGCCTTTTGTTGTAGTATCCGTCATAATGTCTTAACTTTGGAATTCATCCAAATCCATCATGGAATCTCCTTTCCATTACATTGTGCCACCCATAGTTTAAATTGAGATAAAGTTAATTTGTATCTTGTGACAAAACTAGTATCAATGTAACGCTTTACAATGAACTATTTGTAATTATTTGTCACCTCTACACAAATATATTCTTAGTTCTTCCAAAAGATCATTAGAATTTCCTTACTATTGTCCAATGATCATTTTATGATTCATTCTGGTATATGCTCATAACACTTAGAGCATAGGACATATCTGGATGTGTACATATCATGGTACGATTGATCAAAACATTCTCGTGATTTCACTCATCAAGTGTCAAAGCACTTGAATCTTGTTTCACTTATCAAGTGTCGATACACTTGAATCTTGATTCAATTCCTTTCCATGCGACAAGAACCGTTTCTTGTCGTTTCTATATTGAACTCCTTCAATATCTCATATATGTACGTTTGGCATAACCATATTAGAGTCACGGTCTATCCACTATAGACTTTCATGCTAATTATTCGGGTTTTGCCTATGTCTTTCATCAAAATGAAATCATTAACCTTTGTCAATAAAAGATACATCATTTCTAATCAACAAGATGTCCTTCACATAATGTATTAGAAATATGTCTCAGCGCTCCCACTTAATTTCTTGCAAATGCAAGCATCTTCATCGTCTCCAGATGAAAAACTCATTTTTCATCATGGTGAAGATTCCAACTCCGTGATGCTTACTTAAACCATTGAAGTTTTCATGCCCTTTTAGCATCCTTTGAATTTAACAAAACCCTTTGGACCATGTCATGTACACGTCCTAGGTAACCATTCTATTAGAAGAACTTTGTTTTGTTTATTCATCTACCATATACAAAATTATATGTAGTGGTTGCTACTTTAATCCGTCCAGACTAAATATCGCTATGAAAGATCAAATCTTGTCATAGTCAACTCCTTGAACATTGTCGTAAAATATTTTACGACATGTCGACTATTTCATAGATGTGAAACATCCATGTTTGTTTCTTTATAGATCCAAATACGACCGATAGGTTTTTACACCTTTCAGAGGGTCTCCAGAGTTCAAAACTTGATTTCTCGTGTATGGAACTATCACGGATTTTATGGCTTCAAGACATTTGACGGAGTCAGGGCCCATCATCGCTTCTTTGCATATAGTCGGTTCATCATTGTCAAACAATAATGATTTACTCTCAAATCTTAATCATTTGATTGTTTATCCGACCGTCTTGGTTCAATAGGAACTTTAGACCTCCGTGACCGCAACCTTTGAGGCACGTAATCCATGAGCATTCTGGCTGCCTCCGGAACATTTTCCGCTAGCCAAGAACTCAGCACATATAGCTAAGGTTCGTTAACCTTATCAATGTTCTATTGTCCTCCCACTTAACATTTATGAAAAATTCCTTCTTCAAGAAACTTCACGTTTCAAGCGACAAACCCTTTTGTCCTTGGTGTTATGGAGGAATAACCAATTGTTATTCGAAATAACCTACAAAGACATGCTCATCCGACTTCGGTTGTAAACATCTTACTTATGTTCAGCATACCAAAATTTAAGAAATGACAACTTGGGTTTTACCCCAAACCATAACTTCCATGGTGTCATTTCAACGGATCAAGATGGAGCTCTTTTCAGTGTAGAAGAGGAAGTCTCTAAAGCTTTAATCTTTTAAAACATAATGGCAGTTTTATAAATAACACCTTTGATGCAACCATGCCAAACAAGGTTTCATTACAAATCTCAAACACTCCATATTCCTATGGTGTTTCGGGATATGTAAATCTAGGTGTTTTGCTAAACTTGCAACTCAAATAAATCCCTTTATGATAAAATCATAATTCATTTATTTTCTTGTTACACTTGTAACTCAAATAAATCCCATATGATAAAATCATAAACCATTTATTTTCTTGTTACAATGATTTTCCACATCATCTTGAAAGTCTTTGAACGTTTTCAAATATTTCACACTTCTTTCTCATTAAGTGAACATTCACTCAAATTTCCGGAGAAAGCATATGAAGTTGAAATCCATCGCTTACGACTACACATAATGGACTACATACATCAATATGTATAAATTCCAATAATTTAGTCGTTCGTTCTTCTTTGGCCTTTGAACGAAGATTTAATTATCCCGAGGAAAGTCTCACAAGCGTCACTTGATCAAATCAAAGACTCCAAAAATCCATGAATATGGAGATTCTTCATGTTTTCTTTCCAATATAATTTAAACAGCGATGTCACTTCGTAAGTGATCTTTCAATCATTTGTCTTGCGACATTTTAGCATTTGGTTTTATGGATGTGATTTCTCCAACTAGATTTGTAAATCATCCATCTTATATGGAATACGGTAATTATTTGAACAACCTTTGTTCTCATAATACCTGATTCAAATAACAATTATTAAAACAAATCTTGAATTCAAGCTTTGATGTCAACGATAAATACAAAAAACGGTTTGTTTGTTTTCGATGAACATCATCACATATTCTCTTGCTAGTTACTTGGGACATTGTGGTTCATGAATTGCATTGTTCCGTATGAAATTTCACACCAACCAATTCGGTATCCAATACCCAAGAACCACATTGTTTAACAAGCAAATAATACAACCATAACATGTATATCATATATATACCTAAATTGGATATTTCCAATCTTTTCTTTTCTGCCAAATATATTTTATAGATTCTTTTTCAGCATTTCCTTTTCCTTTTTAAAAGAATCTATCAACATCAAAAGTGGCGCCATTTACATGACACATAGTCCGAAGCGTGTCTATTCAAATAATAATACCTTTGGACTTGCACATTGAAGTAGATCACCATCATCAAAATGATCGGTATTCTTTCAAAATCCATTCTTTAGTAATCTTTTAGTGTAGTAAACACTTTACATACATCTTCTATTCACCCTTATCATGACGACTTTCATGATCAAGCTACTGTAGCTTATAAAGGCGAATCGTGAGTATAACATTACTTTCCAAAACCCTTTTGGATGATTAGGATGTCTAGCATCTCCAACCTTCATAAATTCTCATCCAATATGAGAACATATATTATACTCTATCATATTGCAACCAAAACATTGTTTCAGATATCGTTATATCTGCCACACATGATAGTTTCTGAAACAATTCTTTCAGCTCCTAGATAATCTTGATATTTAAATCAAGAATCATGGAGGCAAATATGACACTTAAGATACTAACACTGGAATTGTTACTCTTGATTTAATACCAATTATTAAATCTCACGGAGTAAATAAAGTTTGCTGAAAGTTTGCAATAGGACTTTAAACTTTAGATTGACACTCAACACAATACGATACCAGTTCGTAAAGTATATATACAGAATTATATAGTTCTATTATCTCAATTACAACTATGCATAAGGTGCTGAACGAATGCCAATGACTACAACAAATTATGCAAGTTCACTTTGATTTAATTTATGATAAATTGAGTTCTACTAATCCAAATTAGAAATGAACTCCCACTCAAAAACGACATCCCTCATGTCTTTTTGGTGATTACATGAACCAAATCCACTACACCAAGTCCGATCATCACGTGAGTCGGTGTAGCTTCAAAGGCGAGCATCCATATGGTCATCATATCAAAAACATATGACTCATGCTTAACCTTTCGGTCCATGTTCCGATGACATGTCTGTACATGCTAGGCTTGTCAAGTAAGAACCTTAGTATTCGCGTGTGTAACTGTCTTACACCCGAGATATGCTCGTGGATTCAAGAAAACACTCGATCATCACGTGATGTCTTGGAGCGACGAGAACATAATCGGCGCATACTAAAGGAAGAACACATTCTTATCTTGATATTTAAATGAGGGATCATCTTATTATGCTAATAAAACACCAAACAAGCAATATAAGATGCAATCAAACAACACATGTTAATAAGTGAAATGATATGGTTCCCGCATATGATCTCCATCATGTGCACCGTGGTATGATCACTATCATACCTATATGTGTAAGCCCAAGGTCTATGGAACTTACATGTTATGTGTGTTGTAAGAGTATCATCTCATACTTCTACTTACAACATCACCATATCATATCACTAGCCCAGCAAGAATCTAAACTAGACGCCTCTAATTTATCCATTGCAAATTTTACGTGGCTTAGGGCTTTCGAAGATAGAACCGCAACGAGGATAACCAAATTGTTGACAACTCGTTGCAAATTAGATATTGACTATAGTAGGACAGACAGACACCCGCTAGCCACTTATGCAAAACTAGTTGCATGTCAAGCGTGGAACAGGTCTCATGTGCGAGGACATGTAAAGTTTGTCCGTGCCGCTTCATCCCACTATGCCACCAATATCCAAAGTACAACTAAGAAGCAATAAAATGATCATCATCGCCCACATACTCATATGTGTACTACCCGTGCAAAGTATCTATGCATAGATCCAGCTCTGATACCACTATAGGGTTCGCAGCATTGAAAACAAAAAATTTCCTACGATGGGAACAACTATGTACCAAGATCTATCTACTAGATACAAACAACGGGCGGATGTATATCCGTAGAGAACATACCCTTGAAGACCGACAAAGCTTAACGAGTCCAAACTCGTGGTTGATGTAGACGATCTCTTGCCGATCTCAAGATCGAGGAAGTCCTAGCGCCGCAAAACAGCAGCGCATCCGTGCTCGCACACACGTTCGAGGCACCGAGCAACCTCTGCCTCCTCGCTCCAGCGATGCAGCGGAAGCACAACTCTTTCTTGCCGAAAAGGCACCGGGAACATGTATCTCGCTAGTCCGAGACCATGGGGAATAAATTCTAGAGGGGGAGAGAGATCCTTCACGAGGAGGTGTGCTTTAAGAGGAGGAGAGGGGGGCCTTTTATAGGAGAGAGGGGGCACCCAAGGGGCATGGCGCCCAGCCATGGGGGCTTCCCCCACCTCTTCCACATTCATGTGGGTGGATCTCCCACTCAAAATGAAAAGCCTCCACTCCCATTAAAAAGCCTCCACTCAAAAATCCACTCACATGCATTAAATTTCCACCAAATTTAATGCAAGCTCTCATTTAAATAAAACTCTTTTATTGATTTATTTAGAATTTTGTTAATTACTTTAATTAACAAACATTTACATAAAACCCCTTGCTAGTATTCCATTTCACATGCAGAACCAGTTTCAGCAATTTCAACCGAAACAGTTTTAGTGTCTAGTGAAATAAATTCCTGCGCTTTCCTTTTCTTTTCGGCATGAAACTTTTGCTCCAAATGGATGTTGGTGTCTCTTAAGTGTGTCACCCTACGGTTCGCGAATAATGCGGACATGATCGAGACTCCTCTCAGATCAATAATCAGAAGCGGGATCTGGAGACCCATACTGACTCCCACACATTCAACGATGACTTTCTTGTGATTGTCGGAACCTTTTATGCTAGTATCTTAATCCCTTTGTTTCGCGATATATTACATGTCCGAGATTCGATCATCGGTATCTCCATACCTAGTTTGATATTGTTACTGACATGCACTCTTTTCTTGTTCCCGTGATATAACATTCTAGTGATCAAATCACTTGCTTGCAAGCTAATCAATGTGATATCATTGAGAGGGCCCAGAGCATATCTATCCGTCATCGGGATGAAAAAATTCCACTCTAGATCCATGGGCCTCAACATAAAACTTTAGTAGTTCTGAACCCATCTTTATAATCACCCTGTTACGGTGTGACGTTTGATGTTATCAAGAAACTCTTCCGATGTTAGTGATTGACATGATCTCATGGTCTAAGGATTAGGATCACTTCGTAAGTTGTTATAGCAATATAAACTCAATGACTTTGATCGTAATGCTATACTTCGGATGAATGTTCATCACACCATTACACTAATGTTGTGACCTCGTTATTAACAACATCCAATGTCCATGATCAGGAAACCTATGATCATCTTGTTAATCAACGAGCTAGTTTATAAGAGAGGCATAACTAGGAACTACCTTTTGTTTATTAAACACACATGTATTAACGTTTCCGTATTAATACAATTATAGCATGCAAAATAAACATTTATCATAAATAAGGAATACAATAATAACCACTTTATTATTGCCTCTCGGGCATATTCCCTTCAATTTCTAGTCAAATAAAAATATTGATTTTGATATAGAAATGATTTTTGAGTAAAACCTTTGGTAAATGATTTGATTCAAACCTTCTGACTCTAAAAACCAAGTGTTGTGAATTAACAACTTATTTGATGAACAATATAAAATTATTGCTTTGCTAAAAGCATTTCCACCACATAAAATAATGATTTGATTTAAGAAATGGTTTATAGATAAAACCCTTTTGCAAATGGTTTTACCACTTTAGTAAATGACCACTTTTGAACTTTATAATGTTTAGAGCCTAGTAGAAACCACTTTTGCAAATAAAACTATCTTTTGCATGCTTGCATGCATGACCTTGTTTCTATTATTTTATGTGTGATAAATTGTTTGAATATTGGTTGGAATGCTAGTTGAATATATGTTTGCTTGATTGAATTGTAGTGGAATTAGAAGAGTGTGATATTTGCAAGATCAAGAAGTGAACCAACATTCTCTACCAAAAAGGCAAGTGACACTATCATCCAAGTCCTACTATTTTCATTACACTTAGTGGATTTTGTAACATGCATGGAAAGGTTTACTATATTTTTATGCTATGCTAAATCCTAATAGGATACCCTTATATATTCCTTAGTGGAAACAATGTAGTTGTAGTATGCTTAGCCCTGCTATATATTGGGATGGGATACATGTTATGATTATATGAAGTATTGAAAAGACTTATGTTTTATATAATAAAACAAGTACTCAATGAACCACCTGGGTGGACAAGGATACTCAAGGTTGGACAAGGTGGCAACAAAAGGAACCATGTTTATATGGCTACCTCTTTTGTTGTGCACTAGAACAAAACCACCCAGGGACTTAGAGATTAAACATGTTTCTCGTACAGTGGCTTCCGTGTACAGCCACATGCTAAATGGGCTCTAGCTTAGTCAACTACATAGTGGAAATCCCATGCATTGGCATCTTCAGGTTAACTAGATTTGTTCTAGGGAACTTGAAACCCTACATTGGTGCCTGGATGACAAGCTAGCATTGTGTATTGGGAGGACTCCCATGGAAAGACTTTGTCACATTCTCGATCTGCCGGTACTCTATTTGGTGAGTACTTATCCAGCGGCCACTGGTGGCGTCAAGACGAGATTGTGTCATGTGGGTAAAGTGTACAACTTCTGCAGAAGATCAAATTCTAATTACTTAGCCGTGTCCCCGGTTATGGACAACACTGAGCAACTAAGGCCTGAAGCTATGGAAGTTCTGGACATTCCAATTTCTCAAAGTTAAATCTTGAGGGTGACAACAAGGGATTTGAAGCACTTGGAGTTTTCCAAGAAGTTCAGAAAGATTTGACAAAAGATCAAAAAACTATTTTTGAAATGATAGGATAAAACTATATTGCTTTCTGCAAAAGAGCCTAACCCTACATAGCCAAATATGCATGTAATGATAGGATCCACATATTTATACATAGTAGTGAAACTTGCCAATACAATTCAAATGTATTGACCCTTGTGGCTGCAACTTATTATGTTGCAGGTTTGTTTGATGTTAGTGAAGTGTGTTGAATTAGGATTACAAGTCTACAACCAACATGACTGCCTGTGGCACTTTGAAGATGAAGGACCCCATGCTTATAGATATTCTGCTGCAATGTAATGTGATAGCCAAATGATCTATGTAAGATGTAATGAATTATTTTATTCCTGGTTATAAAGTTGTATTATGACCTTTGTTTCTTGATATTACATCTTAACTGTGGATGCTAGCTATTGATCCAGACACTAGCATTGTAAACACAGGGATCTCTACCTTATTAAAGGTTGGGAACCTTACAACTTCCACTGTGGTGGCTCTTGTGTCCACTCTTGTGGTTCTTATTCTTGTCATTGTCATGACTGTGATGATGCTTATTGTCATGATGATGGTTATGGTTGTGGTGGCTATTGTACTTCCCATGTTTGTGAAATCCAGAACTTCCAGTATCATCATGATGAGAATGTTTGTGAGATGATCCCGAGCTGTTCTTATCAAAGTTATGTTTCTTTTTCCTGCCCTCAACCTGTTTCATCTTGTTTTCCAAGATGATGGCCTTGTCACAAAGAGATTGATAGGTTGGGACATAGGCAACAGACAGTTGCAGGTTCAACTCATCATTAAGTCCTTAGAGGAACTTCTCCTTCCTCTTGGCATTAGTATCAACCTCATACGGTGCATAGCACGCCAGATTGTTGAACTCCTCAATGTACTCAGCTACACTACGGTGACGTTGTTTCAGATTATGGAACTCTTTCTTCTTCAAGTTCATCACTCCTGATGAGATGTGAGCTGTACGGAAACCATCCTCAAAAATAGCCCAAGTCAAATCCTCAAGGGGAGTGGTGATCTGAAAATTGTCCCACCATGTTGCTGCCGGTACTTCGAGCAGATGTGCTGCAAACCTGACTTTTTCCTTGTTAGTGCAGCCAACAGTGACTAAGTCCTTGTTCACTGAACGTAACTAGTCATTGACTACCATTGGATCAGTGGTTCCTGAGAACTTTGCAGGCCTCAGTCTTAGGAATCTAGTGAGCATGTCAAATGGTGGAGGATTGTTCTAATTGTTGTTGTTGTTATTGTTATTCTGATTCTGATTTTGCATGAACTGAGTCATCATCTGCATCAGTTGAGCTTGAGCTGTCATCAACTGCTACATCTTGGGAGTGACGTTATAGTTGTTGTTTTGGTTGGGGTTGGCACGACGGGGAGGCATCTGTGGTTTCAATAAGGATAAGAATGAGATACCCATAAATGCTTAACATGCACATTACATCACATAGAAACAATAATAATAACCAACCTTGGATTCAGGGCTAAACAAATCCCAGACCTCCGTCTCACATAATCTTAACCTTTAGCTCGAGGATATCCAGTGAAGAATCGATGACACAACAGTGACTCTACGACACAAAATTTATTACAGAAAGCTCATAACTAATCAAAGATCCGAATTATTACAAACAGAGGTCACTGACCACAAACATCAAACAACAGAAGGAAAATTATGCTATTAAGTATAGAAAACTTAACAAATGGCCTAAGAGGTCTAAAGCATAACGATGATGTCCCAGCCCATAGATACCAGGCTGCCGGCCGGGAACTCCAAGCTAATCGTCGATGTCGATGTAGTACGAAACGTGATCTTCGGGGAACACTTATTCTGCCAAAAGTATCAACAAAGCAAGGGTGAGTACAGGGTGTACTCCGCAAGACTTATGGCTGGTGGAGTTGTTTTGCATAAATCCATCTTTGTTTATAAAACAAGAGGGAGAGAAGAAGCTCGTCTAATCAGGTTATTTTAAAAGGGGATAAGAGAGCGACATCTCCAAAGTATTGATCATCATCCTTTGATATCCACCAAATCATCATCATCTACCAACTAGGATCACCCCCTCGTACCCATGAGGAAGCATCCTTAAGCACACGTTGATCTACCAAGTTTTATGATTAAGTTATAGTTCTCTATGATCTTAGAATCTGGTCACCAAGCATTCATAACCGTGAACACGGCTTTTCGAAAATATTTAACCCTACCGGGGTGTACAACTTTACCCACACACGCCAACCGATTCTTAATGCCACTATAGATTAGCCCTCTTCCTTGGAAGGCCGATAGAGAGTGGTTGACCACGACCTTTACCTTGATTTCGCCGAGACCATGAGTCATGCAATAAGTATGGTTCCGTCGTAACGGGTCAAATCCCGAAGCCGGTACTTAAAGATGTGAGGCGAGGTTGGTTTACCAGGGGCGCCATCAACCCCAAGCAACCCGGTCCACGCTTCCCTACCTGTATGTATGCACCTCCTTCACCCCCTCTTTCGAAAACATTTTCAATGCGTATGTCAAATGGAATGCCCGAACTATGTGACTCATGGAATCTACTGGGCAAGTTAGTTAATCATGAGGTTGTCCAGGCCCCGTGTGTTTATACGCTCGTCTCGGTTCCAAAGGCAAGAACTCAGGTCCTAGTGGTGGCGAGCATGGGACTAGAAAAACCACATCCCACCATGGACTCCCATACAAGCCTTAGCATGTTTAACTCATATCACATCTGATCTCATCTCATCATGTTATCCTATCATACTAGATTATCTGTATCTGATACATCATCTGGATGGACCAGAACTGACAGCTATGCATGGCTAAGCAAGACAACGATATAAGATCTAGCATTGCACATAAGCCAGGCCTAGTTATGCTAGGAGCAGTGGTTCAGGTATTATAAGATCAAAGGGAGTAATGCAATAGATAGGACACTTTATCTATCGATAAAAGACCATAGTAGAATCGTATGCATCATGGCAGGAATTGAAATGCTTTCGAAATCGTAGGATTATATCATGGTGGGGCTATTCTTGCCTTTGCCAGTTGATAACAGATAAACAGATCTTCGGAGGCCTTGTACTTGACTTGGTTAAAGTTGGTCAAGTATTGTTCTTCGATCTTCAATCTTCTATGGTCTTGATCTCGGTCTTTGATCTCGATCTCGATATCATATTCTACCGTGGAAGAACCAAACCACCTGAAAGAAAGGGAAACAATCAACACATGGCATCGATGCAATTCTCAAGAAAGTCTGATGATATGACAAGTTAATTTGCATTGAAATGTAAACCTAAAGCATGATCGACAAATTAAATGGGTTCCGAGGGGCGCAAACCCTAACTCGGGAAAACTCCGTAGTATATGAGAGGGGTTACTATGTTCTTCTAATTATACTTGTCATTTAGGTTGTTGAACAATGCATGATGATAGCTTAAATAGCTAGGTTTCATTTTTATGAACATATTGATATATTATTTGTATTTTTCTGACTTAATATGAATAAGTTATTGATTTTATAAGATTATACCATTTTCAGAAATTAATAAACCAAAAGGAAATTACTTTTTATACCCAGACAAACCTAGCCACAGTGGCTGACTAGGGGGCCCCAGAGCCACATCAGCAGACACACCCGCAAAGTGGGGTCAGGGGGATTTGTTACCGGGGCAGAGCCTAGACCTAGAGGCTGACTGGTGGGACCAGGGCCACGCAGGCACCACGTGGACGCCACACGGGCGCCACGTTGGCTCGCCGGCCAACGGGCCAGACGGGGACGACAGACGGCGGAGGAGGGCGCGCGCGCTTGCAAGACTAGGCGCGCTAGACGTCATCGACCGAGGCGAGCCTAAAGAGGGCGACGCCGCTGCTAAACGGTCATCGGAGCATCGGAAATGGATAGCTCGGGCGGTGGCCGATGACGGCGCTCGGCGACAGTGCAACCTAGAGAGAGAGCAGAAACACGAGATGGCGATGGAGCACCGCATGCTCACCCTGATGCTGTTGGAGAGGTTGAGGAGGGCTGGTGAGGTCAGTCACATCGTCAATGGCGATGGTGGTGCTCGGGAAGAACCGAAGTAGACGGGGTCCTGGGGCTCGGCTCGGGACACCTCGGCTCGATTCAATTATCAAGCAGATAGAGAAAAACGGGGCGGAGCTCGTGGCGTCATCGACAGTACACGGCGGGGCTTGGAACGAGGGTGATTCGTCATCTCTGGTGGCTAGGGTTTCGGCCAGAAAGAGGATCACGCGAGAGCGAGCGAGAGAGGGTAAGACTGTTACGGGGAGAGAGAGGAGAAGACGGTCATTCTTATCCCCATCTCCACACAGGTGGGGCCTCATGGCGGCCATGACAGTGATGACTGACATCGGCCGACACAGCTGCTTGCCGGCGGGAGGAAGACGACGAGGGAAAGGGGAAGGGGTATGCGGGCCAGGGTTGGGCTAGCTTGGGCCGGTGCTGGGCCGCAGGAAGCTGCTCTCTAGCGACAGGGAAGGAAGGAAAGCGAGATGGGCTGCTGGGTTGCCGCCTGGTTGGCTGTTGCTTATTGTTTTTATCCAAACTCTTTTCTTTTTCTATTTTCCATTTCCTGTTTGTAATTTTAAATTCATTTTTGTTTTGAATCATTCAAAACTACCAGAGGGTGTTGTAAAATATGAGAAATACTATGGAACCCTTTTATTCAATTTAGGGTCCAAACATTTTGTACTTTTCAAATTCAAAACCATTTTGAATGTGTTTTCAAATAGAGGAAGAAACTAGGGTTTTAGGGTTTTGTGTATTTCTCTTTGCATGCATTTTTAAGAATGATGCTAATGATGCACAATCAAAACCTAATTATGGATTTACTATAACTCGGGTGTTACAGCTCTATACCCCTTACGAGAATCTCAACCCGAGATTCCAAAGGTAGAAAAAGAGACAGGGAGAGAAAAAAACAGGGCCACTCTAAAGATAAGAGGGAAACACACTAAACAACGCATAGAGTATCTCATGGGCACCTCATGGATGGAGTGTTCAGAAACAACTCTGAGATGATAGACATGAAACACATCAAGGTAACGGAGGAAACAAGAGGAGATGGTTTCAAGTTGTTGGATAGATGGTCCTCATAAGGGTTGAGACCATGGATCTTATAGGAGGTTTTGAAGCTTCTGAAGAAGAAACCTTCCAACAGAAATAACATAACCACAGACTTTGATAGGGAACCTCTACTAAACGACTTAAATAGAGATTTCAGGTTGCAGAGATATGGATCAACAAGACCAAGCTGTTGAACTACTTTTGACATAGAAGAATCACTCTTTCATTCAGCAGAAGGCCAAGACAGAAAAGTGTTTTGTGGAGAGGACTCATATGAGTCACAAGGAACACGTATCAAGAGAAACTATTGATTATCAAAATCATAATCATTCTTAAAACATAGTCAAGAATATGGAGGAAACTCTTTAATAATCCAGGTATACAAAAATCTTTGCCAAAGATTATGGTATCACTTTACACCACTAGGATGAATAGGTTAAGAAGATTCCTGATGACACGAGAGGAAAGAAACTTCATTCTCAGACTTCAATTTATTGTCACAACAAAATGCTTCCTATCATAAAAGGGTCTAGAGGATCGACCAAGAGACATTTAGCAACACTACTTTAAATGTTCTCCTTGATTTTCGAGAAATCAAACATCAAGTAATAGTCGGACTTCAGATACAAAGGAAACCATAAGCACAACTCCTATAATCAATTATAGAAGCAGCCTCATGAAGAGTGGTTTTTATTGCTGACTTCAAGAGAATATGACAAGAGATCTTTACGGCTAAATGTGTCAACCATTACATCAATCTTGCCAGATTTACAAAGAGACCTATGTCAAAACTTTGAGGAACACCAACCATCATATCTGCTTCATATTCATCTTTGGTTAGGCAAAATGATACTTCAGACTCAGCATGTACGAATAGAAAATTTGCAACATTTACCGTGAAGGTAAAGTTACTGGATTCTCAAGACAGGGACTATAGTGTAAAGCTCCAAAAGACTGAGCTAAATTGCTAGAACCATGTATTTACAACTTGTCGAGAGACAACTGCACACACTTAAGGTGCTAAAAACAAAACACACATGTGTCCTTAGGGAACGGAGCTAACTCTACTCGAATCCACGGCGACATCTTTCAACGTTTGCACGTGAACTAGAGAAGGTCAGTTCTAACATCCAGAACACATACTTCGAGATGACTCGAAGATGGTTCTCGAATTTTTCCAACATTAATGCCAAATGTTCCATATGATCATAATCTAATCATCGAGAAAAATAAGGATGTCATCGATGGGCTCAACAACAAACTTACCAGGACACTCCAAGAAGATGGACTCATATGTTGTATGAACAAGGCAAAGTATTTGTTACCGGGGCATAGCCTAGACCTAGAGGCTGACTGGTGGGACCAGGGCCACGCAGGCACCACGTGGACGCCACACGGGTGCCACGTTGGCTCGCCGGCCAACGGGCCAGACGGGACGACAGACGGCGGAGGAGGGCGCGCGCGCTTGCAAGACTAGGCACGCTAGACGTCATCGACCGAGGCGAGCCTAAAGAGGGCGACGCCGCTGCTAAAAGGTCATCGGAGCATCGGAAATGGATAGCTCGGGCGGTGGCCAACGGCGGCGCTCGGCGACAGTGCAACCTAGAGAGAGAGCATAAACACGAGATGGCGATGGAGCACCGCATGCTCACCCTGATGCTGTTGGAGAGGTTGAGGAGGGCTGGTGAGGTCAGTCACGTCGTCAATGGCGATGCTGGTGCTCGGGAAGAACCAGAGAAGACGGGGTCCTGGGGCTCGGCTCGGGACACCTCGGCTCGATTCAATTATCAAGCAGATAGAGAAAAACGGGGCGGAGCTCGTGGCGTCATCGACAGTACACGGTGGGGCTTGGAACGAGGGTGATTCGTCATCTCTGGTGGCTAGGGTTTCGGCCAGAAAGAGGATCACGCGAGAGCGAGCGAGAGAGGGTAATACTGTTACGGGGAGAGAGAGGAGAAGACGGTCATTCTTATCCCCATCTCCTGGAGTGGGGCGGGCATCATGGCGCGCGCGGTGACAGACGACATCGGCCCAGACACACAGCTGCTTGCCGGCGGGAGGAAGACGACGAGGGAAAGGGGAAGGGGTATGCGGGCCAGGGTTGGGCTAGCTTGGGCCGGTGCTGGGCCGCAGGAAGCTGCTCTCTAGCGACAGGGAAGGAAGGAAAGCAAGATGGTCATTGGCTGGGTCACTGTTGGTCATTGCTTATTGTTTTTATCCAAACTCTTTTCTTTTTCTATTTTCCATTTCTTGTTTGTAATTTTAAATTCATTTCTGTTTTGAATCATTCAAAACTACAGAGGGTGTTGTAAAATATGATAAATACTATGGAACCCTTTTATTCAATTTAGGCTCCAAACATTTTGTACTTTTCAAATTCAAAACCATTTTGAATGTGTTTTCAAATAGAGGAAGAAACTAGGGTTTTAGGGTTTTGTGTATTTCTCTTTGCATGCATTTTTAAGAATGATGCTAATGATGCACAATCAAAACCTAATTATGGATTTACTATAACTCGGGTGTTACAGCTCTATCCCCCTTACGAGAATCTCAACCCGAGATTCCAAAGGTAGGAAAAGAGACAGGGAGAGAAAGAAACAGGGCCACTCTAAAGATAAGAGGGAAACACACTAAACAACGCATAGAGTATCTCATGGGCACCTCATGGATGGAGTGTTCAGAAACAACTCTGAGATGATAGACATGAAACACATCAAGGTAACGGAGGAAACAAGAGGAGATGGTTTCAAGTTGTTGGATAGATGATCCTCATAAGGGTTGAGACCATGGATCTTATAGGAGGTTTTGAAGCTTCTGAATAAGAAACCTTCCAACAGAAATAACATAACCACAGACTTTGATAGGGAACCTCTACTAAACGACTTAAATAGAGATTTCAGGTTGCAGAGATATGGATCAATAAGACCAAGCTGTTGAACTACTTTTGACATAGAAGAATCACTCTTTCATTCAGCAGAAGGCCAAGACAGAAAAGTGTTTTGTGGAGAGGACTCATATGAGTCACAAGGAACACGTATCAAGAGAAACTATTGATTATCAAAATCATAATGATTCTTAAAACATAGTCAAGAATATGGAGGAAACTCTTTAATAATCCAGGTATACAAAAATCTTTGCCAAAGATTATGGTATCACTTTACACCACTAGGATGAATAGGTTAAGAAGATTCCTGATGACACGAGAGGAAAGAAACTTCATTCTCAGACTTCAATTTATTGTCACAACAAAATTCTTCCTATCATAAAAGGGTCTAGAGGATCGACCAAGAGACATTTAGCAACACTACTTTAAATGTTCTCCTTGATTTTCGAGAAATCAAACATCAAGTAATAGTCGGACTTCAGATACAAAGGAAACCATAAGCACAACTCCTATAATCAATTATAGAAGCAGCCTCATGAAGAGTGGTTTTTATTGCTGACTTCAAGAGAGTATGACAAGAGATCTTTATGGCTAAATGTGTCAACCATTACATCAATCTTGCCAGATTTACAAAGAGACCTATGTCAAAACTTTGAGGAACACCAACCATCATATCTGCTTCATATTCAGCTTTGGTTAGGCAAAATGATACTTCAGACTCATCATGTCCGAATAGAAAATTTGCAACATTTACTGTGAAGGTAAAGTTACTGGATTCTCAAGACAGGGACTATAGTGTAAAGCTCCAAAAGACTGAGCTAAATTGCTAGACCCATGTATTTACAACTTGTCGAGAGACAACTGCACACACATAAGGTGCTAAAAACAAAACACACATGTGTCCTTAGGGAACGGAGCTAACTCTACTCGAATCCACGGCGACATCTTTCAACATTTGCACGTGAACTAGAGAAGGTCACTTCTAACATCCAGAACACATACTTCGAGATGACTCGAAGATGGTTCTCGAATTTTTCCAACATTAATGCCAAATGTTCCATATGATCATAATCTAATCATCGAGAAAAATAAGGATGTCATCGATGGGCTCAACAACAAACTTACCAGGACACTCCAAGAAGATGGACTCATATTTTGTATGAACAAGGCAAACTATTGGTCAGACCAAAGACATGAAGATGTACCCAAGTGAAACTTCACGAGTAGAAACATCATCAAGATAGTCCTTGGAACTGAGTTTGGTTTGACAATAACCCAAATCAAATCAAAGGTGGGGAAAAAATAATATATCCACAAACGAAATACTATCTTTATTCAGCACGAATAAAACTAGACATCCCTTTATGAAGGAACTGGGTCGGATAACACCTTTGTCTTAGAACTCTCCAAGTTGTTGGTTAAGGTCGACCAACTAGTTCAGGGGTATCCACTACGGATCCTTGGAGAAAGGAGCATTTCAGATAACTTGCTCAAGAACTTGACAACACGGTCATGTGGCAACATGGCGATACTTCGTTCGAAAGGAAACTTGCTCGGTAAGGCAAGAAGACACAGTATCGGAGTTTCGACACAAGCCTAACTCTTTGACCGAAGAGATGGTACAAGAGTAACAGACTTGGTAGCACAATCATCCTTTGCTTAGTGAAAGGGTTAACCAATCACGCTAAGAATGACTCAAATGTCCTTAGAGTTCAAAACAATAAAAATTGCTAGAACCTCAGATGGCCGCATTATTACGCACACGCATCAGTCACGAGCGCGAAAGCTCGAGGAAGGGTGGGTAAATATGTGTAAGAGCATCACTTCATTAAGGGGTCATAAAACTCAGCATGACCTCTTAGTATAAAAGAGTGTGATACTTTAAGGTAGAATAGACAGAGGCTAATCAATGCTTCTTGATCTACGGATTACAACAATTTGACCTAGTCCTAGATATGACGAGGTACTGGAGTTTGTTTCTCCTGACATCCCGAGAAGGTTTGTCTTGACGGACCACAAGAGTATCTTTCTTCGGAATACACCGATGCACATTTACTACTTGGCTACCAACTGGTAGACAAAGGTCGGAAAACAACAAGGGAAAAGGAATATGCTCAGTATAGAATCCCGAGATGTGGATGCATAGATTATCAATCTTTCGAAAACCAATGCAGAGAAGGCTAAAGTGTGGCAGAGTCACGAGTATAGATGCGAGACTCTCGAGGAGTATTCTTGTCATGATCTATTTGGTTCCATTAAAGAACATCTGCCATACCTAGTGGTAGGGGAAGTCCTTCATTGTCACAATTCAATCGCGACAAAGACCACAAGCTTGGAGGCTAGAATTGTAATACCAGCCCTCCTGAGGTAATGTGTGATCATTAACAACATGGGTCAAAGGAATGGATCTTGGTTTAAAGGTCAGCTTCATGTACAAGATTCACTACACCAGAATCCAGCACAATCAGGGATCTTAGGTTTAAGTCCAAGGGTTAAAACCCAAAGAAAGGAGTAACTAATACTTGAGTGACATAGTGTACACTGCAAGGTAGTAATCACGAGGTTGCTTCCAAAATAAGTAACAACTTCTGAGGTACCCAAACAAATAATAAGGAGGCACACGAGGCGAAAGGAAACTTTGAAGTCTAGAACAGAACACTGTGGGAACATCAACATGATGTTGTGGCCCATAAGATAGAGAGATCATGATAGAAAGTAATCTCTCAGATGAACAAGAGCAAGGGGTAACAAAGAATTCACAACAAACACGACTCTAGAGAACTCAACACTAGGTCAACTGGCTGAGCAACGACATGCCAAGAAGGCACCTAAGTTTTGAAAGATTAGAAGAGATATCAAAACTTTTCCAAAATCAACACTAGATAAGATAATCCAGAGTTAGAGCGAAACTAGATAAGGAGTAAAAGAAGCATACTAGAATTTTAACAAATACTTTTCAGCTTTAAAATAGTTTTCACAAGCACTAGACTCAACATCGACCAATAGCAAGGTTTTCCTACGGTCGGTACTACTTTGATACCAAGACCTGTGACACCCCGGATTCAGGGCTAAACAAATCCCAGACCTCCGTCTGACATAAGCTTAACCTTGAGCTCGAGGATATCCAGTGAAGAATCGATAACACAACAGTGACCCTACGACACAAAGTTTATTACAGCAAGCTCATAACTGAGCAAAGACCAAATTATTACAAACATAGGTCACTAACCACAAACATCGAACAACGGAAGGAAAATTATTCTATTAAGTATAGAAAACTTAACAAATGGCCTAAGAGGACTGAAGCATAACGATGACGTCTCAGCCCATATATTCCAGGCTGCCGGCCGGGAACTCCAAGCTACTCGTCGATGTCGATGTAGTACAGACCTTGATCTTCGGGGAAAACTTATTCTGCCAAAAGGATCAACAGAGCAAGGGTGAGTACAGGGTGTACTCTGCAAGACTTATGGCTGATGGAGTTGTTTTGCATAAAGCCATCTTTGTTTATAAAACAAGAGGGAGAGAAGAAGCTCGTCTAATCAGAGTATTTTAAAAGGGGATAAGAGAGCGACATCTCTAAATTATTGATCATCATCTTTTGATATCCACCAAATCATCATCATCTACCAACTAGGATCACCCCTCGTAACCATGAGGAAGCATCCTTAAGCACACGTTGATCTACCAAGTTTTACGATTAAGTTATAGTTCTCTATGATCTTAGAATCTGGTCACCAAACGTCCATAATCGTGAACACGGCTTTTCGAAAAGATTTAACCCTGCATGGGTGTACAACTTTACCCACACGCGCCAACCGATTCTTAATGCCACTATAGATTAGCCCTCTTCCTTGGAAGGCCGACAGAGAGTGGTTGACCACGACCTTTACCTTGCTTTCAGCGAGACCATGAGTCACGCAATAAGTATGGTTCCATCGTAACGGGTCAAATCCCGAAGCCGGTACTTAAAGATGGGAGGCGAGGTTGGTTTACCAGGGGTGCCATCAACCCCAAGCAACCCGGTCCACGCTTCCCTACCTGTATGAATGCACCTCTTTCACCCCCTCTTTCGAAAACATTTTCAATGCGTATGTCGAATGGAACGCCCGAACAATGGGACTCATGGAATCTACTAGGCAAGTTAGTTAGTCATGAGGTTGTCAGGCCCCATGTTGTTGTACGCTCGTCTCGGTTCCAAAGGCAAGAAATCATGTCCTAGTGGTGGCGAGCATGGGACTATAAAAAACACATCCCACCGTGGCCTCCCATACAAGCCTTAGCATGTTTAACTCATATCACATCTGATCTCATCTCATCATGTTATCCTATCATACTAGATTCTCTGCATCTAATACATCATCTGGATGGACCAGAACTGACAGCTATGCATGGCTAAGCAAGACACTGATATAAACTCTAGCATTGCACATAAGCCAAACCTAGTTATGCTAGGAGCAGTGGTTCAGGTAATATAAGATCAAAGGGAGTAATGCAATAGATAGGATACTTTATGTATCGATAAAAGACCACAATAGAATCGTTTGCATCATGGCAGGAATTGAAATGCTTTCGAAATCGTAGGATTATATCATGGTGGGGCTATGCTTGCCTTTGCCAGTTGATAACAAATAAACAGATCTTCGGAGGCCTTGTACTTGACTTGGTTAAAGTTGGTCAAGTATTTTTCGTCGATCTTCAATCTTCTATGGTCTTGATCTCGGTCTTGGATCTCGATCTCGATATCGTATTCTACCGAGGAAGAACCAAACCACCAGAAAGAAAGGGAAACAATCAACACATGGCATCGATGCAATGCTCAGGCAAGTATGATGATATGAAAAGTTAATTTGGATTGAAATGAAACCCTAAAGCATGCTCGACAAATTAAACGGGTTCCGAGGGGCGCAAGCCTAATTCGGGAAAACTCCGGAGTATATGAGAGGGGTTACTATGTTCTTCTAATTATACTTGTCATTTAAGTTGTTGAACAATGCATGATGATAGCTTAAATAGCCAGGTTTCATTTTTCTGAACATTTTGATATATTATTTGTATTTTTCTGACTTAATATGAATAAGTTATTGATTTTATAAGATTATAACATTTTCAAAAATTAATAAACCAAAAGGAAATTACTTTTTATACCCAGACACACCTAGCCACAGTGGCTGACTGGGGGGCCCCAGAGCCACATCAGCAGACACACCCGCAAAGTGGGGTCAGGGGCATTTGTTACCAGGGCAGATCCTAGCCCTAGAGGCTGACTGGTTGGACCAGGGCCATGCAGGCACCACGTAGACGCCACACGGGCGCCATGTTGGCTCGCCGGCCAACGGGCCAGATGACGACGACAGACGGTGGAGGAGGGCGCACACTCTTGCGAGACTAGGCGCACTAGACGCGGTCGACCAAGGCGAGCCTAAAGAGGGCGGCGCCGCTGCTAAACGGTCACCGGAGCATCGGAAATGGAGAGCTCTGGCGGTGGCCGATGGCGGAGCTCGGCGACAGGGCATCCTAGAGAGAGAGGAGAAACGCGAGGTGGCGCTGGAGCACCGCATGCTCACCCTAATGATGTTGGAGAGGTCGACGAGAGCTGTTGAGGTCAGTCGTGTCGTCAATGGCGATGGTGGTGCTCGGGAAGAACCGGAGAAGATGGGGTCCTGGGGCTCGGCTCGAGGCGCGTCGGCTTGATTCAATTAGCAAGCAGATAGAGAACACCGGGCGGAGCTCGTGGCGTCATAGACAGTACTCGGTGGGGCTCGGAACAACGGTGATTTGTCATCTCTGGTGGCTAGGGTTTCAGCCAGAAAGAGGATCACGCAAGAGAGAGCGAGAGAGGGTAAGACTGGTACGGGGAGAGAGAGGAGAAGACGGTCGTTCTTATCCCCATCTCCTGGAGTGGTGGCGGGCATCAAGGTGCGCGCGGCGACGGACGGCATTGGCGCAGACACGCAGCTGCTTGCCGGCGGGAGGAAGACGACGAGGGAAAGGCGAAGGGGTATGCCGGCCAGGGTTGGGCTGGCTTGGGCCGGGTCAGAAGTCTTTGGTCATGACAGGAAGGAAGGAAAGAGAGATGGGCTGCTAGGCTGCGGCCTGGTTGGCTATTGCTTATTTTTTATCCAAACTCTTTTATTTTTCTGTTTTCCATTCCCTGTTTGTAATTTCAAATTCATTTCTTTTTTGAATCATTCAAAACTACCAGAGGGTGTTGTAAAATATGAGAAATACTATGGAACCCTTTTATTGAATTTGGGCTCCAAACATTTTGTACTTTTCAAATTCAAAACCATTTTGAATGTGTTTTCAAATAGAGGAGGAAACTAGGGTTTTAGGGTTTTGTGTATTTCTCTTTGCATGCATTTTTAAGAATGATGCTAATGATGTACAATCAAAACCTAATTATGGATTTACTAAAACTGGGGTGTTACACACATGTTGAATGGTCATTGTGATTCAATAATCAAAGTAGGATAGATAAAAGATAGTCGAGTAGTCTACACTACTCATCCATGTCGACCTCCACGTCAACAAGAGAAAGACCTGAATTCTCCATGGCGGCCTTGTACTCCTCTACACTAGTGGTCAAGGCCTCGATCTTTGCCCTGAGGGACGTCTTCTATGAGCGAAGCCTCTTAATCACTCACTGCTGGGTCTCGAGCTCGAAGTCCTTGGCCTTTATCTCGGCCTTCATGTCCTTGATCTTCTTGTTTCTGTCTTGGACCCTCTTCTCCTAATTCTTAAACTTCTTGTCCTCACTCTCGAATCTGACCTCCATCTCCTTGACGATCTTGTCTTGCTCCGCGAAGAGCTTGTCCTTCTCCCTCAACTGAACCTAGAGCTCGTCATTGCTAAGCATGAAGTTGGTCCTATCGGTGTCGAGGTGTCTAATAAGGCCCTCGAGGTCCTGGAGATACAAACGAACTGGGTCTATCGTCTCTCTAGTCTCTCCCTCATACACCAATGCATCTCCCTCCTCGTCACGTCTCCCGAATGGGTGGAAGTAGAGGCCTCTAAGCTCGATGGAGTGGCGTCCGCAGAGATATCCGAGTAGCTCCTGCATGACTACATCTAGGCCCTTGTCCTTGTCATTGTGCATCATCTTGAAAGAAATCTCCTCCGTGAGTGGCTCCGTCTGTCGTCCCGGCTACGAGACTCTAAAACCCCAAAGGTCCTTCCTCTCAAACTTGGTGAGCTGGAGTGCCTTGATACTAGGAAGTGGGAGGTTGAGCACACTAGTAAACTACACGAGGCGTGAACCAAAACAAGTTCCATTGAACTCCACGGCAGTTCTGATCACAAATCTAGGCATCTAAGGTAAGATAGAAAAATATTAGAACAACACAAGTAGAAGAAACAAGACAGTATAATGAAAGCAAAAGCATACATCATCCATAAAACATACAAGTCATGGCATACTAAGTCTATCACAACACCAAGGTTCAACATAACTTAGACAATTTTTTGTGAAAATACGACAAGTATGGTGGTCCGACTAGCGGAGTACGTTACAATTCTCACTCACTTGACAAGATATCTGTCAGGGCAACCCTAGAGGCAATCTGTCTATCTTGTTCACAAGATTCCAATGCTAAGTCTATGATGTCTTCTCTTAAACGTGTAACATCCCATATTTTATATTAAAATGTTTGCAAGAAGCATGCATAATCCTTGCACCATTGCATCATACAAATAAAAGATACTAAAAAACCCTACCACCAAACCCTAACAAAACCCTAATAAAAACTCCTCTATTTGAGCAAGAAGGGGGTTACCTTGCTTGGCCTTCCTAAAGCTTTGTAAGATTAATATTTTCTGGATCTATGATGACCACATTATTATTACAAAATTTAGAAACTGGTTTCACTAATTTTGAGCTTGTTATGCAAAAGTTATTAAAGTTTTGGTAAAACAGAAAAATGGTAAAAGAAAAGGAATAAAAAAACCTAACTAACCTAAGCGGGCCCTCGAGGCCAGCCCATGACCTATCTACCGCCGCACCTGGAAGCAAGCACCGCACAACGCGTGGGCCGGCCCATTTCCCCGAGCCCTCTCGCAGCCCGTGAAGCACACGGACACTGACGCCAGGGCCCCACCGCGTCGTCGTCCTCCTGGAGACCGCGGCGAACACAACTCCCTGCCTCAGACGCATCAGGATAAGCTCAAATCCCAACGGATTCGACCGCCCCCTTCCCCAAGTCTCAGGACTATAAAAGGCCGACCCCTCTCGACGCTTTCCCCCTCGAAAACCCTAGCTAAATACATGCCGAACCGCTGTCAATTTCTCGCCATTGCCGCGCTCAGGAAGGTCAAGGTTCTGACGATTTCCGTCACCCTAGACCCTCCTTCTTTGTTGTTTGTTCTTCCCGTGCTTCGCCGTTCCTCTCTAACCCCTTTCCCCCTTCTGCAGAGCACTAGAACGCCCATGATTTCTCGCCGACGCATCGCCGGAGTTCGTGGAGACTAGCGGAGCATTCCGTCTAGACGAGGAAGGGAAGGTTGAAGCCGATCTCGCGAACGGGACCGCGAAGAGGAGCCGCGCGTGGCCGTCTACTCCACTGCCTCGAGGAGCCATCGGATCGCCGCCGAGCACCACCGTCCGATAGCGCCGCCGCCGTCGGCCTCTTCTCACCATCGTCACCACCACGGTAAGTCGCCGTCTCCCCTCCTGTCTGGTAGATCGATGATCAATGGCCTAGATTAGATGATTCAGACGAAGGGGTATCAGCGAGTAGCACTACGCCGCGTGGCATGTCCGCGTCAGCGCGCGTCGCCTAGCTGGGCCAATCCGGAGCTGCCACTTGTCACATATTTGTTAAGATTAGTTTTAAATAGGCAGAATTGATTAAATCTTGCAAAATTCACAGAAATTCAACCACTTGGCCAAAAATTGCGTATGATATAGCGTTGGATTCACAAAATTGTGTAGACCACAGATCTGATTTATTTTTGCGAGTTTGCAGTAGTATTTTCTGTGTAGAATTTAATCTCTAGTTTGGAGTATTTAATTCATATAAAATTAGTTTGAACTCCGTTTTAGTTCATTCCTATTGCCTTGGCTTTGTTTTTACAATGCCTACTGACTAAAATTATAAAATCTTTTTTAGGATCTTTAGATCTGTTTCGGGGTTGATTAGATGGTTGGATCTCCTTATGACCCTATAAATTAAAGTAAATATCTAAATTGATTAAAATTTGCGGGAAATTAATGCTAACAACATCCCCAACACATTAGAAACCCAAGAAGGATACCTTGGTGAAATTAGAACACAATCTTGCATATTACCATGTTGCATGCATGCATATTATTTCCATGGCATTATTTTGTGCCAGTTGTGATTAGGTCTATGTTTTTGTTTTGTTAGATTGTTCGGAGTGCGTTGAGGAGTACTATTGTGTAGAGTGCTGCTCGGATCAAGGCAAGTTACACCACTTGTTCATATTTTTTGTCCCAGTTTTTATTCTATGCATGTGATCTTCAAATTTCTGTAGTATGCATGTGTAGGATGATCTAGTAGAATTTTTCTTAGTATTATTTTGCAAGTGTGGTGATTTTGTAGTATGCCATTACTATCTCTATACTTAGGATTTCCCCCCTACCAATAGGTTACCCCTGTTTTGCTAAGTACTGCTTGCTATGCTATATATATGAAGTACCGTTGGGGGGTTCGAAAGACAATGAATTTTTCTAAGTATAAAGGCTCTCTTGAGCGATCTTTTCTTCTCAAAGCCACTTCAAAATAAAACTAAGTTTTCATATGGGCGGAATGTTTGTCGGGTCAACGAGTGAGATTTTGGTGGAGGACGGCCACCTAGGAATCAAACAAGTCTGCCATGTTTCAGAATTCAGAAACTTCCAGTGAAACCACAATACATATGGGCTCTGTCTTGGCCTAGTACTTAGTGGGAAACCTCACCGGGGTACCAACATTTGGAGATTCTTGGCACGGTTGGATCCAGCTGGTAGAGGGGCTACTAAGGGAAAGCCTCGACATGGTCTTGTCTGTAAAGGACTTGATTGTGGATTTTGGGTAAAGTGCACAAACTCTTGAGAGTATTGCAATCTGATCGATCAGCCCTGTTCATGGAAACAGAACAACATTGAGCATCTGAAGGATGGAGCCTCTAAAGGATCTTCCTCTCTCTCTTTCAAAACTTAAAGTTTTCTAAAAACCCAAGGCGTGAGTCATATCACTATTGGGTGGGTTTTGGGAACTTGGTGAGTAATATCCAAGTGTTTGGTAGTTTGGACACTTGGTGAGTAATATCCTCATGTGTCATTCGACCATATATTACTTAAGAAAATGTTTACAAAGTAGGTAAATTCTCTTTCCTTTTCCATACTTAAGAAAATTAGCTTTGAGCAAATGAACTCCACAGCCTAAACTAGCCTTGCATGTAGAGTTAGTCTTTTTATTTCCTTGGTGTAATTTGCCAATACATTCAATGTATTGACCCAACTTGTTGGTTGCATGTCTTATGTGCAGAATCCGAAGATTGAAAGGTGCGTAGGGATCACGTGTCTACACTCAACAAGCCTGGGGCGTTGATGGACTCAAGCTGCTTTATGTTTCCGCTGTTAATTGAGATAGATTAATGATAAGAAAAATTATAATAATTTCATACTGTGGATTCCTCGTGTAATAATGACTTAAAGATCCAGGGACTAGCATGTAAATCACAGGGACTTAGGATCTTTATTGATCCAAGGTCACAACATATGGTATCAGAGCACATCGATGCCTGTAGGACGTGACCCTAGGATTGGAACCACCTTTAACTTGTGTGCCTTACTTTTTCTTCTAAGTAATTTTCATGCACTTCTAGTACCTTCTTTTCCCTCTACTTGTTTAAGTATCTAATATTCATTCCTCTAACTTAAAGATGACGAGCTTCTTCTATGACACTGTCGCGGACATCGAGCCCCTTCGCTTTGGTGGATGCCTCATGGACCTCCTCAACCGTTTGGAACTTCCCTTGCCAACAATCCAGGGAAGCCCAATGAAGAAACTCCACAAGGACGACGTCTGGGGAGTCAAAGTCATCCAGCTAGGACGAGATCGAGGAGAGCGCCCGGAGGAGGACATAGAAATCCACATCATTAGCGACTCCATGGAGAAGGCCCTTAGCATCAGCTTGGAGTAGCTCATTGGTCGCCTATGTGGACGCCATCAAGAATATCTCCAAGGACACTGCGGCGGTCTTTTTGGAAGGCGTGATGAGGAAGGAGTTCCCATGGAGTTGACCTTTGATGAAAGGGCTTCTACCAAGCGCCGGAGGACGCAATATCAAGACTTGGAGTGCCACATCCATGACCTTGAAAAAGGTAGCTCCCTCGAGATGCAAAGGAACGATGAGCTATGCGCTCTCATGAAGGAGAAGGAGGAGATAATCAAGAAGCAGGAGGAGGCAATGAATGCCCAAGAGATGAAGTTCCAAGACCAAGATAAGAAGTTCACTAACCAAGAGAAGAGGGTGATAAATAAAAACAAGAGGATTAGGGAACTCAAGAAGGAAATCGAGGAAACTGATGTGCAGACCGAGGGCCTTTGCAAGATAATCAATGACGTGCGTGCTTCCAAGAGGGACTTGGCAAAGAAACTCAAAGCCGCAAAGAAGTCAAACTTAGTGGAAGAACTACAGGGCGAGAAGGAGGGACTTCAGGAGCACCTAGAAGCCACTACCAAGAAGCTGCAAGATGAAATAAAGGACCTCCAAGAGAAGCTTGAAACCGTCACCAAGGAGATGGAGCTATACAAGTCAACCCTAGAGCAGGAGGGCTACTCGTTCGAGGACGAGCAAGAGGAAGGCATGGAAGATGTGTAGTAGTTGGACCACCTTTAAATTTTATAGATGAACTTTATTCGTGATTGTAATAAATAACAAAACATGTTTGGTTTAGTTAAACTTGGATGATTTCTTGTGTGCCTTGTGTGTTTTCATAAGGGTAGGAGTTTACTACTTAGTCTTTCTGTCTATTTCTTAACTTGTTTCTCAAACCACACATATGCCGCCAAGACGTGCGAACACCGAAATCCCTCCAGAGATTTCACAACTTTTGGACACTCAGAACCAGCTGATCCAACTGCTCACTCAGAACATGCAAAACAACAACAACGCGCCACCTCCGCCACACCCACCTCCACCACCACCTCAACATGATCGCTTGACTCGGTTTTTGAGGTTGAACCCACCTACCTTCACTAGCAGCGCTGAACCAATCATTGTAGATGACTGGCTCCTAACAATTAACAAGAAGTTAGACACCGTGCAAGCTGTCAGAGCCGACTGGGTGCATTATGTCGCGCACCAACTTGAAGGACATGTTGCAGAATGGTGGGTTAACTACCAAGTCACCCACCCGGATATTGATGCTATCAGTTGGAATCAGTTTATGATAGACTTCCGCACTCGTCACGTGGATGCTGGTGTCATGACTCTAAAAAGGCGTGAGTTTCGCGACCTGCACTAGCTGCACCGTTCTGTCATCGAGTATGGTGAGCGTTTCAACAAGCTGGCCCTTATGCACCAGATGATGTCTCCACTGATGCCAAGAGGCAGGAGGAATTCTTAAGACGACTCAATGATGAGATATCTATTCAGCTTGTGGCACAGAAGTTTGACAACTTTCAGGAGCTCTTGGACAAAGCCATTGTGGTCGAATCCAAGAGAAACATCATAGAGAACCGCAAGAGGAAGTCTAACCCTCACAAGCACTCTGTTCCGTACCAGAAGCAGCGCACTTCATCACCACGACCTCATAACAGTAATGGCCACAACCATAATGGTCATCACCATGGCGGTCACAAACACAATGGGCATAAACACCGCATTGGAAATGGCAGCAATTGAAAGGATCTCAGTGAGGTGACATGCTTTAAGTGCAACAAGACAGGGAACTATGCAACCACTTGCCCCGAGAAAAATAATGGGAATGGCAATGGCAATGGACACAACCATGGAAATGGAAACGGGAAGAAGCCGAATCCATTTGTTAAAGCCACAATGAATCATGTCTCCATGGAGGATGCTTGTGACGCACCGGACTCCGTGATTGGTAAGTTCAATCTCAATTCCATTACCGCAGTTGTTCTTTTTGATACTGGTGAATCGCATTCATTCATATCAAGGGTATTCGTGGATAGAGGCAATATACCTACAGAGACTATAGTTTCTCCCCTAAGGGTAAGTTCTCCTAGAGGAGAAATAATGGCAAACTCTGGTTGCCGGGTATTAGAACTAAGGATTGGGACACACATCTTTCCCACAAGTCTAGTAGTTCTGGAGTCACAAGGATTAGACATAATCTTGGGCATGAATTGGATGACCGAGTATAAGGGAATCATAGATTGTGCCAAAAGGACTGTCACACTCACAACACCGGAAGAAAAAGAATCCGTATCAAGTCAAATTTTGCACTTAAATAAATTATGGTGAACTCTCTTAAGGAGATTAGCTTGGAGGATATACCCATTGTGAAAGAATACCCAGATGTCTTTCCGAAAGAGTTACCCGGAATGCCTCCCGACCGTGATATTGAGTTTCTTATCGACTTGATGCCAGGCACAGGGCCGATAGCCAAGAGACCATACAAGATGGATGTGGATGAGTTGAAGTAACTCAAGAAACAACTTAGGTAACAATTGGACAATGGATTCATTCAACCCAGCGCGTCATCTTGGGGAGCACCTGTCTTATTCATGGAAATGAAGGATAAAACCAAGAGTCTAGTTGTGGACTACCGCTTGTTGAATGAAGTAACGATTAAGAAGAAGTACCCTCTGCCTAACATCAATGACTTGTTTGATCAGTTAAAATGAGCCAGTGTGTTCTCAATGATCGATCTGCGATCAGGTTACTTTCAGCTAAAGATTCGAGAACAGGATGTGCCCAAAACAGCCTTCACCACAAGATATGGGTTGTATGAGTACACCGTGATGTCGTTTGGTCTAACCAATGCCCCGGCATACTTCGTGACCATGATGAACAAGGTGTTCATGGAATATTTGGACAAGTTTATCGTGGTATTCATAGATGATATACTTATATATTCCAAAGATGGGAAGTAACATGAGAAGCATCTACACCTAATCATGGATAAGCTAAGGGAACACAAGTTGTGTGCCAAGTTCAGCAAGTGCGAGTTCTGGTTAAAATAAGTGGGTTTCCTTGGTCATGTCATGTAGGCAAAAGGAGTCTCCCAAGAATGTGGGAGATATTAGGAGTTTCTTGGGCCTCACAGGATATTACAGGAGGTTCATTGAAAACTCTTCCAAAATAGAAAAACACATGACAGAACTATTGAAAAAGGAAAAGAAATTCCTATGGACCGAGGCATGTGAAGCAAGCTTTCAAGAGTTAAAGAAAGCATAGAATGCGGCACCGATTACATATCACGATATCCAAAAGGATTTCCAAGTCTATTGTGACGCTTCTCGACAAGGACTTGGAAGTGTACTGATGCAAGATGGGAAGGTAGTATCCTATGCCTCTCGACAACTTAAGAACCACGAACATAACTACCCCACACATGATTTGGAACTAGCATTTGTGGTACATGCACTCAAGGTATGGAGACACTACCTCATGGGAAGACATTGTGATGTGTTCACGGACCATAAGAGTTTGAAGTACATCTTCACCCAAAAAGAGTTGAATATGAGGCAAAAAAGATGGCTTGAACTGATTAAGTATTATGACTTGGATTTACAGTACCACCCTGGAAAGGCTAAAGTAGTAGTTGATGCCTTAAGTCGTAAAGTTTATGTGAATGAACTTACCGCGGGGGAACTCCCAGAGATTTATGCGAGCAACTTAAGGATCTCAGGCTAGAAATAGTTCCGAAAGGATCAAATGCACTTTCATACTTTGAAAAATAAAATAAAACCATTGCCTTAGTTGCATAAAATAATAGGAATAACACGGTTTCTTATTTGAAATTTTGTTTGGAAAATTTTGTGCAGACCAAATGCTATGAATGCATGAATGATATGATAACTTTTGCAAATCATGATTTTTAGGATGTTATACGCACCAATTCCATGACACCAACGGTCTAGTCGTTCATCATTGCATTGACTATTACTATACTACTTAGCAATATAAACAGTAAACTACCTCACCTTGTTCACGACTTATAAACAATCTCACATCACAAATCCCTCCCTGCAACATAAAGTTAGATGTCTCTACTTTATCTATTGTATATTTTACGTGGTTGTTAAGGCTTTTGCAATAGAATGCTTCTACCTACGAACTTTCAACCACAACATGGATACAATATTTGTTTATACTACACCCCTTGCGGGGCCTTCCTTTGTAGATGCTATATCAACTACTATGAGAGAGACATACACCCACGAGCCACTTATACGGTACCAGCCATATGTTGAGTGTGGAACCAGTCTGCGTAAGATTACACGTAAGGTCGGTCCGGGCCGCTTCATCTCACAGTACCGGGATATAAACAAATACACGTGTGAAAGTAACATCTAGAATATCAATGCCCACACTTCTACATGTGTCTACTCTGTACTAGCATACTACACATAGATCTGGCTCTGAGACCACTATTGGGGTTAGGTGCATAAAATCCAAAAAATTATGATGAGCGAAATAAACCCCGAATGCCTAAGATCTATCTACTACTAATGTTGTACGCAGAGAGACAGCGGTAACATACCCTTGAAGACCGAGAGAGCGTTATGCTCATGAAGAAGCGTGGATGATGTAGTCGTAACCGTCCGGCCTCAAGGTCGCAAAGCTCCTCACAAGTCACCCTTGTCCTAGTCCTCGAACGATGCCCGAAAGCTTCAATAGTCTCACTGAGTTACCACAGGCATACAGTGCAAGACGACGACTCCTGGCCTCCGATCTCTGCCGATGTTGCGGAAGTATACCTCCTAGATGGAATCCCGGCAGCACAATAGCGTCCCGTAGAAAAGAACGTCTTGCCTACACAGTCCAGACCTGGGACCGCACAATAGCAGAGGCAAAGAGAGAGAGAGAGAGAGAGAGATAGAGGAGTATTCCTACTAAAGTGAAAATCTGAGATTATTGTGTGTTTTATCCCACACATAGACACCTCCTTATATAGACTAAGGGAGGGGTGCCCTCCCTTTTAGGTGCCCCATGTAGGACTAAAAGTAAAGGGAAAAATAGCAAATTCGGAACATAGCCGGTCAGCCAAAAGAGGCCCAACACAGCCATCTGCATGGCCCTACACGCTCCCAGGTGGTCTAGCCTGACTACGCAGCCCACGAGAGGTAGCAGCAGAAGCTGGCCGGGTCAGCTAGCACCACCTTGTGATCAAGTGCGTGCGGCTGCCAGGAAGCTCATGGTTGCTGGCCCGTGTGGGCCGCCAGCTCTCTCATGACCCGCCAAGCCGGGGCCCAATGACTGGCGCACTACACCCGCAAGCCCCGATTGGTCGGGGTTCTATGGCCCGTTGTGGTGGCTGGCAGCTGGTGTCTGCCTAGGTGCGGCGCCTAATATCCGTCGCCCACTTGGGCCCTTTTTGCTATTTCCTTTTCGCTATGTTCTGCAGCATTTTTCCTAGATCAATTCACTCCAGGAATGTGACCTAATAAGAAAGTTTCTTTCATAAACCATAATTTAAATATTATTTTGAATATATTAGTTCATAATTAACATATAATAAACATATATTTAAATTCCCATTTATCTGAAACTCCTTTTAGTCATTTTCCTTATTTCTTTCTTTCTCCGAACAACTTCGGATCTCCCTAGAGCACTTCTAGTTTCTCTCTCTTTCTATATCTTTCAATATTCCCACTCATAAGAAGATCTCAAGCGTCGTAAGCCCTTAAGCATGTCTCCCTACGGTTTCGGAATGTCATATACATGATCTTTATCAATGATCATCAGCGGGACTAGGATACCCATGATGACCCCTATGCACTCACAATTATCCATCATTTCGAACCTAAAACATTATGTGTCATGTTCCTTTTGTCTCTGTGATACTTACATTGTCTAAGATTTGATAATCGACATCTTAATGTCGAGTTCGATCTCATTACCAACAATGCTACTTTAAACCTGTACAGATAAGTGATATCCCATGATCCAATCACATGTTGCGCAACATATTTGATATAACTTATTCGAGTGGCCCCAGAGTATCTTCCATCACACGGATGTATAAATCCTTCTCTTGACACAGTCTCCTCAACTATTTCCTCCGGATATCCAACAACACCTTCATGAACACCATTTCACCGAGTAATGTTTAGTGTTATCAAAGTAACCATGGGAAACAGTGATTTGATATTGTTTCACAGTCTGAGGAATAATTCACTATGTCTCGGACAATTGCAACTTTAAACTGTGTGATATGATCATGTTGCAACAATCATCTGCAGAACATTGTACACTATCTCATTCTCTAATGAGATAGCTCCATTGTTAATTAGGTGTCGAGGAACCTTCATGGTGAGGAAACCTTTGACCATCCATTGACTAGACGCTACTAAGGACTTGGGTTTGTTTATATATCACACCTATATTATTGTTTTCTTATTAATATAGTTGTATAATGACGTAAACTATTATGAACTAATGTAATGTGTATAATAAAATTCTTTATTATTTTCCTCTATTGAACATTTCCTTTACTTCCATGTTGCGTGGCTCTATCCCCCCTCTTGGTCCGTTGGCCACTAGGGGTGATGGGACGCCTACGGTGTACATGTAGGGTTTGTTGCACGATAAACAAAAAATTCTATCACAAGAACACATAAAACCAAGATCCAATATATGGCAAACACAAGATCTAATCCACGATATCGGTGCAATGATATTGAAGAGAACTAACCCTCATATATCTAAAGCATTTAACGAGGTCAGATTCTCGTGGTTGATATAGTTGATCACTCATAGATCTCAAGATCGCCTAGATGATCCTTCTGGTGCCGCGTTTCAGCAGCGCTTCTGCAATCGGTCACACATACGGAGTCGATGAAGACCTTCCTCTCACAGTTCCAGCAGGGCAGCATAGGTAGTAGATCTCCTCGGATTCCTAGCAGCACGACAACATGGTGGTGTTGGTCGAGAATCCCTGCAGGGATTTGCCTAAGCCGGAGAAGGGTGATGGAGGAGGGAGGAGGTAAGGGTTTGGGAGGAAGGTGGCGCCAGGGACAAGGGGTGTTATCCCACCCCTCCTTATATAGGTGGGAGGAGGTCGGCCAGGGGTTCCCAGCTTAGGCCGTGTCCCCACCAACTCGGCCAGCAAGGGAAGATCTTGAAACCTTTTCCACCAAGTCTTCCTTCTTACCAAAAACTAGATTTTTACTTTTCAAACTAGGATTTGACTATTCAAACTAGGTATATCCCTTTTACTAGTCTTGGCAAAATTGGACCTTTATGGTTTGGTGTGGCTGGCCCCTAGGGCATGCTACAGTCCAAGTGACCCCCTTTCGTGGTGGTGGAACCATTGGTGGTCCCTCTAGAACATTCTAGAAGTATTCGGTCAAAACAACAAAACTTTTCCCAAAACCCGGAAAACCACTTTCCTTATATGAATCTAATTCTCCGGACCATTCCGGATCTCCTCGTGATATCCTAGATCGAATCTGAAACAACGAACAACATTCGGTCTCCAACTCATATTCCATATCTACTTAAACAACATCAACTCCATAAGTGTGTCTGCCTAAGGTTTGTTAACTATGTAGACATGATCGAGGCACCTCTCCAATCAATAACCAATAGAGGGATCTGTAAATCCATATGGCTCCCACATATTTCTACGATGACTTTGTGATCAATTGAACCATTTACATACGCAACCGATTCCCTTTGTCGCACAATACTTTACTTGTCTGAGGTTCTATCGTTGGTATCTCCATACCTAGTTCAACCTTGTTACCGATAAGTACTCTTTACTCGTTCCATGATATGACATCCCTTGTGACCTAGTCACATGCTTGCAAGCCAATTGGATGACATTACACCGAGAGAGCCCAGAGTATATCTATCTGTCATATTGATGGAAAAATCCCACTCTTGATCCATGCGCTTCAACACATACTTTCAGAATACCCAATGGCACCTTTATAACCACCTAGTTATGGAAGTGGAGTTTGATGTATCAAAGTACTCATCCGGTAATGGTGACTAACATGATATCATGGTCTAAGGATTAGGTTACTATGTATCTGAAAGCTTGTAGCAAAACAAACTTAATGACTTGATATAATGCTATGCATATTATGGGTGTGTGTCGATCATATCATTCTCCTAATGATATGATCTTGTTATTAATAACATCCAATGTACTTGATCAGCAAAACCATGATCTTCTATTAATCAATAAGCTAGATTAACAAGAGGCTTACTAGGGACTCTTTTATGTTTACAAAACACACAAGTATTAGTGTTTCATTTTAATACAATTATAGCATGGGATGTAAACATTTATCATAAACAAAAAGATATAATAAAGACCACTTTATCATTGCCTCTTGGGCATATCTCCAACAGTCTCCCACTCACACTAGAGTTAATAATCTAGTTTGGAAAAACTTGTGCATTTAACACCTATGGGTTTCTAGTGTTGTACATACACGATTGCTAGTGGTAAACTTAATCTTCGGATCTGACACTTCCAAGTCCGTGTGTAATTGCATGCTTTGAATCTCTACGCATCACTAATTCTCCAATAAGATGGCATTGTATAACTTTGGTCCTTTGTTGAGACCATTAGTTCCTTGGGGTTAAACCATGTCGATACAATTGTTGTACAATATATCTTCATAGTACTAGCCCGTTGTGATCCACACCTAGTTTGATAACAAACTACTTTACACAAATGCACTCTTTTTCTCCTACAACATCATTCATATACTTAGCCTTTTGTTGTAGTATCTGTCACAATGTCTTAACTTTGGAATTCATCCAAAATGATTATGGAACTTCCTTTCCATTACATTATGCCACCCATAGTTTAAATTGATATAAACTTATTAGGTATCTTGTGACAAAACTAGTATAAATGTAATACTTTACAATGAACTATTGATACCTCGTCAACGTATCTATAATTTTTGATGTTCCATGCTTGTTTAGTATCAACTTTGCTATGATTTTTATACAATTTGAGGTATTTTTATACATTTCTGGGGACTAGCCTATTAACAAGATGCCACAGTGCCAGTTGCCTGTTTTCTACAGTTTTTCGTTTCACAAAAGCTAGTAAGGAATTACTCTCGGTATTGGACAGGACAAAAGCCAAAGTCAATATTTCACCGAGGGGAACACAAAGACCGAAGGGTGACCTGTGGAGGGCCATGAGGCCGCCACACCCTATGGTAGAGGGGACCCACCCTAGGGCGCGCCGTCACCAGGTGTGGCCGCCTCGGGTGCCTCCCTGCCTCGCCTCTTCGCCTATAAAAGCCTCCCGATGCCAAAACCCTAAGTACCCGATGATATCTCCATGACATAGTACTTAGCCGCCGCCACCATCTACCCTAGATCGGGGGGATCTGAAGATCTTCCCGGAACCCTGCTGGAGGGGAGAGATCATCCCGGAGGACTTCTTCATCACCATGCCAGCCTCCGGTATGATGTGTAAGTAGTTTACCCTTGGACTATGGGTCCATACAATAGCTAGATGGTTGTTTCTCCTCCTTTGTGCTATCATGTTTAGATCTTGTGAGCTCCGTTCATGATCAAGATCATCTATTTGTAATCATGCATGTTGTGTTTGTGGTGATCCGATGGATATTGAGATTACTATGTCAGATTCATTATTGATTCTATCATGTCTTCTTGATTATTGATTCTATCATGTATGTGTTGTTTGAGATATTGCATGCTCTCCGTTTGTAGGAGCTATCTTGGCCAAGTAGATGCTAGTGACTCCAAGAGGGAGTATTTATGCTCGATAGTGGGTTCATGACTCTATTGAATCTGGGGAAGTGAAAAAAATCTCTATGGTTATAGCTGTGCTGTTTGCTACTAGGGACAAAAAAAAGGTTCATGGAAAAATTGTATTGTTTACTTTACACACATTGCTTAATGTAGTTATCCATTGCTTGCAACTTAATACTGGAGGGGGTTCGGATGTTAACTTGGAGGTGGATTACTAGTCATAGATGCAATTGGATGGAGGTCTATGTATATTGCTGTAATTCCCAATCAAATCTTATAGGATCATGAATGTGTAGTATTGCATTGTTATTCCTTGCTCGGTCCTATGAATTGCCCCGTTGTAATTTGTTTACGCAGCATGTTATGTTATTTATCTTAAGGAGAACACCTCTAGTAAACTATGGACCTTGGTCCAATCTTTAACATTGTTACCTCATCCACTGTTACTGTTTACTTTCTACAAGCAACTACTATCTTCCATACCATACGTTTAATCCTTTGTCTTCAGCAAACCGGTGAGATTGACAACCTCACTGTACGTTGGGGCAAACTATTAAGTTTGTGTTGTGCAGGTTCCAAGTTGTTAGCAACACCTTGGAGTTGTTTCCTTCCTCCTACTGGTTCGATAACCTTGGTTTCATAACTGAGGGAAGACTTACTGTTGTGCTCATCAAACCTTCCTCTTGGGGTATCCCAACGATGCTCTACAGTGATCTGAGCCGCATCAAAACATTTTCTGGCGCCGTTGCCGGGGAGTTAAGGACAACTTGACAAGGGGAGTCCTTCACAACCTTTATCTTCACTTTTTTTTGTTTTCCTTAGTTTATTTTGCTTTGTTTTACTTGCTTCTTTTTATTCAAAATTACAAAAAAATTAGTTTCGTTTGGTTTGCCTTTTCTTATCAAAAACACAAAAAAAATAGTTCCTACTTTAGTTGCTACCATGTCTAGTGTTGTTCCAATCACTGTGTCACCTATGTAAAGGATCTTTACTTTCAAACAAGGAAGTGAAGAGAGTTTCAAAGAAGGTTGGTCTAGAATTCTGATTCACATGGAAAAAATGAGCCTAAAATGACTCTAGGCTTGGTTCTTAGAAGTTTCTACCATGGTATTGCTATTTTTTATAGATATGCTTTAGATGCTGTTGCAGGAAAAGATTTTTGTCAATGTAATGAGGATGAAGCTTTGGATGCCATAAAGAAGTTGATTACAATTTATAATTTTCCTAACAAGTCTGATTCTTCATTTATAAACATCTATGCTAGGTTGAACACTCTTGAGACCAGTACAACTAGTTTGAAAGATTGCTATAACATGCTTAGAGAGCACCATGATTATGTTCGAATAAATTCTAATCCTTCAAAATGGTTTCCTACAATAAAAGTTGCTATAAACAATGAAAGTTTTGAAGCTCGTTGTGATAGCATGTCTGAATTTTGTCTTATGCCTAACGATATCTATGAGTCTTTGAATCTTTGGGAACTTTTTGAAGGAGGAGATGAAATATCTCTTACCAATAATGAAACTATATTACCCATTGGAATAGCTGAAGGAGTGTTTAGAAAGATCTCATGGAATGTGGTGTCTACTGATTATCTTGTTATTGAATGTGTAGGAAAAGGACAAATTACACTTGGAAGATACCTACTAAAACATCTTGGAGAAATAATAGATGTGCGAAAATGCATTATGAATTTTGCTTCTCCAATAAGCAATCATACATTCCCTAAATATAATAGGAAGGTAAGAAAGGTAGGAGCAAGAAATTTGATGTTAATGCTTCTTCATTCGAAAATACTTGATTCTTGCTTCTTGTGCCTAACTTAAAGGCGTTAAAGAAAAGTACTTCTTGGGAGATAACACAATAGTTTTCTTGAGTCTTGGAAGTTATTAATTCTGTAATAACCTCTCCTTATCATTTTTATTTGATTTTTGTGCCAAGAATAACCTCTAATGAGAGGGAAGTAAGATTTGGGGAAGTGCTGTCCCGAAACAGATTTTTGTGCTTCACTGTAAACATTCTTGAAAAATCTCTGTATGTCGGATTGAGCTGTAATTTTATGAATAAATCCCCAAGGTTGTTAGCTAACTTTCGCTAGTTCAACACTTTTTTATTTGAGCACCAATATGTCTTCGAAAAAATCGGTTTTTACCTGCTGGTCTATTTTGACAGATTTCTACCATTATTTGCATTTGCCTCTTTATTGATTTCTTTCTGGGTTCTCTTTGGTAAATTGAGCTTTTTAAAGAGAATTTCTATAGTAGCTTGTGTATTTAATGAAAGTTTTTCTGTTTTGAAACTAAACCCAAAGGTTTATTACTTTTGAATGCACTAATGTTCCTAATGAAGATTGTGTGAAGTTTTGTATGAAGGAAATTTTCAAGTGTAGGGGAAGAATGATGTAATGAGATGAAGAATGGACAAAAGCTCAAGCTTGGGGATGCCACCCCATGTCACCCCAAGAAATATTCAACAGGTACAAGCGTTAAATCTTGGGGATGCCCAAGGCATCCCCTTCTTCATCAATAAAAATCTCAGGTCTTTGTAGACACTTAATTTTTATTGTTTCATGCATTGTTGTGTTGTTCTTGAATCGTGTTAGTTTTTGTTTTAGGTTTTCATTTTCTTAGTTTGCTTGAATAAAGTAGTTGGAGCCCGCTTTCGTTGTGTTATTTCAAATAAGTTGATTGGTGTTGGAAAGGAGTAGAAAGTTTCTTGCTTATAGTGGTATAAAGGGAGCTTGTTTTGACTGTGGCTTAGACTTTATCATGTTATGCTATATGTAGTTTGACCTTATGCTTAGTGATTATTGTTGTAGCATGACTTGTTCGAAACAATTGAGATTGCTTAATGTTCCTTGAAAGAATGATGCGTTGGTATTGTGGTATTCTCCTTTGATGCTTTGTTTGGGTTGACTTGGCACATGCTCACACCATGTTATGACTATGAACCAGTCACCTTAGCCTCTATGATCATTTATTTTTTGACTTGTGGTATGATTTTAGTGATAATGTTTTGTCACTCTGCATGATTATGGCCATTATTGCTCTCTTAGTTGGTCGCTACCAGTCTTTTGCTAGCCTCAACTTGTATTTAGTAAGCACTACTCATGCATCCAACTCCCAAGAAACCAAGTTATTCCAAAGATTCCACTATAAATTCCTATGCATGGTGTTTTACACCATTCCAAGTATATTCTTGTCTTTTCTATCTTCCAAATTAAACTTCTTATGTGAAAATCAGTGATTAAAGCTCTCACAAACTTGATGGCACACTTTATTTTTCTTGCCCCTAATAAACTTGAACCATTGTGTCATCTATATTGTATATGCTTGCACTTATATTGTATATGCTTGCACTTATAAAAGGGGATCTTGTAAGTCCATGGAGTTATGTATATGTGTTAGGGAAACACCTGCTAGCCTAAGCCATGCCTAATCATGGTGGAAACTTAAAGCATCACCATAGTGATCAATCTATGAAGCATTCTTCTTATAAAAAAAGAGTGAGATAGAAAAGAGGAAAGAAGAGAAAAAAGCACCATTTTCCCATGGTAAATAAGTACATTGCTCAGATGCTCATTGTCTGTTGCCTTGTCATTTTGATATGGGATAGCTCTTGTATCATGGGGAAAGGGGTACCCCGTTGGCAGTTCTCTATGATACACATATACATACAATGAAAAGAACTTACCGGTAACTAAAGTTGATTAGCATGAGGAACGACCCTCGTACTCAAGGGACATGAGATTACCAACTTATACTTTGTCAAGCATATACTCCATATTTTGTTCACTTTAACCTTAATCACTTCAAGACGCTTATGATAGGGGAAATGAGAGATGAAAGCTAACAAGTACCATAATTTTTGTAAGCTCTTTATGAAACTTGAAATCCCTGCTTCCCTTTATGAAGTGCCTTTCTTCCTACTTTTATATTGAGTCTCCACCTTCTATTTTTAGGCACCAATTAAGAGAGCATAGTTGTCATTCTTAGTTCTATGTGCATTGTCCCAAAAATTATTGATTGATTCATAATGTTGATATTGCTTGTTCTTGAACTATTTGTATCTAGTCACCCTTATGAACTTTGAAGGTGTCCTATGCATTTATGTTTTGCTACTCCATGAGGGACAAGCTAAATGCCACTATGCTATGTTTTATATATGTGAAACAAACAAACGTATCTCAATGTATTGTTATTCATGAATCTTTGTTTGTATCCTTTCATGTTGTAACATAGTTACTTTGTCTTATTGTTAGAACTTCATCTTGCATGCTCATGTTTAGAGTACTTTGTTCCCAGCTTTCAATGCTTTGCAAATGGTTTGATCAAGATTGTGATGGTGCATGTCACCTAAAAATTTATTCTTTTTATCACTTACCTACTCGAGGACGACCAGGAGATAATCTTGGGGATGCTTGATACGTCGTAAACATATCTATAATTTTTGATGTTCCATGCTTGTCTACACTTTTAGGTATTTTTATACATTTTTTGGGACTAACTTATTAACAAGATGCCGCAGTGTGAGTTGCTTGTTTTCTGCTGTTTTTGGTTTCAGAAAAGCTAGTAAGGATGTGTCACCCCGGATTTACGACCCGAGAATACCCGTTATGCATACAATTCATGTTCCATGATCAGTGAGCGGTGAGCATAACCGACTAGTATCAATACAACATCCATATACAGTGAGTACACAACTTACAAAGTCGCCATTATGTTAATTACAACACAAGTAGCGGAAGTCTTCAAGCAACTGACTGGGAAGACGGCTCTGCATGTCATGACTTAACCTACAGGCAACTGACTGGGAAGACGGCCTAGCTCGCATAGACGTCAACACCTTCGTTACTTCTTAACATCTGCAATCTGGCCAAGTAAATAGCCAGGGACAATGCCGGTGAGTACTTTGAATGTACTCGCAAACTACCTTAAGAGAACAATAATAGAGGATATGCAATATTGCTATGGTAGGATGGCTCCAGGAGAGGTTCTTTTATAAACTAGTTTCTTTTGTAGATATAACATGTCTCTATATCTTTGTTGAAAAACTTTCGTAAAACATTTTGGAAACCTTTTGGAAAAGTTTTAAGAAAATCACTAGGATTGGGTCACCCATTTGTTTTTCCCTTCCGGTCATCTCATGACCAAACTCCTTCCTCCTCTTTCCTGACCATCTCATGGTCAAAACATTTCCAAGCCATTGATTTTCCAAAGTCCTTTTTGAAATCAAAACTATCACCGCTGTACAGCCGCCAGCACAACCGTCCATGACCGAGGACTCGACTATTCGAACAGATTTACACTCTGCAGAGGTTGTACACTGTACCCACACCATCCGATTACCCGTCCCTGATCCACACTATTCGTGGGTCGAATAACCAGTCAAGACCTTCCGAATGCACTCTCCGATACAAGTGCCTACCCTATGAGATTCACCCCCTCAACACCGGGACGCCCTATATAGTAACCAGCCAACCGGAGCGTGTTTTGCACGGGTGTGCGCTTTCAATGAGGGGCTCATAGTATCACGCGGAGGCCCGTAGACCCTTCATTCCTTCTCCCGGTCGATGCTACGCATGGACAGTTGGACAGAGAAGGCCCACCCTCTGGGGATTGTCTACCCCTGTAGTAGTGTGAGGCACCTATACCAGATTAGACAAACTTTCAGCCTAGCCTCGTCCCATTCCAGAGTAATGTGGTTGCACGGGTTAATTGCGCTAGCTTCAAAACTGGCAAGCCCGGCTGTTTTCGTAAACATTTTTCCTCCATATTTTGTCCATGTTTTGTAAAACAAAACCCTTTTTATTTTCCAGACCACTTGGTAGGACAAACCTCACCAAGGTTTTCTCATAAAACATTTTTGTATGTCTTTTCCCGGGGTCTTCCCATCCTACACTTTTGCTTAGGCTAAAACAGGTATTATACAAATGGGTTATGATGTTAACCACCATCTACCATACTAAGCAACGGTAGGTATTATACAAATGTATTGTACCTAATGGTACTAGTGGGTAACTATTTGGAGGAGCCAAACATTCCCCATATAAAACATAATATAGTAAAACAATGCGTTTTGCAAAAAGGGTAGAGAAAACATGCATATGTAAAATTCTACAACAAGGCATATGAGTAACAAGGTGGCTTTCCTGCGACCAGTGAGATGTCCCGTGACTTCTTTAGAATACCAGAATACCAATAATAACAATAATAAGAATAACCGGATCCTTCCTTATTGAGCATACATGCAAGCAAGAAACATCGCAATCAATACAAGGCATACAAGCATCAAAGCATACAGCAAGTAAAAGATAAATACATGATAAACATCAGTAGGATGTTGGATGATTGGTTGATAGGATTAGCAAGAGATTTGGAGGCATTAGGGAAATTATCCCTTTAGATTTCTAGTCTTGGAACTACCTAATAGAGGGGTTTTTGAACAAGGGCTTGATCTGTAGGATACCCTTGCATAAAAATGATACCATTAGATATGTATTGATAAAATGAATCCAACAAAAGTGGTTTCACTATTTTATCAATTCCCCTTGGTTTATAATGGATTTTATAGTGATTAAAAATCTAGTTTTATGAAATAATTCACCAGAACTGTTCTTGAGTTCCAAAATTATTTCCTTGGGTGATTACGTAGTATTTGGTGGACTGAGTCAAGAGGAGTTGGAATCACCTCAAAAAAATTAGCATAATGCCCTTGAGAAATTCCCAAAGGCAGTATAGGATGGGATTTGTATTTTTCATCAGATTTAATCTACAGAAGCTGGTGATGTGACTCCTAGGACACATGTTAGGTACTAAGAATACCTTTCTGTAAAAATTGGAATCAACCTTTTTGGAGTTGCAGAGCTATTGTAGTGATTTTATTAGTGAAAAAACCATGCACAGAAGAGTTTATTTCACTAAAATTTATTATTTGCTCAATAAATTTTGGGCTACTAGATTATGATAGATATAGGTAGGTGTGTCCAAGGGGAGTTGGAATTAGGTCAGAACCTCACTTGGTTTGACCTAGGGAATTTGCTAAAGGCAAAAAGTCTTTATTTTTAATATTTTTGCTAATTGAAAACTAGGAAGCAAGTTGGTACCAATGGAGGAAGCAGGGTATAGCTGAGTGCTTTCAGTAACAATTGGGTTTACCAAACTCTCTGAAAGAAATTTGGAGTAATCTAGACACATTTTGGGATTTTAATTGTGAAGATAAACCTGAATATTATTTGGGCATGGTACTTGGTCTGCATGTTAGGGAAGACATTAGTGCATCTAAGAAAATTTAGATATGGTACTGAGAAGCCACTTTTAAATTTGTAAACTATTTAATCCAAGAAGCTTTAAACAGATCTAGCAATAAAAATTTAAAAGAGAAAAGAGGGGAGGAGTGCCACGATGGCCGTATCCAAACCTCCCTATGCCACAGAGAGTGAGGACGGCCCAGTAGGACGGCACTACGCGCGCGGGAGGGAGATTGGGGGCCGAGGGGTTGGGCCTGCTGGTTCCAGACCATCTCGTCGAAGATGTACGGGACGCTGGCGGTCGTCAGATCTAAAGAAGATCGACGGTCGCGAGCTGTCGCCTTCCTCGCGACATGGTCGGCGGCGGAAAAACCCTAGCGCGGCCAGCGGCGCACGAGGAGGCTTCCTGGAGGCGCGCCGGCGACTGGGAACGACGGGGATAACGCGGCGGGGCTCGGGGGTTCCGTCGAGGGTCGGGAGGAGAGGTTCTGGCGAGGGGCGATGACATGCGCATGAGCACCGAGTATGTGCTTGCGGGAGCTCGTCGGAGAGGCCACCTGGCGTGGTCCTGGGTCAAACAAAGAGCAAGGTTAGACATAGGGGAGGAGGGGAGCACGATAGAAGAACATGCAGAGAGGGAGGAGTGGAGAGGGGAGCTCGAGGCTCGATTTTCTTGTCATGGCCGAGGGAGCCTTTCCTCTCTTCTCCTGTCTAGAGACATAGCAAGGGCTCCTGTGGTGGTAGGTGGGGGTGAGGGAGTGAAATGAGAGAGCAGGGGAGGGAGGTGCTGGCCTCGTGGCTTATAAACAAGAGGGATGATGGTCCAAGGTGGGTCATGCCCATACTTGGACATGGGTAAGGTGCTAGGATGGGATAGGGCAAGAGGGCGATGGAGGAGTGAGAGAGAGGGTTCAGGTCGTGCTAGGGGACAGCGAGGGGTGGGGGAGCTCCTATACTTTAATGTGTGGCTTTTGTTAAGTGGGCATGTCTCTCTCCCTCCAAGCATGTGGGGACAAGGTGGGGGGATAGTACTGTAGTGCAACAGTGCACACGACCAGGAGGAGTGATGGTGCTTTCGAGAAGTGCTTTGGAAGATTAGGTAGGAATTTGAGTTGGCTTGAACCAAGGTTTGGTTTGTTTTCCAAACTTGCTCAAATGCTAGCTTGTGATGGAAGTTGAAAAAGTTGCACTAGGCAAGGTGAGAGAAGGGTACTGGTGTGTGTATATGGTCATTATATAACCCTAGGAATTATTTGGGATTTTTTAATGATTAGAAGTCCACTTAAACTCGTTTGTTCAAATAGTCCAGAAGTAGTTTTTAGAAGCTCAATTGGTATTTTTACATTGGACGAGGTTGGTTTTTGATGTGATATGGTCCTAAATACCATATTACACATTGGGATATTTTATTGGAATTTATTGAGATGAGAAAGTATTTTTAAGGAATTATTTCTTGTTTCTGCCATTTAAGAAAAAGGGCAAAATGAAATAATAAAGAATCTCAAAAATATTTAGTTTTGATATGGGAATGTGGGGTTTGATGGATAGAACTCAGATATGCCTTGAGTTGGCCAAGTGGTTTGGAGGAAAACAAACTTGCCTTCATAGACCAAGAATTTGGGGTTTTAACAAGGGTGGAATTTAAATAGTTTTGGGATCCAAATAATTATGGGAATTATTTGGGGAAGAATCATATCCAAGGTAGATGATGTAACCTTGATGTATACATCATGTCCAACCTTAGGTTTGGAAGAATTGTGGTGAAAAGGGAAGGAACTAGATTTTTGGGAACTAGATTATTCCGGATCTCCTCGTGATGTCCTAGATCTAATCCGACTCCGAACAACATTCGGTCTCCAACTCATATTTCATATCTACTTAAACAACATAGACTCCTTAAGTGTGTCGCCCTACGGTTCATGAACTATGAAGACATGATCGAGTGACCTCTCTGATCAATAACCAATAGAGGGATCTGGAAATCCATATGGCTCCCACATATTTATATGATGACTTCATGATCGAATGAACCATTTACATACGAAATTGATTCCCTTTGTCGCTGATACTTTACTTATCCGAGGTTCGATCGTCGGTATCTCCATATCTAGTTCAACCTTGTTACCAATAAGTACTATTTACTCATTACGTGATATGACATTCCTTGTGACCTAGTCACATGCTTGCAAGCAATTGGATAACATTCCACCGAGAGGGCCTAGAGTATATCTATTCGTCATATGGATGGACAAATCCCACTCTTTATCCATGCGCTTAAACACATACATTCAGAATACCCAATGCCACCTTTATAACCACCCAGTTATAGAAGTGGCATTTTATGTCATCAAAGTACTCATCGAGTGACGGTGATTAACATGATCTCATGGTCGAAGGATTAGGTTACTATGTATCTGAAAGCTTGTAGAAAAACTAACTTAATGACTTGATCTAATGCTACGCTTACTATGGGTGTGTGTCCATCACTTCATTCTCCTAATGATATTACCTTGTTATTAATAGCATCCAATGTCTATGATTAGGAAACCATGATCATCTACTAATCAACAATCTATCTTAACAATAGGCTTACTAGGGGCTCTTTATGTTTACAAAACACACAAGTATTAATGTTTCTTATTAATACAATTATAAATTGGGATGTAAACATTTATCATAAACAAAAAGATATAATACTAACAACTTTATTATTGCCTCTTGGGCATATCTCCAACAGTACAAGTTGTTGAAATGAAACTCATGGAAGTCCTCATCCATAAATATCACATCCCTTAGAGTGGTACAAAATAAGCATGCGGTCCAACAACTTTATTTATTCATACCAAGAGACAAAAGCATACAAAAGCTTCAAGATCCTCCTCGGTCCAATGAGGACTCAAACTATGATAAAATTTTAAATGCAGATGGAATAACTTCCTCATCACTGGTAATACTAGCCTTAAAACCATTGAATCTAGCAACTTATTGGAGAAGATATTCTATTGCTAGCTCATTTGCCTATGTGAGCTCTAGTGTGACCTATATCAATATTATGTCTTACTTATACTAATCTTATACACTGTTGTTGATTCTAATCTCTGTGTCGGTGTTCTTCTTCACAAGCTATGCTAAGATTAAGAAGGATAGATTGAGTACAAGCATACTTAGAAAATTCTATGGTGGTTGTTTGATGTTTTTTTTGAAAGTCGGTGATCAAAGATCCAATAATTACGCAGGTTTTTGAAACCATTTTTTGAAAAGGTAAGTTTCAATTTTTTATAAATTCTAAATATGTTAGTATTCATTGGTTGTCTGAACTTCATAGAGTTCATTTCTACGTTGTGATCATAATTCTTTCCCATGATAGGGAGTAATATGTCACATTTTTACCCTCTCGAGAGGCGTACTACTTTTCCCACAACCATCCTTGGCCTTATTAATCTTTCGATACTTCCTTAGGTATGGGGTATTATTACCAAGTTTCACTGAGACATGCCGAGTCCCCCTCCACGATCCCGCTTCCCACCCTTCATAACAAATTTTGATCACAGGACCTACGTTGAATTACCATCCCTTCTGATATACTTAATCGTTATCCTAAGACACAGGATAGGGACGTCGCGGGCTCCCACCCACTGATCACCACTTTGGTTCACACCCGAACTAAGTATACGAGGATAGTCGAAAGGAAGAAGATACTTCTGACTCACTATCCCCATAACAAGATCTTTGGTTAGTGCGGTATTGTAGGATGCAAGAATGGCTGACTACTATTGTTATTAATCCTAACTTCCCTAGTATAATGGAATCTCCACCACATGATCATTCAACCATGTATACATCCATGATTCCATCTCCCACCATTTATTTATTTCATTCCAAAAATGGTACAACATTTGAATGCAAGTAATAATAATGTTTGAAAACATTTTGTCAATTAAGCCAAAGGACATGTAATATTTCATTTGCAACTATATTCCATGATTGACGTTACAAAGGTGATCCAAGAATGAACTTGCCTGGTAACCATGAGATAATGCAGTTCAAAGGTTTTACTTGACCTTGGACCTCGGGTTCTGGAATTCAAAATCATTGTCCTATGAACAAAACGCTACGGATACAAATATGTGACGCTCTAATGGAATTATATGCATTGCAACTCTTTGTGTGTTGTGTTGGCATTTCTCTGACTTTATTTCTCTGTTATTGGTGAATTTCTCCCTTTTTAGGGTTGTATTGTATTTTCTTTGGTATTTTACTAAATATCAACAATTTTACTTTGTAATTTTCATTTTCTTATGAAAATTGGTGTTTACATATTTTTCCTTGTCTTTTCCTAATTTTTTGGAATTTTCTATGAATTATGAAGTCTAGAAATTAATCATTTCCACTAAAAATTCACAAAAATTAAAGTGTTTGCAAAAATACCACAAAAATACTTTTCAGATTCCTAGCATTTTTATACACACAAAACTATTTTTGTTTTATCTTATTGAGTTTTTATGTTGGTGTTGTGATTTATTAGGTTTTAAGGGTTATCATGAAATGACCAAAATACCCCTCTAGGGATCAAATTACTCCCCCACCTCTGCTCTACTAGCCTACTGATTAGATTTCTCTCTCTCGCTCTCTACTAATCGCTCACAACCCTAACCCTTATTAGGGTTTCGATGATGCATCGTCTTCCTTGTCTCTAGCGCTTCCCGTAATCTAGATGGTGCTCCTTCACGTCTACAATGCCTCCTTTGGTTGCTCTAGCCGGTGTAGGGTGAGATATCCCTCTGGGGCAGCCCGTGTGCCGCCAGTCAACGCCACGATTGGTCTTCTTCCTCTACTCAGTCATTGTATGCTAAGCACACCATTTATGAAGGTAAATCCTCTCTCTCCTTCTCTGCCTCTAGTTCTAGGCCACTCCTTGATTCTAGGGTTTGTGCTTCAGTACTTCTAATGTAATGGGCTTCTAGGGCTTTCTTGTTGTTAGTTAGGATTTTAGTATTTAGCTTGATTGATTCTTTTTAGGTTTAGTTCATTTGGCTTACTGAATGTCTTATCAGTGACACTTGCGTCAGTTAAATGTTTATTCAGTTGATTGTCTATTACTAGTACTTGCACATGTTAATTTAGTTGATGCAATACTAATCCTTTCATTTATAACATTAATACTGTTAGATGTATATATCTGTATATTGTATTTCCCCCATATGTTAGGGGGCTTCCTGCATATTTCCCCTGTACCTGTACTATATATTGTGGCCTTTGGCCCCCAGAGGAATACAAGTTGCATATTCCTGACATGGTATCAGAGCTAGGTTAGCCTCCTCCTACTTGCAACTTCATCGCTGCAGCCGCCACCGTCCCTGTCACCGACGGCCTTGTCGTCGTCGCCGCCGCCGGTCGCCGCTTAGTTTCTGTCCGTCTGCCGTCGTTACCTGTTCCGTCTTGGATCCATATTCGATCTAGATTGGTTTTTGTTTTCTTCTCCATCCACGCACGTGTCCGTCCATGATCCAGATTGGTTTTGGTTTTTGATTGTTGCTTCCAGGAAGCACGCGTCCGTCCGTCCACGATCCAGATTGGTTTTGGTTTTTTATTGCTGCTTCTAGGAAGACCGTCCACACGCGGTGCCCTGCTGCCTGCAGGAAGACCGCCCGACCACGTCTCCTAACCCGCGGCGCCCTGTTGTGCTGTTAGACGCGCGGCGCCCTACTGCTTCCAGGAAAATGCCTGCTGCGCGGGGATCCAGACGCCCACGCTTGGGTCTTCAGCCTGACGCCATGCCTAACGCCCTGCTGACGAGCGCCCGCCCGCACGCCTCCTGCTAAAGACTGCCCGATCGCCTCCTGACGCTCTGCCCAGGCGCTGTCTCCCGCCTGGCCCGTCGCCGGCCGACTCTGGATTTCATCTGCTTGCGTCAGATTTTGTCGGATTTCGTCTGCTTGCGTCTGTTTTCGTCAGATCGATCAGATCTAGATCTGATATGTGTCTAAAAAAAGAGAGAGAGATGTCTACTTCAACGGGTTATGTTGCGATTCCTCGCTGCCCGGTGGTCTTTGATGGCGCGAATTACCCTGATTTTGCTGCCTTTATGCGTGTTCACATGCGCGGTCTCCTTATTTGGGGTGTGCTGTTCGGCGAGGTCTCCTGTCTACCGTGCCCCCTGCTCATGTGGCTCCTCTTCCGCCGATGCCGATTGTTCTCGGTGTTGATGCTTCTCAGGAGGCCAAGGATGCTGTTCAGAGTGCTGATGATAGTGTTGTTGATGCTTATGACCTGAAGTTCAAGCAGTACTCTTCTGATCTCGAGGCCTATCGACATGCTCTGACTACTTATACTCACTGGGTTGATGAGGATTCTTATGCTGCTGCTGTTCTCACCTCCAGTGTTCTGCCCTAGTATGCTGCTGAGTTCATGAGTCTCCCTACTGTTGCCGCTCAGTGGGCTCATCTTCGTTAGCGCTATCAGCCATCTGGGGATGCTCTTTACCTGTCTATGGTTCGCCAGGAGCATGCTCTCCAGCAGGGTGATTCTACTATTGATGAGTTCTATACTCAGAGCGCTGCTATCTGGCGTCAGCTTGATTCTCTTCGTACTGCTGTTTGTGGCACATGCTCGTGTTGCCAGATTGTGCGCTCGGATTTGGAGTTTCACCGCATCTATGAGTTTCTGTCTTGGCTCCGCCAGGAGTTTGAGCCCCAGCGTGCTCAGCTGAATGCTCGTGGTTGTGTTCCGCTCTCTGAGGTGTTGTCTGAGATTCGGGATGAGGAAACCCGTCTCCGTGGTGCTGGTCTTCTTGCGATTCCATCTGCGCTTGCTACCCGTGGTCCTCTTATACCGTCTGTTCCCTCGACTAAGCCACGATCCTCTGTGCCGCAGCCAATTCTACCCACTCCTCCAGGTCAGGGTCAGAGTCAGCACCAGCAGTTTCAGGGTCAGAGTCAGCACCAGCAGGCTTGTGGTCAGGGTCGCCGTGGTTCTCTTCACATCGCTTTATCTTGTAACAAGGATGGCCACACTTGGGCCACCTGTTATACACGGGATCCCAGCTTACGTCAACAGCACCAGGCTCATGGGCAGTCGGCTCCTTCTGGATCTTCAGCAGTTGCTCCATCCGATCAGGACATTATCAGGAGTCTTCGCGGTCTGCTTGCTGCTATAGGCTCTTCTTCGATAGGCACTGCTGGTTCTGTGACTGATTCTTCTGGCCCTATGCGACCACACCTTCTACACCGTCAGGTACGTCCCCATGGTATCTGCATTCTGGAGCATCTTTTCATATGACCTGTGAGTCTTCTTTTCTGTCCACTCTTCGTTCTCTCCCTTATCATGTCCATGTTTTCACAGCTGATGGTACCTCTCTCCCTGTTTCTAGTCGGGGCACCCTCTCTACTTCTTCCTTTTCTGTTCCTGATATTTCTCATGTCCCTCTTCTTAAGATGAATATGTTCTCTTCTAGCCATCTTACTGACTCTGGTTGTCGCGTCATTCTTGATGCTGATTCTTGTGTTGTCCAGGACCGTCACACGCAGGCCCTGGTTGGAGCTGGCCCTCGCAGCCGTGACTCTTCAGGACTTTGGGAGTTAGACTAGCTTCGTGTTCCTTCCGCTTCCACTTCATCTTCCAGTTCTTCTCCGGTCGTCGCCTCTGCTACCAGCTCCTTACAGCAGTGGCATCATCGTCTTGGTCACCTTTGTGACTCTCGCTTGTCGTCATTAGTTCATCGTGGTCTTCTGGGATCTGTCTCAAGAGAAGGGTCTTTACATTGTCAGGGCTGTTGGTTGGGTAAACAGATTCAGCTTCCCTATTCTACTAGCGCGTCTGTATCTCAACGACCTTTTGATTTAGTTCATTCAGATGTTTGGGGTCCGGCTCCTTTCGCTTCGAAAGGGGGCCATCACTATTATATTTTATTCATTGATGATTTTTCTCGGTACACTTGGTTGTATTTTATGCGCTCTCGTAGTGAGGTGTTCTCCATATATCAGCGTTTTGCGGCCATGGTTCGTACTCAATATTCTACCCCCATCCATGTGTTTCGTGCTGATTCTGCTGGTGAGTATATCTCCCAGATGTTGCGAGATATTCTTGCTGAGCAGGGAACCCTTGCTCAGTTCTCCTGTCCTGGCGCACATGCCTAGAATGGCGTTTCTGAGCGTAAGCATCGCCATCTTCTTGAGACCACTCGCGCTATGATGATTGCTTCTTCTCTCTCGCCGCATTTCTGGGCTGAGGCTGTCGCTACGTCAGCTTACCTCACCAATATTCAGCATTCTGCTGCCTTGCAGGGTGGTATCCCTCTTGAGCGCCTATCTGGACAGTCTCCAGACTACTCCATGCTTCGCTTGTTTGGTTGTGTTTGCTATGTTCTTCTTGCTCCTCGCGAACACACCAAACTGACCGCTCAGTCTGTTGAGTGTGTATTCCTTGGATACAGTGATGAGCATAAGGGATATCTCTATTGGGACCCTGTTGGTCGTCGGATGCATATCTCTCGTGATGTTACTTTTGATGAGACGCATCCTTTCTATCCTCGTCCCACCGCTGGTACATACCAGGTGGAAGATATCCGTTTTCTTCTCTTTCCTGACACACCTCCTTCTATACCTATTGTGTCTTCTTCAGGATCTCCTCCCCATGATGTCTCTTCTTCGACACCGTCCTCCTCTGCTCCGTCTATTTCTCCTCGTTCTCCGGAGTCTTCCTCTACTATTCCCTCTTCTTCATCGTCGTCTGCTGCATCGTCTTCCTCTGATGATCTTCCCTCTACTCGTGCTGTTGGTCAGCGTCGTGCCCCCAACCGTTACTCTCCTAATAAGTATGTTCTTTCTGTTGCCTCCGAGCCGACTACTTATCGGGATGCTGAGCATCATCCTGAATGGAAGCTAGCCATGGCTGAGGAGATTGCTGCGCTTGAGCGCACTGGCACCTGGGATCTTGTTTCTCCCCCTCCCGGTGTTCGTCCTATCACGTGTAAGTGGGTCTATAAGATTAAGACTCGCTCTGATGGATCTCTTGAGCGCTATAAAGCGCGTCTTGCGACTCGTGGTTTTCAGCAAGAGCATGGTCGTGACTATGATGAGACCTTTGCTCATGTGGCTCATATGACCACTGCTGCATTACTCTTCTTCTTGTTGCTTACATTCGTCACTTATGCGTGTCCCAGCTTGATGTTCAGAATGCCTTTCTCAATGGTGAGTTGAGTGAGGAGGTTTATATGCAGCCTCCTCCTGGGTATTCGGTTTCCGAGGGGATGGTTTGTCGTCTTCGACGTTCTCTTTATGACCTCAAACAGGCCCCTCGTGCCTGGTTTGAGCTCTTTGCTTCTGTAGTGACTGTTGCTGGTTTCTCCCCTAGTGCTCATGATCCAGCGCTGTTTGTTCACACTTCTCCTCGTGGATGCACTCTTCTTCTTCTCTATGTTGATTATATGATCATTACTGGTGATGATCCTGATTATATCGCCTTTGTTAAGGCTCGTCTTCATGATCAGTTTCTTATGACTGATCTTGGTCCTCTTCGATACTTTCTTGGGATTGAGGTTTCCTCCACTTCTGATGGATTTTACATCTCTCAGGAAAAGTATATTCAGGATCTTCTTGCCCGTGCTGCTCTTGGGGATGAGCGCACTGTTGAGACTCCTGTGGAGATTAATGTTAAGCTTCAACTTACTGATGGTGATCCTCTTTCTGATCTGATGCGTTATCGTCATCTTGTTGGGTGTCTTGTTTATCTTGCTGTCACTCGTCCTGACATATCTTATCCTGTTCATATTCTGAGTCAGTTTGTTTCTGCTCCTACCACTGTTCATTATAGTCATCTTCTCCGTGTTCTTCGTTATCTTTGTGGTACGATCACTCGTCGCCTTTTCTTTCCTCGTTCCAGCTCCCTCCAGCTCCAGTGCTATTCGGACGCTACGTGGGTGAGTGATCCTTTGGATCGTCGTTCACTTTATTCTTACTGTGTGTTTCTTGGTGGTTCGCTCATTGCTTGGAAGACGAAGAAACAGACAGTGGTTTCCAGTTCGAGTGTTGAGGCTGAGTTGTGTGCTATGGCCTTGTTGACTGTTGAGGTGACCTGGTTATGGTGGTTACTTGCGGATTTTGGGGTCTCTTTTACCACACCCAGTCTAGTTTTGTCTGACAGTACAGGTGCTATTAGTGTTGCACGTGATCCGGTAAAGCATGATCTTACCAAGCATATTGGTGTTGATGCTTTCTATACACGTGCTCAGGTTGTTGCGCTTCAAGATGTCCTTCAGATTCTGATGGATTTCTTCACGAAGGCACAGACCAGAGCGTAGCATGGTTTCTTACTCTCCAAACTCAGTGTTGTGGATCCACCATGAGTTTGAGGGGGGTGTTAGATGTATATATCTGTATATTGTATTTTCCCCATATGTTAGGGGGCGTTCCTGCATATTTCCCCTGTACCTATACTATATATTGTGGCCTTTGGCCCCCAGAGGAATACAAGTTGCATATTCCTGACAAATACTATTAGGCTTAGTGTTGTATTCTACTGTTAGTAAACATTGTTAACGTGTTAGTCTACTTGTCCTTGCTTGTTCTTATCAAGTTCATTCGATATACATGATTTACTATTAGTATGATTTTCCCTTAGAGTAGCTCAATAGTAATTGTGTATTTTATTGTTATTGCTTGTTCTTTTCACTCAAGATTAATTATGTAATTTGGTTCTATTAAATTTAAGTGATTTAGTTCCTTAGTGGATAATTGGTTAAGCGTTAGTATTTTATTACTTATTGCTTATTGTCCTTCTTATTCCTCTAGCCAATGGCTCTAGTTATTCGCATGAGATGGTCTTGACTTAGTGAAGATGCATAGTGTGCAACTCTCCTATTTACTGGGTGCAATCTATTTCTATTACTCTCTCTAGATTCCTAAGGAATCTATACATCCTATTCTAGTGTTTATGGCTATCAACCTTTGTAGTTTCCAAAATGTGCTTGCTAAATATGTGCGGCTGCTGTTGTGGTCCTTCTCCTCATGTTCTTGAGTTCTTCCTCCCTTCTCTCTCTCAAATCTCTCTCTAAACTCTATGAGTGTGTTTTTCATCCTAGCTCGAGTGGTGACTTGTGAGCTCTAAGGTCTCAGGTGGTCAGATATTTATTGTGTTCCTAAATGGCTATGGTGATGACAATTATTCCATGCATTTAGGTGATTCACCTGCTTCAGCATGTCTAAAACCACCTCTATTCTTAACTTATACATAGGTGGCATGAATGTTTTGGTGGTTAAGCCCATGCTGCTTTTAACCTATGTGTGTATGTAAAATTTTGCATATGGACCTTTTGTTTGTATATGCGGGGGGTTGGCATCTGCATATTCCTAATCAGGCATGTCGGTTTATCTTTAGTCATGTTCTAGTCTTGGATAATAATAAGTGTATATTCATTTTGTTAGAAGTGATTTTAATTCGGTTTTGATCCAAGAGCCCTTAGAATTCTAATAGAATGATTGTTCTTAGTATTCATTGCTGTGAAGTTCGATTGGTCTACTTTTCTCATACATCATGTTTTAAATTTATATTTTTCTAGGGTTGATGACATAATCTAAAGCCTAGTTAAATCCTTTGGTATTTGACCTTGTATTATTATGACTACTACTTTTGTTTCATTTGTTTTAGTTACCATGATTTAAAATGATGGGATTTACTTGTTCTTAATAGAATCCCGAGCCTGTGGATTTCCTTTGGTCCATAGTTTTTCAACTTGTTCCATTTAAAAATTCTAGGTAGATGACACCTAGATAATTTTGGCTCTACTAATGAGTTATAATAGTTTAGCGAGAACTGCTAGTGATCTTTACTTCTATTGGATTAATGTTATTTACTATGAAGATTCAACTTCAGCTGTTATTTCCTTAGTTTCTTAAACGTAGTCTTAGAGTTTAGGACTAGTTCCTCGACTCTGGTTAATAGAATTCTTACAGAAAATGTTATTCCTTAGGGAAAAACCAACATTTGAACATTAACCTTTGTATTTCTTTGTTGTTTGTGTTCACGGGTTTCGAAGATGCAGTGTAGGTTCTAATAGTTTGTAGTTAGGGTTTTATTAATTTTTATCTTATGACCTATAAAGGATCATGTACTCATTTTCCTATGAATAAAGCTCCATTTGATTCAATTAAACCATGCTTTCATTTGAATTTTCATGTTTGAAGTTGATGGAATATTTATATTCCAACAGTTGTGATTTATGTGTATATATATGAGATTTTAATTTGAATTCAAGTTTGACTTAGGTCAAAACTCCATTTTAAATTCATTCTATTCATTTTAATTCATAGTTGATTGTGGTTCCTATTCCTAGTGACCATTTGGTTGCAAAACAACCTCACTAAAACCAAACTCAAACAAGGTTTTGAAATTATCAAACTGATCCTGAAATTTCAATACGTATACTATGAGAAACATCAAATCACACTTCTGCCCTTCCTATTCTTTAATTCCATGGGTCATTACATCCTAACCCCCTTATAATAACTTTCTCCCGAAGTTACCATTCCCTATATACCTAAAGTACTATGGGTAGTTTCTATGTAAGTCTTCCTCTTTCTCCTAGGTAGATTCTCGTTCCAGGTGGTGTTTCCATTGAACTTTGCAATAATTTATGGCTCGAGTTCTTAGTCATTTATATTTCTCTCTTGGATGGTGTTTCCTCATAAGTAAAGTCTAGTTGTAATTCTATTTTTTATACGGTAATGGTTTCGTCTAGTTTTTTTAGACATTTGCATAATTGTGAAACATGGAATACATTATGACCTTGGGATAATCCTTGTGGTAACTCGATTATCTAAGCTACCGGTCCTTTGTTACTGATGGGGAAATAACAATCGGGGTATACCTACGTAGCGGAGTCGTCAGCTGGATTGAGCCGATTGAAACCTAGCCCTGGGCGGATCGACTTGCCAAATATGGCGAATGGCGCGTAATAGACCCAAACGACTCGCCGACTAAAGGCCCAAGATAGCGAGTGCAATATTTATCCAATTAGTTCACGTGTAAACCCTAACTGTCTGCATATATAAAGCCACTAGGGGCATCCCACGGGGCGACTCCTCTCACGTCAGATTAGATCTAGTCTATCCCTCTGCCTACGGCGCCCCCTTGTAAACCAGTGTATGATAATATACTAGATTGACAGCAGGACGTAGCGATCCTCTATCGAGGAGACGTGAACCTGGGTACATCGTGTGGCAATGTTGCTATCAGATATTACGACAGTTGGCGCCTATCAAGGAGGAAAGGAGTGCTCGGAGGTGATAATCAGGATGGGATCCTTAAATTCATTGTCAATGGCAGCCAGATCAGGTCATTTCATCTGTGTGGAGTCCGGCGTCGTCATCAAAAAATCGCGTGAACAACTCGCCTGAACGACTCGCCACCAGGCGTGCTCTCTAGTTAATGAAGGGCAGCCTGTTTGTGAACTACCAGATCGACCGCTATTTCATGCAACAAATAGTCATCGCATAAAATAAAATCAAGTCATCGTTCTTGAAACGCCAATGAGCATGCGATCTCCACTTCGACCACATCTCCCTATACATTATTGCTAGCGACGCAATTGTGATACCTGATGGCGTCGACTCTAGATGGCGTCGAACTCTGTCTGTCACGTCGATTCCGTTCGCAGCATGACTCGACTTCGACAAAAATCCAGCTAACGCTGCCGCTCTACTTAGTTCGTCGCGTCCTCTTCTTCTGGCTAAACGTCACGTCGATCTGTCACAAACTCGCCACATTCACAGATTCGCCGTTTCAGACTCGTCATGCTTCCATGGATTTTTTTATTTTAACCTAAATCCTTTTCACTAATTATTTAATTAATTTATTATTTTATTAAGACTAGACTAATATTTCAGGTGTCTTATGTGCATAATGCGGGAGGATTAATCCATGAAGACAAGGCGGTCTGGACTGCCTCTGCGTCAGTTTCAATCGCCCACTGCCCTGGCTGAGCTCGACTCAATTCGCCTATCTCCGAAAGGATGGATCATGGCCATCAAGGCGCAGCCTCCTACCATGAACTTCCATCATGGGCTCGTCCGCCGTGGACTCGCGGACTCTTCATGGCTGCGGACTTGCCAAGCGACTCTCTCATCCCCGACTTACCATGCTAACACCTAATTTTTTTTACATTCGTACATGCTATGAGTCAAAAATATATATGCCGACCTTGTCCCCGAGTTCAACACATGGCATAGCGACCCTATTATTCGGGAAGCATTTGATACCGGAGGTCTGCCTACTCATGAAAAGATACGCATAAACCTTACATACTGCCAATCGATCCACATAACAAAAGTGCATTTTATTCAACATCTACAAATCACACCTCTTATAATTGTTCAATATATTATGCAAATACACCTTAACGCAATTGCATATTTTTATCCTTCTCAGCAAAATGGCCTGGGGCTGGATGCCCTTGTGATGCGGCGATACCAACTTCCTTGTCCACGACCAGTCTTTAACGATTCGCCACGCTCGCTGATTTTTCAGTCACCAATCTCTGAGACTCATCAAGGTCTCCACTCAAAACACTCGGGGAATCGCCACCCACCATGCTCGGCAAAAACCACTATTATTTTCATAATATTCATCTCTAAAGAGTCTCAAGTCGTCTCTACAAGCCAACTCGAGCCTCGGGGACTACTCTTAGGCATAATGCGTGTATGCGTGGTTCCACAACCGCGACTTTCTAACCTCGCGTACTTTCCATGCTCGGGGACTCGCCATCGCAAGCTCGCCCTCGCGTACTACCCACGCTCGGGAATTAACCATCGCGACCTCGCCCTCGCGTACTCGCCACACTCGGGGATTCTCCATTGCGGACTCTCTCTCGTGGACTCTCCATCGTGAGCTCGCACTCACATACTCGCCACGCTTGGGTATTCTCCATCGCGAATTCGCCCTCGTGGACTCTCCCTCGCGTACTCGCCATGCTTAGGGACTCGCCATCATGAGCTCTCCCTCGCGTATTCACCACGCTCGGGCACTTTCCCTCAAGTACTTGTCATCACGGATACTCCTTCCGTATTCACCACGCTGGAGGACTCGACTCTCCCTTCGCGTACCGGCTACGCTTGGAAGATCTCCCCTCGCTGACTCGCCCATCGTCGAGTCGCCCGCCGATTCGACGACTTCATCATCAACGACTTGGTGACCTCTACAAGTCTGCTAATCGGCATCCCCCTACTTCTATAACAACACGACACTATCTTCGCTGCGACTAGAAAGCCTCTACACCATCAAGATAGCAAGGCGCCGGTCAAACTTTTCCAAGGAGCGAATCCGTACAGCGGCGACGTGCCTGGCGCATCGACTCGTTTTAGCGAATGAACTACTTCATGAGCTATTTCTCTATTTCAGGAGCTCGCCAACGACTCGCCATCGAATCCACCCTGGAATCGCCTGTGCCGATTCGGCGGCTTGAAGTCATCCCGGGTCCCTGATGCGCTCAGTGACTACTGATGGGGGAATACCAATCGGGGTATACCTACGAAGCGGAGTCGTCAGCTGAATCGAGCCAACTTAAACCAAGCCCTATGTGGATCGACTCGCCAAATATGGCGACTGGCGCGTACTAGACCCAAACGACTCGCCAACTGTAGTCCCAAGATAGCGACTGCAATACGTAGCCCATTTATGCACTTGTAACCCCTAACTGACTACATATATAAAAGCCACCAGGGGCACCCCCACGGGGAAACTCCTCTCACGTCAGATTAGATCTAGTCTCTCATTCCGCCTATGGCGACCCCCTTGTAAACCAATCTATGATCATATATTGGATTGACAGCAGGACATAATGAGCCCCCATCGAGGGGACATGAACCTGGGTATATCGTGTGCTAATCTCGCTCCCTGATTCTCCTACGTCGCCTTTCTCACCCAGTAGCATCTGTCGTGTCAATACCATGACAGTTACTAATAACGTAGAATGGTTTGATCTATCATGGGCTTAGTTTCCCCTTCACTCCAAATCTTTTCACTCCACATGTCGGACATACACATAAATATACCATATCGCCGACTTGTGGTTCCCACGTTCTTCTCATATGATCCATGATCCATATAGCTTTTGTATACTCTTGGCTATCATCAACCTATCTCTGATGATATCTACTATTCTCTGTTGTTCAATGATATTGTCAAGTTCGAATTGCTTATCTTCCCCTAACTCGTACCAACAAAAAGGTTATATGCATTTCATTACATATAGTGCTTCAAATGGTGCCATTTTAATACTACTATGGTAATTGTCGTTATATGAAAAAACTGCTAAAGGTAGGTGTTTGTTCCATGTCCCTCCAAAATCTTGACTACATGCTCTCAACATATCCTCGAATATCTAGTTTGTTCCCACGGTTTTTACTTCGGTCTGCAAATGATATGAAGTGCTAAAGCCTAGTTTGATCCTGAAGATTCATGTAGTCATTTCTAGAATGCAACAGTAAATACCGATCCACTATCTTTTACTATTATTTTTGGCACTCCGTGTTTGCTTGCAATTTCTTTGACATAGAGGTATGCTATTTTTTCACAGCTATCTTTTTGGTTTACTACTAGAAATGTGCACTCTTTGTTAACGGACCCACAATTACCGAGATCATATCCTTATGATTTTTTTCATGGGAAATCCGATAATAAAATTCATACCAATTTCTTCCCCCTTTCAAGAAGGTATTGGTAAAGGTTGTAGTTTTGTAGAAGGACTCTGGTGCTTTTCCTTGACTCTTAGACATGTGTGTCATTCTCCTATGTATTTGGTAATGTCTCTCTTCATATTTTTCCACCAAAAGGTTGCTTTATGTCCATGTACATCTTAGTTCCTCTAGGGTGTATCGAGTATGATGTTTGGTGTTCTTCTCTTAGTATCACCTCTTTGATTTCATAATTTTTAGGTACACAAAATCTTCACTTGAGCCATAAGGAATTCTCCTCCTTAATTTCAAATGTTGAGGTATTTCCATCGAGTATTTTCTTAATATCCCTTATTATGAATGGGTCATTAGTTTGTCCATGCATGATCACAGCTTTAAGGTTCATTTCCATCTCTCCTAGGGTATTCATTGTTGATAGGGTACCAATAGTTTCTCCATTCAAAATTTCTAATTGGGCTTGTTCTATTTATCCTTGTAACTTCTTAGGTAATTTTCTTCCTACTAATCCCTTCGTTCCTATAAGGAGGGCGTATATTTGCAGGTGCACGCCAATTAAGGAGACTCTTGTCAGATAATTGTAGTTGATACTACCCCTACTAATCACTCTGGTGGCCATAACTACCACGTGGTGTCCTGAAATTAACGGCGCTCTTCCCTCATCCTATAAACTTCCTACATTATTTCACGTGTGTGCGGTTGAAGCATGCATGCAGAATCGCATATGCACACCCAATTAGAGCTGCATACACGGTTACTCGATCTGACGTGTTAATTGTACACTTAAAGGACAATGCTATCTGTTTGAAAGGCAAAGAGAAATAGCAAGAGGGATAGTTTAGGAAGTTTAGCAATAATCTAGCACCTGCCATCGCCCGCGCCTTCCTTTTATGTGGGGACCCTATAGTGACAGTTTGATAATCCCTGTTATTCATATATTTCATGTTCCCATGATCAGTTTGTCGTTAGCATAACCAACGAGTATCATTACAACATCCATAAATTAACAAGTATAAAACTTACAGTGTTTCCATTATAGAAACATCAGCAGCAGATCTTCACCAAACACAGAGCCCATGTCAAGCCTTAACCTATAGGCAACTGAATGGGAAGACAGCTGTAACATCCCAAAAATACTAAGCTTGGAACATCAAACTCTAATCATCAAGATTGGGGTTAACAAAAACTTTTCTAATTAAAATTATGAATGCATGCATATGTGTATGCATTGATTTTGAAATTCTTTTAAACCACCTTGTTTGATTGTGTCATTGCTTGTAAAATGTTTCTTAGGTGAAATAAACATCATCTAAAACATTTCCCACACTTTTCCTAAAGACAAGTAAATCAAAACACATATATTAAATGAATGGTCACTTTGACCAATTTAACTCCCATGCCTACTTTGGCTGTCTCAAACTTTCAAAATCTAACAGAAACCTTTCTGAATCTTTGCACACCTTGAATATACTCATAAAAAAGTATCAAGGACCACTTTGTGATCATCCAAAAACTTTCAAATACATAGTTTAAATGACATTTCAAAATTGAATCTTTATCATATGGGAAGATCCCAGTTTTTCAAAAACCACTCAAACAAGCTCAACTTTCAAAACCCAAGCATCTGCAGACTCACCAGCACCAATCTAGCAAACCCACCAAAAATCTTTTCAAAATTCAAAACTTGATTTCATGCGGCCATTTCATAAAAGAGGTTGTAGACACAAATCAAACAAACATCAAACACTATTGTGAGCAATGATTCTTGCCTAACTGGTTCCCCATTTAGCTCACAACCCGCTCAGTAGATTATCTAGCAAGATTAACCAAGCACTAGCACCACTGTGAGCTTGCCATTGCCATCAATGGTGAACAGCCGAGCACACCCTTGCCACCCCATAGTCGACAGCAAGCTAGGAGCAGCAGCATGCCTAGCCAGCATGTCTGGGAGGCAGCCCACCGTCCACCGCCACTCACTGTCCCAGCCGCGAGCGTTGCCAAGCTCTGGATCGCGCGCATGAACCGCGCCCAGACCGCTAGAGACCATGCTGAGCGTGCGCTAGAGCACCACCCTCGACCGAAGCCCACAGACCGCGCGCCGCCCTCGCCGCGTGCATACACAATCCCCACCGACCCAGGAGACCGCCAGACATCCCCGTTTGCCGCCCCGTGACGCATAGCCACCACTCGCCGTCGAAGACGCCGCCTCTGCCGCGTAGAGCATCGCATGTTCCAGACCAAGCCGCACCACCCCATGCCTCGAAACCATGTCATTGAGCATCGCCAGGAGACACCACACCGTCCCCTACCCTTGCCCATGCCAATAGCCACCTGTAACATCGCCCCCGACAAGCTCACCGTGCGCCCCGACGGTCCCCTCGCTCGACTATAAATAGAGGCCACCCCCGCTCGATTTCTTCACACCATCTCACTATCCTCTCCTCACTGATCGTGCCACACCGTTCTCAGAGCAAGGCGAGCACCACCCCGCCGGAATTTCACCGGAGCCCGCCGCCTCTGGAGAAGAAGGGAGCCATCGATTTCGTCCACCCCAGGAGCTGCCGCGACCACCCCTGAGTTCGCCGTCGTCGACTTCGTCGTTCGACCGCCTCGCCGACCCTCGCCCGTACCCCGGTGAGCCCCCAGAAGCCGCCACTGGCCGCGCTAGGTTTCGTTCTTGCCAGCGTTGTCTCGCGTCGACGATGACTCCCAGCCGTTGGATTAGAATCAGATCGAACGACCCACGTTTCCCCATACCACTTCGCCCAGCCCCGTGTCACTGACGAGTGGGAACACCCACTTAAGCAGCCCGCGGGAGCACTGCGCTTAGCAGGCCGGCCCGTTAACTTTTCCCGCGCAGCCCAGTTATTCAAATTAAACTTTTTCCATTTCAATTCAAACACACTTCTGTACCCAACTTCAAAAATCAACCCAGATCGATTCATTACACCAAATTGAATGAAACCAATTTTGTTGGAAAGGTCTGTGAATGTTGAATCCAAGACCGTTGGATTCAAGTCATTTGGATCTATAGATCACCCATGGTAAAAATAACAAGGCAGAAGCTTTTCTGCATTCAAACATATTTTAAATTTAAACCATAATAGCTTTTGAGTTGATTCCAACTCTCAAAAATTACATTTAACCATACCTTTCAGAATATATAAAAATATATAGGTTTACTTGCAGAAATAATGTTCAAGTAGTAAAAAATGCTACATCGGCATTTCTAGCCACTTTAATTAATTAGAATAAAAGAGTAAACCTTATTAAATTGTGACAACACTTTAAATCACATTCCCATGGACTACAATATGTGGTGATGACATGTGTCAACATGATCCCATGTTTGGTTTGGAGAATATTAAATCTTAAGTAGTTTTTCAACGAGTAGAAATTACTTTTCTAAAAATAAAAGGAATTATATCAAGCCTTAACCTTGTAAGGTTAGAGATGATGCTAGATCATCTATAGGACCCTTGTGTGTGATGATTGCAAGTTGTTAAGTATTGTTTGGTGATTGTGTACCTCGTATTTATTCATAGACGCTAGTACCGACCAAGGATACGAGGAGGAAGGAGGATACTAGGAAGAAGAAGCCGAGGAGAACTTCAACCACTGCTCTGCACAAGGCAAGCCTTACTAATCAAGTTGACCTATGCAAGATAACACTTGCAATTTAGCAAGCTTATACTGATTTTGTGCAAGCAAATACTTGCTTGTTACTATGCCTACTGTATGCCTTAAGCATATGTGATCATACCCACTTGATAAACCAATCCTAGTTTTATTTGCAAGCTTCTTACTTTATTTTTTATCAAAGATTTAACTTAGAGTTGCCCTAAGTGACTTGTAGATACTAGAAAGATTCTGAAGGTTGCATAAAGAGCATAAAATTTGGCCTAAGTTAGAAACCTTGATATCATCCTAAGATATAAGGTTGTACTTAGTTGAAACTCCACTAGTTTACCACCCCTCATTAGTACTACCCCCACCTGTAGATGCTAGTGCTAAGCATAAAACTTGATCAACTTTAGATGGATTTACTTGGTGGAAAAATGGTTATGAAAACCTTGGAATGATGGATCATTCTATTGAAATGTTTTGGACATGTGTTTCCGAACACTTGATGATTTTGGTGATGAAAATGTTGAGGCATGAGCCTTAGCCCTTTATAAAACTAATGGTTGTCTGGATGCGATACCATTCAAATTTTATCGTACAACCACAATACCCGAATATTGGGTAGGGCTTGACTGGAAACTTATATACCTTAGTATTAGCTCCCTCACGGCCAAGGTCTGAGCTGAGGCTACCTTGTGAAGATTGTCCACCTGTGCAGTACCCAAGATGACAGTTGGTCATGGTTGGGAGGCCAAACTCACAGGAGAGGTGCTTATACAAGGGCGTGTAATTGAAAGGTTAGGATTGATTATCCGTATACTGAGTATGGTGAATTCAGGATTTGTTCCTGATGGATGTATCGAATGTTGTGGTGAATAGCCGCGTCCGCGGTAATGGACAGTTGGAGTGGCCATACTGTTCCCCCGTCAGACTTTTCAAAATGACTTGTGAAATGAATTGAGACTTTGACTTGACCACAACAGAGTTGTGACCTGAGTTACAAGATCCCACCTAGGAGTTATAAAATTGTGACTAGCTTCGGAACTTAGTAGAGATAAATCTGGCTTTTGCAAAACAACTCTAGAGCCTATTGTCCTATTATCCAAAAACCCCTTTACCTGTTAGTATTAGCTTGCGAGTACTTAAAGAGTAATCATGGCTTTGTCCCTGGCTATTCCCATGGCCAGACTATGAAGAGGAGTACCTGGAGGATGGACCCCAGGGAGGTTACGACAACTAGGATCATCTCCCATCGTCAGCATTGCCTGTGACCCCGAAGATGGAGCTTCGCCTACGCTACCGTTATTATTACATATTCCGCTGCTTGAAGTTGTATTAAGAACTGGATCATGAGATCCCTATTTGTGTAAGAACTTATGTATCGTTTGTAATGGATGATGTACTATGGTCTCCAATTCTGTTATGTCTCGCAAAAATGCTAATCCTGGGATTGCGATGTATGGCATAACAGGCATCTAGGATTGAAAAATCCGGGTGTTGACATGTTGGTATCAGAGCCATCCTGACCATAGGAGACCCTAGTTAGACTAGACGCTTAAACCAAAAACTTATTTTCCAAAACCAAAGAAAAACAAATATTTACAAAAAAACTATTCTAATTCTTATCCCTTTTATTCTTTCATAAAAATTCATGTTCCTCAAAAACTCTTGCAAAATATATAAAATTTTGACACACTTGATCACTCTGCTAATCTACTCATCCTCTATTCTTATAGATGGATGTGAAGTACAGCAAGCTTTACCAACTGGGAATGGAGGATACCTTATCTTTGAGAGGGATTTGGACCAGCTTTCGGAACTTCTGGAGCGTCCGCACCCCGAGTTCTTCGGAGCTCAGCTCAATGCTCAAGGAGGTGAAGATCTGCAGTGGATAATTGTTGCAAGTCTCCGAGGAAAAATTGAACCTCCCACTGCGGAGGGAATTCAGTTTACCTTGAGGGAAAACAACTGGCTCGATAGACTTGCCAGAGCATTGCAGGAAGCTCTTTCCCGTCTGTGTGGGCAGAGCATCAATCAGATCAAGGGTACTCACTTTGAGTTTTGCCCAAGGCGTGATGCAAATGGACAACCACTGGAAGCCCCATACCACCCCGAGCTGAAGACTCAATTGGACCACCTTAGCTTCATGATGTATGATCGCCGAGAGTTGGACAACTGCCGTGACTACTGCAACCACAAGTCTGCCATCATCAAGACAAAGGATCAGACCATCACCATGCTAGCAAAGGATCGCAAGTCTCGCCGCCGTCAGCTCGACAAGAAGGAGCTCATTATTGCCTGTCTTCGCCACCGCATCTCATCTTTGGAGGAGACCATCCACGAGAGAGACATGCAGTTGGAGGGAAGGGAGAATGCCGGAGAAGATCTTCATGGAGACCCTTACTCCTATCTCAGTGATGACGATGATTTTCTGGAGGATCAGGCCATGGACTTCTTCACCGATGAGGATGATTTCGCCTTCATCGATGATGATGAAGATGATGAAGCCACATATTCTGAGGAATGGTAGCACTTGAGCACTAGCGTAGTGAGTAGTATTCGGTCCCACTGTATCGTAGTTCTCATAATGGTTCTTAAAACCATCTATTTTTCCTTGTTGTGGTGTGTTGTTCTGTGTGCTATGAATGAATGAATGAAAAAGCAAGTTGCTAGAAAAATCTGAGTCAAACCTTTAAAACTTTTCAAAGTCCCTGAAACCTTAGAAATTTCCCTCTTTTCTCATGATCTATCTAAATCTTCAGATGCCATGTGGAGGAAGTGGTTCAGCCCCGGACCCGATGTTGCAGATCCTGCAAATGTTGACTTCTGACCGCGAAGCTGAAAGAGCGGAATGTCAAGCCAACCTAGCCACTCTGAAACAGATAGCCCAGCTAGCCCACAACAACCAAGGCCACGGAAATCAGGACAACCATGGATCTAAGCTCAAGAATTTCTAGAACACCAACCCACCTATTTTCACTAAGTCAGAAGAGCCCCTAGACGCTGATGATTGGCTGCAAACCATGGAAAATAACCTAGAAGTCGCCGGAGTGGAAGCCAACGAGAAAGTCCTAATCGCCACCCACTATCTAGCCGGAGATGCCCGAGCATGGTGGAACAGTGTTCGTGCAATGACCGGAGGCCAGATGATGACCTGGGAGGAATTCAAGGTCAAGTTTAGCAGAACCCGTGTACCACCAGGTTTGATCAAGAGAATGAGAGATGAGTTCAGAGAGCTGAAGCAAGGAAGGATGACCGTAGTGGAATACCGTGACAAATTTTTGTCATTAGCTAGGTATGCCCCGAACGAGATAGACACTGAAGCCAAGAAGAAAGAAAGATTCCTGAATGGTCTGCATGACGAGATGCAGACGGTGTTAGTCAATATCCCCTTTGCAGATATTGAAGCCCTTGTCGACTCTGCCATCCAGATGGAAGGAAAGATCAACCAAGCCAATGAGAACCGCAAGCGTCGTATGATGCATCAGCCAGGAACCCATCAGACCCCAAAGTACCGCCCCAACCCATCTCCAGGATTTGCCCCAAGAACCAACAGACCCCCGATGAACCGTCCGACCTATCCCAACCGTGGAAACCCTAAACCCGGAGGAAATCACAATAACCCAGGAAACTCTAGCAATTTCACCCGTGCCCCACCCAAGTTCAACACCAACGATGCTACCGCCAACACCAACACTGCCCCGAGGACTGGAAGCAATGTTGTGCCTGTCGTAGCCAAGGACAAGTCGCAAGTGACTTGTTATGACGGTGGAAATAAAGGCCACTATTCCAACGAGTGCCCCAACAAGAAGAATGCTACAACCCCCAATGCCAATTCCCTAGCTCAGCAACAGCGTTGTGTTCAGCCAGGGAGAAGATTTTCCCCAGGGAATTCACTCAACCGCAATGGCCGTCTTTTTCTCATGCATGCTGAAGAAGCTCAGGAAGCGCCAGACGTCGTGTTGGGTATGTTTTCTGTTAATTCAGTACTTGCAAGAGTGTTGTTTGATTCTGGTGCATCGCATTCATTTGTCACCGAAGAATTTGCATGCACTAGTAAAATTCAACCAACCAAACTGAAGCATGTTATGATTGTTCAAATTCCCGGATCAACCACCAAGGCTAGGAAAATTTGCAAAGTCGTCCCTATCCGAATCCATGGCATAGATTTTTATGCTAATCTGATAGTACTCGGAACTAAAGGTTTGGAAGTAGTACTAGGAATGGATTGGATGTCCAAACATAAAGGATTGATTGACTGTGCCAAGAAAGCCATCACCATGACCAGTACAGCCGGAATATCAGTCGAACATATATCTGAAACCTTACCTCGCCAATTCAAATGCAACAAGAGTATAGCCCAACCTACCATTGACCAAGTCCGGATAGTCTGTGAATACCCCGATGTATTTCCAGATGTTTTGCCCGGTATGCCCCCAGATCGGGAGATCGAGTTTATCATTGAACTAATCCCCGGAACCGGACCCATAGCCCAGAGACCCTATAGTATGAACCCGTCAGAGCTCGCAGAACTGAAGAAGCAACTGGATTCCATGTTGGAAATCGAATTGATTCAACCAAGTGCGTCACCATGGAGATCACCTGTCTTGTTTGTGGACAAGAAGGATGGAGGTAACCGTTTGTGTACGGATTATCGGAAGTTGAATGATGTCACCATCAAGAACAAGTACCCCTTGCCCAAGATAGAAGATTTGTTTGATCAGTTGACCGGTGCCAAGGTGTTATCTAAGATTGATCTTAGAACTGGCTATCATCAACTCAAGATCCGTGCAGAGGATATTCCAAAGACTGCCTTTACCACCAGATATGGATTGTATGAGTATACAGTCATGTCTTTCGGATTAACCAATGCCCCCGCTTATTTCATGAACCTCATGAATAAGATTTTTGTGGACTTCCTGGATAAGTTTGTCGTTGTTTTCATCGATGACATTCTGATTTATTCCAAATCAGAAGAAGAACATGAGCTACACCTAAGGACCATTCTTGGAACCCTTAGAGAGCATCAGTTGTATGCCAAGTGTAGCATCCCAATTGTCTAACAATTGCAATGCTACTAGCCTAGTCTATATAAATGCTACTTCCTACATATAATTGTTGCATCATAATTATATCATGCTCATATCATCATGCCACCTTTTATTTGAGCATCATATAAAAACCCTTTTTGTTTTGGTTCTTCTCTCATATGCATTGTAAATTGTATTTGCCTCTTGATATTGTATTTGGTTATTGATATATTGTGTAAATGCCCAAGTTGAGTTGGGGGCATATCTTTTATTCACTCCACCACCCTTTCTTTCACCACCTTATAATTCCACCATCCAACTAAATATGAGCTTTGCACTTTATTGGGTTTTACCTCTAGCTCATGTGGGTTGGGATGGATCCAATTCTATCTCCCCATGCTCTCTAGCTTCCATATGGATTATTAGGGATTTATGCTCATGTTGGGATATTTTTTGGACTATTAAACATCTAGTGGAATATACACACTAGCAAGTCCCAATTAGAATCAAATATGATCATCTCCATCTACTCCACATGGGGCATCCTTTTAATTCTTTTAGCTTGGCTTATTCCATATTTTTGGAATGCATAAGAATAATGCCATGTTGACAATATTGTTTTCACAAGAATAAACATGGCATTTACTATTCATGCATGGGCCATGCAAGATCTCTACCATCTTCTTTTCTTTGGGTTCTATTTTTCCTGGATTTTTGAGTGGAGTATTCTTTTTCTCTTTAGCTCTATTTCCCTTGCTTTTACACAACCCTCTCTATCTCACCCTCCTTTTGGCCATCATATGCCTCTTCTAGCTACCCTCTTGCTCTCTTCTAACCATCACCTTGTGCACATCATCACCCTACCCCAAACCCTACCTCTCCCATCTCCATCTTATCAACCTCACATGGGAAGGTGCCATGTCTACCCAAACACTAACCCTAATCACCTACCCCTATCACTATCTACCATGTCACCCCCTCTAGCCAAACCGAGCCACCCCCTAACCCGAGACCACCTCTCCTCTCTCTAGACCTAGCTAACCCGAGCCTCTCCTAACCCTAGCCCTACCTAACCCGAGCTCCCTACCCTCTCTCTTCTCTCTACCTGCCAGGTAGCCCCACCGCCACGCCGACCCCACCTGCCTCTCTGCTTGCCCAGACCAGCCCTAGCTACCCCAGCCGAGCCATCACGTGAGGGAGGAGCAAAAGGTGGCACCGAGGCCACCTTTATCTACCCGTGCCCACGGCTGCCTCCCCTCTCTCCCTCTCGCCTTGATCTCCTCCCACACGTCTCCTGCCTCTCCCATATCCCCCAGAGCCACGCCTTCCTCCTCCTCCCCCCCTTCTACCCCGCATCCACCTCGTCGGCCACCATGCCGGTGTTGACGGGCATCTCTCGATCTAGGCGGTGGGCGCGGTGCTCAGGTGTCGAGGAAGCTCGGTGAGGATCCCCTACTGCGCCCTGGACACGCCAGCGAGGAGGAGGAGAACCAGATCCGCCAGCACCAGCGTCGCCCGACGCAAACCCTAGCTATGCCGGCCGTCTGCGTCCTCGCCCCTCCGTCGCCTCCCTGCACGATCCGACCGCACCGATCTCTCCGCGGTGAGCATCTCCTTCTCCCTGACATCCTCCGCTTCATCACCACCGTCTAGCGCCGCCGTTCCTTTCGTCGGCCAGCGCTGTCGAGCCGTCGGTGTCCGCCGATTTCCACGCCACCTAGAACCTTACCTAGCCGCTGCCTCTCCTATCAACTCCCCTAGCCTACGCGGCTCCGCTCCTCTCACAAGCGCCTCGCTGCTGGTTCGATCCCGTCAGGCCGCTCCTGGCGAGCACCGATCGGTCGTCGCAGAGAAGATCCACAACGTGTTCCCTTTTGCGTAAAACCCCTCTTCTTTTCGCCAACCGCGTACCTGTGGCCCACCAGTCAACCGCTGGCAATCTTGCAAGAAGACCCCTTCAAGGCCCTCAACCCGCGCCCCCACATGCGGCGTGGCAGCCTACACTCGCCACCGTGGGGTCGTGAGCCTCGGACCCCATCCCATCATCCCTGTAGCGCCATGGTGACAAAAGGTTTTCAAGGCTGTGCCATCAATCCCTGGGCCCCATTCGTGTCTATGGCTAGGTTTGCCAGAGTAACAAAAGGTTTTCTGTTTTCTGTTTTATATTAATCTTTTCAAATTTTGTTTTAAATTCAAATTTAAATCTGTTTTCAAATATCTTTTAAAATATAAATCCAAATAATACATGTAATATATGTTTTGAAATCAGAAAAATGTGAGGATTTCATATATGCCCTTCAAAACATATTTTGAGCATTTAAAATTTCGAGTTGATTAAAATTACAATAAAATACCCTTTTCCTTAATTAATTAATAACTTTTGTTTTATAATTCCAAATTTGACAAATAATATGTCTAAATCGATCAGCTCGACGAGACCTTTCTGTTTATGCATTCCATGATCTGAATTGCAGCATGCATCATATAAATATAAAGTTTACAGCAACTTATTTGAGTATAAAATATGATTAGAACTCCATAAAATGCTTATTTCTTGTATTCCACACCTCACCCATGCCATGCTACTTTGTTGCCATGCAAATTGTGCATCATTCATCATGGCATGATTGTTTGCTTGACGCATTTTATTCATATGCTTGTGCACCTTATTTATGTTGGCCCTTGTTTGTTTGGTTCTTCTTCGAATAGACGCTGAGCAGGGGATATATCAAGAAACCCAGGAGCACTACCCAGATCCTTCTCTCGCTTCAACTGAGCTGCCAGGAAAGCACTACCACATGCTTGCATAGATATAGCACCTATTGCCTCTATCTTATTCTTGCATCATTGAGTCGCGAGTGCATTAAACTGAATCCCAAGTATTGCATAGCCTTTACTTTTAAACCCCACCGAAGCTTGTTCCTCCATCCCATGAGCCATTACTACAGGAGTTGTTTGAGCCATCCGAGTCGTAGAACAGCATGTGTAGGGTATGTGAGTGTCTGATGGATAACGAGGTACCTAAACAACTTAACCTGAGTAGTAATGGGATAACTAATGAAAGTGGCACCGGTGAGCAATATCTGCTATTTGGTTTTTCCTGCTCACTTGTGTCCCGTAGGACCCCGAGTACTTGATTCCTGTTCCTTGAATATTCGCGCTATCCACATCCGGGAGGCTTATGAACCCCCCTGAGCCAGAGCTTCATTCATTCTTATTTCTTGGGGCCACAAAGTAGTTTGAGGCTTTATTACTATCCTGTACTTATGCCATGCTTTACTTCTTTATTTAAGATTGTGCGAGGAGCACCTGTAGTGTTTAGGAAAGCGGAGTGTTTTCGCGGTATCGACAAGCCCAGTCACACTTTCGGGTTCCCAGTCATTTACAGCCACTGACGCAAACCTTGAGTCCGTTTCGGAGTCGGCTAACTTCGTTGCGGGTAGCTTAATGGGGTGGCCCCCTGAAATATTTCTGAATCCTGTGATCGCTTTGTCGTGACTACCTCGTTGGGTTTTGATTTGGTTTTTCTGAGGTTGATCGAGTGTGTGTTGCTATTTGTGCACCCCTGCAGGGTAAAACTTTCTGAAAGCCATGTCCGCGGTTATGGACGACTTGGAGCACAGTTTCTCGATCATAGACAAGTATAACTAAAGTACCGCTTTTAATTTGACTAAGTACCTGACTAGTAAATAGTGCAACACTCATGGAATGGATAATAAAACTGCCAACGGATGGGGGGGTTGTTCGTCCGCTTCCTCGTTGGTAAGCGAGGAGGAGGATGGATCTGTTAATATTACTGTTATAACTGTTGATATTAATTCACGGACATCCGTCTATCCTTGGTTAGGCGGATGGTTAGCGAGTATCTATAGAATTGTTAGGTATTATCTTTTGCTGCAATTGCGTCACCCCAGGTTGTGTCCCCTTTAGAGGCATAAAGACTTGCTGAGTACCCCTAGGGTCTCACACGATAAATTGTTTGATTCAGATGAACAGGTACTCTCACAAGATGGATACTGGGTGGAGGAGACGGACGATGTTGGCAACGATCATTCGGTGTAGAGATTCCGGGAACGGGGATCCGTGAGATCTGTGGGCGGGATGTGTTTATTTATGGGGCATCTTATGCCGATTTGCTTCTTATCCGTACTCGGATCTTGTTTTCCGCTTCCGCCTGATACTCTGATGTTTGATGTATGAGGAGATATCCTAAACTATTATATCTATCTAGGATATTTGGATCTTGCCGTATGGCGTTGCAATATTTCTATTTCTTTTAGATGGAATGGCTCTGAGGACTATTGTATGGTGGCTTGCATACATACTCATTTGTGTATGTAGTTGATCCCTTCTTTGCCGACACGCCGCGTTCTTGTCCTGATGTTTGGAAATGGTTAGGACGGCCGAAAGGTCTACCTGTGAGTGGCATTTGGGCCCCACCGTACTATTTTAACCATTCCCGCTCATCCAGGCTTGTAACTAAGAGCGTAATTCACCGAGGTAGTTACAATTGGTATCAGAGCCATCCCGCGCTTCAGGGTCTCAGCCAAATGGTAGTTGTCAGTCTAGCAAATATTTTTGTAGCTATGTATACTAGGGAAAAACAAAACGCGAGAGTAGGACTGCTTCCACTTTTCTTCTTACCCAACCACCCACCCTTTTCTGGTAAGGAAGTGTAACGTTTTCAATCCTCTTCTTAAAATTCAAACTAGGATTCACGTGTTCTGGGTTTCCGTAGTACCATAGAAAGTGTGTGTGTGTGTGTGTGTGTAATTCCTTGTCTATCTGTTGCATCCAAGTTGTTATCACAATCTGCCTTTGGTTATCAACTGTTGGTACATTCCATACTGACAGGCCTTTGAAAACCGGCGCGATCTATCTGACTCCTTGTTAACCGGTGCCATCTTCTTAAGGGTGTCCTTCCTTCTAGCAACTCCACATTCTGTGAAACCATCAGTTGCTAATCTCTACCTGATAAGTGATTTTGCGCATCTATTGGTATTTTAATGCCGAAAAATGCGGAATTTTTTTTTCTTTGATACATCTGTGCTTCCACACTCCTTTTCAGTTGTGTGTGAAACATTATCTATCTTCCTTTTATCAGCATGTCATTATCTTCTTTTGTCACCGGCGCTTAATCCTAGAGTTTCATTTCATCTCCTTTTCTCTTGGGCTAATTACATAACATGTGTCGATCCGATGCTGGTGATTGTAATTTGGCTCTCGGCATAGCTATATGACACTTATCATGAGTGGAATATGGAAAATGCAATCACCTCTATCCTCCAAATGGTGACGGTTATCTCCTGTGATTTTGAGTACACCGTGATCATATCTATGCATATTCGAGCATCTTTGGCAATCCGGAGTTTCCCAAAGCACTACGGCGGTCTATCATCTGTCCATCATGCTGCACATCTTTTTTGAACTCCATATCAGCAAAATTCTCTTTGAGACGAGGGAATTGCATTTTTTTTTCGTCTCTGATAGCTTTGCTTAAGGTATGATCTATCATCTTTTCTTTATCCAAGATCTCTTTATCTTTGTAACCGGTGATCCGATCGACAATGTGAACCAGGTGGCATTTCCTGTTCTCTTCCAAAGGACCAGATAATCTATTCTTCCAGTGCATCTTCTTCAACACGAACCCGTGCTCTTAATATTGATCTTTCTAAGAGCGTTGAGCTCCGAAAGTGTTTCGAGCATTTGTTCGTTTCTCTCGCCTTTTAAACTTGGTATTCTGGGAATATCCTGTTAATCCATGGTGGTATATGTTGATAATATGCTTGCCTATTCGATATCAATGGAAGGACATGGAAGATCATCTGTGTCCCTTTCTCTCAAGCTTTGTTAACACTGCCGTGTGCAAGGTTCCCAAAGTGGAAATTCGGGCTTCTTGAAGTCACCTATCTCGACCACGTCCTTCTGCTAAATACATTACTTCAACTCTGGAATCAGCAAGTCCATTGTTAATTCCATCTTCCATCTTCAATCAAACCCGGAGTTTTCCTTGTTGGCGAGTTATCATCGTCGTTCCGCCGTAGTTTTCCTCAAGACTGCTAAATCTCTCTCAATCATTTCAAGAAGAACATGGAGTCCTTTTCACCTCGTTCTCGTCAAGTAATCTTTGAAACCCTCTTGTTCTATCGTCTATGCTCAATCCACCGGAGGCCAGGAAGATTTTTCAGATCTTTTGCAACCCTTATGTTCAAGTGGTGCTATCTTTTTCTTTGTCTGTGGAATCTTGCAGTTGTTTCCGTGATCTTCCTTCATATCTTTCCGGTGGCTGGTTACATATGATATGACGACAACATCATCACCCTTATCTATCTTGGATCCGGTGAATCGTTTTCATCAATCTTTGTTTTCTTACGAAGTTCCATGAGCTATTCTTATCAATACCTTCAGTCTGTTTCGGTAGTTGGGTTGCATGGTTTTCTTATTCATGTGCGGAGTAATGCTTCGAGTGCGGGATGGAGTAGCTACCATACCACTACTCTTATCATTCGCTCTTGTACATTGAATTGGTGAATTTATGTGATTCCACTCATTCCACGGAAGTTAGAAGTGGCCTTTATCCCTTGATACTTTTACTTCCGTCCTTGTTTTTCCGAAGTGCTCTCTCGAAGAAAGTAATCAATAATCTCTTGTTGGTGGTCTGTCTATTCTAGATGGAGCAAAATCTTCAATTATCTGGTGGAAACAAACACAAACTTCTTTCGGTCCTCGTCTTTCTACCGATGCTCTACATCCACAAACAAGATGAAAGGAAACTATCTTTCTTTGTTTCATCAATTCTTTTTCTGTGGTAAAGCCAATTATGGTTGATGCCATCATCCGAAATCTATTGCGTTAGCCTCAAGGCTAAAGAAAGCAATAAGTATCTCTACAATAAACTCCAGATCCTCCATATTCTTTGCTTCTCGGGATTCCACCATGATCTGGCTTCACATCCGTCTCTGGAAGTTATATCCGCGCACCTCAATTGCGTGATCCTTGGTTCTTACCGTTGCAACAAGAATCTAATCCGACGATGCCTAACTAAATCTTTCTGTTGATATCAAGGGACTCTATTGTTTGAAGGCAATATTGTTTCCGTACTTCATTTCTCAAATCCGAGAGAAGATACGATGCTATTGTCATAGTGGTTCTTTTTCTTTTATCATGTTTCTTGAGAAAACCGAAGCGATGTCCATCCTATCCTTCTTGTCTCACGACAATCCTTCAATTCTTCTAACCCTTTGTGTCTCAAGCAAAACGCAAGACTCGCAACAAGTCTAGCAAGTTTTGCAAGGTGTAGTGGTCGCACCATTCCGTTCTTCATCATCTTGGGAACGCAAGGATCACCTTCGTTCCGAACACCGCCTCTTCTTGTGTTGTTCTCTTTTTCCTAGGAATCTCGGGGTGAGATTCTTGTTTAGTGGGGGAGAGTTGTAGCATCCCAATTGTCTAACAATTGCAATGCTACTAGCCTAGTCTATATAAATGCTACTTCCTACATATAATTGTTGCATCATAATTATATCATGCTCATGTCATCATGCCACCTTGCATTTGAGCATCATATAAAAACCCTTTTTGTTTTGGTTCTTCTCTCATATGCATTGTAAATTGTATTTGCCTCTTGATATTGTATTTGGTTATTGATATATTGTGTAAATGCCCAAGTTGAGTTGGGGGCATATCTTTTATTCACTCCACCACCCTTTCTTTCACCACCTTATAATTCCACCATCCAACTAAATATGAGCTTTGCACTTTATTGGGTTTTACCTCTAGCTCATGTGGGTTGGGATGGATCCAATTCTATCTCCCCATGCTCTCATACATGCACCATATTGTTTCCACATTATTGGTTTATGAGAGCCACATGGCCACCTTTGCATGCCTTGTGAGTGGGACCCTTTTCTAGCTTCCATATGGATTATTAGGGATTTATGCTCATGTTGGGATATTTTTGGGACTATTAAACATCTAGTGGAATATACACACTAGCAAGTCCCAATTAGAATCAAATATGATCATCTCCAACTACTCCACATGGGGCATCCTTTTAATTCTTTTAGCTTGGCTTATTCCATATTTTTGGAATGCATAAGAATAATGCCATGTTGACAATATTGTTTTCACAAGAATAAACATGGCATTTACTATTCATGCATGGGCCATGCAAGATCTCTACCATCTTCTTTTCTTTGGGTTCTATTTTTCCTGGATTTTTGAGTGGAGTATTCTTTTTCTCTTTAGCTCTATTTCCCTTGCTTTTACACAACCCTCTCTATCTCACCCTCTTTTTGGCCATCATATGCCTCTTCTAGCTACCCTCTTGCTCTCTTCTAACCATCACCTTGTGCACATCATCACCCTACCCCAAACCATACCTCTCCCATCTCCATCTTATCAACCTCACATGGGAAGGTGCCATGAATACCCAAACACTAACCCTAATCACCTACCCCTATCACCATCTACCATGTCACCCCCTCTAGCCAAACCGAGCCACCCCCTAACCCGAGACCACCTATCCTCTCTCTAGACCTAGCTAACCCGAGCCTCTCCTAACCCTAGCCCTACCTAAACCGAGCTCCCTACCCTCTCTCTTCTCTCTACCTGCCAGGTAGCCCCACCGCCACGCCGGACCCACCCTACAGTCTCTCTGCCTTGCCCTGGACCAGCCCTAGCTACCCCAGCCGAGCCACCACGTGAGGGAGGAGCAAAAGGTGGCACCGAGGCCACCTTTATCTACCCGTGCCCACGGTTTCCTCCCCTCTCTCCCTCTCACCTTGATCTCCTCCCACACATCTCCTGCCTCTCCAAGATCCCCCAGAGCCACGCCTTCCTCCTCCTCCTCCCCCTTCTACCCCGCATCCACCTCGTCGGCCACCATGCCGGTGTCGATGGCCATCTCTCGATCTAGGCGGCGGGTGCGGTGCTCAGGTGTCGAGGAAGCTTGGTGAGGATCCCCTGCTGCGCCCTGGACACACCAGCAAGGAGGAGGAGAACCAGATCCGCCAGCACCAGCGTCGCCCGACGCAAACCCTAGCTACGCCGGCCGTCTGCGTCCTCGCCCCTCCGTCGCCTCCCTGCACGATCCGACCGCACCGATCTCTCCGCGGTGAGCATCTCCTTCTCCCTGACATCCTCCGCTTCATCACCACCGTCTAGCGCGCTGCCTTTCGCCGGCCGGCCGGCTGCAGGCCGAGCTCGTCGGTGTCCGCCAGCTTCCCACGCCACCTAGAACCTTACCTAGCCGCTGCCTCTCTATCAACTCCCTAGCCTACCGCAGCGGCTCCGCCTCTCAAGGCGGCTCAGTCGCGGGTTCGATCCCCCGTGCTCCGCTCCCTGGCGAGCACCGATCGGTCATCGCAGAGAAGATCCACAGTACGTGGCCCCTTTTTGCAGAAAACCCCCTCTTTTGCTTTTCGCTCAACCCGCGGTACCTCGTGGCCCACTAGTCAGCCGCCTGGCAATCTTGCAGTAAGACCCCCAGTTTCCAAGGCCCTCAACCCAGCCCCCTCAGGCGTGGCAGCCTTTTCGCGACGGCGTGTGGGTCACAGAGCCTCGGACCCCACCATCCATCAGTGGCTAGGTGCGCCATGGTGACAAAGGTTTTTCCAGCATGCCATCCAGTCAGCCTGGCCCCACCTGTCTGTGTCTATGGCTAGGTTTGCCAGAGTAACAAAAGGTTTTCTGTTTTCTGTTTTATATTAAACTTTTCAAATTTTGTTTTAAATTCAAATTTAAATCTGTTTTCAAATATCTTTTAAAATATAAATCCAAATAATACATGTAATATATGTTTTGAAATCAGAAAAATGTGAGGATTTCATATATGCCCATCAAAACATATTTTGAGCATTTAAAATTTCGAGTTGATTAAAATTACAATAAAATACCCTTTTCCTTAATTAATTAATAACTTTTGTTTTATAATTCCAAATTTGACAAATAATATGTCTAAATCGATCAGCTCGACGAGACCTTTCTGTTTATGCATTCCATGATCTGAATTGCAGCATGTATCATATAAATATAAAGTTTACAGCAACTTATTTGAGTATAAAATATGATTAGAACTCCATAAAATGCTTATTTCTTGTATTCCACACCTCACCCATGCCATGCTACTTTGTTGCCATGCAAATTGTGCATCATTCATCATGGCATGATTGTTTGCTTGGCGCATTTTATTCATATGCTTGTGCACCTTATTTATGTTGGCTCTTGTTTGTTTGGTTCTTCTTCGAATAGGCAATGACGGGGATATATCAAGAAACCCAGGAGCACTACCCAGATCCTTCTCTCGCTTCAACTGAGCTGCCAGGCAAGCACTACCACATGCTTGCATACATATAGCACCTATTGCCTCCATCTTATTCTTGCATCATTGAGTTGCGATTGCATTAAACTGAATCCCAAGTATTGCATAGCCTTTACTTTTAAACCCCACCGAAGCTTGTTCCTCCATCCCATGAGGCATTACTATAGGACTTGTTTGAGCCATGCGAGTCGTAGAACAGCATGTGTAGGGTATGTGAGTGTCTGATGGATAACGAGGTACCTAAACAACTTAACCTGAGTAGTAATGGGATAACTAATGAAAGTGGCACCGGTGAGCAATATCTGCTATTTGGTTTTTCCTGCTCACTTGTGTCCCGTAGGACCCCGAGTACTTGATTCCTGTTCCTTGAATATTCGCGCTATCCACATCCGGGAGGCTTATGAACCCCCCTGAGCCAGAGCTTGATTCATTCTTATTTCTTGGGGCCACAAAGTAGTTTGAGGCTCTATTACTATCCTGTACTTATGCTATGCTTTACTGCTTTATTTAAGATTGTGCGTGGAGCACCTGTACTGTTTAGGAAAGCGGAGTGTTTTCGCGGTATCGACAAGCCCAGTCACACTTTCAGGTTCCCAGTCGTTTACAGCCACTGACGCAAACCTTGAGTCCGTTTCGGAGTCGGCTAACTTCGTTGCGGGTAGCTTAATGGGGTGGCCCCCTGAAATATTTCTGAATCCTGTGATCGCTTTGTCGTGACTGCCTCGTTGGGTTTTGATTTGGTTTTTCCGAGGTTGATCGAGTGTGTGTTGCTATTTGTTCACCCCTGCTGGGTAAAACTTTCTGAAAGCCATGTCCGCGGTTATGGACGACTTGGAGCACAGTTTCTCGATCGTAGACAAGTATAACTAAAGTACCACTTCTAATTTGACTAAGTACCTGTCTAGTAAATAGTGCAACACTCATGGAATGGATAATAAAACTGCCAACGGATGGGGGGGTTGTTCGTCCGCTTCCTCGTTGGTAAGCGAGGAGGAGGATGGATCTGTTAACATTACTGTTATAACTGTTGATATTAATTCACGGACATCCGTCTATCCTTGGTTAGGCGGATGGTTAGCAAGTATCTATAGAATTGTTAGGTATTATCTTTTGTTGCAATTGCGTCACCCCAGGTTGTGTCCCCTTTAGAGGCATAAAGACTTGCTGAGTACCCCTAGGGTCTCACACGATAAATTGTTTGATTCAGATGAACAGGTACTCTCACAAGATGGATACTGGGTGGAGGAGACGGACGATGTTGGCAACGATCATTCGGTGTAGAGATTCCGGGAACGGGGATCCGTGAGATCTGTGGGCGGGATGTGTTTATTTATGGGGCATCTTATGCCGATTTGCTTCTTATCCGTACTCGGATCTTGTTTTTCGCTTCCGCCTGATACTCTGATGTTTGATGTATGAGGAGATATCCTAAACTATTATATCTATCTAGGATATTTGGATCTTGCCGTATGGCGTTGCAATATTTCTATTTCTTTTAGATGGAATGGCTCTGAGGACTATTGTATGGTGGCTTGCATACATACTCATTTGTGTATGTAGTTGATCCCTTCGCCTGCCGATTACGCCGCTCGTTCTTGTCCCGATGTTTGGAAATGGTTAGGACGGCCGAAAGGTCTACCTGTGAGTGGCATTTGGGCCCCATCGTACTATTTTAACCATTCCCGCTCATCCAGGCTTGTAACTAAGAGCTAATTCACCGAGGTAGTTACACCAAGTTTAGCAAATATGAATTCTGGTTACAGGAGGTAGGATTCCTCAGTCACATTGTATCAGCCGGAGGAATTGCCGTTGACCCTGCCAAAGTGAAAGATGTAGAAGATTGGCAAGCCCCAGCCACTCAAACCCAAGTTCGTGCTTTTCTCGGATTGGCGGGATATTACCTCAAATTCATAGAAGGATTCTCGAGTATCGCCAGACCCATGAACCAATTGCTGAAGAAGGACAAGAAGTTTCAATGGACCGACAAGTGTGAAGCGAGTTTTCAAGAACTCAAAAGGGGATTGATTTCAGCCCCAATCTTGATCATGACGGATGTCACGAAGCCCTTCGATGTGTATTGTGACGCATCCAAGATTGGTCTCGGATGTGTGCTAATGCAAGAAGGCAAAGTTATATCTTATCTATCTCGACAATTGAAGCAACATGAGCAAAACTACCCAACCCGTGACCTCGAACTCGCAGCGGTAGTTCTAGCCCTGAAGACATGGAGACATTACCTGATGGGAAACCATTGTGAGATTTATTCGGATCACAAGAGCCTAAAGTATATATTCACTCAGAAGGAGCTGAATATGAGGCAGAGAAGATGGATTGAGCTAATCAAGGATTATGACCTGGACATTCACTATCACCCTGGTAATGCCAACGTGGTAGCCGATGCCCTTAGCAGATTGCCGTGCCGCTTAAACTCCATGATTTTGAAGGAGCAACCAAGTTTGCACAAGGAGATGGAAGATTTTTGAATGGAATTAGTAAGTGAAGGATTTTTGGCTAGCATAGAACTCCAGCCCACTTTGATCAGTTAGATTAAGGAGGCACATAAGGAAAATGCTAGTATCGACGGAATCAAGCGTCGTATCGGTACAGGCAAAGTACCCGGATTCACCGAGGATGAAGAAGGAGTGTTGTGGTACAAAGGACGCCTTTGTGTACCAGCAGATTCTGAATCGACAGAAGTTATTTTGAAGGAGGCTCATGATACTCTTTATTCTATCCATCCCGGAGGATCTAAGATGTATCAAGATTTAAAAGAGCAATTTTGGTGGCATAAGATGAAGAGAGAAATCGGAAGCTATATCGCCAAGTGTGATATATGTCAGCGAGCAAGGAAGGACATCAAAGACGCGCTGGATTGTTGCAACCCTTGCAGATTCCGGAATGGAAATGGGATTCTGTAGGAATGGACTTTATCACTGGACTACCTACTTCTAGTAGGGGAAATGACTCTATCTGGGTCATAGTGGACAGATTGTCCAAAGTCGCCCATTTCTTGCCCGTCAAGACCACATATCAGAGTTCGAAACTAGCGGAGTTATACATCGCTAAAATCATTAGTTTGCACGGAGTCCCCAAGAACATAGTATCGGATCGAGGAACTCAGTTTACCTCGAGATTCTCGAAGAAAGTTCAAGAAGGTTTAGGAATGCGCCTAGATTTCAGTAACGCGTATCACCCTCAGACCGATAGACAAACGGAGCAAGTAAATCAAATACTCGAAGATATGCTGAGAGCATGCGTGTTAGAATATGGATCCAAGTGGGAAGACTGTCTGCCGTTTGCAGAATTTTCCTACAACAACAGTTACCAAGACAGTTTGCATATGGCCCCATTTGAGTTCATGTATGGAAGGAAGTGTCGCACCCCTTTGAACTGGTCGGAAGTAGGAGAGAGTCAGATTTTCGGGCCCGACATCCTACGAGAAGCAGAAGAGAAGGTTCACAAGATTCGTGAGCACCTCAAGACCGCCCAATCCCGACAGAAGAGTTACGCCGACAAGAGACGTCGAGACCTCGCCTTCAACATAGGATATTTTGTTTATCTGAAAGTGTCGCCATTGAAGGGAATGCAGCGTTTCCAACTCAAAGGAAAGTTAGCCCCCAGATATATCGGACCTTTCCAGATTTTGAACCATCGAGGAGAAGTATCGTACCAATTGGAGCTACCTAAGAGATGTCAGCCGTGCACAATGTGTTCCATATCTCGTTACTTCGCAAGTGTCTCGAAGTACCCGAGAAGACCGAAGTGTTCAAGAATATTGACCATCGGACCATAGAGATCAACGATGACCTGACATATCCCGAAGTACCCATCCGCATTTTGGAAGAAGATTTTCGAACTACCCGAACCCGAAGCATCAAGTTTCTCAAAATTCAGTGGAGCAACCACACAAAAGAGGAAGCTACCTGGGAACGCGAAGATCACATCAGGACGGAGTTTCCCGATCTCTTCAAATCCTAGGTAATCTTTTCGTCCTTTTTCAAATCTCGGGACGAGATTTTGTTTAAGGGGGGAAGGTTTGTAACATCCCAAAAATACTAAGCTTGGAACATAAAACTCTAATCATCAAGATTGGGGTTAACAAAAACTTTTCTAATTAAAATTATGAATGCATGCATATGTGTATGCATTGATTTTGAAATTCTTTTAAACCACCTTGTTTGATTGTGTCATTGCTTGTAAAATGTTTCTTAGGTGAAATAAATATCATCTAAAACATTTCCCACACTTTTCCTAAAGACAAGTAAATCAAAACACATATATTAAATGAATGGTCACTTTGACCAATTTAACTCCCATGCCTACTTTGGTTGTCTCAAACTTTCAAAATCTAACAGAAACCTTTCTGGATCTTTGCACCCCTTGAATGTACTCATAACAAAGTATCAAGGCCCACTTTGTGATCATCCAGACACTTTCAAATACATAGTTTAAATGACATTTCAAAATTGAATCTTTATCATATGGGAAGATCCCAGTTTTTCAAAAACCACTCAAACAAGCTCAACTTTCAAAACCCAAGCATCTGCAGACTCACCAGCACCAACCTAGCAAACCCACCAAAAATCTTTTCAAAATTCAAAACTTGATTTCATGCGGCCATTTCATCAAACAGGTTGCAGACACAAATCAAACAAACATCAAACTCTATTGTGAGCTGTGATTCTTGCCTAACTGGTTCCCCATTTAGCTCACACCAGCTCAGTAGATCATTTAGCAAGATTAACAAAGCACTAGCACCACTGTGATCTTGCCATTGCCATCAATGGTGAACAGCCGAGCACACCCTTGCCACCCCATAGTCGACAACAAGCTAGGAGCAGTAGCAAGCCTAGCCAGCATGTCTGGGAGGCAGCCCACCACCCACCGCCACTCACTGTCCCAGCTGCCAGCGTTTCCAAGCCCTGGACCACGCGCACGAACCGCGCCCAGACCGCCAGAGACCATGCCGAGCGTGCGCCAGAGAACCACCCTCGACCGAAGCCCACAGACCGCGCGCCGCCCTCGCCGCGTGCATACAAAATCCCCACCGACCCAGGAGACCGCCAGACATCCCCGTTCGCCGCCCCGTGACGCATAGCCACCACTCGCCGTCGAAGACACCGCCTCTGCCGCGCAGAGCGTCGCATGTTCCTGACCAAGCCGCACCGCCCCATGCCTCGAAACCATGTCGTTGAGCATCGCCAGGAGACACCACACCGTCCCCTACCCTTTCCCATGCCAATAGCCGCCTGTAACATCGCCCCCGACGAGCTCACCGTCCGCCCCGACGGTCCCCTCGCTCGACTATAAATAGAGGCCACCCCCGCTCGATTTCTTCACACCATCTCACTCCCCTCTCCTGACTGATCGTGCCACACCGTTCTCAGAGCAAGGCGAGCACCACCCCGCCGGAATTTCACCGGAGCCCGCCGCCTCTAGAGAAGAAGGGAGCCATCGATTTTGTCCACCCCAGGAGCTGCCGCGACCACCCCTGAGTTCGCCGTCGTCGACTTCGTCGTTCGCCCGCCTCGCTGACCCTCGCCCGTACCCTGGTGAGCCCCTAGCACCCCCCACTGTCCGCGCTAGGTTTCGTTCTCGCCGACGTTGTCTCGCATCGACGATGACTCCCAGCCGTTGGATTAGAATCAGATCGAACGACCCACGTTGCCCCATACCGCTTCGCCCAGCCCCGTGTCACTGACGAGTGGGGACACCCACTTAAGCAGCCAGGAGCACCGCGCTTACCAGGCGGCCCATTAACTTTTCAGCAGCAGCTTATTCAAATTAAACTTTTTCCATTTCAATTCAAACACACTTCTGTACCCAACTTCAAAAATCAACCCAGATCGATTCAGTGCACCCAATTGAATGAAACCAATTTTGTTGGAAAGGTCTATGAATGCTGAATCCAAGCCCGTTGGATTCAAGTCATTTGGATATATAGATCACCCATGGTAAACATAACAAGGCAGAAGCTTTTCTCCATTCAAACATTTTTTAAATTTAAACCATAATAGCTTTTGAGTTGATTCCTACTCTCAAAAATCACATTTAACCATACCTTTCAGAATATATAAAAATATATAGGTTTACTTGCAGAAATAATGTTCAAGTAGTAAAAGAATGCTACATAGGCATTTCTAGCCACTTTAATTAATTAGAATAAAAGGGTAAAACCTTATTAAATTGTGACACCACTTTAAATCACATTCCCATGGACTACAATATGTGGTGATGACATGTGTCAACATGATCCCATGTTTGGTTTGGAGAATATTAAATCTTAAGTAGTTTTTCAACGAGTAGAAATTACTTTTCTAAAAATAAAAGGAATTAAATCAAGCCTTAACCTTGTAAGGTTAGAGATGATGCTAGATCATCTATAGGACCCTTGTGTGTGATGATTGCAAGTATTTAAGTATTGTTTGGTGATTGTGTACCTCGTATTTATTCATAGACGCTAGTACCGACCAAGGATACAAGGAGGAAGGAGGATACTAAGAAGAAGAAGCCGAGGAGAACTTCAACCACTGTTCTGCACAAGGCAAGCCTTACTAATCAAGTTGACCTATGCAAGCTAACACTTGTAATTTAGCAAGCTTATATTGATTTTGTGCAAGCAAATACTTGCTTGTTACTATGCCTACTATATGCCTTAAGCATATGTTATCATACCCACTTGATAAACCAATCCTAGTTTTATTTGCAAGCTTCTTACTTTATTTTTTATCAAAGCTTTAACTTAGAGTTGCCTTAAGTGACTTGTAGATACTAGAAAGATTCTGAAGGTTGCATAAAGAGCATAAAATTTGGCCTAAGTTAGAAACCTTGATATCATCCTAAGATATAAGGTTGTACTTAGTTGAAACTCCACTAGTTTACCACCCCTCATTAGTACTACCCCCACCTGTAGATGCTAGTGCTAAGCATAAAACTTGATCAATTTTAGATGGGTTTACTTGGTGGAAAAATGTTTATGAAAACCTTGGAATGATGGATCATTCTATTGAAATGTTTTGGACATGTGTTTCCGAACACTTGATGATTTTGGTGATGAAAATGTTGAGGCATGAGCCTTAGCCCTTTATAAAACTGATGGTTGTCTGGATGCGATACCATTCCAATTTTATCGTACAACCATAATACCTGAATATTGAGTAGGGCTTGACTGGAAACTTATATACCTTAGTATTAGCTCCCTCACGGCCAATGTCTGAGCTGAGGCTACCTTGTGAACATTGTCCACCTGTGCAGTACCCAAGATGACAGTTGGTCATGGTTGGGAGGCCAAACTCACAGGAGAGCTGCTTATACTAGGGCGTGTAATTGAATGGTTAGGATTGATTATCCGCATACTGAGTATGGTGAATTCAGGATTTGTTCCTGACGGATGTATCGAATTTTGTGGTGAAAGTGTATAATCTCTGCAGAGTGTCAAACTATTCGAATAGCCGAGTCCATGGTTATGGACAGTTGGAGCGGCCATACTATTCCCCCGTCAGACTTTTCAAAATGACTTGTGAAATGAATTGAGACTTTGACTTGACCACAACAGAGTTGTGACCTGAGTTACAAGATCCCACCTAGGAGTTATAAAATTGTGACTAGCTTCGGAACTTAGTAGAGATAAATCTGGCTTTTGCAAAACAACCCTAGAGCCTAGTGTCCTATTATCCAAAAACCCGTTTACCTGTTAGTATTAGCTTGGGAGTACTTAAAGAGTACTCATGGCTTTGTCCCTGGCTATTCCCATGGCCAGACTATGAAGAGGAGTACCTGGAGGATGGACCCCAGGGAGGTTACGACAACTAGGATCATCTCCCATCGTCAGCATTGCCTGTGACCCCGAAGATGGAGCTTCGCCTACGCTACTGTTATTATTACGTATTCCACTGCTTGAAGTTGTATTAAGAACTGGATCATGAGATCCCTAAATGTGTAAGAACTTATGTATCGTTTGTAATGGATGATGTACTATGGTATCCAGTTCTGTTATGTCCCGCAAAAATGGTAATCCTGGGATTGCGATGTATGGCATAACAGGCATCTAGGATTGAAAAATCCGGGTGTTGACAACAGCCTAACTCACATAGACGTCGGCATCTCCATCATCCTTCTTGTTTCTGAAAGTATAGCCAAGTAAATATCCAGGGATAAAGACGGTGAGTAATTTTGTATATACTCGCAAACCACCAGGATAAGGTAAACAAGCTAATGCAAATTGGGTTGAGGCGAATTGGCTCTAGGCTACAGTTGTTTTGAAAAGCCTAGATTCTATTGTAGATATGACATCTATATATCTTTGTTGAAAAAGACTTTGGAAAACATGTCTCCTTTTTTAAAGTTGGGATACTGTCGTATCCCTATTAAAAACCTTTATAAAACATCTCTATAGTAAAACCCTTTTTGAAACATTTCAGACCATTCATGGTCAAAACAAAACCTTTTTCTCATGCTTCCTCATGGCCACGTCACGTCCTTTTTATCTTTCTCAAAACCACCACTAGGGTACTCCTAAAAATCGCCATTCCAACCGTCCTTGACCATGGACATGTCTATTCAAATAGATTTCACTCTATGGAGTTTGTGCACTTTACCCACAAGAATTAATACATCCGTCCTTGACCATGGAAATATTGGATGAATATATATTTACATGGTGGATGATATAAACTTAAATTATCCATACTTGGCCACCTTGTGTTTTGAAAATGGGATTTGGTTTTGGAAAAGAACAAGGATTAGATGATCTAGGGCATTGATATTTTATACCACTTAAACCTTTTTAGGTTCAGAAGCTCAGAACTCACCTTGGTACAAGGGATATATGGATGGATAGAACAATTTATATAGAAGATCATGGCAATATCTGGGCTTGATTATATTTGAGATTCTCTATAAGTGATGGCAAACTTTGTTGAAAATAAGGCTGCCATAGCAGATTTATCATGAAGTCTCATAAACCATGTGGGTTTAAGAAGCACAAAGCACCAATGGAAACAAGCGAAGTGTGGATTTCTAGACCATGTTTAGTAGAACATAACCATGAAAATAGTTTCTCAAAAGAAGATAGCATATGGATCGGAGCTTCTACCAAAGTAGGAATGATGATAAGATTTGCAAAACATAGGATATCTTCTTGTCTACAAAACCATCAAGGATGAGTGGGAACAAGAAGGGTTTAGACAAGGGAAATAGTGGGCCTTAGTAGTACTCATGATGTACTACAATATTTTTCAAGTATACTTTCAGACATGCACACTGGTTGGAGTAAGTCGAATTCCAAAGATTGAATCCAGATAAGGATTTCAGACTTAGGCAAAATTTGTAGATTTGTGTATTTGGATAAATATGAAATAGGAAATGATTTGGAGAGGATGCAAGGGTGTATTCTCATCGTCAAGTGGGTTATGTAGAGGTATAAATTGAGTAGAGGGGATCCATGCTTAGATCTGGTATTTATTGAGTTGGATGCTAATACAAAGGATTAGCTACGGTATGATCTAGTTAAGGGGATTAGAGGGTCAATCTAGTGATGGAGGTTAGATAAAGCTTGGGATGCTTTGGTTCATATGGCGATCTTAATTATTAGTGTGATCCTATGAGATGAGCTCCTAGATTAGCTCACTCTAGTTCTTAAACAGACAAATCAATCAGCAGATCAAAGCAATTCATCAGATAGTAGATCAAGGCAAATCATCTTTACAAGAATTCAAATATTACTGGGATTACCATCAAGCCCAGCTTAAGGTAAGGATGGGTATTTTGAAGAGGTTGTATTTTGAAGTAAGATAAGGACCTCTTGGTATTTTTACCAAGATTTGAATGAAAAGGTTTTAGGAAACATTTTGTAAAACCTAGAGGTAAGAGTAGTTGAAAGTTATATATTGAAAACATTAGGAGATTATATATAGGTCTCCATAGTTTTGATAATAGAAACTATTATAACATTTTGTTGTGTCAAAGTCATCTAGTCTCAAGTTTGGAATGCCAGAACTTTTGAGAATATGAGAGATGATCCAAGATATTTCGTTTGTAAAATATTTTTTTGTTAACCAGGAGTTGAAGTAAGGCGTTTATAATCTAATACACAATCAGTTGCATCAGCACAAGCAAACAATCAACAAACATCGCAACCAGGGTTGCTGAAATTGGGATTTTACAATGAGCTTCCTATCGGTCTCTACCTTGTTGAACTACTTTTATATATTATTTATAAAGCCACCTTATAATGCCCTAGTTATTTGAATAAACATGTTTCATACTAAACAATCAATCTTCACGTCTGACTAGCATACTACATGCAATGGACCTAGATGATTTTCTCATTCTCTAGGTTGCGCTACAAATAGTATTCGTCTTTATCTTGTTATACATATATAACACTACTAGGAGTATTAGAGAAAGGAAGTTGGTCAAACTAATATGACTAGACATTAAGTGTGTTATTGCACGTCTGCACCATGTCATATTTGCATGCTAGTCTAGCCAAAATTTACTCGAAAAGCTCAATGCAGTTGGTGCAGGAGACAGTAAATCTCCTTGTTTTTTCCTTGCCGCTCGGTCTCCCTTCTTCTCCACTCCCATCATGGATCTCTCGATCTCTAGTCGACTACTACCTCATTTGCATCCTCTAGATCTACCATCTTTATAGTTTTTTCTTGTCACCCCATCTAAAACATTGTTCATAGTATACCGCTCGCCCTCTCCTCCAACCCTATCACACTTGCTTCTACCATCCTAAATCCATCTAGATCCGATGGTTGAATGAAGCGACAACCATTACAACATCTAGGAGAATCACACTACAAGAAATGTGTTAACTTGTGACATTCTCATAGTGACGGGGAATGAAATTGTCATATATTTATGACGATTCCGCACAAGATGGTCATACGCTTTTTGGAGAGGTCAAAATCTTATAAAATTACGACGAGTTGTGTGAAAATCGTCGTAATTTTATCATATGAAATCGTCAGAACCTGCACGATACATCTTAGAGCCTTATTTATACCCCTTTAAGACCAATTTAAATCCTCATATTGTCTAAAATAATATACAATAAATCAACTAGTTGGCCACATCAGCAATTATGCTTATGTGGCATATCTATGTGTCAATATATATATGTCTAAAAATAAAGGAAAAAATAGAGGTGTCAAATGAGGGAATCAAACTAGCGACCTTGCATACCAGCTCACTCGTGGACAACCAACACACTATAGCATCATCTATGTTACAAGCAGCTCACTTGTTTCTTTTATAACGTTGGGCTTTTACAAATCCGCGAACAAACAGGGAAAAAACAAGAATAATTGGGGGGTCGAACCAAGGACCTCCACCACATATACGATGGCTCTAACCATCCCACCATCACCTCTTTCTTGTATTACTAACGCGCTGGTGGTTTATAATGGTATTCACCATATTTGTTGGGCCTGGGCCTTAACTAAGGGAGTCATCGTGTCTTCCTTTTTTTTTCAATATGTCCTGGGCCTTGGCACCTGGTGGCCAGTGGATAAGATCTGGTCCAGCTTGGTGGTCCATTTAGCAAAGTTTTTTTCGTCTTCTATTTTTTTGTATCTTTTTCATAAGAAGTCCAAATGAATTGATTTTTGGCACTAAATTTTTTTAAAATTCAATTATAAACTTCTAGGTTATTAATTATCAATACTTTTATTATTTCAAAATAGTGGATTTAGTAATCTCACATTAGTCCATAGTAGGGACAATATCATAATTGAAAATATAATTTTGAAACTAGGGTTTTGGAATCAATTTTTTTGGCATTGAGTCTTAATAAAATTGTATTGGATCTATGATAAAACATCATATTGTGAGTCTAGAAATCATTTTTCCAAAAAAACATGGGCATCAGATAATGTACCCATAGTTCAAATCGGACCCACTTCCTACCGATTCGACAGAAATTTGTCTTTTTTGCCAGGGGTGGAAGGAAAGGTTTGAGATACCCTTCTTGGGACATTGTCCATGTAAGGTGTCCTATTATTTTTGAAAAATGGGGTGCTTCCATTATGAAACTGTCATTTGGTGGTTGCTTCACAAAATGCCCCGGTTTTTGCGCTTAGAAAATGGAAAATGGATTATTCGTGCGTCGAAAAGGAAAACTTCCTCATTCAACATTGTTATCCATCCCATGATACATATGTGTGTACAATATGGGTACATTATAACAAACTATGCCACGATTCTGGCCATAACATTGGTCGTTTGGTCAGAAAGTCATGAAACCTCAGACATGATAGGTCATTTCTGAGAAGGTTTTTTGAGACAGTTGCAATATACCAAGGTTGGTATTTTTCCTTGCAACTATGTCATACAAAAAGACACCACACAAAGGATTTGCATTGATCGGACCGCTTTTGAATTTTTTATGCCCGTTTCAAACTATGGTCAAAACGACGGGCATGGAGGTTCTTAGCTAGGGGTTGAGCCTAGCTAAAATTGCATTGGATCTCTGATGAAACATCATATTGTGAGTCTAAACATGAGTTTTGCCAAAAATTATGAGCATCGGATCATGTACCTGTACTTCAAACCGGACCCACTTCATACCAATTCGGCAGGAATTTTTCTTTTTCGCCAGGAGTGAACGGAAAGGTTTAAGATGTCCCGGTTGGTACATTCTAAATTTAAGGTGGTATAATATTTTTACAAAATGTGGTGGAACCATTCGAAAACTGTCATTTGGTGGTTGCTTCATAAAACGCCCCTTTTTTGCGCTCGGAAAATAAAAAATGGTTTTTCTGGGCGACGAAAAGGAAAACTTCCTCCTGCAATATTGTTCAGCATCCCATGATACATATGTGTGCATAATATGGGCACATTATCATAAACTATGCCACGATTCTGGCTATAACATTGGTCGTTTGGTCCGAAAGCCATGAAACCTCGGACATGATAGGTCATTTCTGAGAAGGTTTTTTCGATACACTTGCAATATACCAAGGTTGGTATTTTTCCTTGCAACTATTTCACACAAGAAGACACCACGCGAATGATTTGCATTGATCAGACCGTTTTTGAAATTTTTTTATGCCTATTTCAATCTATGGTGAAAACGGCGGACATGATGGTTCTTAGATAGGGGTTGAGTCTCGCTAAACTTGCATTGGATCTCTGAAGAAATAGCATATTGTGAGTCTAAAAATGATTTTTTCCAAAAAACATGAGCATCGGATCATGTACCTGTAGTTCAAACCGGACCCACTTCCTACCGATTCGGTAGGAATTTGTCTTTTTTGCCAGGGGTGAACGGAAAGGTTTGAGCTATCCCGGTTGGGACATTGTACATGTGCGGTATAATATTTTTTAAAAATATGGTGGTACCATTCTAAAACTGTCATTTGGTGGTTGCTTCACAAAACACCCCTTTTTTTTGCGCTCGGAAAATGGAAAATGGATTTTCCGTGCGTCGAAAAGGAAAACTTTCTCCTGCAACATTGTTCTCCATCCCACGATACATATGTGTGCACAATATGAGCACATTATCACAAACTATGCCGCGATTCTGTCCATAATTGGTCGTTTGGTCCGAAAGCCATGAAACCTCGAACATGATAGGTCATTTTGTGAAGGCTTTTTTGAGACATACTAAATTTACCAAGTTTGGTATTTTTCCTTGCAACTATGTCACATAAGAAGACACCACGCGAAGGATTTGTGTTTATCGGACCGCTTTTGAATTTTTATGCCCGTTTCAAACTACGGTTAAAACGGCGGTGATAAAGTTTCTTAGCTAGGGGATGAGCCTCGCTAAACTTGCATTGGATCTCTGAAGAAATAGCATATTTTGAGTCTAAAAATGATTTTTGCAAAAAATCACGGGCATCATATTATGTACCTGTAGTTCAAATCAGACCCACTTCCTACTGATTCGGTAGGAATTTGTCTTTTTTGCCAGGGGTGGACGAAAAGGTTTTAGAGGCCCCGATTGGGACATTTGTAAATGTAAGGTGTCCTATTATTTTTGAAATATGGATGGTAGCATTTTAAAACTTTCATTTGGTGGTTGTTTCACAAAACGGCCCATTTTTTGCGCTCGGAAAATGGAAAATAGTTTTTCCGTGCGACCAAATGGAAAACTTCCTCCTGCAACATTGTTCGCCATACCATAATGCACATGAGTGCATGATACGGGTACATAATCATAAACTATGCCCTGATTCTAGCCATAACATTGGTCATTTGATCCGAAATCCATATAACCTCGAACATGATAGGTCATTTTGTGAAGGTTTTTTCGAGATTACATGAGAATATTTTACTCACGAGTGCATTTTGGAATGAAAAACAATGTTATCGCAGAAACTTTTCATTTTCGTTGCACAAAAAAATTATTTTTTTTTTCCGAGAGAAAAAATAAGGTGTTTTGTGAACCAACCAATCAAAACACACCAAAAAGCCTCTCACGGATCAGCTTATCGGCCTGTTCTGGACCGTTCGTTCCCAATCCAATCACCAAACCCCACCAACTCTAGACCGCCTCCCCTCGTGCCGCCCTTCCTTCCCACCCTCTCCTGCAGCCGATTCTCTTCTCTTGACAATCCACACTCTCCCAGCTTCGCCTCCCACCGGCGAACCCTAGTTTGCTGCCCTCATGGAGAGGAGGAGTAGCGGGAAGGCGCAACCGTCATCGTGGAGGAGCAGTAGGAAGATGGCGCCGTCGTCATGGAGGAGGGCAAGCGCCACCGAACTCCGTCATCGGTCAATCATCTGTCGGCCTCCTCAAGCCCATCTAGATCGAGGCACCGCGCTGCCCCTCCTTGTCGTTGGTTAGGCTTCAATCCGCCCCGATCTACTCCCCACGCCTCCTTTCGCAAAGCTGGCATGCCGGCAAGCCGGTGCTCCCCCACGTCTCCTTCCGTAACCAGATCCGTGTGTCGTCGCCTGATCCCTCTTTCTTCTCCTTACTCCGTCGCGGTGGCTCTTGCAGGTGGGTGTCGGTGACACCTTCGTCGTTGCTGGGGACATCAACGTCATGCTGCTCGATGTCGAGTTCGGGCTGCACCTTGTTCTCTTCTACAACGATCTACATGCGGGGTACGGGCGGGCATGCAGCGTCGGAGCCTGCACCTCATGCTCACCATCGACGCCCTCCCGCGACCAGAAGTCATTCTCCGCCATCAAATCCCCCTTCTGCGCTACACCTTCAGACTACTACTCTTCTATATGGTTGCAAGGTTAATCTCACCTTCGAATCCCCCATTACATTCAGTTTCTATTTTGATGTTACTTTGAGTCGCTTGCAATGATTCTGTAAGTAACCAAGTTGTAGCTGCAACAATTTCTATTGTATCTTGTGGGAACAAGGTCTAATTATCAAGTGCATCATGATACATCCTTACAGTAACAATTGGATCTGCATTAAAAAGTAAATTGCATAAGTTGGTTTATTGCTAAAATGTAATAGGAATTTCATAGGTTAAATATAAGCGTTCAAGCATAAGACTTTTAATTTTAGCAACATGGAAAGATAGTACTTCTCAGAGCGCCAACATATATAGAATTTGTGCGCTAAATATGATCTCTCGGGAGGAAACATAGTTTACATTTCTTCCTGAACTTATATTGTGCAACGGAGGTAGTTTGTGGTACAGAGGATATGGTGTACTACTATTGTAATTTGTATAATTCAACTTCTATTTCATGTTCTGGTATTAATCATGCGGTAATGCTACTGGTCTTAAATGAGTGAATTAATAAATAGGTTCCTGGTGATAGGTTGATCACTCAAGAGTGTGGTACTTGTCATGGTTGGTCTATAGATGTACTATGTTGTAGATTAGGTGGTCTAGTAGATGCAGACAAAGTTATTATGTATAACTAGAGCATACTCATGTGTTTTTCAGTAAATTGAAATGTATATGGTGTGCTGGAGTGTACATAAAGTCATATAGGCATACTTCATTTTATATACAAGGCACTGGCACGTGCTTGTATCATAGATCAGTACTTGTGATTTTGATGATAGATTTATAGAATCTGTGAAAACAATTGGTAATATCTGTTGTTGAGAATATGTGAGATCCATATGTGATTTTTAAATATGTTGGCCTTTTGCTAGTCCGTATGAGTTCACCTGCTGCTACCATGATTCAAAATCATTTAATAACCCCTTAATGCATTAGTTTGATGTGAAAGAGTAGCATTCTTGATGCTTACTGACCCAAACCATTGTTCTCGCATACCCAAAGGAGCTAGCCCTGAAGCACATCATCCTTTGCTATGTTACAACATCTGCAGTGTTGAGATTAGCATGCTGCAACCGCGGGGGTGTTCCCTTCTATGGATTAGATAAGTCTCTGATCTCTCCCATACTCTTTCTTTATTACTTGGTTGATATGCCAAGGTGCCATTACATATCATTTTGTCAGAGTTTCGATGTGATGTGGAAAGGTATTTTCTGAATAGCGTTTAATTAGGATCATGTTTTTGTTACCCGCTTAACCTGTAGAGTATTTCCTAGAGCTTAATCTTCTTGATGCTGCAATTTAGTGTATATGAAGTATTTTCTAGAGCTTAATGTGTGCTAGTACATTTGTTCTATCTAGTACTTGTAGTGTCCAGGTCGTGAAAATATCTTGTGTATCTAGTAAAAGCAATGAGAGAAACAGGCAAGGAAGACTGACTTGTATCACTATTACTGCCTGAAATGCATTTTGTGCACCTGGATAATGCAAGGCAGCAGTTAGACAAAAAGCTAACCTGACTAGCTACATTTATGCAAAGCCATAGAAATATTGTTTGCATGCTGGAAAGATTTTGTTTGAAAATCGGTAGTTCTTTATTTTCACTTTAAGTAGATGTGCTTTGCTTACAATACCAACCCTTTTCTTTTTGTTCACTTTAAGTGGATGCTTTAAGGAGGACCAGTAGCGAGGTGTTGGGCGATCAGGAGCACGTGGGGCGGCGATGCGTTTGGTGAGGAGACCCTAGGCGACGCGATGGGCGATGTGCTAGCCTTCTTCCCTTGTTGGGGGCAACGAGACCATGGGCGACGTGCTGGCCTTTTCCCTTGGCCAATGCAGGGCGAGGAGACCATGGGCGGCGCGCTGGCCTTCTCGCTGGACCGGCGCAGGGAGAGGAAACCTTGGGCGATGGTATGTGTCATTACTGTGTAGAGATTTATCTCAATTCTACTTACATTGATTCTTGTGTATGGTCTACTGTTGTTAATTCACTTAATTTATAACTTTGCCTCAACTATTGGTCATTGTGTATTGGTGTGTGCATTCAGCTAGCTAGCTGCTCCAGGTTTAGGCATCATAGCTTGGTCACATGTAAAAGAATAAACCCATGGAATAATTTTCCTTTGGTGGTCGTTATCATGCAGGATGGATGAATGCTGACAAAGTCTTTGTTCTTGGACCGGTGGTGGTACGTGACCAGCTGCTGGGACGTGGTGCTGGAGGGAGTGGTGCACACTGGGAGCAGTCGGGCAAGTTTCCTTGGCATTGGTGGAGAGGGAGGTTCTGATGATGCTTCAACTGATGATGATGGATTATTCCTGTTGTAGGGATATGGTCCTGGGGTCTCCATTTTTGGCTTGATTCTGATGTAGCCTCTTTCCTGAAGACCATTTTGTGTTATATTTTTATAGCACGGTTATTATTGTATGTATGGGATCTGAACCGAAATATTCTAATAGACTTATGGTTGTTATCAAAAGGATTTCATGTATTTATTTGATTTTGACTAAATTATTTGTGGTTTAATTGCTGTCAGATTGTGGTGAAATAAACCTGACAAGTGTGACCAGTAGAAAAATAAATCTCACTTTATTGAATAGTCTGATAAGTGGGATACATCTGGCTCGTAGGAACACCCCATGAAGGAATGGACCTTAGATAGGCCAACGCCTAGAATAGAAAAAGGCTCGAAAAAGGCTAAGGCCCAAAAGCGAAATGGACCATAAAAGGCCAAGACATAGCAAATACAAGGATGGAATTATTGGGCTCAGCCCATATATACCAAATAAATGGACTGGGCTTATTTTGCACCACGACGATTTTATTTCTTCACAATTTTGCCACATAGTACAAGCCACGTAGGATCTGACGTGGTCGGGCTAGACTGCCTATGACGGTTATGACGATCCAATATCGTCATAAACGGTTATGACGATTTCATAGAAAACGTTGTTGTGTGCAATTACTGACGCTCAGTTTTTGACGATATGTTTTTCGTCATAAGATGGTCATATATTATAGACAATGACAATTCTGTGACGAAAATGGAGGGTCATGTATCAGCAGATTCCTTGTAGTGTCATTATTCGGTTGGCCACATGCTCAAAAGATTTTTTTCACATAGTCGCCTACACAATGGTATGCACCATTGGGATGGACCCTGCCTATGTAGTGACCTCGGATTGGTAAGGATCCTAAGTCCCTGCGATTAACATGCTAGTCCCTGGATCAATAGCTAGCACTCATAGTCGATGAAATATCATGTAAAACACAAGTCTTTATTACATGAATCGAACAATCCAGAGTTCACTTTATTACAACAGAAGCAATATAAATACAACTGGGAGTCCCATCAATGTCACAGGCAGGTTGAGTGAAGACCCGCGATCCTAGCGCACCTTTCAATGATCTCCGAAATTCTGCACATGAAACGTGCAGCCAACAAGTTGGGTCAATACTTTGAATGTATTGGCAAATTACACCAAGGAGAGAAAAGACTATCTCTACATGCAAGGCTGGTATAGGCTGTAGAGTTCATTTGCTCAAAGCTAGTTTTCTTAAGTAGAGAGAATAAGAGAGGATTGTCCTACTTTGTAAACATTTGCTTAGATAAAATAAGGCCGAGTGGCACACGAGGATATTACGCACCAAGTGTCCAAATAACCAAACACTTGGATATTACGCACCAAGCGTCACTTGGATATTACACACCAAGTTCCCAAATTCCCACCCATTAGCGATATTACGCACGCCATGCGGTTTCAAAACTTTGCTTTTAGAAAAGAGAGAGGAAGATCCTTCAGAGGCTCCATCCTTCAGACGCTCATTGTTGTTCTGTTACCGTGAACACGACTGATCGATCAGATTGCAATACTCTCGAGAGTTTGTGCACTTTACCCACAATCCACGATCAAGTCCTTTTACAGACAAGACCATGGCGAGGCTTTCCCTTAGTAGCCCCTCTACCTTCCGGATCCAACCGTGCCAAGAACCTCCAAATGTTGGTACCCAGGTGAGGTTTCCCACTAAGTACTAGGCCAAGACAGAGCCCATAATGTATTGTGGTTGCACTGGAAGCTTCTGAATTCTGAAACATGGCAGACTTCTTTGATTCCTGGGCGGCCGTCCTCCACCAAAATCTCACTCGTTGACCCGACAACCATTCCTTAAGAAAACTTAGTTTTATTTTGAAGTGGATTTGAGAAGAAAAGTTTGCTCTAGAGAGCCTTTATACTTAGAAAAATTCTTTGTCTTTCGAACCCCCCAACGGTACTTTGTATATATAGCATAGCAAGCAATACTTAGCAAAAACAGGGGTAACCTATTAGGAGGGGAAATCCAAAGTATAGAGCTACTCATGGCATACTACAAAATCATCGCACTTGCAAAATAATACTAAGGAAAAATTCTACTAGAATATCCTACACATGCATACTACAGAATTTTGAAGATCACATGCATAGAATTAAAACTGGGACAAAATTATGAACAAGTGGTGTAACTTGCCTGATCGATTCTTCGTGAACGCTCTCGCACTCCAAATAAATCTAACGTATAGAAAAATAGCACAAATAAACAACCACTGCAAATAACGAAACAACCACTTAAGAGCCAATAAAACATGTAAACAAAATCCAAAACATAAAAAATATTATTATTTATTTACTTCTTTCATGCAAAGCTAATATTAAATTCTCTAATGGATAGCGAATATCACAAGTATAAATTTTCAAAAGAAAACACCTAAAAAGGATCTACATATATCAATATGTGGTCAAAAAAAGATTTAAATTCGAATTTGAATTTCAGCCGATACAGTATATTTGAAGGATATAAATTATAGATCTAACTAATAGATCTTTTACTTACAAATTTAAGGCAAAAAGAATCAACTAAAACGGATCTCTACATCAAAAGTTATTGATTTTCAAATTAAAGTTATTAGACACAGCACACGTACATCCAATCTCGACTTCAACACACGCGTGGAAAAAGAAAAAAAATAGCATGGGCTGATTCTCTAAAGCCATCTAATCTGGACTGCACTAATAAATCGAACGGTGGATGGAATTACCAGCTACGGCAATGTTTGACAGCGACGAAGAAATCAGTGGCATCGACTTGAGTGTGGACGGCGGAAGCTTTCCGGTGATCCCCGGGCTCAGGAGAATGATCTACGACGATGAAGAAGTGGTGCATGGCGTTCGTATCCTCCACGTGGTCACGTAAATGTCGTCGGCAGCGACCTTCTCCTCCTATATCTCCGGCGATGCTCCGCGGCTCCCCTCGATACGGACGAACTTCAGCGATGAATTGCGGCCGGTGCCGGTTGTGGTTCAAGGGGAAAATGGCACAGGGTGAGGCGGTAGTAAGAGGCTAACATATTAGATGAAAAATAAATACAAGGTGAGCTCGGACTCGTCGTCTACCTCCACCTTCTGAAGCTCCTGGCGGCGAACTCCGGCGAGATCTGTTCAAGCTCGATTTGTAGGTTGGGGGCTAGAGTTTCGAAACAAGAACCAACAAGGAGAGGGAGGAGTATATAAGGGGAAGTTTTCGTGGAAGAGGGTGCAAGAATCGTCTAGAAATCGAGTGATTTTTTTTGCGGGATTAGTTTGGATACGAAACGAACTCGTTGCGTCCTAGGACTCCAGTTGAAGGTTGGTGATGACATGTGGACCAGTGATGTCAGAGAAAAGAAGAAGGACAAAAATTGGTCCGTTCCAATCGCTGTGCACGCGCGAGAGAAAAACGAGTCCGTCCAGTGCATGATTGCACGTGGGCATTGCGGGTTGGTGTGCTTGTGGTGGTCACCTACAGATATAGGTACGTTTTCTTTTGTTTTGTTTCCTTTTCAATTTTCCTTTTTTTGATTTCTTTTACTTAGAGGGATCGTATAAATATCAGTAGTGTCTAGACTTTTCTAAAAGAATTCAAGATAAACCTAGATCAAAATGCCTATGAAATATATTTTCAGCATAAAATTTAATATACACAAATATTTTATGCACTTTGGCCTACATGGCTACTTATGTAGTTTTGAAAAGAAATAGTTTAGCGTTTATTTTATGCCTCAATTCAACTCAAACAGTGTCATAAAAGGCACGAGAGCTACATGTTAAATCACAGAACATATAAAAACTATTTTAGTATCCAAATAAAATGAAGAAGTCATATTATCTTCTGGTGAAAATTATCAAGTTCCGAAAATCCCAAATGCAACAAAATCCAGGTAATACCATAGGATATTTCCCAACATGTTTCTTATATTTGGAAATGCAATATTATTTCCTCTCTTGTGAAAATAAAACAAGTGTTTGGAAAATATTCAAGTATTTAGAAAAATCAAAAAGAATGCAAACAAAATGTAAGACAACAGTTTCTAAATTTTGTATATTTTTTCCAAGCACTAATTATGTTTGGATAGTCATGTTAATCCGCTCTTTTCAATGTGGTTTGGGAAAATTATACAGTCCTAGAAAGTTTTAAATTCTTCAGAATTTCATCAAAGACAAAACAAATCAATCATCTTATTATACATTCCAAAATTCTAATAATTTTGGGATGTTACAGCCTAATAATGTCTGATTCTGACCATTGGGGCTATGATGCCAGTCATGCAGATGACATGGTGTACAACATCGTGTCCCTCAACCATCCTTGCCGCACGACCATCCCTTTGTTCATGTGCAATGACAAATCATGGATTGGTATGAACGATTACTGGATTACTGATGTCGACATGAGCGGGAACTGCAGCCTTGATAACGTCTACACCCGCCGACAAATTGAACTTCCTCCGTCGATTACAGGTGACATTTGATGCAAAGATCGCTTCTTCGGGCCTCCTAAAATGTACTTGAACTGGAAAAGTGATGGTTTATGGTAACCCATGTTTTTGCAGAAGATCCTAATTTGCGACGTCCCCCACAAAAAGATAGACAAGATTACAATCTCACCACCTTGTTCGGGTAGGGTTCCTTAGTAGAAAACAAAAAATCCTAACAATGAGATCGACATAGCCAAGATCTATTCTATGCAGATATAAGGTAAGGGAGGGATTCGGTGTTCATACCCTTGAAGACCGAAAAGCATTGTCGTTCCAACTAACATTGACGATGTGGTCATAGGGCGATGCTGACCTCAAGGTCATGGAGATGTACAAGTGACGAGTGCCACAACTGGCAGCCCCTACACACTTCTACATGCATCCCCTGGGCCCTGGTGCATATAACATCCCCTGGGCCCTGGTGCAGCGAAGCAGCGAACAAGATTGATCCGCACCGAGATTACAATAGCACGATAACATGCATATAGTAGAAAACTCAAACCCCATATGCTCATTCCATATGGAGAGAGGCAATTGCCACTAAGGTGAATGACGGTAGGGGGCTCCCCTCTTTATATAGGCCAAGGGTAAAGGGAACCCTAGGGCAGCCGCCGGGGCCACTTCCTATTGGGGTTTAGTGAAGAAATCAAAAAATTTATGCTGAGCGGAAGAAACCCTGAATGCCCAAGATATATCTACTAGTAATGCAGTAACGGAGATAGATAGCGGTAATAACCCTTGAACACCGAGAGAGCGTTATGCTCATGCAGAAGAGTGGATCATGTAGTCTTACCCGTCCGACCTCAAGGTCGCTAAGATCCTCGCAAGTCACCCTTGTCCTGGTCCTCACACGATGGACCGGAAGCTTCAATATCCCCACCGAGTTACCACAGGCATACGTTGTAGGACGACAACTCACGACCTTTAATCCCTGCCTAGGTTGTATGTCAACTCCCAGATTTTTAATCCTAGATGCCTGTTGTGCCATACATCGTAATATCAGGATTACCATTTTTGCGAGACATAACAGATTGGATATCATAGTACATCATCCATTACAAACCATACATAAGGTCTTACACAAATAAGGATCTCATGATCTAGTCTTAATACAATTCCAGTAGTTGAATAAAGTAATAATAACGATAGCGTAGGTGAAGCTCAATCTTCATGGTCACAGGAAATGCTGACAATGGGAGATGATCCTAGTTGTCGTAACCATCCTGCTGTTCGTCTTCCTAGTCTGGCAACGGGAATAGCCGGGGACAAGGCTATGAGTACTCTTTAAGTACTAGAAAACTAATACTAACAAATGAGGTGGTTTTGAGTCGGAAGTACTAAGCTCTAGGTTGTTTTGCAAAAATCCATATTTATCTCTACTGAGTTCAGAAGCAAAGAAAGCTAGTTGAGAGTTTTATAACGGCTAAGTGGGAACTTGAATTTCATATCACAACCCTGTTGTGGTCAAGTCAAAGTAACGAATCATTTAATAAGTCATTTTGAAAACATCTGACAACATAAAAGTATGGCCACTCCAACTGTCCATAACCACGGGCGCGGCTATTCAAATAGTTTAACACTCTGTAGAGGTGGTACACTTTCACCACAATATTCGATACATCCGTCAGGAACAATCCTGAATTCACCATACTTAGTATGCGGATAATCAATCCTAACTTTTCAATTACACGCCCTAGTATAGGCACATCACCTGTGAGTTTGGCCTCTCAACCATGACCAACTGTCATCTTGGGAACAACACAGGTGGATAATCTTCACAAGGTAGGCTCAGCTCAAACCTTGGCCGCAAGGGAACCCACACTAAGGTATATAATTTTCCAGTCAATCCCTACCCAAATTTCGGGTATTGTGGTTGTACGGTAAAATTGGAATGGTATCGCATCCAAACAACCATCAGTTTTATAAAGGGCTAAGGCTCATGCCTTAACATTTTCATCAGCAAAATCATCTGGTGTTCAAGAACACATGTCAAAACATTTTAGTAGAACGACTCATCATTCTAAGGTTTTCGTAACCATTTTCACCAAGTATTCCCGTATAAAGTTGATCAACTTTTATGCTTAGCACAAGCATCTACAAGTGGGGGTAAACACTGATGAGGGGTGGTAATCAAGTGTGAATGATCTAAGTTCAATATCATGCCTCAGGATGACATCAAGATTATCTAACTTAGGTCAAGTTTTATGCTCTTTAAGCTACCTTTAAATATCTTTCTAGACTCTACAAGTCCCTAAGTAAACTCTAATAGAAAGATTTGGTATCATCAAGGGGTATAATCACATATGCTTAAGGTATCTGGTTGGCATAGTTGTCATGCAAGGGTTAACTTGCAAAGTCAATAGCTTGCCTTGTGCAGAGAAGTGGTTAAAGTTCTCCTCGGCTTCTTCCTCGTAGTATCCTTCTTCCTTGTCGTATCCTTGGTCGGTACTAGCGGGTACACAATCACCACACAATACTTAACTAATTCTATTCATCACACCAAGGTTTTCACTAGATGATATAGGATCATCACAAACATTACAATCATTAAGGCAAATAGTTTTATTTCCTTTATTTTATAAAAGTAATTTCTATTCATTGAAAAACTACTTAAGATTTAATATTCTCCACATGTCATCACCACATATTTCAGTACACGGGAATGTGATTTAAAGTAGTGTCACAATTTAATAAGGTTTAACCTTTATTTTAATTAAATAAAGTGACTAGAAATGCCTATGGGGCATTCTTTTATTACTTGATCATTATTTCTACAAGTAAACCTATATATTTTTATATATTCTGAAAGGTATGGTTAAATATGATTTTTGAGAGTTGGAATCAACTCAAAAGCTTTTATGGTTGAATTTTGAAAAATGTTTGAATGCAGAAAAGCTTCTGCCTTGTTATTTTTACTATAGGTGATCTATAAATCCAATTGGTTTGAATCCAATGGGCTTGGATTAAGCATTCTAGTACTTTCTAACAAAGTTGGTTTCATGAATTTTGGTATAGTGAATCAAGCTGGGTTGATTTTTGAATCTAGATACAGAACTGAGTTTGAAACTAAAAGAATAAATCTAGATTTGAATTACTGGGTCGGCCTACTACGCACAACGTGCGCGGGCTGGTTAAGTGGCTGTCCCCACTCGTTAGTGAGATAGAGGGGTGTGAAGCGGTATGGGGGATGTTGACCACATGATCAAGCTCGAATCCTAAGTCCGTGGTTCATCATCCATGTCGGGAAACGCCAGCGAGACAGAACCCTAGCGCGACTAGTGAGGGTCGTGGGGCTCACCGGGGCTCAGGCGATGGTCGGCGATGGGGGCAAATGATGAAGTCGGCGACTGCGGTCCTCCTGGTACTGGCAGCTTCTCCTAGGGCGGCTCCAATCGACGGAGCCCTTCTCCTCCAGTAGCGGCAGACTCCGGCCAAATTCCGGCGATGCGCTACTCGCCTTGCTCCGGGAGTGATGTGGGGTGCTTCTGAGAGAGAGGGGAGTGAGATGGTGTGAAGAATTCATGCTAGGGTGGCCTCTATTTATATTGCCCGAAGGGGACCGACGGGCGTGGGCTGAGCTTGTCGTGGTCATCGACACAACGAGCTAAAGGCGTGGTCAAAGGTAGGGGACGGTGTTGTGCTCCCTGGCGAAGCTCAACGGCATGGCTACACAGCATGGCGCGGTGCTAAACGGTCAGAATGTCGCGGCGCACTGAGCGGGTCCGACGGTGGTTTTAATGGCGCACAACGTCTATGGTCCGCGCGGCGACGAACGGGCATGTCTGTGGTGTTGGTGGGGTGCTGGCGATCCTGCTTGCACACGGCAAGGGCGGCGCGGTCTATGGGCGTGTGTCGCAGTAGGCGCTCTGGCGCGCTCTCGGCTCGCTCGCAGAGAGGCTTGGCATGCTCGGGCTATGTGGTCCAGGGGCTGGCTGCGCTCAAGGCTTGGACAGGGAGTGGCAGTGGACGGTGGAGAGTGTCCCAAACATGCTTGCTAGGCTTGGTGCTTCTCCTAGCTTGCCGTCTACATGAGGGTGTCAAGTTAGGCTCGACATGGTCACCATTGATGGCTATTTCATGCTCACAGTGGTGCTAAAGCTTGTTCATTGAGCTAGATCATCTACTGAGAGTGTAGTGTGAGCTATATAGGGAACAAGTTAGGCCAAATTTACTGCTCACAATAGTGTTTGTGGTTTTTTTTTTGGTGATTACAAGGTGTTTAATGAAATGGCCGCAAGAGATTCAAATTTGAATTTTGGATTCAAACTTGGTGGGTGTGCTAGTTACATACTAGGGAGTCTCTGGTTAGTGGGATTGGTCAAGAGGAAATGGTTTGGTTGGTTTTTGAAAAGGGGGTGATCTTCACATATGAATCAGATTAAATTTTGAAATGTGATTTGAATCAAGTTACCAAGTGTTTCTGAAAATTTCAAAGGTGGGCTTTGATTCACTTTTACTTGGTCTTGCAAGGGGTGAAAAGAAATGGAAAAGTTTCTCTTTGAAATCTTGGACTAGAAACACTCAAAGTGGCCTAGTGAGCAAGATTAGCAAAAATGACCATTTGCTTTATTTGTTTTGTTTTTTTGATTTTTTCTTGATTTGTTTCTACTTGGAAATGTTTTAGATGATGTTGTTTTCACCTTTAAACGATTTCTTGGTATTTAGATCAATCACACAAGTCCATTCATACAATCATCACATACACACATGCATTCATATTGATTTGATTAACCAAAGTTTTTGTTAACACTAAATTTGGTGATTGGAATTTGATAACTTTGTTCAATATTTTTGGGATGTTACAAACCTTCCCTCCTTAAAAAAAATCTTGTCCCGAGATTTGAGAAATAAGAAATAAGAAAACTAGGACTAAAAAAGATCGGGAAACTCCGTCTTGATGTGATCTTCTCGCTCCCAGGTAGCTTCGTCTTCAGTGTGGTTACTCCACTGAATCTTGAGAAACTTGATGCTTCAGGTCCTGGTGGTCCTGAAAGCTTCCTCCTAAATACGGATGGGTACTTCGGGATATGTCAGGTCATCGTTGATCTCTATGGTCCGGTGATCAATGTTCTTGAAAACTTTAGTCTTCTTGGAACTTCAAGGCATTTGCGAAGCAATGATATATGGAACACATTATGCACTACTGACATCTCCTCTGGCAGTTCCAAGTGATACGATACCTCTCCTCGACGATTTAGAATCTTGAAGGGTCTGATATATCTGGGGGCTAACTTTACTTTGAGCTAGAAACGCTGCATTCCTTTCAAAGGCGATACTTTGATATACACAAAATCTTAGATATTGAAAGTGAGCTCTCGACGTCTCTTGTCGGCATAGCTCTTTTGTCTTGACTGTGCGGTCTTGAGGTGCTTACGGATCTTGTGTACATTCTTTTCTACTTCTCGTAGGATGTTGGGTCTGAAAATCTGACTCTCTCCTACTTCCGACCAGTTCAACACTTCCTTCCATACATGAATTCAAATGGGGCCATTTGCAAACTAGCTTGATAACTGTTGTTGTAAGAAAAATTTGCGAACGGCAGACAGTCTTCCCATTTAGATCCATACTCTAGCACACATGCTCTCAACATATCTTCGAGTATTTGATTTACTCGCTCCGTTTGTCCATTGGTCTAAGGGTGATACGCTGTGCTGAAATATAGTCGGGTTCCTAATCCTTCTTGGACTTTATTCCAAAATCTCGAGGTAAACCGAGTCCCTCGATCCGATACAATGTTCTTGGGAACTCCGTGCAAACTGACGATTCTAGCGATGTATAACTCCGCTAGCTTCAAACTCTGGTAGGTAGTCTTGACTGGTAAGAAATGGGCTACCTTGGACAATCTATCGACTATGACCCAAATAGAGTCATTCCCCCTACTAGAAGTAGGCAATCCGGTGATAAAGTCCATTCCAACAGAATCCCACTTCCATTCCGGAATCTACAATGGTTGCAACAGTCCTGCGGGTCTCTGATGTCCCGCCTTGACTCTCTGACAAATATCACACTTGGCGATATAGCTTCCGATTTCTCTCTTCATCTTATGCCACCAAAATTGCTCCTTCAAATCCTGATACATCTTCGTTCCTCCGGGGTGGATAAAATAATGAGTATCATGGGCCTCTTTCAAAATAACTTCTTTCAACTCTGAATCTGCTGGTACACAGAGACATCCTTTGTACCACATAACTCCTTCTTCATCCTCGGTAAATCCGGGTACTTTGCTTGTACTGATACGACGTTTGATTCAGTCGATACTAGCATTTCCTTTCTGAGCCTCCTTGATCTGACTGATCAAAGTGGGTTGAAGTTCCATACAAGCCAAAAATCCTTCACTTAGTAATTACATTATGAAATCCTCCATCTCCTTGTGCAAACTTGGTTGCTCCTTCAGAATCATGGAGTTCAAGCGACACAACAATCTGCTAAGGGCATCTGCTACCACATTGGCTTTACCGGGGTGATAGTGAATGTCCAGATCGTAGTCCTTGATTAGCTCAATCCATCTTCTCTGCCTCATATTCAACTCCTTCTAAGTGAATATATACATAAGGCTCTTGTGATTCGAATAAATCTCACAACGGTTTCCCATAAGATAATGCCTCCATGTCTTCAGGGCTAGAACTATGGTTGCTAGTTCAAAGTCATGGGTTGGGTAATTCTACTCATGTTGTTTTAGTTGTCGGGATATATAAGATATAACTTTGCCTGCTTGCATCAACACACATCTGAGACCGATCTTGGATGCGTCACAATACACATCAAAAGGCTTGGTGATATCTGGCATGATCAAGATTGGGGCTGATATCAATCTCCTCTTAAGTTCTTGAAAACTCGCTTCACATTTGTCCGTCCATTCGAACTTCTTATCATTCTTCAGCAATTGGGTCATGGGTCTGTTGATACTTGAGAATCCTTCTACAAACTTGCGGTAGTTTCCCACTAATTCGAGAAATGCACAAACTTGGGTTTGAGTGGTTGTGCCTTGCCAATCTTCCACATTCTTCACCTTTGTAGGGTCAACGGCAATTCCTCCGGCTGATACGATATGTCCGGGGAATCCTACCTCCTGTAACCAGAATTCACATTTTCTAAACTTGGCATACAGCTGATGCTCTCTAAGGGTTCCAAGGATGGTCCTTAGGTGTATCTCATGTTCTTCTTCTGATTTGGAATAGATCAGAATGTCATCGATGAAAATAATGACAAACTTATCCAGGAAGTCCATAAAAATCTTATTCATGACGTTCATGAAATAAGAGGGGGCATTGGTTAATCCAAAAGACATGAAAATATACTCATATAATCCATATTTGGTGGTAAAGGCAGTCTTTGGAATATCCTCTGCGTGAATCTTGAGTTGGTGATAACTAGTTCTAAGATCAATGTTAGAAAACACTTTGGCACCAGTCAACTGGTCAAGCAGGCCTTCTATCTTTGGCAGTGGGTACATGTTCTTGATGCTGACATCATTCAACTTCCGTTAATCCATACATAAACAGTTACCTCCATTCTTCTTATCCACAAACAAGACAGGTGATCTCCATGGAGACGCACTTGGTTGGATCAATCCAATCTCCAGTATAGCATCCAGTTGTTTCTTCAGCTCCACTAGTTCAGATGGGTGCATGCTATACGGTCTCTAGGCTATGGGTCCGGTTCCACGTATTAGTTCAATGATAAACTCGATTTCTCGATCTGGGGGCATACCGGGCAAAACATTTGGAAATACATCGGGGTATTCACAGACTATCCGGACCTGGTCAATGGTTGGCTGGGCTAAACTCTTGTTGCACTTGAATTGACGGGGCAAGGTTTCAGATACATGCTCTACTGGTATTCCGGCTGTACTGGTCATGGTTATGGCTTCCTTGGAACAGTCAATTAATCCTTTATGTTTGGACATCCAATCCATTCCTAGTACTACTTCCTAACCATTAGTTCCGAGTACTATTAGATTAGCGTAAAATCTATGCCATGGATTCGGATAGGCACGGCCTTGCAAATTTGTATAGCTTTGGTGGTTGAACCAGGTATTTGTACTATCATAACATGCTTCAATTTGGTTGGTTGGATCTTACTAGTGCATGCAAATTCTTCAGTAACAAACGAGTGCGATGCTCTAGAATCAAACAACACTCTTGCAAGTACTGAGTTAACAGAAAACATACCCAGCACGACATCTGGCGCTTCTTGGGCTTCTTTAGCATGCATGAGAAATAGATGACCATTGGGGTTGAGTGAGTTCCCTAGGGCAAACCTTCTTCCGAGCTGAACACGATGCTGCTCCTGAGCTAGGGTATTTGCATTGGGAGCTGCGGCAATCTTCTTGGGACACTCATTGGAATAGTCACCCTTGGTTCCACCTTCATAACAAGTCACCTGAGACTTATCCTTTGCTGCAATAGGCACAACATTGCTTCTAGTCCTTGGTGCAGTGTTGGTGTTGGTGGCGACATTGTTGTTGTTGAAATTAGGAGGTTCACAGATGAAATTGTTGGTGTTGCCGGGGTTGTTGTGATTCCCTCCGGGCCTTGGGTTTCCACGGTTGGGATAGGTTGGACGGTTCATCGGGGGTCTATTGGTTCTTGGGGAAAATCCTGGAGATGGGTTGGGGCGATACTTTGGTGTATGGTGGGTTCCTGGTTGATGCATCATGCGACGCTTGCGGTTCTCATTAGCTTGGTTGATCTTGCCTTCTTTTTGAATGGCAGATTCCACTAAGGCTTCAATATCACCAAATGGGATATTGACTAACACTATCTACATCTCATCGTGCAAACCATTCAGGAATCTCTCCTTCTTCTTGGCCTCAGTGCTGATCTCATCAAGGACATACCTTGATAGATATAGGAATCTGTCACGGTACTCTACCACAGTCATTCTTCCTTTCTTAAGCTCTTTGAATTCATATCTCATCCATAGAATCAAACCTGGTGGCACATGGGTTCAGCTGAACTTGAGTTTGAATTCATCCCAGGCCATCATATGTCCTCCATTCATGGTGCAAACGTTGTTCCACCATGCCCTTGCATCTCTGGCCAGATAGTGGGTAGCGAACAGAACTTTCTCGTTGGCTTCCACTCGTGCAACTTCCAGGTTGTTCTCCATGGTTTTCAGCCAATCATCGGCATCTAATGGCTCTTCAGACTTACTAAAGATGGGTGGGTTGGTGTTCTGGAAATTCTTGAGATTGGATCCATGGTTGTCCTGATTTCCATGGCCTTGATTGTTGTTGGCCATCTTAGCGATATGTTGAAGGGTGGCTAAGTTGGCTTGACGTTCGGCTATTTCGGCTTCGCGGTCAGAAACGAATATTTGCAAGATTTGAAACATTGGGTCCGGGGATGAGTTGCTTCCTCCACGAGGCATCTGAAGATTGAGATAGATCATGAGAAAAGATAGAAATTTCTAAGGTCAAGGGTTTTGTGTTTTAAAAGATTTTAAAGTTTGACTCAGATTTTTCTAACAACTTGCTTTTCATTAATTCATAACACACGATACAAAAACACACCACAAGAAAGGAAAACATATGGTTTTAAGAACCATTTTGGGAAACTACGATACAGTGGGACTGATTACAACTCACTAATGCTAGTGCTCAAGTGCTACTACTCCTTGGAGTCGTTGTCCTCATCATCCTCATCATCATCATCGATGAAGGCGAAGTCATCCTCATCGGTGAAGAAGTCCATGGCCTGATCCTCCAGAAAGTCATCATCATCACTGAGATAGGAGTAGGGGTCTCCACAAAGGTCTTCCCCTGCATAATCCCTATCCTCCAACTACATATCTCTCTCGTGGATGGTCTCCTCCGAATCCGTGATCCGGTGGCGAAGACGGGAAATGATGTGCTCCTTCTTGTCGAGCTGAAGGCGACGAGACTGGCGATCCTTTAACAACATGGCAATGGTCTGATCCTTCTTGGCAGCGATGGCATACTTGTTGTTGGCGTTGGAGCGGGCATTGTCTATCTCCTTCTGACGGTCATACATCATGAAGATGAGGTGGTCCAATTGAGTCTTCAGCTGATGGTGGTATGGTGCCTCCAGTGGCTGTCCCATAACATCACGCCTTGGGTAGAACTCAAAGCGGGTACCCTTGATTTGATTGATACTCTGCCCACATAGACAGGCAAGATCTTCCTACGTGGCGCTGGCAAGTCCATCGAGCCAGTTGTTCTCTCTCAAGGTGAACTGAATTCCTTCTGAGGTGGGGGCCTCAATCTTTCCTCGGATACTTGCAACAACTAGCCACTGCAAATCTTCTCCTTCCTTATCATTGAGCTGAGCTCCGAAGAACTCGGGGTGCAAACGCTCCAGCATCTCTGACAGCTTGTCCAAGACACGCTCAAAGATTTGGTCTCCTCCATTCCCCAACTGATAAAACTTGTTGTACTTCACGTCCATCTATAAGAATATAGGATGAGTAAGTTAGTAGAGTGATCAAGTGTGTCAAATTTTAAGTAAGTTTGCAAGAATTTTCGAGGAACATGAATTTTCATGAAATAGTCTAAGTGATAAGAATAAGAATAATTTTTTGTAAATACTCACTTCCTTGGTTTTGAAACTAAGTTTTTGATTCAAACGTCCATTCTAAGTTAGGGTCTCCTATGGTCAGGATGGCTCTGATACCAACTTGTCAACACCCGGATTTTTAATCCCAGATGCCTGTTATGCCATACATCGCACTCCCATGATTACCATTTTTGCGAGACATAACAGATTGGATATCACAGTACATCATCCATTACAAACCATACATAAGGTCTTACACAAATAAGGATCTCATGATCCAGTCTTAATACAATTCAAGGAGCGGAATAACGTAACAATAACGATATCATAGGTCAAGCTCCATATTCATGGTCACAAGAAATATTGACGATGGGATATGATCCAAGTTGTCGTAACCTTCCTGTTGTCCGTCTTCCTGATAGTCCTCTCCATAGTCTGGCCACATGAATAGCCAGGGACAAGGCAATGAGTACTCTTTAAGTGAGGTGGTTTTGAGTAGGAAGTACTAATCTCTAGGTTGTTTTGCAAAAAGCTAGATTTATCTCTACTAAGTTCATAAGCAAAGAAAGCTAGTTGAGAGTTTTATAACACCTAAGTGTGAACTTGAATTCCATATCACAACCCTGTTGTGGTCAAGTCAAAGTCACGAATCATTTCATAAGTCATTTTGAAAACATCTGACGATAGAACAGTATGGCCATTCCAACTATCCATAACCCCGGACGTGGCTATTCGAATAGTTTGACACTCTGCAGAGGTGGTACACTTTCACCACAATATTCGATACATCCGTCAGGAACAATCCTGAATGCACCATACTCAGTATGCGGATAATCAATCCTAACCTTTCAATTACACGCCCTAGAATAGGCACCTCTCCTGTGAGTTTGGTCTCCCAACCATGACCAACTGTCATCTTAGGAACTGCACAGGTGGACAATCTTCACAAGGTAGCCTCACCTCAAACCTTGGCCGCAAGGGAACCCATAATAAAGAATATAAATTTCCAGTCAAGCCCTACCCAAATTTCGGGTATTGTGGTTGGACGGTAAAATTGGAATGGTATCGCATGCCTTAAAAAATTTATCAGCAAAATCATCTGGTGTTCAAGAACACATGTCAAAACATTTCAGTAGAATGACTCATTATTCTAAGGTTTTCATAATCATTTTCACAAAGTATTCCCGTCTAAAGTTGATCATGTTTTATGCTTAGCACTAGCATCTACAAGTGGGGGTAAACACTAATGAGGGGTGGTAATCAAGTGTGAATCATCTAAGATCAATCTCATGCCTTAGGAAGACATCAATATTATCTAACTTAGGTCAATTTTTATGCTCTTTATGCTACCTTTGAATATCTTTCTAGACTCTACAAGTCGCTAAGTAAACTCTAATAGGAAGCTTTGATAATGAAATAAAGTACTAAGCTTGCAAGTAAAACTAGGATTTGGTATCATCAAGGGGTATAATCACATATTCTTAAGGTATCTAGTTGGCATAGTTTTCATGCAAGGGTTAACTTGCAAAGTCAATATCTTGCCTTGTGCAGAGCAGTGGTTGAAGTTCTCCTCGGCTTCTTCCTCGTAGTATCGTTCTTCCTCCTCGTATCCTTGGTTGGTACTAGCGTCTATAAATAAATATGGCGTACACAATCACCACACAATAATTAACTAATTCTAATCATCACACCAAGGTTTTCACTAGATGATATAGGATCATCACAATCATTAAGGCAAATAGTTTTATTTCCTTTATTTTAGAAAAGTAATTTCTATTGATTGAAAAACTACTTAAGATTTAATATTCTCCAACTAAAACATGGGATCATGTTGACACATGTCATCACCACATATTTCAGTACATGGGAATGTAATTTAAAGTGGTGTCATAAATTAATAAGGTTTAACCTTTATTTTAATTAAATAAAGTGACTATAAATGCCTATGGGGCATTCTTTTATTGCTTGATCATTATTTCTACAAGTAAACCTATATATTTTTATATATTCTGAGAGGTATGGTTAAATGTGATTTTTGAGAGTTGGAATCAACTCAAAAGATTTTATTGTTGAATTTTGAAAAAAAAATTGAATGCAGAAAAGCTTATGACTTGTTATTTTTACTATAGGTGATCTACAAATCCAATTGGGTTGAATCCAACGGGCTTGGATTAAGCATTCTAGTACCTTTCTAACAAAGTTGGTTGCATGAATTTTGGTTCAGTGAATCGAGATGGGTTGATTTTTGAATCTAGATACAGAACTGAGTTTGAAACTAAAATAATAAATCTATATTTGAATTACTAGGTCGCGCGGGAGGTTAACTGGGCCGACCCACTATGCACAGCGTGCGCGGGCTGGTTAAGTGGTTGTCCCTACTCGTCAGTGAGACAGATGGGTGCGAAGATGTATGGGGGGGTGTGGACCGCACGATCAAGCTCTAATCCTAGGGATGCAGTTCATCATCCATGTCGGGCAACAGCGGCGAGACAGAACGCTAGCGCGACCAGTGAGGGTCATGGGAGGCTCACCGGGGCTCAGGCGATGGTAGGCGATAGGGGCAAACAACGAAGTCGATGATGGCGATCCTCCTGGTACTAGCAGCTTCTCCTGGGGCGGCTCCAATTGACGGCGCCCTTCTCCTCCAGCAGCGGCAGACTCCGGCCAAATTCCGGTGATGCGCTGCTCGCCTTGCTCCAGGAGTGAGGTGATTGCTTCTGAGAGAGAGGGGAGTGAGATGGTGTGAAGAATTCGTGCTGGGGTGGCCTCTATTTATAGTGCCTGAAGGGGACCGACGGGCGCGGGCTGAGTTCGTCATGGTCGTCGGCACAACGAGCTAAAGGCATGGGCAAAGGTAGGGGACGGTGCTGTGCTCCCTGGAGAATCTCAACGGCATGGATACGCGGAGTGGGGCGGTGCTAAACAGTCGAAACGCCGTGGTGCTCTGAGCGGGTCCGACGGTGGTTTTAATGGTGCACAGTGTCTACCGTCCACGCGGCGGCGAACAGGCATATATGTGGTGTTGCTGGGGTGTTGGCGATCCTGCTTGCACGCGGCGAGGGCGGCGCGCGGTCTGTGGGCGTGTGTCGCGGTTGGCGCTCTGGCGCTCTCTCGGCTCGCTCGCAGAGAGGCTTGGCATGCTCGGGCTATGTGGTCTATGGGCTGGCTACGCTCGAGGCTTGGACAGGGGGAGGCGATGGACGGTGGAGAGTGTCCCAGACATGCTTGCTAGGCTTGGTGCTTCTCCTATCTTGCTGTCGACATGAGGGTGGCAAGTTAGGCTCGGCATGGTCACCATTGATGGCTATGGCATGCTCACAGTGGTGCTAAAGCTTGTTAATTGAGCTAGATCATCTACTGAGAGTATAGTGTGAGCTATAGAGGGAACAAGTTAGGCCAAATTTACTGCTCACATTAGTGTTTGTGGTTTGTTTGTTTGGTGATTACAAGGTGTTTGATGAAATGGCCGCAAGATATTACAAGGTGTATGCATAACAGGTATTCTCGGACCGTAAATCCGGGGTGCCACAGACATGGTATCAGAGCCAGGCTGACTGTAGGAGACCTTAGTTAGCATGGACGTTAGATAGGACACCCACTATTTTCGAAAAACACCCGTCTTTCGAAAACTATTTTCTGAAAAGCTTTTGGAAGGATTTATTATCTCATCTTCCCTGACTTAAACAATTTTAAAATGGATTAGTCTATATCTCGTCTACTTCAACCAACCTGTTTTCACAAACAAAGTTAGACTCAGAGACTATGAGACAGAGATCCCGGAATGAAGAGACATCGAAACGAGCAAAGAAAAGGAGCTACCAAAGACGAAAGACACTACAAGATCATCCTACCTATGGAGTCCTTCATCGCCCCCAACTCAATCAAGTACGTCACCGACGACAAAAGACGGCAAGATAGAAGCTAAGACCCCCGTAACGTCCATACTTACGATTATCATCCCTAATATAGAATTCCCCTTTATGGCGTGTAGTCACCCCCTTGGTACCTATGGTATGCCTTCTTTGCTTGTCATGTGCGTGTATGATGCTTGGATTGTGATGATTCTCTGCTGGGAGTCATCCGATACTGTAGTTTTGACCACCTAGTTGGCAGATCCCGACGCTAACTCTCGCAACCTCATAGCCGGAAACCTCTCCTCAGCAGGATGGACACCTAAGAAACCCTCGACACCCTGAAGTAAAACACTAAGGTGGAAAGACTGCGTCTCTCCACTCAACTCCGATAAACCACTCCACCCCCAAACTCGGGAGTTGTTAGAAAAAAACCAAGCCATGACGGCGCTTAGTACTAACTATATACCCGGATAAATCTGCACATGTCTGTGTTATCTCACCCTTAAACAAGAAACCCTCCTCTGTGCAGATGGAACCATTGACGAAGCATGGCTAAGCGCAGGATTCCCCATGCTCATCTGGGACTCCCTGCAGCTCTGTAGATACACCCAACCTCCCACTTACAATCTCCACAAAGGAATGGAAACCGAGCTATATCCGGGACAAGTTACCATCCATCAAAAGTATGGAGTACCATGAGAACCCATTCGTACCACGGGTTTTTGGATGCCAACCCCAGTGCTACCTCTAAATATGGCGGCAAGAGAAGTACTGTTTCGCATCCGGGATGTCCTTCCTGAAATGAGGCAACCCGCAACCTTCTATCTACCCATCAAAGGAAATGTAGAGTCATTCGGACAATCCCAAAATCCTCGCTTGGCCTAACCCGCCCTACAGTTACAAGCCCGCTATAGCTATGCTAGAAATGAGCTTCTCACCATAGTTGTTGACGAGTACCGCCGCACCCAAATGGAGCTTCATCGTGTGCAAGCTATCCTGCATCGCAAGCAAGCTCTAGAAGTCTCGCAAAGGAATCAAGCCATAATCAAGAAACCGGAAGAAGCCTCTAGAATCCGCATCCTCCAAGGAAGAAAGAAGTGCGTCCCCGCTCGGCAGTATCTCAAGAGGTTCAAGCCACGCCAAGATATACAAGGACCCTCCACCCACCTCCCGAAAGGCGAAGATTAAGCCAAAGAGGACTCTCTTATATCGTCCACAAGCGGCAACTAGCCTAGCGAGGTACTTATGTATCGTCCCTAGACCCGTTTTGTAAAAATCTAAGTACCTTGTCGCCCTGCGGCACAAACCCGTTTTGTAACCCCTTAAGTACCTCCGCCACCAACCGGTTTGAACCTGATAAATGCATGGATGATATGAAAGTATGATATCCTTCCTTGCATGTTCTACCCACGACGTTGCATCAGATCAAACCGGAACGACCCCATTCCAAATGACCTCGTTTCCTAGACCGAAAAACTCGAATGACATCCTCCAACCCGTCGGACCCGTAACCGCCAGAACTAACTACCTGAAAGCTAGTAGGTGCCACTCCGGTAGACCATCTAACTCATGAAACTGTTCCGACGATGTCGACAGAACATAACCACCCCAAAGGACCGGTGTAGCACCATTTCTCAACGCCAGTTTGTGACTCCAAGGAAGAAAGCCTATGACTTCACCCCAAAAACCCCTAGTGTCGCTCTAAGGGGGAAAGACTGCGTCTTTCCCACCCAAAATCCAATAGAACCTTGGAGTTGACCACTAGTTAGTGTTAAGCGGTGACCACCTCTCCAAATCCGAATCCTCGACCCTACAAGAAGGACGACAATCGGCGCTTCTCCAGAATCAGAGGGTACTTCAGGAAAGTACTCCCCTTTAAGGTTGACCGTCTAGCCAAACACCCTAGTGTATCAAGACCTTGAAGAGAGAAAAGTCGACCACAAGGAAAAGGAATAAAGCAGACTCGACTCGCCGTCTCGCCTCAAGAAGGAATTACCCCATCGATGCTAAACCTACCTAGACTTGTCCTAAGGGGAAAAGACTGCGTCTTTTCCAATTTTTTCATCTAAACCACCCGATCCGACGCCCCTCAGCTATGATCCGTAACTAACCATGTTGGCTATTTGTAAAACTTATTAGCGCCTAATAATTTCCACCACTAAAATTGTTAAGCGGATATTATCACCCTAACCCTACTCCTCCCTAATATCGGGACGAGATTATTTTAAGGGGTAAAGGTCTGTAACATCCCAATTTCAGCAACCCTGATTAAATGTCCAAAAGGCAAAAATCAGGGGGAACAACTTTCTAAGTGTTTCAATGTTTGGTTGCTTGTTTTCTTGGGTTCAAGCAACTGTTTGTGTATTAGGTGATATACACCTTTACTCAACATTAGTTTACAAAAAGCTATTTTACAAAAGAGATGTCTTGGATCATCTTTCATATTCTCAAATGTTATGGCATTTCAAAAACCTGAGCCAAGATGACGTTGACACAACAAAATACTTTGCTAGTTTCTATTAACAAAACTATGGAGACCTATATATTATTTCCTTATGTTTTCCAGACAGAACTCCTATCTACTCTTACCCCTAGGCTTTTCTAAAACCTTTATGAAAACCTTTTCATTCCAATCTTGTTAGTAATACCAAGATGATCCTTATCTCCCTTCAAAGCACACCCAACTCAAAATACCCATCCCTACCTCAAGTTAGGCTTGATGGTAACCCTAGTAGTAGATAGATAAGTGACAAGATGAATTAACTTGATCTGCTGGTTGATGAATTGCCTTGATCTGCTGATTTCCTTGTTTGCTTAGGAACTAGAGTGAGCAAATCTAGTAGCTCATCCCTTAGGACCCAATCTTGCTTGTGATCATCAAGCCCATATAAAGCCTCCAAGTTTGGATCCCATCTTCTCAATCTATACATCAACATCAACCACTTAATGGAAAGGATAAACCCTTGCGACCTCCTCAAATGTATCCCTCTTGCATACTAGTCAAAATCTCCAAATCTGCCAAAACGGCTAAGTCTGGATTTCTTATCTAGATACAATCTTTGGAGCTCTACATTTTCGAACCTATGTGCATTCTTGAGAATGTACCTGAACCATCTTGTAGTACATCTTTAGTACTAACAAATCCTACTATTGCCCTTGGCTAGTCCATTCTAATTACCACTCATCCATGATGGTTTTGTAGTCAAGATACTAATCTTTTCTGCAAATTTTATCATCTTACCTACTTTGGCAGAAGCTCACATCTACATGCCACCTCCCCTTGACAAACTCCTTGCTTGCTTGTGATATACTAACCATGGCCTAAAAAACCCTACTTCACTTGTTTCCATTGGAGCCTTGTGCTTCTTGAACCCACGAGGTTTAGGAGTCTACCTGATGTATCTGCTGTGACAGCCTTATGTTCAACAAAGTTTGCCCTCTCCTCTACACCACCTCAAAAGCAATCAAGCCCAAAACTTGCTTCCCTGATCAACTATATAACTTTGTCTACCTATCCATATACCTCTTGTACCAAGGTGAGCTCTGAGCTCCCTAATCCAACCCTGTTTAGGTGGCATCAAAATAATAAATCCTAGATCCTCCCTTATTTAGTTTCCATCCTTTTCACCACTTTTTTTCAAAATCAAGGTTGACCTTGATGCCTACATCAAGTTTACATCATCTACCTTGGATATAGGCATCCCAAATAATTCACACAATTATTTGGATTATTAAACTATTTTATTTCCTTTACTTACCAAATTCTCAAAATCTTTGTCAATAAAGGAAAGTTTGTTTTTCTCCAAATAACATTGCCAAATCAATGCATATTTGAGTTCTCCATCTCTTATCCCATCTTTCCAACTAAAAAATAAATATTTTTGAGATGCCTTGTTATTTATTTTTGCCCTATTTCTTAAATGGCAGAAACAATAAATAATTCCCCAAAAATACTTTTCCACCTCAATAAACCCCAATAAAATTCTCCAATGTGTGTTATGGTGTTTAGGACCATATCATATCAGAAACCAAGCTTTCCCAACGTAAAAATATCATCCTAGCTTCCATAATCTTCTTCAGCACTTTTTGAAGAAGTGCATTTAAATGGGATTATAATCTCTAGAAAAATCCCATCTAAATCATGAAGAGATTACTTGACCTATTCCACCTACCAGTACCATTTCCACACTTTTCCCAATGAATGTTTATCAACTTCCTTCACAAGAACCCACTTGATCAATTTTGCAAAACCAAGCCAAACTTGATTCAAATCAAAACCAAACCAGCCCCCATCTTCCCAAGCACTCCTCCACAGCATCATCACTCCCTCCTGGTCGTGTGCACTTTAGCACTAAAGTACCCTTCCCCTCCATCCTTGTCCCTTATGTTTTTTTGAGAGAGAGGGACGGATACCTCCTAAAAATCTTGGGCATTAAAAGCCACAACCATTTCCTCCACCCCCTGGTCGAGCTGCAGGCCCCACATCACCACCCAGCTCCTCCCCTCTAGCCTAACCAGCAGACAACACCTTGCCCTTGTCCAAATGGACTTGGTCCCTCACACCCCACCCCCTCTATAGTTTATAAGGCCATAGGCCGCCCCAGCTCTCCCCTGCCCTCTCATTTGCCCCAGCACACCTCACTCTCCACCCTAGAGCTCCCACTCCCTCCCTCATGCTCTGCTTTGCTCAAGGAAGAGGAAGAAGGGCATTTCGGCCATCTCCTCTCTCGCAAGCACAGCTCCCTCCTCCCTCTACCTCTCTCGTTGCATGCTACCTAGCAATGCTCCCCTCCCTATGGTCTATCTAACCGTACCCTTGTTTGTGCCCAGGACCCTCTGCAGCGTCGTCTAGGGTGAGCTTCGACGAGCTAGGCTCGCGCGCCGTTGTGCGAGCCCCTCCCTGATGACCAACCCCTCCCGGCCGCCCCTCATCCGAACCGTCGTTGTCGACCGTGTCGCCCCATCGCCTCCACACCCTTCCTCGAGCCCCCCGTGAGCCTCCCTGCTCCTCCCCGTCATCAGCTAGGGTTCCGCCATCGTCTGGTCGACACCGCGAGGACGACAAACCCCGACCGTAAATCTATCCAAGATCTAACGGCCCGAGGTCGCCACTTACCCCTTCGCCTTGCGGGCCAGCATGTCAGATTCGCTACGCTACCATCATACGCCCTTTTGTCTGGGTCGATTTCCCCCTGGACAACCAGCCAAGAAGCCCCTCAGATCCATTCCTTTCTTCTAAATTTAAAGATCTAGCAATTAGCAGTTTGGTTTAAATCCAAACAAAATAGTAAAGAACCATATTTTTGCCAGATCTTATTTTTTCACACATGTATGCACCTTTTCTCTAACATGCAGACCTGGTGCTGAACCAAATTGAGGTTTATAATAAAAATGATAAATCCTCTACCAAGATTTGTCCAATACACTAAATAAATTCCCCAGGAATTATCCAATTTTTACTGGAAGTTATAAGCTATAACTTTCAAGTCCCACTGGCCCCAAACCCATTTGCTTCCTAGTTTGCTGGTAGCAAAAATATCAAAATCAGGCCTTTTCTGACTTTAGGAAATTCTTTTAGTCAAACCAAATAAGGTTTTGACCTAATTCCAACTCCCCTTGAACACACATAACCATATATTTCGTAATACAGTATATCATAATTTTATGAGTCTCTATTGAATTTTGGTGAATTAAACTATTTTGTGCATGGTTTATTTACTAATAAAATCACTATTGTAGCTCTGCAACTCCAAGAAGGTTGATTCCAATTTCTGCAGGAAGGTATTTTCAGTACCTAACAAGTTTCCTTGGAATAACATAAAAATATTATGTAAATTAAATATGGTTAAAAAGACAAATCCCATCTAGTACTTCCTTTGGGAATTTCTCAAGGGCATGGTAATTGTTTTGAGGTAATTCCAAATCCTCTTGATTAAATTCACCAAATACTACCAAATCACCTAATGAAATAATTTTTGTAACTCCAGAATAGTTCTAGTGAACTATTTCCTAAAACTAGAGTTTTAATCACTATAAAATCCATTATAAATCAAGGGAAATTGATAAAATAGTGAAACCACTTTTGTTGGCTTCATTTTATCAATACCTATATGATGGTATCACTTTTATACAATGGTATCATACAGATCAATTCCTTGGTCAAAAACCCCTCTCTTAGGTAGTTCCTAGACTTTAAAAAAATCCAAAAGGACCCCTTTTCCTATGCCTCCACATCTTCTCTCTATCCAATCCAATCAAACCTCCAACATCCTAATGATGCATATCTTGTAATTATCTTTTGCTTGATGTATGGTTTGATGATTGTATGCCTTGTATTAATTGTGGTGTTGTTTGCTTGCATGTATACTTGATAACGGCGATACTTGCGTTTGTGAGACGCCGAGAAGAAGGAAGGCTCGAGTTATACTTATTATTGTTATTATTGGTATCCTGGTATTCTAAAGAAGTCACGGGACATCTCGCCGGTCACAGGCAAGCCACCATTCCTGAACTCCTATATTAACCTACTCTTTTTTATCAATTGTTTTATATCTCGCTTATGAACTGCACGATTAAATGCATGGTTTGTTTCAAATAAAAAGGCGTGAGTAACTTGGCTCCTCCAAGTTATATATGACTATCCATTAGGACACTTACCCTATTGACAACCATTTTTACCCCTTTAGATTGAGGCTAAGATGATTAGCATCTTCCCTCTTGGAACCCACGAATTCTCAAGAATAAAACTATTTTGGGTTTTACCCTACTACAAAGTTTTAAAATAAAACCCTTGGAAAGAGGCATAGTTTCCGAGTGGAAGTTTTACTAAAGAAGATATGACGTGGATGAAGAGAAATTAAAGCAAGTTAAAGATAAGGGATGTTCTAAGCCAATGTCCGGAACAATTTTTCCGTCCAACCACATTACCCCAGACGCTGGGGCTTAGCTCGTAGTTTGTGGTCTTTAGCCGGGGCTGCTCGTACTTGCTAAAGGGGAGAAATCCTCTGAAAAATGATATTTAATGGTTCCTTCTTTCATATCAATAATAACACCAACTGTTCTAATAAAATGTCTCCCCAAATTAATAGGACAAGAAGCATTGTATTCAACATCCAAAACATAAAAATAAACAGGGACATAAGCATTGTTAACCATAATGAGAACATCATTAATACTCCCCATGAGTTTCTTCTTAGCATTATCATTGACTGGACTTCCAAATAACAATCTTCTAATGGTGGAAAATCTAGCATTTCATAAATCTTCCTAGGTATAGTAGAGACAATTGAACCAAGATCACATGAAGCTTTGAGTTCAAAGTCATTCACTTGTATATTAATAATGGGTTCCCAACTATCTTCTACTTTCTTAGAAATAGAAGCTTTGTGTTTAACTTCTCTTCCTTAATCTTAACAAGAGAATCTATAATGTGTTTGGTGAAAGCAACATGCATATCACTAGCATCAGGACTTCTAGCAAGCTTTTGTAGGAACATAATCACTTCAGAAATATTGCAACCATCAATATCAAAATCAAACTTAGCATCTCTAGTAGTAGGCTCAATAGCCTTAGGTATAGTAAGAGGAGGAACAGGGACTACTTGTGGTTTAGTGGTGATGGTGCACACACTATTGTTTCTATAAATTTCAGCCTCCCTTTCCCACCTAGCATGAAGTTGAGCTAACAGCCTAACATTTTCATCAATAGTAACTTGTATGGCATGAGAAGTAGCAAAGGTATTTTCCATAGTTTCAGGTTTAGCAGCCATTTTATTAACCAAGGAAGTTTGAGCTTCATACAAAGAGGATATATTTTTCTCAACAGTTCAAAGCTTTTCCTCTATAGTCTTATTGAAAGTGGTTTGTTTAATAATAAAGTCCTTGAGCATGACTTCAAGTTTAAAGGGGGCACTTCTAGAATTGTTGTAGGAGTTTACATAGGAATTGCCATTATTAGGAGGATAAGGCCTATAATTGTTGTTACTGCCAAAATTATTCATATAGGCGTTGTTGTTCAAATTGTTGTTTCTAATGAAGTTCACATCAACTTGATCTTCTTGAGCAACCAAAGAGGCTAAGGGAACACTATTAGGATCTAGAGGATCTTTCCCATTAACAAGCATAACCATAATAACATCAATCTTTTCACTCAAAGAGGAAGTTTCCTCAACAGAATTTACCTTCTTACCATGTGGAGCTCTCTCAACATGCCATTCAGAGTAGTTAACCATCATATTATCAAGGATCCTTGTTGCAGCACCCAAAGTGGGGCCCATTAAGGTACCTCTAGCAGCTGATTCCAACAGATTTCTTGAGGAGAAGTTCAAACCTGCATAAAAATTCTGGATAATCATCCAAGCAGTGAGTCCATGAGTTGGGCAATTCTTAACGAAAGATTTCATTCTTTCCCAAGCTGGAGCAACATGTTCACTATCAAGTTGTTTAAATTTCATAATATCACTTCTCATAGATATAATCTTAGCAGGAGGATAGTACTTTCCAATAAAAGCATCTTTGCACTTTGTCCAAGAATCAATACTATTTTTAGGCACGGATAGCAACCATTCTTTAGCTTTTCCTCTCAAGGATAAAGGAAAAAGCATGAGCTTAATAATATCTCCATCTACATCCTTATACTTTTGCATCTCACAAAGATCAACAAAGCTATTGAGATGGGCAGCAGGATCATCAGAACCAGCACCAGAAAATTGCTCTCTCATCACAATATTCAACAAAGCAGGCTTAATTTCATAAAAGGTAGCATCAGGAGCAGGTGGAGAAATAGGTGTGCTAAGTAAATCATTGTTGTTGTTACTAGTGAAGTCACACAACTTGGTGTTCTCAGCAGAGTTCATTTTGGCAAAGGTGGGTAAGCCAAAAACAACAGCAGCAGCTAGAGCAGGAACTAATTTTTTTGTGTTTTTGAATAAAGAAAGCAAACCAAACTAGACTAATTTTTTTGGGTTTTTTGGAAAGAGGCAAACAAAACCAATCAAAACAAACAAAGAAAACTAAAAACAAAGTAAAGAGAAAGGAAGTGAAGGACTCCCCTAGTGAATACGTCCTTAGCCTCCCCGGGAACGGCGCCAAAAAATAGCTTGATGGTGCCCAACACTTGTAGTGGGACGCTTCGTTGGAAACCCCAAGAGCAAGGTATGAAGTAGCACAACAACAAGTTTCCCTCACTAAGAAACCGAGGTTATCGAACCAGTAGGAGGAAGGAAACATCACACAGGTGTTGCAAGCAATGCGGAGACCTACACAACACAAACTCAAGACTTTGCCCCAACGAATCAGTGAGGTTGTCAAGCTCACCGGTTTGCTGTAACAAATGATTAAACGTATGGTCTGGAAGGTAATGGTTTACAGCAAGTAAACAAGTAGCAGTGGAAGATGTATCAATGGTAAATATTGGACCGGGGTCCATAGTTCACTAGAGGTGCTCCCCTTATATAAACAACATGGCATGAAGGGTAAACAAATTGCAGCAGGGCAATTGACAGGAACTAAGCAAGGCATAACAATGCAATTACTAGTCAGAAAGATCCTATGAGATTCGATTGGGAAATAAAACAAGATACATAGACCGCCATCCAACTTCATCTATGACTAGAAGTCGACCTTCGGGTTATCATCCAGTATTAAGTTGCAAGCAACAGACAACTGCTTTAAGAAAAGTGTGTAAGGTAAACATTCCACGTGTTCCATGAACAAGAAACCGTTGTTTTCTCCCTAGTAGCAACAACACATATACAACCTAAGAGATTATTCTCACTTCCCTTGGAAACTAGAGTCATGAACCCACTATCGAGCATAAATACTCCCTCTTGGAGTCACTAGCAAGTACTTGGCCAATATAGATACTAACAATGGAGAGCATGCAAGATCACAAAGAACACAGACATGATAGAATCATCAAGACAAAACCATAAATAAAACCAACATAATAATCTCAATATCCATCGGATCCCCGCAAAGGAGGAGATACAACCATCTAGCTACTACATGGACCCATAGTCCAAGGTGGAACTACTCACGCATCATACCGGAGAGAAAGCCTCCTGGATGATCTTCCCTCCGGCAGGGTGACGGGAAGAACTTTAGATCCCCTGATCTAGGGACGATGGTGGCGGCGGATCCAGACGGTTTCGTGGAGATTTGATCGGGTGCTTAGGGTTTCTGCATTGGGGGCCTATTATAGGTGAAGGGGGAGGCCGAGGAGGCGGCCAGAGGGTCCACACCCCTCCCAGGCGCGGGGCAGGGTCCACCCGCTCCTAGGGGGGTCTGGATGCCCTGGCCCGCTTCTCTGTCTCCCCTTTGGACTTCTTGTTCCCCACGGAAAGTAATTGACTTTGACGTTTGTCCCGTACAATTCCGAGAATATTTCTTTACTAACTTTTCTGGAACCAAAAACAGCAGAAAACATGCAACTAGCACTGTGGCAACATGTTAAAAGGTTAGTACCAGAAAACATGTAAAAGCACCTCAAAGTGTAGACAAGCAAAGCAAAGTAGATACTAAACAAGAATGGAGCATCAAAAATTATAGATACGTTTCTAGCGTATCAGCCAGCCTGATCGTGTAGCCCAAGAGAGGCAGCGGCGGCAGCTGGCATGGTGGGCTGGCGCCACCTCGCGGACCAGCGAGCGTGGCTACCAAGAATACCGTGGTTGCTCGCCCGGGTGGGCCTCCACCTTGCTCGCAACCCCGCCAAGCCGGTGCCCCCCCCTTGTGCGACGCATTGCCCCGGTTAATATCCGCCACCCACCTGTGACCTTTTTGCTGTTTCCTTTTCGCTATTTTCTGCAACATTTTTCGTAGATCAATTCACTCCGGTAATTTGACCTAATAATAAATTTTCTTTCATAAATCTTAATTCAGATATTATTTAGAATATATTAATTCATAATTAACATATAATAAACATAGATTTAAATTGCTATTTATCTAAAACTCCTTTGAGTCCTTTTCCTTATTCCTTTCTTTCTGCGGTCAACTTCGGATCTCCCAGAACACTTCTGGTTTCTCTCTCTTTCTATCTCTTTCAGGATTCCTTCTTACATGAAGATATCAAGCGTCATAAGCCCTTAAGCGTGTGTCCCTATGCACTCATGATTATCCATCATTTCTAACCTAAAACGTTATGTGTCATGTTCCTTTTGTCTCTGTGATAATTACATTGTTTGAGATTTGATCATCGACATCTCCATGCCGAGTTCGATCTCGTTACTGACAATGCTACTTTAAACTCATACCAATACGTGACATCCCATGATCCAATCACATGTTGCACAACATATTTGATATAACTTATCTTAGTGGTCCTATAGTATATTCCATCACACGGATGTACAAATCCTGCTCTTGATGCAGGCTCCTCAACTATTTCCTCCGGATATCCAACAACACCTTTATGCCCACCATTTCACTGAGTTATGTTTAGTGTTATTAAATTAACCTCGGGAAACTGTGATTTGATATGGTCTCACAGTTTGAGGAACAACTCACCATGTCTCCAACAATTGCAACTATGAACTTTGTGATATGGTCGTGAAACAACAATCCTCTAATGAGATAGCTCCATTGTCAATTAGGTGCCAAGGAACCTTCATGGTCAGGAAACCTTTGACCATTCATTGACCAATGAACTAGTTTAATAAAGGGTACTAGGGACTTGGGTTTGTTTATATATCACACCTATATTAATGTTTCCTTATTAATATAGTTTTAGCATGAAATAAACTACTATGAGCTAATGGAATGTGTATAATAAAATTCTTTATTATTTGCCTCTAGGGTACATTTCCTTCAGTCTCCCACTTGCGATAGAGTCCAAATAATATATTTGCATTGCTTCTAATCATAAACCATATCTCATATGCGTTTTGTTGATCATGCTTCTCATGGAAGACTTACTTCTCCTAAATCTGTTATATCATATTTATAAGGTCCTGTTTTGCAAATCATTAATGTAACCTATTTGACATTAACCCAATTATCACATAATGTACCTTTATCAATTTCGGTGACTAAAGTGAGACTTGTGTTTTCTAGTATATCCAATGACACTCTACCAATCAATTTGGTTTTTGCAAGATATCATGTATAACTATATACATACTTAGTCGAAATTCGACCTTTCTCCAGACGAAAATTATACTTCATAATTTAGAAGTATGCTTTATACTTCTAAATATTTATAGTTTCAATCGAAGTGAAACCCTTGCATCTTTGATTTTGACCATGCTTCGTTTGCGCTAAACTTAACTCTGATTTAGTGGTTAGCTCTAGATTCATTCTAGAATCTCTATTCTTCACTACTAAAAATAGGGGTCGTATTATGTCTAATTTCAGCTAAATGATCCGATCATTTACAACACCTAGTGCGTTGTTCACCAATATGTAAACCACATATTTAATAACGCTTTTATTCTCCCACTCAAATATATCAACAATACTTGGTGTTTCAGGATGTCACTCATCTCTCACTCAGACATGTCGAACACATATTGCATAGGGAAAACTCCTTAGCTCCCACTCAATTTAGAACTCCTCTTGACAATCTTTGGAAATCCAAAATTCTTTGATCTTGCATCAAATTGAGAATTTTATTTTACAAGACTTCATAAATTCTTGACTAATCAAAACCTGCCTGTTGCATTAGTTACAACCCTTTCTTCAAACACTTGGTGACTTTGCGTTTTTGAGTAGTCCTTAGCCTATTTCCAAATTGGACTTATCTGCTGATTTAATCCAACAAACATTAAGCTTTTTTTCCATAACAGCTTTATGACAAATCAGCCCTTTATGTCTTCCTTTTAAGTTTTGTTTCCATCCTTTCAACTTTGAAGTTTACTACGAAGGATTAAGTAATCCCCATTACTCAATGAGATCAAGTAACATCTTACTTCATAATCTGAAATGTTTACTTAATTTGGGATTTATGACCCTTACTCATTTCTTGCATTTAGGTCCATCATGATTTCTTTGTAGTTCGAAGGTATCTCTTATTCCAATAAGTCAAGTGAATCAAGAATGAAATTCTGTGAGAGAAAGAATGAAGACTTGAATCCTACCTATTTAAAGTATTAGCTGAAACATTTATGATCACATCATTATGATTTCCCTCTATTTGTAAAGTTGTCCCCGGAACATATTCCATCTTACATTCTTAACAATTTGGAGGTAAGGTAAAACCTTAGCTTACACTTATGTCCTTACACTAACACTTATATGAGAAAACACTTTCTCAAATAAGTACCCCACTTCGACAAACAACCTTTGTCCTTACTAAGAACACCCCACAAATACTTACTATTCACAACGATTTCAAACTTTCGAAATCTCTAGAAATTTGAGCTTGGCATATCTCATATGATGCTATTTCGACGAATATTTAGGTGTTCCTAATCTTTCATTGAGTGTTTACTATTTAAATCTATAGCTCTAACATCTAATGTTAATCCATTTGGAATTTACTTCAGACCATATGTATCTTATACATCATGATTATGTTGCTTTAGACATATCAAAACTATTTCATTAGTTCAATCACCATAATTTGTGAAACTGTTTTCCACAAGTCCTTATATGACATATTGCTATTAAATCAAATTCGAAGTCTCTAGGATCAAATCGCTCAGACTTTGACATTCTTGTTAATTTTATATCTACTTCGAATCTGAAAACTATTTGAACAATTGAAACCATTTCAGATTCACACTTGGATATCTCTTGGAAAAAATCATAAAAAATTCATTCATAGAAAAGGAACAACTGATAGTTTCTCATTAATATGAATAATTGTCTCACAATAAACAAGACATACTTGCATGATTCACAAACTCGATTGCAAATATTTTAATCAAATCTTCTAATCCTAATGATAAACTTCAAGAGAAGGAGTGCTTTCGGCCTTCAACCAGATTGCTTGCCGTCATCACACCATCAGGGCCTTGTTCCATCCAGAGCTCATACAGAGGATCCTGATTTCAAATAAACCAGGGGTAAGTATCCAATACTTGAAACTGCATAAGTATTTCATGGAAACATTTATAACTTGTATATCATCATATACCTTATATGTTGACATCGTTCCTAGCTTTGGGTTCGACCTTGATAGTCCTTAGCTTGGCTACGACCTCGCGAAAGGTATTCAGAATCCCTATCGCGATCTGGTCCTTGATGATGTCCTTGTAACTAGGGTAAAGCAAAGGCATCACCCCATCTATTGCAAGGCATTCAGTTAAAACTTCGCCTATTACATCCTTAAGAATTTCATGGATCCTTTCCATGGTGTCTAGGTGTCTATCCAAGCTTGAGTTCTCTTCCATCCTTATGGAGACAACCTCATGTATGTACTCATACTTCACGCGCCTTTCCTCAGCTATAAACATACTCTTCAATCCATCAAGCATATCATATGTGTCGATTTCATGGAAGGGTACTCTCAAGCCAGGTCCCATTGCATGAATCATGGTGTACTTGACTATCATAAACTTCTCTCGGCCGTCGCGAAGAGTCTCATGTTCATTTCCATCGGACTAATCGGGGAAATCTTCCAAGGGTTCACGAAGGACATAAAGAATATCGTTTTCTATGAGGACCCTTCAGAGGCGTTGGTACCAGTCGGTGAAATTTGACCCATCTAGCTTATGTTTCTCCCCGTCCATAAACGAACCAAAGGAGTTGCGAATTGAGGGAATGGCCATAGTCTACAAGATATCTACAAAAGGATATAATCTTCAGTTCATAATTGAAGGAGTGAATTTGTAATCATATTTAACAAAATGGGCTCCCACTTAAATCATTTATCCCTAACAACAATTTAAGTGATCACACGATCCCTTTACACCACATCATCCCCGGTTGTCACGGCCTTTTATGCAGCTGTCAGGGTAGACATTCTCCAATGTCAATCACATCAACCATGTGACGCATGCTCAATCTTACGATCTCTATGTTCCGAGTCCATGTCTGCACATGCTAGGCTCGCCAATTCTAACTAGTGTGTATTGTAGTCTAATCTTTCCTACACCCACTATATGTGAATGTAGATATGCCTAGCCCCCGATCGTCATGCCTGGCTTAATTATGAAGAACTTTCTTGGTGCTGCACACACTAGGGGAACACTTTCATTAGAATTACTTTTAGGGATCATCCTATTTAGATGTTACCGTTGTGTATCTAATATAAGCACTCAAAACAAGATGCACACAAAGATTAAATCATATGATCATAATGTGATGTGACATGGTTGTCTTCTTGCTCCATTATCTCCATCAGGTCCACCAGCATGATCTCCATTCGTCCTCCAACTTCGCACCAAGTCCATGATGCCACCGGTCTTGTCGTTCATCATTTCATTGACTATTACTATACTACTTAGCAATATGAAAAGTAAACTACATCACCTTGTTCACGACTTTTAAACCATCTCACATCACAAATCACTCTTTGCAACATAAAGTTATACGCCTCTACTTTATCTATTGTAGATTTTACGTGGTTGTTAAGGCTTTCGCAATAGAACACTTCTACCTATGAACTTCCAACCACAACATGGATACAATATTTGTTTATACTACACCCCTTGCAGGGCCTTCCTTTGTAGATGCTATATCAACTACTGTGAGAGAGACAGACACCCAGGAGCCACTTATACGGTACCAGCCGTATGTTGAGCGAGCAACCAGTCTCACGTAAGATTAGCGTAAGGTCGGCCAGGGCCTCTTCATCTCACGGTACCGCGATATAAACAAATACACGTGGGAAGGTAACATCTAGAGTATCAATGCCCACACATCTACATGTGTCTACTCCGTACTAGCATACTACGTATAGATATGGCTCTGATACCACTGTTGGGGTTCGTGTATAAAATCAAAAAATTATGATGAGCGGAGGAAACCCCAAATTCCCAAGATCTATCTACTAGTAATGTAGTAACAGAGAGAGAGACAGCGGTAACGTACCCTTGAAGACCAAGAAAGCGTTATGCTCATGCAAAAGCATGGATGATGTAGTCGTAACCGTCCGGCCTCAAGGTCGCGAAGCTTCTCGCAAGTTACCCTTGTCCTAGTCCTCGCATGATGGCACGAAAGCTTCAATAGCCCTACTGAGTTATCACAGGCATACGGGGCAAGACGACGACTCCTGGCCTCCGATCTCTAGCGATGTTGCAGAAGTAGACCTCCTAGATGGAATCCCAGCAGCAAAATGGCGTGCCGTAGAAGAGAACTCCTTGCCTACACAGTCCAGACCTAGGACCGCACAATAGCAGAGGCAAAGAGAGAGTGAGAGAGAGAGGGGAGTATTCCAACCAAAGTGAATATCTCAGATTATTGTGTTTTTTATCCACCCATAGTCACCTCCTTATATAGGGTAAGGGAGGGGTTCCCTCCCTCTTAGGTGCCCCATGTGGGACTAAAAGTAAAGGGATAAATTAGCAAATTCGGAACACAGCCGGTCAGCCAAAAGAGGCCCAACACATCCATCTGTGTAACTACCTAGGTGAATTACGCTCCTAGTACAAGCCTGGATGATCAGAAATGGTTGAAATAGTACGGTGGGGCCCAAATGCCACTCACAGGTAGACCTTTCGGCCGTCCCAACCATTTCCAAACATCGGGACAAGAACGGGCGGCGTAATCGGCAGGCGAAGGGATCAACTACATACACAAATGAGTATGTATGCAAGCCACCATACAATAGTACATCAGAGCCAGTCCATCTAAAACGAAAGGAAATATAGCAACGCCATACGGCAAGATCCAAAATATCCTAGATAGATATAATAGTGTAGGATATCTCCTCATACATCAATCAACAGAGTATCAAGCGGAAGCGGAAGACAAAATCCGAGTACGGATAAGAAGCAAATCGGCATAGGATGCCCCATAAATAAGCACATCCCGCCCACAGATCTCACGGATCCCCGTTCCCGGAATCTCTACACCGAATGATCGTTGCCCACATCGTCCGTCTCTTCTACCCAGTATCCATCTTGCGAGTGTACCTGTTCATCTGAACCAATAATTTATCGTGTGAGACCCTAGGGGTACTCAGCAAGTCTTTATGCCTCTAAAGGGGACACAACCTGGGTGACGCAATTGCAGCAAAAGATAAACCCTAGCAATTCTATTGATACTCGCTAACCATCCGCCTAACCAGAGATAGACGGATGTCCGTGAATTAATAACAACAGTTGTAACAGTTATAGCGGTAATCTTAACAGATCCATCCTCCTCCTCGCTTACCGACGAGGAAGCGGACGAACAACCCCCATCCGTTGGCAGTTTTATTATTCATTCCATGAGTGTTGCACTAATTACTAGTCAGGTACCTAGTCTAGTCAAGTTAATAGCGGTACTTTAGTTATGCTTGTCTATGATCGAGAAATTGTGCTCCAAGTCGTCCATAACCGCGTACACGGCTTTCAGAAAGTTTTACCCTACAGGGGTGCACAAATAGCAACACACACTCGATATGCCTCGGAAAAACCAAATCAAATCCCAACGAGGCAGTCACGACAAAGCGATCACAGGATTCAGAAATATTTCAGGGGGCCACCCCATTGAGCTACCATAGCGAAGTTAGCTGACTCGAGACGGCCTCAAGGTTTGTGGAGCCGGTAACGCATGGGAACCCGAAAGTGTGACTGGGCTTGTCGATACAGCGAAAACGGGTCACGGACCTAAACAGTACAGTGTGCATTACCTCGCACAATTTAAATAAAGCGGTAGAGCATGGCATAAGTACAGGATAGAAAAATAAAACCTCAAACTAGTTTGTGGCCCCAAGAAATAAGAATGAATCAAGCTCTGGCTCAGGGGGGTTCATAAGCCTCCCGGATGTGGATAGCGCGAATATTCTTGGAACAGGAATCAAGTACTCGGGGTCTTACGGGACACAAGTGAGCCTGAAAACCAAATAGCGAATATAGCTCACCGGTGCCACTTTCATTAGTTATCCCATTACTACTCAGGTTAAGTTGTTTAGGTACCTCGTTATCCACCAGACACTCACATACCCTACACATGCTGTTCTACGACTCGCATGGCTCAAACAACTCCTGTAGTAATGGCTCATGGGGTGGAAGAACAAGCTTCGGTGGGGTTTAAAAGTAAAGGCTATGCAATACTTGGGATCCAATTTAATGCAATCGCGACTCAATGATGCAAGAATAAGATAGAGGCAATAGGTACTATATGTATGCAAGCATGTGGTAGTGCTTGCCTGGCAGCTCAGTTGAAGCAAAGGATGGATCTGGGTAGTGCTCCTGGTTCTCCTGATATATCCCCTGCTCAGCGTCTATTCGAAGAAGAACCAAACAAACAAGGGCCAACATAAATAAAGTGCACAAGCATATGAATAAAATGCATCAAGCAAACAATCATGCCATGATGAATGATGCACAAGTTGCATGGCAATAATGTAGCATGGCATGGGTGAGGTGTAGAATACAAGAAATAACATTTTTATTGAGTTTTGGTCACATGTTATTGTCATATTAGTTGCTGTATACTATATATTTATATGATGCATGCTGCAATTGAAGTCATGGATAGCATAAACAGAAAGGTCTCGTCGAGCTAATCATTTTAGACATATCATTTGTTAAATTCGGAGTTATAAATCAAAAGTTATTAATTAATTAAGGTGAAGGGCATTTTATTGTAATTTTAATTAACTTGGAAAAATAAAGTGTCCAAAATATATTTTAGATGGCATATTTGAAATCCTCACATTTTTCTGATCTCAAAACATATATCATATGTAATATTTGAGTTTGTATTTCAAAAGTTATTTAAAACAGAATTTAAATTTGAGTTTGATTTAATTTGAAAAGATTTAAATTTAAACAGATTAAACACAGAGACTTTTGTCACCCAGACAGACCCAGACACAGACGCTGACGGGTGGGCCAACGCTGACTGGACTGAACTGCGCGCGAAAAGCTTTTCTCACCGCAGCTTGCACTAGCCCCAGCAACTGACAGACGGGACCACGGCACAAGCGGACCCACACGTCAGTGGGCGGACGCGAGGCTGCCACGCGGCTCAGAGGGAGGACTGCGGGTTGAGGCGACCAAAACAGGGGAGCCTTTTTATAAAAGCGCACCGAGGCAGACAGGTGGGTCCTAGGGAGCGCGGGTTGATGAAACAAAAGAACAGGGGGTTATCTGCAAAACGGGGTTCGATCACTGTTTCTCTTCTCTGAAACCGTCTGTCGACAGATCGATGCCGACGCGCGGAGCGCAGCGCGCGGGGGAATCGAACTGGGGACCTGGGCGTGCGCGCGGAGGCGGTGGCCACTGGGCTGTGCGGGGGTAGCTGTTAGGAGGTCGGGCGCTGCCTAGATAGGGTTTTACGCGGAGCGGAGCGAAGCGTCTTGGCTTCGGTGCACCGAGGGTGCACGACGAAGGGTCCGGCGAGTCTAGCGCGGTACGGCGAAGGGAACCATGTCAGGGGGGTCGGGGAGCTCACCGTGAGGACGTTGGCGTGGTCTGATCGGCTCGAGGCGTAGGGGATCGTCGTCGAGGCAGAGACCGGGCGACTAGGGTTTGGCGTCGGCCTTGGCGTCGATCTGGTGGCTCTGGTGCTCCTCCTCGTTGCAGGCGTGTACAGGTCGACGCAGAGGACGGCCGTGACCTTCCTCGACTTCAGCGGACGCCTCGCCATCGGCTGGTTTGTGTAGAGGAGATGGAGGCCGACGGTGGCCGGCGTCGGGGGTAGACGGTGGCGGGGGAAGGCAGGGAGAGAGGGGACGGTCTGGGGTGGATCTGGGCGAGCAGAGGAGAGCCGTGGGGGAGGAGATAAGGCAGAGGGGGGAGGATACCGTGGGGAGGGAGTGGTTGGATGTAAAAGGTGGCTCGGCCACCTTTTTGTACTCCTCCTCACGTGCTCGGCCGGCACGGCCAGGGCAGGAGTAGGGCAGCTGGCAGGTGGGGACGGCCAAGGCCAAGGGAGGCAGGGCAGGCTCGGGCTAGGGGGCCACAAGGCAGGGAGAGAGCTAGAGGGGAGAGGGGGTAGCCTCGGGTAGAGTTAGGGTTGGAGGTGGGAGGCTCGGGCTAGGGTTAGAGGAGCCTCGGGCAGGGCTTGTGGTGGAGGGGGTAGCTAGGTGGCATGGTGGGGCCAGCTAGGTGAGAGATAGAGGGAGGCCGAGAGAGGGAAGGTGTGGTAGAGGACTAGGGGGTATGGTTTAGGTTTAGCTTAGGGTTTAGAGAGAGAGGGGAAAAAATGAGAGAGAGAGATGGGGGTGGGGTTTGTTGTTTTGTCAAGCTCAAGCAAGATCAAGCAAAGAGCAAGCAAGAACTAGACAATGAAAAGAGAGGGATGGATGAGGGTTAGGGTTTTAAGCAAGGTCAAGATAGATCAAGCCAAAAGAAAAGATAGAGGTAGAGAGAGAGGGATGATCCACTCAAAGATCAAAGAAAATCCAAATGACAAGCTAAAGGGGTACTTGCATGGCCCATGCAAAATATTTATTGCCATGTGGGTTCTTGTGAAAACAATATTATTACATGGCATTAATATTATGCATTCCCAAGATTGGAATAAAAGCCAAGCAAAAGAAATGAAAGGATGCCCCATGTGGAGTAGTTGGAGATGGCCATGTTTGAAATAAAATGGGACATGCTAGTGTGTATGTTCCACTAGATGATTACTAGTCCCAAAAATATTCCCACATGAGCATAAATCCATAATAATCCATATGGAAGCTAGGAAAAAGGGTTCCACTCACAAGGCATGCAAAGGTGGACAAGTGGCTCTCATGTATCAATGATGTGAAAACAACATGATGCTAAGATGAGAGCATGTGGACAAGAATTGGATCCATCCCAACCCACATGAGCTAGAGGTAAAACCAATAAGTGCCAAGCTCATATTTAGTTGGATGGTGGAATTATAAGGTGGTGAAAAGAAAAGGTGGTGGAGTTAATAAGAGATATGCCCCCAACTCAACTTGGGCATTAAACAATATATCAAGAATCAAATACAATATCAAGAGGCAAATACAATTAACAATGCATATGAGATAAGGACCAAAAGAAAAGGGTTTTATATGATGCTCAAATGCAAGGAGGCATGATGACATGAGCATGATATAATGATGATGCAACAATTATATATTTGAAGTAGCATATATCTAGACTAGGCTAGTAGCATTGCAATTGTTAGACAATTGGGATGCTACAATCTGCATGGCCCTGCTCGCGCCCAGGTGGGCTAGCCTGACTACGCAGCCCACGAGAGGTAGCTGCGGCAGCTGGCCTGGTCGGCTGGCACCACCTCGTGGTCTAGTGTGTGCGGCTTCTAGGAAGCTCGCGGTTGCTGGCCTGGGTGGGACGCCACCTCGCTCACGACCCGCCAAGTCGGTGCCCCCTGCGCGGCACACTTCCCCCACGAGCCCCGATTGGCAGGGATTCTATGGCCTACTGTGGTGGCTGGCAGCTGGCGTCTGCCCAGGTGCAGCGGCTAATATCTGCCACCCACTTGGGCCCCTTTTGATGTTTCCTTTTCGCTATTTTCTACAGCATTTTTCCTAGATCAATTCACTCCGGGAATTTGACCTATTAAGAAAGTTGATTTCATAAACCTTAATTTAAATATTATTTAGAATATATTAATTCATAATTAAGATATAATAAACATATATTTAAATTCCCATTTAACTGAAACTCCTTTTAGTCCTTTTCCTTATTCCTTTCTTTCTCCGAACAACTTCGGATCTCCCTAGAACACTTCTGGTTTCTCTCTCTATTTCTATCTCTTTCATTATTCCCTCTTATAGTAAGAGCTCGAGCATTGTAAGACCTTAAGCATGTGCCCCTACGGTTTGGGAATGTCATAGACATGATCTTTATCAATGATCATCAGCAGGACTCTGATTCCCATGATGACCCCTATGCACTCAAGATTATCCATCATTTCGAACCTGAAACATTATGTGTCATGTTCGTTTTGTCTCTATGATACTTACATTTTCTGATATTTGATCATCGATATCTCCATGCTGAGTTCGATCTCATTACCGACAATGCTACTTTAAAACCGTACTGATAAGTGATATCCCATGATCCAATCACATGTTGTGCAACATATTTGATATAACTTATCCGAGTGGTCCCAGAGTATCTTCCATCACATAGATGTATAAATTCTGCTCTTGACACAGTCTCCTCAACTATTTCATCCGGATATCCAACAACACCTTTATGAACACCATATCACTGAGTGATGTTTAGTTTTATCAAAGTAACCTCGAGAAACAGTGATTTGATATGGTCTCGCAGTCTGAGGAACAAATCACTATGTCTCCGACAATTGCAACTATGAACTTTGTGATATGATCTTGTTGCAACAATCATCTGTGGAACAGTGTACACTATCTCATTCTCTAATGAGATAGCTCTATTGTCAATTAGGTTTCAAGGAACCTTCATAGTCAGGAAACCTTTGCCCATCCATTGACTAGAGGCTACTAAGGACTTTGGTTTTTTTATATATCACACCTATATTATTGTTTCCTTATTAATATAGATGTAAAATGAAATAAACTATTATGAAAATTTCCTTATTATTTGCCTCTATTGAAAGTTTCCTTCACTTCCATGTTGTGTGCCTCTCTCCCACCTCTTGGTCCGTCGGCCACTTGGGGTGATGGGAAGCCTACCGTGTACATGTAGGGTTCGTTGCACGAAAAAAAATTATATCACAAGAACACATAAAACCAAGATCCAATCTATGTCAAAGCCAAGATCTAATCCACGATATCGATGCAACGAGATTAAAGAGAACTAACCCTCATATATCCAAAGCGTTTAACGAGATCAGATTCTCGTGGTTGATATAGTCGATCACTCACTGATCTAAAGATCGCGTAGACGATCCTTCTGGTGCCGCGTTCTGGCAGCGCTTCTGCAGTCGGTCACACGTACGGAGTCGATGAAGACCTTCCTCTCACGGTTCCAGCAGGGCAGCGTAGGTAGTAGATCTCGTCGGAATCCCAGCAGCACGAAAAGTGGTGGTGCTGGTGGAGGAGAATATTTAAAGGGCTTCGCGTAAGCTGGCGCAGGGTGATGGAGGAGCGAGGTGGTTAGGGTTTGGAAGGAAGGGGTGCCAGGGACAAGGTGTGTGGTGGGTGCGCCCCCACCCCTCCTTATATAGGTGGGAGGCGGTCTGCCAGGGGTTCTCAGCCTATGCCGTGTCCCCCCCAACTCGGCCACCAAGGGAAGATCTTGAAACCTTTTCCACCAAGTCTTCCTTCTTGCCAAAAACTAGATTTTGACTTTTCAAACTAGGATTTGACTATTCAAACTAAGGTTTAACCCTTTTACTAGTCATGGTCAAATGGGACCTTTAGGGTCTGGTGCGGCTGGCCCCTAGGGCATGCCACTGTCCAAGTGACCCCCTTTCGGGGTGGTGGAACCGCTGGTGGTCCCTCTAGAACATTATAGAAGTATCCGGTCAAAACACCAAAACTTTTCCCGGGCCCTTGAAAACACCGAACAACATTTGGTATCCAACTCATGTTCCATATCTACTTAAGCAACATCGACTCCTTAAGTGAGCCTCCCTACGGTTCGTGAACTATGCAGACATGATCGAGGCACCTCTGCAATCAATAACAAATATAGGGATTTGTAAATCCATATGGCTCCCACATATTTCTATGATGACTTTGTGATTGATTCAACCATTTACATACGATACCGATTCCCTTTGTCGCAAAATACTTTACTTGTCCGAGGTTCGATCGTCGGTATCTACATACCTAGTTCAACCTTGTTACCGATAAGTACTCTTTACTTGTTCCGTTATATGACATCCCTTGAGACCTAGTCACATGCTTGTAAGCCAATTGGATGACATTCCACGGAGAGGGCCTAGAGTATATCTATCCATCATATGGATGGACAAATCCCACTATTGATCCATGCGCTTCAACACATACTTTCAGAATACCCAATGTCACCTTTATAACCACCTAGTTATGGAAGTGTCATTTGATGTATCAAAGTACTCACCTGGTGATGGTGATTAACATGATCTCATGGTCGAAGGATTAGGTTACTATGTATCTGAAAGCTTGTAGAAAAACAAACTTAATGACTTGATTTAATTATGCGTAATATGGGTGTGTGTCCATCATATCATTCTCCTAATCATATGACCTTGTTATTAATAACATCCAGTGTCCATGATCAGGAAACGACGATCTTCTATTAGTCAAAAAGCTAGATTAACAAGAGGTTTACTAGGGAGTATTTTATATTTACAAATCACACAAGTATTAGTGTTTCATATTAATACAATTATAGCATGGGATGTAAACATTTATCATAAACAAAAAAATATAATAATAACCACTTTATCAGTGCCTCTTGGGCATATCTCCAACAGTCTCCCACTTACACTAGAGTCAATAATCTAGTTTGGAAAAACTTGTGCATTCAACACCTATGGATTTCTGGTGTTGTATATACAGAACTGCTAGTGGTAAACTTAATCTTCGGATCTAACATTTCCAAGTACGTGTGTATTTGCATGCTTTGCGTCTCTACGTATCACTCATTCTCCAATGAGATGGCATTGTATAACTTTGGTCCTTTGTTGAGACCTTTAGTTCCTTGGGGTTAAACCATGTCGATACAATTGTCGTACAATATATCTTCATAGTACTAGCCCGCTGTGAACCACACCTAGTTTGATAACAAACTACGTTACCCAAATGCCCTCTTTTGTTGCTACAACATCATTCATATACTTAGCCTTGTGTTGTAGTATCCGTCACAATGTCTTTGGAATTCATCCAAAACGGTTATGAAACTTTCTTTCCATTACATTATGCCACCCATAGTTTAAATTGATATAAACTTAATATGTATCTTGTGACAAAACTAGTATAAATGTAATACTTTACAATGAACTATTGGTACGTCGTAAACGTATCTATAATTTTTGATGTTCCATGCTTTTTTAGTATCACCTTTGCTACGCTTTGTCTACACTTTGAGGTATTTTTATACATTTTCTGGGAATAACCTATTAACAAGATGCCGCAGTGTAAGTTCCCTATTTTTTGCTATTTTTTGTTTCAGAAAAGCTAGTAAGGAAATATTCTCGGTATTGGATAGGACAAAAGCCAAAGTCAATACTTCATCGAGGGGAACACAAAGACCGAAGGGCGACCAGAGGAGGGCTACGAGGCCGCCACACCCTAGGGTGGCGCGGGCCCACCCTAGGGCGCCGCCACCAGGTGTGGCTACCTCGGGTGCCTCCTTGCCTAGCCTCTTAGCCTATAAAATCCTCCCTATTCCAAAACCCTAAGTACCCGATCAGATCTCCATGAAACAGTACATAGCCGCCGCCACCATCGTCCCTAGATCAGGGGGATCTGAAGCTCTTCCTGGCACCCTGCCGGAGTGGAGAGATCATCCCGGAGGCCTTCTTCATCACCATGCTAGCCTTCGGTATGATGCGTGAGTAGTTCACCCTTGGATTATGGGTCCATACAGTAGCTAGATGGTCGTTTATCCTCCTTTGTGCTATCATGTTTAGATCTTGTGAGATATTTTCATGATCAAGATCATCTATTTGTAATCATGCATGTTGTGTTTGTGGGTATCCGATTGATATTGAGATTACTATGTCAGATTGATTATTGGTTCTATCATGTCTTATTGATTATTGATTATTGATTCTATCATGTCTGTCCTGTTTGATATCTTGCATGCTCTCTGTTTCTAGTAGCTATCTTGGCCAAGTAGATGCTAGTTACTCCAAGAGGGAGTATTTATGCTTGATAGTGGGTTCATGCCCCTATTGAATATGGGGAAGTGACAGAAATCTCTAATTTTGTAGATGTGCTGTTGCTACTAGGGAGAAAACAACAATATTTTGTTCATGGAACAATTGTATTGTTTACTTTACACACATTGCTTAATGTAGTTATCCATTACTTGCAACTTAATACTGGAGGGGGTTCGGATGATAACCTGAAGGTGGATTACTAGTCATAGATGCAGTTGGATGGCGGTCTATGTATATTGTTGTAATGCCCAATCAAATCTCATAGGATCATGAATGTCTAGTATTGCATTGTTATGCCTTGCTTAGTCCTGGCAATTGCCCTGCTGTAATTTTGTTTAACAACATGTTATGTTATTTATCTTAACGAGAACACCTCTAGTGCACTGTGGACCCCGGTCCAATATTTATCATTGTTACATCATCCACTATTATTGTTTACTTTCTGCAAGAAACTACTATCTTCCACACCATATGTTTAATCCTTTGTTTTCATCAAACCAGTGAGATTGACAACCTCACAGTATGTTTGGGCAAACTCTTAAGTTTGTGTTGTGCAGGTTCCAAGTTGTTAGCAACACCTTCGAGTTGTTTCCTTCCTCCTACTGGTTCGATAACCTTTGTTTCATAATTGAGGGAAGACTTACTGCTGTGCTCATCACACCTTCCTCTTGGGGTATCCCAACGAATCTCTACAGTGATTTGAGACGCATCAAGACGGTTTCTAGCACCGTTGCCAGGGAGTTAAGGATGGCTTCACAAGGGGAGTCCTTCACAACCTTTATCTTTACTTTGTTTTTGTTTTTCTTAGTTTCTTTTGCTTTGTTTTACTTGCTTCTTTTTATCAAAAATTTAAAAAAATTAGATTCGTTTGGTTTGCCTTTTCTTATGAAAAACACAAAAAAATTAGTTCCTACTTTAGTTGCTACAATGTCTAGTGTTGTTCCAATCACTATGTCACCTATGTAAAGGATCTTTACTTTCAAACAAGGAAGTGAAGCGAGTTTCAAAGAAGCTTTGTCTAGAATTTATGATTCACATGGAAAAACTGAGCCTAAAATGACTCTAGGCTTGGTTCTTCGCAGTTTCTACCATGGTCTTGCTGTTTGTTATAGATATGCTTTAGATGCTATAGTAGGAAAAGATTTTTCCAATGTAATGAGGATGAATCTTTGGATGCCATAAAGAAGTTGATTACAATTTATAATTTGCCTAACAAGTCTGATTCTTCCTTTATAAACATCTATGCTAGATTCAACACTCTTGTGACCAGTATACCTAGTTTGAAAAATTGCTATAATATGCTTAGAGAGCACCATTATTATGTTCCAATAAATTCGGAGCCTTCAAAATGGTTTCCTACAGTAAAATTTGCTATAAACAATGAATCTTTTGAAGCTCGTTGTGATAGCATGTCTGAATTTTGTCTTATGCCTAAATATATCTTTGAGTCTTTGAATCTTTTGGGACTTTTTGAAGGAGGAGAAGAAATATCTCTTACCAATAATGCAACTATATTACCCATTGGAATAACAGAATGAGTGTTTACAATGATCTCAGGGAAAGTGATGTCTCCTGATTATCTTGTTATTGGATGTGTAGGAAAAGGACAAATTACACTTGGAAGATCCCTACTAAAACACCTTGGAGCAATAATAGATGTGGGAAAAGGCATTATGCATTTTGCTTCTCCAATATGCAATCATACATTCCCTACAGATAAGAGGAAAGGTAAGAAAGGTAGGATCAAGAAATTTGATGTTAATGCTTCTTCATTCGAAAATACTTGATTCTTGCTTCTTGTGCCTAACTTAAAGGAATTAAAGAAAAGTACTTCTTGGGACATAACCCAATAGTTTTATTGAGTCTTGGAAGTTATTACTTCTGTAATAACCTCTCCTTATCTTTTTTATTTGATTTTTGTGCCAAGAATAACCTCTAATGAGAGGGAAGTAAGATTTGGGGAAGTGTTGTACCGAAAGATATTTTTGTGCTTCACTGTAAAAATTCTTGAAAAATATCTATATGTCGAATTGATCTATAATTCTCTGAATAAATCCCCATAGGTTGTTAGCTAACTTTTGTTAGTTCAAAACTTTTTTATTTGAGCAACAGAAGGTCTTAGAAAAAATTGATTATTACCTGCTGGTATGTTTTGACAGATTTCTACCATTATTTGCCTGTGCCTCTTTATCGATTTCTTTTTGGGTTCTATTTGGTAAATTGAGATTTTTAAAGGGAATTGCTACAGTAGCTTGTGTATTTAATGAAAGTTTTTCTATTTTGAAACTAAACCCAAAGGTTTTTTACTTTTGAATGCTCTAATATTGCGAATGAAGATTGTGTGAAGTTTTGTATGATGGAAATTTTCAGGTGTAAGGGAAGAATGATGTAATGAGATGAAGAATGGACAAACGCTCAAGCTTGGGGATGCCATCCCGTGTTAGCCCAAGAAATATTCAAGAGGTACAAGCGTCAAAGCTTGGGGATGCCCAAGGCATCCCCTTCTTCATCAATAAAAATCTCAGGTCTTTCTAGACACTTCGTTTTTATTGTTTCATGCACTGATGTGTTGTTCTTGGAGCGTCTTAGTTTTTGTTTTTGGTTTTCATTTGCTTAGTTTTCTTGAATAAAGTAGTTGGACCCCCGCTGTCACTGTGTTGTTTCAAAGAAGTTGATTGGTGTTGGAAAGGAGAAGAAAGTTTCTTGCTTATAGCGGTACAAAGGGAGCATGTTTTTATTGTGGCTTAGAATTTATCATGTCATGCTAGATGTTGTTTTGACCTTATGCTTATTGATTATTGATGTAGCATGACTTGTTACAAACAATTGAGATTGCTTAATGTGCCTTGAAAGAATCATGCGTTGTTTTAGCATACAAAAGCATAGTATCGTGGTATTCTACTTTGATGCTTTTTTGGGTTGACTTGGCACATGCTCACACCATGTTATGACTATGAACGAGTCACCTTAGCCTCTATGATCATTTAGTTTTTGACTTGTGGTACCACTTTATGATTTCATTGATAATGTTTTGTCGCTATACATGATTATTGTAACATCCCAATTTCAGCAACCCTGATTTGCTGTCCAAAAGGCAAAAATTAGGGGGAATAAAAACATTTTATTGGTACTTTTTGCAATGCTTGCTTACTTTTTTGCTCGAGTTCATGCAACTATTTGTGCATTAGGTGAAATACTTTCTCTCTCAACACTTTCTGACAAAAAATATTTCACAAAAGAGATGCCTTCGCTCATCTTTCATATTCTCAAATGTTCTGGCATTTAAAAAACCTGAGACAAGATGACTTTGAAGCAACAAAAGGTTTTGCTAATCCTATTAAAAAAACTATGGAGACCTATATACAATCTCCTTATGTTTTCAAGACAGAACATCTAGCTACTCTTATCCCTAGGTTTTCCAAAATCTTTATTAAAACCTTTTCATTCCAATCTTGGTAGAAATAGCGAGATGGTCCTTACCTTACTTCAAATCATAACAAATTCAAAATACCCATCCTTACCCCCAATCTAGGCTTGATGATAACTTTAGTAGTAGTTGGATAAGTTGATAAGATGAATTGCCTTGATCTGTTGTCTGATGAATTGCCTTGATTTGCTGATTGCCTTCTTTTCTTAGGAACTAGAGTGAGATAATCTAGTAGATCATCCCTTAGGACCCAATCTATGTTTGTGATCATCAATCTCAAACCAAGCATCCAAATCTGGATCTATCCTAATCCACTAAGATGATATTCTCCCCTCCTAATCAGATCAATCCAGGGATAATCCCTTTTGATAGTTTCCCACTCAGTGGAGACCCAATCTAAGCATGGATACTATCTACTTAGTTAACACCTCAACGGGATCTCATTGATCATGATTTTGGAACATAGCTCTCCCTCAAAATCACCTACAATTGTAATCTAGTCAAAAACCCTAAATCTGCCAAAATGGCTAAGTCTGGATTCCAAATCTAGATTTAATCTATGGAGCTCTACCTTCTCCAACCTATGTGCATTCTTGAGAATGTATTTGAACCATTTTGTAGTACATCATTAGTACTACCAAATACCACTCTTTCCCTTGGATAAACAATTCTGGTTCCCACTCATCCATGATGGTTTTGTAGTAAAGATAATAGTCTTTTCTGCAAATCTTATCATCCTGCCTACTTTGGCAGAATCTCAAATCTATATGCTACCTCCCCTTGACCAACTCTTTTCATTATTATAATCTACTAACCATGTTCTATTAATCCATACCTCACTTGTTTCCATTGGAGCTTTGTGCTTCCTAAACCCCCATGGTTTATGAAGCATCCTGACAACTCTGTCATAGCAGCTATATTTTCAACAAAGTTTGCCATCACCCCTAAACCACGTCAAATCCAACCAAGCTCAACTCTTGATTCCATGATCATCTATATAACCTTGTCTATCCATCCATCTACCCCTTGTATCAAGGTGAGCTATTAGCTCACTAATCCAACCATGTTTTAGTGTCATGAAAATGATAAAACCCTAGATTCCCAAAAAACCCTAGTTTCACCAAAATACTTCAAAACCCAAGTTTGGGACCTAAAACTATTTAAATTCTTTATCTTACAAATTTCTCAAAATCTCTCCTGTAAACGCAAGTTTGTTTTTCTCCAAGTTACCTTGCCAACTAACTGCACATTTGATTTCTATACATCATACCTCACCTTACCATCTAAAAAATAAATATTTTTTAGATTCTTTATCATTTTTTCTGCCCTTTTTCTTAAATGGCAGAAACAAGAAATATGTGTGCCCCTCTTTTATTGCAAATATATCTCCACCCCAGCTGCAGCACGCCTCCCCCCTCTCCCTGGTCGAGCACCTGGCCACACACACCACATAGCACCACCCACACCGCCCAACCCCTGGCCAGCACCCTCCTCCTTGCTCTGCTACACATAGTCCACCATGGACCTCCCCCTCCCCAAATAAATGGGCTAGAGACCAGCCAGTAACCCTTATCTCAGCCTCATTCACTCCCTCGCCGCTCACCTTTCTCCCCACGAGCTTCCATGTCCTCCCATGCCCTATCTTGCTCGATAAAGAGAGGGAGAAAGAAGGGTCGACCATGGAAAAGAACTAAGCATAGATCCACCCCCTTTCCTCCTCTGTCTCTGCATGTCACCCTAGCAAGCTTGCCTTGATCTTCTCTTGCTAAGACCACTCTCTTTTCTTCCAGGGACATCCCCTAAACGGTGCTCCGGCGAGCTTCCGAGGACGACCCCGCAAGCGCAGCATCGCACGGCCTTTCGCGACGTCAAATCCCATTGTGCCGTCCCTCATCCGGACCATCGTCGTCCACTGCGTCACCTCGGCCCCTCCCTGGATCCTCTCCACCCCGAGGTGAGCTCCCAACGTCCTCCCCTCTCCTCAGTTAGGGTTTATACCCGCCACCGCCGCATGACAAGGAAGACGACCACGTGTTGTCAGATCACCTCTAATCGGACGGCTGTGGTCGCCCCATAGCCCTTCGCCGCTGTCGCCCGCTGACAGTCAGGCCCCGCCCATCAGCGGTTTGAACCGCGTCCCGCACGTGATGGCGCGAGCTAGGCCGGCTCTCCCCCATGCGTCCCACTCCCCTCGCTGGATCCGGCCCGATGGCCACCCTCTGACCCCTTTTCCCTTCCTTTTAATCCCAGATCTATTAAAATGCAGTTTGGTTTAAATCATTTTGAAAATGGAAAACCACCCAAATTTGATAGATCAAAATTTTTACCTGTCCCTGTGTGTTTCTACAAACATGGAGAGACGATTTTATGCCCAAAATAATAACCATCTTTTCCAGGAAAAATAAATGCAAGAAGTACCTGTTTTCACTAATAAATTATTTCAGAGAGTTTGGTAATTCCAAATGGCATGAAACCAATTGGTACTGAAAGATCCTAGCCATACCTTACATGTCCCACTGGCCCCACATGAAATATCTTCCTAGTTTTCCATTAGTAAAAATAACAAAAACAGAGCTTTTATACCTTTATAAAATTCTATAGGTTTTGACCTGATTCCAACTATCTGTACATCTACATACCCATATATATCAAGCACCAGGAGTCCAAAATTTATTAAGCATCTAATGAATTTTGGTGAATTAAACTATTCTGTCTGTGGTTATTTAACCAATAAAATCACTACAGTTTGTCTTCTAACCCAAAAAGGTTAATTCCAAGTTCTACAAAAATGTACCATGATTAACTAACATATGTTCTTGCAATCACATAAAAAGCTTATGTATATTAAATATTATGAAAAAGACAAATCTCATCCAAAACTGCCTTTTGGAATTTCCTAAGGCATTATGGTAATTATATTAAGTTGATTCCAACACTTAGTGAATCAGTCCATCAAATACTATCTAATGACCCAAGGAAATAAGTTTTGGAGCTCCAGATTTTGTCTGGTAAATTATTTACTAAAACATGAGTTTTATCCACTACAAAAATCATTATAAATCAATGAAAATTGATAACATAGTGAAACCACTTTTGTTGGATTCAGTTTATCTTACCTATCTGATGGTATAATTTTTATACAGTGGTATCATACAGAGCAAACCCTTGGTGAAAAAACCATCCCTTAGATAGGCCCTAGATTATAAATCCAAAAGGATCCTTTTTCCAATGCCTCCAAAATCTTCTACCAATCCAATCAAATCAAACCTCCAACACCCTAATGATGTATATCATGTGATTATACTTTGCTTGTTGTATTTTTTGAGACTTGTATGCATTATATTGATGATGATATTGTTTGTTTGCATGTATGATCGATAACGGCGATAGTTGCTTTTGTGAGACGCTGAGAAGAAGGAAGCATTGGGTTATTCTTATTATTATTGGTATTATAGTATTATAAGGAAGTCAAGGGACATCTCGTTGCTCACAGGCAAGCCACCATTCCTGAACTCCTATATTGACCTACTCCTTTTTATCATTTGTATTATATCTCGTTTGTGAACTTCATGATTAAATGCTTGGTTTGTTTCAATTAAAAAGGCGTGAGTAACTTGGATCCTCCAAGTTATGGATGAGTGTCCACTAGGACACCTACACTATTGAAACCTATCTCTACCCTTTAGATCGAGGCTAAGATGCTTATCATCTTTCCTATTTTGGGAACTACGGGTTTTTCAATGACAAAACTATTTTGGGTTTTATCCCACCACAATGTTTTCTAAAACAAAACTCTTGGAAAGAGGCATCGTTTCCGAGTGGATGTTTTACTGAAGAAAAGGTGAAGATGAGAAGGCTACCAAGAGAAGGAGAAGAAATGGGTTACTCGAGTCTTTTAATGGAACAATTTATCAGTGCAACCACATTACCCTGGGTGTGACTCAGGGCTAACTCGTATGGGCTACGCCAGAATGCGTAGAAAGGGGTCAAGTCCCTAGAAGCTTGTTCCTTTCCATGTGGGGTATCATCGTACCCGAAAAGCTTCTATTGACTCCCTCGAGGTTGGCTGCAACTATGGAGCTGCCGCGGATGGTACTAGGTTAAGGGAGTATGGGTGGCATGGATAAGGAAGTTCGGGAAGGGAGATTCGGAGTTGTGAAGTCAGGTACTTGTCCCGAGATAACTAAGAAACCATAGGAAAAGTGCCTATACTAGGGAAAACAAATGAAAAGTTAGGTTTGATTATCCGAACCCCCATCTACGGTGTGTAGCAGGCCGTGGTTGGATCCGGGCGGATGTATTGATTCTTGTGGGTAAAGTGCACAAACTTTGTAGAGTCTAATCTATTCAAATAGCCGTGTCCATGTTCAAGGATTCTTGGAAAGGTGATTGCTAGGAGTACCCTTGGGATATGTGAGATGAATAAAAAGGATGTGACTTGGTCACGAGGAAAGATAAGGATGAGTTTGGGTTTGACCAGAGATGGTCGAAGATGCTTTAAAAAGGGGTTTTATTATAAAACTGTTTTAAACAAGATTTTAACAATGATATGGGGATATCCGGACTTTCTAAAAGGAGGCATATTTTCCAAAAACTCTCTTTCAACAAAGGTATAGAGATGCCAATGTTAGGATTTTTCAGAAACAACTATAGTGTAGAGCTATCGCGCCACAACCCAATATGCATTATCTTGTTACCTTGTCTAGGTGGTTTGCGAGTACATTCAAAGTACTCTCGGCATTGTCCCTGGCTATTTACTTGGCCAGATTGCAGATGTTAAGAAGTGACGAAGGTGCTGCCATCTATGTGAGCTAGGCCGTCTTCTCAGTAAGTCACTTGTAGGTTAAGGCATGCCATGGGCTCTGCGCTTGAAGACTTCTGCTACTTGTGTTGTAATTCACATAATGGCCACTTTGTAAGTTTTATAATCGTTACTTTCTGGATGATGTAATGATACTGGTCGGTTATGCTCACGGCTCACTGATCATGGAAACGTGAATTTTATGCATAAAAGGTATTTGACAATGGCTTACTCTACCTCTCGTCTATATTCAAATGACCGTTTGCAAAAACAAAGTATGACTTCGAGACTATGAAGACGGAGACCCCGAGATGAAGAGATACCGAGGTAAGCAAATAAAAAGAGATACCAACAACGAAAGACACTACAAGATCGCCCTAACAACGGAATCCTTCATCGCCCTCAAAACGACCAAGTATGGCACCGACGACAACAAATGGCAAGACCAAGGTCAAGACCCCCGTAACGTCTGTACATAGGATCAGCATCCCTAATATTGGATTCCCCTTATGGCATTTAGTAAACCCTCAGTATCTATGGTACGCCTTGTTTGCTTGTCATGTGCTTGTATGATGATTGGCATGTGTTGCTTGTCTGCCTTGGATCACTGGATCCAAATGTGTGACCACCTTGTTTGTATGCCCCGACAAGAACCTTTGTAAGACTATAACCTGAAACCACTCCTTAGCAGGATGGCCACATAAATAACTCCCCGACAACCCCTCTTCGTACCTTAGTCCTAATCTCCCCCAAAATGGCAATGACCAGAGTCAACCCTCTGCCAAATCAACGGTAAGTCCTCGCCATAACACAAATGCCCCAAGAATCCGGAAAATAATGAGGCCCGAAGACAACGAGTCTACTCCATCATCGAACCCAAGCAACACAAAGAGTTCAAGTGAAGACAACCCATCTGATGCCAAAATGCCTCCACCTCAACTAAGGACCAAGAAGAAGCGCCGCTAACCGTTAAAGCTACCCCGAGTTAACCCTTACGACTTCTTTAGGTAACCACCATAGCCAGGTAGTCACAATAATGCATCACTCGAAAACCTCAACTCAAGCGTCACACCTTTGCTCTAAGATGAAGCATCTACCCCAACCTCGACGACTCCAACTAAAGCTCTAACATGGAACGACTGAGTCTTTCCAGTCAATTCCAAAAGACCAACCATGAGAAGATAATACCAGAAGATCTCCAATCCAATAACCTACTCCACCCACCACCTCGAGAGTGGTCGGAGGAACAGAACAAAAACATCATAAACAATCTTATGAAGTCTTCTCGATCCTCCCAACAAGTGAGACGTTCAGAATTAAGACGATGAGACTTCCCGATGTCGCCAATACTACCCTCCAAGGAGATTAAAGAAACCCAAAGCATCGAGTTTCTTTGGAGAAGTCATGAAGCCCCCTTCTCTACTTTTCTACTAATGACCCCCCCTCGAAAAAGACCTTCGAATCTGCAAACCCCGAGACGAAAAATGAAGAACTCTCCCCCCACGACTATCAACCGCTCTTCAAGTCGCCACCCCCGGAAGATCCACTCGTCAAAGCAAACATCAGAGGAGGCACGCCCCTCATTACTGAAGAGCTGAATGTCCTTCATAACCCTGAGGAAATGCAGTAACAAAAGTTGGTACCCAACCCAAGGACGGCTACAGGATTCAAGGAGCACTCTCGAAACAGTCTTTCGTATCCTACCAGCTCATTTGACATGGTTATACCCTATGGGTACACGACATTAGCATACCTGGTCCAGCCCAAGGAAGGCCCACAAGAATATATGCGGCCTATGGAGACTTTCGGGTGGCCCAAGCCCATGGCGTCTTCGGATCCTTGGAGAGCAAGACTAGAATAGGTAGAATATTCAAAGGGGTAAACCCTAAACTGTAACCGACTCGATCTGTTCCTAGGACCTACCTATCTCTATATAAAGGCTAGGAGGGCACGACAAGGAGGGCACCTTCTCACCGCATACACAACTCCCCGCCATATTGCATCTGCGCACCTCTATACTTTTCGATTCCGCTATAATCAAGAGCAGATAAGCAGGAGTAGGGTTCTCCCTCTAGGGGCCTGAACCTGGGTAAATCTCGTGTCCCCTGGTTGCTTGTCTGTTAACCGTTCTGTGATCTCTAGTACCCCCATATTCTCCAAAACCCAAGCTCATAACAATGGGCATTGTCGAGTTGAAACCTCGTCAATTGGCGCCGTCTGTGGGAATCGGGGGCGCTGATTGTGCGATCGCGACAGTCCCGACCAAAGAGATCTACAACTCCTCGGCGACGGAGAGCCATCTCCTCTTCGGTGCTTTCGACTTCACCGCCCACTCGCCAGCCACCATGAAGGACTTCAAGCCCATAGGAGACGGGCTCAAGATTCTGTTCAGGAGCTTCTGCTTCGAGGTGGGACAGACAAGCACTCTCCGCCTCCCAGAGCGGGTGCCACTGCCATCAATCAGGCCCGCCTCGTGGGCCCCGCATCCCAGCGTGCTACGCACGTCAACGCTGACAGACGAGTCATATGACAGTAGTAGTTGCAACTCAGATATGTGCGCCCCCGTCGATGAAGGAACCTACGGTTCCGGATCCGAAAGCTGCGGCAGCAGCGATCCAGTCCGCGGGCGCTACCAGTGAGCCGTAGTCATCCAAAGTGACGTCGAACAACAACCACTAGGTTCGGGTTCCCACATACCGCCAGCCAACCCAGAGGGCGAAAACGGAGGAAACATGAGACAACCATCCCTCTCGCCCAACAAGGGCGACGCTGCCGCCTACAATCAGATCAACCTCAACAAGGATGGCTGGCGCTAGGCACGCGAAGCCATAGCGGGCAACAAGATCCTACCAGTGAATTCTTTATGGGACCTGCTGATGGCATACCACCTCATCCTCATCGACGAACACAATAGGCAGGTGCAGCTGCAGGAGGAGCTCGACAAGCGCAAACAAGCCGCTTCGGAGTCTAGCGCGCGGCGAGATGCACTCTCCGCCGCTGGCGGCTCCAGCTCACACGGCAACAACGCCAACAAGCATCGCTCTCGCACAGAGCACATGGATACCGCTACACGCTGTGAGGTCACCCGAACCCTCAATACGTCCTTCATGGAGATGGATGCCAACGGCAACGTCATACCGAAGATGCCGCAAGCTGCAATCATGGCAACCACCACATGTCTCGCATCCCATCCACCTCCGGTGGGGGACCCGAAGAGAGCTATGCACAAGTCCACACTAGCCGGACTCGGACTCGTCAGAACTGCGCTCCACGAGGAAGCTCCTACGGAGCCAAAGAAAAAGCTACGGTCAGAATCAACCATATCCCCACACCCTCATCCGATGAGGAGGAATACAAACATGATCTACCTCGACGATGCAAGAGCCCAAGGCGTCCCAGCCGCGACTACGACACTCGAAACGACCTTGCCCAACGCAAGGTCGACAAGGCACGTGCCAAATGAGCATGCTCAACCGAAGACAAAGAGGACGATGATAGAGAACTCTGTGGAGCTCAATGCTTCAGCAGATCTGTTCGACGAACGCGGATGCTAAAAAAATTATAGCTTCCTTCGGACACTCCGAAGTTCGACGTGACGCAGGACCCGAAAGCCTGGCTCAGCGACCACCTATCATCCGTTAAGTTCCACGGCGGAACAAAGAACACCATCCTGCAATGCCTTCAGCTGCAGCTAACAGGTGCAACCCAGATCTGGCTCAGCAGCCTGTCCTCAGGATCCATCCAAAGCTGGGAGGAGCTGGCCTACAGTTTCATCCAAAACTTTAAAGGCACCAGCAAGACGCCAACCTCGATCGAGGAGCTGCGGGCCTGCACTCAACGAACGGGCGAATCCATTCGCTCGTATATACTATGCTGGTCCAACATCAAGAACTCCACGGCACACATCTCCGAGGAGAGAACGATTGACCCCTTCAAGGACGGCGTCAAGCGTCCGTACTTCAAGGAGGAACTTGGGCGCGTCAAGCCCAAGACAGTCGACCATCTCATGGACATCGCCAACAGGTGGGCAGATGGTGAGGATTCCCTCCACCGAGCACATTCGGATGAGGAAGATGACTACGGCCGTAGACACGAGCGCCATAGAAAGCAAAGATCGCGCGTCTATGATGATCGCGACGGACCCGGCATTGTGGTGGTTGGCTACGCCGAACGCCACAACGAAAGCAACCGCAGCAACGGCGGATACCGTGGAAGCAACTTCCGTGACGGAGGACGCCCCACACAGACGTGGTAACGTCACAACCATGATGACGAACCCTCAGCATACAACAAGTTGTCGGGCCCTTGCACCATCCACTTCTACATCGACAAGCGGGATGGCAAAAAGAAGCTCAGCCACATGCTGAAGGATTGTCGCGAGTTCCAAAAAATCGGCGAGGGTTTCACCCAGATGCGACGAGAGACCCTGAACCCTAGGTTCGGACCCGCACCTACACTAGGTGACATCACCCACGGAGCTCCTCCACCACCACCCGTGGGACCTTCAAATCAAGCAATTGCACCCATGCAAAACAACAGCGTAAACGGGTACCCCACACCGAAAGGGTCCCTGATGATTCAAAAAGGGCGCCCAACAAACAGGGTGCAAAAGAAGATCACCCGCCAAGTCAGCCTTGCTGTCACCGCTCCACCGACCATCCCAGAGTACCTCAGCGGTTCGGAGTGCTACATCACATTCAGTCGTTCGGATCACCCCGCCAGATCCCTCGCCCAGGTCATGCTACTCTGGTGCTTGAGGTGCAGATCAGAGGGTTTGAGATGAGTCGCGTCTTCATGGATGGCGGTAGCGGCATCAACCTGATGTTTGCAAGCACACTAGCACCAATGCGGATCCCGCTGTGCAGCCTGGAACAATACGACACAATGTTCCACGGCATAGTCCCAGGGAAGGTCATATTTCCCCTGGGAAAGATATGGCTCGACGTCATCTTTGGCAAACCCGAAAACTTTCGGTGTGAGCGGCTCGAGTTCGAAGTGGTGGACTGGCCATCATAATACCATGGCATCCCCGAGCGCGTGGCCTTCGCAAGGTTCCTGGCAGTACCACACTATGCGTACCTGCTACTCAAGATGTCAGGGCCTAGGGGCATCATCACGGTCCAGGGAGCTTCACCCGATCCGACCACTGCGACAGAGACTTCAATAGAATCTCCTAGTCGTTTGGCATGCAGGAGGAGCTCACAAGACTTCGAGAGGTGACAGACAACAAGGCACCCCCAGTCTCTAGGCAAAACGCACCCGACATGTCGTTCGACTCAACAGTCAACACGAAAAAGGTGCAAGTCCACCCGATGGACGCCTTAACTTTTAAAAAAGACGAAGCTGATCGCCAATGACCTCAGCAACACATAGGAAAGCATGCTCGTCGAATTCCTCCGTGAGCGCTGGGAAATCTTCGCCTGGTGTCCTGCGTACATTCCATGAGTTCTCAGGGAATTCGCCGAGCATGCACTCAATGTGTTTCCAGATGACAAGCTCGTCAAACAGTCCATCCGACGATTGTCCGAGCCACGGGCCGAAGCCGTCGGAGTCGAAGTCAACAGACTGCTCGACACCGACTTCAACCGGGAGATCAAGGAGAGTGAGTGGCTAGCAAACAGTATGTTGGTCCCTAAAAAAGACACGGACATACTGTGGATGTGCGTGGACTTCACGTCACTCAACAAGCACTGCCAACAGGACCACTTCCCTCTCCCTCGGATCAATTAGATCATCGATTCAACTGCAGGATGCGAGAAACTCTCCTTCCTTGATGCCTACTCTGGCTATAATCAGATTCGACTGAAGGTCGAAGATCAGAGGAAAACGGCGTTGATCAAGCCGTTCGGAGTATTCTCCTACAACACAATGCCCTTCGGGCTGAAGAACGTAGGTGCCACGTACCAGCGGTGCATGCAGGTGTGCCTGAAGAGCCAAATCAGCCGCAACATACAGGTCTATGTTGACGACGTAGTCATCAACACAAGGGAGGCCAATACATTGATCGATGATCTCCGCAAGACATTCAACAACCTCGATCACTACAAGATCAAGTTGAACCCAAAAAAGTGCGCCTTCGGCGTCCGATCAGGCCAACTACTCGGCTACTTCATCTCCCAATGAGGGATCGAGGCGAACCCGAAGAAAATCCGGGCCATAGTGGCCATGGAGAAGCCGAAGAACCTCAAAGGTGTCCAGCTGTTAGCTGGGCGCATCGCAGCGTTGAGCAGATTCATCAGCCGCATGGGTGAAAGGCCCTGACTTTCTACCAGCTGCTACACAAAGCAGAAAAATTCGAGTGGACACCTGAAGCAGATGATGCATTCGAAGATCTGAAGCGGCTGCTCTCCATCTCGTCCGTCCTAGTCACACCAAAGGAGCGCGAGCCTCTACTGCCATACATAGCAGCCACGCATCAGGTGGTAAGTACCGTACTTGTGGTCGAACGACCCGAAGATGGCAATACCCAGGGGGTCCAACACCCCATCTACTACCTCAGCGAGGTATTGAAGCCAACAAAACAGAGGTACCCTTACTACTAGAAACTCGCCTATGGCATGTTCATGATGGCTCGTCGATTGATCCACTACTTCCAGGAGCATCAGGTAATGGTGGTCAAATCTCAGGTCCTCCCTGACTTTCTCCACCACTGTATATGACGCAGTCATGGACGATGCACTTTGATGGCTCCAAGCACGAGGCTGGAGCAGGAGCTGGCGTCATACTGACGTCCCCGCAAGGCGATAAGATGAAATATGTCCTTCGAATGAAATTTTGCGCCTCAAACAACGAGGCCCTCATCCATGGCATGAGGATGGCCAAGATCTGCAGGCAACGCTCCTAGTCATCTACGGTGACTCGAACCTCGTCGTCCAGCAGACGATGAATGAGTGCGATGAACGAGTGCGAGTGCGCCTCAAACAAGGAGGCATATTTTCCAAAAACTCTCTAACAACAAAGGTATAGAAATTCCGATGTTAGGATTTTTTAGAAACAACTATAGTGTAGAGCTATCTCGCCACAACACAATATGCATTATCTTGTTACCTTGTCTAGGTGGTTTGCGAGTACATTCAAAATACTCACCGGCATTGTCCCTGCCTATTTACTTGGCCAGATTGCAGCTGTTAAGAAGTGACAAAGGTGCTGACGTCTATGCGAGCTAGGTTGTCTTCCCAGTCAGTCGCCTGTAGGTTAAGGCATGACATGGGCTCTGCGCTTGAAGGCTTCCACTACTTGTGTTGTAATTTCTATAATGGCCACTTTGTATGTTTTGTAATCATTAATTTCTGGATGATGTAATGATACTGGTTGGTTATTCTCATGGCTCACTGATCATGGGAACGTGAATTGTATGCATAACGGGTATTCTCGGACCGTAAATCCGGGGTGCCATTGTTATGGCCATTAATGCTCTCTTAGTGGGTCGCTCCCAGTCTTTTGCTAGCCTCCACCTGTATTGAGTAAGCACTACTCATGCATCCAACTCCCAAGAAATCAAGTTATTCCAAAGAGTCCACTATAAATTCCTATGCATTGTGTTTTACACCATTGCAAGTATATTCTTGTTTTATCTATCTTCCAAATTAAACTTGTTATGTGAAAATTAGTGATTATAGCTATCACAAACTTGATGACACACTTTATTTTTCTTGCCCCTAATAAACTTGAACCATTATGTCATCTATGTTGTATATGATTGCACTTATAAGTTGGGAATTAGCAGAACTGTGTTGTCATGGGGAATGCTTTCAACACCTGTAAATATCTAACCAGTCGTTATCATGCTCTTTTTTATGGATGTCGGCGGTGTGAAATAAAAGGGGATCTTGTAAGTCCATGGAGTTATGTATATGTGTTAGAGAAACGCTTGGGGCCCCTAGCCTAGGCCATGCCTAATCACGGTGGAAATTTGCAGCATCACCATAGTGATCAATTATGAAGCATTCTTCTTATAAAAAAAGAGAGATAGAAAAGAGGAAAGAAGAGAAAAAAGCACCATTTTCCCACAGTAAATAAGAAGATTGCTAAGATGCTCATTGTCTGTTGCCTTGTCATTTTGATATGGGATAGCTCCTGTATCATGGGGGCAAGGGGTACCCCGTTGGCGGTTCTCTATGATACACATATACTTACAATGACAAGAACTTTCCGGTAACTAAAGTTTAGTAGCATGAGGAAAAGCCCTCGTACTCAAGGGACATGATATTGCCAACTTATACTTTGTCAAGCATATACTCCATATTTTGTTCACTTTAACCTTAATCACTTCAAGATGCTTATGATAGGGGCAATGAGAGCTGAAAGCTAACAAGTACCATAATTTTTGGAAGCTCTTTATGAAACATGAAATCCCTGCTTCCCTTTATGAAGGGCCTTTCTTCCTACTTTTATATTGAGTCTCCACCTTCTATCTTTAGGCACCAATTAAGAGACCATATTTTTCATTCTTAGTTCTATGTGCATTGTCCCAAAACTTATTGATTGATTCATAATGTTGATATCGCTTGTTCTTGAACTATTTGTATCTAGTCACCCTTATAAACTTTGAAGGTGTCCTATGCATTTATGTTTTCTACTCCATGAGGGACAAGCTGAATGCCACTATGCTATGTTTTCTATATGTGAAACAAACAAACGCCTCTCAATGCATAGTTACTTTGTCTTATTGTTAGAACTTCACCTTTCATGCTTCTGTTTAGAGTACTTTGATCCTAGCTTTAAATACTTTGCAAATGGTTAGATCAAGATTGTGATGGTGCATGTCACCTCAAAAATTATTCTTTTTATCACTTACCTACTCAAGGACGAGCAGGAGTTAAGCTTGGGGATGCTTGATACGTCGTAAACGTATCTATAATTTTTGATGTTCCATGCTTGTTTAGTATCAACTTTGCTATGCTTTGTCTACACTTTGAGGTATTTTTATACATTTTCTAGGACTAACCTATTAACAAGATGCCGCAGTGCCAGTTGCCTATTTTCTGCTATTTTTGGTTTCAGAAAAGCTAGTAAGGAAATACTCTCGGAATTGGACAGGACAAATGCCAAAGTTAATATTTGACAGAGAGGCGGCCGGAGGAGGGCCACGAGGACACCACACCCTAGGGGGCGCCGCCACTAGGTGTGGCCGCCTCGGGTGCCTCCCTGCCTCGTCTCTTCGCCTATAAAAGCCTCCCGATGCCAAAACCTTAAGTTTCAGATCTCCATGAAATAGTCTGTAGCCGCCGCCACCATCGTCCCTAGATCAAGGGGATCTGAAGCTCTTCCCGGCACCCTACCGGAGGGGAGAAATCATATCAGAGGCCTTCTTCATCACCATGCCAGCCTCCGGTATGATGCGTGAGTAGTTCACCCTTGGACTATGGGCCATACAGTAGCTAGATGGTTGTTTCTCCTCCTTTGTGCTATCATGTTTAGATCTTGTGAGCTCCATTCATGATCAATATCATCTATTTGTAACCATGCATGTTGTGTTTGTGGGGATCCGATGGATATTGTGATTACTATGTCAGATTGATTATTGATTCTATAATGTCTTTTTGATTATTAATTCTATCATGTTTGTGTTGTTTGAGATCTTCCATGCTCTCCGTTTATAGTAGCTATCTTGGCCAACTAGATGCTAGTGACTCCAAGAGGGAGTATTTATGCTCAATAGTGGGTTCATGCCTCTATTGAATCTAGGGAAGTGACAGAAATCTCTAATGTTGTAGATGTGCTAATGTTACTAGGGAGAAAACAATAATCTTTTGTTCATGGAACAATTGTATTGTTTACTTAATGTAGTTATCTGTTGCTTCCAGCTTAATACTGGAGGGGTTCGGATGATAACCTGAAGGTGGAATACTAGTCATAGATGCAGTTGCATGGCGGTCCATGTATATTGTTGTAATGCCCAATCAAATCTCATAGGATCATGAATTTCTAGTATTGCATTGTTATGCCTTGCTCAGTCCTATCAATTGCCCCTCTGTAATTTGTTTACACGGCATGTTATGTTATTTATCTTAAGGAGAACACCTCTAGTGAAACGTGGACCCCGGTCCAATCTTTATCATTGTTACATCATCCGTTGTTACTATTTACTTTCTACAAGCAACTACTATCTTCCACACCATGCGTTTAATCTTTGTTTTCAGCAAACAGTGAGATTGATAATCTCACTGTATGTTGGGGCAAAGTCTTGAGTTTGTGTTGTGTAGGTGTCAAGTTGTTAGAAGCACCTTGGAGTTGTTTCCTTCCTCCTACTAGTTCGATAACCTTGGTTTCATAACTGAGGGAAGACTTACTACTGTGCTCATCACACCTTCCTCTTGGGGTATCCCAACGAAGCTCAACAGTGATCTAAGCCGCATCAACTATCTATCTATTTGTCACCTCTACATAAATAACATATTCTTAGTTCTTCCAAAAATCATAAGAATATCCTTACAATCGTCCAATGATCATCTTATGAATCATTCTTGTATCTTCTCATAACATTTAGAGCATAGGACATATCTGTATGTGTACATATCATGGTAGGATTAATCAAAATATTCATGTGATTTCACTCACCAAGTGTCAAAAATAGTTGGATCTTATCTCACTTACCAAGTGTCAATACACTTGAATCTTGATTCAATCCTTCCAGTGCGAAAAGAACCTTTCTTGTATTTTCTTTATTGATCTATTTCAATATCTCATGATTGTACTCTTGGCACAACCATATTAGCGTCTCAATCTATCCATATAGACATTGTTGCCAAATATTCGGGTTTTGCCTAAGTCTTTCATCAAAATAAAATTCTTAACCTATGTTAATAAAAGATATATCATTTCCTAATCAACAATATGTCTTTCACATAATGTATTATAAATATGGCTTAGAGCTCCCACTTAATTTCTTGCAAATGCAAGCATCTTCATCGTCTCTGATAAAAATAAACTCTGTTAACAGTTTCATCATGGTAAAGATTCCAACTCCATGATGCTTACTTCAACCATTGAAGTTTGCATTTGTTCTTAGCATCCTTTGAATTAACAAAACCCTTTGGATCGTGTCATGTACATGTCCTAGGTAACCATTCTATTAGAATAACTTTGTTTTGTTTATTTAACTACCATATAGCAACATTATATGTAGTGGTTGCTACATTAATCCGTCCAGACTAAATATCGCTATGACAGATAAAATCTTGTCATAATCAACTACTTAAACATTGTCGTAAACTCTTTCCCGACATGTGAACAATTTCATAGATGTGAAACATCCATGTCTATTTCTTTATAGATCCAAATATGACTCTAAGGTATTACACCTTTCTAGAGGGTCTTCCAAGTACAAAAATTGATTTCTCGTGTATGGAACTATCACGGGTTCAAATGGCTTCAATCCTTCTGACGAAGTCAGGGCTCATCGTTGCTTCTTTGCATATAGTCGGTTCATCATTGTTAAACAACAAGGATTTACTCTCAAATCTTAGTATTTGATTATTTACCCGACCTTCTTGGTTCTATAGGAACTTAGATCTCCATGACCACAACCTTTGAGGCACGTTATCCATGAGCATTGTTGCTACCTCTGGTACACTTTTTACTTATGCCTAGCACACCAAAATTTAAGAAAGAACAACTTGGGTTTGATCCCATACCATAACTTATATGGTGTCATTTCAACAGATCATGATGGAGCTCTTTTCAGTGTAAAAGTGGTAGTCACCAAATCTTTTAATCTTTAAAATACAATGGCGGTTTTATAACTGACACCTTTGATTTCACTATGTCAAACAAGGTTTAATTACATATCTCGAACACTCCATACTCCTTTGGTGTTTCAGGAAATGTAAATCAATGGTATGACTCCTCAAATCTTAGGTGTTATGCTAAACTTGTAACTCAAATATCTTCCTTTATGATCCAATCATAAATTCTTTATTTTCTTGTTACAATGATTTTCCACTTCATCTTGAAAGTCTTTGAAAAATTTCAAATATTTCACACTTCTTCCTCTTTTAGTAAATATGCACATATATTCACTCAAACTTCCGGAGAAAGCATATTGTAACACCCTCGCCTGATAAGGCTGAGTTCATGTGTATAGTGCCAATCCCTGGCACACACAGTACAAAATGATACCAAATATAACTGTGCATCATAAATACAATGAATATGATCCAGAATTTAAATTATTTATTCAAGTACACAGCAGAAAACGAATACAAGGTAGATCTCCATCCTCCAAATGTGCCACAGGCGAATAATTGTTGAGTGGAGTCTCGCGACCTATGAACGATCACTCAGATACGATACAACATGCAACATGAAACGTTGCATCCACGAATGGTCAATACATTGAATGTATGGCAAGTAGGCTAAAGTGGTTAACAACAGATCTATCAACTACATGATTATTTGGCCAAGTGGAGTTCAGGTTCTATTGCATAAAGCAACAGTTTTATCCTAACATTTGTAACAAAGTAGTTTTCCAATATGATAAATAGGACACTCTGGTTCACTCCCAGGTGCTCCTACCCAATTATGTTCACCCAAAAAGTTTTAAGTAATTAGGAAATAAGGATGAGTGATAAATATCATAGCATCAGTATCAGGTCGCTCAAATTGTCCATAACCGGGGACACGGATAATCGATTAGTTTATACACCCTGCAGGGGTTAGTACACTTTACCCATGTGACTTGGCCAGCCCAGGTCGTACCACCACTCTCATATTGGGTGATGATAGGGAGAAGTCCAAGAAAGAACCGCTCGGGAAGTAGCTCCCCAAACCCGACACGCACCGGTCCAACCTACACTATCTACATCTCTGGATACGTGGGTTCGAGTTACCACAACCTACTGAGTCCAACCAACCGCCCATTATCATTATTGGCACATGGTTGCACATGAAAGCTACCAAACAAAGAAGCCAATCTTATCTCAGTGTCCTGGGTGCCTTTCCGCAATGATACCACCAAAAATTATCAATCCCATCACACCCAGGAGATTCATTGGTTAAGTTGTTTTAGTTTTCGCAAACCAACACATTTAGAATCAACATCAGTGATGTAACCCAGCCCTCGTTCATCATAGCATGGCTAAGCACATATACCAACGGTGGCTCATAAACAAGGAATGCTAGGGAATAATATGGGACATAGCATAGCATATACACATCAATTCCTACATATGCAATTCTACAAAAACATCTACAATGCATAGGAAGACAGTAGGACATTTTTGACCAAGATAGCACCACTTTCCTTTGTTGTAGATGTAGTCGATTAGATAATCCTCACAATTCTCATAGATATAATGGTTTCTCTCGTCATAACCACAATACTTGCAATCATAGTAGTTGCAATCACACACGTTGCACTCCTCGCAATCTATCGAGCAAACAATTGCATACAATCATAAACAATAGCACATAGAGATCAAACAAATACAACAAATGCATGCATGATAATTTAATAAGTCACAATGGTTGTTACTTTAGTTCTCTAAACAATATTGAAGTGTATGATGCATGCAAGAGGACAATTAATGCAATGGAGTACTTGTTATTAATAATTACTTGCTAATATAGGGTTTTTAATAGTTCTGTTGTAAAGCCTGTTCTAACTATCGAATTAAATTTGTTTCTTGGGTTTACTGGATAGAGGACGTTAATACGAACTAGTAAGCATTGGATTCACCCTAATCGGAGTTATAGATCTTTTTGTATGATTTAAATGGTGTTTAATGGGTTTTAAATGATTCATATTGCCTACAAATCAAACTAAAATTATATCTGTAATCTCCACGGAATTGTGATTCCAGGGACATATTATTTGCAATTTTCTGAATAATATTTATTTTCTTATGAATTTATTACTCTAAATAAGCCATTAAACCATTTATTTAATTACTGCAAAACCTTACAGTATTTTCCTGAACCATTTTCACATTTATGATCTATCCATCGGTATATCATTTATATTTTTGTGACAAGCAATTAATTTACTATGAATTTAATAATTTATAAAGCCATTAAAACTAATTAAATTGCTACGGGGTAAATAGTCCGCAAAAACTGGATCCAACCAGATATTATTAATCTACATTATAGTAGCTTCAATTTAATATATTGTTCATATTTTTCGGAGTTACAGATAATTTCTTATGAATTTATTAACCTAAAAGACCATTAAAACTAATTAAATTACTGCAGTAACCATGTACAGTAAACTTATATCTAGTGCCATAATAATATTCTACACGTTTTTATGAATCCATTGATATATAATTTGATATTTTTGGATCTACGAATCTTTTTATATGATTTTTGCAAGTTTACAAAATTTTCTGCAAATTAAATTCAATTTCAAATCTATAGGGAATATTCCCTGAGAATATTCTATGCTGACTGGGACGCGGGGCTGACCTGGTGTTGACACGTGGCGAGATCCGGTTGGCTCATACCCCTTCGCGGAATCAATCTAATCTTGGCCGTTGGGATGAGATCCACTGGTTAGGAGAGGAGAATGACCCAATTTTGGCTTAGAATAGACAAAAAATAGATCTGTGTTAGGGAGACAAATCCGTAGGTCAAATTGAAAAACTTAGAACATGAAAGTTGTGGGGAATCATTAGTCCTACCTTCTCACCAAAGGAATTTGGATTTGAAGAAACGAGCGCGAGTACATCTTGGATTTACACCGTGAGATCTGAAATATTGCGATGCGAAATTCTCCGGCTGTGGTGGATGAAAAGAGGTGAGGTTTGTCGGGACTAAAAGATTTTGATGAGTTCTACGACTTTCGTTTTTTACCGAAGGCAAACACCGAAGTCTAGATGGGTTAAAAAGCGAAATAAGATTCGGGCATGTGTAGATTCGGGATTTCGAGAAGGAAAACTCATACCGTTGTGGCTCCACGAGTTTATATGGAGGTTTAGGACGGTGTAGAGATAGGTCTTAGAGTAGGGAACAAGTAGAAACAAACGGAAGTTTATTCGGAGTTGTAGATAAAAAGTTATAAGAGTTTGAATAGAGAGGTTTGAGAAAAACTGATTCACACGGTTTTTAAAGCACTCATGGGACGATCGGTCATGTACGTCCTGGCTGGCTGCTCCGGTCGGTCCGGGTGGGCCGGCCCGGTATATGGGCCGCCGGCTGCATCGGCCGGTCCATTTGGTTTTTTTTCTTTTTTTTCTTTTTCTATTTACTTGTTTCCCTCATATCTTTTGCATATGAACTCCAAATGACACGATTCTTGTTTCCAAAAATTTCTAAAATCGAATAGATCATTGTAGGATCATATTTGTAATCTTTTTACTAGTTTGCAAGTAGTGGGTTTATAAATCCTTGTATATTCCATTTTATTTATATCTTTATTTGTTTGTATTTATTCCATAACTTTTTCATAATAGCTGCAAATAAGCTCAATTTTGTTTCTAAAATTTTGTAATATTAATTGTATCTTTTTAGGCTATAATTTATCAATAATCGCTGCCTTAGCAACAGTGGGTTTTATAAAGTCAATTTAATTTCCTTTAGGAACATTTGGGCAAATCAACTATAGGATTTAGATACCAGGATTTGGATTCAGTTTGTGAGAACTTTGCATGGATGTAATGAAATGATTATGAATGCTTCATGATTTTCATTTTGAAATCTTTCACACCAATTCTACAATCCATAATCAATCCATGCCCTTTTGCCTATATAGCTACTTAGGTCATAACAAAAGAATATAAGATTTTGAATTCAAGGTTGAGAGGATTTTCTATTCAAAAAGTTTCTTCTCTTTGAGAATTTTCAACATAGTCAAACAATCAATCAAACTTATTTATTTATTTCACATTCCAAAATTAGGAGAATTTTGGGATGTGACACATATGAAGTAGAAATCCATCGCAAGACTACACATAATGGTCTACATACATCAATATGTAACAATTCCAATAAGTTGGTCGTTTGTTCTTCTTAGGCCTTTGAAAAAAATTCAATTATCTCCAGGAAAGTCTCATAAGCGTCATTTGATCAAAATCAAAACACTCCAAAATTCCATCAGAACGGAGTTTCTACATGTTTTCTTTCCAATATAATTGAAACGACGATGTCAATTCATAAGTGATCTTTCAATCATTTGTCTTGCGACATTTTTAGCATTAGTTTTATGTATGTGATTTCTCCAACCAAACTTGTAAATCATCCATCTTATATGGAATACGGTAATTATTTGAACAACCTTTGTTCTCATAATACCTGATCAAAATAACAATTATTAAAACAAATCTTGAATGCAATCTTTGATATCAACGAGAAACACAACAACACCTTGTTTGTTTTCAATGAACATCTTCACATATTCTCTTGCTAGTTTCTTAGGCCATTGCAGTTCATGGATTGTGTTGTTATGTATGACACTTCACAACAACCAATTCGGTATCCAATACCCAAGAACCACATTGTCTAACAAGAAAAGAATACAACCATGACATGTATATCATCTATATACTTATGCTAGACAATTCTAGTCTTTTGTTTTCTGCCAAATATTTCTGAGATTCTCTTTCAGCATTTTCTTTTTCTTTTAAATGAATCTATCAACATCAATAGTGGTTTCATACACATGACACATAGTCCAAAGTGTGTATAGTCAAATACTAATACCTTTGGACTTGCACTTTGAAGTGGATCACCATCATCAAGTGTTTAGTGTTCTTTCAAAATCTGTTCTTTAGTAATCTTTTAGTGTAGTAAACATTATATCTACATCTTCTATTCAGCCTTATCATGAAAATTTTCATGATAAAGCTACTATAGCTTATAAATGTGAATCGTGAGTATAGAGTTGCTTTCCAAAACATTTTGGAGGATTAGGATGTCTAGCATCTCCGACCTTTGCAAATTCTCATCAAATATGAGAACATAATTTTTTTCCAAATTATACTCTATCGTGTTGCAACCAAAACATTTTTTTAGATATCGCAATATCTTCCACATATGATGGTTTATGAAACAATTCTTGCAGCTCCTAGATAACCTTGATATTAAAACAATATTTTCAGGCAAACATGATACTTTAGATACTAACACTGGAATTGTTAGTCTTGATTTAATACTAATTATTAAACTTCAAGGAGTAAACGTAGTTTGCTGAAAGTTTGCAATAGGAATTTTAAAATTTAGATTGACACTCAAAACAAAATGATACCAGTTCGTAAAGTAACTATCCAGAATTCTATGGTCATATTATCTCAATTATAACTAAATATAAGGCGATGAACGGATGCCAATAACTATAATAAATTATGCAAATTCACATTGATTTAATTTATGATAAATTGTGTTCAACTTTAATCACATTAATTTTGAAATACCACTCAAAAAAACATCCATCATGTTGCCTTAGTGATTACACGAACTAAATCCACTACACCAAGTATGATCATCACGAGAGATGATGTAGCTTCAAAGGCGAACACTCAACATTTTCATCATATCATCCATATGACTCATTATTTACCTTTAGGTATTCCGTGTTCTGAGACCATGTCTATACATGCTAGTCTCGTTAGGGTTAACCTTAGTATCCGCATGTGCAAATCTGGATTGCACCCCTTGTATGCACACGTAGAATCCATCACACCCCAATCATCACGAGATGCTTCAAAATGAAGAGTCTTAGCAACGGTTCCTTCTAAGGACAAACACTTTATTACTTGATATTTAGTGACAGGGATCGTATTATAATGCTACTGTCGTGATCTAAGAAATACAAGATCCATAAAAAGGATTAACATCACATGGAATTTATAATATGTGATATGATATGGCCTTTCTTCATATGCCTTTGATATCCATCTCTAGAGAACGAACATGATATCCATCATCACTAGCATGGCATCAAGGTCAATGGAACCACTTCATGGTTTTACATCACCAATATCAACTATTACAACTACTTGATGAATAGACACCCAGGTCTTAAGAAAATTTAAAGACAACCATAAGTCTCCTGCCAGTTGCCATGCAAGTTACTCGTTGAGCGTGCAGCAAGTCTCATGTGCGACAACATGTAAGGTTAGCCCAGGCCGCTTCATCCGACCATACCACAATATGCAAAGTACACGAAAAGCAGCGACAACAAAATCATCAATGCCCAGAAAACCATTGTGTTCTACTCGTGCAACAGATCTACGCATAGAGTTAGCTCTGGTAACACTTTAGGCTTCGTTGCATGGAAAAAAATTCTATCGCAGGAACACATAAACCCAAGATCCAATCTATGCCAAAAACAAGATCTAATACACGAGATCGGTGCAACGAGATTGAAGAGAAATAACCCTCATAGATCCAAAGCATTTAACGAGATCAGATTCTCATGGTTTATGTAGTCGATCACTCTCCGATCTCAAGATCGCGTAGATGATCTTTCCGGCACCGCATTCCGGTAGCGCTTCCGTAGTCGGTCACACATACTAAGTCGATGAAGACCTTCCTCTCCCGGTTCCAGCAGGGTAGCGGAGGTAGTAGATCTCCTCGGAATCCCAGCAGCATGATGACATGGTGGTGGTGGAGGATAATCCCTGCTGGGCTTCGCCTAAGCCGAAGCAGGGTGATGGAGGAGGGAGGAGGGAGGCAGCTAGAGTTTGGGAGGAACGGGGCGCCAGGGACAAGGGGTGTGGCTGGGTGCGGCCCTACCCCTCCTTATATAGGTGGGGGGCCGGCCAAGGGTTCCCAGCCCAGGCCGTATCCCCCCAACTCGGCCACCAAGGGAAGATCTTAAAACATTTTCCAGCAAGTCTTACTTATCAAAAACTAGAGTTTGACTATTCAAACTAGGGTTTAACCCTTTTACTAGTCTTGGACAAATTGGACCTTTAGAGTTTGGTGCGGCTGGTCCCTAGGGAATGCGACTATCCAAGTGACCCCCTCCCAGGGTGGTGGAACTACTCGTGGTTCCTCTAGAACAATCTAGAAGTATCCAATCAAAACACCAAAACTTTTCCCGAGCCTCAGAAAACCACTTTCCTTATATGAATATTGTTCTCCGGACCATTCCAGATATCCTCGTGATGTCCTGGATCCAATACGAGACTCCGAAGAACATTCGGTCTCCAACTCATATTTCATATCTACTTAAACAACATCGACTCCTTGAGTGTGTCGCCCTACGGTTCGTAAACTATGAAGACATGATCGAGACACCTCTCTGATCAATAACCAATAGAGGGATCTGAAAATCCATATGGATCACACATATTTATATGACGACTTCGTGATCAAATGAACCATTTACATACGAAATTGATTCCCTTTGTCGTGTGATAATTTATGTAACATCCCAATTTTAGCAACCCCGATTTGATGTCCAAAAGGCAAAAATCAGAGGGAACAAAAACTTTTTCTTGTTACATGTTGCAATGATTGCTTACTTGTTTGCTTGTATTCATGCAACTAATTGTGTATTAGGTGATATACTTCTAATCTCAACACTAGTTTACAAAAATATTTTTTCAAAAGAGATGTCTTGGCTCATCCTTATATTCTCAAATGTTCTGGCATTCCAAAACCTGAGCCAATATGACTTTCACACAACAAAATACTTTACTAGTTTCTATTATCAAAACTATGGAGACCTATATATAATATCCTTATGTTTTCAAGATAGAACTCCCAACTACTCTTATCCCTAGGTTTTACAAAACCTTTATTAAAACCGTCTCCTTGCAGCCATGGTAGAAATACCAAGATGGTCCTTATCTTACTTCAAAGCACAACCAATTCAAAATACCTATCCTTACCTAAAGCCAGGCTTGATGGTAACCTTAGTAGTAGTTTGACAAGTTTGATTAGATGAATTGCCTTTATCTATTGTCTTATGAATTGCCTTGATCTGCTGATTGCCTTGTTTGCTTAGGAACTAGAGTGAGATAATCTAGTAGATCATCCCCTAGGACCCAATCTAGGTTTGTGATCATCAATCTCAAACCAAACACCCAAATCTGGATGTACCCTAAGCCACCAAAGTGGCCATCTCATCTCCTAATCAAATCAATCTAGGGATAATCCCTCTTGATGGTTTCCAACTTAGTGAAGAACTAATCCAAGAATGAATCCCCTCTATTCAATCTATACCTCAACAACAACCACTTAATGGGAAGGATAAATCCCTACCACCCTCTCAAATGTTCCCCTCTTGCATACTGGTCAAAATACCCAAATCTACCAAAATGGCTAAGTCTGGATTTCTTGTCTAGATTAAATCTTTGGAGCTCTACCTTTTCTAACCTACGTGAATTCTTGATAATGTGCTTGAACCATCTTGTAGTTCATCTTTAGTACTACCAAAGCCCACCCTTCCTTGGCTAAGCAATTCTGGTTCCCACTCATCCATGATGGTTTGGTAGTCAAGATAATAATCTTTTTTACAAATCCTATCATCTTGCCTACTTTGGCAGAAGCTCACATCTATATGCTACCTCCCCTTGAACAACTATTTGCATGGTTATTATCTACTAATCATGGCCTATCAATCCCCACATCACTTGTTTCCAGTGAAGCTTTGTTCTTATTAAACCCCCATGGTTTAGGAGGCAACATGACATCTCTGATATGGCAGCCTTATTTTTCATCAAAGTTTGCCATCACTCCTACACCACCTGAAATCCAACCAAGCCCAACCCTTGATTCCATGATCATCTTTATAACTTGTTCTATCTATACATATCGCCCTTGTACAAAGGAGAGCTCTGAGCTCACAAATACAACCAAGTTTAAGTGGCATAAAAATAATCAAACCCTAGATTCTCCCAATCTAGTTTTCTTCCCTTCTCACCATATTTCTTCAACAACCCAAGTTGTAAATGAGGTATAACTCAATTTTTCAAAATCTACCTTGAATATAACCATCCCCAAATAATCCTTATAATTATATAGATTAGCAAAACATTTAATTTCATTATCTTACAAAATTCTCAAAATCTCTGTGTATAAAGGCAAGTTTGTTTTTCTCCAAATCACTTGGCCAACTCAAGGCACATAAGGTGCCTATATATCATGTCCCATCTTTCCAACTCAAAATAAATATTTTTTATATTCTTTATTATTTCTTTTTTCCCTTTTTTTTAAATGATAGAAACAAGAAATAATTCCTTAAAAATACTTTCCACTTAAATAAATTCCAATAAAATTCTCCAATGTGTGTCATGGTATTTAAGACCATCTCACATCAAAAACCCATCTTGTACAATGTAAAAATATCAAATGAGCTTCTAGAAACAACTTCTGCACTTTATGAATAAATACTTTTAAATGGGTTTTCAATCATTAGAAATTTCCCAAATAAATATTAGAGAGATTATTTGACCTCCTCTATCTACCAGTACCATTTCCTCACATTCCTCAATGAAAATTTTCAAACTCTCTTCAGAATCCTTGTGTGGATCAATTTTGACAATCAAGCCTTTCCTCAAACCAAAACCAACTCAAACCACATCCAATCCTGCCAAGCAAGTTTCCCTAGCACCCCTCACACCCCCTCTAGTTGAAATGTGTTATAGAATCCCCTCCTCTTTTTCCAATGTGTTTGTAAGAGAGAAGGAGAGGCATATATTGCAAAAAACATTGGAAATAAAAGGGTGAGCAGCCATACCACCCCCCCCCCCCACTCAGTGCTCGAATCAGGACCCCACCACCCCTCTCTCCACCTCCTCCCTTGACCAATAAATGAGCAGCACCCTCCCCTTTCCCCTCAAATGGGCATAGTCCACCATGGACCCCCCTCCCCATATAAAGAGCCGAGGCCACCTCAGTGCCTCCCCTCTGGCTCATTTTCTCCCTCACCACCCACCTACCCTCCCAAGAGCACCCTTTCCCTATACCTTGCTCTGTCTTACTCAAGAGAAGGGAAGCTAGGAGCTTCGGCCTTCTCCATGAAATCGAGCAAGAGTTCCTCCCCATTCCTCTCCTCATCTGCATGCTACTTTTCCTAACTCCCCTTCTCCTTCTAGTAATGACGCTGCTCTTGGTTTCGACATGCATCCACGGAGGGAGCCATGGAGGGAGCCACTCCGGCGAGCATCCTCGGCGGCAAACACGAACGCATGCGCGCGAGGCATTCCCTGGCATTGAAGCAGGCCTTTTCCCACCCATCCCTGCACTCGCAGTCGTGCATCGCCTCTTCTCCAACGTCTCCCCGCCACCCTCGATCCCTCCGGTGAGCCACCAGCGCCGCTAACCTACCGGTTAGGGTTTGCCCTCTGTCGAGCTAGGGAAGGGGAGGAAGACGACCTAGGGCCGTCGATGATGTTCTAATTGGACGGCCCTAGGCACTTCCTTACCCCTTCGTTTCCCCGGTGAGGCTGGCCTCTAGGCCCCGCCGTGGCCCTTTAAATCTAGCCTCCCGCATGCGCCCAGCGCTATTGGGCCGGCCTACCACAGTGAGGCTCGTTGCCTTCTGGATCTGGCCCGTGCCCTCTCTCCCTCCTTTTTCTTTTCTTTTATTTCAGATCTGTAAATAGCTGGTCAGTTTTAAATCCAAATAAAAACGGAAACCACCTTATCTGGTTTAGATCTAAATTTCCACTAATGCCCACATGTTCTGTGCAACATGCAACACTGGTGTTTCTCCAAAAATAATTTCCCTTATTCAAGAATAAATTATCCCCCAAGATGTGTCCTTTCTACTAATTTCCCTTATTCAAGAATAATTTTCCTTAATTCTGTAAGTTGGTTCAATTAAAGTTAGGTGATTTAGTTCCTTAGTGGATAATTGGTTAAGTGTTAGTATTTTATTACTTATTGCTTCTTGTGATTCTTCTTCCTCTAGCCAATGGTTCTGGTTATGCCAGTAGTATGGTGTATTTGTGCATGAGATGTTCTTCACTTAGTGAAGATGCATATTGTGCAACTCTCCTATTTCCTGGATGCAATCTATTTCTATTACTCTCTCTAGATTCCTAAGGAATCTATACTTCCTACTCTAGTGTTTATGGATATCAACCTTTGTAGTTTCCAAAATGTGCTTGCTAAATATCTGCGGCTGTTGTTGTGGTCCTTCTCCTCATGTTCTTGAGTTCATCCTCCCTTATCTCTCTCAAATCTCTCTCTAAACTCTAAGAGTGTGTTTTTCATCCTAGCTCGAGTGGGGACTTGTGAGCTCTAAGGTGTTAGGTGGTCAGATATTTATAGTGTTCCTAAATGGCTATGGTGATGACAGTTATGGCATGCATTTAGGTGATTCACCTACTTCAGCATGTCTAAAACCACCTATATTCTTAACTTATACATAGGTGGCATGAATTTTTTGGTTGTTAAGCCCATGTTGCTTTCAACCTATGTGTGTATGTAAAATTTTGCATATGGACCTTTTGTTTGTATATGCGGGGGGTTGGTACCTTCATATTCCTAATCAGGCATGTCGGTTTATCTTTAGTCATGTTCTAGTCTTTGATAATTATAAGTGTATATTGATTTTGTTATAAGTGTGATTTTAATATGGTTTTTATCCAAGAGCCCTTAGAAATCAATAGAATGATTATTCTTAGTATTCATTGCTGTGAAGTTCGATTGGTATACTTTTATCATACATCATGTTTTAAATTTATATTGCCCTGAGATTCATGACATAATTTAAAGCCCAGTTAAATCCTTTGGTCTTTGACGTTGTATTATTATGACTACTACTTTTGGTTCATTTGGTTTAGTTACCATGATTTAAAATTCTGGGATTTACTTGTTCTTAATAGAATCATGAGCCTGTGGATTTCCTTTGGTCCATAGTCTTGTATTGAGATACCTATCATTTCTATTGGTTTAGTTTTTCAACTTGTTCTATTTAAAAATTCTAGGTAGATGACACCTAGATTATTTTGGCTCTACTAATGAGTTATAATAGTTCACTGAGAACTGCTAGTGATCTTTACTTCTATTGGATTAATGTTGTTTACTATGAAGATTCAACTTCATTAGTTATTTCCTTTGTTTCTTAGTTTATTAAACTTAGTCTCAGAGTTTAGGACTAGTTCCTCGACTCTGGTTAATATAATTCTTATAGAAAATGTTTTTCCTTGGGGAAAAACCAACATTTTAACATTAACCTTTGTATTTCTTTGTTGTTTGTGTTCACAGGTTTCAAAGATGCTCTGGTGGCAGCAAGGATAAGAAGTTAGATAGGTGTAGTGTAGGTTATAATAGTTTGTAATTAGGGTTTTATTTATTTTTATCTTATTACCTATAAAGGATCATGTACTCATTTTCCTATGAATAAAGATCCCTTTGATTAATTTAAACCATGCTTTCATTTGAATTTTGATGTTTGAGGTTGATGGAATATTTATATTCCAATATTTGTGATTTATGTGTATATCTGTGAGCTTTGAATTTGAATTCAAGTTTGACTTAGGTCAAACCTCCATTTTAAATTCATTCTATCCATTTTAATTCATAGTTGATTGTGGTTCCTATTCCTAGTGACCATTTGGTTACAAAACAACCTCACTAAAACCAAACTCAAACAAGGTTTTGAAATTATCAAACTGATCCTAAAATTTCAATATTTATAGTATGAGAAACATCAAATCACACTTCTACCCTTCCTAGTCTTTAATTCCATGGGTCATTACATCCTATACACCTTATAATAACTTTTTCCCGAAGTTACCATTCCCTATATACCTAAACAACTGTGGGTAGTTTCTATGTAAGTCTTCCTCTTTATCCTAGGTAGATTCTCGTTCCATATGGTGTTTCCAATGAACTTTGCAATACTTTATGGACCGAGTTCTTATTCATTTCTAATTCTCTCTTGGATGGTGTTTCCTCATAAGTAAAGTCTAGTTGTAATTCTATTTTTTATACGGTAATGGTTTGTCTAGTTATTTTAGACATTTGTATAATTTTGAAACATGGAATACATTATGAACTTGGGATAATCCTTGTGGTAACTCAATTTTATAACCTACTGGTCCTTTGTTACTGATGGGGGAATACCAATCGTGGTATACCTACGAAGCGGAGTCGTCAGCTGGATTGAGCCGACTGAAACCTAGCCCTGGACGGATCGAATCACCAAATATGGCGACTATCGCGTACTAGACCCAAACGACTCGCCGACCGAAGGCCCAAGATAGCAGCTGCAATATTTATCCCATTAGGGAACTTGTAAACCCTAATTGGTTACATATATAAAGCAACCAGGGGCACCCCCACGGGATGACTCCTCTCAGGTCAGATTAGATCTAGTCTCTCCAACTTCCTACGACGCCCCCCTTGTAAACCAATCTATGATAATATACTAGATTGACAGCAGGACATAGTGATCCTCCATCGAGGGAACGTGAACCTGGGTACATCGTGTGCCAAGGTCGCTATCACATTCTCCTACGTCGCCTTGCTTCCTATATATAAGCTACCCCCAGTAGCATCTGCCATGTCAATATCATGACAGTTGGTGTCCACCATGGGGCAAGCGGTGCTCGGAGGTGATAATCCAGACGGGATCCTTAAGCTCATCGTCAATGGAAGGCAAATCAGGTCAATTCATCTGCGTGGAGTCTGTCGTCATCATCAACAAATCACGTGAATGACTCGCCATCAGGCGTGCTCTCTAGTCAATGAAGGGCAGCGTGTTTGTGAACTACCAGATCGACCGTTCTTTCATGCAACAAATACCCATCGCATAGAATAAAATCAAGTCATCGTTCCTAAAACGCCAATGAGCATGAGATATCCACATCGAGCACATCTCCCTATACATTATTGCTAGCGACGCCATAAGGAAATTGAGATTGCGATACCTGATGGCGTCGACTCTAGACGGCGTCGAATTTGTCTGTCACGTCGATTCCGTTAGCAGCATGACTCAACTCCGACAAAAATCCAGCTGACGCTGCCGCTCGACTTAGTTCGCCGTGCCCTCTTCTTCTGGCTAAACGTCGAGTCGATCTCTCACGACCTCGCCACATTCGCAGATTCGTCGTTTTAGACTGCATGCTTCCATGGATTTTCTTATTTTAACCTAAATCATTTTCACTGATTATTTAATTAATTTATTATTTTATTAAAACTAGACTAATATTTCGTACATGGTTTCTTATGTGCATAATGCGGGAGGATTAATCCATGGAGACGAGGTGATCTGGAGTTTCTTTGCGTCAGTTTCAATCGCCCACAGCCCCAGCCGAGCTCGACTCGATTCACATATCTCCAAAAAGATGGATCACTTCCATCACGGCGCAGCCTCCTACCACGAACTTTCCACCATGGGCTCGTCCGCCGAGGACTTGCCGACTCGTCACGACCATGGACTTGCCACGATCGGCGGCTCTCTCATCCCCGACTTAGCATGCTAACAGCTATGTTGTAACATCCTCGCCTGATAAGTCTGAGTTCATGTGTATAGTGCCAATCCCTGGATAGGTTCACTGGCACACACAGTACAAAATGATACCAAATATAACTGTGCATCATAAATACAACGAATATGATCCAGAATTTACATTATATTATAGTTAAAAGCAATACAAGGTAGATCTCCATCCTTCAATTGTGCCACGGGCGAACAATTGTTGAGTGGAGTCTCGTGACTAATAAACGATCACTCAGATACGGTATAACCTGCAACATAAAACGTTGCAGCCACAAATGATCAATACATTGAATGTATGACAAGTAGGCTAAAGTGGTTAACAACAGATCTATCAACTACAAGCTTATTTGGCTGGTGGAGTTGTGGCTAGCTTGCATTTTTCAAACACTTTATCCTACTTTATTAAACCAATTTGATTCACAACAAACCTTTAAGTTCACCCATCAAGTTTTAGAAATCAAGAAATAAGGATGAGCGAGAATATATCATAGCATCAATATTAAGCAACTTATTTGTCCATAACCGGGGACACGGCTAATTACTTATTTTATACACCCTGCAGGGGTTTGTACACTTTACCCATGTGACTTGATCAGCCCATCTCGTACCACCACACTCATATTGTGTGACAATAGGGATAATCCCAAGAAGAGACCGTTCGGAAAGTAGATCCCCAAACCTCAGTGCGCACCAGTCCCAACCTACCATTCACTACATCTCTGGCTACGCTGGGTTCGGGTCACCACGACCTACTAAGTCCAACCAGCCACCCATTTCTTAATGGCACATGGTTGCACACGTAAGCTACTAGAATAAAGACAACTAATCCTTCTCAGTACCCTGGACGGCATTCCCCACCATTATTCACACTCCGATGACTGATCCAACCACTCTGCCCAGTTAGTTCATTGACATTTAGTTGTTTTAGTAGAACAAAACCTTTACTTTACCAAAGCATGATCCCTTCCTCGTACCAACAACAATTCTAAGCGCAATCTACCATACGAGATCTCAACTATAAAGGATTTCCCTACCATAATATATAGGATATAGCATAGAATATACACATTAATTCCTACAGATGCAATTCTACAAAACATCTACAATGCATAGGAAAAATAGTAGGACATTTATGACCAAGATAGCAACACTTGCCTTTGTTGTAGATGTAATCGATTAGATAATCCTCACAATCCTCATAGATATAGTGGTTGCACTCGTTATAACCATAATAATTGCAATCATAGTAGTTGAAATCACAGTAGTTCCACTCCTGGCAATGTAGTGTTTGAAGCAAGCACAACAAACACACCATTCAAAACATTGAAATCATGCAACAACGCAAGAATACAAGAAAACAATGATGAACAATGCATGCATGATAATTTAATAAGTCATAATGGTTGTATTTAGTTCTCTGAATATTATTAGATCACATGATGCATGTGGAAAGTCATCTAATGCATTAAAGCATTTATTATTAAAGCTATATGGATTTAATATGATTTATCTCACTTTAATTCAACTACTGATGTTTCTATTGTATTAAATTTTGAATTAAATTCTACTGGATAGGTAATGTAATTTATAACCAGTAGCAATTTAAATCACCTAAAAAGGAGTTATAGATATTTTTTTTATGATTAAAACACTATTGCAATAAGTTTAAAGCTTTCTGCAAGAATTTCTATATAACAGTACCAAATAATTTTTCACGCAAATTCTCTGCATAGATATTTCAATACAAAACCTTAGCAATTGGTTTCACTAATTTTGAAGGTCTGGTTAATTTTCTGTGATTTAAATACTAGTTATAAGAGTTTCAATTATTTAATTTATTTTCTTCGACAAAAATTATATCTAATTCCAGATTAGTGTTCTTCATGAAATCGGGATTTCATAGACATATTATTTGTATTTTTATGATCTACAAATAATTTCCTATGATTTATTTACTCCAAAAAGCCATTAAACTATTTAAATTACTAAAGTAAATATATACTGTAAAAGTTATATATAATACCATATTAATATTCTACATACTTGTTTGAATCCAACGATATATCATTTGTAATTTTTGGACTTACAACGATATTTCCTGAAAATCTGATGGAATATTCCAAGAATATTCCTGGCTGACGCAGCGGCTGACTGGTCAGCAGTCAACGTGCGGTCAGACAGCGATCTGGACCGTTTGTGGACGATCGGACGACCCTGAGTGCGCGAGCTTGGTGCTCACCGGCGACGATGACGAGTTGCAGCAGCGACGGTTCGGTGGCGATGGTTGGCGGCGCTTCGGTGATCCCTGGCAGCGTCGAGATGGTCCACGCGATGCGGGGGTCTATGGCAATTCTTCCCGTATGACCTTGTTTCTCCGTTGCTTCCTCCTGCGGCTTCTAGGAACGGACGGAGCACAACAGCGAAGGTGAGATCCGGTGAGCTTTCCTGGGCACCCTGCTGCAAGATGGAAGGGGCAAGGGGGTAAGGCGATGCAGTTCTGGACAGAGAAGAGAATCAGAGGGAGGAGAGGGAGCGGGGTGCTCGGTAGCGTCGACCTCGACCTCGTCTAGGCTTCAATGGCAGCAGCGGTGACGTCAACGAGCTCTGGCGCCGGAATTCGGTGGCCTGGCGGCTTCTTCTAGGATTCTGGAGGGACGGCTCTAATAGGGGGAATAGATTTATAGGGGGGTGCGAGTCGGAGGCGGGGGCGATCGATTCCGAATGGATCAGAGATCCTCGTGGCGGCGGTTCGGAAGGAAGACGAACTTGTCTGGGCCGGTGACGTCGGCATGTCACCACCGGTCAGTGGCCGAGTGGTGGCCAGCGAAGGGGTCCACGCGGAAAAAAAACAGAGGGAAGGAAAGGATAAAAGATAAACAATGCACGCGGGCTGCTACAGCTGCTTTGGGCCGGCCTGCTAGCTCGTGATGGATGCGTGCCACGCGTGAGCAGGGGGCGGGTGGTAGATAGGGTGCGGGGTTAGTTGGGTCGCGCGGTCTGGGTCGGGTAGGTTAGGTTTGCTCTTTTTTTATTCTTTTCTGTTTTTGTTTTATAGTATTTGTTTTAGGGCGCCAAATTGAACAATTTAAATTTCTAAAATTTTGTATAATCATTCTTTGTTATTTAGTAATACTTTTTTTCTCAACTATAGTATGGACCAATGCCATAGACCATTTTGTTCTTAGGATGGGAAAATCCCATTTAGGGTTTTGTATTTCTTTTCGACAATATAATTATTCCTTAAGGTTTATGCATGCTTGATGAATTCTGAAATCTTGCACACCAATTCTATAATCCATAATCAATTCATGCCCTTTTCCCTATATGGCTACTTAGGTCAGAATAAAACAACATAAGGTTTTGAATCAAGGTTGAGAGGATTTTCTATTTAATAATTTTCTTCTCCTTGAGAATTTTCAACAAGGTCAAACAATAAGTCAAGCTTATTTTATTTATTTCACATTCCAAAAATAAAAGAGTTTTGGGATGTGACATATGTTTCTTTACACTCGTACATGCTATAAGTCTAAAATATGTATGCATCTTCGTTCATTCTCCAAAGCTGACCATGCAGTCACATATGACCTTTTCAGGGACCAAAATCATATTTGGGGTCGGGTTTAGTATTGTCTGATGTTTACCTGCGTCCGTCGAAGGAGGCTGGGTACCAAAAGGACGACCTTATCCCCGAGTTCAACAGATGGCATAGCGACCTTGTTACGCGGCAAGCATTTGATACCGGAGGTCTGCCTACTCATGAAAATATATGCATAAACCTTAAATACTGCCCATCGATCCACATAACAAAAGTACATTTTATTTAACATCTACAAATCGCACGTTTTACAATTTTTCAATATATTATGCAAGTACACTTTAATGCAATTCCATATTTTTCTCCTTCTTAGCAAAATGGACTGGGGCTGGATGCCCTTGTGATGCGGCGATACCGACTTCCTTGTCCACGACCAGTCTTTAACGACTCTCCACGCTCGGTGATTTGTCAGTCACCAGTCCATGAGACTAATCAAGGTCTCCACTCGAAACACTCGGAGACTCGCCACCCAACATGCTCGGCAAAAACCACTACTATTTTCATAATATTCATCTCTAAAGAGTCTCAAGTCGTCTCTACAAGCCAACTCGAGCCTCGGGGACTACTCTTAGGAATATTGTGTGTATGTGTGGTTCCACAACCGTCACTTTCCAACCTCGTGTACTTACCATGCTCGGGGACTCGCCATCGCGAGCTCGCCCTCGCGTACTAGCCACGCTCGGGGATTCACCATCGTGACCTCGCCCTTGCGTACTCACCACGCTCGGGGATTTTCCATTGCGGACTCTCTCTCGGAGACTATCCATCGCGAGCTCGCCCTCACGTACTCGCCACGCTCGGGTATTCGCCATCGCGAATTCCCCTCGTGGCTCTCCCTCGCGTACTCGCCATGCTCAGGGACTTGCCACCATGAGCTCTCCCTCGCGTATTCACCACGCTCGGGCACTTTCCCTCGAGGACTTGTCATTGCGGCTTCTCCTTCACTTATTCACCACGCTGGAGGAATCGACTCTCCCTTCGCGTACTCTCCATGCTGGGGAGATCTCCCCTCACTAACTCTCCCATCATTGAGTCGCCCGCCGATTCGACGACTTCATCATCAATGACTTGGTGGCCTCTACACGTTCGCTACTCGTCAACCCCTACTTCTACAAAAATGCGACACTATCTTTGCTGCGACTAGAAAGGCTCTACACCATCAAGATAGCAAGGCGCCGGTCAACGTTTTCCAAGGAGCGAATCCGTACAACGGCGACTCGCCTGTCACATCGACTCGCCTTAGCGAATGAACTACTTCATAAGCTATTTCTCTATTTCAGGAGCTCACCAATGACTTGCCATCGAATCAATCCTGGAATCGCCTGTGCTGATTCGGTGGCTTGAAGTCATCCCAGGTCCCTGATGCGCTCGAGGACTACTAATGGGAGAATACCAATCAGGGTATACCTACAAAGCAGAGTTGTCAGCTGGATCGAGCCAACTTAAACGAAGCCCTGGACGAATCGACTCACCAAATATGGCAGAGTGGTGTGTACTAGACCCAAACGACTCGCCAACTAGAGGCCCAAGATAGCGACTACAATATGTAGCCCATTAGTGCACTTGTAACCCTAACTGGCTGCATATATAAATCCACCAGGGGCACCCCCTACGGGGTGAATCCTCTCACGTCAGATTAGATCTAGTCTCTTCCTCCTCTTACGGCGGCACCCTTATAAAGCAATTTATGATCATATACTGGATTGACAGCAGGACATAGTGAGCCCCCATCAAGGGGACGTGAACCTGGGTACATCGTGTGCTAATCTCGCTCCCTAATTCTCCTACTTCGCGTTGCTCCCTCTAGGTAAGCTACCCCCAGTAGCATCTGTCGTGTCAATTGAAGGAAATATGTCCTAGAGGAAATCATAGAGATGATTATATTTCTTGTGTATCCATGAGTTATTGTAATGTTCCTTGAAAATCCATATCTGGCAACTTGTATTGATTGGCAATTATGTGAATTGTTTGTAAAACTCTTTACTTGTATGATTATCCAAATAGTTGTCCCTAGTCGAATTTCATGTGAGGACAAACGTGAATATTAGACTAGCCCATCGATTGATTGATGACTATGTTTCACAAGTCATAGACATGGAGATGTCAAACCAATGATGTGGAAACATGTTATAAACATGGGGTTGGACTGACTCAACTTGAGACTGGCAATTAGACTTACAGCTCTCTCTACACATCGTGTATGTTTTGTCCTTGCATCTGAGATTGTCGCATGTACTTGAGATGTGGATCGACCTACTTTGGGGCTATCAGACGCTACTCCATAACTGGGTAGTTATAAAGGTTGCTCTCGGGTTTTTCCTAAAGCATGCTACAAGGCATGGTCAGACAAGATGGCATTTGCCCCTCTCTACTTGAGAGAGATATCTCTAGGCCCCTCGAGAGATCGGATCCAGAAATGCATGGCCGTCCTACATAAGGTTAAAAGTTAACCTAGTAAAGGGATTCTGAATCACAGTATCGAGAAAGGGAGGTCAGCTTGGAGCTAGACCAAATATCGTGAGGCAAAGGGAAATACATGTACTAAACCTTGTGATGGTTCATCTGATATGATCTTTGTATGTGTTTAGGAGTTGGCACGTCCTACTAGAGGCCGCTACCAACTATTGACCGAATAAGTGTATTCGTGTCATGTCTATATGTATATGAACCTATAGGGTCACACACTTAAGGGGCTGGAAGCCTAATGAGGATTAGATCTGAATTAGACCACACTTAGGCTACTAATGGGTTGCTAATGTAGAAGACCACTAGGGAAGCCTATATAAGAGAGGGTGGGGCGAGCTGAACAGGGTTAGACCATTCCACTTAGCCGCCACTCCTCACGCCTGTGTTGCACGCGTCGACCTAGCAGTCCAGCGTCTGACGCTTCCACCCCGCATGTTTGGATACCTCGAAGGTGCTGCATATGTGGCACTTGGACGAGCCGTGCAAGGCTAGCTACTCGTGGGACGAGGACAAGGATGAGACCTAGAAAAAATACACTGCCTCGTCGCGCTTCATCAAGTTCCGCAATCGCGCATCTAGTGGTAATCCCATGATCTATGACAACAGTAATCCTGGTTTACGCGGTAGAAAATTTTGATTTGCGCCAGTGTAGCCTACCTGTATCCCTTTAGTGGTATCAGAGCCAATGTTGTTCAGTTATAGGTTCGGGATGTTTGCATATGGTGATATGTAGATTGATATGAATGATGTGATCATTTATATGGCGGTGGTTCAGGATTGATCTATGATCTTGCTTTCCGTGATTGTGATTCCGAGGTCGTCGAATGACTTACCCATAACAACTTACCCCTACCGGTCAGTTTCCACCATCAGGGTAGACATTGACGCATAAATCATGTTGAATCGCGCGAAGATCAATGTGATTGATCGAATTGGAACCTAGATCTAAAATCGATGTACCGTGATCAAAGGAGTTTGATTGAATCGGAATAATAGTCGGTTTATGGTAAATTTGATTTGGCGATCAAAATCCTTAAAGAAAATTGTGTAGATTCGATCTCTTATTTTTCACAATTTGATAACGCGAGGGCCGCTGCCACTTCGAACCCCGCAGGGGGAGACCCCCTATACCCCCCTTAATCGTAGCCCCCTTTTGTATCTTGTTAAGGTTACTAGGTGCTGCGATGTCACATGATCCCATAGAATGCGATTCTATGCATAACTTGTTTTTGCAGGATGTATGTGATCTGTATGGACCATATATGTATGTGATGCATGTATAAAATTTTATCATGACATGCGTGTCGTGAGTACGGCAACACGGCTGGAGCCATATGTGTTGTTATTTAATGTAATGGCCTTGTTCCTACTTGTGATGATCCCAATACTATGTAATTTTTATTACTAGCCGTTAGGAGTAATAGCTTGTATTAGTTCTTGGAGGATTCATCACTTGGAGGATGTATCACATGGAACATGAAGATGGAGATCATCATGGTGGACAGGTTCTATGGCGATGGAGATCACCATGAGAAAATGGGCCATACTGTGTCACATCTATGTGAATTCTATTCTTATGCGTTTTACTACTATGCATGCTTAGATGATAGAAGTAGAACGATCCCTCACAAAGTTTAAGTTAAACTATGCCCTCCCAACCAAACCTTGCACCATCATATGCCCTGTACAATCGTTGGTGGGCCTATGAAATTAGGGTGCCACGATTTTCCTTGGCTGGATGGGTTTGTATCGGATACCTGCACGCATAAGGGTTGGTGAGCTTGACAAGGTCATCTTAACAGTTAAGGACCTTGGGGCATAAAGGTTGGGTGCCTAGTTTTGACATAGAGATGTCACCCAACAACAAGAGTAATATGTGATATGATTAGCAAGAGTTGCTTACCGATTTACCTTGTCTTCTAGGAGTGATGCTAAAGCTCACTAGTTGACTTGTTAATTGTGGATCTTGAATCACTTAGTATCAATAGAGGGATATTGATTTAAGTGGGAGTATATGCTATTAATTTTTTTAATATGTTTTACTCTTTCATGGTTACATGGCTTATTATTTTGCATGATTTCTGTTGTAGATCAATGACACCGAACACTGCATCACCTTTTTCTTTGTGTTCGATTCTTGACAAAGATAAACTTAATGGAACAAACTATTCGGACTGAATCCGTAACCTAAGAATTGTTCTCAGGTCTGATAAAAAGGAAACGGTTATGGATACCCCAATCCCCGATGAACCTACTGATAATGCATCTGCTTCCCTCAAGAATGCCTACAAGAGAGCATGTGATGATTATCTTGAGGTTAGCTGTCTTATGCTTGCATGCATGGAACCTAAACTCCAAAATAAGTTTGTGGATCAGGAAGCGTATGATATGATTATCGCGCTTAGGGACATGTTCTAGACTCAGGCAAGGACTGAGAGGTACAATGTCGCCAAGTCCTTTGTGGAATGCAAGCTCGTAGAGGGAGCAGGTGTAGGCCCCCATGTGATCAAAATGGTTGGTTACAGTCATACTTTGGAAAAGCTTGGTTTTCCACTAGGCCAAGAGTTGGCTACTAATTTCATTTTGGCGTCTCTTCCATCTAGCTATGGGAAGTTCATTTCGAACTACCATATGCATGGCGTGGAGAATGGCCTTAATGAGTTATGTGGGATGCTAAAAATAGCAGAAAGTGACATGAAGAAGTGTAGAGGGCATAGCCATGTGATGGTTGTGCAGAACAAGCCTAGCTTCAATAAAAAGGGTACTTCTTGGAAGAATAAGGGGAAGGCTAAGGATACGATCCCTAAGCCTGCACCCACGCGAAAGGCTGGACCTATATAAGACAATGAGTGCTTCTTTTGTCATGAACATGGCCACTAGAAGAGAAACTGTAGCAAGTACCAGGTTTCTTTGAAGAATAGTGGAAGTAAGAGTACTTCCCACTCATGTACGCTTTTTTTAAATGTTGTGGACATTCTTCTCGCTGATTCTTATATTAACTCTTGGGTATTTTATACCGGATCGGTTGCTCATATTTGCATTTTGATGCAGGGGCTAATAAGGACTAGAGAAGTGCAGAAAGGTGAAGTGGATTTTCGCCTCGGAAATAAAGCAAGGGTTGTTGCATTGTTCGTCGGCGTCATGCAACTTCACCTTCTGTTAGGATTTATTATGGAGTTGAATAATTGTTATTACATTCCTATTATGGGTAGAAACATTTTATCACCTTCATGTTTGATGAGGGATGTGAGTGCAAACAATGGTTGTGTAATCTCTAAGAATGCTATGTTTATCGCTGATGCTCCCATTGTGAATGGGTTATTTATTTTAAATCTTGATGATGCATCTGTTTACAATGTTAGTGCTAAAAGGATTCAGCCTAATGATTTGAGTCCTACCTATTTATGGCATCATCGTTTGGGGAATATAAGTGAAAGGCGCATGAAGAAGCTCCATGGTGATGGTCTTATAACTTCGTTTGATTTTGAATCATACGAGACATGTCAGGCTTGTTTACTTGGAAAGATGACCAAGTCGCTATCTTCGGGTTTGCCCGAGAGAGCGACAGACTTGTTGGAACTCATAGATACTGATGTATGTGGACCAATGAGCACGACAGCCAGAGGAGTATATCACTACTTCATTACTTTCACTGATGATTTCAGTAGATATGGTTATGTCTACTTGATGAGGCATAAGTCTGAAACTTTTGAAAAGTTCAAGGAGTTTCAGAGTGAGGTAGAGAATCAAAGTAGCAAGAAAATAAAGGCCTTGCGATCTGATCGTGGAGGTGAATATTTGAGTCACGAATTTAGCAATCATCTTAAGGGTTGCGGAATTGTTCCATAGCTCCCACCGCCCGGAACGCCTCAAAGAAATGGGGTCTCTGAATGGCACAATCGAAATTTGTTGGACATGGTTCGATCGATGATGATCCAGTCGGATTTACCATTACCATTTTGGGGATACGCTCTAGAAACCGCAGCTTTCACACTTAATAGGTTACCATCTAAATCCATAGTTAAGAAACCATATGATATGTGGACTGGAAAGAATCCCAGTTTGTCTTTTATAAAGATTTGGGGTTGTGATGCATTTGTCAAGCGACTTCAGTCGGACAAGCTAACACCCAAAATGGATAAGTGCATTTTCATGGGATATCCGAGGGAATCCTTAGGGTATTAGTTCTACAACCGAGAAGAGGGCAATGTGTTTGTCGCTCGTAGCGGTGTTTTCCTAGAGAAAGAGTTTCTCACAAAGGGAACGAATGGAAAGTTGGTGCGACTTGAAGAAGTTCAAGATGAGCCAGTCAGGGATGCTTCTATGAGTAATGCCATTGTAGCAAAACAAGTTGAGGAACCCGTGGCAATAGAAGCACTACAACCACGAAGGTCGGCGAGGATCCGCGAAACACGGGAATTATTATTGTTAGACAATGATGAGCATGCAACCTATGCAGAGCGATGGTGGACCCAGACTATGAGAAATGGCTGATTTCCATGAGATCCGAGATAGAGTCCAAGGGAGATAATCAAGTTTGGAACTTTGTTGACCTTCCTGATGGTTTTAAATCCATCGAGTGCAAATGGATCTATAAGACGAAGATTGATATGGATGGAAATGTTCACATCCATAAAGCTCGACTTATTGCAAAAGGTTTTCGACAAGTTCAAGGAGTTGACTACGATGAGACTTTCTCACCCGTAGCGATGCTTAAATCTATACGGATCATTCTAGCCATTACTGCACATTTCGAATATGAAATATGGCAGATGGATGTCAAGACGGCTTTCCTAAATGGATTCCTAACTAAGGACGTGTATATGATGCAGCCCAAAGGTTTTGTCGATCCAAACAATGCTAGAAAGGTATGCAAACTTCTTAAGTCCATTTATGGGCTGAAGCAAGCATCTCGGAGTTGGAACATTCGATTTGATGAAGTTGTAAAGGAGTTTGGCTTCATAAAAAATGAAGAAGAACCTTCTGTTTACAAGAAGGAAAGTGGGAGAGCGCTGGTGGTTGTAAACTTATATGTAGACGAAATATTGTTGATTGGAAATGACATTCCTATGCTCGAGTCTGTTAAGACCTCGTTGAAAAATAGTTTTTAGATGAAGGACTTGGGAGAAGCAGCATACATTCTGGGCATCAATATATACAGAGATAGATCAAGGAGGCTAATTGGATTAAGCCAGAGTACATACATTGACAAAGTGTTGAAATGGTTCAGCATGGAAGAGGCTAAGAAGGGGTTCTTGCCCATGTCTCACGACATTAAACTCAGCAAGACTCAGTGTCCTTTGACTACTGATGAGCGTGAGCGCATGAGCAGGGTTCCGTATTCTTCGACTATTGGATCCATCATGTATGTAATGATATGTAATAGCCCAGATGTTTTCTATGCTCTAAGTGTTACGAGCAGATACCAGGATGATCCAGGTGAAGGTCACTGGACAACGGTAAAGAATATCCTTAAGTACTTGAGAAGGACTAAGGATGTGTTCCTAGTTTATGGAGGTGAGGATGAACTCAGTGTAAGGGGTTACACAGATGCGAGTTACCTTAATGACTCAGATGACTCCAGATCGCAGTCTGGTTATGTGTTTGTCATGAATGGTGGTGCTGTGAGTTGGAAAAGTTCCAAGAAAGGTACGGTGGCCTCCTCTTCAACAGAAGCTGAATATATTGCCGCCTCGGAGGCTGCAAAGGAAGCTGTTTGGATTAGGAATTTTCCTGATCGCTCTTGGTGTGGTTCAGGGCGCGTCCAATCTCATGGATGTTTATTGTGACAACAATGGTGCTATTACACAAGCCAAGGAGCCTAGACAACACCAGAAGAACAAACATATTCGCATGCGTTACCATCAGATTCGAGAGTTCGTTGAGGATGGTAGTGTCATGATATCCAAAATACATACAGACTCAAATGTTTCTGATCCTTTTACAAAGCCACTCCCGCATCCTGCGCATGAGGCGCATGCAAGAGCAATAGGTAATATATACAATCTAGATTGACTCTAGTGCAAGTGGGAGACTGAAGGAAATATTCCCTAGAGGCAATCATGGAGATGATTATATTTCTTGTGTATCAATGATTTATTGTAATGTTCCTTGAATATCCATATCAGGCAACTTGTATTGATTGGCAATTATGTGAATTGTTTGTGAAACTCTTTACTTGTATGGTTATCCAAATAGTTGTCCCTAGTCGGAGGTCATGTGAGGACACACGTGAATATTAGACTAGCACATCGATTGGTTGATGACTATGTTTCACAAGTCATAGACATGGAGATGTCAAATCCAATGATGTGGACACATGTTATGAACATGGGTTTGGAATGACCTAACTTGAGACTGGCAATTAGACTTATAGCTCTCTCTATACATCGTGTACGTTTTGTCCTTAGACCTGAGATTGTCGCATGTACTTGAGATGTGGATCGACCTACTTTGGGGCTATCAGACGCTACCCTGTAACTGGGTAGTTATAAAGGTAGCTTTCTGGTTTATCCTGAAGCATGCTGCAAGGCATGGTCAATCAAGATGGGATTTGCCCCTCTCTACTTGAGAGAGATATCTCTGGGCCCCTTGAGATTTCGGATCCAGAAATGCATGGATGTGCTACATAAGGTTAAAAGTTAACCTGGTAAAGGGATTCCGAATCACAGTATCGAGAAAGGGAGGTCAGCTTAGAGCTAGACCAAATATCGTGAGGCAAAGGGAAAGACATGTACTAAACCTTGTGATGGTTCGTCCGATATGATCTTTGTATGCGATTAGGAGTAGGCACGTCTTGCTAGAGGCCGCTACCAACTATTGACAGAATAAAGTGTATTCGTGTCATGTCTATACGTATATGAACCTATAGGGTCACACAGTTAAGGGGCTGGAATCCTAATGAGGATTATATCCGAATTAGACCAGGCTTAGTCTACTAATGAGCTGCTAATGTAGAAGCCCACTAGGGATGCCTATATAAGAGAGGGTGGGGTGAGCTGACCAGGGTTAGACCATTCCACCAGCCGCCACTCCTCACGCCTGTGTTGGACGTGCGGACCTAGCAGTCCGGCGTTTGACGCGTCCATACCGCATGTGTGGATACCTCAGAGGTGCTGCATTTGTGGCACTTGGACGTGCCACGCAAGGAGAGCTGCTCGTGGGACGAGGACAAGGAGGAGACGTAGAACATCTACACTGCCTCGACGCGCTTCATCAAGTTCCGCAACCGCGCGTCTAGTGGTAATCCCGTGATGTATGACAACAGTAATCCTAGTTTACGCGGTAGAAAATTTTGATTTGCGCTAGTGTAGCCTATCCATATCCCTTCACCAATACCATGACAGTTACTAAGAATGCAGAATGGTCTAATATATCGTGGGCTTAGTTTCCCCTTCACTCCAAATATTTTCACTCCACATGTCGGAATTACACATAAATATACCATTTCTCTGCCTTGTGGTTCCCACGTTCTTCTCATATGATCCGCATAGCTTTTTTGTCTACTCTGGGCTATCTTCAACCTATCTCTAATGATATCTACTATTCTTTGTTGTTCGATGATATTTTCAGGTTCGAATTGCTTATCTTCCCCTAACGCATACCAACAAATAGGTGATATGCACTTTTAAATACTAATAGGTGATATGAACCTTCCATTTAGTGCTTCAAATGGTAACTGTCGTTATATGAAAACACTGCTAAAGGTAGGTGTTCGTTCCATGCCCCTCCAAAATCTTGAGTACAGGCTCTCAACATTTCCTCGAATATCTAGTTTGTTCTCTTGGTTTTTCCTTCGGTTTGCAAATGATATGAAGTGCTAAAGCCTAGTTTTGATCCTGAAGATTCATGTAGTCATTTCTAGAATGCAACAGTAAATACCGATTCACTATGTTTGAATATTATTTTTGGCATTCTGTGTTTGCTCGCAATTTCATTGACATAGAGGTATGCTAGTTTTTCACAGCTGTCTTTTTGGGTTTTCACAACTGATCCACAATTACCCAGATCATATCCTTATGATTTTTTCATGGGAAATCGGATAATAAAATCCATTCCAATTTCTTCCCCCTTTCAAGCAGGTATTGGTAAAGGTTGTAGTTTTGCAGCAGGACTCTGGTGCTTTTACTTGACTCTTTGACATGTGTGACATTCTGCTATGTATTTTGTAATGTCTCTTTTCATATTGTTCCACCAAAAGGTTTGCTTTTTGTCCATGTACATCTTAGTTCCTCCAGGGTGTATTGAGTATGATGTTTGGTGTGCTTCTCTTAGTATCACCTCTTTGATTTCATAATTGTTAGTTACACAAAGAATGCTAAGGAATTTCCATCGAGTATTTTATAAATATCCCTTATTATGAATGGGTCATTAGTTTGTCCTTGCATGATCTCACCTTTAAGGTTCATTTCCATTCTCCTAGGGTATTCATTGTTGCTAGTGTACCAATAGGTTCACCATTCCAAATTTTTAATTGGGCTTGTTCTATTTATCCTTGTACCTTCTCAGGTAATTTTATCCTACTACTCCCTTTGTTCCAATAAGGAGGGTGTATATTTGCAGGCGCGCCGATTAAGGAGACTCTGGTCAAATAATTGTAGTTGATACTACCCCTACTAATCACTCTGGTGGCCATAATTACCACGTGGTGTCCCAAAATTAACGGTGCTCTTCCCTCATCCTACATTATTACCCGTGGGTGCAGTTGAAGCATGCATGCAGAATCGCATATGCACACACAATTAGAGCTGCATACACGGTTACTCGATTGGACGCGTTAATTCCACACTTAAAGAACAATGCTATGTGCGTGAAGGCAAAGATAAATAGCAAGAGGGATAGTTTAGGAATTTCAGCAATAATCTAGCACCTGCCATCGCCCGCGCCTTCCTTTTATGTGGAGCCCCTGGAGTGACAGTTCGAGAATCCCTGTTATTCATATATTTCTTGTTCCCATGATCAGTTTGCCATGATCGTATATGCACACCCAATTAGAGCTGCATACACGGTTACTCGATCTGACGTGTTAATTGTACACTTAAAGGACAATGCTATCTGTGTGAAAGGCAAAGAGAAATAGCAAGAGGGATAGTTTAGGAAGTTTAGCAATAATCTAGCACCTGCCATCGCCCGCGCCTTCCTTTTATGTGGGGACCCTATAGTGACAGTTCGATAATCCCTGTTATTCATATATTTCATGTTCCCATGATCAGTTTGTCGTTAGCATAACCAACAAGTATCATTACAACATCCATAAATTAACAAGTATAAAACTTACAGTGTTTCCATTATAGAAACATCAGCAGCAGATCTTCCTATAGGCAACTGACTGGGAAGATGACCTAACTCACATAGACGTCGGCATCTCCATCATCCTTCTTGTTTATGAAAGTCTAGCCAAGTAAATAGACATGGACAGAGACGGTGAGTACACTCGCAAACCACTAGGATAAGATAAACAAGCTAATGCAAATTGGGTTGAGGCGAGATGGCTCTAGACTACAGTTGTTTTGAAATGCCTAGATTCTCTTGTAGATATGGCATATCTATATCTTTGTTGAAAAAGACTTTGGAAAACATGTCTCCATTTTTTAAGTTGGGATGCCTTCATATCCCTATTAAAAACCTTTATAAAACATATCTAGAGTAAAACCCTTTTTGAAACATTTCAGACCATTCATGGTCAAAATAAAACCTTGTTCTCATGCTTCCTCATGGCCACGTCACGTCATTTTTATCTTTCTCAAAACCACCACTAGAGTACTCCTAAAAACCACTATTCCAACCTTCCTTGACCATGGAGACGGCTATTCGAATAGATTTCACTCTACCCACAAGAATCAATACATCCACCGGGAATCAACCACAGCCCGTTACTCAGAGTAGAAGAGGGTTCGGATAATCAAACCTAACCTTTCATTTGTCGTCCATAGCAAAGGCGTCTTTCACTTTTGGATTTGATCTCCCAGACAATGAGTATGTGGCACTGTTGGTCCATAATCCTTCCTTTCGTACATGCGTATACCCAAACTGTAGTTTGGGAAATATCTTGATTTGTTGATTCCACTCCCTTCTTGACGAGGTTTCGACACGTTAATGTCCATTGTTATGGTCTTGGGTTTTGGAGTAGAGGGGAACGCTTGAGATCGGTGAACGGCTAACAAACAAGCAATGCGGAACACAAGATTCACCCAGGTATAGGCCCCTAGAGGGAAACCTTACTCCTGCTTGTTTGTTCTTTATTGATCGAGAAACCGAAGGTTACAGGGGGTGCGCAGATGAGATATGGAGGGTGAATATGCTAGAGTTGTAGATTTTCCTCCTTATCGTGCCCTCCTGGCCTTTATATCGGGAGGCCAGGTCTCGGGGTCTAGGTTGAGTCAGTTACAGATTAGGGTTTTTCCTTTAATTTTAAATCTTTAACTAATCTTGTTCTCTAAGGAGTCGCATCCTTCATGGGCTTGGGACACCTGAGTTCCTCCTGGGCTTCGTCATCAGGGGTGCACCATCATATGGGCTTCTGTTAGGCCAGACCAGATAGGCTAATGTTAGGCACACGTAGGGCATACCCATGTCAGTATCCCCTGAGTGTTCAGTCAAATCAATGATTCGACTGGGGACTCTGAAGTATTCGAGTGCCTTCATTCGAACAGGGTATTGGGTCATAATGTTAGTTCATAGGGATAGTTGATGCACATGCCTAAATCGCTGACAGATCAGGGTCAGTTAACTACCTTTGGCAAAAACAACGCCATCTACTCAGACTCAAGTCCCCAGACTCAAATCCGTAAAATTGCTAGTGTATTTCGAATCAGGCCATGGAGGTCTTACAGGAGTTGAATTCCAGTGTTCTTAAGTATGTACCCAACGCAACCGTTGGGATTTTTCATCATTCCCGTTGACACGGAATATTACTGGAAGAGCGCATTATGTTGCCTTACCAGGCCATCTGACTATGTTCGTAGGTATTATCTCTGTGTTGTAGACACAACATCCGAATTTTTATCTCCATACAGACGTTTTGGGTGGCCAAGGAGACGTTATCTTTGTGTTGTCGACTGTATCTTGGTTGTATGACATAGTAATTGCAGAGGATCCAAAGGATCATTATTAGGTGATGCATAGGGTGCGCGACCAGCTCTCCTTATGGGGGTAGTCCCGTGTGTTTGCTCGAGTCATAGACTCGAGCCGAGACTTTAATTTTGCAAAGCCGTTGATGACTCAAATTAAACGGATATTGACCAGCGATCCCTATGGGAGTAGCCCCCGAGTCTGTATTCGAGTCGAGGACTCGAAGGAGTCGAGGTATCAAGTCGTGCTGAAAGCTATCCTCGAGAGCCTCGGGGATTTGGCCAATTCATCAGGTGCACGAACAGCGCTCCTGATAGGAGTAGCCACCGATTATTTGGTCCAGTGATAGACTCGAGTAAGTACTTTGTACTGATTTGAACGATTGGAGTCATTGCTTTGCCTCTTCTTTTGGGATTAATGACATCATTGCTGACGATTGGTGAGCTCAACCGCTTGCGGCCGCAGTGTTGATGGGATGATACGATTGTGGGTCCGACCTTCTGACTGGAATTTGACTATTCACACATATATTACGTTATTTTAGCCGTGTATCCTCAATCTCCGCGTGTAGTGGAGAACGTGCTACCGACGGTTTGGGCTGTAGCTGAAACCTGTGTGCTGTTATGCGTGACATGCGTTGCATTCTCTATATCAATGGCTCTGCTTCACTGTCTTCGTTGTTTAATACGGCCAAAGGCCTTGGTAAGTTTTCCCCTTCGTCTTCACTATTTCCTCTCCTTTCCCTGTTCTTCTTGCTCTCGCTGCTTCGTGCACCCATTGCTTCTTATTGCGCTTGAAAGATTTCACCTTTCTCCATGTTCTCTCATCTGAGCGCAACACAAAGCACACCGCGTGAAGATGGGCCAGCCGAAGAAGTCCATCCGAGCCGGGATGAGCGTCGTCGGCGCCGCCAAGAAGACCACTAGAGGCCGCGTCACCATCGTTAGTTAGCAGCGGTCATCAATTCGTCCGGTGGAAATGCGCCATTTGCGCGAAGCCCACCTAAACTCCCAGAATGAGGGAAATTTCAAAATCCCTGGTCCAGAGGTAACCCCTGACCCTCCTTCTAGATTTCAGGTCATGTTCCTTGATTTTTTTCTTTGGGGACATTCTGTTACCGCCCACGATTTCGTTCGTGGGCTTCTCTTTCTCTATGGGCTTCAACGATACCATTTGACGCCCAACTCTATCCTCCAAATCACTCGCTTCATCACTCTCTACGAATGTTAGATCAGCATCACGCCACACTTCGGCCTCTTCAAGAAGCTTTATGCCTTGAAGAGGTTGCCCGACTAGGTGGCGTTGTCTACCATCTTGGTGGAACAATAAATGGTTCTATATCCGCGATGAAAAAGTGCCCAACCAGTACTCTGGCCTCCCTCCATTCGACGTGAGTGTGGAGATCGCTCGGAAGTGCTCATGGGCGAAAAAAATTCCCTCGAGTGAAACCGAGGTTGTCGAGGACCTGTACAATCGCGTGGTTGCCCTGCAGCTATGGTGCGGCCAAGAAGTAACCTGCATCGACATAATCCGCACATTCCTCAAGTGTCGGGTACAACCCCTCCAAGCCAACACATACCCGATGTCCTTTATGTTGGTGTGAACGACCCGACAAGGAGCATCTGAGGAGCTGTCCTCGTTAAATATCGACAGGGCCCTTAGGCCATTGCGGTGCCTTAAAGACGACAAGGCCTTGCCACTGGAGATGTCTACTAAGCCTTTCACCACGCTCAAGGAGGTTCCTCGGTCAGTTCTTTAGTTGCATGTAATGCATCTTTTTTCATAGCAGGTCCTTGTCGTGTTTGAATCTGACTCGGTCCATTGCTGGAGGATATGATGCCTCGTCTTTCGGAGCAGTACACAAAGGCACCAAACGATGGCAACTTGGATGAGTTGGAATCGAACATCCTAGCTGCTCAGTCGCGCCTGGAAGAAGCCCCCGAGAAGAGCGACAAAAACTCTCTCAGGAGGAGCCGAAGCGACGCTGAAGGGATCATCGTTCCTGAAAGAGCACGCCTTTGCTGAGGGTGCCATGTTCCTGCAAGAGAACGCCTTTGCTGAGGGTGCCATGTGGACAATTCCGGTGGTGCCTATTTAGGCTATGGCTTAAGGGCCAAGAAGCAGAAGCCAACATCGATGTTCGATCTCTCCAACATTGCCTCGTAAGTATCTTCGACTTTTGTTTTGTACATGTGCCAATAGGTTTTTGTGACTGATAATTGTTTTTCTGTTGTTGGGTTAGGGGGTCTACACCAGATGAGTCGGTGAAGGACGAAGTTGATGAGGTCATCGTGGAGTCAAAGAAGGCGAGTGTTGAATCTGCTGCTCCCTTCCCTAAGACGGTGGCCAACTCCGGAAACATATCTTTGAATCCAAGATGAGGACTCGTCGGGTTATTACCCAGATGACAACTACCTAGCCCTTGGAGTCTTCAGATGAACACGTGAGTGATCTTGATTTTATTTTGACGAGCCCCGGGGTCCTTTTTGTTTCTGACTTAGTCCTTTATATGTATCCCTTTACGCGGGAGCTGAACCGTCTGGGACAACAGCACTTGGGCTTGGAGGAAGAATTTTGGCAGCTCCATGATAAGTTCCTTGCTGCCAATGTTGTTCGGGTGCTTCTGTATTGTGTTTGAGGATCTTGAATAGAACTTCTTCCTTTGGTTTGTATAGGAGAACAATGACACACTCCATCAACTCGACTTGGTTGAGAAGAGTTGCATTCAGGCGGAGACCAAGGCGAAAAGCGCCATGGAGGCCCTCGAGCGCTTCAAGCGAGAAGCAAAGGAACTCCAGGAGAAGCGGGTAGAGGATGCGGCTAGGCGGGATAAAATGCTCTCCGACCAGCTGATGTCTTCCGCTCAGGCACTGTTTGGTAAGTTATGCTCTATCGTGCAAATTTTCCTCCATTTGTGCTCCGTGCTTGTGGTTTTCTTGGGTGAAAATGTCACTGTTTTAAGAGGCCACTAGTGTCTCTTCCGACCGCAAGGTCTTGGAGAGCGATGATCTCCTAGCTGGTGTAGTTTTCACGGTCGAAGACCACTGCAACTCCACCTGAGACACCTTGGTCAAGTCCAAGGATGTTCACGGCCATTTCCATCGGTCGATATTCCCAAGGACGTGGCACTTAAAGATGTAGACTCCTTGGCGGAGGCTCTGGCGGGGATGCATCTGGCGAGTACAAGAAGGCGCAAAAGGGCACGTGTGCCTCCCTTGGGAAGGTGATGTCATTGGCATGCGGCGTGAAGCTTGACCTCAACAGGGACACCTCCAAGATGCCAGTGGCAGCTAATGGAACTGAGGTAGCATTTTCTCCCTTTGCCTCGCGTTGCAAGAAATATGGCACGCGGCTCATCGAATTGCTTGTGAGCTACTCAGCCAAGCAGAAACGACTGGCCGCGGCACAAGCTGTGGAGACTGAGGCTACCACGGGTGCCGCGAAGCCTTAGGGTGCTTCCGCTTAGCCACGTGCATAGCTTCTGTAGTTCTTTAGTAGCTATAGCATGTACTTACTTGTATCAGATGATATTTTTAATGGCTACATAGTAGCTTTTAATGTAAATATATGCTATGTCTTCCTTCTTCTATGAGTTTTGTCATGTTCTTATTGTTCCGCTGCCTACTTCATAGGGCTCTTCGAATATTATCCCTATAGCTTCACTTGCTCTGTTGGCTACGACACAGCACAAAACGGCCGAGGCTTCGTAGCTCCCTCTACCGCGCGACCGTATTAGAAGCTTGGAGAAAGACGTTTCTATCATCCGCGGCCATGCCGACGTGTGGAAGTCGAAGGCGGAGCGGGCTGTCAAAAGGGAGAAGTATCTCCTCGAGGAAGTTCGGCAGATTGGCGAGCATCTACAATGTGAGTAGCAATCGAATTCCTGTTTGCCGCACCGGTTAGTGTATGGTTGGTTAATGAGATTTTTCTCTTTGCAGTTGTTAATCTTATTCCACAGGAGGAGAAGGAGCGTGTCGATATTCATCTGAATTGCCTCACCCAACCGAAGCTGGAGGCTGGGGATTCTTTTGGACGAATCGCAATCGAGCAGTCATGGAGGTGATGGTCCAGGACCATGTCCATCAGGTGCTTGGGGTTTTGAAGTGTGCAATATCGGCCTTTGCTTTGATATTTGCCTCCATGTTCCCCTTAGATGAAGCTCCGTCCATCTTCCTACGGTTGCTGCAGATGTTTCAGAGCGTGGATACCATGAAGGAACTTGTGCGGCAGCAACTCGTCGTGCGTGACAAGGCAGCGTTGTCCCTTGTTCGACTGCACCTCCTAGTGGAGATAGAGGCGGGGCCGCCTGTTCCTCCTAATGGCATGGAGTGGGATATGCGTCCTCACTACCATGCGGTTTACCAGAATGCCGAATGCATCGTTTGCTTGTTCGATGGGCTCACCAATGTGATGCTTAAGCGTCAATAGTGTGACATCCCAAAGTTCTAATTCCCCAAGTTGGTCATGTTTGAGCATTTCTTGATTCTATCATGCATGCATCATATTTATTTTTGGGCATTTGATTTGGTTCTTGATACAATTGAATTTGTATTTTATTAAAATTACTATAATACCCAACTTGAGTTGAGGGCATCTCTCTTTATTTCCTCTCTCCTACTAACATGTTGACAATACAATCATCATTTCCTTTTATCCCATATTATATATGTGGGCTTCTTGTCGGATTATTTGCAATTTAAATATTGCCCATGTATACATCTACACATGATCCATATTGTTCTTTTATTTGCATTTTGTTTGTGGTCGTTGTTGTTGATCCATCCTTCCTTGGTCACCTTCTTTTCTCCTACCTATTCTTCCATGTGTGTGTATACCCACATACAGATAATAACCCACTTTTATCTTTCATTTTAACTCTATCTCTTTAACCCATATGTCTATCCTACAAATATCTCTAAATCTTTCCTCCTAAAACCCCTCTATGTTTATAATCTAGCCTAAATGTGCTCTTCTGTTTTTTTCTACCCAGCCAGCTACACCTAATCTATAGAGATACCTAGGTGCCTCTACTCCCCAGCGGACCAAAAACGCTAATAAAAGGACGCGTTCTTAGGAGGGCGGTCCACCTCACTCTCGGTGCCACCAGGTGGCCAACCTAGGAGCACCCAGGCCCGCCTCTTCCAGCCCCTCTGGTTGACACGTGTCGACACCTAATTGTGTTGGTGATGTTTTCTTTTATTGTAATTCCGAGTATGAAAATTGAAATGTCTTTGAGTCAAAATTGCGATCAGTTTTTACTGTTATCTTAGTCGCATTGAGATCTTTAAATCTAGATGCCATGTTGATATGTTTTGACTAACTTTTTTTGCACTACCTTTTGCCCCTACATATGCACTGCCTTTGTGTTCTGTAGTGAACGGCATGATGTCCGGATAGTGCACCGACCCTGCACTGCCTTATTTTATTGCATTGTACTACATTTGCTTGCAGTGCACAACGTGGTATCCTGGAAGTGCACGGGTTGCACCGCCATTTTGTATTCCGTTGCACTGCCTTCGGTTGTAATGCACGGCGAGGTATCCCGGCAGTACACCGACCATGTACGGCCTTGTTGTATTTCATTGCACTGCCTTCAATTTCAATGCACGGCGTGGTATTCTGACAGTGCATTGTCCGTGCATTGCTTTGTTTTATTGTATTGCACTGCCTTCAACTTCATCCACTGTTTATGCACTGCCTTTATATTATGTGTTACACTATCTTTGGTCATAATGCATGTGGTGGTGTACTGCCCTTTCACTTCTTTTTTTACTACGTTGCATTGCCTTGGCCTCATTGCACTGCGTGGTTTCCTAGTAGTGCACAGACCATGGCGGTGTAGTGGCACTACACAGTCTTTATGTTCCATGTTGTACTATTTTTTAAGGATCCCAGTGCACAATGCTTTTTTGAGTCCTAGGTGGCAGTAAAGTATGACACAGGGGAGATCCATACTTTTTTCCAAATTCGAGGTTGTTGTGCTATGTGGAGTGGAGCATTGTGACGCGGGTGGAGCAGTGTCAAGAGGCACGTGGCGAGCAAGACGCATAGCCGGGATTCCAACGTGTGTCTCGCATGCGACCGCGTGCTCTCCAGCGCGCACCCTTCTACTAGTCGTCCTCTAGCACACCCACCTAGCAATGTGCACGTGCATAGCAACAAACACACACGAGCTAGGTGCGCTGCAGCAGCACACCCAGCAGCAACACGCACCGCGCACCACACCCTCGCCTCACTCCCATGGTGTGCCCCTCTTCTATCTTCCCTTGTTAAAGCAGACATAACAGCTGCGCACTGGTCCTCATCTCCTCCTGCAAGCAAACCACCACTACCACCATGGCCTTTGTGCCGTGCTCGCCCATCTAGCTTCGCCACCAGCCATCCTCAGCCTCACCGTCGTCGTCGCCGTTGCCTATAGTAGCAATAGTGAGGAGGAGCAAGGACACGCCTAGGAAATCGTCGCACACACCGTCCCCGACGTCGCTCGTCACCGTCTGCATCGCCGGTAATCTTTCGCCTCGCCGCCGAGTCCTCCTCGCCGACCCACTGTGAGGCCGACCTCCCTCTCCTCTCTCTTCCCTCTTTTTGGACTTCACCTGCCCTCTCGCTCGCCTCTGCATCATGCTGCGCTCACCGCTGCAGCGCTGGAACGCGTTGTGTGTTAGCAGCTCCAACACGTAATCTCCTCCTAGGCTATCTTCCTCTAATTTTTACTCGATCTCTCATTGGTCTTTTGCAAAAACTCTTAATGTCAATCATGTTCATGTACATCCCAGATTACCAATGCATCAAACGACGCTAAATTAGGTGAATCGTAGATAGAGATATCTTGTTCCGAAGTCGGGGCAAAAATCTTTTTTCTAAAGTTTTGAATGAATTCACTCTGTTCGTCGAACTTTTCCGGTGCGTACATTATTCCTTTGGAAAAACTTATTTATGCAAAGTTGTAGATCTTGGCTAGATCTAAAACTTTACGTTTCACGGTATCTCCAAATTCTTGATAGTTTCATCGCCTTTTTATCCGAAGTCGGACCGTCTTGCTGTCAATTTTTCCCAGATCCTAAATTCAGAGTTACACCTGCCCCTGTCAGTTTTGCATTGAGGCCCTGGCAAGATTTCTTGCTCAACCTGCAGCCCTTCTCCCTGACCTGTTTTGGGTCGGACCATCTTGGTTCCCCTGCAAGCGAGTAGTAGTTAGTTCGCGCAGCCCACTTCTCGATAGTGGCCCACCTTCCTTTCTTTGTGCTAATTCAATTAATTCAAATCCAAATATCTCTCAAACATTTTTGAATTTGCAAATGATTACAACATTAAAAGTAAATGATTTTTTAAGATGAATAAGATGGCATAAATAAAACTTTGCAGAAACACCCCCAACTATTACAACATTGATATTTTTTCCCTATTGGCCCGAAAATGCAATTCAATAACTTTTAATCTGTATATCCAAATTTGACAAATGATTTGTCTAAATCGATCTTCTCGACGACACGAATCCAAATGTGGTATCTGTTTGTTATTTTGCATCATGCATCATTGAAACATAAATGAAATTGCACCCAAATCCCTAAGTAACATGTGGCCGATTTACTTTATTGTCATGATCTTGTCCCTCAACCACTTAAACTTGACTCGTTAAACATACCGCATTATATACTACCATGCTACATTGATGTTTGCATTGCACCTACCCTGTGTTGATTTCTTTATTTCCTTTTATGTATGGCATTTTGTTCTTATCGGTAGAAGACGAGCCCGACGAGTACCAGCAGGAGTTTGAGCAGTCTTACGAGTACCGTCTCGAGTTTGTATCGACTCCTACCTTTGATCAGTCAGGCGAGCACCTCACCCCCTTCTACCTTTTTTGTATTTATAGCCTTTACTTCCTTCTATTAATCTTTTGATATCCTTATTGTCTATGCTTTAGTACCGTACCTTAATTTAACTTAATCTACTATATTGCCTTGGTTATTCTATTGTCTTGGTTGTTTAGCTAGCTTTGTCCTTACGAGTCGGAGGCTTGCTTAGCACTGTTCTCATGTAGGTGGAACTTGATTTCTGGATAATGATGCTGATATGAGTATTAATCTGATGTTGTTGATTATGGCTTCACCTAATGATAAGGCCCGGCAGTGACCACCTTTGGGGACTGCTTGAGTCGACCTATCAACCGTTTGTTCTATGATACTAGTTCTGAGTTGATAGAGCTAACCAAACGTGGGGGCCTCTGGGATCCCTCTCAACTGACGGCCCTATTCGTGTATCCAGGGGTTATAAAATTGTTTTTCCATTTGGTTCATACGCCTAATATGTCCTAGAACATGTGTTGAAGTTTGATATGATTTTGGTGCATTTTCATGGCTTGCATTGCATAAATTGGGATACCGTGTCAGAGGTGGGATAGATCTCTACAAGTTATCTTCCGAACATCGACTGACCATAGACTCAAACGCTGTGCCACCTGGAGAATTAGTTGTATCTCTAGTGTGGGTCAAACTCAGTAGGTGATACCCCTAGATGTGCGTATAGTTATGGGACAATTCTTGTTGTGAGACTTGGAGGGCACGCCTATTTGCGTTTTAGTGCTTGAAGGGTTGAACATGCGTTTAGTTACAGTTGTGCACCCCTATAGGGTAAATCTTTTCGAGATCTCGTGTGTCCACGGTTATGGACGTCTCAGTAGTATAATATCATGATCATAGACAATGCCACTAATGCCCTGCCCTAATAATATGACTAGTAATTAGTCTTACTAACTAAACAACTGCTTAACTAAAATTGCATTGTGTGTGTTCTATGGGACTACTTCATTGGCTGGTTTTCGAGAGAGAAAGCCTCGGATGGGTTATGCTTGGAGTTATTTTAAAGTTATTGGTTAGTGCTCTCTTATCTCGCTTTAATAGCCGATGTTGTAGCGTGTCTCTATAAGTTAGCCAGTTGTAATCTTTGCCACCGCAAAGTACACCATATACCCCTTGTAGGTGCGGACCGCCGAATTCCAGTCTCGTCGTTTACTAGCCTCAGTATGGACGCTCATATTTCCTTTTTGTTCTTTCGTTTTAGGTTCATTTCTGCTGTACAGGTACGTGTGATCAGGTGGACGAGTCTGGTTCTTACTACATTGATTACACTGATAAGGACTACTATGAGCAGTAGTCATGATCCTACCAGGAACTCCTGAAATGTGTAGAAATGGAGCTCACTTGCTTATTTCTTGGCATCTTATCCCCATTTGAGTCTTATCCATACTCGGATATTATATCACGTTTTCCACTTGATGATGTACTATTGGGACCTGTGTCCTATGTGTGTTATCTATCTACAAACACATATGTATTTGGATCTTGTTGCCTATATTTACTTTTTTTGTACATGGCATTCTCTGATATGTTCTTGTATGTGGTCGGTGTAAATACTCACTTTTGTACGCTAAGGCTGGATTACCGGCCGGCGCGTGCTCACCTTAGAAGCTATAACCTTGTAGTGGGGTTATAACAGCTAGGGACTTAGGCGCATCAGATGGACGAGCTCTACAAGTTGGTATCAGAGCCAGGTCGACCTGCTATGATACCTTGCAGTGGATGTTGTTGAGTCTAGAAAAATATTTTAGTAGATATATATTAGGGAAAAACTAATTTGAGAGTAGAACTTCTTGCTCTTTATTTCTTTTCCCACCCTCCCACACTTTTTTTGGTAACGAAGTGCAATATTTTATCTGTTCTCATCACCTTATTTAGGTTCGAACGTCTTCAGGTATCCATAGTACCATCATAATTTTTTTGTTTGTGTCAGAGTAAAGTTGCTTCAAATCAAAAACCTTTGAATCTTCAAATCCTTTGTTCTCTTAAATCCTTTGAAACCTTTTAAAATTCCTAGTTTTATTCAAATTGTTTTCATCAACTCCATCTGTTTTATTCAAAAGTTTTAAACCTTTCAACTTGTTGGCATGGTATTGCCGACTTGTTCTTGTACCGGTGCGTGAACCGGAAGTTTTCTTCATCTTCACTTCTTCTCCAATACATGCATAACTTGAGTTATTTTGGACTCTCGTGATTGTAATGTTTTTGTATAACTATATGACACTTATGATGAGTGAAATATGTTAAGCGCTATGAAATCTAATCTGCTGAAATAGATAACTTGGGTCATTCCGACACTCGTAATTGGAATTTGGTTTCAATAGAAATATGACACTTGTAATGGGTGAAATATGTTGAATGCTATTATCTAATTCTACATGTTTCTTGTGATTAATTATTGCGTACTTTAATCATACCTTGATGATATCAATGTCTTCTTCATGTTCTTCTAAGATTATCTTTTGTTGCACTTATGTTGGTTTTATTATCTTGAACATGTGTTAACTTGTGTCTTGATGTTCTTCATAAGGATGCCTCCAAGGAGAGAAGATACTCCCCCACCTCCCCCGCCAAACCCTCAGTTGGCTGAAGCGATGTTAACTATCACTAGTACAAACTCGTTACTTAGAGACTGTGCCTAGAGCCGGTTTACCCCAAAAATAAAATCCACTGGCTGTGTTCGTCACCCTTAGGCGGTCATAATTTTTTGACCTCCTATAACTTTAACCTCAAACACTTTTCAATTCGCACCATATCTATTATGACTACCCCCTCATCCGCTCGTTAAAACAAAACACCTCTAAACGGACCCTGAGACGATGGAAATTATTGTCCGTCTCCATAGATCACTCATCTGTAGGCGGTAAGAAATATCAATCACCTCTAGGGTCTACTAAGGCGGACCATTATGCCTCCGCCTTGAAAAATTGCGTCGTTCATGTTCCCAAGGTACCGTGCGCGTGTTGTTATTGTAAGTAGAAAGTGGATCATGCACTAGCCTCCACCCAGACGCGTCCACACCGACACATGTTTCCACTCGTTTATAAACCCGCTAGGCCTTCTTATTACAGGAGCTCGTGTCATTTTCCCCCAATCTTTCTAGTCACAAAAACCCAATATGCACCTTCTGCGCGCGCCAAAACTCCTTCACTTGCACCGCCGCCCTCCTCTTAGCTACGCCATGAAGCGTACGCGTGGAGACGAGCCAGAGGTGAAGCTAGTTGCATAAGCAATAGAACATGGCTCAGTCATCGACGAGCAGGCGGAGGAGGCTCCTCCGAGCATGCATGCCGCTCGTTGCCACGTTGTCGATGCTTTTGGCCCTGTCCAGCTAGTATAGTCGTCGTTGATACATTGTAAACATATCTATAACTTTTGATGCTCCATGCTTGTTTGGTATCGAAATTCGTATGTTGTTTCTACACTTTTAGGTATTTTTATACATTTTCCGGAACTAACCTATTGAGAAGATTCCGCGGTGTCAATTGCTTGTTATCTGCTGTTTTTGGTTTTAGAAAAAGCTAGTAAGGAAATATTCTCGGAATTGGACAGGACAAAAGCCAAAGTCAATATTTTACCAGAAGGAACACGAAGGGTAAAGGGAAGCCGAAGTGGGGCCACGAGGCAGCCACACCTGGTGGCGGCCCAGCCAGGGGCGCGCCAGCCCTAGGTGTGGGCTCCTCAGGCGCCCACCGACCTTGCCCCTTCACCTATATAAACACCCCAATGCAGAAACCCTAAGTACCCGATCAGATCTCCACGAAACAGTTCGTAGCCGCCGCCATCTCCATCCCTAGATCGGGGGGATCCGAAGATCTTCCCAGCACCCTGTCGGAGGGGATAGATCATCTCGGAGGCCTTCTTCATCACCATGCCAGCCTCCGGAGTGATGCATGAGTAGTTCGGCCTTAGACTATGGGTCTATACAGTAGCTAGATGGTTTGTTCTCCTCCTTTGTTATATCATGCTTAGATCTTGTGAGCTTCGTTCATGATCTAGATCATCTATTTGTAATTATACATGTTGTGTTTGTGGGGATCCGGTGGATATTGAGATACTATGTCATATTCATTATTGATTCTATCATGTCTATGTTATTTGTGATCTTGCATGCTCTCCGTTGTTAGTAGCTATCTTGGCCAAGTAGATGCTTGCAACTCCAAGAGGGAGTATTTATGCTCGATAGTAGGTTTATGCCTCTAGTAACCTAGGGTAGTGACAGAAATCTGTAAGGTTGTATATGCGTTGTTGATACTAGGGATAAAACAACAATCTTTTGTCCATGGGGAAATTGTATTGTTTACTTTACACACTTTGCTTAATGCATTTATCCGTTGCTTGCAACTTAATACTGGAAGGGGTTCGGATGATAACCTGAAGGTGAATTATTAGTCATAGATGAAGTTGGATTACGGTATATGTATTATGTTGTAATGCCCAATCAAATATCGTAGGAGTCAAGATGTCTAGTATATGCATTGTTATGCTTTCTCAATCTGTCAATTGCCCCGCTATAATTTATTCACCCAACATGTTGTCTATCTTAAGGAGAACACCTCTAGTCAACTATGGACCCCGGTCCATTCTTTACCATTGATATTCCATTTACTCTGTACTTTTTACTTTCTGCAATTGCTATTTTCCATACTATACATTTAATCCTTTCTTTTCAGCAAACCGGTGAGATTGACAACCTCATTGTAAGTTGGGGCAGAGTTCTGTGGTTGTGTTGTGCAGGTTCCAAGTTGTTAGCAACACCTTAGAGTTGTTTCCTTACTCCTACTAGTTCGATATCCTTGGTTTCATAACTGTGGGAAAACTTACTGCTATGCTCATCACACCTTGCTCTTGGGGTCTCCCTACAGGCTATACATCAACCGAGCCACATCAAGACTTTTTTGTGTCATTGCCGGGGAGTTAAGGACAAGTTTAATCTCTTCCTCCTCGTCACTCACCTTTCAGGGAGAAAGAAGATTCTCGCAAGGGGAGTCTCTCACAACCAATCTCTTTACTTTGTTTTTTGCTTGGTTTCTTTTTCTTTGTTTTGCTTGTTTCTTTTTATAAAAAATACAAAAAAATTGTTTTGTTTGGTTTCCTTTTTCTTATAAAGCACAAAAAAGTAGTTTCTACTTCAAAGTTGCTTTCATGTCAAGTGTTGCTCCAATCACTATGTCACCTGTGGAAATGATCTTCACTTTCAAGCAAGGAAGTGAATAGAGTTTCAAATAAGCTTGGTCTAGAATTTCTGATTCACATGAAAATACTGAGCCCAAAATGACTCTAGGCTTGTTTCTTAGCAGTTTCTACTATGGTCTTGCTCTTTGTTGTTGATATGCTTTGGATGCTGTAGTAGGAGGAGATTTTCTCCAGTGTAATGAGGATGATGCTTTTAATGCCATAAAAATTGATTGCAACATATAATTTTCCTAGCAAATCTGATTCTTCCTCTATAAACATTTATGCTAGATTAAACACTCTTGAGACCAATACAGCTAGTTTAAAAGACTGCTATAATTTGCTTAGAGAGCATCGTGAATATGTTCCAATAAATTCCGAATCTTCAAAATGGCTTCCTACAGTAAAATTTGTTATAAATAATGAAACTTTTGATGCTCGTTGTGATATCATGTCTGAATTTTGTCTTATGCCTAAAGATATCTATGAATCTTTGGGGACTTTCTGATGGAGGAGAAGAAATACCTCTTACCAATAATGCCACTATATTACCCATTGGAATAGCTGAAGGAGTGTTTACAAAGATCTTAGGGAAAGTTGTGTCTACTGATTATCTCATTATTGATTGTGTAGGAAAAGGACAAATTACACTTGGAAGATCCCTACTGAAACTCCTTGGAGCAACAATAGATGTGGGAAAAGGCATCATGCATTTTGCTTCTCCACCAAGCAATCATATGTTCCCTAAAGATAAGAGTAAAGTTAAGAAAGGTAGGGGAAAGAAACTTGATGTTAATGCTTCTTCATTCGAAAATACTCGATTCTTGCTTCCTATGCCTAACTTAAAGGCGTTAAAGAAAAGTACTATTAGGAGATAACCCAATTTTTTTTAGTAAGTTTTTATTTTGTTGAGTCTTGGAAGTTATTTCCTCTGTAATAAACTCTACTTATCCTTTCTGTGTGGTTTTTGTGCCAAGAATAACCTCTAATGAGAGAGAAGTAAGATTTGGGGAAGTTGCTGTCCCAAAATAGATTTCCGTGCTTCAATGTAACATTCATGAAAAATCCCAGTACGTCGGATTGAGTTGTAATTTTGTGAGCATATGCCCTAGGTTATTATCTAATTTCGTTAGTTCAACACTTTTTGATTTGAGCAACGGAAGGTCTTCAAAAAAATCGATTTTTACCTGCTGGTTTGTTTTGACAGATTTCTGCCATTATTTGCATTTGCCTCTTATGGGTTTCTTTTTGAGTTCTCTTTGATCGCTTGAGCTTTTAAAAGGAATTGCTACAGTATCTTGTGTTTTAATGAAAGTTTTACGTGTCTTGAAACTAAACCCAAAGGTTTATTATCTTGAATACACTAATGTTGCTAATGAAGATTGTGTGAGGTTTTGTATGAAGGAAATTTTTCAAGTGTAGGGGAAGAATGATGTGATGAGATGAAGAATGGACAAAAGCTCAAGCTTGGGGATGCCACCCGTGTCACCCCAAGAAATATTCAAGAGGTACAAGCGTCAAAGCTTGCATCCCCTTCTTGATCAATAAATATCTTAGGTCTCTTTCTAGACACTTTATTTTTATTGCTTCAATGCACTTTTTTGTTGTTCTTGGAGCGTCTTTGTTTCTGTTTTTATTTTTATTTTGTTTGGTTTTCTTAAATAAATTAGTTGGACCCCCGCATTCATATTTTGTTTCAAATAAGTTGATTGGTGTTGCAAAAGAGTAGAAAGCTTCATGCTTAAGTGGTACAAAAGGGAGCTTGTTTTGGCTGTGGCTTAGACTTTATCATGCCATGCTAGATGTTGCTTTGACCATATGGTTAGTGATTATTGCTGTAGCATGAATTGTTCCAAACAATTGAGATTGTTTAATGTTCCTTGAAAGAATTATGCGTTGTTTTATCATACAAAAGAATAATATTGGGGTATTCTCCTTTGATGCCTTATTTGGGTTGACTTGGCACATGATTACACCATGTTAAAACTATGCACTGGTCACCTTAGCCTCTATGATCATTTATTTTATGACTTGTGATATCACTTTATGATTTAGTTAATAATGTTTTGTCTCTTTGCATGATTATGGACATTATTGCTCTCTTAGTTGGTCGCTCCCAGTCTTTTGCTAGGCTCCACTTGTACTGAGTAAGATCTAATCGTGCATCCAACTCCCAAGAAACCATGTTATTCCAAAGAGTCCACTATAAATTCCTATGCATGGTGTGTTACACCATTCCAAGTATATTCATGTTTTTATCTATCTCCAAAATTAAACTTGCTATGTGAAAATTGGTGATTAAATCTCTCACAAACTTTATGGCACACTTTATTTCTTACACCTAATAAAGTTGAACCATTGTGTCATGTATGTTGTTTATATGCTTGCACTTATAAGTTGGGAATTAGCAGAACCATGATGCTATGTGGAACACTTTCAAAACTTGTAAATATTATCCAGCTGATATCATGATCTTCTGTTTATGGATGTCGGCGGTGTGAAATAAAAGGGGAGCTTGTAAGTTCATGGATTATTATATATGTGTTACAATACGAACTGAGCAGCTCCAGCTTACGTTCTTCAACGAGGAGGACGAAGCAGAGCAGAACTTGATGGCGGGGCGGCTCTGGATGACATGGAAGTGTAGTGCCTGGTCGTCGGGAACGAGCAGACCCACCGTGGGCTTGCAAGCGAGAGGGAGGGGAAGTGAAAAGAGGGGGGGATGAGAGTGGCGGTGCTGGGATGGACAGGGGTAGGTCTAGGTTGGATGTGACGCTACCTCGGCTCCATATATTGTCCTCACGAGGCATGCTTGGCTGCTGATCCCGCGGATAGCGACGTGCGAAGCTACGGATGCCCGCGGAGGAAGAAGACAGCGGACACGGTGTAATCCTTGCTAAAGCGGAATGGGCCGGGAAGAGGGCTTCTTGGGCCACGGAGGAGGTATTCAGGTTGGGCATGAAACTACGACTAGGCGAGGTCTTCTTCTCCGTCTCTCTTGTTTTTTATATCCTATTATGATTTCTCTTATATATTTGTTTGTGTCAAATTCAAGCAGGTTTATTAACTCAAACCTTTTGAAACTTTTGTAGGAATTTGAGCATATATTTGAGGCCAAATAAAAAGCAAAGAGGGGAAAAGAAAGTGGAAGAGAAGTATGTCCTGATGTAATTTCAATTTGGGCATTTCTACTAGCGACAGGATTTAGGGTTTAAGAAAATAGAAGAAAAGCATTTGACAAATATTGGGTCCACATCAAGAAGGGCCCTATGTGTAGAAAACAAAAATAAAGAGGTAAGATGGAGGGGAGGATAGGGCCAAGAAAGATCAAATACAAAGGCCACAACATAATTACAATGCACAAAGATGATCCATGCAATGTGGCATGATGACCATGATGATGATGTCATGATGACGCAGAAAGTAATACAACAAGCAATACTCTATTAGAGGTTTTACCCGGGGTGCTATAATTCGACACCACTAACAATGGATGTCGCCCTCGAGATCCGCCTAATGGTATGGGGAAGGAGATCGAAGGTCTGAATCTTCTCGCTTCGTGTGGATCCTCGCAACACCACTAACAAGGATTCTTCCTCCGTCTTAAAATTGGCGACACCACCGACAAGGGTTGATGCTCACGCTCGTCGAGAGAACACTCCGGAGAATCAAGGAACTACAAGGAATATGGCTATATATGACCCTCCATTTTCGTCACAAAATCGTCATAGTAGTCCGCTTATGACGATTCTATAACGATTTTGAGATCGTCGAAAGCTGGGCGTCGCAAATTAACTATACCGACGTTTTTGGGAAAATCGTCATAACCGTCTATCGTCATGGAACATCTAGACTGGCAAATCCTACGTGGCATAGAATCAGCCCGGTCCATTTCAATAGTTTACATGGGCCAAGCCCAAAATTCAGTCCTTTAATTTCTTCTTGGGAATTCCCGTTTGCTGCTTGGGCCAAGCAATATTTTGACCCTTTTATTTTCGTGGACAGGTCCTTTTTAGATTCTAGTTATTTTTTTATTTGAACCATTTATGTGGTATTGCTCGCTGCTCCAGTCCACTATTTTTTGGGCCGTGGCCTTTTTAGAGCCCAACTAACATTTGGATCATTTCTAAAGTACATGCATTAAATAATCAATATTTCAATAAAAATGGCCTAGATTACATGGAGTATATTACAACCAAACATAACCCAACCCAAGAGTACAAAAGAGCTATAGAAGTATAGTGTAGATACAACAATACAATCAAACATAATTAACAAAACCCAGGAATAGTACAACTATTTCATAGTCCAAATCACCACAAACATACAACTAGCCGCAAAAAATAGGACTATCAACCCCTAGGAAGATACAACTAGCATCAACTCTGTGCTGGCTATGTAGCTTCTGCTTCTTCTACCTTCATCTTGCAACTCCTATAAAAGAAAGAAAAGTGTTGTAATTGCTGTCAGCTGGAAAGAAAGAAATAACTTGTAAAAATAACATAGATCGTCTAGAAAAAATAAACAAATGTAGTAGCAGTTACATATTGAATAGGATAGTACATGTATCAACAACGGTCTCATTTTAAAGCATGCTCTAGGTGGATTCAAGGTTTTTGCTTGAAACATGTATGTGAGGTATACATCGAACCTATATTGAAATTAAGATGAGTTTATCTAACTAGGAAGTACTACCTAGCTAGACATTAACTAGTGTATTTATAGATACTAAATCTAACAAATATAGAGACGTCTATTGGATTAGCCAATTCTACCAATGAATCAAATAGTGTACAACTTTGATGCTAATTTGTCGAGACAATAAAATCTTATGCAATAATCTCCCGGTACACGTGAGAGTATAAAATTAATCTCAAATGGGTACTGATGTACTCACACACTGTTACAATACCTACACCTTAAATGGGTAATGATGTACTCATACACTGTTACACTACATACATTTTTTATGGATGGCTACACCTTTAGCAAATCAACAAATAAACTAATTTAATCTACAGATTAGCAGCACTTTGATACAAACAACAAGGGCAAGTACATCATTATCATTCGCATCAGCTACATTACAATAGTGATTATTTAGCAGATCACAATATTGCATTCATCCACAATACGATAGTAAGGGCAAAAAATGATGCGCACTGCCAGAAGAACTACCTCATGGCTACGTTGGTGATGCACAGTGGCCAGCTCCTAGTCCACGCCATCTCCTGGACGACGGGTCTAAAGCCATCTCATGTCCGAGCCACAGCCGCCACCACCAACCACTTTCCCGTGACTACCTACCCATGAGTTCGAACCCAAGCTTCCACGCGAACTCGACGACAGCCACTGCACCTAAAAACCCAGACAACAAATATGTGATGCATCTTTGCAAAACTTCTGTATTCTAGCAGTACACAAATAAAATTGTTACAGTTCCTCCTAAAAATAGGTTTCCTACGTGACTGCAAGGAGCTTGTCCCTACGTGTTAGTGCACAATCAATGTTTAGGCCGCATAAGTTATAACAAAGATGGTAGACTGATTGAGAAGATTGTTTGATGAGCATAAACAAAGTGCAAATATGATTTATTATACACAGATACATCACTAATGTTAATTAAGAGAAACTGAAATGCCGACTGTCTCATCGCAGTCACGTAATATGGGTCAATAGGACCAATGATTTACCCACATCTCATTAATCATATCAATGTATTGAAATTGAAACACTAGTGCAGACCCCCCCTCTAACACCGGTTTGGAGGGCCCTCTAACAGCGGTTGTAGAACCGCTGTTGAGGGTTCGGTGTTAGAGGGGGGCCCCCTTTAACACCGGTTCTTATACGAACTGGTGTTAAAGATGGCGCTGCGATACTTGAGGCTCGGGGCCCCCGGTTAACACGAACCGGTGTTAAAGGTTCTCTTCTGGCGGGAAAAGAGATAAATCTACTGCAGCGGAAAAGCGGCCTAAATCTGTCGCGGCATAGTTACGCCTCTGCCCGTTAAGGCGTATTTCTGCGGGAGGGGAATCGATCGGGAACGGTATACACATACATCGTCATCGGTACATACGAGTACATGAATAATTAAGAAACTATTATTATACACAAACATCGTCACTGTGTGGTATTCTCCGTAAACGTTGAAGCATCAAGTACAAGACAAACACGTTAAAGCATATATACAACGTTCATTTTGGTGGATATCTAAAGAGTTCTCCGCCAGGCGTGACGACCTCATCAAGTATGAACCCCGCCAATTCCTCTTGAATGGCTCGTATGCGGTGAAATGGTAGGAGTTGGTCCCGCATCCGTTCGATCTGAATATATATGAAGAATGGGGTCAATATATATAAGAATAAAACTCAACACAATTGATGGTAATAAAATAATGTTGTGGACTTTGTTTACTTACTCTAAGTTGTTCTAGTGCGGCTTGTCCCGTCAAGACATATCGTATGCTGAATGAACTCGCAAACATAGTATCCACATAAGTTATTGCGGGTCCACGATGCGCACTTTACGAGAATAGAGAGTTCAATCAAAATAATAATCAATAAAGCATGATATAATGGAATAGGAAGCAGAATCAAAGAGATACGCAGACCTAGCTAGCTAGTATTACTTACATTTTGGTCTACAAATTTTAGTTCTTCTGACCATTCACCCATGGCCCTGCCTGTGAACCTTTTCCAAACCCTGTCCGGCAAAGAAAATGGATAAAGGAGTAATTAATTACTTGTTGTCACGAAAGTTGCCGATCTAGTGCGATAATATGATTGAAATTACCTCTGGAGCATCTCTCTAAAGTCTGCCCATAGTCTTTTTCTTTTCGTAACGAGTCCATGACAAGGACTTTTCCTGAGTCGGGTTGAATGACTAGCAGAATAAAGTGGAACCTACGCACGCATAACTCATCATCAGTTACACTTAACATCGAGTAAGCCGAAACAGAATGTGTACAAGAGAGAGTAATGATTACTCACGAGAAGTTGTAAGGCAATAGTATTTCCCTTTTGGTTTGTTGTCTCAGTAAAGACCTTAGCAAGTAATCTTCTGTTTGCCCGGGTTTGGTTATTACCACTTCTTCATGAAATCTATTTGGGTCAACGAACCCAATGTCAAAAGGTCCTCCTTTCATGAATCCCATAACCTTTTTCCTGCATAATAATATATACATATATGGTGAGCATATATATATATACATGCATTTAATGAAGTGAATGAGATGAGATATAAATTACAGAAATAGTACTTACACACAATAAAGGCTGATGGCATCTTTGTCGAGTTCCTTCTGATTGAATAGAAAATGCAAGTCTTGAATGTTGAATCGATCGCGTCGTCTCCGCACAAGAAAATCTGATCTCTTATATGCGCCGTGATCCATTCTTCCTTTCTCGTCTTGCAGAAATCAAGGTACCACTTGTGCAATCTTCGCATCTTTGTTGGTAGATTCTTGAGATCCTCTTTCTTGACGAGATTCTTCCCATACTTCCATGGCTGTATGGGATTGACATCGCATTTGGGCAAGTTGTCTCCCATGATGTTCAAGTATGCAATGTAAGTCATCCCCATCTCATTGGCCTTTCTTTGTAGCTCTGCCTCGTAATCATTTAAGGGAGGAGCGTCCTGTGTGTCGAACACTTGGAGCGGGGCGCATGATTGGTTTTCCCGCTCTCCGAGCATGGGAACTGTTTTCTGGGGTGCCGCACGACTGCTACTTTCAGTCTCCCTATGGCTCCTTGCATCCCCCTTCAAAATCTGGCGCTCGTAGTCTGGCACAAGTGGGGTTTCAGGTTTCAAAAGATTATTGTAAAACTTCTCCACCACCGCCGGATCTATTTTCTCCTTTGTCTCAGCCCGTCTAGGTGCAAAGAATTTCTTGACCTCTTCTTCCGAGATCCTATTGGTCTCCTCGTCGCTGCGATTCCACGGTAAAACCGGCAATGGCTTGGCGGAAGGCTGCGGGACGTAGTTTTTTGAACTCTTTGGCGGAAGGCTGCGTCCGGCATCGTCATTCAGAACAGATAGACTGCCAGGACCTTTTCCAAAGATTACTTCTAGGTCCTTGACCATACCAAATACCGCCTCACCGGTACGGAGGACAGGCTTCCTCCGGGGTTCTGCCAGACGTTTGAAATGCTTGCCTTTCTTTCTTACTGGATGCAGGTTCGGAAGAAATTGGCGATACCCTAGGTACACAACCTCCTTACATTTATCCAAATATACACTTTCAGTCTCATCTAAATAGTGTGTGCATGCATTGTATCCCTTGTTTGTCTGCCCTGAAATGTTACTAAGAGTAGGCCAATCATTGATGGTTACGAAAAGCAATGCTCGTAGGTCAAATGTCTCCCCTTTGTGCTCATCCCACATACGTACACCTGGTTTGGCCCACATCTGTAAAAGTTCTTCAACTAATGGCCTTAGGTACACATCAATGTCGTTGCCGGGTTGCCTCGGGCCTTGGATGAGCACTGGCATCATAATGAACTTCCTCTTCATACACAACCAAGGAGGAAGGTTATAGATACATAGCGTCACAGCCAGTGTTGTGACTGCAGCTCTGCTCACCAAAAGGATTCATGCCTTACTTAGACCAAACCTTAAGTTCCTTGCGTCGTATGAAGTCCGGGTACTCTCGCCGACTTTTCTCCTTGTGACCCATCAGCGGGGTGTCTCAACATCGCGTCTTTCTTCTGATCTTCCATGTGCCATCGCAACAACTTGGCATGCTCTTTATTTCTGAAGAGCGTTTTAACCGTGGTATTATAGGAGCATACCACATAACCCCGGCAGAACCTTCTTCCTAGGGGCCTGCCCTCAACATCGCCAGGATCGTCTAAATGCGATATTATACCGCTTGGTGCACCGGGCATGCATCCAAATTCTCGTACTTCTCATCGCGGTAGAGGATGCGTCATTAATGCAGGCATGTATCTTCTGCACGTCTAATCCTAGAGGGCAGACAACCTTCTTTTCTTGGTATGTACTGTCGGGCAACTCATTATTTCTTGGAAGAAGATTCTTCATTTTTACCAACAACTTTGAAAATGCGCTGTCAGTCACACCGTTCTCTGCCTTCCATAGCAGCAAATCCAGTGTGGTACCTAGCTTTTTGTGGCCATCTTCGCAAGTTGGATAAAACAATGTTTTGTGATCCTTTAACATATGCTCCAGCTTCTCCTCCTTTTCAGTTTCACATTCTTCCTTTGCATCAGTAATGGCTCGACCAAGATGGTCATCAGCGGGCCCATCTGCTGCCTCTTGATCTTCATTATCTACCCCCGTTGTAGTATCATCATATTCAGGATACATATTATGATAGTTGTCATCATCCTCTTCTTCTTCGTTGTCTTCCATCACAACCCCTTTTTCTCCGTGCTTGGTCCAACAATTATAGCTGGGCATGAAACCGGATCGAAGCAGGTGGGCGTGAAGGGTTCTGGTATTTGAGTAGTCTTTCTTGTTCTGACAGTGAACACACGGACAACACATAAAACCATTGTGACCATGGTTTGCATTAGCCACAACGATGAAATTTTGGAGGCCCGTAATGTACTCGGAAGTGCGGCGGTCACCGTACATCCATTGCCGGTTCATCTACATTAATATGTAGTATATATCAAAAATTAATAGGGAGATGACCATTTATATATATAGTACATCAATGACACATGAAAGGATAGTTATCGACCTCGACCGAGAAGGAAAGAGCAACGAGAAAACTTATTTTGAGCTCTCGGGCATTTCACCGAACACCTCTTGTGCATATGAAAAAAACACAAACTAGCACTCTTCACACCCTCATGCTAGGCTCCAAAATGATATAGTGAAAAAATGGAAGAGTGGGGTGTGGGTTGGTGTCTTATATAGCCCCCCCCTTTAACACCGGTTCAAGCCACGAACTGGTGTTAAAGAAATACTGTGAACATTGCAGGGTCCTTTAACACCGGTTCGTGGCACGAACAGGTGTTAAAGGGGGGCTCCTTTTTTGCCGCACGGGCCACGCTGGTACGGACCCCCCTTTAACACCGGTTCGTAGAAGAACCGGTGTTAAAGCTCTTTTCCAGGATTAACAAAAAGCCTCATTTCCACTAGTGAAATTAGGAAGTTGGCATGTACCAGGAATAGGAGAAGAAATAAAAAAGGCAGCCTGAATACATCCATACAAAAGTATAAACAGTAGTGCAGCGATAAGGGTAACTGTGTATGCTCCTATACTGAAACATGTTGTTTTTGCAAGATTGCAAACATTTATAAGTTTATGGGAAATAGAACTAATGAAATTTTATTGTTAAAACAACATTAAAAGTGGCCATGAACTGCACCAATATCTTCAACCATCCAACCCCGCAGCAAAAACTAGACTACTAGAAAGGTGATTAGCAAGGCCATGATATACAAAAATAGTGAAATGGTTAATGACATCCAAACAGATGTAACCAGACCTAAATTTTGCATTCATCAAGATTGGTTAGGAAACAAGGAAGGTGCATGCTACCTGGAATGTTTGAATTTTACAGGGGTGCTTGAACCAGAATGCACAAATAGTTAGAGCATTTATTTGATTTGGATCATTTAATGTGGACCACAAACTAACTAAGTATGATGAACTAAGGTGCAAAATCAGCATTCAAAACAACATTCCATAGAAGTTTTCCTTTTCGACGCAGGGAAAATCCATTTTTCATTTTCCGAGCGTAAAAAACGGGGTGTTTTGTGAAACAACCACCAAATGACAGTTTTAAAATGCTACCACCACATTTTTCAAAAATATTATACCACCTTACATGGACAATGTCCCAGCCGGGGTATCTCAAACCTTTCTGTCCATCCCTGGTGAAAAGGCCAAATTCCTACCGAATCGGTAGGAAGTGGGTCTGATTTGAACTACAATTACATTATCTGATGCCCATGATTTTTTGAAAAACTCATTTTTAGACTCGCAATATGTTGTTTCTTTAGAGATCCAATGCAAGTTTAGCAAGACTCGGCCCCTAGCTAAGAACCTTCATGTCCGTCGTTTTGACCATTGTTTGAAACAAGCATAAAAAATTCAAAAACAGTTCGAACTATGTGAATCCTTTGCGTGGAGTCATGTTATGTGACATAGTTGCAAGGAAAAATATCAAACTTGGTAAATTGATTGCGTCTCAAAAAAACCTTCTCAGAAATGACTTATCATGTTCGAGGTTTCATGGCTTTTAGGCCAAACGACAAGTGTTATGGCTAGAATCAGGGCATAGTTTACGATAATGTTCTTGTATTGTGCACGCGTGTGTATCTTGGGATGGCGAACAATGTTGCAGGAGGAAGTTTTCCTTTTCGACGCACGTAAAATCCATTTTTCATTTTCCGAGAGCAAAAAATGGGGCATTTTATGAAACAACCACTAAATGACAGTTTTAGAATGCTAGCACCACATTTTTCAAAAAATACTATACCACCTTACATGGACAATGTCCCAACTGGGATATCTCAAACCTTTCTGTCCATCCCTGACGAAAAATCCAAATTCCTGCAGAATTGGTAGGAAGTGGGTCCGATTTGAACTACAGGTACATTATATGATGCCCATGATTTTTTGAAAAAATCATTTTTAGACTCACAATATGTTGTTTATTTAGATATCCGATGCAAGTTTAGTGAGGCTTAGCCCCTAGCTAAGAACCTTCATGCCCGCCATTTTGACCATTGTTTGAAACAGGCATAAAAAATTCAAAAACGATTCGAACTATGTGAATCGTTCGCGTGGAGTCATGTTATGTGACATAGTTTCAAGGAAAATATCAAACTTGGTAAATTGATCGCGTCTAAAAAACCTTCTCAGAAATGACCTATCATGTTCGAGGTTTCATGGCTTTCGGGCCAAACGACGAGTGTTATGGCTAGAATCAGGGCATAGTTTACGATAATGTGCTCGTATTGTGCATGCGTGTGCACCTTGGGATGTCGAACAATGTTGCAGGAGGATGTTTTCCTTTTCGACGCACAAAAAATCCATTTTCATATTCTGAGAGCAAACAACGGCTCGTTTTATGAAGCAACCACCAAATGACAGTTTTAGAATGCTACCACCACATTTAAAAAAGAAATTATACCACCTTACATGGAGGATGTCCCAACCGGGGTATCTCAAACCTTTCTGTCCAACCCTGGCGAAAAACCCAAATTCCTGCCAGATAAGTAAGTGGGTCCGATTTGAATTACAGGTACATTATCTGATGCCCATGATTTTTTGAAAAAATAATTTTTAGACTCGCAATATGTTGTTTCTTCAGAGATCCAATGCATGTTTAGCGAGACTCTGCCCCTAGGTAAGAACCTTCATGCCCGCCGTTTTGACCATTGTTTGAAACTATGCAAATCCTTTGCATGGAGTCATGTTATGTGACATAGTTGCAAGGAAAATACAAAACTTGGTAAATTGCAAGTGGCTTGAAAAAACCTTCCTAGAAATGACCTATCATGTCCGAGGTTTCATGGCTTTTCGGCCAAACGACCAATGTTATGGCCAGAATCATGGCATAGTTTGTAATAATGTGTCCATATTGTGCAAGCATGTTCATCTTGGGATGGAGAACAATGTTGCAGGAGGAAGTTTTTCTTTTCATCGCACGAAAAATCCATTTTCCATTTTCCGAGCATAAAAACGGGGCGTTTTATGAAGCAACCACCAAATGGTTAATTCAGAATGTTACCACCCCATTTTTCAAATATATTAGACCAACTTACATGGACAATGTCCCAATTGGGGTATCTCAAACCTTTTCTTCCACCCCTGGCGAAAAAGACAAATTCCTGCCGAATCGGTTGAAGGTGGGTCCGATTTCAACTACACGTAGATGATCCGATGCCCATAATTTTTTGGAAAAATCATTTTTAGACTCACAATATGCTATTTCTTTAGAGATCCACTAAGGGTTTAGCAAGACCCAATCCCCAATTTTTTAATTCAAACCTCTAATTTTAAAATCATATTTAGAATTATGATATTGTCCCTATTATAGAATAATGTGGGATTAGTAAATCAACTAGTTTTAAATAATAAAACATTGATAATCAACATCTTTAGATGATCTACTGAATTTTACAAAAAAATTAGAGATAAAAAATAACTTTTTTTGGATATCTTATGAAAAAGATACAAAATAATTATGAAAAAAGAAAAAAATAAAACAAAGAAAAAATCTATCCTAACCGGACCAGCCGACCTAGCTCGGACCTAAACTACCGTGCGAAGGCCCAGCCCAGCCCATATCTAAACTCCTACATGCAGGCCAACTCGAAAATCGTGCGGACTCTATGTTTTAGATTAGCGTGTGGGTTATAAGCATAGAAGGTTGAGTGACGTACTAGTTGGGAGCGTGGCTTCTCTGGTACGGAGGTTCTATCCCTCGACCCCTCATCTCTCTACTGTTTGTTTCATTATTAGCATTGTGTGGCATTGCTTTATTACTTAACATGCGTGTGCCAAACATAAAAACTAACACGTATATTTCCTAATAACCACGCGTGTGGCAAAAATGAACATGTATATTTCCTAGTAAGACACATCCTAGTAAGCACATGTGTTTGTCTGGTTGACACGTAGGCAAAGTTTGCCAATTGGATACAACACATAGACAAAAATTGACACAGATACTTTATAATTGAAACATAATCATGCCACATAGACAACAATTGCTGACGTGGAGGCTTACTCATTGCAACTTATCTATTTTAGACATTATGACCAATCTAAATTGTTTGTAATCGGCTACAAATAATGTCTTAGTCTACATCAGGCATCTTATGACGATTTTGCCTAGTCAAATTATAACGTTTTTAGCCAAATCATCTTCACTTTTCAGTGTTCTGACCTCTTCTAACATCTTGCGATCATCTGGTGCAAAATCGTCATAGATCTATGACGATTTGGTCCACGGTCACTATCAGAAGGTCATAGATTAACAAATTTCTTGTAGTGAGGACAAAGGTATAGGCATCAAAAGATAAGGCCACCTCTAACTTCTGCGGACGGAGGAGAATTACTTGATCCACCGACTCAATGCACAAAAGCGAATGATAAGAGTAGTCGGATGGTGATCAGTCTATCGCGCACCCAAAGCATTACCCTGCACATGAATAGGAGAATTATGCAACTCTCGGAATTCAGACTAAAGATCTTGACAAGAGATGTTCGGAAACAAGGGAGTGATGCAGGTTCTTCATCAGATCTAACGTAGATGATGTCGTCGTGTCGGAAAACACTAAAAGATACAAAAAAATGTGAATTTTTGGTTCACTAAAAGGTATAACAAATGAAAGATTCATCAGATAGCATGAAGTCCGGATGTAGAAGTACCATTACAAGAGGAAGGAAGCAAAACCCTAAAGGTAAGACGTAAACACAACCACGAGAATTCTGGGACTCAAGAAAAAGATAGGAGAGCAAATTCAAGTCACGCAAAGGTAAGAGGAGAAAAGCATAGGGGTAAGGAGTAAAAACAGAGCTAATCAGATCTATCAAACTGATTTTGAAAATAGTTTTGACACTCTACCAAGGCCATTAGCTAGGTTATCCTACAGGCAGGAGCAGTGGGGTATCACAACTGCTGAGCTCTGATACCACTCTGTAACACCCTCAGATCGGCCCTATGCAAGTTTTATCGATTTCTGCCAAACCCGCATAGAAACGATTCAAAGGTGCCCACCAGGCACTTTCGTGCGGGTGGAAAATGAAGTAATATCATTACACAATAGTACACGATGGAACCCACAGAACAGATTTATACAACAATGACTCAAAGAGTCAAGAATACATATATACAATACAAAGATCCAAATCACCTTTAAAACGTTACAGCGTCCGAGTACGGACAATATGCAAATTGGGCTAAAGCCCTGAAGAATAACCAATGGCGTCCATAACCCTGCCCAGGCCAAGTCGGAAGCGTAAACCTGCTAACGACGTCGATCTCAAAATCTACTTAAACAAAAGGGGTGCCGGCAAATGGCAAAGGAAAAAAGAGAGCGGTCAGTAATGAGACCAGTACACGGCTAGTCTTAAAATTCGGCGGTCCTCGACTACATGGGTATGGTGGACTGAAGCGGCAGTGCAACATGCAATAAACAACCTATAGAGACTCGATATAACTGTTGGCTATTAGAGAGGGATAAGAAAGACCTATTCGAAACCAACCGGATACTAACACCAAACAAACCCATCCCGGTGTTTCCCCCCTCGAGACCAAACGACGAAGTCAGACTGAGGAACTCACACAGTTGGTAGTTTTATTCATTCCATTATAGTTGCAGCAATTAGTAGTCATATATAGATAGCATGAGTCATCCCGATAACATAAGCAGTGGGCAGTTTTAGTTAACCATTCTATTGTATTTGCAATACTTAGGAGTCAAATACATATACCATGAGAGATTCAAAAACCCAGCATGTGGCACCCCGGATTTACGGTCTGAGAATACCCGTTATGCAATTCATGTTCCCATCATAAGTGAGCCGTCAGCAAAACCGACTAGTATCATTACAACATCCATATAGTAACGAGTACAAAACTTACAAAGTGTCCATTATGGCGGATACAACCCAAATAGAGGAAGTCTTCAGCGCAGAACCCGTGCCTTAACCTACAGGCAACTTACTGGGAAGACGGCCTAGCTCGCATAGACGTCAACACCCTCGTTCTTCTTAACATCTACAATCTGTAGACAGGGATAATGCTGTTGAGTACTTTGAATGTACTCGCAAACCACCTTAAGATAATAATAATAACGGATATGCAATATGGCTGTGGTAGGATGGCTCCAATAGAGGTTCTTTTATAAACTAGTTTCTCTTGTAGATATAGCATGTCTCTATATCTTTGTTGAAAAACTTTTGTAAAACATTTTAGAAACCTTTTTGAAAAGTTTTAAGAAAAGCACTAGGATTAGGTCACCCCTTTGTTTTCCTTCCGGTCATCCCATGACCAAACTCCTTCCTCCTTTTTCCGACCATCCCATGGTCAAAACATTTTTGAGCCATTTCTTTTCCGAAGTCCTTTTTGAAATCAAAACCATCACCCGACGTACAGCCGCCAGCACAACCGTCCAGGACCGTGGAATCGGATATTCGAATATATTTACACTCTGCAGAGGTTGTACACTGTACCCACACCATCTAATTACCCGTCCCTGATCTACACCGATCTTGGGTCGAATAACCGGTCAAGACCTTATAAATGCCCTCTCTGACACAAGTGTCTTCCCTATGAGGTTAATCCCCTCAAAATCGGGACGCCCTATATAGTTCACTAGCCAACCGGAGCGCATTTTGCACCCCTCAGGGCTTTTAATGAGGGGCTCATAGTATCGTCTGGCCGCCATATAGACGGTATTTACCAACCCCAGACCGATGTTTCACATGGGCCTTTACAGGGGAAAGCCCAGCCTCCGGGAATTTGTTCTTCCTCGTAGTAGTTTGAGACACCTATACCGGATTAGACAAACCTCCAGCCCAGCCCCGTCCCATTCCAGAGTAATGTGGTTGCACGGGTTAATTGTTCCAGCTCGTCAACTGTACAACCCAGCGTGTTTTCGTAAACATTTTTCCTCCATCCGTTGCCGGACCATTTTGTAAAACCAAAACCTTTCTCATTTTAGAAATTCACTTGTTAGGCCACGCCTCACTAAGGTTTTCATACAAAACATTTTTGTAAGTCTTTTTCCTGGGGTCTTCCCATCCTACACTTTTGTTTCGGCTAAAACGGGGTTTCCAAAGGGTTATGGTGTTAAACACTATCTACCATACTAAGGGAAGGTAGGTATCATAAAAATAGGTGGTACCTAATGGTACTAAGGGGTAATGGTATGGAGGATCCAATCATTTCCCTCATAACATAATATAGTAAAACAATGCATTTTGCATAAATGGGTAGATAAAACATGCCTAGATAATATAAATAGGGCAAGGCTTATGATCAAGGAGGTGGCTTTCCCGTGACCAGCGAGGAGTCCCTTATCTTCCTTAGAATACCAGAAATCCAATAATAGCAATAATAAATATAACCCCGATGCTTCCTTCTTATTGGCAGCACACAACCGCAACTATTGCCGTTATGGAGAATTCATGCAAGCAAATAACACACCAATCAATACAAGGCATACAAACACCAAACCATTCAGCAAACAAGTATATAAACAAGATAAACATTAGTAGGGATGTTTGGAGATTCGATTGGGGATACAAGGTAATGTTTTGTTTGCATTAGTGGAATTTAGGTTTTAAGGTCCAAAATCTTCCTAGATAAGGGGTTTAGGAGCAAGGCCAAGTTATGTATGAGGTAAATGTGAAAACATGATACCCTCAGATAGGTATTGCCAAAATGAAGCCAACAAAAGTGGTTTCACTATTTTATCATTTACTAAAGTTTTATAAGGGATTTTATAGTGATTAAGACTCTAGTTTTAGGAAATAATTCACCAGACTTTCTCTGGAGTTCCAAAAATTATTTCCTTGGGTGATTAAGTAGTATTTTATGGACTGAATCAAGAGGAGTTGGAATCTCCTCAAAAAAATTAGCAGAATGCCCTTGATAAATTCCCAAAGACAGTTCTGGATGATATTTGTCTTTTTCATCATATTTAATATACATAAGGTTTTAATGTGATTCCAAGGACAATGGTTAGATACTGATAATAACTTTCTGTAGTAATTAGAATCACTCTTTTTGGATTTATAGAACTAATTTGGTGATTTAAGTAGTGAATAAATGATGCATAGAATGGTTTAATTCACCATAATTTAATAAAGGCTCAATAAATCTTGGTCTCGTGGTTTCTGGTACTTGTAGGTGTATAGGTTTATAGGGAGTTGTATTTAGGTCAAAATCTTATTTGGTTTGACCTAGGGAAATTCCTAAAGTCCAAAAGATGATGTTTTTGTTATTTTTGTCACAGGAATTCTAGCAAGCGAATTGAGGTGGGGATAGTTGGGTTATAAAGGTATGGTTTATACCTTTCTTTAACAAGTGGATTTACTACATTTGGAGTTGTGAAAATCCCTGGGGAAGATATTTGGTGTTCTAGACAGATCCTTGTAGGAGATTTATCATATTATTTTTAAACATTATTTTGGTATAGAACCAAGTTCGCATGTTAGAAGAGAGGCTTAAGTTACCTGGTAAAAATACTATCTACAATTGTTTGGGGCATTTCCATTTTTGTTGGCATTTAAACTATACTTCATCCTGCAGATCTGGGAGAAAAATAGAAAAGAACAAGGTTTACTGGGCTGGGGGTTGCTGGTAAAATGGGCCACGAAGGGTTTTTTGGCCCACCCGAGATGCACACTGCGTGGGGGCTGGCTTTGAGGTTACTGACACGTGGGGCCCGCCAGTCGGTGAGAGGCGACACGCGAAGGGGTATGGGGCCATCTCCACCGTAGGATTAAGTCGGGATCGACGGCGCAGGCTCGTCATCCTCGACGTGAATCCGTAGGCGAGGAGCGAACCCTAGGCTCGTCGGGGAAGAATGGGGCGCTTACCAAGGGGCTAGACGACGGCCGAGAAGGGGCGGAGGTGAAGCGGTCGACCAAGGCGACTCCAGCGGTGGGCGAAAGAGTAGGGTTAGGCGACGGAGGTTGTCTCACGCATCTATGCCGACGTAGGTGGTTCTAGAGATCGTCGGAGCTCACTGGTGGTGCGATGTATGTCGATGCAGACGATGCAGGGCAGGTGCGGAGGTCACGGCGAAGCGTACGGTGGTCGGCGCAGGTGTCCTTGGCGGCCGGGAGAGGTTCACGCGACAGCACCTGCTTGGTTGTTCTCGGGAGTTCGCCGGAGCACCGTTTAGGAGCTGTCCTAGGCCAAACAAGGAGCAAGGTTAGTCCCCGGGGGAGGAGGGGAGCATGATAGAAGAATATGCAGAGAGGGAAGGGAAGAGGAGAGAGCTCCTCGAGCTCGAGCTAGCATGGCCGAAGCGGGAAGTTTTCTCCTCCTCTGGCCAGTAAGGGGGAGAGGAGGGTGGAGGAGGGAGGGGGAGGTTGGTGAGGCTGTCGGGGAGGATAATGAGGGGCAGGGCGAGCTGGGAGGTGCTCTGGATTTATAAACCAAGAGAGGATGGTGTGGGTGGTCAAGGATTTACTTGGGCAAGGGCAGGGGTAGGGGCTGCCCATTGGTGGCTAGGGTGGTGGAGAGGAGTGTGGGGTAGCCTATGGTCGTGCTAATTGACAGGGGGTGAGAGGGTAGCTGCTTCTAGGGCATTAATCTGATGAGACAAGACAAAAGGGCTTTGTCTCCCTCCCAACAAGAGAAAAGGACAAGAACTAGGGTTTGTTCACTCTAGATCTATGGTTCCACGACTAGGGGGAGAGTGATGATGCTGGAGTGAGGTGCTGGAGAGGCTTTGGGGAATGATTTGATTTGGTTTGAGGCAAGGTTTGACTAGTTTGTCAAATTTGATCAAAACTTGGGTTGTGAAGGAAATCCACAAATTTACATTGGCCAATATGGGGAGAGGGTACTGGTAGAATGTTAGGGTCCTTATACACCTCCAAGATTTATTTGGAAATTTTCTAATGAATAAAGGGGCACTTAAACTCAAATATTCAAATAGTCCAGAAGTAGTTTCTAGAATCTTATTTGATATTTTTACATTGATCAAGCTTGGTTTTTGATGTGATATGGTCCTAAATACCATAACACACTTTGGAGAATTTTATTGGGATTTATTGAGAAGGAAAAGTATTTTTGGAGAATTATTTCTTGTTTCTGCCATTTAAGAAAAAGGGCAAAAATAAATAATAAAGAATCTCAAAAATATTTATTTTTTAGTTGGGAAGATAGGATATGGTAATTAGGCATCAAATGTACCTTAAGTGTGCAAGATTATTTGGAGAAAGGCAAACTTGTCTTTGAACACAAGGGTTTTGAGGAATTTGCAAGATCAGGAAATAAAATAGTTTAATGATCCAAATAGTTGTGGGAATTATTTGGGGATGATTATATCCAAGGTGGATTGATGTAAGCTTGATGTAGGCATCAAGATCATCCTTGGTTTTGGAGGAAAGTGGTGGAAAGGGTGGAAACTATATTCAGGGAGGATCTAGGGTTTAGTTATTCTGATGCCATATAATCAGGGTTGGATTAGGGAGCTCAGATCTCACCTTGGTACAAGGGGTAGGTGGATGGATAGATGTGAGCTTCTGCCAAAGTAGGTAAGATGATAAGATTTGCAGAAAAGATTATTATCTTGCCTACAAAACCATCAAGGATGAGTGGGAATTAGAATGTCTTAGCCAAGGGCAGGAGTGGGCCTTGGTAGTACTAAATATGCACTACAAGATGGTTCAAGTGCATTCTCAATAATGCACATGGGTTGTATAAGGTAAAGCTCCAAAGATGGTATTTAGATAAGAAATCCAGACTTAGCCATTTTGGCAGATTTGGGGATTTTGACTAGAGTGCAAATGTGGATGATTTTGAGAGGATGCTGGGTTCCAAACTCATGATCTAGGAGATGAGGTTGGGGTACTAACTAAGTATGTGGGATTCATGCTTGGATATGGTCTTCACTGGGTTGGGAAACATCAGGAGAGATTATCCCTGTATTGAGATAAGCATGAGGTGCGATGATCACTTGAGTGGCTTAGGATAGATCCAGACTTGGATGCTTAGCTTGAGATTGAGGATCATAAGCAAGGATTGGGTCCTAAGGTGTGAGATACTAGTTTTGCTAAATCTAGTTCCTAAGCAAGCAAGGCAATCAGCAGGTCAAGGCAATTCATCAGACAGCAGATCAAGGCAATTCATCAGGCAACAGATCGAGGCAATTCATCTTGTTACTTCTCCAACTAGTACTAGGGTTACCATCAAGCCTAGATAGAGGTAAGGATGGGTATGTTGAAAGGGTTTTTGCTTTGAAATAAGATAAGTACTATCTTGGTATCTCTATCAAGATTGAGAGAAAAACGTGTTGATAAAGTTTTAGAAAAAACTAGGGATAAGAATAGTTGGAGGTTCCGTCTTGAAAACATAAGGAGATAATATATAGGTCTCCATAGTTTGTCAAAAGAAACTAGTATAGTATTTTGTTGGGTCAAAGTCGTCTTGGCCCAGGTTTTTGAAATGCCAGAAAATTTGAGAATATGAAAGATGAGCCAAGAGCTCTTTTGTAAAATAGTTTTTGTAAACTTAGTTTGAGATGAGGAGTATACAACTGATACACAAACAGTCGCTTGAGCGCAAGCAAATAGGTAAGCACACAATGCAAGAAATTTTTTTGTTCCCCCTGATTTTTGCCTTTTGGACAATAAATAAGGGTTGCTGAAATTGGGATGTTACAGACCTTTCCCCCTTAAAATAATCTCGTACCGAGATTAGGGAGGAGTAGGGTTGGGGTGATAACATCCGCTTAACAATTTCAGCGGTGGAAATTATTAGGCGCTAATAAATTTTGCAAAGCCTCAACATGGTTAGTCACGGGTTGGAGCCGAGGGGCTTCGGGTTTGGGGTTTTGGGGTGAAACGAGTGGAAAAGACGGAGTTTTTTCCCCTTAGGACAATTCCAGGTAAGTTTTTGTGTTGACGGGGTACTTCCTTCTTGAAGCGCGACGGCGAGTTGAATCCTCAAAATTCCCTTTTTCCTTGGGGACGACCTTCTTTCTTCATGTCTTGATATACCGGGATGTTGGCTTATCTATCGAACTTGGAGCGAAGAATTTTCCTGAAGAATCTTCTGAATCAGGAGAAGGGCCGATTGTTTCCCTTCTTGCGGAGTCGATGATTCGGATCTTGGAGGGGTGGTCATCACTTAATGCTAATTCGTGGTCGACTCCAGGGGTCTATCGGATTTTTAGGCGGGAAAGACGTAGTCTTTCCCCCTTAGAGCAAGACTACAGGGTTTGTGTCTGATGCAACGTCATGGGTAAAACATGCACAGAAGGATATCATGTTTCCATAACATCCAACGGGGTTTATCCAAAATTCGACGGATTTGCGCCGACCAATGGTGGAGGTATTTGACGCCTTACTAAATAGGTTTCGAGACGATCCATAACTTGCTAGAGGTTAGTGGAGTAAGTTGGTAGGGTATGAAGGACTAGGTCGAGGGTTCTCCTTGAATCTTGTAGCTGTCCTTGGGGTGGGTACCAAATTGATTACTATATTTACTCAGGGTCTGAGGGACCTTCAACTCTTCAGTAGCGAGGGTCGTGCCTTCTCTGATGTCTCGCTTCGACGAGTGGATCTTCTGGGGTTTGTGACTTGAGGAGGAGTTGATACTTGTGAAGGAGACAGTTCTTCATTCTCCGTCTCAGGTTTTGCAGGTTTCGGATATAGTAGAAAAAGCAGAGAAGGGGTTTCGCGACGTCCTCCGGGAAACTTAATATCTTGGGTTTCTTTCTACTCCTAGGGGAGTAATAATGACGGTGTCGGGTAGTCTTGTTGTCTTTGATCTGAATGTCTTGGGGATTGGGGAGAATCGAGCAGACTTATGGAGGTTGTTGGTGATGTCTGTGTACTGTTCCTCTGACGACTCTTGGGTTTAGGTTTCGAGCAGGTTCTTGGATTGGAGATCTTCTGGTATTATCTTCTCAGGGTCGGTCATCTGGAATAGAGTGGGAAGACGCAGTCTTTCCTCCTTAGAGCTTTACTTGGGGTTGTTGAGGTTAGGGGTAGATCCTTCGTCTTGGGGAAAAGGCGTGACGCTTGAGTTGAGGTCTTCGAGTGACGCCTTATTGCAACTACCTTGCCATGGTGGTTTCCTAACGAAGCCGTAAGGGTTAACTCGGGGCTGTTTTAATGGTTAGCGACGCTTCTTCTTGGTCCTTCTTCGGGGTGGAAGTATTTTGGCTTCGGATGATGGACTCATTATGTTGCTTTGGTTCAATGACGGAGTAGACTCGTTGTCTTCGGGCCTTCTTATATTATAGATTCTTGGTGCATTGTGGACTAAGGATAGAGTGGGAGTTTTCAGGGATTTTCTTTTTGTGGCCATCCTACTGGGGAGAGGTTCCAGCATATGGGGTTGCGAGGGTTAGTGTCAACACCCGGATTTTTAATCCCATATGCCTGTTATGCCATACATCGCAATCCCAGGATTACCATTTTTGCGAGACATAACAGAATTGGATACCACAGTACATCATCCATTACAAACCATACATAAGGTCTTACACAAATAAGGATCTCATGATCCAGTTCTTAATACAACTTAAGCAGCGGAAATACGTAATAATAAAGGTAGCGTAGGCGAAGCTCCATCTTCGGGGTCACAGTAATCTTGTGATGGGAGATGATCCTAGTTGCCATAACCTTCCTGGGGTCCTTCATCCTGGTACTCCTCTTCATAGTCTGGCCACGGGAATAGCCAGGGACAAAGCCATGATTACTCTGTAAGTACTCGCAAACTAATACTAACAAGTGAAGGGGGTTTTTGTAGTAGGACACTAAGCTCTAGGGTTGTGTTGCAAAAAGCCAGATTTACCTCTACTAAGTTCAGAAGCAAGAAAAGCTAGTTGAAATTTTATAACACCTAAGTGGGAACTTGTATTTCATATCACAACTCTGTTGTGGTCAAGTCAAATTCTCAATCCATTTCACAAGTCATTTTGAAAACATATGACAGGGGAACAGTATGGCCACTCCAACTGTCCATAACCGCGGACATGGCTATTCGAATAGTTTGACACTCTGCAGAGATTGTACACTTTCACCACAACATTCGATACATCCGTCAGGAACAAATCCTGAATTCACCATACTCAGTATGCGGATAATCAATCCTAACCTTTCAATTACACGCCCTAGTATAAGCACCTCTCCTGTAAGTTTGGCCTCCCAACCATGACCAACTATCATCTTGGGTACTACTCAGGTGGACAATCTTCACAAGGTAGCCTCAGCTCAGACCTTGGCCGTGAGGGAACACATACTAAGGTATATAAGTTTCTAGTCAAACCCTACCCAATCTTCGGGTATTGTGGTTGTACGGTAAAATTTGAATGGTATCGCATCCAGACAAGCATCAGTTTTATAAAGGGCTAAGGCTCATGCCTTAACATTTTCATCATCAAAATCATCTGGTGTTCGGAAACACATGTCAAAACATCTCAATAGAATGATCCATCATTCCAAGGTTTTCATAACCATTTTCACCAAGTATTCCCATCTAAAGTTGATCAAGTTTTATGCTTATCACTAGCATCTACAAGTGGGGGTAAGTACTAATGAGGGGTGGTAAACTAGTGTAGTTTAACTAGGTTCAATCTCATGCCTTAGGATGACATCAATAATATCTAGCTTAGGCCAAATTTAATGCTCTTTATGCAACCTTCAATTATCTTTCTAGTATCTAGCATTTACTCAAGTAAACTCTAAGTAATAGTTTTGATAAAGAAATAAAGTAGAAAGCTTGCCAGTAAAACTAGGATTGGGTATCATCAAATGTGTCTAAACAAGCATGCTTAGTGCATTGTATAGGTTATTTAACATTCATAATTGCAAGTGTTAGCTTGCTCAATCAACTAGTAGTATTAGGCTTGCCTTGTGCAGAGCAGTGGTTGAAGTTCTCCTCGGCTTCTTCTTCGTAGTATCCTCCTTCCTCCTCGTATCCTTGGTCGGTACTACCGTCTATGGATAAAAACGAGGTACACAATCACCAAACAATACTTAACTACTTTCAATCATCACACAAAAGGGTTCTATAGATGATCTAGCATCATCACTAATTATCACAAGAATAAAGCATTTGTCTTATTTATTTATTTTTAGAAAAGTAATTTCTACTCATTGAAAAACTACTTAAGATTTAATATTCTCCAACTCAAACATGGGATCATGTTGACACATGTCATCACCACATATTTCAGTACATGGGAATGTTATTTAAAGTGGTGTCACAATTTAATAAGGTTTAACCTTTTATTTTAAATAAAATAAAGTGACTAGAAATACCTATGTGGCATTCTTTTATTACTTGAACATTATTTATGTAAGTAAACCCATATATTTTAATATATTCTGAAAGGTATGATCAAATATGATTTTTGAGAGTTGGAATCAACTCAAAAGCTATTATGGTTTAAATTTGAAAAATGTTTGAATGCAGAAAAGCTTCTAAGTTGTTATTTTTCCCAAGGTTGATCTATAGATCCAAATGATTTGAATCAAACGGGCTTCGATTAACAATTTCAATATCTTTCTAACAAAATTGGTTTCATTCAATTTGGTTCACTGAATCGAACTAGGTTGATTTTTGCAACTACGTATAGAACTATGTTTGAACTTAAAAAGAAAAGGCTAAATTCAAACGAGTGGGCTGCGCGGGAAGGGGTAATGGGCCAGCCCAGTGTCACTCTGCAGCGCGGGGCGCAACTGACAGGGGGTCTACTAGTCAGTGACTCTTTAAACGCGAAGAGGTACGGGGAGGTGTGGTGTGTTGGATTAGAATGAAGATCGACGACTGAGGGTCATCATCGACGATGAACAGGTCACCGGCGAGCTCGAACCCTAGCGGCTCAGTGGGGGTCGTAGGAGGCTCACCGGGCTCAGGCGAAGGTCGGCGATGCGGGCGAATGACGAAGTCGGCTGGGCGGCTCCAATCGATGGCTTCCTTCTTCTCCAGCAGCGGCAGGCTCCGGTGAAATTCCAGTGATGCGCTGCTCGCCTTGCTCCGGGAATGAGGTAGGGTGGTTCTGGGTGAGAGGGGAGTAGAATAGTATGAAGAATTCGAGCAGGGGATGCCTCTATTTATAGTGGAGAGAGCGGACCGATGGGCGCAAGCTGAGCTCGTCATGGTCGACGGTACAGAGGGCAATCGGCGTGGGCGACGGTAGGGGGCGGTGTTGTGCTCCCTGGCGAAGCTCAATAGCATGGTGGCGAGGCGTGGGGCGATGCTGATCGGTCGGAACGATGCGGTGCTCTGAGCTGGTCCGACAGAAGTTTTGGTGACGCACAGCGCGCGTGGTACGCGCTGCGGCGAACGGGCGTGTCTGTGGGGTTGATGGGGTGTTGTCTATCACGTGTGCACGCGGCGAGGGCGGCACGCAGTCTGTGGGCGTGTTTGCGGGTGACGCTCTGGCGCGCTCTCGGCATGGTCGTAGAGAAGGTTGGCATGGCCTGGGCATGTGGTCCAGTGGCTGGCATTGCTCACGGCTGGGACAGGGAGTGGCGGTGGGGTGATAGATAGCTCCCAGACAAGGTAGGCGAGGCTAGTGTGGCCTCTAGCTCGCCGACGACCACGGGGTGACAAGTTTGCTCTCGGCATGCTCACCATTGATGGCTAGGCTTTCTTACAGTGCAGCTAAGGTTAGTTAAATGAGCTAGATGATCTACTGAGGACTAGTTGTAACCAGAGCGGGAACAAGTTAGGCCCAAAACACTGCTCAACATAGTGTTTTGATTTTGTTTGATTTGCATCTGCAACCTGTTTGATGAAATGGCCGCATGAACTTAAGTTTTGAATTTTTAAAAGATTTTTGGTGGGTGTGCTAGGCATGTGCTGGTGATACTGTGGATGCTTGGGTTTTGAAATTTCAGCTTGTTTGAGTGGTTTTTGAAATAGTGGGATCTTCCCATATGCAATAGATTCAATTTTAAACCGTCATTTAAATTATGCATTTAAATGTTTTTGCATGATCACAAAGTGAGACTTGGTACCTTGTTATGATTACTATCAAGGGGTGCAAAGATACATACATGTTTCTGTTAAGTTCTGAAAGTTAGAGATAGCCAAAGTAGGCATGGGAGTTAAATTGGCCAAAGTGACCATTCACTTAATTTGTTTGTTTTGATTTGTTTGTCTTTGGGAAAAGTTTGGGGATTGTTTAGATGATGTTTATTTCACCTAAGAATCATTTTACAAGCAAAGAAACACAGAATCATGGCAATTCAAAAGAATCCAAATTTTAATGCACACTCATATGAATGCTTTCATATTTTTAATTGGAAAAGTTTTTGTTAACCCTAATTTTGATGATTAGAGTTTGATGATTTAAGTTTAACATTTTTAGGATGTTACAGTTAGCGTCAGGATATACCAACAAGGTGGTCATACAACAGGATCAAGTGATCCTATGCAGACAGGCAACACACTTCAAGCATCAAACACGCACCTGACAACCATGCAGAGCGTACCATAGATACTAAGGGGTGACTACGCGTCGTAAGGGAAATCCTATATTAGGGAGGCTAATCCTAAGTACGGACGTTACGGGGTTCTTGACTTTTTTCTTGCCATTTGTTGTCATTGGTGTCGTACTTGATCAATTTGGGGGCGATGAAGGACTCCGTTGGTAGCTCCTCTGCTTTCCTTGTCTCGATGTCCTCCTTTCAGGATTTTTGTCTTCATAGTCTCTAAGTCGGACTTGTTTGTGAAAACGGATTAGTTGAGATAGAAGAGATATAGAGTAATTGCTTTTTCGAAAAGTTTAAGTCAGAGAAGATGAGATAAGCAATCTTTCTAAAAGATTTTGCTAAAATAGTTTGCTAAAACTGGTGTTTTCATAAATAGGGGTTGTCTAACGTCCATGCTAACTAAGGTCTCCTACAGTCAGGATGGCTCTGATACCAAGTCTATGGCACCCCGGATTTACGGTCCGAGAATACCTGTTATGCATACAATTCACGTTCTCATGATCAGTGAGCCGTGAGCATAATCGACTAGTATCATTACAACATCCATATAGTAACGAGTACAAAACATACAAAGTGGCCATTATGGCGGATACAACCCAAATAACGGAATTCTTCAGCGCAGAGCCTGTGCCGTAACCTACAGGCAACTTACTGGGAAGATGGCCTAGCTCGCATAGACGTCAACACCCTCGTTCCTTCTTAACATATGCAATCTGGCCAAGTAAATATCCAGGGATAATGCCGGTGAGTACTTTGAATGTACTCGCAAACCACCTTAAGATAACAATAATAACGGATATGCAATATGGCTATGGTAGGATGGCTCCAAGAGAGGTTCTTTTATAAACTAGTTTCTCTTGTAGATATATCATGTCTCTATATCTTTGTTGAAAAACTTTTGTAAAACATTTTGGGAACCTTTTTGAAAAGTTTTAAGAAAAACACTAGGATTGGGTCACCCATTTGTTTTCCTTCCGGTCATCCCATGACCAAACTCCTTCCTCCTTTTTCCGACCATTCCATGGTCAAACATTTTCGAGCCATTTCTTTTCTGAAGTCCTTTTTGAAATCAGAATCATCACCCGCCGTACAACCCCAGCACAACGTTCCATGATCGAGGACTCGGCTATTCGAATAGATTTACACTCTGTAGAGGTTGTACACTGTACCCACACCATCCGATTACCCGTCCCTGATCTACACCGATCGTGGGTCGAATAACCGGTCAAGACCTTCTGAATGCCCTCTCCGACACAAGTGTCTTCCCTATGAGGTTAATCCTCTCAAAACCGGGACGCCCTATATAGTTCACTATCCAACCAGAGCGCGTTTTGCACCCCTCAAGGTGTGCGCTTTCAATGAGGGGCTCGTATTATCGTCTGGCCGCCATATAGACGGTATTTACCAACCCATACCAATGTTTCACATGGGCCTTTATAGGGGAAAGCCCAGCCTTTGGGAATTTGTTCTTCCCCGTAGTAGTTTGAGACACCTATACCAGATTAGACAAACTTCCAGCCCAGCCCTGTCCCATTCTAGAGTAATGTGGTTGCACGGGTTAATTGTTCCAGCTCGTCAACTGTACAGCCCAACGTGTTTTCGTAAACATTTTTCCTCCATCCATTGCCAGACCATTTTGTAACACCAAAACCTTTCTCATTTTAAAAATTCACTTGGTAGGCCACGCCACACCAAGGTTTTCACATAAAACATTTTTGTAAGTCTTTTTCCCGGGGTCTTCCCATCCTACAATTTTGTTTCGGCTAAAACGGGGTTTCCAAAGGGTTATGGTGTTAAACACCATCTACCATACTAAGGGCAGGTAGGTATCATAAAAATGGGTTGTACCTAATGGTACTAAGGGGTAATGGTATGGAGGATCCAATCATTTCCCTCATAACATAATATACTAAAACAATGCATTTTGCATAAATGGGTAGATAAAACATGCCTAGATAATATAAATAGGGAAAGTCTTATGAGCAAGGAGGTGGCTTTCCTGTGACGAGCGAGGAGTCCCTTGTCTTCCTTATAATACGAGAAATCCGATAATAGCAATAATAAATATAACCCCGATGCTTCCTTCTTCTTGACGGCACACAACTACAACAATCGCTGTTATCGAGCATGCATGTAAACAAATAAAACACCAATCAATACAAGGCATACAAACACCAAACCATTCAGCAAACAATTATATAAACAAGATAAACATCAATAGGGATGTTTGGAGATTGGATTGGGGACACAAGGTAATGTTTTGTTTGCATTAGTGGAATTCCTATTTATGTTTTAAGGTCCAGAATCTTCCTAGATAAGGGGTTTAGGAGAAAGGCCAAGTTATGTATGAGGTCAATGTGAAAACATGATACCCTCAGATAGGTATTGATAAAATGAAGCGAACAAAAGTGGTTTCACTATTTTATCATTTACCAAAGTTTTATAAGGGATTTTATAGTTTTTAAGACTCTAGTTTTAGGAAATAATTCAGTAGAACTTCTCCGGAAGTCCAAAACTTATTTCCTTGGGTGATTAAGTAGTATTTTATGGACTGAATTAAGAGGAGTTGGAATCTCCTCAAAAAATTACCAGAATGCCCTTGAGAAATTCCCAAAGACAGTTCTGGATGATATTTGTCTTTTTGATCATATTTAATATAAAGAAGGTTTTGATGTGATTCCAAGTAAAATGGTTAGGTACTGATAATAACTTTATGTAGTAATTGGAATCACTCTTTTTGGATTTACAGAACTAATTCGGTTATTTAAATAGTGAATAAATGATGCATAGAAGGGTTTAATTCACCATAATTTAATAATGGCTCAATAAATCTTGGGCTCCTGGTTTCTGGTACTTGTTGGTGTATAGATTTACTAGGAGTTGGATTTATGTCAAAATCTTATTTGGTATGACCAAGGGAAATTCCTAAAGTCCAAAAGATGCTGTTTTTGTTATTTTTGTCACGGGAATTCTAGGAAGCAAATTTAGTTGGGGACAGTGGGGTTATAAAGGTATGGTTTATACCTTTCTTTACCAATTGTATTTAATCCATTTCGAGTTGTGAAAATACCTGGGGAAGATATTTTGTGTTCTAGACAGATCCTTGTAGGAGATTTATCATATTGTTTTTAAACATTATTTTGGTACAGCACCAGGTTTGCATGTTAGAAGAAAGGCTTGAGTACTTGGTAAAAATTCTATCTAAAATTGTTTGGGGCATTTCCATTTTTGTTGGCATTTAAACTATACTCCATCCTGCAGATCTGGGAGAAAAATAGAAAAGAAAAAGGTTAACTTGGTTGGGGGTTGCTGGTAAAATGGGCCGTGAAGGGGGTTTTTGCCCACCCGAGCTGCGCATTGTGTGGGAGATGGCTTCGAGATTACTGATGCATGGGGCCCGCCAGTCAGTGAGAGGCGACACACGAAGGGGTTTGGGGCCATCTCCTTTAGGGGTTCGTAGCATGGAAAACAAAAAAAATCTACCACATACGAACAAACAAGCCAAGATATATCTACTAGATTCTAGCAACGATTCGATAGAGGAACTCACCCTCGAAGATTCCAAAGCGGTTAACGAGAGCAGATTCTCGTGGGTGATGTAGTCGTACTATTGCCGATCTCAAGATCGCGTAGACGATCCTTCCGGCGCTAAATGGCAGCGCCTTCATGATGGTCACACGTTAAATTTTCGATGAAGACCTTCCTCTCCTTGTTCTAGCGCAGCGGAGGTTGTAGCACTCTCCTCGCGATTCCGCAGACCTGACGGTGGTACCGGAAGTAGAGGAGATCTCGCAGCTTCGCCAAGCGGGCGAGTATGGTGGACTATGAGAGAGGCCTTGGCGATCTAGGGTTTAGAAGGCACCAAGGGGAGAGTGTAGCCGGCAGCTAGGTTTTGGGATCACCCCAACTCGGTGAGTTGGTGGTGCCCTAGGCGGCGGCAGCAGCAGGGGTGGTGGCGCCGGCGGCTTAGGTTTAGGGTTGGGGGTGTGTTGGGTGTAGGCAAGAGAGGCAGCCCTGCCCCTCCTTATATAGGTGGGAGGGCGCCTGTTGGGAGGAGGGAGTCCTCCCCCAACTCAGCCTCCTTGGCCGGCGGGTGGAGGGAGGAGGACTTCCTCCCCAAGTAGGTTTCCTACTCTCCCTCCACCAAGCAAACTTGTTGTTTGACTTTTCAAATTGGCGTTTGACTTTCAAACTAGGATTTGATTTCTCCCTTTATTGCCCAGCCATGTTACCTAGTACATGATGCAACCATTCCATATTGTCATGACACATTCATGTACCCTTCCCCTCCGGGCCCTTATAGAACATTCCCGGTGAAAACACCGGAATCATTCCCCAACTCCGAAACAGGACTTTCCTTATATGAATCTTATTCTCCAGACCATTTCGGATCTCCTCGTGATATCCCGGATCCCATTCGAGACTCCGAACAACATTCGGTCTCTTACTCATCATTCAATAACTACTCAACAACATCGAATCCTTAAGTGTATCTCCCTATGGTTTGTGAATTATGTGGACATGATCGAGACTCTTCTCCGATCAATAACCAATAGATGAATCTGGAAATTCATATGGCTCCCACATATTTCTACGATTACTTTGCGATCGAATGAACCACTTACATACGATACCAATTTCCCTTTGTCTCATGATAGTTTACTTATCCGAGGTTTTGATCGTCGGTATCTCTGCATACCTAGTTCAACCTCATTACCGATTAGTACTGTTTTCTCGTTCCCGTGGTATGTGATCCCTTGTGAGCCAGTCACATGCTTGCAAGCTAATTGGATGACATTCCACCGAGAGGGCCAAGAGTATATCTATCCGTCATGTGGATGGACAAATCCCACTCTTGATCCATGTGCCTCAACCCATACTTTCCAAACGCTCAATGCCACCTTTATAGCCACCCAGTTACGATGTGGTGTTTGATGTCATCAAAGCATACTTCCGGTGATGGTGATTAGCATAATCTCATGGTCGAAGGAATTAGCTTACTATGTATCAGAAAGCTTATAGCAATTAAACTATTAAAAAGACTTGATCTTTATGCAACGCTTATCTATAGGAGTATGTCCATCATACCATTCTCCTAATGATATGACCTTGTTATTAACAACATCTCAAATGTTCATGATCAAGAAACCATGATCATCTATTAATCAACAAGCTAGTATTATGAAGAGGCTTTACTAGGGACTCTAATTTAGTTTACAAATCACACAAGTATTAATGTTTCTGGTTAATACTGTTATAGCATGAATGTAAACATTTATCATAAACACAAAGATATAATAATAACTACATTTATTATTGCCTCTAGGGCATATCTCCAACAGTCTCCCACTTGCACTAGAGTCAACTAATCTAGATTACATGGTAATATACCAAACACCCATGGCAGTTTGGTGCTGGTCATGTTTTGCCCTCGGGACAGGTTTAGTCAACGGATCCGCCACATTCAGATATGTGTGTACTTTGCAAATCTTTATGTCACCATCTTGGACATGTTCTCGAATAGCGTGAAAACGTAGCTTGATGTGCTTCAGCTTCTTGTGTTACCTTGGTTCTTGCGCATTGGCTATGGCGCCCATGTTATCATAGTAGATAGACATTGGGTCCAGCGCACTTGGAACCACACCGAGCTATGTAATGAACTCCTTCATCCATATTGCTTCTTGTGAAGCCTACGAAGTAGCTATGTATTCCGATTCAGTTGAAGATCTCGCCACAACGCTTTTCTTTGCACTCCTCCAGCTAACTGCTGCACCATTCAAAGTAATTACGTATCTAGATTGAGATTTAGAATCATCCGGATCGGTGTTCCAACTAGCATCGGTGTAACCATTAACAACGAGCTGTTCATCACCTCCATAAGAAAGAACCATATCCTTAGTTCTTCTCAAGTACTTAAGGATGTTTTTGACCGGTGTCAAATTATCCACTCCTGGATCACTTTGATATCTGCTAGTCAAACTAACATCATATGCAATGTCGGGTCTAGTACATAGCATGGCATGCATCAGAGATCCTATGGCTGAGGCATAGGGAGTCTTACTCATCCTTTATCTATCTTCTGTCGTTGCTGGACTTTGAGTTTTACTCAAGGTCGTGTTGGGTAACATGGGCAAGAACCCTTTCTTGCTATCTTCCATTCCAAACCTCTTTAGAACTTTGGCCAAATATGTACTTTGTGACAATGATATTAGGCGTCTCGATCTATCTCTATAAATCTTTATGCCTAATATGTAAGCTGCTTCGCCAAGATGTTTCATTGAAAAACTATTATTCAAATATTCTTTGACACTATTAAGAAGGTATACATCATTCCCAATCAACAATATGTCATCTACATACAGTATTAAGAATGCTACAGAGCTCCCACTCACTTTCTTGTAAATACAAGCTTCTCCATAAGTTTGTATAAAACCAAAACTTTTGATTACCTTATCAAAACAATGATTCCAACTTCAGGATGCTTGCTTCAATCCATATATGGATCGTTGAAGTTTGGACACCTTGTTAGCATCTTTAGGATCGACAAAACGTTTAGGTTGCATCATATACAACTCTTCATCAATGTCTCCATTGAGGAACGCCGTTTGGACATCCATCTGCCATATCTCATAATCGTAATATGCAGCGATTGCTAACATAATCCTCACAGACTTTAGATTCGCTACTGGTGAGAAAGTCTCATCGTAGTCAACTCCTTGAATTTGTCGAAACCCTTTTGCGACAAGTCGAGCTTTATAAAGATAACATTACCATCAGCATCTGTTTTCTTCTTGAAAATCCATTTGTTCTCGACAGCCTTCCGGCCATCCGGTAAGTCCACCAAAGTCCATACTTGGTTTTCGTACATGGATCCAATCTCGGATTTCATGGCATCTTGCCATTTATTGGAATATGGGATCATCATCGCTTCCTCATATGTCGCAGGGTCATCGGTGTTGTCCACCAACATAACACTCATAACGGGATCATACCAATCAGGAGTGGTACGAGTTCTCGTTGACCTGCGAGGCTCTGTAGCAACTTCAACCGAAGTTTCATGATCATCAACATTAGCTTCCTCTCTTATTGGTGTAGGTGCCACATGAACTACTTCTGGCGCAGTGCTACTCGCAAGTTTGAGAGAAGGTTCAACAACCTCGTCGAGTTCTACTTTCCTTCCAGTCACTTCTTTCGAGAGAAATTCCTTCTCTAGAAAGGATCCATTCTTGGCAACGAAGATTTTGCCCTCGGATCTATGATAGAAGGTATACCCAATAGTTTCCTTCGGGTATCCTATGAAGACGCATTTTTCCACTTTGGGTTCAAGCTTGTCCGGCTGTAACTTATTTATATAGGCTTCACAACCCCAAACTTTAAGGAACGACAATTTAGGTTTCTTCCCAAACCATAATTCATACAATGTCGTTTCAACGGATTTAGATGGTGCCCTATTTAAAGTGAATGCGGTTGTTTCTAATGCATAACCCCAAAACGATAGCGGTAAATCTATAAGTGACATCATAGAACGAACCATATCTAAGAGAGTCCAATTACGACATTCGGACACACCATTACGCTGTGGTGTTCCCGGTGGTGTCAATTGTGAAAGTATTCCGCATTTCTTTAAATGCTCACCAAACTCATAACTTAGATATTCACCTCCACGATCAGATCGTAGAAATTTAATCTTCTTGTTACATTGATTCTCTACCTCACTTTGAAATTCCTTAAACTTCTCGAAAGTTTCGGACTTATGTTTAATGAAATAGATATACCCATATGTACTCAAGTCATCTGTGAAGGTAAGAACATAACGATAACCACCGCGCGATGCTACACTCATTGGGCCACACACATCGGTATGTATGATTTCTAATAAGTCCGTAGCTCGCTCCATCATCCCAGAAAATGGAGTCTTAGTCATTTTACCCATCAGACATGCTTCGCATCTTTCAAGTGATTCGAAATCAAGTGATTCAAGAAGTCCATCAGAATGGAGTTTCTTCATACTCTTCACTCCAATGTGACCAAGACGACAGTGCCACATATAGGTCGAGTTATCGCTCAATTTCAAACGTTTAGCCTCAATGTTATTTATGTGTGTATTACTACAATCGAGATTCAATAAGAATATACCATCTATGAAAGGTGCATGTGCATAAAACATATTACTCATATAAATTGAACAACCATTATTCTCGGACTTAAACAAGTAACCATCTCGCAATAAACAAGATCCCCATATAATGTTCATGCTCAACGCAGGCACCAAATAACAATTATTTAAGTAGAAAACTAATCCCGATGGTAGATGAAGAGGTAGCGTGCCGACCGCGATCACATCAACCTTTGATCCATTTCCAACGCACATCGTCACCTCGTTCTTCGCTAGCTTCCGTTTATTCTGGAGTACCTGTTTTGAGTTACAAATATGAGCAACCGAACCAGTATCAAATACCCAGGCACTACTACAAGTACTAGTGAGATACACATCAATAACATGTATATCGGATATACCTTTCTTCTTGATGTTGTTGTTCTTCAAATCCGCCAAGTACTTTGGGCAATTCCGCTTCCAGTGACCTTCTCCCTTGCAGTAAAAGCATTCAGTATCAGGCTTTGGCCCAGCCTTGGTCTTCTTCGTCGGTGCGGTAACTTTCTTACCACCCTTCTTGAAGTTTCCCTTTTGCTTAGACTTGCCTTTCTTGAATTTGGTGGTATTATTGACCAACAACACTTGATGCTCTTTCTTTATCTCCACTTCTATAGATTTCAACATGGAGAAGAGTTCTGGCAACGTCTTGTTCATGTTTTGCATATTGTAGTTCATCACAAAGTTCTTGTAACTTGGTGGCAGTGATTGGAGGACACGGTAAATCCCCAAAGCATTAGGAATCACTATACCCAAACTTTGGAGTTTGTTTGCGTGCCCAGACATCTTAAGCACATGCTCACTGACAGAGTTGCCCTCTTCCATCTTGCAGTTAAAGAACTTTTCAGAAGCCTCATAACTCTCAACTTCCGCATGAGTCTCAAAAATAATTTTGAGTTCACGGACAATATCATATGGGTCTTGGTTCTCAAACCTTTTCTGAAGCTCCGATTCCAAACCATACAAGATAGCACACTGAGCTGGAGATCGATTCTTCCAAGTGAGGTAAACATTCTTTACTTCATCGGTAGCGATGAGCTTGTGGTTCACCAATGTGCATCCAGCACATAGGTCAAATTACCAACATTGAGGATAATCCTCAAATTACGGAACCAATCCTCGAAGTTACTTCCATTGTTTTTCAACTTTTCTTTCTCTAGGAACGCATTAAAATTGATGGTAGGGGCCGCCATTGATCTAAAACATATTTGCAATAGTTTAGACTAAGTTTATGACAAATTGAGTTCTAATTAATAGTTAAATTAATCTAGGTGAACTCCCACTCAAAAGAATATCCCTCACATTGTTTTAGTGATCACACAAACCAAATCCACCACATCAAAGCCGATCATCACGAGAGTTGATGTAGCTTCAATGGCGAACAATCAACATGTTCATCATATCTACTATATGACTCATGTTTTACCTTTCGGTGATCCTTGTTCCGAGACCATGTCTGTACATGCTAGGCTCGTCAAGATCAAACCTTAGCTTCCGCATGAGCAAATCTGGCTTGCTCACGTTGTATACACCCGCAGAATCTAACACACCCGATCATCACGTGGTTCTTCGAAACAACGAGCTTTAGCAACGGTGCTTACTAAAGATGAACACTTTGGAACTTGAAATTTGTGTGCATGAGGGATCATCTTATAATTCTACCGTCGTTAACTAAGCAATACAAGATGCATAAAGGATTAAGATCACATGCAATTCATAATATGTGATATGATATGGCCTTTCTTCTTGTGCTTCCGATCTCCATCTTCAAGCACAAACATGCTCTCCATCATCACCGGCATTGTGTCAAGGTCAATGGCGCCGTTCCATGGTTGTCGTCCACCAGCTTCAACTATTACAACTACTTTGAATAGACACGCGGGTCTTAACATAATTTAAACACAACCATATGGCTCCTACCGGTTGCCAACATACAATAAGGAACATTGCATACATCAAATATAATCATAATCATGGCCATATCACATCACAACACATCCCTGCAAAACAAAGTTAGATGCCTCTAATTTTCTTTGCATATTTTACGTGGTTTGGGGCTTTCAATAAGTGTCGATCTAACTTACGAACAAGAACCACAACGTTGATGTTTGAACTATCAAGTGCCCGTTGTAAATTGGATCTATACTATAATGGGAGAGGACACCCATAAAGCCACTTATGCAATACAAGTTGCATGTTGAGCGTGGAGCAAGTCTCATGAGCGATGTCATGTAAGGTTAGCGGGCGCTTCATCCCATCATACCGCAAGATGCAAAGTACACGTAAAGCAATTGATAATAAAAACACCACGCCCACAATGACCATTGTGTTCTACTCGTGCAGATCTACATATAGACCGACTTCGATACTGATCTGTAGGGGTTTGTACCATGGAAAACAAAAAATTTCTACCGCATACAAACAAACAAGCCAAGATCTATCTACTAGATTGTAGCAACGAGTCGATAGAGGAACTCACTCTCGAAGATTCCAAAGCGGTTAACGAGAGCAGATTATCGTGGGTGATGTAGTCGTACTCTTGCCGATCTCAAGATCGCGTGAAGCGATCCTTAAGCGCTACATTAAAAGCGGCCTTCGCGATCGGTCACGTTCGATACTCTATGAAGACCTTCCTCTCCCTTGTTCCAGAGGCGGATGTTGTAGCACTCTCCTCACAATTCGGGCAGCACGGTGTGGTGCGGAAGTAGAGGGAGATCTCATGAGGCTTCGCCTTAAGCGGAATGTATGGTGGACTATGAGAGAGGCCTTGGCGATCTAGGGTTTAGAAGGCACCAAGGGAGGTGTGGCCGGAGGCTGGGTTTGGGATCACCCAAACTCGGTGAGTTAGTGGTGCCCAGCGGTGGCGGCAGGTGGTGGCCGGAGGCCAGGTTAGGGTTTGGGGTGTGTTGGGTGCAGGCAGAGGCAGCCCTGCCCCTCCTTATATAGGTGGGGCGCTGGTTGGGAGGAGAGTCCTCCTCAGCTCGGCCTCCTTGGTGGTGGTGGAGGAGGAGGACTTCCTCCCCAAGTAGGTTTCCTACTCTCCCTCCACCAAGCAAACTTGTCGTTTGACTTTTCACATTGGCGTTTGACTTTCAAACTAGGATTTGATTTCCCCCTTTATTTTGCCCAGCCATGTTACCTAGTACATGATGCAACCATTCCATATTGTCATGACACATTCATGTACCCTTCCCCTCCGGAGTGCCGGACCTTCCGGACCCTTCTAGAACATTCCCGGTGAAAACACCGGAATCATTCCCCAACTCCTCGTGATATCCCGGATGAATCTTATTCTCCGGACCACTATGGATCTCCTCGTGATATCCCGGATCCCATTCGAGACTCCGAACAACATTCGGTCTCTTACTCATCATTCCATAACTACTCAACAACATCGAATCCTTAAGTGTGTCTGCCTACGGTTCATGAATTATGTGGACATGATCGAGACACTTCTCCGATCAATAACCAATAGAGTAATCTGGAAATTCATATGGCTCCCACATATTTCTACGATTACTTTGCGATCAAATGAACCACTTACATACGATACCAATTTTCCTTTGTCTCATGATAGTTTACTTATCCGAGGTTTTGATGGTGATATCTGCATACCTAGTTCAACCTCGTTACGATAAGTACTCTTTTCTCGTTACCGTGGTATGTGATCCCTTGTGAGCCAGTCACATGCTTGCAAGCTAATTGGATGACATTCCACCGAGAGGGACCAGAGTATATCTATCTGTCATATGGATGGACAAATCCCACACTTGATCCATGTGCCTCAACCCATACTTTCCGTACACTCAATGCCACCTTTATAGCCACCCAGTTACAGTGTGGTGTTTGATGTCATCAAAGCATCCTTCCAGTCATGGTGATTAGCATGATCTCATGGTCGAAGGAATTAGGTTACTATGTATCAGAAAGCTTATAGCAATTGACCTATTAAAATGACTTGATCTTTATGCTACGCTTATCTATAGGAGTATGTCCATCATACCATTCTCCTACTGATATGACCTTGTTATTAACAACATCACAAATTTTTATGATCAAGAAACCATGATCATCTATTAATCAACAAGCTAGTATTATGAAGAGGCTTTACTAGGGACTCTAATTTAGTTTACAAATCACACAAGTATTAATGTTTCTGGTTAATACTGTTATAGCACGAATGTAAACATTTATCATAAACACAAAGATATAATAATAACTACATTTATTATTGCCTCTAGGGCATATCTCCAACATCTCCAACGTAGGATTAAGTCGGGATCGTGGCTGGGGCTCATCCTCGGCGTGACTCACTTTGAGGAAGCCGAACCCTAGGCTGAGTCGTCGGGAGGTGTGGAAGTAGCTTACCTACGGGGAGACTTTCAGGCAATGGGAAGCGGAGGTGAAAGCGACCGACCAAGCGACTCGTGATGGAAAGCGGGAAGAAGTAGGGTTGAAGACTTGAGGTGGTCTCTGTTGGAGATATTACTAGAGACTAGAGGCCAATAATAATAAATTTATATATCCATCCATGGTTTGACAGGATCCAATGAGGATGTTTATCGAGCTACCTATAAACAGGTGGCCTAAAATGAGTTGGGTTGAACGTGTGTGGAAACAAAGGGGTCAGAATCCGGGGTTGGAGAATGGGTGTTTTCAAGAGAGAATGTTCTATTTAGGCCAGAATGTGGGAAAATGTGTCATAACAAAGATTGAGATAGGTTGCATCATCTGCAAGTGTCATCACAAAATATTCTAGAAGGGTTAGAATATGCCAGTACTCCTGGAAGAAAGAGCCACATTGAAAGTCAAGATGGAATGGTTGCATCACTGGTGGAGGTAGGAAGCGATGCTGGGAGGACCCCTCCTCTCCCTCCACTTGGCCGGTATGAAGGCTGAGTTGGGGAGGACTCCCTCCTGCATAAGTGGCTACTCCACCTATATAAGGAGGGCAGGGCTAACACCCTAAGACTCTCACCCTCTCTCCTCTGAAACTGAAGCCCTAAACCCTAATGGCCTCCACCAAATTGTGTACCTGATTTGCCAAGCCGTTGGGGCCTCTAGTTGACCTGTCAGCGTAGGCCTGGCCCTTCTGCTTGGTGTGTGCAAGCCCTGAGATGTGCTACTCTAGTCCACCAACAAAGCAGAGCGGTCATCCTTTAGTCAGCCAGTGTAAAACATTTGTTTGTGGTGGAGGAGTAGAACTTGTGACCGCCTGATCGGCGTGACTGTAGGCGGGAGGGACAGTTGAGGTCAGTTTGGACTCTGTCTGAACATAAACTTCAAAGCTTGGGTATAGTGATTCCTAATGCTTTGGGGATTTCTGTGTCCTCCAATCACTACCACCAAGTTACAAGAACTTTGATGAACTACAATATGCAAATCATGAACAAGCAGTTGCCAGAACTCTTCTCCATGTTAAAATCTGCATAAGTGGAGATCAAGAAAGAGCACCAAGTGTTGATGGTCAATAAGGCCACCAAATTCAAGAAAGGCAAGTCTAAGCAAAATGGACACTTCAAGAAGGGTGGTAAGAAAGTTATGCATGAAGCGAAGAAGACCAAGGCTGGACCTAAGCCTAATACTCAGTGCTTTTACTACAAGGAGAAGGTCACTAAGCGGAATTGCCCAAAGTACTTGGCGGATTTGAAGAACAACATTAAGAAGAAAGGTATATCCGATATACATGTCGATGTGTATCTCACTAGTACTAAGTAGTAGTGCATGGGTATTTGATCTTGGTTGGTTGCTCATATTTGTAACTCAAACAGTGTTGCAGAATAAGCGGAAGCTAGCGAAGAAGCGAGGTGACGATGCAGCGTGGGAAGCGGATCAAAGGTTGATATGATCGCGGTCGACACGCTACCTCTTCATCTACCATCGGGATTAGTTTTGTACTTAAATAATTGTTATTTGGTGCCCGTTAAGCATGACATTATATCGGGATCTTGTTTATTGCGAGACGGTTACTTGTTTAAGTCCGAGAATAATGGTTGTTCGATTTATATGAGTAATATGTTTTATGCACATGCACCTTTGATAGATGGTCTATTCTTATTGAATCTCGATAGTGGAAATACACATATTAATAACCATGATGCTAAACGTTTGAAATCGAGCGATAACTCGACCTATATGGGGCTCTGTCGTCTTGGTCACATTGGAGTGAAGCGTATTAAGAAACTCCTTTCCGATGGAATTCTTGAATCACTTGATTTTGAATCTCTTGAAGATGCGAAGCATGTCGATGGGTAAAATGACTAAGACTCCATTTTTGGTATGATGGAGCGAGCTACGGACTTATTGGAAATCATACATACCGATGTGTGTGGTCCAATGAGTGTAGCATCATGTGATGGTTATCGTTATGTTCTTACCTTCACGGATGACTTGAGTAGATATGGGTATATCTATTTCATGAAACATAAGTCCGAACTTTCGAAGTTTAAGGAATTTCAAAGTGAGGTTGAGAATCAACGTAACAAGAAGATTAAATTTCTATGTTACGATCATGGAGGTGAATATCTAAGTTACGAGTTTGGCGAGCATTTGAAGAAATGCGAATACTTTCACAATTGACACCGAACACCACAAATAATGGTGTGTCCGAACGTTATGTCGAACTCTCTTAGATATGGTTGGATTCTATGATGTCACTTACAGATTTACGCTATCATTTTGGGGTTATGCATTAGAAACAGCCGCATTCACTTTAAATAGGGCACCATCTAAATCCGTTGAAACGACACCATATGAATTATGGTTTGGGAAGAAACCTAAATTGTCGTTCCTTAAAGTTTGGGGTTCTTGAAGCCTATGTAAAGAGAAGTTACAGCGGACAAGCTTGAACCCAAAGCGGAAAAATCGTCTTCATAGGATACCCAAGGAAACTATTGAGTATACCTTCTATCATAGATCCGAAGGAAAATCTTCGTTGCCAAGAATGGATCCTTTCTAGAGAAGAATTTCTCTCGAAAGAAGTTGGAAGGAAAGTAGAACTCAGCGAGGTTGTCGAACCTTCTCTCGAACTTGCGAGTAGCGCACGGAAGAAGTTCTGTGGTGCTGCGCACCAATGAGAGAAGCTAATGATGATGATTATGAAACTTCGGTTGTAGTTGCTCTGAGCCTACATGGTCGCGAGAACTCATACCACTCTGATTGGTATGATTCCGTTATGAGTGTCATGTTGGTGGATAACACCGATGACCCTATGACATATGAGGAAGCGATGATGAGCCGATTCCAATAAATGGCAAGAAGCCATGAAATCAAGATTGGATCCATGTACGAAAACCAAGTATGGACTTTGGTGGACTTCTGGGATGGTTGGAAGGTATCGAGAACAAATGGATTTTCAAGAAGAAAGCAGAATCTTGATGGTAATGTTCATCACATAAAGCTCGACTTGTAGCAAAAGGGTTTCGACAAATTCACGGAGTTGACGATGAGACTTTCTCACCAATAGCAAAGCTAAAGTCTGTGAGGATTATGTTAGCAATTGCGCATATTACGATTATGAGATATGGCGGATGGATGTCAAAAGGCGTTCCTCAATGGAGACATTGATGAAGAGTTGTATATGATGCAACCCAAAGGTTTTGTCGATCCTAAAGATGCTAACAAGGTATGCAAACTTCAGGTCCATTTATGGATTAAAGCAAGCATCCAGTTGGAATCAACGTTTTGATAAGGTGATCAAAAGTTTTGGTTTTATACAAACTTATGGAGAAGCTTGTATTTACAAGAAAGTGAGTGGCTCTCAGTAGCATTCTTAATACTATATGTAGATGACATATTGTTGATTGGGAATGATGTAGACCTTCTTAATAGTGTCAAGGAATATTTGAATAATAGTTTTTAATGAAAGATCTTGGTGAAGCGACTTACATATTGGGCATAAAGATTTATAGAGATAGATCGAGGGCGTCTAATATCATTGTCACAAAGTACATATTTGGACAAAGTTCTAAAGAGGTTTGGAATGGAAGATAGCAAGAAAGGGTTCTTGCCCATGTTGCTAATCGACCTTGAGTAAAACTCAAAGTCTAGTAGAAGATAGAGAAAGGATGAGTAAGACTCCTATGCCTCGACCATAGGATCTCTAATGTATGGCATGCTATGTACTAGACCCGACATTGCATATCTTATTAGTTTGACTAGCAGATATCAAAGTGATCGAGTGGATCTTGGACGTGATCGAAAAACATCCTTAAGTACTTGAGAAGAACTAAGGATATGGTTCTTTCTTATGGAGGTGATGAACAACTCGTTGTTAATGGTTACACCGATGCTAGTTGGAACACCGATCGGATGATTCTAAATCTGTCTGGATATGTATTTACTTTGAATGGTGCAGCAGTTAGCTGGAGGAGTGCAAAGCAAAGCGTTGTGGCAAGATCTTCAACTGAATCAGAATACATGGCTGCTTCGGAGGCTTCACAAGAAGCGATATGGCTGAAACAGTTCACTACAGAGCTCGGTGTGGTTCCAAGTGCGCTGGACCCAATGTCTATCTACTGTGATAACATGGGCGCCTTAGCCAATGCGCAAGAATCAAGGTCACACAAGAAACTGAAGCATATCAAGCTACGTTTTCACGCTATTTGAGAACATCTCCAAGATGGTGACATAAAGATTTGCAAAGTACACACAGATCTGAATGTGGCGGATCCGTTGACTAAACCTCTCCCGAGGGCAAAACGTGACCAACACCAAACAGCCATGGGTGTTCGGTATATTACCATGTAATCTAGATTAGTTGACTCTAGTGCAAGTGGGAGACTGTTGGAGATATGCCTTAGAGGCAATAATAAATGTAGTTATTATTATATCTTTGTGTTTATGATAAATGTTTACATTCATGCTATAATATTATTAACAAGGAAACATTAATACTTGTGTGATTTGTAAACTAAATTAGAGTCCCTAGTAAAGCCTCTTTATAATACTAGCTTGTTGGTTAATAAATGATTGTGGTTTCCCTATCATGAACATTGAAATTTTATTAACAACAAGATCATATCGTTAGGAGAATGATATGATGGACATACTCCTATAGATAAGCATAGCATAAAGATGAAGTCATTTTAATAGTTCATTGCTATATGCTTTCAGATACATAGTAACCTAATTCCTTCGACCATGAGATCATGCATATCACCTTCACCGGAAGGATTCTTTGATGACATCAAACACCACACCGTAACTGGGTGGCTATAAAGGTGGCATTGAGTGTTCAGAAAGTATTGGTTGAGACACATGGATCAAGAGTGGGATTTGTCCATCCATATGATGGATAGATATACTGGCCTCTCGGTGGAATGTCATCCAATTAGCTTGCAAGCATGTGACTAGCTCACAAGGATCACATATCATGGGAGCGAGAAAAGAGTAATTATCGAATGAGGTTGAACTAGGTATGCGGAGATACAATGATCAAAACTCCGGATAAGTAAACTATCGTGAGACAAAGGGAAATTGGTATCGTATGTAAGTGGTTCATTCGATCACAAAGTAATCGTAGAAATATGTAGGAGCCATATGAATTTCAGATTCCTCTATTGGTTATTGAGGAGAAGTGTCTCGATCATGTCCGCATAATTCACGAACCGTAGGGAGACACATAAGGATTGACGTTGTTGAGTAGTTATGGAATGATGAGTAAGAGACCAATGTTGTTCGAGTCTCGGATGGGATCCGGATATCACGAGGAGATCCGGAATGGTCCGGAGAATAAGATTCATATAAGGAAAGTCCTTTGAGGTTGGAGAATGGTCCATGTTTTCATCGAATGTTCTAAAGCTTCGGAATGTCCGCACTCCGGAGAGGAAGGGTACATGAATGTGTCATAACAAGTTGGAATGGTTGCATCATGTACTAGGTGTCATCGATGAACAAAATAAAGGGTTAAATCAAATCCTAGTTTGAAAAGTCAAATGCCAATTTGAAATGTCAAACGGCTATTTTGTTTGGTGGAGGGAGAGTAGGAAACCTACTTGGGGAGGAAGTCCGTCTCCCTCCACCGCCGGCCTTGGAAGCCGAGTTGGGGAGGGACTCCCCTCCCCTTGGTGCGCCCCCTCCACCTATATAAGGAGGGGCAGGGCTGCCCCTCCAAGACCTACACCTCTCTCCTCTAAACCTAAACCCTAGCCGCCGGCCTCCACCATTGTGGCCGCCACCACCTAGGGTTTGCCAAGCCATCGAGTTGGGGCCTCTAGTTGCCCTTGCCGCCGGCCTAGCCCCTTCTACTTGGTGTGTCTAAACCCTAGATCACCGAGGCTCTCTCATAGTCCACCATACTCGCTCCGGCTTAAGGCAAAGTCCTGCGAGATCTCCCCTCTACTTAGGTACTGCCGCGGTCTTTCCGGAATCGCGAGGAGAGTGCTACAACCTCCACTTTGGAACAAGGGAGGAAGGTCTTCGAAAATTGATCAGAACATGTGACCCATTGCGGAAGCTTTACTTGGAACATAAGCGCGGAAGGATCGTCTACGCGATCTTGAGATCGGGAAGAGTACGACTACATCACCCACGAGAATCCGCTCTCGTTAAACACTTTGGAATCTTCGAGGGTGAGTTATTCCATCGACTCGTTGCTACAATCTAGTAGATAGATCTTGGCTTGTTTGTTTGTACGCGGTAGAAATTTTTTGTTTTCCATGCTACGAACCCCTACAGTCTCGCGCATCTGTGTCGACGTAGGTGGTTCGGGAGCTCGTCGGAGCTCACTGGGGGTGCGCTGTATGTCGATGCAGATGATGCAGGGCAGGTGCGGAGGTCACGGCGAAGCGTACTATGGGCGGTGCAGGTGTCCTTGGCGGCTGGAAGAGGTTCGCGCGACAGCACCTGCTTGGTTGTTCTCGGGAGTTCGCCGGAGAACCGTCTAAGAGATGTCCTGGGCCAAACAAGGAGCAAGGTTAGACCTCGGGGGAGGATGGGAGCATGATAGAAGAATATACATAGAGGGAAGGGCAGAGGAGAGAGCTCCTCGAGCTCCAGCTAGCATGGACGAAGGGGGAGGTTTTCTCCTCCTCTGCCCAGTAAAGGGGGAGAGGATGGAGGAGGAGCTCGGGGGGAGGTTGGTGAGGCTGTCGGGGAGGAAAATGAGGGGCAGGAGCAAGCTGGGAGGTGCTCTGGCTTTATAAACCAAGAGAGGATGGTGTGGGTGGTCATGGACTTACTTGGGCAAGGGCAGGGGTAGGGGCTTCCCATTGGTGGCTAGGGGTGGTGGAGAGGAGTGTGGGGTGGCCTCTGGTCATGCTAAGTGATAGGGGTGAGAGGGTATCTGCTGCTAGGGCATTAATCTGATGGGAGAAGACAAGAGGTCTTTGTCTCCCTCTCAACAAGAGCAAAGGACAAGAACTAGGGTTTGTTCACTATAGATCTACAGTGCCACGACCAGGGGGAGAGTGATGATGCTGGAGTGAGGTGCTGGACAGGATTTGGGGAATGATTTGATTTGGTTTGAGGCAAGGTTTGACTAGTTTGTCAAATTTGATCAAAACTTGGGTTGTGAAGGAAATCCAAAAATTTACATTGGCCAAGATGGGGAGAGGGTACTAGTAGAATGGTATGGTCCTTGTACACCTCCAAGATTTATTTGGAAATTCTCTAATGAATAAAGGGGCACTTAAACTCAAATATTCAAATAGTCCAGAAGTAGTTTCTAGAATCTTATTTGATATTTTTAAATTGAGCAAGCTTGGTTTTTGATATGATATGGTCCTAAATACCATAACACACATTGGAGAATTTTATTGGGATTTATTGAGAAGGAAAAGAATTGTTGGAGAATTATTTCTTGTTTCTGCCATTTAAGAAAAAGGGCAAAAAGAAATAATAAAGAATCTCAAAAATATTTATTTTTTAGTTGGGAAGATAGGATATGGTAATTAGGCATCAAATGTACCTTAAGTTGGCAAGATGATTTGGAGAAAGGCAAACTTGTCTTTGAAGACAAGGGTTTTGAGGAATTTGCAAGATCAGGAAATAAAATAGTTTAATGATCCAAATAGTTGTGGGAATTATTTGGGGATGATTATATCCAAGGTGGATTGATGTAAGCTTGATGTAGGCATCAAGATCATCCTTGGTTTTGGAGGAAAGTGGTGGAAAGGGTGGAAACTAGATTCGGGGAGGATCTAGGGTTTAGTTATTCTGATGCCATATAAACAGGGTTGGATTAGGGAGCTCGGAGCTCACCTTGGTACAAGGGATAGGTGGATGGATAGATGTGAGCTTCTGCCAAAGTAGGCAAGATGATAAGATTTGCAGAAAAGATTATTATCTTGCCTAGAAAACCATCAAGGTTGAGTGGGAATTACAATGGCTTAGCCAAGGGAAGGAGTGGGCCTTGGTAGTACTAAATATGCAATACAAGATGGTTCAAGTGCATTCTCAATAATGCACATGGGTTGGAAAAGGTAAAGCTCCAAATATGGTATCCAGATAAGAAGGATGATTTTGAGAGGATGCTGGGTTCCAAACTCATGATCAAGGAGATGAGGTTGGGGTACTAACTAAGTAGGTGGGATTCATGCTTAGATAGGGTCTTCACTGGGTTGGAAAACATCAGGAGATATTATCCCTGTATTGAGATAAGCATGAGGTGAGATGATCACTTGAGTGGCTTAGGATAGATCCAGACATGGATGCTTATCTTGAGATTGAAGATCACAAGCAAGGATTGGGTCCTAAGGTGTGAGCTACTAGTTTAGCTCAATCTAGTTCCTAAGCAAGCAAGGCAATCAGCAGGTCAAGGAAATTCATGATACAGCAGATCAAGGCGATTCATCAAACAACAGATCAAGGCAGTTCATCTTGTTACTTATCCAACTAGTTCTAGGGTTACCATCAAGCCTAGCTTGAGGTACGGATGGGTATTTTGAAAGGATTTTTTCTTTGAAATAAGACAAGTACTATCTTGGTATCTCTATCAAGATTGAGAGAAAAAGGTTATGATAAAGTTTTAGAAAAACCTAGGGATAAGAATAATTGGAGGTTCTGTCTTGAAAACATAAGGAGATAATATATAGGTCTCCATAGTTTGTCAAAAGAAACTAGTAAAGTATTTTTTGGGTCAAAGTCCTCTTGGCTCAGGTTTTTGAAATGCCAAAACATTTCAGAATATAAAAGACAAGCCAAGACCTCTCTTTTGTAAAATAGTTTTTGTAAACTTAGTTTGAAATGAGGATTATACAACTGATACACAAACATTTGCTTGAGCACAAGCAAATAGCTTAGCACACAATGCAAGAAAAGTTTTTGTTCCCCCTGATTTTTTCCTTTTGGACAATAAATCGGGGTTGGTGAAATTGGGATGTTACACAACAGTTGTTGGTACTTTTATTTAGCCATTCCATTGTAGTGAAGCTGATTACTAATCATTTTAAAGTCAAAATTATAGCACTACTTTAGTTATAGTTTTCTATAATCGAGATACATGTAACACCCCGTCCACTGGGCCCAGGCGTGTCACTCCTGGTAGCTTAATAGTATATCTAGACTGGCCCCAGAGACTAACAGTAGTCTTTTCTCCGAACTTTGTCCTCACTCGTGCGCACCCGGTACCCACTTCCCGGTCGGTCACCCATCCTAGAATTGCTCTAGGCCAAGCACGCTTAACCTTAGAGTTCTTTTCAAATAAGCATCCAGAAAAGAAGTTGCAACTTGTTTTTATAAGTATCATATGAATCCTATTAAACCATGTGTTGTATCTCACATACACCCACCCATTATAAGATCCATGCCCTCATCAATCAAGCACACCCCAGGAACGTTCCCTCTTAGCACCCGTATGTACGTCCATTGCCGTCACATGTTCCATGCCGTGTCCACTCCGGGCCACACGATCCATGCTCCACATGTCCCGCCACTGACCCGCACACACCCGACACGCGTATGTGTGTCCAGTGCCGGCACATGTGCCATGTCGTGTCCACTCAGGGCCACACCCATCATGCTCCACTGACCCGCACACACTCGTTTAACCGCAAGGATCGGCTCCGATACCACTTGTAACACCTCGTCCAGTAGGCCCGGGAGGTGTCACTCCTGGTAGCTTAATAGGATATCTAGTCTGGCCCCACAGACTAACACTAGTCTTTTTTGCGCACTTTGTCCTCACTCGTGCGCACCCGGTACCCACTTCCTGGTCGGTCACCCATCCTAAAATTGCTCTAGGCCAAGCACGCTTAACCTTAGAGTTCTTTTCGAATGAACTTACGGAAAAGAGGTTGCAACTGGTTTTATGAGTATCCTATCAATCCTATTAAGCCATGTGCTGGATCTCACAATACTATGCCCCAAGTCGTCCATAACCGCGGACACGGCTTACAGAAAGTTTTACCCTACAGGGGGCACAAATAGCAACACATGCACGATCAACCTCGGAAAAACCAATGAAAACCCAACAAGGCCTCACGACAAAGAAATCGCAAGATTCATATAATATTTCAGGAGGCCACCCCACCAAGCTACCCGCTACGAAGTTGGCCGGCTCCCAGACGGACTCAGAGGTTTGTGACGATGGCTGGAAATGACTGGGAACCCGAAAGTGTGACTAGGCTTGTCGATACCGTGAAAACATGGCACGGGGTTCCAAAACAGTACAGTGGCTCCACGCGCAATAGTAAATAAAGCGGTAAAGCATGTCATAATCATGCATAAGTACATGATAGTAATAAATCCCCAAACTATTTTGTGGCCCCAAGAAATAAGATATGACTCAAGCTCATGCTATGGGGATTCATGGTCCCACATGCGGATAGTGCGAATAGTCAAGAAACAGATATCAAGTACTCGGGGTCCTACGAGACACAAGTGGGCGGTTAAAAACCAAATAACATCTATTTCCCACATGCGCCTCTGCATTATTTACCTACTTTCAATTTTAGTTGTTAAACTCTAATTGAAGCCATGATCATCTCCAACATAAAGCATGAGGCATTACTCCAACCACTGTGGAACATCAACGACGCGACACATCACCTACGCTAGCAACTATGACTCGCAAGGCCGACTATCTACAAAACAACAGGTAATAGGATGTGTCCATGGCAGTATATGGGCTGCAGGAAAGTATAAAGGGGTATGAAATCTATAGCATCGCAACACAAATAGCAATAGATCAACATGATGAAGTAAATAATAGAAATGTAACATAGGTATAAAGGAGGAGAATGCTCGCCTGGAGAACATTGCCGAAGTTTCATAACCGAAGAACTTGTCGAAGCTCACAACATCCTATCCGGAAAGAAGCAAAACACGAAAAGGAACAAGCGATGCAGCAATTACAACTAATGCGGAAGAATCGGAATGATCATGATATGATACATGACATGGAAAGTTAATGATGCAAACTATGTCGAAAGGTATTATAAGGCATAGAACATTGATTTTATAGCATTGGTGAGGCATTATTAATAAGAAACAATTAGTTCCCAATTTTAGTTATCATGTTTTCCTTACATAAACAATACTGATTATAAAACTTCTCTTAATGCATGATTTAAATGATAACATGGATATCATGGTTGGAGAGGTCTCATCGCGCTGATCGATTTAGACATATCATTTGTCGAATTCGGAATTACGATTTGAAAGATATGAATTTATTAAGAAAAGTCCATTTAATAGCATTTAAATAATTTCGAAATTTTATTTCCCCAAAAAATATTTAGGAGGTCATATTATTATTCCTGGTATTTTTCTGATCAAGAAACATATATTATTTGTATTAATTGCATTTAAGAATTGAAAAATGGGATTTAACATATATTAAATCATTTAATAATATTTAGAAAACATTTATTATTTTGCAAGATTGGACAAAATAAACCAAGGCCAGGTTAATGTTCATAATTTAAAAACAAACAAGATTCATGGTTTAAGTTTTGTCAAATTCAACTCAGATTTAAAAGTATGAATTTAAAAGTGTTTATGGATTATTTGGAACATTAAGAAAATAGAAAAGGAAAACATAGTTGGGCCGCGGCTCTGGTTACAGGTCTGCACACGCGGCAGATAATTCTCAGGGCCAGCCCATATGGCGCTAGGAAGGAAGGGTGGCGGTTGAAGAGGAAAAGGTGGCCAGGGGGTTTGCTGAAAAAGCAGCAAGAACCGATCGGTGACTCTTTAACGAGCTGAAACTGGACATCGCAAAAACAGCCAGCTGATTCGATTTTTGACGTACGATTACTTCACCTATAGGGCAAGGATTAGGGTGTGGTTTTCTCCTGAAAGAAGAAGGATCTACCTAGAACATTTTTTGTGTTGAAGATGTCGACGAAGGGGGCCCACATCAACGGAAAAACAGAGAGTTTCAGAGGAGTTGTGGTGAGTTTAGTGTGGACTTCTAGAGGGCGCGAAGTTGCTGCTGTCGAGCTGTAGAGAATGCACGGTGTACGCGGCGTGCGAATGCACGGGCGGTAGAGTGGCAAAGCGACAACGACGAGCGGCGAGATGGATACAGGGGTGTATAGAGGAGGGATCTTCGGTGCTCACAGTGGAGAGGTGGACGTCGCTAGACAGCATGGCGAGGAAGGGCGGCGGCGGACGGCGGTAGACGATGAGCTCCCCTTGGACGGACGTAGACGCTGCGGTCGACGACCTTGGTGATGAACTGAGCATCTCCACCTTACGTTCTTCAACGAGGAGGACGAAGCAGAGCAGAACTTGACGGCGGGGCTGCTCTGGACGACATGGAGGTGCAGTGCTTGGTCATCGGGAACGAGCAGACCCACCGTGCGCTTGCAAGCGAGAGGGATGGGAAGTGAAAAGAGGGGGGGATGAGAGTGGCGGCGTTGGGATGGACAGGTGTAGGGCTAGGTTGGATGGGACGCTACCTCAGCTCCATATATTGTCCTCGTGAGGCGCGCTTGGCCGCTGATCCTAGACAGCGACGTGCGAAGCTACGGATGCCCGCGGAGGAAGAAGACAGCGGACACGGTGTAATCCTCGCTGAAGCGGAATGGGCCGGGAAGAGGGTTTCTTGGGTCAGGGAGGAGGGATTCAAGTTGGGCATGAAATTACGGTTGGGCCAGTTCTGCTTCTCCCTCTCTCTTGTTTTTTATATCCTGTGATGATTTCTCTTATTTATTTGTTTGTTTCAAATTCAAGATGGATTATTAACTTAAACCTTTTGAAACTTTTGTAGGAATTTGAACAGATATTTGCGGCCAAATAAAAAGCAAAGAGGGAAAAAGAAAGTGGAAGAGAAGTATGCCCGCGTGTAATTTCAATTTGGGCATTTCCGCTAGAGGTAGGGTTTAGGGTTTAAAAAAATAGAAGAAAAGCATTTGTCAAATATTGGGTCCACATCAAGAACGACCCTATGTGTAGAAACCAAAATAGAGAGGTAAAATGGAGGGAAGGATAGGGCCAAGCAAGATCAAATACAAAGGTCACGAGATAATTACAATGCACAAAGATGATCCATACAATGTGGCATGATGACCATGATGATGATGTCATGATGATGCAAAACGTAATAGAACAAGTAATTTTCTAGTAGCGGTTTTACCTGGGGTGCTACACTCATACTAATTCTTAGTCAAACCAATCGAACATGAGAACAAACAATTAATCTAACAAGCAGATCAAGAAAACTCATCTAAGCAGATCAAGGCAATTCATCTTGTCTTGATCTCAAAGCTACCACTATTAATACCCTCCAACATGGCTTGAGGCATTGGGGAGGTGTTTTGAAGGGTCTGGGTTTTGAAGAAGATGAGTCTCTTGGTACTTCTACCAGGAGTGGATATGAAAAGTTTTATAAATGATCATTTTAAATGTTAGATATAATATGTAGTTGAAAATTATTTCTTGAAAACATAAGGAGATCATAGCATATAGATCTCCATAATTTTGTAAAAAAAGTTCTTAAAATTTTTTTGGTGTTAAGGGCATCTTGGCTTCTTTAAAGAAGGCCAGAATATTTCAGAATATGTAAAATAAGCCAAGACAATTATTTTTTTCAGATAGCTTTGGTCAACGGAGGGTGAGGTAAGTTGTATAACATATACTACATATTCAGTTGCATAAGTTCAAACAAGCAAACAACCACATCATCAATCAACTAGAAAAAGTTTTTCTTCCCCCTGATTTTTGCATTCTGGACAACTTAACAAAGTTGCTGAAATTGGGATGTTACAGATCTTTCCCCCCTAAAACAATCTCGTCCCGAGATTTGGGAGAGATAGGGTTTGGGTAAGTACGTCGAGGGGTTGTGCTATATCTGTGGTAACTCAGGGGAAATGTGTTCATAATCAAAACTATTAGGTTAGTACCAAGTCTATGCGTGGCAAATTTTACTCATTGAGTGGTTGCGAGTCTAGCTTAGAGGAGGTGGGCAAAACACTAGGGTTGCTTCATCTTGAACTTCAAAGACTTACTATGTGGTTTATCTTTTGTTAAGATTTTTAGGTTATTATAGTTGCAAGACGTAGTATTTCCCCCTTAGGGTGATTCTACGTGGGTGTAGTGTCCACGCAGTCCTTTCTTCTTGAGGTGAGATGACTTGTTGGGGGGCATTCGATGGTTGTATATGACGCGGATTTGATGTTCTTAAGATTTTGGAGTGTCTTCTTAGTAGACTTCATCGGGAGCTGCCTGTTCAGGGGTTGATTGGTCAGTTGCGTAGAGGTTTTCAGAGGGTTAATCTATTTTAGTGGGAAAAGATGCAGTCTTTCAACCTTAAGGTGATACTAAGTGGGGTTGGAGAAGAAGAATTCCTTCTCTCTCTTGGAGTTGCTGGGCTAGGTTGGAAGGGATGTCACACTATCCACCCAGAGTTGATATCTGTAGTTGACCTCAAGCATATTGTTTCTTAAGATGCTCCTATACTTCGTTTTTTCATAAGGGTTCGTCAAGAAGGTCGACTAGCTAGCCTCAGATGGGTTAAATCCGAGAGGGGGCTTAGTGAATCGATGGTTCTTCTTGTTGGCCTTTATCTAAGTAGTAGATGAGTTACTTCTTCAACACCTTCTGTTAGGGGTTACCCCTTAGGGTGGCCCGATCTTTCACGAATCCCGTGAAAATCAAGGTGGAAGCGAGTGGAAGGAGGGGAGAAATGGAATCCACAAACTCACACGCGAAGAACTCGATGAACACACACACGAAAAAACGATACAAGCCAATAGCTCACGCCGGTGGCAACCGGTCCAACACAATCCCTAGGATTGGCGTTGGGCAAGACACTCTCCCACAGCCAACAACAGGGGTGAGAGGCTTGATGAGATCTTTACTACTTGGAGACGAGACACCCAACTCCAAGGAATTGTACAACTTGAACGCACAAGAAAAATCCAAGAGGCGGGGGATAAGTGGTGCTCCTTGTCAAGGAGCATGAGACTAGCAATTGATAGATCCTCAAGGGGCGTCTTCAATTACCATTATCCAAGTCTAAGCATTACAATGGAGGCTGGGGGCTATTTATAGGCCATCCACATAAATAGGGGTAGTTTGGGAACGAAACGGGAAAGTATAGTAAGGGGTACATGGCGCTGGGCCGAGTTTACGCGTGCAGGTGCAGAGACGACCGGTAGTACCGGGCGTGGGACCGGTAGTACCACTCTTTGGACCGGTAGTATCGCTTGCCGTCCAGGAGCCTCAGTTGGATCCTTCGGTAGTGAGCGGTAGCAGAGGGAGGTAGTACTGATGACCGGTAGTACCGGTTCTGACGTTCGGTAGTACTGTTGAGGCCTGGGGCTTCGATGGTTTCCTTCTGGCGTGCGCGGTAGTAGCGCCTGGTAGTGCGGCACGTCCAGTAGTACAGGTGGTGGTATCCGGTAGTACCTGAGGATGCAAAGAGTCGACGTATGAAGTAGCAAGCCATCCGGAGGAGTATTGAAATCGCACGAGGAAAGGACTTGCTGCTCGATCGTAGCTCGTGTGTCTTGATGGAGTTTTATCATTGCTTGGGCACGCTTGTCGACGTCCATGTTGGTGCGGTCGTGGAGAGGAAGAGGTAGTATTTCGAGCGCGGTGAGAGGCTCGAGTCCATAGACGATCATGAACGGGCTCATCATGGTGGTGGAGTGCTTTGCGCGATTGTAGGCGAACTCGGCGTGTGGGATACATTCCTCCTAATCTTTAAGATTCTTCTTTATCAACACGTGGAGAAGTGTGCCAAGGCTTCGGTTGACGACCTCGGTTTGGCCATTGGTTTGAGGATGCGAGGCGGACAAGAATAGGAGCTTGATGCCGAACTTGGCCATGAGTGTCTTCCAAAAGTACCTGATGAATTTGACATCGCGGTCTGAGACGATTGTTCGTGGCACTCCATGAAGGCGGATTATTTCCCTGAAAAACATATTTGCGACATGTGAAGCATCATCGGTCTTATGGCGCGGAATGTAGTGTGCCATTTTGGAAAAACGATCCAGTACGACAAATATAGATTCGTTGCCATGTTTAGATCTAGGTAATCCTAACACAAAGTCCATGCTAATGTCCGACCAAGGTGCATGAGGACTTAGACTTAGCTTGGGTACATGTCGTGCATCGTTGGACGTGGCGCTCCATGTCGTGCTTCATCTTTGGCCAAAAGTAGTGAGTGGAGAGCATGTCATATGTCTTTTCACAGCCAAAGTGACCCATAAGGCCTCCACCATGGGACTCTTGAAGAAGAAAAATTTGGAGAGACGACTTCGGAATGCAAAGCTTATTTTGTTTGAATAGAAAACCCTTATGCAAATAGAAATCATCAACCCCTTTGTCTATTGAACACGTTGCAAAAATTGATCCAAAGAATGGGTCAGAAGCGTACAAAGATTGGATGTCATCAAGACCTAAAACATTTACTTTGAATCGCGTAAGAAGGCTTGTATTTTTGCGAGACAAGGAGTCCGCTACTACATTTTCTTTGCCCTTATTGTACTTGCCAATGTAAGGAAAAGACTCCATGAATTCAACCCACGTGCCATGCCTTTTACTCAAATTGTCTTGGCCCTTAAGATATTTCAACGACTCATGGTCGGAATGTATGATAAATTCTTTGGGCCAAAGGTAGTGTTGCCACACTTGAAGGACATGAACTAAGGCAAAAAGCTCTTTGTCATAAATTGGATAGTTAAGGCGTGCGCCATGAAGTTTCTCGCTATGGTATGCAATAGGACGCCCATTTTGCATAAGTACGCCTCCAATGCTAATACCACTAGAATCACACTCGATCTCAGAAGTTTTTGTGAAATCCGGTAAAGCGAGGAGTGGTGCTTGAGTGAACCTCTTTTTGAGCTCATCAAATGCTTTTTGTTGTGCTTTGCCCCAAATGAATGTGACATTTTTCTTGGTCAACTCGTTGAGAGCGCAGGCAATGGTAGAAAAGTCTTTCACAAAGTGACGGTAGAAACTGGCCAACCCATGAAAACTACGAAGTTCACTAATATTGGTAGGGACGGTCCAGTCTCGTATGTCTTGAACTTTTGAGACATCAACTTCAATGCCATTAGAAGAAACAACAAAACCAAGGAAAATCAGTTTGTCTTTCGCAAAAGTACACTTTGGGAGATTAGCGTATAGCTTTTCATGATGCGGGATTTGATGGACCTCCTTAACATGTGCAACATGCTCCTCTAGTGACTTGCTATAGACAAGAATATCATCAAAGTAAACAACAACACTCTTTCCAATGAGAGACCTCAAAATATGGTTCATAAGGCGCATGAAGGTGGATGGGGCATTAGATAAGCCAAAAGGCATAACCAACCATTCATAGAGACCAAGTTTGGTATTGAAGGCGTTTTTCCACTCATCACCCTCGGCCATGCGTATTTGATGGTAACCACTACGAAGATCAATTTTTGAAAATATAGTGGCTCCACACAACTCATCAAGCATGTCATCAAGACGCGGTATAGGATGTCGATAATGCACGGTGATAGCATTGATTGGACAAAAGTCCATGCATAACCGCAACATATAATCCGTCTTTGGGACAAGAATCACGGGTACTGCGCTTGGGATAGTTCTTACTTGGATCAAACCTTTGGAGACGAGTTGGTTGATTTGTCGTTCTATCTCCTTCATCTCTTTCGGGTTCGTGCGGTACGCGTGCGGTTTGGAAGGGGTGCGCCGGGTATGAGGTTGATGCAGTGTTCGATTTCATGAAGTGGGGGTAGTCCATCAGGGAGCTCTTCGGGGAACACATCTTGGAATTCCTGCAAAATAGTCATCAAAGAAGGAGGATTATTTGTCAAGTCGTTAGTTCCTTGCGCTAGACCCTTGCATATAAGGACATAGTGCAAGATGGATGGGTTTTTCCGCACTTCTCTCATCTCACTTTTTGTGGCAAGAAGAACACTCTTAGTTTTTCCACTCGAGTTTGTCTTGTGGCTCTCACTCACTATAGTGTGGTTCTCTTGCTCACCGCTCTTCTCACAAGATCGTGTTGTGCTTTGCGCCCTCGCTAAATCCTTTGCATTGTCTACAATTATTTGTCTAGGAGTCATTGGTTATGAAACACAAGTCTTTTCGAGCCATTTGAAGGTATAAGCGTTTGTGTGACCATCATTCAAAGCACGCTTGTCATATTGCCACGGCCTACCTAGCAACATATGGCAAACCGTCATGGGAACCACATCACACTCCACTGTGTCCTTTTATGGTCCAATAGAGAAAGTTACCGATATGGTGTGATTGATCTTGACGGACCCTTGGTCACTTAGCCATTGTATATGGTAGGGGTGCTTGTGTGGATGGCGGGTGAAGCTGAGATTCTCACACAATTTCGTGCTTGCAAGATTATGGTAACTCCCTCCATCGATGACGACTTTGATGGATTTCCCATTGATACTGGCACGTGTTTGAAAGATGTTTGATCTTTTTTCTTCATTCTCATTGACTTGAGTGGTTAAGACCCTTGTGACAACAAGAGATGGACTTGTGTCATGCTCACACACAAGTAGTTCTTGGTCATCTTCCAAATGTTGCCTTGCCAAAGCTTCCTTGACCCTTGCATCAAACTCATCAAACTCAAGTATTCTTCATCTCCATTGTCGTGGATGAACAAAATTTTCTTGTTTCCACATGTGGCCGACTTGTGTCCTTTGCCTCCACACTTGTAGCATTCACTATTGAATGGTTGATCATCCTTTGTGTATTTGCCACTTCGGGGCGGTTTTCCTTGAGAAAGTGTTGGCTTGAAGGGAAGCTTGGTGGTACTTGATGAGCTTCCATTTGGGGTTGTTGATGTAGTGGCTGGCGCTTGCTTGTAGGTGAAGTACGTCTTTGGCTTGTTGTACTTGATGTCCTCTTGCACTTGACGTTCGGCTTTTGTTGCTATGTGCACAAGCTCAACCATGTTGTTGTAATATTGGAACTCGATGATGCGCTTGATTGGATGGTTCAAGACATTGAGGAAACGTGCCATTGTTTGCTTATCATGCTCTTCTATGTTTGCACGTATCATGTTGAGCTCCATTTGCTTGAAGTACTCTTCCATGGTCTTTGTCCTAAGCGTTTGAAGCTTGTTGAATAGGTCACGTGTGTAGTGCAAAGGAATAAAGCGGGATCTCGTATGAGCCTTCATATCTTTCCAAGTTGTAATTGGAGGCTATTATTTTGCCTCACGAGCGAGTTGGACTTGTTCCCACCAAAGGTTGGCATACTCATCAAACGCGAGGGACTCCATGGCCATCATCTTCTCATTGCTATAGTTGTGCATGCGGAAGATCTTGTCAACCTTGAGTTCCCATGAGAGATATTCTTCGGGTTCATTGGAACCGGTGAACTTTGGCATGGTGAATTTTAGCTTGCTGAAAGTTTCTCCTTCATTGCGGTTCCGGCGTTGGTGGTTGCCATGATGTTGGTGGCCATCTTCATCATCTGAGCTCTCACGTCTTGCTTGGTGATGGTGGTGTTGCCCTTGCGGTTGTTGTGGTGCCGCATTTGGTGGAGGAACTTGGTCCTCACGACGAGCTTGGGGAGCTTGCTCTTGTCCTTGGCGCGGTTGATGACGAGGAGGAGGCACTTGGTCCTCACGACGAGATTGGGGAGCTTGCTCTTGTTCTTGGCGCGGTTGATGACGTGGAGGGCGGCGAGCCACATGTGTAATGGGCCGCTCCCTTTCTTCATGATGAGGAGGAGGCTCGTCATGGTGATCATGTTGTCTAAGTTCACTTTCGTGTCGACGATGACGCCTTGGTGGGTCTTCGAGTTCTTCACATCGACGGTGATCTTGTTCGTCCAATTCGGAGACTTCACTTGTTGTTGAAGGGATGTGTCAGCGACGATGGGCTTGGGGGTCCACTTTAGGTTGTTCTCATTGAATCATGAGTGCCCTTGGTTGTGGTCGGTTCGCTTCATGTCTTGGAGGTATTGCGGAGAGGTCACCATCAAAGCTTGACGTTGCGGAGTGTCGCGAAGATGGTACCCCTTGAGAAGAGCTCATGGAGTGAAGGATGGGTACACCTTGGTGCCTTGAAGCATGATGGCGTGAAGATCTTGATTCACTTGAGGAGTGCCTTGACGAGCTTGATTCGCGAGATCACGGCCTTGCTAGCCCATCAATAAGGCGTTGAAGCTTCTCATCCGTTGTGGCGAGAGCATGACCAAGAGCTTCATTTTGATGGACGATGTTGTGTTGCATGGCATGCATTTGTCCTCGAACCTCTTCCAAGCGGTTGTCGATGCTCTTGAACTCCACTCGGGTTTCGCTAAATTGTTCGTCTTGGTGGCGCTCAAGGGCGTCACAACTGTAGTTGAATTCTCCTCGGACCTTCCAATGATCCCATCTTGTCATGTATTGTGTATCTTCCTCTTGAGGTGGCTTTGGTTGGGACGACTCACCATTCCTATCCAAGATGCAAAGCCTACAATAATTGTATATGGAGGAGAATTGTATATGAGAGTTAGCCTTTTACCTCACCTTAGAGATTGTATCAAAGAAATTGCCACACAATAGAGCTAAGATCTTGCAAACTGAAATCGCAAAGAAACTCACACACAAATACACTAGAACTCTCAAAAGCTTTTGGTGGAAGGTTAGGATTGTGGAAAACCAAACGAAACGATACAAGAAAAAGGTTATTGTTCTAGGTGGTAAATAACCAAAGATCAAAAGTAAAAAGGATATGATCTACAAAAACACGAGGAAACACACACGTGGAGATGGAAGGGGTTAGCACGACTATGAAAGTGAGCACAAAATGTCCAAATGTAGACTAAGCTCGGTGTCGTGCCAACACCAGTAGAGACCACAACTCGTTTGCCAAAAGAGGGTTAAGCAATGGATTATTGCACTTTCCTTGGCGCGCTTTTTCCTCTCTCTTTGCTTACAAGCTTGATACTCTCTTCGTATTGGGAGACTATGTATCTTTCTATTTTTATTTTGCTTTTTTATTATTTTTCTCCCTTTCTATACTACTATGTTAACTTCTGTATTTTCCCTCACACTCTCACTTTCCAATGGCAAGTGCACAATGCTTAGACAAACACAAAATGAGCTGCTCTCATAGGATAGATACACACAAAGGAAGATATGGGCTGTCAAAGTGGCGCAAGTTATACCTTCGGTATTGTTGATGACTTGCAACCGGTGGTGTGGAAGATTAACCAACTATATGAAACAAAAGCACTTGACAGTATTCCCATGTGTCCTCGAGAATGTTTGGTCCTCATAAGTATTACAACTGTCTTGCCCTTTGCTCAGAAAGGATCGGTCCACTTGCTGCAATGATTTGTTGTCTTTATTTACTCGCACTTTATTTCCTTGCTTTATCAAAACCCCCTAAAAATCCGTTTGCTAGGTATTTAGAGAGATTTCCTGCTCCAAACCACTAGTCAACACCTTCTGCTTCTCGTTGGGATCAACACTTCTATTTATCAAAAGTACTAGGATACACCCCCTATACTTGTGGGTCATCAAAATTATTTTCTGGCATCGTTGCCGGGGAGTGAAGCGTTATTGAAGGGTGGAAATGGTAAATGAAACTTCTACTTTGAGTATTGCTTTTTATTTCTGTTTGTTACTTTGTTTCCAATATGGATAACCTACTTGGTTTCCTATTTGGGAAAGCTACAACCACTGCTAGCGTAGTAGATGAACCACAACTTGTTGAGATCGATCCTTTTAAGATACCTACAAGAATTATTGATCGTGTTATGGATAATTATTATTTTGGGGATGTAATTGTCCATCCTGGTGATCACTTGCTTTTTATCCATGAATTATGCGGGTTGTTTAAGTGTGTAGGTATCACAACGGAACAAGTCAAGAATAATTTACTCTTTATATCATTGAAAGGAAGAGCTGAAGAATGGTATAAGTTGTTGAAGAACATAAAATATATGGAATGGGAGGAAATAGTACCTCTCTTTTATTCTAAATTCTATCCTCCTAGTGAGATTCATAAGGATAGGATTCAAATATATAACTTTTGGCCTCGTGATGGAGAGAGTACAACCCAAGCTTGGGGGAGATTGAAGTTACTAATGCTTAAATGTCCTATTCTTGAACTCCCTAATAATATTATTAGCAATAACTTTTATGCAAGGCTTTCTCTTCATGATAAATATTTACTAGATGCTTCTTGTGCTGGATCATTCACACGTATGAAAGAAGAAGCTAAATGGGATCTTCTAGACCGTATTCAAGAAAACACTGAAGTATGGGAGAATGACAAAGGAAGAAAGTCAGGTATAAATTATGATTATGAATATATTAAATCTTTTATGGGAACTGATGACTTTCATGATATTAGTACTGAGTATGGTCTTGATGTTCAAAGTATTGCCAATTGTTTTAAGGCCTTTTCCTCTTATATAGAAATTATCAAAAAGAAGTGGAACAAGTGCCATGCACCTTATAAAGATATTGTTAATCATGTTCCTATTAGAAATACTGAAGTTTGTACTTTTGATCCTATTTTGCCTGAACCTTATATTGAGAAAATACATTTCCCTACCAAGGTAAAGGAACATTCTATTATAGCTAATGTGGTTAGAAAAATTACAAAGAAAGTTGTTGAACCTGATGAACAAATAAATACTGAACCAATAGTAGCCATTGTGAAAGACCTTGTCACTAAAAATGTAGAAGATGGGCACTTTATATTTTGTGAAGATGCTTCTAGTATTGTCTCTCATCCTAGTAAAGCTAGTGTCCCTGTGCTTTCTATTAGAATTGGTGATCATTTCTATTATGGTTTATTTGATATTGGTGCTAGTTCTAGTGCTATTCGTTATGCGCTTTACAGAGAAATTATGCATGAAATTGGTCCTTGTGAACTTGAGGACATTGATGTAGTTATTCACCTTGCTAATAAGGAAACCATTTTCCATATTGGTATTGTAAAAGATGTGGAAGTTCTTTGTTGTAAGATAAAATATCCTACTGATTTTCTAGTGCTTGGTTTAGCAACTAGGAAAACTTGTCCTATCATATTTGGTAGACCCTTTTTGAACACTTGTGGAGCTATTATAGATTGTAAGAAGGAGAAAGTTTTAACTAAGTTTGATGGAGAATCTTATGGGTTTAACTTTTCCAAATTTGCTAAAGCTCCTTATGAAAATAATTTGCCTAATGAGGATTTTAGGGTTGAACAACTTGCTTCTATTGATTCAGTTTTTGACCTTAGACCTCTTTTTGATGATTGTAAGTATGCTCAATCTGATGATAAAGTTGTTTCTTCTGACAGTTATATTGCCAACTTTATTCAAAGTGCTACAGAAAGTTATTATGAGAGAGGGAAACATGGTTTTTTGCATTTCAACAATATTAAGTTTCCCTGCTTTATGTTAAAAGCTTTGAAGATGCACTTGTTTTGTCTTCATATGCTAGTGGGCTTTTGTTTCAATAATTTGTTTTCTTACGATACTCCCTTGCATAGGAAGTGGGTTAGACTCAACTGTGTTGGATATTTGCTTCTTGATGCTCTCTTTCACTTCAAATCCATATCTCCTATGTGAGCATCATTGAAATTATTATGCCCATCTTAATGGCTATAAAGATAGACTTTTTGGGATACAACCCATTTTAGTTTGCTTTCGGTTTTGTTTCTTTGAGTCTTGGAAGTTATTACCTCTGTAATAATCGATCCTTATCCTTTTTTTGGTTTTTTTGTCAAGATCAACCTCTTTTGAGAAGTAGGTGAGTTGTGAGAAGTTTGCTGTCCTGGTACAATTTTTTGTGCTGCATTGTAGAAATTGGTGAAAAATCTAACTACGTCGGCTGGTGCCTCAAGTTGTTATCCAGCTTTTGTTATTTTTGCACTTTCTTATTTGAGCAATAGAAGTTTTTGAAAATATCAATCTTTACCTGCTGGACTGTTTTCACATATTTCTGCCATCATTTGCATTTGCCTCTTAAATCAACTTCCTTTTAAATTATTTTTGGGCTTTTGAAAGGGGTTTCTACAGTAGCTTTTGTTTTTATGGATTTTAGTTGAAGTTTGAACCCAAAGATTTACCGTTTTTACATAAACTAATGTTGCTAATGAAGATTGAGTGAGGCTTTGTATGAAAGGAAGTTTCAAGTGTTGGCGAGAAGGAATCTGCAGAGTGTGTTTGTGAATAGGTAAAAGTGCTGGAATCAAATGTTCGTGAAAAACTTTTCTCTTTATATTTTTCTGTTTTTATTCCATGTGGAAGGTTACGAGATGAAAAAGAGGAGGAAACGGAGCCCGGGTGGGCCACACCTCCCAGTGGCGCGGGCCCTCCCTGGCCGCGCCACCAGGGGGTGTGATCACCCCGGAGCCCGTCTCCGTCCCGTTTTCGCCATGTACCTTCCTTATGTTGTAAAAATTCGTAATATATAACCCCCCCCCCCCCGTATACCCTGAGGTTCGTATATCGTGTTCTCATCATGTTTTTGTTTCGATCTATTTCTGTCAGGCAGATTCTCAGTTTTGGAGCCACAATGTCTTCTCCTGGATCATCCAAGGAGGATTCCTCCGCGGACATCATCAACCCGTACATGTATGAGTTGAAGATTCACCCCAAGGAGTTGTTTTTCAAAGATGGGAATGTACAGATAAAAGAAGTTCAAAGACCCAAAGGACAAGGTAGTCTAGAAGATAGGATGGAAGCATTGGAGCAAGAAGTTTTAAGGTACAAGAAGATGGTGGAACGTGAAGTGGACGTCATTCATAAGATTATTTCAGAACTCATCGCCGAGCACAATAGGGAGACTGCCGAGCTTCGAGATGAAATCCTCTCACTCCATCAGACCACCAACCAATTACAAGCATAACTCTACGACATGCAAAATCAAAACTGTGAGTATGAGGCTAGGGTTACACGCATAAGCTTTGCTGCTAGTTTCAGGATTGTGGAAACCAAGACATCCTTTGTGGATGGGAAGCCTTTACCTTGGAAGTCTGACGATGGCAAGGGAACACTACCACCACTCAAGGAGTAATTGTTCATCATGTTTTGGCATCCCCTTGGTTTGTTCCAAGCTTGGGGGATTGCCGCGGTATCACATCATTATCTTTCATATTTTTACGTTTCAGTAGAGTCATATCTTGAATAGAGAAGTTATAATATAGGATGGTTTGCATTGTGGACATATCTCTCCTTAGGTTGGTTATCTATGTATCCCTTAGTGTGAGTGCCTGTCAAATCCCAAGATTTTCCAAATCTTGTAATGTGAAAAATAAATAATTGTTGAAAATTAGGGTGAAAAGAAACTTTTGTTTCTAAATGGAAACTTAAAATCCCATCTGGAACAAAATTTGGTTAACATTTGAATCCAACTAAAATTCAAATCAAGTGGAATGCATTTCTCTTTAAATGCATCTGGAAATTTAAACACTTGAGAAATAAATCCAAACCCTAAACCCTAATGGAATAAAATCATTTACAAGTTATTTCCAAGTCTATGGATTTGATCCATATAAAAATTTGTCAACAAACATTTACAAAAGATCAAAAAGACAAATAGAAATATTATAAGACCATAGAAATTGGCTTCACTTAATTTGGAACCAAGGATAAAATGTTATGAATTTAATAAGATAAGGAAAAGTAATTTCCGAAGCTAATAAAGCACTTATCTAAAATCCATACCAAATGGTGAGCAAATAATCCTAAAGATATTTAAAAGGATAAATGAACATTAAATAAGATTTTACAAATTGGAGTCACCAATTTTGGATCTATAAATAAAAAGATATGGATTTTATAAGATGAAGAAAGAAATATTAAATAAGGATTATTTAAAGACCAAATTAAATCTTGGCCTAATCCATTAAGCAAATAGAATGAATAGAATCCAAATCCAAATAAAATAAAAGGATAAAGATTTTCCAAAATAAAATAAAATGGCATTAACCATCCTATCCCTATTTTAATAAAGACAAATCTCTAATAAGAATAATTATATAATTCATGAGAAAATAGTATTTTAGGATTTACCCAAGTGGAATAAAAGTTGTTTAATTAATTTAAATAAAATAAATCTTCCAAATAAAATTATGGAATTAAAACTATATTTAATATCATTGGAAATAAAACAAATACCCAATTCAAATGATTTATGAATCATATTAAATATATTCCAAATGATTCTAGATGAATTATTTGAGACCCTACTAAATAAATAAAAACCTATTGAAAAGATTTGGAAGGTTTAAGAATTTAAATGGTGTTTGAAAATATTATTAAATCTTATGTGATTTATAACAAGGGCCTTTTTGAATAATTAAAAGACCCCAAAAAGAATAAATTTTTATTCCAAAATTTACTTCAGATTATATTACTAATCAGTATTTAAACCTACACAAATCTTGGTTGAGGTTTGAATTGAAATTGATGTTTGAATTAATTAAACAAAACCAAAACAGAATAAAAGAATAGAAAAAGAAAACAAAATAGACCAGAAAAAAATGAATCTGGCCAACCCAGCCCAGCTAGCCCACTAAGCCCAACCCCATCCCACTCCTCTCCCACGGAAAAACGCTTCGCACTAGAGATTCTACCCGCACAGCGAATGACAGTTGGACCCCACCTCCCCTCTTCCTCTCTCGCTGACAACGGAACCCATCGCCACGTTATCATCGTCTTCACCCACCCCGCTGACCACGCCTCCCGGCCGTTTTCCTGCCGTTAACTCCTCAGAGTAAATACGCTGCAATGGCTTGACAATTAATCCCGTGATCACGCCTGATAAATCCCCTCCCTCTCCTCTTCTTTCCCCCTCAAACCCCGCTGCAAGAGAGCCACCAGGCTGCCTCCATTTTGCTTTGCACTGCCGCTGTCTCCGGCGAGCTTCAGCGGCGATTCCGCCCGATCGGCGTTGCCCCTCGACCACACACGTGTGCTCCACAGACCCTGGCGCACCTCCTAGTGGCATCAGTTCACCCCCGCACGCCCCAGAACCTCAACAACGACGACCACTGCAACTCGCCACCCTCTGCCTCGACTCCGGCGACTCCACACGGTGAGCTCCGACCTCCCTCTCCCCTCTTTTTGATATTCCTGTGCGCGCCACGACCTTGCGCATCTGACCGTGTCTTCCACTCGTCTTAGCGCGCTCTGTAGCTTCGCCACCAACAACGTCTGAGCGCAACCGACGGTGACCACTACTCCGACGAGCAATTGTCGACCACCCCGTGCGCCCCCTGCCTCCCCGAGAACACGTTCAGCATCATCATCGTTCAGCGAATCCGGTGAGCCCCCTCTCTCTCTTTCTCGCTTCCTGCATCGCCGGCGCCTTGCCAGCGCCAACGCCGATGTCGGCGCTGCCAGTTCTAGGTCATAACACTAGGACCGTTGGATCTTGATCCTGAGGCTTAGATAGAATCACTTATAAACGAAGGGGTATGCGATCTGTGCCATGCGATCAAGTTGGATCCTGCGGTCTGTGTCTGTCGATACACGCGAAACGTTTTCATCCAATCAAATTGCTCCACGTGGCCTAGAGTCTGTTTTAAAAACAAGATTTGTTCTATTAGATGCTCCAATTTGAAAAATTCATAACTTTCAAACCACACGTCCAAAATTTTGCAAATTTTATATCAATGGATTCAGCAAAACAAGTACTTTCTGATCATGCACTTTGTTTAGTAAAAAGCTTCTGTTAAATTGATTGTTTTTGCAGAAACTTATGTATGCATATCTAGAATGTAAAAATTGTTCTAAAATGATTTTTGAGATAAAACCGTTGGAAAATGGAATGTTTTGAACCTACTGACCTTAGAAACCAACTCATGGATTTGAAAATGTATTTGGTGAAGCAAAAGAATAAATCTTTGATTTAAACCATTTCTAGTCAAATAAAAGTAATGTTTATTTATTAAAAATGCTTTTGGGAGAAAATCTTTGGGAAATGTTTTGCAATAAACTCTCTGACCCCAAGCACCAAGTTTTATGATTTGAAAATGTATTTGGTGAAATCCATAAAGGTTATTACTTTTCTAAAGGCATTTTCAACCACATAAAATAATGACTTAGTTTAAAAATAGTTTATAGGAAGAATCTTTTGCAAATGGTTTTTCCACTTTATAAAATGACCAATAAGGTGTTTTAGAATGTTTATAACCAATTATAAACCACTTTTGTAAATAAAACAAAGTTTGGCATGCTTGCATGCATTGTTTTGTTTCTATCATTTTATGTGATGTTTTGCTTGAATGGTAGATTGAAATATTGCTTGCTTGATTGAAATGTAGTGATTTGAAGAGTGTGAGCATTGCAAAGGCAAGGAGTGAACTTATACTCTCTACCAAAAAGGCAAGTGATTCTTCATACTTTGTCCCATTATTTTCACTATGCATTAGTGATATTTCTAAGTAGGATTTGCATGGAATTTTGCTAAGAGTAAACTATGCCATGGGAAATCCTAGTAGATGAAACCTTACTACAATTTTCCTAAGTTAAGATTCCTACTACTATCATGCTTAGCTTAGCTAGTAGAAAACAAGGGTGGAATATATATTCATGCTATGAAATATTTCTAAGTCTGTGGACTTGTGTTTTGTTTAATAAAACAACTAAGTGAATGAATCACCTGGGTGGAATGGAGGGAATGGTTTGTGTTGAGTGGTTCACAAGGCCCATTTCTATGGTTTACCTTGTGTATCTCACTTGTGGATGGCCACCCAGGAACAAAGAGATTTGAGATGTCAAATGTTGAGAAGCTTCAAGTGCAGCCACTTAGCATTATGGGCTCTGCCTGGATTATATAGGTTGCAACAACTTAGCCAAATGGATAGTTGGTGGTAGGGGATGATAGGATGGAACGCGTCCATTCTGGTCTAAGGGAAGGCTTCTGAAAGATCTTGTCTTGGTGAAACCAAGTCTTGTGGGGAAAGTGCACTACCTCTGCAAAGTGAAAAATCTAAGTACTTAGCCATGTCCCTGGCAAAGGACAATTTGAGCATCAAGACATGGAAGCTATGAAGAATCTCCTCATCCCAATTTCTAAGTAAAAACTTGTGGTTGAACAAGGGTTGAAGGATCACCAATTTCTACTGGGGAATGCCTTGGGTGTTTTTGTCAAGCAAAACTTAGTGTTTTCAAATGATAAGGAAAATCTATTTTGAGCAAAGCAAGCCTAAGCTCCACTTAGCCAAATGCATATAGATGATAGACTCCACTATACTACCATAGTATCAGTTGCCAATACAATTCAAATGTATTGACCCTTGTGGCTATAACTTGTTATGTTGCAGGTTTGTTTGATATTAGTGAAGTAGGATTACAAGTCTACAACCAACATGTCTGCCTGTGGCACTTTGAAGATGAAGGACCCCATGCTATTGTTATATTATGCTGCATTGTAATGAGTTAGCCAAATGAGCTATGTAATATGTAATAAATTATGTTATTCCTGTTTATAAAGTTGTATTATGACCTTTGTTTCTTGATATTACATCTTAACTGTGGATGCTATCTATTGATACAGGGACTAGCATTGTAAACACAGGTATCTCTACCTTATTAAAGGTTGGGAACCTTATAGATGGTATCAGAGCATTGTGTTGCCTGTAGGATTTGTAACCTTAGGATTGGACAAAACCCCTTAGAAAAATAGGAGTTGTATTTGTTCCAAAACTTATTTACAAACAATCTTGTAAACTCTTTCCTCAACCATTTTTGGTTTTGACTCTACATCTCTTCTATTTCAAACTTGATGGACAAAGCCTTTCCCTGGCCAAAGACTTCACCATGTGCAAAGGACTTCATCAACTCTAATGACTTCAATGTCTTCAAATGATTTCAACCTTATTCTCAACAAGGACTTCAACCTTGGATATCACTAAGGACTACAAGTGAGACAATAAAAGTTACTCAAGACTTGAAGACTAAGGAAACACAACTTAGAGGGAATCATCATCACCTTTGGAGTTTTGTGACCAAGACACAAGAATTTTTCCAAGGAAACCATGATCTCATTCAAGAAGAATCAACCAAGAAGGAAGGAATGATCTCAAGTTAACCACATAGATGGACCACCATATTAAGTATAGATCAAACACACCAACTTAAGTGGTGTAACAAAAATATTTTTGGTTACCAAAAAATATGCTTGAGACTTGTTGTTTGAGTGGAATGTTTGTTTGTGATTGCTTGCACATTGCTTGTGTGAATTGTGATGTGTGTGATTAGAATTATTCCCTTAGAATTTTTTTGCCTATTCTAATCCCAATCCAACCCAAACAGATGACTTCTCCAAGAAACTCCAACATCAAGGATGGTGACAACAACAACAACCAAGAGGACAACATGAGAGAACTCATAGTAACCCAAACCCAGTTGAACCAAGTGACAACTCAATTTATAGCCAACACCAGAGAGGTAGATCCAACCATGCAAAGGTTTTTGGAAACCCAAACCCAATTGTTGCATAAGGTGACAGATCAAATGATCAACATGGGAGGCAACTCTTCCCAAGGAGTTTTTGACAACAAGGATGTCAAGGATGATATTCTAGAAGGAACCCAAGCTTGCAATATTTGTGGAGACAAGGATCACACTTCCAAAGAGCATGAAGATCAATGCCCCAATTGTGAAGAGAAACATCCAGCTAATCAATGCCCCACAACCCAAGCTACTTGTTACTTATGTGAAGGAAATAATCATGTCCCTATCCAATGCCCCATCTATTCCATAGTTCAACAAAGGAAACAAGGTGGAGTGCAACAACTGATTGCAGACTACCATGAGAGAGCCAAGTCTACCAAGAAGGATGAAGACAAAGGAAAATCTCATCTTGCACCTCCATGCAATATGACTCAATTTAAAGGACCAAAGAGGAGACATATGTTTTATCCAAGGAATAAGAAAAGTTCAAGGAGACCAGGAAACATTCCTACCTTTGAGATAACATATGAAGAACATGAACTAGAATCACTCCTAGCTTTGGAGAAACCCAAGAAGAAGAAGTATAAGGAGATTAGCCAAGTATGGTGCAACAAATGCAAAGAGCTAGGCCATTATGTGTCAACTTGTCCCCAGAAGATACGTGAGGAACTCAATCTTATCACATGTTACAATTGTGGTAACCAAGGACATTATGCAAGCAATTGTCCAGAAAAGATGAAGCACAAGATAAAGCCTAGGAAGGATCTCAGCCTTGTCACATGTTTCAAGTGTGGAAACAAAGGACACTATGCAGATGTTTTCCCAGAGAGATTTCAACAAGATCCCAAGAAAGCCAAGATGTAATCTAGTTGGAAAATTTTTAAGGGTGGTAGTACCCTGGTTGCTTTGAGCCAACTTGTAACCCTAGCCTCCCCAAATCTCGGGACGAGATTTATTTTAAGGGTGGTAGCCTGTCACATCCCAAGATTTTCCAAATCTTGTAATGTGAAAAATAAATAAACAAAATAAATAATTGTTGAAAATTAGGGTGAAAAGAAACTTTTGTTTCTAAATGGAAACTTAAAATCCCATCTGGAACAAAATTTGGTTAACATTTGAATCCAACTAAAATCAAATCAAGTGGAATGCATTTATCTTTAAATGCATCTGGAAATTTAAACACTTGAGAAATAAATCCAAACCCTAAACCCTAATGGAATAAAATCATTTCCAAGTTATTTCCAAGTCTATGGATTTGATCCATATAAAAATTTGTCAACAAACATTTACAAAAGATCAAAAAGACAAATAGAAATATTATAAGACCATAGAAATTGGCTTCACTTAATTTGGAACCAAGGATAAAATGTTATGAATTTAATAAGATAAGGAAAAGTAATTTCCAAAGCTAATAAAGCACTTATCTAAAATCCATACCAAATGGTGAGCAAATAATCCTAAAGATATTTAAAAGGATAAATGAACATTAAATAAGATTTTACAAATTGGAGTCACCAAGTTTGGATCTATAAATAAAAAGATATGGATTTTATAAGATGAAGAAAGAAATATTAAATAAGGATTATTTAAAGACCAAATTAAATCTTGGCCTAATTCATTAAGAAAATAGAATGAATATAATCCAAATACAAATAAAATAAAAGGATAAAGATTTTCCAAAATAAAATAAAATGGCATTAACCATCCTATCCCTATTTTAATAAAGACAAATCTCTAATAAGAATAATTATATAATTCATGAGAAAATAGTATTTTAGGATTTACCCAAGTGGAATAAAAGTTGTTTAATTAATTTAAATAAAATAAATATTCCAAATAAAATTATGGAATTAAAACTATATTTAATATCATTGGAAATAAAACAAATACCCAATTCAAATTATTTATGAATCATATTAAATATATTCCAAATGATTCTAGATGAATTATTTGACACCCTACTAAACAAATAAAAACCTATTGAAAAGATTTGGAAGGTTTAAGAATTTAAAAGGTGTTTGAAAATTTTATTAAATCTTATGTGATTTAAAACAAGGGCCTTTTTGAATAACTAAAACACCCCAAAAAGAATAAAAATTTTATTCCAAAATTTACTTCAGATTATATTACTAATCAGTATTTAAACCTACACAAATCTTGGTTGAGGTTTGAATTCAAATTGATATTTGAATTAATTAAACAATACCAAAACAGAAAAATAAGAATAGAAAAAGAAAAACAAAACAGATCAGAAAAAAATGAATCTGGCCAACCCAGCCCAGCTAGCCCACTAAGCCTAACCCCAGCCCACTCCTTCTCTCCCGCGGAAAAACGCTTCGCACTAGAGATTCTACCCGCACAACGAATGACAGTTGGACCCCACCTCCCCTCTTCCTCTCTCGCTGACAACGGACCCCATCGCCACGTCGTCATCGTCTTCACCCACCCCGCTGACCACTCCTCCCGGCCGTTTTCCTGCCGTTAACTCCTTGGAGTAAATACGCTGCAATGGCTCGACGATTAATCCCGTGATCACGCCTGATAAATCCCCTCCCTCTCCTCTTCTTTCCCCCTCAAACCCCGCTGCCAGAGAGCCACCAGGCTGCCTCCATTTTGCTTTGCACTGCCGCTGTCTCCGGCGAGCTTCGCGAGCGAGGCCAGTCGACGTAGCCTCTCGCCCCCTCACCACACACGCGTGCTCCATAGACCCTGGCGCACCTCCCAGTGGCATCAGTTCGCCCCCGCACGCCCCAGAACCTCGACAACGACGACCACTGCACCTCGCCACCCTCTGCCTCGACTCCAGCGACTCCACACAGTGAGCTCTGACCTCCCTCTCCCCTCTTTTTGATACTCTTGTGCGCGCCACGACCTTGCGCATCTGACCGTGTCTTCCACTCGTCTTAGCGCGCTCTATCGCTTCGCCACCAATGACGTCTGAGCGCAACCGACGGTGACCACTACTCTGACGAGCAATTGTCGACCACCCCGTGCGCCCCCTGCCTCCCCGAGAACACGTTGAACATCAGCATCGTTCAGCGAATCCGGTGAGCCCCCTCTCTCTCTTTCTCGCTTCCTGCATCGCCGGCGACGCCACTGCCAGGCTGCCACCGCTGCGTGTCAGAGTCCACCGCCACCAGTTCTAGGTCATTACACTAGGACCGTTGGATCTTGATCCTGAGGCTTAGATAGAATCACTTATAAACGAAGGGGTATGTGATCTGTGTCGTGCGATCAAGTTGGATCCTGCGGTCTGTGTCTGTCGATCCACGCGGAACATTTTCAGCCAATCAAATTGCTCCACGTGGCCCAGAGTCTGTTTTAAAAACAAGATTTGTTCTATTAGATGTTCCAATTTGAAAAATTCATAACTTTCAAACCACACGTCCAAAAATTTTCAAATTTTATATCAATGGATTCAGCAAAACAAGTACTTTCTAATCATGCACTTTGTTTAGTAAAAAGCTTCTGTTAAATTGATTGTTTTTGCAGAAACTTGTGTATGCATATCTAGAATATAAAAATTGTTCTAAAATGATTTTTGAGATAAAACCTTTGGCAAATGGAATGTTTTGAACCTACTGACCTTAGAAACCAACTCATGGATTTGAAAATGTATTTGGTGAAGCAAAAGAATAAATCTTTGATTTAAACCATTTCTAGTCAAATAAAAGTAATGTTTATTTATTAAAAATGCTTTTGGGAGAAAATCTTTGGGAAATGTTTTGCAATAAACTCTCTGACCCCAAGCACCAAGTTTTATGATTTGAAAATGTATTTGGTGAACTCCAGAAAGGTTATTAATTTGCTAAAGGCATTTTCAACCACATAAAATAATGACTTAGTTTAAAAATAGTTTATAGGAAGAATCTTTTGCAAATGGTTTTTCCACTTTATAAAATGACCAATAAGGTCTTTTAGAATGTTTATAACCAATTATAAACCACTTTTGTAAATAAAACAAAGTTTGGCATGCTTGCATGCATTGTTTTGTTTCTATCATTTTATGTGATGTTTTGCTTGAATGGTAGATTGAAATATTGCTTGCTTGATTGAAATGTAGTGATTTGAAGAGTGTGAGCATTGCAAAGGCAAGGAGTGAACTTATACTCTCTACCAAAAAGGCAAGTGATTCTTCATACTTTGTCCCATTATTTTCACTATGCATTAGTGATATTTCTAAGTAGGATTTGCATGGAATTTTGCTAAGAGTAAACTATGCCATGGGAAATCCTAGTAGATGAAACCTTAGTAGAATTTTCCTAAGTTAAGATTCCTACTACTATCATGCTTAGCTTAGCTAGTAGAAAACAAGGGTGGAATATATATTCATGCTATTAAATATTTCTAAGTCTGTGGACTTGTGTTTTGTTTAATAAAACAACTAAGTAAATGAATCACCTGGGTGGAATGGAAGGAATGGTTTGTGTTGAGTGGTTCACAAGGCCCATTTCTATGGTTTACCTTGTGTATCTCACTTGTGGATGGCCACCCAGGAACAAAGAGATTTGAGATGTCAAATGTTGAGAAGCTTCAAGTGCAGCCACTTGGCATTATGGGCTCTGCCTGGATCATATAGGTTGCAATAACTTAGCCAAATGGACAGTTGGTGGTAGGGGATGATAGGATGGAACTCGTCCATTCTGGTCTAAGGTAAGGCTTCTGAAAGATCTTGTCTTGGTGAAACCAAGTCTTGTGGGGAAAGTGCACCACCTCTACAGAGTGAAAAATCTAAGTACTTAGCCATGTCCCTGGCAAAGGATAATTTGAGCATCAAGACATGGAAGCTATCAAGAATCTCCTCACCCCAATTTCTAAGTAAAAACTTGTGGTTGAACAAGGGTTGAAGGATCACCAATTTCTATTGGGGAATGCCTTGGGTGTTTTTGTCAAGCAAAACTTAGTTTTTTCAAATGATAAGGAAAATCTATTTTGAGCAAAGCAAGCCTAAGCTCCACTTAGCCAAATGCATATAGATGATAGACTCCACTATACTACCATAGTATCACTTGCCAATACAATTCAAATGTATTGACCCTTGTGGCTGTAACTTGTTATGTTGCAGGTTCGTTTGATATTAGTGAAGTAGGATTACAAGTCTACAACCAACATGTCTTCCTGTGGCACTTTGAAGATGAAGGACCCCATGCTATTGTTATATTCTGCTGCATTGTAATGAGTTAGCCAAATGAGCTATGTAAGATGTAATAAATTATGTTATTCCTGGTTATAAAGTTGTATTATGACCTTTGTTTCTTGATATTACATATTAACTGTGGATGCTAGCTATTGATCCAGGGACTAGCATTGTAAACACAGGGATCTCTACCTTATTAAAGGTTAGGAACCTTACAGTGCCTTTATGGAATATTAATGAGAAGCTTAATCTTCTACTTTTTTCACATCTAATTTTAGTTTGCAATCTCTATTATATGATTGATATTGTTTATTAGTATTGGTATCACTTTGGGAGCATCAAGGAAATCTAAATTGGTTTTGGCAAACCGAGCTCTGGTCAGTAGCAACACTTTTTGATGTTTGAAAGGAAAAGAGAAAAGCACTTATAGTTATTTTATATCATTTCCTTCTTTCTTTATAGGATCATAAGCTTAGTATTCTTTATTTAAGATCTTTTATGTTTTAAAGGAAGATTGCATGTTTGTCTTTATCACTTGTATGTTTGATTCTTTCCTTCAACTCTTTTGCTTGCTACCCAGCCTTGCTAGCCAAAAAACTTTACCGAGAGGGAATAATTCTCATTCATCCAATCCTTTAAACCAAAACCTATGCCATTTGAGTGCACCATATCTACCTATTAGCATTATTGCTATTCCAAGTAAATTCTCAAGCTTCATCTATATTTCAAATTAAAAATCCTTTTGTTATGTGAAAATTGGTTAGTAAAGCTCTCACGAACTTGATGGCACACCTTATTTTCTTGCCCTTAATAAACTTGAACCATTATGTCATCTATGTTTTATATGCTTGCACCTATAAGTGGGGAATTAGCAGAACCGTGCTGTCATGAGGAACGCTTTCAACACCTGTAAATATATACCCAGTCGTTATCATGCTCTTTTGTTTATGGATGTCATCGGTGTGAAATAAAAGGGGAGCTTGTAAGTCCATGGAGTTATGTATATGTGTTAGAGAAACGCCTGGGCCCCTAGCCTAAGCCATGCCTAATCATGGTGGAAACTTGCAGCATCACCATAGTGATCAATTATGAAGCATTCTTCTTATAAAAAAAGAGAGAGATAGAAAAGTGGAAAGAAGAGAAAAAGCACCATTTTCCCACGGTAAATAAGAAGATTGCTGAGATGCTCATTGTCTATTGCCTTGTCATTCTGATATGGGATAGCTCCTGTATCATGGGGGCAAGGGGTACCCCGTTGGCGGTTCTCTATGATACACATGTACTTACTATGATAAGAACTTACCGGTAACTAAAGTTGAGTAGCATGAGGAGCGGTCCTCGTACTCAACGGACATGAGATTGCCAACTTATATTTCGTCAAGCATATAATCCATCTTTGTTCACTTTAACCTTAATCACCTCAAGATGCTTATGATAGGGGTAATGAGAGCTGAAAGCTAGCAAGTACCATAATCTTTTGAAAGAACTTTATGAAACTTGAAATCCATGCTTCCCTCTGCGAAGGGTCTTTCTTTTACTTCTAAGTTGAGTAAGTAAACCTATTCTTGTCTATCTCCAGCAAGCATTTGAGTTGTTGTGTTTCAATCATTCATATGATGATTTATTCAATCACGTTCCTAATCTTCCTTGTTTTGCACGAAATTATTATCTGAATGAATATTACTTTGAAAGCCATCATTGTGAAAAGCCTTTTATGTTTGAGGAAAAGGACTCCTGTTATAAACTTCTTTACAAAATCTTTGCTTGAAAACTGTTTGTCGACTTTTCTCGAACCAAGAACAAAGTTTGCTATTACCAATTATGATTTGTCTTTATGCATCTTTATTGTGACTCCCTTACTCGTTGCAAGTTAAGTTATATAATGGTAAGTTGCTTTCCATTATGAGTTGTGTATTGGTAACTGTGATGCTTCTTGTCCGTATTCTTTTATCGACACTTCACTCCATAAACCCGTGGACATGTTTACTAGGCTCAGTTTTTTCATGGGGACAAGCAAGGTCTAAGCTTGGGGGAGTTGATGCGTCCATTTTGCATCACTATTCTATATCATTATTTACTGTTATTCATTGATATATTTCTTATTAGGAGGTGATACTTATGTTATTTCATCTATTTTTGCATGTTGGATGATTCTTGGAGTATGAACTGCAGGAGTCAGGATTCTGATGAAAAAGTGGTGTTTGGATGCAATTTTCGGGAAGATCAGAAAATACCAGAAAATACATGGAAAATCCTATTTTTCTAGGAGACGAAGGAAGCCAGAAGGGAGGCTGAGATGGGCCAGAGAGGCCCCACACCCTCCCATGAGCGGGCCACCCTAGGCCGTGCCACCAGGGAGTGTGGCCACCCTAGCCCAGTTCCTGCTCTTCCATTTTCGCCTATATCTTCTCCACGAAACCTGCGGTGACCCAGCATACCACTACATGATGTAGTACACTATAGTCGTTGGCACAACACCAATGAAATACCGTTCACTAGTATTACATCCCTCAGAGTGGTACAACAAAAACACAGCAGGTCCAATACATGACTATAGGTTACAACTCAACTCTTTACACAAGATCCAGAGAACACTCTAGGTTAAAGAGAGAGAAAGAAACTTCTTACAAAGAAGAATCATAAATAAATAACTAAAAAACTATCATACTAATAAGAGTAGTATTTTAACTAATGGTCTGGCATTGCTGCTATCACAATACACTACAGAAATAGGTTCTATGGGTAGAGATTATATTCCTATCTAATCAGTAACTTCGTCTTCACTTGAGTTGATGTATATGTTGACTTTCTTGACTTCATTGAAGAGCTTTTAGCTTTTGATGATGATTCGTGGAGCATAATTTGATGTAGACATCGTCTATACTGGCTTTAGAACCTAGCAATGGTTAAGAAGATACGTTGAGTACGAGCGTACTTAGCAAGTTCACTAGAAAAGGAGGGGTTGATGCACCATATCTACAGCCATAGATCGTAGGTCGTAGGCAATGAAAGTTTTCATAAACATTTATTCAAAGGTTGCTTTTATTCTGAAAAGCTATGTCCGTGAGCCTTCACAGGTTCACCAGAACTTTCATGGAGTTCCTTTCCCGCCGTGTTCGTAGCTCCTTCTCGGAACAGGGAGTAACAAGTTACAGTTCTTACACTCTGCAGAGGTGCGTTACTTTACCCATGAGAGACCTTAGCCTTGTTGCACAACCAAGTCATGACCTTGTCCATACTTCCTTGGTATGGGGCCCACTCTAAGATCCAAGCCAATCACTACCCTCTCCGCGACCTCATATGTCAGCATGATCCTTCGGGTCCGGCTCACCTCCGTTAAGCCCCCTTTCGGGCAGGCTAAAACCCTGATGAGTTCCTGAAGACTCTATGACCTTCTCATGCCCGGACGAGTACCATTTAAATGGACTATATCCCTAAACACCATTCATAGATAATCTAGACACCAAAAGTGTGGGGCGTAAGGGTGCCCACCCATAAGTTGGATCTGCACAAGGAATCACAACGTCACGTTAAGGTCGTCTTGCCTCCATACGAGAGGAAAAAGATACAGATGACTTCTCTGTCCCATTCCAAATCTCATGGTTAAGGCGTAATATATGGTGCAAGAATCATTGGCGACGTTGGTGGTTAGGTCCTAGATAATATGTTCCTTTACCACCGGAACTTTCATAGTAGGTTATTACCTCATGGTAAATAACCTATAATCATATTATTATGAAAATAGTGTTTCCTGACCCTTTTCAAATGCAGGTGATGATAACACTATATTTGCAAAATACTTTACAGAAAATAATCAAAGGATAGGAGCAAGTGTGAACTTGCCTTTTGTGATTGCAAGATTATGCACTCACGGTCTTCGAGATAATATAAAAGATCCAATATCTGAAATCAACATCCTTGGTCTGGTACGGACTAATGTTTAAAGAAAAAAGATGCTATTATGCATAAGTAATGTAATGCAATTTCGTAAACTCGAATCCCGGGATAAACGTTGATGTGGGTTTTGGAAACTGGAAATGGTTACTTTAGAATGTGTTGTCCTTTTAGATAAGTTTCATACTTGTGCTTCTTATTCAGGCTTGTGAGTGTGTGTGAAACAACATGTGAGTATAATAAAGAACACACAATAATGGAATACTCAAGTGAGAAATGTATCTGTAGACTATGTATATAAGGTTTGTTCATCATTTAGAGCTCTCATAAAAATGCTTATGTCTTGTTTTATAATGTACCTTAAAAGAATAACTTTTGAAGAAAATCTTACTTAGCTAAGAAGAAGTATTTAAATTTTAAGTTAACCTTATTAGGTGTTCTTTCCATTTATAGTCTTTAAGTAAGAAATAATTGCTTTATTTGAATAATGATATTAGCTGTATTTGATACTTATCTATCTTGGTTTTTAACTTGGTTAGTTTGGTATTAAGATGCTTTATAACTTAATTATAACAGACCAAAGTTAACTATAAAATACATAACGAAGTCTTTAGCATAGTATTTAAAGTATTATAGACTAAAGTTAACTTTAAAGACATGGATAGATTTAAGGTATATTTCTTAAGTTATTTGTACCTTGTACTTCATAATGTTTCCTTAAAGTTACTTAAGAATGGTTATACTTGTAATTGGTGTAGTGGTTTCTTGATTTTTAAATGGAATAGATTAATTTATCTTTTTGTGAATGAATGGTTATAATTGGTAATCATGGAAATGACATTACTTAACTACTTATGGTTCACTATAGGGTTTTGATTTGTTTATAAACTTGTGGTTAAAGTAAAGGAATAGGTTTTATCTCATTACAAATTATACTTGGAGAGTTTATATTCGATAAGGATCCTTTTATAAAATAATCTACACTTATGCTTGAAGGATAATTTAATAAAATTGTATTTAAAATGTGTTAAACCATTTTGAATTCATATTATCAATATTCAAGACTAATACTATTTATTAGACTTTAATTAGATAATATTAGAATATTAGCCAATTTTATTTACCCTTATATGAATTATTAACTAAAGAAATATGTTTAAATTCAAGTTATTAAAGTGTTTAACTTTTTATTTAACTCAAAAGTGGAATATTATATTTTTAACATGTAGATATTATTTTTTAATCATTTTGATATATTACATTTATTTTTGTGATTTATAAATAATAAGATTTGATTTTTATAAGGTTTATTACTTAATAAATAAAAACTACTTATTTAAGTGAAATAATAATGTATGATTATAGTTTTTAATTATAGTTCTTATTTTTCTAAGATTTTTGGTATTTTATTTATATTTTTAAGATTTACCAATATTAAAATATGAATTATCAAAGTTTTATTACTTATAAAAATATTTATTAAATAGTAATAATTTGAATTGTTAACAAAATAATGTTTGATAATAGTTTAATGTTATAGATTTTATTTTTCTACAAATTTTCATATATTATACACATTTTTCTGAATTACAAAACAAAAGTTATTGAATTTACAAGATTTAATCATTTTATTACATTTTATGAAATATTTATATTTGATCTCATAATGTTTTATCTATTTCCTAAACAGAAATACATTTTATACCGAAGCTACATCTACCCTAGTCATTGACTAGTGGGCCAGTGGCCACATCACACTCTCAAGTTAGTAAATGCATTTGTTACTGTCAACACCCGGATTTTTAATCCCAGATGCATGTTATGCCATACATCGCAATCCCAGGATTACCATTTTTGCGATACATAATAGAATTGGATACCACAATACATCATCCATTACAAACCATACATAAGGTCTTACACAAATAAGGATCTCATGATCCAGTTCTTAATACAACTCAAGCAGCGGAATACGTAATAATAACGGTAGCGTAGGCGAAGCTCCATCTTCGGGGTCACAGGTAATGCTGATGATGGGAGATTATCCTAGTTGTCGTAACCTTCCTGGGGTCCATCCTCCTGGTACTCCTCTTCATAGTCTGGCCACGGGAATAGCCAGGGATAAAGCCATGAGTACTCTTTAAGTACTCGCAAACTAATACTAACGAGTGAAGGGGGTTTTTGTAATAGGACACTAAGATCTAGGGTTGTTTTGCAAAAAGCCAGATTTACCTCTACTAAGTTTAGAAGCAAGAACAGCTAGTTGAAGTTTTATAACACCTAAGTGGGAACTTGTATTTCATATCACAACTCTGTTGTGGTCAAGTAAAAATCTCCATTCATTTCACAAGTCATTTTGAAAACATCTGACGGGGGAACAGTATGGCCACTCCAACTGTCCATAACCGCGAACACGGCTATTCGAATAGTTTAACACTCTGCAGAGATTGTACACTTTCACCGCAACATTGGATACATCCGTCAGGAACAAATCCTGAATTCACCATACTCAGTATGCGGATAATCAGTCCTAACCTTTCAATTACCCGCCCTAGTATAAGCACCTCTCCTGTGAGTTTGGCCTCCCAACCATGACCAACTGTCATCTTGGGTACTACACAGGTGGATAATCTTCATAAGGTAGCCTCAGCTCAAACCTTGGCCGTGAGGGAACCAATACTAAGGTATATAAGTTTCCAGTCAAGCCCTACCCAATCTTCGGGTATTGTGGTTGTACGGTAAAATTGGAATGGTATCGCATCCAGACAACCATCAGTTTTATAAAGGGCTAAGGCTCATGCCTTAACATTTTCATCATCCAAATCATATGGTGTTCGGAAACACATGTCAAAACATCTCAATAGAATGATCCATCATTCCAAGGTTTTCATAACCATTTTCCACCAAGTATTCCCATCTAAAGTTGATCAAGTTTTATGCTTAGAACAAGCATCTACAAGTGGGAGTAAGTACTAATGAGTGGTGGTAAACTAGTGTAGTTTAGCTAAGTTCAATCTCATGCCTTAGGATGACATCAAGATTATCTAGCTTAGGCCAAATTTTATGCTCTTTATGCAACCTTCAATTATCTATCTAGAATCTACAATTCACTTAAGTACGCTCTAAGTAATAGCTTTGATAAAGAAATAAAGTAGAAAGCTTGCAAGTAAAACTAGGATTGGTTTATCAAGTGAGTATGATCACATATGCTTAAGGCATATGGTTGACATGGTAACAAGCAAGTATTTGCTTGCATCAGTATCAGTATAGGCTTGTATAAGTATATTATCTTTCAAGTGTTAGCTTGCTCAATCAACTAGTAGTATTAGGCTTGCCTTGTGCAGAGCAGTGGTTGAAGTTCTCCTCGGCTTCTTCTTCGTAGTATCCTCCTTCCTCCTCGTATCCTTGGTCGGTACTAGCGTCTATGAATAAATACGAGGTACACAATCCCCAAACAATACTTAACTACTTTCAATCATCACACAAAGTTTTTCTATAGATGATCTAGCATCATCACTAACATTACAAGATTAAAGCACTTGCATTATTTATTTATTTTTAGAAAAGTAATTTCTACTCATTGAAAAACTACTTAAGATTTAATATTCTCCCAACCAAACATGGGATCATGTTGACACATGTCATCACCACATATTTCAGTACATGGGAATGTGATTTAAAGTGGTGTCACAATTTAATAAGGTTTAACCTTTTTATTTTAAATACTTAAAGTGACTAGAAATGCTTATATGACACTTTTATTACTTGAACATTATTTCTATAAGTAAACCCATATGTTATTATATATTCTGAAAGGTATGATCAAATGTGATTTTTGAGAGTTGGAATCAACTCAAAAACTATTATGGTTTAATTTTGAAAAATGTTTGAATGCAGAAAAGCTTCTGCCTTGTTATTTTTACCAAGGTTGATATATAGATTCAAATGATTAGAATCCAACGGGCTTGGATTAAGCATTTCAATATATTTCTAACAAAATTGGTTTCATTCAATTTGGTGCACTGAATCAAGCTGGGTTTATTTTTGAAACTATATACAGAACTATGTTTGAACGGGCCGGCCCAGTGTCACTCCGCAACGCAAGAATCAACTGTGGGGGTCTACTGGTCAGCGACTATTAACACGCGAAGCGGTACGGGGCGATGTGGTGCATTGGATTAGAATGAAGATCGACGACTAAAGGTCGTCGTCGACGATGAACTAGTCATCGGCGAGCTCGAACCCTAGCGGCTCAGTGGGGGTCGTGGGAGGCTCATCGGGGCTCAGGCGAAGGTTGGCGATGCGGGCGAACGACAAAGTCGACGACGGCGAACTCAGGGGTGTTCGCGGCAGCTCCTGGGTGGACGAAATCGACGGGTTCCTTCTCCTCCAGCAGCGGCAGACTCCGGTGAAATTCCGGCGACGCGCTGCTCGCCTTGCTCCGGAAATGAGGTGGGGTGGTTCTGGGTGAGAGGAGAGTAGATTGGTGTGAAGAATTCGAGCGGGGGATGCCTCTATTTATAGTGGTGAGATGGGACCGACGGGCGCTAGATGAGCTCGTCGTGATCGACGGTACAGAGGGCTATCGTCCTGGGCGACGGTAGAGGGCGGTGCTGTGCTCCCTGGCGAAGCTCAACGGTGTGGTGGCGAGGAGTGGGGCGGTGCCGATCGGTCAGAATGCTGCGGTTCTCTGAGCATTCCCGATAGAAGTTTTAATGGCGCACAGCGCGCGTGGTCCGCGCGGCGGTGAACGGGCGTGTCTGCGGGGTTGCTAGGACGGTGGTGATCACGTGTGCACGCGGCGAGGGCGGCGCGCGGTCTGTGGGCGTCTGTCGAGCGTGGCGCACAAGCCGCGCTCTCGGCATGCTTGTAGAGAAGGTTGGCATGGCCTGGGCGTGCGGTCCAGGGGCTGGCATTGCTCGCGGCTAGTACAGGGAGTGGCGGTGGGGTGCTAGGTTGCTCCCAGACAAGGTTGGCGAGGCTAGTATTGCTCGTAGCTTGCTGTCGACTATGGGGTGGCAATGGTGCTCTCGGCCTGCTCACCATTGATGACAATGGCCAGCTTATAGTAGTGCTAGTGATTAGTTAAGGTTGTTAGATGATCTACTAAGGCTAGTGGTGTCCAGAGAAGGAACAAGTTAGGCCCAAAACACTGCTCAACATAGTGTTTTGATTTGGTTTGATTTGTATCTGCAACCTGTTTGATGAAATGGCCGCATGAACTCAAGTTTTGAATTTTGAAAAGATTTTGGTGGGTGTGCTAGGCATGTGTTGAGGGATCTGTGGATGCTTGGGTTTTGAAAATTGAGCTTGTTTGAGTGGTTTTTGAAAAAGTGGGATCTTCCCATATGAAATATATTCAATTTTAAACTATCATTTAAACTGTCATTTAAACTATGCATTTGAATGTTTCTGGATGACCACAAAGTGGGCCTTGGTTCCTTGTTATGAGTACTATCAAGGGGTGCAAAGATCCATACATGTTTCTGTTAAGTTCTGAAAGTTAGAGATAGCCAAAGTAGGCATGGGAGTTAATTTGGCCAAAGTGACCATTCACTTAAATTAGTTGTTTTTGATTTGTTTGTCTTTGGGAAAAGTTTGGGGATTGTTTAGATGATGTTTATTTCACCTAAGAATTATTTTACAAGCAAATAAACACATAAACTTGGAAATTCAAAAGAATCCAAATTTTAATGCACACTCATATGAATGCTTTCATATTTTTAATTTGAAAAGTTTTTGCTAACCCTAAATTTGGTGATTCGAGTTTGATGATTCCAGTTTAATAATTTTGGGATGTTACAAACCTTCCCCCCTTAAAAAAATCTCTTCCCGAGATTTGAAAAAGGACGAAAAGATTACCTAGGATTTGAAGAGATCGGGAAACTCCGTCCTGATGTGATCTTCGCGTTCCCAGGTAGCTTCCTCTTCTGTGTGGTTGCTCCACTGAATCTTGAGAAACTTGATGCTTCTGGTTCTGGTAGTCCTGAAAGCTTCTTCCAAAATAAGGATGGATACCTTAGGATAGGTCAGGTCATCATTGTTTTCTATGGTCCGGTGATCGATATTCTTGAACACTTCCGTCCTCTCCGGAACCTCGAGACACTTGCGAAGTAATGAGATATGGAACACATTGTGCACGGCCGACATCTCATCGGGAAGTTCCAATTGATACGACACTTCTCCTCGATGGTTCAGAATTTTGAAGGGTCCGATATATCTGGGGGCTAACTTGCCTTTCAGCTCGAAACGCTGCATTCCCTTCAATGGCGACACTTTTAGATACACAAAATCTCCTATGTTGAAGGCGAGGTCTCGACGTCTCTTGTCGGCGTAACTCTTCTGTCTGGACTGGGCTGTCTTGAGGTGCTCACGAATCTTGTGAACCTTCTCTTCTGCTTCTCGTAGGATATCGGGTCCGAAAATCTGACTGTCTCCTACTTCCGACCAGTTCAAAGGGGTGCGACACTTTCTTCCGTACATGAATTCAAATGGGGCCATTTGCAAACTAGCTTGATAACTATTGTTGTATGAAAATTCTGCGAACGGCAGACAGTCTTCCCATTTAGATCCATACTCTAACACACATGCTCTCAGCATATCTTCGAGTATTTGATTTACTCGCTCCGTTTGTCCATCGGTCTGAGGGTGATAAGCTGTGCTGAAATCTAGGCGGGTTCCTAAACCTTCTTGGAATTTCTTCCAGAATCTCGAGGTAAACTGAGTTCCTCGATCCGATACGATGTTCTTGGGGAATCCCTGCAAATTGACGATTCTAGCGATGTATAACCCCGCTAGCTTCGAACTCTTATATGTGGTCTTGACGGGTAAGAAATGGGCGACTTTGGACAATCTTTCCACTATGACCCATATAGAGTCATTTCCTCTACTAGAAGTAGGCAATCCAGTGATAAAGTCCATTCCAACGGAATCCCACTTCCATTTCGGAATCTGCAATGGTTGCAACAATCAAGCTGGTCTTTGATGTCCTGCCTTGACTCACTGACATATATCACACTTGGCAATATAGCTTCCGATTTCTCTCTTCATCTTATGCCACCAAAATTGCTCTTTAAAATCTTGATATATCTTAGTTCCTCCGGGGTGGATAGAATAAAGAGTATCATGAGCTTCCTTCATAATAACTTCTTTCAATTCCGAATCTGCTGGTACACAAAGGCATCCTTTGTACCACAGAACTCCTTCTTCGTCTTCGGTAAATCTGGGTACTTTGCCTGTACCAATGCGACGCTTGATTCTGTCGATACTAGCATTTCCTTTCTGCGCCTCTTTGATCTGGCCGATCAAAGTGGGTCGAAGTTCTATGCTAGCCAAAAATCCTTCACTCACTAATTCCATTCGGAAATATTCCATCTCTTTATGCAAACTTGGTTGCTCCTTCAAAATCATGGAGTTCAAGCGACACGGCATTCTACTAAGGGCATCTGCTACCACGTTGGCTTTACCAAGGTGATAGTGAATGTCCAGATCGTAATCCTTGATTAGCTCAATCCATCTTCTCTGTCTCATATTCAGCTCCTTCTGAGTGAATATATACTTCAGACTCTTGTGATCCGAATAGATTTCACAACGATTTCCCATCAGGTAATGCCTCCATGTCTTCAGGGCTAAAACTACGGCTGCGAGTTCGAGGTCATGGGTGGGGTAATTTTGCTCATGTTGTTTCAGTTGTCGAAATAGATAAGATATAACATTGCCTTCTTGCATTAGCACACATCCGAGACCGATCTTGGATGCGTCACTATACACATCGAAGGGCTTTGTGATATCTGGCATGATTAAGATTGGGGCTGAAATCAATCTCCTCTTGAGTTCTTGAAAACTCTATTCACATTTGTCGGTCCATTCAAACTTCTTGTCCTTCTTCAGCAATTGGGTCATGGGTCCGGTGATACTCGAGAATCCTTCTACGAACTTGTGGTAATATCCCGCCAATCCGAGAAATGCACGAACTTGGGTTTGAGTGGTTGGGTTTGCCAATCTTTGACATCTTTCACCTTTGCAGGGTCAATGGAAATTCCTTCGGCTGATACAATGTGACCGAGGAATCCTACCTCCTGTAACCAGAATTCACATTTGCTAAACTTGGCATACAACTGATGCTCTCTAAGGGTTTCAAGAATGGTCCTTAGGTGTAGCTCATGTTCTTCTTCTGATTTGGAATAAATTAGAATGTCATCAATGAAAACAACGACAAACTTATCCAGGAAGTCCATAAAAATCTTATTCATGAGATTGATGAAATAAGCAGGGGCATTGGTTAATCCAAAAGACATGACGGTATACTCGTATAATCCATATCTGGTGGTAAAGGCAGTCTTTGGAATATCCTCTGCACGAATCTTGAGTTGATGATAGCCTATTCTAAGATCAATCTTAGAAAACACTTTGGCACTGGTCAACTGATCAAACAGATCTTCTATCTTGGGCAATGGGTACTTGTTCTTGATGGTGACATCATTCAACTTCCAATAATCCGTACACAAACGGTTACCCCCATCTTTCTTGTCCACGAACAAGACAGGTGATCTCCATGGTGACGCACTTGGTTGAATCAATCCAATTCCAACATGGAATCCAGTTGCTTCTTTGGTTCTGCTAGTTCCGACGGGTTCATACTATGTGGTCTCTGGACTATGGGTCCTGTTCTGGAGATTAGATCAATGATAAACTCGATATCCCGATATGGGGGCATACCGGGCAAAACATCTGGAAATACATCGGGGTATTCACAGACTATTCGGACTTGGTCAATGGTAGGTTGGGCTATACTCTTGTTGCACTTGAATTGACGAGGTAAGGTTTCAGATACATGCTCGACTTATATTTCGACTGTACTGGTCATGGTTACGGCTTTCTTGGCACAGTCAATTAATCCTTTATGTTTGGACATCCAATCCATTCCTAGTACTACTTCCAAACCTTTAGTTCCGAGTACTATCAGATTAGCATAAAAATCTATGCCATGGATTTGGATAGGGACGGCTTTGCAAATTTGCCTAGCTTTGGTGGTTGAACCGGGGATTTGAACAATCATAACATGCTTCAGTTTGGTTGGTTGAATCTTACTAGTGCAGGAAAATTCTTCGGAGACAAATAAGTGCGATGCACCAGAATCAAACAACACTCAAGCAAGTACTAAATTAATCAGAAAACATACCCAGCACGACATCTGGAGCTTCCTGGGCTTCTTCAGCATGCATGAGAAAAAGACGGCCGTTGCGGTTGAGCGAATTCCCTGGGGCAAACCTCCTTCCGGGCTGAACACGACGCTGCTGCTAAGCTGGGGCATTTGCATTGGGGGCTGCAGCATTCGTCTTGTTGGGGCACTCGTTGGAGTAGTGACCCTTATTTCCACAGTCATAACAAGTCACCTGCGACTTGTCCTTTGCTGCAACAGGAACATCGTTGCTTCCAGTCCTCGGGGCAGTCTTGGTGTTGGTGGTAGCATTGTTGTTGTTGAACTTGGGTGGGGCACGGTTGAAATTGTTAGAGTTGCCGGGGTTGTTGTGATTTCCTCCGGGCCTCGGGTTTCCACGGTTGGGATAGGTCGGACGGTTCATCGGGGGTCTGTTGGTTCTCGGGGAAAATCCTGGAGATGGGTTAGGGCGATACTTTGGGGTCTGATGGGTTCCTGGCTGATGCATCATGCGACGCTTGCGGTTCTCATTGGCTTGGTTGATCTTTCCTTCCATCTGGATGGCAGAGTCGACAAGGGCTTCAATATCAGCAAAAGGGATATTGACTAACACCGTCTGCATCTCATCATGCAGACCATTCAAGAATCTCTCCTTCTTCTTGGCTTCGGTGTTGATCTCATCCGGGGCATACCTAGCTAATGACAGGAATTGGTCACGGTATTCCACTACGGTCATCTGTCCTTGCTTCAGTTCTCTGAACTCGTCTCTCATTCTCTTGATAAAACCCGGTGGCACATGGGTTCTGCTGAACTTGACCTTGAATTCCTCCCAGGTCATCATCTGTCCTCCAGTCATTGCACGAACGCTGTTCCACCATGCTCTTGCATCTCCGGCTAGATAGTGGGTGGCGAACAGAACTTTTCTCGTTGGCTTCCACTCCGGCGACTTCTAGGTTATTTTCCATGGTTTGCAGCCAATCATCGGCATCTAGGGGTTCTTCTGACTTAGTGAAAACAGGTGGGTTGGTATTCTGGAAATTCTTGAGCTTAGATCCATGGTTGTCCTGATTTCCGTGGCCTTGATTGTTGTGGGCTATCTGAGCTATCCGTTGAAGGGTGGCTAGGTTGGCTTGACGTTCGTCTCTTTCGGCTTCGCGGTTAGAAACCAACATTTGCAGGATCTGCAACATCGGGTCCGGGGATGAACCACTTCCTCCGCGTGGCATCTGAAGATTGAGATAGATCATGGGAAAAGAAGGAAATTTCTAAGGTTCAGGGACTTTGAAAAGTTTTTAAAGTTTGACTCATATTTTATAGCAAATTTCTTTTCATTCATTCATTCATTCATAGCACACGATACAAACACACACCACAACAAAGGTAAACAGATGGTTTTAAGAACCATTCTGGGAGCTACGATACAGTGGGACCGAATACAACTCACTACGCTAGTTCTCAAGTGCTACTACTCCTCTGAGTCGGTGTAGTCGTCATCCTCATCATCATCGTCGTCATCATTTATGAAGGAGAAATCATCCCCATCGGTGAAGAAATCCATAGCCTAATCCTCTAGAAAATCATCATCATTGCTGAGATAGGATTAGGGGTCTCATGGATGGTCTCCTCCAAATCCGAGATACGGTGGCGAAGACGGGCAATGATGCGCTCCTTCTTGTCGAGCTAACGGCGGTGAGACTTGCGATCCTTTGCTAGTAGGGCGATGGTCTGATCCTTCGTTTTGATGATGGCGGACTTTTGGTTGGAGTAGTCATGGCATTATCCAATTCCTGCTGACGATCGTACATCATGAAGCTAAGGTGGTCCAACTGAGTCTTCAGCTCGTGGTGGTATGGGGCTTCTAGTGGCTGTCCCATAGCATCATGCCTTGGACAAAACTCAAAGAGGGTACCCTTGATCTGGTTGATACTCTGCCCACACAGACGGGCAATAGCTTCCTGCATGGCCCTGGCAAGTCCATCGAGCCAGTTGTTCTCTCTTAAGGTGAACTGAATTCCCTCGGCAGTGGGAGGTTCAATCTTTCCTAGGAGACTTGCAACAATTAGCCACTACAGATCTTCTCCTCCTTGATCATTGAGCCGAGCTCCAAAGAACTCAGGGTGCGAACGCTCCAGAAGTTCCGAAAGCTGGTACAAATCCCGCTCAAAGATAAGGTCTCCCCCATTCCCCAACTGATAAAACTTGTTGTACTTCACGTCCATCTATAAGAATATAGGATGCGTAAGTTAGTAGAGTGATCAAGTGTGTCGAATTTTAGGTATTTTGTAAGAGTTTGTGAGGATCATAAATTTTTATGAAAGAAACAAGGTGATAAGAATTGGAATAAGTTTTTGTAAATATTTGCTTCCTTTGGTTTTGAAACTAAGTTTTTGATTCAAACGTCCAGTCTAACTAGGGTCTCCTATAGTCAGGATGGCTTTGATACCAACTTGTCAACACCCGTATTTTTAATCCCAGATGCTTGTTATGCCATACATCACAATCCCAGGATTACCATTTTTTCGAGACATAACAGAATTGGATACCACAGTACATCATCCATTACAAACCATACATAAGGTCTTACACAAATAAGGATCTCATGATCCAGTTCTTAATACAACTCAAGCAGCGGAATACGTAATAATAACGGTAGCGTAGGAGAAGCTCCATCTTCGGGGTCACAAGCAATGCTGACGATGGGAGATGATCCTAGTTGTCGTAACCTTCCTGGAGCCATCCTCCTGGTACTCCTCTTCATACTCTGGCCATGGGAATAGCCAGGGACAAAGCCATGAGTAATCGTTAAGTACTCGCAAACTAATACTAACGAGTGAAGGGGTTTTTTTAATAGGACACTAAGCTCTAGGGTTGTTTTGCAAAAAGCCAGATTTACCTCTACTAAGTTTAGAAGCAAGAATATCTAGTTGAAGTTTTATAACACCAAAGTGGGAACTTGTATTTCATATCACAACTCTGTTGTGGTCAAGTCAAAATCTCCATTCATTTCACAAGTAATTTTGAAAACATCTGACGAGGGAACAATATGGCCACTCCAACTGTCCATAACCGCGGACGCGGCTATTCGAATAGTTTGACACTCTGCAGAGATTGGACACTTTCACCACAACATTCGATACATCCGTCAGGAACAAATCCTGAATTCACCATACTCATTATGCGGATAATCAATCCTAACCATTCAATTACACGCCCTAGTATAAGAACCTCTCCTGTGATTTTTACCTCCCAACCATGACCAACTGTCATCTTGAGTACTCAATAGGTGGACAATCTTCATAAGGTAGCCTCAGCTCAAACCTTGGCTGTGAGGGAACCAATACTAAGGTATATAAGTTTCCAGTCAAGCCCTACCCAATCTTGGGTATTGTGGTTGTATGGTAAAATTGGAATGGTATCACATCCAGACAACCATCAGTTTTATAAAGGGATAAGGCTCATGCCTTAACGTTTTCATCATCCAAATCATCTGGTGTTCGGAAACACATGTAAAAACATCTCAATAGAATGATACATCATTCCAAGGTTTTCATAACCATTTTCCACCAAGTATTCCCATCTAAAGTTGATCAAGTTTTATGCTTAGCACTAGCATCTACAAGTGGGAGTAAGTACTAATGAGGGGTGGTAAACTAGTGGAGTTTAACAAAGTTCAATCTCATGCCTTAGGATGACATCAAGATTATCTAGCTTAGGCCAAATTTTATGCTCTTTATGCAACCTTCAATTATCTTTCTAAGAATCTACAATTCACTTAAGTATGCTCTAAATAATAGCTTTGATAAAGAAATAAAGTATAAAGCTTGCAAGTAAAACTAGGATTGGGTTATCAAGTGAGTATGATCACATATTCTTAAGGCATATGGTTAACATGGTAACAAGCAAGTATCTGCGTGCATCAGTATCAGTATAGGCTTGTATAAGTATAGTATCTTGCAAGTGTTAGCTTGCTTAATCAACTAGTAGTATTAGGCTTGCCTTGTGCAGAGCAGTGGTTGAAGTTCTCCTCGGCTTCTTCTTCGTAGTATCCTCCTTCCTCCTCGTATCCTTGGTCGGTACTAGCGTCTATGAATAAATACGAGGTACACAATCACCAAACAATACTTAACTACTTTAAATCATCACACAAAGGTCTTGTATAGATGATCTAGCATCATCACTAACATTACAAGATTAAAGCACTTGCATTATTTATTTATTTTTAGAAAATTAATTTCTACTCATTGAAAAACTACTTAAGATTTAATATTATCCAAACCAAACATGGGATCATGTTGACACATGTCATCACCACATATTTCAGTACATGGGAATGTGATTTAAAGTGGTGTCACAATTTAATAAGGTTTAACCTTTTTATTTTAAATAATTAAAGTGACTAGAAATGCATATGTGGCATTCTTTTATTACTTGAACATTATTTCTGTAAGTAAACCCATATGTTTTTATATATTCTGAAAGGTATGATCAAATGTGATTTTTGAGAGTTGGAATCAACTCAAAAACTATTATGGTTTAATTTTGAAAAATGTTTGAATGCAGAAAAGCTTCTGTCTTGTTATTTTTACCAAGGTTGATATATAGATTCAAATGATTAGAATCCAACGGGCTTGGATTAAGCATTTCAATATATTTCTAACAAAATTGGTTTTATTCAATTTGGTGCACTGAATCAGGCTGGGTTTATTTTTGAAACTAGATACAGAACTATGTTTGAACGGGCCGGCCCAGTGTCACTCCGCAACGTGGGGCGCAACTAACAGGGGGGTCTACTGGTCAGCGACTATTAACACGCGAAGCGGTACGGGGCGATGTGGTGCATTGGATTAGAATGAAGATCGACGACTGAAGGTCGTCGTCGACGATGAACTAGTCATCGGCGAGCTCGAACCCTAGCGGCTCAGTGGGGGTCGTGGGAGGCTCATCGGGGCTCAGGCGAAGGTTGGCGATGCGGGCGAACGACAAAGTCAACGACGGCGAACTCAGGGGTGTTTGCGGCAGCTCCTGGGTGGACGAAATCGACGGGTTCCTTCTCCTCCAGCAGCGGCAGACTCCGGTGAAATTCCGGCGACGCGCTGCTCGCCTTGCTCCGGAAATGAGGTGGGGTGGTTCTGGGTGAGAGGAGAGTAGATTGGTGTGAAGAATTCGAGCGGGGGATGCCTCTATTTATAGTGGCAAGATGGGACCGACGGGCGCTAGATGAGCTCGTCGTGATCGACGGTACAGAGGGCTATCGTCCTGGGCGACGGTAGAGGGCGGTGCTGTGCTCCCTGGCGAAGCTCAACGGTGTGGTGGCGAGGAGTGGGGAGGTGCTGATCGGTCAGAATGCTGCGGTTCTCTGAGCATTCCCGATAGAAGTTTTAATGGCGCACAGCGCGCGTGGTCCGCGCGGCGGCGAACGGGCGTGTCTGCGGGGTTTACCAAGGTTTGGTTTAATTTTGAAAAATGTTTGAATGCAGGAAAGTTTCTGCCTTGTTATTTTTACCAAGGTTGATCTATAGATTCAAATGATTTGAACCCAATGGGCTTGGATTAAGCATTTCAATATCTTTCTAACAAAATTGGTTTCATTCAATTTGGTGCACTGAATCGAGCTGGGTTGATTTTTGAAACTAGGTACAGAACTATGTTTGAACTTAAAAAAAAGCTAAATTCAAACGAGTGGGCTGCGGGGGAAAGGTTAACGGGCCGGCCCAGTGTCACTCTACAGCGCGTGGCGCAACTGACAGGGGGTCTACTGGTCAGCGAAAATTAACATGCGAAGCGGTACGGGGTAATGTGGTGTGTTGGTTTAGAATGAAGATCGATGGCTGAGGGTCGTCGTCGACGATGAACTAGTCACCGGCGAGCTCGAACCCTAGCGGCTCAGTGGGGGTCGTGGGAGGCTCAGCGGGGCTCAGGCGAAGGTTGGAGATGCGGGAGAACGATGAAGTCGATGACGACAAACTCAGGGGTGGTCGCGGCAGCTCCTGGGGTGGACGAAATCGACAACTTCCTTCTCGTCAAGCAGCGACGGACTCTGGTGAAATTCCGGAGATGCGCTGCTCGCCTTTCTCCGGAAATGAGGTTGGGTGGTTCTGGGTGAGAGGGGAGTAGATTGGTGTGAAGAATTCGAGCGGGGGATGCCTCTGTTTATAGTGGTGAGAGGGGACCGACGGGCGCAAGCTGAGCTCGTCGTGGTCGACGGCACAGAGGGCTATCGGCGTGGGCGACGGTAGGGGGCGGTGCTGTGCTCCCTGGCGAAGCTCAACGGCGTGGTGGCGAGGCGTGGGGCGGTGCTGATCGGTCGGAATGCTGCGGTGCTCTGAGCGTGCCAGACGGAAGTTTTAATGGCGCACAGCGCGCGTGGTCCGCGCGGGGGCGAACAGGCATGTCTGCGGGGTTGCTGGGACGGTGGTGATCATGCATGCACGCGGCAAGGGCGGCGTGCGGTCTGTGGGCGTCTTTCGAGCGTGGCACGGGGCGCTCTCTCGGCATGCTTGCAGAGAAGGTTGGCATGGCCTGGGCGTGTGGTCCAGGGGATGGCATTGCTCGCGGCTGGGACAGGGAGTGGCAGTGGGGTGCTAGCTTGCTCCCAGACAAGGTTGGCAAGGCTAGTATTGCTCGTAGCTTGCTGTCGACTATGGGGTGGCAATGGTGCTCTCGGCCTGCTCACCATTGATGACAATGGTCAGCTTACAGTAGTGCTAGTGATTAGTTAAGGTTGTTAGATGATCTACTAAGGCTAGTGGTGTCCAGAGAGGGAACAAGTTAGGCCCAAAACACTGCTCAACCTAGTGTTTTGATTTGGTTTGATTTGTATCTGCAACCTGTTTGATGAAATGGCCGCATGAACTCAAGTTTTGAATTTTTAAAAGATTTTTGGTGGGTGTGCTAGGCATGTGTTGAGGGTTCCGAGGATGCTTGGGTTTTGAAAATTGAGCTTGTTTGAGTGGTTTTTGAAAAAGTGGGATCTTCCCATATGAAATAGATTCAATTTTAAACTGTTATTTAAACTATGAATTTGAATGTTTCTGGATGATCACAAAGCGGGCCTTGGTTCCTTGTTATGAGTACTATCAAGGGGTGCAAAGATCCATACATGTTTATGTTAAGTTCTGAAAGTTAGAGATAGCCAAAGTAGGCATGTGAGTTAATTTGGCCAAAGTGACCATTCAATTAAATTAGTTGTTTTTGATTTGTTTGTCTTTGGGAAAAGTTTGGGATTGTTTAGATGATGTTTATTTCACCTACGAATCATTTTACAAGCAAAGAAACACATAAACATGGCAATTCAAAATAATCCATATTTTAATGCACACTCATATGAATGCTTTCACATTATTAATTTGAAAAGTTTTTTTAACCCTAAATTTGGTGATTAGAATTTGATGATTATAGTTTAATATTTCTGGGATGTTACAGTTACCGGCCCTATTTCTACTCCCAGTCAATGACCGATGGGACCAACTCCACATCACACTCTACCTCAGCAAAGACTGGGTCAATACGTTGAATTCGTCAAGGCTGATGTGAGCACGACGTCACAGTGATGTCAACTTGTCGGATCCTCTTAGATCAATTATCAATCTGTTGATTGGGAGAGCGCACATGCGAGGATGATTGCGTTCAAAAGAACGAGATGCAGGGAGTCTAATAGTGGCGGCGCAACCCAATTTGGTCACCGGAGCTACTCCGGCGACCATCTACTACGGCGGACGACGGTGGTGCGTGGTGCCACAACGATTTATGGCGAGATATAATGATTGAAGGTTACTGGAAGATCCAGGAGCTCACCCTGATGAAGATGGAGGGGTCGATGAGGCGTGGGGAGGAACGGAGACGGTGTATTTCCGGCGATCACTGTGGTGGCCGGTAAGAGTTCAACCTTGATTCCACGCAGACGACAGGACGAGACGAGGTCAGGAATGACGACGATACGTCGGCCTTTGTATCTGAGGTTTGGAACAGAGGAGGAAGATGGGAAAAATAAGAAGATAAGGCTCTCCGGCGCGACGGTGGCCTTATTATAGGAAACGAACAATGGACGGCGACGGCGGACGGACGACGATGTGCCAGGCAGCAGCTTTGCTGGTGCTGCATACTGGCGAGAGGAAGAAGAAAGGAAACGATTCAGCGAAACAGTATTGGGCTTAGTTGGGCTGGTGTTGGGCTTCGTTGTGACGCGCGTGAGCGATAGGAAGGGGAAGGAAAGATCGGCCTCGGGCCAGTTTCTGGTCTGAGTCAATTTTTTATTCTTTTCTGTTTTCTGTTTTATTTTCAGGTTTGAATATTACACATTTGATTGAAATTTCTTTATAGAATTTATTTTCTAGATAATTACAGTAATATTGGAATGTGTTTAGTATTTGTAGGGTCTTTTGATATGAATTTAATTTATCTAGTATTCATAATCTTATTAAATATTGCATTATTATTAATCCATGAGTTTTGATTCTTATTGATTTATAATATTAAAGAATCTTTTATATTTAGTGATCCTTCATTATTATTTAATACATAAAGTTTTGATTAATTAATATGGTTAATATTATTCTCATAAATTTAGGAAATAGCAATATATATATTTTATTACAACTAACATATGAGTTAAAGTTTGAAATCAAAATGCTTACCATAAGTTATTAGAATATTTAATATTCTCATATTTATTTTATTGATGTGAAAAAAGATTAGTGGCTAAACATATTGTTTTTTATGTTTGTGATCTTTAATGATATCACCCTTTGAAATAGAAGGTTATTATATTGAATGTCTGATGGAAAAGAATTGATAAAGATAACTCCTAAGCACATATGTTTATGATAATTGGAAATGACAAAAATGTGCTTAAGTGATTTTCTATAGAAAAAAATATTCCTATGAAGCATTGTGAAACTAAGATGATTTATCCAATAGATGAGATGGATATTAAGCTTGATTATATATTTAGGGTTTAGTGTTTAACAAGAATTCCTATCTTCCATAATTCACAATCCTGGACTTCTAATTAAGGAATTCCTTTCCTAGATATTCTACTTCTTTATAACCATCATCATGTGTTAACATGATGAGCTTTACTTCAATAGAATATTCTTATCCATCTATTATTCTTCTAAATTATTTTATAAATCTAATGAGCTTGACACTAAATCTTTTCATAATCTTCTCATGTCCATACTTGGTTATATCAAACTATTCTACTATTAATAATCTCCAATCCAACAAGTGGTTACTTCTAACTCCATTCATACTCTTCTTTAATCATCCATCACTAACATTACTCCAATGGATGTATATAAAACAAATTCTACTTTCCTCAAAAGCTTATTATCTTTTTAAGATAAATACACTACTTCATAACTCCATGCTACTCTAGCTTCATCTTAATCATACTATCTTATATATACTTAACTCCAGTATCTTATATACAGACTTTACATCATATCATGATGTATTGTCATGGCTAACCTAGAATACCATATCTATACTAGGCTTCAATCATGTTTTATCCACCAGTGTGACTTATACATGATATAAGCATTCAATCTTGGTGAGTAAGGCATGATCATTATAATCCTTTGATCATTTATGGTTTAGGTTTCTAGTTGGCTAATCAAGGCTTCCATCCATACAACATTACAGTTGTATTATAATTATCTTTAGGATTCATCCTTGTAATCTTCTTTACTACCATGTAATTACATATTCTAATAACTCTTCTATCATTTCAGGAGTGAGTTAACTCCATCAATTATCACATTGATCCTCTTCTCTTCCATATCCCCCATCCTATAGATGATATTTAAATTTAGAATTACTATTTACCCCTTTTTACTTATTTCATTATAGGCCTTAAGTGAATGCTATGATATGGTCAAGAGTTAATAGATCAAGAATTGATAGGTTAAGAATTGGTGAATCAGTAGTTGATTACTCAACATTGATGAACAACAGATATTAGAATAAGATTGAATAGAGATGATAATGATTGGTATGGAAAGAAAGATATGTGGTGAATGGTCTTGAATGTATTCCCCTCCTACTCCATATAATTAAAGAGTTAGGATTAAGTATTACCATGATCCACATGGTAGAATTGGATAAGAATAAGATAGGTCAGGATTAGTTATTACATTCTTGTTACTTAAATTATATTCATAGCTTGGTATTCATGAGTTATTGTAATGAATAATATGATATGATCACCTAAGGACCAAATATAAATCATTAAGCAAAGTATTAGGGTTAGTTTTTATTACATTTGATCTACCCTTAGATCAAATCATGTTTACCCAAAAATAAGGTTTTAGCAAAGGTCATATTGAAACTTATCGTAGTCAACTTGATGATCTACTTCAATTCCGTCAAGTTGAGCGAAGCTTCAATCACTTTGACAAGTCTTGTTCAAAAGCACGAAAATTATTCAGATTTTCTATGCATGAATGCAATGCACACATCTGTGTTCAGCTTATTTCTAAGCTCTAATGCTGGGATGTTACAGACTCACCCCCTTAAATAAACTTCGTCCTCGAAGTTCGTATACTCTCACTTTTCGGATTAAGGAATTGTCCTGTATTGGTTACAACACGTCTCAACTCCATTGTAACCTCAATGGGAATAATTGTAGTATTCCATATCCAGATCTTTTCCCTGATTTCTCATCATTCTTGGTAATATCCTACTTGTTGTCGCTAATATACCAAAATTCCTTTTACTTTACTTCCTTAGGGATATTTCCTTATTATGAACTCCTTAAATTTGGGGTCTCTTCTTTAGTTCCTTATCTTGATTAGGTATCCTAATCCAACTCCTTTACTTGATCCTCAAACTTTGTTATTATACTATGTAAGGTCTAGGAAGTCTCACTAAAATAGGGTTTTAAACTCTATTAAACAATAGCTATCGTCAAAAGACTAACTTTTGATTTGTTATTGTATGGTTTATACTGGTAGTCCTTCTGAAGGTTGGATTCGACACATTTAGTCCCTACCCATTGGAATTTCTTTCTCTATTTCCTCTTAAGGATCACTGAAGAGTTGTTGCCTTTAGAATTAGTTTATTGGGATTAGTCTATTCTATCACCTTCAAGTTTTCGCCTTGTCAAGCTTTAGCTAATCTTTTATTATTTCCTAAAGTACTTCTGTAACTTCCATTTATTGATTACCTTAAGGTTTGAGTACTACTACCTTGAAGTATACTTTAATATTTCATCCAGACATACATCAGAGAGTACCTCCATAATAATGACTTAAACCTTGTGAAAATAGGGCTTAATGTTATCATAGGTTAGTACTTCTTCTTCAACCTTTACTCTGGGATTCAGATAACAGTATTTCCGTTTACTGTTTACTCTCCCCCTTAGGGTTTACTAATAGTCTTCAAACTGTCTATATAGTAACCATTGGCTTTATAACTAGAATGTAGGGCTTTGTCTAGCTTATTTGCTACCTGTTTAGGGTCTCATGAAAGATTGTACGATGTATCCACACAATTGTGAATCTCCGATGTGAATCTTTCGGCATTATTTGTCTTACGTACTATTTGGACACTTTCGCTTCGATAGGTCTGACTTTGCGAAGCGTCTCGAAAGACGATCTCTTTAATTTTATACTCATTTATTTCTTAATTAACTTAGGACAAGTTTTATGCTCTTTATGCAACCATTAAGAAGATGTAGTTAACTATGTCAACCAACACCGGCCGCGGACAAGATACCAACTGTGGATCAGAATACCGACTATGGATCAAATACCAGTTGCGGATCATCCTAGGTTGTAGGTATTACAACATCCTTATGATATTCTCTCTGAACTGTTAGAGTTTGAATACCATTTTTCTCTGAAACTTCGTATTTGCATTTATTCATGGTGCTTCCATGAACTTGGTACAACTACTTCATTAACTTCTTAACAGCATTTCTTATTTTGAGTGAGATTAATTTCATCACTTCTTGTTGCTCCATACATCTTCTACACTAATCTTCCTTCTTATTGATGATTAACAATAACATGAACTTGATTCATCCTTCAAATTGTGTTGATACTCCTTACACTTTGCTTCATTCTTCATGTAAATCTTCATCTTGGTCTTTGGAACTCATCACTCCCTTACACGAACTCCCTTACTCTATCTAGGTCTATATCATCAAGTAGTAACTGGATATTGCAACATGCATTTGCACATCAAGTCAAACTTCATGTACAGATCTAGTCAATCAAGAAGATCCAAGAAAAACAAATAAATCCAAATGTGGTACATATAACACACAATATTCTAAGCCTAGAATATAGTAGTTGAGTACAATATCTCGAAAATTCAGGCTTAGTTGTATGGTATATGACACCTCCTCATATAGGTTTATATCGTGATACTTAGCACTTAAGGTCAAACTAATCTTTGCCTTATAATTTACCCAAATTCCTCAACTGCAATAGGATAATTTTAAGCAAAGTGGTCACAATTTGGTTTTCTCATACCTTTTGTCTTACTTTTTGCAATGATTAACTACGACCAACCTTTCTTATTTAGTAAATAACCTCACATAATCTCACAAAAAAACTAATAAGTTTCTATTGTACCCCTAAAATTGAATGTTATCACTATTTTATGACACCTATGACTTCTATCATAGTTCTACCATGGTATTTCCTTACTTCTCTCCAAAATAATTCACTAAGTACTTGTCATACTTACACTTACATCATGGTTTCAGACCTAATCTCACCATGATCTTGTTATGTTTTACCTATGTATCATGATTTAAGATCTACTCTCGCCATGATGACTTTGTTTCTCATTACTATCATTCAGTCGTAACATAATTTCACTTCATCACATAGAATTCTCAAATGAATCCCACATGATTTACTACCCATTACAACTATACATGCTCCAATGGTCGCCATTATACTTATCTAGTGTTATCAATTAACAATAAGATTTGACTGTCTTTCATAAATTCTATGATTAGGCTACACTATTAAGAATACTTCAATTCATATCTTAAACTTGATCCTAATCTACTGTGACCAATTGGCTTTCCTACAATATCTTGGTGGGTTATGTCTCCTTCGGAAGACACTAAATAGCACTATACTGAGAGAAGATAAAATAATTACTACTAAGAAAGAATGACTTAAGTATCTAGTGACAAAGATATCCTCAAGTGGATACTTTGCACAAGTCATAACAATATTTAGTTTAGATAAGATGGATCCTATAGTCACTTTCCAACCTATAGATCTTCCTAAAAGGGTTTTAATCCTAAGGTCAAAGCATATGCTCTGATACCAACTACGGTGACCCAGCATACCACTGCATGATTTAGTACACTATAGTCGTTGACACAACACCAATGAAACACCGTCACTAGTATTCCATCCCTCAGAGTGGTACAACAGAAACACAACAGGTCCAAGACATGACTATAGGTTACAACTCAACTCTTTAGACAAGATCCAGAGAACACTCTAGGATAAAGGGAGAGAAACAAACTTCTTACAAAGAAGAATCGGAAATAAATAACTCAAAAACTATCATACTAATAATACTAGTATTTTAACTAATGGTCTAGCATTGCTGCTATCGCAATTGTAACACCCTCGAATCGACCCTATGCAAGTTTTAGCGCTTCCCGCCAAACCCGCATAGAAACGATTCAAGGACGCCCACCAGGCACTTTCGTGCGGGTGGAAAACGAAGTAATAACATTACACAACAGTCCTCGATGGGACCCACAGAACCGATATATATACAACACGACTCCATGAGTCAAGAAGACAGATATACAGAACAAAGATCCAAATCACCTTGAAAACGATAGAGCGTCCAACTACGGACAAGATGCAAATGGGGCTAAGAGCCCTGAAGAATAACCAATGGCGTCCATAACCCTGCCCAGGCCAAGCCGGAAGGGTAACCCTGCTAACGACGTCGAAACCTGCTAAACAAAAGGGGTGCCGACAGAGGGCGAAGGAAAAAGAGGAGCGTCAGTACTGAGGCCAGTACACGGCGAGGCTAGAATTCAGCGGTCCTCGCCTACATAGGTATGGTGGACTGAAGCGGCAGCGCAGCATGTACTAAACAACCTATAGAGACTCGATATAACTGTCGGCTATCCGAGAGGGATAAGAAAGACCTATTCGGAACCATCCTGATACTACCACCAAACATACCCATCCTGGTATTTCCCCCTCGACACCAAACGAGGAAGTCAACCGAGGAACTCACACAGTTGGCAGTTTTATTTATTCAGTTATCGTTGCAGCAATTACTAGTCAAGTATAGATAGTCATCCTGATAAAATAAGCAGTGGGCAGTTTTAGTTAACCATTCCGTTGTAGTTGCAACACTTACTAGTCAGGTACAACAAGCATGAGATATCCCAAACCCAAAGTTGTTGGTACTTTTATTTAGCCATTCCGTTGCGGGAGCTGATTACTAGTCACATCGGATACAAGTCAAATTATAACAAACTTTAGTTATAGTTGTCTATGATCGAGAACTGTGCTCCAAGTCGTCCATAACCGCGGACACGGCTTTTGAAAAGATTTAACCTAGGGGTGCACCAAAGTATCCACACGATTCGACCCTTTTGCCGATCAATTAACATACACCCATCGGTATGTCGGTGGGGCCTAAGTCATGACGCTTCCTGCACCCAAAGCAAGTACATGGGGCCACCCACTAAGTCTACCCCAACGAAGTCGGCCGGTCTCCAGACGGACTCGGGGTTTGGGTGGACGGTCAAACGATCGGGAACCCGAAAAGATGACTGGCTTGTCGATACAAAAAACGTGTCCCGATCCTAAACAGTACAGTAAAGACATCGCACAATTTAAATAAAGCAGTAAAGCATGGCATAAGTACAGAATAGTAAATAAAACCTCAAACTAGTTGTGGCCCCCAGTACAATACTTTGAAATCAGGTACTAATCGATGGGGTTCCCACACATCCCACATGTGGTTAGCGCTACCGATCTAACAGGTGTCAAGAACTCGGTCCCACGGACACCAAAGTGAGCGGTCGGAAACCAAATATTGTCTATCACCCACCGGTGCCTCTGCATTACCTACTTCAATTTTAGTTATTAAACAGTAATTAAAGCCATGATCATCTCCAACATTAAACACACGGCAATACTCCAACAACTATGGTACTTGACGACACGCACAACACTTGAGCAAGCGACTACGACGCGCAAGTCCAACTATCTACCAATCAACAGGTAATAGGATGTGTCCAAGGCAATATAAGGCTGCAAGGGATATCACGGGTACGAAAACTAGAGCATCGCGACACAGATAGCAATAGATCAACAGGAGGAAATAAAGACTATAGAAGTAAGATAGGTGGAAAGGGGGAGGTGCTCGCCTGAGAACATTGTTGAAGGTTCATCCAAAGATCGGGGCGAAGCTCACATCAACTCATCGATCTTATCCGCGAAGAAGCAAAACACTAGAAGAAACACCGGATGCACTATTTAATACTACGACAGAAGATCGGGCATGATGCATGTATAATGTATGACATGGCAAAGGTGCAATGCAATTAGGCAATATTAAGCGGAACCAGGGTCCCGACAACTAATTGATAGGTTCATGTTGTTTAGATACCCCGCAATTTAAATGTTGTCTTAACATGGCAAAATATATCACCGGTTCGCTACACAAATTTATATGGGACCAATATAAGACTAGATTTGCCCGCATATGGATCCCATATTTAATTATAAGGTGAATCGGCATAATGCCCCAACCCACATGATATGCATGCGAGATGAACAATTTAATATGCAACAAAATATATCATTTATAAAAATAGGGGCTTAGGGTCACACATCGGGTATCGGCGATCTTGGGGTTCGCCGAGGGGTTCGGGGTTGGTCTCAGAGTCCGGATCTAGGGTTCGGTCTTGGCGGGATCGGTCTCGGATAACGGAAGTAGATCTTGTCGCATCCGAGAAGAAGAACTTGGTTCGGCGTCGGGGCGCATCAGATCCGCCTTGGTCGGTGCCGATCTTGTCGTCACGAATATCTTGTCGGGTCCTCGTATCGGGTCGGTCTTAACGTTCGGGAAGGAGAACTTGGCGTCCCGGGTCTCGGCGTCTTCGGATCCGAGAGGAAGAACTTGACGTGCCGGGATGAAGAACTTATCGTCCTTCGGTTCCATGTCGACGGTCTTGGGGTTCCGCGGTCTTCGGGTTCCGGATAGGAGGTCTTGGCGCGGCACCGGGTTCGGGGTGTCGAGGCTTGGTCTTCGAACCTTCAGATCTAGGGTGCTCGAATACAGGATGGAGGACTTGGGGTTCCATGCAGGAGTTCTCGGTGATCCGAGAGGGAGTTCTTGTAATTAGGCATCGAGGCCTAGGGGTACCGTTCGTCCGCGCCGTTGGCACCCGGAAGATCTTGTCGAGACAGGACTTGGTGGCAAAACCCGCGACTGAAGTTTTGTCTAGAGCCTCCAAGAGAAGCTAGGCACGATAACACCATCGGTGCAACATGCACAACAACACATCACCACCGCTTGTTCCTTAACCAAAGCTAGCAACAACAGCAACGAAACACGAACTATCACATGCCACTGCACGCTGTAGCAGTGGCCTCCCGGCCGGAGACGAGGACGGGTCCGGGACCATGCGCGGCAGAGGCAAGGATGACTCGAGCGAAAGGCTCGGGAACTCATGGCGCGCGACGGTCCACGGCGAGGAGGAGGACCGGGTGGAGGCATCGGGGCCGCGGGAAAACGGTGGGGCCGAGGGCATCGACGCGGGCAGAACGGAGGCCGAGAGGGCTCGGCAGGCGTTCTTGGGGCCAAACCGAGGGCGGCCCGCGAGGAGGTCGGCTCGGGAGGAGAGGCAGGGCACACGGGCGGCGACCTCTGCGGGGATTTGGGGCGGTGACCTTGTAGCAGTGGAGATACCGGTGGCCGGTGTTGCTCGGGCTCGAGGAAGGAAGGGGAGGCATGGCGGCAGGGTCCGTCGAGAGGGCGGCGAGGAGAGGTGGCAGCGGCGGCGGCCCGCGCTTGGGGAGGCGGCGGCGGAAGGGCCGGGTATGGCGGGAGGAGACGAGCAAGGAGGGGACGCGGGGGTTGGTGGGGATCGATCGGGTCAGGTGTGTAGGGCCAGACGAGGGGAAGGACGCGGGGTGGGTGGCTCGGTTGGTGGGCGGTGGGGCCAAGGAGAGTGGGGTCAGGAGCGGGGGAGGGCGCGGCCAGGGCGGTGGTCTGGTGTGGGGCTAAGCAGGGGTGGGTCACGCGGGAGGACAGGTGCGGGGTGGGGCCATGGAGTTGGTGGGGGGGTGTGTATGTTGGGTGAGGTGTCGCATGGCTATTGGGTGGGGTGATGTGGAGGGGTGAGGTGGAGGGAGGGGATTGGTCAGGGTGATGTGGCTGAAGGGTGGGTAGAATAGGACTGGGTAGGAAAAAGGTTTAGGGTTTTCTCTAGATGGGCCGGGTGGTAGGTAGTCTGGTCAGGTTGGGTCTCTGGCCTGACTGATCGGACTGCCTCCCCGGACAAAACATTTTATTATTTATTTTATTTGTAAAACATTTTTGTAAATACTTTTTAGACAAATAAAGATCTGAACAGACCGATGTTTTAATTTGAAATAAAGACGGGGGTTATTTAGAAAACAAAAATAGGTTTTTCCGAAATAGTTTTGTGCAAACAAATGCAAGATGATGACGATGCTAAAATGCAATGTGGCATGACGACATGAGCATGCGGACATGATGATGCAATGCACAAAAACAACGCGATTTTCTAGTAGTGGTTTTTGCGGGGCGCCACAGCAATACAATACAAAAACAGGTTCTATGGGTAGAGATTATATTCCTATCTAATCAGTAACTTCGTCTTCACTTGAGTTGATGTATATAAAGACTTTCTTGACTTCATTGAAGAGATTTTAGCTTTTGATGATTATTCCTGGAGCATAACTTGATGTAGACATCATCTGTACCGGCTTTAGAACCTAGCAAGGGTTAAGAAGATACGTTGAGTACGGCGTACTCAGCAAGTTCACTAGAAAAGGAGTGTTTGATGCACTATATCTACAGCCACAGACCGTAGGTCGTAGGCAATGCAATTTTTCATAAACATTTCTTCAATGGTTGCTTTTATTCTGAAAAGCTATGTCCGTCAGCCTTCACAGGTTTACCAGAACTTTCATGGAGTTCCTTTCCCGCCGTGTTCGCAGCTCCTTCCCGGAATAGGGAGTAACAAGTTATAGTTCTTACACTCTGTAGAGGTGCGTTACTTTACCCATGAGAGACCTTAGCCTTGTTGCACAACCAAGTCATGACCTTGTCCATACTTCCTTGGTATGGGGCCCAGTCTAAGATCCAAGCCAATCACTGCCCTCTCCGGGACCTCATATGTCTGCACAATCCTTCGGGGCCGGCTCACCTCCGTTAAGCCCCCTTTCGGGTAGACTAAAACCCTGATGAGTTCCCGAAGACTCTATGACCTGGTGATGCCCGAACGAGTACCATTTAAATGGACTATAACCCTAAACACCATTCATAGATAATCTAGACACCAAAAGTGTGGGGCGTAAGGGTGCCCACCTACCGCACAAGGAATCACAACGTCACGTTAAGGTCATCTTGCCTCCATACGAGAGGAAAAGGATACAACTGACTTCTCCGTACCATTCCAAATCTCATGGTTAACGCGTAATGTACGGCGCAAGAATCACTGGCGACATTGGTGGTTAGGTCCTAGATAATATGTTCCTTTACCACCAGAACTTTCATAGTAGGTTATTACCTCATGGTAAATAACCTATAATCATATTATTATGAAAATAGTGTTTTCTGAGCCTTTTCAAATGTAGGTGATGACAACACTGGATTTGCAAAATACTTTACAGAAAATAATCAAAGGACATGAGCAAGTGTGAACTTGCCTTTTGTGATTGCAAGATTATGCACTCACGGTCTTCGAGATAATATAAAAGATCCAATATCTGAAATCAGCATCACTGGTCCGGTAAGGACTAATGTTTAAAGAAGCAAGATGCTATTATGCATAAGTAATATAATGCAATTTCATAAACTCGAATCCCGGGATAAACGTTGATCTGGGGTTTGGAAACTGGAAATGGTTACTTTAGAATGTGTTGTCCTTTTAGATAAGTTTCATACTTATGCTTCTTATTAAGGCTTGTGAGTGTGTGTGAAACAACATGTAAGTATAATAAAGCACACACAATAATGGAATACTCAAGTGGGAAATGTATCTATAGACTATGTATATAAGTTTTGTTCATCATTTAGAGCTCTCATAAAAATGCTTATGTCTTGCTTTATAATGTACCTTAAAAGAATAACTTTTGAAGAAAATCTTACTTAGCTAAGGAGAAGTATTTAAATTTTAATTTTAACCTTATTATGTGTTCTTTCCACTTATTGTCTTTAAGTAAGAAAGAATGGCATTATTTGAATAATGATATTAGCGGTATTTGAGACATCTATCTTGGTTTTTAACTTGGTTAGTTTGGTATTAAGATTCTTTATAACTTAATTATAACAGACCAAAGTTAACTATAAAATACATAACGAAGTCTTTAGCATAGACTTTAAAGTATTATAGACTAAATTTAACTTTAAAGACTTGGATGGATTTAAGGTATATTGCTTAAGTTATTTGTACCTTGTGTACTTCATAATGTTTCCTTAAAGTTACTTAAGAATGGTTATACTTATATTTGGTGTAGTGGTTTCTTGATTTTTAAATGGAATAAAATCATTTATCTTTTTGTGAATGAATGGTTCTAATTGGTAATCAGGGAAATGACATTACTTAACTACTTATGGTTCACTATAGGGTTTTGATTTGTTTATAAACGTGTGGTTAAAGTAAAGGAATAGATTTTATCCCATTACAAATTATTCTTGGAGATTTTATATTAGATAACTATCCTTTTATAAAATAATATACACTTATGGTTGAAGGATAATTTAATAAAATTGTATTTAAAATGTGTTAAACCATTTTGACTTCATATTATCAATATTCAAGACTAATACTATTTATTAGACTTTAATTAGTTAATTTAGAATATTGGAAAATTTTATTTACGCTTATATGAATTATTAGCTAAAGAAATAGGTTTAAATTCAAGTTATTAAAGTGCTTAACTTTTTATTTAACTCAAAAGTAGAATATTATATTTTTAACATGTAGATATTATTTTTGTGATCATTTTGATATATTACATTTATTTTTGTGATTTATAAATAATAAGATCTTATTTTTATAAGGTTTATTACTTAATAAATAATAAATACTTATTTAAGTGAAATAATAATGTATGATTATAGTTTTAAATTATAGTTCTTATTTTTCTAAGATTTTTCGTATTTTATTTATATTTTTAACATTTACCAATATTAAAATATGAATTATCAAAGTTTTATTACTTATAATTTTTTTTATTAAATAGTAATAATTTAAATTGTTAAAAAAATAATGTTTGATATAGTTTAATGTTATAGATTTTATTTGTCTACAAATTTTCATAAATTATACACATTTTTCTGAATTACAAAACAAAAGTTATTGAATTTACAAGATTTAATCATTTTATTACATTTTATGAAATATTTATATTTGATTTTATAATGTTTTATCTATTTCCTAAAGATAAATACTTTTTATACCTAAGATACATATACCCTAGTCACTGACTAGTGGGCCAGTGGCCACATCACACTCTCAGGTTAGTAAATGCATTTGTTTACCGGCCCTATTTCTACTCCTAGTCAATGACCGATGGGACCAACGCCACGTCACACTCCACCTCAGCAAAGATTGGGTCAATACGATGAATTCGTCAAGGCTGATGTGAGCACGACATCACAGTGACGTCACCTTGTCGGATCCTCTCAGATCAATGATCAATCCGTCGATTGGGAAAGTGCGCGCATGCGAGGATGATTGCGTTCGAAAGAGCGAGATGTGGGGAGTCTAATAGTGGCGGCGCAACCCAATTTTGGTCACCGGAGCTACTCCGGCGACCATCTACTGCGGCGACCGACGGTGGTGCGTGGTGCCATGACGATTTATGGAGAGATAGAATGATTGAAGGTTACTAGAAGATCTAGGAGTTCACCCTGATGAAGAAGTGTAAGACCCCACCTTTATAAAGGTAAAGGTCCCTGTGATTGCAATGCTAGTCCCTGGATCAAATGCTAGCATCCACAGTTTAAGATGAAGTACACAGAAACAAAGGTCATTATTACATCATCAGTCGAGAGATAACATAGTCTTTTACAACTCCATAGCCATAGGCTAATACAAGAGTTTAACTTAACAATATAAATAAAAGTCTTCATCTTCATGTGCCACAGGAAAGTATGTTGAGTGTAGACTCATAACCCTATTCCTCATCAGAGTAACCTGCAACATCACAAGTTACAACCACATTGGGTCAATACATTGGAATAGTATTGGCAAGTGATACCTTAGTAGAATAATTGTATCTAGTTTCTACATGAATTTGGCTAAGTGTAGCTTAGGCTTGCTTTGCTCAAAATAGGTGTTACCTATTAGTTGAAAACACTAAGTTTTCATTTGGCAAAAACTCCCAAGGAACCACCAATAGACATTGGTGAACCTTTACCCTTGTTCAACCACAAGTTTTTAACTTAGAAATTGCGATGAGGAGATTCTTGATAGCTTCCATGTCTTGATGCTCAAATTGTCCATTTTCGGGGACACGGCTAATTACTTAGATTTTTCCTTCTCGAGAAGTGGTGCACTTTCCCCACAATACTTGACATTCATCAAGACGAGACCTTTCAGAAGCCTTCCCTTAGATGAAATGGACGCATTCCAACCTATCACCCTACCACCAATTGTCCAAATGTCTAAGTTATTGCAACCTATATGATCAAGGCAGAGCCCATATTGCCATGTGGCTGCACTAGAAACTTCTTAACATATGGCATCTCAAATCCCTTTGTTCATGGGTGGCTTTCCACAAGTGTGATACACAAGGTAGACCATAGATATGTGCCTTGTGTAACCACTCAACATAACCCAAACAACCATTTCACCCAGGTGTTTCATTCACTTAGTTGTTTTGTTAAGCAAAAACACAAGTTAAAGACTTAGCATTATTTTTCCATAGCATATATATAATCCACCCTTGGTTGCTACTAGCTAGGCTAAGCATGGCAATAGCAAGTATCTTAACTTAGAGAAAATTCTAACAATTCTACAACTACTAGGATTTCCCAAGCATAGCATATAGATACTTAGCAAAAATTATCATGCAAGCCCTATAAAAAATATCACTAGAGCATACTCAAAATATTGGGACAAAAATATGAATCACCACTTGCCTTGGTAGTTGGGGAGTAACAACAATCCTCACAGTCACAATCACCACTAGCACCAAAATCTACACATAAAATGATAGCACCAAATTCATATTTCAAATAATCTATCAAAAATATATGAATGCATGCAAATGCCATGTGATGATTTTTCTAAACCAACCAAGACAATGTCTCTGCATAAAATTCTATTTTAACAGAAGAAAATTACAAAACTAAGCCTACATATGTGTAGGATTTATTTTTGTGATTCCATTGATATCTTATTTTCATTTTATGGATAAACAAAACAAAAGTTTATTTATCTAATAGATTCAAATCTAAATTTTAAAACAGAAACCCTGACACGCGGCGCCATCTGATTCGCTGATACCGGTTCGGGGGGGATCACCCTCGCGAGCCATGGGATCTAACTTAATCTAACGCACCATATCGAAACTTACCCCTTTGTGTCAGATCTAATCTACACCACTGGATCTAGATCCAGCGGATCTAATCGCTCTACCAAGAAATGGCGGCGCAAATGGTGAGCAGTGGCGGCGGCGGTTTTGCCGGCGAAGAACTGGCGGTGCTAGGGGTAAGTGGAGGTGGGGTTAGTCGTTACCGAAGCGTGGGGACGCGGCGATGATGATGGTTGACAAGGTGGAGACGCGGGCGTGCGGGACCGTCGGAGATTCCTCGCCAGAGATGCTCCGGGTGTCGGGTGCTCGAAGTCGTCGATAGAGGCAAGCCTACAGAGCGCCAGTGAACAAACCAAATGCATTAGCGTCAACGCCAGAGGACAGCGAACTTGGCAAACCAAACTAGAGGCGAGGGGGTGGTCAGACCTCACCGTAATTGGTTGCCGGAGCTCGTCGGGACAGCGGCGGTGCGAGCTCGATTGTGGACAGCCTAGCGGCGCTCTGTGGTTGGCGAGTGAAGGGAAAAGAGCGGAGTGGGGAGGGGTTTAAGTAGCTGGGGCGAGAGGGGGAATTATGCCTGCAGTAACTCGTATTCAAGCTCGAGATCATCGGGAAGAAACGGCCGCGGCGGAGCTGGTCGCGGGCGTGATTTGGGGACGAAGGTGACGGGGCAGGTGGGACCGGGGCGTCCGTGAGGGGGGTGTGCGCGTGGGTGACAATCAGAGGGAGAGGGGAACCCCGGGTGGGCTGGTTGTTGGGCTAGTTCTGTTGATGGGCCAAAAGGCTGGCGCATGCCCTTTTCCTTTTCTTTATTCCTTTTCCATTTCTGTTTTGATTTTCTGAAATCCTTTTCAAATGCTTTTCAAATGAGTTTGAATTAAAATTTATTTTGGATTTTTGTAGTGAAAACTTTGTACTCACATGAGTGTAAAACCTTACTGTTTAGTCCAAGACACTTTTACATAAAGGAAAATAAAATAAATCCATGCCTTAATGTGATTATAGATGATAGGCATAAAGTGGTTTTATATTTGAATTTTATTTTGAGAATTTTTGTGCAAGCTTTGCATTCATATTTGAAATATTTCTGATCATAAAAAAGTATTCTCACACTTTGAGAGTAGAATAGAACTATTGCCTTTCTAGCATAAAATAGTAGCATATAAATGGTTTCTCATTTTGTAATTTTGTTTGAAAATAACTAAATTCTTATGAATGCATGCATGATATGCAAACTTTTCAAATTATTATTTTTGGGATGTTACAAATCTAACCCCCTCAAGGTGAATCTCGCCCTCGAGATTCAGATTGACTAGCAAATAGGTGAGGGTGAGATCTTTCCGAAGATCATCTTCTCTTTCCCATGTTGCTTCTTCCTCGGAATGATGGTTCCACTGAACTTTGCAGAATTTGATAGTCTTTGTCCGAGTAACTCTTTCTGCAGTCTCAAGAATCTTGGTAGGTTTTTACTCATAAGTGAGATCACTTTCCAATTGGACCTCTTACAAAGGTATAGTATCCTTCAAAGAAGTCTCCCCCATCTCCGGATGGCATTTCTTTAGCTGACTTACGTGAAATAAATTGTGAACGGCAGACAATGATTCAGGCAATTCAATCTCATATGCTACTTCTCCTTTGCGGCTCAGAATCTTGAATGGTCCAACATATCTTGGTGCCAATTTTCCTTTGACTCCAAACCTCTTCACTCCACGAAGTTGTGACACTCTAAGGTAAGCTCTATCACCCACCTCATAGGTGACTTCTCTATGCTTTGGATCTGCGTAGCTCTTTTGTCAGGACTGCTATCTTCAATCTGTCCCTTACCAACTTGACTTTCTCTTCAGCTTCCTTGATTAGTTCTGGCCCGAACAAGTTTCTTTCTCCAACACCATTCCCTAGCAATGGTGTAGTACACTTTCTCCCATAGAGAAATTCAAATGGTGACATCTCAATACTGGCATGATAGTTGTTGTTGTAAGAGAATTCTGCGTAAGGGAGACTTTCATCCCAACTAGCTCCATAATCTAGGGCACATGCCCTTAACATATCCTCTAGAATCTGGTCGGTCCTTTCTGTCTGTCCATCAGTCTGGGGATGAAAATCAGTGCTGAATTCCAATCTCGTTCCCAATGACTCATGCAGTTACCTCCAAAAATGGGAAGTGAATTGAGTTCCCCTATCAGACACAATACTCTAGGGTACTCCATGCAGACACACAATCCTATTCATATAAATCTTGGCAAACTTAGCACTTGTATAAGTTGTTTTCACAGGTATGAAATGAGCCACTTTAGTTAGGCGATCCACCACAACCCAAATAGAATCATATCCTGATCTAGTCCTTGGTAGTCCGGTGATGAAATCCATGCCAGTCTTGTCCCACTTCCAATCAGGAATAGGTAGTGGTTGTAACAATCCTGCTGGTTTCTGATGTTCTGCTTTCACTCTACTACGTACATCACACAAAGAAATATGTTCGGCGATGTCCTTCTTGAGATTATTCTACCAAACTCTTTCCTTCACATCCATGTACATTTTGGTGTTACCCGGATGAATGGAATACGCTGAGTTGTGTGCTTCCTGTAAAATCAGTTTCCGAAGCTCTGGATCTTGCGGAATACAGATACGTTTTCCATACCATAAAGTACCTTGTTCGTCTTCATGGAATCCTTTGGCTTTACCTTTGCTAATCTTCTCCTTGATCTCTTGAATTTCCTTGTATATCTTTTGGGCTTCCTTGATTTTGTCCAACAATGTGGGTTGAACATCAAATGACATGAGATGTCCTTCAGGCACTATCTCCAACCTGAGATCTTTGAATTGGACACACAGATCATCTAGAAATTCTCCCTTAGTAAGGCCATTCACATAAACCTTACGGCTTAATGCATTCGCTACAACATTTGCTTTACCGGGGTGGCATTGCAAACTCAAGTCATAGTCCTTGATGAGTTCTAGTCATCTTCTTTGTCTCAGGTTGATTTCTTTCTAGGTGAAGATATACTTCAAGCTTTTGTGATTCGTGAACACTTCGCAACGCTTTCCCAAAAGATAATGTCTCGACGTTTTGAGTGCATGGACAACAGAGGCTAACTCCAAATCATGAGTAGGATAATTCACTTCATGAGTTTTGAGTTGTCTCGAGGCATAAGACATAACTTTCCCTTCTTGCATCAAAACTACACCTAATCCTTGGTGAGACGCATCACAATACACTTGGAAATATTTTTCCAAATATGGCAGACATAAGACTGGTGTTGTCACTAGCCTCTTCTTCAACTCTTGGAAATTGAGTTCACATCCTTCAATCCAATCAAATTTCTTGTATTTCTTAAGTAACTCCGTCATTGGCTTAGCTACCTTTGAGAAATTCTCAATGAATCTTCTATAGTATCCTACCAAGCCAAGGAAATTACGTACTTCTTTCACTGACTTAGGAGATTCCCACTCAGTTACAGCTGACACTTTTGCAGGATCAACCGCTACACCATCTCCTGACACAACATGTAACACCGCAGTTCTGAAAAGACCGTGGCTTCTATGTGACATGCCAATCCCTGGATCGGTTCATTGGCCCACAATACAATAAGATGAATAACATAGCAAAATATCCGTGTATCATAAATAACGAAGATCCAGAGTACCATTATTACAATAAAAGCTTATCCCAAAGCTAGCTCAAATTATTCAGGTAGCAACATAAATAAAGTAAATCCTCCATTCTTCAAATTGCCCACAAGTGAACAAGTGCCGAGTGGAGTACCGTGGCCTATATCGATTACTCAGAATCGGAATAATCTGCAACATGAAACGTAGCAGCCCCGAAGGGTCAATACATGGAATGTATGGCAAGTAGAGCTAGTAACGGAGACAATAGTACTAACATCTACATGCATATTTGGCAAGTGGAGCTGTGTCTGGCTTGCATTTGCAAATACATTTGTCCTACTTTCATAAACAGTTTTTGATTTTCTTTGAAAAGATCCCAATTAAGTTAACCCAACAATATTAAAACAATTATGAAGTTGGAATGAGCGAGAAACATGTCATGGAATCAATATCAAGCAACTCAGTTGTCCATAACCGAGGACACGGCTAATCGATTAGATTATACACCCTGCAGGGGTTAGTACACTTTACCCATGTGACTTGGCCAGCCCAGCTCGTACCATCACTCTCATTTTGAGTGGTGATAGGGAGAAGTCCAAGAAGAGACTGTTCGGGAAGTAGGTCCTCAATCCCGACGCGCACGGGTCCAACCTACCAAAATTCTACATCTCTGGATACGCGGGTTCGAGTTACCACAACCTACTAAGTCCAACCAACCGCCCATTTCATTATTGGCACATGGTTGTACACGTAAGATACACAATAAAGAAGCCAATCATTCTCTCTTGATACCTGGGTGCCTTTCCGCAATGAAACCACCAAAAATTATCAATACCATCACACCCAGGAGATTCATTGATTAAGTTGTTTTAGTTTTCACAAACCAATACTTTTAGAAACAAGTCTCAATGATGTAACCCAGCCCTCGTTCAATATAGCATGGCTAAGCACATCTACCAACGGTGGTTCATTTACAAGGAAAGCCCTACCACATAATAGGTCATAACATAGCGATAGTATCATCCTACACATGCATCTACAAAATACACGACAATGCATTGAAAATAGTAGGACGATATCATGAACAAAGTAGCATCTACTTGCCTTGGTTGTAGCGGTCGGAAGAACAATCCACACACGAGCAATCGTTGCACTCGTCACAATCTACACGATACAATTGCAATCATAAACAAACAATCCACAAGCATATGCAACAAAGATGATGCATGAAGGTATGCAAGGCATGTGAATTGGTGCTACAGCTGCACCACATAATCCTATTCAATAATACTAATGATTGCATGCATGGAAAATAGTTTTAGCGCAAGGAAAACCATTAAGCAAAAAGTAATGCTCAAAACTAGAGCTAGAATTCAAATAATTCACTACCGGTAGTATACTGTTTGTAAAATCTTGGGAAAACTCTACCGCATAGGCTTTGCTATTTAGGAACAGTACCAACTGGAATTACTCAAAAAAGAATTATAAAACTCCCCGAGTAATTAAAACACTGCAGAAAGCCATTAGAAAGTTTCTGCAGAAGTTTTTACTGTAAGCCTATCTTTTTAATTCACGATGAGATTCCCCTCGTTCCACTGAATCCAGGGACATATCATACGCAATTTTTGGAGTTACAGATCTTTTTCTACGAATTAATTACTCCCAAAAGGCCATTAACCCATTTGATTAAACTGTACTAAATCTTGCTGCAAAAGTGTGAAACAATGGTACAGCAAGATTCTACACGACTTACTGAATCTACACATATTTTATTTGCAATTTTTGGCCCAGCGGTTTAATTTCTACGCAATTTACAAGTTTCTACCGAAATCTGTCAACTAAATCGATTAAAGAAAATACCCATCAGCGTATGCATTGACTGGTCAACGTGGCTGCTGACTGGGCGCTGACTGGGCGTCTGACTAGTCAACGCCTGGGGCTGACCGGTCAACGGCTGATCTGGACCGCTGATCTGAGATCCGACGGTCCCAACAGATGGCGGCTGCGGACTCACCGGAGACGAACGACGGCGAGCTCCGGACGGTGCGGCGATCGGTTCCGGCGACGGCGGTTACCTGCGCGAGAGGGAGACGGTCAGCGCGGATCGAGGCGGTCAACGCGGCGAGCGGCGGGCGACGGCGCGAGGCGCGCGTGCACGCGGGCGAGCGCGAGCGGCTGCGCGCGAGAGTGGCGCGCGCGATCAAGGCGCAGGCGGCGCAAGCGGGTGCGGTGCGCTGGGCACGCTGGCCTTGTGGCGCGATGCGCTGCAGCGGCGGCGGCAGCGGGGGCGGCGCGCTGCGGGGCGGGCGGCGCGACGCATCGGGCGGTGGCGGCGATCCCGAGGCGGCGCGGGGCGGTCTTCGAGGCGGCGGCGGCTGCGTGGAGATCGAGGGCGCGGGCGTGGTGAGGCGAGGCGCGCGGCGGGCGCTGGCGTGGCGGCGGAGGCAAGGGTTAGAGGCAAGCGGGTCGGGCACGGGAACGGAGGCGCGGGTGCGGCCTCTTATGTGGGGCCTCCTCGCGGGGTCCTACGCGGACACGGGTCCAGATTTTTGGTCCGTTTCTTTTCCCCTTTTCGCAAATACTAATGCCTCCGTAATTTTTCTGTACGAGCTCCGAATTCGGTGATTTTTGATCCTAAATTTTTTTAAAATCGAGGGGAACAACCTAGGGTCAAGGGTTGACTGAAACCTCTAGGCTACAAGGATGGACAACACAAGTCCTTAAAGCCTCCCGCAGGAGCCTCATAGTAAAATAGAATAGGGTTTAGAAAATAGCGTTTTGCCGAATCTTTTCAATCGATGGTTTTGCATGGTAAAGTATGATGCAATGGCATGAATGATATGCAGAACCAAATCTAAAATTTGGGATGTGACAAGACTAACCCCCTTAAGATGAATCTCGTCCCCGAGATTCGGCGCGGCTAGCAAATAGGTGTGGGTAGTCCTCTCGGATGTCGTCCTCACGCTCCCAAGTGGCTTCCTCTTCAGTGTGGTGGCTCCACTGCACCTTGCAAAACCTGATCGTCTTGGTACGGGTAGTCCTCTCCGTTGTCTCCAGAATCTTGACCGGTTTCTCCTCATAGGTCAAGTCATTCTCAAGCTGAACCTCTTCTAGTGGTACAATGTCTCTCAATGGTGTATCCACCATCTCCGGATGGCACTTCTTCAGCTGGGACACGTGGAACACATTGTGAACAGCGGATAGAGCCTCTGGCAACTCCAACTGATAAGCGACTTCTCCTTTGCGTGCTAAGACCTGATATGGTCCAATAAACCATGGTGCCAGCTTACCCTTAATTCCAAATCTCTTGATTCCACAAAGTGGCAACACTCTGAGGTATGCTCTATCACCTATCTCATACACCACTTCCTTGCGCTTGGCGTCATCGTAGCTCTTCTGCCTTGATTGTGCTACCTTTAGCCTGTCCCTAATCAAGGCGACCTTCTCCTCAGCGTCCTTGATCAAATCAGGTCCAAACAACTGGCGTTCTCCTACTCCATCCCATAGCAATGGTGTTCGGCACTGTTTCCCATACAGCACGTCGAACGGTGACGTCTTGATGCTGGTTTGATAGCTGTTGTTGTAGGAAAACTCAGCATATGGCAAATTCTCATCCCAACTAGAGCCATGAGCCAAAGCGCATGCTCTCAGCATGTCCTCCAAAATCTGATTCACCCTCTCGGTGCATCCATCGATGCATGGGTGAAACGTTGTGCTAAACTCCAATCTAGTACCAAGTGACTCGTGCAGCTGGCGCCAGAAGTGTGAGGTAAATTGGGTGCCTCTATCAGATACGATACTCTTGGGAACTCCATGTAGGCACACAATCCTGTCCATGTAAATCTTGGCCAAATTTGCACTTGTGTAGGTTGTCTTCACCGGTATAAAGTGGGCTACCTTGGTCAAATGGTCGACCACTACCCAAATAGAGTCATATCCTGACCTGGTCCTGGGCAATCCTGTGATAAAATCAATTCCCACTCTAACCCACTTCCAATCCGACACGGGCAATGGCTGTAGTAGTCCTGCTGGCTTCTGGTGTTCCGCTTTCACTCGGCTACATACATCACATAGGGCAATATGCTCCGCGATGTCTCCCTTCATGTTGTTCCACCAGAATCTGTCCTTTAGGTCCATATACATCTTCGTATTGCCCGGATGTATGGAATACAGCGAGTCATGAGTTTCCTGCAGAATCAACTTCCTTATCTCGGGATCGTTGGGGACGCACAAACGATCTCCATACCACAAGGTTCCTTGCTCATCCTCGCGGAATTCCCTTGCTCGACCCTCCTTCATCTTTTCCTTTACTTCATCTATCTCTTTGTCTCCCACTTGAGCTTTCCTGATTCTGTCCAGTAGCGTTGGTTGGACTTCCATTGTTGCTAAGTATCCTTCAGATACTACCTCCAGTCTAAGGTCCTTGAATTGCTTGCACAAATCCTCAGGCAAGTCACCAATTGTCAATCCATTGGCGTAAACCTTCCGGCTCAGAGCATCTGCTACTACATTGGACTTTCCTGGGTGGTATTGCAGATTCATATCATAATCTTTGATAAGTTCCAACCACCTCCTTTGCCTCATGTTCAGTTCCTTCTGCGTGAATATGTACTTCAGGCTCTTGTGGTCGGTGTACACATCACAGTGTTTTCCCATTAAGTAATGCCTCCATACCTTGAGCGCATGAACCACTAACGCTAACTCCAAGTCGTGTGTGGGGTAATTCCGCTCATGGTGTTTAAGTTGTCGCGAGGCATATGACACTACTCTCCCATCTTGCATCAGCACACTCCCAAGTCCCTGTCGAGAAGCATCGCAGTACACATGGAAATCCTTCTGAAGATCTGGTAAACACAGAACAGGTGCGGTTACTATTCGACGCTTCAGTTCCTGAAAGCTGGCTTCACACACGTCTGACCATTCAAACTTCCTCTCCTTCAGAAGTTCTGTCATTGGCTTAGCAATCTTGGAAACAATTTCAATGAACCTCCTATAATATCCAGCGAGTCCTAGAAAGCTGCGAATCTCTCCCGCATTCTTGGGTGCTTCCCACTCTGCCACTGCAGTCACTTTGCTTGGATCAACATCGACTCCTTCTCCTGACACTACGTGTCCAAGAAACCCAACAGTGTTAAGCCAGAATTCACACTTGCTGAATTTGGCATACAGCTTGTGTTCCCTCATCTTCTCCATAATCAGTCGCAGATGTTTCTCATGCTCAGCATCATCCTTGGAATATATCAGTATGTCATCAATAAATACCACCACAAACTTGTCCAAATACTCCATAAATACCTTGTTCATCATGGTCATGAAATATGCCGGGGCATTCATTAGTCCAAAAGACATAACTGTATACTCATATAAACCATACCTAGTGGTGAAGGCGGTTTTTGGTACGTCCTCCTCCCGGATCTTCAATTGGAAGTAGCCAGATCACAGATCAATCTTGCTGAACACCTTTGCTCCTTCCAGTTGATCAAACAAATCATTTATGTTCGGCAGGGGGTATTTGTTCTTGATAGTCACTTCATTCAGCGAGCGATAGTCCACCACTAATCTCTTGGTGCTGTCTTTCTTCTCCACAAACAGAACAGGTGCACCCCATGACGACAAACTAGGCTGAATGAATCCCTTGTCCAACTACTCTTTCAGCTGCTTCTTCAATCCCTTCAGCTCATCCACATCCATCTTATATGGTCTCTTTGCTATAGGTCTTGTTCCCGGCATCAGGTCGATGAGAAACTCTACTTCCCTGTCAGGTGGCATCCCTGGCAGCTCTTCCGGAAACACGTCAGGGTAATCCCTAATCACTGGCACAGTATCCTTGCTAACCCCCTTAAGAGAATTCAACTTACAGTTTCGTGGTCGCACAACTGACTTGAATCTAATCCTCTTAGCATCCGGGGTTTTGAGTGAAACAGCTCGCTGTGCACAATCTATGTGTCCCTCATGCATAGACATCCAATCCATACCCAGAATAATGTCTAACCCCTGTGATTCCAACACTACCAAATGTGCAATGAAGTTGTGTGTTCCAATCCTCATAGTTAAGTCGCGGCATCCCGCGCTAGCTATCATATCTCCTCCTGGTGAACTCACTCTAATAGACCTTTTCATAGACTCAGTAGGTAGCTTATACTTATCCATGAATGCCCTTGATATGAATGAATGCGATGCACCAGTATCGAAAAGTATAAGTGCAGGGTGAGTGTTGATTGGAAACTTACCAATCACAAGGTCAGGCTCATCTGGAATCTCCTCCACATTCATGTGGTTCACTATGGCCTTCTCGTTGTTGGTTGTCTTCAGTCCTTTCCTCTCCGGACAGTTGTCAGCATAGTGTCCCTTCTGTTTACACTTGAAGCACGTCACCTCACTCAGATCCTTCTTCACAAAGTTGTGATCACGGTTGCGGTCATGTCCACAGTGTCCTCCAGAGTGGTGAGAGTGTCCTCCCTTGTGGCTGTGGTGGCTGCTCCTATGGTTTTCATGACGATGCCCATCGCCTCCGTGGTGGTGGCGGTCATGGCTCCCATGGTCACTCCCTCCATGCTTGGAGTATCCATCATATGAAGTGCGAGACTTGTGATGTGAACCAGAGTGGTGATTATTGCTCTTCCTCTTCCGGTTTTCCACTTGCTTGTGCTTACCTTCCAAGATCCTGGCCTTGTCCATAAGTTCCTGGAAAGTGGGGCAGTAAACCACCAGTAGCTGCACTGAAAGCTCATCACTGAGGCCATCCAGGAATCTCTCCCTCCTTTTTGCATCACTGTCAACATCCTCAGGTGCATAACGGGACAGGTTGTTGAACTCCTCAATGTACTCGGCCACGGTGCGATTGGTTTGGCGCAAGTTGTGGAACTCCTTCCTCTTCAGGATCAGAACTCCTGAAGACACGTGGTTGGTCCTGAAACCGTCCTCAAACATTTCCCAAGTCACAGTATCCAGCGGGTGGGTGATCTGAAAAGTGTCCCACCAAGAAGCGGCTGGTCCCTCCAGTAGGTGAGCGGCAAACCTCACCTTCTCAGCATTAGTGCATCCAACAGTTACCAGATCCTTGTTGACTGAACGTAACCAGTCGAGAGCAACCATTGGTTCCATTGTAGCAGAGAACTTAGCTGGCCTTAGCCTCAGAAATCTGGTGAGAGCATCTCCCTGAGGCTGGTTGTTTCCATTGTTTTTGTTGTTCTGAGCTTCCATGAACTGGGTCATAACTTGGGTCAGCTGTGCCTGAGCTGCCATGAGCTGCTCCAACTCAGTGGGTTGACGGTGCGGAGGCATCTGCGGTTCAGCACAGGTAAGCTTAGAAAGAATCAACTACGATAATAGGATTCTACCCATGCATATGATCAAACAACAACTAACAATACCAGACAATCACAAGCAAGCAACACATCAACAAACAAGTGATCCAGCAACATCCCAGGGGTTATCCTAGCAGTATATACCTACTGAAATATTTTTACAAGAGTTGGCAATGGTTAACCAAACAGTTGATCAACTAAACAACAAAAATAGCAATCTGCCAGAACAGTTCAGCAGCGTTCACGAATTTTTCTACCTGACTTAGACTCGTCAGAAAATTGAGCTGGTTTTTGCACATACAGTACAGAGAGTTTCGCATCAGCCCTATTTTTTTCAGATTTTTCCCAGTTACCAGACAAATATGAAAAATCGTACAGTACTGCTGTATCAGCAGAAAACTGCAGCGAAAATAACACAGATAGTAACCAAACTTGCCATAACTCTTTCATAATGTTTTGCACAAATAATTCCTGGGATATTGGAGTACACAAATAAGCAACTAAACACTCTTAAACTAACAGCAACTAAGTTTCATATCGATTGAGACTAATCCTAACGAATTTACCTAACGAGGACTAATTGGTGGACTTCTATCTACTCCTTGAAGAGGTTGCGGTAGGTCCTTGCGGACATGCGTTGGCGCTTCGGCCCACGGTTCAACCATGGCGGCGGAGTGTACACTTCTCCTGATCCATCACTTGAGATCTCAAACTCCACCTCTTCTGGATCCTCCTCTTCTTCTTCACTTTTAGCTGCAACTGCAACAACTTCATCTCCTCCACCATCATCGTCTCCATCATCATCATCTTCGTTCCCACTGTCATCATCATTCCCATTGTTGCCATCATCTCCATTGTCATCATCAGAGGGTGGATTCAGCTGTGCTTGGAGAGCGGCAATTTGGGCTGTCATAGCTTCAATAGTTTGATCCCTTTCCTGGACGGTCCCTTGCAACTGTTGTATGTTCTGGGTGTTCTCTTGCACAGTACCATGAAGATGAGCTATGGTTTCATCTCTGGCTATCAGGGCATTCTCCAGAACTCCCACAGCTTCATGCAAGGTGTCAATCTCCTGTCCTTGGACCACCATACCATTGCTAGCAAAGTCTGCAATCTCCTTTATCATCATCACTTTCTCAGCTAGAGCTCCATTCTCCCTTTCCATGTCCTCTATGTGCCTCCGACGGGGCGGCATGTTGTTCCTGTCGCCCGGGGTAACCACAATGTGCCCATCTTCATCACGCCTTCCATAGTCACGGTAGGGTGAATCTGCTGGCAGTAGGTGTCGGACATGATGGCACTGGCGAGACAGGGCTTCATGTATGGCCAAGTTGATTCCAAGTCCCCAGTTGCAGTATGTCTTGGTGTAGATCAGATGCACAGGGTTTGGCAAGGCGGCATCTCTGAATATGAAGGTGGTGATCTCCCATGCATTCTCACCATATCCATAGGTGTACATCCTTCTTCCCTTGAACATGGGCAGTGGCAATCCCAATGACCGCGAGAGTTGTGCTAACTGTCTTGCAAAGGGCCTTGGTGACTCCATGGTTGCATACTCAGTCCTGACTTCTCCCATCTATCAATTAAAAGAGGAAAGTGTGAGAATAGCATATGGTAAGAATTTACGAGAGTGAAAGGCATAAGATGAAAGACAAAGTTAATATAGGCTTTAATAATTCTATGGCTTCCTAATCCAATCCTAGGTCACGATCCTATAGTCGACACACGGGCTCTGATACCATCTTGTAACACCGCAGTTCTGAAAAGACCGTGGCTTCTATGTGACATGCCAATCCCTGGATCGGTTCATTGGCCCACAATAGAATAAGATGAATAACATAGCAAAATATCCGTGTATCATAAATAAAGAAGATCCAGAGTACCATTATTACAATAAAAGCTTAGCCCAAAGCTAGCTCAAATTATTCAGGTAGCAACATAAATAAAGTAAATCCTCCATTCTTCAAATTGCCCACAAGTGAACAAGTGCCGAGTGGAGTACCATGGCCTATATCGATTACTCAGAATCGGAATAACCTGCAACATGAAACGTAGCAGCCCCGAAGGGTCAATACATGGAATGTATGGCAAGTGGAGCTAGTAACGGAGACAATAGTACTAACATCTACATGCATATTTGGCAAGTGGAGCTGTGTCTGGCTCGCATTTGCAAATACATTTGTCCTACTTTCATAAACAGTTTTTGATTTTCTTTGAAAAGATCCCAATTAAGTTAACCCAAAAATATTAAAACAATTATGAAGTTGGAATGAGCGAGAAACATGTCATGGAATCAATATCAAGCAACTCAGTTGTCCATAACCGGGGACACGGCTAATCGATTAGATTATATACCCTGCAGGGGTTAGTACGCTTTACCCATGTGACTTGGCCAGCCCAGCTCGTACCATCACTCTCATTTTGAGTGGTGATAGGGAGAAGTCCAAGAAGAGACTGTTCGGGAAGTAGCTCCTCAATCCCGACGCGCACCGGTCCAACCTACCAAAATTCTACATCTCTGGATACGCGGGTTCGAGTTACCACAACCTACTAAGTCCAACCAACCGCCCATTTCATTATTGGCACATGGTTTTACACGTAAGCTACACAATAAAGAAGCGAATCATTCTCTCTTGATACCTGGGTGCCTTTCCGCAATGAAACCACCAAAAATTATCAATACCATCACACCCAGGAGATTCATTGATTAAGTTGTTTTAGTTTTCACAAACCAATACTTTTAGAAACAAGTCCCAATGATGTAACCCAGCCCTCGTTCAACATAGCATGGCTAAGCACATCTACCAACGGTGGTTCATCTACAAGGAAAGCCCTACCACATAATAGGTCCTAGCATAGCGATAGTATCATCCTACACATGCATCTACAAAATACACGACAATGCATTAAAAATAGTAGGACGATATCATGAACAAAGTAGCATCTACTTGTCTTGGTTGTAGCGGTCGGAAGAACAATCCACACACGAGCAAGCGTTGCACTCGTCACAATCTACACGATACAATTGCAATCATAAACAAACAATCCACAAGCATATGCAACAAAGATGATGCATGAAGGTATGCAAGGCATGTGAATTGGTGCTACAGATGCACCACATAATCCTATTCAATAATACTACTGATTGCATGCATGGAAAATAGTTTTAGCGCAAGGAAAACCATTAAGCAAAAAGTAATGCTCAAAACTAGAGCTAGAACTCAAATAATTCACTACCGGTAGTATACTGTTTGTAAAATATTGAGAAAATTCTACCGCATAGGCTTTGCTATTTAGGAACAGTACCAACTGGAATTACTCAAAAAGGAATTATAAAACTCCCCGAGTAATTAAAACACTGCAGAAAGCCATTAGACAGTTTCTGCAGAAGTTTTTACTGTAAGCCTATCTTTTTAATTCACGATAAGATTCCCCTCGTTCCACTGAATCCAGGGACATATCATACGCAATTTTTGGAGTTACAGATCTTTTTCTACAAATTAATTACTCCCAAAAGGCCATTAACCCATTTGATTAAACTGTACTAAATCTTGCTGCAAAAGTGTGAAACAATGGTACAGCAAGATTCTGCACGACTTACTGAATCTACACATATTTTTTTTGCAATTTTTGGCCTAGCAGTTTAATTTCTACACAATTTACAAGTTTCTACCAAAATCTGCCAACTAAATCGATTAAAAATACCACCAATCGTGTTTGTTGATCGTCCACGTGGTTGCCGATCGGGCGTCGACTAGTCAACGCCTGGGCTGACCGTCAACGCTGATCTGGACCGCTGATCTGAGATCCGACGGTCCCAACAGATGGCGGCTGCGGACTCACGAGCGGCGGCGACGGTGAGCTCGGCGAGGAGACGGGCGGCAGGCGGTCAACGGCCAGCGGGCTGGCGCGAGAGGGAGGCAGTCGCCAACGATGGCGGCAAGCGCGGCGCTGGCGAGGCGCGAATGGCGCAGCGGCGGCGAAGCGGGCGCTGCTGCGGCGCATGGAGCATGTGGCGCGGTGGCCTTGGCAACGGGCAGGCGAGCAAGGGCGCTTGTGGCGCACAGGCGTGGCAGGCGGCAGCGCGGCAGAGCGGGCAGCGGCAAAGAAGGGGCGGAGCGCGCGGCGATCCCGAGGCGGCGCGGGGCGGTCTTCGAGGCGGCGACGGCTACGTGGAGATCGAGGGCGCGAGCGGCGGGGTGAGGCGGCAGGCGGCGGCGGCGCGCGGGGTTCAAGGCAGGCGGGTTGGGCACGGGAACCGAGGCGCGGGTGCGGCCTCTTATGTGGGGCCTCCTCGCGGGGTCCTACGCGGACACGGGTCCAGATTTTTGGTTCGTTTCTTTTCCCCTTTTCGCAAATACTAAAGCCTCCGTAACTTTTCCGTACGAGCTCCGAATTGGGCGATTTTTTATCCTAATTTTTTGGAAAATCAAGGGGAACAACCTAGAGCTACAAGGGTGGAAAACACAAGTCCTACTAAAGCCTCCCGCAGGAGCCTGATAGTAAAATAGAATAGGGTTTAGAAAATAGCGTTTTGCCGAATCTTTTCAATCGATGGTTTTGCATGGTAAAGTATGATGCAATGGCATGAATGATATGCAGAACCAAATCTAAAATTTGGGATGTGACACAATATTTCCGAGAAATCCGACTTCATTCAGCCGTAATTCACACTTGCTGAATTTGGCGTACAACTTATGCGCTCTAAGCTTCTCAAGTATCAATCGTAAATGTTCTTCATGCTCTTCGTTCCTCTTGGAGAAGATCAAAATGTCATCGATGAAAAAGACAACGAGTTTTTCAAGAAATTCCATGAAAAAGTAGGCTGGTGCATTTGTCAAACCAAATGGCATCACGGTGTACTCATACAATCCATACCTAGTGGTGAAAGCAGTCTTAGGTATGTCTTGTTCCCTTATCTTCAGCTGAAAATAGCCTGATCAGAGATCAATCTTTGAGAACACACGGGGTCCTTCTAACTGATCAAACAAGTCATTGATTCTGGGCAAATGATACTTGTTCTTGATAGTCACCTCATTGAGTGAACGGTAATCTATGCATAACCTTTGACTTCTATATTTCTTTTCAACAAAAAAGATTGGTGCTCCCCAAGATGAAGAACTTGGTTGAATAAATCCTTTCTGCAACTGGTCTCCAAGTTGTTTCTTGAGTTCTTTCAACTCATCAACTGACATCTTGTAAGGTCTCTTTTCTATTGGTCCTGATCCTGGCAGCACGTCAATGAGAAACTCAACATCTCTATCCGGTGGCATTCCAGGTAGCTCCTCCAGAAACACATTCGGATATTCTCTCACAATTATCACACTGTCTATGCTAAACCCCTTAAGAGAATTTAGCTTACTCCCTTTTGATTCAAAGTTAGACTTGAATCTAATCCTTTTATTATCCGGGGTTGTGAGTGTGACAGTATGGTTGGCACAATCTAGTACTCCTTCATACTTGGTCATACAATCCATTCCCAAAATAACATCCAATCCTTGGGGATCTAGGATTATCAAACTAACTGGAAACTTATGCTTTACAAATTCTATTACTAGATCATGACATCCCGAGTTGACTATCATTTCTCCACCAGGAGAACTTACTTTTATAGGACACCCAATAGTTTCAACTGGAAGTACATTTCTATCAAAAAATGCTCTTGATATGAATGAATGTGATGCGCCAGTATCAGAAAGAACAAGTGCTGGAACAGAATTGAGTTTGAACTTACCAGCCACAGCATCAGATTCTTCATAGATTTCTTCCACATTGATGTGGTTCACTTGTCCCTTTTGGAAGGGATTGGGCTTGTTGGCACCATCAACTTTCTTTTCTGGGCACTCATTAGCATAGTGCCCCATCTTCTTACACTTGAAGCATTCAACCTGACTGAGATCTTTCTTTACAGGATGATTTCCACTTCCACTTCCACCTCCCCTGTGGTGGCTCTTGTGTCCACTCTTATGGTTCTTATACTTGTCATTATCATGACTGCGGTGATGCTTGTTGTCACGATGGCGGTTGTGGTTGTGGTTGTTGTACTTTCCATGTTTGTGGGATCCAGAACTCTCACTATCATCATGATGGGAACGCTTGTGAGACGATCCCGAGCTGTGCTTATCAAAGCTATGCTTCCTCTTTCTGCTCTCAACCTGTTTCATCTTGTTTTCCAAGATGGTAGCTTTGTCACAAAGCGATTGGTAGGTTGGAACATAGGCAACAGACAGCTGCAGATTCAACTCATCATTCAGTCCTGCGAGGAATTTATGCTTACTCTTGGTATCTGTATCAACTTCATCCGGTGCATAAAGTGCCGGATTATTGAATTACTCAATGTACTCAGCCACACTGCGGTGATGCTGCTTCAAATTGGGGAACTCCTTTTTCTTCAAATTCATCACTCTGGATGAGATGTGAGTTGTACGGAATCCATCTTCAAAGATAGCCCAAGTCACATCCTCAATGGGTGTGGTGATCTAAAAGTTGTCCCACCAGGTTGCTGCTGGCCCTTCAAGCAGATGTGCTGTGAACCTAACTTTTTCTTCGTCGGTGCAGCCAACAGTCACTAAGTCCTTGTTCACTGAATGTAACCAGTCATTGGATACCATTGGATCAGTGGTTCCCGAGAACTTTGCAGGCCTCAGTCTTAGAAATCTGGTGAGCATGTCAAATCCTGGCGGGTTATTCTGTTTGTTGTTATTGTTGTTGTTGTTGTTGTTGTTGTTGTTGTTGTTGTTGTTGTTGTTATTCTGGTTCTGCATGAACGTTATCATCATCTGCATCAGTTTAGCTTGCGCTGTCATCAACTGTCGCATCTCGGAGTGACATTGTTATTGTTGTTTTGGTTGGGTTTGGCACGTCGAGGAGGCATCTGTGGTTTTAATAAGGATAAGAATGAGATACCCATAGATGCTTAACATGCACAATACATCTCATAGAACAATCACAACAACCAAGCATCAAAATAACATAGAGTTTGAACGACATAAACAACAAGTTTTAAAAACACAAATACACCATAGCAAGCCATCCACATGTTGGATGGTCATTGCAACTCAATAATCAAAGTACGATAGATGAAAGATAGTCGAGTAGTATACACTACTCCTCCACATCAATCTCCACATCAACAAGGGTAAGACCTGCATTCTCCATGGCGGTCTTGTACTCCTCAACACTAGTAGTCAAGGCCTGAATCTTGGCCCTAAGATCCCTCTTCTGTGAGCGAAGCCTCTCGATCACTCCTTGCTAGTGCTCAAGATCGAAGTCCTTGGACTCTAACTCTTCCTTCATCTCCTGGATCTTCTTGTTCCTGTCTTGGACTCTTTTCTCCTGGCTCTTGAACTTCTTGTCATGGCTTTCAAATTTGGCCTCCATTTCCTTGACGATCTCTACTTGCTCTGCGAAGAGCTTGTCCTTCTCTCGTAGCTGAACCTGGAGCTCGTCATTGCTAAGAAAGACGTTGGGCCTATCAGTATCAAGGTGTCTAATAAGACCCTCTAGGTCCTGAAGGTACAGGTGAATCGGCTCCATCGTCTCTCTAGTAGCATCTTCGTACTCTATAGCCTCACCCTCCTTGTTGCGTCTCCCGAAGGGGTGAAAGTAAAGACCTCTATGCTCGGTGGAGTGTCTCCCTACCAGGCGCCCAAGTAACTCCTGCATGACTAAATCTAAGCCTTTCTCCTTGTCGTCATGCATCAGCTTGAAAGTGATGACCTCCGTGGGTGGCTCTTCCTGGCGTCCTGGCTGTGTGACTCTAAAGCCCCATAGGTCCTTCCTCTCAAACTTGGTGAGCTGAAGTGTCGTGATGCTAGGAAGCGGAAGGTTGATCACACTAGTGAGCTCAATGAGACGAGTACCAAAACGAGTTCCCTTGAACTCCTCGGCTGTGTTGATAACAACATTAGGCATCTATTTTTATAAGATAGAGAAAAGTTAGAATCAACACAAGTAGAGAAAATTCACAAGACAAAATATCACAAGCACATCTTTTAGCAACAAACACACAAGTCATGGCATACACAAATCCATTACAACATCAAAGGTTCAACATAACTTAGACAAATTTTTTGGAAGTAAAAACGATAAGTGTGGTGGTCCAACTAACGAAGTACGTTACCACTCTCACTCACTAGACAAAATAGCTATCAGGGCATCCTTAGTGGCCATCTGTCTATCTTGTTCACAAGATTCCCATATTAGGTCTATGATGTCTCCCCTTAGTTGTTGGTTGGTAGTCTCTAATTCTTGGGTATGCTTCTTTTCTTCTCTAAGGTCATTTTGGGTGTTGAGCATTCTGCACTTGAGTTTATAACCAAGCTCCTTGATGGCATTCCAAGCTGCATTTCTTGCAGAGTCAAAGAATGTTGTGTGCATTTCAGAGTTGGGGACCATGCAAAATCCTGACTCCTTGTGGTTGTCTTCCTTGTTTTTGTACAATTTAAGTTGCACCCACCAATACTCTTCTCCTTCATCCATCACAGGGAATCCCTTGTACACAGATGCACCATGTATCCCCATGGTAACCATAAGGTTTTTGAGTGCCTTGGGAAATTCAGTCTCACACTCCAAAGTCATGGTCATGAGTGGTCCCTTCCTCACGGCTTCGTTGATGGAGTTCATCTACAAATAGAGATGAGATAGAAGATTAGAAAAGTTTACAAGAAAAAAAACACAAGTGTGGAATTTTTTCGAAGTGTTGAAATTTTTTCCTTAGTGGTTTCTTAGTCTAATCCAACCTAGGGTCATAATCCTACAGGCAACACAGTGCTCTGATAGGATCTGTAAGACCCCACCTTTATAAAGGTAAAGGTCCCTGTGATTGCAATGCTAGTCCCTAGATCAAATGCTAGCATCCAAAGTTTAAGATGAAGTACACAGAAACAAAGGTCATTATTACATTGTCATTCTAGAGATAACATAGTCTTTTACAACTCCATAGCCATAGGCTAATACAAGAGTTTAACTTAACAATATAAATAAAAGTCTTCATCTTCATGTGCCACAGGCAAGCATGTTGAGTGTAGACTCATAACCCTATTCCTCATCAGAGTAACCTGCAACATCACAACTTACAGCCACAGTGGGTCAATACATTGGAATAGTATTGGCAAGTGATACCTTAGTAGAATAATAGTATCTAGTTTCTACATGAATTTGGCTAAGTGTAACTTAGGCTTGCTTTGCTCCAAATAGGCTTTACCTATTAGTTGAAAACACTAAGTTTTTGTTTGGCAAAAACTCCCAAGGAACCACCAATAAACATTGGTGAACCTTTACCCTTGTTCAACCACAAGTTTTTAACTTAGAAATTGGGATGAGGAGATTCTTGATACCTTCCATGTCTTGATGCTCAAATTGTCCATTGCCGAGGACACGGCTAAGTACTTAGATTTTTCCTTCTCGAGAAGTGGTGCACTTTCCCCACAATACTTGACATTCATCAAGACGAGACCTTTCAAAAACCTTCCCTTAGACAAAATGGACGCGTTCCAACCTATCACCCTACCACCAACTGTTCAAATGGCTAAGTTATTGCAACCTATATGATCAAGGCAGAGCCCACATTGCCATGTGGCTGCACTAGAAGCTTCTTAACATATGGCATCTCAAATCCCTTTGTTCCTAGGTGGCTTTCCACAAGTGTGATACACAAGGTAGACCATAGATATGTGCCTTGTGTAACCACTCAACATAACCCAAACAACCATTCCACCCAGGTGTTTCATTCACTTAGTTTTTTTGTTAAGCAAAAACACAAGTCAAAGACTTAGCATTATTTTTCCATAGCATATATATAATCCACCCTTGGTTGCTACTAGCTAGGCTAAGCATGGAAATAGCAAGTATCTTAACTTAGAGAAAATTCTAACAATTCTACAACTACTAGGATTTCCCAAGCATAGCATATAGATACTTAGCAAAAATTATCATGAAAGCCCTATACAAAATATCACTAGAGCATAGTCAAAATATTGGGACAAAAATATGAAGCACCACTTGCCTTGGTAGTTGGGGGAGTAACAACAATTCTCAAAGTCACAATCACCACTAGCACTAAAATCTACACATAAAATGATAGCACCAAATTCATATTTCAAATAATCAAACAAAAATATATGAATGCATGAAAATGCCATGTGATGATTTTTCTAAACCAACCAAGACAATGTCTCTGCATAAAATTCTATTTTAACAGAAGCAAATTACGAAACTAAGCCTACAGATGTGTAGGATTTATGTTTGTGATTCCATTCATATATTATTTGCATTTTTTGGATAAACAGAACAAAAGTTATTGAATTTATAAGTTTATTTATCTAATATATTCAAATCTAAATTTTAAAATAGAAACCCTGACACGCGGCGCCATCTGATTGGCTCATACCGGTTCAGGGGGGATCACACTCGCGAGACGTAGGATCTAACTTAATCCAACGCACCAGATCGAAACTTACCCCTTCACGTCAGACTAATCTACACCGCTGGATCTAGATCCAGCGGATCTAATCGCTCTGCCAAGAACTGGCGGCGCAAATGGTGAGCAGTGGTGGCGGCGGTTCTGCTGGCGACGAACTGGCGGTGCTAGGGGGTAAGTGGAGGTGGGGTTGGTCGTTCTCGAAGCATGGGGACACAGCGATGACGATGGTTGACAAGGTGGAGACGCGGGCGTGCGGGACCGTCAGAGATTCCTCGCCGGAGATGCTCCTGGCGTCGGGTGCTCGAAGTCGTCGACAGAGGCGAGCCTACAGAGCGCCAGTTAACAAACCAAATGCATTAGCGTGAGCGCGAGAGGATAACGAACTTGCCAAAGAAAACCAGAGGCGAGGGGGTGGTCAGAACTCACCATAATTGGTTGCCGGAGCTCGTCAGGATAGCGGCGGCGCGAGCTCGATTGTGGATAGCCTGGCGGCGCTCTGTGGTTGGTGAGTGAGGGGAAAAGAGCGGAGTGGGGACGGGTTTAAGTAGCTGGGGCGAGAGGGGGAATTATGCCTGCAGTAACTCGTATTCAAGCGAGAGATCGTCGGGAAGAAACAGCCGCAGCGGAGCTGATCGCGGGCGTGATTTGGGGACGAAGGTGACGGGGCAGGTGGGACCAGGGCGTCAGTGAGGGAGGGTGTGCACGTGGGTGAGAATCAGAGGGAGAGGGGAACCTCGGGTGGGCTGGTTGTTGGGCTGGTTCTGTTGCTGTGCCGAAAGGCTGGCACAGGCCCTTTTCCTTTTCTTTATTCCTTTTCCATTTCTATTTTGATTTTCTGAAATCCTTTTCAAATGCTTTTCAAATGAGTTTGAATTCAAATTTCTTTTGGATTTTTGCAGTGAAAACTTTGTAGTCACATGAGTGTAAAACCTTACTATTTAGTCCAAGGCACTTTGACATAAAGGAAAATAAAATAAATCCATGCCTTAATATGATTATAGATGATAAGCATAAAGTGGTTTTATATTTGAATTTTATTTTGAGAATTTTTGTGCAAGGTTCGCGTTCATATTTGAAATATTTATGATTATAACAAAGTATTCTCACACTTTGAGAGTAGAATAGAACTATTGCCTTTCTAGCATAAAATAATAGCATATAAATGGTTTCTCATTTTGTAATTTTGTTTGAAAATAACTAAATGCTTATGAATGCATGCATGATATGCAAAATTTTCAAATTATGATTTTTGGGATGTTACAAGATGGAGGGGTGGATGAGGCGTGGGGAGGACCGGAGACAGTGTATTTCCGGCGATGGCTGCGGTGGCCGGCGAGAGTTCGACCTCGATTCCACGCAAACGACAACGCCCCGACTTGTGAGACTCCACGAGAACGTTAAGAGTGATGCAGGGCTTCTTCCAGGAATCACGGCAGGACGAAACGAGGTCAGGAACGACGACGATTGGTCAGCCTTTGTAGCTAGGGTTTGGAACAGAGGAGGAAGATGGGAAAAAGAATAAGATAAGGCTCTCCGGCGCGACGGTGGCCTTCTTATAGGCAACGAACATCGGCGACACAGATCTTGGTGACAGTGGGCATCACGGCGAAGGCGGACAGCCGACGATGTGCCAGGTAGCAGCTTCACCGGTGCTGCAAACTGGCGAGAGGAAGAAGAAAGGAAAAGATTTAGCGAAACGGTATTGGGCTTAGTTGGGCTGGTGTTGGGCTTCGTTGTGATGCGCATGAGCGACAGGAAGGGAAAGGAAAGATGGGCCTCAGGCCAGTTTCTGGTCTGAGTCCATTTTTTATTATTTTCTATTTTCTGTTTTATTTTCAGGTTTCAATATTACACATTTGATTGAAATTTCTTTATAGAATTTATTTTCTGGATAATTGCAGTAATATTGGAATGTGTTTAGTATTTGTAGGGTCTTTTGATATGAATTTAATTTATCTAATATTCATAAACTTATTGAAGATTGCACTATTCTTAATCCACGAGTTTTGATTCTTATTGATTTATAATATTAAAGAATATTTTATATTTAGTGATCCTTCATTATTATTTAATACATAAAGTTTTGAGTAATTAATATGGTTAATATTATTCTCATAAATTTAGGAAATAGCAATATATATATTTTATTACAACTAACATATGAGTTAAGGTTTGAATTGAAAATTCTTACCATAAGTTCTTAGAAGATTTAATATTCTCATATTTCTTGTATTGATGTGAATAAAGATTAGTGGCTAAACATATTGTTTTTTATGTTTGTGATCTTTAATGATATCACCCTTTGAAATAGAAGGTTATTATCTTGAATGTCTGATGGAAAAGAATTGATAAAGATAACTCCTAAGCACATATGGTTATGATAATTGGAAATGACAAAATGTGCTTAAGTGATTTTCGATAGAAAAAATATTCCTATGAAGCATTGTGAAACTAAGATGATTTATCCAACAGATGAGATGAATATTAAGCTTGATTATAGATTTAGGGTTTAGTGTTTACCAAGAATTCCTATCCTCCATAATTCACAATCCTGGACTTCTAAATAAGGAATTCCTTTCCTAGATATTCTACTTCTTTATAACCATCATCTTGTGTTAACATGATGAGCTTTACTTCACCAGAATATTCTTATCCATCTATTATTCTTCTAAATTCTTTTAAAAATCTAATGAGCTTGACACTAAATCTTTTCATAATCTTCTCATATCCATACTTGGTTATATCAGACTATTCTACTACTAATAATCTCCAATCCAACAAGTGATTACTTCTAACTCCATTCATACTCTTCCTTTATCATCCATCACTAACATTACTACTTTCCTCAGAAGCTTATTATCTTTTTAAGAGAAATACACTACTTTATAACTCCATGCTACTCTAGCTTCAGCTTAATCATACTATCTTATATCTACTTCACTCTAGTATTTTATATACAGACTTTACATCATATCATGGTGTATTGTCATGGCTAACCTAGAATATCATATCTATACTAGGTTTCAATCATGTTTTTATCCACCAATGTCACTTATACATGATATAAGCATTCAATCTTGGTGAGTAAGGCATGATCATTATAATCCTTTGATCCTTTATGGTTTAGGTTTCTAGTTGGCTAATCAAGGCTTCCATCCATACAACATTACAATTTTATTATAATTATCTTCAGGATTCATCCTTGTAATCTTCTTTACTACCATATAATTATATATTCCAATAACTCTTCTATCATTTCAGGAGTGAGTTAACTCCATCAATTATCACATTGATCCTATTCTCTTCCATCACCCCCATCCTATAGTTGATATTTAACTAGCATTACTATTTACCCCTTTTTACTTATTTCGTTATAGGACTTAAGTCAATGCTATGATATGGTCAAGAGTTAATAGATCAAGAATTCATAGGTTAAGAATTGGTGAATCAATAGTTGATTACTCAACATTGATGAACAGTAGATATTAGAATAAGATTCAATAGAGATGATAATGATTGATATGGAAAGAAAGATATGTGGTGAATGGTCTTGAATTTCTTAACCTCCTAATCCATATAATTAAAGAGTTAGGATTAAGTATTACCATGATCCACATGGTAGAATTGGATAAGAATAAGATAGGTCAGGATTAGTTATTACATTCTTGTTACTTAAATTATATTCATGGCTTGGTATTCATGAGTTATTGTAATCAATAATATGATATGATCACCTAAGGACCAAATATAAATCATTAAGCAAAGTATTAGGGTTTAATTTTATTACATTTGATCTACCCTTAGATCAAATCATGTTTACCCAGAAATAAGGTTTTATCAAAGGTCATATTGAAACTTATCATAGTCAACTTCATGATCTACTTAAATTCCATCAAGTTGAGCGAAGCTTTAATCGCTGACAAGTTTTGTTCAAAAGCGCGAAACTTATTCAAATTTTCTATGCATGAATGCAATGCACATATCTTTGTTCAGCTTATTTCTAAGCTCTAATGCTGGGATGTTAGAAAACCCTAATACACAGGGGATGATACGTTGGAAACGAATCTATAATTTTTGATGCTCCATGCTTGTTTTGTATCTACTTTTAATTTCTTGTCTACACTTTGAGGTGATTTTTACATGTTTTCTGGTACTAACCTATTAACAAGTTGAAACAGTGCCAAATGCCTATTTTCTACTATTTTTGGTTTCAGAAAAGTTAGTAAATAAATATTCTCAGAATTGGACGGGACAAAGGACAAAGTCAATTACTTTTCGTGCGGAACAAGAAGTCCAGAGTAGAGCCCGGGAGGCCAGCCAGGGGGGCCAGACCCACCCTAGGTGCTGGTGGGCCTAGCCCCGCGCCTGGCTAGGGTTTGCAGCCCCCGGCCGCCTCCTCGGTCTCCCCCTTCGCCTATAAGAAGCCCCCGAGGCAGAAACCCTGAGTACCCGATCAGAAATCCACGAAACTGTCTGTAGTCGCCGCCACCATTGTCCCTAGATCGGGGGGATCTGAAGTTCTTCCCGGCACCCTGCCAAAGGGGAGATCATCCCGGAGGCCTTCTCTCCGGTATGATGCGTGAGTAGTTCCACCTTGGACTATGGGTCCATGTAGTAGCTAGATGATTGTATCTCCTCCTTTGTGCTTTCATGTATAGATCTTGTGAGCTCCGTTCATGATCAAGATCTAATCTATTTGTAATCATGCATGTTGTGTTTGCGGGGATCCGATGGATATTGAGATTATTATGTTGGTTTGATTAATGGTTTTGTCTTTATGATTCTATCATGTCTGTTTTGTTTGTGATCTTGCATGCTCTCCGTTGTTAGTAGCTATCTTGGCCATGTAGTTGCTAGTGACTCCAAGAGGGAGTATTTATGCTCGATAGTGGGTTCATGCCTCTAGTTTCCAAGGGAAGTGACAATAATCTCTTCGGTTGTAGATGTGATGTTTCTAGTAGGGAGAAAACAACGGTCTCTTGTTCAGGGAACATGTGGACTGTTTACCTTACACACTTCTAGTTTCTTGCAACTTCATACTGGAGGAGGTTCCGATGATAACCTAAAGGTGGACTTCTAGTCATAGATGCAGTTGGATGGCGGTCTATGTATCTTGTTGTATTGCCCAATCAACCTCATAGGGTCTTTCTAGCTAGTAATTGCATTGTTATGCCTTGCTCAGTTCCTGTCAATTGCCCTGCTGTAATTTGTTTACCCTTCATGCCATGTTGTTTATCATAGGAGAGCACCTCTAGTGAACAATGGACCCCGGTCCAATCTTTACCATTGATACATCTTCCATTGTTACTTTTTTACTTGCTGCAAACCATTACCTTCCACACCATACGTTTAATCCTTTGTTACAGCAAACCAGTGAGCTTGACAACCTCACTATTTGTTGGGGCAAAGTCTTGAGTTTGTGTTGTGCAGGTATCCATGTTGCTTGCAACACCTGTGTGACATTTCGTTCCTCCTTATGGTTAGATAACCTCGGTCTCAACTGAGGGAAAACTTGTTGCTTGCTCTTCACACCCTGTGCTTGGGGTTACCAATGAAGTGCCACGTCAAGCACCATCAAGTCTTTCTTGCGCCGTTGCCAGGGAGGCTAAGGACGTCTTCACTAGGGGAGTCCTTCACTTCCTTTCTCTTTACTTTGTTTTTAGTTTGCTTTGTTTCTTTTGCTTTTTTGTTTCCTCTTTTCAAAAAACCCAAAACAATTAGTCTAGTTTGGTTTGCTAGCTTTATTAAAAAAACAAAAAAAATTATTTCCTGCTCTAGTTGCTGCCATGTCTGGTTTTGGATCAACCTCTATTTCCCCTATGATAGAAATCTCCACTTTTAAGCAAAAAAGTGAAGAAAGTTTTAAGGAGGCTTGGTTTAGAATCTCTGCTTTCCAGAGGGAAACTGAGCTTTAGGTAAGCCTCAGCTTGGTTATTGATAGTTTTTACCACGGTATTGCTCTTCGTTATAGATATGCTTTGGATGCTATGGCTGAGAAAGATATTTTTCTTTGTACTTAGGATGAAGCCTTTGATGCCATAAAAAGTTGATTTCAATTTATAATACACCTGGCAATTCTGATTCCTCTTTCACAAATATTTTTGCCAGGTTGAACACTCTTGAGACTAGCATTGCTGCTATGAATAGTTGCTATCACACGCTTAGGGATTACCATGATTATGTTCCCATAAATTCTGAGCCTTCAAAGTGGTTTCCCACATTCAAAGTTTCTATAAATACTACACCTTTTGATGCTCGCTGTGATATCATGTCTGAATTTTGTCTCATGCCTAAAGATATTTTTGATTCCTTGAGTCTTTTGGGGCTTATTGAAGGAGGAGAGGAAATCTATCTTATCAACAATGCCACTATATTTCCCATTGGAATAGATGAAGGTGTGTTTATAAAAATCTCAAGGAAAATGGTATCTACTGATTATCTTGTTATTGAATGTGTAGGCAAATGATAGATCACACTTGTAATATCTCTACTGAAACACCTTGGGGCAGTAATAGATGTGGGAAAAGGCATCATGCACTTTGCTCCCCGGTAAGCAATCATATCTTCCCCAAGGAGAAAAAGAAAGGTAAGAAAAGAAGGAACAAGAGGGGCAATGCTTCATTTGAAAATACTTGATTGTTCTTGCTTCTTGTGCCTAACTTAAAGGCGTTAAAGAAAAGTACTTGTTGGGAGATAACCCAAGAGTTTACTTGAGTGTTGGAAAATATTACTTCTGTAATGACCTCTCCTTATCATTTTTTTGTGCCAAGAATGATCTCTAATGAGAGGGAAGTAAGATTTGGGGAGTTGCTGTCCCAAAACAGATTTCTATCCTCCACCAAAAAATTTGTGAGGAGGCTCTGTAACTCGGATTTAGCTCACAATTTACGAATAAATCCCCCAGTATGTTAGATAACTTTTGTTAGTTCAACACTTTTTGATTTGAGCAACAGAAGATGTTCGAAAAAAACGGTTTCTACCTGATGGTCTGTTTTGACAGGTTTCTGCCATTATTTGCTTTTGCTTCTTATTGATTCCTTTTTGAGTTCTCTTTAGGTAAATTTAGCTTTTTTAAGGAGTTACTACAGTAGCTTATGTTTTTAGTGAAAATCCTTGCTGTTGCAAAGCTTTGATAGTGGTCTAATATCTTTTGAATACACTAATGTTGCTAATGAAAATTGTGTAAAGTTTTGTATGAAGGAAAAATTTCAGGTGTAGAGAGAGAATGATGCAATGAGATGAAGAAAAAAGTTCAAGATTGGGGATTCCACCATGGTTTCACCCCAAGAAATATCCAAGAGGTACAAGCGCCAAAGCTTGGGGATGCCCAAGGCATCCCCTTCTTCATCAATAAAAAGCTCAGGTTTGTCTGGACACTTTGTTTTTATTATTTCATGCACAGTTGTGTTATTCTTAGAGCATCTTAGTTTTCATTTGCTTTCCTTAAGTTGTTTAGTTTTCTTGAATAAAGTAGTTTGGACCCCCCTTCTCACTGTGTTGTTTTACAAGTAAGGTTGCTTGGTGTTGGAAAGGAGTAGTAAGTTCTTGCTTGAAATGCAAGAGGAGCTTGCACTGACTGTGACTTAGACTTTAGCATGACATGCTAGGTGTTGTTTTAGCATTATGCTTAGTGATTATTTCTGTAGCATGTCTAGTTCCAAACAATTGGGATTCCTTAGTGTGCCTTGGAGAAATTATGCGTTGTTTTAGCATGCAAAAGCATAGTATTGTGGTATTCTCCTTTGATTTTTTACTTGGGTTGACTTGGCACATGCTCAAACCATGTTATGACTATGAAAAGTCACCATTATCCTCTATGATCATTTAGTCATTGACTTGTAATGCCACTCTTTGCTTTGATTAGTTTGCTTTGTTGCATTGCATGATTTTGGCCATTATTGCTCTCTTAGTTGGTTGCTCCCAGTCTTTTGCTACCCTCCACTTGTATGAGTAAGTTCTACTCATGCCTCCAACTCCCAAGAAACCAAGTTATTCCAAAGTGTCCACTTAAACTCCTATGCATGGTGTGTTACACCATTCCAAGTATATTGTTGTTTTCAACTATCTTCCAATTAAAAATTTGTAACATCCCATAATTTGAGCTTAGAAATAAGCTGACCACATGTGTGTGCATTGCATTCATGCATAGAAATTCCGAATAATTTTTGCGCTTTTAATAAAAAATTGTCAAAGAGATTGAAGCTTCTCTCAACTTTATGGAATTGAAGTAGATCATCAAGTTGATTGCGATAAGTTTCAATATGACCTTTGTTAAAACCTTATTTTGGGTAAGGAAGATTTGATCTAAGGGTAGATCAAATGTAATCAAATTAAACCCTAATACATTAGTTAATGTTTTATGTTTGATCCTTAGGTGATCATATCATAGTACTCATTACACAACCCCTGAATACCAAGTTATAAATATAACTTAAGTAATAGGAATGTAATAACTAAATCATGATATATCTTAATCTCATCTACTTATACCATGAGTATCATAGTAACACTTAACCTTAACTCTTTAGTGAGTTTGAGTAGGAAAGAAACCAAGTCAAGATCATTCCCCATATATCTTTCTTTCCATATCAAAATTTATCATCTCTAATGAACCCTATCTTAATATCTATTAATTTATCAACGTTGAGTAATCAACTATTGATTCACAAATTCTTGACCTATCAACTCTTGTCCTTATCATAGCATTTACTTCAGTCCTCTAGATAAGAAGTAAGAAGTAAATAGTAATGCTAGTTTTAGGTATCATTTATTGGATGGGAGTGTTGGAAGAGAATAAGATCAATGTGATAATTGATGGAGTTAACTCACTCCTAAATGGATAGAAGAGTTATTTCAAATAAAGATATATGTGGTAACAAATAGGATTACAAGGATGAATTCTGAAGATAGTTACCAGTGGTAGTCCTATTGGATCAAGTAGGCATAGTCAATGAATTATATCTCTTAATCCAACAGAGCTAAACAGAAGATAATTAGAATACAACTGTAATGTTGTATGGATGGAAGCCATGATTAGCCAACTGGAAACCTAAGCCATAAATGATCAAAGGATTATAATGATCATCTCTTATTCACCAAGATTGAATGCTTATATCATGTATAAGTGACATTGGTGGATAAAACATGATTGAACCCTAGTATAGATATGTTATTCTAGGATAGCCATGACAAGCCACATTAATATAATGTGAGGTTGGAGTACTAGATACTAGAGTTAAGTAGAGACAAGATAGTATGATTAAGATGATGTTAAAGCAACATTGGGTTATTGAAGTAGTAGTTTCCTCTTGGGAAATATTAGACAGTTGAGGTGAAGTAGGATTTGATACATAAATATATATAAATCTATTAGAGTAATATTGGTGATGGATGTTTAAGGAAGAGTATGAATGTAGTTAGAAGTAACCACTTGTTGGATTGGAGGTTATCATCAGTAGAGTAGTTGATATAACCAAGTATGGTTATGAGAAGATTATGAAAGAGCTTTAGTGTCAAGACCATTAGAATTACAAATGAATTTAGGAGGAGAAATTATGGATAAGAACATTCTTGTGTAGTAAAGCTCATCATGTTAAGACATGATGATGGATATGAAGGAGTAGTATATCTAGGAAAGGAATACCTTAATTAAAAGTCCAGGATGGTGAATTGTAGAATATAGGAATTCTTGGTAAACACTCAAATTTAAATCTTAAACCAAACATAATATTCATTTCATATTATTGATCTATCATCTTATCTCCATACCACTTTCTAGGAATAGTTTCCTATATAAAATCACATAAGCACATCTTTGTCATTCCTAACTATCATAATTATATGTACTTAGGAGTTATCCTTCTCAATTATTTTCCATAAGACCTTCTAGGAAATAACTTTCTTGTATAAAAGATGAAGTCATACTTGAACACCAACATAAGGACAATCTATCTTAACCAATAATCTTTATTCTATAAATAAAAGGAGGAACAAAAATATTAAAACTCCTAAAACCCATGGTAAACAATTACAATTTAAAACCCTAACTTTTATTTAAATCATATATGCCTAGAAACTATAGTTATCAATTCTGTCTCATAATTCATTTCAAATAATAACTATTTATTTTAAAGGATGATATTAATAAAGATCATAAACATAAAGATAATGTGTTTAGCCATTAACCCTTATTCACATCAATAAAATAAATATGATAATATCAAATCTTCAAAGAACTTATGGTAAGTATTTTCAATTCAAACTTTAACTCTTATGTTAGTAATAATAAAATATATACATATGTATAAGAAAATAAAGAAGTGATAACTTTATATAATAAAAGTTCACAAATAGTTCAAAATAACATATTATTGATGCTTGTATTCAGCAAATAACTTTTATAAAGAAAGATTCCTAAAACAAATGAAAAATACAAAAGATAAAAAAATAAAACAGAAAAGGAAAACAAACCGAAAGAAAAAAATAGAGGAATACTGCTTATGGCCACAGCCCATTTTCCCTTCTCCCTATCTGCTACTTGCGAGCAGCTCGAATGCAGCCCATCTAGCCCAAGTGCGGCCCGGCATTGGCCCGTACCCCTTCGTTGTCTTTTTCCCCATCGTCTTCCTCGCCGACGGATCGAGCAAGCAGCTCGCTGTCGAGCTCTGCCACGTCGGCATGCGCCAGGATTCATGTCGCCGCCCGCCGTCGTCTATAAGACCCTCTGCCTCGCCAAGGACGAACCCTTGCCCGTCATTTGCTCTCCTCTCTTATCCAGCGTGCAAACCCTAACCCTAGAGCTCACACACGCTATCGAGCCCCGCCGTCTCCGGCCGCCTCGAGCCTCGCCGTGGCTCCTAGAAGCTTCGCCTCGCCGCGGTGAGCAGCCACGCAGGAGGAATCGACGCGAGAAGCTCCTAATCATCGACAAGGACACCGCCTTCCCAAGATCCGGCCACCGCTTCCTCCCTCGATTCCGGCATCTCCCGTGCTCACTTCGCCTCGCCACAACCACCGTCATGCTCCTGGTGAGCCACCGGTGCTCAAGCACCTTTCCGCTTCCTCTCTCTCCCTCTGGATCTTCCTCCCCGCGAGAGCCCGACGCCGCCACCGCTCACTGACGTTGCACCGCCGTCCCCGATGACCATTTTTGAGCGGCGCCACCATAGCTAGGCTCCTCGCATCATCCTCTTTCCGATACACACAATAGCAGCCGCGCGCGTGAATGGAATCCATTGATCGATAATCGATCTGGGAGGTTCATCCTTGAATGACGTCATTCTGACATCATCATCGCATCATCCCCAGCCACGTCAGCGTGTTGGACTTAGTCCACTGCTCGCGTGGAATATGACGTCAGTCAACGCCCATCGTGGGTGACCGTGGGTAGATTTAGCTTAGGTACAAATTTTCTTTTCTGTTTAAGAATTAAATAAAACCATATTAATTCCAATAGAAATAAAATAATTAAATCTTGTTTAATTAATAACTTTTGTTTTATAATTCCGAAAAATATGTTTAATATATGAAAATTTTAAGAAAAATAAAATCTACAACTTAAAACTATTATCAAATATTATTATGATGATTATTTAAATAAATATAATTTAATAAAAGTTTTATAAGTAATAAAACTTTGATCAATCATATTTTAATATTAGTAAATATTAAAAATATAAATAAAATACCAAAAATCTTAGAAAAATCTTAGAAAAATAAGAATTATAATTTAAAACTATAATCATGCATTATTATTCCACTTAATTAAATATTTGTTATTTATTAAGTCCTTATAAAATAATAAATATTGTAAAAATCATATCTTATTATTTATAAATCATAAAAATAAAAGTAATATACCAAAATGATCACAAAAATAGTACCTATATGTTAAAAATATAATATTCCACTTTTGAGTTAAATAAAGAGTTAAACACTTTAATAACTTGAATTTAAACCTATTTCTTTAGTTAATAATTCATATAAGGGTAAATAAAAATTTCTAATATTCTAAAATTAGCCAATTGAGTCTAATAAATAGTATTGGTCTTCAATATTGATAATATGAAGTCAAAATGGCTCAACACATTTTAAATGCAATTTTATTGAATTATCCTTCCACCATAAGTGCAGACTATTTTATAAAAGGATGCTTATCCAATATAAAATCCCCAATAATAATTGTATTGAGATAAAACCCATTCCTTTACTTTAATGACAAGTTTATAAACAAATCAAAACACTATAGTGAGATCATAAATAATGAATAATATTGTTCACTTATTCATAATCCTTAAACACACCCTTATAAGGAAATAAATCCTTTTATATATTTATAATGTAAAGAAACCACTACCAAATAAAAATAATACCATTCTTAAGTAACTTTAAAGAAACATTATAAGGTGAACAAGACATAAGTATAACAAGCATTACACCTAAATTCCATCTATGTTTTAAAGTTAACTTTAGTCTACCAAACTTCAAATATAATACTAAAGACTTTATTATATGTTTTAGAGTTAACTTTGGTTTGTTTATAATTAAGTTATAAAGTATCTTAATACCAAATCAACCAAGTTAAAAACCAAGATAGATAAGTCTCAAATACTAATGCTGTCATTATTCAAATAGAGTAATTCTTTCTTATTTACAGATTATAACTAGAAAGAACACCTCATAAGGTTAACTTAAAAGCTTAAATGCTTCTGCTTAGTTGAGTAAGATTTTCTTCAAATGTTATTCTTTTTGCCACTTCAAACATCAAATAACAATTAATAATAATCACACTACATTAAGCTTGACTTATATACCTAGAATTGTTAACACTTCAGTTCCTTATAAATATCATCACTTGCAAGGTAAAACTTGAAGATAAGATAATTCACATATAAGCAGTCCTTGAGTAGCACATCTCATTAGTATATCTTACTGTTGTATGCCATTATGTTTACATGTTGTTTCACACACATTCACAAGCCTTAATAAGAAGCACATGTGTGAAACTTAATCTAAAAGGGCAACACATTCCAAGGAAAACCTTTCCATTATCCAAACACTAGAACAACGTTACCTCGGGATTCGAGTTTACGAAATTGCATTACATTACTTATGCATAATAGCATCTTGCTTCTTTAAACATTAGTCCTTACCGGACCAATGATGCTGATTTTAGATATTGGATCTTTTATATTGTCTTGAAGACCGTGAGTGCATAATCTTGCAATCAAAAAAGGCAAGTTCACACTTGCTCATGTCCTTAGATTATTTTCTGTAAAGTATTTTACAAATCCAGTGTTTTCATGACCTGCATTTGAAAAAGGTCAGAAAACACTATTTTCATAATAATGTGATTATAGGTTATTTACCATGAGGTAATAACCTACTATAAGAGTTCCGGTGGTAAAGGAACATATTATCTAGGACTTAACAACCAATGTCGCAAGTGATTCTTGCGCCGTATATTACGTGTTGACCATGAGATTTCGAATGGGACGAAGAAGTCAGCTGTATCTTTTCCCTCTCGCATGGAGCTGGATGTGCGGGTCGTGGCTGTCATCACTCGTAGCATGCATATTATATGCTAATTCATAGAGGATATGCAGCATATGGGTGGGAGCCCTCAAGTCCCACAATAGTTCCGGCATCTGAACGTCCTCAAACCAAGGAAGTTTGAACGGGGACATACTCCCGGCCGTGCAACAAAACCTAAGGTCTCTCATGGGTAAAGTGACGCACCTCTGCAGAGTGTAAGAACTATAACTTGTTACTCCCTATTCCGGGAAGGAGATGGGAACGCGGCGGGAAAGGAACTCCATGAAAGTTCTGGTAAACCCGTGAAGGATGACGGAGATAGCTTTTCAGAATAAAAGCAACCTTTGAAGAAATGTTTATGAAAACTTGCATTTCACACGACCTACGGTCTGTGGCTATAGCTATAGTGCATCAAACACTCCTTTTCTAGTGAACTTGCTGAGTATGCTCGTACTCAACGTATCTTCTCAACCCTTGCTAGAATCTAAAGCCATTAAGACGACGTCTACATCAAGTATGCTTCAGAAATCATCATCAAAAGCTCAAACTCTTCAATGAAGTAAAGGAAGTCAACATATACATCAACTCAAGTGAAGACGAAGTTGATGATTAGATAAGAATAGAATTTCTAGCCATAGAACCTATTTCTGTAGCGTATTGCAATAGCAGCAATATCAGACCATTAATTAAAATACTATTCATAATAGTATGATAGTCTTGAATTGTTTATTTCCGATTCTTCTTTGTAAGAAGTTTCTTCCTCTCTCTTTAACCTAGAGTATTCTCTGGATCTTGTGTAAAGAGTTGAGTTGTAACCTATAGTCATGTCTTGGACCTGCTGTGTTTCTGTTGTACCACTCCGAGGGATGTAATACTAGTGAACGGTGTTTCATTGGTGTTATGTCAACGAATATAGTGTAATACATCATGAAGTGATATGTTGGGTCACCGCAGTTGGTATCAGAGCATATGCTTTGACCTTAGGATTGAAACCTTTTTAGAAAGATCTATAGGTTGGATAGTGACTATAGAAGCCATCTTATCTAAACCAAATATTTATATGACTTGTGATGAGTATCCACTTGAGGATAACCTTGTCACACCTAAGTCAGATGTTTAAGTCATTTTTTCTTAAGAGTAATTATTTTATGTTTTCTCAAGTATATTGCTCTTTAGTGTCTTCCAAAGGAGACATAAACCACCAAGATATTGTAGGAAAGTGTAAGACATCAATTGAAGTAGTCTGAATGGTGTAGCTTATTCATAGAATTTAAGTAAGAACAGTAAAATCTTAGTGATAGTTGATAACCAAAGACAACATGATGAATATAATTAGGATAAACGTTGATGTAATGAGTAGTAATCATGTGGGATTCACTTGAGAATTCTACGTGATGAAGTGAAATTATGTTATGGCTTAATAATAGTGTAGTGAGAAGTAAAGTTATCTTGGTTAGATTAGCTCTTAAATCATGATGAACGGGTAAAACATAATAAGATCATGGTGAGATTAGCTCCGAAACCATGATGAGAGTATAAATATGACAAGAAATTAGTAAATTATCCTGAAGTACAAATATGAAAATACCGTGGTAGAGCTATGATAGAAATCATAGGTGCTAAAAATTTCTAAGTTAGCAAATAGAATCTGAATAGTCATTTGAAGTGATCATGTGAGGTTAGTTTAGTAAATAAGAAAGGTTGGTTATAGTTAATCATTCCAAAAGTGAGACTAAAGGTTAGTCGAAACCAAATTGAGACCACTTTGCTTAAAAATTATCCTTTTGCAGTGAACAACCTGGGTAAATTATGTGGCAAAGAATAGTTTGACTCTATGTGCTAAGTATCACGATGTAAAACAATATGAGGAGGTGTCATATACTACACAACTAAGCCTGAATTCTAGAGATATTATACTCAACTACTATATTCTGGTCTTAGAGAATTGTGTGTTATATGTACCACATTTGGATTTATTTGTTTTTCTTGGATCTTCTTGATTGACTAGATCTGTACATGAAGTTTGACCTGGTGTGCAAATGCATGTTGCAACATCTAGTTACTACTTGATGTTATAGACCTAGATAAAAAAGGGAATTCGTGTAAGGGAGTGACGAGTTCCAAAGACCAAGATGAAGACCTACGTGAAGGGTAAAGCCAAATATGAGGAGTATCAATCCAATTTGGAGGATGGATCAAGCTCAGATCATTCTTAGCTAGCTATGAGAAGGAATATTAGCGTAGAAGATATATGGAGCAACAAGAAGCGATGAAATTAATCTCACCCAAAATAGGAAATGATGTTAAGAAATTAATGAAGGAGTTGTACCAATATCATGGAAGTATCATGAATAAGTGCAAAGAAAAAGCTTCGGAACCAAATTGGTATTCAAGCTCTGACAATTCAGAGAGAATGCCAATAGTGTGTCAGAAACCGTAGGGTAATTCATACACCCTAGGATAGTCCGCAGCTGGTAAATATCCGCAGCTGGTATTTGATCCACAGTTGGTATCTTGTCCATAGCCGGTGTTGGTTGACATAGTTAAACAGATCATCTTAATGGTTGCATAAAGAGCATAAAATTTGGTCTAAGCTAAGCTATACCTAAAGGAGTATAAGATTTTAAGAGACTGTCCTTCGAGACTCTTCGCGAAAATCACTACTAGAGAAAAGGCTATAGGAGACATTCTTATAGGAAGCACATCTAGACCATATGTGCCTCCTATAAAACAGGCGAGGTGCACTCCTTCTCCATGCGCCTCTAGTATAAAAATAGGCAAGGCGCATATGATAATAATGCGCCTCATATAATCCCTATACGGACAAAATCTAGCAGCCCCAGATTATGCGAGGCACATTCTAGTCATATGCGCCTCCTATATATCAGATAGGCGAGGCGCATATGGACAGAATGCGCCTTGCATAATCTGTGGGCCCAAGTGTTGGGACGTACTTGAATATGCGAGATACATATGGTCATATGCGCCTCCTATACTTGATAATATGCGAGGCGCATATGGTCATATGTGCCTCAAGTAACTCATCCGAGCTCGGGTGGAGGTAGGTGGCCGCATAGGCGAGGCACATATGGTAATATGGGCCTCCTATAGTTTAAAGTATAGGAGGCGCATATGGGAAGAATGCGCCTCGCATAAGCTGTGTGGGCCCAGGTGGAGGTCGGTGGTCGAATATGCGAGGCGCATATGACCATATGTGCCTCCTATACTTGATAATATGTGAGGCCCATGCAGCAGAGTGTGCCTCAAGTAACTATTATGGGCCCGGATGGAGGTAGGTGCCGCATAGGCGAGGCGCGTATGGTCATATGCGCCTCCTATAGTTTGAAGTATAGGAGGCACATATGGAGCAATATGTGCCTCCTATAGTTTCAAGTATAGGAGGCGCATATGGAGAAATATGCGCCTCCTATAACCTGGCCGGATTCAAATTCAAAACAGCCACCTACCACCTCTCCTCCTTCTCCTTTTTATTCTTCTTCTCCTCCTTCTCCTTCTCCTTCTCCTCCACCTCTCCTTCTTCTCCCCTTGTCCTCCTCCTTCTCCACTCTCCTCCTCCTCCTCCTCTTCCCCCGGCGACCACTCCGGCCATGGCCTCCACAGCCACACCGACCATCTCCTCCTCCTCCACCTCTGACAACCACCTCCGGCGACAAACTTCGGCGGCCTCATCCTCCTCCACCATATTCGGCGACCCCCATGGCCATGGCATCCTGCACATGCCTGCGGTGGTAGACTGTGGCCACGCGCACGGCCTCCGACGAGCTCCGACGAAATTCCGATATGGCCACATTTCTTTGAAATTCAAAAATAATATATGAGGCGCATTCGAATCAATATGCGCCTCGCATATGTAGAATATAGGAGGATCATATTCAGAGTATAGGAGGTGCATATCAATATGCGCCTCACATATGCAGAATATAGGAGGCGCATATCGATATGCACCTCACATATGTGAAGTATAGGAGGCACATATCATATGCGCCTCGCATAAAAAATAGGCGAGGCTTGAAGCTAGAGGCGCATATGATATGTTCCTCGCATATGCTTTTAGGTGCGCCTCGCATAACCTTTTCTCTAGTAGTGAATTGACCTATCAAAGCAAAAATATCCAAATTGTAAGTAAGACAAATAATGATGAAAGATTCACTTCGGAGATCCACAATTGTGTGGATACACCGTACAATCTTTGATAAGAACAAATTAGGTAAAGTATAAGCTGAACAAAGACCAACATTCTATTTATAGACTCAAGAAATACTTTATAAGGCAGTTTAGAGACTATTAGTAATCCCTAAGGGGGAGAGTAAACAGTTTGTGGAATTATTGTTATCTGACTTTCCAAGTAAAGGGTAGAGAGGAAATACTAACCTATGCCAACATTAAGCTTTATTTTCATTAGGTTAAAAGAAAGTCATTATTATAAAAGTATTTAAGGTAATAACAAATGTTTATCCAAAGCTTAATAAGGTAAAAGCTTTAAGGTGATAAAATATTAATCCTAACAAACCAACTCTAAATGAAACAATTCTTAAGTGATCCTTAAGATGTAGTAAAGCACATCCAATTGGACTAAATTAGTTCAAATCCAATCTTGGAAGAACTATCAGTACAACTCATACAATGATAATTCAAAGACTAGTCTTTTGACTATAACTATTAGCTAATAGAAATTTAAAAACTATTTTAGTGAGACTTCCTAGACCTTGCATAATATGGTAAGGAAGTGCAATGATCAAGTAAGGGAATTGGATTAGGATACCTAATTAGAGAAATAAACTAAAGGAGAGACCCCAAATTAAGGATTTTGTAATAAGGATATATTCCTAATGGACTAAAGTAAAAAGAATTTAGAGTATTGGAGACACCAAGTTAAAGATTTTTGAGCATGATGAGTTCCAAGAAAGAGTTTGGATATAGGATATTACAATTATTCCCATTGAGGTTACCATGGAGCTGAGACATATCGTAATCATTGCAAGACAATTCCTTACTCCAAAACGTGAGAGTATGCGAACTTCAAGGACGAAGTTTATTTTAAGGGGGAGAGTCTGTAACATCCCAGCATTAGAGCTTAGAAATAAGATGAGCACAGGTGTGTGCATTGCATTCATGCATAGAAAATCCGAATAATTTTCATGCTTTTAAATAAAAACTTATCAAAGAGATTGAAGCTTCTCTCAACTTGATGGAATTGAAGTAGATCGTCAAGTTGACTACGATAAGTTTCAATATGACCTTTGTTAAAACCTTATTTTGGGTAAGGAAGATTTGATCTAAAGGTAGATCGAATGTAATAAAATTAAACCCTAATACATTAGTTAATTATTTATGTTTGATCCTTAGGTGATCATATCATAGTACTCATTACATAACCCCTGAATACCAAGTTATAAATATAACTTAAGTAATAGGAATGTAGTAACTAAATCTTGATATATCTTAATCTCATCTACTTATACCATGAGTATCATGGTAACACTTAACCTTAACTCTTTAGTGAGTTTGAGTAGGAAAGAAACCAAGTCAAGATCATTCCCCATATATCTTTCTTTCCATATCAAACTTTATAATCTCTAATGAACCCTATCTTAATATCTATTGATTCATCAATGTTGAGTAATCAACTATTGATTCACCAATTCTTGACCTATAAACTCTTGTCCTTATCAGAGCATTTACTTCAGTCCTTTAGATAAGAAGTAAGAATAAGTAAATAGTAATGCTAGTTTTAGGTATCATTTATTGGATGGGAGTGTTGGAAGAGAATAAGAACAATGTGATAATTGATGGAGTTAACTCACTCCTGAATGGATAGAAGAGTTATTTCAAATAAATATATATGTGGTAACAAAGAGGATTACAAAGATGAATTCTGAAGATAGTTACCACTGGTAGTCCTATTGGATCAAGTAGGTATAGTCAATGAATTAAATCTCTTAATCCAATAGAGCTAAACAAAAGATAATTAGAATACAATTGTAATGTTGTATGGATGGAAGCCTTAATTGGCCAACTAGAAACCTAAGACATAAATGATCAAAGGATTATAATGATCATGTCTTATTCACCAAGATTGAATGCTTATATCATGTATAGGTGACATTGGTGGATAGAACATAATTGAACCCTAGTATAGATATGTTATTCTAGGATAGCTGTGACAAGCCACATTAATATAATGTGAGGTTGGAGTATTAGATACTAGAGTTAAGTAGAGACAAGATAGTATGATTAAGATGATGTTAAAGCAACATTGGGTTATTGAAGTAGTAGTTTCCTTATGGGAAATATTAGACACCTGAGGTGAAGTAGGATTTGATACATAAATATATATAAATCTATTAGAGTAATATTGGTGATGGATGTTTAAGGAAGAGTATGAATGTAGTTAGAAGTAACCACTTGTTGGATTGGAGGTTATCATCAGTAGAGTAGTTGATATAACCAAGTATGGTTATGAGAAGATTATGAAAGAGCTTTAGTGTCAAGACCATTAGAATTACAAATGAATTTAGGAGGATAAATTATGGATAAGAACATTCTTGTGTAGTAAAGCTCATCATGTTAACACATGATGATGGATATGGAGTAGTATATCTAGGAAAGGAATTCCTTAATTAGAAGTCCAGGATTGTGAATTGTAGAATATAGGAATTCTTGGTAAACACTCAACTTGAAATCTTAAACCAAACATAATATTCATTTCATATTATTGATCTATCATATTATATCCATACAACTTTATAGGAATAGTTTCCTATAGAAAGTCACATAAGCACATCTTTGTCATTCCTAACTATCATAATTATATGTACTTAGGAGTTATCCTTCTCAATTATTTTCCATAAGACCTTCCAGGAAATAACTTTCTTGTATAAAAGATGAAGTCATTCTTGAACACCAACATAATGGCAATCTGCCTTAACCAATAATCTTTATTCATATAAATAAAAGGAGGAACAAAAATATTAAAACTCCTAAAACCCATGGTAAACAATTACAATTTAAAACCCTAACTTTTATTTCAATCATAAATGCATAGAAACTATAGTTATCAATTCTCTCTCATAACACATTTCAAATTATAACTATTTATTTTAAAGGGTGATATTAATAAAGATCATAAAAATAAAGATAATATGTTTAGCCATTAACCCTTATTCACATCAATAAAAGAAATATGAGAATATAAAATATTCAAAGAACTTATGGTAAGTATTTTCAATTCAAACTTTAACTCTTATGTTAGTAATAATAAAATATATACATATGTATAAGAAAATAAAGAAGTGATAACTTTATATAATAAAAGTTCACAAATAGTTCAAAATAACTTATTATTGATGCTTGTATTCAGCAAATAACTTTTATAAAGAAAGATTCCTAAAACAAATAAAAATACAAAAGATAAAAAAATAAAACAGAAAAGGAAAGCAAACCAAAAAAAAGAGGAATACAGCTTCTGGACGCAGCCCATTTTCCCTTCTCCCTATCTGCTACTCGTGAGCAGCTCAAGTGAGGCACATCTGCCGTACCCCTTCATTGTCTTTTCCCCATCGTCTTCCTCGCCGACAGATCGAGCAAGCAGCTCGCTATCGAGCTCCGCCGCGCCGGCGTGTGCGAGGATTCGTGCCGCCCCCGCCGTCGTCTACAAGACCCTAGCACGTCATTTCCTCTCCTCTCTTCTCCAGCGCGCAAACCCTAACCCTAGAGATCACAGACGCCGTCGAGCCCCACTGTCTCCGGCCGACCCGAGCCTCGCCGTGGCTCTTGGAAGCTTCGCCTCGCCGCGGTGAGCAGCCTCGCAGGAGGAATCGATGCGAGGAGCTCCCAATCATCGACAAGGACACCACCTTCCAGAGCTCTAGCCACCGCTTCCTCCCTCGATTCCGGCATCTCCCGTGCTCGCTTCGCCTCGCCACCACCACCGTCATGCTCCTGGTGAGCCAACTGTGCTCAAGAACCTTTCCGCTTCCTCTCTCTCCCTCTGGATCTTCCTCCCCGCGAGAGCCCGAGGCCGCCGCCGCTCGCTGATGTTGCATCGCCGTCCCCGATGACCATTTTTGAGCGGCGCCACCATAGCTAGGCTCCTCGCATGATCCTCTTTCCGATACACACAACAGCATCCACGAGCGCGAACGGAATCCATCGATCGACAATCGATCTGGGATGTTCATCCTTGGATGACGTCACTCTGACATCATCATCGCATCATCCCCAGCCACGTCAGCATGTTGGACTTAGTCCACTGCTCGCGTGGAATATGACGTGGCCACTGGCCCACTGGTCAGTGAACGTGGGTATATTTATCTTAGGTACAAATTTTCTTTTATGTTTAATAATTAAATAAAACCATATTAATTCGAATAGAAATAAAATAATTAAATCTTGTTTAATTAATAACTTTTGTTTTATAATTCAGAAAAATATGTTTAATATATGAAAATTTTAAGAAAAATAAAATCTACAACTGAAAACTATTATCAAATATTATTATGATGATTATTTAAATAAATATAATTTAGTAAAAGTTTTATAAGTAGTAAAACTTTGATCAATCATATTTTAATATTAGTAAATATTAAAAATATAAATAAAATACCAAAAATCTTAGAAAAATATTTGTTATTTATTTAGTCCTTATAAAATAATAAATATTGTAAATATCATATCTTATTATTTATAAATCATAAAAATAAATGTAATATACAAAAATGATCACAAAAATAGTACCTACATGTTAAAAAATAATATTCCACTTTTGAGTTAAATAAAAAGTTAAACACTTTAATAACTTGAATTTAAACCTATTTCTTTAGTTCATAATTCATATAAGTGTAAATAAAAATTTCTAATATTCCAAAATTAGCCAATTGAGTCTAATAAATAGTATTGGTCTTCAATATTGATAATATGAAGTCAAAATGGTTTAACACATTTTAAATGCAATGTTATTGAATTATCCTTCAACCATAAGTGCAGATTATTTTATAAAAGTATCCTTATCCAATCTAAAATCCCCAAGAATAATTGTAATGAGATAAAACCCATTCATTTACTTCAATGACAAGTTTATAAACAAATCAAAACACTATAGTGAGATCATAAATAATGAATAATATTGTTTACTTGTTCATAAACCTTAAACACACCCTTATAAGGAAATAAATCCCTTTATGTATTTATAATGTAAAGAAACCACTACCAAATAAAAATAATACCATTCTTAAGTAACTTCAAAGAAACATTATAAGGTGAACAAGACATAAGTATAACAAGAATTACACCTAAATTCCATATATGTTTTAAAGTTAACTTTAGTCTACCAAACTTTAAATACAATACTAAAGACTTTATTATATGTTTTATAGTTAACTTTGGTCTGTTATAAATAAGTTATAAAGTATCTTAATACCAAATCAACCAAGTTAAAAACCAAGATAGATAAGTCTCAAATACTAATGCTGTCATTATTCAAACCGAGTAATTCTTTCTTATGTACAGATTATAACTAGAAAGAACACCTCATAAGGTTAACTTAAAAGCTTAAATGCTTCTGCTTAGTTAAGTAAGATGTTCTTCAAATGTTATTCTTTTTTCCACTTCAAACATCAAATAACAATTAATAATAATCACATTACATTAAGCTTTAATTATATACCTAGAATTGTTAACACTTTAGTTCCTTATAAATATCATCACTTGCAAGGTAAAACTTGAAGATAAGATAATTCACATATAAGCAGTCCATGAGTAGAACATCTCATTAGTATATCTTATTGTTGTATGCCATTATGTTTACATGTTGTTTCACACACATTCACAAGCCTTAATAAGAAGCACATGTGTGCAACTTAATCTAAAAGGGCAACACATTCCAAGGAAAAACTTTCCATTATCCAAACCCTAGAACAACGTTGCCTCGGGATTCGAGTTTACGAAATTGCATTACACTAATTATGCATACTAGCATATTGATTCTTTAAACATTAGTCCTTACCGGACCAATGATGCTGATTTCAGAGATTGGATCTTTTATATTGTCTTGAAGACCGTGAGTGCATAATCTTGCAATCACAAAAGGCAAGTTCACACTTGATCATGTCCTTTGATTATTTTCTGTAAAGTATTTTACAAATCCAGTGTTGTCATCACCTGCATTTGAAAAAGGTCAGAAAACACTATTTTCATAATAATGTGATTATAGGTTATTTACCATGAGGTAATAACCTACTATAAGAGTTCCGGTGGTAAAGGAACATATTATCTTGGACTTAACAACCAATGTCGCCAATGATTCTTGCACCGTATATTACGTGTTGACCATGAGATTTGGAATGGGACAAAGAAGTCAGCTGCATCTTTTCCCTCTCTCATGAAGCTGGATGTGCGGGTCGTGGCTGTTATCACTCGTAGCATGCATATTATATGGTAATTCATAGAGTATATGCAGCATATGGGTGGGAGCCCTCAACGTCCCACGATAGTTCCGGCATCTGAACGGTCTGTACAAACCATTGTTGTAATTGAAAAGGTGGGCATGGTGTACACCAAGGAGACATGCGGGGTCACGAAGAAGGAAGTGATTGGCTTGGATCTTAGGTTGGGCCTCAAACCAAGGAAGTTTGAACGGGGACATTCTCCCGGCCGTGCAACAAAACATAAGGTCTCTCATGGGTAAAGTGAGGCACCTCTGCAGAGTGTAAGAACTGTAACTTGTTACTCCCTGTTCCGGGAAGGAGCTGCGAACGTGGCGGGAAAGGAACTCCATGAAAGTTCTGGTAAACCCGTGAAGGTTGACGGACATAGCTTTTCAGAATAAAAGCAACCTTTGAAGAAATGTTTATGAAAACTTGCATTGCCTACGACCTATGGTCTGTGGCTGTAGCTATAGGGCATCAAACACTCCTTTTTCTGGTGAACTTGCTGAGTACGCTCGTACTCGACGTGTCTTCTTAACCCTTGCTAGATTTTGAAGCCATTAAGACTACGTCTACATCAAGTATGCTCCACAAATCATCATCAAAATCTCAAACTCTTTAATGAAGTAAAGGAAGTCAACATATACATCAACTCAAGTGAAGACGAAGTTGTTGATTAGATAAGAATAGAATTTCTAGCCATAGAACCTATTTCTGTAGCGTATTGCAATAGCATCAATACCACACCATTAATTAAAATACTAGTCATAATAGTATGATAGTCTTGAATTATTTATTTCTGATTCTTCTTTGTAAGAAGTTTCTTACTCTCTCTTTAACCTAGAGTTTTCTCTCTATCTTGTGTAAAGAGTTGAGTTGTAACCTATAGTCATGTCTTGGACCTGCTGTGTTTCTGTTTTACCACTCTGAGGAATGTAATACTAGTGAACGGTGTTTCATTGGTGTTATGTCAACGACTATAGTGTACTACATCATGCAGTGGTATGCTGGGTCACCGCAAAACTATTTTGTTATGTGAAAACTTAGGGATTAAAGCCCTCACGAACTCGATGGCACACTTTATTCTTTGCCCCTAATAAACTTGAACCATTATGACAACTTTGTTGTATATGCTTGCACTTATAAGTTGGAATTAGCAGAACCGTGCTGTCACAGGGAACATTTTCAACATTGCACTTGTACCTTGTTGTACTCAGTTGATATCATGTTCTTTTGTCTATGGATGTCACCGGTGTGAAATAAACAGGGGACTTGTAAGTCCATGGAGTTTGTATTCTGTGTTAGAGAAACGCCTGGGCCGCTAGCCTAAGCCATGCCTAATCATGGTGGAAACTTGCAGCATCACCATAGTGAGCTATCTATGAAGCATCCTCAATAAAAAGCAATGCATATGGTAATGAAAAAGATTGCTGAGATGCTCATTGTCTGCTTGCCTTGTCATTTTGGTTATGGGAATGCTCCTGTACCATGTGTAAGGGGTAATCCGTTGGCGGTTCTCAATGATATGCAAATACTTACAATGACAAGAACTTACCTGAACCCAAAGTTGAGTATGCATGAGGTGTGGCCCTCGTATTCAAGGGGCATGAGATTGCCAACTTATACTTCATGAAGCATATACTCTAGCTTTGCCACTTTAACCTTAACCACTTCAAGATGCTTATGATAGGGGCAATGAGGGATGAAAGATAACAAGTACCGTAATTTTTGGAAGCTCTTTTTGAAAATTGTAATCCCTGGTTCCTTTACAAAAGGCCTTTCTTCCACCATTATTGAGTCTCCACCTTCTACCTTTAGGCACCATTAAGAGAGCATAGTTGTCATTCTATGTGAAGTGTTCCAAAGCTTATTAATTGATGCATATTATGTTATTACTTGCTCTTGTGCTACTTGTTTCTAGTCACCATTGTGAACTTTTAAGGTGTCCTATGCATCTATATTGCTACTCTATGAGGGACAAGCTAATTGCCACTATGCTATGTTTTCCGCATGTGAAACAAACAAACGTTTTTCAATGCATGTTATTCATGATCTTTGTTTGTAGCTTGCCATGTTGCATGCACAGTTACTATGTCCTATTGTTGGAACTCCATCTTTCATGCACATGCTTAGAGTTCTTTGATCCCATCTTTTAATGCTTGCAAATGGTTGGATCTTTATTGTGAGGGTGCATGTCACCTCAAAAATTATTCTTTTTATCACTTACATACTAGAGGACGAGCAGGAGTTAAGCTTGGGGATCTTGATACGTTGGAAATGTATCTATAATTTTTGATGCTCCAGGCTTGTTTTGTATCTACTTTGCATTGCTTGTCTACACTTTGAGGTGCTTTTTACATGTTTTCTGGTACTAACCTACTAACATGTTGTAACAGTGCCAGATGCCTGTTTTCTGCTGTTTTTGGTTTCAGAAAAGTTAGTAAATAAATATTCTCGGAATTGGATGGGACAAAGGACAAAGTCAATTACTTTCTGTGGGGAACAAGAAGTCCAGAGGAGAGTCCGGGAGGCCATCTAGGGGGGCTAGACCCACGCCAGGAGCGGGTGGGACCAACCCCGCGCATGGCTAGGGTTTGCATCCCCTAGCCACCTCCTCGGTCTCCCCCTTCGCCTATAAGAAGCCCCCGAGCCAGAAACCCTGAGTACCCGATCAAAAATCCACGAAATCGTCTGTAGCCGCCGCCACCATCATCCCTAGATCAGGGGGGATCTGACGTTCTTCTCGGCACCCTGCTGGAGGGGAGATCATCCCGGAGGCATTCTCTCCGGTATGATGCGTGAGTAGCTCCACCTTGGACTATGGGTCCATGTAGTAGCTAGATGGTTGTATATCCTTCTTTGTGCTTTCATGTATAGATCTTGTGAGCTCCGTTCATGATCAAGATCTAATCTATTTGTAATCATGCATGTTGTGTTTGCGGGGATACGATGGATATTGAGATTATTATGTTGGTTTGATTAATGGTTTTGTCTTTATGATTCTATCATGTCTGTGTTGTTTCTGATCTTGCATGCTATCTGTTGTTAGTAGCTATCTTGGCCAAGTAGTTGCTAGTGACTCCAAGAGGGAGTATTTATGCTCAATAGTGGGTTCATGCCTCTAGTTTCCAAGGGAAGTGACAATAATCTCTTTGGTTGTAGATGTGTTGTTGCTACTAGGGAGAAAACAATGGTCTCTTGTTCATGGAACATGTGGACTGTAGATATGGAATCTCTATATCTTTGTTGAAAAAGACTTTGGAAAACATGTCTCCTTTTTGATAGTTGGGATACCTTCATATCCCTATTAAAAACCCTTATAGAACATCTCTAGAGTAAACCTTTTTTTTGAAACATTTTACACCATTCATGGTCAAAACAAAACCTTGTTCCAATGCTTCCTCGTGGCCACGTCATGTCCTTTTTATCATTCTCAAAACCACCACTAGGGTACTCCTAGCAATCACCATTCCAACCATCCTTGACCGTGGACATAGCTATTCAAATAGATTTCACTCTGCCGAGTTTTGCACTTTACGCACAAGAATCAATACATCTGTCGAGATTCAACCACGACCCAGTACTCCAAGTAGACAGGGGTTCGGATAATCAAACCTAACCTCTCATTTTTCATCCCTAACAAAGGTGTATTTCCCTTTTGGGTTTGTTCTCCCCGGCAAAGACTATGTGGCACTGCTAGGCCATAATCCTTCCTTCCATACACGCGGATACCCAAACCGCAGTTTGGGAAATACCTTGATTTGTTGATTCCACTCCCTTCCATACTCCTAAGTCTTACCATCCGCGGGAGACACAATTGTTGCACTGGCCCTTGTCTATGACATACACTGTCCTCATATCCGTAGATTCTGAGGAAAGTCGCGATTTGGGACATTTCTCTCTTATAGAATATGTAGGGAGGCCCTGGCTAAAGAGAACAAATTATGATTTAGACCCGTCTTCCAGAGGTAATTTGGATACACAGATAAGTTGTTTCGATAAAGGCGTAGAACATCCCTTGTCTTTCACTTTTCCATCTTTTTTGACTCTCAATATCACCATTTCTTCAGTTAAAACATACACATGGAAATGATTCCTCTTCCCAAGGGTTTTACAAAACACTTGTGGTAGGGTAAACCCCAAAACATTTTTTGTTCATCAAAATACGTGGTTTCCAACAAGGTAGGATGCTAACCATCGTAACCTCGATATAAAGGGGATGGTAGGTAGCAATAAGGGTAAGTGTCCTACTAGACACCCTTTCATAACTTGGAGGAGCCAAGTTACTAACATAGTAGTGGTAAAACAAAGCATGCAAGTAGTAGTTCAGTATGAAAAAGAGATATAAAACATGTAATAAAAAGGAGTAGGACAAGTAACATAATTCGGGAATGGTGGCTTTCCTATGATTAGCAATATGTCCCTAGACTTTGTATTAAAATTCCAAAATCCCAATAATAACAATATGATTCCATCTTCTCATCGTCAATAGAATCACAACTATCATCGTCAAGAGACATACATGCAAGCAAGCAAAAATACCACAGTCAATGCAGGGCATACAAGCACCAATACAATACATCAAGCACTTAAACAAGACACTCATACATTTTAGTATGTTTTAAGTAATTGAGTTCAAAGCAATTGGAATTACTTAATTTACCTTTGTGGGTTTTTCTGTAATAGTTTAAAAGCCAAAAACTACTTAACTAAGGGTTTTAAAGCAAGGCCAGGTTCTGCATGATATCAATGTACAAAAATGCTATCATCAGGCATGTATTGAAAAAACAAAACCAACAAAAGTGGTTTCACTATTTTATCATTTTATTTGATTTGTGATGAATTGTCTATTGAAAATAGCTCTAGTTTTAGTGAATACATCGGAAGAAAAGATATGTATGTCAAAAGTTATTTCCTCTTAGGGTTAGGAAGGCATGGATGGACTGGTTCACAGGGCATTCGTTTCATTCGAAAATAGTTACTAGAATGCCCTTGGGAAAACCCCAAAGTCAGTTCTGCAAGATCTTTGTCATTTTTACTAGATTAAAACTATAGGATCTTTTGAAATGAGTCCAAAGTAAGAGGGTATGTATCTTAAATACCATTCTTTATAAGTTGGTTTTATTATTTTTGGAGTTATAGCACTCCTGCAGTGATTTATCTAGTGAACATATAACATGTACAAGAGTTTAATTTCTTAAATTCACAGAGTCTCAAACAATTTTGGGCTTCTAGGATTTCTTATGTATGGTACTGCATGTGTATAGAGAGTTCGAATCATGTCAAAATAATATATAGCTTGACCTGGAAAAAATTCTAAAGGAAGTTATGGACGGTTTTTGTTACGTTTACTACAGTAGATACACAAGTGCTTTTGGTATGGGGCCAATGGGAATTGCAAGGTTATAGCCATGACTTGCAGTAAAATTTGGGTTCATGTCAATTAGGGCTATAAAACTCCTAGAAGTAAGTATTCAGTGAGAAAGTACATCTAGCCATTTGATTTATTAAAATATATAATTTCTATTTTGGTTGGTTTCTTGTTCTGAATGTTAGATAAAACATCATAGATCTTCCTAAAAATTATAACTTGTATTTTTCGGTATTTTCCAATTTTTTTGGCATTTAATCCTGGCAGTCAAAATTTATCAGTGGTGAAAAACAATAAAAGAAAGAAAGGTACTAGGCCCAAACTGAGGGGAACTGGGCCTTCTCGAGCCAAATCGGCCCATCCGACGAGTCTTCCCACATGAGGGTGCTACTTAAACCGATGAGGCGCCGGACCCACTGGTCTACGATGGGATGACGAAAAAGCGGTAAGGAGCAACAGGAGTCGTTCAATTAGACTGATATCGACAGCTTCATGTCGTCTTCCTTCTTAGCGAGGCGACTGCGAGTCAAAACCCTAGCGAGGCGTAGGGATGGCGCAGAACGCTCACCTAGGGATGGGGAGGTGCGTGGGTGATGTGATGGTTGATGACGAGTCCTAAGACGGGTGGAAGAGACTGTTGTGGCTTCAGAAGGATGCTAGCGTGATGACAATGGTTGATTTCGTCAATGCTCATTGTTATGGACTTGGGTTTTGGAAAAGATAGGGATGCTGGAGATCACGGAACGGTTATCAGACAAGCAACGCGAGACACGAGGTTTACCCAGGTGCAGGCCCCCAGAGGGAAAACCCTACTCCTGCTTGTCTTCTCTTGATTACGGCGAAACCAAAGGTTACAGGGGTGCACAGATGCAATCTAGCGTGAAGGTTACAGGAGATCCTTCTCGCTGTACCCTCCTGCCTTTATATAGATAGGAAGGTACAGGGCTTAGGTCGAGTTGGTTACAAATTAGGGTTTGTACCCATTGAAATTCTATCTAATCTAGACTTGTCCTCCAAGGAGTCGAAAACGTCATGTGCTTGGCCCACCCAAAGTCTTCATGGGCTCCGTGTCTTGATGTGGGCCTTCCTTGGACCGGACCAGGTATATACCAATGTTGTGTACCCATGGGTATATCCATCTCAATAGCCCCCGAGTGTTCAGTCGAATCGTAAATTCGGCTGAGGACTCTTTAGTCTTTCGGGTGCAGTTTGAGCCTATTATTATATAGAGAAACTGTTTTTAGTTCATAGGGATTGTTGATGCGTGTGTCTAGCTCTCCCGATGGATCAGGGCCAATTAACTATCATATGAAAAAACAACACGATCTTTAGCAAACTCAAGTCCCCGGACTCGAATTCGGAATGATTGCTGGTGTGATTTGACACAGGCTGTTGTGGACTTACAGGAGTCGAATTGCATTGATTTCGAAGTGATGTACCCAATGCATCCATCAGGATTTTTCATCGTGCCTGTTGACACGGGAGTTTACTGGCAGAGCACCGTCAAGTGTGTTACCAAGCCATCAGATGATATCTGTAGGGCTTATCTTTGCATCACAGACACAACATCCGAAATTTTATCATCGCGGAGGTGTTTCGGGTGGCCAAGGAGATTGATTCTCACTTAGTGTTTTTTGGGCAAAGTTGCCAACAAGATTTTGTCGTATTTGATCTGAAGGGATGTAGGCGAAGAATTCATAGGGTGCATGGCCAACGCTCCCTATGGGAGTAGCCCCCGAGTGTCTGCTCGAGTCGTAGACTCGAGCAGAGACTTTAGTTTAGTTGTTTTTAGCTGAGGTCCGAAGGACACAATTTGTTCGGATGCTCAACCGATCCTCCCTATGGGAATAGCCCCCGAGTCCGCAGTGGAGTCGCAGACTCGACGTAGGGCTCAAAGATATTTGCGAAGTGTAGTTAGTTTAGTCATTTATCAGGTGCGCGGCCGGTGCTCCTGATAGGATTATCCCCCGAGTAGTTTCTTGAATCGTAGATTCGAGTAAGTACTTGATTGATCAACCGAAAACTTCCAGCCATTGCTGGCTTGGCCTTGATGACGTCAGTGTTGACGATTGGTGATCTCAACTGTCAACGGCAGCAGAGATGATGCGACGAGAGAATCGTGGGTCCTACCGCCTGACTTGAAGTTGACTAGTCATGCGAAGACGTGGTGAAAATTATAGCGTCTCCTCAATTTCCATGCGTAGTGGACGGCGTGCTGGTGACAGTTCAGTGTAGTGTTGACACGTGTAGGGTTAGACTTGTGATGCGCGCTAGGTCTTCTGGATCAACGACTCATGTGCGTCGTCTTCGTCCTTTTATATCGTGGGTAAACAACAGTTTTCTTTTACCCTATGTCAGTAGTCCATCTCCATTGCCTCCATTTTCGCGAGCTTCGCTGCCCTTCACTCTGCTCTGGATATTCTTCTCTATTTTCCCTCTTCCTTCTTGCGCGTGCATCATCACCGTCGCCGCTACAAGATGGGAAAGACCAAGAAGACCGCTGCCGGAGCTGGGTCGAGCGCCGCCAGTGGCGACAAGAAGATCACTACCAAGGCCCGCGCCATTGACGGCAGGTGGAAGCGCACAGAGATGCGTGATGGGGACTTGCGCAAGCTACGTGATTTTGGGATGATTCCCCAGAACAAGGAGGATGCCATCCTCCTCGGCGACGAGGTAATCCCGCGCCCACCCGAAGGGTTTCGGCTCATGTTTTACGCATTTGTCATCCATGGGCTCTCTCTTCCTGTTCATGAATTTCTTCGTGGACTCCTCTTATTTTACGGGATTCAGTTGCATCATCCATCTCCCAATTCTCACGTCCATATAGCCTGCTTCATCACTCTTTGCGAGTGTTGGCTTGGTATCGAGCCACACTTTGGCCTCTTCCGGAAGCTTTATTCCGTGAAGAGGCAGTCCGGCACCGGCGGAGTCTATCCGCTCAGCGGCTTCATCATCTCTATTCGATCTTCGCTTCTTTTCTTATCCTTTTCTATGTGTGAGTCCATCCAGTACTGGCGGAAGAAGAGGTTTTACATCTGGGACGCCAAGGTGGACGGACAAGATTTTGGCCTCGCTCCTTTCAACTCCTCCCAGAAGATCGTCCCGAAGAGATCGTGGAAGAACCACATCTTGGAGGGTGAAATGGCAGAGGTGGAGGAGCTCTACCATCGTGTAGATGCGCTCCAGATGGTGGTTGGGAAAGAGGTCAATGGTGTGGACATCATACACACCTTCCTCAAGCATCGGGCGCAGCCGCTCCAAGCGAGGGCGCATCCGATGTTTCTCTATACTGGCCGCAACGACCCGAGGAGGGTCTCGTCCGAGGAGTTGTCCAGGGGTGATATTGATAGAGCCTTTCAGCCTCTGTTGAAGAACAAGGCCGATGAGGACCTCCCGGGGAAATCCTTGACCGCCCCCTTCAGCGCTGCGAATGTTGTTCCATAGGTGAAAAACTTGTGGTTTGCGCGTTGCGCTTTTTCGAATGGTGTTTTTTGCAACTTGTGGTGTCACCAATATTCTGTCTTTGTTTTGCAGGACCTCAAGGTAGCTGGCATGATGCCCCCTCTACCTGAGAAATATCCAATTGCGCCGGACAACGAAAGCTTCCTTCGGCGCAGTCTCCTACGGCAGAGTGAAGGGCACACCCGAAAGCGCACCCGGAGGGAGTCTTCGAATGTGTCTACCCCTCCAACTCCAAAGGGTCCATATTTCCTTGAGCAGAATGGTGAGGATGATGGTGCATCGTCTACACCTTATCCTGCTGTGCCTCTTCGGTCAGTGGCTCCGCAGCCGCCGACCCAGAAGAAGAAGAAGGAGAAGGCGTCTCCCATCTTCAACTTATCGGACATCGATTCGTATGTTATTTCGCCTAAGTCGTTTCCTATTGTTTTTCTGTGATGTTTCAATGTGATGTGAATCTAATCTTTGCTTGCAGCAACTCTTCGGAGGAGTACCTTAACGGGGACACTCAGGGGATTATAGCAAAGTCGAAGCCAACGACTTCTATTCCTCAGGTGGTGTCCGACTCTGAGGATGATGCCCCGAACTCCTCTAAGAGAGAGGCTCAGGCGGTCGTGACTCACAAGGCAACTCGCAAACCTTCAGAGTCTTCACCTGAACATGTAAGTGTTATTTTACGTGCTCCATGGGGGGAGGCCCCGGGCACTTCTTGTTTTGACTTTGGTGATCTCTTTGGGGGGAGCCCCCGAGCCATTTGTTTATCGACTTGTGTTTATGTTTCCTCTGTAGCCCTTTGTGCACGACGCCAACTTCCTTATCCAGCAGCATCTGGCGCTGGAGGCTAACCTGCAGCAGCTTCAAGGTGTGTGACTTTTCGCCCTGTTTTTTGTTCGCCTTCTCCATGGCTTTCTTGTATTGATCCTATATTGCTTCATTTTGCAGATGAAAAAAATGATGCGCTCCGAAGGCTGAATGCTCTCAAAAAGAGCCTCGGTCAGGCGGAGAAGAGGGAAGATGATGCCGCTAAAGCCAAGGAGCGCCTGCAGAAGGAGGTTGCCGATCACGAGCAGTAACTCGTGGGCGCAGAGGCGGCCCACGAGAAGGAGATGGCGGATAAGCTTATGGCTGCAGCCAAAGCTATTTATTGTGAGTTTCCCTTGCCTTGTTTGGGTCTTGTGTTCTTTCGACTGCGGCTTGTCCTTTCTCATTCGGGTCTTTCTCCTTGTGTATTTCAGATGCTTCAGGCATCACATTTGATCGTGATGCGCTGGAGCATGGAGATGCTTTTTGTGATGTTGCCGCTGCGGTCGAAGGTTTGTTGTGCCACCGCCGCGGCCTCCTTGGAGAAAGCCAAGAAGGTGCTCGCACGCTTCTACAAGGAGGTCGTCCCCAAGGGCGTTGTCCTCAGCGGATGCTCTTTCAGAGGAGGCCTCGGCGGAGTACAAGCACAAGAAAAATGGTCTTGGCGCTTCCATGGGGCTGGCCATGGCGATGGCATCCGGAGCTGAGCTGGACCTGCCGCACATCACGTCCCGAATGCCGACGGCTGCAGATGGCTCGGAGGTAGATTTCACCCTCTTTGCCTCTCGATGTAAGCGCTATGGGCCTAAGCTCATCGATCTCCTGGCTGACTATGTGGCGAAGCAGCAGCAGGAGGTCAAGAATAGACAGTCTGGCTCCAAGGCCACACCGGATGCGGGAGTGTAGGCCTTTGTAATTTATATGATGTAGCTTCCTCTTTTGCTTCCTTCTGTAACTTTTTGCTGATGAACAAGCCCGACTATGCCATGAGGTGGTTTTGATGTATATAAGTTATATTTCGAGCTACTGCCAGAAATTCTTGTAATGTTCATGTTTGGTTTATTTGCCTTTAGGGTCCTTCGGGTGAGGTTCCTGTTGTCACTCTGACCGCTCCTGAGCCACGACCATCTTTGGATGATGCGTCGCAGTTGGATTTTCTTCGCGATCGTGTCTGAAGCTTGGAGAAGGAAATCCTTAGCATTCGAGGCCACGCGGATGTGTGGAAGTCCACGGACGAGCGACCCACCTCTAGGGAGGAGTTCTTGCTTGGAGAGTTGCGGAAGATGCGTGAACAATTTCAATGTAAGTTTTTGACAACCGGTTGGTCTTTCGGGTGAACCCTCTTTGTATGCTATCTTATTCCGTGCTTGGTGAAGATGTCAATCTCGATCCGAGGGAAGAGAAAGAGCACGTCACGATTAGGCTGAACTGCCTAACGCAACAGGACCTGGAGGCTGGTGGCTTCTTCTGGATGGACCGCGATCAGGCTATCGTCCTTGCGACGGTGCAAGATCGTGTTCTCCAGGTTCTTCAGGTTCTTAGGCGGGCGAGGACTTCTCTGGCGGCCATTTGGGCCATCATGTTCCCTTTGGATGGTGCGCCTTCCACCTTTTGGGGCCTTCTTGCAAAATTTCGGGACATAGGCCACGTCAAAGAGTTGGTGCGACATCAGCTGATTGCTGGGGTGAATGCTACCTTGTCGCTCGTTCGGATGCATCGCCGTGATGTCAATCTCGTGGAGGTGGCGCCTGGGCCTCCCCTTCGGCCGGATGGCACCCTATGGGACATGTGCCCGTATTATGCGGCTGTGGCGCAGCATGCTGAATAGATCATAGATCTGTCCGAGCAGCGGGCGAATGTAATGTCCAGAATAGGTAGATCCTGTAAATAAAAACTTAAAGTAAAATTTGTATTTATTAGTGTGCTCATAGTGCCCTTTGTATAGTGTTATGTGTATATTGGCACGTGGTGATCTGTAGTTTGCATGTCCCTTTCGTTAGCCTGACATGGTCAGCTACTCGGGTTGTATGCGTTTGTTTTCAGTTGACGTAGTCGTCGGGTGAGGCGTGGACCTCGAGAGTGTTTCAGCGATAAGTAATGTAAGGAAAAAAGATATTTGGGCCAAGGAACTTAGCTTTTATTTCTAGCAAACGAGGAGGTACATTGTTCGGCTGAGTAGCCTTGGCTGAATAGCCTTATTGAAAGTAAATGGTAACTAGTGGTAGAAGCGTCGTAGTTATGCGACGTTCTAGGGGTTGGAGTAATTGACTCCTGATGCGACGTCCATGTGGCGATAGGCGCCACTTGGGATGACTTCGGCGACGATGTAGGGTCCTTCCCAGGGTGAATCGAGCTTTTTTGGATGTAGGGTCCTTCCCAGGGTCATTGGACGAGGTCTCCTTCAACGAAGGACCATGGGCGCAGTCGGCGGCTGTGGTAGTTGCGGAGGCTCTGCTGGTAGACCTCTGAGCGAGCCGCGGCAATGTCGCATGCCTCATCGAGTGTGTCGACAACGTCTTCGAGTGCGGCTGATGATTCGGCTTTGCTATAGGCGATGAGCCGTGGGGCCTTGTGGCATACCTCGGCGGGCAATACAGCTTTGGATCTGTGCACCATGAAGATGGGCATGTAGCCGGTTGAGCTATTTGGTGTTGTACGCAGGCTCCAGAGAATGGATGGTAGCTCATCTGCCCAGGCTCCCGCAAGCCTTTCGAGTAGGCACATTAGGCCCTTTTTGATGTTGTTCCCTATGAGTCCGTTGTCCTTTTCGACCTGTCCGTTCGTCTGCGGGTGATCCACCGAGGCGTAGGATATGATGATGCCGAGGTTCTCATAGAAGGATTGAAATTCCTTCGAGATGAAGTTTGAGCCATTGTCCGTGATGATGCTATGAGGCACGCCAAATCTGTAGACAATGGACTAGAAGAATTTGATAGCAGTTTTCCCGCTTTGGTTGATGACAGGCATGGCCTCGATCCACTTGGTGAATTTGTCGACTACGACCAGGAGGAAGATGTGACCTCCTGGTGAGGACTTTGGCAGTTTGCCGATCATGTCGAGGCCCCATTAGCTTAAGAGCCGTGCCAGCGGTATGGGCCTCAACTTGAACTCATGGCGTGGTGCGGCTTGTCTCACAGATTCTCGGCAGACGTTGCACCTCTGGACGATGTTCTTGGCGTCGTTCATGGCAGTTGGCCAGTAGAACCCATCTCGAAGAGCTTTGGCGACTAGGGTGCAGCTGCCTGCATGGTGGTCGCATATACCCTCGTGGATGTCCTAGAGGATGATTTTGTCGTCACCGATGGTGACGCACCGTTGGAGTACACCCAAAATGGTGCACTTGTATAGCTCGCCGTTGATTATGGTGAAGGCTTTTGATCCGCGAGATATGCGTCGGGCATCTGTCGGGTCATTGGGAAGTTCATTATTTATCAGGTACCGAAGGTACGACTGTGTCCATGTCTCTTTAACCGCCATGACCTGCATCAGGCCGACCAGCTCGGCCTCGGTGTCGAGATTTTCGGGTCCCTCCTGTCCTTCAGGTGGCGCAGCTCCCGAGTGCTCTGTTTCTTTGGTTGTACCCTTTGGGAATTTTCTTTTGATAGAGGGTATGCAGATTTGTTCGAGGAACACACCTGGTAGCACCCGTGCGCAGGTGGAGTCGCTGTTGGCGAGTCTATCGGCTTCTCCGTTGCTTTCCCTTCCGACGTGCCGAAGCTCGCAACCGTCGAAGTCACCTTCGAGTGAGTTGTAGAGCATGCGGTACGCGATCATGTTGGCGCTGTGAGCGTCACACTCATTCATCGTCTGTTAGACGACAAGGTTCGAGTCATCGTAGATGACGAGGCGCTTTCCTATGCGGGGCTGAGGTCGTTGGCGATCAACGCCATCTTGGAGGCGTCCGTCGGGTGGACCTGCACCTTCTTTGTGTTGACCGTGGAGTCGAATGACATGTCAGGCGTGTTTTGCCTGGTGACTGGGGGTGTCCCGTTGTCTGTCACCTCTATGAGCCTCGTGACCTCCTCCTGCATGCCAAACGACTAGGAGATTATGTTGAAGACTCTGTCGCAGTGGTCGGATCGAGTGAAACTTCCCTAGATGGTGATAATGCCCCTGGGTCCTGGCATCTTCAGTAGCAGGTACGCGTAGTGCGGTATTGCCAGGAATCGTGCGAATGCCACGCGCCCGAGGAAGGCGTGGTACTGTGATGGCCAGTCCACCACTTTGAACTCTACCGCTCATGCCTAAAGTTTTCGGGCTGGCCGAAGATGACTTCGATCCATATATTGCCCAGGGGCTATATGCCATTTCCTGGGACTATGCCATGTAACGTTGTGTCTAATTGTTCCAGGATGCACAGCGGGATCCGCATTGCCGCGAGTGTGCTGGCGAACATCAAATTGATGTCATTGCCATCGTCCATGAAGACGCGGCTCATCTCAAACCCCCTGATCCGTGCCTCGAGCACCAGGGCAGCATGACCTGGGCGAGGGATCTGGCGTGGGTGATATGAATGGTCAAACGTGATGTAGGACTCCGAGCCGCTGAGGTACTCATGTATGGCTCGTGGAGAGGTCACGGCCAAGCTGACTTGGTGGGTGATTTTCTTCTGCACCCTGTTAGTTTAGCTCCCCTTCTGGATCATCAGGGACCCTTTGGGCGACGGGTATCCGCCCGCACCGTTATTTGGTCTAATTGGAGGTGGAGGATCCCCGTGGGCGATGTCACCTGGTATAGGTGCGGGCCCAAATCCAGGGTTCATCATCTGCCGCCGCATTTGGGTGAGACCCTCGCTGAGCTTCTGGAACTGGCGACAGTCCTTGAGCATGTGTCTGGCCTTCTTCTTGTTGTTCTGTTTGTCGGTGTAGAAGTGGACGGTGCAAGGATCATCGCGGTAGTTTCCTCCGTGGTATCCGCTGCTGCGGTTGCCGTCATTGCGTCGGTCGGCGTATCCAACCGCGACTATGTCGACTCCATTGCGATCATCGTAGACGTGCACTCTTCGTTTGTTGCGGTGTTCTCGCCTGCGGCTGTAGTCGTCCTCGTCATCCCAATGCGTTTGGTGGATGGGATCCTCGCCATTTGCACATTGGTTAGCGATGTCCATGAGGTGGTCGAGCGTTGGGCTTGACATGCCCAAGTTCTTCCTTGAAGTCCGGCCACTTGACACCATCCTCGAAGGCGTCGATTGTCCTTTCTTTGGAGATATGTGCGGCGGTATTCTTGATATGGGACCAGTATAATATGTACGAGCGAATGGACTCGCTGGTACGTTGGGTGCAGGCTTGCAGTTCCTCGATCGAGGATGGCCTCATGCTGGTGCCCTTGAAGTTTCGGATGAAGCTGTATGTGTAGCACCCCGGATAAAATCACTACTAGAAAATCGATGTTGTTTTTATTATATGCATCATCATGCATCTTTTAACCTAAAAACTATTTCTCCAAAAGCCTATTTGTTTCTATTTACCTTGCTCTTTATTTCAACTGCAAAATCTGGTCCGTTCGAATATTTTGTTTTGTCTAAAAATTTATTACAAAAGAATATCTACACCTAATTATATAATCAAAGCTATTTTTGTTATCGGGGAGGCAGTCCATCCGGTCAGGCCCAAAGGACCAACCAGACAGACCACCTACTACCCTGACCAAACCCTAATTCTAGTCCCCACCTAACCCCCCCAAACCCTAGAACAATTCTACCCTTTTCCCTCTGTGCCGCCGCTAGGAACCCAACCATCCTGTGCATGCCCCTGCGGTCAACCGTGTCCCATACGCGTCGACCACCCCTGGCCCCACCTCGATAGCCCCGTGTCATGCCACGGAACCCAACCCGTCTTGCTCAGTCTCTCCCCGCGACCACTCCCATGTTCGCCTTGGCCCGTTCCCGACCCTACCCCGACATGAACGCCTCCCTCCCTGCTTCCCTCATCTCTCTCGAACCCACCCCCAACCTCGCCTCTCTCTCGTCCTGATCCCCACCGCCAGAGCCGTAGCGCTCGGCTCTGGCCTTTACTCCCTCTCCTCCACCCTCCATCACCAGTCCCCGCCACCTTCCTATTTGCTCTTGGCAGCCACCGCCACAGGGGCCCTCCGCCATCGCCCCTCTCCTCCTGTCCGCTCACCTATGTAGTCTAGCCCCGCCACAGAGTCTGACCGCATGCGCCGCCCACAGCGACCTGGGCCGCTCCATCCATCGCCGAGCCCGGCCAGCGCCTCCTCTCGTCAACTTCTCTGGCCCGAGCTTCCTCGCTGCACCCTTCCTCGCCCAGATGCACGCCATTGTTCGACCGTGTCGGTCGCCGCCCTCCTCCCTCGAGAGCCGCCGTTGCCCTGTTCTCTGCCATGTCCTTGGGCCACGTGCGTGCGTCCTATTTTTGGACAGCCCCACCTCGTTCCCTGCCTGTGCTCCAGTCGCGTGCCTTCTGCCTTGACATTGAAGCCATGGCCTTTGTCCACTATGTCCCACACGTGGTGGACTAGCTTCGTCCTCTCCCTCAGTACCCTGACGGCAAGGTGTGTAGGGGTTCGTAGCATGGAAAAAAAAATTCTACCGCATGCACACAACCAAGCGAAGATCTATCTACTAGATTGTAGCAACGAGTTGATAGAAGCCCTCACCCTTGAAGATCCCAAGGCGATGAACGACAGCAGATTCTCGTGGGTGATGTAGACGTACACTTGCCGATCTCAAGATCGCGTAGACGATCCTTCCGGCGCTATGTTCCGGCAGCGCTTCCGCAGTCGGTCACACGTTTGGTACTTGATGAAGACCTTCCTCTCCCTTGTTCCAGCAGGCAGCGGAGGTTGTAGTTCTCCCCTCGTGAATCCGGCAGCACGACGGCGTGGTGTCGGAAGTAGAGGGAAGATCCCGCAGGACTTCGCCTAAGCCGGTGCGAGTTATGGTGGGTTAGGGTTTCCCGGAAATCTAGGGTTTAGAAAACCGGGAGGAGGACAAGGTGTCGGGCTGACGGATCGACGGCACATGGTCGGCAGCTGACTGGGTGGAGAGGGGCTAGGGCTTTTGTGCTTTGGGGCAGCCCTTCCCCTCTATTTATGAGAGGGGGGCAGCCTTGGGAGGGGTGGGTTTGAATCCAAACCCAAACCCAAGTTGGATTGAGAGAAGGACTTGTTTCTTCTCCCACTAGGAAACCATTGTTCCAGTTTGACTTTTCAAACTTCCCGTTTGACTTTCAATTTAGAGCTTTAATTCTCTCTTACAAATGCACACACCAAGTGACCTAGGATATGATCCAATCATTCCACTTACCCATGACACATTCATGGACCATTCTCCTTCCGGACCGATGAACCTTCTAGAACATTCTAGAACCTCTCCGATGAAATCATCGGAATCTTTCCCGAACTCCGGAATCAGACTTTCCTTATATGAATCTTATTGTCCGGACCATTCCGGATCTCCTCGTGATATCCCGTATCCCATCCGAGACTCCGAATAACATTCGGTATCCCTACTAACATTCCATATCTACTAAACAACATCGAATCCTTAAGTGTGTCTCCCTACGGTTCGTGAATTATGCGGACATGACCGAGACACTTCTCCGATCAATAACCAATAGAGGAATCTGGAAATTCATATGGCTCCCACATATTTCTACGATTACTGTGTGATCGAATGAACCATATACATACGATACCAATTTCCCTTTGTCTAGCGATAGATTACTTATCCGAGGTTTTGATCGTCGGTATCTCTGCATACCTAGTTCAACCTCATAACCGATAAGTACTCTTTTCTCGTTCCCGTGATATGTGATCCCTTATGAGCCAATCACATGATTTCAAGCTAATTGGATGACATTCCACCGAGAGGGCCCAGAGTATATCTATCTGTCATATGGATGGACAAATCCCACTCTTGATCCATGTGCCTCAGCACATACTTTCCGAACACTCAATGCCACCTTTATAGCCACCCAGTTACGGTGTGGTGTTTGATGTCATCAAAGCATCCTTCCGGTGATGGTGATTAGCATGATCTAATGGTCGAAGGAATTAGGTTACTATGTATCAGAAAGCTTATAGCAAACAAACTATTGAAATGACTTGATCTTAATGCTACGCTTATCTATAGGAGTATGTCCATCATACCATTCTCCTAATGATATGATCTTATTATTAATAACATCTCAATGTTCATGATCAAGAAACCACGATCATCTATTAATCAACAAACTAGTATTATAAAGAGGCTTTACTAGGGACTCTAATTTAGTTTACAAATCACACAAGTATTAATATTTCATGTTTAATACTGTTATAGCATGAATGTAAACATTTATCATAAACACAAAGATATAATAATAACCACTTTTATTATTTCCTCTAAGGCATATCTACATCAGTCTCCCACTTGCACTAGAGTCAACTAATCTAGATTACATGGTAATATACCGAACACCCATGGTGGTCTGGTGATGGTCATGTTTTTCCCTCAGGAGAGGTTTAGTCAACGGATCCGCCACATTCAGATATGTGTGTACTTTGCAAATCTTTATGTCACCATCTTGGACGTGCTCTCGAATAGCATGAAAACGCAGCTTGATGTGCTTCAGCTTCTTGTGTGACCTTGGTTCTTGCGCATTGGCTATGGCACCCATGTTATCACGGTAGATAAACATTGGGTCCATCGCACTTGGAACCACACCGAGCTCTGTAATGAACTCCTTCATCCATATCGCCTCTTGTGAAGCCTCCGAAGCAGCTATGTTTTCCGATTCAGTTGAAGATCTCGCCCCAACGCTTTGCTTTGCACTCCTCCAGCTAATTGCTGCACCATTCAAAGTAAATACGTATCCAGATTGAGATTTAGAATCATCCGGATCTGTGTTCCAACTAGCATTGGTGTAACCATTAATAACGAGATGTTCACCACCTCCATAAGAAAGAACCATATCCTTAGTTCTTCTCAAGTACTTAAGGATGTTTTTGACCGCTGTCCAATGATCTACTCCTGGATCACTTTGATATCTGCTAGTCAAACTAACAGCATATGCAATGTCGGGTCTAGTGCATAGCATGGCATACATAAGAGATTCTATGGCTGAGGCATAGGGAGTCTTACTCATCCTTTCTCTATCTCCTACTGTTGCAGGACTTTGAGTTTTACTTAAGGTCGTATTGGGCAACATGGGCAAGAACCCTTTCTTGCTATCTTCCATTCCAAACCTCTTTAGAACTTTGTCCAAATATGTACTCTGTGACAATGATATTAGGTGCCTCGATCTATCTCTATAAATCTTTATGCCTAATATATAAGCTGTTTCGCCAAGATCTTTCATTGAAAAACTATTATTCAAATAATCCTTGAAACTATTAAGAAGGTCTACATCATTCCCAATCAAAAATATGTCATCTACATATAGTATTAAGAATGCTACAGAGCTCCGACTCACTTTCTTGTCAATACAAGCTTCTCCATAAGTTTGTATAAAACCAAAGCTTTTGATTACCTTATCAAAACTTTGATTCCAACTTCGGGATGCTTGCTTCAATCCATATATGGACCGTTGAAGTTTTCATACCTTGTTAGCATCTTTTGCATCGACAAAACATTTGGGTTGCATCATATACAACTCTTCATTAATGTCTCCATTGAAGAACGCCGTTTTGACATCCATCTGCCATATCTCATTATCATAATATGCAACGATTGCTAACATAATCCTCACAGACTTTAGCTTCGCTACTGGTGAGAAAGTCTCATCGTAGTCAACACCTTGAATTTTTCGAAACCCTTTTGCGACAAGTCGAGCTTTATAGACAGTAACATTAGCATCAGCATCTGTTTTCTTCTTAAAAATCCATTTGTTCTCCACAGCCTTCCGTCCATCCGGTAAGTCCACCAAAGTCCATACTTGGTTTTCGTACATGGATCCAATCTCGGATTTCATGGCTTCTAGACATTTATTGGAATCTGGGCTCATCATCGCTTCCTCATATGTCGCAGTTCATCGGTGTTGTCCACCAACATGACACTCATAACGGGATCATACCAATCATGAGTGGTACGAGTTCTCCTTGACCTGCGAGGTTCTGTAGTAACTTCAACCAAAGTTTCATGATCAACATCATTAGCTTCCTCTCTTATTGGTGCAGGCGCCACAGGAACTACTTCCGGTGTTGCGCTACTCGCAAGTTCGAGAGAAGGTTCAACAACCTCGTCGAGTTCTACTTTCCTTCCAGTCACTTCTTTCGAGAGAAACTCCTCTCTAGAAAGGATCCATTCTTGGCAACGAATATTTTGCCCTCGGATCTATGATAGAAGGTATACCCAATAGTTTCCTTCGGGTATCCTATGAAGACGCATTTTTCCTCTTTGGGTTCAAGCTTGTCGGGATGTAACTTCTTTACATAAGCTTCGCAACCCCAAACTTTAAGGAACGACAATTTAGGTTTCTTCCCAAACCATAATTCATACGGTGTCGTTTCAACGGATTTAGATGGTGCCCTATTTAAAGTGAATGCGGCTGTTTCTAATGCATAACCCCAAAACGATAGCGGTAAATCTGTAAGTGACATCATAGAACGAACCATATCTAAAAGAGTTCGATTACGACGTTCGGACACACCATTACGCCGTGGTGTTCCCGGCGGTGTCAATTGTGAAAGTATTCCGCATTTCTTCAAATGCTCGCCAAACTCGTAACTTAGATATTCACCTCCACGATCAGATCGTAGAAATTTAATTTTCTTGTTATGTTGATTCTCTACCTCACTTTGAAATTCCTTAAACTTCTCGAAAGTTTCGGACTTATGTTTCATGAAATAGATATACCCATATCTACTCAAGTCATCCGTGAAGGTAAGAACATAACGATAACCACCACGCGATGCTACACTCATTGGTCCACATATATCGGTATGTATGATTTCCAATAAGTCCGTAGCTCGCTCCATCATACCAAAAAATGGAGTCTTAGTCATTTTACCCATCAGACATGCTTCGCATCTTTCAAGTTATTCAAGAAGTCCATCAGAATGGAGTTTATTCATACACTTCACTCCAATGTGACCAAGACGGCAGTGCCACATATAGGTTGAGTTATCGCTCAATTTCAAATGTTTAGCTTCAATGTTATTAATGTGTGTATTACCACAATCGAGATTCAATAAGAATAGACGATCTATCAAAGGTGCATGTGCATAAAACATATTACTCATATAAATCGAACAACCATTATTCTCGGACTTAAACAAGTAACTGTCTCGCAATAAACATGATCTGGATATAATTTTCATGCTCAACGCAGGCACCAAATAACAATTATTTAAGTACAAAACTAATCACGATTGTAGATGAAGAGGTAGCGTGCCGACCGCGATCACATCAACCTTTGATCCATTTCCAAAGCGCATCGTCACCTCGTTCTTCTCTAGCTTCCGTTTATTCTGCAGTACGTATTTCGAGTTACAAATATGAGAAACCGAACCAATATCAAATACCCAGGCACTACTACGAGTACTAGAGAGATACACATCAATAACATGTACTAATTTGGGCAATTCCTCTTCTTGATGTTGCCGTTCTTCTTGATCTGCCAAGTACTTTGGGCAATTCCTCTTCCAATGACCTTCTCCCTTGCAGTAAAAGCACTCAGTATCAGGCTTAGGCCCAGCCTTGGTCTTCTTCGCCGGCGCGGTAACTTTCTTACCGTCCTTCTTGAAGTTTCCCTTTTTCTTAGACTTGCCTTGCTTCTTGAATTTGGTGGTCTTATTGACCAACAACACTTGGTGCTCTTTCTTGATCTCCACTTCTACATACTTTAACATGGAGAAGAGTTCGGGTAATGACTTGTCCATGTTTTGCATATTGTAGTTCATCACAAAGTTCTTGTAACTTGGTGGTAGTGATTAGAGGACACGGTGAATCCCCAAAGAATTAGGAATCACTATACCCAAGCTTTGAAGCTTGCTTGCCTGCCTAGACATCTTAAGGACGTGCTCACTGACGGAGCTGCCCTCTTCCATCTTGCAGTTAAAGAACTTTTCAGAAGCTTCACAACTCTCAACTGTCGCGTGAGCCTCAAATATCATTTTGAGTTCACGTACAATATCATGTGGGTCATGGTTCTCAAACCTTTTCTGAAGCTCCGATTCCAAACCATACAAGATAGCACACTGAACTGTGGAGTACTGATTCTTCCGAGAGAGGAAAACATTGTTCACCTCATTGGTAGAATTAGCTGCAGGCGGGTCACCCAGCGGTGCATCCAACACATAGGACAAATTACCAGCATTGAGGACAATCCTCAAATTGCAGAACCAATTCGCGAAGTTGCTTCCATTGTTTTTCAACTTTTCTTTCTCTAGGAACACATTAAAATTGATGGTTGGGGCCGCCATTGATCTACAACATATTTGCAATAGTTTAGACTAAGTTTATGACAAATTGAGTTCTAATTAATAGTTAAATTAATCTAGCTGAACTCCCACTCAAAACAATATCCCTCAAATTGTTTTAGTGATCACACGAACCAAATCCACCACATCAAAACCGATCATCACGAGAGTTGATGCAGCTTCAATGGCGAACAATCAACATGTTCATCATATCTACTATATGACTCATGCTTTACCTTTCGGTGATCCGTGTTCTGAGACCATTTTTGTACATGCTAGGCTCGTCAAGATCAAATCTTAGCTTCCTTATGAGCAAATCTGGCTTGCTCGCGTTGTATACACTCGCAGAATCTAACACACCCGATCATCACATGGTGCTTCGAAACAACGAGCTTTAGCAACGGTGCTTACTAAGGATGAACACTTTAAAACATGAATTTTTTGTGCTTGAGGGATCATCTTATAATGCTACCGTCGTGAACTAAGCAATACAAGATGCATAAAAGGATTAACATCACATCCAATTCATAATATGTGATATGATATGGCCTTTCTTCTTGTGCTTCCGATCGCGATCTTCAAGCATGAAGATGATATCCATCATCACCGGTATGGCGTCAAGGTCAATGGTGACGCTTCATGGTTGTTGTACACCATCATCAACTATTACAACTACTTTGAATATACACGCAGGTCTTAACGGAATTTAAAAGACAACCATATGGCTCCTGCCGGTTGCCAACTTAAAATAAGGAACATTGCATACATCATATATAATCACAATCATGGCCATATCACATCACAGCACACCCTTGCAAAACAAAGTTAGACGCCTATAATTTTCTTTGCATATTTTACGTGGTTTGGAGATTTCAATAAGTGTCGTTCTAACTTACAAACAAGAACCACAATGTTGATGCGTGAACTATCAAGTGCCCGTTGAAAATTGAATATATACTATGATGGGAGAGACAGACACCTGCAAAGCCACTTATGCAATACAAGTTGCATGTTAAGCGTGGAGCAAGTCTCATGAACGATGTCATGTAAGGTTAGCCTGGGCTGCTTCATCCCATCATACCGCAGGATGCAAAGAACACAAAAAGCAATTGATAATAAAAGCACCACCGCCCACAATGACCATTGTGTTCTACTCGTGCAACAGATCTACATATAAACATGGCTCTTATACCACTATAGGGGTTCGTAACATGGAAAACAAAAAAATTCTACCGTATGCACACAAACAAGTCAAGATCTATCTACTAGATTGTAGCAACGAGTCGATAGAAGCACTCACCCTTGAAGATTCCAAAGCGGTTAACGAGAGCAGATTCTCATGGGTGATGTAGTCGTACACTTGCTGATCTCAAGATCGTGTAGATGATCCTTCCGGCTCTGCGTTCCGGCAGCGCTTACGCAGTCGGTCACACGTTCGGTACTCGATGAAGACCTTCCTCTCCCTTGTTCCAACAGGCAGCGGAGGTTGTAGTTCTACCCTCGAGAATCCGGCAGCACGACGGCGTGGTGTCGGAAGTAGAGGGAAGATCCCGCAGGGCTTCGCCTAAGCCGGTGCAAGTTATGGTGGATTAGGTTTTCCCGGAAATCTAGGGTTTAGAAAAAAGGGAGGAGGAGAAGGTGTCGGCGGTGGCTAGAGCGGCGGCGGCGGCTCGGGTGGAGAGGGGCTAGGGTTTGTGTGCTTTGGGGCAGCCATCCCCCTCTATTTATGAGAGGGGGGCAGCCTTGGGAGGGGTGGGTTTGAATCCAAACCCAAACCCAAGTTGGATTGAGAGAAGGACTTGTTTCTTCTCCCACTAGGAAACCATTGTTCCAGTTTGACTTTTCAAACTTCTCGTTTGACTTTCAATTTAGAGCTTTAATTCTCTCTTACAAATGCACACACCAAGTGACCTAGGATATGATCCAATCATTAAACTTACCCATGACACATTCATGGACCATTATCCTTCCGGACCGGTGAACCTTCTAGAACATTCTAGAACCTCTCCGATGAAATCATCGGAATCTTTCCCGAACTCCGGAATCAGACTTTCCTTATATGAATCTTATTCTCCGGACCATTCCGGATCTCCTCGTGATATCCCGGATCCCATCCGAGACTCCGAACAACATTCGGTATCCCTAATAACATTCCATATCTACTAAACAACATCGAATCCTTAAGTGTGTCTCCCTACGGTTCGTGAATTATGCGGACATGACCGAGACACTTCTCCGATCAATAACCAATAGAGGAATCTGGAAATTCATATGGCTCCCACATATTTCTACGATTACTGTGCGATCGAATGAACCACATACATACGATACCAATTTCCCTTTGTCTCGCGATAGATTACTTATCTGAGGTTTTGATCGTCGGTATCTCTGCATACCTTGTTCAACCTCATAACCAATAAGTACTCTTTTCTCGGTCCCATGATATGTGATCCCTTATGAGCCAGTCACATGATTGCAAGCTAATTGGATGACATTCCACCGAGAGGGCCCAGAGTATATATATCCGTCAAATGGATGGACAAATCCCACTCTTGATCCATGTGCCTCAACACATACTTTCCGAACACTCAATGCCACCTTTATAGCCACCTAGTTACGGTGTGGTGTTTGATGTCATCAAAGCATCCTTCCGGTGATGGTGATTAGTATGATCTCATGGTCGAAGGAATTAGGTTACTATGTATCAGAAAGCATATAGCAAACGAACTATTGAAATGACTTGATCTGAATGCTACGCTTATCTATAGGAGTATGTCCATCATACCATTCTCCTAATGATATGATCTTATTATTAATAAAATCTCAATGTTCATGATCGAGAAACCATGATCATCTTTTAATCAACAAGCTAGTATTATAAGGAGGCTTTACTAGGGACTCTAATTTAGTTTACAAATCACACAAGTATTAATGTTTCCTGTTTAATACTGTTATAGCATGAATGTAAACATTTATGATAAACACAAAGAAAATGGTGTATACTGATTATCTTGTTATTGAATGTGTAGGCAAATGACAGATCACACTTGGAATATCTCTACTGAAACACCTTGGGGCAGTAATAGATGTGGGAAAAGGCATCATGCACTTTGCTCCCCGGTAAGCAATCATATCTTCCCCAAGGAGAAAAAGAAAGGTAAGAAAAGAAGGAACAAGAGGGGCAATGCTTCATTTGAAAATACTTGATTCTTCTTGCTTCTTGTGCCTAACTTAAAGGCGTTAAAGAAAGGTACTTGTTGGGAGATAACCCAAGAGTTTACTTGAGTGTTGGAAAATATTACTTCTGTAATGACCTCTCCTTATCATTTTTTTGTGCCAAGAATGATCTCTAATGAGAGGGAAGTAAGATTTGGGGAGTTGATGTCCCGAAACAGATTTCTATCCTCCACCAAAAAATTCGTGAGGAGGCTCTGTAACTCGGATTTAGCTCACAATTTACGAATAAATCCCCCAGTATGTTAGATAACTTTCGTTAGTTCAACACTTTTTGATTTGAGCAACAGAAGATGTTCGAAAAAATCGGTTTCTACCTGATGGTCTGTTTTGACAGGTTTCTGCCATTATTTGCTTTTGCTTCTTATTGATTCCTTTTTGAGTTCTCTTCAGGTAAATTTAGCTTTTTTAAGGAGTTACTACAGTAGCTTGTGTTTTTAGTAAAAATCCTTGCTGTTGCAAAGCTTTGATAGTGGTCTAATATCTTTTGAATACACTAATGTTGCTAATGAAAATTGTGTAAAGTTTTGTATGAAGGAAAAATTTCAGGTGTAGAGAGAGAATGATGCAATGAGATGTAGAAAAAAGTTCAAGATTGGGGATGCCACCATGGTTTCACCCCAAGAAATATCCAAGAGGTACAAGCGCCAAAGCTTGGGGATGCCCAAGGCATCCCCTTCTTCATCAATAAAAAGCTCAGGTTGTCGACACTTGTTTTATTATTTCATGCACAGTTGTGTTATTCTTAGAGCATCTTAGTTTTCATTTGCTTTCCTTAGGTTGTTTAGTTTTCTTGAATAAAGTAGTTTGGACCCCCCTTCTCACTGTGTTGTTTTACAAGTAAGGTTGCTTGGTGTTGGAAAGGAGTAGTAAGTTCTTGCTTGAAGTGCAAGAGGAGCTTGCACTGACTGTGACTTAGACTTTAGCATGACATGCTAGGTGTTGTTTTAGCATTATGCTTAGTGATTATTTCTGTAGCATGTCTAGTTCCAAACAATTGGGATTGCTTAGTGTGTCTTGGAGAAATTATGCGTTGTTTTAGCATGCAAAAGCATAGTATTGTGGTATTCTCCTTTGATTTTTTACTTGGGTTGACTTGGCACATGCTCAAACCATGATATGACTATGAAAAGTCACCATTATCCTCTATGATCATTTAGTCCTTGACTTGTAGTACCATTCTTTGCTTTGATTAGTTTGCTTTGTTGCATTGCATGATTTTGGCCATTATTGCTCTCTTAGTTGGTTGCTCCCAGTCTTTTGCTAGCCTCCACTTGTATGAGTAAGTTCTACGCATGCCTCCAACTCCCAAGAAACCAAGTTATTCCAAAGTGTCCACTTAAACTCCTATGCATGGTGTGTTACACCATTCCAAGTATATTGTTGTTTTCAACTATCTTCTAATTAAAAACTTGTAACATCCCATAATTAGAGCTTAGAAATAAGCTAACCACAGGTGTGTGCATTGAATTCATGCATAGAAATTCCGAATAATTTTCGCGCTTTTAAATAAAAACTTGTCAAAGATATTGAAGCTTCTCTAAACTTTATGGAATTGAAGTAGATCATCAAGTTGATTGCGATAAGTTTCAATATGACCTTTGTTAAAACCTTATTTTGGGTAAGGAAGATTTGATCTAAGGGTAGATCAAATGTAATCAAATTAAACCCTAATACATTAGTTAATGTTTTATGTTTAATCCTTAGGTGATCATATCATAGTACTCATTACACAACCCCTGAATACCAAGTTATAAATATAACTTAAGTAATAGGAATGTAATAACTAAATCTTGATATATCTTAATCTCATCTACTTATACCATGAGTATCATAGTAACACTTAACCTTAACTCTTTAGTGAGTTTGAGTAGGAAAGAAACCAAGTCAAGATCATTCCCCATATATCTTTCTTTCCATATAAAAATTTATCATCTCTAATGAACCCTATCTTAATATCTATTAATTTATCAATGTTGAGTAATCAACTATTGATTCACAAATTCTTGACCTATCAACTCTTTTCCTTATCATAGCATTTACTTCAGTCCTCTAGATAAGAAGTAAGAAGAAGTAAATAGTAATGCTAGTTTTAGGTATCATTTATTGGATGGGAGTGTTGGAAGAGAATAAGATCAATGTGATAATTGATGGAGTTAACTCACTCCTAAATGGATAAAAGAGTTATTTCAAATAAAGATATATGTGGTAACAAATAGGATTACAAGGATGAATTCTAAAGATAGTTACCAGTGGTAGTCCTATTGGATCAAGTAGGTATAGTCAATGAATGATATCTCTTAATCCAATAGATCTAAACAGAAGATAATTAGAATACAACTGTAATGTTGTATGGATGGAAGCCATGATTAGCCAACTGGAAACCTAAGACATAAATGATCAAAGGATTATAATGATCATCTCTTATTCACCAAGATTGAATTCTTATATCATGTATAAGTGACATTGCTGGATAGAACATGATTGAAACCTAGTATAGCTATGTTATTCTAGGATAGCCATGACAAGCCACATTAATATAATGTGAGGTTGGAGTATTAGATACTAGAGTTAAGTAGAGACAAGATAGTATGATTAAGATGATGTTAAAGCAACATTGGGTTATTGAAGTAGTAGTTTCCTCTTGGGCAATATTAGACAGTTGAGGTGAAGTAGGATTTGATACATAAATATATATGAATCTATTACAGTAATATTGGTGATGGATGTTTAAGGAAGAGTATGAATGTAGTTAGAAGTAACCACTTGTTGGATTGGAGGTTATCATCAGTAGAGTAGTTGATATAACCAAGTATGGTTATGAGAAGATTATGAAATAGCTTTAGTGTCAAGCCCATTAGAATTACAAATGAATTTAGGAGGAGAAATTATGGATAAGAACATCCTTGTGTAGTAAAGCTCATCATGTTAACACATGATGATGGATATGAAGGAGTAGTATATCTAGGAAAGGAATACCTTAATTAAAAGTCCAGGATGGTGAATTGTAGAATATAGGAATTCTTGGTAAACACTCAAATTTAAATCTTAAACCAAACATAATATTCATTTCATATTATTGATCTATCATCTTATCTCCATACCACTTTCTAGGAATAGCTTCCTATAGAAAATCACATAAGCACATCTTTGTCATTCCTAACTATCATAATTATATGTACTTAGGAGTTATCCTTCTCAATTATTTTCCATAAGACCTTCTAGGAAATAACTTTCTTGTATAAAAGATGAAGTCATTCTTGAACACCAAAATAAGGACAATCTATCTTAACCAATAATCTTTATTCTATAAATAAAAGGAGGAACAAAAATATTAAAACTCCTAAAACCCATGGTAAACAATTACAATTTAAAACCCTAACTTTTATTTAAATCATATATGCCTAGAAACTATAGTTATCAATTCTGTCTCATAATTCATTTCAAATAATAACTATTTATTTTAAAGGATGATATTAATAAAGATCATAAACATAAAGATAATATGTTTAGCCATTAACCCTTATTCACATCAATAAAATAAATATGATAATATCAAATCTTCAAAGAACTTATGGTAAGTATTTTCAATTCAAACTTTAACTCTTATGTTAGTAATAATAAAATATATACATATGTATAAGAAAATAAAGAAGTGATAACTTTATATAATAAAAGTTCACAAATAGTTCAAAATAACATATTATTGATGCTTGTATTCAGCAAATAACTTTTATAAAGAAAGATTCCTAAAACAAATGAAAAATACAAAAGATAAAAAAATAAAACAGAAAAGGAAAACAAACCGAAAGAAAATAAATAGAGGAATACAGCTTATGGCCGCAGTCCATTTTTCCCTTCTCCCTATCTGCTACTTGCGAGCAGCTCGAATGCAGCCCATCTAGCCCAAGTGCGGCCCGACATTGGCCCGTACCCCTTCGTTGTCTTTTTCCCCATCGTCTTCCTCGCCGACAGATCGAGCAAGCAGCTCGCTGTCGAGCTCCGCCACGTCAGCGTGCGCCAGGATTCATGCCGCCGCCCGCCATCGTCTATAAGACCCTCTGCCTCGCCAAGGAAGAACCCTAGCCCGTCATTTCCTCTCCTCTCTTATCCAGCGCGCAAACCCTAACCCTAGAGCTCACACACGCTGTCGAGCACCGCCGTCTCCGGCCGCCCCGAGCCTCGTCGTGGCTCCTGGAAGCTTTGCCTCGCCGCGGTGAGCAGCCTCGCAGGAGGAATCGATGCGAGGAGCTCCTAATCGTCGACAAGGACACCGCCTTCCCGAGCTCTGGCCACCGCTTCCTCCCTCGATTCCGGCATCTCCCGTGCTCACTTCGCCTCGCCACCACCACCGTCATGGTCCTGGTGAGCCACCGGTGCTCAAGCACCTTTCCACTTCCTCTCTCTCCCTCTGGATCTTCCTCCCCGCGAGAGCCCGACGCCCCCGCCGCTTGCTGACGTTGCACCGCCGTCCCCGATGACCATTATTGAGCGGCGCCACCATAGCTAGGCTCCTCGCATCATCCTCTTTCCGATACACACAATAGCAGCCTCGCACGTGAACGTAATCCATCGATCGAGAATCGATCTGGGAGGTTCATCCTTGGATGACGTCACTCTGACATCATCATCGCATCATCCCCAGCCACGTCAGCGTGTTGGACTTAGTCCACTGCTCGCGTGGAATATGACGTGGTCACTGGCCCACTGGTCAGTGACCGTGGGTAGATTTAGCTTAGGTACAAATTTTCTTTTCTGTTTAAGAATTAAATAAAACCATATTAATTCCAATAGAAATAAAATAATTAAATCTTGTTTAATTAATAACTTTTGTTTTATAATTTAGAAAAATATGTTTAATATATGAAAATTTTAAGAAACATAAAATCTACAACTTAAAACTATTATCAAATATTATTATGATGATTATTTAAATAAATATAATTTAATAAAAGTTTTATAAGTAATAAAACTTTGATCAATCATATTTTAATATTAGTAAATATTAAAAATATAAATAAAATACCAAAAATCTTAGAAAAATAAGAATTATAATTTAAAACTATAATCATGCATTATTATTCCACTTAATTAAATATTTGTTATTTATTAAGTCCTTATAAAATAATAAATATTGTAAAAATCATATCTTATTATTTATAAATCATAAAAATAAATGTAATATACCAAAATGATCACAAAAATAGTACCTATATGTTAAAAATATAATATTCCACTTTTGAGTTAAATAAAAAGTTAAACACTTTAATAACTTGAATTTAAACTTATTTCTTTAGTTAATAATTCATATAAGGGTAAATAAAAATTTCTAATATTCTAAAATTAGCCAATTGAGTCTAATAAATAGTATTGGTCTTCAATATTGATAATATGAAGTCAAAATGGCTCAACACATTTTAAATGCAATTTTATTGAATTATCCTTCCACCATAAGTGCAGATTATTTTATAAAAGGATGCTTATCCAATATAAAATCCCAAATAATAATTGTAATGAGATAAAACCCATTCCTTTACTTTAATGACAAGTTTATAAACAAATCAAAACACTATAGTGAGATCATAAATAATGAATAATATTGTTCACTTATTCATAATCCTTAAACACACCCTTATAAGGAAATAAATCCCTTTATATATTTATAATGTAAAGAAACCACTACCAAATAAAAATAATACCATTCTTAAGTAACTTTAAAGAAACATTATAAGGTGAACAAGACATAAGTATAACAAGCATTACACCTAAATTCCATCTATGTTTTAAAGTTAACTTCAGTCTACCAAACTTCAAATATAATACTAAAGACTTTATTATATGTTTTAGAGTTAACTTTGGTCTGTTTATAATTAAGTTATAAAGTATCTTAATACCAAATCAACCAAGTTAAAAACCAAGATAGATAAGTCTCAAATACTAATGCTGTCATTATTCAAATAGAGTAATTCTTTCTTACTTACAGATTATAACTAGAAAGAACACCTCATAAGGTTAACTTAAAAGCTTAAATGCTTCTGCTTAGTTGAGTAAGATTTTCTTCAAATGTTATTCTTTTTGCCACTTCAAACATCAAATAACAATTAATAATAATCACACTACATTAAGCTTGACTTATATACCTAGAATTGTTAACACTTCAGTTCCTTATAAATATCATCACTTGCAAGGTAAAACTTGAAGATAAGATAATTCACATATAAGCAGTCCTTGAGTAGCACATCTCATTAGTATATCTTACTGTTGTATGCCATTATGTTTACATGTTGTTTCACACACATTCACAAGCCTTAATAAGAAGCACATGTGTGAAACTTAATCTAAAAGGGCAACACATTCCAAGGAAAACCTTTCCATTATCCAAACACTAGAACAACGTTACCTCGGGATTCGAGTTTACGAAATTGCATTACATTACTTATGCATAATAGCATCTTGCTTCTTTAAACATTAGTCCTTACCGGACCAATGATCCTGATTTTAGATATTGGATCTTTTATATTGTCTTGAAGACCGTGAGTGCATAATCTTGCAATCAAAAAAGGCAAGTTCACACTTGCTCATGTCCTTAGATTATTTTCTGTAAAGTATTTTACAAATCCAGTGTTTTCATGACCTGCATTTGAAAAAGGTCAGAAAACACTATTTTCATAATAATGTGATTATAGGTTATTTACCATGAGGTAATAACCTACTATAAGAGTTCCGGTGGTAAAGGAACATATTATCTAGGACTTAACAACCAATGTCGCAAGTGATTCTTGCGCCGTATATTACGTGTTGACCATGAGATTTCGAATGGGACGAAGAAGTCAGCTGTATCTTTTCCCTCTCGCATGGAGCTGGATGTGCGGGTCGTGGCTGTCATCACTCGTAGCATGCATATTATATGCTAATTCATAGAGGATATGCAGCATATGGGTGGGAGCCCTCAAGTCCCACAATAGTTCCGGCATCTGAACGGTCTGTATAAACCATTGCCGTAATTCAAAAGGTGGGCATGGTGTACACTAAGGAGACATGCGGGGTCGTGGAGAAGGCAGTGATTGGCTTGGATCTTAGGTTGGGCCTCAAACCATGGAAGTTTGAACAGGGACATACTCCCGGCCGTGCAACAAAACCTAAGGTCTCTCATGGGTAAAGTGACGCACCTCTATAGAGTGTAAGAACTATAACTTGTTACTCCCTATTCCGGGAAGGAGCTGCGAACGCGGATGGAAAGGAACTCCATGAAAGTTCTGGTAAACCCGTGAAGGCTGACGGACATAGCTTTTCAGAATAAAAGCAACCTTTGAAGAAATGTTTATGAAAACTTGCATTTCCTACGACCTACGGTCTGTGGCTGTAGCTATAGTGCATCAAACACTCCTTTTCTAGTGAACATGCTGAGTACGCTCGTACTCAACGTATCTTCTCAACCCTTGCTAGATTCTGAAGCCATTAAGACGACGTCTACATCAAGTATGCTTCAGAAATCATCATCAAAAGCTCAAATTCTTCAATAAAGTAAAGGAAGTCAACATATACATCAACTCAAGTGAAGACGAAGTTGATGATTAGATAAGAATAGAATTTCTAGCCATAGAACCTATTTCTGTAGCGTATTGCAATAGCAGCAATATCAGACCATTAATTAAAATACTATTCATAATAGTATGATAGTCTTGAATTGTTTATTTCCAATTCTTCTTTGTAAGAAGTTTCTTCCTCTCTCTTTAACCTAGAGTATTCTCTGGTTCTTGTGTAAAGAGTTGAGTTGTAACCTATAGTCATGTCTTGGACCTGCTGTGTTTCTGTTGTACCACTCTGAGGGATGTAATACTAGTGAACGGTGTTTCATTGGTGTTATGTCAACGAATATAGTGTACTACATCATGAAGTGATATGCTGGGTCACCGCAGTTGGTATCAGAGCATATGCTTTGACCTTAGGATTGAAACCTTTTTAGAAAGATCTGTAGGTTGGATAGTGACTATAGAAGCCATCTTATCTAAAACAAATATTCATATGACTTGTGATGAGTATCCACTTGAGGATAACCTTGTCACACCTAAGTCAGATGTTTAAGTCATTTTTTCTTAAGAGTAATTATTTTATGTTTTCTCAAGTATATTGCTCTTTAGTGTCTTCCGAAGGAGACATAAACCACCAAGATATTGTAGGAAAGTGTAAGACATCAATTGAAGTAGTCTGAATGGTGTAGCTTAATCCTAGAATTTAAGTAAGAACAGTAAAATCTTAGTGATAGTTGATAACCAAAGACAACATGATGAATATCATTAGGATAAACGTTGATGTAATGAGTAGTAATCATGTGGGATTCACTTGAGAATTCTACGTGATGAAGTGAAATTATGTTATGGCTTAATAATAGTGTAGTGAGAAGTAAAGTTATCTTGGTTAGATTAGCTCTTAAATCATGATGAACGGGTAAAACATAATAAGATCATGGTGAGATTAGCTCCGAAACCATGATGAGAGTATAAATATGACAAGAAATTAGTAAATTATCCTGAAGTACAAATATGAAAATACCGTGGTAGAGCTATGATAGAAATCATAGGTGCTAAAAATTTCTAATAATCTTTGGTTTAAGTTAGCAAATAGAATCTGAATAGTCATTTGAAGTGATCATGTGAGGTTAGTTTACTAAATAAGAAAGCTTGGTTATAGTTAATCATTCCAAAAGTGAGACTAAAGGTTAGTCGAAACCAAATTGAGACCACTTTGCTTAAAAATTATCCTTTTGCAGTGAACAACCTGGGTAAATTATGTGGCAAAGAATAGTTTGACTCTATCTGCTAAGTATCACGATGTAAAACAATATGAGGAGGTGTCATATACTACACAACTAAGCCTAAATTCTAGAGATATTATACTCAACTACTATATTCTGGTCTTACAGAATTGTGTGTTATATGTACCACATTTGGATTTATTTGTTTTTCTTGGATCTTCTTGATTGACTAGATCTGTACATGAAGTCTGACCTGGTGTGCAAATGCATGTTGCAACATCCAGTTACTACTTGATGTTATAGACCTAGATAAAAAAGGGAATTCGTGTAAGGGAGTGACGAGTTCCAAAGACCAAGATGAAGACCTACGTGAAGGGTAAAGCCAAATATGAGGAGTATCAATCCAATTTGGAGGATGGATCAAGCTCAGATCATTCTTAGCTAGCTATGAGAAGGAATATTAGCATAGAAGATATATGGAGCAACAAGAAGCGATGAAATTAATCTCACCCAAAATAGGAAATGTTGTTAAGAAATTAATGAAGGAGTTGTACCAATATCATGGAAGTATCATGAATAAGTGCAAAGAAAAAGCTTCGTAACCAAATTGGTATTCAAGCTCTGACAATTCAGAGAGAATGCCAATAGTGTGTCAGAAACCATAGGGTAATTCATACACCCTAGGATAGTCTGCAGCTGGTATATGTCCGCAGCTGGTATTTGATCCACAGTTGGTATCTTGTCCATAGCCGGTGTTGGTTGACATAGTTAACCAGATCATCTTAATGGTTGCATAAAGAGCATAAAATTTGGTCTAAGCTAAGCTATACCTAAAGGAGTATAAGATTTTAAGAGACTGTCCTTCGAGACTCTTCGCGAAAATAACTACTAGAGAAAAGTCTATAGGAGACATTCTTATAGGAAGCACATCTAGACCATATGTGCCTCCTATAAAACAGGCGAGGTGCACTCCTTCTCCATGCGCCTCTAGTATAAAAATAGGCGAGGCGCATATGATAAGAATGCGCCTCCTATAATCCCTGTACGGACAAAATCTAGCAGCCCTAGATTATGCGAGGCGCATTCTAGTCATATGCGCCTCCTATATATCAGATAGGCGAGGCGCATATGGACATAATGCGCCTCGCGTAATCTGTGTGGGCCCAAGTGTTGGGACGTGCTTGAATATGCGAGATACATATGGTCATATGCGCCTCCTATACTTGATAATATGCGAGGCGCATATGGTCATATGTGCCTCAAGTAACTCATCCGAGCTCGGGTGGAGGTAGGTGGCCGCATAGGCGAGGCACATATGGTAATATGGGCCTCCTATAGTTTAAAGTATAGGAGGCGCATATGGGAAGAATGCGCCTCGCATAAGCTGTGTAGGCCCAGGTGGAGGTCGGTGGTCGAATATGCGAGGCGCATATTACCATATGTGCCTCCTATACCTGATAATATGCGAGGCCCATGCAGCAGAGTGTGCCTCAAGTAACTATTGTGGGCCCGGATGGAGGTAGGTGCCGCATAGGCGAGGCGCGTATGGTCATATGCACCTCCTATAGTTTGAAGTATAGGAGGCACATATGGAGAAATATGCGCCTCCTATAACCTGGCCGGATTCAAATTCGAAACAGCAACCTACCACCTCTCCTCCTTCTCCTTTTTATTCTTCTTCTCCTACTTCTCCTTCTCCTTCTCCTCCACCTCTCCTTCTTCTCCCCTTGTCCTCCTCCTTCTCCACTCTCCTACTCCTCCTCCACTCTCCTCCTCCTCCTCATCTTCCTCCGGCGACCACTCCAGCCATGGCCTCCACAGCCACACCGACCATCTCCTCCTCCTCCACCTCTAACAACCACCTCCGGCAACAAACTTCGGCGGCCTCATCCTCCTCCACCATATTCGGCGACCCCCATGTCCATGGCATGCCGCACATGCCTGCGGTGGTAGACTGTGGCCACGTGCACGGCCTCCAACGAGCTCCGACGAAATTCCGGCCAGATCTAGATCTGGCCACATTTCTTTGAAAATCAAAAATAATATACGAGGTGCATTCGAATCAATATGCGCCTCGCATATGTAGAATATAGGAGGCGCATATTCAGAGTATAGGAGGTGCATATAAGTATGCGCCTCACATATGCAGAATATAGGAGGCGCATATCGATATGCACCTCGCATATGTGAAGTATAGGAGGCACATATCATATGCGCCTCGCATAAAAAATAGACGAGGCTTGAAGCTAGAGGCGCATATGATATGTTCCCCACATATGCTTTTAGGTGCGCTCGCATAACCTTTTCTCTAGTAGTGAATTGACCTATCAAAGCAAAAATATCCAAATTGTAAGTAAGACAAATAATGCTGAAAGATTCGCTTCGGAGATCCACAATTGTGTGGATACACCGTACAATCTTTGATAAGAACAAATTAGGTAAAGTATAAGCTGAGCAAAGACCAACATTCTATTTATAGAATCAAGAAATACTTTATAAGGCAGTTTAGAGACTATTAGTAAACCCTAAGGGGGAGAGTAAACAGTTTGTGGAATTATTGTTATCTGACTTTCCAAGTAAAGGGTAGAGAGGAAATACTAATCTATGCCAACATTAAGCTTTATTTTCATTAGGTTAAAAGAAAGTCATTATTATAAAAGTACTTAAGGTAATAACAAATGATTATCCAAAGCTTAATAAGGTAAAAGCTTGAAGGTGATAAAAGATTAATCCTAACAAACCAACTCTAAATGAAACAATTCTTAAGTGATCCTTAAGATGTAGTAAAGCACATCCAATTGGACTAAATTAGTTCAAATCCAATCTTGGAAGAACTATCAGTACAACTCATACAATGATAATTCAAAGACTAGTCTTTTGACTATAACTATTAGCTAATAGAAATTTAAAACCTGTTTTAGTAAGACTTCCTAGACCTTGCATAATATGGTAAGGAAATCCAATGATCAAGTAAGGGAATTGGATTAGGATACCTAATTAGAGAAATAAACTAAAGGAGAGACCCCAAATTAAGGATTTTGTAATAAGAATATATTCCTAATGGACTAATGTAAAAAGAATTTAGAGTATTGGAGACACCAAGTTAAAGATTGTTGAGCATGATGAGTTCCAAGAAAGAGTTTGGATATGGGATATTACAATTATTCCCATTGAGGTTACCATGGAGCTTAGACATATCGTAATCATTGCAAGACAATTCCTTACTCCGAAACGTGAGAGTATGCGAACTTCAAGGACGAAGTTTATTTTAAGGGGGAGAGTCTATAACATCCCAGCATTAGAGCTTAGAAATAAGATGAGCACAGGTGTGTGCATTGCATTCATGCATAGAAAATCCGAATAATTTTCGTGCTTTTAAATAAAAAACTTATCAAAGAGATTGAAGCTTCTCTCAACTTGATGGAATTGAAGTAGATCGTCAAGTTGACTACGATAAGTTTAAATATGACCTTTGTTAAAACCTTATTTTGGGTAAGGAAGATTTGATCTAAGGGTAGATCGAATGTAATAAAATTAAACCCTAATACATTAGTTAATGATTTATGTTTGATCCTTAGGTGATCATATCATAGTACTCATTACACAACCCCTGAATACCAAGTTATAAATATAACTTAAGTAATAGGAATGTAATAACTAAATCTTGATATATCTTAATCTCATCTACTTATACCATGAGTATCATGGTAACACTTAACCTTAACTCTTTAGTGAGTTTCAGTAGGAAAGAAACCAAGTCAAGATCATTCCCCATATATCTTTCTTTCCATATCAAACTTTATCATCTCTAATGAACCCTATCTTAATATCTATTGATTCATCAATGTCGAGTAATCAACTATTGATTCACCAATTCTTGACCTATCAACTCTTGTCCTTATCATAGTATTTACTTCAGTCCTTTAGATAAGAAGTAAGAATAAGTAAATAGTAATGCTAGTTTTAGGTATCATTTATTGGATGGGAGTGTTGGAAGAGAATAAGAACAATGTGATAATTGATGGAGTTAACTCACTCCTGAATGGATAGAAGAGTTATTTCAAATAAAGATGTATGTGGTAAAAAGAGGATTACAAAGATGAATTCTGAAGATAGTTACCACTGGTAGTCCTATTGGATCAAGTAGGTATAGTCAATGAATTAAATCTCTTAATCCAATAGAGCTAAACAGAAGATAATTAGAATACAACTGTAATGTTGCATGGATGGAAGCCTTAATTGGCCAACGGGAAACCTAAGACATAAATGATCAAAGGATTATAATGATCATGTCTTATTCACCAAGATTGAATGCTTATATCATGTATAAGTGACATTGGTGGATAGAACATGATTGAACCCTAGTATAGATATGTTATTCTAGGATAGCCATGACAAGCCACATTAATATAATGTGAGGTTGGAGTATTAGATACTAGAGTTAAGTAGAGACAAGATAGTATGATTAAGATGATGTTAAAGCAACATTGGGTTATTGAAGTAGTAGTTTCCTCATGGAAAATATTAGACACCTGAGGTGAAGTAGGATTTGATACATAAATATATATAAATCTATTAGAGTAATATTGGTGATGGATGTTTAAGGAAGAGTATGAATGTAGTTAGAAGTAACCACTTGTTGGATTGGAGGTTATCATCAGTAGAGTAGTTGATATAACCAAGTATGGTTATGAGAAGATTATGAAAGAGCTTTAGTGTCAAGACCATTAGAATTACAAATGAATTTAGGAGGATAAATTATGGATAAGGACATTCTTGTGTAGTAAAGCTCATCATGTTAACACATGATGATGGATACGAAGGAGTAGTATATCTAGGAAAGGAATTCCTTAATTAGAAGTCCAGGATTGTGAATTATATAATATAGGAATTCTTGGTAAACACTCAACTTGAAATCTTAAACCAAACATAATATTCATTTCATATTATTGATCTATCATATTATATCCATACAACTTTATAGGAATAGTTTCCTATAGAAAGTCACATAAGCACATCTTTGTCATTCCTAACTATCATAATTATATGTACTTAGGAGTTATCCTTCTCGATTATTTTCCATAAGACCTTCCAGGAAATAACTTTCTTGTATAAAAGATGAAGTCATTCTTGAACACCAACATAATGACAATCTGTCTTAACCAATAATCTTTATTCATATAAATAAAAGGAGGAACAAAAATATTAAAACTCCTAAAACCCATGGTAAACAATTACAATTTAATACCCTAACTTTTATTTCAATCATATATGCCTAGAAACTATAGTTATCAATTCTCTCTCATAACACATTTCAAATTATAACTATTTATTTTAAAGGGTGATATTAATAAAGATCATAAACATAAAGATAATATGTTTAGCCATTAACCCTTATTCACATCAATAAAAGAAATATGAGAATATCAAATATTCAAAGAACTTATGGTAAGTATTTTCAATTCAATCTTTAACTCTTATGTTAGTAATAATAAAATATATACATATGTATAAGAAAATAAAGAAGTGATAACTTTATATAATAAAAGTCCACAAATAGTTCAAAATAACTTATTATTGATGCTTGTATTCAGCAAATAAATTTTATAAAGAAATATTCCTAAAACAAATAAAAATACAAAAGATAAAAAAATAAAACAGAAAAAGGAAAGCAAACCGAAAGAAAAAAAAAAGAGGAATACAGCTTCTGGCCGTAGCCCATTTTCCCTTCTCCCTATCTGCTACTCGTGAGCAGCTCGAAGACAGCCCATCTGGCCCAAGTGAGGCCAGGCACTGGCCCGCACCGCTTCGTTGTCTTTTTCCCCATCGTCTTCCTCGCTGACGGATCGAGCAAGCAGCTCGCTATCGAGCTCCACCGCGCCGGCGTGCGCGAGGATTCGTGCCTCCCCCTGTCGTTGTCTACAAGACCCTCTGCCTCGCCAAGGATGAACCCTAGCACGTCATTTCCTCTCCTCTCTTCTCCAGCGCGCAAACCCTAACCCTAGAGCTCACAGACGTCGTCGAGCCCCACTGTCTCCGGCCGACCCGAGCCTCGCCGTGGCTCCTGGAAGCTTCGCCTCGCCGCGGTGAGCAGCCTCGTAGGAGGAATCGATGCGAGGAGCTCCCAATCGTCGACAAGGACACCACCTTCCAGAGCTCCGGCCACCGCTTCCTCCCTCGATTCTGGCGTCTCCCGTGCTCGCTTCGCCTCGCCACCACCACCGTCATGCTCCTGGTGAGCCAACGGTGCTCAAGAACCTTTCCGCTTCCTCTCTCTCCCTCTGGATCTTCCTCCCCGCGAGAGCCCGAGGCCGCCGCCGCTCGCTGATGTTGCACCGCCGTCCCCGATGACCATTTTTGAGCGGTGCCACCATAGCTAGGCTCCTCGCATCATCCTCGTTCCGATACACACAACAGCATCCGCGAGCGCGAACGGAATCCATCGATCGACAATCGATCTGGGATGTTCATCCTTGGATGACATCACTATGACATCATCATCGCATCATCCCAGCTACGTCAGTGTGTTGGACTTAGTCCACTTCTTGCGTGGAATATGACATGGTCACTGGCCCACTGGTCAGTGACCGTGGGTAGATTTAGCTTAGGTACAAATTTTCTTTTCTGTTTAAGAATTAAATAAAACCATATTAATTCCAATAGAAATAAAATAATTAAATCTTGTTTAATTAATAACTTTTGTTTTATAATTCAGAAAAATATGTTTAATATATGAAAATTTTAAGAAAAATAAAATCTACAACTTAAAACTATTATCAAAGATTATTATGATGATTATTTAAATAAATATAATTTAGTAAAAGTTTTATAAGTAGTAAAACTTTGATCAATCATATTTTAATATTAGTAAATATTAAAAATATAAATAAAATACCAAAATTCTTAGAAAAATATTTGTTATTTATTTAGTCCTTATAAAATAATAAATATTGTAAAAATCATATCTTATTATTTATAAATCATAAAAATAAAAGTAATATACCAAAATGATCACAAAAATAGTACCTATATGTTAAAAAAATAATATTGCACTTTTGACTTAAATAAAAAGTTAAACAATTTAATAACTTGAATTTAAACCTATTTCTTTAGTTAATAATTCATATAAGGGTAAATAAAAATTTCTAATATTCCAAAATTAGCCAACTGAGTCTAATAAATAGTATTGGTCTTCAATATTGATAATATGAAGTCAAAATGGTTCAACACATTTTAAATGCAATGTTATTGAATTATCCTTCAACCATAAGTGCAGATTATTTTATAATAGTATCCTTATCCAATCTAAAATCCCCAAGAATAATTGTAATGATATAAAACCCATTCATTTACTTTAATGACAAGTTTATAAACAAATCAAAACACTATAGTGAGATCATAAATAATGAATAATATTGTTTACTTGTTCATAAACCTTAAACACACCCTTATAAGGAAATAAATCCCTTTATATATTTATAATGTAAAGAAACCACTACCAAATAAAAATAATATCATTCTTAAGTAACTTCAAAGAAACATTATAAGGTGAAAAAGACATAAGTATAACAAGAATTACACCTAAATTCCATATATGTTTGAAAGTTAACTTTAGTCTACCAAACTGTAAATATAATACTAAATACTTTATTATATGTTTTATAGTTAACTTTGGTCTGTTATAAATAAGTTATAAAGTATCTTATTAGCAAATCAACCAAGTTAAAAACCAAGATAGATAAGTCTCAAATACTAATGCTGTCATTATTAAAATGGAGTAATTCTTTCTGACGTATAGATTATAACTAGAAAGAACACCTCATAAGGTTAACTTAAAAGCTTAAATGCTTCTGCTTAGTTGAGTAAGATGTTCTTCAAATGTTATTCTTTTTTCCACTTCAAACATCAAATAACAATTAATAGTAATCACATTACATTAAGCTTTAATTATATACCTAGAATTGTTAACACTTTAGTTCCTTATAAATATCATCACTTGCAAGGTAAAACTTGAAGATAAGATAATTCACATATAAGCAGTCCATGAGTAGAACATCTCATTAGTATTATCTTATTGTTGTATGCCATTATGTTTACATGTTGTTTCACACACATTCACAAGCCTTAATAAGAAGCACATGTGTGAAACTTAATCTAAAAGGGCAACACATTCCAAGGAAAAACTTTCCATTATCCAAACCCTAGAACAACGTTGCATCGGGATTCGAGTTTACGAAATTGCATTACATTAATTATGCATAGTAGCATATTGATTCTTTAAACATTAGTCCTTACCAGACCAATGATGCTGATTTCAGATATTGGATCTTTTATATTGTCTTTAAGACCGTGAGTGCATAATCTTGCAATCACAAAAGGCAAGTTCACACTTGATCATGTCCTTTGATTATTTTATGTAAAGTATTTTACAAATCCAGTGTTGTCATCACCTGCATTTGAAAAAGTTCAGAAAACACTATTTTGATAATAATGTGATTATAGGTTATTTACCATGAGGTAATAACCTACTATAAGAGTTCCGGTGGTAAAGGAACATATTATCTAGGACTTAACAACCAATGTCGCCAGTGATTCTTGCACCGTATATTACGTGTTGACCATGTGATTTGGAATGGGACGAAGAAGTCAGCTGCATCTTTTCCCTCTCTCATGAAGCTGGATGTGCGGGTCGTGGCTGTTATCACTCGTAGCATGCATATTATATGGTAATTCATAGAGGATATGCAGCATATGGGTGGGAGCCCTCAACGTCCCACGATAGTTCCGTCATCTGAACGGTCTGTACAAACCATTGCTTTAACTGAAAAGGTGGGCATGGTGTACACCAAGGAGACATGCGGGGTCACGGAGAAGGAAGTGATTGGCTTGGATCTTAGGTTGGGCCTCAAACCAAGGAAGTTTGAACGGGGACATACTCCCGGTCGTTCAACAAAACATAATGTCTCTCATGGGTAAAGTGACGCACCTCTGCAGAGTGTAAGAACTGTAACTTGTTACTCCCTGTTCTGGGAAGGAGCTGCGAACGTGGCGGTAAAGGAACTCCATGAAAGTTATGGTAAACCCGTGAAGGTTGACGGACATAGCTTTTCAGAATAAAAGCAACCTTCGAAGAAATGTTTACAAAAACTTGCATTGCCTACGACCTATGGTCTGTGGCTGTAGCTATAGTGCATCAAACACTCCTTTTTCTGGTGAACTTGCTGAGTACGCTCGTACTCGACGTATCTTCTTAACCCTTGCTAGATTTTGAAGCCATTAAGACGACGTCTACATCAAGTATGCTCCACAAATCATCATCAAAAGCTCAAACTCTTCAATATAGTAAAGGAACTCAACATATACATCAACTCAAGTGAAGACGAAGTTGCTGATTAGATAAGAATAGAATTTCTAGCCATAGAACCTATTTCTGTAGCGTATTGCAATAGCATCAATACCAGACCATTAATTAAAATACTAGTCATAATAGTATGATAGTCTTGAATTGTTTATTTCTGATTCTTCTTTGTAAGAAGTTTCTTCCTCTCTCTTTAACCTAGAGTGTTCTCTGCATCTTGTGTAAAGAGTTGAGTTGTAACCTATAGTCATGTCTTGGACCTGCTATGTTTACCACTCTGAGGGATGTAATACTAGTGAATGGTGTTTCATTGGTGTTATGTCAACGACTATAGTATACTACATCATGCAGTGGTATGCTGGGTCACCGCAAAACTATTTTGTTATGTGAAAACTTAGTGATTAAAGACCTCACGAACTTGATGGCACACTTTATTTTTTGCCCCTAATAAACTTGAACCATTGTGACAACTTTGTTGTATATGCTTGCACTTATAAGTTGGAATTAGCAGAATCGTGCTGTCACAGGGAACATTTTCAACATTGCACATGTACCTTGTTGTACTCAGTTTATATCATGTTCTTTTGTCTATGGATGTCACCGGTGTGAAATAAACATGGGACTTGTAAGACCATGGAGTTTGTATTCTGTGTTAGAGAAACGCCTGGGCCGCTAGCCTAAGCCATGCCTAATCATGGTGGAAACTTGCAGCATCACCATAGTGAGCTATCTATGAAGCATCCTCAATAAAAAGCAATGCATATGGTAAAGAAAAAGATTGCTGAGATGCTCATTGTCTGCTTGCCTTGTCATTTTGGTTATGGGAAAGCTCCTGTACCATGTGTAAGGGGTAATCCGTTGGCGGTTATCAATGATATGCAAATACTTACAATGACAAGAACTTACCTGAACCCAAAGTTGAGTATGCATGAGGTGTGGCCCTCGTATTCAAGGGGCATGAGATTGCCAACTTATACTTCATGAAGCATATACTCCAGCTTTGCCACTTTAACCTTAACCACTTCAAGATGCTTATGATAGGGGCAATGAGGGATGAAAGATAACAAGTACCATAATTTTTGGAAGCTCTTTTTGAAACTTGTAATCCCTGCTTCCTTTACAAAAGGCCTTTCTTCCACCATTATTGAGTCTCCACCTTCTACCTTTAGGCACCATTAAGAGAGCATAGTTGTCATTCTATGTGAAGTGTTCCAAATCTTATTAATTGATGCATATTATGTTATTACTTGCTCTTGTGCTACTTGTTTCTAGTCACCATTGTGAACTTTTAAGGTGTCCTATGCATCTATATTGCTACTCTATGAGGGACAAGCTAATTGCCACTATGCTATGTTTTCCGCATGTGAAACAAACAAACGTTTTTCAATGCATGTTATTCTTGATCTTTGTTTGTAGCTTGCCATGTTGCATGAATAGTTACTATGTCCTATTGTTAGAACTCCATTTTTCATGCACATGTTTAGAGTTCTTTGATCCCATCTTTTAATGCTTGCAAATGGTTGGATCTTTATTGTGAGGGTGCATGTCACCTCAAAAATTATTCTTTTTATCACTTACCTACTAGAGGACGAGCAGGAGTTAAGCTTGGGGATCTTGATACGTTGGAAATGTATCTATAATTTTGATGCTCCAGGCTTGTTTTGTATCTACTTTGCATTGCTTGTCTACACTTTGAGGTGCTTTTTACATGTTTTCTGGTACTAACCTACTAACATGTTGTAACAGTGCCAGATGCCTGTTTTCTGCTATTTTTGGTTTCAGAAAAGTTAGTAAAGAAATATTCTCGGAATTGGACGGGACAAAGGATAAAGTCAATTACTTTCCGTGGGGAACAAGAAGTCTAGAGGAGAGCCCAGGAGGCCAGCCAGGCGGGCTAGACCCACGCCAGGCGCGGGTGGGACCAACCCCGCGCATGGCTGGGGTTTGCATCCCCTAGCCACCTCCTCGGTCTCCCCCTTCGCCTATAAGAAGCCCCCGAGCCAGAAACCCTGAGTACCCGATCAGAAATCCACGAAATCGTCTATAGCTGCCACCACCATCGTCCCTAGATCAGGGGGATCTGACGTTCTTCTCGGCACCCTGCCGGAGGGGAGATCATCCCGGAGGCGTTCTCTCCGGTATGATGCGTGAGTAGCTCCACCTTGGACTATGGGTCCATGTAGTAGCTAGATGGTTGTATATCCTCCTTTGTGCTTTCATGTATAGATCTTGTGAGCTCCGTTCATGATCAAGATCTAATCTATTTGTAATCATGCATGTTGTGTTTGCGGGGATCCGATGGATATTGAGATTATTATGTTGGTTTGATTAATGGTTTTGTCTTTATGATTCTATCATGTCTATGTTGTTTCTGATCTTGCATGCTATCCATTGTTAGTAGCTATCTTGGCCAAGTAGTTGCTAGTGACTCCAAGAGGGAGTATTTATGCTCAATAGTGGGTTCATGCCTCTAGTTTCCAAGGGAAGTGACAATAATCTCTTTGGTTGTAGATGTGTTGTTGCTACTAGGGAGAAAACAATGATCTCTTATTCATGGACCATGTGGACTGTAGATATGGAATCTCTATATCTTTGTTGAAAAAGACTTTGGAAAACATGTCTCCTTTTTGATAGTTGGGATACCTTCATATCCCTATTAAAAACCCTTATAGAACATCTCTAGAGTAAACCTTTTTTTGAAACATTTTACACCATTCATGGTCAAAACAAAACCTTGTTCCCATGCTTCCTCGTGGCCACGTCATGTCCTTTTTATCATTCTCAAAACCACCACTAGGGTACTCCTAGCAATCACCATTCCAACCATCCTTGACCGTGGACATAGCTATTCAAATAGATTTCACTCTGCCGAGTTTTGCACTTTACGCACAAGAATCAATACATATGTCAAGATTCAACCACGACCCAGTACTCCAAGTAGACAGGGGTTCGGATAATCAAACCTAACCTTTCATTTTTCATCCCTAACAAAGGTGTATTTCCCTTTTGGGTTTGTTCTCCCCGGCAAAGACTATGTGGCACTGCTAGGCCATAATCCTTCCTTCCATACACGCGTATTTCCAAACCGCAGTTTGGGAAATACCTTGATTTGTTGATTCCACTCCCTTCCATACTCCTAAGTCTTACCATCCGCGGGAGACACAATTGTTGCACTGGCCCTTGTCTATGACATACACTGTCCTCATATCCGTAGATTCTGAGGAAAGTCGCGATTTGGGACATTTCTCTCTTATAGAATATGTAGGGAGGCCCTGGCTAAAGAGAACAAATTATGATTTAGACCCGTCTTCCAGTGGTAATTTGGATACACAGATAAGCTGTTTCGATAAAGGCGTAGAACATCCCTTGTCTTTCACGTTTCCATCTTTTCTGACTCTCAATATCACCATTTCTTCAGTTAAAACATACACATGGAAATGATTCCTCTTCCCAAGGGTTTTAAAAAACATTTGCAAAACACTTGTGGTCGGGTAAACCCCAAAACATTTTTTGTTCATCAAAATACGTGGTTTCCAACAAGGTAGGATGCTAACCATCGTAACCTCGATATAAAGGGGATGGTAGGTAGCAATAAGGGTAAGTGTCCTTCTAGACACCCTTTCATAACTTGGAGGAGACAAGTTACTAACATAGTAGTGGTAAAACAAAGCATGCAAGTAGTAGTTCAGTATGAAAAAGAGATGCAAAACATGTAATTAAAAGGAGTAGGACAAGTAACATAATTTGGGAATGGTGGCTTTCCTATGATTAGCAATATGTCCCTAGACTTTGTATTAAAATTCCACAATCCCAATAATAACAATATGATTCCATCTTCTCATCGTCAATAGAATCACAACTATCATCGTCAAGAGACATACATGCAAGCAAGCAAAAATACCATAGTCAATGCAGGGCATACAAGCACCAATACAATACATCAAGCACTTAAACAAGACACTCATACATTTTAGTATGTTTTAAGTAATTGAGTTCAAAGCAATTGGAATTACTAAATTTACCTTTGTGGGTTTTTCTGTAATAGTTTAAAAGCCAAAAACTACTTAACTAAGGGGTTTTTAAGCAAGGCCAGGTTCTGCATGATATCAATATAAAAAATGCTATCATCGGGCATGTATTAAAAAACAAAACCAACAAAAGTGGTTTCACTATTTTATCATTTTATTTGATTTGTGATGAATTGTCTATTGAAAATAGCTCTAGTTTTTCGTGAATACATCGGAAGAAAAGATATGTATGTCAAAAATTATTTCCTCTTAGGGTTAGGAAGGCATGGATGGACTGGTTCACAGGGCATTCGTTTCATTCGAAAATAGTTACTAGAATGCCCTTGGGAAAACCCCAAAGTTAGTTCTGCAAGATCTTTGTCATTTTTACTAGATTAAAACTATAGGATCTTTTGAAATGAGTCCAAAGTAAGAGGGTATGTATCTTAAATACCATTCTTTATAAGTTGGTTTTATTATTTTTGGAGTTATAGAACTCCTGCAGTGATTTATCTAGTGAACATATAACATGTACAAGAGTTTAATTTCTTAAATTCACAGAGTCTCAAACAATTTTGGGCTTCTAGGATTTCTTATGTATGGTACTGCATGTGCATAGAGAGTTCGAATCATGTCAAAATAATATATAGCTTGACCTGGAAAAAATTCTAAAGGAAGTTATGGACGGTTTTTGTTACGTTTACTACAGTAGATACACAAGTGCTTTTGGTATGGGGCCAATGGGAATTGAAAGGTTATAGCCATGACTTTCAGTAAAATTTGGATTCATGTCAATTAGGGCTGTAAAACTCCTAGAAGTAAGTATTCAGTGAGAAAGGTACATCTAGCCATTTGATTTATTAAAATATATAGTTTCTATTTTGGTTGGTTTCTTGTTCTGAATGTTAGATAAAACATCATAGATTTTCCTAAAAATTATAACTTGTATTTTTCGGTATTTTCCAATTTGTTTGGCATTTAATCCTAGCAGTCAAAATTTATCAGTGGTGAAAAACAATAAAAGAAAGGAAGGTACTAGGCCCAAACTGAGGGGAACTGGGCCTTCTCGAGCTAAATCGGCCCATCCGACGAGTCTGCCCACATGAGGGTGCTACTTAAACCGACGAGGCGCCAGACCCACTGGTCTGCGATGGGATGACGAAAAAGCGGTAAGGAGCAACATGAGTCATTCAATTAGACTGATATCGACAGCTCCATGTCGTCTTCCTTCTTAGCGAGGCGACTGCGAGTCAAAAACCTAGCGAGGCGTAGGGATGGCGCGGATCGCTCACCTAGGGACGGGGAGGTGCGTGGGTGATGTGATGGTTGATGATGAGTCCTAAGACGGGCGGAAGAGCCTGTTGTGGCTTTAGAAGGATGCTAGCGTGATGACGAGGGTTGATTTCGTTAATGCTCATTGTTATGGACTTGGGTTTTGGAGAAGATAGGGATGCTGGAGATCACGGAACGGTTATCAGACAAGCAACGCGAGACACGAGGTTTACCCAGGTGCAGGCCCCCAGAGGGAAAACCCTACTCCTGCTTGTCTTCTCTTGATTACGGTGAAACCAAAGGTTACAGGGGTGCACAGATGCAATCTAGCGTGAAGTTTATAGGAGATCCTTCTCGTCGTACCCTCCTGCCTTTATATAGATAGGAAGGTACAGGGCTTAGGTCGAGTTAGTTACAAATTAGGGTTTGTACCTATTGAAATTCTATCTAATCTAGACTTGTCCTCCAAGGAGTCGAAAACGTCATGTGCTTGGCCCACCCGAAGTCTTCATGGGCTCTGTGTCTTGATGTGGGCCTCCCTTGGACCGGACCGGGTATATACCAATGTTGTGTACCCATGGGTATATCCATCTCAGTAGCCCCCGAGTGTTCAGTCGAATCGTAAATTCGGCTGAGGACTCTTTAGTCTTTCGGGTGCAGTTTGAGCCTATTATTTTATAGAGAAACTGTTTTTAGTTCATAGGGATTGTTGATGCGTGTGTCTAGCTCTCCCTGTGGATCAGAGCCAATTAACTATCATAGGAAAAAACAACACGATCTTCAGCGAACTCAAGTCCCCGGACTCGAATTCGGAATGATTGCTGGTGTGATTTGACATAGGCTGTTGTGGACTTACAGGAGTCGAATTGCAGTGATTTCGAAGTGATGTACCCAATGCATCCGCCAGGATTTTTCATCGTGCCTGTTGACACGGGAGTTTACTGGCAGAGCGCAGTCAGGTGCGTTACCAGGCCATCAGATGATATCTGTAAGGCTTATCTTTGCATCACAGACACAACATCCGAAATTTTATCATCGCGGAGGTGTTTCGGGTGGCCAAGGAGATTGATTCTCACTTAGCGTTTTTTGGGCAAAGTTGCCAACAAGATTTTGTCGTATTTGATCTGAAGGGATGTAGGCGAAGAATTCATAGGGTGCATGGCCAGCGCTCCCTATGGGAGTAGCCCCCGAGTGTCTGCTCGAGTCGTAGACTCGAGCAGAGACTTTAGTTTAGTTGTTTTTAGCTGAGGTCCGAAGGACACAATTTGTTCGGATGCTCAACCGATCCTCCCTATGGGAATAGCCCCCGAGTCCGCAGTGGAGTCGCAGACTCGACGTAGGGCTCAAAGATATTTGCGAAGTGTAGTTAGTTTAGTCATTTATCAGGTGCGCGGCCGGTGCTCCTGATAGGATTATCCCCCGAGTAGTTTCTTGAATCGTAGATTCGAGTAAGTACTTGATTGATCAACCGAAAACTTCCAGCCATTGCTGGCTTGGCCTTGATGACGTCAGTGTTGACGATTGGTGATCTCAACTGTCAACGACAGCAGAGATGATGCGACGAGACGATCGTGGGTCCCACCGCCTGACTTGAAGTTGACTAGTCATGCGCAGACGTGGTGAAAATTACAGCGTCTCCTCGATTTCCATGCGTAGTGGACGGCGTGCTGGTGACGGTTTAGTGTAGTGTTGACACGTGTAGGGTTAGACTTGTAATGCTCGCTAGGTCTTCTGGATCAACGACTCATGTGCGTCGTCTTCGTCCTTTTATATCGTGGGTAAACAATAGTTTTCTTTTACCCTGTGTCAGTTGTCCATCTCCATTGCCTCCATTTTCGCGAGCTTCGCTGCCCTTCACTCTGCTCTGGATATTCTTCTCTGTTTTCCCTCTTCCTTCTTGCGCGTGCATCATCACCGTCGCTGCTACAAGATGGGAAAGACCAAGAAGACCGCTGCTGGAGCTGGGTCGAGCGCCGCCGGTGGCGACAAGAAGATCACTACCAAGGCCCGCGCCATTGATGGCGGGTGGAAGCGCACAGAGATGCGTGTTGGGGACTTGCACAAGCTACATGATTCTGGGATGATTCCCCGGAACAAGGAGCATGCCATCCTCCTCGGCGACGAGGTAATCCCGCGCCCACCCGAAGGGTTTCGGCTCATGTTTTACGCATTTGTCATCCATGGCCTCTCTCTTCCTGTTCATGAATTTCTTCGTGGACTCCTCTTATTTTACGGGATTCAGTTGCATCATCCATCTCCCAATTCTCACCTCCATATAGCCTGCTTCATCACTCTTTGTGAGTGTTGGCTTGGTATCGAGCCACGCTTTGGCCTCTTCCGGAAGCTTTATTCCGTGAAGAGGCAGTCCGGCACCGGCGGAGTCTATCCGCTCGGCGGCTTCATCATCTCTATTTGATATTCGCTTCTTTTCTTATACTTTTCTATGTGTGAGTCCATACAGTACTAGCGGAAGAAGAGGTTTTACATCTGGGACGCCAAGGTGGACGGACAAGATTTTGGCCTCGCTCCTTTCAACTCCTCTCAGAAGATCGTCTCGAAGAGATCGTGGAAGAACCACATCTTGGAGGGTGAAATGGCAGAGGTGGAGGAGCTCTACCATCGTGTAGATGCGCTCCAGATGGTGGTTGGGAAAGAGGTCAATGGTGTGGACATCATCCGCACCTTCCTCAAGCATCGGGCGCAGCCGCTCCAAGCGAGGGCGCATCTGATGTTTCTCTATACTGGCCGCAACGACCCGAGGAGGGTCTCGTCCGAGGAGTTGTCCAGGGGTGATATTGATAGAGCCTTTCAGCCTCTGTTGAAGAACAAGGCCGATGAGGACCTCCCGGGGAAATCCTTGACCGCCCCCTTCAGCGCTGCGAATGTTGTTCCGTAGGTGAAAAACTTGTGGTTTGCGTGTTGCGCTTTTTCGAATGATGTTTTTTGCAACTTGTGGTGTCACAAATAGCCTGTCTCTGTTTTGCAGGACCTCAAGGTAGCTGGTATGATGCCCCCTCTACCTGAGAAATATCCAATTGCGCCGGACAACGAAAGCTTCCTCCGGCGCAGTCTCCTACGGCAGAGTGAAGGGCACACCCAAAAGCGCACCCGGAGGGAGTCTTCGGATGTGTCTACCCCTCCAACTCCAAAGGGTCCATCTTTCCTTGAGCAGAATGGTGAGGATGATGGTGCATCGTCTGCACCTTATCCTGTTGTGCCTCTTCGGTCAGTGGCTCCGCAGCCGCCGACCTAGAAGAAGAAGAAGGAGAAGGCGTCTCCCATCTTCAACTTATCAGACATCGATTCGTATGTTATTTCGCCTAAGTCGTTTCCTATTGTTTTTCTGTGATGTTTCAATGTGATGTGAATCTAATCTTTGCTTGCAGCAACTCTTCGGAGGAGTACCTTAACAGGGACACTCAGGGGATTATAGAAGAGTCGAAGCCAACGACTTCTATTCCTCAGGTGGTGTCCGACTCTAAGGATGATGGCCCGAACTCCTCTAAGAGAGAGGCTCGGGCGGTCGTGAATCAGAAGGCAACTCGCAAACCTTCGGAGTCTTCACCTGAACATGTAAGTGTTATTTTACGTGCTCCATGGGGGGAGGCCCCGGGCACTTCTTGTTTTGACTTTGGTGATCGCTTTGGGGGGAGCCCCCGAGCCATTTTTTTATCGACTTGTGTTTATGTTTCTTCTGTAGCCCTTTGTGCACGACGCCAACTTCCTTATCCAGCAGCATCTGGCGCTGGAGGCTAACCTGCAGCAGCTTCAAGGTGTGTGACTTTTCGCCCTGTTTTTTGTTCGCTTGCTCCATGGCTTTCTTGTATTGATCCTATATTGCTTCATTTTGCAGATGAAAACAATGATGCGCTCCGAAGGCTGAATGCTCTCAAAAAGAGCCTCGGCCAGGCGGAGAAGAGGGAAGCTGATGCCGCTAAAGCCAAGGAGCGCCTGCAGAAGGAGGCAGCCGATCACGAGTAGTAACTCGTGGTCGCAGAGGCGGCCCACGATAAGGAGATGGCGGATAAGCTTATCGCTGTAGCCAAAGCTATTTATTGTGAGTTTCCCTTGCCTTGTTTGGGTCTTGTGTTCTTTCGACTGCGGCTTGTCCTTTCTCATTCGGGTCTTTCTCCTTGTGTATTTCAGATGCTTCAGGCATCACATTTGATCGTGATGCGCTGGAGCATGGAGATGCTTTTTGTGATGTTGCCGCTGTGGTCGAAGGTTTGTTGTGCCACCACCGCGGCCTCCTTGGAGAAAGCCAAGAAGGTGCTCGCACGCTTCTACAAGGAGGTCGTCCCCAAGGGCGTTGTCCTCAGCGGATGCTCTTTCAGAGGAGGCCTCGGCGGAGTACAAGCGCAAGCAAAATGGCCTTGGCACTTCCATGGGGCTGGCCATGGCGATGGCATCCGGAGCTGAGCTGGACCTGCCGCACATCACGTCCCGAATGCCGACGGCTGCAGATGGCTCGGAGGTAGATTTCGCCCTCTTTGCCTCCCGCTATAAGCGCTATGGGCCTAAGCTCATCGATCTCCTGGCTGACTACGTGGCGAAGCAGCAGCAGGAGGTCAAGAATAGACAGTCTGGCTCCAAGGCCACACCGGATGCGGGAGCGTAGGCCTTTGTAATTTATATGATGTAGCTTCCTCTTTTGCTTCCTTCTGTAACTTTTTGCTGATGAACAAGCCCGACTATGCCACGAGGTGGTTTTGATGTATATAAGTTATATTTCGAGCTACTGCCAGAAATGCTTGTCATGTTCATGTTTGGTTTATTTGCCTTTAGGGTCCTTCGGGTGAGGTTCCTGTTGTCACTCTGACCGCTCCTGAGCCACGACCATCTTTGGATGATGCGTCGCAGTTGGTTTTTCTTCGCGATCATGTCTGAAGCTTGGAGAAGGAAATCCTTAGCATTCGAGGCCACGCGGATGTGTGGAAGTCCAAGGATGAGCGACCCACGTCTAGGGAGGAGTTCTTGCTTGGAGAGTTGCGGAAGATGCGTGAACAATTTCAATGTAAGTTTTTGACAACCGGTTGGTCTTTCGGGTGAACCCTCTTTGTATGCTATCTTATTCAATGCTTGGTGAAGATGTGAATCTCGATCCGAGGGAAGAGAAAGAGCACGTCACGATTCAGCTGAATTTCCTAACGCAACAGGACCTGGAGGCTGGTGGCTTCTTCTGGATGGACCGTGATCAGGCTATCGTCCTTGCGACAGTGCAAGATCGTGTTCTCCAGGTTCTTCAGGTTCTTAGGCGGGCGAGGACTTCTCTGGCGGCCATTTGGGCCATCATGTTCCCTTTGGATGCTACGCCTTCCACCTTTTGGGGCCTTCTTGCAAAATTTCGGGACATAGGCCACGTCAAAGAGTTGGTGCGACATCAGCTGATTGCTGGGGTGAATGCTACCTTGTCGCTCGTTCGGATGCATCGCCGTGATGTCAATCTCGTGGAGGTGGCGCCTGGGCCGCCCCTTCGTCTAGATGGCACCCTATAGGACATGTGCCCGTATTACGTGGCTGTGGCGCAGCATGCTGAATAGATCATAGATCTGTCCGAGGAGCGGGCGAATGTAATGTCCAGAATAGGTAGATCCTGTAAAGAAAAACTTAAAGTAAAATTTGTATTTATTAGAGTGTGCTCATTGTGCCCTTTGTATAGTGTTATGTGTATATTGGCACGTGGTGATCTGTAGTTTGCATGTCCCTTTCGTTAGCCTGACGTGGTCAGCTACTCGGGTTGTATGCGTTTGTTTTCAGTTGACGTAGTCATCGGGTGAGGCGTGGACCTCGAGCGTGTTTCAGCGATAAGTAATGTAAGGAAAAAAGATATTTGGGCCAAGGAACTTAGCTTTTATTTCTAGCAAACGAGGAGGTACATTGTTTGGCTGAGTAGCCTTGGCTGAATAGCCTTATTGAAAGTAAATGGTAACTAGTGGTAGAAGCGTCGCAGTTGTGCGACGTTCTAGGGGTTGGATTAATTGACTCCTGATGCGACGTCCATGAGGCGATAGGCGCCACTTGGGATGACTTCGGCAACGATGTAGGGTCCTTCCCAGGGTGACTCGAGCTTTTTTGGATGTTCTTGCTTGAGTCGTAGGATGAGGTCTCCTTCAACGAAGGACCATGGGCGCAGTTGGCGGCTGTGGTAGTTGCGGAGGCTCTGCTGGTAGACCTCTGAGCGAGCCGCGGCGATGTAGCATGCCTCGTCGAGTGTGTCGACAACGTCTTCGAGTGCGGCTGATGATTCGGCTTTGCTATAGGCGATGAGCCGTGGGGCCTTGTGGCATACCTCGGCGGGCAATACAGCTTTGGATCTGTGCACCATGAAGAAGGGCATGTAGCCGGTTGAGCTGTTTGGTGTTGTACGCAGGCTCAAGAGAATGGATGGTAGCTCATCTGCCCAGGCTCCCGCAAGCCTTTCGAGTGGGCACATTAGGCCCTTTTTGATGTTGTTCCCTATGAGTCCGTTGTCCTTTTCGACCTGTCCGTTCGTCTGCGGGTGCGCCACCAAGGCGTAGGATATGATGATGCCGAGGTTCTCGTAGAAGGATTGAAACTCCTTCGAGATGAAGTTTGAGCCGTTGTCCGTGATGATGCTAGGAGGCACGCCAAATCTGTAGACAATGGACTGGAAGAATTTGACGGCAGTTTTCCCGCTTTGGTTGATGACGGGCATGGCCTCGATCCACTTGGTGAATTTGTCGACTACGACCAGGAGGAAGACGTGACCTCCTGGTGAGGACTTTGGCAGTTTGCCGATCATGTCGAGGCCCCATTGGGCGAAGAGCCAGGCCAGCGGTATGGGCCTCAGCTTGGAACCTGGCGTGTGAGGCTTGTCCGCGTATCTCTGACAGACGTTGCACCTCTGGACGATGTTCTTGGCGTCGTTCATGGCAGTTGGCCAGTAGAACCCATCTCGAAGAGCTTTGGCGACTAGGGTGCAGCTGCCTGCGTGGTGGTCGCAGATACCCTCGTGGATGTCCTGGAGGATGATTTTGTCGTCACCGATGGTGACACACCGTTGGAGTACACCCAAAATGGTGCACTTGTACAGCTCGCCGTTGATTATGGTGAAGGCTTTTGATCCGCGAGATATGCTTCGGGCATCTGTTGGGTCATTGGGAAGTTCATTGTTTATCAGGTACCGAAGGTACGACTGTGTCCATGTCTCTTCAACCGCCATGACCTGCATCAGGCCGACTAGCTCGGCCTCGGTGTCGAGATTTTCGGGTCCCTCCTGTCCTTCGGGTGGCGCAGCTCCCAAGTGCTTTGTTTCTTTGGTTGTACCCTTTGGGAATTTTCTTTTGATAGAGGGTACGCAGATTTGTTCGAGGAACACACCTGGTGGCACCCGTGCGTAGGTGGAGTCGATGTTGGCGAGTCTATCGGCTTCTCTGTTGCTTTCCCTTCCGACGTGCCGAAGCTCGCAACCGTCGAAGTCACCTTCGAGTGAGTTTTAGAGCACGCGGTACGCGATCATGTTGGCGCTGTGAGCGTCGCACTCATTCATCGTCTGTTAGACGACAAGGTTTGAGTCATCGTAGATGACGAGGCGCTTTCCTATGCGGGGCTGAGGTCGTTGGCGATCAACACCATCTTGGAGGCGTCCGTCGGGTGGACCTGCACCTTCTTTGTGTTGACCGTGGAGTCGAATGACATGTCAGGCGTGTTTTGCCTGGTGACTAGGGGTGTCCCGTTGTCTGTCACCTCTATGAGCCTCGTGAGCTCCACCTGCATGCCAAACGACTAGGAGATTCTGTTGAAGACTCTGTCGCAGTGGTCGGATCGGGTGAAACTTCCCTAGATGGTGATAATGCCCCTGGGTCCTGGCATCTTCAGTAGTAGGTACGCGTAGTGTGGTATTGCCAGGAATCGTGCCAATGCCACGCGCCCGAGGAAGGCGTGGTACTATGATGGCTAGTCCACCACTTTGAACTCTACCGCTCGTGCCTAAAGTTTTCGGGCTGGCCGAAGATGACTTCGAGCCATATATTGCCTAGGGGCTATATGCCATTTCCTGGGACTATGCCATGTAACGTTGTGTCTGATTGTTCCAGGCTGCACAGCGGGATCCGCATTGCCGCGAGTGTGCTGGCGAACATCAAATTGATGTCATTGCCGCCGTCCATGAAGACGCGACTCATCTCAAACCCCCCGATCCGTGCCTCGAGCACTAGGGCATCATGACCTGGGCGAGGGATCTGGCGTGGGTGATACGAGAGGTCAAACGTGATGTAGGACTCCGAGCCGCTGAGGTACTCAGGTATGGCTGGTGGAGAGGTCATGGCAAAGCTGACTTGGTGGGTGATTTTCTTCTGCACCCTGTTAGTTGGGCTCCCCTTCTGCATCATCAGGGACCCTTTGGGCGGCGGGTATCTGCCCGCACCGTTATTTTGTCTAATTGGAGGTGGAGGATCCCCGTGGGAGATGTCACCTGGTACTGGTGCGGGTCCAAATCCAGGGTTCATCATCTGCCGCCACATTTGGGTGAGACCCTCGCTGAGCTTCTGGAACTCGCGGCAGTCCTTGAGCATGTGTCTGGCCTTCTTCTTGCTGTTCTGTTTGTCGATGTAGAAGTGGACGGTGCAAGGATCATCGCGGTAGTTTCCTCCGCGGTATCCGATGCTGCAGTTGCCGTCATTGCGTCGATCGGCGTATCCAGCCGTGACTATGTCGAATCCATTGCGATCTTCGTAGACGTGAACTCTTCGTTTGTTGCGGTGTTCTCACCTGCGGCTGTAGTCGTCCTCGTCAACCCAATGCGTTTGGTGGATGGGATCCTCGCCATTTTCACATTGGTTGGCGATGTCCATGAGGTGGTCGAGCGTTGGGCTTGACATGCCCAAGTTCTTCCTTGAAGTCCGGCCACTTGACACCATCCTCGAAGGCGTCGATTGTGCTTTCTTTGGATATATGTGCGGCGGAATTCTTGATATGGGACCAGCATAATATGTACGAGCGAATGGACTCGCTGGTACGTTGGGTGCAGGCTTGCAGTTCCTCGATCGAGGATGGCCTCATGCTGGTGCCCTTGAAGTTTCGGATGAAGCTGTATGTGTAGCACCCCGGATAAAATCACTACTAGAAAATCGATGTTGTTTTTACTATATGCATCATCATGCATCTTTTAACCTAAAAACTATTTATCCAAAAGCCTATTTGTTTCTATTTACCTTGCTCTTTATTTCAACTGCAAAATCTGGTCCGTTCGAATTTTTTGTTTTGTCTAAAAATTTATTACAAAAGAATATCTACACCTAAATATATAATCAAAGCTATTTTTGTTATCGGGGAGGCGGTCCATCCGGTCAGGCCCAAAGGACCAACCAGACAGACCACCTACTACCCTGACCAAACCCTAATTCTAGTCCCCACCTAACCCCCCCAAACCCTAGAACAATTCTACCCTTTTCCCTCCGCGCCGCCGCCAGGAACCCAACCATCATGTGCGTGCCCCTGCGGTCAACCGTGTCCCATACGCGTCGACCACCCCTGGCCCCACCTCGATAGCCCCATGTCATGCCACGGAACCCAACCCGTCTTGCTCAGTCTCTCCCTGCGACCACTCCCATGTTCGCCTTGGCCCGTTCCCGACCCCACCCCGACACGAACGCCTCCTTCCCTGCTTCGCTCATCTCTCTCGAACCCACCCCCAACCTCGCCTCCCTCTCGTCCCGATCCCCGCCGCCAGAGCCGTAGCGCTCGCCTCTGGCCTTTACTCCCTCTCCTCCACCCTCCATCACCAATCCCTGCCACCTTCCTATTTTGCTCTTGGCAGCCACCGCCACAGGGGCCCTCCGCCATCGCCCCTCTCCTCCTGGCCGCTCACCTATGTAGTCTAGCGCCGCCACGGAGTCTGATCGCGTGCGCCGCCCACAGCGACCTGGGCCGCTCCATCCATCGCCGAGCCCGGCCAGCGCCTCCTCTCGTCAACTTCTCTGGCCCGAGCTTCCTTGCTGCACCCTTCCTCGCCCAGATGCACGCCATCGTTCGACCGTGTCGGTCGCCGCCCTCCTCCCTCGAGAGCCGCCGTCGCCCTGTTCTCTGCCATGTCCTTGGGCCACGTGCGTGCGTCCTATTTTTGGACAGCCCCACCTCGTTCCCTGCCTGTGCTCCGGTTGCGCACCTTCTGCCTTGACATTGAAGCCGTGGCCTTTGTCCACTATGTCCCACATGTGGTGGACTAGCTTCGCCCTCTCCCTCAGTACCCTGACGGCAAGGTGTGTAGGGGTTCGTAGCATGGAAAACAAAAAATTTCTACCGCATGCACACAACCAAGCGAAGAACTATCTACTAGATTGTAGCAACGAGTTGATAGAAGCCCTCACCCTTGAAGATCCCAAGGCGATTAACGAGAGCAGATTCTCGTGGGTGATGTAGACGTACAATTGCCGATCTCAAGATCGCGTAGACGATACTTCCGGCGCTATGTTCCGGTAGCACTTCCACAGTCGGTCACACGTTCGGTACTCGATGAAGACCTTACTCTCCCTTGTTCCAGCAGGCAGCGGAGGTTGTAGTTCTCCCCTCGTGAATCCGGCAGCACGACGGCGTGGTGTCGGAAGTAGAGGGAAGATCCCGCAGGGCTTCGCCTAAGCCAGTGCGAGTTATGGTGGGTTATGGTTTCCCGGAAATCTAGGGTTTAGAAAACCGGGAGGAGGAAAAGGTGTCGGCGGCGACGGACCGACGGCAGCACGGCGGCGGGTCGGCAGCGGCGGCAGCTCGGGTGGAGAGGGGCTAGGGCTTTTGTGCTTTGGGGCAGCCCTCCCCCTCTATTTATGAGAGGGGGGCAGCCTTGGGAGGGGTGGGTTTGAATCCAAACCCAAACCCAAGTTGGATTGAGAGAAGGACTTGTTTCTTCTCCCACTAGGAAACCATTGTTCCAGTTTGACTTTTCAAACTTCCCGTTTGACTTTTCAAACTTCCCGTTTGACTTTCAATTTAGAGCTTTAATTCTCTCTTACAAATGCACACACCAAGTGACCTACGATATGATCCAATCATTCCACTTACCCATGACACATTCATGGACCATTCTCCTTCCGGACCGGTGAACCTTCTAGAACATTCTAGAAACTCTCCGATGAAATCATCGGAATCTTTCCCGAACTCCGGAATCAGACTTTCCTTATATGAATCTTATCCTCCGGACCATTTCGGATCTCCTCGTGATATCCCGGATCCCATCCGAGACTCCGAACAACATTTGGTATCCCTACTAACATGACATATCTACTAAACAACATTGAATCCTTAAGTGTGTCTCCCTACGGTTCGTGAATTATGCGGACATGACCGAGACACTTCTCTGATCAATAACCAATAGAGGAATCTGGAAATTCATATGGCTCCCACATATTTCTACGATTACTGTGTGATCGAATGAACCACATACATACGATACCAATTTCCCTTTGTCTCGCGATAGATTACTTATCCGAGGTTTTGATCGTCGGTATCTCTGCATACCTAGTTCAACCTCATAACCGATAAGTACTCTTTTCTCGTTCCCGTGATATGTGATCCCTTATGAGCCAGTCACATGATTGCAAGCTAATTGGATGACATTCCACCGAGAGGGTCCAGAGTATATCTATCCGTCATATGGATGGACAAATCCCACTCTTGATCCATGTGCCTCAGCACATACTTTCCGAACACTCAATGCCACCTTTATAGCCACCCAGTTACGGTATGGTGTTTGATGTCATCAAAGAATCCTTCTGGTGATGGTGATTAGCATGATCTCATGGTCGAAGGAATTAGGTTACTATGTATCAGAAAGCTTATAGCAAACGAACTATTGAAATGACTAGATCTTAATGCTACGCTTATCTATAGGAGTATGTCCATCATACCATTCTCCTAATGATATGAGCTTATTATTAATAACATCTCAATGTTCATGATCAAGAAACCACGATCATCTATTAATCAACAAACTAGTATTATAAAGAGGCTTTACTAGGGACTCTAATTTAGTTTACAAATCACACAAGTATTAATGTTTCATGTTAAAACTGTTATAGCATGAATGTAAACATTTATCATAAACACAAAGATATAATAATAACCACTTTTATTATTTCCTCTAGGGAATATCTACATCAGTCTCCCACTTGCGCTAGAGTCAACTAATCTAGATTACATGGTAATATACCAAACACCCATGGCGGTCTGGTGCTGGTCATGTTTTTCCCTCGGGAGAGGTTTAGTCAACGGATCCGCCATATTCAGATATGTGTGTACTTTGCAAATCTTTATGTCACCATCTTGGACGTGCTCTCGAATAGCATGAAAACACAGCTTGATGTGCTTCAGCTTCTTGTGTGACCTTGGTTCTTGCGCATTGGCTATGGCACCCATGTTATCATAGTAGATAAACATTGGGTCCATCGCACTTGGAACCACACCGAGCTTTGTAATGAACTCCTTCATCCATATCACCTCTTGTGAAGCCTCCGAAGAAGATATGTTTTCCGATTCAGTTGAAGATCTCGCCCCAACGCTTTGATTTGCACTCCTCCAGCTAATTGCTGCACCATTCAAAGTAAATACGTATCCAGATTGAGATTTAGAATCATCCGGATCTGTGTTCCAACTAGCATCGGTGTAACCATTAATAACGAGATGTTCACCACCTCCATAAGAAAGAACCATATCCTTAGTTCTTCTCAAGTACTTAAGGATGTTTTTGACCGCTGTCCAATGATCTACTCCTGGATCACTTTGATATCTGCTAGTCAAACTAACAGCATATGCAATGTCGGGTCTAGTACATAGCATGGCATACATAAGAGATTCTATGGCTGAGGCATAGGGAGTCTTACTCATCCTTTCTCTATCTCCTACCGTTGCAGGACTTTGAGTTTTACTTAAGGTCGTATTGGGCAACATGGGCAAGAACCCTTTCTTGCTATCTTCCATTCCAAACCTCTTTAGAACTTTGTCCAAATATGTACTCTGTGACAATGATATTAGGCGCCTCGATCTATCTCTATAAATCTTTATGCCTAATATATAAGCTGTTTCGCCAAGATCTTTCATTGAAAAACTATTATTCAAATAATCCTTGACACTATTAAGAAGGTCTACATCATTCCCAATCAAAAATATGTCATCTACATATAGTATTAAGAATGCTATAGAGCTCCCACTCACTTTCTTGTCAATACAAGCTTCTCCATAAGTTTGTATAAAACCAAAGCTTTTGATTACCTTATCAAAACTTTGATTCCAACTTCGGGATGCTTGCTTCAATCCATATATGGACCGTTGAAGTTTTCATACCTTGTTAGCATCTTTAGGATCGACAAAACCTTTGGGTTGCATCATATACAACTCTTCATTAATGTCTCCATTGAAGAATGCCGTTTTGACATCCATCTGCCATATCTCATTATCATAATATGCAACGATTGCTAACATAATCCTCACAGACTTTAGCTTCGCTACTGGTGAGAAAGTCTCATCGTAGTCAACACCTTGAATTTGTCGAAACCCTTTTGTGACAAGTCGAGCTTTATAGACAGTAACATTAGCATCAGCATCTGTTTTCTTCTTAAAAATCCATTTGTTCTCCACAGCCTTCCGTCCATCCGGTAAGTCCACCAAAGTCCATACTTGGTTTTCGTACATGGATCGAATCTCGGATTTCATGGCTTCTTGACATTTATTGGAATCTGGGCTCATCATCACTTCCTCATATGTCGCAGGGTCATCGGTGTTGTCCACCAACATGACACTCATAACGGGATCATACCAATCAGGAGTGGTACGAGTTCTCCTTGACCTGCGAGGTTCTGTACTAACTTCAACCGAAGTTTCATGATCAACATCATTAGCTTCCTCTCTTATTGGTGCAGGCGCCACAGGAACTACTTCCAGGGCTACGCTACTCGCAAGTTCGAGAGAAGGTTCAACAAGCTCGTCGAGTTCTACTTTCCTTCCAGTCACTTCTTTCGAGAGAAACTCCTTCTCTAGAAAGGATCCATTCTTGGCAACGAAGATTTTGCCCTCGGATCTATGATAGAAGGTATACCCAATAGTTTCCTTCGGGTATCCTATGAAGACGCATTTTTCCTCTTTGGGTTCAAGCTTGTCGGGATGTAACTTCTTTACATAAGCTTCGCAACCCCAAACTTTAAGGAACGACAATTTAGGTTTCTTCCCAAACCATAATTCATACGGTGTCGTTTCAATGGATTTAGATGGTGCCCTATTTAAAGTGAATGCGGCTGTTTCTAACACATAACCCCAAAACGATAGCGGTAAATCTGTAAGTGACATCATAGAACGAACCATATCTAAAAGAGTTCGATTACGATGTTCGGACACACTATTACGCCGTGGTGTTCCCGGCGGTGTCAATTGTGAAAGTATTCCGCATTTCTTCAAATGCTCGCCAAAATCGTAACTTAGATATTCACCTCCACGATCAGATCATAGAAATTTAATTTTCTTGTTACGTTGATTCTGTACCTCACTTTGAAATTCCTTAAACTTCTCGAAAGTTTCGGACTTATGTTTCATGAAATAGATATACCCATATCTAATCAAGTCATCCGTGAAGGTAAGAACATAACGATAACCACCACGCGATGCTACACTCATTGGTCCACATATATCGGTATGTATGATTTCCAATAAGTCCGTAGCTCGCTCCATCATACCAAAAAAATGGAGTCTTAGTCATTTTACCCATCAGACATGCTTCGCATCTTTCAAGTGATTCAAGAAGTCTATCGGAATGGAGTTTATTCATACACTTCACTCCAATGTGACCAAGACGGCAGTGCCACATATAGGTTGAGTTATCGCTCAATTTCAAATGTTTAGCTTCAATGTTATTAATGTGTGTATTACCACAATCGAGATTCAATAATAATAGACGATCTATCAAAGGTGCATGTGCATAAAACATATTACTCATATAAATCGAACAACCATCTCGGACTTAAACAAGTAACCGTCTCGCAATAAACATGATCTGGATATAATTTTCATGCTCAACGCAGGCACCAAATAATAATTATTTAAGTACAAAACTAATCCCGATTATAGATGAAGAGGTAGCGTGCCGACCGCGATCACATCAACCTTTGATCCATTTCCAACGCGCATCGTCACCTCGTTCTTCTCTAGCTTCCGTTTATTCTGCAGTACCTATTTCGAGTTACAAATATGAGAAACCGAACCAATATCAAATACCCAGGCACTACTACGAGTACTAGAGAGATACACATCAATAACGTGTACTAATTTGGGCAATTCCTCTTCTTGATGTTGTCGTTCTTCTTGATCCGCCAAGTACTTTGGGTAATTCCTCTTCCAGTGACCTTCTCCCTTGCAGTAAAAGCACTCAGTATCAGGCTTAGGCCCAGCCTTGGTCTTCTTCGTCGGTGCGGTAACTTTCTTACCGTACTTCTTGAAGTTTCCCTTTTTCTTAGACTTGCCTTGCTTCTTGAATTTGGTGGTCTTATTGACCAACAACACTTGGTGCTCTTTCTTGATCTCCACTTCTACATAATTTAACATGGAGAAGAGTTCGGGTAACGACTTGTCCATGTTTTGCATATTGTAGTTCATCACAAAGTTCTTGTAACTTGGTGGTAGTGATTGGAGGACACGGTGAATCCCCAAAGCATTAGGAATCACTATACCCAAGCTTTGAAGCTTGCTTTCCTGCCTAGACATCTTAAGGACGTGCTCACTAACGGAGCTGCCCTCTTCCATCTTGCAGTTAAAGAACTTTTCAGAAGCTTCACAACTCTCAACTGTCGCGTGAGCCTCAAATATCATTTTGAGTTCACGTACAATATCATGTGGGTCATGGTTCTCAAACCTTTTCTGAAGCTCCGATTCCAAACCATACAAGATAGCACACTGAATTGTGGAGTACTGATTCTTCCGAGTGAGGAAAACATTCTTCACCTCATCGGTAGAATTAGCTGCAGGCGGGTCACCCAGTGGTGCATCCAGCACATAGGACAAATTACCAGCATTGAGGACAATCCTCAAATTGCGGAACCAATCCGCGAAGTTGCTTCCATTGTTTTTCAATTTTCTTTCTCTAGGAACACATTAAAATTCATGGTAGGGGCCGCCATTGATCTACAACATATTTGCAATAGTTTAGACTAAGTTTATGGCAAATTTAGTTCTAATTAATAGTTAAATTAATCTATCTGAACTCCCACTCAAAACAATATCCCTCAAATTGTTTTAGTGATCACACGAACCAAATCCACCACATCAAAACCGATCATCACGAGAGTTGATGCAGCTTCAATGGAGAACAATCAACATGTTCATCATATCTACTATATGACTCATGCTTTACCTTTCGGTGATCCGTGTTCCGAGACCATGTTTGTACATGCTAGGCTCGTCAAGATCAAACCTTAGCTTCCTCATGAGAAAATCTGGCTTGCTCACGTTGTATACACTCGCAGAATCTAACACACCTGATCATCACGTGGTGCTTCGAAACAACGAGCTTTAGCAACGGTGCTTACTAAGGATGAACACTTTAAAACATGAATTTTTTGTGCTTGAGGGATCATCTTATAATGCTACCGTCGTGAACTAAGCAGTACAAGATGCATAAAAGGATTAACATCACATGCAATTCATAATATGTGATATGATATGGCCTTTCTTCTTGTGCTTCCGATCGCGATCTTCAAGCACGAACATGATCTCCATCATCACTGGTATGGCGTCAAGGTTAATGGCGCCGCTTCATGGTTGTTGTCCACCAGCATCAACTATTACAACTACTTTCAATATACACGCAGGTCTTAACGGAATTTAAAAGACAACCATATGGCTCCTACCGGTTGCCAACTTACAATAAGGAACATTGCATACATCATATATAATCACAATCATGGCCATATCACATCACAGCACACCCTTGCAAAACAAAGTTAGACACCTATAATTTTCTTTGCATATTTTACATGGTTTGGGGATTTCAGTAAGTGTCGTTCTAACTTACAAACAAGAACCACAACATTGATGCGTGAACTATCAAGTGCCCGTTGAAAATTGAATATATACTATGATGGGAGAGACAGACACCCGCAAAGCCACTTATGCAATACAAGTTGCATGTTAAGCGTGGAGCAAGTCTCATGAACGATGTCATGTAAGGTTAGCCTGGGCCGCTTCATCCCATCATACCGCAAGATGCAAAGTACACAAAAAGCAATTGATAATAAAAGCACCACCGCCCACAATGACCATTGTGTTCTACTCGTGCAACAGATCTACATATAGACATGGCTCTAATACCACTATAGGGGTTCGTAACATGGAAAACAAAAAATTTCTACCGCATGCACACAAACAAGTCAAGATCTATCTACTAGATTGTAGCAACGAGTCGATAGAAGCACTCACCCTTGAAGATTCCAAAGCGGTTAACGAGAGCATATTCTCATGGGTGATGTAGTCGTACACTTGCTGATCTCAAGATCGTGTAGACGATCCTTCCGGCGCTGCCTTCGGCGGCGCTTCATGATCGTCACCGTTAAATTTTCGATGAAGACCTTCCTCTCCCTTGTTCCAACAGGCAGCAGAGGTTGTAGTTCTACCCTCGTGAATCCGGCAGCACGACGGCGTGGTGTCGGAAGTAGAGGGAAGATCCCGCAGGGCTTCGCCTAAACCGTTGCGAGTTATGGTGGATTAGGTTTTCCCGGAAATCTAGGGTTTAGAAAACAGGGAGGAGGAGAAGGTTTCGGCGGCGGCTAGAGCGGCGGCGACGGACCGGCGGTGGCGGCTCGGGTGGAGAGGGGCTAGGGCTTGTGTGCTTTGGGGCAGCCATCCCCCTCTATTTATGAGAGGGGGGCAGCCTTGGGAGGGGTGGGTTTGAATCCAAACCCAAACCCAAGTTGGATTGAGAGAAGGGCTTGTTTCTTCTCCCACTAGGAAACCATTGTTCCAGTTTGACTTTTCAAACTTCTCGTTTGACTTTTAATTTAGAGCTTTAATTCTCTCTAAAAAATGCACACACCAAGTGACCTAGGATATGATCCAATCATTACACTTACCCATGACACATTCATGGACCATTCTCCTTCCGGACCGGTGAACCTTCTAGAACCTTCTAGAACCTCTCCGATGAAATCATTAGAATCTTTCCCGAACTCCGGAATCAGACTTTCCTTATATGAATCTTATTCTCCGGACCATTCCGGATCTCCTCGTGATATCCCGGATCCCATCTGAGACTCCGAACAATATTCGGTATCCCTACTAACATTCCATATCTACTAAACTACATCGAATCCTTAAGTGTGTCTCCCTACGGTTCGTGAATTATGCGGACATGACCGAGACACTTCTCCGATCAATAACCAATAGAGGAATCTGGAAATTCATATGGCTCCCACATATTTCTACGATTACTGTGCGATCTAATGAACCACATACATACGATACCAATTTCCCTTTGTCTCGCGATAGATTACTTATCCGAGGTTTTGATCGTCGGTATCTCTGCATACCTAGTTCAACCTCATAACCGATAAGTACTCTTTTCTCATTCCCGTGATATGTGATCCCTTATAAGCCAGTCACATGATTGCAAGCTAACTGGATAACATTCCACCGAGAGGGCCCAGAGTATATCTATCCGTCATATGGATGGACAAATCCCACTCTTGATCCATGTGCCTCAACACATACTTTCCGAACACTCAATGCCACCTTTATAGCCACCTAGTTACGGTGTGGTGTTTGATGTCATCAAAGCATCCTTCCGGTGATGGTGATTAGTATGATCTCATGGTCAAAGGAATTAGGTTACTATGTATCAGAAAGCTTATAGCAAACGAACTATTGAAATGACTTGATCTTAATGCTACGCTTATCTATAGGAGTATGTCCATCATACCATTCTCCTAATGATATGATCTTATTATTAATAAAATTTCAATGTTCATGATCAAGAAACCATGATCATCTATTAATCAACAAGCTAGTATTATAAAGAGGCTTTACTAGGGACTCTAATTTAGTTTACAAATCACACAAGTATTAATGTTACCTGTTTAATACTATTATAGCATGAATGTAAACATTTATCATAAACACAAAGATATAATAATAACCACTTTTATTATTGCCTCTAGGGCATATCTCCAACAAGGTGTATGTGCTATTGTACTAACAAGACAAGATCGTTGTGAAGCGCCAAGTTCGTCCACCGTTGACGCCACTCGAGACATGGATCCAAGATCTCCTTCATGTATTGGATGAAACCACAAGATCGCCGACATGGATCCGATGGTCGAACCGTAAAGCCTCATGTCCGAAGACCGATCCCGGCGTTGAGACCAAACCCGCGACCCTCGTAACCCCAAGATCGCTGACCCCATGTGTGACCCTTCCCGAGCCCCTATTTTATAAATTGACATATTATACTTGTTGCATATAATTGATCATGCTTGCATACATATTGTGGGTGTTTGGGGGTGTTTCGATGATTCACCTAAATTAAATATGGAGACCACATGCGGGCGCATCTAGTCTAATATTGGCCCCATTTAAATTTGTGTAGTGAACTGATGCCATGTTTTGTCTTGTTAAGCCAAGATTTAAATTATGGGGTATCTAAACAACATGAAACTATTAAATAAATTATCGGGACTCTGGTTCCGCTTAATATTGCCTAATTGCATCGCATCCTTGCCATGCCATACATCATACATGCATCATGCCCGCTCTTTTGCCATAGTATTAAATAGTGCATCCGGTGTTTGTTTTAGTGCTTTGCTTCTTCACGGATTAGGCCGATGAGTTGATGCGAGTGTCGACCTGATCTTTGGATTAACCTTCGGCAATGTTTTCAGGCGAGCATTCTCCCCCTTTCTACCTATCTTACTTTTATAGTATTTATTTCCTCCGGTTGATCTATTGCTACCTGTGTTACGATGCTCTAGTTTTTGTACCCGTGATATCCCTTGCAGCCATTATATTGCCTTGGACACATCCTATTACCTTTTGTTTGGTAGATAGTCAGCCTTGCGAGTCGTAAATGCTTGCACAGGTGTTTCTTCGTGTCGTCAATATTCCACAGTTGTTGGAGAAATGCCGCATGTTTAATGTTGGAGATGATCACGGATTTAATTAACGTTTAATAGCTAAAATTGAAGTGGGTAAATAATGCAGAGGCACAGGTGGGCAATAGATGTTATTTGGTTTTTAACCGTCCACTTGTGTCCCGTAGTACCCCGAGTAATTGATACCTGTTCTTTGAATATTCGCACTATCCGCATGTGGGACCATGAATCCCCCTAACCCTAGCTTGAGTCATATTTAATTCCTTGGGGCCACAAAGTAGTTTGGGGCTTTATTACTATCCTGTACTTATGCCATGATTTAATGCTTTATTTACGATTGCGCGTGGAGCGCCTATACTGTTAGGAACAAATGTGGAATGTTTTCACGGTATCGACAAGCCCAGTCACACTTTCGGGTTCCCAGTCATTTATAGCCATTGGCACAAACCTCTGGGTCCGTCTTGGAGCCGGCCAACTTCGTCGTGGGTAGCTTGGTGGGGTGGCCCCCTGAAATCAAATATGAATCTTACGAATGTTCTGTCATGATGCCTCGTTGGGTTTTCATTTGGTTTTTTCCGAGGTTGATCATGCGTGTGTTTCTATTTGTGCCCCCCTGCAGGGTAAAACTTTCTGAAAGCCGTGTCTGCGGTTATGGATGACTTGGAGCACAATATCTCGATCATAGACAACTATAACTAAAGTAGTACTATAAATTTGACTATGTGATGATTAGTAATCAGCTTCACTATAATGGAATGGCTAAATAAAAGTACCAACAACTCCTGGTTTTGGGATGCCTCATGCTATAAGTATCTGACTAGTAAGTATTGCAACTACAACGGAATGGTTAACTAAAACTACCTACGGTTTATAATATCAGGATGACTCATGTTATCTATATCTGACTAGTAATTGCCACAACTATACCGGAATAAATAAAACTGCCAACTGTGTGAGTTCCTCGGTTGACTTCCTTGTTTGGTCTCGAGGGGGAAATACCATGATGGGTATCCTTGGTGATAGTTTCAGGTTGGATACGAATAGGTCTTTCTTATCCCTATCTGATAGCCGCCAGTTGTATTGAGTCTCTATAGGTTGTTTAGTGTATGCTGCGCTGCCGCTTCAGTCCACCATACCTATGTAGGCGAGGACCGCTGAATTCTAGTCTCGTCATGTACCGGCCTCAGTACTGACCACTCTCTTTTTCCTTTGCCCTTTGTTGGCACCCCTTTTGTTTAAGCAGGTTTTGAGATCTACGTCTTTAGAAGGGTTACCCTTCCGGCCTGGCCTGGGCAGGTATATGGACGCCATTAGTTATTCTTCAGGGCTCTTATCTCAATTTGCATCTTGTCCGTACTCGGACGCTGTATCGTTTTAAAGGTGATTTGGATCTTTGTATTGTATATCTGTATTCTTGACTCTTTGAGTCATTGTTGTATATATCTGTTATGTGGGTTCCATCGTGGACTATTGTGTAATGGTATTACTTCGTTTTCCACCCGCACGAAAGTTCCTGGTGGGCACCTTTGAATCGTGTCTATGCGGGTTTGGCGGGAATCGCTGAAACTTGCATAGGGCCGATTCTGAGGGTGTTACAGTATGCCAGCTCCTCCCAGCTTCAGATGGAGCCCGAGGATAGGCTGTAGAGCCAGATCCTAGTTGCACTAGTCAGCTGCAACTGAAGGCATTGTAAGGCGGTGTTCATGTTTCTGCCGTGCAGCTTGACGGTTGAGGGGGTGGTCGCTGAGCCAGGTCTTTTGGTCCTGCGTACCGTCAAACTTCGGAGTATCCGAAGAGATCTTGAATTTTTTTGGCATCCGCATTCACCGAACGGATCTGTTGAAGCATCTAGCTCCGCACAACTCTCCGTCATCTTTCTCGTCGGATTCAGTTGAACACGCGCATTTAGCGCGTGCCTTATCGATCTTGCACTGGGTCATATCGTTTCGAGCGTCATAGTCGCTGCTGCGGCGCTGTGGGCTCTTGCAACGTCGGGGCAGATCCTACTCGTCCTCCTTGGATAAGGGTGTAGGGTCGCGGGTGAACTTTCCCCCATCTTTTTTCTTCGGCTCTGCAGGAGCCTCGTCGTGGAGTGCAGCTCCGAAGAGTCCAAGACCAGCTAGCGCGAACTTGTGTATTGCGCTCTTCGGGTCACCACCGGAGGTGGATGGGACGCGAGGTATGTAGTTGCCGCCATGATCGCAGCCTGCGATGTTTTCGACATGACGTTGTCGTTTGCGTCCATCGTCATGAAGGACGTGTTGAGGGCCCTGATGACTTCATGCCGCGCGGCGGGGCCCATGTGCTCCGTGCAGGAGTGGTGCTTGTTGGCGTTGTTGCCGTGCGAATTGGAGCCGCCAGCGGCAGAGAGCGCAGCTTGCCGCGAGCTGGATTCCGAAGCTGCCTTCTTACGCTTATCAAGCTCCTCCATCAGCTTCACCTGCCGGTTATGCTTGTCGATGAGGACGAGGTGGTAGGCCATCAGTAGATCTCGTGAAGCATTCACGGGTAGGATGATGTGCCTTCCATGGCTTCGCATGCTTGGCGCCAGCCTTCCTTGTTGAGGTTGATCTTCTGGTGGGCGTGAGAGTCGCCTTGGGCCTTTTAGGCGCGTCTCCCCCGTTTCCTCCGTTCCTAGCTTGCAGGTTGAGAGGCGGGTTGGTTATACTCGAACCTGGTGGTAGTTCCGTTTCGTTTTGGATGACCACGACGCATATGTAACGTCCGTGGATTGAGTCGCTGCTGTTGCAGCTTTCGAATTCGGAACCGTAGGTTCCTTCATCTGAGAGAGGCGCCACAAAAATCTGAGTTGCAGCTGCCGCTATCGTCTGACTCATCTGTCAGCGTCGACGTGTGTAACATGCCGATAGGTGGGAACCACGAAGAGGGCCTGATCGATGGTGGTGGCACCCACTCTAGGAGTCGGAGAGTGTCGGTCTGCCCCACCTGGAAGCAGAATCTATCAAACAGCATCTTGAGTCTGTCGCCAACAGACTCCAAATCCCTTAGGGTGGCCAACGAGTGGGCGGTGAAGTCGTAGGTGCCAAAGAGGAGGTGACTCTCCGTCACCGATGAGTTGTAGATCGCTCCAGATGGAACCGTCACGATCCCACAATCAGCGTCCCCAGTTCCCACAAACGGCGCCAATTGACGAGGGTTAATTTTGTCAATGCCCATTGTTATGGACTTGGGTTTTGGATAAGATGTCGATGCTGGAGATCACGGAACGGTTAAAAGACAAGCAACACGGGACACGAGGTTTACCCAAGTTCAGGCCCCCGGAGGGAAAACCGTACTCCTTCTTGTCTGCTCTTGATTATAGTGAAACCGAAGGTTATAGGGTTACACAGATGCAATCTGGTGTGGATGTGTGTACGCGATGGTGCGAGAGATCCTTATCATTGTACCCTCCTGGCCTTTATATAGATAGGAAGGTCCCGAGCTTAGGTGGAGTCGGTTACAAATTATGGTTTGTACCCTTTGAAATTCTATCTAATCTAGACTTGTCTTCCAAGGAGTCAAAAACTTCATGGGCTTGGGCCACCCGAAGTCTTCATAGGATGCATGTCTTCACGTGGGCCTTCCTTGGACCAGACCGGGTATACCAATGTTGTGTACCCGTGGGGTATATCCATGTCACGAGACAAAGCCTGAGATGAGATCCTCGAAGCTCGATGGAGGAGACCATATTTGGCATCTCTAAGCAACAAGAAAGGCAAGGTTATGCAGATCTTGTCGAGAGAAGGACATGCATGTTAGGATCTAGGGAGGGGTTGGCATGTATCAGCGGCAAACCTCGCTGAAATCCCGCATACCCGAGGTGGGTTCCTTCTCCGCCTGGGCTGTTGGGAGAGACAAAGAGAGGGAGAGCTTCAGGGAGGGGAGTGATGCGAGTGAGATGGAGCGAATGAGGGTGGAGATGGTTTCTAGGGTGGCCTCTGCCCCTTTTTATCACGAAGGCCTTGGTTCATGGTGAACCAAGTGCATGGTAGGGCCTGGGAGAGCCTGGGGATTCTAGTTGGGTGGCTTGGGCGGTGGAGCTCGTGCAGCTAGGCCCCAGTGGGTTGGGAGGTGCAAAGAGGAGTAGTGGCCAAGCAGACTTGCTTCCCCACATGATTTTAGCCAAACAAAGAAAATGGAGAGGGAGAGGTGGGTAGGTCAATCTCGGCTTGTATCTTTGGGGCTGGAGGGTTGTGTGGGTGCTCTTGGTCGAGCAGAGAGGCAGGGTAAGTGATGGTGGTTCTGCCAGGTTTTTAAAAGAGAAAGACAAGTCATTACCTTTGTCTCCCTTTCATCCAAGTGAAAAAGGACAAGAAGTAGGGTTATAGTGGTAAGGGTATATTGTACGACCAAAGAGGGGTGAGTAAGGTTTGGGGTGATTAATTATGAGGATTCTTGTTGGATAAATGGGGTGTTTGCTCAAGATTTGCCACGTATGCCTATTGGCCATACTGGTTGATCATGAAGAAACTCTTGGATTATGATAATGGCAAGATGGGGCAGTGATGCTGGTAGGTGGATATGGCCAAGATACATGTCCATGATTTATTGGAGATTTTTTTGAATAATTTGGATCCCTTTTGTATCAAGTATTCAAAAACTGCTTAAATGGTTTTTGGTATTTTATTTGAAATTTTTTAATTGGGCAAGCGTGATTTTTAGTGTGAGATGGTCATAAACATTATTTCATATATTTTATAATTTTCCCAAGGTTTATTGAGGTACAAAAGTATTTTAAAACAATTATTTCTCCTTTCTGCCATTTAAGAAAAGGGCGAAAAGAAATAATTAAACTCTTCTAAAATATTTATTTTTGAAGTGGGAGGGTAAGATAAGATATATAGGCCTCAATTGTTCCTTAAGTTGGCAATGTGGTTTAGAGAGAACAAAATTTCTTCTATAGAGGGAGTTTTGGAGATATTTTAAAAGAAAGGAGTTAAAAAGTTTTAGGGCCAAAATAATTATGGATTTTTTTTTAAGTTTTTATATCCAAAGTAGATGATGTAAACTTAGTGTATCTATCATTTTCAACCTTGGTTTTTGAAAAATATACTCGATTTTGGAAGAAAGAAAGAATTAAAGGATCTTGGGCACTAATATTTTTATACAATGAAAACCTTGTTTGATAAAGTAATTTAGAGCTACCCTTAGGTCATGGGATAGGTAGACAAATAGATCAAGTTAGTTAGTTGAGCATGGTACAAATATTTGATCTTGATCATCTTTATTTTTATTTGGAGAGAGTCCAAACTTTGTTGAAACTAAAGCTGCTAGAACAGAATATCATCTTGCCTCCAAAATAGGGTTGGTTTGAGAAGCATAAGGCTCCAATGGAAAAAAGTGAAACATGGTTTGAAAGACAAGGTCAAGTAGATCACAACCATGCCAAGATTTGACGAATATAAGGTGACATGAGGATGTGAATTTTTGACTAAGTTTGAATGATGCTAAGATTGGTAGAAAAACTTATTTTCTTGGCTACAAAACCATCAAGGATTAGTGTGTTTAGGAATTGTTTAACCAAGGGAAAGAGTGGGAGTTGAAATTACTCATGATAGTATAAAAAATTTACAAGTACATTTCAAAAAATGTACATGGGTTTATAAAGGTTGAGGCTCAAAAATGGAATCCAGATAGAGGTTCCAAACTAGGTCAAAATTTGGCAGTTTTAGGGTTTTTTAATAGGACACGAGTGGTGATGATGTTGAGGGGGTGCAAGGCTCAAAACTCACCATTGTGTGTATTATGTTGAAGAGTAGGTTATATAGAAGAGATCCATGGCTTGAGTTTGTCTCTACAACCATGGGAGTTATAAAAAGATTATGACTCAGAAATGAATCTGATAAAGAAAAGCAGAGGGTATGAGGTATACTATGGATCAATATAAGCTTGGGGAGTAGGGGAATGGATCCATTTATTAAGAGAAAGTGTAGGTAACCGTAAGGTACTTACCAAGGATTATTGTGGAGGTGTCACTAGGCCTTGGGTAATGTGTTAGAGGGATTTAGGTAGCTTATCACCGATGATCCTGATAACAGTCGAAGGGTTTATCTTCCTGTTAGGTTTTGAGGAGTTCTTCTCAAGGGAGTAGGGGTTTATTTGTTAATGTTCTTTAGGTATTAGGAGGTTAGATTCTATAGTGGCTCATATTAATTCTTATTAAAACCAACCAAACAGCAGAACAAAACAGTTAATCTAACAATGAGATATGGAAAGCTCATCTAAGAAGATCAAGGAAGTTCATCTTGTCTTGATATCAAGGCTACCACTATGAATACCCTAAATCATGGCTTGAGGCATTGGAGAGGTGTTTTGAAGGGTCTGGGTTTTGAAGAAGATGAGAGTCTCTTGGTACTTCTACCAGGAGTGGATATCAAAAGTTTTATAAACGATCCTTTTGGAAATGCTAGATATAAGATGTAGTTGAAAATTTTGTCTTGAAAACATAAGGAGATAATAGCATATAGATCTCCATAGTTTTGTCAAAAGAGTTCTTAAACCATTTTTCGAGTTAAGGGCATCTTAGCTTTGTTAAGAAGGATAGAATATTTAAGAATATGTAAAATAAGAGAAGAAACTTATTTTGTCAGATAGATTTGGTCAACTAAGGGTGAGATAAGGAGTATAACATATATTACATACTCGGTTGCATAAGTTCAAACAAGAAAACAACGACAACATCAATCAATAAATTTTTTTTGTCCTCCCTGATTTTTGCATTCTTGACAACTTAACAAGCTTGATGAAATTGGGATGTTATAGACCTTTCCCCCTTAAAAGAATCTCCTTAGATTCGTAAGAGATAGGTTTGGGGAAGTACGTCAAGGGGCTATAAAATATTTGTCGTAACTCAGGGGCAATGTGTTCACAATCAAAACTATTAGGTCAGCACCAGTTCTATGCGTGGCAAATTATTCTCATGGAGTGGTTGTGAGTCTAGCTTAGAGGAGGTGGTGAAAACACTAGGGTTGCTTCATCGTGAACTTCAGAGATGTAGGTTGTGGTCTATATTTTGTTAAGATTTTTAGGTTATTATAGTGGCAAAGACGTAGTCTTTCCACCATAGGGAGATTCTACGCGGGTGTAGTGTCCCTGCAGTCCTTTATTCTTGAGGTGAAATGACTTGTTGGGGGCATTCGGGGATTGCAGCTGACGTGGCTTTGATGTTCTTGAGATTTTGGAGTGTCTTCTTAGAATACTTCATCAGGAGCTTTTCTTTAGGGCTTGATTGGTGAGTTGAATCGAGGTTTTCAGAGGGTTAATCTATTTTAGTGGGAAAGACACAGCCTTTCCACCTTAAGGTGATAATAAGTGGGGTTGGAGAAGAAGTAGTCCTTCTCTCTGTTGGAGTTGCTGGACTAGGTTGGTAGGGATGTCTCACACTATACCTAGAGTTGTTATCTTTAGTTGACCTCGAGCATGCTTCTTCTTAAGATGCTCCTATATTTATTTTATTCATAAGGGTGCGTCAAGAAAGTCGACTAGTTCGCAACAGATGGGTTAAATCTGAGGGGGGGTTAGTGAATCGATGGTTCTTCTTGTTGGCCTTTAGCTATGTAGTAGATCAGTGGCTTCTTCAACACCTTATGTAGTCTTGAATCTTTATGCATCTCATACCAGTTGGAGAGGTTGTTTGCTTCAGGTATTCTTCCATTCTGGAACTTGGGCTTCATGGGTATGGAGAGAGTTCAGTGGAAGCCTGACTTTGGTGTCGAGGTCAATCTTATTTTATTTTCAGATGTTCACTCGAGGGTCAATGCTTGACGGATAAGGTCGAGTTGGGTTCTCCTGAATTATCTCCCTGGTAGTCATAGGCAACTGTATAAGGCTTCTAGAAAGGTCTATTCTGACAGGGGAGTGTTTTTGTTTATTATCACAGGGTTTGAGGGGTTAGTGTTATTTTCGGAGTATCTTCTAGGGGATTAGCATGGAATGAATGGGAAGATGCCGTCTTCCCGCATTGGAGTTTTACTAAGGGTTATCGCGAATTGAGCACATCTTCTGTCTTGAGTCGAGATCCTCGAAAGACATTGCATTGCAAGTACCTTATAGGAGTTGTGGCCTTCTTCACTTGAACTCTTAGTGTGGTCACGGTTGATGAGTGGGTGTGTTGTATTCTTATCTTCCGGTCTCCAGCAAGTTGATCTTCTTATCCTCTTTTCAGAAACTTCCCGTCAATAGCGACGGGGACGATGGTTTGGGACTGATAGCTATGAGATTCTACACATTGTTTATGGTTTCTATCGATGGTTATTGTTTGGATTTGATGGTTTTCTAGCTTTACCTAATTCTAATACTTCGGTAGCGAAAAAAACTTGGTTTTTAATGTGCGTTTCAGGTTCCGAACGTTAACAGAGGTATTTAATAGCAAAAACACAATATTCAGGCAAAAACAAGCAAGTCCCTTTTTGGAAGCAATCAAGGGTAATTCACTGCAAGTTTAACGACCAACTATACGGGGGCGCGCCGTATAGTTGCCGCCGTATAGTTGCCATCTCCTTCATATTATTAAAAGGGACAATTTTCATGAAGAGGCCAATGTCGAAAACAGAACACACGAGCCGCCATACCATCCAGAAGGGAGAAAGAAGGGATCCGGAGAAGAAGGGGAAGACGTTCTTCATCTCGCTCCATGATCTTCGATCTCCTAGCCACCACACCTCCATAGACATTACTTGTACTTGAGAGAGAGAGATCTCCACCTTGCAAGATTACGGTTTGACATTGTTATTCCTATCTTGAATTGTGTTGGATTTGTTTCTATTTCTTATTGTGGATCTCTACGGTAATGTTGAGAAGAACTCTCTTAATTTAATTATAACGATGATGATTTCTTCTCTCATGTGTGAGTAAGTTCCCTTGGGCATGTGAGATGTAGGGGATTGGTGAGATGTAATATTCCTACATAATTTCCATCAAGTTTGTGGTTAATTCTAATTACTATATTATGTGTGCTTGAAAATCTGTGGGATGCTTAATGCCTATTCTCAAATTAAGGGCCCAGACAACTTGATGCTTTGTTCTACATAGATAGCATATTGTTTGCTAGCAGACCAGCGACCCCCGGGTGACGCGGTGATATATATGGGAAACTAGTTTGATTCGAGGATAAAGAGGAACCACTGAGCTTATTGCACTAGTCCGATCCAAGGATCTTAATTGCTAAACAACCTAAAGGATCTTAATCATCTAGTGACTGACCATGGTTGTGGTAAACATGCTAGTAGGATTATTGAAGTTGGGATGGAATCTACCAAGAGGAGTTCCGACTAATTATGGGTTGCTCGCCTCCACAAATACTTATAAGATTATAATTGTACACTTATCACTCATTCACTTGATACATTCACTATCACCATGAACTGAAACTCCCCGCACCTACTTTCTCATCTTCAGAAGACAACAAACAAATCGTCCTTTACTTTTTATTATTTTTATTTCTGAAGTTTATATTTTAGTTTTATGTAAGTACTTCCATTTACACCCAAATTCTATTCTTATTCTCAACACTTGCAGTCAATTCACTTGAATACCCGTGACAACTTCGGGTGCGATAGAGACTTCACCAATAAACATTTAACCTTGGGCTCCCTGTGGAATCGATATCCGAACTTCGAAAGTAGCTACAAACGATCTGTGCACTTGCAGTCATCAAGATATTTTCTAGCGCCGTTGCCGGGGAGCTAAGCACAAAGTGTTTTGTCTCTTGACATTTCAGGTGTTACTATTACAAGATGTTCTCCTTAGGATACAAAGGGTCTACACGCTCTGGTAGGGCCTATCTACCAGATTATTTTGAACGCGTGCCTACTCAGAGGCGCGAAGAAATTATTGAATTTTTTTAGATCGAATAGAGTTGAAGTTGACAATCTAAGTGACATCATGGAAATAATGTCCATTCATTGTACAACACCAAATAAACCTAAGAATACTCTCAGAGAATATAGTGCTCCAAATTCTGCATTTCTTAAACAATCAATAGAATTTCCTAATCCCGGAGTTAAGGAATATCGATTTGATGGTAAAATTATTAAAATTTTGTAGGAAAAAACTTTTAGTGGAAGGGAAGATGAGTACCCAGGAAGGCATCTTAGAGTGTTCGACGATGTGATAGCATCACTTGGACCAAAAAGTTTGCCAAGAGAATTCTCTCATCTGAAATTATTTCATTGGTCTCTCAAAGGTAAAGCTCTAGACTGGTTATATTCTCTCCCTCGCCATTATATTAAATGTTGGGAAAACTTCATCATCAAATTCATAAACAGGTTTAATCCTTTTACAAAGGTAATAAAACTTAGAAAGAATATAGGAAATTATTGGTAGAACATGGGAGAAAACTATCCACAAGCATGGGAAAGATTTTTCGGAATGATCAATAGTATCCCCAATCATGGATATTCTGAGTCAACTATTTGCCACTTATTTTACCACGGTCTTAATACCCAATGCAGAGAGTTGCTAGATTCACCAGCAATAGAATCAATAAATACTTTAACGATTAAAGCATTCTTGGAATTAATGGCTACCAGGGCTAAGAATGATTCTTTATATAATCCTGATTTTGGCACTAAGCCGGAAAAGGGAATAGTTCGTATAAACCCAGATCTTATGACTGAAGTGCATAAGTCCATGAAAGAAAAAGGTATACCTTCAAAGCTTGTCAAGGAAAACAAAGTAGATCTATTACAAGTTTTAACCGAAGAAGATGAAACTAGAAAAGTTTTTCAAGGATTGAAACATCGTTAGACAAAGTCTTATAATAACTTGTATAAGCAATTTCAAAGACATAAAAAGATTTTGGCCGAACTTACAGAAAATTATGAGGAAATTGGCCAAGAAATAAAATTATTTAATAAGTACCTCAGTATGATTGAAACTCAATGTGAAAAATAGCGTCTGGTTATCAAATTTATCTTCGTGATGATATAAATATTCCTGTTTGTACTAATGTTGTTACAAGAAGAGGTGTAGTTGTAAAAGGACCATTAGGACCACCGGAATATGAAGCTGAAAAAAATCGAAAGGAAAAAGCCTTACTTAAAGCAAGTCAGGAAGATGATACATTGGTGGATCCTCAAGATGATACTGCTCAAGACACACAAGATAAAACCTTGGAGGATAAAAATGATGCACAAGATGACAGTTATAATTCTGACGCAGAAATTGTTGATCTAGAAGAAGAAAAACACACAAGCAAAGAAGATGAAGTCGTTGGAATAGAAAAGAACAAAAATGATAAGCAACAACCAAAGAAAGCTACTAAAGATCCCGATCCTCCATAAAAGGTAAAAGATAAAGGTAAGACACTTCCATTTCCAGATCGCAAAAAGAAAGAACCGGATCCAGTAATTTATGATTCTTTCGCAAATGCACTTAATAAACTTCGTCTAGAAATTCCATTTGCGTATGCAATAAAAGTGCCTGAATATTCTAAATTTCTTCATGATATTCTTAATAGAAAGAAAGAGATAACTGAAACTATTTCCATGGTTACTAGTTACCCTACTAATGGGAGAATATTGTCTAAGTCAGGAGATCCCGATATACCAACTATTTCATGTTCAATAGGCAAAACTGATATTCATAATGCTTTATGTGATTTAGGTGCAGGAGTTCATGTAATGCCATACTCCCTCTATAAAAAGATAAGATTAGGGGAATACTCCCCCACTTCTATCACTTTACAGATGGCTGATAAATCCACTAAACATCATGTTGGTATGATTGAGGATGTTCTACTTAGAATAGATGAGCATGTTATTTCCACTTATTTTATTATTCTCGAAATACCGTAGGATGAAATATTATCTATAATACTTGGAAGACCTTTTCTTGGTACTGCAAGAGCATCAGTTGATTGTGCTATAGGGAAAATAATCTTCAACGTTTATGATGCTAAAATAATCCTGTATTTTCCAATGAAACTAGATAAAGGAAAGAGGTATGTTCCACCAGCAAAACGAGTGTGATATCCCAAATTTTTAATGCTAATTTTAAGCTTAGTCGTTTATTATTCAAAAGATAAAATTAAATAAAAAGGACCAGGATGCTATTTATATGTAGGTTTGGAAAGAATAGTAAAAATAATATTATTTTGAAAATAGAGAATGGTAGCGCTTGAACCGGTGGCCGGACATTTAAAACCTATACATACAACCAGCTGCACATCGTGCAATTTTTTTGTATATAAAGAGCTGTAGCTTGTTTTGTTTTCTGAGTGCTAGAGGAAAGAAAAGGAAAAAGAAAACATGGGCTGCACTCACGGCCCATAGACTCGACGTCCGTATCTCTGCGCTGCCTCTTGGTTACAGTACTACGCCCACCTAGTACTATGCCCACCTGTTTCGATCCTTTCATACGTCCGTTGCCATCTAGATCGAAGCCTCCGCCACCAGGTTGTTGCTGCCGCTGGGTCACAGGTGGCCGCCGCCGCTTCCGTGAGGTTGCACCGACTGCCGTGAGATCTTAGGTCCGTCGGTTGCCTGATCAAGTTGTCGTCGCGCCATAGCAGTGCGTGCGTCTATTCCCTTGTTTTTCTTTTAAGCTCCTTCATCAACGCTATAGCAGATCTGCTATTTTGGTGTTGTCCAGGAGGGCTAGCTACAGGTCGATAGGGTTTGGTATTGTTTGTTGATTTCAGGTTCTTGTACGCTACCGTCTGAGCAGCCATTAGTTTGGCATTCGGATAGAGTTTTGGTTAATCTCCCCTTGTGTGAGAGTGGACATCAGATGTATATCGAGTGTCAGAAATTCTGTGGGCAGCAAATCTTAGTTAGGGAACTACTTCGATATATGCTCAAACTAAATATAGGGTAGCTAGTACAAGAGAAATCCGGCCACTTTAAATTCTTGGACTAGTGGATTTGATCGATTGGCAATTGGACCCGGTAGATGTTGTACTTTATCTAGAGTTTCATGCATAGAAACAATGGTACGAAAACTACAGGGGAATTAGGAGACGATTTATTTCTTTCTATTTAATTTCCTGGAACAGTTCGTGAGTGTCATGCATGTCTAGTCATCGATTTTGTAATTTTTTTGTAGTTCCAGCCTTCCAGGTTTGATACTGATCACTCTTGTGAGGTTTGGTATAGAGAAGCTGCTACTGTTAGTATAAAACCCTGGGGCTATTAGACATCGGTATTAATGCAAGGTTATTATTTAATCTTATGATAGTAGCTAAGAACAGCTTTTGGTTTTATAACAGAAGAGAAAAGAAAATAGATAGCTATTACTATTAACAGACATCGTGTATGATTTTTGGGTTGGTCGCGCATAGGAGCGATGTTATGTTTGTTTGTATGTATTTGAAGTGATGGTGTGTATTAAGTGTGACAATTGTTTCAACACCATGTTCTGGTACTTCCGGTTCGGAGTCTTACAATTCACAGCTTGTCCCCGCGGTTGAGGAAAGTTCATGGCGGATAGCAAATTTTGCATATCTCTGTTCACCCAATTTATTTAATGCTTATGATATGTTCATGATGTTAATGATAAAGATGATGTTAGAATGTTCATATGATGCATATTTTTCATATCCATGATGACAATGATGATAATGTGACATACTTCGGTGGGCACAATGCGACCTTCATTGAAGGGTTGCGACCCACTTTCGAGGCACCCTCCATGAGTTGGAGCGAGTGGATGCCGATGCGTGTCTACTCGAGCGATACCGGTATTCGCAATGAGATGAGATGAGCATATAGGCATGTAGGACATAATATTATGTTCTAATGGATGAATGTTGTCTAATGAAGTACTAGTGTTTTGACTTATGTAAAAATTACTATACGTTTGTGAATTTGTTGAGTCTTTGTACTCACCCTTGTTGCTTCCATGTTTTTAGATAAACCTTGAGGACGACATGCATGGGGAATATGGGAGTAGCCCCACCACCAACTACACATCACGACCTTACTTTTATCTTGCAATGATTCCTTTCTAAATAATAAGATTACCTTGTCTGGTTTGGTTTTGGAGTCTGTTGCATATTACCTTATTACAGTTTTGGTTATCAGTTTGTGGGTGGTCGATAAATTCTTATTTCCTAGTAGTTTAGAGTTTTGATATATTATTCGGATGATGAACCTATTTTATTTTGGTGATGTATTCCTGCTTCATAGCTTTCCTATATTATGCATGTCGTGGATGTCCTTATAAACAGAGGAGACTTTGCCGAATTTTTCCTAAAAGTTGTTAGTAAATTTTATGTGTATCGTATGTGGTAACATCGCAAGTGCTTGTTAGCTTGGGGTGTTACAACGAGTTCATGTGGTGAGTGCCTTTGATCAAGGGCAACTAAAGGTAAGAATTCAAGAACAAAAAAGAGGTTGAAATATTCAACTATTCTCAATAAAATGCTCAATGGGAGTCAACCCATTCTATCAATAAAATAAATCAAAATTAAATGATAAAGTTGTTCATCGCATTCCTACAACTTTTTCATAGACATTTTTGCGGAAGCACGCCCGTAAAGATGCAACTGTCAAAAAGTAGCAGAAATACCGACAGAATAAGCTTAGATTTAGAGTAGAAAATAAATTTCGAGTTTAATCTATAAAAACTAGCTCAACATTATTGTCCAAATAAAAAAATTCATGTCTAAAATTTTTGGTGAAAAAGCATGTTACCGAGGGTCTAACGACCAACTATATGGCCGGAATAAAAATTCCCGCGCGTATAGTTGTGACTGTATAGTTTTGACAAAATTCTCAAAAGTTGGGGTTTGGATACAAGATGTTTGACGACCAACTATACGGCGTGACCATCTGGTCCGGCCGTATAGTTGTGCCTTATAATTGTGATCCGGCTAAGGAAAACCCTAACCCTCGCCGCCGCCAGCCTGGCCGTATAGTTCCCACCGTATAGTTTGGCACGACCACTTAAACCGGTCGGGACAGCTCAAGCTTCTTCCTCCCCTCATTATTTCTCTCAACTTCTCTCTCCAAAAGTATCAAAACCTCTCAAGAAATCTCAATTCTTTGCAGATTTCATTAGTTTGAGTGGGGGAATCAATAGATCGGTATGTGATACGTCCAAAGTATATCTACTTTCCTGAACACTTTTGCTATTGTTTCTCCTCTAAACTTTTGTTATTTGGATGCAACTAACAAGGAATGACGTTGTTTTCCGCAGAATTGCTTTGGTGTCTAGTTTTTATGCAAAAAATTAACTTTTAGGAAAAATCTCAGAAAATATGCTAAAAATCCTATTTTACCAGAAGACTCAAGGAGTCAGAAGACGAGACGGAGCAGGGCCACGAGGGTACCACACCCCCTGGCCGCGCGGGCCAACCCAGGCCGCGCCTGGGAGGGGTGTGGCCACCTCGGGCACCCCCTCGGCCTCCCTCTTTGCTTACTTAAAGCCTTCTGACCAAAAAACTCAGGGGGGTTCGACGTTTTTTGCAGAAAGAGTTCCGCTACCGCCACCACGTAAACCACGATTGAGTAACCGAAACTTCATTCGCTGCTGCACGGATGGGCAATTGGAGGAGATCATCACCATCATCATCACCGACGCCTCTCCATCAACAATCCATGTTTCCCCCATCCATGTGTGAGTAATCCCCCGCTGTAGGCTATGGGTATGGTAGGGATTAGATGAGATCTATTATGTAATTGAATAAGATTGTTAGGGCATGGTGCCTAGTATCTTTATTAGTTCTATTTGACTTTTTTGAAACTTGTTGTGATTAATGCTTGTCACTAGGGACCAAGTGCCATTATCTCAGATCCGAACTTATTATTGATTCATGATGATAGTATTGTTTGTGATCTTATCTGCAAGTTGTGTACGCATATCATTGTCCGAAACCAAAGGCTCCAAAGTGACAGAAATTGGGACAACCGGAAGGGATGGTTATGATATGAGGATCACATGTGTTCACGGAGTCTTAATGCTTTGCTCTGATACTCTATTAAAAGGAGTATGTTAATTTCTAGTAGATTCCCTTGAGGTCCCGCTGCAACGGGCTGGCAGGACAAAGATGTTGTGCAAGTTCTCATTGCGAGCACGTATGACTATATATTGAACACATGCCTATGATTGTTTAGTACTTGGATGCTTTATCTTATTTATCTGACAATGACCTAGATCTTGAAGTTACATGAATAGTCTTGTCCATGCAACGCCCGTTGATCCATCCCTATGCCTACTGCACTCATATCCTACTGTTGCTACTGTTGTTACTATTGTCTTTGTTTTACTGCTGCTATTACTTTGCTGTTGCTACTACAAAACTGTAGCTACTGATAAACCGCTATGAGCTAGACTATTTCTCGGTGCAGCTAAGTTGACAACTCAGTTGTTAAGTCTTATAAGTATTCTTTGGCTCATCTTGTGTCCAATCAATAAATTGGGTAATACTACCCTCGAAGACTGTTACGATCCCCTATACTTGTGGGTCATCAAGACTATTTTCCGGCGCCGTTGCCGGGGAGCATAACTTTATTTGTAAGTTTACTTGGATTTATTATCGTTCGCTGATATTCCTTTCATCATGGGGAAGTCTCGTGATGGAAGCTTTCCTATTTTACCATCCACTACAAGAAGAGGTACAGTTCTAAACACCTCTGCTGCTCTTGATTCACAGTCTGTTATAAGTAAGCTTGTTACACCAACACCACATACACATGCTACACACACTTCTACTACTATTGAATATGAAATTGCTTCTGATACTCATGATGTTACTTCTACTGTGCTTGATGAGAGTGGTTTGTTAGGTCCTTTCCTAGATGCTACAATTGCTAGAACTATATTGGGAAACACTGAAACTCCTAGTGAAGACACTATTACAACTATTAGCTCATCTGAGTCTAGAGAAAGCTATGATATTAATGATGGTTACATTGAAAAGTACCAAAACACATGTGGTTCTAGTGCTATTAGGAGTCTCCTTGAGAGACGTACTATTATTCCTAAACTGTCTCCTGATGCTAAGTTTTCTACTTCTCCCATGGATATTAAAGATAAGGATTATGATGTCTCCCTTGATTTATCCTATATAAATATTGTTGAGAAAGAACCTTTTTGTGGGATTGAGAATGAAAGGGATGTGGCACATATGAATGATCTTTCTACTATGAGTGCCTTGTTTTCTGATGATGTTAAGATGCATACCTACTTTGTTGATAAAATTTTCCCTTTTTCACTAAAAGGATAAGCTAAAGATTGGTTCAACAGTTTACCTCATAGATCCATTGATAGCCCTGATTGCTTGATTGCTACTTTCTTTCAGAAATATTTTCCTCCAAGTGCTAGACATGCTGCTTTGCAGAAACTTTTTGATTTAAACATGGAGAAGAGGAGAAATTGCCTGAGTCATGGACAAGTTTCTGTGCTATAACATCGGAAAAATATTGATCAAGGTTATCAAATTCCAATCACTAAAATTTGGGTTAACAAAAACTTTTGTTAATTAAATCATATGAATGCATGTGTGTATGTGATAAATGTATGAATGCATGAATGGACTTGTGTGATTGTTGTGAATATCAAGGAATGGTTTAAAGATGAAAAAAACATCATCTAAATCAAATCCAAGCAGAAACAAATCAAGAGAAATTCAAAAAAAAAATGAGCTAATGGTCATTTTTGCCAATCTTTCCCACTAGGCCGCTTTGAGTGTTTCTAGTCCAAGATTTCAAACAGAAACAATTCCATTTATTTTCACCCCTTGTTATACCAAGTAAAAGTGAACCCAAGACCACCTTTAAAACTCACAGAAACATTTGGCAACTGGATTCAAATGACACTTCAAAATTGAATCTATATCATATGTGAAGATCACGAATTCTCAAAAACCAACCTAACCAGTGCACCTTGACAAAACCAACTAACCAGAGACTACCTACTATGTGACTAGCACACCCACCAATTTTCATTCAAAAATTCAAATTCAAATATCTTTCGGACATTTCATCAAACACCTTGCAAACACAAATCAAACAAAACACAAAACACTATAGTGAGGAGTGTTTGTGCCTAACTTGTCTCCCCTCTAGCTCACAGCAAACTCTTAGTAGATCATCTAGTTCAATTAACAAGCTCTAGATTACTTTAAGCTTGACATTGCCATGAATGATGAGCATGCCGAGCCCCAAATGGCCACCCCATGGTCGAAAACAAGCTAGGAGCAGCTCTAGCCTCGCCAACCTTGTCTGGGACTCTGACCACCATCCATCGCCACCCCTTGTCTAACGCCAAAGCACTGCTATCCCCTAGACCACTCAGCCCGAGCATGCCCAGCTTCTCTGCAAGCATGCCGAGAGCGCGCCAGAGCACCGCACTCGACACACGAGAACAGACAGCGCTCTGCCCTTGCCGCTTGCGTTTTTGATCACCACCGTCCCAGGAACCGCCAAGACATGAACGTTCGTCGCCGCGCGACCAGGACAACCCGTGCACCATTAAAACTTCCGTCAGACCTGTCTAGAGTATCGCAACGTTCCGACCGCATTGCACCGAAACACGCCTCGCGACCATGTCGTTTAGCTTCACCATGGAGCACAACACCGCCCGTACCATTGCCCATGCCATTGGCTCACTATGATGACGACCACGACGAGCTCCACCAGCGCCCTTCGGTCTCCTCTTGGCACTATAAATAGAGGCCACCCCTGTTTGATTTCAGCACACCATCACACTCCCCTCTCTCTCAAAACCACCCCACCTCATCCCCGGAGCAAGGCGAGCAGCAGGTCGCCGGAATTTCGCCGGAGTCTGCCGCAGAGGAGGAGAAGAGGAGCCAATAATTGGAGCCGCCCCAGGAGAAGCCACCAGTACTAGGAGGTTCGCCATTGTCGACTTCATTGTTTTCCCCCATCGCTTAAGCCCCGGTGAGCCTCACATGACCCCCACTGGCCGCGCTAGGGTTCAGTCTCGCCGACGTTGCCCGACGGAGACGACAAGCCACAACCGTTCGATTAGATGTTGATCGTATGATTTAGATTGCCTCGTACCCCTTCGCACCCCCTGTCTCACTGACTGGTGGGGTCAACCACTTAAGTCCACCCGCGCGCATGCTGTGCGCCATGGGATGGCCCAGTTAACCTCCCTCACGACCCAGTAATTCAAATTTAGGTTTATTAATTTAGTTTCAAACTTAGTTCTGTACCTAGATTCAAAAATAAATCCAGAGAGATTCACTGAACAAAATTGCATGAAACTAATTTTGCTGAAAGGTACTGAAATTCTTAACCAAGCCCATTGGATTCAAACCATTTATATTTGTAGATCACCTATAGAAAAAATAGCAAGGCAGAAGCTTTTCTGCATTTAAACATTTTTCAAAATTCAACCATACAAGCTTTTGAGTTGATTCCAACTCTCAAAAATCACATTTGACAAGACCTTTCCGAATATATAAAAATATATAGGTTTACTTGCAGAAATATTGTACAAGCAATAAAAGAATGCCCCATAGGCATTTCTAGGCACTTTATTTAATTAAAATAAAAGGATTAAACCTTATTAAATTGTGACACCTCTTTAAATAACATTCCCAAGTACTGAAATATGTGGTGATGATATGTGTCAACATGATTCCATGTTATAGTTTGAGAATATTAAATCTTAAGTAGTTTTTCAATGAGTAGAAATTACATTTCTAAAATAAAATAAATAAGACACGTGCTTTAAACCTCGTGTTAATAGAAATGATGCTAGATCATCTAGTGTGAACCTTTGTGTGCTAAATAGAATTATTAAAAATTGTTTGGTGATTGTGTACCTCGTATTTATTTATAGACGCTAGTACCAAACAAGGATACGAGGAGGAAGAAGAATAACGAGTTGCGTGTTCCAGATAAGCCTTAAGGAATACGAGATGATCAACCTCATCATGATTCCCTTCTTCACCATATGGTAGTGGTATAAATGTTATCCCAAACAACTCCTTCGTCTTAAACTCTCTAAGACTCATAATAGCCTCTACTATAATAATCCAATAAGCCAAATTACTACTCCTATGCTCCCCGTAAGATATTACATTATTCATCCTTAACACTTTAGGCCACTGTATGGTGATACAAAACTTTGCAATAATTTTCCTATCCATGTAAGCATAAACTTTGACACGAACTGACATATCGTATCCCAAATCAAGCAGTATATGACACAAGACTTCAGTCTATTTACTTAGTAATCAACTAGACTTGTATCCCGGTCTCTTACTTTATGTTCCGACATTCATCTCGTCATATTGACTGGTAAGAAAATTATATAACCAAGAACACATTTTCCATTAATAAAGAATAATTGCAATAATATTATGACATGGATATTCTCATTTTAATATAAATCACACTACTAGAGAACTCTTTACTAACCCTCATTCTACCTACAGGTTTCGTCTGTTTACTAGGTTCTAACGTATGGTCAAAGCAATTTATCTGATACTAGCTGAGGTGACCCACGTACACCACTTCATGTTGTAGGGTACAAGTCATTGACATGAAAATTATGGAAGTCCTCATCCATAAATAGCACATCCCTTAGAGTGGTACACCGAAAACATTGCGGGTCCAACTACTTTATTTATTCATACCAAGAGCCAAAAGTCTACAAAAGCATCTAGATCCTCCTCGGTCTAGTGAGGAATCACAATGCGATAAAAGTTTAAATGCGAATGGAATAGCTTCCTAATCAATGGCAATACTAATCTTAAAACTATTAGAGTCGACAACTTATTGGAGAAGCTATTCTATTTCTAGCTCATCTACCTATGCAAGCTCTGGTGTGACCTATATCTACATTATGTCTTTCTTCTACTAATCTAATACCCTATTATTGACTCTAATCTTGTGTCGGTGTTCATATTCACAACCTAAGCAAGGGTTAAGAAGAATTGATTGAGTACAAGTGTACTCATCAAGTTCTATGGTGGTTATTTCATGTTTCTTTTGAAAATCATTGATCAAAGATCCAAGACTTGTGTAGGTTTTCCAAACTGGTTTTTTGAAAAGGTAAGTTTTAGGTTTTTATAAGTTCTAAAGCCGTTGGTCATCACGGGTTGTATAAACATCGTGGATTTACATTCAACCATGCTATCTTAATCCTTTACCAAGATAGGGAGTATCATGTTACATTTATACACCCTCGAGAGGTGCGCTACTTTTCCCACAAATGTCTTTGGCCTAATTACTCTTTCCATACTTCCTTATGTATGAGATATTGATACCAAGTTTCACCAGTCATGCCACGTCCCCCTCTACGACCCGCTGCCCACCCATTATAATGAATTTTGGGCATGGGACCTATATTCAATTACCGTCCCTTCTGATATACTTAATCATTATCCCGAGACATAGGATAGGGACATCACGGGCTCACACCCGCTGATCACCACTTTGGTTCATAGCCTGACTAGGTATACGAGGATAGATGAAAGGAACAAGGTACTTCTGACTCGCTCACCCTATAACAAGATCTGTGGTTAGAACATTATTTTATGGCGCAAGAATGGCTGAGTGTTGTTGTTATTTATCCTAACTTTCCCGGTAGAATGGAATCTCCACCACATGATCGTTCACGATGTATACGTCCATGATTCCATCACCCAACATTTATTTATTTCATTCCAAAAATGGTATTGCGTTTGAATGCAAGAAATAATAATGTTTTGAAAACATTTTCTCAATTAAGCCAAAGGTCATGTAATATTTCACTTGTAACTAGATTGCAAGATTGACCTTACAAAGGTGATTGTCCGAGATTTGTCCCGACAAGGTATCTCGCAAAATAGGAATGAGTCAAACACAAGGGGTTGAACACGATCTCCCCAAGACCTCTTAGTGACATTGGAGAGCAGCAGTAAGAATCATGGCAAGGATGACATGGAGGGTTTACCTAGGTTCAGGCCACCATGTGGTGTAAAACTCTACTACTGGTTGGTCTTATTGCTTGTATCGCTTGGCAAGGTTGCAGATACAAGAGGCTGACCAAACAATCAGATCTCATGCTCCATAGGGGAAGAAGCTAGAGTTTCCAAGGTCGAAGAAGGTCCCTCTCTAAGGGTCCGCGCCCCTCCTTTTATAGGCGACCCGGTCCTCTTCCCACTGAATTGGCGGGAAGGGTTCCCACATGGGGAAAAGGAAGGGGTAGTTGATTCAAAGATGCTCCTCTCTGCTTTTGCTACGTACCCCTTATATCCATAGGTTTAACATCCCAAAAAAAATCTTAATCAAGGTTATCAATTCCAATCACCCAAATTTAGGGTTAACAAAAAAATTTATAATTAAATCCATATGAATGCATGTGTGTATGTGATGAATGCATGAATGCTTGATGGAATTGATTGATTGTTGTGAATGGAAAGGATTGGTTTAAATATGAAAACAACATCATATAAACCATTCCAAGCAGAATCAAATCTTTAGAAATTCAAAAACAAACAAAATAAGCTAATGGTCATTTATGCCAATCTTGTTCACTAGACCACTTTGAGTGTTTCTAGTCCAAGATTTCTAACAGAAACAAATATAATTCTTTTCACCCATTGTAGACCAAGTAAAAGTGAACCGAAGCCCACCTTGCAAACCCACAGAAACTTTTGGCAATCCTATTCAATTGACATTTGAAAATTAAATCTAGTTTATATGGGAAGATCACCATTTCTCAAAACCCAATCAAACAAGTGCACCTTGACAAACCCAATCAACCAGAGACTACCTAGTATGTGACTATTGCACCCACCAAGTTTCAACCAAAAATTTAAATATGAAATTCTTTCGGGAATTTTATCAAACACTTGGAGACAGAAAACAAATTTGGCCAAACTTCACTGTTTTGAGCAGTAATATTTGCAAACATTGTTCCCCATTGATCACCCATGTCTCCCCCAGTGCCAACCAGTGCATTGAACCAACCTAGACCCTACCCAATGCACCATTTCGTGCATGCCCGAGCCAACCCCGGCCAGCCGACCATGTCTAGCTAGCAGGAGAAAGCGCTACGCCTAGCCACTATGTCCAGGAAGCGCGCCACCGTCCACCTCCACCCCCTGTCCAGCCCTCGAGCCCTTCCAAGCCGTGGACCACCGATAACGCCCGCGCCCAGTTTGTCTCTGCCATGTCAAGAGCGCGCCAGCTCTCCGCACTCGACACGCTTGCACAGACCGCGCCTCACCTTCGCCGCCCGTGCCTGTGATCACCACCATCCCAGGAACCTCCCAGACATCCCTGTTCACCGCCGCGCGACCCGTAGCCACTGTGTGTCATCAAAACCGCTGTCGGTGCCACTTAGAGCACCAACGCATTCCGACCGAACCGCACCGCCCCTTGCCGCACCATCAATACATTGAGAACCAACAGGAGACCGCGCACCGTCCCCTACCTTCAGCCATGCCCGTAGGTCGCTATAATGCCGACCCTGATAACCACTGCCCATGTCGCTTGGACTCTCTCGCTCGACTATAAAAGGAGGCCTTCCCCGCTCATTTTCTTCACACCAGTTCACTCCCCACCTCTCACTGAGCCTCCCCATTTCTTCCCGGAGCAAGGCGAGCACATCATCGCCGGAATTTTGCCGAAGCCTGCCACTCCTGGAGGAGAAGGGCGCAGTCGATTGGAGCCACCCCAGGAGGAGCCGCCAGTACTAGGAGAATCGTCGTCGTCGACTTTGTCATTCGCCCCCATGCCTAAGCCCCGGTGAGCCGCCGCAGACCCTACTGGCCGCGCTAGGGTTCAAGCCCGTCGTGTTCTGTTCGATGAGGATGATGGCCACGAGCCGTTGATCCTCGATCTAATCCTACGGTCGTACTTAGACCGTACCCCTTCGCACCCCCTATCCCACTGACACGTGGGGACAACCACTTAACCAGCCCGCGCGCGCTGTGCGCAGTGGGCCGGCCTAGTTAGAATTCCCGCGCGACCCATTTAGTTTGAATTTAGGTTAATCTATTTAGTTTCAAACCCAGTTCTGGCAGTAGATTCAAAATTCAATTGAGAGAGTTGTACTGAACCAAATTGCATGAAACCAATTTCATTAGAAAGGTATGGAAATTCTTAATGAAAGACCGTTGGATTCAAACCATTTGAATTTATAGATCACCTATAGTAAAAATAACAAGGAAGAGAATTTTCTGCAACCATAAATGATTCTGAGTTGATTCTAACTCTCAAAAATCACATTTGATAAGACCTTTCTGAATATATAAAAATATCTAGGTTTACTTGAAGTAATAATGGACAAGCAATACAAAGATGCCCCATAGGCATTTCTAGTCACTTAAATTAATTAAAATAAAAAGGTTAAACGTTATTAAATTGTGACACGACTTTAAATCACATTCCCAAGTACTGAAATATGTGGTGATGAGATGTGTCAACATGATCCCATGTTTTAATTGAAGAATATCAAATCTTAAGTAGTTTTCCAATGAGTAGAAATTACTTTTCTAAAAAGAAATAAATAAAACTATTGCCTTAGTCCTTGTGATGATTGTAATGATGCTAGATCATCTAGTGTAAACCCTTGTGTGCTAAATAGAAGTAGTTAAGTATTGTTTGGTGATTGTGTACTTCGTATTTATTTATAGACGCTAGTACCGACCAAGGATACGAAGAGGAAGGAGACTACTACGAGGAAGAAGCTGAGGAGAACTTCAACCACTGCACTGCACAAGGCAAGCTACCACTAACATGTTACCTATGCAAGCTTCACAGAACAAGTTAACTTTGCAATTTAACACTTGCATGATAACTAAGCCAACTAGATGCCTTAGGCATATGTCATTATACCATTTGCTAATACCAAATCCCAGTTTTAGTTTAAGCTTTATTAGTTTATTTCCTTATAAAAATCTTTGTTTACTTTTAAAAAGTGCTTGTGAATTTTTGGAAAGATATTAGAGGTTGCATAAAGAGCATAAAACTTGGCCTAAGTTAGGTATAACTTGATGTCATCCTGAGGCATGATCTTATATTTAGATGAGTCACACTTGATTACCACCCCTCATTAGTGTTTACCCCCAAATTTAGTGGCTAGTGCTAAGCATAAAACTTGATCACTTTACATGGGAATACTTGGTGAAAATGATTATGAAAACCTTAGAATGATGAGTCATTCTAATGAGATGTTATGACATGTGTTAGTGAAAACAAGGTGAATTTGATGATGAAAATGTTGAGGCATGAGCCTTAGCCCATTTTAAAACTGATGGTTGTGTCTCGATGCGATACGATTCCAATTTTACCGTACAACCACAATACCCAAAATTGGGTAGGGCTTGACTGGAAGTTTATATACCTTAGTATGGGTTCCCTTGTGGCCGAGGTTTGAGCTAAGGCTACCTCGTGATGATTGACCACCTGTGTAGTTTCCAAGATGACAGATGGTCATGGTTGGGAGGCCAAACTCATAGGATAGGTGCCTATACTAGGGTATGTAATTGAAAGTTTAGGATTGATTATCCGCATACTAAGTATGGCGAATTCAAGATTGTTCTTGACGGATGTATCGAATATTGTGGTGAAAGTGTACCACCTCTGCAGAGTGTCAAACTATTCGAATAGCCGCGTCCCCGGTTATGGACTGTTGGAGTGGCCATACTATTCCATCGTCAGATGTTTTCAAAATGAGTAGTGAAATGAATCATGACTTTGACTTGACCACAACAAGGTTGTGAAGGTGGAAGCTAAGTTTCCACTTAGGTGTTATAAAACCTTAAACTAGTTTTATTTAATTCTGAACTCAGGTAGAGATAAACCTGGATTTTTGCAAAAAACACCTAGATCTTAGGATTACTACTTGAACCACTTTACTTGTTAGTTATAGTTTGGGAGTACTTAAAGAGTACTCATGGCTTTGTCCTTGGCAAATCCTGTGGCCAGACTACGAAGAGGACTACCAGGAGGATGGACCTCAGGAAGTCTATGACAACTAGGATCATCTCCCATCGTCAGCGTTGCATGTGACCATGAAGATGGAGCCTCGCCCACGCTACCGTTATTATATTATTCCGATGCGTTGATTGTACATGATATCCTTTATTTGTAAGACTTTCTTATGGTTTGTAATGGATGATGAACTATGGTACCAATATGTTATGTCTCACACAAATGGTAATCCTGGGATTGCGATGTATGGCATAACAGGCATCTGGGATTAAAAATCCGGGGGTTGACAAGTTGGTATCAGAGCCATCCTGACCATAGGAGACCCTAGTTTAGAATGGACGCTTGAATCAAAAACTTTGTTTCAAAACAAAGAAGTGAGTATTTATGAAAACTTATTCTCATTATTATCACTTAGATTCTTTCATGAAAATTCATGTTCCTCAAAAATTCTTGCAAACTTATATAAAATTTGACACACTTGATCACTCTACTATCTTACTCATCCTAGATTCTTATAGATGGACGTGAAGTATAGAAAGTTATATCAGTTGGGAAATGGAGGAGATCTCATCTTTGACCGTGATTTGGAACAACTCTCGGAACATTTGGAGCACCCACACCCCGAGTTCTTCGAAGCCCAGCTCAACGATCAACAAGGAGGAGAATTGCAATGGCTGATTGTTGCAAGTCTCAGAGGGAAGATTGAAGCCCCCACCTCAGAGGGAGTACAGTTCACCTTAAGAGAGAACAACTGGCTGGATGGACTTGTCAGGGCCATGCAGGAATCTCTTGCCTGTCTGTGTGGGCAAAGCATCAATCAGATCAAGGGCACGCGCTTTGAGTATTACCCAAGGAGTGATGCTATGGGACAGCCACTAGAGGCACCATATCACCCAGAGCTGAAGCATCAAGTGGACCATCTCAGCTTCATGATGTATAACAGGCAGAAGGAGTTGGACAATGCCCGTTCCTATGTTAGGCCAACTTAGCTACCCTTCAACACATAGCTCAGATGGCCAATAACAACCAAGGCCATGGAAACCAGGACAACAATGGATCCAAGCTCAAGAACTTTCAGAACACCAATCCACCCGTCTTTAGTAAGTCTGAAGAGCCATTAGATGTCAATGATTGGCTGCAGACTATGGAGAATAACTTAGAAGTCATAGGAGTAGAGGCCAGCGAGAAAGTCCTGTTTGACACCCACTATCTGGCAGGAGATGCAAGAGCGTGGTGGAACAACGTTTGCGCCATGACTGGAGGATAGATGATGACTTGGGATGAATTCAAACTCAAGTTAAACAGAACCCATGTGCCACCAGGTTTAATCAAGAGGATGAGAGATGAATTTAGAGAATTGAAGCAAGGGAGTATGGCAGTAGTTGAGTACCGTGACAAATTTCTCTCATTAGATATGTATGCACCTAATGAGATTGACACTGAAGCCAACAAGAAGGAAAGATTCTTGAATGGTCTGCATGATGAGATGCAGACAATGTTAGTCAATATTCCATCTGCTGACATCGAAGCCTTAGTTGATTCTTCCATTCAGATGGAAGGCAAGATCAACCAAGCCAATGAGAACCGCCAGCGTCGAATGATGCATCAACCAGTTACCCACCATACCCCAAAGTATCGCCCCAACCCATCTACAGGATTTGCCCCAAGAAAGAATAGACCCCCGATGAACCGCCCAACCTATCCCAACCGTGGAGGAGGAAACCCAAGGCCCGGAGGAAATCAAAATAACCCCGACAACTCCAACAATTTCAACCATGCATCACCGAAGTTCCACAACAACAATGTCGCCACCAACACCAATACTTCCCCAAGGACTGGAAGCAATGCTGTGCCTGTTGCAGGAAAGGACAAGTCTCAGGTGACTTGTTATGAATGCGGAACCAAGGAACACTATTCCAATGAGTTCCCCAAGAAGCTTGCAGCATCCCCCAATGTGAATGCCCCAGCTCAGCAGCAGCGCCGTGTTCAGCCTGGAAGAAGATTTTCCCCATGGAACTCTCTCAACCGCAACGGCCGTCTGTGTCTCATGAATGTCGAAGAAGCCCAAGAAGCGGCAGATGTCGTGCTAGGTATGTTTTCTGTTAACTCAGTACTTGCAAGAGTGTTGTTTGATTCTGGAGCATCGCACTCGTTTGTTATAGAAGAATTTGCATGGACTAGTAAGATTAAACCCACAAAATTGAAGCATGTTATGATAGTTCAAATACCTGGTTCAACCACCAAAGCTAGACAAATTTACAAGGTCGTACCTATCAGAATCCATGGCATAGTTTTTTATGCTAATCTAATAGTACTTGGAACCAAAGTTTGGAAGTAGTACTAGGAATGGTTTGGATGTCGAAACATAAAGGATTAATTGACTGTGCCAAGAAAGCCATAACCATGACCAGTACCACTGGAGTATCAGTAGAGCATGTATCTGAATCCTTGCCCCGTAAATTCAAGTGCAATAAGAATCTATCCCAACCAACCATTGACCAAGTCAGAGTAGTTTGTGAATACCCCGAAGTATTAACAGATGTTTTCCCCGGTATGCCCCTAGATCCGGATATCGAGTTTATCATTGAACTAATCCCTGGAACCGGACCCATAGCTCAGAGACCTTATAGTATGAACCCGTCTGAATTAGTGGAGCTAAAGAAGCAACTGGATGCTATGCTGGAGATAGGACTAATTCAACGAAGTGCGTCGCCATGGAGATCACTTGTCTTGTTTGTGGACAAGAAAGATGGAGGTAACCGTTTATGTACGGATTATCGATAGCTGAATGATGTCACCATTAAGAACAAGTAGCCACTACCGAAGATAGAAGATCTGTTTGACCAGTTGATTAGTGCCAAAGTGTTTTTGAAGATTGATCTTAGAACTGGTTATCCTCAACTCAAGATTCACGCAACGGATATTCCAAAGACTGCCTTTACCACCAGATTTGGATTGTATGAGTACACTGTCATGTCTTTTGGATTAACCAATGCCCCCTGTTATTTCATGAACCTCATGAATAAGATTTTTATGGACTTCATGGATAATTTTGTCGTTGTTTTCATCGATGACATTCTAATGTATTCCAAATCAGAAGAAGAACATGAGCTAAACCTGATGACCATCCTTGCAACCCTTAGGGAGCATCAGTTGTATGCTAAGTTTAGCAAATGTGAATTCTGGTTACAGGAGGTAGGATTCCTCGGACATATTGTGTCGTCCGGAGGAATTGTCGTTTACCATACCAAGGTTAAGGGTGTTAAAGAATGGCAAGCCGCAACCATTCAAACCCAAGTTCGTGCATTTCTTGGATTAGCAGGATATTACCGCAAGCTCGTAGAAGGATTTTCGATCATTGCAAGACCCATGACCCAATTGTAGAAGAAAGATAAGAGGTTTGAATGGACGGATAAATGTGAAGCAAGTTTTCAATAACTCAAGAAGAGATTCATCTCATCCCCAATCTTGATTATGCTGGATATCAAGACGCCTTTTAATGTGTATTGTGACGCATCCAAGGCTAGTCTCGGATGTGTGCTAATGCAAGAAGGAAAAGTCATATCTTATCTATCCCGACAACTGAAGCAACATGAGCAGAATTATCCTACCCATGACCTTGAACTAGAAGCCGTAGTTTTAGCCTTGAAGACATGGCGGCATTACCTCATGGGAAACTATTGTGAATTTATTCGGATTACAAGAGCCTGAAGTATATTTTCACTCAGAAGGAGCTGAATATGAGGCAAAGGATATGGATAGAGTTAATCAAGGACTATGATCTAGACATCCACTATCACCCCGGTAAAGCCAATGTGGTAGCAGATGCCCTTAGCAGATTGCTGTGTCGCTTGAACTCCATGATTCTGAAGGAGCAACCAAGTTTGCACAAGGAATTAGAAGATTTCCGAATGGAACTAGTAAGTGAAGGATTTTTGGCTAGCATAGAACTTTAACCCACTTTGATTAGTCAGATCAAGGAGGCTTAGAAAGGAAATGCTAGTATCGACAAAATCAAACGTCGTATGGGTACAGGGAAAGTACCCGGATTCACCAAAGATGAAGAAGGAGTTTTTTGGTACAAAGGACGTATCTGTGTGCCAGCAGATTCAGAGTTGAAGCAAGCTATTTTGAAAGAAGCCCATGATACTCTTTATTCTATCCACCCCGGAGGAACGAAGATGTATCAGGATTTGAAGGAGCAATATTGGTGGCATAAGATGAAGAGATAAATCGGAAGCTATATACCCAAGTGTGATATTTGTCAGAGAGTCAAGGCGGGACATCAAAGACCCGCAGGACTGTTGCAACCATTGCAGATTCTGGAATGGAAATGGGATTCAGTTGGAATGGATTTTAACACTGGTTTGCCTACATCTAGTAGGGGAAATGACTCTATTTGGGTCATAGTAGATAGACTGTCCAAAGTCGCCCATTTCTTACCTTTCAATCCCACTTATCAGAGTTCAAAGCTTGCAGAGTTGTACATTGCTAGAATCGTCAGTTTGCATGGAGTACCCAAGAACATTGTATCGGATCGAGGAACCCAGTTTAGCTTGAGATTTTGGAAGAAAGTCCAAGAAGGATTAGGAACCCGACTGGATTTCAGCATAGCTTATCACCCTCAGACAGATTGACAAACATAGCATGTAAATCAAATACTCGAAGATATGTTGAGAGCCTGTGTGTTAGAATATGGATCTAAAAGGGAAGATTGTCTGCCGTTCATAGAATTTTCATAGAACAATAGTTACTAAGATAGTTTGCAAATGGCCCCATTTGAATTCATGTATGGAAGGAAGTGTCGTACCCCTTTGAATTGGTCGAAAGTAGGAGAGAGTCAGATTTTCGGACCCGACATCCTACGAGAAGCAGAAGAGAATGTTCACAAAATATGTGAGCACCTAAAGACCGCCCAATCTAGACAGAAGAGTTATGTCAACAAAAGACGTCGAGCCCTAGCCTTCATCATCGGAGATTTTGTGTATCTCAAAGTATCACCTTAGAAAGGAATGCAATGTTTTCAAATCAAAGGAAAGTTAGCCCCAGATATATCGGACCCTTCAAGATTCTGAATCATCGAGGAGAAGTATTGTAACATCCCAATTTTAGCAACCCTGATTAAATGTCCAAAAAGGAAAAAATCAGGGGGAACAAAACATTTTTCTTGTATTATGTCCTTACTTGTTTGCTTGTGCTCAAGCAACTGTTGGTGTATTAGTGGTGTACCCCTCATCTCAACACTAGTTTACAAAAACTATTTTACAAAAGAAATGTCCTGGCTCATTTCTCATATTCTCAAATGTTCTAGCATTTTAAAACCTGAGCAAGGATGACTTTGACACAACCAAATACTTTACTAGTTTCTATTGAAAAACTATGGAGACCTATATATTATCTCCTTATGTTTTAAAGACAGAACCTTCAACTACTCTTATCCCTAGGTTTTCCAAAACTTTATTAAAACCTTTTCATCTCAACCTTGGTAGAGATACCAAGATAGTACTTATCTTACTTCAAGCAAAACCCCTTTCAACATACCATCCTTACCTGAGGCTAGGCTTGATGGTAACCCTAGTAGTAGTTAGATAAGTTGTAAGATGAATTGCCTTGATCTGCTGTTTGCCTTGATTGCCTAGGAACTAGAAGTGAGATAATATAGTAGCTCATCCTTTAGGACCCAATCCTTTCTTATGATCATCCATCCCAAGCTAAGCTTCCGAGTCTGGATCTATCATAAGCCCCTCAAATGATCATTTCCTATCATGGGTACAACAATCCTAGGACAAACCCCCTGAATAGTTCCAAACTCATTGAATACCCAATCTATGCACGGATAATATGCACTTATCCCTCACATCAACATTCTCCATATGAGCATGAGTTTGGAACCTAGCATCTCTGAAAATCATCTACATTGCACCCTAGTCAAAACCTCCAAAACTGCCAAAATGGCTAAGTCTGGATTTCTTATCTGGATACCATTTTTTAGCTCTACCTTTTCCAATCCATGTGCATTATTGAGAATGTACCTGAACCATCTTTTAGTACATCTTTAGTACTACCAAGGCCCACTCTTTCCCTTACCTAAACTAATATATTTCACACCCATCCATGATGGTCTTGTAGTCAAGATAATAAACTCTTCTACAAATCTTGTCATCTTGCCTACTTTGGCAGAAGCTCACATCTATATGCCATCTACCCTTGACCAACTCCTTGCATGGTTAGGACCTACTAACCAAGGCCTATTAACTCCCACTCTAGTTGTTTCGATTGGAGCCTTGTGCTTCTTAAACCCACATGGTTTAGGAGGCTAACCGATGTATCTGTTATGGCAACCTTATTTTCAACAAAGTTTTCCATCACTCCAAAACCACCTCAAATCCAACCAAGACTAAAACTCTTGCTTCCATGATCATCTATATGAAATGGTATATATATCCATATACCCCTTGTACCAAGGTGAGCTCTGAGCTCCCTAATCCAACCCTGTTTTGGTGGCATCAGAATAATCAAACCCTAGATCCTCCAAGTATCTAGTTTCCACCATTTTCACCACTTATCTTCCAAAACAAGGTGAACCTTTATGCCTACAATAAGTTTAAATTATTTACCTGGGATATAAGCATCCCCCAAATAATTCTCCCAATTATTTGGATTATTAAACTATTTAATTTCCTTTATTCACCTATTTCCCTAAACCCTTGTCTATAAAGGCAAGTTGGATTTTATCCAAAGCACTTTGCCAACTCAATGTATATTTGAGTTCTACATATCATTCCCAATCCTCCCAACTCAAAAATAAATATTTTTGAGAATCTTTATTATTTATTTTTGCCCTTTTTCTTAAATGGCAGAAACAAGAAATAATTCTCTAAAAATACTTTTCCACATCAATAAATCCCAATAAAATTCTCCAATGTGAGTTATGGTAATTAGGATCATATCACATCAAAAACCAAGCTTGTCCCATGTAAAATTTCCATTTAATCATCTAGAAACTACTTATGGACTTTTTGATTATTTGAGTTTAAGTGCATTTTTAATCATCAGAAAAATCTCAAAAGTTAATCTTGGAGGTGTACAAGGACCATACCATCCCACCAGTAACCTTTCCACATCTGGGCTAATGTAAATTTATGGACTTCATTCATTACCCAAGCTTTGATCAATTTTGGCAAACTAGTCCAAGTTTGATTCAAAACAACTCCAAACCAGCCTCAACCTTCTCCAGCATTTCTCTCTAGCAACAACATCTCCCCTTGATGACCTAGCACTGTAGCAGCACTTGACCATTTGTCCTTTGTTTTTGTTCTTGAGAGAGAGAGACATGGGTCTTGTCCCATCAAGTCTTTTTAAAACACTTGCAGCAGCCTCTCTATCGCTCTCCACCCTCTCTACTCGACCACATGATACCCCACACCTCCCCACCGCCCTTATGGCCCCATTGGCTGAGCCTCTGCCTCCCTCCAAGCTTTCCATGGACCAAGTCCCCCATGGACCTCCCCCACTTGGGTTTATAAGGCCCAAGGCCACCCAGATCGCCCCTCCAGCTCATTTTCCTAGAGCACTCCCCTCACCTCCCCCACGAGCTCCCCCTCTCCCTTCTTCCCCTCCCAGCTAGCAAACAAAAGAAGGCATGGAGCTCTCGGCCATTTACTAGCTCGAGCTCAAGGTAGCCCCTTCCTCTCCTCCTCTCCCCTTGCATGCAATATATTCGAGATACAGACTCTCTGACCCCTTCCCCCATGCTCACCCATCTATTGTAGTAGCCACGGAAGTGGCCACGGCCGTGCATACCCGAGGGCAACCTACCCTAGCTCAACCCTAACTCCCGAGCACCTGCGATGGTGCCACCTCCTCCAACGCGTCCCCGGAAGTCCTACATGTCTCCCTGAATCCTCCCCAGCGGCATGCAGCAGCCCTGCGAGCTTCCTGGCATGCTCCCGTTCATGCCCGAGCTGCGAGCAAGCAAGAGCTCCCTCCAAGCTCCAAGCGCCCCGGTGCCGCACCTCTCCGAGACCGCCTCGTCATGCCACTCCGCCCCAGTACCTCGCCTCCCCGCCGCTCCGGTGAGCTCCCCCACCACTTCCTGCCCGCCGTTAGGGTTCCAGCCCCGTCGCCCTAACCCAGCGAGGAAGATAACTCACGTCCGTCCAATCTAAATAGATCAGACGGCCGAGGTCGCTGCATACCCCTTCGGCCTCCCAGTCACTGCCCAGCGGGCCCCGGCCGGCCCAGTTTCCATCTCCCCTGTGCAATCCGCTGCCCTCTTGGGCCGGATGCCCATGGCGTGGCCCTGTAGCCAGCCGACCCCAGCCCGTTGCCCCCTGCCCTTTTTCCTATTTTTTTCAGATCTGTTTCTGTTAGTTTGGTTTAATTGTAAACAAAAATGGAAAAGACCCAAACAATTTTAGGTAGTATTTTTCCCAGGTGCTCAAGACTCTGTCCTATCATACAGGCCAAGTTCTGACTTAATTAAATGGTTAAAATAAAGATGATAAATCTTCTATCAAGATCAGTCCATATCACTAAATAATACCTCCACAAAGGTTTACTAAACTAATTGGATTAATTCGAAATTGTGATGAAAGGTACTAACCATAGATTTCCATTCCCATAGGCCCCATAGTAACTTGCTTCTTAGATTACCCATAGCAAATATAATAAAAACAGGGCATTTATGCCTTTGGAAAATTCCCTAGGTCGAACAAAATGGAGTTTTGATCTAATTACAACTCTCAGTAGACATAACCAACCATACTTTCTCAAATCCAGCAGCTGATATTTTTATGATCCTCTGTTAAATATTGGTGAATTAAACTCTTATGTGCATGGTTAATTCACTAGTTAAATAATTACAGTAGCTATATAAATCCAAAATGGTTGATTCCAATTTTTCAAAAAGGCGTTTTCATAACTTAACTTGTGTCCTTGGAATCAACTAAAACGCTGCTGGAAAATAAATCCAATGAAAAAGACAAATCTGGTCCAGTATTGCCTTTGGGGTTTTCTCAAGGGCATTTTGGTCATTGTTTTGAGGAGATTCCAACTATCATTGATTCAGTCCATCACATACTACCTAACAACCCAAGGAAATAATTTTTGAAACTCCATAGAAGTTCTGGTGAATTATTTCCTAAAAATAGAGTTTTAATCACTATAAAATCCATTAGAAATCAAGGAAAATTAATAAAATAGTGAAACCACTTTTGTTGGTTTCATTATCTGATGGTATCATTTTTATACCATGGTATCATATAGATCAAGTCCTTGATCAAAAACCCTCCCTTAGGTAGTTCTCAGACTATAAATCAAAAGGGATCCTTATTCCCAAATGTCTCCAAATCCTTTGCTAATCTCATCAAACCATCATTCCATCGCGCCCTATCATGTATCTACCCTTTACTTGCTGTATGGTTTTATTGTTGAATGCTTGTATTGATTGGTGTAATGTTTGTTTGAATGTATGATCAATAACAGCGATAGTTGCAATTGTGTGACACCGAGAAGAAGGAAGCATCAGGATTATCTTATTTTTTATATTGGTTTTCTGGTTATCTAACACCGTCAAGGGACTTATCGCTGGTCACATGCAAGCCACCATTCCTAAAATCCTGTATTTACCCATTTCTGTTTATCAACTGCTTTATATCTCGTTTATAAATTGCATGAAAACAGACATGGTTTGTTTCAAATAAAAAGACTTGATTAACTTGGCTCCTCCAAGTTATGAATGAGTGTCCCTGGGACACCTACCCTATTTACACCTATCTTAACCCCTTAGAACGAGCCGAAGATGATTAGCATCTTCCCTCATGGAACCCACAGATTTTCAATGATAAAACTATTTTGGGTTTTTACCCTACTACAAAGTTTTCAAAATAAAACCCTTGGAAATAGGCATCATTTCCGAGTGGAAGTTTTATGAAAAGAAGATATCAGGTGGCTGAAGAGAAAGTCAAGCAAGAGAAAGGAAGGGATGTTCTACGCCAATGTCCGGAACAATTTTATCCGTGCAACCACCTTACCCCAGTCACTGGGGCTTAGCTCGTAGTTTGTGGTCTTTAGCCAGGGCTGCTCTTACGCGCTAAAGGGGAGAAATCCCCTGAAATCCGGGCTACCTGTAGGGTAAGGCACTGGTGCAACAATTGGGTCTCTCGCGGATGGTGTGCTTTTAGGTAGTACAGATGGAAGATTGTCACTATTGCTACCGGTCAGGCTTCGGTCTGGAGGTAGGGGTCAGTACGGATGGAAGGACCAGGGTCGTAGTACCCCATACTCGTACCGGAGAGATAAACCCAAAATGAAAAGCCTCCGTTGCTAGGGATCAACAAATGAAAGGTTCAAGTTTGATTATCCAAGCCCCTGTCTACCGTGTGTAGCAGGTCGTGGTTTTATCCCGGCGGATGTATTGATTCTTGTGGGTAAAGTGCACAGACTCTGCAGATTCTAATCTATTCGAATAGCCGTGTCCACGGACAAGGACAGTTGGAATGGAAAGTTCTAGGAAGACCCTTCGGATAAGTTGAGATGTAATAAAGGATGTCACTTGGTCACAAGAAAAGATAAAGAATAAGTTGGTTTTGACCAGAGATGGTCGATAAGGATCTAACACGGGTTTACAACAAAATGTTTTCTAAGTCTTTTTAACAAGGATGTGCAGATGTCCAGATTTTCAAAAAGGAGGCATATCTTATAAAAACTCTTTTTCAACAAAGATATAGAGATGCCAATGTTAGGTTTTTAAAAGCAACTATAGTGTAGAGCTATCTCGCCCCAGCCAGATATGCAATATCTTATTACCTTGTCTCAGTGGTTTGCGAGTACTTTCAAAGTACTCACCGGCTTTGTCCCTGGCTATTTACTTGGCAGATTGCAGATGCTAAGAAGCGATGAAGGTGCTGACATCTATGCGAGCTAGGCCGTCTTCCCAGTCAGTTGCCTATAGGTTAATGAACGGGCTTTGCGTTGAAGACTTCCACTACTTGTGTTGTAATCGCCATAATGACCCCTTTGTAAGTTTTGCATTCGTTATTGTAAGGATGATGTAATGATACTAGTCGGTTATGCTCACGGCTCACTGATCATGGGAACGTGAAATGTATGCATAATGGGTATTCTCTAACCGTAAATCCGGGGTACCACAAACTTGGTATCAGAGCCATCCTGACTGTAGGAGTCCTTAGTTAGCATGGATGTTAGACAGGATTACCCCTATTTCTGAAAACACCAGTTTCAAAAACTATTTTCTCAAAAACCTTTCGAAGGATTGATTATCTCATCTTCTTTGACTTAAACAATTTGAAAATGGATTACTCTATATCTCGTCTACTTCAAATGTTTAGTTTTCAAAAACAAAGACCGCATTGGAGACAATGACGCCGAAGACCCTGGGACCAAGAGATCCCAACACAAGCAAAACCAAGGAGCTACCAACGACGAAAGACACTACAAGATCGCCCTACCAACGGATTCCTTCACCGCCCCCAAACCAATCAAATACGACACTGACGACAAAAGACGACAAGACAGAAACTAAGACCTCTGTAACGTCCGTACTTAGGATTATCACACCTAAAATAGGATTCCCTCTATGGCGAGTAGTGCCCTCCTTAGTAATCATGGTATGCCTTGTTTTCTTGTCATGTGCGTGTTTGATGCTTGGAATGTGATTGTTTGTCTGCCTAGGATCATTTGATCCTAAAACTCTGACCACCTTGCTGACATGTCCTGATGCTAACCATCGAAACCTCCTAGGCGCAAATCCTCTCCTCAGCAGGATGGACACCTAAGAAAAACCTCGATAACCCCAAGAAAAAGTTTTTAAGGTGGAAAGACGGTGTATTTCCACTCAACTCCCATCCACTCAGTTAACCTATCATCGTCAACCATAACTATCCATCCAATAACTCGGAAGACTAACTCCGTAGCATCTTTCCTTCGGCAGCCAAAGACCCTTCTCCACCAAAGATGGCACCCTCCCGCTCTAAAAGCATCATCGTAGGCAAAAGTTTCTGGCCTTTTGAAGAGCAACTACATGAGCTACTGAAGATCGTCCGTCGTCCCCAACCCAAGATTGAAGGAACAGAGCTCCCTCGCATCAATTCAAGCATAGCTCAGTGGGTCATCAAGGCCACCATTCTGGCACATGAGAACGACCCAGAACCTATCATCTTCACCTTCATCGACCACAACTGGGTAGATCGAGTCGTTCGAGCGATAAAACAGATAATGGCCCGCCTCTGCAAGATCCACGAAGAAGAGCTGAAGGATACCCCTGTTGGAGATATGCCCTAGAGGCAATAATAAAAGTAGTTATTATTATATCTTTGTGTTTATGATAAATGTTTACATTCATGCTATAATAGTATTAACAAGGAAACATTAATACTTGTGTGATTTGTGAACTTAATTTGAAGTCCCTAGTAAAGCCTCTATATAATACTAGCTTGTTGGTTAATGGATGATTGTGGTTTCCCTATCATGAACATTGAGATGTTATTAACAACAAGATCATATCGTTAGGATAATGATATGATGGACATACTCCTATAGATAAGCGTAGCATAAAGATCAAGTCATTTTAATAGTTCAATTGCTATATGCTTTCTGATACATAGTAATCTCATTCCTTCGACCATGAGATCATGCATATCACCTTTACCGGATGGATGCTTTGATGACATCAAACACCACACCGTAACTGGGTGGCTATAAAGGTGGCATTGAGTGTTCGGAAAGTATTGGTTGAAACACATGGATCAAGAGTGGGATTTGTCCATCCATATGACGGATAGATATACTCTGGGCCCTCTCGGTGAAATGTCATCCAATTAGCTTGCAAGCATGTGACTGGCTCACAAGGGATCACATATCACGGGAACGAGAAAAGAGTACTTATCGATAACGAGGTTGAACTAGGTATGCAGAGATACCGACGATCATAACCTCGGATAAGTAAACTATCGTGAGACAAAGGGAAATTGATATCGTATGTAAGTGGTTCATTCGATCATAAAGTAATCGAGAAATATGTGGGAGCCATATGAATTTCCAGATTCCTCTATTGGTTATTGTTCGGAGAAGTGTCTCGATCATGTCCGCATAATTCACGAACCGTAGGGAGACACACTTAAGGATTCGACGTTGTTTTGAGTAGTTATGGAATGATGAGAAAGAGACCGAATGTTGTTCGGAGTCCCGGATGGGATCCGGGATATCACGAGGAGATCCGGAATGTTCCGGAGAATAAGATTCATATAAGGAAAGTCCCGTTTCGGAGTTGGGGAATGGTTCCGGTGTTTTCATCGGGAATGTTCTAGAATGTTCCGGAATGTCCGGCACTCTGGACGGGAAGGGTACATGAATGTGTTGTATCAAGTTGGTATGATTGCATCATGTACTAAGTTTCATCGCTGAACCAAATAAAGGATTAATTCAAATCCTAGTTTGAAAAGTCAAACAACTAGTTTGAAAAGTCAAACGGCTAAATTTGGAAAGAGGAAAAGAGGAGGAGTGGGAAACCGAGTTGGAGAGGAGTTCCCTCCTCCAACCGGCAGCGCACCCTCCAAGCCGAGTTGGGGAGGGACTCCTCTCCCTCCCCTTGGCCGGCCGGCCCCTCCACCTATATAAGGAGGGGCAGGGCTCCCTCCTAGCACAAAAGATCCTCTCCTCCAAACCCTAGCCGCCGGCGCCGCCACCTCCACTGCCGCCGCCGCCGACCTAGGCCAAGCCACCGCCGCTGCCTAGCAACCCTAGCCACCGGCCAAGCTTCCTCGTCGGCGTGTCTAAACCCTAGATCGTCGAGGGACTCTCTCATACTCCACCATACTCGCTCCGGCTTAAGGCGAAGCCCTACGAGATCTCCCCTCTACTTCCGGTACCATGCCGTTGTGCTGCCGGAATCGCAAGGAGAGTGCTACAACCTCCGCTGCCTACTGGAACAAGGGAGAGGAAGGTCTTCGTCGAGTACCGAACGTGTGACCGACTGCGGGAGCGCTGCCGGAACGCAGCGCCGGAAGGATCGTCTACGTGATCTTGAGATCGGGAAGAGTACGACTACATCACCCACGAGAATCCGCTCTCGTTAAACACTTTGGAATCTTCGAGGGTGAGTTATTCTATCGACTCGTTGCTACAATCTAGTAGATAGATCTTGGCTTGTTTGTTTGTATGCGGTAGAAATTTTTTGTTTTCCATGCTACGAAACCCTACAGTGGTATCAGAGCCGTGTCTATATGTAGATCTGTTGCACGAGTAGAACACAATGGTCATTGTGGGCATTGATGATTTTATTGTCGATTGCTTCTTGTGTAATTTTCATCTTGCGGTATGTTGGGATGAAGCGGCCCGGGCTAACCTTACATGACATCGTTCATGAGACTTGCTCCACGCTTGACATGCAACTTGTATTGCATAAGTGGCTTTGCGGGTGCCTGTTTCTCCTAGCATAGTTAAGATCCAATTTACAACGGGTGATTAACAATACTAGTATCAATGTTGTGGTTCATGTTCGTAAGTTAGAACGACACTTATTGAAAGCCCCAAACCATGTAAAACATGCAAAGAAAGTAGAGGCGTCTAACTTTGTTTTGAGGGTGTCTTGTGATGTGATATGGCCATGATTGTGATTATATTTGATGTATGCAATGTTCCTTATTGTAAGTTGGCAACCGGCAAGAGCCATATGGTTGTATTTAATTTCTGTTACGACCCGCGTGTCTATTCAAAGTAGTTGTAATAGTTGAAGCCGGTGGACGACAACCATGGAGAAGCGTCATTGACCTTGATGCAATGCCGGTGATGATGGAGATCATGTTCGTACTAGAAGATGGAGATCGGAAGCACAAAGAAGAAAGGCCATATCATATCACATATTATGAATTGCATGTGATGTTAATCCTTTATGCATCTTGTATTGCTTAGTAGACAACGGTAGCATTATAAGGTGATCCCTCATGCACATGAATTTCAAGTCATAAAGTGTTCACCCTTAGTTAGCACTGCTAAAGCTTGTTGTTTCAAGCACCACGTGATGATCGGGTGTGTTAGATTCTGCAAGTGCATACAATGAGCAAGCCAGATTTGCTCATGCGAAACTAAGGTTTGATCTTGAGCCTAGCATGTACGACATGGTCTCGGAACACGGATCACCAAAAGGTAAAGCATGAATCATATAGTAGATATGATGAACATGTCGATTGTTCGCCATTGAAACTATATCAACTCTCGTGATGATCGGTGTTGATGTGGTGGATTTGGTTCGTGTGATCACTAAAACAATGTGAGGGATATTGTTTTGAGTGGGAGTTCACCTAGATTAATTTTATTAATTTGAACTCAATTTGTCATAAACTTAGTCTAAACTATTGCAAATATGTTGTAGATCAATGGCAGCCCTACCATCAATTTTAATGCTCCTAGAGAAAGAAAAGTTGAAAAACAATGGAAGCAACTTCGCGGATTGGTTCCGCAATTTGAGGATTGTCCTCACAGCTGGTAATTTGACCTATGTGCTGGATGCACCGCTGGGTGACCCACCTGCAGCTGATGCTGCTGATGAAGTAAAGAATGTTTACCTCACTCGGAAGACTCAGTACTCCACAATTCAGTGTGCTATCTTGTATGGTTTAGAATCGGAGCTTCAGAAAAGGTTTGATAATTCAGACCCATATGATATTGTCGAGGATCTCAAATTGATCTTTGAGACTCACGCAGCAATTGAAAGCTATGAGGCTTCGAAAAGTTCTTTAACGCAAGATGGAAGAGGGCAGCTCAGGCCAATGAGCATGTGCTTAAGATGTCCGGCACGCAAACAAACTTCAAAGCTTGGGTATTGTGATTCCTAATGCTTTGGGGATTTACCTGTCCTCCAATCACTACCACCAAGTTACAAGAACTTTGTGATGAACTACAACATGCAAAACATGAACAAGACGTTGCTGTAACTCTTTGCCATGTTGAAGTCTGCAAGTGGAGATCAAGAAAGAGCACCAAGTGTTGTTGGTCAATAAGACCACCAAATTCAAGAAAGGCAAGTCTAAGGAAGGGACACTTCAAGAAGGGTGGTAAGAAAGTTGCCACCTATGAAGAAGACCAAGGCTGGACCTAAGCTCGACATCGAGTGCTTTTACTGCAAGGGAGAAGGTCATCGAAGCGGAATTGCCCAAAGTACTTGGCGGATTTGAAGAACGGCAACATCAAGAAGAAAGGTATATCCGATATACATGTTATTGATGTGTATCTCACTAGTACTGTAGTAGTGCACGGGTATTTGATCTTGGTTCGGTTGCTCATATTTGTAACTCAAATAGGTGCTACGAATAAGCGGAAGCTAGCGAAGAGCGAGGTGACGCGCGTGGGAAACGGATCAAAGGTTGATGTGATCGCGTCGGCACGCTACCCCTTCATCTACCATCGGGTTTAGTTTTATACTTAAATAATTGTTATTTGGTGCTGCGTTAAGCATGAACATTATATCGAGATCTTGTTTATTGCAGGCGGTTACTTGTTTAAGTCTGAGAATAATGGTTGTTCGATTTATATGAGTAATATGTTTTATGCACATGCACCTTTGATAGATGGTCTATTCTTGTTGAATCTCGATAGTGGAAATACACATATTAATAACATTGAGGCTAAACGTTTGAAATCGGCGATAACTCGACCTATATGTGGCAATCGCTGTCTTGGTCACATTGGAGTGAAGCATATGAAGAAACTCCATTCCGATGGACTTCTTGAATCACTTGATTTCGAATCACTTGATAGATGCGAAGCATGTCTGATGGGTAAAATGACTAAGACTCCATTTTCTGGTATGATGGAGCGAGCTACGAACTTATTGGAAATCATACATACCGATGTGTGGTCCAATGAGTGTAGCATCATGTGGTTATCGTTATGTTCTTACCTTCACGGATGACTTGAGTAGATATGGGTATATCTATTTCATGAAACATAAGTTCGAAACTTTCGAGAAGTTTAAGGAATTTCAAAGTGAGGTAGAGAATCAACGTAACAAGAAGATTAAATTTCTACGTTCTGATCGTGGAGGTGAATATCTAAGTTACGAGTTTGGCGAGCATTTGAAGAAATGCGGAATACTTTCACAATTGACACCACCGGGAACACCACAACGTAATGGTGTGTCCGAACATCGTAATCGAACTCTCTTAGATATGGTTCGTTCTATGATGTCACTTACAGATTTACCGCTATCATTTCGGGGTTATGCATTAGAAACAGCCGCATTCACTTTAAATAGGGCACCATCTAAATCCATTAAAACGACATCGTATGAATTATGGTTTGGGAAGAAACCTAGATTGTCGTTCCTTAAAGTTTGGGGATGCGAAGCCTATGTAAAGAAGTTACAGCCGGACAAGCTTGAACCCAAAGTGGAAAAATGCGTCTTCATAGGATACCCGAAGGAAACTATTGGGTATACCTTCTATCATAGATCCGAAGGCAAAATCTTCGTTGCCAAGAATGGATCCTTTCTAGAGAAGGAATTTCTCTCGAAAGAAGTGACTGGAAGGAAAGTAGAACTTGACGAGGTTGTCGAACCTTCTCTCGAAATTGCGAGTAGCACAGCGCCGGAAGAAGTTCCTGTGGTGCCTACACCAATTAGAGAGGAAGCTAATGATGATGATCATGAAACTTCGATCGAAGTTACTACAGAGCCTCGCAGGTCAACGAGAACTTCGTACCACCTGATTGGTATGATCCCGTTATGAGTGTCATGTTGGTGGACAACACCGATGACCCTGAGACATATGAGGAAGCGATGATGAGCCCAGATTCCAATAAATGGCAAGAAGCCATGAAATCCGAGATTGGATCCATGTACGAAAACCAAGTGTGGACTTTGGTGGACTTACCAGATGGCCGGAAGGCTGTCGAGAACAAATGGATCTTCAAGAAGAAAACAGATGCTGATGGTAATGTTATCATTTATAAAGCTCGACTTGTCGCAAAAGGGTTTCGACAAATTCAAGGAGTTGACTACGATGAGACTTTCTCACGAGCGAAGCTAAAGTCTGTGAGGATTATGTTAGCAATCGCTGCATATTACGATTATGAGATATGGCAGATGGATGTCAAAACAGCATTCCTCAATGGAGACATTGATGAAGAGTTGTACATGATGCAACCCAAAGGTTTTGTTGATCCTAAAGATGCTAACAAGGTATGCAAACTTCAACGGTCCATCTATGGATTGAAGCAAGCATCGAAGTTGGAATCAACGCTTTGATAAGGTGATCAAAAGTTTTGGTTTTATACAAACTTATGGAGAAGCTTGTATTTACAAGAAAGTGAGTGGGAGCTCAGCATTCTTAATACTATATGTAGATGACATATTGTTGATTGGGAATGATGTAGACCTTCTTAATAGTGTCAAGGAATATTTGAATAATAGTTTTTCAATGAAGGATCTTGGCGAAGCAGCTTACATATTAGGCATAAAGATTTATAGAGATAGATCGAAACGCCAAATATCATTGTCACAAAGTACATATTTGGACAAAGTTCTAAAGAGGTTTGGAATGGAAGATAGCAAGAAAGGGTTCTTGCCCATGTTGCCCAATACGACCTTGAGTAAAACTCAAAGTCCGACATCGGCGAAGATAGAGAAAGGATGAGTAAGACTCCTATGCCTCAGCCATAAGATCTCTAATGTATGCCATGCTATGTACTAGACCCGACATTGCATATGTTAGTTTAACTAGCAGATGTCAAAGTGATCCAGAGTGGATCATTGGACAATGTCAAAAACATCCTTAAGTACTTGAGAAGAACTAAGGATATGGTTCTTTCTTATGGAGGTGATGAACAGCTCGTTGTTAATGGTTACACCGATGCTAGTTGGAACACCGATCCGGATGATTCTAAATCACAATCTGGATACGTATTTATTCTGAATGGTGCAGCAGTTAGCTGGAGGAGTGCAAAGCAAAGCGTTGTGGCGAGATCTTCAACTGAATCGGAATACATGGCTGCTTTGGAGCCTTCACAAGAAGCGATATGGATGAAAGAGTTCATTACAGAGCTGGGTGTGGTTCCTAGTGCGCTGGACCCAATGTCTATCTACTGTGATAACATGGGCGCCATAGCCAATGCGCAAGAACCAAGGTCACACAAGAAGCTGAAGCACATCAAGCTACGTTTTTCACGCTATTCGAGAACATATCCAAGATGGGGATATAAAGATTTGCAAAGTACACACAGATCTGAATGTGGCGGATCCGTTGACTAAACCTCTCCCGAGGGCAAAACATGACCAGCACCAAACTGCCATGGGTGTTCGGTATATTACCATGTAATCTAGATTAGATGACTCTAGTGCAAGTGGTAGACTATTGGAGATATGCCCTAGAGGCAATAATAAAAGTAGTTATTATTATATCTTTGTGTTTATGATAAATGTTTACATTCATGCTATAATAGTATTAACAAGGAAACATTAATACTTGTGTGATTTGTGAACTTAATTTGAAGTCCCTAGTAAAGCCTCTATATAATACTAGCTTGTTGGTTAATGGATGATTGTGGTTTCCTATCATGAACATTGAGATGTTATTAACAACAAGATCATATCGTTAGGAGAATGATATGATGGACATACTCCTATAGATAAGCGTAGCATAAAGATCAAGTCATTTTAATAGTTCAATTGCTATATGCTTTCTGATACATAGTAATCTAATTCCTTCGACCATGAGATCATGCATATCACCTTTACCGGATGGATGCTTTGATGACATCAAACACCACACCGAATCGGGTGGCTATAAAGGTGGCATTGAGTGTTCGGAGAGTATTGGTTGAAACACATGGATCAAGAGTGGGATTTGTCCATCCATATGACGGATGATATACTGGCCCTCTCGGTGAAATGTCATCCAATTAGCTTGCAAGCATGTGACTGGCTCACAAGGGATCACATATCAGAACGAGAAAAGAGTACTTATCGATATGAGGTTGAACTAGGTATGCAGAGATACCACGATCATAACCTCGGATAAGTAAACTATCGTGAGACAAAGGGAAATTGATATCGTATGTAAGTGGTTCATTCGATCGCAAAGTAATCGTAGAAATATGTGGGAGCCATATGAATTTCTAGATTCCTCTATTGGTTATTGTTCGGAGAAGTGTCTCGATCATGTCCGCATAATTCACGAACCGTAGGGAGACACACTTAAGGATTCGACGTTGTTTTGAGTAGTTATGGAATGATGAGAAAGAGACCGAATGTTGTTCGGAGTCCCGGATGGGATCCGGGATATCACGAGGAGATCCGGAATGGTCCGGAGAATAAGATTCATATAAGGAAAGTCCCGTTTCGGAGTTGGGGAATGGTTCCGGTGTTTTCATCGAATGTTCTAGAATGTTCCGAATGTCCGCACTCGGAAGGGAAGGGTACATGAATGTGTTGTATCAAGTTGGTATGATTGCATCATGTACTAAGTGTCATCGCTGAACCAAATAAAGGATTAATTCAAATCCTAGTTTGAAAAGTCAAACAGCTAGTTTGAAAAGTCAAACGGCTAAATTTGGAAAGAGGAAAAGAGGAGGTGGAGGAGTTGGAGGTCCCTCCCTCCCCAACCGGCAGCACCCTCCTCCACGGCCAAGCACCCTCCAAGCCGAGTTGGGAGGGACTCCTCTCCTCCTCCTCACGGGCCCCTCCACCTATATAAGGAGGGGCAGGGCTCCTCCTAGCACACAAGATCCTCTCCTCCAAACCCTAGCTGGGCCGCCACCTCCACCGCCGGGCCGACCTAGGCCAAGCCGCCGCCTAGCAACCCTAGCCGCCGGGCCAAGCTTCTTCCTCGTGTCTAAACCCTAGATCGTCGAGGGACTCTCATACTCCACCATACTCGCTCCAGGCAAGTGAAGCCTGAGATCTCCTCTACTTCGGTACCCGTTGTCCACAGGAATCGCAAGGAGAGTGCTACAACCTCTGCTGCCTGCTGGAACAAGGGAGAGGAAGGTCTTCGTCGAGTACCGAACGTGTGACCGACTGCGGGAGCGCTGCCGGAACGCAGCGCCGGAAGGATCGTCTACGCGATCTTGAGATCAGGAAGAGTACGACTACATCACCCACGAGAATCCGCTCTCGTTAAACACTTTGGAATCTTCGAGGGTGAGTTATTCTATCGACTCGTTGCTACAATCTAGTAGATAGATCTTGGCTTGTTTGTTTGTATGCGGTAGAAATTTTTTGTTTTCCATGCTACGAAACCCTACAACCCCCATACCATCTGTTTGGGAAGCGCGACAAATATGGTCTCCCCACCGAATCCTTCCTCACTTGCTGCATTGGAAGTCAGCTCGAGAATATGGAATTTCTCCAACAACGCCACCAAGAAGATCTTGACAAGACCCGCCGTCAGAACTGTTGGAACTATGCCCTAGAGGCAATAATAAAGATGTTATTATTATAATTCTTGTTCATGATAAAGTTTATATTCCATGCTAGAATTGTATTAAGCGGAAACTTTAATACTTGTGTGGTTTATGAACAACACCGTGTCCCTAGTACGCCTCTATGGACTAGATCATTGATTAATGATGGTTAACGTTTCCTAACCATGGACATAAGTTGTCGATTAATAATGAGATCATATCATTGGGAGAATGATATGATGGACAGACCCAAACTAATCTAAGCAATTAGATCGTGTCATCGTGTTCATCTTTGTGAAGCTTTTCTTATGTCAAATATTGTATTCCTTAGACCATGAGATAATACAACTCCCTGGTATCGGAAGAAAGCTTTGAGGTCATCAAACGTCATCCTATGAGAGGGTGATCATAAAGGTGTCTCTCAGGTGATCGGAAAGTATCTGTTGGGTTGTATGTATCGAGATGGGATTTGTCCCTCCCAAGTCGGAGAGATATACTTCGGGCCCACTCGGTAATCGATATCAACACCGCTTGCAATCATGTGGTTAAGGAGTTAATGACAAACTGATATCGGATTACGTAACGAGTAAAGTACTTGCTGTGAACGAGATTGAACTAGGTATGACGGTACCAACGATCAAATCTCGGGCAAGTAAAATATCGCGAGACGAAGTGAATATATATGGGATTGATTGAATACTGGCATCATGGTTCATCCGATATGATCATAGATGAATGTGTGGGAGTCAATATGGGTTTCCAGACCCCGCTGTTGATTATTGATATAAGATCATGTCTGCATATTCTCAAACCCGAAGGGTCACACACTTAACGTGTCTCGACGCTAGGATAGATTGGATAATTGGTTTATGAGTTTTTGTTCGGAGTCTCGGATGGGATTCGGGACATCACGAGAGGTTCCGTAATGGTCCGGAGAATAAGATTCATATAAGGCAGTGCAGTTTTTGGAGTTCGGAATTATTCCGGGTTAATCGATATTGTACCAGAAGCTTCTAGAACCTTCCGGAGGGGGACCAACGTGGTCCCACCTATCGGGAGGGGGCATGGGCCTATGAGGGAGTGCCCTGGCCGCATTGGGACAGGGGCACAAGGCCCCATAGGGCCCAGCCTGCCAAACAAGGGGAAACCCTAGTTTGGAGATTCTAGAAGGGGGGGGGGGTTTCCTTGCCCCCCACTCCTCCCTCCTTGGCCGCCGGCCTAGGGCTTGGGGGAGGGGTTAGGCTGGCTCCCACCCCTCTATATATAGAGGGCTGGGGCGCACCACCCCCCCACACCTTCCCCTCAAGCCTAGTCGCCCTGTTGCCCTCCTCTCTCTCTCTCCCTCACGACTGCGTGTAGGCGAAGCCCTGCTGCAGAAACTCTCCACCACTTGCACCGCGCCGTCGCTTTGTAGATCCAATCCATCTCTCCACCATACTTGCTGGACCAAGGAAGGAGGAGACGTCAAGGTGCTGCACGTGTGCATCTCACGGAGGCATCGCCACCTGCGGTGCTAGATCGGATCGGATCGCGAGGAGGAGAAGCGAGTACGACTACATCACCCACGTTAAATGAGCGTTCAGCGTGAATCTTCAAGGGTATGAAGATCTCATCTAATCCCTATCGTTGTTTGCATCTCCTAGATTATATCTTGGCTTTCCTCTGTTCGCATCCATAGAAAATTTTGATTTACTATGCCGCGAAACCCTTCAGTGGTATCAGAGCTAGATCTATGCGTAGATGTGTTTCACGAGTAGAACGCAACATGGTTGTTGCGGGCATTGATGTTTTCTGTTGCAAGCCTCTTGTTTGTGTTCTTCTTATGACGCGGGATAGTGAGATTGAAGCGGTCCAGGCCAACCTTACGCGACGTCGTTCGCGAGACCGGCTCCGCACTTGACGTGTGGCTTGTTCCACACATGCGGCTGGTGGATGCCAGTTTCTCTCACTATAGTTGTCATGGGATTTACACAGGAGTTTGGCAACCATAATATCACCGTTGTGGCTTTCCGTAGGTAAGAATCGTTCTTAGCTTGCTACTCCCATAAGCCACGTAAAACATGCAACAACAAAGTAGAGGCATCTAACTTGTTTTTGCAGGGAGTGTTTTCTGTGATATGGTATGGCCCAAGATGTGATATGTGTATTGTATGCGATGATCATGTTTTGTAATGTTTCACAACTTGCATGTCGATGAGTACACAACCGGCAGGAGCCATATGGTTGTCTTTATAATTGTGTATGACCTGTGTGTCAACTTCTTATACGCCATGTAATAGTTTCACTTTATCGCTAAGTAGTTAGCAATAGTTGTAGTTGCTATTCGTGGTGGAGGAAATCATGGTGGAGTGATGGAGATCATGCCGGCACGCACATGATGGAGATCATTGCGTGAAGATTGGCTATACCATGTCACATAAAGTTATATGCATGTGATGTTTATCCTTTTATGTATCTTATTATGGTTAGATCGCGACGGTAGCATTATAAGATGATCCCTCACTTAAAGATCAAGATAAAACTGTGTTCTCCCCAAGTATGCACCGTTGCGAAAGTTCGTCGTGTCCAAGCATCACGTGATGATCGGGTGATATAGACTCTACGCTCACATACAACGGGTGCAAGCCAGTTTTGCACATGTGGAAATACTTGGGTCTAACTTGACGAGCCTAGCATGTACAGACATGGCCTCAGAACACATGAACCGAAAGGTTAAACATGAGTCATATGAATGATATGATCGACACTTCGTTGTCCACCATTGAAGCCACATCTCTTCTCGTGAAGATCGGATTAGGTGTGGTGAATTTGGATCGTGTTCACTAAACAACTTGAGGGATGTTGAATTTAGTGGGAGTTCATCTAGTAATTTGATTAAAAGTTGAACTAGTTATCATGAACATAGTCTAATTTGTACTTGCAAACATTGTAGATCAAATGGCTAAGTCCAACTTCAACTTCAACGTTTTTGCTGAGAAGGAAAAGCTTAAAAACAATGGGTCTAACTTCACCAATTGGTTCCGCAATCTGAGAATCATTCTCTCTGGCGATCAAAAGGACTATGTCCTTGAGAGTGCGCTAGGTAACGCCCCTGCTGCTACTGCGCCGGCTGATGAGAAAGCTGTCTATCAGTCACGCAAAGATGATTATGGTGTGATTAAGAGCACCATGTTGTTTGCTATGGAATCGGACCTTCAAAATCGTTTTGAAGACTATCCCGGGCCATTTGAGATTCTCGAGGAGCTGAAAACCATGTTTCAGACTCAGGCCCGTTCTAAGAGATATGAGATCTCTGAGAAGTTCTTTAACTGCAAGATGGAGGAAGGGAGTTCCGTTAGTGAGCACGCCATTAAGATGTCGGGCTACACTCAATGCCTTGAGCAACTGGACTGCAAGATTCCAGAGGAGCTCAAGATTGACAGGGTTCTGCAATCACTCCCTCCCAGCTACAAAAGTTTTGTAGTGACTCACAATCAGATTGGTTCCATCGATCACGAGCTCTTCGCAAAGCTGAAGGCTGCGGAGGTGGACATCAAAAAGGATAATCATGTGTTGATGGTCAACAAGCCCCCCACCTTCAAGAAAGGTAAGGGTGCAAAGAAGCCCTTCAAGAAAGGCGGCAAACGCGTTTCCCCTGCTGAGAAGAAGCTCAAGTCTGGTCCTAAGCCGGACACTGAGTGCTTCTATTGCAAGGACAAGGGTCACTAGAAGCGCAACTGTCCGAAGTAGTTAGCGGACAAGAAGGCTGGCACCATCAAAGGTATATTTGATATACATGTTATTGATGTTTTCCTTACTAGCCCTCGTTGTAGTGCCTGGGTATTTGATACTGGTTCAGTTGCTAATATTTGTAACTCGAAACAGGAGCTACGGAATAGACGGCGGCTTGCGAGGGATGAGGTGACGATGCGCGTTGGCAACGGATCAAGAGTTGATGTGATGGCTGTCGGCACACTCTCCTTAGTTTTACCTTCGGGATTAGTTTTAAACCTCAATAAATGTTATTATGTGCCTGCGTTGAGTATAAACATTATTTCTGGATCTTGTTTATTGCAAGACGGTTATTCATTTAAATCGGAGAATAATGGTTGTTCTATTTATATGAGTAACATCTTTTATGGTCATGCACCTATTGTGAATGGTTTATTTCTTCTAAATCTCGAAAGGGATGAAACACACATGCATAACATTGAGGCTAAGAGATGCAAAGTAGATAGTGATAATACTACTTATTTGTGGCACTGTCGTCTAGGTCATATTGGTGTAAAGCGCATGAAGAAACTCCATTCTGATTGACTTTTGGAGTCTCTTGATTTTGAATCATTTGACACATGCGAACCATGCCTCATGGGCAAGATGATCAAAACCCCGTTCTCTGGTATGATGGAGCGAGCAACGGACTTGTTGGAAATCATACATACCGATGTATGCGGACCGATGAGTGTTTCGACGCGCGGTGGATATCGCTATTTTCTCACTTTTACCAATGACTTGAGTAGATATGGGTATATCTATTTAATGAAACATAAATCTAAAACATTTGAAAAGTTCAAGTAATTTCAGAATGAAGTGGAGAACCATCGTAACAGAAAGATTAACTTTCTACGATCCGATCGTGGAGGTGAATATTTGAGTTATGATTTTCTCACGCATCTTAAAGCAAGCGGAATCGTTTCGCAACTCACGCCACCCAGAACACCACAACGCAATGGTGTGTCTGAACGCCGGAATCAAACCCTATTAGATATGGTCCGATCAATGATGTCTCTTACTGATTTGCCGTTATCATTTTGGGGTTATGCATTAGAAACCGTTGCATTCACTTTAAATAGGGCACCATCTAAATCCGTTGAGACGACACCGTATGAACTGTGGTTTGGTGCTAAACCTAAGTTGTCGTTTCTTAAAGTTTGGGGATGTGAAGATTACGTAAAGAAGTTGATGCCGGACAAGCTCGAACCCAAAGCGGAGAAATGCGTCTTCATAGGATACCCTAAGGAAACTATTGGCTATACCTTCTATCACAGAACCGAAGGCAAAGTGTTTGTCGCAAAGAACGGTTCCTTTCTTGAGAAGGAGTTTCTCTCGAAAGAAGTGAGTGGGAGGAAAGTAGAGCTAGACGAGGTTGTTGAACCTTCTCTTGAATTGGAGAGTAGGGCAACACCTGAAATTGTTCCAGTGCCGCCTGCACCAACAATAGAGGAAGCTGATGACAAGGATCATGAAGCTTCGGACGATGCTGCTACTGAACGTCGTAGGTCGACAAGGTCGCGTGCCCCTCTTGAGTGGTACGGCAACCCTGTCTTGACTGTCTTGTTGGTAGAAGACAGTGAACCTACGAACTATGAGGAAGCGATGATGAGCCCAGACTCTGAGAAATGGCTAGAAGCCATGAAATCCGAATTGGGATCCATGAGCGAAAACCAAGTATGGATTTTGGTGGACCCTCCTAGCGACCGAAAGGCCGTTGAGTGCAAATGGATCTTCAAGAAGAAAACGGACATGGATGGTAATGTTACCGTCTATAAAGCACGGCTTGTCGCGAAAGGTTTTCGACAAGTTCAAGGTGTTGACTACAATGAGACTTTCTCTCCCGTAGCAATGTTTAAGTCCATTTGGATTTTATTAGCAATTGCTGCGTTTCATGATTATGAAATATGGCAGATGGATGTCAAGACTGCGTTCCTCAATGGCAACATTGATGAAGAGTTGTATATGATGCAACCCGAAGGTTTTGTCGATCCTAAGGATGCTGATAAAGTATGCAAACTTCAGTGTTCCATTTATGGACTGAAGCAAGCATCTCGGAGTTGGAACCTTTGTTTTGATCAAGTGATCAAGATCTTTGGATTTGTTCCAAATTGCTACGAAGCTTGTATCTACAAGAAAGTGAGTGGGAGCTCGGTGACATTTCTGGTACTATATGTGGATGACATATTGATTATTGGAAATGACATTAACATGCTTAACGATGTGAAGAGTTATTTGAACAAGTGTTTTTCAATGAAAGACCTAGGTGAAGCTGCTTATATATTGGGCATCAAAATCTATAGAGATAGACAAAGACGCCTGATAGCTTTAAGCTAGAGTACATACCTAGACAAAGTTCTGAAAAGGTTCAGAATGGATAAGGCAAAGAAAGGTTCAGTGCCTATGTTGTCAGGTAAGATATTGAGCAAGGCTCAGTGTCCAGCTACGGTAAATGATAGGGAAGCTATGAGCAAAGTGCCTTATGCCTCGGCCATAGGTTCTATCATGTATGACATGCTGTGTACTAGACCGGATGTGTCCAATGCTCTTAGTTTGACGAGCAGATATCAAAGTGATCGAGGAGTGGAACACTGGACAGTTGCGAAGAACATCCTAAAGTACCTAAATAGGACTAAAGAAATGTTCTTAGTCTATGGGGGTGATGAGCAACTCGTCGTAAAAGGTTACATCGACGCTAGTTTCGACACCGACAAGGATGATTCTAAATCTCAGACAGGATACGTTTATATTTTGAATGGAGGAGCTGTGAGCTGGAGAAGCTGCAAGAAAGCGTGATCGCGGGATCTACAGTAGAATCGGAATACATGGCTGCTGCAGAAGCGTCAAGTGAAGGACTTTGGATCAGGAACTTCATCACTGAGCTTGGCGTGGTTCCAAGTGCATTGGACCCACTGGAGATATTGTGTGACAACACTGGCGCCATTGCACTTGCTAAGGAACCAAGATATCATCCAAATACCAAGCATATCAACCGCAAGTTTCATATAATGCGAGATTATATAGCATATGGAGATCTGAAGATTAGCAAAGTACATACAGATCTGAATGTCGCAGATCCATTGACTAAACCTCTTCCACGTGTAAAACATGATCAGCACCTCAGTGCCATGGGTGTGAGATTGTTGCCAAATGTAAACTAGATTATTGACTCTAGTGCAAGTGGGAGACTTTTGGAATTATGCCCTAGAGCCAATAATAAAGATGTTATTATTATAATTCTTGTTCATGATAAAGTTTATATTCCATGCTAGAATTGTATTAAGCGGAAACTTTAATACTTGTGTGGTTTATGAACAACACCGTGTCCCTAGTACGCCTCTATGGACTAGCTCATCGATTAATGATGGTTAAGGTTTCCTAACCATGGACATGAGTTGTCGATTAATAATGAGATCATATCATTGGGAGAATGATATGATGGACAGACCCAAACTAGGCGAAGTAATTAGATCGTGTCATCGTGTTCATCTTTGCGAAGCTTTACTTATGTCAAATATTGTATTCCTTAGACCATGAGATAATACAACTCCCTGATATCGGAAGAAAGCTTTGAGGTCATCAAACGTCATCCTATGAGAGGGTGATCATAAAGGTGTCTCTCAGGTGATCGGAAAGTATCTGTTGGGTTGTATGTATCGAGATGGGATTTGTCCCTCCCAAGTCGGAGAGATATACTTCAGGCCCACTCGGTAATCGATATCAACACCGCTTGCAAACATGTGGTTAAGGAGTTAATCACAAAGTGATATCGGATTATGGAACGAGTAAAGTACTTGCTGTGAACGAGATTGAACTAGGTATGATGGTACCAACGATCAAATCTCGGGCAAGTAAAATATCGCGAGCCGAAGGGAATATATATATGAGATTGATTGAATCCTGGCATCGTGGTTCATCCGATATGATCATCGATGAATGTGTGGGAGTCAATATGGGTTTCCAGACCCCGCTGTTGATTATTGATATAAGATCATGTCTGCATATTCTCGAACCCGAAGGGTCACACACTTAACGTGTCTCGACGCTAGGATAGATTGGATAATTGGTTTATGAGTTTTTGTTCGGAATCTCGGATGGGATTCGGGACATCACGAGAGGTTCCGGAATGGTCCGGAGAATAAGATTCATATAAGGCAGTGCATTTTTTGGAGTTCGGAATTGTTCCAGGTTAATCGGTATTGTACCGGAAGCTTCTAGAACCTTCTGGAGGGGGACCAACGTGGTCCCACCTGTCGGGAGGGGGCATGGGCCTATGAGGGAGTGCCCTGGACGCATTGGGCCAGGGGCACAAGGCCCCATAGGGCCCAGCCGGACAAACAAGGGGAAACCCTAGTTTGGAGATTCTAGAAGGGGGGGGGGTTTCCTTGCCCCCCACTCCTCCCTCCTTGGTCGCCGGCCTAGGGCTTGGGGGAGGGGTTAGGGTGGCGCCCACCCCTCTATATATAGAGGTCTGGGGCGCACCACCCCCCCCACACCTTCCCCTCAAGCCTAGTCGCCCTGCTGCCCTCCTCTCTCTCTCCCTCCCGACTGCGTGTGGGCGAAGCCCTGCTGCAGAAACTCTCCACCACTTGCACCGCGCCGTCGCGTTGTAGATCCAATCCATCTCTCCACCATACTTCCTGGACCGAGGAAGGAGGAGACGTTGAGGTGCTGCACGTGTGCATCTCACAGAGGCATCGCCACTTGCGGTGCTAGATCGGGTCGGATCACGAGGAGGAGAAGCGAGTACGACTACATCACCCACGCTCGAGCGTTCCATCTTGAATCTTCAAGGGTATGAAGATCTCATCTAATCCCTCTCGTTGTTTGCATCTCCTAGATTAGATCTTGGATTTCCTCTGTTCGCATCCGTAGAAAATTTTGATTTACTATGCCGCGAAACCCTTCAAGAACATCCTCATGCAGATGGACCTTTCCATAATACGAACCCGGGAGAAGAGTCTACAAGCCGCCAATGCTCGCCTAGAAAGAAGTGTGGCTCCTCTAGCCTCTGAAGGTGTCAACTCCGAGACGGAGAATGAGGAGCTGTCCTTCTATGAGTACCAACCTATCTTCCCACTGCCCCAAGATGTACCAGGACCCTCCACCTGCCTTCCCGAAGCTGAAGAAGAAGCCAAGGAGAAGTCTCCTGAAGCCCCCGTTGACGGCAACTAGACTAGCCTAGTGTAGTATCTATGAAACACCCTGGAGCCTATTTTGTAAAACTCTAAGTGCCTTGTCTCCCTGCGGCACCAACCTGTTTTGTAACCCCCTAAGTACCTCCGCCACCGAATGGTTTGAACCTGCTTAATGTATGGATGTTATGGAAACATGATATCCATCTTTGCATGTTTTACCCACGACGTTGCATGAGACTAAACGCGGAATGACCCCAATCCCAAAGGACCTCGTTTCCTAGGCCATCAAACTCCAATGGCATCCTCCAACCCGTCGGACCCGAACCCCATTCAGAACTAACTACCTGAAATCCCGTAGACGCCCTTTCCAATAGACCTTCTAACTCCTGAAGTGGTTCCGACATCGTCGACAGAAGATAACTACCCCGAAGGAAGGATGTAGCACCATTCCCTGAAATCAGCATACGACTCCAATCAAGAAAGTTGGCGACTTCACCCAGAACCCCGTAGCCTTGCTCTAAGGGGGAAAGTCTGCGTCTTTCCCGTCCAAAACTCGATAGAACCTTGAAATCGACTCCTAGTAGCACTAAGCAAGGACCAGCCCTCCAAAACCCGAATCGTCGACCCTGCAAGAAGAACGGCAATCGGCACATCTCCAACATCAGAAGATTCTTCAGGATGATTCTTCGCTCCAAGTTCGACCTCCAAACCAACATCCCGGTATATCAAGACCATGAAGAAAGAAGGTCGTCCCCAAGGCAAAGTACTGAAGAAGACTCAACTCGCCGTCTCGCTCCAAGAAGGAAGTACCCCGTCGACGCAAAACCACCTAGACTTGTCCTAAGGGGAAAAGACTACGTCTTTTCCATTTGCTTAAAACTAAACCGCCCGACCCAAAGCCACTTAGCTCCGACCTGCAACCACCCACGTCGGGTATTTATAAGACTTAGTATCACCTAATCTTTTCCACCGCTGAAATTATTAAGCGGATGGTATTACCCCAACCCTACTCCTCCCTAATCTCGGGACGAGATTATTTTAAGGGGGAAAGGTCTGTAACATCCCAATTTCAGCAACCCTGATTAAATGTCCAAAAAGGCAAAAATCTAGGGGAACAAAAACTTTTTCTTGTATTATGTGCTTACATGTTTGCTTGTGCTCAAGCAACTGTTGGTGTATTAGTGGTGTACCCCTCATGTCAACACTAGTTTACAAAAACTATTTTACAAAAGAAATGTCCTGGCTCATTTCTCATATTCTCAAATGTTCTGGCATTTTAAATCCTGAGCTAGGATGACTTTGACACAACCAAATATTTTACTAGTTTCTATTGACAAACTATGGAGACCTATATATTATCTCCTTATGTTTTCAAGACAGAACCTTCAACTACTCTTATCCCTAGGTTTGCCAAAACTTTATTAAAACCTTTTCATCTCAACCTTGGTAGAGATACCAAGATATTACTTATCTTACTTCAAGTAAAACCCCTTTCAACATACCATCCTTACCTCAGGCTAGGCTTGATGGTAACCCTAGTAGTAGTTAGATAAGTAGTAAGATGAGTTACCTTGATCTGCTGTTTGCCTTGATTGCCTAGGAACTAGAAGTGAGCTAATCTAGTAGCTCATCGTTTAGGACCCAATACTTGCTTATGATCATCCATCCCAAGCTATGCTTCCAAGTCTGGATCTATCATAAGCCCCTCAAATGATCATCTCCTCTCATGCTTACATCAATCCTAGGACAAACCCTCTGAATGGTTTCCAACTCATTGAAGACCCAATCTAAGAAGGGATAATATCCACTTATCACTCACATCAACATTCTCCATATGAGCATGAGTTTGGAACCTAGCATCCTCTCAAAATCATCTACATTTTCACCCTAGTCAAAACCTCCAAAACTGCCAAAATGGCTGTCTGGATTTCTTATCTGGATACCATTTTTTTGAGCTCTACCTTTTCCAATCCGTATTTTAGTACATCTTTAGTAATACCAAGGCCCACTCTTTCCCTTACCTAAGCTAATCTAATTCCCACCTATCCATGATGGTTTTGTATTCAAGATAATAATCATTTCTGCAAATCTTCTCATCTTGCCTACTTTGGCAGAAGCTCACATCTATATGCCATCTCCCCTTGACCAACTCCTTGAATGGTTAGGACCTAATAACCAAGGCCTATCAACTCCCACTCCACCTATTTCCATTGGAGCCATGTGCTTCTTAAACCCACATGGTTTAGGAGGCTAACCGATGTATCTGTTATGGCATCCTTATTTTCAACAAACTTTGCCATCACTCCAAAACCACCTCAAATCCAACCAAGACTAAATCTTGCTTCCATGATCATCTATATGACATGGTCTATCTATCCATATAACCCTTGTACCAAGGTGAGCTCTGAGCTCCCTAATCCAACCCTGTTTAGGTGGCATCAGAATAATCAAACCCTAGACCCTCCAAGTATTTAGTTTCCACCCTTTTCACCACTCCTATTCCAAACCAAGGTGAACCTTTAAGCCTACAACAAGTTTACATTGTTTACCTGGGATATAAGCATCCCCCAAACAATTCTCCCAATTATTTGGATTATTAAACTATTTAATTTCCTTTATTCACCTATTTACCTAAACCCTTGTTTATAAAGGCAAGTTGGCTTTTATCCAAAGCACTTTGCCAACTCAATGTATATTTGAGTTTTGCATATCATACCCAATCCTCCCAACTCAAAAATAAATATTTTTGAGAATCTTTATTATTTCTTTTTGCCCTTTTTCTTAAATGGGAGAAACAAGAAATAATTCTCTAAAAATACTTTTACACTTCAATAAATCCCAATAAAATTCTCCAATGTGTGTTATGGTAATTAGGACCATATCACATCAAAAACCAAGCTTGTCCCATGTACAATTTCCATTTAATCATCTAGAAACTACTTCTGGACTTTTTGAATATTGGAGTTTAAGTGCATTTTTAATCATCAGAAAAATCTCAAACTAATCTTGGAGGTGTACAAGGACCATACCATCCCACCAGTAACCTTTCCCCATATTGGCCAATGTAAATTTATGGAATTCATTCATAACCCAAGCTTTGATCAATTTTAGCAAACTAGTCGAAGTTTGATTCAAAACAACTCCAAACCAGCCTCAACCTTCTCGAGCACTTCTCTCTAGCAACAGCATCTCCCCTGGACGACCTAGCACTATAGCAACACTTGACCATTTGTCCTTTGTGTTTGTTGTTGATAGAGAGACAAGGGTCCCGTCCCATCAAGTCTCTTTAAAACACTTGCAGCTGCCTCTCTGTCTCTCTCCACCCTCTCTGCTCAACCACAGGCTACCCCACACCTCCCCACCGCCCTTATGGCCCCATTGGCTGAGCCTCTGCCTCCCTCCAAGCTTTCCATGGACCAAGTCCCCCATGGACCTCCCCCACTCGGGTTTATAAGGCCCAAGGCCACCACAGATTGCCCCTCCAGCTCATATGCCCCAGAGCACTCCCCTCACCTCCCCCACGAGCTCCCCCTCTCCCTTCTTCCCCTCCTAGCTAGCAAACAAAAGAAGGCATGGAGCTCTCGGCCATTTACTAGCTCGATCTCAAGGTAGCCTCTTCCTCTCCTCCTCTCCCCTTGCATGCAATATCTTCGAGATACAGACTCTCTGACCCCCTCCCCCATGCTCATCCATCTGTTGCAGGAGCCCCAGAAGTGGCCACGACCGTGCATGCCCGAGGGCAACCTACCCCAGCTTAGCCCTCACTCCTGAGCACCTGCGGTGGTGCCACCTCCTGCAGCGCGTCCCCGGAGGTTCTGCATGTCGCTCTGAAGCCTCCCCAGCGGCATGTAGCAGCGCCGCGAGCTTCCTGGCACGCTCCCGACCACGCTCGAGCCGCGAGCAAGCTAGAGCTCCCTCCAAGCGCCAAGCGCCCTAGTGCCGCACCTCTCCGGGACCGCCTAGTCACGTTGCTCCTCCCTAGGCCCTCCTCAACGCCTCCCCGCTGCTCCGGTGAGCTCCCCCACCACTTCCTGCCTGCTATTAGGGTTCCAACCCCGTCTCCCTAACCCAGCGAGGAAGACGACTCGCGTCCGTCCGATCTAAACAGATCAGACGGCCAAGGTCGCTACATACCCCTTCGGCCTCCCAGTCACTGCCCAGCGGGCCCCGGCCGGCCCAGTCACCATCTCCCCTACGCAGTCCGCTTCCATCTTGGGCCGGATGCCCATGGCGCGACCCAGTAGCCAGCCGACCCCAGCCTGTTGCCCCTGCCCTTTTTCCTATTTTTTCAGATGTGTTTCTGTTAGTTTGGTTTAATTGTAAACAAAAATGGAAAAGACCCAAACAATTTTAGGTAGTATATTTCCCAGGTGCTCAAGACTCTTACCTATCATACAGGCCAAGTGCTGACTTAATTAAATTGTTAAAATAAAGATGATACATCTCCTATCAAGATCTGTCCATATCACTAAATAATACCTCCACAAAGTTTTGCAAGATCAAATGGAGTAATTCCAAATTGTGATGAAAGGTACTAAACATATCTTTCCATTCCCACAGGCCCCATAGTCACTTGCTTCCTAGATTACCCATAGCAAAAATAATAAAAACAGGGCATTTTTGCATTTGGAAATTTCCCTAGGTAGAACAAAATGGAGTTTTGACCTAATTCCAACTCTCAGTAGACACACCGAACCATACTTTCTCAAATCCAGCAGCTCATATTTTTATAAGCCTCTTTTAAATATTGGTGGATTAAACTCTTCTGTGCCTGGTTAATTCACTAGCTAAATCATTACAGTTGCCATGTAACTCCAAAATGGTTGATTCCAATTTCTACAAAAGGCGTTTTCATCACTTTACATCTTTCCTTGAAATCAACTAAAAATCTTCTGTAAAATAAATCCAATGAAAAAGACAAATCTGGTCCAGTACTGCCTTTGGGATTTTCTCAAGGGCATTCTAATAATTGTTTTGAGGAGATTCCAACTCCTCTTGATTCAGTCCATCAAATACTACCTAACAACCCAAGGAAATAATTTTTGGAACTCTATATAATTTCTAGTGAATTATTTCCTAAAACTAGCATTTTAATCACTATAAAATCCATTAGGAATCAAGGGAAATTAATAAAATAGTGAAACCACTTTGTTGGTTTTGATTTCATCAATACCTATCTGATGGTATCATTTTTATACCATGTATCATACAGATCAAGTCCTTGATCAAAAACTCTCCCTTAGGTAGAAATCAAAAGGCATCCTTATTCCCAAATGTCTCTAAATCCTTTGCTAATCTCATCAAACCATCATTCCATCGCCCCTATAATGTATCTACCCTTTACTTGTTTTATGGTTTGATTGTTGTATGCTTGTATTGATTGGTGTAATGTTTGTTTGCATGTATGATCAATAACGGCGATAGTTGCGATTGTGTGACACCGAGAAGAAGGAATCATCAGGATTATCTTATTTGTTATATTGGTTTTCTGGTTATCTAACATCGTCAAGGGACTTCTCGTTGGTCACAAGCAAACCACCATTCCTAAACTCCTATATTTACCCATTCCTGTTTATCAACTGCTTTATATCTCGTTTATAAATTGCATGAAAACAGACATGGTTTGTTTCAAATAAAAATACATGAGTAACTTGGCTCCTCAAAGTTATGAATGAGTGTCCCTGGGACACCTACCCTATTTACACCTATCTCTACCCCTTAGAACGAGGCGAAGATGATTAGCATCTTCCCTCTTGGAACCCACGGATTTTTAGTGATAAAACTATTTTGGGTTTTTACCCTACTATAGAGTTTTCAAAATAAAACCCTTGCAAATAGGCATCATTTCCGAGTGGAAGTTTTACTAAAATAAGATATCAGGTGGCTGAAGAGAAAGTCAAGCAAGAGAAAGGAAGGGATGTTCTACACCAATGTCCAGAACAATTTTATCCGTGCAACCACATTACCCAGTTAGTTTGTGGTCTTTAGCCAGGGCTGCTCTTACTCTCTAAAGGGGAGAAATCCCCTGAAATCCGGGCTACCTATAGGATAAGGCACTGGTGCAACAATTGGGTCTCTTGCGGACGGTATGCTTTTAGGTAGTACGGATGGAAGATTTTCACTATTGCTACCAGTCAGGCTTCGATCTAGAGGTAGGGGTCAGTACGGATGGAAGGACCAGGGTCGTAGTACCCCATACTCGTACCGGAGAGATAAACCCAAAAGGAAAAGCTTCCATTGCTAGGTATCGACAAATGAAAGGTACAAGTTTGATTATCCGAGCCCCTGTCTACCGTGTGTAGGAGGCCGTGGTTTTAACCCGGCGTATGTATTGATTCTTGTGGGTAAACTGCACGAACTCTCAGAGTCTAATCTATTCGAATAGCCGTGTCCACGGACAATGACGGTTGGAATTGCAACTGCTAGGAGGACCCTTCGGATACGTTGAGATGTAATAAAGGATATGACTTGGTAATGAGAAAAGATAAAGAATAAGTTGGTTTTGACCAGAGATGGTCGATAAGGTTCTAACACGGGTTTACAACAAAATGTTTTCTAAGTCTTTTTAACAAGGATGTGGAGATGTCTAGATTTTCAAAAAGGAGGCATATCTTCTAAAAACTCTTTTTCAACAAACATATAGAGATGCTAATGTTAGGTTTTCAAAATCAACTGTAGTGTAGAGCTATCTCGCCCCAGCCAGATATGCAATATCTTATTACCTTGTCTCGGTGGTTTGCGAGTACATTCAAAGTACTCACCGACATTGTCCCTGGCTATTTACTTGGCCAGATTGTAGATGCTAAGAAGCGATGAAGGTGCTGACGTCTATGCGAGCTATGCCGTCTTCCCAGTCAGTTGCATGTAGGTTAAGGCACAGGCTCTGCGCTGAAGACTTCCGCTACTTGTGTTGTAATCGCCATAATGACCCCTTTGTATGTTTTGCATTCGTTATTGTAAGGATGATGTAATGATACTAGTCGGTTATGCTCACGGCTCACTGATCATGGGAACGTGAAATGTATGCATAATGGGTATTCTCGGAACGTAAATCCGGGGTGCCACAAGTATCGTATCAACTGGCACTGCCATAGGAAATGTTAGCCATGCATATGTAGGGTTCGCAGCATAGAAAACAAAAATTTTCCTAGGATGGGAACTATGTACCAAGATCTATCTACTAGATACAAACAACGGGCGGATGTATATCCGTAGAGAACATACCCTTGAAGACCGACAAAGCTTAACGAGTTCAACTTGTGGTTGATGTAGACGATCTCTTGCCGATCTCAAGATCGAGAGGAAGTCCTAGCGCCGCAAATCAGCAGCGCATCCGTGCTCGCACACACGTTCGAGGCACCGAGCAACCTCCGCCTCCTCGCTCTAGGGATGCAGCGGAAGCACAAATCTTTCTTGCCGAATAGCCACCGGGAACATGTATCTCGCTAGTCCGAAACCATGGGGGATAAATTCTAGAGGGGGAGAGAGATCCTTCACGAGGAGGTGTGTGAGACAAGTGAGGAGGGGGGCTCCTTTTATAGGATGAGGGGGGGGGCACCCAAGGGGGTGGCCGCCGGCCATGGGGGCTGCCCCCTCCCCTCCTTCATTCATGTGGGTGGACACTCCACTCAAAAAATGCCCTTTAAATTTCCTCCACTCAAAAGTCCACTCAAATTCCCATTAAATTTCCACCAAATTTAATGCAAACTCTCATTAAATAAAACTCTTTTATTTTATTCAGAATTTTATCAATTACTTTAATGACAAACATTCACAAATAACCCCTTGCTAGAATTCCATTTCACATGCATAACCACTTTATGCAATTTCACCCGAAAACCTGTTTCGGTATCTAGTGAAATAAATTCCTGCGCTTGTTCATTCTTTCGGCATGAAACTTTTGCTCCAATTGGATGTCGGTGTCTCTTAAGTGTGTCACCCTACGGTTCGTGAATAATGCGGACATGATCGAGACCCCTCTCGGATCAATAATCAGAGCGGATCTGAGACCCATCGACTCCCACACATTCAACGATGACTTTCTTGTGATCGTCGGAACCTTTTACGCTAGTATCTTAATCCCTTTGTTTCACGATATATTACATGTTCGAGATTCGATCATCGGTATCTCCATACCTAGTTTGATCTCGTTACCGACATGCACTCTTTTCTCGTTCCTGTGATATAACATTCTAGTGATCAAATCACTTACTTGCAAGCTAATCAATGTGATATCACCGAGAGGGCCCAGAGTATATCTATCCGTCATCGGGATGAACAAATTCCACTCTCGATCCATGAGCCTCAACATAACACTTTATTAGTTCTGAATCCATCTTTATAATCACCCTGTTACGGTGTGACGTTTGATGTTATCAAGAAACTCTTCCGGTGTTAGTGATTGACATGATCTCATGGTCTAAGGATTAGGATCACTTCGTAAGTTGTTATAGCAATATAAACTCAATGACTTTGATCGTAATGCTATACTTCGGATGAATGTTCATCACACCATTACACTAATGTTGTGATCCCGTTATTAACAACATCCAATGTCCATGATCAGGAAACCTTGATCATCTTGTTAATCAACAAGCTAGTTTATGAGAGAGGCATAACTAGGAACTTTCTGTTTGTTTATTAAAAACACATGTATTAACGTTTCCGTATTAATACAATTATAGCATGCAAAATAAACATCTATCATATACTTGGAATACACATAATAAACACTTTATTATTGCCTCTCAGGGCATTCCCTTCAACATAATGTGTTTCACATCTTGTTACTTCGCAAATGCCTAGAAGTCCCGAAGAAGACCAAAGTTATCAAGAATATTGATCACCGAACCATAGAGATCAACGATGACCTGACATATCCTAAAGTACCCATCTATATTTTGGAGGAAGCTTTCAGAACCACCAGGACCCCGAGTATCAATTTTCTCAAGATCCAGTGGAGTAACCACACTGAAGAAGAAGGTACCTGCGAGCGAGAAGATTACATTAGGAATGTTTTCCCAGATCTCTTTAAATCCTAGTTTTCTTTTTCTCAAATCCCGGGGCGAGGTTTTGTTTAAGGAGAGAAGGTTTGTATAATCCCAAAAATATATTAATCAAGGTTATCAATTCCAATCACCCAAATTTAGGGTTAACAAAAACTTTTGTAATTAAATCCATATGAATGCATGTGTGTATGTGATGAATGCTTGAATGGACTTGATTGATTGTTGTGAATGGCAAGGATTGGTGTAAATATGAAAACAACATCATCTAAATCATTTCCAATTGGAATCAAATCTTTAGAAATTAAAAAACAAACAAAATAAGCTAATGGTCATTTTTGCCAATATTGTTCACTAGACCACTTTGAGTGTTTCTAGTCCAAGATTTATAATAGAAACAAATCCAATTCTTGTCATCCCTTGCTAGACGAAGTAAAAGTGAACCCAATCCCACCTTGCAAACCCACAGAAACTTTTGGCAACCCTATTCAAATGACATTTGAAAATTGAATCTAGTTCATATGGGAAGATCACCATTTCTAAAAACCGAACCAAACTAGTGCACCTTGACAAACCCAATCAACCAGATACTACCTAAAATGTGACCATTGCACCCACCAAGTTTCAACCAAAAATTCAAATATGAAATTCTTTCGGCCATTTCATCAAACACTTGCAGACAGAAAACAAATTTGGCCAAACTTCACTGTTTTGAGTTGTGATCTTTGCAAACATTGTTCCCCACTGATCACCCCTGTCTCCCCCAGTGCCAACTAGTGCATTGAACCAACCTAGAACCTACCCAATGCACCTTGCCGTGCATTCCCGAGCCAACCCCGGCCAGCCGACCATGGATAGCTAGCAGGAGCAAGCGCCGCGCCTATCCACCGTGTCCAGGAGGCACGCCACCGTCCATCGCCACCCCTATCCAGACCTCGAGGCCTGCCAAGCCGTGGACCACCGAGAACGCCCGCGCCCAGTTTTTCTCTGCCACGTCCAAAGCACGCTAGCTCGCCGCACTCGACCCGCTCGCACATACCACGCCTCGCCTTCACAGCCCGTGCCTGTGATCACCACCGTCACAGGAACCTCCTAGACATCCCCGTTCGCTGCTGCGCGACCCGTAGCCACTGTGCGTCATCAAAACCACCGTCGGTGCCGCTCAGAGCACCGACGTGTTCCGACCGAACTGCACCGCCCTTTGCCGCGTCATCAAGATGTTGAGAACCACCAAGATACCGTGCACCATCCCCTACCTTCAGCCATGCCTGTAGCTCGTTGTAACACCGACCCTGATGAGCAGTGCCCATGCCGCTTGGCCTCTATTTCTCGGCTATAAAAGGAGGCCTTCCCCGCTCGTTTTCTTCACACCAGTACACTCCCCACCTCTCACTAATCCTCCCCACTTCATCTCGGAGCAAGGCGAGCACAACATCGCCAGAATTTCGCGTGGAGCCTGCCGCTGCTGGAGGAGAAGGGCGCCGTCGATTGGAGCCACCCCAGGAGGAGCCGCCAGTACCAAGAGAACCGCCATCATCGACTTCGTTGTTCGCCCACATCGTCGACCATCGCCTGAGCCCCGGTGAGCCGCCACATACCCCTACTAGCCGCTCTAGGGTTCGAGCCCATCGTGTTCTATTCGATGAGGATGATGTCCGTGAGCCATTGATCCTCGATCTAATCCTACGATCATAGTTAGCCCGTACCCCCTGTCCCACTAATGGATGGGGACAACCACTTAACCAGCCCACGCACGCTGTGCGAAGTGGGCTGGCCCAGTTACAATTCTCGCGCGACCTAGTTAGTTTGAATTTAGGTTTATCTATTTAGTTTCAAACCCAGTTCTGGCAGTAGATTCAAAATTCAATTGAGAGAGTTGTACTGAACCAAATTGCAGGAAACCAATATTGTTACAAATGTATGGAAATTCTTAATCCAAGCCCATTGGATTCAAAACATTTGAATTTATAGATCACCTATAGTATAAATAACAAGGCAGATACTTTTCTGCATTCAAACATTTTTCAAAATTCAACCATAAATGCTTTTGAGTTGATTCCAACTCTCAAAAATCACATTTGATAAGTCCTTTCTGAATATATAAAAATATTTAGCTTTACTTGCAGTAATAATGGACAAGCAATAAATGAATGCCCCATAGGAATTTCTAGTCACTTAAATTAATTAAAATAAAAAGGTTAAACCTTATTAAATTGTGACACCACTTTAGATAACATTCCCAAGTAATGATATATGTGTTAATGACATGTGTCAACATGATCCCATGTTTTAATTGGAGAATATTAAATCTTAAGTAGTTTTTCAATGAGTAGAAATTACTTTTCTAAAAAGAAATAAATAAAACTATTGCCTTAATCCTTGTGATGATTGTGATGATGCTAGATCATCTAGTGTAAACCCTTATGTGCTAAATAGAAGTAGTTAAGTATTGTTTGGTGATTGTGTACTTCGTATTTATTTATAGATGCTAGTACCGACCAAGGATACGAAGAGGAAGGAGGTTACTACGAGGAAGAAGCCAAGGAGAACTTCAACCACTGCACTACACAAGGCAAGCTACCACTTGCATGTTACCTATGCAAGCTTCACAAAACAAGTTAAATTTTCAAGTTAACACTTGCATGATAGCTAAGCCAACTAGATGCCTTAGGCATATGTGATTATACCATTTGCTAATACGAAATCCCAGTTTTACTTGCAAGGTTTATTAATTTATTTCTTTATCGAAATTCTTTGTTTACTTTTAGAAAGTGCTTGTGAATTTTTGGAAATATATTAGCAGTAGCATAAAGAGCATAAAACTTCGCCTAAGTTATGTATAACTTGATGTCATCCCGAGGCATGAAATTATACTTAGATGATTCACACTTGATTACCACCCCTCATTAGTGTTTACCCCCAACTTTTGTGGTTAGTGCAAAGCATAAAACTTGATCACTTTAGATGGGAATACTTGGTGAAAATGATTATGAAAACCTTAGAATGATGAGTCATTCTAATGAGATGTTTTCACATGTGTTAGTGAACACAAGGTGGATTTGATGATGCAAATGTTGAGGCATGAGCCTTAGCCCTTCTTAAAACTGATGGTTGTGTCTGGATGCGATATCATTCCAATTTTACCATCCAAGCACAATACACAAAATTGGGTAGGGCTTGACTGGAAGTTTATATACTTTAGTATGGGTTCCCTTGCGGCCGAGGTTTGAGCTGAGGCTACCTCGTGATGATTGACCACCTGTGCAGTTCCCAAGATGACACATGGTCATGGTTGGGAGGCCAAACTCATAGGAGAGGTTCCTAAACTAGGGTGTGTAGTTGAAAGGTTAGGATTGATTATCCGTATACTGAGTACGGTGAATTCAGGATTGTTCCTGACAGATGTATTGAATATTGTGGTGAAAGTGTACCACCTCTGCAGAGTGTCAAACTATTCAAATAGCCACGTTCACGATTATGGACAGTTGGAGTGGCCATACTGTTCCATCGTCAGATGTTTTCAAAATGACTTGTGAAATGAATCATGACTTTGACTTGACCAGAACAGGGTTGTGAAAGTGGAAGCTAAGTTTCCACTTAGGTGTTATAAAACCTTAAACTAGTTTTCTTTACTTCTGAACTCAGCTAGAGACAAACCTGGCTTTTTGCAAAACAACCTAGAGCTTAGGATTCCTACTTGAACCACTTTACCTGTTGCGAGTACTCATGGCTTTGTCCCTGGCTATTCTCGTGGCCATACTATCAAGAGGACTACCAGGATGATGCACCACAGGAAGTCTATGACAACTAGGATCATCTCCCATCGTCAGCATTGCCTGTGACCATGAAGATGGATCCTTGCCCACGCTACCATTATTATATTATTCCGCTTCGTTGATTGTACTCAAACTGGATCATGAGATCCTTTATTTGTAGGACTTTATTATGATACCAATCTGTTATGTCTCGCAAAAATGGTAATCCTGGATTGCGATGTATGGCATAACAGGCATCTGGGATTAAAAATTCGGATGTTGAAAATAGGGGTGGACATGGTCCCCCCATGCTGCAGTCTTGTCGACCACTCCTGGCTTTGAGAAGGGGAAAGCCCTTCCCTTGGAGGAGAAGTTTATGGTTTCCCAGCGTGCCGGGAGCATTCCATGACAGTGGCTTTAGTGAAGGTAACCATTACCATATCTCTTGGAGCGTATGTGTCCTCATGCGGCTTTCACGACTTAGGCGCAGGGGTGAAGGTGTGTCCTACCGTGTGCCCTCATCGAGGTACTTCTGGATTCAAGTGGTCCCTTTGAAGGGAGGCTTTGCTTTGGGGCCTCGTAGAGGATTTATTTATATGCTTGATAGTGACGTCTCTTTGAGGCTCAGTAATTTCCTTGACATGGGGATCCAATAGTAGATGGGCCATGGGACCCTGGTTACTAATGGCCTGACAGTAGCCCCCGATCTCCTAGGCCGCACACTTGTTGGAGGTGAAGGGACCAAAAACTGCTGGGACCATGCGAAGCACATCGGCCAATTAATCTCTACCATGGAAGTTGAACCGCAACAGGAGCACAGACCGTTGGATCCAAGGACAGCCGCCATGAAGAGGCTTTTAGGGTAACTGCGCAGGCGCTTTAAAAAGGGAAGTTTGCTCACCTGGGTTTTCACTTCCCAAAATTTCTGCTACCGCTTCCTCTACTTTATTTCCACTCTGCTCATACTTTCCTTGCTTCCGATACTCCCAATTTTCCTTCTTGCATCCCTTTGCCCTTGAATGGCGCACAATAATATCAAGGCTGCCTCGAAAGACGAGTCCTCCCCACGCGCATAGATGATTCCTTTCCCGACACTCTTGAAGTTCATCATCGTTAATGAAGAGGGCCTCATCGAGCTATGACTTTTGATGGATAGAGATCACAACTAGTGGGGAGCCACTTCCACCTGGCCCGGGTTAATGACACACTGACCTTCCGCTTCCATGTATCCCGTCTCTATCCATTCGTCCAGGTGGGACTTGTTCCCCTTTCTCTCCTTCCTTCCTTGCGCTCTTGGATCATTACTAGGTCCAGGTGCTGCATTTGATGTCTGACTCCATTGCCATAGCAGAAATTTTGCATTCCTCTGTGAGGCCTTTCTTGGGATAAATCTCTTAGTGGCTATGTTTCGCCATTTCTATTAGCTCCGCCTCATCGAAGGACCACTACTCCAGGTGCGCTGCCTTCATCGCTACCGAGAGCATGGAAAAGGTTTTCATCCCTGTGCCTCGGCCGAGAGAAACTGATGCCTTCCACTCTACTTCGGTGTGGGTGGACACCCTCATGGTGAAAACCATGTTCGTAGTTCATTCGGCGCCCACCCGGGAGACCAGGGCGTGGAGGAAATATAGACATCCCATCGCGGCGGTGCTTGAAGTGGCAGAGGCTCAGGTCCCTTCGTGAGGGTGGCTTAACAAGCGAGATCGTCTTCATGGAATTCTCCACAAGACGGATTGCCCTTCTCCAAGCCCAGACCAAGGTAATGGATCGCTCCCTCGAGTGACATGATGAATCTTCATTATGACATCCTCAAGACAGAGATTTCCCCCAAGACTACGTTCATCTTTACTAGCAAGGCGGAGGTGAGACCTTTTCCCGAAAGGCCCTTCTGATGTATCACATGCCATAGAGGAGCTGGAAGAAGACCATGGAAAGGATGCCCTTGTTCTAGGAGTGGGTGATAACTTCGATCCGGATTACGAATGTAGCATAGCTCTTTTTACCTAGTAGACCTAGGTTTAAACGGACCTTCGAGAGTTATATAATTCCTTTTTTGTTTACACCGGACTAAGAGTTTGCTATCTTTTTGTTGTTGTTGACGATGAAGAGAGAGAGAGCCTAGGGTCTTCGGTTTTACTAGTAGCGATGCAAAACATCTGCTGGGAATAATAGATAATAATAAAGTATGCATGTAATTAAGATAATTATATGTGGGTAGTGCATCCATAATTGTTATCGCCTCCGCAACCGCTTATAGCAATAGCTTACTAGCTCATCCATTGAAGAAAGAGAACTAATGATATGCATAGTGATGTCACAGTTAATCCCAAGTAAATTTCTCACATATAGCCATACTACCCCTTTGTAATACCCCACCTTTATAAAGGTAAAGGTCCCTATGATTGCAATGCTAGTCCCTGAATCAAATGCTAGCATCCATAGTTTAAGATGAAGTACACAGATACAAAGGTCATTATTACATCGTCATTCCAGAGATAACATAGTCTTTTACAACTCCATAACCATAGGCTAGTACAAGAGTTGAACTTATCAACATAAATAAAAGTCTTCATCTTCATGTGCCACAGGCAAACATGTTGAGTGTGGACTCACAACCCTAATCCTTATCAGAGTAACCTGCAACATCACAAGTTACAGCCACAGTGGGTCAATACATTGGAATAGTATTGGCAAGTGATACCTTAGTAGAATAATAGTTTTCGAGCTTCTACATGAATCTGGCTATGTGTAGCTTACGCTTGCTTTCCTCAAAATAGATTTACCTATCAGTTGAAAACACTAAGTTTTTGTTTGACAAAAACTCCCAAGAAACCACCAATATACATTGGTGAACCTTTACCCTTGTTCAACCACAAGTTTTTAACTTAGAAATTGGGATGAGGAGATTCTTGATAGCTTCCATGTCTTGATGCTCAATTGTCCATTTCCGGGGACACGACTAAGTACTTAGATTCTTCCTTCTCAAGAGGTGGTGCACTTTCACCCACAAGACTCGACATGCATCGAGACAAGACCTTTCAGAAGCCTTCCCTTAGACCAAAATGTACGCACTCCAAACCTATCACCCCCTACCACCAACTTTCCATTTGGCTAAGTTATTGCACCCTATATGATCCAGGCAGAGCCCATATTGCCATGTGGATGCACTAGAAGCTTCTTAACATATGGCATCTCAAATGCTTTGTTCCTAGGTGGCTTTCCACAAGTGTGATACACAAGGTAGACCATAGATATGGGCCTTGTGTAACCACTCAACAAAACCCAAACATACCATTCCACCCAGGTGTTTCATTCACTTAGTTGTTTTATTAAGCAAAACACAAGTCAAAGACTTAGCAATATTTTTCCATACCATGTATAAATTCCGCCCTTGGTTGCTACTAGCTAGGATAAGCATGGCAATAGAAAGTATCTTAACTTAGAGAAAATTCTAGCAATTCTACAACTACTAGGATTTCCCAAGCATAGCATATAGGTACTTTGCAAAAATTATCATGCAAGCCCTAAACAAAATATCACTAATGTGTAGTCAAAATATTGGGACAAAAATATGAAGCACCACTTGACTTGATAGTTGGGGCAGTAGCAATAATCCTCACAATCACAATCACCACTAGCACCAAAATCTACACATAAAATCATAATATCAAATTCATATTTCAAACAATCAAGCAAAAATATATGAATGCATGCAAATGCCATGTGATGAATTTTTATAAACTAAACAAGTCAAGTAAACAGTAGTAAATCTTTAAACTAAAAATTACACACTAAATAAACTTAATTTGGCTTTTAAAACATTTTCCAAATAATTTTTATACACAAAATAGGCCTACAAATGTCTCTGCATAAGATTCTATTTTAACAGAATCAAATCACAAAACTAAGCCTACAAATGTGTAGGATTTATTTTTGTGATTCTAATGGTATATTATTTGTATTTTTTGGATAAACAGAATAAAAGTTATTGAATTTACAAGTTTGAATAACTAATAGATTCAAAAACAGATTTTAATTTAAAAACCCAGACACGTGGGCTTATCTGATTGGCCCATACTGGTTCAGCTAGATCGATCAACAAGAGCCGCAGGATTTAAATGAAATCGCATGGGCTAGATCTAACCATACTCCTTCGTTAAGTGATCTAATCTGACGCGCTAGCTCTAGATCTAACGGCCCACGATGGCTTAGCCAAGAACTGGCGGCGCGCGTGGTTGCAGCGGTGGCGGCGCTACTGGCGGTGACGGTCCGGCGAATATAGAGGGGGTTGGGGGTTGCGGTGTGGCTTACCAGACTCGCAAGAATACAAGGAAGCACAACGTGATGCTGGTGTGGACAGGGGCGTGCTGAAGGAGTGGCAAGCGCTCTTCGGAGTTGCGTGCGGCGTCGGGGTCTTGCGGACGAAGACGTTGCTGACGTTCTGGATCGTCCTAGCATAAGCCCAGAGCATCAGTATCTGCACAAGGACATGACGAACCTAGTCATATGCAGGAGAGGTCAAGGGGCGCTCGGTAATTACCGTGATTGCTCGACGGAGTTGAGCGGCGGCTTGGTCGTTTGCAGGGATGGACGGGGACGGCGACATGGGTCACACGCAGGCAAGCTAAAGGCATCATAAGGTGCACGAGGATACGAGGGTCACGCTCGTTTGAACCAGAAACAAAGGGGCGGTCAGAGCTCACCATAATCACACGCCGGCGTTCGTCGGCAGGGCGGCATGCGATTAAATCTTGGCAACGGTGGCGAGCGGCGTGCTGTATGTGGGGAAATGACCGTGGGGTGTAGGGGCTTAGGTAGGTAGCAGCGCGACAGGAAACGCTTGCGGAATCAAGGCTAATTATGTCGTGCCATTATCGGCAGCAACGACAGCGGTGAATGGTCCGTGGGTGCGAGATTTGGGGACGATGATGATTGGGCATGTGGGGCCAACACGTCAGTGAGGGGAGGGTGTGCACGCAGGTGAGAAACAGAGAGGAGAGGGGAACCCGAGTGGCCTGGTGTTTGGGCCATTTCTGCAGTTGGGCTGGAATGGTGGCGCTGGCCCTTTTCCATCTCTTTTCTCCTTTCTATTTCTATTTTGATTTTCAGAAACCAATTTCAAATGATATTCAAATGATTTTGAATTCAAACCTCCTCTGGATTTTTGTAAAGTGATCCAAGCACATATTTGTTTATAAAACATTGCTGTTTGTTCACAAATACTTTGGCCCATTGAAAATTAGAAATAAATCCATGTTTCATTTGAATATATCTATTGGGCATATGAAGGGTTTTAGGTTTTGAATTTTGTCTTTGAAATTCGTGTGAGCTTGTGTTCACCTTTGGTAACCCTCTTGATCAAAACAAGGCATAGTTTGGAGAGTAAAATAAAACCATTGCCTCTTTAGCTTAAATACATTAGGCATATAAATGGTTTCTGATTTTGAAATTTTGTTTGAAATAACCCAAATGCTAATGGATGCATGAATGATATGCAAACTTTATAAACCATGATTTTTGGGATGTTACAAATCTAACCCCCTTAAGGTGAATCTCACCCTCGAGATTTGGATTGGCTAGCAAATAGGTGAGGGTGGTCTTTCCGAAGATCATCTTCTCTTTCCCATGTTGCTTCTTCTTCGGAATGGTGGTTCCACTCAACTTTGCAGAATTTGATAGTTTTAGTCCGAGTAACTCTTTCTGCAGTCTCAATAATCTTGACAGGTTTCTCCTCATAGGTGAGATCACTTTCCAACTGGACCTCTTCCAAAGGTATAGTATCCTTCAAGGATGTATCTTCCATCCCCGGATGGCATTTCTTTAGCTGACTTACATGAAACACATTGTGAACGGCAGACAGTGATTCAGGCATTTCAATCTCATATTCTACTTCTCCTTTACGGCTCAGAATCTTGAATGGTCCAACATATCTTGGTGCCAATTTTCCTTTGACTCCAAACCTCTTCACTCCACGAAGTGGTGATACTCTAAGATAAGCTCTATCACCTACTTCATAGGTGACTTCTCTACGCTTTGCATCTGCGTAGCTCTTCTGTCGGGACTGTGCTATCTTTAATCTATCCTTTACCAACTTGACTTTTTCTTCAGCTTCCTTGATTAGTTCTGGCCCGAACAAATTTCTTTCTCCAACACCACTCCATAACAATGGTGTAGTACACCTTCTTCCATAGATAAATTCAAACGGTGCCATATCAATACTGGCTTGATAGCTGTTGTTGTAAGATAATTCTGCATAAGGCAGACTTTCATCCCAACAAGCACCATAATCTAGGGCACATGCCCTCAACATATCCTATAGAATCTGGTTGGTCCTTTGATGTCTGACCATCGGTCTGGGGATGAAAAGCAGTGCTGAATTCTAATCTCGTTCCCAATGACTCATGCAGTTGCCTACAAAAATGGGAAGTGAATTGAGTTCCTCTATCAGACATAATACTCTTGGGTACTCCATGCAGACTCACAACCCTATTCATATAAATCTTGGCTATCTTAGCACTTGTATAGGTTATCTTCACGGGTATGAAATGAGCCACTTTAGTTAGACGACCTACCACGACCCAAATATAATCATATCCTAATCTAATCCTTGGCAGTCCGGTGATGAGGTCCATGGCAATCTTATCCCACTTCCAATCAGGAATAGGTAGTGGTTGTAACAGTCCCGCTGGTTTCTGATGTTACGCTTTCACTCTACTACATACATCACACAAAGAAATATGTTCATCGATGTCCTTCTTGAGATTATTCCACCAAAATCTTTCCTTCACATCCATGTACATTTTGGTGTTACCCGGATGAATGTAATATGGTGAGTTGTGTGCTTCTTGTAAAATCAGTTTTCGAAGCTCCGGCTCTTGCGGAATGCAAATACGTTTTCCATACCATAAAGTACCTTGTTCATCTTCATGCAATCCTTTGGCTTTCCCTTTGCTAATCGTTTCCTTAATCTCTTCAATTTACTTGTCCATCTTTTGGGCTTCCTTGATTTTGTCCAACAAGGTGGGTTGAACATCCAATGGCATGAGATGTCCTTCAGGCACTATCTCCAATCTGAGATCTTTGAATTGGGCACACAGATCATCTGACAATTCTCCCTTAGTAAGGCCATTCACATAAACCTTACGGCTTAATGCATCCGCTACAACATTTGCTTTACCGGGGTGGTATTGCAAAGTCAAGTCATAGTCCTTGATGGGTTCTAACCATCTTCTTTGTCTCATGTTGATTTCTTTCTGAGTGAAGATATACTTCAAACTTTTGTGATCTGTGAACACTTCACATCGTTTTCCCAAAATATAATGTCTCCATGTTTTGAGTGCATGGACCACAGAGGCTAACTCCATATCATGAGTAGGATAATTCACTTCATGAGTTTTGAGTTGTCTCGAGGCATAAGCCACAACTTTCCCTTCTTGCATCAAAACTACACCTAATCCTTGGTGAGATGCATCACAATATACTTGGAAATCCTTCTCCAAATCTGGCAGACATAAGACTGGTGTTGTCACTAGTCTCTTCTTCAACTCTTGGAAACTAAGTTCACATCCTTTAGTCCAATCAAATTTCTTGTCTTTCTTAAGTAACTCTGTCATTGGCTTGGCTACCTTTGAGAAATTCTCAATGAACCTTCTATAGTATCCTGCCAAGTCAAGGAAACTACGTACTTCTTTCACTAACTTAGGAGATTCCCACTCAGTTACATCTAACACTTTTGCGGGATCAACAGCTACACCATCTCCTGACACAATATGTCTAAGAAATCCGACTTCATTCAGCCAGAATTCACACTTTCTGAATTTGGCATACAACTTATGTTCTCTAAGCTTCTCAAGTATCAATCGCAAATGTTCTTCATGCTCTTCATTTCACTTGGAGTATATCAAAATGTCATCGATGAAAACGAAAATGAACTTGTCAAGAAATTCCATGAACACCTTGTTCATCATATTCATGAACTAGGCTGGTGCATTTGTCAAACCAAATGGCATCACGGTGTACTCATACAATCCATACCTAGTGGTGAAAGCAGTCTTAGGTATGTCTTGTTCCCTTATATTTAGCTGAAAATATCCTGATCAAAGATCAATCTTTTAGAACTTGGTTGAATAAATCCTTTCTGTAACTGTTCCCCAAGATGTTTCTTGAGTTCCTTCAACTCATCAACTGACATCTTGTAAGGTCTCTTTGCTATTGGTCCAGATCCTGGCAGCAAGTCTATCAGAAACTCAACGTCTCTATCAGTTGTCATTCCAGGTAATTCCTCCGGAAATACGTCCGGGTACTCTCTCACAATTAGCACACTGTCTATGCTAACCCCCTTAAGAGAATTTAGCTTACTCCCGTTTGATTCAAAGTTAGACTTGAATCTAATCCTTTTATTATCCGGGGTTGTGAGTGTGATGGTACGGTTGGCACACTCTAGTACTCCTTCATACTTGGTCATCCAATCCATTCCCCAAATAATATCCAATCCTTGGGAATCTAGGATTATCAAACTAACCGGAAACTTATGCTTTCCAAATTCTATTACTATATCACGCCATCCAAGACTTACTATCATATCTCCATCGGGACAGCTTACTTTTATAGGACACCCAATATTTCAAGTTGGAATCCATTTTTATCAACAAATTCTCTTGATATGAATGAATGTGATGCGCCAGTATAAAAAAGAACAAGTGATGGAATAGAATTGAGTTTGAACTTACCAGCCACATCATCAGATTCCTCATATATTTCTTCCACATTGATGTGGGTCACTTGTCCCTTTTGGAAGGGATTAGGCTTGTTGGCACCTTCAACTTTCTTTTCTGGGCACTCATTAGCATAGTGCCCCAACTTATTACACTTGAAGCATTCAACCTGACTGAGATCTTTCTTTACAGGCTGACTTCCACTTCCACTTCCACCACCACTATGGTGGATCTTGTGTCCACTCTTGTGGTTCTTATACTTGTCACTATCATGACTGCGATGGTGCTTGGTGTCATGATGACGGTTGTGGTTGTGGTGGTTGTTGTACTTTCCATGTTTGTCGGATCCAGAACTCCCACTATCATCATGATGGGAACACTTGTGAGATGATCCCGAGCTGTGCTTATCAAAGCTATGCTTCCTCTTTCTGCTCTCAACATGTTTCATCTTGTTTTCCAAGATGGTAACCTTGTCACAAAGTGATTGATAGGTTGGAACATAGGCAACAGACAGCTTTAGGTTCAACTCATCATTCAGTCCTTCGAGGAATTTCTCCTTCCTCTTTGCATCTGTATCAACCTCATCCGGTGCATAGCGCGCCAGATTGTTGAATTCCTCAATGTACTCAGCCACACTGCGGTGACGCTGCTTTAGATTATGGAACTCCTTCTTCTTCAAATTCATCACTCTGGATGAGATGTGAGCTGTACGGAATCCATCCTCAAAGATAGCCCAAGTCACATCCTCAAGGGGAGTGGTGATCTGAAAGTTGTCCCACCAGGTTGCTGCTGGCCCTTCAAGCAGATGTGCTGCGAATCTGACTTTTTCTTCGTCAGTGCAGCCAACAATAACTAAGTCCTTGTTCACTAAATGTAACCAGTCATTGGCTACCATTGGATTAGTGGTTCCCGAGAACTATGCAGGCCTTAGTCTCAGAAATCTGGTGAGCATGTCAAATCCTGGCGAATTATTCTGGTTGTTGTTGTTGTTGTTGTTGTTACTGTTGTTGTTGTTGTTGTTGTTGTTGTTGTTGTTGTTGTTGTTGTTGTTGTTGTTGTTGTTGTTATTCTGGTTCTGGTTCTGGTTATGCATGAACTGTGTCATCATCTGCATCAGTTGAGCTTGTGCTTTCATCAAATGCTGCATCTTAGGAGTGATGTTGTTGTTGTTGTTTTGGTTGGGGTTGGCACGTCGGGGAGGCATCTGTGGTTTTAATAAGGATAAGAATGAGATACCCATAGATGCTTGACATGCACAATACATCACATATAACGATCACAATAACCAAGCTCAAAATAACATAAAGTTTGAACGACATAAACAACAGGTTTTGAAAAATGCAAACACACCATAGCAAGCCATCCACATGTTGGATGGTCATTTCGACTCAATAATCAAAGTCTGGTAGATGAAAGATAGTCGAGTAGTCTACACTAATCCTCCGCATCGATCTCCACATCAACAAGGGTAAGACCTGCATTCTCCATGGCGGTCTTGTTCTCATCAACACTAGTGGTCAAGGCCTCAATCTTGGCCCTAAGAGCCCTCTTCTGTGAGCGAAGCCTCTCGATCACTCCCTGCTGGTGCTCAAGCTCGAAGTCCTTGGCCTCTAACTCTTCCTTCATCTCCCTGATCTTCTTGTTCCTGTCTTGGAATCTTTTCTCCTGGCTCTTGAACTTCTTGTCCTGCCTTTCAAATTTGGCCTCCATATCTTTGACGATATTGTCTTGCTCCGCGAAGAGCTTGTCCTTATCCCGCAGCTGAACCTAGAACTCGTCATTTCTAAGCATGACGTTGGTCCTATCAGTGTCAAGGTGTCTAATAAGACCCTCTAAGTCCTGAAGGTACAGACGAATCGGCTCCATCGTCTCTCTAGTAGCATCATCATACTCTATGGCCTCACCCTACTCGTTGAGTCTCCCGAACGGATGAAAGTAAAGACCTCTAAGCTCGGTGGAGTGCCTCCCTACTAGGCGTCCAAGTAACTCCTTCATGAATACATCTAAGCCTCTCTCCTTGTCATCATGCATTAGCTTGAAACTGATAGCCTCCATGGGTGGCTCTGCCTGGCGTCTCGGCTGTGTGACTCTGAAGCCCCAAAGGTCCTTCCTCTCAAACATGGTGAGCTAAAGCATCGTGATGCTAGGTAATGGAAGGTTGAGCACACTAGTGAGCTCAATGAGACGAGTACCAAAACGAGTTCCCTTGAACTCCTCGGCCGTGCTGATAACAACATTAGGCATCTATTTTTATAAGATAGAGAAAAGTTAAAACCAACACAAGTCGAGAAAATTTACAAGACAAAATATCACAAGCACAACTTTTGGAACAAACACACAAGTCATGGCATACACAAATCCATTACAAACACCAAAGGTTCAACAGAACTTAGACAAATTTTTGGAAGTAAAAACGATAAGTGTGGTGGTCCAACTAACGAAGTACGTTACAATTCTCACTCACTAGACAAAATATCTATCATGGCATCCTTAGTGGCCATCTGTCTATCTTGTTCACAGGACTCCCATATTAAGTCTATGATGTCTCCCCTTAGTTGTTCGTTGGTAGTCTCTAATTCTTGGGTATGCTTCTTTTGTTCTCTAAGGTTATTTTGAGTGTTGAGCATTCTGCACTTGAGTTTATCACCAAGCTCGTTGATGGCATTCCAAGATGCATTTCTTGCAGAGTCAAAGAATGTTGAGTGCATTTCAGAGTTGGTGACCATGCAGTATCCTGACTCCTTGTGGTTGTCTTCCTTGTTTTTGTACAAGTTAAGTTGCACCCACCAATACTCTTCTACTTCATCCATCACAGGGAATACCTTGTACACAACTGCACCATGTATCCCCATGGTAACCATAAGGTTCTTGAGTGCCTTGGGAAATTCAGTCTCACACTCCAAAGTCATGGTCATGAGTGATCCCTTCCTCACGGCTTCATTGGTGGAGTTCATCTACAAATAGAGATTAGAAAGAAGATTAGAAAAGTTTACGAGAAGAAAAAGACAAGTGTGGAAATTTTTCGAAGTGTTGAAATTTTTCCTTAATGGTTTCTTAGTCTGATCCAACCTAGGGTCATAATCCTACAGGCAACACAGTGCTCTGATACCATCTGTAAGACCCCACCTTTATAAAGGTAAAGGTCCGTGTGATTGCAATGCTAGTCCCTGGATCAAATGATAGCATCCACAGTTTAAGATGAAGTACACAGATACAAAGGTCATTATTACATCGTCATTCCAGAGATAACATAGTCTTTTACAACTCCATAGCCATAGGCTAGTAAAAGAGTTTAACTTATCAACATAAATAAAAGTCTTCATCTTCATGTGCCATAGGCAAACATGTTGAGTGTAGACTCACAACCCTAATCCTCATCAGAGTAACCTGCAACATCACAAGTTACAGCCACAGTGGTTCAATACATTGGAATAGTATTGGCAAGTGATACCTTAGTAGAATAATAGTTTTCTAGCTTCTACATGAATTTGGCTAAGTGTAGCTTAGGCTTGCTTTGCTCAAAATAGGTTTTACCTATCAGTTGAAAACACTAAGTTTTTGTTTGACAAAAACTCCCAAGGAACCACCAATAGACATTGGTGAACCTTTACCCTTATTCAACCACAAGTTTTTAACTTAGAAATTGGGATGAGGAGATTCTTGATAGCTTCAATGTCTTGATGCTCAATTGTCCATTTTCGGGGACACGACTAAGTACTTAGATTCTTCCTTCTCGAGAGGTGGTGCACTTTCCCCACAAGACTCGACATGCATCGAGACAAGACCCTTCAGAAGCCTTCCCTTAGACCAGAATGGACGTGCTCCAGACCTATCACCCCTACCACCAAATGTCCATCTGGCTAAGTTATTGCAACCTATATGATCCAGGCAGAGCCCATATTGCCATGTGGCTGCACTAGAAGCTTCTTAACATATGGAATCTCAAATCCCTTTGTTCCTGGGTGGCTTTCCACAAGTGTGATACACAAGGTAGACCATATATATGGGCCTTGTGTAACCACTCAACAAAACCCAAACATACCATTCCACCCAGGTGTTTCATTCACTTAGTTGTTTTATTAAGCAAAACACAAGTCAAATACTTAGCAATATTTTTCCATAGCATGTATATATTCCACCCTTGGTTGCTACTAGCTAGGCTAAGCATGGCAATAGCAAGTATCTTAAATTAGGGAAAATTCTAGCAATTCTACAACTACTAGGATTTCCCAAGAATAGCATATAGGTACTTAGCAAAAATTATCATGCAAGCCCTAAACAAAATATCACTAATGTGTAGTCAAAATATTGGGAAAAAAATATGAAGCACCACTTGACCTGATAGTTGGGGGAGTAGCAACAATCCTCACAATCACAATCACCACTAGCACCAAAATCTACACATAAAATGATAGCACCAAATTCATATTTCAAACAATCAAGCAAAAAATATATGAATGCATGCAAATGCCATGTGATGAATTTTTCTAAACTAAACACGACAAGTAAATAGTACTGAATCTTTAAACTAAACAATTACACACTAAATAAACTTAATTTGGCTTTTAAAACATTTTCCAAATAATTTGTATACACAAAATAGGCCTACAAATGTCTCTGCATAAAATTATATTTTAATTGAAAAAAATCACAAAACTAAGCCTACATATCTGTAGGATTTATTTTTGTGATTCTAATGGTATATTATTTGTATTTTTTGGATAAACAGAACAAAAGTTATTGAATCTACAAGTTTGAATAACTAATAGATTCAAAAACAGATTTTCATTGAAAAACCCAGACACGTGGGCGTATCTGATTGGCCCGTACCGGTTCGGCTGGATCGATCAACGAGAGCCGCAGGATTTAAATGAAATCGCACGGGCCAGATCTAACCATACCCCTTCGTTAAGTGATCTAATCTGACGTGCTAGATCTAGATCAAATAGCCCACGACGGCTTAGCCAAGAACTAGCGGCGTGCGTAGTTGCAGCGGCGGCGGCTACTGGCGGCGACGGTCCGGCGAATACAGAGGGGGTTGGGGGTTGCGTTATGGCTTACCAGACTCACAAGAATACGAGGAAGCTCAACATGCTGCTGGCGTGGCCAGGGGCGTGCTAAAGCAGTGGCTAGCGCTCGTCGGAGTTGCGGGCGGCGTCGAGTTCTTGCCGACGAAAACATTGCCGACGTTCTGGATCGTCCTAGCACAAACCCAGAGGATCAGTAGCTGCACAAGGACATGGTGAACCTATTCGTATGCAAGAGAGGTCAAGGGGCGCTTGCTAATTACCGTGATTGCTCGACTGAGTTGAGCGGCGGCTCAGTCATTTGCAGGGATGGACGGGGACGACGACATGGGTCATGAGCAGGCAAGATAAAGGCATCATAAGGTGCACGAGGATATGAGGGTCACACTCGTTTGAACTAGAAACAAAGGGGCGGTCGGAGCTCACCATAATCACACACCAGGATTCGTCGGTCAGCGGTGGTGCAATACGAAATACTGGCATCCTGGTGGCGGAGCGAGCGTGTTGTGTGGGGGAAAATGACTGTGGGGTGTAGAGGCTTAAGTAGGTAGAAGCGCGACAGGAAACGCTCGCGGAATCAAGGCTAGAAACAGAGAGGAGAGGGGAACCCGGGTGGGCTGGTGTTTGAGCCGTTTCTGCTGTTGGGCTGGAATGGTGGCGCTGGCCCTTTTCCATTTCTTTTCTCCTTTTCTATTTCTATTTTGATTTTTAGGAACCAATTTCAAATGATATTCAAATGATTTTGAATTCAAACCTCCTCTAGATTTTTGTAAAGTGATCCAAGCACATATTTGTTTACAAAAAATTGCTATTTGTTCACAAATACTTTGGCCCATTGAAAAATAAAAATAAATCCATGCTTCATTTGAATATATCTATTGGGCATATGAAGGGTTTTAGGTTTTGAATTTTGTCTTTGACATTTGTGTGAGCTTGTGTTCACCTTTGGTAACCCTCTTGATCAAAGCAAGGCATAGTTTGGAGAGTAAAATAAAACCATTGCCTCTTTAGCTTAAATACATTAGGCATATCAATGGTTTCTGATTTTGAAATTTTGTTTGAAATAACCCAAATGCTAATGGATGCATGAATTATATGAAAACTTTATGAACCATGATTTTTGCGATGTTAGACCCTTCTGTCACTTGGGTTCCCATCCTACAGATCAGTCATTACTCACACTCCCTTTACCTGGATCAATCCTCAGGGTCTTGGGTACCTGACAAGTCCTTAGATTGAGGCAAGAGAGGGTACTACAAATCATCATATCATACAAACTAATACATGATCCCATATATGATAAATAACATGCACAAAAAGCTACATGGCTAGGAAGAATCCCTTAGCCCAAGGATAATTACTCACACATAGAGATGAAATCAACAATCATGAACATTGTAATAGAGATCATAAGATTGATAGAAAATTGTCTTACAATGTCGCCAATTGGACAAGAGATCTACTATTACAAGTGGTGGAAGATGGATGTGGTGGTGAAGAAAGATTTGGAGATTTAGATCTAGATCTATTCCTCCGGCGTGGCGACTTCTGGTGGAAGGGAGAGTTGAGGTTGAAAAAGAAGCATTGTTTCTCGTTGCCCGAAGCCTCTTTATATAGGGGTCCCTTCACGAAGGTTTTTCTGTTTGACCTAATGAAGTCGAGGACAACTATATGGCCGAAACTATACGACCGGAATAAATTTTTGTAGGGGTTCGTAGCATGGAAAATAAAAAAATTCTACCGCATGAACACACAATCAAGATCTAATCTATGATCAAGACAAGATCTATCTACTAGATCGGTCCAACAAGGTGATAGAGTACTAACCCTCAAAGATCCAAAGCGATTAACGAGAGCAGATTCTCGTGGGTGATGTAGTCGTTCACTTGCTGATCTCAAGATAGCGTAAACGATCCTTCCGGCGCCGCGTTCTGGCAGCGCTCCCGCAGTCGGTCACATGTACGGTAGTCGATGAAGACCTTCCTCTCCCTTTTTCTAGCAGGCATCGGAGGTTGTAGCTCTCTCCTCACGATTCCGGCAGCACGACGGTGTGGTGTTAGAAGTAGAGGGGAGATCCCGCAGGGCTTCGCCTAAACCGGAGCAAGTATGGTGGAGTAGAGGGAGCCCTGGTGATCTAGGGTTTAGAGGGCCGAGGTTTAGAGGTAGCTAGCAACTAGAGTTTAGCTAGACGGTAGCAGTTTAGAGGAGATCTAGATTGGTCGCAACTAGAGAGGGGGGGCAGCGGCCAATCTAGGGTTTCTTGGGCGCCTAGGGCAAGGGGGATACCTTGGGGTGCTCCCCTACCCCTCCTTATATAGGTGGGGGCGTCCAAGGGTGTTCCCAACCCAGGTGGATACCCTCCCTAACTCAGAAACCGTCCTTAACTCGGAAACCATGTTGGGATTTGACTTTTTCAAACTGCCTTTTTGACTTTCAAATTAGAGTTTGATTTCTCTCTTCCAAGTGTCCAGCCAAGTGACCTAGGACATGATGCAACCATTACAATTTGTCATGACACATCCATGTACCCTTCCCCTTCCGGATCGGTGAACCTTCTAGACCCTTCTAGAACATTCCGGTGAAAACACCGGAATCATTCCCGAACTCCGAAATTGGACTTTCCTTATATGAATCTTACTCTCCGAACCATTCCGGATCTCCTCGTGAAATCCCGGATCCCATCCGAGACTCAAAACAACATTCAGTATCTTTAATCACATTCCATATCTACTAAACAACATCAAATCCTTAAGTGTGTCTCCCTACGGTTCGTGAATTGTGCAGACATGATCGAGACTCTTCTCCTATCAATAACCAATAGAGGAATCTGGAAATTCATATGGCTCCCACATATTTCTATGATTACTTAGTGATCGAATGAACCATTTACATACGATACTAATTTTCCTATGTCTCACGATACTTTACTTATCCGAGGTTTAATCATCAGTATCTCTGCATACCTAGTTCAACCTCGTTACCAATAAGTAATCTTTTCTCATTCCCGTGATATGTGATCCCTTGTGAGCTAGTCACATGCTTGCAATCTAATTGGATGACATTCCACCGAGAGGGCCCATAGTATATCTATCCGTCATATGGATGGATAAATCACTATCTTGATCCATGTGCCTCAACACATACTTTCCGAACACACAATGACACCTTTATAGCCACACAGTTACGGTGTGGTGTTTGATGTCATCAAAGCATCCTTCCGGTGATGGTGATTTGCATGATCTCATGGTCGAAGGAATTAGGTTACTATGTATCAGAAAGCTTATAGCAAGTGAACTATATTAAATGACTTGATCTTTATGCTACGCTTAACTATAGGAGTATGTCCATCACATCATTCTCCTAATGATATGACCCTGTTGTTAATAACATCTCTATGTTCATGATCAGGAAACCATGATCATATATTAACCAACAAGATAGTTTAACAAGAGGCTTTACTAGGGACTCTTTTATGTTTACAAATCATACAAGTATTAATGTTTCCGGTTAATAAATTATAGCATGGTATGTAAACATTTATCATAAGCATGAAGATATGATAGTAACCACTTTATTATTGCCTCTTGGGCATATCTCCAACAGTCTCCCACTTACACTAGAGTCAATAATCTAGTTTCAAACCTTTGTGCATTCAACACCTATGGCTTTCCGATGTTGTAGTTACACGATTGATAGTGGTCAACTAATCTCCAGATCTGACACTTTTAGGTCCGTGTGTAATTGCATCTCTTTGCGTCTCTATGCATCACTCATTCTCTAATGAGATGGCTTTGTATAAATTTGGTCCTTTGGTGAGACCTTTAGTTCCTTGGTGTTAAAACATGTTGATAATATTTTCATACAATATATCTTCATAGTAATATCCCGCTGTGAACCACACCTAGTTTGATAACAAATTACTTGACACAAATGCCCTCTTTTGCTGCTATTATAGCAGTCATATACTTAGCCTTTTGTTGTAGTATCTGTCACAATGTCTTAACTTTGAAACTCATCCAAATCCATTATAGAACTTACTTTCCATCATATTGTGCCACCCTTAGTTCAGATAGAGATAAACTTAATTTGTACTTTGTGACAAAACTAATATCAATGTAAAACTTTTACAATGAGCTAACCACCTATTTGTCACTTCTACAAAATAATATATTCTTAGTTGTTCTAAAAGATCATAAGAATATCTTTACTATCGTCCAATAATCATCTTATGAATCATTCTGGTATACGCTCATAACATTTAGAGCATATGACATATATGGATTTGTACACATCACATCATGATTGATAAAGTACTCTTTGTGATTTTATATATCAAGTATCAAAAATACTTGAATCTTTATTCAATCCTTCCTATGCAACAAGAACCTTTCTTGTAGTTTCTATGTTGAACTCATTCAATATATCATCTATGTACTTCTAGCACAACCATATTAGCGTCTCAATTTATCCATATAGACATTGATGCCAAATATTCGGGTTTTGCCTAAGCCTTTCATCGAGATGAAATTCTTAACCTGTGTCAATAAAAAGATACATCATTTCCAATCAACAATATGTCTTCCACATAATGTATTAGAAACATGTCTTAGCGCTCCCACTTAATTTCTTGCAAATGCAAGCATCTTCATCATCTTCGATGAAATTAAACTCTTTTAACAGTTTCATCACAGTGAAGATTCCAACTCCGCGATGCTTACTTCAACCATTGAAGTTTGCATATGCTTTTAGCATCCTTTGAATTAACAAAACCCTTTGGACCGTGTCATGCACACGTCCTAGGTAACCATTATATTATAAGAACTTGTTTTTTATTCAACTACCACATAACAAAATTATATGTAGTGGTTGCTACATTAATCCGTCTAGACTAAATATTTCTTAATGAAAGATCAGATCTTGTCATAGTCAACTGTTTGAAAACTGTCGTGAACTCTTTGCCGACATCTCGATAGTTTCATAGATGTGAAACATCCATGTCTATTTCTTTATAGATCCAAATACGACTGTAAGGTCTTGCACCTTTTCAGATGGTCTTTCAAGTTTAAATCTTGTTCTCTCGTATATGGAACTATCACGAATTTTATGGCTTCAAACCATTTGACGGAGTTAGGGCCCATCGTCGCTTCTTTCCATGTAGTCGTATCATTATTGTCAAATAATGATTTAACTCTCAAATCTTGGTATTTGATTAGTTACCCGACCTACTTGTTTCAATAGGAGCTGAGACCTCCATGACCACAACCTTTGAGGCACGTGAGCCATGAGCATTGTTGCTGCCTCCGAAACACTTTTCAGCGCTGCGCAACTTTGCACATATAGCTAAGGTTCTTTTAACCTTATCAAAGTTCTATTGTCCTCCCACTTAACTCTTCACAGAAAATTCCTTTCTCAAAGAAACTTGACGTTCTAAGCGACAAACATTTTTTTCTTTGGTGTTATGGAGGAATACTCAACGATTATTCAAAATAACATAGAAAGATATGTTCATTCGATTTTGGTTGCAAACATCTTTCTTATGCATAGCGTACCAATGTTTAAGAAAGGACAACTTGGGTTTTATCCCAAACCATAACTTTATATGGTGTCATTTCAATGGATTATGATGGAGCTCTTTTCAGTGGAAAAACGACAGTCTCTAAAGCTTTAATCTTTAAAATATAATGGCAGTTTTATCAATTACACCTTTGATCTTACCATGTCAAACAAGGGTTCATTGCATATCTCGATTATTCCATACTCATATGGTGTTTCGGGAAACGCAAATCCATGGAAAGATTCCTCAAATCTGAGGTGTTATGCTAAACTTTATAACTCAAATATCTTCCTTTATGATCCTATCATAAATTATTTATTTTCTTGTTATATTGATTTTGCACTTCATCTTGAAAGTCTTTAAACTTTTGAAATGTTTCACACTTCATCCTTATTAAGCAAATATTCATATATTCACTCAAATTTTTAGAGAAGGCATATGAAGTTGAAATCTATCGCTCTTGACTACACATAATGGACTTCATACAACAATGTATACAAGTTCCAATAAGCTAGTCATCCGTTCCCTTTGGCCTATGAGCGGAGTTTTCATTATCTCTAGGAAATTTTCACAAGCGTCATTTGATCAAAAATCAAAAGACTCCAACATTCCATCCACATGGAGTTTCTTCATGTTTTCTTTCCAATATAATTTAAACGGCGATGTCACTTCCTAAGTGATCTTCTTTTCAATTGTCTTTCGATATTTTTAGCAATATTTTTATGGATGTGATTTATCCAACGAGATTTGTAAATCATGCATCTTTTATGGATTATTGCAATTATTTGAACAACCCTTTTATTCTCATAATACCTGATAAAACAAATCTTTAAGGCAAGCTTTGATGTTAACGAGCAACACAACAACCCTTTATTTTTTCTCGATGAACATCATCACATATTCTTTTGCTAGTTACTTAGGCCATTGTAGTTCATGAATTGTGTTGTTTCATATGATGATTCACACAAAAAAATTCAGTATCCAATACTTAAGAACCACATTGTTTAATAAGCAAAGGATATAGCCATAACATGTATATCCTCTATATACCTAGTGAACTATGTATCAGAAAGCTTATAGCAAGTGAACTATATTAAATGACTTGATCTTTATGCTGCGCTTAACTATAGGAGTATGTCCATCACATCATTCTCCTAATTATATGACCATGTTGTTAATAACATCACTATGTTCATGATCAGGAAACCATGATCATATATTAACCAACAAGCTAGTTTAACAAGAGGCTTTACTAGGGACTCTTTTATGTTTACAAATCACACAAGTATTAATGTTTCCGGTTAATACAATTATAGCATGGTATGTAAAAATTTATCATAAGCATGAAGATATGATAATAACCACTTTATTATTGCCTCTTGGGCATATCTCCAACAATTTTCTGCCGTATATTGGTCGTTATGTCTTCTGGATGCACTTCACGGCTCCTAGTTTCTTTGATGTGTTTGAAATCTTATATGTTTGGGATTTATGTTGTGATTCCTATCATTATACGCCATTATCTGTGCAGGAAAAAATAGCAAGAAAGGATTGCATACCCCTTGGATCATTAGGCATTAGTGGCAAGGTTTAGAGAGATATTTCATCAAATATATGAATAATATCTAGTTTAAATGCGGACGTGGATGGCTATGTTTCATAGCCATCAACCTCCCCAAGCTTAAACTTGATCGTCCTCGAGTAAGAAAACCAAAATAAAAAAGGAACTCGGTATTTAAACTAAAATAACAAGATGATGGTCTTACTCATAATTGGTAGTCTCATGTTTCCTCCACTTTATTAATTTTAAAACTTCAGCATAGATAGAGTTATGGCAAGAATATCATACGGGTTTCATGAATCCTTATAGCCTATCAAAATTAGTGTAAGCATGGATGATTCAAAAGAGTAAACTTTATTACATGTCATGTATTCAACTCATAAGCTTGCCTTTGAACAACAAAGTATAATCATATAAAATTAAGAGTGTGAGATTTTTTCATGAAAAGCATATATATTAAAGTATCTCAATTCTCCCACACCAATAAATCAAGAATTTTAAAAGCACTACTTTTATATTCATTGTCCTTCAAGAATTTCAGTTCTTAAGTAATTGAGAGCATACCAAGAAATTCCATTAGTTTATCGGGCTATGATGGACACTCGTGGCATCACTGAGGTTTTATTCCTTTCACATTTTGATTACTCATATCAGCCAGAGGAGTGATTCCATCATGAAGATCATTTGTAGGCTAGAGGAGTTGTTGGCATCCCATGAAGTTTGACACGCATAAATCTATATCATTCTTATGATTTACAAGTCAAACTTTGTCATGCTCACAAAAACCGCTAAACATTAATTCAATTAAACAAATCCTTACAAAGAGAGCTACCAAGTCAATCATTATTTTCTGTGGTGTTGAGTGTCTCTAGGAATAAGCTTTCAAGACTAAACACTACAACACCCAAGTCTTCAATTATGAGAATTTTTCTTATTTCAATTGTTTAGAAAATTTTAGGCGAGACTTGGTTAACTACAATAGCTGGAACAAAACATACTCAATTAAATAACCATGCAAACAAAATTTTACTACAATATAGAGACTAACTCCACTGGTATAACATCTTATCATTACTACTACCTAGAATGGGTTTCTCAAACTTCAAAAGTGGGGAGTCATAAGGCATACTTCTCATGTTTGGTTCCACTGCTCTCTTCCCTTTTTATTTGTTTCTTGGAAACTCGAAGTCAATCACTCTCCTGCAAATACATGAGAACTTCGAGGCGAAAAGAAAAGAAAGAGGGAAAATAAATATAAACGGGGAAATCTTTTTGTGGTCTTTGAGAAGGGGAATTAATGAATAGAAAATTGGCGGTAAATCTCGTCTTTAAAATCTCAAAGAAAATAAAATAAATAAAGATAAAGTGTTGGGGAAACCAACACAAGTACTTATAAACTCAAATAAAAGAATAACCTCGAAAATAAAGCAAAGCAAATGAAAATCCACATAAAAATAGACAGAAAACCTCCCCAAGCTTAGGATTTTGCAAACCTTCAAATCATTGAGGTGGGGGAAAAAGTTGTAACTCCAGTCTGCAAATTGAGTTGATAAGTTACTTGTTGTTTATCGAAGTATCAGGACGATATTATGCATCCCCTCCACAGTCCCTCCAAGTTCTTGGAAGTCTTGATATGTAGCGAACTGGGTTTGTGGCTGCTCCCCCTGATGAGGGACTTCTGGCTTCGCCTCTTGGTCCTCATCCTCTTCCAGAATCCCTTCCTCAGGTTGGTGTTGCTCAACATGCAAGTCATAAAGCACGTGTCCTTCCTCGATAGAGAGAAAATACCATTAGGCATAGGAGCGGGGTAGAGACGCCCAGCTCCAGCAATATGCAGATAATAAACACCACCTCTCCTAGTGAGCATTCCACAATAATTCAAAGTAGAGAAATCAACACATTGCTCACTTAGCACTAGCTGTAACTCACCTAGGTCGATGCCCAGGGCATTGGCAAGCATGGTGATAATGCCACCACATGTGATTGGTCCTTGGCTTTGGGAGGATTTGTACTCTAAGTAGCGCACAAGAATTGTACCCAAGTTGAGTGACAAGTTGTCAACACCCGGATTTTTAATCCCAGATGCCTATTATGCCGTACATCACAATCCCAAGATTACCATTTTTGCGAGACATAACAGATTGATACCATAGTTCGTCATCCATTAAAAACCATAATAGTCTTACGAATAGTTGATCTCATGATCAAGTCTGATGACAATCAAAGCAGCGGAATATATTAAAGGTAGTGTGGTCGGGGCTCCATCTTCAGGGTCCCATGCAATGCTGACGATGGGAGATGATCGTAGTTATCATAAGCATCGTGCAGTCCTTCTTCCTCGTAGTCTACTTCATAGTCTGGCCATGGTAATAGCCAGGGACAAAACAATGAGTACTTTGAATTACTCGTGAACTTTTACTAAAGCAAAAGGCCATCTAATAGGAATCTTAAGATCTAGGTTTGTTTACCATAAGCCAATTTTATTTCAACCAGTGTCTAGTAATAAAACCTAACTTTATTTGGCTAAGTTACTTAGGTGGGAACCTAACTTCATCTCTACCCCTTGTGGGGTCAAGTCAAAATCATCTTTCAAGTCACAGGTCATTTTGGAAAACATCTGACAACGGAACAGTATGTCCATCCAACTGTCCATAATCGCGGCCGCGGCTATTCAAATAGTTTGACACTCTACAAAGGTGGTACACTTTCACCACGACATTCAATACATCCGTCAGGAACAATCCTGAATCGTCATACTTAGTATGAGGATAATCAATCCTAACCTTTAAATTACACAACCTAGTATAGGCACGTCCCCAATGAGTTTGGCCTCCCAACCATGACCATCTGTCATCTTGGGCACTACATAGGTGGACAGTCACATTCACAAGGTAGCCTTAGCTCACCTCGTTCCACGAGGGAACCCATACTAAGACATATAAAATTACAGTCAAGCCCTACCCAATTCAAGACACATCCTTCAATCACCATCATCTTCAAGTCATTGTGTCCATAACACATGTCAAAGAATTTCAATAGAATGACTCATCATTCCAAGGTTTTCATAATCAATTGTTCCCATCTAGTGATCAAGTCTAGTTTAGCACTAGCATCTATCAATTATGGGTATGTTTCACTAGTTGTAGGGTACAAAGCTGGTGTATCTATCTTCATCAAGCTCCAAGCTCTTGATGACACTTTCTTCATCTTTCACTAATCATCCAATTAATTAACTATGGAACAACTTTGCGAAAGGTAAATCTTGCAACTAAAATTGGGATTTCGTATAGTAAACAGGGGTATCACAAAGGTATGTATAATAAGGCTTGCATGGTCTAGCATGCTCAATATAGCTTGCAGACTTAGATAGACTAGCTTGCCTTGGTTGGTAAGATGGTCGATGTTCTCGTCCTCGTCTTCGTAGAATTCCTCCTCATCGTAGACCAGATTGATACTAGTGCCTATAAATAAATACAAGGTACACAATCATCAAACAATACATAACTACTTCTATTTAGCACAAAAGGGTCACACTAGATGATCTAGCATCATCTCTATCATTACAAGAAAGGGTGATAAGATTTTATTTATCTTATTTTTAGGAAAGTAATTTCTACTCATTAAAAGTTGCTTAGGATTTAATATTATCCAAATTAAAAATATGGGATCATATTGAAACATGTCATCACCACATACTCTGATACTTGGGAATGTGATTTAAATTGGTTGGCCTAATTTATAAAGTTTAACACTATTATTTAATAATATTTAAGTGGCTAAAATGACTAGAAGGTCATTCTTTAGTTTTGGTCCAGGACTACTGTATGTAAGCATGTAGATTTTTACATATTCATAAAGATCTTGTCAAATCTGATTTTTGAGAGTTGGAATCAACTCAAAATCACCTATGGTTTATTTTAGAAAAATGTTTGAAGTTGCAAAAGCTACTGGCTTGTTATTTTTGCTCAGGGTGATCCATAGTTTCAAACTGTTTGAATCCAACGGGAGTGATTAGATATTTTCATCTACTTTCAAACAAAATTAGTTTCATTCTATTTGGTGCAGTGAATCTCTTTGAATATATTTTTAAAGTTCACTATAGAAAAGGTTTTTTAATAAAAAGAAAAATACTGTATTTTAACTACTAGGCTCGCGCGAGAAGCACTACTGGGCTGGCCCAACTGCACAGCGCGTGCGCAGCGGGCTCACTCAGACTGGTCCCACGCGTCAGCGAGTCATCTAACGTGAAGCGGTATCAATCAATATTATCCCTATGATTACAACACGATCTACGGTCTAGGTTGTCGTCTATGTTGCGGTGCTCCGGCGAGATTCTGACCTAGAGGCGCAGTGAGGGTGGTTGTGGGCTTACCAAGGCTCTAGCTAGTGTTGGCGGTGTGGGCGAATGAGCTTGTCAACGACGACGAGTCGAATAGCGGTCACGCCAGCTCTTGGGATGGCTCCAATCGACGGCGCCTTTCCCTCACGGTGGCAGCAGACTCCGATCAAATTCCGGCAACAGGGTGCTCGCCTTGCTCCGAGAATAGGTTAGGGGTGTTTCTGAGTGAGATAGAATGGTGTGAAGATTGAGGCTGGGGGTGGTCTCTATTTGTACCCTAGATGGTGAGGCAGTGCGGCATGGAAAGGGCTCATCGGGGACGTTGCTACAGGTCGAGCTAGGCATGGAGAAAGGCATGGGTCGACACTGTTGGGTGTGGCAATCGTCATGCGAGTGGTGGCTCGACAAGGGGTGGTCTCAGTTGGTCGGTCGACGTCGATGTTCTGTGCAGGTACGGTGGTGTTCATCAGTGAGTACGGTGGTCAAGGGGGCGCACGGCAACCAATGGGCATGTCTGGGCGGTGGCTGGTGACATCGCGGTCCGCACGATCTGGTGGAGGTGGTAGTCGAATGCAGAAGCGGGCGAGGCGAGCTGAGTCTGTCGTTCTCTCGGCATGTCCGCGCCTTAAATGGGCGTGGCCGTTCTAGGGTCTCCGCGTCTCGCCGTTGATCGAGGCATGGATAGAGAGGGGCGGTGAGGTCACGACAACTAGCTAGACATCGCGAGCGAGTGAGACACGGACTATGGCATGCTGCCCATGTCCGAGTGACATGGTGATCTCGGGTACCACTGGCATTGATCAAGGCAGTGAAGAAGAGTGGCTCAATTGCACGACTGGATACTGGGGGTGATCGTGGGTGATCTAGGGCAAAGATTTGGAGTACATAGGATGAGCAATTGATTGATCACAAATAGTATATAGTTGGTAGTTGTACTGTGATCACCAAGTTTTTCATCAAATGGCCGTATAAACTAAATCATCACCAAATTCAATGATATTTTATGAGTGATCTGATACTAATCTTGGTAGTATCTGGGTGCAATGGTTTGAGTGGTTTTCCAAAACTGGCTATATTGACATATGGGATAGATTCAAATTTGAATTGCCTCTCAAATAGAATTGAAAAGGTTTCTGCAAGGTTGGTAAGTTACATTGCATTCAGTGTCACAAGGTCTATCATTGGGAGAAAAGAAATGGGAAAGTTTCTATTTGAGATTAGTTGCTAGAGATGCTCAAAGTGAGCTAGTGGTTAACTTTGGCAGAAATGACCATTAGGTCTTATGCTCCATATTTTGATTTTCTTTTGTTTCGATTTGATTTGGTAGTGACCTAGATGATATGGTTTGGATCTTTAAACCATTTCTCATCATTTACAACAATCAAACATGGCATTGCAATCATCCATACACACAAACATAAACATTTGAATTTAATTAATAAAAGATTTTGTTAACCCTAATCTTGATTAATTAGGGAATGATCCTCATTCATATTTTTGGGGTGTTACACAAGTTGTCGTAGTTGAAAGCAGCTTTTGCAAGGACTAAGATGTCCTCATTGAGTCTTGTAAACTCATTACGCACTTGAAAGGTGTTAGCAATAACATAGAACAAATAGCGTATAGCAGGATATTGAATATTTTTCCCTTTGCTAACTCTAGAAGTCAAGCTCATTCTATTATCGCAGAGTTCAGGGGAAGGTTCTATGATGGTAAAAGATGCGTGTAGAGGATTAGGATCATTTTTGGGTAAACCAAAACAATTGCCCCATTCATCAAGTGATAATGAATAATTGTTGTTCATGAGTCAAAAAGAAATTCTATCATCTCCATGCCATGTCTTAACGGTGCTTTTCAAAGAACTAAGAAATTCAATGGTTTACCGGCGATAGGTTGGTTCATCATTAAATAAAAAGTTTTGCAAGCCAAACCTATTGCAAAGTAAATTAAAGTCATCATAAATACCGATTTGGCTAAATATGAAGGGGCAAGCCCACTTGGTTGCCTTCACTTCTCGATTTTTTATCCTGTTGAAACGATCACGGTGGGACTCGTTCTTGAATTGAATCCCCATACGTTCCTGAGGTGCAGCCCGACAAGAACTAGAGGCGGCAATAGTACGTGTTTGGCTCCTCGTGTCCATCTTCTAAAAATAAATAAGTAAGACAAATATAAAATCTTTTTGATCCAACAATTATAGTCATAGCATATTCCTCATCATAGCACACAAAAGAATCTCCTCAGCATAATAATCTAGGCAAGAGAATGATGGTATATAGTTAAAAAATAATTCTTACCCTAGATTGATAATGACAATAGATCAGATATGAATTCGCGAAAAGTAATTGGAGGATCGGAAAGAAACATACCGTAGATCACTTGTGTGTGAGGAAATCGAACGAAATTGAGTAGGGGTGAAGATCCCTTGAGGTTTTGAGAGAGTTTGGAGGTAGAAGAGAGAAAAACGATTGATTTTTTGATTTTTTGGGTACCTTCCTATGCGTTTAAGTGGTCGGGGGCAACTATACGGCCGGAACACTTGTTCCCTGTAATAGCCCAAGTTTGTAATATATGTAATTAGTACCTTAAGCATTGCATGCATGTGTTAAATTCAATAAAGTATGCATGTGAGAAAGTCCTTGAATAATGCAAAACATTAAAACCCTAATACCTTTTCTCCCTTGCAAACTTCTTCAAAATGGTTTTGTACTTGAAAAGCATTCAAAAGGTTTTGAATTTGAAAAAAATCAAAATATGTGGAGCCCAATCTAAATATAAGGGCCCCCTCAATATTTCTACACTTATATAAACCCTCTGGTATTTTTGAAAATAATCAAAATAGATTACAAATGAAAAATACAAACATAAAAAGACAAAATAAAAAGGAAATAAAACCTAACCCTACCTAACCTGGGCCGAGCCCACCACCTCCCTTATCTTTCCCGCCGCTCAGCACGCAAGCATCAACCCAGCACCCCGCCCATGTGCAGCCCGCTCCCAGCCCAATACCGCTTAGCTCCTTCCGTCGTCGTCTTCCTCTAGACGGCAAGCACCTGCGTGCCCGAGCGCCGGCCGTCGATCCTCCTCGCGCTGCGATTCCAGCCGCCGCCCGTTGGACGCCAGGATAAGATCGAACGTTCCTCCCTCTGTCTCCCTATACCCATTTTGTCACCTCTCGCCCTCTCTCATAGTTTTCCCCTTCGGCCCCGAAAACCTAGCTCCGGCCGCCCCTTCTCCCCACCGTCTCCGCCACCCCACGCCGTTCCGAGAGCACCGTCGGGACCGCCTCGTCGTCCTAGTTCGCCTAGCCAAAGGAATCGACGCGGGCGTACAAAATCGAGCTCATCGTCGACATCGCCGGTGACCTCGACCTCCCCCGGCCTCCCCGACACCATCGTAGGCACCAGGGTGAGCTCGCGGTGCCCAGGAACCTCTTTGTTTCCATCCTCGCACACTGGTTCGCCGCCCGCATCATACACCGCCGGACGCTGCCACAGATGCTCGCCATGGACACTGTTTCGGTGACCATTCGAGGGCTACGCCACCACTACCAGGTCGGCCGCGACCCACTCTATCCAACGAGGCCAACCACGCATCCAGGCACACATGGGATCGAGAGATCCGTGTTTGACCTGGGGCTTCCCCATTGATGAAGTCAGCAAGGCGTCATGCTGGCGTCATAACCCCTTTTCTTTTGTTTTCCTGTAAATTATTTCTGTAATTAAGAAATCCCTGACATGTGGGCCCATGTTGTAAGTCAAATAAACATTTTCATCAATGTTTTTTTCAATAAAAATGTAAAAGTAATTCCAAAATATAAATTATTTTATAATATTTAAAACATGATTTAAAATGAATTAAAATTGGGGAAATTCATAACTAATTCATTTTGAATCAGAAAAATACAAATAATAAATAAAAATGTTCAGAAAAATGAGACCTATCTATCTAAGATATAATCACGCATTAATAAGCAACTTCAATTGCAAGTTATTTAGAAGAATTAAATGAACCCTCCCATAAGCATCCGGGGTTTTCTCGAGTTAGGGTTTGCACCCCTCGGAACCCCGTTTAAACTGTCAAGCATGCCTTAGGGTTTCATTTCAATTCAATTTAACTTGTCATATCATCATCCTTGTTTGAGCATTGCATCGATGCCATGTCTTGATTGTCGCCTTTCTTTCCGGTATTGGTTCTTCGCGAAAGGATCTGAGCCCGATGCTGAAGTCAACAACATCGAAGATCCATACCTCTCTACTGATGGACAAGGAAAGCGTAGCCTATCATTCTGAACCTATTTTTACCAAGTATATTACTTTCTCGCTATGATGCACACGATTCCAATGTGTCCTTTTGTCAGTAGCTAGGGTTACCTATCTGCTGCACAGTTCCCCTTTTGTAGCCTTATACTCCTGATCCACTGCTCCTAGCATACCTAGGTGTGGCATCTGAGCGTTGCTAGAGCCTTAACAATCGACAGCTTAGCCATGCTTACTAGTACCGTCTGATACATTCGGATGATGATTCGGAGGTGCTGAAGAATCTAGAAAGATTAGAGCAGGAGGTTTCATCAATGCAGGTAAATAAATATGCTAAGGCTTGTATGTGACGCCACGTTGGCTGTGGTTTTTTTAGTCCCTTGCTCACCACCACTAGGAACTGAGTTATTGCCTTTGGAACCTTGACGAGCGTACAACCACATAGGGCTTGGAAACCCCTCGACTGACTAACTTGCCTAGTAGATTCCATGAGTCACATAGTTCGGGCTTTCCATTTGGCCTATGCATTGAAGAAGTTTTCAAAAGAGGAGGTGATGGAGGTGCATCATAACAGGTAGGGAAGCGTGGACCAGGTTTCTTGGGGTAGATAGCACCCCTGGTAAACCAACCTCGCCTCACATCTTTAAGTACCGGTGAAAGCAAGGTAAAGGTCATGGTCAACCACCCTCTGTCGGCCTTCCAAGTAAGAGGACTAGTAATATTTGGCATTAAGAGTCGGTTGGTACGTGTGGGTAAAGTTGTACACCCCTTCAGGGTTAAATCTTTTCGAACATCCGTGTTCACGGTTATGAACGCTTGGTGACCAGATTCTAAGATCATAGATAACTTTAACCATTATAAAACTTGTTGATTCACGTGTGCTTAATGATGCTTCCTCTGGGTTGACGGGGTGATCCTAGATAGGAGGTTCTGATGAAGCTGGTGGTTATCAAGATCTGATGCACAAGATGAAGAAGTCGTTGTCTTATCCCTTTTAATAGATTCTGAGTAGACGAGCCTCTTTTCTCTCTTGTTTACAAATAAAGGTTGCTTTATGCAAAATAAAATCCAGAGAAAGGCTTTCTAGCTAGAGCATGTAGATACTAGGTTATCTAAGTCTTGCGAAGTACATTCTCGTACTCAGCCTTGCGCCATTGTTGTTTTTCTACAGATGATCTAGTTGCGATTGAAGGTGGCTTCTACGTTGACATCGACGAGTAGTTGGGGGTCCCATGTAGCAGCCTGAGGACTATGGGATGGATGTCACTTTTGTTTATGTCCTCTTAGGCATTTTGCTAAGTTGTTGTGTAGAACAACATATCTGCTTTCGCTGTGTGATGTAATGTTGGGTCTATGACCTCTAGTTTGTAATAACTTTAATATCTTACTCTGCTAAGAGTTTAAACTTATGCTGTTGAATCCCTGAGTTCTGTAATGTTACCACATCATACTGTGATCTTCAGTGATTGGAGTTGAACTTATCTTAGATGTGATCTGAGGTTAGTTGAACTTATCGTCGTGATATCCATCTCATGGACTTTGGTAATTACCAAGGTCTTGTCAACAAGGCTATGAAAGCTGAGAGTGGAAAGCTGGAGTATGAAGAAACTCGTAAGCGTCCTCAGGAGGGGTACAACAAGGCTGGTTTTGGTAATAAGAACCGTCGTGTCTTCGTGCCTTACAATGCTGTGCCACGTGCTCCTTATACTCCAAGGACTTCTGGATATGCACCCGTCCGAATGCTATTCCAAACAATGCTGGTGGATCAAATTATCCTACTGCTGGTACTGGATCAGGCCTTATCTGTTTCAACTATCGTCAGCCTGGCTACTATGCAAGAGATTATCCTCAAAAGAGTGTTGCTGAGAAGGCACAACCACCAAAGAAGAATGATAAGTATCAAGGTGCTGGAAGAGGTCGTCTGAACCATATTTCCACTGAGGAGGCTCAGGAAGATCCAAGGGTCATCATGGGTATGCTTTGTATCAATCAAATTCCATCTAAAGTTTTGTTTGATTATGGAGCATCGCATTCATTCCTGTCACAAGCTTTTGCTCAAATGCATGGGATAAGTTTTGAGGGGTTGTCTGTTCCCCTGCTAGTTCAGTCTCCTGGTTCTAGATGGTGTTCCACCATGGTTAGTTATGGGAATCTAATCGAAGTTGCATTTCAACTTTTCTCCACTTCTTTGATTGCCCTCAAGTCAACTGACATTGACATCATATTGGGCATGGATTGGTTGACCCGTTACCAAGCTATCCTCGATCGTACAACCAAGTCTGTGACTCTGACTAGTCCTGCTGACATAACAGTCAAGTATTGGACCGTAGGGTCACTATCTCCTTCAGTTGTTTCTATCCCTGAAGCAGAGTTGTATGCTCTTGAAGTTCTACCTCTGTTAGAGATTCAAGATGTTTTCGTGGTCTATGAATCTCCGGATGTCTTTCCTGAGGAGTTGTCTGGCATGCAACCTGATCGAAGTGTGGAGTTTGTCGTAGAGTTAGCTCCTGGAACTGCTCCTATTTCTAAAAGACCCTATCATATGCCTCCTCATGAGCTTCTGGAGTTGAAGAAGCAATTAGAGGAGTTAGAAGGAAAAGGATACATTCAGCCCAACACATCTTTTGGGGGATGTCCTGCCATCTTTGTTAAGAAGTGGGATACTAATATATCGCGTCTGGTTGTGGATTATCGCCCACTCAATGTTGTGACCATGAAGAACAAGTATCCCCTCCCTAGGATCAACGATCTATTTGATCAGTTAAGTGGATCCACTATATTTTCCTAAATGGATTTAAGGTCAGGGTATCACTAGATAAAGATCCGTAAGGAAGATATTCCAAAGACTACTTTCACCACTCGTTATGGTCTTTACGAGTATACAGTCATGTCCTTTGGTCTTACCAATGCTCTAGCCACTTTCATGCGGCTTATGAACTCTGTCTTAATGGAGTATCTTGACAAGTTTGTCGTGGTCTACATTGATGATATTCTAGTCTATTCCAAAACTGAAGAAGAGAATGCTGAACATCTTCGTTTGTTGTTGACAAAACTTCGAGAATATCGTCTCTACGCCAAGTTTTCCAGATGTGAGTTTTGGTTACAAGATCTCTTATTCCTTGGTCATGTTGTTTCCGCCAAAGGGGTTGCTGTTATCCCCGATAAGGTCCAAACTATCCTCGATTGGGAGTCTCCTAGATCCATTAAGGATGTCCTAAGTTTTCTCGGGATGGCTGGTTATTACCGTCGATTCATCGAGAACTTCTCCAGGATTGCAAATCCAATGACTGATCTTCTTAATAAGGATAAGAAGTTTGAGTGGTCTGATAAGGATGAGGAAATTTTCCAGATGTTGAAAACCAAGTTAACAACTGCTCCGTTGTTGGTTCTCCCAGACACTAGCAAAGACTTTGTAGTCTTCTGCGATGCAAGATGGGAATGTGGTAGCTTATGCCTCCCGTCAGCTGAAACCACATGAGAACAACTACCCATCTCATGATCTTGAGCTTGCAGCTGTTGTTCATGCTCTTAAGAAATGGCGACATTACCTTATTCGTAGTCGTTGCGAGTTATATTCGGATCATCAAAGTCTGAAGTATCTTTTAACACAACCTGATCTGAATCTCAGGCAAAGAAGATGGTTGGAACTCATCAAGGACTATGATTTGGGTCTCAAGTATCAACCTGGCAAAGCCAATGTCGTTGCAGCTGCGCTAAGTCGTAAGTCTTATTGCAACACCCTGATGATCAAACAAGCACAACCTTCTCTTCATGAGAAATTTGCTCGATTGAATCTTGAAGTAGTTCCTCGTGGATTCCTTTCTACTCTTGAATTGAAGTCTTCTCTAGAGGATCAGATCAAAGCTGCTCAAAGGCAAGATCCTGAGATGGACTCTATTAAGAGATGGACTCTACTATATTTCGGTACACGTCTGGTAGTACCGAATGGAAAGGACTTTAAGCAGATAATTCTTACCGAACCTCATGAATCACTTCTTTCTATCCACCCTAGAGGTACCAAGATGTATCGGGATCTTCGTCAAAGATTCTGGTGGTCTAGTATGAAGAAGGATATCGCTCGTTTTGTTGCTGAATGTGACGTTTGTCGTCCCATCAAGGCTGAGCACCAAAGACCCGCGGGTCTCCTGCAACCACATAGAATCCCTGAATGGAAATGGGATGAAGTTGGTATGGATTTCATTAATGGTCTTCCTAAGATTCAGAAAGGAAATGATGCCATCTGGGTAATCGTTGACTATCTATCCAAGGTTGCTCACTTTCTACCTGTTCGCGAGTGTATCAATGCTAGTCAGTTAGCTGATCTATATATATCTCGAATAGTTGTTCTTCATGGGGTACCGAAGAAAATCGTCTCTGATCGAGGGAGATTGTTCACCTCAAGGTTCTGGACAAGTTTCCAACAAGCTATGGGAACCCGTCTGTCCTTCAGTACAGCTTATCATCCTAGCACCGGTGGCCAAACCGAAAGAGTGAATCAAATCCTTGAAGACATGCTAAGAGCGCGTGTCATATCTTTTGGGAAGGACTGGGAGAAATGCCTTCCTTTTGCTGAGTTCTCCTACAATAACAGCTACCAGTCCAGTATAGAAATGGCACCTTTCCAGTTCTTATATGGAAGACCGTGTCGTACTCCTTTGAACTGGTCAGAAACTGGCAGAAGAAAGTTCTTTGGACCGGATATGATCCAGGAAGCAGAAGATCAAGTTCGTAGCATTCGAGATCGTTTGAAAACTGCTCAGTCTCGCCAGAAAAAGTTATCATGATTGTCACCATCAACATATTGAATATGAAGTTGGTGATCAAGCTTATCTTCGGGTCACTCCTTTAAAGGGTGTCCACCATTTTGGTATCAAAGGCAAACTAGCTCCTCGCTATGTTGGTCATTTTCGCATTCTGTCCAGGCAAGGTAACCTTGCATACAAACTGGAGCTGCCTGCAAATTTTCCTGAAGTACATGACGTCTTTCATGTGTCTCAATTGAAAAGTTGCTTCAAAGACCCTATCCGTGGTGTTGACCACCAAACTCTTGATCTCCAGAAGGATCTGACTTACCGTGAGTATCTTGTTCGTATCCTTGATGAAACTGAGCGCAAGACTCATCGTCAAAACATCAAGTTCCTGAAAGTTTAGTGATCTCATCACTCTGAGGATGAAGCAACCTAGGAATGAGAAGATCGTCTTCAATCTGAGTACCCTGTCTTCTTTTCTAAAACATAGGAATCTCGGGTCGAGATTCTTGTAAGGGGGATAGAGCTGTAACATCCCAATTTTTTAACATATGTAATTAGTACCTTAAGCATTGCATGCATGTGTTAAATTCTATAAAGTATTAATGTGATCCAGTCCTTAAGTATTCATGTGAGCCACTCCTTGAATAATGCAAAACCCTAAAACCCTAATACATTTTCTCCCTTGCAAACTTCTTCAAAATGGTTTTGTACTTGAAAAGCATTCCAATGGTTTTGAATTTGAAAAAAATCAAAATGTGTGGAGCCCAATATGAATATAAGGTCCCCCTCAATATTTCTACACTTATATAAACCCTCTGGTATTTTTGAAAATAATCAAAACAGGTTAAAAATGAAAAATACAAACAGAAAAATAGAAACTAAAAAGGAAAAAGGTTTTCAGGAAATAAAACGTAACCCTACCTAACCTAGGCCGAGCCCAGCACCTCTCTTCTCTTTCCCGCCGCTCAGAACGCAAGCATCAGCCCAGCACCTTGGCCCATGTGCAGCCCGCTCCCAGCCCAAAACCGCTTCGCTCCTTCCGTCGTCGTCTTCCTCCAGACAGGAAGCACCTGCGTGCCCGAGCGCCGGCCGTCGATGCTCCTCGCGCTGTGATTCCCGCCGCCGCCATTGGATGCTGGGATAAGATTGGCCGTTCCTCCCTCTCTCTCCCCATACCCATTTCGTCACGTCTCGCCCTCTCTCGCAGTTTTCCCCTTCGGCCCCGAAAACCTAGCTCCGGCCGCCGCTTCTCCCCACCGTCTCCGACCACCCCACGCCGTTCTGATAGCACCGTTAGGACCGCCTCGTCATCCTACTTTGCCTAGCCAAAGGAATCTACGCCGGGCGTACAGAATCGAGCTCATCGTCGACCTCTTCTCCGCCTCTGGTTGCCGCTCGTCGCCGATATAGCCGGCGACCTCGACCTCCCCCAGCCTCCCCGACACCATAGTAGGCACCAGGGTGAGCTTGCGGTGCCCAGGCACCTCTTTGTTTCCTTCCTCGCACCCTCGTTCGCCGCCCGTGTCATACACCGCCGCTTGCCGCCACAGATGCTCGCCGTGGACACTGTTCCAGCGACCATTCGAGGGATGCGCTACCACTACTAGGTCGGTCGCGACCCTCTCTCTCCAACGCGGCCAACCACGAATCCAGGCGCGCACGGGATCGAGAGATCCGTGCTCGACCTGGGGCTTCCCCATTGATGACGTCAGCAAGGCATCATGCTGGCGTCATAACCCCTTTTCTTTTGTTTTCTTGTAAATTATTTCTATAATTAAGAAATCCCTAACATGTGGGCCCCTATTGTAAGTAAAATAAACATTTTCATAAATGTTTTCTATTTAATAAAAATGTAAAAGTAATTCCACAATATAAATTATTTAAATCAGAAAAATACAAATAATATATCAAAATGTTCAGAAAAATGAGACCTATCTATCTAAGATATAATCATGCATTGATAAGCAACTTAAATTGCAAGTTATTTAGAATAATTAAATGAACCCTCTCATAAGCATCCGAGGTTTTCCCGAGTTAGGGTTTGCACCCCTCGGAACCCCGTTTAAACTGTCAAGCATGCCTTAGGGTTTCATTTCGATGCAATTTAACTTGTCATATCATCATACTTGTTTGAGGATTGCATCGATGCCATGTCTTTATTGTCGCCTTTCTTTCCGGTATTGGTTCTTCGCGATAGGATCCGAGGACGAGGCTGAAGTCAACGACACCGAAGAACCATACATGTCTACTGATGGACAAGGCAAGCGTAGCCTCTCATTCTGAACCTACTTTTACCAAGTATATTACTTTCTTGGAATGATGCACACGATTCCAATATGGTCTTTTGTCAGTAGCTAGGGTTACCTATCTGCTGCACAGTTCCCCTTTTGTAGCCTTATACTCCTGATCCACTGATCCTAGCATACCTAGGTATGGCATCTGAGCATTGCTAGAGCCTTAACGATCGACAACTTAGCCATGCTTACTAGTACCGTCTGATACATTCGGATGATGATTCGGAGGTGCCGAAGAATCTAGAAAAATAGGAGGAGGAGGTTTCATCAATGGAGTTAAATAAATATGCTAAGGCTTGTATGGGAGGCCACGGTGGGAGTGGTTTTTTTAGTCCCATGCTCGCAACCACTAGGAACTGAGTTCTTGCCTTTGAAACCGAGACGAGCGTACAACCACACGGGGCCTGGGAACCCCTCGACTGACTAACTTGCCTAGTTGATTCCATGAGTCACATAGTTCGGGCTTTCCATTTGGGATACGCATTGAAAACATTTTCGAAAGAGGAGGTGATGGAGGAGCATCATAACAGGTAGGGAAGCATGGACCGGGTTTCTTGGGGTAGATAGCTCCCCTGGTAAACCAACCTCGCCTCACATCTTTATGTACCGACTTCGGGATTTGACCCATTATGGCGGAACCATACTTATTGCATTACTCATGGTCTCAGAGAAAGCAAGATAAAGGTCGTGGTCAACCACCCTCTGTCGGCCTTCCAAGGAAGAGGGCTAATAATATTTGGCATTAAGAGTTGGTTGGTACGTGTGGGTAAAGTTGTACACCCCTGCAGGGTTAAATCTTTTCGAAAATCCGTGTTCACGGTTATGAACGCTTGGTGGCCAGATTCTAAGATCATAGATCACTTTAACCATTATAAAACTTGTTGATTCTTGTGTTCTTAAGGATGCTTCCTCTGGGTTGAGGGGGTGATCCTAGATAGGAGGTTCTGATGAACCTGGTGGTTATCAAGATGTGATGCACAAGATGAAGAAGTCGTTATCTTATCCCTTTGAAAAGATTTTGAGTAAACGAACCTCTTTTCTCTATTGTTTACAAATAAAGATTGCTTTATGCAAAAGAAAATCCAGATTCAGCCTTTCTAGCCAGAGCATGTAGATACTAGGTTATCTAAGTCTTGCGGAGTACATTCTCGTACTCAGCCTTGCGCCATTGTTGTTTTTCTACAGATGATGTAGTTGCGACTGAAGGTGGCTTCTACGTTGACATCGACGAATAGTTGGGGGTCCCAGGTAGCAGCCTGAGGTCTATGGGATGGATGTCATTTTTGTTTTTGGCCTCTTAGGACTTTTGCTAAGTTGTTGTGTGGAACAACATATTTGCTTTCTCTGTGTGATGTAATGTTGGGTCTATGACCTTTGGTTTGTAATAACTTTAATATCTTACTTGGCTAAGAGTTTAAACTTATGCCGTTGAATCCGTGAGTTCTGTAATGTTACCGAATCATACTGTGATCTTTCGTGATTGGAGTTGAACTTATATTAGATGTGATCTGAGGTTAGTTGAACCCTAATCCCCCGTATAGTTGGACTGGCAGCAAAAAATTAGGGTTTCTAGGGTTTCTTTCCTGGCGGTTGTAACTATACGGCTGGAACTTTTGTTCCGGCCATATAGTTGGTCGTTGAACCTTCTATATGCCGAGATGAAAAAATTGTCGATGTGTCAAATAACTATACGATCGGATCTATACGGCGGGAATTTTTATTCCCGTCGTATAGTTGGTCATTAAATCTTCTGTACACATCAAATAAATTCTGTTTCTTCATGAATTACTTTTTAGACTAAAACTTAGCGAAACACCTTGTTTTACTCACACCTTTGTTTCACATGGGGTGCCTCCCATGCAGCGCTCTTTTATGGTCAATAGCTTGACCTTGATGTTGCTTAATTAGGCCATATGAGTGGAACACCCACTCCAAAATAGTTGGCCTTCAAAGTGATGGACTCCTTCTCATCTTGCTTGTCTTTATTTTTCCTGGGAAAATGAATAACAAAAGGACCCCCCGAAGGCAATTAGAGCTTCACGTTCCCTTCATGCAGATGAATCAAAGCCTTAATAGTTCTTAATAAAGGAAGACCTAATATGATAGGAGCAGTAGCATCTTTAGGCATGTCAACAATAAGAAAATCAATAAGAGCGGGACAGCCTTTAATGTATACTAAGGTATTCTCTTTAATTCCTACTACTTGTTTTTAAGTTGAATTTGCTAGATGCAATTTTAGTTTGGTGATTCCAAAAGAGCCCAGATTTAATTTATAAAAAAGACTCTTTGGAATTGTTGAAACACTTGCACATAGATCACAAATTGCAGCTATTTCATTAGTCCCAATTTTAATCTTAATAGTAGGCTCAAATATATCATCTAGCTTAACTAGTAATTTTTCAGCAATTTTCTTATATTCCTCCTCAAGATCACATACCTTTATTGTTACCTGATTAATGAAGTGTTGATAGATGGCTTCCTCATTTCCTTCACTTAGCGGTCTTGACATTCACCCTTTTTAGAAGATCTTCAAATGTGTAATTCAGTGAAGAAGCATTGCTATAATCAAATTCTTTAGGCTCCTCCTTTTGAATTCTTAAAATATTGAGGTCTTCAACTGGATTGGGCTCAGCATTACCTGTAAATTTAGCTAGAATGAGAGTTTGACTCTCGGTTATCTTACCTAGCTGTGCCTCAAGAATCCTTGTTCTTTCTTGGAGGGCCTGCAAATCATTCCTCAAACTAACAGCTTGGTTAGATAATTTACCAAGCATAGCATCATAATTATCCGTTATTTTAACTAGAATATTATTTTTCTCATTTTGTGAGTCCATAAAAGATTTAAGAGTTTCTTGGAGACTACTATTACTTGATGCAATATTATTATTAGAGTTACTTGTAGGACTAGAATAATGTTTCTGAAAATTTGGATTATCATTCTTCTTCCAAGAAGGGTTATAATCATTACGACCTATGAAGTCTATTTCTACAATAGTTGGTTCGACAGTAGCTCTTACCTGGATATCCTTACCTTTGACGGCTAATATGAGATCATCTAACTTAGCATTGTGTTCTTCATTTTATTGAGGTGTGACAGAGTTCACCTTCTTCGTGTTTGATCTTTCCACATGCCATTGGGCATGGTTGTCTTGCATATTGTCTAGCAGCTGCTTTGCTTCAGTAATTTGTTTACCCATAAATGCTCCTCCAGCTGCAGTATCAAGCATAGACTTAGACACATGGTTAAGAGCATTATAAAATAAATGGAGAAATTACCAATATTCCATCCTATGTCTGGGATAGTTTCTCATGAACTCTTGCATTCACTCGCATGCAAGCGCTAGTGGCTCACACTCTTCCTGTCTAAAACCAGTAATATTATATCTGAGCTTCACAGTCTTTGCAAATGGAAATAATTTAGTAATAAATAAAGAAGTACATTCCAACCATGATGCAATAGTATTTCTAAGCAAACATAGCAACCATTATTTTGCTCTTCCTTTAAGATAGAATGGAAATAAGCGCAACTTGACCACGTCAGGGTCAACATATTTAATGCGCATATAACATATTTCAGTGAAAGTATTTAAGTGCATACCTCCATCTTCAATAGTAGAGCCTCCAAATTGATTCTGTTGAACCAAAATTAAATAGTGGGGCTTAATTTCATAATCTTCAGCCGCAATTGCTGGCTGAGTAATAGGACTACGTAAATAATCATTGTCGGGAGTTGCAAACTACCCTAGCTTCTATTCAGTCATACTTCCTATGTTTTTGGATTTTCTTAAACAAGTATAAATGCTAATAAAAACAATAATTAAAAGACTAAATAATTTTTTTGGTTTTTCAAATAAAGACTGAAAGAAAATTAACAAAATTAAAAACAAGAATTAAAACTAGCAAGGTTCCTACTAACCTCACTAGGGTAGCTATTGCTTGCCCGACAATGTCGCTAGAAAAAGGGTAGATACCTTTCATCTGGATTACGGATGTAGTAAAGCTATTTTTCACTAGTAGACCTAGGTTTATCGAATCCTCGGGGAGTAGAAAGCAAAGTTAGATTACTTACACGAACCTTCGAGATTAGAATTCCTTTTATGTTTTCACCAGACCAAGAGTTTCCAATCTTTTTGTTGTTGTTGACGATGGAGAGAGAGAGGTCCTATGGTCTTCGGTTTCACCAGTAGCTGTACAAAACATCTGATGGGAATAATAGATAATAACAAAGTATGCATGTAATTGTTAGAGCAAGATAATTATATGTGGGATGTGCATCCATAATTGCTATCGCCTCCGTGACCGCTTATAGCAATAGCCTACTAGTCTCATCCATAGAAGAAAGAGAAGTAACGATATGCATAGTGATTTCACCGTTAATCCCAAGTAAATTAGTCACATACGGCCGTACTACCCCTTTTGTCACTAGGTTACCATCCTGCAGATCAGTCATTACTCACACTTCCTTTACCTGGATCAATCCTCGGGGTCTTGGGTACCTAACAAGTCTTTAGATTGAGGCAAGAGAGGGTAGTACAATCATCATGTCATAAACTAATAGATGATATCGTCTATAATAAATAACATGAACAAAAAGCTACATGGCTAGGCCGAAGCCCTTAGCCCAATGAGAATTACTCACACATAGAGATGAAATCAACAATCATAAACATTGTAATAGAGATCATAAGATTGATAGCAAATAGTCTTACAATGTCGCCAATTGGAGAAGAGATCTACTATTACAAGTGGTGGAAGATGGCTATGGTGGTGGAAAAAGGTTTGGAGATTTAGATCTAGATCTATTCCTCCGGCGTAGCAGATTCTGGTGGCAGGGAGAGTTGAGGTCGAAAAAGAAGCATCATTTACCGTCGCCCGAAGCCTCTTTATGTAGCGGTCCCTTCACAAAAGTTTTTCTGTTTGACCTAATAAATTTCCTGTCGTATAGTTGGTCGTTAAGTCATATGGATCCACTTCATGGCTCCTGGTTTCTTTGACGTATTGGATATCTCGTATCTTTGGAATTTATGTTGTGATTACCATCATTTTATGTCATTATATCCGAGGAAAAAATAGCAAGAAAGGATTGCATAAGGCTTTGATCACTAGGCATTAGTGGCAGGGTTTAGAGAGATATTTCATCAAATATATGAATAATATCTAGTTTAAATGCGGACGTGGATGACTATGTTTCACATATATCAGTGGGGGATGCTCGAGATGGCGCAAGAGGAAGCTTCCATGGCTCTAGGCGATTCGAAACTTGTCGAGGGAACTAGGACCTCGGGGAGCTTGGAGAAGGAGTCGGGACCTTCCTGGGTGGTGCCCGAGCTTGGCGCTAGCAACGAGGGTGCTTCAGGCGCACCCCACAGAGAGCATGCCACGGCGGTCTACATCAAGGCGTCCAAGGCGGGTCTAGCCCCCAAGAATGCCAAGGTTGGGACAGCCCCTAAGGCCCCTCCCGTGAATAAAGTTGGGCGCAAGAGGAAGAGGGCCGACAATACTGGCGCCCGCTCCTCTAGGAGGGTGAGAAGCAGGTGCAGGGGCGCCATTTATGAGTAAGTACATCCTTACATCACGGTCCTCAATGACTTCCCCTCTCTTCTTCTTAGGTCTAACACTCGTTGAGCTTTGTAGGGAACCCAATGAGGAAGAGGAGAAGGAGGAGACTGTAATGGTACTAGAGGTGGCTAGGGATCCTATGAGCACCGACAACAGGGAGGTGAGCGCCCCTACAAGGAATACATGTGACTCTAGTGATACAGTGAAGGTGGCGATCGCAACGATGGTGCTAGAGGTGTCGGAGGTGGTGGTGGAGACCCACAGGGGCAGTGGTGCTACCCCGAAAGGACCGTCTGCAGAGCTGGAGGACATAGTTGACATTGTGGCTACTAAGTCTAGGGAAGAGGTAGTGGGATCCACCGAGGCTGCTCGGGAAACAACCGTCGCTCGCCGCGAGGAGGAGCTTCACCTTGCGGAAGAGGAGCACTTGGCGAGGGACACTCAGGAGGTGAGGAGGGCCCAAGCGGCGGAAGCAAAGCATGTGGTGGAGCCACAAGGCCCTTCAGCAACTCTGAGGCCCATGGCATCTTGCCACGATGACGAACATCTGGACACTAACCCTGAAGGGTTTCCGTGGCAGGAAAAAATTCCTGCGTTGGGACACCCTTACTTCCCAAGATCTGTCTATTATAAATGCAGTAATGGCTGAGGTTTCGAATACATACCCTTGTAGTCCGAAAGAGGTTAATACTCTGAGTAGAACATGGTTGATATAGTCGTTCTCATAGCCAACCTAAAGGTCACGAAGCTCCTCGCAAGTCACCTCTTGCTCCATCATGCAGCAATCCGGCTCACGACATCCAAGATTCCACAATTGCAGCACCCTCGAGGATTCGTACACATACCATGTACGATGACGACCTCTGTCTCCCAATTCCCTACCAAGAGTGCAGAAGTAGATCTCTAGCCTGGAATCCCAATAGCGCAACGACATGCTGCAGGTGTGTTGTATCTTTCACATACAGTCCTTTCTCGGGACCGTGCCAATGCATGTAGACAACTAGAGAGAGGGGAGATAATTCTCTAAGGAAAATGCCTTAGAAAATATCTCAGAGTTGTGTGTCTTTAATCCCTCCCATGGGCACCCCTTTATATATGTGGAGGGGGCAAGCCCTCTCCCTTGGGTGCCCCACGTGGGATTAGTAGATTAAAGGAAAACAGGGAAAAAGACGGGCTAGCTGGCTGAGACGATGGGGTAGCCAGGTGGGCCACCCTGCCGGCGGCCCAGTCAACAAGTAGCAGGCGACCGTAGAAAAGCAGCAGTGGTATCCGGGTGGGCTGGCTCTTCCCCCACCCCCCACCCCCACGACCCAGTGCACTTTCGAGGCGCCGTCCAGCACGGCTGGCGGCCCGCAGCGGGAGCGCCTGGTGCCCGGGTGGACTGACACGACCCAGCAGAGCGAGCGGTGGCAGCGGCGGTCTGCTGCACTGCTACACGCACACGTCTTCCATTATCCACTACCTACCTTTGAGGGTTGTTGGCCCGACAACAGTTTTGCTGCCATTTTTTTGGTTTTCTCTTTCTTTTTCCTGCGGTTTCCTCCTTGGTCAAATCCCTCCAGGGTTTTGGCTTAATGAGGAAGTTGCTTTATAAATTTTAATTTTAATATTTATTTAGTACATATTAATTCACAGTTAATATATAATAAATACATATTATAAATTTCCATTTATCTGAAACACCTTTTGGTCCTTTCCTTTCTTTCTTTCTCTGAACAACTTCGGATCTCTATTCGGAACGATTTTGTCTTTCTCTTTCTCTAATGTGATTCCAACTTACATAAGATCTCTAGCTCATTGTACACTTAAGTGTTTTTCCCCATGGCTCGAGAATGGCACAAACATGATCAATTATGGGACCGGGATACCCATATTGACCCCTTTGAACATGATGAAAATTTCGTTTGAACAAATCCTGCTCTTGATTCACAAGCATCAACTATACCTCTAGAATACCCAACGTACACCTTTATAATCATTGTTCTATCGAGTGAGGAGACTATGTTTTTAACTATTGCAATGATGAAATTCGTGACTTGATCGTGTCGTACTCTTTGGGTTATTTCCATCACATAATTCACCAATGATATGAACCCGTTGTCAACTGGCATAGAAGCGCCATGATTAGGAAACCTTGATCATCGGGTGCCCAACGTACTAGAATGAATAGAGGCTAATAGGGAATTTTGTTTCATATCACACCAGTATCAATGTTTCCACTTGATATAGTTACAACACACTATGAAACTATTACAAAATAATTGAGATATGACAATAATACCCATTTATTATTCGCCTCTAAGGCATATCTACTTCAGTATCCCACATGCACTAGAGTACAAATAGTCTATATCGCATTTACTAATCATAGACCATATCACTTATGTGTTATTTTATTGATCATGCATTTAAGTGATCCAACCCATTAAGAATTGGATTCTATGTTTATGGTGCTAGTCCCTTGGATCGATTAGCTAGCACACATAGTTTCTATGAATAAGAGAGTATCAATGCGTCACTTTATTATAACGATTGATCCAAGAATATAAATATTACAAAGTTGCTTAGCTCACAGCTAGTTCAAATGACATAGTTCAACAAATAAACAATAGATAAAGGCTCCAACACGCCACAGGCAACTCGCTGAGTGGAGATTCGCAACCTAAATGATAACCTTACTCGTCCTGAGAATATCCTACAACGTAAAAGGTTGCAGCCACAAATGTTCAATACAATGAATGTATTGGGAAGTGTCACTAAGAAACTATAATATATCCATAATGTGCGAGCATATTTCATAGAAGGTACACATCGTCTTGTCCCTTTTTTCAAAAAAAACTCCAACTTCACTAGATCAATTCCAGACTCCAACTCTGAATTCATACTCCATCTTTACTAATGAACATCTAAATAGGTAAGTCTCAATCCCCTTACCATGCATCTCATCAACAACTAGGCTATGCTAATCTCAGTAGTAAGATTAAATGACCCTACCATGGCACTCAACCAAACATGTTATGCTCATGTCACTAGTCAGGCTCAACATCCCTACCATGGCATTCAACCTCGACAAGTCAACATGTGAGTAAGTCAGTCCTTGGCCCTTACCATAGCACCCAAAGTATAATCTCCTTTCATCAAATCAAAAACATAATCTATTTTGCTACCATACCCATAGCATACCAAAACACACCCTTTCTACTAGATCACGGACATAGCACAAAACAACAATTACTTATACACACGTAGCTCTACCAATACACACAACATGCATAGAACAATAAATGGAAAGTAAAGAAGCAAGTTTCACTTGCCTTATTTGTTGATGTTGTTCACATAGTCATCACAATCGCAATAATTGCACTCCGGGCAATCTAACATGAAAAATAAATAAATATGATAAACATACAATAGCAAAAACACAAAAAAAGTATGCATGCATTTTAGAAAATAAAACAAGATCAAAAGCATTCCATAAGCATTTTCTATTTAACAAGTAGGATTTTTATAGGAATTATTGGGTTTTGAATAATTTTAGTACAAAATAGTTCATAAGAAAATATGGGAACCATCCTACTAGATAGAAAACATTCATAGATTTCATTTGCCACTGGTTTCACCTTAAAATGATTTATAGAATAAAAGTTATAGACAAAATACTCTTTTAAAGGATTTAATCAAAGTTAACTATTTTGTACTATGACAAAATCAACTAATCATGCAGTGATAAAGATTACAATTTTCTGAATCCATAGACATCAAATTTTCCAATTTTGGAGTTGTGGATATTTTTCCATGAATTTTATACCATTAAATAGATTTAAATACTATAGAAAATATTCATTGGTAATAATGACAATTTTACTCCCAAAACAAATTCTACACATTATTCTAAATCCAGGAATATGTTATTTGTATTTTTCTGACCAATATGCAATTTTCTATGAGTTTTGCAATCTTTGCTTATTAATTTGCGTATTTAAATTGAAAATGCACTGTTAGCCGACACGCTTGCCATGCGGCGCGTTGTGATTGGTCGAGCAGGATGACTAGGCGTTGATATGGCAGCACTGATGTGGGCGACAGGTGGTGTGCGCTGGTTGGCTGATACCTCTTCGCTTGATGTTCTAATCTAAGGCGCACAAATGCGATCGAACGGCTGGGAAGAAATCCTTCCAAATGCTCACCGGCGAGAACAGCTGGGCGGCAGGGGCGGTGTAGATGCTCATGGTAAGGGGCATTCTGGTGGCCTCCGTCGACAGGTGAGTAGACAACGGGAACCGGTGCAGCACAGAGATCTCTTATGCGTCCTAGGCGTTGTCTTCCTTCCCTCTTCAAATGGTGGGGTGCGGCGACGGTGACAAGCGGGTGCGGAGCTCCAACAGCGTCGGGTGCATGTTGTGGTACACGCATGGACGTGCAAGGATAATAGAATAGGTGGAAAAGGTTAGTGTGGGGCGGTCCATAACCTCAAGGTTGAGGTCGTATGAAGCGGCGGCAAAGATATTGGAAGCTTGACGGTGGGGATTTATATGGGGTGGAGGCATACGAGAGCATAGAAAAATCGGACGAGATTCGGCCCGATTTCGCCAAGGAAGTTGCAGCATGCTCGGGGTGGAATCATGACACGAGGTGGAAGAAGATCGGGGTGGGACCTGATGTTCAGTGAGAGAGGGAGAGGTCGAGCGGGTGCTGCGGTTGGGCTGCTGGCAGACTACTGTGCGCGAGTGGTATGTAGAAAGGCGGGGTGGCTTGGGCTAAGCCTGGTTGGTCGATTAGGTTAGGTTTTTGTTTTTGTTTTTTGTTTTCTTTTAAACCTTTTATTTTAGGGCTCCAAAAATGTGTCAAATAAATTTCATAAAACTTATAAAATCCCCAATTGGCATTTAGAGAAACTAGGGAACCTTTTCATGTCCAAAAATACAAAATTGGTTTTATTCAATTGGGCATATATGCCTACTATGCAAATTTTACAAATAGTTTCTAGGTTTATTTCAAACTAATCAAATTCACTCAATTCAATACAAACAATGTGTTTAAATAATATATTGATCTACAACATATATAAGAATCACATCAACATCCATATAAAATGAAGAAGTCATGTTATCTTCTCTCATCCAAATCAAAATGGTGAAAAGTATTTTATAAGTCTATAAATTCGAATGGACTTTAAACTCAAACAAAAGTTATTCAAATATTACCACCATAATTGGGAAAGTCATTTTATTCCCTCTCTGCAAAATTCAGGGATAGTTGGTTTAATAATTGAAGGATCGGTTTAGTCAAACAACAATAAAGTAGGATAGTCAAGTTTATCCACTCTCATATAAAGTTTTTGAATTCAAAGTTCAAGGAGTTTTCAGATCACAAGTTTCTTTTATTTAATATTATCCAACAAAATCAACAATCAACGAAACTTATTATATTTACTTCACATTCCAAAAATTAGGAAAATTTTGGGTTGTGACAGACTACCATCCTTAAAAGCAATGTAGAGGTCCCAACCTGATAAGGTAGAGATCCATGTGTTTACAATGCTAGTCCATGGATCAATAGATAGCATCCACGGTTTAAGATGTAATATCAAGAAACAAAGGTCATAATACAACTTTATAACCAGGAATAAAATAATTCATTACATCTTACATAGCTCATTTTGGATATCTCATTACAATGCAACAGAAATAACTATATAGCATGGAGTCCTTCATCTTCAAAGTGCCACAGGCAATCATGTTGGTTGTAGACTTGTAATCCTATTCAACATACTTCACTAACATCAAACAAACCTACAACATAATAAGTTATAGCCGCAAGGGTCAGTACATTTGAATTGTATTGGCAAGTGATACTATAGTAGAATAGTGCTATCTATCATCTATATGCATTTGGCTAAGTGGAGCTTAGGCTTGCTTTGCTCAAAATAAGATTTTCCTTATAAGTTGAAAACACTAAATTTTTGTTTGTCAAAATCACCCAAGGCATATACCAATAGATATTGGTGATCCATTAACCCTTGTTCAACCACTAGTTTTTAACTTAGAAATTGGGATGAGGATATCCTTGATAGCTTCCATGTCTTCATGCTCAAATTTTCCATTGCCGAGGACACGGCTAAGTACTTATATTTTACTCTCTCGGGAGGTGGTGCACTTTCCCCATAAGACTCGACATGCATCGAGACAAGATCTTTCAGAAGCCTTCCCTTAGACCAAATGGACGCGTTCCAAACCTATCACCCCCTACCACCTTCTGTCCATCTGGCTAAGTTATTGCAACTTATATGATCCAGACAGAGCCCATAATGCCATGAGACTGCACTTGAAGCTTCTCAACATTTGACATCTCAAATATCTTTGTTCCTGGGTGGCTTTCCACAAGTGAGATAAACTAGGGTAGGCCATGAATATGGGGCTCTGTGTAACCACTCAACACAAACCATTCTTTCCATTCCACCCAGGTGATTCATCCACATAGTTGTTTTATTAAACAAAACACAAGTCATAGACTTAGAAATATTTCATAGCATGAATATAATCCACCCTGGTTTTATAGTAGCTAAGCTAAGCATGATAGTATCAAATTCTTAACTTAGGGAAAATTCTACTAAGGCATCATCTACTAGAATTTCACAAGGCATAGCTTATACTTTGAAAAATTACATGCAAGTCCTACTCAAAATATCACTAATGCATAGTGAAAATAATAGAACAAAATGTATGAAGCACCACTTGCCTTTTTGGTAGAGAATATACGTTCAATCCTTGATATTTAAATGGTCACACTCTTCAAAGTTCACTACAATTCAATTAAGCAAGGCACAAATTCAATCTAGCATTCAAACAATTCATCACATAAAATGAATAAACAAGGCAATGCCTGCAAGCATGCAAAAGATTGTTTTATTTGAAAAGGTGGTTTATAATAGGCTATAAACATTTTAAAACACCTATTGGTCATTTATAAAAGTGGCAAAACCATTTAAAATCAAGTTAATGAAAATGGGACATTTAAATCATTTTTGTTTTGCTAGAAATGATTTTAATCAAAGGAATAATTTCTATTATTTGCCAAATATAATTTAAACACAGATGTTAGTGTTTATGGTCAAAGTGTTTAAAACAAATCCATTTACAAAAGGTTTCACTCAAAAATCATTTTTAATTCAAGCACCATTTTTATTTTACTAGAAAAGCTTTTTATTCAAAGGAATAATTCCTTAGTGTCACAAAATATGCTTATAAATCCAAAAGTTGGTTTTTATGGTCAGTAGGTTCAAAACAAACCATTTTCAAAAGATTTTAACCTAAAATCATTTTTAGAATAATTTTTATACTCAAAATAGGCCTAAACATGATTCTGCAAAAACACCAAATATTACAGAATAAAAATACTGAACTAAGGGCATGGTTGAAAATTTCACATTTTTGTGAATCCATTGATAAAAAATTTGTAAAATTTTGCCAAGAATAACAATAGTTATGAATTTTACAAAACCATTCATCTAATAAATCATTTCTGTTTTTAAAGCAACAGGCAGGGCCACGTGGCGTGATTCTATTGGCTAGTACCGGTTCACATGGATCGACTGATACAGAGCGTTGGATCTAAAGGGCATCGCACGGCTCAGATCGAGTATAACGATTCGTTTAAGTGGTTTTGTCGCATCCCTTTGATCCAGATCTGACGGCTCTTAGCGATTCGACCATAGGTGGGCGGCGCTAGCTGGCGACGAGCAGCGGCGCGGCTCTGCCAGTGGTGGTCCGGCGAATACATGAAGCAAGGAAGAAAGGGGAGAGACTTACCATGCTCCCAATGACGTGCTGATGCACAGCGTTCTTGTGGAAAGTCCAGGGGCGCACAAGGTTGGTGTAGATTGCTCGCCGGAGTTCGTGTCTGCGTCGAGTGAGCACAGTTATCATCGGAGGCGAGGGTACAGGGCGTGCTAAGACAAACAAACGGTGACGTTAGACGCGCAGGAGATTGGTGAGCGTAGTAGCATCATTCAGAGGGGAAGGGGAGGTCAGGTATTACCGGAGAGGGGTCATCGGAGTCGAAGCCGAAGGCGGTGGCGAGTTAGCTTTGTCCTTTCTTACGTTCCGAAGCCCGCGCAAGATAGCTGGAGCTACTGGTAGATGCGCAAGGTGCTGGGGAGTGATCTTGCATTGACAAGGGTGCAACGAGAGGTGAGGGCTGGCCAGAATCGATGGAGAAGCTCGCCGGAGGAGTGGAGGTTGCAGCAAGAAATTTGGGTAGCCCTGGGGCGGAGAGGGTGGGGTGAGTGAGGGGAAAGAGAGAGAGAAGGAAGGCTCTTAAGAGGGCGAGGTCACGGGACTGATTAATTGCGGCGTTACTACGAATTTACGCAAGCATTCAATAGCAGAAAACGGCCAGAGGGGGATGGGGCGCGGTTAGCGCGGGGAAGACGATGACCTGGCTTCAGTGGGGTCGGTTAGTCAGTGAGCTGAGGAGGGGTACGGTGGGGTCGTGGAGTCAGTGAGGTCGCCGGTTAGTTCGCGGGTGAGAAAAACGGTTCGCGAGGGAGAGAGAGGTGGGCTTCGCTGGTCTTGTTGGGCTGGGGTCAGTTGGGTAGGGTTAGATGGGCTCCCCTTTTCTATTTTTTCCTTCTATGTTTTCTTTTTCTTTTTCCGATTTCATTTTCTGTTTTGATTTGAATCAAACGATTTAAACTCTCATTTATTTTCAAATCTCTCCCAAATTTTCAGTAGGTTTTTATACTGTTTAACAATGTATTTTAAATTTCATTTTTGAATATTTTATTATATCCTCTTATGGTTAAATATTTATTAAAATAAACACTTGTCTTTATTTAAATAAAATCAATAATGGTTTTAAACCCATATAAATTTTATTCAAATAATTATTTTATTCTTTTTAAGTTAATTGGAAAACTTTTAATCCACTTTGGCTATTTTCATTTATTTTTCTCATGATTTAATTAATCATTTCTATTAGGGATTTTGTCTTTATAAAATTGAATATGGTTTAATCCATATGCTTTTATTTGAATAATTCTTATTTATTTATATTATTTGAATTATCTTTATTCCATTTGCTTATAGATTTAATTCAAGTTTTTAAATTGTCTTCCAAATTTTTTTCTTCGGATTTATTATTTAGTTTAGGCAATTGTCTTTATTTAAATAAAATTTAATATGGTTCAAAGTCCTTATAGTTTTATTTAAATAATATTTTATTTCTTTTTATTATTCAATAAACTTTTATTTGTTTATGGACTGTGGCCAAGATTTAATTTGGCTTTTAAATATTCCTTATTTCTTTATTTGCCTTATAAAATCCATATCTTTTTATTTATAGATCCAAAATTGGTGATTCCAATTTGTATAATTTTATTTAATACTTGTTTATCTTTTTAAATCATTTTAGGATTATTTTTCTAACCATTTGGTATGGATTTTAGTTAGGAGCTTTATTAGCTTTGGAATTTATTTTCTTTTATCTCATTAAAACCATAAGTTTTTATCCATGGCTCCAAATTAAATGAAACCAATTTCTAAGGTTTTATAATGTTTTTTTATCATTTTTATCACTTATAAATGTTTGTTGACAAATTTTTAGATGGATCAAATCCATAGTCTTAGAGAGAGATCCAGGAAATGATTTTCTTCCATTAGGGTTTTAGGGTTTTGGTTTAACTTTTCCAAGTGTTTAAATTTGAAGATACATTCATTGATGAATGCATTTCACTTGATTGAATTTTTTGTTGGATTTCCTTTTCATTCAACGTTTTTACAAGAAGGGTTTTAATGTTTCCATTTAGAAGCAAAAAGTTTCTTTTCACCCTAAATTTCAACAATTGATTCTTTTGTTGATTTATTTTTCACATTTCAAAATTTGGAAAATTTTGGGATGTGACAAGCAATCTCATCCCGAGATTCGGGAAGCCTAGAAAGAAAGTAAGGTTCGATGCACTAGGGTGCTACCATCCTTAAAGTAAAAATTGACTAGATTGCATCTTGAGGCTCACTTGGTGTCGGATTTATTCTCATATGAACTTATATTGGCGCAGTGTCTCTTGCACATTCTGAACACCATTATTGGTACATTCCATGAAGCCACTTCCTGAACTAGTGTAACACTCATGGTGGTTAGTCAGGGAACATTTGTTTCATGATACCCATTAAACATGGTAGAGATTCATCCTTACCTTACATTTGTACGCTTAGCAATGGATGCTTTTATAAAGGTGTAACAATATACCATTTTAAGGTCTAGGCTAAACGCTGGATATTTTATAAGGTTGAAAAGGCACTCAAGATTCAAAAATACAACAATACAAGAGCTAATAATAAGAGTAGTAGAAATGGTGATTAATCCATTATGCATCTAAACTATTACTCTGTATGATGATAGGTGAATCACATTACTTATCACTTAGGCATCCTCACTTTCCTTGTAGATAGTTTCCATGGGCACGAAACAATGCTCGATATATACTTCCATGTACTCAATGCACAAAGCTACTACAAAAACTAAGCTATGTATGCTTAAAGACATTTAGATTGCGTAATCTACTACATAACATCCGTTGCAACACTTCATACTTCCACATACTTTAGTTGCATTACATGAACTACTAACATTCACTAGAACATCATATTCCAAAATTTCTATTAAATCCTTCTTCATATCTTCAACACGGCGTTGCAGGTCCAATGGTTTAAGATAGGGAAGAATATATTCTAGAGGAAAGAAACTACTAAGAAAATAATCCTACCCATGCAAACAAGCTCATACAACTACAAGCATACAACCAAGCAAGTGAACATGTCAGTAAGTCAAGCCTTGGCCCTTACCATGGCACCCAAACTATATCATCGTCAATTCCATCTATCTAAACAATTATTCTCCTTTGATCAAATCAAAAACAAAATCTCTTTTGCTACCATAGCCATAACGTACCAAAACACACCCTTTCTACTAGACCACGGTCATATCACAAATCTACAAACACTTCTACACACGTATCTCTACCAATACACATAACATGCATATAACAATAAATGGAAAGTAAAGAAGCAACTTTCACTTGACTTATTTGTTGATGTTGTTCATATAATCATCATAATCGCAATAATTACACTCCAAGAATTCTATCGCACAAAATAAAGAAATGCAATCAACATATAGTAGCACAAACACAACAAAACAGTATGCATACATTTTAGAAAAGAAAACGAGATCAAAAGCTTTTCATCAGAATTTTCTATTCACAAAAAGGGATTTTGTTAGGCATTATTGGGTTTTGAATACTTTCAGTAAAAAATTGTTTCATAAAAAAATATGGGAACCATGCTACTAGATAGACAAATTTCATAGCTTTCATTTTCCACTAGTTTCACCTTAAAAGGATTTACAGAATAAAAGTTATAGCCAAAATACTCTTTTAAGGGATTTAATTATACTTAATTATTTTGTACTATGAAAAAATCAACTAATGGTACAATGATGAAGACTACAATTTTCTGAATCCATAGACATCAATTTTTCCAATTTTGGAGTTGTGGATATTTTTCCATGATTTTTATACCATTAAATAGATTTAAATACTATAGAAAATATTCATTGGTAAAATTGACAATTTTACTCCCAAAAAAATTTCATTCCTTTCATTTTCCACTTGTTTCACCTTAAAATAATTTATAGAATAAAAGTTAGAGCCAAAACACTCTTTTAAAGGATTTAATCATTGTTAACTATTTTGTACTATGACAAAATCAACTAATGGTAGGGTGTCAAGTGGGATCCCACCAAAATCCCACTTCTAGTTCATTTGTCAAAATCTAGTGTAAATTTTTCTTCAAAATTTGAACTAGATTTTGGTAAATGAACTAAAGGTGGGACTTTGGTGGGATCCCACTTGACACCCTACCTAATGGTACAATGATGTAGATTATAATTTCCTGAATGCTTATACATCAAATTTGCCAATTTTGGAGTTGTGGATATTTTTCCATTAATTTTATACCATTAAATAGATTTAAATACTACAAAAAATATTCATTGTTTAAAGTGAAAAATTTACTCCAGAAACAAATTATACACATTATTTTGAATCCATGGATATCTTACTTGTATTTTTATGACAAATATGCAATTTTCTATGAATTTTACAATATCTGCTTATGTAACATCCCAACATTTAGGAACTAACGAAATGTAGATTTAGGAATCTGTGCAATTGCATGCATTCATCTGTAAAAATGTGGGTAAATTTTTCGCCAAATAAAAACTTAAAGTGATCAAACTTTCTTTCACTCTTTAAGATTAGGTATAGCCTTGGAGAATGAACGTTATAAACTTTGATCTGATCTTTGTAGATTAGTGTGTTTTGGGAAATGAAATTTGAATTTAAACTTGAGTGTTGGATTTATAAGTTAGAATTATGTTTGAGTAATTTGATTTAATCAAGAGTTAACAATTAGTAACTCAAACATTAAATAAATAACATAATCAAGAAAATGAATATTCATTCCATATCTTTATTCAATAAATAAGTTACAAAATGTAACTTATAAAAGTAATCAAGGATATTTACAATACTAAATGAAATAAAAGAAGAACATTTATATATTGAGTAATATTACAATCTTTATTACAAAAGGATAAAATAAAGATTAGAAAATAATAAAATAAATATTACAATGGAATTATTCTATCAAAAAAGAAGACCTATTCTAAATCTTGAATCTATAATACCTATCCTAAATCTTGAATCTTCAAGTCTTTTACCTGCAAAAACAAATCACAAACTAAAAGAAAGAAAATAAAAGATTAGGATATTTTTACTCTGAGTAGTGACAGTGAGATGCACTGTTCAACTTTACATCACTGAGTAATCTTTAGGGGAAAGTTTCACCAATATGAAAGAAATAAATCTTTCATAATTCATAAGCCACAAGTTAAATAATTTTAATCAGAGAGAGGGGCAAGATTCACCAAGAAGTTAAGTTGTAAACAGAAAAAAATGTAACTTTCATTTCCTGAGCATATCCACAAGGGTGCAGCAGGCACACAAGCAGCACACACACCTAAATGCATGGTGTGTGATGTCGAGCATAGCCGCTGCTACCACACAATCAAGACAGATCAACATAGCCGTGGGAAAGCACCCCAACCTCACTTCCTTGCTCATACACATCAAGCACCATCAGCGAAACCAAACCAAACCAGACCAAACCAACCACACACTTGATCATCCCACCAAGATGGTGACATAAGGAGGGGGTGGATCAGGTGGATAGCAAGAACAAGGTCAAGCTAATAGGACCAGGAGGTGGATAGAAAGATCAAGGACAAGTTCTAGGAGCTGGAAGTAGCAGGAGTAGCATCAGGAGAAGAACCAGATCAGGCTAGCCACACAACCAGCAAGATCAAGCCACAAGATCAGCAAGTTACAACCCCAACAACTCCACTATTGTGGTGAGTAGTATAAAACCATCACATGATTTATCTATCTTAGTTAGACAAGAATTCATGTGTTGTTTTATATTCAACTTCTCAGAAAAACATCCAAGTGGGGTGACTCCATCATTGAAGATTTTAAACATTAAAAGCCATCAGAAAACTATACAGACCCAACTAGGATCTCAGAACAACCTCATTGATCCTAGCTATAAAGCCATATCTTAAATTCCAAGAATAAATATAGCTAAGATCTGGAATTCTAGGCACACCTCTTAAACAGGAGCAGCACCTTAGAATTCCTAGATCTTATGGATCTATATAACTTAATAAGCCTACAAATCATTTTTCCCAACTTTGACTCAAGAATTAGTAGCTGGTATCACTACCAGAATAGATCCATGAGGAACAACAAGATAAGGACCTAGTCCCTAAGCCTCAGACCAACATCATAGGCATTGGGGTTCAAAGAAAGAAGTTTCAACTTATCTTTGGTATTAAGCCAATCTTAAGCATAAAAAATCAAGCCAAGTAGTAGAACCTAGTCTTGTGTTCCATTTTAGGATGGTATCACAAGAACAACTTCTAAACCAAGCAGATTGAGTATCTAGCTTTCACAGATAAACTCACAGACAACCAAGCATCATTTTCCTGGTACTAAGCACTAGGAATCATTTCCAGGAATATATATATATATACTTAACATCACTGTAAGAGACCAATTAATCTCAATCTGTATATGAATCCATAAGCCAACAATTACAGATACAGTGGCTACATCACTCACAAATCACTGTAAATAGCCAAGCAATGAAAGTGGTGAACTTTCAAATCACTAGGATTTCCAAGTAGTGCTTCTACAGTAACACTATCATTTGAACCATATCAAATTAACCAATGGAATCAATCTGATAAGCCACTAGCATCACCAATGCCAACTATAAGCAATAATCCACAGCAAACAGTCATTCATCATGATCAAGGATTATCACAACTAGATCCAAATCATCATATATGCTCAATAGAGGGATATGAACCCTAATTATAACAAGAACCCTAATCAGGATATGAACCCTAATCAGAACATAAGAACTAGGTAGGGATTCATGGTGATAGAATTAACTAGGATCCATAGAGGCGCAACTTACCCGGGGTCCTTGCTGACGAATTAAAGTGGAAGCAGAATGGCCGACGTGCTCGCGGCGGCATGGGGAGCACCTAGCGAGCACTGCAACCCGCACCAGCCATGGCGGAGGCCACAACAGCACACGAACACATCACACCACCATAGGAGGGTCCATAGCGGCGGTGGCAGCACCCAACCCCAAACCCTAGGGTTCAGGAACAGGGTGAACCTGGCCACAGGAGGGCTCCGAAATCAAATTGAAGCGTAGGAGGTGAACTAGCGAAGTCGCCAACCTCGCCCTGCACCACGGCAGTGGCCAGGGAGGGCCATGGCGGCGGGCATCGCTAGCGGCAGCGCCAGCACCCCACGGGGTCGAGGGAGAGGGGAGATGAGAACGAGAGAGAGACAGAGAGAGTGGGCTGGGAGGGCCAGGACCCCTTTCGGGAAGCCATTTTGGTTCTTCCCAATTTGGCCAAAACGGCCCAATAAACCCAACACAGCCAGCCCAATCACCTAAAACAAGTTTTAATAATTAAGAAAAGACCAAAATGCCCCTGAATTTAAATAAATCCTAGAAAATAAAATAAAAGTCCAAAAATTATAAATAAAATATTGTTTGGATTCACAATAATCCAATCTATCTAAATAAATTAAGAAATCAAATTTTAGGCATATAATTTCTATCAAGAATTTTATAATATTTTTATACCTTATGGAATTTTATAAAATTAAAAAAAGATGATAAAAATAAATAAAAATCACTTTAATTATATACCAATATTGTAGTATTTTTATAAAAAATACTAAACAAATATATATTTTTTCAATTTAAAAGAAAAATGATAATTCTTAAAAGATTTATTAAATAAATAAAATTCAAATAAAATGAAAGAAAATAAGGAATACAATATTCAATAAATATTAATAATTAGTATTTATAAATTCTATTCTTAAGAAAAGAATTTTTATAATTTATAATAATGGGGGAGAATACACACAAAACTAAATGATGCATTAAATTACTTTGCATAATCATTTTGCTTCTTTAAATATTGTCCTTACCAGACAATAATGATGTTTTGTAGACATAGAAGCTCAAGGTCCAGTGCAAGAATCAGACTTCACTACCTTGCAATCACAAGGCAAGTAATCACTTGCTCGTGTCCTTTGAAGAGTCTTTATCAAAGTATTTGCAAATTGTATGTTATCATATATACTCCAAAGAAAGAAAATATTATTTTCTCACATAAAGAAATATTAGGTATCATCCTAAGTGATGATATAATGGAGCAATAGAACTTAGGGTTCTATTTGCAACAATGATGATGAATTAGGGACTTAATAAACCATGACATCAGTGATTCTAGCGCCGTATATCACGCGTTAACCATGAGATTTGGAATGGGACAGAGAAGTCAGCTGTATCTTCTTCCTCTCGCATGTAGCTGGATGTGCAGGTCGTGGCTGTTATCACTCGTAGCATGCATATTAATTGGTAATTCTTAGAGGATATGCATCATATGGGTGGGAACCCTCAACGTCCCATGGTAGTTCTGGCATCTAACGGTATGTACAAACAAGGAGGCATGCGAGGTCACAAAAGGGGCAGTGATTGGCTTAGATCACCTACTGTTCCCCACATCATGGAATTGTGGACGGGAAAGTACACCCGGTTGTGCAACAAGGAGTTGATCTCTCATGGGTAAAGTAACGCACCTCTACAGAGTGTAATAATTGTAACTTGTTACTCCCTGTTCGGGGAAGGAGCTACAAACAAAGCAGGAAAGGAACTCCATGAAAGTTCTGGTCAACCTGTGAAGGCTGATGGTCATAGATTTTCATAATAAAATCAATCTTTGAAGAAAGATTTACAAAAAACTGCATAGTGCCAAGGACTTATAGTCTGAGGTGGTAGTTAGAGCATCAAACTTCCCACATTGCATATAATGAACTTGCTGGGTAACGTTGTTACTCACCCTTTCCTTTGATCCCTTGCTTAGACTCTGAGGAACCCGAAGACACGCCAATGTATGCAGCCGAATGCCAAGAAGATGTGTTCTACGAGGAGCCTGACCTGTCAAGAGGTGTTGAAGGAGTGGATTAAAAAATCCTCTATGGTGTCGATGACAACGAGTCAAACTAAGTACCCTAGTTAGTAGTAACCGACGGAGCCGAGCAGCATGAACCATATAGCATAAGCTGCTGAGCTCAACTCTTAGTTGAGTTGCTACTTTTAAATTCCATTGAAACACTTTATATTTTGGTTTGTAAGTTGAATCTTTTCTCAGTCTTGAACCTCTAGTATTGTAATAATAATAATGTGTGAATGTTTGTAATATGGACCCGCAATATTTCTGTTGTACCACTATGAGGGATGTGATATTTATAGAACGGTGTTCTATGGATGTCATGTCAACGACTATAGTGTACTCCACATGTAGTGGTATGCTGGGTCACCGCAGCTTATTAATCTGCCTATTTAAATTGAAAATGCACAGTCAGCAGACACGCTTGCCATGCGGCGCGATGTGATTGGGTGATCGGGCTGAATGGGCGCTGACGTGGGCAATAGGTGGCATGCAATGGTTGGCTAATACCTCTTCGCTTGCTATTCTAATCTGAGGCGCACAAATGTGATTGGACGGTTAGGAAGAAATCCTTCTATATGCTCACCGGCGGGAATAGTTGGGCAGCGGTGGGAAGTGCAGATGCTCACGTTGAGGGGCATTCTGGTGGACTTTGTCGACATGTGAGTAGATGGCGGGAAGCGGTGCAACACAAAGATCTCTAGAACATCCTCGGTGTTGTCTTCCTTTCCATCTGCAGACGGTGTGGCCGGCAGTGACAGGCGGGTGCGGAGCTCCAGCGACGTCGGGTGCATGCTGTGGTGCACCTACGAGAGGGAAAGGAGGTTGAGGCAATTTCAGAGAGCAAGGAGAAGAGAATAGGTGGAAAAGGAGAGTGTGGGGCGGTCCAGAACCTCAAATTCGAGATCATTCTGAAGTAGCGACAGTGGAGATATTGGAAGCTCGTCGGTGGGGCTAGGGTTTAGCAAAAAAACGAAAAAAGAAAAAATCGAAAGGGTAGGGGTTTATATGGGGTGGAGGCGTGCGAGAGGGCAGAAAAACTGGACGAGATTTGGCCTGATTTTTCCGGGGAAGTTGCAGCATGCTCGGAATGGACTCCTGGCGCGAGGTAGAAGAAGATCGGGGTGTGACCCGTTGCTCATTGAGGGAGGGAGAGGTGGAGCGGGTGCTGAGGCTGGGCTGGTGGCCGACTTCTGCGCGCGGGAATGGTAGGTAGAGAGGCGGGGTGGCTTGGGTTGGGCTTGGTCGATTGATTACGTTTAGGTTTTTGTTTTTCTTTTCTGTTTTTATAGCTTTTGTTTTAGGGCTCCAAAAATGTGTCAAATAAATTTCATAAATATATAAAATTTCCAAGCATTTAGGGCAACTAGGGAACCTTTTCATGTCCAAAAAATACAAAATTGGTTTTATGCAATTGGCCATATATGGCTAGTATGAAAATTTTATAAATAGTTTCTAGGTTTGTTTTAAACCAATCAAATTCACTCAATTCAAAACAAACAATGCATTTAAATAATATATTCATCTACAACACATAGAAGAATCACATCAACATCCAAATAAAATGAAGAAGTCATGTCATCTTCTCTCATCCAAAACAAAATGATGAAAAGTATTTTATAAGTCCATAAATTTGAATGGACTTTAAAGTCAAACAAAACTTATTCAAATATTATCACCATAATTGGGAAAGTCATTTTATCCCCTCTCTTCAATAATCAAGAATGGTTGGTTTAATAATTCAAGGATCGGTTTAGTCAAACAACAATAAATGAGTATACTCAAGTTTATCCACTATCATATAAAGTTTTTGAATTCAAGGTTGAAGGAGTTTTCAAATCAAAAGTTTCTTTTATTTAAGAATTTCCAACAAAGTAAACAATCAACCAAACTTATTATATTTATTTCACATTCCAAAAATTTAGAAAATTTTGGGATGTGACATGCATGCTCATGAGAAACGTCATGTCCTTGTTCTATTTTACCAGATCATTATTTCTTCCATAAATTGTTAATGTCTTCCTAATTTTTATATTTACAACATTATTTCATAATGTGTTGATATATATGTTTGGCGACCGAGTAAGACTTTGTTTCTAGTGTTTCCAATGACGATCGATTAGTCAATTTAACTTTCACTGTTGTCATGTAAACTTTGAAACACACTTAGCAGAAGTTGAACTTCTTTAGCCAAAAAACTATACTTCTATATCGATGTAGATCCTACACTACAATAAATGTGGTAATTTTTTACCCTCCATATTGGTCACTAAATGTCCATTGTTCTTCATTTGTGACCAAAAAAGATGGTCAAAAGTTGACAGTCACTGATGGATAATAAAGACCTTTTCTGTATATTGATTATAGACTACTATGAACAATATAGATGGTTTGGTCACCCTCTATTTGCATGTTCATGTAAGCCTCCACGTAAGCTAATCCTACGTGGGAATGTTTGTCGATCCAATTTGTCCCAATCCAATGAGGTTCTCTACATGGGCCAAGCCCAATAATTACTATTTTTATTTTAAAAATTGACATTTACGGTGCAGTAATTTAGTAGGCCAAGCCCAAAATTTCAGCCCAATCACAATCAGTTTCACAATGGCAACCAAGATTAGAACATATTTTACAATCAGGACATAGTTCACAACATGCAGTAATATAAAAATCTACAGAAGTATAGCCCTACAATATTGAAAAATGTGACACTGGAGATCGTGGCATTCAAAAGTCTTGAAAATGTGAGCCTGGAGTTGCCAGTCGGCTCGCTGAATTGTGTGCCAGCCTTCTCGTTGCCTCCGCACCTTGGTTAGCCAGCTCTTCGGCCTTGCTGCCTCCATGCTTCCTAACGGTCGACCGACATGCTAAATCACCACCTGACATTGATGGATGCATCATCAAGTGCCATAGTATCTTTTTCCTCCTCGAGATCAACACCAGGTACTGCGAACAACATACATGAGCAGTAAGATCATTACATAGTGCAGTAGATGAGTAGTAGGTGAATATAGAGTGCATTCAGAGGAGAAGAATGATAATCACATAATCTTCAGTTTGTTGGTCAGTTACACAACATGTCACATCATGATTAAAGATTCAGAAAACAAGGGAGAAAAGGCTAATGAAATGCAGACTCGAAGGACAAGTACTGAAATGGCAATATAACAGTCTCAGTCAAAACGACAACGTAGGACAACAAACACTCTACCTTTTTAGTAACATTTATTAACAGGAGTGTGTAGAACACAATAAGAATTTATGCATAGTAACAAGAGTGTATCTTTTGGTAATATGATGTACCAGCATTTATACACATGAGTGTGTAGAACATTTTTAGCAGTGATTATGCATGTATTCATGAGTAACACGAGATAAATCAATGATGATGCATCTAGGAGAAATAATTTTAGCAGTAATTTTTTAGATACATAAAGCATGAATGATGAAATAATAAGTACACGGCTGTCATTTTTTATCCCAAAGGACAAATTGCTAGGATTAGAATTGTTTCAACTTACATCATGATTCTACAAGTTTTTCTAGCAAGAACACCTATGTGCACACTATTAGTGGACAAAACTAAAGATTGACACATCTATTATTCAAGTTCATTTAGTAATGCCTAAAAAATAACAAACACAAATCTAAAGTTTTATTGACTCTAGAGAATTTCAGCTATAACTCAACCTAATTGTTCTACTAGCTCTTAGGTCATGTTCTTAGTTACATTACTTCCTGAAGCATGTGTTGCAACAAAGTTTAGATATGGTGCTGATCTAGTAAGTTGTTTAACTAAATCTGGTGCACTCAACTACTGGTGCTGCTGTACGCAGGTAGCAGATATGGGAGGAGCCTTACGTGGGTGACAAAGGAATTGCATTTCAGTAGTGATGTTGAGCAACTGCTTTATCCCTTGATCACGTAACGTTTCTCTTCCTAGGAAGAAAAGGGATTTGAAGAAGGATCAGTCAGGATGGATGTATCCAATTACTCATCAATTTGATCAAGAAATATAAATAGTCAAGCAAGCAACGACAGTAAAAAAAGGAAATCCACACGTACTGTTTGTGTAACATCAAATAGGTTATTCTTAATCATAGATTGACTATGTCTCATGGAGAAAATTCATTGGCAAGATGGAAAAATTACATTGTTGATAGCTAATAAGCCTAGGAGTGTTACATAGTAGAAACTAGAAATGACGGGAGGGATGTACGTTCCGGCAAGAAGAAACTATGTTCTTGATATATATTATTGCTTCCTTAGCTAATTAGGACAAACAGACGAATAGAACAAGGATTTGTTGATTGCAATACTACTAGAAGGTACTTGGTGGAGTCACATAGGTCATGCGTAAGTAGCAAAACAGAGGAAAACTTATTTTCTTACTAATATTTCACAAGGTTGTACACAGGCATCACCCAGATGAATATGAAAACAGAATACTCAGTGTGCAATTTGTGGATGAAACCTGAAAGTGACGGGCAGCAGCAGACCACAGTCCCCTGGCCAACATCTCCTCTGCTCCCGATCGGATCCCCCTGATTCGTTAGCGGCGGTGAAGAACGAGGATGATGGATGTCGACCTAGAGGTAGGATTCCCCGGCCGTAGCACCTTCGCCGTTGTGCAGTAGCTCGGTGGTGGGAGGATCTTGTTCCCTCTTAGACATGGGCTTGTTCCCTTTCACAACAATCCAGCAAAGGAGAGAGAGAGTGTGTAAAGAGGGTATCGGGGTAGTTTGTGCCTTACAGTAGAAGATAAAGATCTTGTGGCGCTCCTCCACCGGATTTTGTCGAGGTCCACGTCAATTGTGAGTTGTTCCCAGCTGCATACGAAGACACCGCATGAAGTCCCAGAGCGCCGTCATCATTCCTCGTTCGAGGGATGTCACCTCACTCGTAGATCAGCAATACGCGGCCGCGAGGAGGGTTGGATCCCACCCTCGCATGTAACATCCCAATTTCAGCAACCCTGATTAAGTGTCCAAAAGGCAAAAATCAGGGGATTTTTTTTTCTTGCGTTGTGTGCTGACCTGTTTGCTTGTATATTAGGTAATATACTCCTCATCTCAAAACTAGCTTACAAAAACTATCTTGGCTCAACTTTCATATTCTCAAATGTTCTGCCATTTCAAAAACCTGAGCCAAGATGACTTCGACACAACCAAATACTTTACTAGTTTCTATTGCCAAAACTATGGAGACCTATATATATTCTCTCCTTACGTTTTCAAGACAAACCTTCAACTATCTTTATCTCTAGGCTTTCCCAAAACCTTTATTAAAACCTTTTCATCTCAATCTTGGTAGAGATACCAAGATGGTAATTATCTTACTTCAAAACTAAACCCCTTTCAACCAACCCATCCTTACCTCTATCTAGTCTTGATGGTAACCCTAGTACTAGTTGCATAAGGTTAAGATGAATTGCCTTGATCTGCTGGTTGATGAATTGCCTTGATATGCTGCTTGATGAATTGCCATGATCTGCTGTTTAATGAATTGCCTTGATCTGTTGAATGCCTTGTTTGCCTAGGAACCAGAGTGATCTAATCTAGTAGATCATCCCTTAGGACCTAATACGTGCTTGTAATCATCAAGCCCATATCAAGCATCCAAGTCTGGATCTACCCTAAGTCACTCAAGTGATCATCTCACCTCCTGCTTACCTCAGTCCAAGGATAAACCTTCTCGATGGTTTCCAACTCAGTGAAGACCCCATCTAAGTAGGGATAATATCTACTGATCCCTCACACCAACATCCTCCATATTATCTTCAGTTTGGAACCTAGCATCCTCTCAAAATCATCTTCACTTACACTCTAGTCTAAAACCCTAAATCTGCCAAAATGGCTAAGTCTAGATTTCTTATCAAGATACCATTTTTGGAGCTCTACCTTTTCCAAACTATGTGCATTATGGAAAATGTACTTGAACCATCTTGTAGTACATCTTTAGTAAAACAAAGGCCCACTCTTGCCCTTGGATAAGCTATTCTAATTCCCACTCATCGATGATGGTTTTGTAGTCAAGATAATAATCTTTCCTCCAAATCTTATCATCTTGTCTACTTTGGCAGAATCTCACATCTATATGCCACCTCCCCTTGACCAACTCTTTGCATGTTTAGGACCTACTAACCATGGAATATCAACTCCCATGTCACTTGTCCCCATTGGAGATTTGTGCTTCTTAAACTCACATGGTTTAGAAGGCTAACTGATGCATTTGTTATGGCAGCCTTATTTTCAACAAAGTTAGCCATCTCACCTAGACCACCTCAGATCCAACCAAGCCTAACCCTTGCTTCCATGATCATCTACATAACTTGGTCGATCCATCCATATACCCCTTGTACCAAGGTGAGATCTGAGCTCCCTAAACCAACCCTGTTTAGAAGGCATCAGACTAATCAAACCCTAGATCCTCCAAGTATCTAGTTTCCAACCTTTTCACCACTTTTCTTCAAAACCAAGGTTGATTTTGATTCCCAAATCAAGTGTACATCATATACCGTGGATATAATCATCCCCAAATAATTCTCCCAATTATTTTGATCTTTAAAACTATTTAATTCCCTTTATTAACCAAATTTCCAAAATCCTTGTCTATTAAGGGCAAGTTTTTTTTCTCCAAATCACCTTGCAAACTTAAGGCACATTTGATTCCTATTCATCATAACCCATATTCCAACCTCAAAAATAAATATTTTTGAGATTCCTTATTATTTATTTTTGCCCTTTTTCTTAAAAGAGTAGAAACAAGAAATAATTCCCTAAAAATACTTCTACACTTCAATAAATCCCAATAAAATTATCCAATGTGTAAAATGGTTTTCAGAACCATTTCACATAATGAACCAACCTTGCCTAATTTAAAAATATTACATTAGCTTCCAAAATCCATTTCTGCACTATTTGAATAAAGGAGATGTAACATCCCAAAATTATCCTAATTTTGGAATGTTAAAATAAAAAATTAATAAGTTGATTGAATGGTTGAACTTGTTGAAATTTGTTTTAAAATAAACTTTTAGGGATTGTTCAAACTTTCATATTCCACATTCAAAGTAAATTGATTGTTAAAAAAACATTGTGTTGCATTGCATCATGGCATCACATGCAAACCCTCATTCAAAAAGAAATGTCGTGTCAAAAACCCACATTAAATCCCCAAAATCACTCATGAAGGTTCCTATAAGAGAAATACATTTTGAATATCTGAAGGAAATGAATATTGTTCTTGAGATGCCCTAAAAATATTTTGGAAACTATCAAACCCTATTTTAAATACTCCAAAGTTTCCAAACAATATAATATATGCAAATGGCATTTTTGACATTTTAAGAACTTGCACACAAAAATTCTCTATACACACTAAAAGGTGAATTTTGAATATTATAAAATTTTAGACACAAAATTGATCTCATTTGGAGCTATTATGAAAAAGTTATAAAAGAAATATTAAAACAGAAAATAGAAAAAAAAGGAAAAAAAACTAAACTAAACCTAACCTACTGCGCGGCCCAGTCCACCTCGCCGCCTACCTAACACTCGCCCCCTGCCCGAGCAGCGCGTAGTAATAGTCGAAACCCACCAGCGGCCCAGAAGCAGCCTAGCTGCGCAACCCGCAGAGCCCCCCTCCCTTTTGTTTTTTCTCTTCTCCCGTACCCACTGACGCGTGGGACCCGCACCACCTTCTTCCTCCTCAGGCTGGGAGTCCAGCGTCGGCACATACCCGCGCCCGAACTGAAATCCACTCGATTTGGCCGAATTTGTTGCCTCTCCCGCACGTTTCGAGCTCCATATAAACCCCGAAGACCTCCTCCTCGGTTCTTTTCACAACATCCCCAAACCCTAGCTCGATTTGAGCACTCCCGATTTCGCCGCTGCCGGACGCCTCCAGATCGATCGGGAACGCAAGGTTCCGACCCTCCCCTAGCCTTCCCGCACCTTTGGTCCTCATCCCCATGGATAACCGCTTCTTCCTGAACCACTTTCCTCTCTCGCAGATCACCGGAGCCACTGGGATTGCACGCCGGAGTTCCCCGACGACCATCGCCTCCAGTTGCCCTTCACCACATCTCCGTGACTAATTCCGCGATGGAAGGAAAATGATGAGAACCCCCGAGAGGCGCTGATCACCGTGGACTAATCCTACACGGAAGGAAGCCACCGGAGTGCCGTCAAAGATCACTATCCAAGCATCAAGCTACCGTCCGCCGCCGACCACTAAAGGCCACGACGGTGTGAGGACGACCAAGTCACAGTAGCCGTTCGATCGTCTCTAAACGACGCAGATTAGATCCTGATCTGAAGGGGTATTGTCGAACCATCTGTCGCCATGTGGCCTCCTTGTCCTCATCGTCACGTCACTCGCCCGGGTCAGCAGCCACGTCGATGCTAGTCAGCAGGTCAGCGCCCAGTCACTGTCCACGTAGCAAAGCATATTCCCTTTTAAATTGAAATTCATTTAAATAGGCAGAATATTGGGCAATCTTGTAAAATTCATATAAAATCGAATACATGTGCAAAAATTATAAATAATATATCGTTGGATTCATAATTTCATATACGACATAAATATACTATTAGATACAATTTTTGAAATATAAAAATTGCTGTATTAATTTCATTACTTTTAATGGCTATTTAAATTATTAAATTCATAATAAATTATTTATAGATCAGAAAAATATAAATAATATGTGTATGGATTCAAAATTTCTCGTAGAATATAGATCTGGTCTTAGACATAATTTTTGATGAAGTAATATTTTAAATGAATTAAACTCCATTAAATGGTAATTAAATCATAGAAAAAGATTTATAACTCCGATTAGGGTGAAACCAATTCCTACTGGTTTGTATCAATATCTTATATCCATTAAAGCTGAGAACCAAATTTAATTCGACGGTTAGGATAGAAGTTACAACCAAACTATTAAAACCCCATTATAGAAATCAACATTTAATGATAAATACCCTATTGCATTAAATGAACTCATACATGCATCATATGATATATTAATGTTCATAAAACTAAATATAACCATTGTGTCATGTTAAATCATCATGCATGTTTGTGATCATCATTGTTGTATTGTATATTGCAATGGTTTTGATTGGAATCACTCTATTCCTGCATTAGATTGTTCCGAGAATGCGACTGCTACGGAGAAATACAATCATCACCCATATTATCAACATAAGGCAAGTTATACCACTTGTTCATATCTTTTGTCCCAGTTTTGATTCTATGCATGTGACCTTCAAAATTATGTAGTATGCATGTGTAGGATGTTCTAGTAGAATTTTTCCTTGATATTATTTTGCAAGTGCGATGATTTTGTAGTATGCCATGAGTAACTCTATACTTAGGGTTTTCCCTTCCTGATAGGTTACCCATGTTTTGCTAAGTATTGCTTGCTATGCTATACATATGAAAAGTACCGTTGGGGGGTTCGAAAGACAATGAATTTTTCTAAGTATAAAGGCTCTCTTGAGCAAACTTTTTCTTCTCAAATCCACTTCAAAATAAAACTAAGGTTTCTTCTGGGCGGAATTGTTGTCGGGTCAACGAGAGAGATTTTGGTGGAGGACGGCCGTCCAGGAATCAAAGAAGTCTGCCATGTTTCAGAATTCAGAAGCTTCCAGTGCAACCACAATACATATGGGCTCTGTCTTGGCCTAGTACTTAGTGGGAAACCTCACCTGGGTACCAACATTTGGAGGTTCTTGGCACGGTTGGATCCAGAAGGTAGAGGGGCTACTAAGGGAAAGCCTGGCCATGGTCTCGTCTGTAAAAGGACTTGATCTTGGATTGTGGGTAAAGTGCACAAACTCTCGAGAGTATTGCAATCTGATCGATCAGCCGTGTTCATGGAAACAGAACAACATTGAGCATCTGAAGGATGGAGCCTCTGAAGGATCTTCCTCTCTCTTTTCTAAACAAAGATTTTGAAACCCCATGGCGTGAGTAGTATCGCCAATGGGTGGGATTTTGGGACTTGGTGAGTAATATCCAAGTGTTTGGTTGTTTGGACACTTGGTGAGTAATATCCTCGTGTGCCATTCGACCCTATTTTATCTAAGCAAATGTTTACAAAGTAGGGTAAAACTCTCTCTCTCTTTTCTCCATACTTAGAGAAAATTAGTTTTATGCAAATGAACTCCAAAGCCTAAACTAGCCTTGCATGTAGAGTTAGTCTTTCCTTCCTTGGTGTAATTTGCCAATACATTCAAAGTATTGACCCAACTTGTTGGCTGCACGTTTCATGTGCAGAATTTCGGAGATCGTTGAAAGGTGCGCTAGGATCGCGGGTCTTCACTCAACCTGCCTGTGGCATTCATGGGACTCCAAGTTGTATTTATATCTCTTCTGTTGTAATAATGTAAACTCTGGATTATTCGATTCATGTAATAAAGACTTGTGTTTTACATGATATTTCATCGACTGTGAGTGCTAGCTATTGATCCAGGGACTAGCATGTTAATCACAGGGACTTAGGATCTTACTTGATCCGAGGTTACTACAGGAGATGAAGTGGACTTTTAATCATCTGAAAAATCCAAATCAATTTCTAGTGGTACCAAATGACAATATCTAACTTCCAGTACCCTCTCCCCATCTTGGACAATGTAAATTTGTGGACTTCCTTCACAACCCAAGTTTTGATCAAATTTGACAAAGTAGTCAAACCTTGCCTCAAACCAAATCAAATCATCCCCCAAGATTGTACAACACCTCACTCCAGTACTCAGCACTCCCATGGTCGTGGCACTGTAGATCTATAGTGCCCAAACACCCTCTTTGTACCATAGTGCTTGGCAACCAATAATTTAAGAGGGAGACAAGCTTGCCTTTCCCCCTCAACTCATTGCAGCAGCCCCTCTCTCCTCTCTGTCTCCTACCCCGACCAGAGGCTACCCCACACCTCCCAGCACCACCCAGCTTGCCCAATCGACGGCCAGCTCCCTCCCCAACCTCTCCTTTGACTAAGACCACCATAGACCAACACCACCTTGTTTAAAAAGGCCAGAGGCCGGTCTGTCCTCCCCTACTGCCTCATTTCCACTCCCTCATCACCCACCTAGCTCCCACGAGCTCCTCCTCCCTCCTCTCCCCCTTTACTAGACAGAGAAGGAGAAAACCTCCCCCTCTCGGCCATGGACTATCCCGAGCTCGAGGATCTCTCTCCTCTGCCCTTCCATCTCTACATATTCATCTATCATGCTCCCCTTCTCCCCCAGGGACTAACCTTGCTCTTTGTTTGGCCCAGGGCAGCTCCTAGACGGTGCTCCGGCGAAGTCCGGAGAACAAGCCAGCAGGCGCCGTCGCACAAACTCTCTCCCGGCGTCAAACCCCACCACGCCGCCCCTCGTTCTGACCGCCCTCATCGACCGCATCCTCTCTTCCCCTTCTACGTGGCCGGCGAGCCCTAGGTGAGCCACCCCGCTGCTTTATCGTGGTAGCTAGGGTTCCGTCACCGGCGTGGCTCCCCTGCGAAGATGATAACCCATGACCATAGAGTCGCCTCTAATCCAAGGGCCAGTGGTGCCCCATACCGCTTCAACGCCGACACCCACTGACTGGCGGGCCCCTCCTGTCAGTACCTCAAAGTTGGGATCCCGCGCAATGCGCCGCCTGGGTGGGCCGAATGACCCTTGCACGGCCCAGTTGCCCCAGATCTAGCCCGCGAGCCATTTACCTTTTATTCTTTTCCCAGAGCCAGAAAATTTGGTAGTTTGGTTTAAATCTTTTCAAAAATGGAAAGTGAATCAAAATGGCTAGTTAATATTTCTAACTTGTGCCTACATGTTTCCTTAAACATGCAGTGCCTAGGTTTGGCCAAAATAAGAACCATATCTATTTCAATAAATCAACCACCTAGATGTATCCTTTTTTACCAATTTATTTCTATAGTGTTTTCTACAACTCCAAATGGAATGAAAGCTTGGGTTAATGCAAGGTACTAGTCACACCTTGCATGTTCCACTGGCTCCATCTAAAATGGCTTAATACTTTATCCCTGGTAAAAATAATAATAAAAGAACATGTATGACTTTAGGAAATTCCCTAGGTCAAACCAAGTGAGGTTTTGACCTAAATCCAACTCCTCGTAGACACACATAACCATATCCTGCATAATATAGCAGCTCATAATTTTAGGATTCTCTGTTGAATAGTAGTGAATTAAACTCTTCTATGCATGGCTTATTCACTAATAAAATCACTAAAGTAGCTTTGCAACTCCAAATTAATTGATTCCAATTCCTACAGAAAGGTAATCTCAGTACCTAACATGTGTCCTTGGAGTCAACTAAAAATCTTCCGTAGATTAAATTTATGAAAAAGACAAATCCCAGCCAGTACTGCCTTTGGAATTTCTCAAGGACATTCGGCTAATTATATTGAGGAGATTCCAACTCCTCTTGATTCAGTTCACCAAATAATACTTAATCACCCAAGTAAATAATTTTTGAAACTCCAAAACAGTTATGGTGAATTATTTCCTAAAACTAGAGTTTTAATCACTATAAAATCCATTATAAATCAAGAGATATTGATAAAATAGTGAAACCACTTTTGTTGGCTTCATTTTATCAAGACCAATCTGATGGTGTCATTTTTATACAATGGTATCATACAGATCAAGCCTTGACCAAAATCCCCCTCTTATAAAATTCCTAGACCTAGAAATCCAAAGGGAGCTCTTTTCCGAAAAGCCTCCAAATCCTTTGCTACTCTCATCCAACAATCATCCCACATCCTACTGTCTCATATAATGTATCAATCCTTCGCTTGCTATATTGTTTGATGTTTGTATGCTTGTATTGAATGGTTTATTGTTTGCTTGCATGTATGCTCGATAACTGCGATAGTTGCGATTGTGTGACACTGAGAAGGAGGAAGGAGTTTGGTCATGAGATGACCGGAAGGAAGAAAAAATGGGTGACCCAATCCTAGTGTTTTTCTTAAAACTTTTCAATAAGGTTTCCAAAATGTTTTACAAAAGTTTTCAACAAGGATATTGAGACATACTATATCTACAAGAGAAACTAGTTCATAAAAGAACCTCTTAAGGTGGTTTGCGAGTTCATTCAAAGTACTCACCGATATTGTCCCTGGCTATTTACTTGGCCCGATTGTAGATGTGAAGAAGGAACGAAGGTGCCGATGTCTATGCGAGCTAGGCCGTCTTCCCAGTCAGTGGCTTGTAGGTTAAGGCCCGGGCTCTGCGCTGAAGACTTATGCTACTTTTGTATAATCGCCATAATGGCCTCTTTGTAAGTGTTGTACTCGTTACTATATGGATGGTGTAATGATACTAGTCGGTTATGCTCACGGCTCACTGATCATGGGAACGTGAATTGTATGCATAACAGGTATTCTCGGACCATAAATCCAGTGTGCCACATCGCATCCAGTGGTGCTACAGAGAGAGACCTCGGCCAGTGCCGCTCGAGGACGAGGCAGCTGAGCGGTGGGGCTTGCCGTTAGAGAGAAGACTATACGGGGTGGTGGCGGGGCCGGGGGAGATGTGGTGGGGGGATTCTGAGCGCTGGTTAGTGCTTGTTGGAGGTGTCGATGACGGTGCGACAACGCAGGCGCGAGCCCTGCTCGTGCGAGCGCGCAAGGCAGACAAAGCAGAGAGAGAGGCGGGATACTCGCCCGTGGCGGCGGGTCTAGGAATAGGAGAGAGGGGATTAGGGTTTGGGTGTCCCTCTCGATCGCCATTTGGATGGGTGGTATGATTTCACGAAACTACCCCTGATCACATCAGTGGCGCCTGAATGTAGGAACTGCAGGGCATTTCAGTCATTTCTTGTCCAAAGTGTGTGGGAGGAGGACGATGGCGGCAGAAACTGAATGGAAATTTCGGGCGTTGCATGGTGACTAGCTGTACGGCTAAGATATGTTTTGGTGGGGTCTGTTCTGATTGGTTGGGAATTTTTTTCACACATGTGCATTTCTCGAGGAACAAAAACGAGGTGTTTTAGAAAGAAACCACTAAATGAAAGTTTAAATATGGGACCAACATATTTTTCAAAAATACTACACCACGTACATGGACAATTTCATGTCCAGGGTATCTTAAACATGTTCTCCATCCTACAATTTCTACCGAATTAATAGGAAGTGGGTCTGACTTGAACTACAAATACATGATTTAGTGCTCATAATTTTTTGCAAAAATCATTTTTAAATTTACAATATTCTATTTCATCAGAGTCCAATGCAATTCTAGCGAGGCTTGTCCCCTAGCTATGAATCTACATGCCCGTTGATTTGATCATAGTTAGAAACGGGCATAAGAAATTCAAAAACGATACAAACAATTTAAAAACTTTGCGTGGTGTCATATTATGTGACATAACTGTAAGTAAAATATCAAACTTGGTATATTAAAAATATCTCAAAAAACACTTCTCAAAAATGACGTATCATGCTCGAGGTTTCATGGCTTTCAAGCAAAAAGACCAGTGTTATGGCCAGAATCGCGACCTAGTTTGTCATAATGTATATAGATCATAACACTCGGTATGATATAAAATGAGAAACTCGTCAACATGAAGGTTATATATATCTTTGAGATGAATCAAAATGAAATTTATATCATCTTAATCTGAGGTCATATGCAGAATTATAGTTGAAATCATATTTGTAGAGTTTCTAAAAAAATTTAAAGCCTCTCTAATTATGTGGGCTCAAAACTTATAAGAAGCCCACTATTCCCACCCAAAACTGACCTTCTAATGATCTATGGGACGGTGGCCCAGCCTTGGGAAATAATCATAAGAAAAAAAAGTTTTGGTTTTTTCCGGCCTAGGCCCAACCAGATTTTTGCTTGTATAAATATATCATGCGGGGTTATTTTACATGAATGATACTATGGTGTGGTGGTTAGGGGTATTTCTTTAGACTAGGACTAGGAGGTCGCGGGTTCAAGATGCCACGTAGCGTGTGAAGTCAGGTCCGAGATGCCACGTAGATATGACAAGTAAGCAAAAATGACATCTGAATATGACATGAAAGGTGATATTGTTGAGTTGTCAATCCTTTAATTTTTTTTGTTTTAGAATTTAACCACAACAACCATTTTAATTGGTCATAGTCTACCTCCAAACCAGTTCTATTTATCTATGACTTTTTCGTGTTAGGACATTATGACGTTCTTGACTAAATTGGTCATTATTTTTTAAGGTTTGCACCCTTCCAAATTTCCTATGACCAAGTAGTTTAAAATGGTCATAGATCGATGACCAAAAAATGCATGGTCGTTAAGAAAAGGTCACTAGTGAGCAGATTTCTTGTAGTGCTAGTGCAGTAAATGCAACTATGTGCCTAACTTAGCTTCTTGCCATTTAAGGATAAACTTAACTTTAGTTTAATGATTAACTCAGGAATCACTTCAAGATATGTTCTTCCAGCTAGATTCTTATGTCATATTACGTCAAGTATGCAATATGGTTTTATGGAAGAACCTATAACTCAGGCATAGGAGATGTAAAACATCTCTTTCTTTCTTTTAACCGTAGTTGTAATACTGAGACTAAATCAATGCTTCATACAAGTCAGAACTACTTCCTTACCTTGTTACATTCTGAACTACTTCAGAATATTTTCTAGGATATTCTAGACATCTTCAGAATCATGTCCAAGAAGAATTCGACAATAATATTTATTAAACTTACCAATCTATCTCAATAGATTTCATTCTTAAATAACTTGTCCAACTTCATCCATATTTACTAACTGAGATGTTATTAATACCAATCACATCATTCATCTATGTCATCCACATATTTCAGAATGATGTCACACTCTCACTCAAATATGGCATCCATATATGAGATCCAGGGATTTCACTTATCTCCCACTCAAATTATGTCTCTTAGATATTAAGATTTAGCCAAGCTAATTAGCTCCCACTCAAATGCAGGTCCTCTTAACAATCTTGGAAATTCCAAAATTCATTGATCAACATCAAACTGAGAACTCCAGCTACGAGATTCCAATATTCATATATTTATGGTGTATAACCAATAGACTAAAGCATCGCTACATTTGTAGTCAAATCCTTGAATTTTTCCAAACAACCTTTATGAAAAATCAAGATTTATGTCATTTATTAAGTTTCATTTCCTTCTTATGACTTTGCAATCATTTATAAATATCAAGTAAACATCCTTACTTAATAAGATCAAGCAACATATTACTTTGCAATCTTAAATGTAACTTAATATAGGATTTTATGACTCCTATTATTTATCGCACTTAGGTCCATCACATTGTACTTTGTAGGTATGTCTTGTTCCAATAACATAACAAGTAATAAATAATATAATTCCAAAAACTTGCAGAATATATCATTGAATCCTACTTTCTTTAGTAAAAGTATTTGCTGAAACTTTATGATTATTATCATTAGTTTATCCTCTATTTGTTGAGTTCGATTCCAGGAACAATCCGCTATGCCACTCAACAATCTGGAGGTAAAGTCAAATACCACATTTTGATCTTTTACTTTCTTCCACCTATATATTTGCCAAGACACATAAAAACTTAGTATAACAACATGTTTTCCCTTTGTGTAAGATGTATTCATAGTTTCCTAAGAATACACTCCAGATACTTGTTTATTTGCGATGATTTCTAAGTATCAAAATCTCTAGAAACTTGAACGTGGCATAACACTTATGGTGTTGTGACATGGATATGCCCTACGGATACCTGACCTTGGCCTACCCGTTTCGGCCTAGCGGAGGCCCACACGGAGACTTGCTGATAACGCAAAGCCCAAGGAGACACCAGATGGAACTTTCCCAGAGAATGTTCGACTCCTTGAAGAACACAACCAAGTTGTAGATATAATCTTGAAGGGTTAAACCCTAATCTGTAACCGACTCGGCCTATGCAAGACCTAGCCTCCCCATATAAAGTCTAGGAGGACATGGCGAGAAGGATCTCCTTCAACTCTCATACACACAACTCACGACAGATTGCATCTGCGCACCGTTGTAACCTTTGGTTCCGCCATCAATCAAGAACAGACAAGCATGAGTTGGGTTTTCCCTCCGGGGGCATGAACCTGGTTAAACACCGTGTTACCTTGCTACATGTATGTTAACCGTCTCGCGATATCCAGCATCCCCATCTTCTCTAAACCCAAGTCCATAACAATGGGAATTGATGAGTCGAACCCTCGTCAATTGGCGTCGTCTGTGGGAACTGGGGTCGCTGATCGTGCAATCATGACAGTTCCATTCGCTATGATCTTCGATTCTTCTTCAACTGAGAATCACCTCCTCTTCGGTGCCCCCGACTTCACTGCCCACTCCTCGGCCACCCACAAGGACTTTGACTCTGTAGGAGACGGAAGCGAGATGCTGTTCGGGAGCTTCGGCTTCCAGGTGGGCAAGATAGGCACCCTACGCCTCCTAGAGCAGGTGCCACCTCCGTGGATTAGGCCCGCCTCGTGGGTACCACCAATCGGTCTCCTGTATACACCGACCCTGATGTACGTTTCGGATGATAGCAGCAGCTGGAACTCCAATCTGTGTGACCCCCCACTAAGGAAGGAACCTACGGTTCCAGATCTGAAAGATGTGGGACCAATGATCTCCTCGACCGCTACATGTCCGCGGCCATCCACGATGGCAACATTGACGACGCCGCTGACCCACCGAATCCCCCTCCCAATACACAGGCTCCTAATGCCATGAATGGAGGAAATGGACCACCCCTAGCCAATCCCAACGGGGAACAGGGCACCTCACAAAGCTAAGGGTATCAATCGTGTACATAACGAGATGAACCTCAATGACGATCAGTAGGCGAGAGTGCAAGAAGTTGTGCGAGGTACCAATCCTCTGCCAATCGACACACCCCGCGACATGCTGATGGGCTACCACTGTCTCTCTTCATCGAGGAGCCCAATCGACAGATCAAGCAGCAACACTATAACATCCCAAATTTCATCAAATGCAAAACCATCTTATTGCAGTCATATCATCACAGCATATTTCTCTTGCGCAAAAATTTCAAACCAAAATCCTAAAACAAAACCATATTTAACCCCTCTTTATTTATATTATGGGGCATGGTTTTATTTTTTTATTTTCAAGGGACCAAGGTATTTTTGAATGCACAATTGTGATTGTCACATTTTTTAGTATAGGGTTCATGGTACAAAAATCCAGAAAAGATTTGAATTCAAACAAGTTTGAAAAAGGTTTCAAATTCATGCCGGAAAATCAAATTGGAAAAACAAAAGGATAAAGAAAAAAATAAAACAGCATGCTACCTATTCGGCCCAGCGCCAGAACCAGCCAAAAGCCCACCCGGGGTTCACCCTCCCACTCTCTCTCACCCGCTCAAACCCTACCCCGCACCCGCTGACACTAGGCCCTGCACCAGCTCACCTCTTCTTCCCCAAACCCCGTACGCGACCACGTCATCGCCGGCCGTTTCCTCCCCATTCACTGCCGCGATCAATCCCATTTATTCGCCGCGCGATTGACGCCCTGCTCTTTCTATATAATCACCACCTCACCGCGACCATTTCCCCTCAAAATCCCACACTCAATCTCCCCCATGCTGCCCGTATTCGTGCTTGCGCCGGCACGGACCCGAGCGCCTCTGTCGAGATATTCCGATGAGTACTCCGCTCACCTCTGTCTCCCGTTCGCGCAAGCTTGATCCTTTATTCCTTGCTCATCTTCTCATACCATTTGCGTGTCCAAACTTTCCCAAAACATCACCCCCGTCAAGCACCATGAGCACCCGACACCGTCCTCAACTCCGGCGAGTAATCCCACCCAGGTTCGCGCGCCTCTCGCCTCCTAGTTCAAACCAACTTGTGCGCCTTGTCCTTGTGAATGCACTGATGCTGTTTTTTTGTCCTAGGGTGACCTAGAACGTCGACGTCGTCTCCGCCAATTCATGCCCGACACTAGAGAGTTCTCCGACGAGCTTTCACGGCCACCGCATCACGCCCCCGCCCAAGCCAGAGACACCTTGAGCATCTTCATGTTCTTGCGAGTCTGGTAAGCCACTGCACCACCCCTATCCCCCTCTGGAATTGCCGGAGCATCACCGGCAGAAGCACCGCTGCCGCCAGTAGCCATCAACGCCGTCCGCTTATGGTCGCATGCGTTAGAGCTATAGGATTTAGATCTGGTGGTTTAGATTAGATCGCTAGCGAAGAGGTACATTTAGATCTGGCGCGTTGGATATGACTTGATCCAATGGCGCGGAAGCGTGATCCTATGCGAATCGGTATTATCCAATCATATGCGTCCACGTGTCCGACAATTCGATTTAAAATTTGTTTTTGAATCTATTAGTTGATTAAAATGTAAAATTCATATCTTTAGTTCTGTTTGGACAAATTTTGCAAATAATATATCAATGGATTACGCAAATTAAGACATACATTAATGTGGTCTTGAATTTTTATTTTGCTTCTAGAAAAATAGGATTATTTGCATAACCAATTATATGCTTATTTTGGCTTTATAAAATGTTTATAAACTTGTTTTGAGGGAGTTTTTTAGACTTTAGATAGATTACTTTGTGCTCAGTACTATTTGGTTTGATTTGTTTAGTGTAGAAAAATCATTTCATTGCATTTGCATGCATTCACATATATTTTTCTTGAATATTTGAATGTGAATTTGGTGTTATTATTTTATGTGTAGATTTTAGTGATAGTGGTGATTGTGATTGTGAGTATTGTTACTACTCCCCCAACTACCAAGGAAAGTGGTGCTTCATATATTTTGTCCTATTATTTTTACTATGCACTAGTGATATTTTGAGTAGGGCTTGCATGGAACTTTTCTAAGTATATATACTATGCTATGCCTTGGGAAATCCTAGGAGTTATAGTCTTAGTAGAATTTTCTCTAAGTTAAGAAACTTGTTATGTTATCATGATTAGCCTAGATAGTAGCAAACAAGGTTGGTCTATTCATGTTATGGAATTTTGCTAAGTCTGTGACTTGTGTTTTTGATTAATAAAATAACTAAGTGAATGAATCACCTGGGTGGAATGGTATGATGGTTTATGTTGAGTGGTTACACAAGGCCCATGTCTATGGTTTACCTTGTGTATCACACTTGTGGAAAGCCACCCAGGAAAAAAGGGATTTGATATGTTTAGTGTTGAGAAGCTTCTAGTGCAACCACATGGAATATGGGCTCTGCCTTGATCACATAGGTTGCAAGAACTTAGCCAGATGGACAGTTGGTGGTAGGGTGATAGGATGGAACGCGTCCATGGTGGTCTAAGGGAATGCTTCTGAAAGGTCTCGTCTTGATGCATGTTGAGTCTTGTGGGGAAAGTGCACCACCTCATGTCCCCGACAACGGACAATTTGAGCATCAAAGATATTGAAGCTATCAAGGATCTCCTCATCCCAATTTCTAAGTTAAAAACATGTGGTTGAACAAGGGTAAAGGTTCACCAATGTCTATTGGTGGTTCCTTGGGTGTTTTTGACAAACAAAAACTTAGTGTTTTCAACTAATTAGGAAAACCTTATTTTGAGCAAAGCAAGCCTAAGCTACACTTAGCCAAATTCATATAGATGTTAGATACTACTATTCTATTATGGTATCACTTGCCAATACCATTCCAAATGTATTGACCCACTATGGCTATACCTTATGATGTTGCAGGTTACTCTGGTGGAGATTAGGGTTGTGATTCTACACTCAACATGCTTGCCTGTGGCACATGAAGATGAAGACTTATAGTTATTTACTTATGTTATGAACTCTTGTACTAGCCTTTGGCTATTGAGTTGTAAAGACTATGTTATCTCTGGAATGACGATGTAATAACAAACTTGGTATCTGTGTACTTCATCTTAAACTAGGGATGCTAGCATTTGATCCAGAGACTAGCATTGCAATCACAGGGGCCTTTATCTTTAAAAGGTTGGGTCTTATAGATGGTATCAGAGCATTGTGTTGCCTGTAGGATTATGACCCTATGTTGGATTAGACTAAGGAACCACTAGGAAAAAATGTAACTCTTTGCAAATTCCACACTTGTCTTTTTCTTCTCGTAAACCTCTTCTAATCTTCTTTCTCATCTCTATTTGTAGATGGCCACCATCAACGAAGCCGTCAAGAAGGGACCACTCATGACCATGACTTTAGAATGTGAGACGGAGTTTCCCAAGGCACTCAAAAACCTCATGGATAGCTTGGGGATACATGGTGAGGCCGTGTACAAGGGATTTCTAGTGATGGATGAAGGAGAAGAATATTGGTGGGTGCAACTCCACTTGTACAAAAACAAGGGAGACAACCACAAAGAGTCATGATTCCGCATGGTCACCAACTCAGAAATGTATACGTCATTCTTTGACTCTACAAGAAATGCAGCATGGAATGCTATCAAGGAGCTTGGTGAAAGACTCAAGTGTAGAATGCTCAACACTCAAAATGACCTTAGTGAGGAGAAGAAGTATACCCAAGACTTAGAGACCGCCATAAAACGTCTAAGGGAAGATATCATAGACTTAGCATATGAGTGAGAATTGGGACGTACTCCAATAGTTGGACCACCACACTTGTCGTTTTCTCGCAAAAAAGTGTCTAAGTTATGCTTAAACCTTAGTGATTGTGGTAGGTTTTGTATGCCATGATTTGTATGTTCTCATTATTGAATGTATGCTTTTGGCTTCTCTTTCACTATCTTGTGTTTTCTCTCTACTTGTATCGTTTCTAATTTTTCTCTATCTTATGCAATAGATGCCTAGCCTTGTTATCAGCACTGCCGAGGAGATCAAGGGAACTCGTTTTGGTTCTCGTCTTGTGGAGCTCACTAGTGTGCTCAATCTCCCACTCCCTAGTATTAAGGCACTTCAGCTCACCAAGTTCGAGAGGAATGATCTTTGGGGCTTTAGAGTCTCGCAGCCTGGATGCCAGACGGAGCCACCCACAGAGGAGATTACATTCAAGCTGATGCATGATGACAAGGAGAAGGGACTAGACATAGTCATGCACGAGTTACTTGGAGGCCTCTGCGGACGACACTCCACCGAGCTTCTGGGCCTCTACTTTCACCCGTTCAGGAGACGTGACGAGCAGGGTGAGGCTGTAGTGTATGATTATGCTACTAGAGAGAAGATTGAGCCTGCACATCTCTATCTCCAGGACATAGAGTGCCTCGTTAGACACCTCGACACAGATAGGACCAACGTCATGCTTAGCAATGACGAGCTTCATGTTCAGTTGAGGGAGAAGGACAACCTCTTCGCGGAGCAGGACGAGATCGTCAAGGAGATGGAGGCCAGATTCGAGAGCCAAGGAAAGAAGTTCTAGAATCAGGAGAAGAGAGTGCAGGACAGAAACAAGAAGATCAAGGACATGAGAGCCGAGATAGATGCCAAGGACTTTGAGCTAGAGACCCGGCAGTGAGGGATAGAGAGGCTGCGCTCGCAGAAGAGAGCCCTTTGAGCGAACATTGAGGCCTTGACCACCAATGTAGAGGAGTACAAGATAGCTGGACTTACTCTAGTGGACGAGGAGGTCGACATGGAGGAGTAGTGTTGACTACTCATCTATCTATTTATTTATCATCCTTTGATTTATCGAGTCGCAATGATCATCCAACATGTGGATGGCTTGCTAGTGTGATTACTTTTCCAAAAACTTGTTGTTTACATTGTTCAAACCCTATGTTTATCTTGTGTTTGTTTATTGTGATTGTTGCTATGAGATGTATTGTGCATGTTAGCATCTATGGGATATATCTCATTACTTATCCTTATTGAAACCACAGATGCCTCCCCGTCGTGCCAATCCCAACCAAAACAACAATAACAACAATCTCAAGATGCAGCAGCTGATGACAACTCAAAATCAGTTGATGTAGATGATGCCCAGTTCATGGCCAATCAAAATCAGAATCAAAACAACAACAACAACAACAACAACCAAAACAACCCACCAACCTTTGATAGGCTTACAAGGTTCTTGAGGTCGAGGCCAACCAAGTTCTCGGGAACCACTAATCCAATGGTAGCCAATGACTGGTTACGCTCTGTGAACAAGGACTTGGTCACTGTTGGCTACACCGATGAGGAAATGGTCAGATTCGCAGCACATCTGCTTGAAGGACCAGCAGAAACATGGTGGTATAACTTCCAGATCACCACCCCCTTGAAGATGTGACATGGGCCATATTTGAAGATGGTTTCCACACTGCCCATATCTCATCAGGGGTGCTGAATTTGAAGAAGAAAGAGTTCCACAATCTTAAGCAACATCACAGCAGCGTGGCAGAGTATATTGAGGAATTCAATAATATGGCATGCTATGCGCCGAATGAGGTTGATACCGATGCCAAGAGGAAAGAGAAATTCCTCGAGGGACTGAATTATGAGATACCTACATCGATCTGTTGCCTATGTCCCAATATATCAATCACTGTGTGAAAAGGCCACCATCTTGGAAAGTAAGATGAAGCAGGTTGAGAATAGGAAGAGGAAGCATCACTTTGACAAGCACAGCTCGGGATCGTCTCACAAGCGTTCCCATGGTGATGATACTGGAGGTTTCTGGGTCCCACAAGCATGGGAAGTATAATAGTCACCACAACAGTAACCATCACCATGACAACAAGCACCACCTCAGCCATGACAATGATAGATATAAGAACCACAAGAGTGGACACAAGAGTCACCACAGTGAGAATATAAATGGGAGTCAACCTGCAAAAAGGGACATCGGTCAGGTTGAGTGCTTAAAGTGTAAGAAAACTGGGAACTATGCAAATGAGTGCCTAGAAAAGAAGGTTGAAGGAGCCAACAAGCCCAACACTTTCTAGAAGGGACAAGTGAACCACATCAATGTGGAAGAAATTTATAAAGAGTCTGATGTTGTGGCTGGTAAGTTCAAGCTTAATTCTTTTCCAGCACTTGTTCCTTTTGATACCAGCGCATTGCATTCATTCATATCAAGAGCATTTGTTGATAAAAATGGACTTCCAACTGAAACTATTGAGTGTCCTATTAAAGTAAGCTCTCCCGGTGGAGAGATGATAGTGAATTTTGGATGTCATGATCTAGTGATAGAATTTGGAAAGAATAAGTTTCCGTTAGTGTGATAATCCTAGATTCCCAAGGATTGGATGTAATTCTGGGCATGGATTGGATGACTAAGTATGAAGGAGTAATAGATTGTGCCAATCATACTGTTACACTCACAACCCCGGATAAAAAAAGGATTAGCTTCAAGTCTAACTTTGAATCTAAAGGGAGTAAGCTAAATTCTCTTAAGGGGGTTAGCATGGATGGTGTACCAGTTGTGAAGGAATATCCGGATGTGTTTTCGGAGGAATTACCAGGAATGCCACCAGATAGAGATATGGAGTTTCTGATTGACTTGCTACCAGGATCTGGGCCAATAGCAAAGAGACCCTACAAGATGTCAGTTGATGAGTTGAAAGAACTCAAGAAACAGCTTGGAGAACAGTTGCAAAAAGGATTTATTCAACCAAGTTCTTCGTCTTGGGGTGCACCAGTTCTATTCGTTGAGAAGAAGGATAAAAGTCAAAGGTTATGCATAGATTACCATTCACTCAACAAAGTGACTATAAAGAACAAGTACCCTTTGCCGAGAATCAATGATTATTTGATAAGCTAGAAGGATCACGTGTGTTCTCAAAGATTGATCTCCGATCAGGCTACTTTCAACTAAAGATTAGAGAGCAAGACATATCTAAGACTTCTTTTACCACCATGTATTGGTTGTATGAGTATACCGTGATACCATTTGGATTGACAAATGCGCCATCTTATTTCATGAACATGATGAACAAGGTGTTCAGGGAATTCCTTGACAAGTTTGTTGTTGTATTCATAGATGACATTTTGATCTATTCAAAGAGAAAGAAGAGCATGAAGAACATTTGCGTTTGATACTCGAGAAGCTCAGGGAGAACAAGTTGTATTCCAAGTTCAGTAAGTGTGAATTCTGGTTGAATGAAGTTGGATTTCTCGGACACATTGTGTCAGGAGATGGTATAAATATTGATCCCGCAAAGGTGTCAGCTGTAACTGAGTGGAAATCTCCCAAGTCAGTTTAGGAAGTTTGTAGTTTCCTAGGCTTGGCATGATACTATAAAAGGTTCATTGAGGAATTCTCCAAGGTAGCTAAGCCAGTGAAGGAGTTGCTTCATAAATAAAAGAAGTTTGACAGGACTAAAGGATGTGAAGTCAGTTTCCAGGAATTGAAGAAGATACTAGTATCAGCACCAGTCTTATGTCTGCCAGATTTGGAGAAGGATTTCCAAGCCTATTGTGATGCATCTCACCAAGGATTAGGTGGAGTTTTGATGCAAGAAGGGAAAGTTGTGGCTTATGCCTCGAGACAACTCAAAACTCATGAAGTGAATTAACCTACTCATGATTTAGAGTTAGCCTCTGTTGTGCATGCACTCAAAACATGGAGACATTATCTTTTGGGAAAGCGTTGTGAAGTGTTCACGGATCACAAGAGTTTGAAATATATCTTCACTTAGAAGGAACTCAATATGAGACAAAGAAGATGGCTAGAGCTCATGAAGGATTATGACTTGAGTTTGCAATACCATCCCAGTAAAGAAAATGTTGCGTCAGATGCCTTAAGCCGTAAGGTTTATGTGAATGGCCATACTAAGGGAGAATTGCCAGATGATCTGTCTGCCAAATTCAAAGATCTCAGATTGGAGATAGTTCCTGAAGGATATCTCATGTCATTGGATGTTGAACCCACATTGTTGGACAAGATCAAAGAAGCCCAAAAGTTGGACAAAGAAATTGAAGAGATTGAAGATAAACTTAGTAAAGGAAAGTCAAAAGGATTCCATGAAGATGAACAAGGTACTTTATGGTATGGAAAGCGTATTTGCATTCCACAAGATCCGGAACTTCAGAAATTGATTCTGCAAGAAGCAGACAACTCACCATAGTCCATTCATCCAGGTAACACCAAAATGTACATGGATGTAAAGGAACGATTTTGGTGGAACAATCTCAAGAAGGATATTGCAGAATATATTGCCTTATGTGATATCTGTAGTCAAATTAAGGCAGAACATCAGAAACCGGCAGGATTATTGCAACCACTACCTATTACTGATTGGAAGTGGGATAAGATTGGTATGGATTTTATCACCGGACTGTCAAGGACTAGATCCGGATATGATTCCATTTGGGTTGTTGTGGATCTCCTAACTAAAGTGGCTCATATCATACCCGTCAAAACTACCTATACAAGTGATAAGTTAGCTAAGAACTATATGAACAGGATAGTATGTCTGCATGGAGTACCTAAGAGTATTGTGTCTGATAGAGGAACTCAGTTCACTTTGCATTTTTGGCGACAACTGCATGAATCATTGGGAACAAGATTGGAATTCAGCACAGCTTTTCACCCCAGACTGATGGATAGACAAAAAGGAAAAATCAGATTTTGGAGGATATGCTGAGGGCATGTGCCCTAGACTATGGTGCTAGTTGGGATGAAAGTCTGCCTTACGCCGAATTCTCTTACAATAAGAGCTATCAAGCCAACATTGAGATGGCATTGTTTGAATTTCTTTATGGAAGGAAGTACTACACCATTGCTATGGAGTGGTGTAGGAGAAAGAAATTTGTTCAGATCAAAACTTATCAAGGAAGCTAAAGAGGAAGTTAAATTGCTAAAGGGCAAATTGAAGATAGCCCAGTCCCGACAAAAGAGCTATGCAGATCCAAAGCATAGAGAAGTCACCTATGAGGTAGGTGATAGAGCTTATCTTAGAGTCTCACCACTTTGCGGTGTGAAGAGAATTGGATTCAAAGGAAAATTGGCACCAAGATATGTTGGACCATTCAAGATTTTGAGCTATAAAGGAGAAGTGGCTTATGAGATATAATTGCCAGAATCACTTTCTGCGGTTCACAATGTGTTTTATGTGAGTTAGTTGAAGAAGTGTCATCCGGAGATGGAAGAGACTTCATTGAAGGACACTATACCTTTGGAAGAGGTTCAGTTGGAGAGTGACCTTACTTATGAGGAGAAACCTATCAAGATTATTGAGACTGCAGAAAGAGTTACTCGTACTAAGACCATCAAATTCTGCAAAATACAGTGGAATCACCATACCGAAGAAGAAGCAACTTGGGAAAGAGAAGATGATCTTCGGAAAGACCACCCTCACCTATTTGCTAGCCAATCGGAATCTCGTGGGAGAGATTCATCTTAAGGGAGTTAGATTTGTAACATCCCAATTTCATCAAATGCAAAACCATATTATTACATTCATATCATCATAGCATATTTGTCTTGCACAAAAATTTCAAATCAAAACCCTAAAACAAAACCATATTTAACCCCTCTTTATTTATATTATGGGGCATGGTTTTATTTTTTTATTTTAAAGGGACCAAGGTGTTTTTGAATGCACAATTGTGTTTGTCACAATTTTTAGTACAAGGTTCACAGTACAAAAATCAAGAAAATATTTGAATTCAAACAAGTTTTAAGAAGGTTTCAAATTCATTCTTGAAAATCAAATTGGAAAAAGAAAAGGATAAAGAAAAAAATAAAACAACGCCCTACCTATTTGGCCCAGCGCTAGAACCAGCCCAAAAGCCCACCCGGAGTTCACCCTACCCCTCTCTCTCTAACCCGCGCAAACTCTACCCCGCACCCGCTTACACTGGGCCCTGCGCCAGCTCACCTCTTCTTTCCCAAACCCCACGCGCGACCACGTCGTCGCCGGCCGTTTCCTCCCCATTCACTACCGCAATAAATCCCATAGATCCACCACGCGATTGAAGCCCTTCTCTGGCTATATAATCACCACCTCACCGCGACCATTTCCCCTCAAAATCCCACGCTCAATCACCCCCAGGGTGCCCGTATTCGTGCTTGCACTGCCGCGGACCCAAGCGCCTCCGACAAGCTATTCCGGTGAGTACTGTGCTCGCCTCTGTCTCCCATTCGTGCAAGCTTGATCCTTTCTTCTTTGTGCATATTCTCATACCATTTTCTTCTCCAAACTTGCCCTAGAACGTCGCCCTTGTCAAGCCCCGTGAGCACCCGACGTCGTCCTCAACTCTGGAGAGTAATTCCGTCTAGGTTCGCGCGCCCCTCACCTCCTAGTACAAACCAACTCGTGCGCCTTGTCCTTGTCCATGCACTGATGATGTTTGTTTGTCCTAGGGTGACCTAGAACGTCATCGTCCTCTCCGCCAACCCGTGCCTGATGCCAGGGAGTTCTCCAATGAGCTTTCACGGCCACCACAACACGCCCCTGCCCAAGCCAGCGGCACCTTGAGCATCCTCGTGTTCTCGCGAGTCTGATAAGCCACTACACCACCCCTAGCCCCCTCTGGAATCATCGGAGCATCACCGGCAGAAGCATCGCCGCCGCCAGTAGCCATCAGCGCCGCCCGCTTATGGTCGATGCGTCAGAGCCATATGATTTAGTTCTGGTGGTTTAGATTAGAACGTTAGCGAAGGGCTACATTTAGATCTGGCATGTTGGATCTGACTTGATCCAACAGCGCAGAAGCGTGATCCTGCATGAATTGGTATCAGTAAATCAGATGCATCCACATGTCTGACAGTTCGATTTAAAATCTGTTTTTGAATCTATTAGTTGATTATACTTAGTTCTGTTTGGAAAAATTTTGCAAATAATATATCAATGGATTTAGGAAATTAAGACCTACATTACTGTGGGATTGAATTTGTTTTTTGCTTCTAGAAAAATAGGATTATTTGCAGAACCAATTATATGCTTATTTTTGCTTTATAAAATGTTTATAAAATTATTTTGAGGCAAATTTGAGTTTTTTAGACTTTAGCTAGATTACTTTGTGCTCAGTACTGTTTGGTTTGATTTGTTTAGTGTATAAAAATCATTTCATTGCATTTGCGTGCATTCATATATATTTTTCTTGAATATTTGAATGTGGATTTGGTGTTATTATTTTATGTGTAGATTTTGGTGATATTGGTGATTGTGATTGTGTGGATTGTTACTACTCCCCCAACTACCAAGGCAAGTGGTGCTTCATATATTTTGTCTTATTATTTTGACTATGCACTAGTGATATTTTTGAGTAGGGCTTGCATGGAATTTTTCTAAGTATATATACTATGTTAGGCCTTGGGAAACCCTAGGAGTTATAGTCTTAGTAGAATTTTATCTAAGTTAAGAAACTTGTTATGTTATCATGCTTAGCCTAGATAGTAGAAAACAAGGGTGGTATATTCATGTTATGAAATTTTGCTAAGTCTGTGACTTGTGTTTTTGATTAATAAAATACCTATGGTATGATGGTTTATATTGAGTGGTTACACAAGGCCCATGTCTATGGTTTACCTTGTGTATCACACATGTGGAAAGCCACCCAGGAACAAAGGGATTTGAGATGTTTAGTTTTGAGAAGCTTCTAGTGCAACCACATGGCATATGGGCTCCGCCTTGATCACATAGGTTGCAGGAACTTAGCTAGATGGACAGTTGGTGGTAGGGTGATAGGATGGAACGCGTCCATGGTGGTCTAAGGGAATGCTTCTGAAAGGTCTCGTCTCGATGCATGTCGAGTCTTGTGGGGAAAGTGCACCACCTCTCGAGAGGGTAAAACGTAAGTACTTAGCCGTGTCCCCGACAACGAACAATTTGAGCATCAAAGACATTGAAGCTATCAAGGATCTCCTCATCCCAATTTCTAAGTTAAAAACTTGTGGTTGAACAAGGGTAAAGGTTCACTAGTGTCTATTGGTGGTTCATTGGGTGTTTTTGACAAACAAAAACTTAGTGTTTTCAACTAATAAGGAAAACAAGCAAGCCTAAGCTACACTTAGCCAAATTCATATAGATGGTAGATACTACTATTCTACTATGGTATCACTTGCCAATACAATTCCAAATGTATTGACCCACTGTGGCTGTAACTTATGATGTTGCAGGTTACTCTGATGGAGATTAGGGTTGTGAGTCTACACTCAACATGCTTTCCTATGGCACATGAAGATGAATACTTATAGTTATTTACTTATGTTATGAACTCTTGTACTAGCCTTTGGCTATTTAGTTGTAAATACTATGTTATCTCTAGAATGACGATGTAATAACGACCTTTGTATCTATGTACTTCATCTTAAACTGTGGATGCTAGCATTTGATCCAGGGACTAGCATTGCAATCATAGGGGCCTTTACCTTTAAAAGGTGGGGTCTTACCGATGGTATGAGCTCAAGCAGTGCAGGAGAGCTGCTGATGAGTCAAGCATGCGGCAAGCTACGCTCTCCTATGCTGGAGTCTCTTCCTCGAAAGGCTAGGACGGCTGCAAGTATCGCTCCCGTATGGAGCGCATGGATCCTGCTGCAGAACGCGAGGCCACCAATGCACTCGGCCTGTCCCTCATGTCGATGGACTCGTAGGGCAATATCATGCCCAAAACGCCACATGCCGCTGTCATGGCGGACACCACCTACTTGCATCAAACCTGCCACCAGCGGGGGATCCGCAATACGCAATCCACAAATCTGTGATTGCAGGTCTCGGACTCGTTGGAGCTGCGCTGCACGACGAGGCATCCATGAAGCCGAATAAAAGTCCGCGGTAAAGTTCAACCGAAGCCGCACACCCTCATCTGACGAGGAAGAGCATGACTTGCCACGGCGTCGCCGTAGTCCACGACGTAGGAGCCACAACTACGACGCTCGTAGCAAGCTCACACAATGCAACATTGACAATTCACGCACAAAATGCGCATGCTCTACGGAGTCCAAAGAGGAACACACGGAGATATGCGGCGCCAGGTGCTTCAGCAGGGCCGTATGACAATCGCGGATGCCTATGGGCTTCAAACTCCCTTCAGACAACCCGAAATTCGACGGCTTGCAGGAGCCGATGATCTGGCTCGACGACCATCTGTCGTCAGCCAAACTCCATGGCAGGAGTAAAAACACAGCCATGCAATGCCTTCAGCTACAAATGACGGGTGCGGCCAGAGCCTGGCTCAACAGCCTCCCTTTCGGATCCATCCTTAGCTAGGAAGAGCTCGCATACTGCTTCATCCGCAACTTCAAAGGCACCAGCAAGAGACCGACTTCAATCGAGGAGCTATGCGCCTGTTGCCAACGGTCGAACGAGTCCATCTGCTCATACATAAAATGTTGGTCCGTCATCAAGAACTTTGTCGAGAACATCTTGGAGGAAAGGGCAATCAACACCTTCAACAGTGGCTTAAGGCGCCACGAATTTAGAGAGGAGCTCGGGCGCGTCATGCCCAAAACCATCGATCACTTGATGGAAATCGCCAATCGTTGGGTCGATGGCGAAGATGACATCAACCGAACACGTTCGGATGATGAAGATGACTTTGTCCGTAGACGCGATCATCGAGGGAAAAGAAGAACACGTGTCTAAGACGAGCGTGAAGAGGTCGATATGGTCGTGGTTGGCTACGTCGATTGCCGCGAGGACGGAAACCACAAAAGAGGGTATCGCGGCGGCAACTACCGCGAAGGCGGAAGGCCAACTCAAACATGACAGCGTCGCAACTGCGATGACGAGCCATCCGCATTCGACAAATGTCGGGTCGCTGCACCATCCACTTCTACATCGACAAGCAGAATGGGAAAAGGAAGTCTAGCCACATGCTCAAGGACTGCAGGGAGTTCCAGAAAATCCACGAGGGCTACACATAGATGCGCTGCTAGGCGGTGAATCTAGGATTCTCCCCCGCCCTAGGATCCGTCGCACATGGAGCTCCACCTCCACCACCCGGAGCACCCGCGTAGCCTGCGGCTGCACGGGCCCAGAATAACAGAGTATACCCATACCCACCACCGCTGGGGGCTATGATGATACAAAAGGGGTGTCCAACCAATAGGGTGCAGAAGACGATCACCCGTCGGGTCAACCTATCCATCACCTCTCCGCCAGCCATACTTGAGTACCTTAGTGGCTCATATTCATGAATCACATTCGATCGTTCGGATTACCCATGCCAGATACCTCGCCCGGGTCATTTTGCCCTGGTGCTCGAGGTGTATCTTGGGGGATTCGAGATGAGTCGCGTCTTCATGGACGGCGGCAACGGCATCAACCTGATGTTCGCCATCACAGTTGCGTCTATGCGGATCCCGCTATGCTGCCTGGAGGCGTCAGACACGACATTCCATGGAATCATCCCTGGGAAGATCATATACCCTGATACGTCCAAAATGTATCTACTTTCCCGAACACTTTTGCTATTGTTGCTCCTCTGATTTGTGTGATTTGGATACAACTAACACGGACTGACACTATTTTTAGCTGAATTTCTTTGGTGTCTAGTTTTTGTGCAGGAAATCAAATTTTAGGAAAAATCCCGGAAAATATTGTAAAACTCCTATTTTAGCAGAAGACTCGCGGAGCCAGAAGACGAGATGGAGAGGGGCCACGAGGGGCCCACACCACCTGGGGGCACTGGCCAGGCCAGGCCGCGCTAGGGGGTGGTGTGGCCGCCTCGGTCTCCCCCTCGACCTCTCCTTGCGCCTACAAATAGCCTCTGACCTAAAAACATCAGGGGATTCGACATTTTTTCAGATAGAGTTCCGTTGCGCTGTCACCACCAGAAACTGCGATTCGGAACCAGAAACTCCGTTCTAGCACCCTGCCGGGACGGGTAATTGGAGGAGATCATTGCCATCATCATCGCCAATGCCTATCCATAAACCATCCATGATTACCCCATCCATGAGTGAGTAATCCCCCACAGTAGGCTATGGGGATGGTAGGGATTGGATGAGATCTCTCATGTAATTGTATAAGATTGTTATGTCATGGTGCCTAGTATCTATTGTTAGTGATTTTTTACATTGTTGCAACTTGTTGTGCTTAATGCTTGTCACTAGGACCCGAGTTCCATGATCTCAGATATGAACATGTTATTGATTCATGATGATATTATTGTTTGTGATCTTACCTGCAAGTTGTATACACATATTATTGTCTAGAACCCGAGGCCCCGAAGTGACAGAATTTGGGATAAGCCGAGGGGATGGTTGTGATTTGAGGATCACGTGTGTTCATGGAGTGTTAATGCTTTGCTCTGGTGCTATATTAAAAGGAGTACCTTAATTGCTAGTAGATTCCCTAGAGGCCCCGCTGCAACGGGCTGGTAGGACAAAAGATGTTATGCAAGTTATCATTACGAGAACGTATGACTATATATGGAACACATGCCTATGATTACTTAGTACTTGGATACTTTATCTTATTTATCTGCAATTGCCCTTGATATTTTTATTACATGAATAGTCTTTCCATGCAATGCCCGTCCATCCATCCCTATGCCTACCGCACTTAAATCCTGTTGTTTACTACAATTGTTACTACTGTACTTATTTTACTACTGTTGTTACTTTGCTATTGGTACTATAAAACTGTTGCTACTCATAAACTACTGTGAGCAAGACTATTTCCAGGTACAGCCGAATTGACAACTCAGTTGTTAAGGCTTATAAATATTATTTGGCTCCCCTTGTGTCGAATTAATAAATTGGGTTTTACTTCCCTCGAAGACTGTTGCGATCCCCTATAGTTGTGGGAGATCAAGACTATTTTCTGGCGCCGTTGCCAAGGAGCATAGCTTTTTTATAAAGTTCACTTGGAATTATTATTGTTGGCTGCTATCCATTCATCATGGGTAAAACTCGTGATGGAAAAGTTCCTACATTACCATCCTCTACAAGAAGAGGTACAGTTCTGAACACCTATGTTGCTCTTGATTCACCATCTATTATGAGTAAGCTCCTTACACCACCACCACATACACATGTTACACATACTGCTACTTCCGCTGAATCTGAAATTGCTTCTGATACTCATGATGTTACTTCTTCTATGCTTGATAAGAGTGGTTCATTAGGTCCTTTTCTAGAAGCTACAATTGCTAGAACTATAATGGGAAACACTGAAACTCCTAATGAAGAAATTACTACACCTGTTAGGTCACCTGAGTCTAGAGAGAGTCCTAGCTATGATATTAATGACGGTTATATTGAATTGACTGATGAATTTATTGAAGAATGTTGAAACACTCATGGTGAAAGTGCTATTAAAAGTCTTCTTGACAGACGTACTATTAGACCTAAACTATTTAGTGATGCTATGTTTGACACATATCCCATAAACATTAAATATAAGTATTATGATTTCTCTCTTGATTTATCCTACATCACTATTGTTGAGAAAGAACCTTTTTGTGGGACTGAAAACGAAAGTGTTGTGGCACAGATGACTGAGCTCTCTACTATGAGTGGCTTATTTTCTGATGATATTAAAATGCGCACCTACTTTGTTGCTATAATTTTAAACAGGGAGAAAAGGGGAAATTTTCTGAATCATGGGCAAGGTTTTATGCTTTAATCCATGCATAGCCTGTATGTCCAATACCTAAAAATGAGTGATTTCTATGCACTTCTATTCTTGTAGACAGTTGTTGGGCCTCATGGGAAAGTGTAGAGGTTTGTAGAATAGAAGCAAGTTTCGCTTAAGTCGATCATCCAAGGTTTATCGAACTCAGGGAGGAAATGGTCAAAGGTATTCCCTCTCAAGCAACCCTGCAATCAAGATACAAGAAGTCTCTTGTGTCCCCAACACACCCAATACACTTGTCAGATGTATAGGTGCACTAGTTCAGCGAAGAGATAGTGAAATACATGTGGTAAAGGTGCCAGAAAATAGCTTGACGGTGAGGTAAAGACTAAAGACAAACAGATGGAAGCAAGCAAACATGCGATAGATCTAGATGCAAACGGTGTTGCAATGCTTAGAAACAAGTCCTAGGGATCATACTTTCACTAGTGAACACTCTCTCATATAAATATCCTATCTTCATGATACTACTCCTAACTACTCTCCGGTTGGACACTCTAATCCATGGTAGGGCTATAACATCACACCTCAAAGTCTGTCGTTTCCAATCTAGATAACCCCACACTATCACCTTGAGCGCTAGATGGTTCCAACAAACACCACAATTTTATAAAGACATCTAACTCCAAATATAACTCATGAATATATATGTAACCTAGCTTAAGTTCCACACACGGCGCGCACGCTGTCACTTTCACACACGTGGGGAAAAGCATAGATCTATTAAAGCATCATGAGTATTTATGTAGACTCTAGCCTAAGTGCCACCATGGCGTGCACGCTGTCACTTTCACACACATGGGGAGAGCAGAGATCTATTGAAGCACTTGAGTAGCAAGGTAGTTCTACTTGATTACAAAGCTCATGACCACAACAAGATCATGCATAGAGAGAGATGAACACATAGCTACAGGTAGAGCCCTTAGCCTCGAGGAAGAACTACTCCCTCCTTATCATGGGAATCAACAACAGTGATGAATTTGATGGCGGATATCGATGGGGATGGCTCCAGGGGAACTTCCCCGTCTCAGCAGGGTGCCGGAACAGAGACTTACTCTCCCCCGAATCTCCCCTTCGGTGGCGGCGGCGCTGCGGAACTTTTCGTGGATTTCTTCTGGACGATTTAGGGTTTTCTCCCTGGGTGCTTCTTATAGGTGCATGAGGCAAGGTCGGTGGAGGTCCAAGGGGCCCACACCCCCTGTGGGCGCCACCAGGGCTGGCCCGCGCATACGGGGGTGCGCCCACCCTGGTGTCCTCCTCAAACTCTGCTTCGTGGTTCTGTGTTGCTGCGGGAAAAATAATGACTTTGGCTTTTGTCCCTTCCAATTCCGAGAATATTGATTTTCTTCCTTTCTGGAACCAAAAACAGAAGAAAACATGCAACTGCACTGTGGCATATTGTTAATAGGTTAGTACCAGAAAACATAAAAATACCTCAAAGTGTTGACAAAACATAAGACAAATGATATAAAATAAGCATGGAGCATCAAAAATTATAGATATGTTTACGACGTATCAATGAGCTTCTTGATATATATTATAATAGACTAACTGATGAATCTAGGACATATCCGGATAGTTGTGTTGATTGTGTTTTCGGGCAAAGAAGTCCCGAAGAAGCTAAGGAATTAATGGCTAAAATAAGCAAGAATTATGATGATTGGACAACACCTGAGCCAACTACACCTGAACAAACTATGCTTGAGCCAGCACCAACACCAGTACCAAAGAAGAGAGGAGTTATTGAATTAAATGATGAAGTGATGAAAGAAGCTAAGAAATGTCTTAAGGAGAAGGGAATTAAACCTGAAGATGTGAAGAATTTACCTCCTATAGAAGAATTATGTAAGCCAATTTCCCACTCATCCATTATTGAGGTACACTCTCTCCAACAATTTTATGAAGGTGATATTTCTTATTCCAAACCTCCTGATCAATCCTTAGAAAAATTTGATATTTTTGTTGTTAAGCAAGATAATTTTAATAAAAGAGTGCAGAATCATTTAATGGAAAACTCAAGAGCTATTAATGAGTTGAAAGATATTGTTGAAAGAACCTCCAATGATGTTAAAATTCCTGTTAAACATTTCCAAATGGTTCAAACTCAAATCGATCAGCTTACTAAAGTTCAAAAAGATTTGCTAGTTATTGCTTCTGGAAAAAACATGCTTATGAAATTAGAACTAGGAGTGCTTCTTTCACTTAGTATCGTTTATATCCTGAGGGACATCCTAAAAGAATTGAGCAGGATTCTCAGCAAGTTGAAAATAGTGGTACTTCTTCTAAGAGAAAGAAAAAGAAACATAAAACAGCTGTAGAATCTTCTGAACCTGCTATAGATCCTAATAGTATATCTGTCACTAATGCTGAAACTGAAAGTGGTAACGATCAAAATGATGATCCTGATAAGGAAGAGATTGAAGGCGAACCTGAAAGGCACACTTAGAATACTAAGTACACTAAGCAAGATTTTGTTGCTAATAAACATGGTAGGGAAAGAGAACCAAGGGTTCAAAAACCATTGCCTTTTCCTAATAAGAAACACCAGTCAAAGAAAGAAGAACAAAATAACAAGTTTTGTGAGTGGATGAAACCTTTATTTTTGCAAATTCCTTTGACTAATGCTATTAAATTGCCTCCTTATTCAAACTATATGAAGGATATTGTCTCTAATAAAAGGAAAATTCCTAATGAGGAAATTTCCACTTTGCTTGCTAACTATTCCTTCAATGGTAAGGTTCCAAAGAAACTTGCGGATCCAGCGATTCCAGCTATTCCTTGCTCTATTAAAAATAATTATGTTAGAACTGCTTTGTGTGATTTGGGAGCAGGAGTTAGTGTTATGGCTTTTTCTTTCTACAAAATACTTCAACTAGAAAAATTGATACCAACTGATATATCTTTGCAAATGGCTGATAAGTCTACTACTATTCCTGTAGGTATATGTGAGGATGTTCCTGTTCATGTGGCTCAAAATTGTTTGGTATTAACTGATTTTGTTGTACTTGAAATGCCTAAAGATGATAATATGTCTATTGTTCTTGGGAGACCTTTTCTTAATACTGCAGGTGCTATCATTAATAGTAATCAAGGAAAAGTAACTTTTAATATTAATGACAAGGAGCATACTCTTTATTTCCCTAGGAAGATTGATAGGAATTATGTCCTAAATTCAATTGAAAATATTGAGGGCCTCAAAGTTGGAGAAATATATTGTCCCATACCACAAGAAATTATGAAACTATTATTATTGGGACTGTTTCTATCAAGATTGAGGTAACATAATCATTTAGTGAAATGCAAAGTTTTGTTTCATATAAAGTTGTTTTGGTAAGAAGACTTGATCAACCTTGTTAACAAAGGGATTTTGGATGAACAAAACAATGTTTTCACTATGATTATACCTGCTCACTTTTACTTTCTCCATCCCAATCATTGCTTTTCACCTTGTTTATCCTTGCATTACTAGTAGCTTGCATATTAGAGTGTCTTAGAACTTCTGTAGTTTTAGTTTTGTTTTGTTTTTGCATCTTTCCAAAATATTTTTTCCATGAGAAAATCATTTATCAAAATCTGAAAATTGCTCAAAAATAAAGTTTCCAAAAAATTCCAGAAAATTCATATTAAATTTTTATGCCAAAAAGGGGAAGAGAGGTACCCGGAGTGACCCAGGGGGGGGCCACCAGGAAGGCACACCATTTGTTGGAATGTCCAGACCAGGGGCGCGCTTGGCCATGGTGTGGGCCACCCCTGGCCCTCCACTTACTCTCCCATCTGCCACTCCACTCTCTCTCCTGAGAAAACACCAGAAAAATACTCAAAGCTCGATTTATTGCTGTTCTTGCTCGCGATTTTTGACCTCCTTTCTCAACCCACCTTAGCTGCTGATTTTCGGAGGGATTTCTCTCTGGTATGTTCCTCTTCCGCTTGTCCAATTAGATTTTTAATTGGTGGACTATATGTTGAGTATTTTGCTACTATAGGTGACATGTTATGGGAGTTTGCATGCTTGTTCAATGTTTAGATAAAAAATTTGATGCATGGTTTGCCCTCTTACAAGTCCATATAGTAGTTCCCCATCACTTATTAGCTTTCAAATCACTTGGTTTGATGTTTGTCTAAAAATTTCAGAAAAGAAGATGAGTTAGCACCAGCTGAATCAACATGAATTAAGGGTACCTGAGATTATGAAAGTCCACCACGAGGAGGAAGTTTTCCCTTCTATTTATCCATGCCCCGAATTCATGAGAGCTACAGATATTTTTCAAGATTTCCAGACTCTAATTTCTAATGAAGGGTTGGAGCATTTTGTTGGATATGAACCTTACCAATATGTGAAACTAACTATGTCTCTGGTTTAGGATTTTTGATTTAGTTGGTCTTTACCAAACCCATGGTTCATTACAAAATTACAATGTGGCTGTCAATCTCCCTTTTGATGATTTTTGCGCAGCTATCAAAGTGCCATAGTGGGGTTCATGCGAGAGGATTAGGGAGCGGCCCACGACACTCATGGATTTATATGTAGAAATTTGCCAAGGAAGCATCTTCTCAAAGGAGAGTGGTAAAATTCGAAATATACATCTCCCATATATTCAATATTTTGCCTATTTCATCACCAAGTGTGTTCTTGCTAGGAAGACTACTAGTAAATTATCTTCATATGATCTAGCTTTTATCTCAGCTGCTTTGAAATGGGATAGGACGTATAACTTGGGTGCTTTGATATCTTTCCATCTTGCTACCAACCGCGAGAAAGGTGGAATTTGTGGAGGCCTCATTGCCTCTCCTTTATTATCTTTGCATAGTTTAGTGCCTCATCATTCACACTTACAGTTTCCCATAGAGAGGCTTGATCTTAATTCCATGATATAGCATAAATTTGTTTCTTATGGGCTAGTTTGAGCGACTTATCTTATGAAATAACATTTGTCAAGAGTGGATGGAGAGGGGGTAAGTCTGAGAAAGTAGTCCCTTTGCATGCACCTAGTTTGTTTAACCATGATACCAGGAAAGGATGGTCACTCACGGAGGAAGAGCTCGACACATACATGGCGGAGCTCTCCTAGTAAGAGGAGAATGTTGGAGAGGAAGCTGTCGTGGGAATGACCACGGCAGATGCTGCAATCGGCAGCGAGTAGTAGAACATGGGGCAAGGGCGGCCAGCCATCTGCGGTGCAAGATGAGGGCTGAGACACAAGGATTTACCCAGGTTCGGCCCCCCGAAGGGTAAAGACCTACTCCTGCTACATAGTATTATGGTGAGAGTACAATGGGGTGAGATCGTCGGCTAGGCGGCGAGTCACTTGGGTGTATGATAGAACGTATCCTCTATGCGTCCTCTAGGAAGGTTTATATAGACTCACCTCCCTAGGGTTACAGATCTCAACCGAATCAGTTCAGGATTCAGTGATCCTACGACCTAATCCGACTGGGCCTATCTACGCTTCTGGGCCTTCAGCTTCCAGTCGCTTGAGTCCACACCAGATCTTGATCCAGTCGCCGTCCTGCAGGCCCACTCGCTGGTGCCTGGGCCAGTAGGAAACGTCCTGCTGGGCATACCCCGGTAGGCATATCCCCATTAGTAGTCCCCGAGGCCCTCGTTGATTGGTCGCAGGCGTTTGCTGGCAGTCAGAGTATGCTGGTCCAATGCGGACGTCCAGTCGAATCGGCGGCGGACTCCTAAATAAAGGAAAAACTAGTTATTCTAGTCGCAATAACGGCAACCAATCGTGTTGCAGCTCGGCGAACGGGTCGGCGAGTACTCAATCACTGTTATAGTTATCGGGTCTTCGAATCGTCAAGTCCCGTGGAGCGACGAGTCGAATGGATGAAGTTGGACCGTCAATTGGGGTCAAACTAGCCGTTGGGGTAATCCAACGGTAACTTCGGCGTAATTACCGCGTGGTAATGGCTCCCGAAATTGGCGGGTAGCAACCGCTATATAAGGAGAATGACAAGCGAACGGGGAAACACTCCTTCGTTCTTCCTCCGATCTCGACCGTCTCCATTTCCCACTCCGCATAGCGATCCAACCAATCCAGAAAGCCCCGACCTCCGCGAACTTCCAACCGATGGTCCCCTCCACCGAACCATGGGTCAGATCCAAGTGTCCCAAGACGCTACTGGCTTCCTTCTAGGAGGCCGGGATCCTGCGCGCCGGCAGATAGCGCATCCCCGCGGCCGGAGAAGTGACTCCGGACCCGCGCGAGGGAGAATTCATCTGCTTCACCGGCCACCTGGAGCGGGGGCTGGGGTTTCCCACTTCCCTCTTCTTTCGGCGCTTCTGCGCCTACTACGGGATCCAGCCGTCAGATCTAGGTCCGCATAGTATCGAGCAGCTTGCCATCTTCGTGGCGTTCTGCGAGTGCTATCTGGGCTGCAGGCCCTACTTACCTATGTGGCAAGATCTATTCCATGGGAGGATCAGCCGCGAGGAGTCAGGCGGCCCGATGCTGGCCGCGGTGGCTTGACGTTCCAGCTAAAGTAGAAGGCGTCGTTCTTCGACCTGATGCTGCCCGCCAAGGCGGCAAACGAATGGAAGAAATCCTGGTTCTACGTCACCGAGTCGACTCCAGACGGCGAGGTGGCGCTTCCAAGGTACTCCGCCGACCGGCCCGAACCGCGTCGGCTCCAGGTCGGCAAGCTCCCGCTGGATCAGCGGATGGTTGTCGACGAAATGCTGCAAACCATCCGCGACCTGAAGAAGAAGGGCCTCCAGACCATCAACTTCTACAATTGTTGGTTAGGGCGGCGGCTCGTGTCCTTGGCCCGCCGCGACCACTACATGTACGAGTATACGGGTAAGGATGATCCGACGAAGTCCTCCTTCGCCGAATGGCATCTTGAAGACTACACCCTGGCCCTGAAGAAAATTACCCAGGCGGTGTATCTGGACGCGAAGGCCGGGGTCGCCCCCTATACTGCAAGGCGCCCAGCTCCGATGGTAAGTCGTCATTTCGCCACCACTCGCAGTCGCAGATGATGCATTCGCGGTTGTGCTGATGTTGTCTCATGCTTATTGTAGTTGTTCCAAGTGGTGGAAGGATGGCTCCCACCCGCAGACAACGAGAACTCGAGCTCGTCCGTCCAGGATGGGAGCGAGTCGCCACCCGCCGAAGGCGACGTCGGGAGCGACGAGGGTGATGACGACGATGAGGAGGAGGACGAGCCCGTGGAAGACGCTGCCCCAACAGTTCGCAAGACTCGCGGGCAACACCAGCGCTAGCTCGAAGCGAGTAGAAGCCTTGAGCATCACGATGATGATGACGACGAGCTTCCCAAACACACCTCACATTGTGAGGCCACGCTGTCGAAGAAGAAGAAGGAGGCAAAGGCTCCGCCAACGAAGAAGACGAAGCCGACAAAGCAGGCGTCTCCGCCCCGACCTGCAACTAGTTCTGACACCACCAGCTCGGCTAAGGGTGAGGCGGCGCGCGCGACCGTGGCACCGGACGCTGCCGCCCCCTGGACGAGGTTCCTATGGCATCACTGCCACCTCCATTCGCCCCGGTCTCTGGGTTGGGAGCTACTCTAGCCGCAGCAGCTTCGCCTCCCAGGAAAGCTCCCGCAGCCGTCGTCACGGAGGCTCCTGCCGCGGCCTCGTCTTCGAAGAAGCCCTTTGTGTCTTGGGCACACGGTGTGTTCGAGACGGGCCTTAGTCGGAAGTTGGGGCCCGAGATGGAAAGGTCGGCCAGCATCCACACCGGTCTGCGATTTATACCAGTCGCCAAGTAAGTGTTGTTCATCTGCTTGTCTTTCATTGTAGTCGGATAGTCTTATTCATATCGTTGTTTCACAGGACTGGTGTTAAAAAGATTGGACATCCTTCTGTGGCCAAGGTTCCGCCAGTCGTCGCCGAGGAGGATACCTCACGGAAGAGGAAACCCGACGAGGCTGATGCTCCCGCCGACGGTGCCAAGAGGGCGAAAGGCGACGACATTGTCACGGTTTCTGATGACATGGCGGTTGCTCCGAGCGAACCTCCAACTGCGGTGGAAGTGGCCTCGAAGTCCAAGGAGGCCGTTGCCTCACCCGACGAGGCCGAGCTGGCTCCAAGTGGCGCCACGACATCTGCAGCGACTTTCCCTCGCTTCATGGCAAAGGCGGCCGCAGCGAGTGGTACAGCGCCAGCGAGCCGGGTGCCTGGGGTCGCCGAGAAGGAGGTCGAGCAGCGTCGCGGCCACACTCCGGTCGTGCTTGTGGCTGTGGACGCGCTGGAGCTTCACGGCATGCTGGGCGCTGCCATCCAGGTATGTCCAGTCCCCGAGGATCGGGCCACTGAATTTCAGTGGTCGGATTCTTAATGTTTTTGTATCGTCCAGTCCCCGAGTGCCTAGTCGCTGAACTTCAGCGGGTGGGCACTAAGGATTTGGAATGTCCAGTCCCCGAGTGCCTAGTCGCCGAATTTCCGTGGGTGGGCACTTAGGATTTTCAATGTCAAGTCCTCGAGTGCCTAGTCGCTGAATTTCAGCGGGTGGGCACATAGGATTTTTAATATCGTTGACGTTTCAGTTTGTGCGCAGGGCCTGCAGCACGAATCGGCCGATCGGCTTATAGCAAGGTGTCGCATGGAGAAGGAACTCGTAGCCGTCCAGGAGACGAACAAGGGACTCCAAGCGATTGAAGCCGAGGCGGAGGAGGTCCGCCAGGGGCTTGTCCCGGCGGGTGACCTAACGGCAGCTCAATCTGCTTTGAGTACGGCCGAGAAGCGAATCTATCTGATGCACTCGTTGCTGGGGTGAGCGAAAGCTGCTGTTACGTCTGCCGCTGAAGAGCGGAAAGTGTCTGATGCACTCGTTGCTGGGCTACAGAACGACTTCTCCTCGCTTCAAAGCTTCATCACGGGCCTCTGCCGTCCGCTAATTGGTAAACCTTTCTCCCTCTTTCCTCTTCCTGCAACAGTTGCGTTGGTGTATTCACTGCCTGCTTCTGTCCACAGGCCGAATTATTGATAGCTCGGAGGAGGCGCAGTCATACGATGCACGGCAGTGTGTGACCACTCTGGTCGACTCGGCCGCGTTGTCCGCGACTTGCATTCGAGCATATCTTCAGGAGATATCGCCCACGGAAGTGATTCCCAGCGACCTCGTCGAGGTATGGCTCTATCTGGAGAAGGCTCCGTCAGTCGTCGAATTCATGACGCGGTCGGCCTTCCGGCGCAGGGCAGCGACGGCGCTCAGCCTTGGGCTTGCCCATTTCCCAGAGGACTTCGACCTTGATGATGTGACGAGCGGCTACCCCTTGTCGACGGGCTCTATGGAGATTGCCGAGGTGCTGAAGCTGACGGACCGGGCCGCGGTGTATTCCGACCGCGTTTGGGCGATGGGCGACCTCCTCCCCTATCAGGAGACGATTGTCGCCCCCAACAATCCCGAACCGAAGCATCTGGACTTCAAAGTCGAGCAGCCGTTCCGTGTGGCGATGGCGGGCGAGTTGACAACGTACCCGTCGAACCCGTACGTGCCCTTCATTCAAAACCGCAGGGGTGGTGACGAGTCAGCGTCAAAACCTGCGGAGTAGAAGTGTTGTGCCCTGGGGCGTTAGTAAAAAATACCATTGAACTTTTCTTGTATTTTGGAATGACTTTGTTCTGCTATAATGGAAGTTCGTGTTGTTTTGTCATTTGTTTCGCGATTTTGATTGAACAAGTCCCCTAGCGCGTCCGCCCTTTTTTATGGGGTTTACCTCGTTTGTTATGTGTTTGCGAATTTTTAATGGATTGAGGTCGACTCGCCAGGGCTCGAAGAGCCAGTCGCAGGGCGACTCCCATGGGTGCCCTTTACTTGACAGTTTTCCCGTGCGTGAACGGGGTCGGGTAGCCGAGTCCCCGAGCGTGGTACTTGGTGGTTCTAGTCGCATCTCCAAGGTAGGCGGGCACTAAGCGCGTTTAGCGTAAGCATGTCACTCCTTCCTGACCCGAAGGATCACCGATGGCGAAATCTGGCACGCCTCTCATCATGGGCGTTTTCCCTAGTCGTCAGATTTGATCGGTCATCGCCCCCGAGCGTGGTATTTGGCTATTCGAGTCGTTGTGCTGAGGATGCGGAGGACCTTAGTCGCTGTGAGGAGCGAGGGCAGTTGTCTTGGCTCGGTAAGCCAGTCGAGCTAGGCGACTCCAATGGGGCTCCGGGTTAGCGTTTTTCGTGGACATTACAAGGCCTGGGGTCTCCCAGTGCCCTCGTACCGCACTACTTGGCCGTGCCGGCCGCTTTACCATAGGTTGACTTCTGCGGATAGCTTAACGCTGTTATTACGAGTGCGAGTGGCACAAGACACGGAGAGTAGACGCAATTTGCGGTAACCGATCTGTTTTATTTCATAGTAGGTGGAGAGTACATGTATGGAGTTCTAGGAGTAGAACTTCCACAGGAGGTTTACATTCCACGACCGCTTGACGTCGAGTTTCCCGTCTCCTCGGACGTCGGTGAGGTAGTAGGCGTCGTTGCCTAGGACTCGCCCGATGGCGAATGGTCCCTCCCAAGGGGGGGAGAGCTTGTGCATGCCCTTCTTGTCCTGGATGAGGCGTAGTACCAGGTCTCCTTCCTAGAAAGTGCGAGTCCTTACTCGCCGGCTATGGTAGAGGCGGAGCCCTTGCTGGTAGATGGCGGTGCGGGAGCGAGCTAAGTCGCGTGCCTCGTCGAGCTGGTCGACTCCGTCTTGTCGTGCGAGTTCGTTCGCAGCCTCCATGTAGTTGACCACCCTTGGCGAGTCGTGCTCGAGGTCGGTGGGCATGACTGCCTCAGCGCCGTACACCATGAAGAAGGGTGTAAACCCTGTCGACCTGTTGACGGAGGTGCGAATGCCCCAGATGACAGAGGGTAGCTCCTCGACCCAGCACCCGGAAGTGCGCTCGAGTGGTACTTGGAGCCGTGGCTTCAGGCCATGGAGGATGCTCTGGTTGGCGCGTTCCGCCTGGCCGTTGGACTCCGGGTGGGCGACTGAGGCGAGGTCGAGTCAGATGTGGTGTTCCTCGCAGAACTCGGCCATGGCTCCTTTGGCGAAGTTGGTGTTGTTGTCCGTGATGATGCTGTCTGGGAACCCGTAGCGATATATGAGCTCGCGTAGGAACTTGGTGGCGGTCTTCCCGTTGCATTTGCGGACTGACTTGGCCTCCACCCATTTTGTGAATTTGTCGACTGCTACAAGGAGGTGGGTAAGCCGGAGGGGGCCTTCTTGAAAGGGCCTACCATGTCCATACCCCACACGGCGAACGACTAGGTGATGGGGATTTTCTTGAGCGCCTAGCTCGGCACGTGGGTCTGGTTGGCGTATTTCTAGCATCCGACGCACCGCTGGACAAGGTCGACAGCGTCTGTGTATGCGGTGGGCCAGTAGAAGCCGTGTCGCATAGCCTTTGCGACCAGAGAGCGGGCGTCGGCGTGGTGGCCGCAGTCGCCGGAGTGAATGTCTTGGAGGATTTTACGTCCTTCAGCGGGTTGAACGCAGCGTTGGAACACGCCGGTCATGCTGCGCTTGTGGAGCTCGCCGTTGATGATGACGAAGGATTTGCAGTGGCGTGCTATCATCCGGGCATCCGTTTCGTCCGCTGGCAGGGTGCCTCCCTCCAAGTAGGCAATGTATGGCACGGTCCAGTCGTCTGGCTCTGCGATAAGTGCGACCAGGGCTACCTCTGGTTGCAGCGGGATTCCAATGTCGATCTCCCTTGGGGGAGAGACAGAAGGCTTGGTGATGGTGTCGATGAAGACGCCGGCGGGTGGTGCGAGTCGAGCCGAGCCGATGCGAGAGAGTGCGTCGGCCTCCTCTTTCTTCCGCCTGTCAATCCACTCGACGGAGTAGCCTGTGAAGTGTCCACCCAGCTTGTCCACTGCTTGGCGGTATGCCGCCATGCTGGGGGAGACGGCGTCGCAGGTGCCAACGACTTGCCCGGCGACGAGGTCGGAGTCTCCGTAGCAGCGTAGGCGGTTGATGTTCATCTCCTTGGAAGCTCGCATGCCGTGGAGTAGCGCCTCCTATTCGGCCATGTTGTTGGTGCAGGGGGTGAAGTCGAGGCAGAGGACGTAGCGGAGCTTGTCGCCCTTCGGAGAAGTTAGCACGATCCCCGCTCCGGCACCGTCCGCGTTCTTGGAGCCGTCGAAGTGTAAGCTCTAGTAATGGAGGTATGGCAGCTTTTCTGGCTGCTGGGCCTCCTCCCAGTTGGCGATGATGTCCGCGAGAGCCTGTGACTTAATCGCCTTGCACGGCTCGTACTTGATGTTGTGGACGCCGATCTCGACTGCCCACTTGGCGAATCGCCCGGTCGCCTCACGGTTGTGCATGATGTCCTGGAAGTAGTGTGGCAGTCGCCTCTGTGCTCTGAAGACCGCATATACCAGTTTCTGGTATTGCGGGTAGCGCTGGCGCGATTCGGTGAGGACTTCGCCGATGTAGTACACTGGTCACTGCACCGGGCGCTCCTTTCCTTCCTCTGGTCGTTCGACGACCATGACGACGCTGACGACGCGCTTGGAAGTCGCGACGTAGACCAGCATGGGTTCCTTGTCGACGGGGGCGGCGAGTAGTGGTGCTGCGAGTAGCACCTTCTTGAGGTCGCATAGCGCATCGTCTGCCTCCTTGTCCCACTGGAAGGTGGGGTTCTTGCGCATCAGGCGGTAGAGGGGCATCGCCTTTTCGCCCAACCGGGGGATGAAGTGACTGAGAGCCCTGACTCGCCTGGCCAGCTTCTGGACATCGCGCAGGCACTTGGGTTTGCCGAGTCAAGCGATCGTGTCGATCTTGGTGGGGTTCGCCTCGATCCCGCGCTTGGAGACAACGTATCCCAGTAGCTGCCCAGCTGGTACACCGAAGGTGCATTTGCCTGGGTTTAGCTTTATCTTGTATTTCCGCAGGTTGGCGAATGTTTCCGCCAGGTCGGCGAGTAGGTGGCTCTGGCGAGCGGACTTCACCACCACGTTGTCGATGTAGACGTGGATATTGCGGCCAATTTGGCTCGCAAGGCACTCCTGCATGCACCACTGGTAGGTCACCCCGGCGTTCTTGAGGCCGAAGGTCATGGCAGTGTAGCAGAAGGCTCCGAATGGCGTGATGAAAGCCATCTTCTCTTCGCCCTCAATAGCCATTTTGATCTGGTTGTACCCAGAGTAGGCGTCGAGGAAGCATAGCGACTCTGAGCCCGTGGTGGAATCGATGATTTGGTCGATCCGCGGGTGGACGAATTGCTACTTCGGGCAGGCGTTGTTTAAGTTTGTGTAATCGATACACATCCTCCAGGTACCGTTTTTCTTCTCGACCAGGACTGGGTTTGCCAGCCACTTGGAGTACTTGATTGGCCGGATGAAGCCTGCAGCGAGTAGACGCTGCACTTCCTCGGCGATGGCTCGGCGGCGCTCTTCATTGAAAGGCCGCAGCGACTGCTTGACAGGTCGCACTTTGGGGTCGGCGTTGAGTTTATGCTCAGCAAGTTCCCTCGGGACACCAGGCATGTCAGAGGGCTTCCACGCGAAGATGTCCCTATTCTCACGGAGGAACTCGATGAGCGCGCCTTCCTATCCTGGGCACATGCCCGTCCCGATCGTCACCGTCTGGCTAGAGTCGCCTGGGACCAGCTCGATGGTGCGGGTATGCGTTGTTGCCTCGAAGGCGGTGGGGTTGCTGCCCTCCGAGTTGGGCTTCTTGAGTATGGTGGGGTCGTCGTTGCTGACCCTGCTCGCGTACTTGGCGAGATCGTAGGCATGTTTGGCCTCTGCCGCGATGACGGCGTCGGCGAGTTTGGCTCATTTGGCCTCGCACTCGGCGGCCATGTCGGGGTCGCCGTGGATGGTGATGACGCCGCACGGTCCGGGTAGCTTCATCGCGTTGTACGCGTAATGGGGTGCTTCCATGAACTTGGCGAACACTTGACGCCCCAGGACGCAGTGGTAGGGGCTGTCGAAGGGCACCAGCTCGAAGACGATCCGCTCGGTGCGGAAGTTTTCCGGTGTGCCGAAGGTGACTGGCAGCGTCACCTTGCCGATCGGGTACGCCTTCCGACCGGGGACGATGCCGTGGAACGTGGTGTAGGTCATCTCGATCATCGACTGTGGGAGCCACAGTCGCCTGAAGGTGTCCAGGTACAGGATGTTGATGGAGCTGCCGCCGTCCATCAATGTCTTGGGGAGCCAGTAGTCTCGCACCTTGGGCTTGACCACTAGGGCAACTCGGCCTGGGTACTCGATCCTTGGCGAGTGGTCCTGGCGGCTCCAAGTGATTGGTTGCTTGGACCATTTGAGGAACTGGGGGATGTCCACCTGGGCCACCGCGTTGACGGCGACGGCGCGGGCGATGACCTTCTTCTCGCGCTTCATGTTGAAGCCTGTGAAGGTGTGGAGGGAGCCGGCGACGCTGTCGAATTTTCCACCGTTTGGCGGGTTGTTGTCAGGGTCTTCCTGCGCGCGTCGTGCCTTCTCGATCTCCTTGAGAGAGTGGCAGTCGGAGGTCGTGTGCGTAGCGGGCTTTCCTTCCCTGCTGTGAAATACATAAGGTTGGTTAAGAAGGGCCGCGGGGTCGAACCTCAGCTTCGCCTTGTAATTGCCACCGTCGCGGCGTTGTCCCCCGTCGCGGCGGAAGCTCTTGGGCTCGCGCTGCGCGTATCCAGCGTTGGCGACGAAGTCGACTCTCCCATCAGTGCGGCGCTTGCCGGTGAGGCGAGTATTGCTGTAGCATAGATCGGGTCGTCTCCCGTTGTCGTGGCCACTCGTGCGGCATTGTCCTCCCGACTCATCGTCGGTTTCTTGGTTTGGGTCTTCCTCTGCGTACCTTTTTGCGATCTCCAGGAGATCCCGTATGTTGTCGAGTGTGCGGTACGCTCGTTTGAGCTTGGCGACCAGGGGCTCGTAGCGGCACGAGGTCTTGAAGCAGTGGATCGCGGTGTGTGGGTGGATGCCGACCGTGTTGTACCACAGGTCTTGCCACCGTTTGACCCAGCTGCGGGTCGACTCGCGAGGTCCCTGGACGCACCGTTTCAGGTCCTCGATGGTGGTGGCGCGGATGTATGAACCCTCTAAGTGCCTGACGAAGGCGTCGCGCATGTCTTCCCAGGAGTCGATGCTATCCGCGGGAAGAGTGTTAATCCACTACCTGCACGCCCCCTCCATCATCAGGGGAAGGTAGCGGGCGGCTAGTAGATCGGTGTGGCCGGTGATCCCCATCGCCATGAGGTAGGTATCCAGCCATACGGAGGGATCGTACGAGGGGTCGTACTTATCTATTTCCTTCGGCGCTTTGAAGTTCGCCGGGTATCTTTCGCCTCGGATCATCGGTCCGAAGCACCGGGGCCCGAGTCGGCTTAGCGACCCCCTCGGCTAGCCGTCGCGGCGGTTGGTGAGGGTATGTCGCAGGTCATCGGGCTGGCGTGCGCGCCAGCTCTGGTTGTTGATGATGTGGGTGCGGGCGTCGACGGGTTGACCGTTGGCGGCGACGAAGTTGGTCGCCGGCCGGGGGTCGTTGGTGGAGAGTGCCGCGTTCGTGAGTCGGTGTTGGAGCTGTAGTGGTTCGGGTGGCAGGAAGTTGAGGGTGTTTGCCTCCATGGGGCAGCCGCTTGAGGCTGCTCTGCTGCCCGATGAACGCGAGTACATCTGACCCTGTGAATCGACGCCTGCGTTTTGTTGCTCGATCGCTTTTGCGGGCAGGGCCTTGCATACTGGATCTGCAGGGCGCCTTCACTAGTGGCTGCGATGTTGTCGACTGCTGTTCGGCCCGCGACGAGGTTGTCCATTGGGGTGGAGAACAGCGGGAGGCCGTTTGCGTCTCGCTCCCGTGAGGAGACCATGATCCTTGGCTGGTCCCTGGGGGTGCGCGGTTAGGTGGTGGCGGGGCGCCATTGGCCGTTGCCCTTGGTGGGGGCCGAGTGCTTCCTCCTGGTGGTGCGTTCTCGCAGATCGCGTGCTCGGCCGCGCGGGCCGGGTCGTTCTCGTCGTCGAAATTCAGGGCGCGCCCCTGGATGGTGGGGTTCAGGCGCGTCCTGATTCGGAGCTGGTGGTAGCGCGACAGCTCCTGCGCTATCACCTGCTCGAGGCGAAATTTTTCGCGCTCGGCTTGTTCCTTGCGGACTGCTTCCGCCAGCTTCAGGCGAAGTTCCTCGACCTCCGTTGCCGTCGCGTTGGGAGGGATCGGCGTGGAGAATGGATCTTCCGGCGGGTCGGCACCAGTCGCCATGTAGGTCGCGACGTGGCGGCCGGTTCTGTCGCGGAGGTTGGCAGAGTTCTCCGACCCAGAGTCAAAGTCAAAGATCCCAAGGACAGAGGGATCCTCGAAGTCTCTGACGTTGGAGACCTGGGTGATGGAGCCCGCGGGTGACGCGGCGACAATGGGTCCGGCGAGTTATGCCGGGGTCGCCAAATCAGCGTCGTCGTTGAGGGTCGCGTCTTCCGCGACCGCGGTGGTTTTGGCCACGTTGTTGTGGGCCGAGTCGTACTCGGGGGCGAGGCGGTGGATCGTGCGGACCTGACTCTCAGAGAGCCGGCCGCGTGGCGGTGACTCGCGGATAAGAGCCGAGTCCTCCGAGACGATGACGTCGGTGAGGCCGACGAAGAGGCTGATCGTGCCGACCGGCAGGATCATGCTATGCGTGACGGGTCGCACCGCCGGGACGTAGCTACTCGGCAAGATCAGGAGCATCTCGCCGATCACGATCATGCGGCCGGTGGCGATCGTCTCGTTGATGGGCAGATTGGATCTCACCGCAGAACACCGGCCTGACCGGCCAGGCCCCACGGTGGGCGCCACTGTCGTGGGAATGACCACGGTAGATGCTGCAATCGGCAGCGAGTAGTAGAACATAGGGCAAGGGCGGCCAGCCATCTGCGGTGCGAGATGAGTGCTGAGACACAAGGATTTACCCAGGTTCGGCCCCCCGGAGGGTAAAGACCTACTCTTGCTAGATTGTATTATGGTGAGAGTACAATGGGGCGAGCTCGTCGGCTAGGCGGCGAGTCGCTTGGGTGTGTGATGGAACTTATCCTCTATGCGTCCTCTAGGGAGGTTTATATATACTCACCTCCCTAGGGTTTACAGATCTCAACCGAATCAGTTAAGGATTCGGTGATCCTACAACCTATTCCGACTGGGCCTATCTACGCTTCTGGGCCTTCAGCTTCCAGTCGCTTGAGTCCATGCTAGATATTGATCCAGTCGCCGTCCTACAGGCCCACTCGCTGGCGCCTGGGCCAGTAGGAAACGTCATGCTGGGCATACCCCGGTAGGCATATCCCCATCAGAAGCTGAAGATAATTTGGTTCATCCCTCCAACACGGGGGAGTCTTCATACCAGCATCCTACTTATGATTGGGGCACTTCTTCTTCACGAGGGCCTTATTATGATCATTCTTACGATGATCCACCAGCTTGGAGTTACTACCCGCGTTTTGATTTATCTCCACTTAGGCCAAAAGCCTAAGCTTGGGGGGAGGTATACCGATGTTGGGCCACGTAGAGATAAAACAAAACATTTTCCCTCTAATGTGGTGCTCCCAAGATCCAGATGAGCTAGAAGGCCACGAGGTTTACCACTAGACGCGCAGTTGCGGATTACTGATAAAGCGCGTTAGTTGATGCAGTGCAGTCCTTAGCGATCTGATCCGATCGTCCTGGTGCTGATCATACAACACCTCCACTGGTATCCACACGTACGAGGAGGAGCACCGGTGGCGAAATGCTAGGTTCGGTACGTCGGCAGGACTGCTGTGGAGCCAGGGTTTCCAACACATGGAAGAACCTAACAAATCAACGATTAACCCTTATGGGTTACTGTTCTCCACTATATATATAGGGAGTGAACGTGGGCTCCACTAATGTGGCCCATTCACTAAAGCCCATATAATATTAGTCACCTGTGAGTCCGACTCACTAACTCAGTCCAAATCCGGCTCGAGACCAACCCAACCAGATATCCGGTTCAAATCCGTTCCGAACTTGCTCCCGCTCGTAAGTGTGTGATCCCGCGGGCTCTTGGCAACTTAGACACAATTAGAGTCCAACTCTCAATCGGTCAGTCGGTAGAGCCTCCTAGCAGAACGTGCCGACTCCCAAGTACCAAAGAGTCATGACTACTTGCCTTTCCAATGCGACTTGCGTCCGAGTCCCTTTTGCCTCACGATATAGCTTGTCAGACTATAGGCGAATATTTGTCATCCCTTAAATAGTCAGACTCTCTTCTTGATCCAAGATAAGTGATTCATCTGACTAACTCTTAGTCGATCTCCTCGATTAATAGCTAACCGAGTCGTTCATGGCCATGCTTTCTGAATCATATATTCTGAGAGGGCCTAGAGAATATCTCTCCAAGTGGAGGGGCGAAAATCCCATCTTGGTTATTCACATCACGCAGCTTGATTCTCAGTCCACCAGAACTCTGACTTTATAACTGCCCAGTTATGGATCAGCGTTTGATAGAACCTAAGTCGGTGATCCTCAACTCGGACTGTGCAATAACCTCAGGTCTAAAGATTACATTGATTGAGATATACAAATGACAACTTGTTCGTTGTACCTCAATATGGCTCAATCCGACTCGCTAAACTCCTTAACCGAATCTGTGTAAGTCGAAATAGCATATCCATGCCCATGACAAGTGGAACCGAGTCATCAAGCCAACTTTACATTGGTCTAAGTTGTGTGTCCAGCACAACCTCAATGACCAAGGAAATTTAGTACAAACAACATGAATGTATAGTTCCACAACCAAATCAACATATTCAATGATATACATCAGATGCTCATACAATGACAACTTAATATTCCCAACAGTCTCCCACTTGCACTAGATTCAATCTTCCGACATCACATGTCTAGGCATCTAATGCCCATAGCTCTTAGGTTCGCCTCATGCTTCGGCTGTGGTAACGGCTTTGTCAATGGATCTGCAATATTTGCATTCGTGTGTACCTTGAATAAATTGATATCACCCTGATCCACGAAATGGCGAATCAGGTGCTACCGCATGAGTATGTGGTTATTCTTCTAGTGTTGTCTAGGTTCCTTGGATTGTGCAATAGCACCATTGTTGTCACAATACACGTCTAACGGATTGGACGAGCCCTGAACCACAACAAGATCCATGAGGAAATTCCTCATCCAACCAGATTCCTTTGCTGACTCTGAGGCGGCAATATAATCAGCCTCTATTGTAGATGCAGACACAGTCTCTTGCTTGGAACTCTTTCAGCTCACACCACCTCCGTTTAAAATAAACACGTATCCAAATTGCGAACGAGAATCATCATAGTCAGTAAGATAATTCGCATCGTGTAACCCTTTACACCGAGTTCATCGTCACCACCATAAACCAAAATCATATCCTTAGTCCGGTGGATTTCTCCAGGATCAGCCTGGTATCTGCTCACAACACTTAGAGCATATGAAACATCTGGCCTAGTACAAATAATGGCATACATGATGGATCCGACTGCAGAAGCATACAAAATCGCACTCATCCGGCTCATCAATCGTCGAAGGACACTGAGTCTTGCTAAGTTTTACACCATGGGACATCGGTAAGAACCCCTTCTTAGAAGATTCCATGTTGAAATTCTTCAACACTTTGTCCAAATAAGTACTCTGACTCAATCCAATGAGCCTCCTTGATCTATCTATATAGATCCGAATTCAGAGCATGTATGTTGCCTCACCCAAGTCTTTCATTGAGAAACTCCTTTCCAATGAATCCTTGGTTTCTTGTAACATCTGGACATCATTTCCAATCAATAATATGTCATCCACATATAAGATTAGAAAGTATACTTTGCTCCCACTAAACTTCTGGTATAAACAAGAATCATGATCACTCTTGATGAAGCCAAACGATTTGACTACCTCATAAAACCGAATATTCCAACTCCGAGATGCTTGCTTCAATCCATAAATGGATTTCTGAAGTTTGCACACCTTCTCAGCATTACCCGGATCAACAAAAACCTCGGGCTGTATCATATACACGTCCTCGGTTAAATTTCCGTTAAGGAAAGCCGTTTTGACATCCATCTGCCATATCTCATAGTCAAAATAGGCTGCTATAGCTAACATGAACCAAACTGATTTTGGCATCTCTACGGGCGAGAATGTCTCGCCGTAATCAACTCCTTGAACTTGTTGGAACCCCTTCGTGAAAAGGCGTGCTTTATAGACAGAAACATTTCCATCCATATCAGTTTTCTTCTTAAAGACCCATTTACACTCGACGGGTCTTGCACCGTCTGGCAGATCAGCAAAGTACAAACTTGATTTTCATCCATGGACTTTTACTTGGATCTCATGGCTCCAAGCCATGACTCAGAATCAGATACCACCATCGCATCCGAATAATTTGCCGGCTCATCACTGTCTAATAGTAATACATCACGAACACTTCGTAACCTTGCCGATCTTCGTAGTACAGGTGTTGTTGCTGGCTTAGTTACCACGACTGGCTCAACTTCCTAGGTTTTTCCCGACTCGCCACTACCCGGTTCCTCTCGAATTTCTTCGAGTTGCACCGTACTCCCACTGACTCCCCGACTGAGAAACTATTTCTCAAGGAAGACACCGTTCCGAGCGACAAACACTTTGCCCTCTTCTTGGTTGTAGAAGTAGTAACCCAAGGTTTCCTTCAGATACCCCATGAAAATACACTTATCCGACTATGCTGTAAGCTTGTCCGACTGAATTCGCTTGACAAATGCTTCACAACCCCAAATCTTAAGAAAAGACAAACTCGGCTTTTTGCCTGTCCACATCTCATGCGGTGTCTTCTCTACCGATTTTGATTGTACTCTGTTTAGTGTGAACGCCGCTGTTTCTAGACAATAACCCCAAAATGATAAAGGTAGATATGTCTGACTAATCATTGATCGTACCATGTCCAACAAGGTCTGATTCCGTCTTTCCGAAACACCGTTCCTTTGCGGCGTTCCTGGCGGAGTAAGTTGAGGAACTATTCCACAACTTTTTAGATGGTCATCAAACTCACGGCTCATGTACTCGCCTCCGCGGTCCGACAGAAGAAACTTTATTTTCTTGCCGATTTGATTATGTGCTTCATTCTGGAATTTTTTGAACTTTTCAAAGGCTTCTGACTTATGTTTCATCAAGTAGATATATCCATACCGACTCAAATCATTATTGAAGGTAATGAAGTACTCATAACCACCCCTGCCTGTCCTTCTTATGGGTCCACATACATCACTATGTACTAGTCCCAACAAGTCGGATGCCCTTTCGCAACTCTTTGCAAAAGGTGTCTTGGTCATTTTGCCGAGTAGGCAAGATTCGCATGTCTCGAATGACTCCAAGTCGAATGAAGTTAGGAGTCCATCATCATGGAGCTTCTTCATGTTTTCCAACTTATATGACCAAGTCGACAGTGCCAAAAGTAAGTCATATTCAGATCATTTGGTTTTAAACTTTTAACATTTATGTTATAGACCGACTCACCATCAAGATTCAAAATAAATAACCCATCCTAGACGGGTGCAAAGCCGTGAAACATATCATTCAAATATAAAGAACAACCATTATTCTTGATATTCGACTCATAGCCTTGCCTCATCAAAAATGAAGTAGAAATAATGTTTCGACTGAGCATTGGAACATAATAACAATTATTCAGTTCCATAATGAATCCGGAAGGTAAATGAAGCTGCATAGTGTCGACTTCCAACGCAGCAACTCTTGCTTTGTTGCCAGCTCGAATATCAACCTTTCCTCTTGCTACGCTCCTAGTTCTTACCAGTCCCTACAACGAGTTGAAGATGTGAATAACCGAGCCAGTATCATATACCGAAGAACTATTAGGTTGATCAGCAAGATATATGTCTATAACATTGCAAACAAGTGTACCTGAGTAGGAAGTCATACCTCCACTCTTGGATTTATCAGCCAAATACTTGCTGCAATTCCTATTCCAGTGGCTAACCGCCTTGCAGTATAAGCAAGTGGATCCGGCTGAAGGATATGGCTTAGTCCCTGAGGAAGCGCTCAGGACCGGGTCCTGAACCTGCTTTCCTCCCGACTTAGCCTTTTTCTTAGTCCAAGAACTCTTCTTGAACTTAGCCTTATTCTGCACCATCAACACTTGACTGGAGCCCTTATTGAGATCCGCCTCTGCCTACTTGAGCATCCCATGCAATTCAGTGAGCTTCTTATCCATACCATGTATGTGGTAGTTCGAAATGAACTGCCCATATGCACTAGGAAGAGAGTTCAGAATTATATCCGTAGCGAACTCTTGGCTAATGGGGTAGCCAAGCCTCTCCAAATACTACATGTAACCAACCATTTTGATCAGATGTGGACTCAGTGGATCACCATCCTTAAGCTTGCAACTCAGCAAATCCTGAGAGACTTGATACCTCTCAGTCTTCGCTTGAGCCTGGAACATACTTTTGAGGCTTTCGATCATATCGTAGGCCTCAACATTCTTGAACTGCTTTTGCAAGTCTGTTCCATGTGAGCAAGCATAATACAACTAATATCCGTGGATTCATCCTTAGCCTGACGGTAGGCATTGGTGGCAGCGATAGTCACAGTCCCATTCTGCTCATCTGGAAGTGGGTTATCTAGGACATGATCCTTTTCTTGTTTGAGAACAATTCTTAGATTTCGATACCAGTTGGTAAAATTAGTGTCATTCAGTTTATCTTTCTCAAGAATGGTTCTCAAAGAAAAAATGGATATCTAAGAGTGATTGCCACTTGGTGCCATGATCTACAATAGAAATATGCAAAACACTTAAGACATGTATTCATAAAAGAGCAAGCATATTAAACACTTTAATATTTTATGCTCCCACTAGAACCAACACCCCTCTGATGGTTACTTAGTGATTCAGGATCCTAAATAAGCAAGTGGCTAGTGAGCTTTAGCATCACCGCTAGCTGCCAAGTGATCTAGGTAGACAACTCCTTGTCAATCGCATCTCATATGACTCCTATTGGACGTGTGGAATCACATGCCCCGGCTCCCGTTCGACCATTCCCCGAGCCCCACAACCGTTGTGATAGACTCGTCTAGCTTACCGAGTGTTTTCTCTATAAGAGTCCGACTCGAACCCACCTACTCGAAAAGAATTGGCAGCACCTCAATTTTATGAGCCCATTACCAAAAATGTCCGACTTGTGATGGTGCAAACACTGGCGGGAAAACCGACTAGACCTTATCTGAGGGATTAAATTTTATTGACTGTCTAATAGAGGTAAAACAAAGACATATCAACAACACAAAATAAATCAGTTATAATTGAAATGGTATGGCTCTCTTCATGGCGATCTCCATCTCCATAAATCTTGTAATCCGACTCGTGCCAACTCTTGTCACTTGCCGTCTTACACCATTTCGCCGACATGTATATCGCCTTGCATGCCATCCAGGTTATCCACACAGCTACACTAGCTTAGTATAGTAAATTACATGGAGAATCCGATACGCAAGTCGTTATACAATAAAATGATAGCACCTAGGCTCCAACCGGCTGACAAAACTGTGATTCGCAGATCACGTATGGATTACACACATACATCACATACACATGAACCATACCATTCACAACTTCCTGCAAAAACAAGTTATGCATATATACGAAATCTACCGGCGTTGTGAAACTCGCAGCGACGTCTAACGCGCTACGATAAGGCGAAGCCGGCGATTTCGACCATTGTTCCGATTCGATCAAATTTTTTTGATCTTCGATCACCGCCTCTGGATTTACGTGTCATAGTCTAACCTGACGGCGGAAGCCGGCCGGTAGGGGTATGTCGTTCCACGACCTCAGCAGTATGATCAAGGAAATCAGATCTACCATTCCCCGAGAATAGTTGATCCAATCAACCTCGTACAAAACCAATCTATCTCATAGATCGACCACCAAAACATCAGGTAGATCTCATCTACAGCCAAACGCATATCACATATGCGAGATCTCGAGCCTAAAACCAGAAGCTATCGCTCTGATACCACTGTTGGGCCATGTAGAGATAAAACAAAAACAATTCCCTCTAACATGGTGATCCCAAGATCCAGCTGAGGTAGAAGGCCACGAGGTTTACCACTAGACGCGCAGTTGCGGATTACTGATGAAGCGCGTCAATTGATGCAGTGCAGTCCTTAGCGATCCAATCCGATTGTCCTGGTGCTGATCGTACAACACCCCTGCTAGGTTCCGTATGTTGGCAGCACTATTGTGGAGATAGAGTTTCCAACACATGGAACAACCTAACCGATCAACGATTAACCCTTCTGGGTTACTGTGCTCCACTATATATATGGAGTGAACGTGGGCTCCACTCATGTGGCCCATTCACTAAAGCCCATAGAATATTAGTCACCTATGAGTCAGACTCACTGACTCAGTCCAAATCCGGCTCGGGTCCAACCTAACCATATATCCAGTTCAGATCCTATCCGAACTTGCTCCCGCACTTAAGTGTGTGACCCCGCAGGCTCTTGGCAACTTGGACACGATTAGAGTCCGACTCTTAATCGATCAGTCGGTAGCGGCGCCTAGCAGAATGTGCCGAGTCCCAAGTACCAAAGAGTCATGATGACTTGCCTTTCCAATGCGACTTGCGTCTGGGTCCCTTTTGCCTCACGATATACCTTGTCAGACTATAGGCGAATATTTGTCATCCCTTAAATAGTCCGACTCTCTTCTCGATCCGAGATAAGTGATTCATCCGACTAACTCTTAGTCGATCGCCTCGGTTAACACTTAACCGAGTCGTGCATGGCCATTCTTTCCGAATCATATCTTCCGAGAGGGCCCACAGAATATCTCTCCAAGTGGAGGGGAAAAAATCCCATCTTGGTTATTCACATCACGCAGCTTGATTCTAAATCGACCCGAACTCTGCCTTTATAACTGCCCAGTTACGGATCAGCGTTTGACAGAACCTAAGTCGGTGATATTGAACTCGGACTATGCAATAACCTCAGGTCTAAGGATTACATTGATTGAGATATACAAATGACAACTTGTTCGGTGTACCTCAATATGGGTCAATCCGACTCGCTAAACTCTTTAGCCAAATCTGTGTAAGTCAGAATAGCATCCCCATGCCCATGACAAGTAGAACCGAGTCATCAAGCCAACTTTCACATTGGTCTAAGTTGTGTGTCCAGCACAACCTCAATGACCAAGGACATTTAGTACAAACAACATGAATGTATAGTTCCACAACCGAATCACATATTCAATGATATACATCAAATGCTCATACAATGACAACTTAATATATTTATGAATACAATGGGAAATATCATCATACATGATTGCCTCTAGGGCATATTCCCAACAACCAACATCACCCTCATCTACATATCATGTTCCGTCGGTACTTTGCATATCCATGTTTCGCTTTCTTTTTAGTTTTTGTTCTTGCTTTGTTTCTGCATTCCAAAACACAAAAATACCAAAAATATTTTTGTTTTTTCTCTCGGTTTGCTTCTTCTATCTTTGGTTTGTTTCACCCTTTTTAGCTTTGGTTTGTTATAAGAAAAATCCAAAAATATTATGCTTTGTTTTCTCTTGCCTTTAGTTCTTTCTTTTAAAAAATCGAAAACCCAAAAGTATTTGTTGTTCTTCTCTGGTTTTGTAAGGTTTGTTGCAGGTTTAGCGTTCCTTAGTGACTCCTTTGGAGTTTGGTTTCATATTATTATTCAAGCCACACAAGTGAAAGGCAATAATGATGATTTATGACAACTCGAGGTGTGGTAAGAGGCTGGTATGAACTCTATTTGTTTTCATTTTTGTACATATACTCATCATTGTGGCATGCTTAGTCTATTCATGTAAGATGTATGATTAGTTCCAACTTGATAATAGTTTGTAGCATGGCATATAAACGTTTGCCTGCATTGCTCTATCCATAACCTGGTATGACATTGTGGTATCCTCCTCTGAATGTTTTATTTGAATCGACTTGGCACATGATCATGCTTGCATATGACTAAACAGAAGTTAGTTAAGCCTCGATGATTTATTTTTCCTTGGAGTTCTTGTGTCACTTTTATGCCACTATTAATTTTGTTTTGTTGCAAGGATAGTTACTGCTCTCTCAATTGTCGCTCCATTTCTATTGCTTGCCTTCACTTGCACTGAGTATGACCTCTACTCGTGCATCCAACTCCCCAAAACCAAAATTTTCAAAAAGTGTCCACCGTATCTAACTATTAGCATCATTGTTATTCCGTGCATATTTATTATGCCTTGTTTCCTTCCAAAAAATGTTTGCTTGTTATGAGAAAATTAGTTAGTAAAACTCTCACGAACTTGATGGCACACTTTATTTTCTTGCACTTAATAAACTTGAACCATTGTGACTTTCCATGAAAGTTATAAGCTTGCAAATTATAAGTTAGGAGTTAGCAAAACCATGCTGTCATGGGGAGCGCTTTCAACACCTCTAAATATTATCCAGTTGATATCATGATCTTTTGTTTATGGATGTCGGCGGTGTGAAATAAAAGGGGCGCTTGTAAGCCCGTGGAGTTATGTATATGTGTTAGAGAAACAACTAGGCGGCTAGCCTAAGCCATGCATAATCATGGTGGAAACTTGCAGCATAACCATAGTGAGGACTCTATGAAGCATCCTCAGAAAAAAATATGTGCTCATGGTAAATAAAAAAGATTGCTGAGATTCTCATTGTCTGTTGCCTTGTCATTTTGATATTCCATAGCTCCTGTGTCATGGGGCAAGGGGTACCCCGTTGGAGGTTCTCTATGATACACATGTACTTACAATGACAAGAACTTACCTGTGACTAAAGTTGGGTAGCATGAGGAAAGGCCCTCGTACTCAAGGGACATGAGATTTTTAGCTTATAATTTGTCAAGCATATTACTCATATTTGACCTCACTTTAACCTTAACCACTTTAAAGATGCTCAATTAGAGCTCAAAGCAAACGAGTACGATACTTTCAAGCATTTGGAAGCCTTTCAAACTTTTTAATGTTTTCTTTCAACTTTATGTTGAGTCACCATTTATTCTATGAACACCTTCCCGAGAGCATAGATGTCATTCTTAGTGTAATGTGCTTGTCCCAGAACATGGTTAATTGTGACATAACTTTCATGCTTATATCTTTGAGATTTTTACCTCTATTCTTCATTTGAACTTCAAAGTTGTATGTTTTGCTCCAAATTAAAAGCAAGCGTGATACAACTTTATCATACCTTCTTATGAGCATTACAATCTTGCATATGCTTATGTTTCATGTTGGTTATTATTATTGTGTTGGAATCTCTTCATAGCTTGCATGACTATTGGGTAGACTTATTTGCACACTCTTTATTATGAATTGCCTAAGTATTTGATCATATGCTGAGAATATATACAACCTATGAAGCAAATGTGTTCGTGAAAGTTTCTTTTATCGCACTCACTTTTCAACTGAATTGCTTGAGGACAAGCAATAAGCTAAGCTTGGGGGAAGTTGATACGTCCAAAACGTATCTACTTTGCTGAACACATTTCCTATTGTTTCTCCTCTAATTTGTGTGATTTGGATAGAACTAACATGGACCGATGCAGTTTCAGCAAAATTGCTTTGGTGTCTAGTTTTTGTGAAGGAAATCAACCTTCAAGAAAAATCCTGGAAAATATCGCAAAACTCCTATTTTACCAGAAACATACGGAGCCAGAAGACGAGACAGAGAGGGGCCACGAGGGACCACACCACCTGGTGGCGCGGGCTAGGCCAGGCTGCCGCAGGGGGTGGTGTGGCCACCTCGGTCTCCCCCTCGACCTCTCCTTCCGCCTACAAAAATCCTCTGACCTAAAAACATTAGGGGTTCCACATTTTTCTAGAAAGATTTCCGCTGCGCCGCCACCACCAAAAACCGCGATTCGGAACCAGAAACTCCGTTTTGGCACCCTGCCGGGACAAGGAATTGGAGGAGATCATCGCCATCATCATCACCAACGCCTCTCCATCAACCATCCAGGATTCCCCCATCCATGAGTGAGTAATCCCCCGCATTAGGCTATGGGGATGGTAGGGATTGGATGAGATCTCTCATGTAATTGCATAAGATTGTTACGGCATGGTGCCTAATATCTATTGTTAGTGCATTTTGAGATTGTTGCAACTTGTTGTGCTTAATGCTTGTCACTAGGGCCGGAGTGCCATGATCTCATATCTGAAGATGTTATTGATTCATGATGATATTATTGTTTGTGATCTTACCTGCAAGTTGTATATAGATATTATTTCTGAAACCCGAGGCCCCAAAGTGACAGAAATTGGGATAACCGGAGGGGATGGTTGTGATGTGATGATAACGTGTGTTCAAGGAGTGTTAATGCTTTGCTCTGGTGCTCTATTAAAATGAGTACCTTAATTGCCAGTTGATTCCCTAGAGGCCCCGCTTCAACGGGCTGGCAGGACAAAAGATGTTGTGCAAGTTCTCATTTATCTTATTTATTTGCAAATGCCCTTGATCTTGATATTACATGAATAGTCTTGCCCATGCAACGCCAGTCCATCCATCCCTATGCCTACCGCACTTAAATCCTGTTGTTTACTACAATTGTTACTATTGTCCTTATTTTACTACTATTGTTTCTTTGCTATTGCTACTATAACACTGTTGCTACTTATAAACTACTGTGAGCCAGACTATTTCCAGGTGCAGCTGAATTGACAACTCAGTTGTTAAGGCTTATTCCTAGGGTTGCTACTGATAACATATTACCTCCTATTTCCATTTAGGAATTTCCAAGGGTTGTAACGGTCCTGCTGGACTTTGATGTCCAGCTTTCACCCTTTGACAAGTATGGCATTGTCACATCCCAAAATTTTCCAAATTTTGAAATGTGAAAAATAAAATAACAAAATAAATAATTGTTGAAATTTAGGGTGAAAAGAAACTTTTTGTTTCCAAATGGAAACTTAAAAACCCATCTTGAACAAACTTTGAATAAAGTTTGAATCCAACTAAATTCAAATCAAGTGAAATGCATTCTTCATAAATGCATCTTGAAATTGAAACACTTGGAAAATAAACCAAATCCCTAAAACCCTAATGGAAGAAAAACATTTCCTAGTTATCTCGAAGACTAAGGATTTGATATATATAAAAATTTATCTACAAACATTTATAAATGATCAAGATTGATAAATAAAATTATTATAAAACTATAGAAATTGATTCTATTTAATTTGGAAACATGGATAAAAACTTATGAATTTAATAAGTTGAAAGGAATTAATTTCCAAAGCTAAATAATGCTCCTATCTAAAATCCATACCAAATGGTGATCAAATTAATCCTAAAGAGATATAAAAGGATAAACAAATATCAAATAAAGTTTAACAAAATTGGAATCACCAAGTTTGGATCTGTAAATAAAAAGATATGGATTTTATACGACAAAGGAAGAAATAAATTGTAAGATCCCTCCCTTTATAAAGGTAAGGATCCCTGTGATTGCAATGCTAGTCCCTGGATCAATAGCTAGCATCCACAGTTAAGATGTAATATCAAGAAACAAAGGTCATAATACAACTTTATAACCAGGAATAAAATAATTTATTACATCTTACACAGCTCATATGGCTATCTCATTACAATGCAGCAGAAATAACTATAGCATGGGGTCCTTCATCTTCAAACTGCCACAGGAAAACATGTTGGTTGTAGACTTGTAATCCTAATCAACACACTTCATTAACATCAAACAAACCTGCAACATAATAGGTTACAGCCACAAGGGTCAATACATTTGAATTGTATTGGCAAGTGATACTATGGTAGTATAGTGGAGTCTATCATCTATATGCATTTGTCTAGGTGGAGCTTAGGCTTGCTTTGCTCAAAATAGATTTTCCTTATCATTTGAAAACACTAAGTTTTTGTTTGTCAAAAATCACCCAAGGCATCTCCCAATAGAAATTGGTGATCCTTCAACCCTTGTTCAACCACAAGTTTTTAACTTAGAAATTGGGATGAGGAGATTCTTGATAGCTTCCATGTCTTGATGCTCAAATTGTCCTTTACCAGGGACATGGCTAAGTACTTAGATTCTTCCTTCTGCAGAGGTTGTGCACTTTCCCCACAAGACTTGATTTTCACCAAGACAGGACCTTTCAGAAGCCTTCCCTTAGAACAAATGGACGCGTTCCAACCTATCATCCCACTACCACCAACTGTCCAAATGGCTAAGTTATTGCAACCTATGTGATCCAGGCAGATCCCATATTGCCATGTGGCTGCACTAGAAGCTATTTAACATTTGGCATCTCAAATCCCTTTGTTCCTGGGTGGCTTTCCACAAGTAAGATACACAAGGTAAACCATAGAAATTGGCCTTGTGTAACCACTCAACACAAACCATTTTTTCCATTCCACCCAGGTGTTTCATTCACTTAGTTGTTTTATTAAGCAAAAGCATAAGTCAATGACTTAGAAATATTTTTACATAGCATGAATATATAACCACCCTTGGTTGCTACTAGCTAGGCTAAGCATGGCAATGTTAAGCATCTTAACTTAGAGAAATTTCTAACAATTCTACAACTACTAGGATTTCCCAAGCATAGCATATACATACTTATCAAAATATTCATGCAAGTCCTATACAAAATATTTCTAGTGCATAGTTGGAAAATATAGGAATAACATCATGAAGCACCACTTTCCTTGGTAGTTTGGGGAGTAGAAACAATCTTCAAAATCACAATCACTATTTGCACCAAAATCTACACATAAAATAATGACACCAAAATCACATATCAAAAGTATACAAACAATAATATATGAATGCATGCAAATGCCATGTGATGATTTTTCTACACCAAACAAGACAAGTAAACAGTACTAAAACATACTCAAGTACAAGATACTAAAAATAGACATTATTTGATCTTTAAAACATTTTTCAAATCATTTATATAACCAAAATAAGCCTACACAAGTTTCTGCATAAACAACCATTTTTAAAGAGGCAAAACATTAAACACTTTGCATAAACAGATAGAATTTTATCTCCTGATTCCAATGATATAAAATTTGTAAAATTTGAACGTGTGGATCAAAAGTTATGAATTTTACAAGTTTGGTTGACTAATAGATCAAATTTCTGTTTTAAATTTAAACTCAGGCCACGCGGCGCTCTCTGATTCGTCGGTACCGCTTCGCACAGATCGACCAGCGTGGACCATCAGATCTAACTTAACTCATACGGCTCAGATCGTCACTTACCGCTTTGATGCAGATCTAATCTAGAGCGCTGGATCTAGATCCTACGGCTGCTAAGCATGTGACCAAGGATGGGCGGCGCAGATGGCTGCTGCCGGCGGCGGTGCTACTGGCGGTGATGGTCCGGCGAATACAGGAGGGGCTGGGGGATGTGGGGTGGCTTACTAGACTCGCAAGATCACGAGGAAGCTCGAGATGTTGCTGGCGTGGACAGGGGCGAGTTGATGTGGCCGTAGGAACTTGTCGGAGTTGAGCACAACGTCGGGTGCACGGTGATGAAGACGTTGGCAACGCTCTGGGTCACCCTAGCATGAACCAGGTATATTAGGGGGTGAGCAAGTCTACGGAGAACATTACTGGATCAAGGAGAATACAAGGGGCGGTCGGATTATACCTCAATTTCTCGTCAGAGTCGAACGGCGGTTCTGTCGTTTGCGGGCGTGAACGGGGACGGCGAGATGGGTCACGAGAAAGCAAACGGAAGGTATCAGGGAACGCGCAAGAACATGATGGTCACGTTTGTTTGAACCAGAGAAAGGGGGCGGTTGGAGCTCTCCGTAATCAGTTGCCAGAGGTCGTCGGTTCTGCGGGGTTTCGAGCCCGAATGCGCGCAGTCTGGTGGCAGAGTGAGCGAGGAAAGTGGGGGGTAATGACCGCGGCGGCGAGGGGTTTATGTAGGCAGAAGAGGGGCGAGTATTGCGCTCTGATTCAATGGGAATTAAGCAAGTTTTAATCGCGGCGTCACTGCACGGTGGTAACGGCGGAGCGGTGTCTGCGCGAGAAAATGGGGAAGACGACGCTGACGTGGAGAGGGCCTAGTGTTCAGTGGCTGCGGGGCTGGTTCATCACGGGTGAGAGAGGGAGCAGAGGGGGAATGGCCTGGGTGGGCTTTTGGGCTGGTTCTGTTGCTGGGCTGGAAAGGTGGCGCCAGGCCCAGTTCTATTTTCTAACTCCTTTTCTTTTTCTAAATTGATTTTCAGGAAACTATTTCAAATGAATTTAAAAGAATTTGAATTCCAATCTTTTTCTGGATTTTTGTAAAGTGTAACCTGCATACTTTTGAATATAATACCATGCTGTCTCACTAGACTTGCTTGATCCTTTTGAAAATTCAAATTAAACAGTGCCTTAACACATGATTTGATAAAGATTTGAAAATGGTTTTAATACTAAACATTGTTTGAAAATTTTTGTCCAAGCTTGGAACTCAACCTACCAATCCTATGAACTCACAACAATGGTTTTAAAACAAATATTGCCTCACTAGAGAGTGGCATTGAATCAATGCTTGTTTACATAAAATAACAAGCACCCCAAATGCTTCTGTTTTGTAAATGGCTTTGAAATTGAACCCTAAATCATCATGAATGCATGGATGATATGCAAAGCTTTGAAAACATGATTTTAGGGATGTTACAAATCTAACCCCCTTAAGGTGAATCTCGCCCTCGAGATTCGGATTGTGTAGCAAATAGGTGAGGGTGGTCTTTTCGAAGATCATCTTCTCTTTCCCATGTTGCTTCTTCTTCGGAATGATGGTTCCATTGAACTTTGTAGAATTTGATAGTCTTAGTCTAAGTAACTCTTTCTGCAGTCTCAAGATTCTTGATAGGTTTTTCCTCATAAGTGAGGTCACTCTCCAACTGAACCTCCTCCAAAGGTATGGTATCCTTCAAAGAAGTCTCTTCCATTTCTGGATGGCATTTCTTAAGCTGACTTACATGGAACACATTGTGAACGGCAGACAATGATTCTGGCAATTCAATCTCATAAGCTACTTCTCCTTTACGACTCAGAATCTTGAATGGTCCAACATATCTTGGGGCCAATTTTCCTTTGACTCCAAATCTCTTTACTCCACGAAGTGGTGACACTCTAAGATAACCTCTATCTCCCACGTCATAGGTGACTTCTCTACGCTTAGGATCTGCGTAGCTCTTCTGTCGGGACTGTGCTATCTTCAATCTGTCCTTAACTAGCTTGACTTTCTCTTCAGCCTTTTTGATTAGTTCTGGTCTGAACAGATTTCTTTCTCCCACACCATTCCATAGCAATGGGGTGGTACACTTTCTCCCATAGAGAAATTCAAACGGTGCCGTCCCAATACTGGCTTGATAGTTGTTATTGTAAAAGAATTCTGCGTAAGGTATACTTTCATCCCAACTGGCTCCATAGTCTATGGCACATGCCCTCAACATATCTTCAAGAATCTGGTTGGTCCTTTCTGTTTGTCCATCAGTCTGAGGATGAAAAGCAATGCTGAATTCCAACCTCGTTCCCAATGACTCATGTAGTTGCCTCCAAAAATGAGAAGTGAATTGAGTTCCCCTATCAGACACAATACTCTTGGGTACTCCATGTAGACATACAATTCTACTCATATAGATCTTGGCTAACTTAGCACTTGTATAGGTTGTCTTCACGGGTATGAAATGAGCCACTTTAGTTAGGCAATCCACTACTACCCAAATAAAATCATATCCTGACCTGGTCCTTGGTAATCCGGTGATGAAATCCATGCCAATCTTGTCCCACTTCCAATCAGGTATAGGTAGTGGTTGTAGCAATCCTGCTGCCTTCTGATGTTTCGCTTTCACTCTACTACATACATCACACAAAGCAATATGTTCAGCGATGTCTTTCTTGAGATTATTCCACCAAAATCTTTCCTTCATATTCATGTACATTTTGGTGTTACCCGGATGAATAGAATATGGTGAGTTATGTGCTTCCTGTAAAATCAGTTTCCGGATCTTGTGGAACACAGATACGTTTTCCATACCATAAAGTACCCTGTTTGTCCTCATCTAATCCTTTGGCTTTTCCTTTGCCAATCTTTTCCTTAATCTCTTCAATTTCCTTATCTGTCTTTTGGGCTTGTTTGATTTTTACCAACAAAGTGGGTTGAACATCCAATGACATGAGATGTCCTTCAGGCACAATCTCCAATCCGAGGTCTCTAAATTGGGCTCACAAATCATCTGGAACTCTCCCTTAGTAAGGCCATTCACAAAAACCTTATGGCTTAGAGCATCTGCTACAACATTTGCTTTACCAGGGTGGTATTGCAAACTCAAGTCATAGTCTTTGATGAGTTCTAGCCATCTTCTTTGTCTCATGTTGATTTCTTTCTGGGTGAAGATATACTTCAAACTTTTGTGATCTGTGAACACTTCACATCGCTTTCCCAAAAGATAATGTCTCCATGTTTTGAGTGCATGGACAACAGAAGCTAACTCTAAATCATAAGTAGGGTAATTTACCTCATGAGTTTTGAGTTGTCTCGAGGCATAAGCCACAACTTTCCCTTCTTGCATTAGCACTGCACCTAATCCATGATGAGATGCATCACAATACACTTGGAAATCTTTCTCCAAATCTGGTAGACACAAGACTGGTGCTGTCACTAGTCTCTTCTTCAATTCTTGGCAGCTGAGTTCACATCCTTCAGACCAAGCAAATTTCTTGTCTTTCTATAGTAACTCTGTCATTGGTTTAGATACTTTGGAGAAATTCTCAATAAATCTTCTGTAGTATCCTTCCAAGCCAAGGAAACTACAAACCTCTTTTACTGACTTAGGAGATTCCCATTCAGTTACAACTGACACTTTAGCAGGATCAACTGCTACACCATCTCCTGACACAATGTGTCCAATAAATCCAACTTCATTTAACCAAAATTCACACTTGCTGAATTTGGCATACAGCTTATGCTCTCTGAGCTTCTCAAGTATCAAACGCAAATGTCCTTCATGCTCTTCTTTGCTCTTGGAGTAGATCAAAATGTCATCGATGAATACAACAACAAACTAGTCAAGGAACTCCATGAACACCTTGTTCATCATATTCATGAAATAAGCTGGTGCATTGGTCAAACCAAATGGCATCACGGTGTACTCATACAATCCATACCTAGTGGTGAAAGTTGTCTTAGGTATGTATTGTTCTCTTATCTTAAGCTAGAAATATCTTGATCGGAGATCAATTTTTGAGAACACACAGGCTCCTTCTAGCTGATCAAACAAGTCATTGATTCTAGGCAAAGGGTATTTGTTCTTGATAGTCACCTCATTGAGTGAACGGTAATCTATGCATAACCTTTGACCTCTATCTTTCTTTTCCACAAACTAAACTGGTGCTCCCCAAGACGAAGAACTTGGTTGAATAAATCCTTTCTGCAACTGTTCTCCAAGTTGTCTCTTGAGTTCTTTCAACTCATCAACTGACATCTTGTACGGTATCTTTGCTATTGGTCCAGATCCTGGTAGCAAATCAATCAGAAACTCCACATCTCTATCTGGTGGCATTCCTGGTAATTCTTCCGAAAACACATCCGGATATTCACTCACAATAGGCACACTGTCTATGCTAACCCCCTTAAGAGAATTTAGCTTACTCCCTTTCGATTCGAAGTTAGTCTTGAATCTAATCCTTTTGTTTTCTGGATTTGTGAGCGTTACAGTATGATTGGCACAATCTAGCACTCCCTTGTGCTTAGTCATCCAGTCCATTCCCAAAATGACATCCAATCCTTGGGAATTTAGGATTATCAGATTAACGGGAAACTTATACTTCCCAAACTCTATGACTAGATCATGACATCCCGAGTTCACTATCATTTCTCCGCCAGGAGAACTTACTTTTATAGGACACCCAATAGTTTCTACCGGTAGTTCATTTCTTTCAACAAATGCTCTTGATATGAATGAATGAGATGCACCAGTATCAAAGAGAACAAATGCTGGAACAGAATTGAGTTTGAACTTACCAGCAACAGCATCAAGTTCCTCATAGATTTCCTCCACATTGATGTGGTTCACCTGTCCCTTCTGAAAAGGGTTGGGATTGTTGGGTCCTTCAACTTTCTTTTCTGGGCATTCATTTGCATAATGCCCCATCTTCTTGCACTTGAAACATTCAACCTGACTAAGATCCTTCTTGACAGGCTGGCTTCCACTACCACTTCCACTTCCATTGTGATGGTTCTTGTACCCACTCTTGTGATTCTTGTACTTATCATTGTCATGACTACGGTGATGCTTGTTGTCATGATGACGGTTGTGTTTGTGATGGTGGTTGTACTTTCCATGCTTGTGGGATCCAGAATTCCCACTATCATCATAATGGGAACGCTTGTGAGACGATCCCGAACTGTGCTTGTCAGAGTGTTTCCTCTTCCTGCTTTCAACCAGTTTCATCTTGCTCTCCAAGATGGCAGCCTTGTCACAAAGGGACTGATAAGTGGGGACATAGGACACAGATAGCTGTAGGTTTAGTTCATCGTTCAATCCTTCGAGGAACTTCTCTTTCCTCTTAGCATCAGTGTCATCCGGTGCATAACCCGCCATGTTGTTGAACTCCTCAATATATTCAGCCACGCTGCGGTGGCGCTGCTTCAAGTTATGAAATTCCTTATTCTTCAAACTCATCACTCCAGATGAGATGTGAGCTGTACGGAAACCATCTTCAAAGATAGCCCATGTCACATCCTCAATGGGAGTGGTGATCTGGAAGTTATCCCACCAAGTAGCTGCTGGTCCTTCCAACAAGTGTGCTGCAAACCTGACTTTCTCTTCATCAGTACAGCCCACAGTTACCAAATCCTTGTTTACCGAGCGTAGGCAATCATTGGCCACCATGGGATCAGTAGTTCCTGAGAACTTTGCTGGCCTTAGTCTTAAGAATCTGGTAAGCATGTCAAAACCTGGTGGATTGTTCTGATTGTTGTTGTTGTTATTATTATTATTGTTGTTGTTGTTGTTGTTATTCTGATTCTGTATGAAAGTGGTCATGATCTGCATCAGCTGCGTCTGAGTTGTCATCAGCTGCTGCATTTCTGGGGTGACATTGTTGTTGTTCGGGTTGGGGTTGGCACGTCGAGGAGGCATTTGTGGTTTTCAATAAGGATAAGAATGAGATACCCATAGATTCTTAACATGCACAATACATCACATAGACAAACACAAACAAGTATCAAGATAACAAAGGTTCAACAACATAGACAACAAGTTTTGAAAAGCAAACACACCAATAGCAAGCCACCCACATGTTGGATGGTCATTGCGACTCAATAATCAAAAGCATGGTAAATAATAGGTAAACGAGTAGTCATCACTACTCCTCTGCATCAACCTCCTCATCAACAAGTGTAAGACCTGCATTCTCCATAGCGGTCTTGTATTCCTCGACATTGGTAGTCAAGGCCTCTACCTTGGCTTTGAGAGCCCTCTTATGTGAACAAAGTCTCTCAATCACCACCTGCTGATGCTCGAGCTCGAAGTCCTTGGACTCTAGTTCTGCAGTCATCTCTCTAATCCTCTTGTTCCTATCTTGGACTCTTTTCTCTTGACTCTAGAACTTTCTATCCGGACTCTCAAACTTGGCCTCCATTTCTTTGACTATCTCATCTTGCTCGGCGAAGAGCTTGTCCTTCTTACGAAGCTGCACCTGGAGTTCGTCATTGCTAAGCATGACGTTGGTCCTATCAGTATCTAGGTGCCTAAGAATAACCTCTAAGTCCTAGAGGTATAGATGAATCGGCTCTGCCGTCTCTCTAGCAGTATCTTCAAAGTCAATGGCCTCACCATCCTCGTCACGTCTGCCGAAGGCATGGAAGTGAGTATCTCTAATCTCCCGAGAGTGTCTCCCTATCAAACGCCCAAGTAAATCCTGCATGACTACCTCTAGGCCTCTCTCCTTGTCATCATGCATGAGCTTGAAAGTGATGGTCTCCGTGGCTGGCTCAGTCTAGCGTCCTGGCTGAGTAACCTTGAAGCCCCAAAGGTCCTTCCTCTCGAACTTGGTGAGGGGAAGCATCATGATGCTAGGAAGCGGAAGATTGAGCACACTAGTGAGCTCAATAAGACGAGTGCTGAAACGAGTTCCCTTGAACTCTTAAGCCGTGCTGATAGTAACATTAGACATCTATTTTATAAGATAGAAAAGTTAGAATCAACATAACTAGAGAAAATCATAAGACAAAGCATCACAAGCATAATTTTGGAAATCAAACACACAAGTTATGGCATACATAAATCCATTACAAGCATCCAAGGTTCAACATAACATAGACAAAAAAAATTTGGAAAGGAAATGATAAGTGTGGTGTTCCAACTAACGAAGTACGTTACAATCCCATCTCACTTGCCAAGTTGGCTAACAGGGCATTCCTAGAGGAAATATGTCGATCCAGATCACATGACTCCATTGCTAAGTCTATGATGTCCTCTCTTAAACGTTGGTTGGTAGCCACTAACTCTTGGGTATGTTTATTTTCTTCTCTAAGGTCATTCTGGGTGTTGAGCATTCTGCACTTGATTTTATCACCAAGCTCTTTGATGGCCTTCCAAGCTGCATCCCTTGCAGAATCAAAGAATGTGGTGTGCATAACTGAGTTGGTGACCATGCAGAATCCTGATTCCTTGTGGTTGTCTTCCTTGTTTTTATACAAGTGAAGTTGCACCCACCAGTACTCCACTCCTTCATCCATCACGGGGAAACCTTTGTACACAGCTGCACCGTGTATTCCCATGGCAACCATGAGGTCCTTGAGAGCCTTGGGGAATTCTATCTCACACTCCAAAGTCATAGTCATGAGTGGTCCCTTCCTCATGGCTTCGTTGATGGAGTTCATCTACAAATAGAGATGAGAAAGAATATTAGAAAAGCTTACGAGAAGAAAAATACAAGTGTGGAAGTTGTTGAAAATTTTTCCTTAGTGGTTTCTAATCCATTGCTAGGGTCATAATCCTACAGGCAACACAGTGCTCTGATACCATCTGTAAGATCCCTCCCTTTATAAAGGTAAGGATCCATGTAATTGCAATGCTAGTCCCTGGATCAATAGCTAGCATCCACAGTTAAGATGTAATATCAAGAAACAAAGGTCATAATACAACTTTATAACCAGGAATAAAATAATTTACTACATCTTACACAGCTCATATGGCTATCTCATTACAATGCAGCAGAAATAACTATAGCATGGGGTCCTTCATCTTCAAAGTGCCACAGGCAAACATGTTGGTTATAGACTTGTAATCATAATCAACACACTTCACTAACATCAAACAAACCTGCAACATCATAAGTTACAGCCACAGGGGTCAATACATTTGAATTGTATTGGCAAGTTATACTGTGGTAGTATAGTGGAGTATATCATCTATATGCATTTGGCTAGGTGGAGCTTAGGCTTGCTTTTCTCAAAATAGATTTTCCTTATCATTTGAAAACACTAAGTTTTTGTTTGTCAAAAATCACCCAACGCATCTCCCAATAGAAATTGGTGATCCTTCAACCCTTGTTCAAACACAAGTTTTTAACTTAGAAATTGGGATGAGGAGATTCTTGATAGCTTCCATGTCTTGATGCTCAAATTTTCCTTTACCAGGGACATGGCTAAGTACTTAGATTCTTCCTTCTGCAGAGGTTGTGCACTTTCCCCACAAGACTTGATTTTCACCAAGACAGGACCTTTCAGAAGCCTTCCCTTAGACCAAATGGACGCGTTCCAACCTATCATACCACTACCACCAACTGTCCAAATGGCTAAGTTATTGCAACCTATGTGATCCAGGCAGATCCCATATTGCCATGTGGCTGCACTAGAAGCTTCTTAACATTTGGCATCTCAAATCCCTTTGTTCCTGGGTGGCTTTCCACAAGTGAGATACACAATGTAAACCATAGAAATGGGGCTTGTGTAACCACTCAACACAAACCATTCTTTCCATTCCACCCAGGTGTTTCATTCACTTAGTTGTTTTATTAAGCAAAATCATAAGTCAGTGACTTAGAAATATTTTTACATAACATGAATATATAACCACCCTTGGTTGCTACTAGCTAGGCTAAGCATGGCAATGGTAAGCATCTTAACTTAGAGAAATTTCTAAAAATTCTACAACTACTAGGATTTCCCAAGCATTGCTTATAGATACTTATTAAAATATTCATGCAAGTCCTATACAAAATATTTCTAGTGCATAGTTGAAAAATATAGGAATAACATCATGAAGCACCACTTTCCTTGGTAGTTTGGGGAGTAGCAACAATCTTCACAATCACAATCACTATTTGCACCAAAATCTACACATAAAATAATGGCACCAAAATCACATATCAAAATTATACAAACAAAAATATATGAATGCATGCAAATGCCATGTGATGATTTTTCTACACCAAACAAGACAAGTAAACAGTACTAAAACATACTCAAGTCCAAGATACTCAAAATAGACATTATTTGATCTTTAAAACATTTTTCAAATCATTTATATAACCAAAATAAGCCTACACAAGTTTCTGCATAAACAACCATTTTTACAGAGGCAAGACATTAAACACATTTCATAAACAGATAGGATTTTATCTCCTGATTCCAATGATATAAAATTTGTAAAATTTGAACGTGTGGATCAAAATTTATGAATTTTACAAGTTTGGTTAACTAATAGATCAAATTTCTATTTTAAATTTAAACTCAGGCCAAGCGGCGCTATCTGATTCGTCGGTACCGCTTCGCACGGATCGAAAATCATGGACCGTCAGATCTAACTTAACTCGTACGGCTCAGATCGTCACTTACCGCTTCGATGCAGATCTAATCTAGAGCGCTGGATCTAGATCCTATGGCTGCTAAGCATACGTCCAAGGATGGGCGGCGCAGATGGCTGCTGGCGGCAGCGGCGCTACTGGCGGCGATGGTCCGGCGAATACAGGAGGGGCTGGGGTATGTGGGGTGGCTTACCAGACTCGCAAGATCACGAGGAAGCTCGAGATGTTGCTGGCGTGGACAGGGGCGAGTTGATGTGGCCGTAGGAACTCGTCGGAGTTGAGCACAGCGTCGGGTGCATGGTGACGAAGACGTTGGCGATGCTCTGGGTCACCCTAGCATGAACCAGTTGCATTAGGGGGTGCGCAAGTCTACGACGAACACTACTGGATCAAGGAGAATACAAGGGGCGGTCGGATTATACCTCAATTGCTCGTCGGAGTCGAACGACGGTTATGTCGATTGCGGGCGTGAACAGGGACAGCGAGCTGGGTCACGAGAAAGAAAACGGAAGGTATCAGGGAACGCGCAAGAACATGCTGGTCACGTTTGTTTGAACCAGAGAAAGGGGGTGGTCGGAGCTCACCGGAATCAGTCGCCGGAGGTCGTCGGTGGTGCGGGGTTTCGAGCCCGAATGCGCGCAGCCTGGTGGCGGAGTGAGCGAGGGAAGTGGGGGGAAATGATCGCGGCGGGGAGGGGTTTAAGTATCCAGAAGCGGGGCAAGGATTGCGCGCTGATTCAATGGGAATTAAGCGAGTTTTAATCGCGGCGTCACTGCACGGTGGTCACGGCGGAGCGGTGTCTACGCGCGAGAAAATGGGGAAGACGACGCTGACGTGGAGAGGGCCCAGTGCTCAGTGGCTACAGGGCTGGTTCGTCGCGGGTGAGAGAAGGAGCAGAGGGGGAATGACCCGGGTGGGCTTTTGGGCCGGTTCTGCTGCTGGGCTGGAAAGGTGGCGCTAGGCCCAGTTCTGTTTTCTAACTCCTTTTCTTTTTCTAAATTGATTTTCAGGAAACTATTTCAAATTAATTTAAAAGAATTTGAATTCCAATCTTTTTCTGGATTTTTGTAAAGTGTAACCTGCATACTTTTGAATATAATACCATGCTGTCTCATTAGACTTGCTTGATCCTTTTGAAAATTCAAATTAAATAGTGCCTTAGCACATGATTTGATAAAGATCTGAAAATGGTTTTAATATTAAACTTTGTTTGGAAAAATTTGTCCAAGCTTGGAACTCAACCTACGAATCCTATGAACTCACAACAATGGTTTTAAAACAAATATTCCCTCACTAGAGAGTGGCATTGAATCAATGCTTGTTTACATAAAATAACAAGCACCCCAAATGCTTCTGTTTTTTAAATGGCTTTGAAATTGAACCCTAAAACATCATGAATGCATGGATGATATGCAAAGCTTTGAAAACATGATTTTAGGGATGTTACATAAATAAATAAGGAGTATTTAAAAACCAAATTAAATCTTGGCCTAATCCATGAGCAAATGGAATAAATATAATCCAAGTCCAAGTGAAATAAATGGATAAATAATATTCAAATAAAATAAAATGGCCTTAACCAAATTTTATTTCTATTGGAATAAAGAAATTTACCCAATTTAAATGATTAATAGATCATATGAAAATATTTCAAATAAATCAAAATGAATTATTCAACACCCTTTTGAATAAATAATCCCACTAAAAAGGTTTTGTGAAAAATTGGAATTTAAATAAGGATTTCAAATTAGAATGAAACATTATTTAATAAAGGAAAGTACCCATTTTAATTAAAATATAAACCATAAATAAATAAGAGAATTATTAGTAAAATGGTATTTAAAAATACATGTTTAGACAGATTAAAAACTTATAGAAAGTTTGGAAGGGTTTTGAATTCAAATGGTTGTTTGAATGGTTTAAACAAAATCAAAATAGGAAAAAGAAAATGGAAAAAGAAAAGTAAAACAGAACAAAAAAAATGAAATAAGCCAGCCCAGCCCACTGGCCCAACTAGCCCACTCTCCCTCTCTCTAACGCGAAACGTTTTTCACCGCAGAACAAACCCGCTTCGCCACTGACCGCTGGACCCTACTCCTTCTTTCTCTCTCACGCTGACGAACTGACCCCACTCGTCAGTCGTCTTCCTCACCCGCCCCCCCCCCCCCCCGCGGTGACCACGCCGTTTCTGCCGTTTAAAGCTCGATTCAATTCGCAACAATGCCGCGACGATTACTCCATGCAACCATGCCCGTTAAAGCGCTTCGACGTCCTCTCTCTTTCCCCTCAGACCCCACTCTCCCTCCGCCACCAGGCTGCGCCAATTTTGGGCTCGAGCATCCTCTGCTCCGACGAGCTTCACAAGCGATTCCAGCCGCTCCTCGCCGCCTCTTGCCTCCTAGTCCCCACTAGCTTGCTCGCCATCACTGTGCGCGTCTCCCAGTACCCTGCAATTGCCCGCGCGCGCCCCTATGCTCGGCAACAACCACGTCTGAGCATCGCTGCCGTCTGCCTCCGCTCCGTCGACCTCCCTCCAGTAATTCTGACCGCGCCTCTCCCCCTCGTTTACACTAGAGCACTCAACGTTCTCCTGCGCATCTAACGACATCGTTTTCTTGTTGTGGCATGATCCGTAGCCTCACCTTCAACAACGTCTGACCATGCCCGAGCCCGAACGCAACTCCAGCAAAGCGATTCAGGACGAACCCGAGCGCCCCTTCGACAACTGCGGCATCATTGAGCGTCAGCACGCCACAACGACCTTGGTGAGCCTTTCCCCTGCCTCTTTTGCTTCCTGCATCATCGGCAACCACACCATCTGACCGCGCCGCCGCCGCTAGGGCCGCCCGGTTTAGGTTAGTCATTTTAGGCCGTTGGATTCTAATCGGATGCATGCGATAGATTTATAACCCGAAGGGGTACACTTGATCATGTGCCGCACGATCTATTTAGATCCAACGCACCGCGTAGGCCGATCCGTGCGAACCGGTACCAACCAATCAGAACAGGACTCGTGGCCAGAGTTTTAAATTAAAACCAGAAACATTTCTATTAGTTGTATGAATTTGTAAATTGCATAAATTTAAATCTACATGTCCAAATTTTGCAAATTTTATATCAATGGAATCAACAAAACAAATACTTTCTAACCATGTACTTTGTTTAGTCAATTGCTTCTATTAAACTGGTTGTTTTTGCATAAACTTATGTAGGAATAATTTTAATATAAAAATTATTCTAGAAATATTTTTATGATAAAATCTTTGGCAAATGGATTGTTTTGAACCTACTGACCATAGAAACCAACTTATGGATTTAAAATTGTATTTTGTGTAGTTAAATAATAAATCTTTGAATTGAAAGCATTTCTAGTTAAATGAAAATATGGTTTATGTGTTAAAAATGCTTTATGAGTAAAACCTTTGGAAAATGATTTGATTTAAACTCTCTGACCCTAAACACAAAGTTTTAGGATTTAAAAATTTATTTGATGAACCCTATAAATTATTACTTTGCTAAAAAGTATTTTCAACAACATAAAATATTGATTTGGTACAAAAATGGTTTATAGGTAAAACCTTTTACAAATGGTTTCAATATTAAACACTTGACTTTAAAACACTAACATTTGTGTTGAAATTATATTTGGAAAACACTAGAAAATCTTCCTTGATTTAAATCATTTCTAGCAAATCAAAAATGATTTAGAGGGCCTTTTTAACTAACTTAATATCAATTGGTTTTGCCACTTTTATAAGTGACCAATATGTGTTTTAAAAATGTTTATAACCTATTAGAAACCACTTTTCCAAATAAAAACAATATTTGGCATGCTTGCATGCATTGCTTTGTTTTATTATTCTATGTGATGATTGCTTGAATGGTAGATTGAAATTGTGCCTTGCTTGATTGAATTGTAGTGACATTTGAAGAGTGTGACTATTGAAAAGATCAAGGAGTGAACTTATAATCTCTACCAAAAAGTAAAGTGGTGCTACATACTTTTGTCCTATTATTTTCACTATGCATTAGTGATATTTCTATGTAGGACTTGCATGGAATTTTTTGCTAAGTATAAACTATGCCATGGAAAATCCTAGTAGATGAAACCTTAGTAGAATTTTTCCTAAGTCAAGATTCCTACTACTATCATGCTTAGCTTAGCTAGTAGAAAACAAGGGTGGATTATATTCATGCTATGGAATATTTCTAAGTCAAGGACTTGTGTTTTGTTTAATAAAACAACTAAGTGAAGGAATCACCTGGGTGGAATAGTATTGCTTAGAAGGATTTTTGTTGAGTGGTTACACAAGGCCCATTTCTATGGTTTACCTTGTGTATCTCACTTGTGGAATGCCACCCAGGAACAAAGAGATTTGAGATGTCAAATGTTGAGAAGATTCTAGTGCATCAACATGGCATTATGGGCTCTGCCTGGTTCATATAGGTTGCAATAACTTAGCCAAATGAACATTTTGTGGTAGGGGAATGATAGGTTTGGAGCGCGTCCATTCTGGTCTAAGGGAAGGCTTCTGAAAGGTCTTGTCTTTGTGAAAATAAAGTCTTATGGGGAAAGTGCACCACCTCTGCAGAGTGAAAAATCTAAGTACTTAGCCATGTCCCTGACCATGGACAATTTGAGCATCAAGACATGGAAGCTATCAAGAATCTCCTCATCCCAATTTCTAAGTTAAAAACTTGTGGTTGAACAAGGGTGAAGGTTCACCAATTTCTATTGGTGGTTCCTTGGGTGATCTTATCAAACAAAACCTAGTGTTTTCAAATGATAAGGAAAATCTATTTTGAGAAAAGCAAGCCTAAGCTCCACCTAGCCAAATGCATATAGGTGATAGACTCCACTATACTACCATAGTATCACTTGCCAATACAATTCAAATGTATTGAACCTTGTGGCTGTAACTTATTATGTTGCAGGTTTGTTTGATGTTAGTGAAGTGTGTTGATTAGGATTACAAGTCTACAACCAACATGATTGCCTGTGGCACTTTGAATATGAAGGAATCCATGCTATAGTTATTTCTGCTGCATTGTAATGAGATAGCCAAATGAGCTATGTAAGATGTAATGAATTATTTTATTCCTGGTTATAAAGTTGTATTATGACCTTTGTTTCTTGATATTACATCTTAACTATAGATGCTAGCTATTGATCCAGGGACTAGTATTGTAAACACAGGGATCTCTACCTTATTAAAGGTTGGGACCTCTACAGGCATTCAGATACATATTTAGCAATATCTCTTTTCATGTTATTCCACCAGAATAGTTCTTTCAAGTCCATATACATCTTGGTACTCCTTGGATGTATAGAATATGGTGTATCATGTGCTTCTTTGAGTATGACATTTCTAATCTCATTCACATCTGGAACACATAGACGGTCTTGGAACCATAAAGACCCATAATCTCCAAGGAAAAAACTGATTTTTGCCCTTGAGATATCCTCTGAACTTCCTCGGTAGTAAAAGGATCTTCTTCCTGATGTCTAAAAATTTCTTGCTTAAGATCATTGTCTTGCTCTGCAACTACCTGCATAGTAGCTAATCCTCCAAGAACCTCTGTTCTGATGAATTGAAATTCTAATCTTTCCAAGTCCATTGGTAATTCTTTTGGTAGGTCCCTGTTGCTAGGTTGAGTATATGCACTCTTTTTGCTTAAAGCATCTACCACAACATTTGCTTTCCCTGGAGTGTAGTTGATTGTTAAATCATAATCCTTGATTAGTTCCAACCAACGCTTCTGTCTCATATTCAATTCCTTTTGAGTGAAGAAATATTTGAGACTTTTATGGTCAGTGTATGACTCACATCTGGCTCCATAAAGAAAATGCCTCCATCCATTCAGTGCAAAAACTACTGCTGCTAACTCTAAATCATGAGTTGGATAATTGACTTCATGTGGTTTCAATTGTCTTGAACCATAAGGAATCACTTTCTGATCTTGCATTAATACACAACCCAAACCTTCTTTAGATGCATCATAGTATACGGTGAAGTCCTTCCCTGTTTCAGGAACTGCTAAGATTGGAGCTGTGGTTAATCTAGTCTTCAACTCTTGGAAACTTGCTTCACATTTCTATTCCCACTTGAATGGTTTATTTGTCCTTAATAATTTGGTCACTGGTCCGGCTATTTTGGAGAAACCTTCAATGAATCTTCAATAATAACCAGCCATTCCTAAGAAACCTCGAATTTGCTTCACATTGGTCGGTGCAGTCCACTCTAGTACCGACTGAACTTTAGATGGATTCATAGCAATCCCATCCTTACTGATCACATGACCGAGGAATTCTACCTCATCTAGCCAGAACTCACACTTACTGAACTTAGCATAAAGCTTATGTTCTCTTAAAGTTTGCAATGCTATTCTCAAATGGTCAGCATGCTTTTCCTTATCCCTGGAATATATCAGAATATCATCAATAAAGACGATGACAAACTTATCCAAATATCGCATGAAGATCTTGTTCATCAGATTCATGAATATTGACGGTGCATTGGTCAAACCAAATCGTACTACCAGATACTCATGGTGTCCATTTCTTGAGACAAATGCTGTTTTTTGAACATCTTCCGGCTTAATTTTTATTTGATGGTATCCAGATCTTAAATCGATCTTTGAAACTACTCCAGCTCCTTTCACTTGATCAAACAAATCTTGAATTCTTGGTAAAGGATACTTATTCTTGATAGTCACGTTGTTCAGATTTCTATAATCACCACACATTCGTCTTCCACCATCTCTCTTATAGACAAAGATTACTGGTGTTCCCCATGGAGATACACTTTGCTGTATAAATCCTTTTCTCGCTAACTCATCAATTTGCTCTTTGAGTTCTTTCAACTCTGTGGGTCCCATTTTATATGGTGCTTGAGCTATTGGTGTTGTACCAGGTATTAGGTCAATGGTGAACTCTATCTCCCGGTCTGGTGGCATTCCCGGTAACTCTGTTGGAAAAACATCTTGGAATTCATTAACTATAGGAATCTCTTATAATTTAACTTCTTTCATTGAATTCAACTGTAGATCCACCATGATATGACTTTGTTTATCTACTTGATAAACTATCCTTGCTCCCCTTGGAGTTTTGGTTGAGACAGTTTTCTCCTCAAAATTTATCTGAGCTCCATGTTCCATCATCCAATCCATCCCCGGCACTACTACAATTCCCTTCAAAGGAATCACATAAAGGTCTATGAAATATGTACAACCACAGATCGAGATAACCTAATCTTGTTTTATGTGGCGTACAATCACATTCCCTCCTGCCGTAACTATGTTCATAGGACTTTCTAATGTTGCCCTTCTAATCCCGAACTTATCACAAAATTCTTCAGAAATGAATGAAGTAGTTGCACTAGTATCAAATAGAACTTTGCCGGGATTGGTAAGGATATTGAGCGTACCTATCACTGCATGCTCCAATTTATCCACCTCCTCGAGGGTTGCACAGTTCAGTTTTCCGGTAGGTCGATTTCTCTTGCCATTGTTGTTCTTGCCATTATTTCCTCCTTTATTGGGATATCCATTACCTCCAATGGCTTGCCCTCCTCCCTTGGTAGGCCATCCTCCTGGTGGTTTTCTCGGACAATCTGGCTTGATATGCCCCTTCTGACCACAACCGTAACAAATCACTACAGGCTTTTTGCATTCCCTCTGGAAATGACCTGGAATTCCACAATTGTTACAGATAACATTCCTTCTTGGATTGGATTGATTTCCACCACTACCCTTGTTATTGTTATTGTTGTTGTTGCCATAATTCGTGTTCCGAGGTTTGAACTCCAGGGGTGATTTAGGTTTACTTGCCTGAATTCTCTTAGTTTCCTTCTTGGCTCTCTTCCTCCGATCCTCTTGGACATTTTTGTAGTCATCTTTAAAAGTAATGGATGCATCCAACAACTGCTGATAAGTTTGCTTATTGGCTAACCTTAGCTGCATCTTCACAAACGGATTTAATCCATGCAAGAAACGCTTCTTCCTATTCTCTTCAGTGTTAACATACTCCTCAGCATAACGAGACACTTGGCTAAACTCCCGGATGTACTTCATGACACTAGTATATCCTTGCTGAAGCTCCTCAAATTCTCTCCGCTTCAACTCCATGACGCTTTTCGGAACATGATATTCACGGAATCTCTGCTTGAACTCCTCCCAGGTAAACTCCCTTCCTGGTTGTTGCATGGCTAACTGATTTTCCCACCATGATGATGCAGGTCCAGTCAGCAGATGAGTTGTATACCTCAATTTTTCCTCATCATTGCAACCCACAGTTTTCAGCTTCCTTTCTGTATCTTCTAGCCAGTCTTCTGCATCCATTGGTTCAGGAGCTGATGCAAAAGGTAACGGTCTTGCATTCTGGAAATCAGATAGACTCACTCCTCCACCTTCAGGTGCCCTCTGATTTGCTTTGGCCCAGCTCTTCCATGAACTTGTTCTGGGTCTCTTGCATCATTTGCATGCATTGCATAAAGTTCTGCTCCATTAACGGCCTCATTGGTGGTGGTGGTGGTAATGCTTCTTGGTTTGCTGCATCTGCATCGGCCTTTTCCTTGGCCTCTCGCTCCATCCGCTGCTGCTCAGTTTCCATTTCTACACCTGTATCCATGACCCTCTAGTCCTGCAACATAAAGCGAATACTCATAATTACATCATGCACATGTGTTCTGAACTCGACTTTACGCACAGAACTACTCACACAATGAAGATCCAAAGAAAATCCAAATATGCATTTCACATATTTACATAATATCATAATGATACAAAGTCATTACAACATATACCATATTGGTATTATTACAAAACTACCTTATTACTTGGGTACAATACACAGTACTTGATACTATTGACTACTTGTCTCCTTCTAATAGTGTTCATCATACATGCCTGATGTCCAACCATGTTGACGTGTTGTTCGTCGCACAGTTTGTGGAACATATGGCCTTCCAGGAGGAACATACTCTATATCTGAAGTGTCAGGACTTGAGTCATTACTCAACCTAAGTGCATTGACTCTCTCCAACTCAGTTGAAAAGTCTTCAGAAGCATATTCAACATTATCTCCAGCTTGCATCTCCTGAGCTTCATTTCTTGAGTTGTCAACAGGATACACAGATCCTGCTGCTCCCCAGGTGCTCTCGTGGGAAAGATTGTTGAACACTGGATAATGTATATTCCTTGGGTTTTGAGAACATGTTGATGATTCAAACACTCTCTCCTCAGGATCTTCTTCTTCATCCTGGTTATCTATTGACATGGTATTTCTACTACTATTATTAGGGTTCATCCTTGCACCCATCCAACTAGATTGTCCAACATTCCTGTCGGAACCATCTGTGGACATCTGGTGTTCATGAGATCCATTATATGATCCCATTCTCCAACCATCTGAATTCTCAATAGGAAGTTCGGAGTCAGAACCATCCTCTGAGCCCTGTGGTACTACATACCACATATCCATAGTAGGATCATGTGTAGGTTCAGGTCTTGGTGAATAAGGATATGGTATAAAAGATTCCGGATCTATAGTTATATCCTTAAAGATAGGTATTGAACTACTACTTGCTTCTTTCTCTAGCTGGAATTCTAACTGCTTCCTCCTTTACGGATTAGTAAGATCCTCTAACATGTGATTTTTGTCTTCAACAATCACTTGATGAGTCTTACAAAAAGATGCAACGAGTGTTCGGTATCTATACAGAAACTTGAAGCTAACTTAGGATGCTTCTTAACCAAATTAAGATGATCCGGTATAGGCTCCGAGTCTATGGAATCATGAGGTATCACAGAAAATTTGCTACCTTCTAGCTCCTTGGTTTTCTGCTCCCGGATATTAGCTATTGCCTCCGCAACAACAACATGATAGGATGCTAAATGACTCCTACCTTATCCTATGGGTAGATCATGATATAATCCAAGCTTCTCTAGAAGTTGGATACTCACACGATACTTGGATAACATCCGGCCATCAAGGTAAGTGATAATGTTCATTGGAATTCTAGTTGGACAACTAAAGAGCTTTAAAAGTTGACGAAGTTGGTCTATAAATGATCCTTGATAATCATCAAGAGTCTCCTCTTACCTTACCAAAGTCTGTTTTGGAAACTTTGGTGCCATATCTTTGTATATCAGAAAAATAATTTTGATTAGTATCGAATGATATATTGCATCATAACAAAGAATTATCGCACTAAAGTATATAACAGAATATTCTCATTTGAATACCCATTATATTACTTTTAGAGAATTCTTTATCATTGCTAATTCTCCTACAGGTAATACCCTTTACTAGGTTTCCAACCTAAGGTCAAAGCAATTTGCCCTGATACCAACTGCGGTGACCCAGCATACCACTACATGTGTAGTACACTATAGTCGTTGACATGACATCTACAGAACACTGTTCCGTACATATCACATCCCTCGGAGTGGTACAACATAAACATTGCGGGTCCATATTACAAATGTACAAACATTATTATTATTACAATACGGAAGTTCAAGACTTCCAAAAGATCCAACTTACAAACCAAAATATAAAGTGTTCAGCGGAATTTAAAAGGAGCAACTCCGTCTAGGAGTTGAGCTCAATAGCTTATTCTATAGAGTTCATGCTTCTCGACTCCATTGGTTACTATTAACTAGGGTTACTTAGTTGGACTCATTAGCATCGACACCATAGCGGATTTCGTAATCCACTCCTTCAACTCCTCCGGACAGATCAGGTTCCTCATAGAACACATCTTCTTGGCATTCGACTGCATACATTGGCATGTCTTCGGGATCCTCAGAGTCAAGGGATCAAAGGAAAGAATGAGTAACAGTGTTACCCAACACGTTCATTATATGCAAGGTGGGAAGTTTGATGCTCTAACTACCACCTCGGATTATAAATCCTTGGCACTATGCAGTTTTTGTAAATATTTCTTCAAAGATTGATTTTATTCCAAAAAACTATGACAATCAGCCTTCACAAGTTGACCAGAATTATCATGGAGTTCCTTTCCTACCGCGTTCGTAGCTCCTCCCCGGAACAGGGAGTAACAAGTTACAGTTCATACACTCTACAGAGGTGCGTTACTTTACCCATGAGAGATCAACTCCTTGTTGCACAATCGGGCGTACTTTCCCGTCCACAATTCCATGATGTGGGGCCCAGTAGTTGGTCCAAGCTAATCATCGCCCCTTCACACCTCAAGATGCCTCCTTAGTGTACACCATGCCCACATAATGAATTACGGCAATGGTTTGTACAAACCGTTAGATGCCAGAACTATCGTGGGACGATGAGGGTTCCCACCCATATGCTGCATATCCTCTACGAATTACCAATTAATATGCATTCTACGAGGATAACAGCCACGACCTGCACATCCGGCTTCATGCGAGAGGTAGAAGATACAACTGACTTCTCTGTCCCATTCCAAATCTCATGGCTAACGCGTAATATACGGTGCTAGAATCACTGATGTCAGGGGTTATTAAGTCCCTACTTGATCATCATTGTTGCAAATAGAACCCTAAGTTCTATTGCTCCATTATATCACCACTTAGGATGATATCTATGATTTCTTTATTTATGAAAATAATATTTTCTTTCTTTTATAGCATATAGATAACACACAATTTGCAAATACTTTTATAAAGACTCTTCAAAGGACATGATCAAGTGATGAACTTGCCTTGTGATGGAAAGGTAGTGAAGTCTGATGCTTGCACTGGACCTTGAGCTTCTAGTTCTACAAAAACATCATTATTGCCCGGTATGGACAATATTCAAAGAAGCAAAGATGATTATGCAAGTAATGTAATGCATTTCCCCCAAAAAGTTCCTTTATAGTAACAAAGGATTTATATATATTACTTTTTAATATTTATAACATATATTGAGTTATTTTATTTTGTTTCCCTTTTATTTGAATTTTATTGATTTAATAATTCTTTTAGGAATTATTAATTATACATTAGAAATGGTGATTAAATATTTATTTAGTATTTTTCTAAAATACTACAATATTAATACATAATGAAATTGAATTTTAATTAATTTTTTCACCCTTCAATAATTTTGTAAAATTCAATAAGGAATATATAATTTACAAAAATTCTAAAAAAATTTAAATGTCTAAAATTTTATATTTTAATTTATTTCAGTAGTTTGGATTTTCATGAATCCAAAAATAGTTTATTTATAATTTTTGTACTTTTATTTTATTTTCTAGAATTTTATTAAGTCCAAGGGTATTTTGGTCTTTTATTCCTATTGAAACAGGCCTGGAATTGTTTCTGGGCTGATTATTCTTATTGGGTCCTAGTGGCCCATTAATTCTAGAGAAAAGAGCCACCCCTAATGGTCTGGCCCAGCTCGGACCACTCCTCACTGCCTCTCTCTCTCCCTCGAGCTTATCCTCTCCTCCTCTGGTGGCCGGCGATGTCGCCACCGTTGATTCTCGCTGCCGTAGGCTGTTTCGGTCGCCGATGTGGTGCTTTAGGGGGTTATCGATGATGCTCGTTCGTTCTATCCAATTGGATTTGAGTTCGGGGCTTCTCCGTGGCCAGGTTCACCCCGTTCCCGAACCCTAGGGGGAAAAAGTGTTGCAGTCGTCGCCGTGGTCCCGTCTGTGGTGGTGTGGTGGATTCGTATGCTATGGTGGATGCCGCCATGGCCGGTGCAGGTTGCAGCGCCCCCTAAGTGCTCCATGTGCCGCCGCGGGTTCGTTGGCCAATATGCTTTCTCTTCAATTTCTTCAGCGAGGACCTACGGTGAGTTTCATTCTTCTCCCTTGGTGCTTTCTGTGCTTGTTGATTTGATGCTAGAGACTGGCAGTGTCCTCTCTGTCTATTGTCTGATTCCGTTTAGGATGATTATCCATTTTAGGGTTCTTGTTATGTGATTTATCATGTACTGGATGATTGGATTCATGTTTGGATGGTCTGTGCACATGCTAATTGCTTAGTGGCCTGAGGCTTGTTTGCTAAGAATGATCTATGATGTTTCTGGTGACTTACTAGATGATAGTTTTCCACTGTTTATTTGATTCATGGTCATAACTATGATAAGATACAGCTACTGTCTTAGTGTTGTTATCTTGGGAATTAACATGTGGTTTGAGATCATTATGATCTCAAACAGTGAAGTGTATTATAGGAATTTCATAGTTATGATTCTTGTTTACAGGAAAATGATTAGTTAGTTGATTGTCTAAATCTATGATGATTTACTATCTTTCCTGATTCATATTGGATTGTTCTTATGACACCATCAGGTATGGCACACAAGTTTGATTCAAAACCATGTATTTGGTTAGTTTATGCTTAAGGAAATATTGGCTTTGAAAGATAAATACAGATGCTCTTATCTGAATTTCCTAAGACCAATGATGTTGGTCTGAGGCTTAGGGATTCAAATCTTATCTAATTGGTTCATCTAGATAGTCCTGGTAGTGGTACCAGCTATTCTTTATTGAATCAAAGCTTCGAAAAATGATAGTGAGCTTGATCATGTTATGGATCCTATGGATTTGTCCCTAAGGTGCTACCCTTCCTTTAGGGATGTGCCTAGAAATAGATCATAGGTATATGCATGATTGATTGGTAAAATATTGTTGGACAACTAGAGCAAGGATATTGCTCTGAGCTCTGGTTGAACCTTGGTACTTAGTGGTTTGCCTTTAGAGTTTAAGAAATCCCTATGATGGATTCACCCCTCTTGGGTGCTTTCTGAGGTTTTGTTTTATAAAAAAACATGTTTCTCTCTGAATAAGATGATTAGATCATGTGAAGGTTTTATGAAACTCACCACAAAATCTGATGATGGTGTATTAAGTTGGTGATGATGATCTTGATCTTGTTTTGCTGGACTACTTTGCTTGCTCTTGAGCTAGCCTGCTCCTCCTAGCTCCTGGGCTTGATCTTGCTGTCCACCTGATCCATTCCCCTCCTTATGTCACCATCCTGGTGATGTTTGGTTGATCCTTGGTTGCTGTGGTTGCTGGTTGTGGTGCTTGGTTTAGCTGCTTTCTATACTGGATGTTCTTGTCTGCTGTGTAGTGGGGTGATGCACTAGTGCCCCCCACGGTTGTGCTGTGGTTTTGTAAGATTGGGCTATGCTTGTGAGGTCGACAGCACACCATATGCATGCTGGTGTATGTCCAGCTTGTGTGCATGCTATGCACTTGTGGATATGTTCAGATTTTTTTAACTTACTATTACCAGATTACTTTCACCTGGCTGGTGAATTGGTCCCTCTTGGCTGTCATTTGACTTCTGGCTTTGAATTTATGAAAGATGGAATCTTTCATATTGGTGAGACTTCCCCTTTTATAACATTTCTCAATGATGAATTTGTCAGGTGCATTTCACTGACATATCTGAGAGAAATAATACTAACACTAATCTTCTTTTGTTTTTATTTAGTTTTTGTTTTGCAGGTACAAAGATAAAGATGAAGATTTAGTTTAGATTTAGATATAGGATAGTTAGTAAATATTCCAATGTAATTTTATTATTCTTTTATAATTTTTATTTTATTATTCTTGTAATCTATATTTTATTCAATTGTAATAAAGATTATATTATTATTAATAAAGAATATTCTTATTCTTTATTCTTTTGTAAATTGTGAAGTTTGAAAATGGCTTCAGTAGGTTACATTCTTTGTAACTTGTTTATATATTGATAATATGAAATAAGTTTCATATTCAATATTGTTTTTGGATAAAATTTAAATTATAATACTTATCACTTAATTAATTTAATATTCAAAACTTATATCTAAATCATTTAAATTATAATTCAAATACTCAAGTTTAAAATTCAAATTCATTTTAAACACATAACTCATTAAAGGTCATCTCAAAGTTTATAACAATCATCCTTTAAGACTAAACCTAATCTCAAAGGATGAAAGAAATATTGATCACTTAAGATTTTAATTTGGCGAAACTTTTACCCACATTTTCACAAATAAATGCATGCAACATTTCATATTCCTAAATCTATCATTTGTTAGTTCCTAAATGCTGGGATGTTACACTTTGCAATAGGGTTGGCCTTCAAAATTTTTTATTTCATGATGTGCCTACTTATCGCCAGTTAACTCTTGAATTTTTAAGTTCATGGCAAAGCACCTTTAAAACATGGCAAGGAGAGGACACGATTTCTTTCTGACTTATGAACCACAATTATACATTAACACTTGATGAACAGTGATATTTTCTTAGTTTACCAAACAATGATGCTAATGCCCTGCGTGCATCTTATGCTGACATGGACCCTTCCCCAAATCACTATTACAATAGAATGAGTTTCACCTCTAGAGTCAATAAGGGGAAGAATATTTAGCATCCTGCTATTCGCTATTTGCTCTATGTTATTGCTAACACCTTGCAGGCACGAAATGAGTTTACAAGACTCAATGAAAAGGACATCATGGTCCTCGCAAAATATGCTTTCAAAAACAACTTGAGCGCAATTCTTGTGCGTTATTTGGAGCACCAATCCACAAAAACCAAGGATTCCTCACAGGTGGAGGCATCATCACCGTGCTTGCCATTGACCTAGGCATCGTGTCTGGGGGATGACCCTCGATAGGGTCATAAAGGGTGAAACTCAATGTCGTACCATCCTGGCTTGGGACGAGTCTAGTTGACACGGGCTGAGTAATAGTGGTTGGGTCATCTAGCCAATATGTGCCGACATAAGAAGTAAGTCGGCTCATAAAGGACAAGGATTCACAATCTGCAGGTAACAATATGCCAAGTATCACAAAGGGATATCGAGTGAAGGAAGGCTCGTGGTTCCTTTCCGAGTAATATCCGGGAAGGACCACGCTAAAGCAGAGTCAAAAGAGAAGGGCGCCGCCGGGTGACAACCAAAGAAGTCGGGTGACGCCAAAAACACCAATTGACGTATAAAGTGAAGTATAACACCAGAGGAGCTGGCGTATATGTACAGGAAGACCGTTCGCTACATAACTTTGTTGACTGGGTCAAGGTCCTAGGGCTGGCCCATTGACCCGGCCCGCAAGATAATGACAAGGCCCAGATAATGACAAGTCCCAAACAGTAAACCCTAGGACCCAAACTTTAACCTAGATATTCATGTTGCCTATATAAGGAGGGGAACAACTATGTTAGAGAGAGACGCAACTAGTGGCCCAAGGCTGGCATTCTTCCATCTAGCTAGTAGCTTATAGAAAACAGCTCGAGGAGCACTTGTAAGTTAGAAGGTGAAATGAAATCACAAGTCCTTGGTGGTTCTTCGTGTTCTTCGTGTGCGGCTGTACCGTGCGCGCCCATGGCGTCCATTCGTACACCACGATGACAGTTGGAGCCCATGGAATATGTCGTTACACCACCACTACAGTTGGTTCCCATCATGGGGCCTGCAGCGGTGCTTGCTGGGGTTTTCATCCGAACGGGCAACATCATAGCCTCAACAGGCGAGCGCATCTACTTAGGCCTCATCCAGAGGTTTGGCGCGCTCAACTTCGTCAGCGAAAATGTTGGCTCGGATCATTCCCTAGGGTAGGTCACTTCATCAAGTTCAGCGAGAATCAAGTCTACGTCGCGGTACGCGTGGAGCGCACGTACCCCGAGCGAGTCGTCTTGGCGCCGGATCCACCTGTGGTTCACGCTGCGGGAAAACTGCATCAGGTTGCTTCTGCCAGGTAATGATGACTGCACCCCCTCCCTCACGTCCCCCAGCACCTCCAGTAGTCCTAGTGGCAAATGAGCCAGCCGAGGAAGATGACCCGGATGCCACACCGAAGGCAACAAGGACTGCAAAGGTACCACTCGAGAGAATGGAGAACATAGCGACGAGTAAGAGAGCAAGAGAGTTGCAGGAACCGATAGACAAGCTGGCAGAACTAGTGGAACCAGCAGCTGACCCGACACGTTCATAACAATCCAAGTCCCCATCTTCTCTAAACCCAAGTCCATAGCAATGGGCATTGACGAGTCGAACCCTCGTCATGTTGTTTCCACGAATATTTAGATGTTCCTTTGTATTTCAAACGAGTGTTCGCTTATTTCGATCAGTAACTCTAAAAGATAACTATAACCCCGATAACAGATAATATTATACCATATCTATCTAATACAAGATGATTATGATATTTAGACATTTCATTACATTATGAAATTTTCCAATTATCATATTTTGTGAAACATCTTTCACAAGTCCTTTGATGCCAAAATTAACTTCAATACTTTAGTCATGTTAATCAAATCGAAGAGACTTTGCATTCTTGTTAATTCAAGATCCCACTTTGTTGTGAAATCATTTGAACAATTCAAATCGTTTAAAACTTCTATTTCATTAAGTAAATACACATATTCACTTAAGTCCACAATGAAATAATGATTTCCACTATTTATTGAGAATACAATACATCACTATGTATAAAATTCAAAATTTCTTCGCATATTACCGTTTTACTAGAATGCAGAGTTTTAGTCAATTTGCCTAAGAAGGCATGGTTTTCCAAAGTCTCTAGATCAAATATCTAAGACCCCTATTTTAATTTAGAATGAAAAATGCAATAACCACTATGACTTAAAGAATACTATTATTAAAATTTGGATATCTTTTAGAACTCTAATCCTTTATAAATTCTTAAACTATTATCATTAACATAGTGATGAGAATAACTCATTTATAACGATAGCGTGACCATAAATGTATTATTCATAAGAACAGTATAGCTAGATTGTAACATATTCATAAGAATAATTATCTCGCCAAAAGCAAGACACACAAACAAGGATTACAATTTTTTTTCAACTCTACTAATCTAAATGATAAACTTTGAGGAAAAGGGTGATGTTGGCCATCAACTATTTTTCTTGTCGTCATCAAGCCACATTGCCACATTTCTAGCAATTCTCAAGAAGATAATCCTGTTTTCACAAAACGGGACAAGTATCCAATACTTTGTAAACTTGCAACAAATTTTCCAAGAATTACATTTATAATATGTATATCTAACATATACCATTTTTATCGAAGACCTCCACTCCAATTTTTGCGGAGTCATCGGACTATCTCCTAATGGTTATTGTATCAAGAAGAGAAGATTATCTATTCTGAGGATATCCCTCAGGTGTGGGTATTAATATATGAAGTTGGACCCTTTTGCTAAATTCCACATCAAGGAGAAATTTCCCATGGTCGCAAAGGACCTCTATGGTATAGGCCATGATCTAAGATATTTGCAAATAGACATCTAGTCTAAGTTCATAATATGAGTTAATTTCTTAATTGAGCTCCCACTAACATTGTCATCCCCTGAATGATTATAGCAATCACACGATCCCAATTCACTATCTCACCCATGATCATCAAGGCTGGCAAGATAGCTGCAAAGGAATGCATTCTCCAATGTCAATCACATCGTTCATATGACTCATGCTCGATCTTTCAATTTCTTGTGTTCTGAGGCCATGTATGTACATGCTAGACTCGCCAATTCAACCTTAGTGTATTCAATGTGCAACATGGCTTACACACACCGTATGATAACATAGATATGTCTGACACCCAATCATCACAGCGTGCCTCATAACAACAAACTTTCTTGGTTGTGCACACTAAGGGAGAACACAATTTTCATATTTATAGGGACCATCTTATCTAATATGTTAATGTTGATTAACTAATACTACCACACAATAATATGTGAAACGGGTATCAACATCACATGTATATTGTGAAATTATATGGTCCTTCTCCTACGCCTTGATCTCCATCGAGCGCTCTGGCATGATCTCCATCTTGCCACCGGTTTGACGATAAGTCCATGACGCCATCAACAGGACATCCATCAGAACGATGAATATTACTACACTAATTAGAAATATAAAAGTAAACTACTTTTGCTTCGTAACGACCAATGCCATATCATAACAAAAGCCCTCATGCAAAATAAATATATATGCCTCTACTTTATATTTTACAACTTTTATGTGGCTCTTAGGGCTTTCGTAATAGAACTGTTTCTAATCTACGAACATTCCAACCACAACATGGATCCAACAGTTGTATCTACTACACCCTCTCAGGACGTCCGTTGTAAATGATATATCAACTATTTAATGAGAGACAGACACCCACTAGCCACTTATACAGAACAATTCGTATGTCAAACATGAACCAGTCTCGCCTAAGATTACGCGTAAGGTCGGTTCGGGATGCTTCATCAAACAATACTATGATATAAAGAAGTACACGTTAGAGTGTAACAACTATGGGATCAATGCCCACACAATCCTTGTGCGTAGTGGGGTATAGATCGGCTCGGATACCACTAAAGGGGTTCCGTGGCATAAAACAAGAAAATTCCTACGTTGGAATGCCCTAACTACCCAATATATATATCTATTAGTAATATATTAACGACCTAGGTTTCAGATACATACCTTTGTAGTCCAAAAGCGGTTAACATTCCGAGGGGAATGTGGTTGATGTAATCGTTCTCGTAGCCGACCTCAAGGTCGCGAAGCTCCTCGCAAGTCACCTCTTGCTCCATCATGCAGCAGTATGGCACACGACATTCAAGATGCCACAATTGCAGCACCCTCAAGGTTTTGTACATATACGGTGTACAATGATGACCTTTGGCTCCTTTATCCCTGTCGGGAGTGCCAAAGTAGATCTCTAGCTTGGAATCCTTGTAGTGGAATGGCGTGCTGCAGGTGCATCGTCTCTTGCACGTATAGTCCCTTCTTGGGACCATGCCAATTTATGGAGACAATTAGATAGAGTAGAGAATTCTCTAAGAAAAATTCTTTAGAAAATATCTCATATTTATGTGTCTTTAATCCCTCCCATGGACACCCCTTTGAAGGAAATATGCCCTAGAGGCAATCATAGAGATGATCATATTTCATGTGTATCCATGTGTTATTTGTAATGTTCCTTGAATATCTATATAAGGCAACTTGTATTGATTGGCAATTATGTGAATTGTTTGTGAAACTCTTTACTTGTATGGTTATAGAATAGTTGTCCCTAGTCAGAGTTCATGTGAGGACACACATGAATATTAGACTAACACATCGATTGGTTGATGACTATGTTTCGCAAGTCATAGACATGGAGATGTCAAACCAATGATATGGACACATGTTATGAACATGGGGTTGGACTGACCCAACTTGAGACTCGAAATTAGACTTGTAGCTCTCTCTACACATCGTGTACGTTTTGTCGTTAGACCTGAGATTGTCGCATGTACTTGAGATGTGCATCGACCTACTTTGGGACTATGAGACGCTACTCCTTAACTGGGTAGTAATAAAGGTGGCTTTCGGGTTTGTCCTGAAGCATGCTGCAAGGCATTGGTCAATCAAGATGGGATTTGCCCCTCTCTACTTGAGAGAGATATCTCTGGGCCCCTCGAGTGTTCAGATTCGGAAATGCATGGCCATGCTACATATGGTTAAGAGTTAACCAAGTATATGGATTCCGAATCACATTATCGAGAAAGGGAGGTCAACTTGGAGCTAGACCAAATATCGTGAGGCAAAGGGAAAGACATGTACTAAACCTTGTGATGGTTCATCTCAATGATTTTTGTATGCGCTTAGGAGTTGGCACGTCTTGCTAGAGCTACCAACTATTGACAGAATAAGTGTATTCGTATCATGTATACGTATATGAACCTATAGGGTCACACACTTAAGGGGATGGAAGCCTAATGAGTATTGGATAAGAATTAGACCAGGTTTAGGCTACTAATGGGCTGGTAATGTAGAAGCCCACTAGGAACGCCTATTTAAGAGAGGGTGGGGAGAGCTGAACATGGTTGATCATTCCACCCACCGACACTCCTCACGCATGTGTTGCATGCGCGGACCAAGCAGTCCGGCGTCCGATGCTTCCACCCCGCACGTGTGGATACCTCGGAGGTGCTACATCTGTAGCACTTGGACGATCCGATCAAGAGGAGCTACTCGTGGGACGAGGACGAGAAGGAGACGTAGAACATCTACACTCCCCCAACGTAGTTCATCAAGTTTCGTAACTACGCGTCTAGTGGTAATCCTGAGATCTATGACAACAGTAATCCTGGTTTACACGGTAGAAAATTTTGATTTGCGCTAGTGTAGCCTACCCGTATCCCTTCACCCTTTATATAGGTGGAGGGGGGCATGACCTTTCCCTTGGGTGCCCCATGTGGGACTAATAGCTTAAAGGAAAACAGGGAAAGAAAGGGGCTGGATGGCTAGGCGAATGGGGCAGTCGGGTTGGCCACCCCGTCGGCGGCCCAACTAGCAAGCAGCAGCAGCAGTGGTAGCCGGGAGGGCCCAGCATTGCGAGCGATGGCTTGTGGCGGTCTAAAGCACTGTTGCACGCACGCATCACGCATTATCCACTGCCCACCTTTATGGGCTATTAGCCTAGCAGTGGTATTGCTTCCCTTTTTGTTGTTTTCTCTTTATTTTTCCCATGGTTTCCTCCTAGGTCAAATCCCTCTAGGTTTTGGCTTAATGAGAAAGTCGCTTTATAAATGTTATTATTTAAATAATTATTTAGTATAGATTAATTCACAATTAATATATAATAAATGCATATTATAAATTTCTATTTATTCAAGACACCTTTCGGTTCTTTCCTTTCTTTCTTTCTCTGAACAACTTCGTATCTCTCTTTCGAACGATTTCGGCTTTCTCTTTCTCTACTGTGATTCCAACTTACAAAAGATATCTAGCTCATCGTACCCCTAAGTGTATCTCCCCTACTGCTCGATTATGGCACAAACATGATCCCATCAATGATCAATAGAGGGACTAGGATGCCCATATTGACCCATGTGCATTCCATGATAATAATGTCGTTTGAACTGTAAATGTCGAGTCCATCTCACTTCGTTTCTTTGATACGACTTGCCTGAGAACTGATCATTGGTATCAAATACCTTCTTCAAGTCCGTTATCGACAAGTACTGTGTGACTTATTCCCGCGATATTATATCCCCGTGACCTAGTCACATGTTGCAACATTATGGATGTAATCTCACCAAGTTGACCTTATGTATCTTACCTGTCATGCGGATGAACAAATCTCGCTCTTGATTCATAGGCCTCACGTGTACCTCTGGAATACCCAATGTACACCTTTATAATCACCATTCTACCGACTGACATTTGATGCAGTTGAAGCATCCTCGGGATTAATATGATCTCACAGTCTAAGGAGAAGTAGACTATGTTTCTAACTATTGCAACGATGAACTTTGTGACTTGATCATGTCGCAAATCATTGGGTAATGTACATCACATCATTCACCAATGGTATGACCATGTTGTCAACTGGCATAGATGCTCCATGATCAGGTAACCTTGATCATTGATGCCCAACAAACTAGTATGAATAGAGGCTACTAAGGACTTATGTTTCATATCACACCAGTATCAATGTTTACACTTGATACAGTTATGGCACAATATGAAACTATTACAAACTAATTGAGTATGAAAATAGTACCCAATTATTATTTGCCTCTAGGGAATATCTCCTTCAAACCCCCAGCGCCCTACGGCAAGGCCTAGCGACTCTGCAACAGAGGGACACGAGCGAGGGAGCCCGCAGCTTGCTACCCAAGACCGTGATGATGCCGACCCAGTTCACTGGAGGCTACTGGTCTAGCAAGGCGATGCAGACCGCAAATGCTACGTCGAGGTTACCATTCAAGCCATGCTACAAGGTCAAGACTGGCTTAGCGCTGATTGGGCTGTGACCAAGGTGCGGGAGTCCGCCGTGTTTGAACGCCTTGCGGAGGGGAGGGAGCGCCTCCTGGAGGTGGTGATGCAAGAATGCCTCTAGGAGCTAGAGGATTTCCGCGTGAGAACCCTCAACGAGGCGCAGGAGGCCTTGGATGACGCTCGGGCAAGATGAAGAGATCCTCGAGACTACTTGGGCACGAGTAGCCCAAGTCGCTACAAGTGGGCCACAATGCTTCTCGTGAGAAGGATCTCACATCTTGTGAGGCGAACCTCATGGCCCTTGTGGCGGCCGTGGAGATTCGTGTGAAGGATCTCACTAATTGCATGGAGGTTCTTGCCCCCGGGGAGCAAGCGCTCCGGCTCCGGGAGGAGGAGGTTGCCTCTCTCAAGGCCGCTGTTGATAATAAGGAGAAGCAACTAGCTGACTACCAGCTAAAACTTGACCACGACAAGGGCAAGCTTGATGCCAACATTGCCAAGGCCAATGATGATGTGGTGGACGACGTTGGTATTAGCATCACGGATGATACTGGCTCTTCTGACGTTACAGTTGCCATCGTCTTTGGCTCGATGACTTCAATTATTATGTCTTCACTTTGGTGGTGACCAATTTTGCCGTCATCGTGGATTACTTCAAATCTACAAAGAGTGGCTTCGCCGCCTCAGATATGAAGACACACACGATGTCTTCTAAGTTGCCGCATTGGGTCATTTTAAAGATTTTTGAATCATACTATGGTTTGAATCAGAGATGAAAACCAAATCACTACATGAAGACTAATGGCACCAGATGGTCATGCGGTCGACTATAATGTTTCTCCTTTCACGACTGACCTTTGCAGCAGGTTAAGCGATGGATTTTGCCAGCTATGGTCTACGCTTTGGTCTCTACTTTGATTAAAATTATGGCTTTCTTCGTCTTTAATGTGCCTAGTTCCACCATCGTCAAGGAATTGCTACATTATAATTGAATTCATGTTCAACAACACCGACTCCGTTCAAACTGCTAAGTCCCTATTTATATTTAATATTTTTAATTGTTTATGATCATGAGATTAAGATTGGTTAACTCATATCTTGAATATTTTATCGCTTTCATTTTTTATTATATCTTTTCCACGATTTGCCTTGCGCTTGTGAGTATAATATTTTTACTACTTTTGACCATTTAAGGCCCTAGTACCATACAAAAACCCGTCCTCGGGCGTTAGCTTAAGTTTTCTAGTCTACACATTTTCTCTTGTTTTTATGTGTATTCCATAGTAGTGACTTTACGACAGTCAAAGTCAGAGATTTTGCCTTGGGTTCTGGATGGTGCCATTAGGCATCATCACCTAAGGACATGGTTATGTGTTGCGAGTCTTCTTTCTCATGAATGTTCAAGCATAAGAACCAGAATAATGGACAAGCCATCATTTTATTAAACACAATTTTACATAAACTATTCGAGTTAGTCATGTTTTTTTTGACTTGAAATTTTTTGTGTTTAACTGCTGCATTGTTTCAGCCTTAGAAGCATTTGTACAAAGGCCGTGTTTGTTCTGCCTTACATTTTTTTGTTGGACACAACTAAAGGAACAATCTAATGCAATTGTGTTTTTATGTTTATGTCTCAAGTACATGATACTTGGACATTCCAGCGGTCCTTGGATTAAGGTGTTTTGAGCCAGAATTGCACTAGGCTCGACACCCGGGGGCTACAATTGCAGTTGTTGACCAATAATTTAGCCATCTTTGAGGAAGCCAACTCAACACTCAGGGGCTTGACATATCTAACTTAAGAGTTTTGTCTCTCCTTGCGTCTAAGCCAGAACAAACCTCGAGAGCTACAGTATGTTGATCTCCAAGATATGGTGAAGTTCTCTCTGGAGCATCAAGCTGGATTTTCATATTGAATTCGACCTTGACACTTGAGGGCTACACCGATGATGATTTTTTGTGAAGATATCTCTAGAGCACTAATCCTAAATAATTTCCGACTTAACGCTCGGGGGTTACACAATTTACATATTTTTCTAAAGCTACTCTGAAAGCACCAAGACAATTTTCTTTTGAAACTCCAACTTGGCGCTCGGGGGCTACAATCATTTGATGTACAATTATGCATGTTCTTTTGAGAACCAAGCCGCCTTCATGGAAGCCGAATCAATTCTCGGGGGCTACATATGGTTATGTCAAAAAAAAATCAAGATGGTGAAAAATCTAGCTAGAGAAACCTGGGGGCTTGACATCAACTTTGCCCTCCTGACAGTTTCCTGAGTTACATGGCTTGTTAGCCTAAATATCCATGACTTGAGAGGCTCTAAGACCTTAATTCAGCAATCTCCTATGTATGTGACTTTGCATGATCTAAGTCGGCAATTTGGCAGCCTTTACAACCGTGGCTTGGTAGCCGTGATTTTTTCCATCTTAAATACTGTCCCGTATGGATGATGATACTAAAGATGTTCCTAGAGCCTGGAAGAATCACTAACGATTGGTTAGAGAGTTTTCCTCCTTGGATTTGTTCACAGAAACATACAAGCAACTATCTAGCTAGGATTAGTCGGACTAGAATATCATATGGGAGCTCTCCAAGATTCTTCGCGAAGCACGCCTACAAATTGAAGAAGACGTGATTCTTACGCTCAAAGGTAGATGGAGGAACGCGAGGATCTTAAAGAACTCCTGGGCTACTATTTTGGATATACCAAATAGGTATACCTATAGCATAGTCTCATATTGGCAAGCCCGGGTGGCCCACAGTTGGTGGTTAGGCCTGACATAACCGGGTGGCCCACAGTTGGTGGTTAGGCCTGACATAACCGGGTGGCCTAGTTGCTGATAGGAAGCCGGAGGTCTAGCCAAGAGATGAAAGGCGGCGTGCTACCACCTTAGATGGAAGTCGACGCCTTAGAGGACAGACAAAAGTTTATGTATTAGTCTAGGACTCTATAACCATATCCATCTAGGACTCTCCTTATAACCCTAGGTGTTGGCGCCTTTATAAGCCGACTTACGGGATCCATTAGGGCACAGACAAGTGCATAGCACAACCCACATACAGCGAACCCCACAATCCCTATAACTCGGCGTATTGCCATTATAGTGATTTATAGCAGGAGTTGGATTCTGCCACCGTCGTGGGATCTGAACCTGGATAAAGTGTGTCTGGTCGTCTCGGACGCTCTCCGCCTTACCCCACGTCTCTAAACTCATCGTTGGGATACCCCTATGGCATACGTGTAGACAATACCACGACAGCGCGAGCGGCTCGAGGAGAGGTTGGCCGCTGACCTAGAATGTGCCCGCCAGGTTAACCACTATAAGTCCATATCCTAGGGGCGGCGCTTCTCTCGTAAGAGGGATAACTTCGAGGAAGAGAAGCGTCACCTGGAACAACAGCTCTAGGGGCTCTAGTGCCACCTCAGGAAGTTGACCCGATCGCGTGATGAAGCCATCGCTGAAGTCGAGAGGCTTGCCAAAGAGCTCGCGTTGGTGAAGCAGCAGGTGGCCCCTATAGCGTCCTATCCTGAGCAAGTCGAGGTCTCCAACTTGGGAGCCTTGTCCATGAATAACGAGTGGTGCAAGATGTACTACAACATGGAAACTCAAGTGAGAGCCGCGCTAGAGTGCTTTAGTTTGGGCAGCCTCAGCATCTCCACCAATATGCAAACCGACAAACCCGTGGAGTACCTTCATCCCTTCACCAGCTTCGTCAAGAAGCTAGAGACAAAGGTGGAACACATCAATGGCATTGTCACGGAGAAGTGCCATGATCTTCGAACCATGGCCGGGACCCGCATCTTTAGTAACCTCCTTGCCGCCAATCTAGAGATTGACATCACCGCCATGATAAAGCCATTGAAGGGTCAATGTGACATCAATCTCAAGGAGGAGGTCCGGAAGCACGTGGGGTACCTCCTTGACATTTACCGGTGGAAGCCAGACAACAACAACGCGGAGTCATACAAGGGTGCCATGGAAATTGTTTCAGCTGAAGGCTCTGATGGCAAAGTAGAGCCACACGATGACGGGGTGTCTTATGTTCATGTTGGGTCTGAGGGCGAGGGGTCTGCCAGGGCGATGAGCATGTGAGTATTATGAGGGCCACCCTTGTAATATGCACACACAGACATGTATCATATTGATACGTTGCCCTCGTGGGTCAGTCAGTAAATGCAGATATTTTTCCTGTGTAATTTGATGTTTTTTGCATCCTGGCATCTGATCTCCATCCTTACGTGCAAGACAAGACAAGATAAAAGAGAGGAGAGAGGCGTGTAGTAGTTTGTACTTAGCCTTAGGGAAGAGTAAATACTGCGACTTGCGCACTGTGTGGGATGTGCATGGGGCGGTCCTCTCGTTAAGCATGGCGGCAGCGCCTCGAGGGGCTTAGAGAGATGTGCCACACATGGCTCTAGATAAATGTCTCCGGGAGCTTGGGCGAGGGCATCTTTTGGTCCTCGACGAGGATACCTTGTGGCGCCTCGCAGAGCATGCCTCGTGGCGGCCTCCTGGGTTCTGCTTCAGCTTTGTTTTGCTAGAGTAGGCAATCCCCCGCGATGACACCTTGTGGGCCTCAGATAGTGCCTCTTGTGAGGATTTTAGAATAGAGGTCTCTTGTGAGACGCAAGCAAGGATCCCTTGTGTGTCTTGGAGAGAGCCTCCCGTGAGGCCTCGTGAAGCACGTCCGGTGTTGGCCTCCCTACAAAGTATTCACTGAGACTTAGGCAAGAATACCTTGTGGTATTTCAGCGAGACTCCCATGTGAGGTCTCGCGGAGAAAACCCCGTGGCGATCCCCCTAGGGACTTGCTATTGCTCTGTTTTGCTAACATATGCAAGCCCCTGACAAGGATACCTTGTGGGACTCAAGAGGGACCTCTAGCGAGACCCCTAGGTACCTCCTTGTGGAGTAGGTATGCGGCCTTGTTCTTCTTTTAGGGGCATCGTCATGCCAGCAGTGTTCGCGAGATGTTATATAGGTGTACGCCCTATGGTTCTCATATGTGTGTTGCACGAGAAAGTCAAGCGCCAAGGACCTTGGTGAGGTAACCTGCACAGGGTGATCAGTCCCGCGGGTCAGAGCTTAGTCACTTGGGTTCTAGGCTACTGGACGGACCAAAGAATGGGCACCATTCTCAGCCCCAGCTCGTGTGATGCACATGAGAGATCCTCATAGAGCACACACTATCATGGCATTACCGGAGTAAGGATGCATGACGCACCGCTTGTTCATTACAAGCGCTCCACAGGATGAATGGAGGACTTTCGGTGATGCATAAGTGCCCCACGAGGTGGACTTGCAGAGGCGAGTTTGATGGTGGTGTTGAAAGGGAAGAGGTTCTTGTACACATTTTTTCTTTCATAGTGAGCCAATCGTTTTGTTCCTCGACCTTTTCTCAATATCGACGTGTTCTCCACTATATGGTTCTGTCTCGCCACATTTTTATCATAAATGTTTATCTGCTATATTATTTTACTTTCTCACCTCATCCATTTCTAACGTAATGTTTTTCTCAAGCTTTTTTTGTGCGAACTTTTGCTTTTCACATTCAACCTGCAAAAAAGTAGAGAATGCTAGACGAAGATCAATTTCTCTTTTCGATGTTCTAGTTTTTCAATGTGTTTGCATTCAAAGTGTTAGGGTTTAATGTTTTTAGATTTAACATGTAAAAAACAATGAATACAAGACGAATATCAAAGAAAATAAGAAATAAAATAGAAAAGTCATAGAAGGCAAAGAAAAAATGTAAAAAAACCCCAAAAAGAAGAAAAAAAACCTGGAAAAGCACGGCCACCAACGATCTAGACTGAACGGAACCAACGAGATCAGGCCCCAACCTATGACTGCACCGAAGCGTGTGAGGATAGGAATCACGTGCTCCTCCATCTCCCTACACTCATCTAGTCAGCGAGGAGAGATGGGAAGAGAGAGAGAGAAGCAATTGACGCGGACGTATGTCTGACCATCTTAGCATGTTTCGCCATCTCCCTATGCTACATTGTTGTCTCACTTGGTGCCCTTGGTCAGATGCAATGTTAGCTTCGAGTGTGTTCAGCTGACCGACAAATAAGCTGATCACGGAAGGAGGCGAAACACTATGGTGGTGGGGATAAGATAGAACCTAGATAGCATAGTGCATAGAGAAAAAACCAAGATAAGGATTTTATACTCGCGCTATAACTGAAAGGAGATAGTAAAACACGGAAGGATCGACATGAAAATCATGGCTTCTCTCCATGCCACGCGGGTTCTCTATAACTTTGGCTGTCAGACGACATCAACTGGCATCGAATTTTATACCGAATTTGAGAGTTGTCCTCCTGTGTTAACGAGACTCAATGTACGATCTTATTGTGAGGACCCGCAGCCGTGTAGGGTTACGCTGCCAGCTCAGCTCTCAGGTGTGACAAAACCATTGCCGGTGAGGGTTTCCGCTGCCATCTCAGTTCTCGACAGCGAGAACCTGCGGTGGTCGAGGATTTCCACGACCATGTCGGCGCCCAATGGACCCATGACCAGGCGGGTGCGGACCTGTCTCCCTATATATGCCTCTCACCTAGAGTGTTGTATCCCACAACCGCTTACTTGTGGCCTAGGGGTTGATGTGTGGTCCACTGACACGGGGTATAAAAGGGCGTGCCAGCTACCCGTGCCAGGGAATCGGTCTGCAAGCCCGCCTTCCCGACAGAGAGGGCTCCATTGTGATGGTACGCGTGTCCTCCCTGACATCCGTCCCACAACCACAAAAAATTAAGACGATATGGATAGCAGAATTGGCCGTAACTTTCATGCTCTATTATTTACTTTCATATAGGTATGGATATTGTGTCTCTACCATTTTACGTCAATATGTATAGATCATAATACTCTTTGCCTTAGTATTTACCTAGTTTTCCATTCACAACAAGGTAATCTTAGAAAAAATGATCCACAAGTTACCATCAGATATCATCTATGGTCAACTCACGTTCCTTAACATGCTTATCTTATTTAGACCCAAGCATAACCTCACATATTCTCTCAATATTTCTTACAAAGTTGCTAAAATGTCACTAAACTAAAAATAACTAAAGTTGGTATAACCTCCATGACTTCTGCATTTTCTACATTTACCCTTCCAAGATATTTACTTCAGAATTGCCTTAGCTGACTAGTTTATCATGGTATAAGAGCTAAACAGAACGTGATCATTTATCTTCTTTTCTCCCATCATACTATCGTCCGCTCTCAACAACTCTACTCCATCACATAAGAATTCTCAAGTAAATCTAACATGATATGTTTATCACACTGGAGTGTATGTCCAATGTGACACATGGTATCTACCATGGTTGACTCATCCGCTAGTTCTACTAGCATATATACCTTCTCTTCAAAAAGATAACACCATCATTACACTAACTTGGTGTAACTACTTTAGAATATTGGTTGGTATGAAATTACCTTCAACTTTTATTCCTATTTATACATACACTAGATAGATAAGAAATTTTATCTAAGAGAGATAGGTAACAAGATTCTACTCAAATGTGATAAGGTTATTCTCAAGTGAATATACGTCATAAGGATGTAATATTCCGGGCAGTGTAGTTTTCAAGAATCGAAGCAAAGCTCTTTCTTGAGACGATATACGTTGGGAGATACTTCCCGTGCAATTACTATGGTAGCCTTATTACAAAATACTTGCAGGTTATCAACATATTTTCTAGCGTTATTGCCATTGCAGGTGAGCATAGAGCATGGTCATTAACTTTCCACTCGCATATAATCTATTTTTGTTTTTCCTATTTAATTTATTTTTCCTTTTTCCTTATAGTTTTTAGCACATAATTTTTGCGTGTACCTGTTACTCTGGATTATTTTTTATATTCTTTTATATCAAAATTCCATTCAAACATATGTCTCCCTCAACTAGAAGGAGCATATGAAATTAATTCTGGATTAATAAACATCATAGAGAGGGAAACTTTTGCCGGATATCCAGAAAATGATCCTTGCAAGCATAATTAAAACTTCACTCCTGTTCTTTGGTGAATTTGGATGCATTGATGGATGACGAACTAAAATGAAAATTATCCCCAGTCTTGCTCAAAGGGAAAGATAAAGATTTTTTTGCTCCACGAGGAGGAATAAATAACGAGTTACCTCATGCTCTCCGCAAACCGCGCAAGGTGCTCGTACATAAGTCTTAACACTTCATCATTTTATTTTGACTTTCTAAGGTCAGTGCATTACCTTCTAGTTGTTATTTAGCAGTCTCGTTTACTTTGACTATCTTAGAAACTCCCTAGCCTATAATTCCTTTTAGTATAATTTTGCAATTTCTTTTTATTTTATTTTCTCGGTTGGGTGAATGAAACCCGTGCCTAATTTCCTTTTATTGGTGTTATATTTTTCAAGATCTTGAACCTTGTGATAATATGTATATGGTCCTGTGCCAACCATGCAAAAACTCACATGATCCACTTGGTTATTTCAATTCAACGATCGTCAACAAAAAGTGTCTGTTAGAACCTTTTAACTTAAACTCACTAGTGGAAAAAGGGCCATCCGTTCGCGACCCCTCGAAGCATTAGTTCCGGTTGCGCCACCAACCGGGACTAATGCTGGAACGCGTCCCGGTTGGAGCAGGCACGGGGCCAGGAGCATGCGTCCCGGTTGATAAGGGGGAATACGTCCCGGTTGGAGCCACCAACCAGGACTAAAGGTTTGGCCACAGCCACGTGGCGTAGCACGCACCTTTAGTCCCGGTTGGTGGCTCCAACCGGGACGTATTCTCCTGCCCTCGATAAATGCAACGCCCCAGCCCCCTCTGCCTCCACTCTGTTTTTTCGAATGGTGGAAGGTGTGAGGGGTGTGCTAGTTTTTTCTCTTCTATGCATGCATTGAAGGTGTTTTATGAAATGTTTGAGTGAAAAATCCCGTTGAATTTCTCATAGAACAAAAATATAGAAGGTGTCCGAGACGCACTTGAGATTTCTCCTCTTTATTTCCCTCGATCGAGGTTAGCAATCTTATTTTTTCTAGGTCATTGATACAATTCATGTGTCGGTGTGAATTGGTTATTTCACTATTTATGATGTCCTGTTTTTTGATAAACTTACTTATATGATGCAGATGAACGGTCGGGAATGGATGTACGGTGACCGGTAGCGTGGGTATATCAAAGGCGTGGATAAATTTATCGATGTGGCTACGACAAACAAAGAGAATGGATTTATACGTTGTCCATCTGTTCAATATCGGAACAACAAGGAGTACTCTTCCTCGAAAATCATTCGCGGCCACCTGATTATGAAAGGTTTCATGCCCAACTATAATTGCTGGACCAAGCACGGGGAAAGAGGGGTTATGATGGAAGATGGTGAAGAAGAAGATGATGATAACAACTATCATCATATGTTTCCTGAATACAGTGATACTGCAATGGAAGACAATGGAGAGGAAAGAGGTGAAGAACGGGCATCAGATGAGCCGGCTGATGAACTTGGTAGGGTCATTTCTGATGCAAAGCGAGACTGTGAAACAGAAAATGAGAAGTTGAAGTTAGAGGGCATGTTAGAAGATCACAAGAAATTGTTGTACCCAAATTGTGAAGATGGCAGCACAAAGCTCGGTACCACACTGGAATTGTTGCGATGGAAGGCAGAGTGTGGTCTAACTGACTCCTCATTTGAAAAGATGCTGAAAATAATGAAGCCGAAGTTTCCAAAACATAACGAACTTTCGAGAGTACCTACGAAGCAAAGAAGACTCTCTGTCCTCTGGGATTAGATGTGCAAAAGATACATGCATGCATTAATGACTGCATCCTCTACCGCGGTAAGGAGTATGAGAATTTAGATAAATGCCCGGTATGCAATGCGTTGCGGTATAAGATCAGACGAGATGACCCTGGTGATGTTGAGGGAGAGCCCCTCCGGAAGAGGGTTCCTGCTAAGGTTATGTGGTATGCTCCTATAATACCAAGGTTGAAACGCATGTTCAGAAACAAAGAGCATGCCAAGTTGTTGCGATGGCACAAAGAAGACCGTAAGAAATACGGGAAGTGGAGACACCCTGCTGATGGGTCACAGTGGAGAAAAATGGAGAGAGACTTCCTAGACTTTGCAGGTGACGCAAGGAACTTATGGTTTGGTCTAAGTACGGATGGCATGAATCCTTTTGGGGAGCAGAGCTGCAGTCACAGCACCTGGCCCGTGACTCTATGTATCTACAACCTGCCTCCTTGGTTGTGCATGAAGCGTAAGTTCATTATGATGCCAGTGCTCATCCAAGGCCCGAAGCAACCGGGCAACGACATTGATGTGTACCTTAGGCCATTAGTTGAAGAACTCTAACAGTTGTGGGGCAAACCAGGTGTACGTGCGTGGGATGAGAACAAACAGGAGCCATTTGATCTACGAGGGTTGTTATTCGTAACCATCAATGATTGGCCTGCTCTTAGTAACCTTTCAGGACAGACAAACAAGGGATATAAGGCATGCACCCACTGTTTAGATAAGACCGAAGGTACATATTTGCATAAATGCAAGAAGGTTGTGTACCTGGCGAATCGACGATTTCTTCCGACCAATCATCCCGTAAGAAAGAAGGCAAGCATTTCAAAGGTGAGGAAGATCACCGGAAGAAGCCTGAACTCCCTGCTGGTGATGATGTATTTGGTATGGTCAAGGACATAGAAGTAATCTTTGGAAAGGGTCCCGGCGGTCAATCAGTTCCGAACGACGTCGCTACAGGACACGCACCCATGTGGAACAAGAAATCTATATTTTGGGAGTTGCCATATTGGAAAGTCCTGCGTGTCCGGTCTTCAATCGACGTGATGCACGTGACGAAGAATCTTTGCGTGAACCTGCTAGGATTCCTAGGCGTGTATGGGAAGACAAAAGATACACCTGAAGCACGGGAGGACCAACAAATTATGAAAGACCCAAAGAACATGCATACACATAACAAGACGGATAAAGGGCGTCACTTAAGTCGTGCCAGCTATGCTCTTACCAAAGCAGAGAAGGAAATCTTTTTTGAAGTCCTTTACAGTATCAAGGTGCCGTCGGGCTTCTCATCTAATATAAAGGGGATAATAAATATGGCAGAGAAAAAGTTCCAAAACCTGAAGTCTCATGACTGTCACGTGATTATGACGCAGTTGCTTCCGATTGCATTGAGGGGTCTTCTACCGGAAAATGTTCGAGTACCCATTGTGAAGCTGTGTTCATTCCTCAATGCAATATCTCAGAAGGTAATCAATCCAGATATTCTGCCAAGGTTACAGAAGGATGTGGTACAATGTCTTGTTAGTTTTGAATTGGTGTTCCCACCATCCTTCTTCAATATTATGACGCATCTCCTGGTTCATCTAGTGGAAGAGATTGCCATTCTCGGTCCGGTATTTCTGCACAATATGTTCCCCTTTGAGAGGTTCATGGGAGTCTTAAAGAAATATGTTCATAACCGTGCTAGACTAGAAGGAAGCATCTCCAAGGGATATGGAACAGAGGAGGTCATTGAGTTTTGTGTTGACTTTATTCCTGACCTTAAGCCGATTGGTGTTTCTGACTCGCGGCATGAGGGAAGACTAAGTGGAAAAGGCACGCTGGGAAAGAAAGCAATGATATGTAGGTACGGGATTCTTTCACTAAAGCACACTACACAGTTCTACATAATTCCACCTTGGCAGCTCCGTATATCGAGGAACACAAGAATATTGTACGCTCCAAAAACCCGGGGAATCCTGAATCATGGATTACAGATGAACACATGAAGTCTTTCGGTGGTTGGATGCGGACACATCTCTTGAATGACACCACTGTTGGAGATCAGCTATACTTGTTGGCCGCGTCACCATCTTCTACTGTATTGAATTTCCATGGGTACGAAATAAATGGGAATACATTCTACACGATCGCCCAAGATAAAAAGAGCACCAACCAAAATAGTGGTGTCCGCTTTGATGCAATAGACAAGAATGGACAAAAGGACACATATTATGGTTACATAGAGGAGATATGGGAACTAGACTATGGAGTCTCTTTTAAGGTCCCTTTGTTTCACTGCAAATGGGTCAACCTGAATGGGGAAGGGGTAAAGATAGACCAGTTGTACGGAATGACAACAGTGGATCTCAACAATCTTGGTTATAGAGATGAACCATTCGTCCTAGCCAATGAAGTGTCTCAGGTTTTCTTTGTGGAGGACATGTCCTCCAGACCAAAAAAAAGAAAAAATATGCAAACTAATACATCATATGATGAGCCAAAGCGTCACATAGTTCTTTTAGGGAAAAGAAACATCGTGGGAATCGAGGACAAGACAGACATGTCAGAAGATTATAATAAGTTTGATGAAATTCCGCCCTTCACAGTGAAAACTGACCCAAGCATTCCGTTAAGTAAAGAAGATGCTCCATGGTTACGTCTGAAGCGATCATAAGGAAGGACATACGCCAAGAAGTTCATGCTCATATTATGTAACTCTAGTTCATGTCTTTCGCGGTTTGTGGCTTGACCGAAGGATATCTTTCGCGGTTTGTGGCCTTTAGTCCCGGTTTTGTAGTCTTAGTTTTTAATATTAATAAATGTCTTGAGTGTTAGTCCCGTTTTGTGGCTGGACCGGGACTATGAAGAAGTTGTCCCGATTCGTACTTACCATTAAGATCTTATCTCCAAACGCGCGCAGTCACATATTAGGGAGTGCCTCTATGACCAGTTTCTTGGAGATCTTGGGAGGGAGGATCTGGCGGCATCTCCGTAGTGGTGTCCCTGCCATCGAAAAACCATCTTGCAGCTTGTAACTTCTCTAACTAGATCAATACGCCTCGGAGCTAACTAATTTCACATATTAGAGTGCCTCTATGACCAGTTTCTGAGATGCCGAGGATCGGGCCTCACGGCATCTCCTCGAATCGCCACGTGGTGTCCTGCCTCGAAAACCATCTTGCAGCTTGTAACTTCTCGAACTAGATCAATACGCCTCGGAGCTAACTAATTTCACATATTAGGGAGTGCCTCTATGACCAGTTTCTCGGAGATGCCGGAGAACTGGGCTCCGTCGGCATCTCCTCGAAATCGCCGCAGTGATGGTGTCCTGCTCTCAAAACTGGCCGAGGATGGACTCGCAAGGATGCCTATTTATAGTACAAGCAGCTCGGCATAATGTCGACACTTACGAAATAATGTCGACACTCACCCCTATCATTAGTGATGACTCGTGTTTTGTCCCGGTTGGTGTCTCCAACCGGGACTACAGGTTGATCTTTAGTCCCGGTTGCTGACACCATCCGGGACAAGGTACACGCCGCACGACATAATGTCGACACTCACCCCTATCATTAGTGCTGCCTGGCCCAGCCTGCCGAAATCGTCCATCCCGGGTACAAAGGACAAATGTCTGCCGAATCAACAAGAAAAAATCATTTTTAGACTCGCAATATGTAGTTTCTTCAGAGATCCAATGCAAGTTCTAACGATGCTCGTCCCCTATCTTCATGCACACCGGTTCGACCATAGTTAGAAATTTAGATAATTCAAAACGGGCATAATAAATTCAAAAAAAATCCGAACAATGAAAATCCTTCGCATGATGTTATATTATGTTACATATTTGAAAGGAAAAATACCAGACTTGGTATATTGATCATGTTTCGAAAAAACCTTCACAAAATAACCTATCATGTTCGCGGTTTCATGGCTTTCGGTCCAAATGACCGATGTTATGTACTGAATCACGGCATAGTTTGTGATGTTGTGCCCATATTATGCATGTGTGTGGACATTGGTATGGAGAACAATGTTGCAGGAGGAAGTTTTCCTTTTCCATACGGAAAAGCCCTTTTCCATTTTCCGAGCGCAAAAAACGGGTCGCTTTTGTGAAGTAACCACCAAAATGCCGCTTCAGAATGCTACCGGCCCCATTTTCCTAAAATACTAGACCACCTTACATGGACTATCTCCAAACCGGTACATCTCAAACCTTTTCGTCCAGCCCGGGGAAAAAGGACAAATGTCTGCCGAATCGGTAGGAAGTGGGTCCGGTTTGTACTACAGGTACATGATCTATCGCCCATGATTTTTTGAAAAAATCATTTTTAGACTCGCAATATGTGGTTTCTTCAGAGATCCAATGCAAGTTCTAACGATGCTCGTCCCCTATCTTCATGCACACCGGTTCGACCATAGTTAGAAATTCAGATAATTCAAAACGGGCATAATAAATTCAAAAAAAATCCGAAGAATGAAAATCCTTCGCGTGGTGTCATACTATGTTACATAGTTGAAAGGAAAAATACCAGACTTGGTATATTGATCATGTTTCGAAAAACCCTTCACAAAATGACCTATCATGTTCGAGGTTTCATGGCTTTCGGTCCAAATGACCGATGTTATGTGCTGAATCACGGCATAGTTTGTGATGTTGTGCCCATATTATGCATGTGTGTGGATATTGGTATGGAGAACAATGTTGCAGGAGGAAGTTTTCCTTTTTTCGCACGGAAAAGCCCTTTTCCATTTTCCGAGCGCAAAAAACGGGTCGTTTTGTGAAGTAACCACCAAAATGCCATTTCAAAATGCTACCGTTCCATTTTCCTAAAATACTAGACCACCTTACATGGACTATCTCCCAACCGGTACATCTCAAACCTTTTCGTCCATCCCGGGTAAAAAGGACAAATGTCTGCCGAATCGGTAGGAAGTGGGTCCGGTTTGTACTACAGGTACATGATCTATCGCCCGTGATTTTTTGAAAAAATCATTTTTAGACTCGCAATATGTGGTTTCTTCAGAGATACAATGCAAGTTCTAACGATGCTCGTCCCCTATCTTCATGCACACCGGTTCGACCATAGTTAGAAATTCAGATAATTCAAAACGGACGTAATAAATTCAAAAAAAAATCCGAAGAATGAAAATCCTTCGCGTGGTGTCATATTATGTTATATAGTTGAAAGGAAAAATACCAGACTTGGTATATTGATCATGTTTCGAAAAAACCTTCACAAAATGACCTATCATGTTGGAGGTTTCATGGCTTTCGATCCAAATGACCGATGTTATGTGCTGAATCACGGCATAGTTTGTGATGTTGTGCCCATATTATGCATGTGTGTGGATGCGCCATTTTTCATCTTTATTCCCGGTTTGTGACACCATCCGGGACAAGGTACACTCCGCACGACATAATGTTGACACGCCATTTTTCCCGCCATTTTTCTTCCCGCCATTTTTTCCTGCCAGTTCTTCACTATATATATATATGTAGGGTTGGACTCCATTGTCATTGCACATCTCTAGACTCATATCTGCAACCTCATCACTCTTTCCCATGGCTTCCACCGTAACACTAACTCCCAGGGAGGCGGAGGCGCTTACGCCGAACTACCCTCGCACGCCGGCCATGTGTCCTTGTCGATCGGATGAGCGCCGGAGGCGTGCTCCTCCGTCCCCTCTAGGTGTGGCGCGTCGGATGGCCATCACGAACCACTACTACTTCGAGCTCACGCCGGAGCAGCGGAGGAATCCTAGATGGCATCCCGACTATTTCCCGACTTGGGAAGCCTTCTTCGTGGATCGGCGTGAGAGGGCACTCGCCAGGCACGAGGAGGAGGGCCCACCTCCTCCGAACTTCAACGAGGCCGGCCATCGACTGTGGTGGCGCGGCCGGACTCTCCAGAGCGTCATGGCCTACGACACGGCCGCCGACTCTAGCCCCCGCCTGCGCTACCCTCAAGTCTAGCCCACTCGTACTCAACCTTCAAGGTTCAACTACACACCGATTTAATTTATAGTGATGACGACTACAGTGGCGAGTATTAAGGTGTAGGCAGGAGCATGACTGAATTATTCCAACATTGCAAAACAAGTTCGGCCGATTGTGGCTTAATCTGGCCATGTATCTTAATTTTCAGTTCTTCTATGTAACTTTGTGTTAGTTTCGTTATGTACTTTAATTCCAGTTCTTTCCGCCCATTATTTTCTATGTAACTTTGTGTTAGTTCTTCTATGTAATTTTCTTTCCGCCCATTATTTTCCGTCCTTTTTTTCCGCCCATTAAAAACAGAAAATGGTTTTGAATTACTTATTCAAATCCAAACATTTTTTATGTTTAAAGTTTTTCTAAATTCCAAATTGATATTAAAAAATTATAAGTTAATTCATTTTAAATCGTAAATGGTTAATATTTTAAATGGTTACATTATTTATTTTTTAAAACAGAAAATGGTTTTGAATTATTTATTCAAATCCAAACACTTTTTATGTTTAAAGTTTTTATAAATTCCAAATTAATATTCAAAAATATAAGTTAATTCATTTTAAATGGTTATATTAATTATTTTTTAAAAATAGAAAATGGTTTTGGATTATTTATTCAAATCCATACACTTTTTATGATTAAAGTTTTTCTAAATTCCAAATTGATATTAAAAAAATATAAGTTAATTCATTTTTAATTGTAAATGGTTCATATTTTAAATGGTTACATTAATTATTTTTTAAAACAGAAAATGGTTTTGAATTATTTATTCAAATCCAAACACTTTTTATGTTTAAAGTTTTTCTAAATTCCAAATTAATATTCAAAAATATAAGTTAATTCATTTTAAATGGTTACATTAATTATTTTTTAAAAATAGAAAATGGTTTTGGATTGTTTATTCAAATCCATACACTTTTTATGTTTAAAGTTTTTCTAAATTCCAAATTGATATTAAAAAAATATAAGTTAATTCATTTTTAATTGTAAATGGTTACATTAATTATTTTTTAAAACAGAAAATGGTTTTGAATTATTTATTCAAATCCAAACACTTTTTTTTTTTAAAGTTTTTCGAAATTCCAAATTAATTATCATTTAAAAAACAATACAAATTTAAACCCCAAAATAAAAAATAAGACGGGAACAGAGAGAAAATACCTGAAAAAATTTGAAAACAGGGGAATATGTCTCGGTTGGAGCCACCAACCTGGACTAAAGACCCCCTGCGCGCCAACCCTTGGTCTGCTGAAAAAATTGGAGTATACGTCCCGGTTGGTGGCTCCAACCGACGAGGATCTTTAGTCCTGCTGGAGCCACCAACCGGGACTAAAGATGCCCTACTAGTTAACCATGCCCCTTCTCCTTCCTCCCCGTTCCTCTTTCTCACTCACCCGCAACAGAGATCGCCGCCGCCGCAAGGACAATCGCTCGGACGCCGTCAGGCTTCCCAACCATTGTCTCGCCGTCGGCCTCCACGCGCTGCCTCGCTGTGCTTATCCTCCTCGCCGAAGGAATCGAAGCCGCGCGACTGGAATCGACCGCGTCTTCCCCGTCACCGACGAGCTCCGCCATTGCCATCACCGTTGCTGCCGATCTCCTCCGTCCCCGCCAAGGCTACACACGCGTCGAGGGTGAGCTTGTAACTCTCCGGGACCCCTTCTTTCCTCCCCTCGCCCTCTGTCCTTCTCCCGCGCCGTCCGCCGCCGTCCGCCACCGCCGCCGTCCGCCGCCGCTGCATGTCGTCGCGTGCCCTATTCCGGTGACCAAATCTGGGCGGTGCCCTACTAGTTAGGTTCGCCTCGACGCCCTCTTTCGAACAAACCCGCGCACGCCCCCTCCCGAGCCCTCTAGCGACGTCGCCGGCCACCGCACAGTGCTCACCGGCGAGCCGAGCGGGCGCCGAGGTGGCCATGGCCCTGGCCCACAGGTCAGCCTTGCCCCTGGTCCACCGGCCAGCCCCAGTGGGTAGACTGTGCACTGGTGAAAAATAACCAGGGTTCGGTGGGGCCTGCTTGCTTGCGTGGAGGCTGAGTTGGCACTAGGGCCCATCTGTCAGTCTCACTGGCTAGGGGTCGCCCCGGTGTAAAAACTATTTGCCTTTTTGTTTTTAATTCCAGAAAATGATTTAATATTGTAAATCAATAACTTATTGTTTATAAGTCAGAAAAATACAAATAATATATGAAATTGTTCAGAAAAATGAAACCTATAATCTGCATTGTTCAACAACTTAAATGACAAGCATAATTAGAAGAACAAATGCACCCCTCTCATATGTTCCGGAGTTTCCCCGAGTTAGGTTTTTCACCCCTCGGAACCCCGAATAAATCGTCGAGCATGTCTTAGGGTTACATTCCAATGCAAATTAACTTGTCATATCATCATACTTGCTTGAGCATTGCATCGATGCCATGTGTTGATTGTTTCCCTTTCTTTTCGATGTTTGGATTATTAGGTTTATTATTAGATAGGTATTATTAGGTTTATTAATTAGTTTGGTATTATTGATCTTCGGCCCACCGGTCAACACCGTGGGTAGCCCTGCACCGATTCACATTGTCAAGCAACTTAAAAGCCCTATCTTAGATAAGGAATCATTAATACCCTTTAGGTGCATGTGGGTTCGACGATGTGCCTATCTACTACACGGTTTCCTTTTTGTAGCTAGGTTTAGGGTTTAGGGTTTCTCTTCATTTTTATTATTGTGTATGTATATATTAGGGTTTCTCTGAATTAGGGTTTATATCTCTCAACACCATACCTAACTTTCTCCTTTAGCCGCTTTGACTTATTCGTTTTTCCACCAATGCAGAAAATATGGACCCACACGTCAGAGATGAAGAAAAGGAAGAGTTGATCCAAGGTGTGATCCGTGGGGAAGAAAATTTAGACGTATCAACGTTTGTGAACAACTCCGGTGAGGGTGATCCTCTTTTACCGGAATAGACGACTTGTTTGAGGTTGAAGGTGTTGCCTTCCGAGAGGGAGAAGGCGACGCCTTGTGTAATCGAGAAGACGACCACTCCGGCGAGGTGCATGTAATATAATCAATTCATTAATTAATCATCTGCTATCTATATAGAAATAGTAACGACGATCTTTCTTCTTTTAGCCATCCGGATCGAAGGAATCTACTAAAAAGAGCAGACGAGGCCCAACCAAAAAGTTGCAAGACCATGAGAGGTTCAGGATCGAAGATGTCGCTGAAACGGCAAACCGACGGCTCCCAAAGTTGTCGCAAACAAATTTGTGGCACAATGCGGAGTAATCGTTAGGGACTTAATCCCGATCACCATTAGAAATTGGAATAGGCCTGCTAATGCGGATGAAGAGGGAACATGTTTATTTGTCCCTAACCACGCCAAAGATTTACTGTGGAAGAGGCTCATGGTTAATTTCAAACATCAAGATAGAGCTGGATCCAAATGCGGAGGATCCAGTTGAGGACGCCTTACAACATGGGAGAGCCATGGAGGCTAAGGTCAGGGAGTGGGCTTTGAAGAAGATGGCCTAGTGTTTCACCAACTGGAAGAAAAGATTGCACCTTGACTATGTCGTGAAAGAGAAGACTCCCGATTTCAAGAATATTCAGTTTGAGAAGATAAAACCATTCTGGGCTAAGTTTGTGGAATACAAGACATCAGAAAAAGCTAAGAAAATGTCTGCAACGAATAAGCTGAATGCTGCTAACAAGAAGTATCACCATACTATGGGGCAAGGTGGCTACAGGGCTGGCATTCCTAAGTGGGAGAAACTTGAGAATGAACTGTGCAAAAAGATCACCCTGCAGATGTATTTATTGGGTAGAACATGCAAGGAATTGGTTTTACGGGCATGGGGGCACGTTGGACTCAGAAGGGAGGTGTATATATAACATACGACATAAAGAAGACCCCTTGCCAATCGAGAGGATGAGAAAAGCAGTAAAGGTTGTTAAAGATGGGGACTTCATTCCTGATAGAGAGAATGATGAGCTCACACTCGCCCTTGGAAATAAGGAACATGATGGACGAACACGAGGCACAAGAGGCTCCCAACCATGGAGGACTGGGTTTCCCGAAGAGAGGAAGAAATATCCTGATAGAAGCCGTCAGAGGAGAAAGGACAGGGTGGAAGTTGAAGCAGATAGTCAGAAAGAGCGAATGTGTTTAATTGAAGAATGATTAAAGCAACAAGATGAAATTAACGCACTTAAAGAGCAAAGTACTACCGGCCCATCTCAGCAGCACACTGCATTCGATGCTACCGGCCTATCGAATAATCGAAAAAGCAGTGTGGCTTCCACCGAGGTCCCGGTTGATGACAATGGCGATGACGATGGTGCACCGATGATGGCTCCTGTTGGCTACCCAGTGGATGATATCACAGAGATGACACACTGCGAGCTACATGTCAAAGTTGTGAACATATCAATGAAGGTGGCGGTCGGCTATGCCTTACCAATTGGACCCACACCAACTTACCACTGTAGTCCGGTTCCAGAGGGCTACGCTGTTGTCGGGGTGGATGAAATCATGCCCACCTTTGAAGTTTTGGATCTTCACTACCCTGCAGGTGAAGGCGATGTGATCAGACCGGAGACGAAAAACGTCACCATTCTATGGTCAAGGAATGTATCGTGCTTCAAATCACACGCCAAGGCCATCTTCGCCCGCCTCACCCGTCTCCACGAGGTCGCCGCCATGCTGCAGCCTTTTGTCGCCTCACCCGCTATGTCGCTTCACCAATCTCCGGCGCAGCCATCGCCAAGGAGCCATCGCCGGCGCCAGATAAAAAGCGAAGCGCACTGCTACTTGCGTGGGTAAGCGATCGTCAAACGTAAACAAGAGCCTCTTCCAAAAGTACCAAAGGTTCCTCCCAAGAGAGCTTATGATCATCAAGAGGAGATCATGCGATCGTTGATGCGGAAAACAGCGGCGTTGCAAAGCTGAGGCGGCCGAAAGAGCCAGAGTTCCCAAAGACCAAAGAAGAAAAACCAAAGTGTTGAAAATGCTAAAGACTCTTCATCAACCCGAGACAAAGCTGTCATCGACTATGAGCGTTCTATTCTCAAGTCACATGCACAAAAAGCCTCAAGAGCAATACTGATGCAAGCGAAATCTGTTGCCCACCTCGGAGAACAAGCAAACAGACTTGCGCCCCTCTCAAGGTGATTTCCCAAACCAATGTGGGTCGAGCAAATATAAATCAAGAGCAAGATGATCTAGAGGTAGTTGCACACGGAGAAGCTGCTCAAGGTATGAGTATTGCCCAAGATTTATCCCGCTTAGAGTTCTTCCCGTGAGTGAAGTAGCATACAAATACCAAGACGGCAAACCTCTCGTCGAACTCTGAGGAGGTAAACAATCTTCCAACAAAATGCGAAGATTGCATAACTGGTACATGCATGCCACAAAGGTCGGGCTAATCGGATAGTTGAGGGTTACAAAAAAGCATCATGGGAAAGAAAAGGATGACATGATATCCATTGAATTTGATGAACTATTTCAATTATTCAATCAAGACGCCTTGGACAAATCGATCATCAGTGCCTATTGTCTATAAGTACTATTTTTGTAATTAATTTAGTCTCCAGCTATCTCACCTTGTTTATTGCATGTATATAATCATACTGTAATATGCAGAATCAAGATTCTCGAATGTAGCAGAGGACAAATCTATGACATTGGCTTCATTGACCCATATTGGGTTCATAAAGCTAATCTCAAAATAAGCCCCCAAGATACGGAGGATAATATAGTACACGCATTAAGGTTTCAAGAAACCAGAAGGAAAATACTTTTTCCTTACAACTTCGAGTGAGTGTTATTGTCTTGTATACAGTTTCTATTTCGCTTACTCGATGTTAAGTATATAATTGATTAGTTATGCATTCGCAGCTTCCACTATATTCTGTTAATCATTCAACTTGACAAAGGGCGTGTACTAGTCATGGACTCGAAACATAAACCCCTTGAGACGTGGAAGGACATGCAGATGCTTCTCCAGCGGTAATTCTAATCATTACGACACTATATCGGCAACGTTCGTAAATTTTATGATATCAAGTAATTAGTAATTTCTTTTATTCGTTTTCTTTGCCGGGCAGCGCTTGGAAACGGTTCACCAACAAGGCTAGGGGTGTTTGGAAAGAGGAGCTTACATTACAACCACTAAATGTAAGCACCACTAGCTATATCCACGCATCTCTTTGATTCTAGTTTTGATACAGTTATTATCATGCTTGATTATTATTTTTGATTGAACTCTGTTCTCGTAAAGTGCCTGACGCAGGGACCAGGTAACAATCTTTGTGGATACTATGTTTGCGAGTTCATCCAGCAGACGTGCGATGAGAAGGGCAGAAATTTAGAGCAACTCCACGTACGTAAACAATTTCTATAGTTTTTAATTACAATCAAATTGTGTTTAGTTTCATTCATATAGGTTGACTCCTTTTTAAATCAGATCGAACGTCTACGGGACGGTCTTCTGCAAAAGGATCACGTACGAGCAATTCAGGAGGAATTGGCGGGATTCTTGGATGCAGAAGTCCTAAACCCGAAAGGGGAATACTATTCGGCTATGTATAGACAATAGGAACTGGCCGGTAGCATCGAATAGCAACTTTTGTATGTAGTGCATGAACTCGATCCGTGTATTGAATGTATTATTGTCATGATGATCTTGTGTAATATAAGGTTCCTTCATTGATAAGTGCAAAACACTAAATAAACAATAAAACAACCTAAATGAATTCTCTGCCGCAGCACAAAAAGTGGCGAAAATGCTGTCGCGGCAACAAAATGTGCCAAAATGAATTCTTCCGCCAAGGCAGAATAATGGCCAAATCTCTGCCATGCGAAGGTTATTAGTCCCGCTTGAACCGGACTAATGCTCCACCCTCGCCTCCCGCTGCCACGTGTGCACCCTTTTGTCCCGGTTGGTGGGGCAACCGGGACTAAAGGTTAGGGCTTTAGTACCGATTGCCCCGTCCCGGTTGGGCAACCGGGACTAAAGCCCCGTACCAACCGGGACCAATAGCCCCGTTTCCACCAGTGACTATTCTTAATAAAAGTTGTAGTATAAAGTTTCCCACATTAAGTGCGATCCCTTTATTTGAACTTTAGAACATTGGAGCCTACATACTCGTTTTCCACATTTCAACTCACGTGCACTTCATCCTTGTGAGGCTCACAATTCCATCACTTGTGAGAACCTTCACTCCTCCAAAATAAAATAAAAATTGAAATACTCCAAAAACCACAAAAGTATGTGTTTTCTGTCTCGTTCTATTTCTACTAGGTTCCCAATGAAGGCGACAATGGGACACCTATGGGACCCCAGATTTACGATCGGAGAATCCCGGTTATGCCTGTAAATCATGTTCCGATGAGCAGTGAGCTGTGAGCATAACTAATGAGTATCACTACAACATCCAGAGAGTAAAGAGTATAAAACTTACATTGTTTCTATTATGGAGATTACAAACATCAATAGAGGATGTCTTCAAGCGCAGAGACCATGTCATGCCTTAACCTATAGGCGACTGACTGAAAAGACGGTCTAGCTCGCATAGATGTCAGCTTCTTCATCGTTCCTTGTTCTTTTGAAAATCTGGCCAAGTAAATAGCCAGGGACAAAGCCGGTGAGTACATTGAATATACTCGCAAACCACCTAGAGAAGGTGAACAAGGAAATGCAATTTGGCTGTGGCGAGATAGCTCTAATCTAAGGTTGTTTTAGAAAAACCCTGAGTTTGGCATCTCTATATCTTTGTTGAAAAGAGTTTTGGAAAACATGCCTCCTTTTCGAAACCCTGGATATAAGCATATCCGGTTTATAAAACATTTATAAAACCTTTTCATAGAAAAACCCTTTTTAAAATCTTGGTCCGTTCATGGTAAAAACTAGACCTCAGCTTCTTTCTTTATTCCATTTCTCAAACTCATCCAAAGGGTACTCCTAGAGATCACCTTTACAACTGTCCTTGACCGTCGACACGACTATTCAAATAGATTATACTCTATAGAGTTTGTGCAGTTTACCCACAGGAATCAATACATCCATCGGGATACAACCACGGCACGCTACACACGGTAGACGGGAGTTCGGATAATCAAACCTAACCTTTCATTTGTCGTCCCTAGTATAGGTGCTTTCCCTATGGTGTTTAGTTCTCCCCAGAACGAGTACTTGACTTCACAAGTCCGAGTTTCCCTCCCTTTACTACCTTGTCCATGCCACCCTTTACTCCCTTAAATTTGTACCGTCTGGTGGAGCCCCATAGTTGCAACCGACCTCGAGGGAGTCAATAGAACCCTTCCGGGTACAACGACCCCCTAAGTGGAAGAGGAATCGTCTTCCAGGGTCATGGGCCCCTTGTATGTGTTATGGTGCTGCCCATACTAAGGAAGACAAACTACGAGCTAGCCCCGAGTCACACCCAGGGTAATGTGGTTACACAGATAAATTGTTCCGGTAAAAGACTCGAGAAACCCATTTCTTCTCCTTATCTTGCTCAACTTTGTCCTTCTCTTTTCATCACCTTTTGTTTCGTAAAACACCCACTCGGAAACAATGCCTCTTTCCAAGGGTTTTATTTTGAAAACTTCGTAGTGGGGTAAAACCCAAAATAGTTTTTGTCTTTGAAAAACCATAGTTTCCAAGTAGGGAAGATGCTAATCATCTGAACCTCGATCTGAAGGGGTAAAGATGATTCTCAACAAGGGTATGTGTCCTAAGGGACACTCCCTCATAACTTGGAGGATCCAAGTTACTCGCGAACTTTATTTGAAACAAACTATGCAAGTAAACATGAAGTTCATAAATGAGATACAAAACAATTGAATAGAGGAGTAGGTCAATGTCGAATTTCAGGAATGCTGGCTTGCTTGTGTCCATCGATATGTCCCTTGACTTATTTAGAATACCAGAATATCAACAATAATAATAATCGCCTGATCCTTCCTTCTTCTTGGCGTCACAGAATCACAACTATCGTCGTTACCGAGCATACATGCAACAAACCATAGAACATTCAATACAAGGCAAACTCGCATCATAACATACAACAAAAAAACAAGGAACACATGCTAGGTTTTGAGTTTTTGGATTTAGAGCAATTGGAAATGCTTGAAAAGTATTTGGTGGTTTTTCTTGAATGGATTTAGGAGGCTATGAATAATTAATAAAGGGTTTTTAAAAAAGGTCAATTTTTGTATGATATAAATAAAAAATGATATCATCAGAAAGGTACTGATAAATTGAAACTAACTATTTTATTAATTTCAATTGATTTATAATGAATTTTCTAGTGAGTAAAAATCTAGTTTTAGGAAATGATTCACCATCAAAGTTCTGGAGTTCCTAAAATTATTTCCTCGAATGATTAGGTAGTATTTGTTGGGCTGAATCAAGAGGTGTTCGAATCACCTTAAAATATTTAACCGAATTCCCTCAGAAAATTCCCAAAGGCAGTTCTAGAAGGTTGTTTTATTTTTCATCATATTTAATCTGCAAGAGATTTTGATGCAATTCGACACATGTTAGGTATTTGCAATACCTTTCTGTAGAAATTGGAATCACCTTTTTTGGATAAACAAAATTACTTTGGTGATTTTACTAGTGAAGTAAACATACACATAATAGTTTAATTCACCAAAATACAATCATAGCTTGATAAATTATGAGATCCTAGGATTTGAACGATATTGAGAGGCATGTGTCCTGTGAGTTGGAATTAGGTCAATAACAATTTCGGTTTGGCCTAGAAAATTTCCTAAAGTCATATATGTGTTGTTTTTCCTATTTTTACTATGGGCAATCTACGAACCAAACTAGGGTTAGGACAATCTGACAGGCAAGGTGTCTTAGATACCTCTCAGTAACTAAGGTTTCACTCCAATTGGAGCCATATAAATTTCTAAAGGAATTTTTGTGTGAGAAGGATACATCTGGGCACTAGATTTATTATAATTAATATATACATCTAATAGGCGAAGTTACTGTACTGCATGTTGAAGGAAATATTTATGTATGTACCAAAATGTTGATCTGGTCGAAAACTAGTAGTTTCCATTTTTTTATTTTATTTAAATGAAACATGAGCTCTAGCAGATCTAGAACAGATTAAAAAAAGTAGTAGTGGAAAAATATAACAGGGCCAGAACTGGGAGCTGGCCAACTTGTCAGCTGTAGAGAAGGCCGAAGGGGTATCGGGAAAGGCTGGTCGTTCGACTAGAGCCGGAACTGACGGCTCTGGTTCATCCTATCCTCTGGCCACCGATAACGGTAGCGAACCCTAGAGCACTACTAAGCGCGTGCAGGAGGCTAACCTAGGGCTTCTTCGGTGAAGGGGAGCGATGGAGGAGCGGCGTCACAATGAGGTGACTCTAGATAGGGCCAACATGGGTAGGTGCGGCCTCTAGAGGGGCCTCGTGTGAGATGGCTGGCGTCGGCTACCGTGGGAGATCGCCAAAGCGGCCCCAGGGATGCATGCATGATGGATCTGAGGGGCTATGGAGTATGCGGTGGTTCTGGGGGTGCGCGAGGCTGCAGGAAGATGAGGGTCAGCTCGGGAGTGCTGACTCGTGGGTGGTGCTCTACTCAGCCATGAGTAGAAGGCGACGGTGTCTAGTGTCCATGCGATAAAAGAATGGGTTGGACATGAATAACAGAGGGATGATAGCACAACGAGGAGATGAAAGGAGGCACAGATGGCCAGGATTCGGAGGTGACCTTGCTCGAAAGAAGACCACCCAAGAGGAGTTTTCTCTCCTTTCCATGGAGTGGGAGGACTGAGGGGAGGGGCTCGGCCCTGGGTGGTATGTGGGGGTGTGGGGATGAAATAAGGGAGCCGGGAGGTGATGCTCTGCCCTCTTGCCTTGTAAACAAAAAGGACAATGGTCCATGGTGGATCATGTCCATGAGGGACCTTGGGGAGGGGTGGACCTTGTTTGTTGGGCCTCAGGGGCGGTGGAGAGAGGGATGGTGGGGTTCTGATCGAGCAGAGAGAGGGAGGACAACCACATCACAATAAGTGAGCTAAGTTTGGCTCTACATGTGTGTGTTTCTCTCTAGCATTTCCTCCAATCACTAAGGACAGGGAGGGAGCATAGTTATAGTGCACATGACCAGTACTGAGTGGGGTTGTTGTGGAGGATTGCTAGACAAGATTTGAGGATAGTTGGTTCAGGTTTAGTTCATGAGTTTCATCTTTACTAATTAGGCCGAATTTGATGATGGTGAAGCAAATCTGAAATTTTGGTGTTGGAAAGGTGGTTAAAGGGTAATAGTAGATAGATGATGTCATGAAACTTCCCTAGGAATTATTTGAGATTTTAAAAGGCTTTAAGGTCCACTTAAAATTATTTATCCAAAAAGTGCAGGAATGATTTCTAGAAGCTCATTTGATATTTTTACATTGGACATGGTTGGTTTTTGATGTGATATGGTCCTAAATACCATATCACACATTGTAGAATTTTCTTATAATTTATTTGGAAGTAAAAGTATTTTTCCTCAATTATTCCGTGTTTCTACCATTTAATAAAAAGGCCAAAAATAAATAATAAATAATCTATTTTTTATATGGGAAGGTAGTGTTTGATGTGTAGGCCTCAAATGTTCATTGAGTTGGCAAAGTAGTTTGAAGAAGATCAAACTTTCCTTTATGGGGAAGATTTTGATGATTTGGTCAAGGAAGGAACTAGATAGTTTTAGGGCCAAACTAATTATGGAGAAAATTGGATAAAAATATAGTCCCAAGTCAAATGATGTCAAATTGATGTATCAACCATTATCAACCTTGGGTTTTGCAAATCAAGAGGGATTTTGGACGAGAGAAAGGATTTTTATACCACTTAAACTTGGTTGGATTAGAGAGCCCAGAGCCCACCTTGGTACAAGGGATAGATGGATGGATAGACCAAGTTATTTAGATAATCAATGTACCAAGAGATGGGCTTGGTTTTATTTGAGGTGATGTAGAAGCACTGGCAAACTTTGTTGAAAATAAGGCTGCCATAGCAGATGCATCATGAAGCCTCCTAAACCATGTGGGTTTAAGAAGCACAAGGCTCCAATTGAATCAAGTTAAGTGTGTATTGATATACCATGATTATTATATCATAACCATGCAATGAGTTGGTCAAGGGAAGGTGGCATATAGATGTGAGCTTGTGCCAAAGTAGGCATGATGATAAGATTTGTAGAAAAGATTATTTTCTTGACTATAAAACAATCAAGGATGAGTTGGTCCATGAAGGGTTTAGCTAATGGCAAGAGTGTTCTTTGGTATTACTAATGATTTACTACAATATGATTCAAGTACTTTGAATATAGTTAAATATTTTAGACTTTGCCAAATTTGGAGTAGGTGGAGCTCCAAAGATTCAAAGTAGGTTCTCAAGAATGCACACAGATTGGAGTAGGTGGAGCTCCAAAGATTGAATATAGTTAAAGATTTCAGACTTTGCCAAATTTGGCAGATAGGTGGATTTGGACAAGTATGAAAGAGGGAAGGATGCAAGGGTAAATTCTTATAATCAAGTGGATGATGTAGAATTATGGATTAATTAGAGGGATTCCAAGTATCTATTTGGTCTCTGATGAGTTGGGTGCTAAGGGAAAGGATTTTCTCAGGGTAGATCTGCATAAGTGGATTAGAGGGTCACTTAGGATAGATCCATCTTAAGATAGATTTAGTTTGGGGTGCTTGTGTTGATCTTGATGATGTCCACTTTTGGTTTAATCCTAAAGTATGAGCTCCTAGATTGGATCATGCTACTTCCTAAGCAAACAAGGCAATCAGCAGATCAAGGAAATTCATCAGACAGCAGATCAAGGCAACTCATCTTGTCAAACATTCAAAGGGTACTGAGGTTACCATCGAGACTATCTTGATGTAGGAAGGGGTGTTTTGGAGAGGTTGTGGTTTGAATTAAGATAAGGAACTCTTGGTATTTCTACCAAAATTAGAAGGAAAAGGTTTTAGGAAACGTTTTGGAAAACTTAGAGATAAGAGTAGTTGAAAGTTATGTCTTGCAAACACAACGAGATTATATATAGATATCCATAGCTTGTTAAAAGAAAACTAGTAAAACAATTTGTTGTGTCAAAGTTATCTTGGCTCTAGTTTGAAATGCCAGAACATTGAGAATAGGAAAGATGAGCCAGGACATCTCTTTTGAAAAATAGTTTTTGTCAGCTAGTGTTGAGGTAAGGAGTATATCATCTAATATACAAACAGTTGCATCAGCACAATCAAACAATCAAAAAAGATTGCAACACTTAACAAGAAAAAGTTTTTGTTCCCCCTTATTTTTTCCTTTTTTACAACAAATCAGGGATGCTAGAATTGGGATGTTACAGAACTTTTCACCTTAAAAGAATCTCGTCCCGAGACTCAGGAGGAGTATGGTTAGGTAAGAACATCAGCTTAACAATTTTTAGCAACAGAAGTTTTGATAAAAAGGATTTTACAACAACCCGACTTGGTTGGCTATGGGTTGGAGTCGAGTTGCTTTGGATCAAGGTTTTATTTTAAGCTAGTGGAGAAGAAGCAGTCTTTTCATCTTCTGATAATTCTAGGTAGGATTAGCTTAGAATTGATTCGTTCTTCTGGAAGAGAGGCGACGATTTGAGCCTTCTTCGATCCTTTATTGCGGAAGTCAGCTTTTCTATCTTATGGGTCTTGATGCACTAGAAGTGGCGGCTGGACGGCCGACTTTGTGATGGAGGACTTTCCTGAATTGTCTTCTGATTCTAGAGAAGTGCCAATTTTTCTCATTTCATGGGGTCTACTCTCTTTTTTTAGGAGAGGGTCATATCCTAGAGACGACTAAGGGTCGAGTCTCCCGGGTTATTCTGGTTTTGCAGCAAAGATACAGTCTTTCCCCCTTAGATCGGGACTAATGGTGCTTGGGGAAATAGCAGACCTTCTTTATTGAAGTCATATAATGATGCTAGAGGAGCGCTTCTCTTCTCATCGGGCAATGGATATCTTCAGTCGACCTTGTAGATGCGGATTCCTAGAAGGGGTCTGAGATGGTTACCGTTTTTAACAAGTTGGGAGGATGTCGTTTGTGGTTGGTGGTTTGGGAACGAGCTCCTATAGGGTAAGGTTGTTATGGGTTGAGTATGATGCAACATCATGGGTAAAACACATAGAAGGTAACCTCCGACTATCGTGGCATAGAGCAAGGTTCATACATATCTTAGAAGGTCTGCACTGACCAGCGGCGAGGGTACTCAAAGCGTTACAAACCAGGTCTGTGTTGCCAGGCGTCAGGGCACTTAGGGTTTTACAAAACAAGTTCTAGGATGAAGAATAACTCTAGCCTAGGCTAGTTGGGTGAGTTCAGGGTATGACGGCTACTGATGGCTGTGAAATATAGCCATCCACGTCTGCATTTAAACTAGATATTATTCATATTTTTGAGCAAATATATCTCTAAATCCTGCCACTAATGCCTAATGATCGAAGGGGTATGCAATCATGTCTTCCTATTTTTCCCTATGCAGATAATGACGTTTGATGATGGTAATCACTACATGAAAGTCAAAGATACGAGATTTCTAGCAACTCAAATAAACCTGGAGCCGTGAAGTGGAGGCAGTTCCTTTAACGACCAACTATACGGCAGGAATTTTATTCTGGACATATAGTTCCGCCCATATAGTTGGAACCGACATTGCCAGGTCAAATAGAACAACTTTCGTGAAGGGACCCCTATATAAATATGCCTCGAGCGACGAGAAAACCCTCCTCGACTCTTTGCCACTAGAAGCCACCACGCCGGAGGAATATATCTTGATCTAATATCCGAACCATTCTCCACCACCATAGCCATATTCCACCACTTGTAATAGTTGATCTCGTCTCCGATTGGAGACATTCTAAGACTATTATTAGCAATCTCATGATTTACATTGCAATGTTTATGATTGTTGATTTCCTCTCTATGTGTGAGTAATTGTCCTTGGGCTAAGGGCTTCAGCCTAGCCATGTAGCTTTTTGTGCATGTTATTTATGATACATGGGATCATGTATTAGTTTATAGGACATGGTGAATATTGTACTGATGCGGCTCAGTCAACTATAGAGCCTCGTTGGGAAACCCCAAGAGTAAGGTATGATGAGCACAGCAGCAAGTTTTCCCTCAGTTATGAAACCAAGGTTATCGAACCAGTAGGTGTAAGGAAACAACTCCAAGGTGTTTCTAACAACTTGGAACCTGCACAACACAAACTCAATACTTTTCCCCAACTTACAGTGAGGTCACTGGTTTGCTAAAAACAAATGATTAAACATATAGTGTGGAAGATAATAGTTTGCTTGCAGAAGGTAAACAGGAACAATAGATGATGTATCAATGATAAAGATTGGACCGGGATCCACAGTTCACTAGAGGTTCTCTCCTCAAGATAGATAACATGCTGGGTGAAAAAATTACAGCAGGTAAATTGACAGATTGAGAAAGCATAACAATGCATATACTAGACATCTTGACTCCTATGAGATTTGATTGGGAATTACAACATAATACATAGACCGTAATCCAACTGCATCTATGACTAATAAACCACCTTCAGGTTATCATCCGAACCCCTTCCAGTATTAATTTGCAAGCAACAGATAATTGCATTAAGCCATGTGTGTAATGTAAACAATACAATTGCTCCATGAACAAAGGATTGTTGTTTTCTCCCTAGTAGCAACAACACATCTACAACCTTAGAGATTTCTGTCACTTCCCCAGATTACTAGAGGCATTAATGTACTATCGAGCATAAATACTCCCTCATTGAGGATAAGGTGAATAGTTCATATTCTTAACATGGTGTAAGCATGTGCCAACTCAACCCAAACAAAGCATCAAAGGAGAATACCACAATATTATGCTTTTGTATGCTAAAACAACGCATGATTGTTTCAAGGAACATTAAGCAATCTCAATTGTTTGGAACAAGTCATTTTACAACAATAATCACTAAGCATAAGGTCAAAGCAACATGTAGCATGACATGATAAAGTCTAAGCCACAGTCAAAACAAGCTCGCTTTTGTACCACAGCATGAAACTTTCATACTCTTCTTCAACTCTAATCAACTTATTTGAAAAAAATATGAATGCAGGGGTACAACTAATTTATTCAAGCAAAACAAACAAACGAGAAGTAAAAACGAAAACTAAGACGCTCCAGGAACAACACAATAGTGTATGAAACAATAAAAATGAAGTGTTTTGAAATAAAACCTGATATTTTTATTGATGAAGAAGGGGATGCCTTGGGCATCACCAAGCTTTGAAGCTTGTACCTCTTGGATATTTCTTGGGGTGACACAGGGTAGAATCCCCAATCTTGATCTTTTGTCCATTCTTCATCTCATCACATCATTCTTCCCCTACACTTGAAAATTTTCTTCAAACAAAACTTCACACAATCTTCATTAGCAACATTAGTGTATTCAAGATAACAAGCCTTTGGGTTTAGTTTCAACACAAGTAAAACTTTCATAAAATTACAAGCTACTGTAGCAATTCCTTTTAAATTATCAAGTGATCAAAGAGAACTCAAAAAGAAACCGATAAGAGGCAAATGCAAATAATGGAAGAAATCTGTCAAGACGGACCAGCAGGTAAAAACCGATTTGTTCTAAGACCTTCTGTTGCTCAAATCAAAAAGTTTTGAACTAACTAAATTTAGATAATAACCTGGTTCATAACCTCAGAAAATTACAGCTCAATCCAATGTACAGGGAATTTTCGCGAATTTGTACAGTGAAGCCCAAAGATCTGTTTCGGGACAGCCACTTCCCCAAATCTTACTTCTCTCTCATTAGAGGTTATTCTTGGAACAAAAACCACAAAAAAATGATAATGAGTGGTTATTACAGAAGTACAAACTTTCAAGACTCAACAAAATAAAAACTTACTGAAATAAATTTGGGTTATCTCCCAGTAGTTCTTTTCTTTAATGCCTTTTAGCTAGGCTTGATAGTTTGAGAAGATGCTCACATAAGAAATATGAATTGAAGTGAAAGAGAGCATCAAGAAGCAAATCAAAAACACATTTAAGTCGAATGCATTTCCTATAAATAGGAATCTTGTATGCAAATAAATTCACAAAGAACAAAGTGACTAGCATAGGAAGATAAAACAAGAGTAACTTCAAAACTTTCAGCACATAGAGAGGTGTTTTAGTACCATGAAAACTTCTACAACCATATTTTCCTCTCTCATAATAATTTTCAGTAGCCTCATGAATAAACTCAACAATATAACTAGCACATAAATCATGCTTTTCATGATCTACGAACACATAATTTTTATTAAGCTCAAAAACAGTGGGATTAAAACCTTCAAACCCACTTTTAACAATTTTATAACAAGATGACTGATCATTCTCAAGAGGTATGGGGTTCCAAGATAAATTCAAGACCCCTCCAATCTCATTTTCAATATTAGTACAATTAATATTATCAACCAATATAGGACCATCATCTAGAGCTTTATCATAAACATTTTCTAAGCAAAACTATTTAGTACCATGCATTTCGAAGTTAGGCACAAATAAAGTATTATCATAGATAATAGGAGAAAAATTATTATCACAAGTTTTACCCATAGTAGGATTTCAAAAGAATCCATAGGAACATAGCATTCATCTTCCTTTGGTAAGAATGGGGGACAATCAAATAATGTAAGGGATAAAGAGTTACTCTCATTAGAAGCTAGGCATGGGTAGATCCATTCTTTCTCCTTTTGTTCATCACTCTCCTCCTCTTTTTCATGTAATGATCTTCTAGTTTCAGCAATTTCTTCTTCCAAAGGTTCCTGCAAGGCATTAGTCTCTTCCGTTGGCGGAAAGCATCTATTAAAATATTCAAAAATATAGCCATTTTCTTCCTAGTAATTATCAAAGCAAAATTTAAGTATATCATAAACCCCATATTTATAAGATGCATCATCAGTATTTTCAAGCAAATTAGCAAGTTCGAATGAACCCATCCAAGCAATAAATTCTTTAATTTGTTCCACATCATAAAAGTCATAATTTCCCTTAATATAAGAAGATACGGTACCATTATCATTATACTCACATTGAAAAGGGAGGTGTTTATACCTCCTACAGCAACAAGATTTATCAAAGCAATAAGTAACATTATAAGTAGAGCACATGGGTTTAGGGTTTAGGGTTTAGGGTTTCTAGCAATGGTATGCAATTTATTAATTTGTTCCCATAAGTGTTTCCCTTTTTGTGACAAGCGGTGTTCCTAATAATAATATTTTTGTTCTTCCGTGAACCCACCTTGCCAATAAGATCTAGTTTCAAAGAAACCAACCATTGATAGAAAGCATGATAAAGCATGGCAATAACAGACCAACAAAAATATCAACTATAGTAGGAACTATTTTTTTTTGTTTTTGATAAAAAGAAACAAGCAAAACAAAGAAAACAAAACTAAGCAAAACAAAAACAAAGTAAAGAGAATGCTTGGGAGAGACTACCCTTGCAAGAATCTTCTTTCTCCCTGAAAGGTGACTAGCAAGGAGGAAGAGATTGGAGCTGTCCTTATGTCCCTCGCAACGGCTCCATAAAAAGTATTGATGTGGCTCAGTCAACTTTAGAGCCTCATTGGGAAACCTCAAGAGGAAGGTATGATGAGCACAGTAACAAGTTTTCCCTCAGTTATGAAACCAAGGTTATCGAACCAGTAGGAGTAAGGAAACAACTCCAAGGTGTTGCTAACAACTTAGAACCTACACTACAAAAACTCAATACTTTGCCCCAACATACTGTGAGGTTGTCAATCTCACTGGTTTGCTAAAAACAAAGGATTAAACATATAGTGTGGAAGATAATATTTTGCTTGCAGAAGGTAAACATGTATCAACGATAAAGATTGGAACGGGGTCCACAGTTCACTAGAGGTGCTCTCCTCAAGATAGCTAACATGCTGGGTGAAAAAATTATAGAAGGGAAATTGACAGATTGAGAAAGCATAATAATGCATATACTAGACATCTTGACTCCTATGAGATTTGATTAGGCATTACAACATAATACATAGACCGTAATCCAACTACATCTATGACTAATAATCCACCTTCAGGTTATCATCCGAACCCCTTGCAGTATTAAGTTGCAAGCAACAGATAATTGCATTAAGCCATGTGTGTAAAGTAAACAATACAATTTCTCCATGAACAAAGGATTGTTGTTTTCTCCCTAGTAGCAACAACACATCTACAACCTTAGAGATTTCTGTCACTTCCCCAGATTACTAGAGGCATGAATCTACTATCGAGCATAAAAACTCCCTCTTGGAGTTGCAAGCATCCATCGGATCCCTGCAAAGACAACATGTATGATTACAAATAGATGATCTTGATCATGAATGGAGCTCACAAGATCTAAACATGATAGCACAAAGTAGGAGAAACAACCATCTAGTTACTGTATGGACCCATAGTCCAAGGGTGAACTACTCACGCATCACTCTAGAGGCTGGCATGGTGATGAAGAAGGCCTCCGGGATGATCTCTCCCCTTCGGCAGGGTGCCGGAAAGAGCTTCAGATCCCCTGGTCTAGGGACGATGGTGGTGGCGTCTATGGACAATTTCATGGAGATTTTATATGGTGTTTAGGGTTTCTGCATCAGGGTGATTTTATAGGTGAATGGGCAAGGTCGGTGGGCTCTCGAGGGGCCCACACCTGGTGGCGCCCTCTGGGCCACGCGGCCCTAGGGTGTGGACACCTCGTGGCCCCCCTTCGGCTGCCCTTCGGAGTCCGTGTTCCTTCTGGTAAAATATTTACTTTGGCTTTTGTCCTGTCCAATTGCGAGAATATTTCCTTACTAGCTTTTCTGAAACCAAAAACAACAGAAAATAGGCAACTGGCACTATGGCATCTTGTTAATTGGTTAGTCCCAGAAAATGTATAAAAATACCTCAAAGTGTAGACAAAACATAACAATGTTGATACTAAACAAGCATGGAGCATCAAAAATGATAGATATGTTTACGGCGTATCATGTACCCTCTCTTGCCTCAATCCAAGGACATATCAATCATGGATGCACTTCCCACATATAATTATCTTGATCAAACAATTACATGCATACTTTATTATTATCTTTCATTCCCATCAGATGTTTTGCACAGCTACTGGTGAACCGAAAGCTCCAGGCCCTCTCTTTCTCTCCATTATCAACAACAACAAAAGATCGCAAACTCTTGGTCCGGTGAAAACACAAAAGGAATTCTAAAACTCCTAAAGGTCCGTTTAAGTAACCTTACTACACTTTCTGCTTTCCAAAATTCGATAACCAAGGTCTACTAGGGAAAAAGAACTATACTACATCCGTAATCCGGATCGAAGGTATCAACCCTTGTTTTGGCGCCGTTGCCGGGGAAACAATAGCTACACTGGTGAGGTTAGTAGGAACCTTGCTAGTTTTAATTCTTGTTATTTATTTTGTTAGTTTGCTTTCAGTATTTATTTGAAAAACCAAAAAATTAGTTAGTCTTTTAATTCTTGTTTTTACAATTATAATTTTTTATTTAAGAAAATACAATAACATAGGAAATATGGCTGAAAATAGGCTTGGGGAGTTTGCAACTCCCAACGATGATTATTTGCATACTCCTATTACACAGCTAGCAATTACTGTTGAAGATTATGAAATTAAGCCCCACAATTTTAGTTTGGTTCAACATAATCAATTTGGAGGCTCTACTGTTGAGGATGAAGGTATGCACTTAAATACTTTCACTGAAATATGTGATATCATGCGTACTAAAGATGTTGACCCCGATGCGGTCAATTTGCATTTGTTTCCTTTATCTTTTAGAAGAAGAGCAAAATAATGGTTGCTATCTTTGCCTAGAAATACTATTGCATCATTGGTGGAATGTACTTATTTATTTATGACTAAATTCTTTCCACCTACAAAAGTATGCAACTAAGATCTTATATTACTGGTTTTAGACATGAAGAGCGTGAGCCACTAGCGCTTGCATGTGAGAGAATGAAAGAATGCATGAGAAACTATCCCAGCCACGAGATGGAAGATTAGTTAATTCTCCATTTATTTTATAATGCTCTCAACCCTGTGTCTAAGTCTATGCATGATACTGCAGCTGGAGGAATATTTATGGGTAAACAAATTACCGAAGCAAAGAAACTGCTAGACAATATGCAAGACAAGCATTACCAATGGCATGCGGAAAGATCAAACACAAAAAAGGTGAACTCCGTCACACCTCAAGAAAATGAAGAACTCAATGCTAAGTTGGATGAGCTTATATTAGCCGCTAAAGGTAAGGAAACACATGTAAGAGCTATCCCAGAATCAAATATTGAAGAAAAATACTTCATACCTCATAGTGATTATAACCCTGCTTGGAACAAGAATTGTAATCCAAATTTTCAGAAGCACTATTCTAGTCCTTTGGGTACTATAATAATAATATGGCTTCAAATAATGGTAGTCTCCAAGAAACTTTTAAGTCTTTTATGGACTCACAAAATGAGCAAAATAATATCCTTGTTAAAATAACAGAGAACCATGACGCTTTGCTTGGTAAATTGTCTAACCAAGCTTTCAGTTTGAGAAATGAATTGCAGGCCCTCCAAGAAAGAACAAGGATTGTTGAGGCGCAGCTAGGTAAGATAACCAAGAGTCAAAATCTCATTCTAGCTAAGTTTGTAGGTAAAGATGAGCCCAATCCTGTTGAAGACCTCAAGATGATAAGAATCAAAAGGGAGGATCCTGAAGAACTTGACTACAGCAATTCTCCTTCACCAAATTATACGTTGAACATCTTGTAAAAAGGATCAATATGAAGATTCCGGTAAGTGAAGGAAATGAGGAAGCCATGTATCAACACTTCGTTAATTAGGTAGCTATAAAGGTACATGATCTTGAGGAAGAATATAAGAAAATAGCTGGAAAATTACCTATTAAGCTCGATGATATATTTGAGCCTACTATTAAGATTAAAATTGGGACTAATGAGATAGAAGCACTTTGTGATTTAGGTGCAAGTGTTTCAACAATTCCAAAAACTCTTCTTAATAAGTTGAATCTTGGCTCTTTTGAAATCACCGAGTTAAAATTACATCTAGCAGATTCTACCTACAAACAATTAGTAGGAATTAAATAAAATACTTTAGTATAAATTAAAGGTATTCCTGTTTGAGATATGCCCTAGAGGCAATAATAAATGTAGTTATTATTATATCTTTGTGTTTATGATAAATGTTTACATTCATGCTATAATAGTATTAACAAGGAAACATTAATACTTGTGTGATTTGTAAACTTAAATTGAAGTCCCTAGTAAAGCCTCTATACATCACTAGCTTGTTGGTTAATAAATGATTGTGGTTTCCCTATCATGAACATTGAGATGTTATTAACAACAAGATCATATCGTTAGGAGAATGATATCGTGGACATACTCCTATAGATAAGCGTAGCATAAAGATCAAGTCATTTTAATAGTTCAATTGCTATATGCTTTCTGATACATATTAACCTAATTCCTTCGACCATGAGATCATGCATATCACCTTTACCGGATGGATGCTTTGATGACATCAAACACCACACCGTAACTGGGTGGCTATAAAGGTGGCATTGAGTGTTCGGAAAGTATTGGTTGAGACACATGGATCAAGAGTGGGATTTGTCCATCCATATGACGGATAGATATACTCTGGGCCCTCTCGGTGAAATGTCATCCAATTAGCTTGCAAGCATGTGACTGGCTCACAAGGGATCACATATCACGGGAACGAGAAAAGAGTACTTATCAGTAACGAGGTTGAACTAGGTATGCAGAGATACCGATGATCATAACCTCGGATAAGTAAACTATCGTGAGACAAAGGGAAATTGGTATCGTATGTAAGTGGTTCATTCAATCGCAAAGTAATCGTAGAAATATGTGGGAGCCATATGAATTTCCAGATTCCTCTATTGGTTATTGTTCGAAGAAGTGTCTCGATCATGTCCGCATAATTCACGAACCGTAGGGAGACACACTTAAGGATTCGACGTTGTTTGAGTAGTTATGGAATGATGAGAAAGAGACCAAATGTTGTTCGGAGTCTCGGATGGGATCCAGGATATCACGAGGAGATCCGGAATGGTCCGGAGAATAAGATTCATATAAGGAAAGTCCTGTTTCGGAGTTGGGGAATGTTCCCGGTGTTTTCATCGGGAATGTTCTAGAAGGTTCCGGAATGCCCCAAGACCGGAGGGAAGGGTACATGAATGTGTTATATCAAGTTGATATGATTGCATCATGTACTAGGTGTCATCGCTGAACAAAATAAAGGGTTTAATCAAATCCTAGTTTGAAAAAGTCAAATGGCAATTTGAAAGTCAAGCGGCTATTTTTGGGAAGTGGAGAGGGAGGTGGAAACCGAGTTGGGGAGGAGTTCCTCCCCTCCACCGCCGGCCCACCTCCAAGCCGAGTTGGGGAGGGACTCCCCTCCCCTTTTCCGGCCCCTCCACCTATAAAAGGAGGGGCAGGGCTCCCCTCCTAGACACCCAAACACCTCCACCTCTAAACCCTAGCCGCCGACGCCGCCACCTCCACTGCCGCCGCCCTAGGGCAAACCGCCGCCGCCGCCGCCTAGCTAACCCTAGCCGCCGGCTTGCCCCCCCCTCAGCGTGTCTAAACCCTAGATCGTCGAGGGCTCTCTCATAGTCTACCATACTCGCTCCGGCTTAAGGCGAAGCCCTGCGAGATCTCCCCTATACTTCCGGTACCACGCCGTTGTGCTGCCGGAATCACGAGGAGAGTGCTACAACCTCCGCTGCCTACTGGAACAAGGGAGAGGAAGGTCTTAGTCGAGTACTGAATGTGTGACCGACTGCGGGAGCGCTGCCGGAACGCAGCGCCGGAAGGATCGTCTACGCGATCTTGAGATCGGGAAGAGTACGACTACATCACCCACGAGAATCTGCTCTCGTTAAACACTTTGGAATCTTCGAGGGTGAGTTATTCCATCAACTTGTTGCTACAATCTAGTAGATAGATCTTGGCTTGTTTGTTTGTATGCGATAGAAATTTTTTGTTTTCCATGCTACGAATCCCTACAATTCCTGCTCTTATTGATTTTGTTATTGTTGACATGCCTGAAGATTCTAGTGCTCCTATCATATTAGGCCATCCATTCTTAAGAACTATTAAGTCTTTGATTAATCTACATGAAGGGAACATGAAGCTTCGATTGCCTTTGCGGGATCCTTTTTTTATTTATTTTCCTAGGAAGAAGAAAGCCAAGCAAGATGAGAAGGAGGCCATCACTTTGAAGGCCATCTATTTTGGAGTGGGAGTTCCACTCATTTGGCCTATGTGAGCAACATCAAGGTCAAGATATTAACCATAAAAGAGCGTTGCATGGGAGGCAACCCATGTGAAACAAAGGTTTGAGTAAAGTTTTTAAATTTTTAAGTTTTACTTTCATGCTGAATAAAGAGTGCTAGAAAACTCTAGTTGAGAAGGAGAGATTCAATGGTACTAAAATTCCTATTTCATGCTAATGTTGGTCGACAATTTAGTTTGTTATTTTTCTGTCAAAACATGGTGTTTCACTAAGTTTTAGTTTAAAAAGTAATTCTTGAAGAAATATAATTTTTTTGATGAATATAGTACCTTTAACGACCAACAATACGGCAGGAATAAAAATTACAGCCGTATAGTTCCGGCCGTATATATATTTGAGCCATCGATAAGTTATCTTCTCCGGATACATAAGGTTTAACGACCAACTATACGGCAGGAACAAAATATTCCGGGCGTATAGATACATCCGCTAGGAAAGAAACCCTAATTTTTGTCGTCAGACCAACTATACGGTGGGAACAAAATGTTCCTTCCGTATAGTTGCGACCGTATAGTTGCGCTCGACCACTTAAACGGACGGGAAGGTACCCCCAAACACCAAAACTTTGATCCTTTTTCTCTCTTCTACCTCCAAACTCTCTCAAAACCTCAAGGGATCTTCATCCTACTCAATTTCGTTTGTTTTCCTCACACACAAGTGATATACGCTATGTTTCTCCTCCTATACTACAATTACTTTTTGCAAATTCATCTCTGATCTATTGTCATTATCAATCTAGGGTGAGACCTACTTTAAACTAATTTCCATGATTCTCTTGCCTAGATTATTATTTTGTGGAGATTCTTTAGTGTGCTATGATGAGGAATATGTTATGCTTATTATTGTTGGATCAAATTTTTTATTTTTGTCTTTTTTATTATTTTACAAGATGAACACAAGGAGCCAAACATGTGCTCGTTCCACTGCGAGTTCTCCTCAGGCTACTGCTACAGCCCAGGACTACATGGGGATACAGTTTAGGAATGAGATCCAACATGATCGCTTCAACAAGATCAAGAACCGAGAAGTGAAGGCAACCAAGTGGGCTTTGCCCCGTTAGATTGAACCAACTCGGTATTTATAATGATTTCAACTTACTTTGCAATAGGGTTGGCCTTCAAAACTTTGTATTTCATGATGTGCCAACTTATCGCCAGTTAACTCTTGAATTTTTAAGTTCATGTCAAAGCACCTTTAAAACATGGAAAGGAGAGGACACGATTTCTTTCCGACTTATGAACCACAATTAATACATTAACACTTGATGAATGGTGAAATTGTCTTAGTTTACCAAACAATGATGCTAATGCCCTGCATGCATCTTATACCAACATGGACCCTTCCCCAAATCACTATTACAATAGAATGAATTTCACCTCTAGAGTCAATAAGGGGAAGAATATTTAGCATCCTGCTATTTGCTATTTGTTCTATGTTATTGCTAACACCTTACAGGCACGAAATGAGTTTAGAAGACTCAATGAAAAGGACATCTTGGTCCTCGCACAAGCTGCTTTCAACAACAACTTAAGCACAATTCTTGTGCGTTATTTGGAGTACCAATCCTCCTAAACCAAGGAACCCTCACAGGTGGAGGCATCATCACCGTGCTTGCCATTTACCTAGTCATCGTGTCTGGGGGATGACCCTCGATAGGGTCATAAAGGGTGAAACTCAATGTCGTACCAGCCTGGCTTGGGCCGAGTCTAGTTGACACGGGCTGAGTAATAGTTGTTGGGTCATCTTGACAATATGTGCCGACATAAGAAGTAAGTCGGCTCATAAAGGACAAGGATTCACAATCTGCAGGTAACAATATGCCAAGTATCACAAAGGGATGTCGAGTGAAGGAAGGCTCGTGGTTCCTTTCTGAGTAATATCCGGGAAAGACCATGCTAAAGCAGAGTCAAAAGAGAAGAGCGCCGCCGTGTGACAACCAAAGGAGTCGGGTGACGCCAAAAGCACCAATTGGCGTATAAAGCAAAGTATGACACCAGAGGAGCTGGCGTCTACGTACAGGAAGACCATTGGCTACATAACTTTGTTGACTGGGTCAAGGGCCTAGGGCTAGCCCATTGACCCGGCCCGCAAGATAATGACAAGGCCCAGATAATGACAAGTCCCAAACAGTAAACCCTAGGACCCAAACTTTAACCTAGCTATTCACGTTGCCTATATAAGAAGGGGCACAACTATATTAGAGAGAGACGCAACTAGTGCCCCAAGGCTGGCATTGTTCCATCTAGCTAGTAGCTTCTAGGAAAACAGCTCGAGGAGCACTTGTAAGTTAGAAGGTGAAATAAAATCACAAGTCCTTGGCGGTTATTCGTGTTCTTCTTGTGCGGCTGCACCGTGCGCACCCATGGCATCCATCCGTTACACCACCATGACAGTTGGCGCCCATGGCATATGTCGTTACACCACCACTACAGTTGGCGCCCATCATGGGGCCAGCAGCGGTGCTTGCTGGGGTTTTCATCCGAACAGGAACATCATCGCTTAAACAGGCGAGCGCATCTACTTAGGCATCATCCAGAGGTTTGGCGCGCTCAACTTCGTCAGCTACAATGTTGGCTTAGAGCATTCCCTAGGGGAGGTCGCTTCATAAAGTTCAGCGAGCATCAAGTCTATGTCGCGGTATGCGTGGAGCGCACGTACCGCGAGCGAGTCGTCTTGGCGCCGGATCCACCTGCGGTTCACGCTATGGGAAAACTGCGGCGACGTCTTCCCCAACGAGGACTTCTTCCCTGACATCAGCACCCTCTTCCTCGACGACATGGCTAACGACGGTGCCAACCCGAACGCCGGTGGTTCCTCTGTTGCTACTGCCGTGTATATTTTTCGTCTCAACCTTGTTCTGATCGCATCTGAAGTTTTACAACTTGCAGTCTATTTGGTTATCTGCCTTAATATGTATTCGCTAGTTAACATGATTAGTATATTGTCTATTATTCTAATTATGTTTTATCTAGCGATTATTATGGGTAATTCGATTGGTAAGTTGCTCTTTTACTCAACAATCCAAAAACCTTATTTCAGGCAATTTGCCCCACGTGGCTTTGTTGCTTCTATGAAGCCACCTGTGTTCGAAGGTGTGAATTACAAATGATGGCGTGCGAGAGCAATGCTCTGGTTTCAGACCATGAGCTGCTATAACGCCATCTATGGCGCACCTGAGGGAGATCTTAATCCCACTCAGGAAGAGGCGTTTCAAAAACTTGATACCACTTTCAAGGCTGCCTTGATCAGCATTCTTGGCGACAATATTGTCGATTCATATCTGTCGTTTAGCAATGGCAAGGATATGTGGGATGCGCTCGAGAGAAAATTTGGAGTCTCCGATGCTGGCAGTGAACTGTATGTCATGGAACAATTCGATGACTATAAGATGGTTGATGACCGCTGAAACAACATGTTGGGCCCCCATGTGTGGTTTTGGTAATTAATGACAATCTTTATGGACTAATGTGTGTATTAAGTTATACTTGTAGGATTTGTCCATTGGCATCACTAGGAGCATGTGGTGGCTTCAAGGTCAATGAAATGAGAAGAAGATGCATTGCGCAAGCTCAAAATGCACCATCTATAGAAGATCTCATGTTTGATGCTTGCGATTCTCGGTGATCATGGATCGATGATGAGGAATTAAGAAAGGCGTTCCATCTTGAGAAGGGAAAGATCGTCTACATCAAGCTCAAGTGGAATACTCAAGGCAAAGGTATAATCTTGATAGGTTTTCCCTTTTCCCGGTCTCTTGTTGTGTGTAGGAGACCGGGTTTAGGATAGATAACCGTACTATCAAGATGGGCTCTCGAATGAGTAATTCGGTCACAACGTTCGGAGAGAGCTCAAACCTTTGCATACTTGCATCATCATATTTGGGTGTTATTTGGTCTTATCCATGTGAGGATATAGAGCTTGCGGTAATCTCCATAACAAGCTCTTGTTCATCAAAATCGGATCTCCCATATGTATCTTGTTGCGATTTTGATTTATGCGGCTTTTCGGTTTCTCGCCAAGTGAGGTATCTCACATTATTCTACTTGATACTTTCTCACTTGGTGATAATCAATATTGGGAAGCCCTTGTCGTCCTCTATCCAACGCAATTGGAATCGGGTCAATCGGAGCTTCCAGTCAAAAGTTATTGTCGTTTGAATATTTGCCCGTCAATCTGTTTTCTGGGCCGAGCGCTAGTACCGCCCGGGCGGGCCGATACTACCGCCCGCCCCTGAGAATGGCCTGTTTTCTTTCTGCCTCGATGGGTACCTAAATCCGGTACTACCGGTCGGCCTTTCCCAGATCCAGATCTCGCTCTGCTGCTGTCGCTCGTTTCCACACACGCGCTTGCCACCCTGTGTCACTCCTGCTGGGCCCGCTCGCGAGATCTGCTGCAAGGCCAGACGCCGCTTCTTCTGCGCATGCTCTGCGCCTCGCTGGCCCCGCTGCATGCCTCGCTGCTGCCCCACTAGCTGCTGCTCGCCGCTTGCTGCATCTGTCGCTATGCGCTTCTTAGTGCTGCCATCGCTGACATGCGGCCCCACTTGCATCACAGACCGTCTTTATACATCGGTGTCTTCTTCTTGCCGCAGCTTCGGTAGCCCTACCAGCAGGCGCGATCTTGCCCCGTTTTTTCTCGCTTGCTGCCGCTCTGCTCCGTTGACTTGCTGTTGTTTCGATTTCCTGGAGCATGCGGTACTACCGGTTAATTCCGGTACTACTTGATCGTTCAGAAATATGCCCCAACAGGCAGATTTTTGCCTAGCTTTTTAAATAGTCTTTTCCCTTTGTCTTTGAGGGTAGCTTCTTACTCCTCCTTTTGTCTAAGATTTGCCCTCATTTGCCTTACTCTTTGAGCTTGATTTATACTCACCCCTCCATTGATTCTTGCATATATTTGAGGAGTAGTTGGAGGTGATCTAGATCTACGTTTTGACCTAACCGATTCACCTCTTTGTGAGTGTATCTTTGGGGATCTAGATTTTGGGGGATTTTGTGTCTCTCTTTGATTCCTCCTCTCTTGTCCCCCCAATAGCTTTAGTAGCTTTGTTGGAACTCGAGAGTGAGGGATTTGAGCACCTTTGTGTTGTTCTTGCCATTTTCATTTGGTGCATCGGTTTAAGTTCTCCCCGGAGGAATTTGGTTCGCGTGACTCTTTGGAGCTTGTCCCTCTTGGGTTCTTGGAACCCTAGATGGTTTTGTGGCCTTGGTGGCATTTGTTGAGGCTTTTTGTGGCATTTGTTGGGAGCCTCCAATTAAGTTGTGGAGAAGTGCCCCAACCTTGTGAGAGGTTTCGGTTGCCACCGACAAGTGCACCGATAGTGGAAGCGTGGATCTATCCCGTTGGGGTGAGATTCACCGGAGAATAAGGGAGGACTTTTCTGGCGTTGGTGGTTTGATACCACCCCCTCTCCAAACGAGACGTACTCCATGTTGGGAGGAACTCGGTAAAATATCGGTGTCCCCGCGTGCCTCGGTTATCTCTATACCCGAGCTCTTTACTTATGCACATTACATTGTGATAGCCTTCGTGCTTGAAGTAATATATATCTTGCTATCAGTTTGTTTCTTGTATTGCTTAGCATAAGTTGTTGGTGCACATAGGTGAACCTTAGTTGTTCTAGGTTGTGCTTAACAAAGTAAACACTAGTTTTATTCCGCCTTTGTTGAGCCACTCTAGGAAAAGTTTTAATCGCCTATTCACCCCCCCCCCCCCTCTAGGTGACATCCGTATCCTTTCAACCGCCCCATTGTGGAGCAGGCTCACGATATACAGTCACTTGCCAGGGATCTTGAGCACTTCACTTGTGTATTACCGAACAAGTTTGTTGCTGGAGGAATTATTGCCAAACTTCCCCAGTCATGGAGGAATTTTACTACTTCTCTGAAGCACAAGAGACAAGAGTTGTCCATGACGGATCTCATTGGGACTCTTGATGTGGAAGAGAAGGCGAGAGCAAAAGACACACGTGCTCGAGGTATCGAGGGAGGTTCTAATGCCAATCTGGTACAGAAAAGGAACTTCCAGCCTCACAAGTTCAAGAACAAAGGCAAGTTTGACGGCAAAGGAAAGTTCGATGGAAAGAACAAGGCCTCACAGTCTACCAGCTTCAAGTAGACTAATAATAAGAAAGGTGCTTGTCATGTGTGTGGTGATCCTGATCATTGGGCTCCTGCTTGTCCCAACCGCTTTGACAAGCGCCAGCATGGGAAGGGCAGCAAGACTGCTAATGTTGTCATGGGAGACGTTGAGATGAAAGATGTTGGGTATGGTATATTACCTACTATTCTTTCATTATGTCATTCTCCTGATTGGTGGATTGACACGGGCGCTAATGTACATATATGTTCTAATATTTCCATGTTTTCTTCATATCAGGTCAGAGGGACTCAAACCGTGCTGATGGGGAACGACTCGCATGCTTCTGTTCATGGAGTTGGTACGGTCGATCTGATGTTCACTTTGGGAAAGATCGTGCGCCTGAAGAACGTGCATCATGTTCCCTCAATAAATAAAAATATTGTTAGCGGATCTCTTTTGTGTCGAGATGGCTACAAGATTGTATTTGAGTCCAATAAATTTGTAATTTCAAAGTATGGAATCTTTGTTGGTAAAGGCTATGAATGTGGAGGCTTGTTCCGCCTATCTTTGTCAGACATTTGTAATAAAGTTGTTAATCATATTTACACAAATTTTGAATCAAATGTTTGGCACTCTAGTCTTTGTCATATTAATTTTGGTTGTATGACGCGACTAGCAAAAATGAATTTAATCCCTTATTTCACAACTGTTAAGGGATCTAAATGCGAAGTCTGCGTGCAAACTAAACAACCTCGCAAGTCACATACGAGTGCAGAAGTGAGAAATTTAACACCACTAGAGCTCATACATTTTGATCTTTGTGAGATGAATGGTGTGTTGACAAAAGGTGGAAAGAAATATTTCATGACTTTGATCGATGACTCTACGAGATATTGTCATGTGTATCTTCTGAAATCAAAAGATGACACTTTGAGTTTCTTCAAAATCTATAAATCCGAGGCAGAAAATCAACTTGATCGAAAGATTAAGAGGCTTAGGTCTGATCGTGATGGAGAGTATTTTTCCAACGAGTTTGATTTATTTTGTGCAGAACATGGCATTATTCATGAGAGGACGCCTCCCTACTCACCCCAGTCAAATGGAGTAGCCGAACGAAAGAAGCGTACTATAACATATTTGGTTAACGCCATGTTAGACACATCAGGTCTCTCCAAGGCATGGTGGGGGGAGGCACTATTGACTGCGTGTCATGTCCTAAACTGACTTCCCACAAAGAACAAAGAAATTACTCCATTTGAAGAATGGTAGAAGAAAAGATTAAAACTCTCTTACTTACGTACTTGGGGTTGTATGGCAAAGGTTAATGTACCAATCCCCAAGAAGCGCAATCTTAGACCAAAAACCATTGATTGTGTTTTTCTGGGCTATGCTTTTCATAGCATTGGTTATAGATTCTTGATAGTAAAATCTGAAGTACCTGACATTCATGTCGGTACAATCATGGAGTCGACTGATGCGACTTTCTTTGAGGATATCTTTCCTATGAACGATAAACCTAACTCATCAAATCCAGAGATACCTAGTTCATCTAATCAGGAATTTGCTACATTTTCTGCACCTACCATTCCAATTGAACAATCTGAAAGTCCTAAGGACGATGATAATGAAAGTCCTAAAAGGAGCCAGAGACATAGGACTGCAAAGTCCTTTGGTGATGATTTCATTGTGTACCTTGTGGATGACACTCCCACTTCCATTTCAGAAGCATATGCATCTCCTAATGCTGACTACTGGAAGGAAGCCGTCCATAGTGAGATGAATTCCATCTTAGCTAATGGAACATGGGAGATCACTGATCGCCCTTATGGGTGCAAACCTGTAGGATGCAAGTGGGTGTTCAAGAAAAAGCTTAGACCTGATGGTACTATTGAGAAGTACAAGGCACGTCCTGTGGCCAAGGGATATACTCAACAAGAAGGTGAAGACTTCTTTGACACTTACTCACCGTTGCCAGATTGACCAACATTCGAGTATTACTCCCATTGGCTGACTCTCATGGTCTTCTCATTCATCAAATGGACGTTAAGACAGCTTTCCTTAATGGAGAGTTGGATGAGGAAATTTACATAGATCATCCAGATGGCTTTGTGGTAAATGGTCAACAAGGAAAGGTGTGCAAGTTGTTGAAGTCTTTATATGGCCTAAAACAATCCCCTAAGCAATGGCATGAGAAGTTCGAAAGAACTTTTACTGCTGTAGGCTTTGTTGTAAATGAAGCTGATAAATGTGTGTACCATAGCCATGGTGGGGGTGAGGGAGTCATCCTTTGTTTGTATGTTGATGACATACTGATTTCCGGAACCAACCTTAATGCAATTAAGGAGGTCAAAGATTTCTTATCTCGTTCCTTTGAGATGAAGGATCTGGGAGTAGCTGATGTCATCCTGAACATCATGCTATTGAGAGATGATGATGGTGGGATTACATTGCTTCAGTCCCACTATGTGGAAAAGGTCTTGAGTCGTTTCGGGTATAGCGACTTCAAGTTTTCTCCTACACCGTATGATCCTAGTTGAAAGAACATGTTGGGCCCCCATGTGTGGTTTTGGTAATTAATGACAATCTTTATGGACTAATGTGTGTATTAAGTTATACTTGTAGGGTTTGTCCATTGGCATCGCTTGGAGCATGTGTTGGCTTCAAGGTCAATGAAATGCAAAGAAGATTTGTTGGGCAAGCTCAATATGCGTGGTTGATGATGAGGAATTAAGAAAGGCGTTCCATCTTGAGAAGGGCAAGACCGTCTACATCGATCTCAAGTGGAATGCTCAAGGCAAAGGTATAATCTTGATAGGTTTTCCTTTTGCCGGTCTCTTGTTGTGTGTAGGAGACCGAGTTTAGGATAGATAACCGTACTATCAAGAGGGGCTCTCGTATGAGTAATTCGGTCACATCGTTCGGAGAGAGCTCAAACCTTTGCATACTTGCATCATCATATTTGGTTGTTATTTGGTCTTATCCATGTGATGATATAGAGCTTGTGGTAATCTCCATAACAAGATCTTGTTCATCTAAATCGGATCTCCCATTTGTATCTTGTTGCGATTTTGATTTATGCGGCTTTTCGGTTTCTCACCAAGTGGGGTATATCACTTTATTCTACTTGATACTTTCTCACTTGTGATAATCAATATTTCCACCTTTTATTGGGAAGCCCTTGTTGCCCTCTATCCAACGCAATTGGAATCGGGTCAATCGGAGCTTCCAATCAAAAGTTATCGCAGATTGAATTTTGTCTGTTATTCGATCAGCCTCATTGTATTTCCCACTATCCCACCGGCTCAGGTAATCATCCTGCCTCTGGTGGCCTCTCTGTGACCCGGCCCAGCACGCCCGCAGCGCCCTTCGTCCGTTCACCGTCGGTCAGGCGCTACCGCCGCCTGGCTGACCACTGCCACTACAGACGCTGGCGTAGCCGCCCCACTTCCTACAAGGCCTCGCCTGATGCCGGGCCAGCTCACGCTATATTCGCGCTCGCTCAGATTGCTTATGTCTACTGTTTCGCATGCACCTACACCTCGCGCTATACGGTCCGATTTGGTTCTCCCGCATGTTGCGGCCAAAAATTCTGCACATGCTTGTTACGCTGCTGCAGCTTCTCTTGCGTTGGTTCGATGCTCATGAGCTGCTTTGGCCTGCTATGGCCTCATTTGCACGCTGCGTCCCCTAGTCGACCTTTGATTCCTGAGATCCGCAGTATTACTGGGTTAAATCCGTAGTACCGGTTCTAATGAAAATATGTTCCAACGGCCAGATTTTTGGGGCCTCTATTTAAGGCTTTGCCCTTTTTCAATTTAGTAAGCTCCTCTATTATCTATTAGGCTAAACTTTGTCCACACTTGCTCTAGATCTTGAAGCTTGCCTAATCTTTTCCCTCCAATGATTCTTGCCCATTTTTGAGTGGAAGAGAGAGGAGATTTAGCCCCACGTTTTGACCTAACCGATTCATCTCTTTGTGAGTGCATCTTTGGGGATCTAGATTTTGGGGGATTTTGTGTCTCTCTTTGATTCCTCCTCTCGTGTTCCCCCAATAGCTTTAGTAGCTTTGTTGGAACTTGAGAGTGAGGGATTTGGGCATCTTTGTGGTGTTCTTGCCATTTGCATTTGTTGCATCGGTTTGAGTTCTCTTTGGAGGATTTGGTTTGAATTGCTCATTGGAGCTTGTCCCTCTTGGGTTCTTGGAACCCTAGACGGTTTTGTGGCCTTGGTGGCATTGTGGCCTTTTGTGGCATTTGTTGGGAGCCTCCAATTAAGTTGTGGAGTTGTGCCCCAACCTTGTGAGAGGTTCCGGTTGCCACCGACAAGTGCACCGATAGTGGAAGCGTGGATCGATCCCATTGGGGTGAGATTCACCGGAGAATAAGGGAGGCCTTTTCTGGCGTTGGTGGTTTGATACCACCCCCTCTCCAAACGAGACGTACTCCATGTTGGGAGGAACTCGGTAAAATATCGGTGTCCCCGCGTGCCTCGGTTATCTCTATACCCGAGCTCTTTACTTATGCACTTTACATTGTGATAGCCTTCATGCTTGAAGTAATATATATCTTGCTATCACTTTGTTGCTTGTATTGCTTAGCATAAGTTGTTGGTGCACATAGGTAAACCTTAGTTGTTTCTAGGTTATGCTTTACAAAGTAAACACTAGTTTTATTCCGCCTTTGTTGAGCCACTCTAGGAAAAGTTTTAATCGCCTATTCACCCCACCCTCTAGGCGACATCCGTATCCTTCCAATTGGTATCAGAGCCCGGTCTCTCATTTTAGGCTTCACCGCCTTGAGAGTAAAGATGTCGTCTAGGGGATTAGTGCACAAGGACACACTCACATTCAATGGCACAAATTATGATGTTTGGAAAATTCGCATGCTTAATTTATTTCGGGAAATTCACCCAATTATCGAGGGCTATCTATATGTAGGTTTCTCTTCTCCTATGGATACCCAAAATGAATCTTTAGAGGAGAAGTTGAACTCTCATATAGATGCTCTAGCTACTAAAATTCTTTTGCATGTTGTGAGCAATGTAGTTCTTTCATCTATCATGCCTTATTCAAGCGCTCGTGAGATATGGACCAAGCTTCAAGATAAATATAGCAAGTCCAACATTATTGAGGATGATTGTGTTGCTTCCACTTCCTACGAGATGAGTTCTCTTCGCTCACCACTTCACCAACATGTGATTTTTCACAAGGTAATGATATGGTGAGTGGTGATAGAAATTGCAATATGGATAGTGTGTTCACTATTTGTAATCCCTCATATCTATCTAGTTGCAATGATCTATCTTTGGACCTTAACACTTCTAGCACTCAAAATTCCTCACATGCTTGTGTTAATAGTCCTTGCATATCATGTAGAAATGACTTGAACAAATCTCATGATGATATGCTCATGTTGTCTTGTTGCCATGATAAAAATGCTTCTATTTCCTCTAGTGCTTGTGTTGCTAACCATGTAGAGGAAAATGAAGATTCTATGGGCCAAGACAAGGTCTTGAAGAGAGCTTCAAGTGCAATCTCATCATCACCTTCCTCCGGTTCTCACATGTGCCTTATGGCTAAGGGAACAAAGGTAACCTCTTTGAATCCCATTGTATCTCATGATGATGATGATGAGGTTGAGAATGATAATGATGATTATAGAGGTAAGTATGATATTACCTCTATGAAGAAAATGGGAGAGGTTGTCTATAGTGCTCTCTACAAAAATAAACTTGCTTCCTCCAACCTTCTTGAAATCTTGAATTATGCTATAGAAGGCAATGATCTTATTGAGGAGCAAGAAAACATAATTGATGAAAAGTTTGCACTTGAGCGTGAATATGCTAATGAACTTGCTCAAGTAAAGGACTCCCTTGAAGAAGAACAAACCACCAAAGAATCTCTTGAGGAGACTTTTACTCTAGAATTATCTAGAGTAAAGGAATACCATGATAGAGAACTTGCGGTGGCTAACTCCTTCAAGATTAAAAATGATGAACTTGAAGTTGCTTATGCTAAACTTGTTGAGGATTTTGAGCACCTCAAAAATGGCTCTAGGGTCATAAAGGGTGAGCTCATCAAACTCACCGAGTCACATGAGCAACTTAAAGCCTCATATTCAAAAGAACTTGACAAGTTGCCCTCACCTCTTGGTAATAGTAATGATGCTTGTGCTACTAACTCTATTTCTTGTGAAGCATCTATTTTGAAGGAGAATGTTGATCTAAAGGATCAACTTGCTTTGCTAACTAGCAACTATGGGAAATTAGAAGAAAGCCATGTTAAGCTCTCAAGCTCGCATGAGGATCTTCTAGTCGCCCATGGTAGGCTAAAGTTGGCTCATGAGGCCATCATGTCAAAGGTAACATCTAGTGGGCCTCATGTGGACATTAGCACTATATCTACTCCAAATGTTATATTGCCATGTGCTTGTCCTTGTAATTCATCCTCTCACAACCATGCTATATCTCGTGATGAATTACATTCCTTGCCTTGTTGCTCTAACAATGTAGCATCTACTTCCTCTAGTACTTGTATTGAAACTAACCATGTAGAGGAAATCAAAGAGCTCAAGGCTCAAGTCACTTATTTGAATAATGACTTGAAAAGGGGTCATCAAGGGAAGGCCGCACTCAACAAAATCTTGAGTGTGCAAAAATCCCCCAATGACAAGAGTGGGCTTGGATTCAACTCAAATGTCAAGAACAAGTCCACTATCAAGTTGAAGCACAAGGATAACAAGAAGAATGGCCAAGATCAAGTCAAGAATCCGGCCAACATTGTTTGCTTCAAGTGCAAGGAAGAAGGGCATCATGTCAAACATTGCCCATTAAAGAAGAAGTCCCTTGGCAAGAAGCAACTAGGGAGGCGGCCTCAAGCTCTACATATTGTTAGAGATGGGCCTACTCCCAAGAAGACTCAAGCTCTTCCTCAAGTTGTTTCTTCATCCAAGAAGAAAGATGGCAAGAGTAGAACTTGCTACATATGCCGCGAAAAGGGGCACATTTCTTCCTCATGCACTATTGGTATCTCCTCATCCCATCCTATCTTGATTGATGATTCTTATTCTCTTTGTAAGGATGAGGTTGGCTATGTGTTTGCCAAACTTGTTGGTACCCAACGTGGTGTCAAGAAAAGAACCATTTGGGTTTCCAAGCCTATTGTGACTAACTTCTTAGGACCCAACTTGGTTGGGTACCAACAAGCTAAAACTTGATCAATAGGTAATTTTGGAGAGCATTGGAGACTTGGCTACATTATGAAGAATTGAGGGATCTTCATCAATTATTAGTGTCAAGCCAAGCCATTTGGATTATCATGATTTTATTATATTTCCAATGTTCTTCCTTGTGGTAACATATGCTAAACTCTTTACATTGAAAGTTACTCGCCCCCTTGTGCATGTGTTGGTTTTGTATCTTCCATGCTTGTGTACATGTTGTGCTATCCACTTAATTATCTTGAGGACTCAAGCATATATTTATGTATGATTAGGTGGCACACCATGTATGTGTGTTTCTTGTGTTTGAGCCTTACTTGGTTATATTTGGTATCTTATTTGGCTCTTGTGAGATGTTAATGGATTATCCCGTTTTGGGGGAGTGTTATGCTTGGGCATTCCATAATCCTAAAATTGTGTGTACATGAGGAATACCACCTAGTACTTATATTGGATTCTTGTCTAGTCTCTATGTGGTATAATTCTCATGAGAAATTTAAGTTTTATAATGTCCATTAATTATCTCTATTTATATTCTTTTGCCTCGTGTTGTTTTTTATGGTAGTATCACATTATGGGGGAGTCTTATTCTTAGTGCATATTACAATCCTAGAAAATGTGAATATTCGAGGTTGTGTCACTTAGAATTGATATTGATAATTATCTAGCCCATATGTGACACATTTGCTCATGCAAGTCCCAATTTGCTTGAATGCCTTTATTGCTCATATTTTGGATCTTGTATGTGAGAATGATTCTTGGTATGTGTTTTCTCATATTTATATATATATTCTCATGGAAACCATTTGTTTCGAGTTACTCTAATCACTAGTGATTGTGTGACTATTGGAAGCTACCAAGAATCTTGTTCGAAGTATCATGCTCAATTCTTATATTTAGTTGTATGCTTCTTGTTGTGTGAATATGATCTTGGATATCCATATGAACTACCTAGGGAAGATTATTCTCAATTCTTCTTATCCTTGGACAATTAGTACCAAAATTATGGTAGACTTTATTGATCATATTCACTTTGGCCTTTGCTTAATATTGTCCTATCTTTGGCCAAGAAAATGTTTTGTGTTGTCTCCCAAGCCTTCCTTACTTCTTGTGGATCTTCTTATCTTATTGATATCCTCTTGTGTTTTAGTTAATGTAGGTAGTAGTGATGATCCCATTTGTGTGCATTTTGCATTCTAAAGGAAAATCCTACATAATGCACTATCTATGGGGGAGCTCTCCTATTTTAGTTAGAACACTCATATTTATGCTTCCTTGTTTGATCCATATCGGGTTTTATGTGCTTGGAAGTTAATCTTTTCGTGTTGGTACTTAGTGCCATCATGAGAAGTGTGGGGAGTTTGGTTTCTTATTGGAACCTTGCTCTTTTTGGGAGTTGGTTTTGTCTCATTCCTTGTTTCATGATTTGACCATTTTAGAATTAGATAAATCCTTGAGCATTTTTATTTCCATCTATTTTTGCTCTTTTGGCCTTAGCCTAGTTCATTTGTTGAACTTGTGATCGTTCATGTGTTGAATTGGTTCTTTGATACAATTTGGACACCGCTTGTCTTATCACACTCTTGTGTGTGCCATCTCGGTTTACTTGGTGTTTTTGCTCAAATTGTATCTCCTTTTTGGTTCTTGAAAGCCTTATGCATGCATATTTACTATATTTTTATATTAAGGCTTGTTTGCTTTCTTTGATCCAATATATAGGGGAAACTCCACCAATTCCCATCGGCTAAGTTGTGCATGAAATTCAATTTCATATCAATGTGCACATAATTATGTGGAGTCTCTCCTATGTATTGTAGTTTCTCTAACTACTTTGGACCCAAGAAGTTTTGGGACCATTTTGTACTTAAATGTGTTTTAGGTACATTGGAGATATATTGGATGCTTGTCTCTCAATTTTGAAGAAGTGATGCTTAGAAGAAAATTTGAGGCAAGCTATAGGATGATCAACGAATTCATATCCTCTACATCCTACCAATTATATCTCGGTAACAAGTATCTCTTGCTCATACATATTTATATTGCTTCCAACCTTTTGTAGGTTGCATCTTGGCATGAATTTTTGTTATTGTATTTATTGTTGTATCTCTATCCATGGTATTAAGAGGACTCTATATTGTATATGTGTATAAGTTGAGATGAGTACATGTATTTGGGACTATACAAAATCATGCACATGATCCTCCAATCCCAAATATGTCAATCTAGCAATTTTATTGCCTATCATTTCCTCAACTTCCCTCATATGCAATAGTGAGATTTTTGCTAGTCTATTCTATCATATGATACTTGTTGCCTTTCTCCATATATTCCAACTTTCTCCTTTTCCCTTGGTAATAGTTGTAATATATGTAGTGTGTTGGTGTTTGAAGCTCATTAATGTACAATAAGATATATGTGAGCCTTTGGCCATGCTTTGAAGTTAGAATCTTATTAATATATGTTATGACTTCATTTTTGCCTTTCATGTGCTTTATTGTATATCTTCCTTGTATGTGCTTGTTTCTTTATGGGCATGTGTCTTTGTGATGTCATCCACTTAGAGACATATACACATATGAGAAGATAATTTTAGTTGATTTTTAAAATCCTTGGAGACCACCTTTCTATTCCTTTTGATTCTTTGGTGGCTTCCAAATTTAATTGCCTATGAGTGCTTGTTCCTCTTGTTTGCATCTTTTGGCACTCATATTTATTCTATCATGCCTTGTATTGTTAAATGAACTTGGATGAGTGAGGATTCCATGATTATGCACCTTGATTCCAAATACAATTATCATAATTGGTGCATTATCTTTGGGGAGCTCATCTAATTCATTTAATAATACTCATTTGCATTCTTTCACATTTGTTGTGCTTTAAATGCTTATGGGGGAGCTAGGATTCCATATTTGTGCACTATGTATACCAATACATTTATTTTGAATTGTGCACAAACCTTGGGGAGCTTCTCTATTTGTTATTTAAAACACTCTTTTGCTCATATCATAATATCTTGTTGCTTCCATTTGGACTCATTTGTTGTTTTCAAATTGGTGTGTTGGACCTTGTAGTTAATTGCATCATTTGACTTTATTTTTGCAAGCTTCGGGTCCTCAATATAGTTCTACTCCCTCCCAAGTATTCATCATTGGATATGTGCGAAGGCACACCTTTGGAGGAACTATTACTATAATTGCCTTCTAGAACTTGTCACCCATTTCGGCAATCGATGCCAATGGGGGAGAAGTTTTAGAGGGTTTAAGGGAAGTTGGTTTATGCATTGAGTTTGTTCTTGTGCATTTACTTCTCATTCTCTTGCATCTTTGTTGTTGCTTAGCATGTGGTATATATAGAGGAAACTCCACCAATGATAATGATTGGCAATATATGCAATGAAATTCAAGTTCATCACACATGCATAGATTGTGGGGAGTTTGCTCTATATATGATGGTGGTACCAATATCACATAATTTTGTAGTATTTGATATTGGTATTACCATTTTATTCATTAAAATTCCTTATATAAACCCTCTTAAAGGGATTGTCATCAATTACCAAAATGGGGGAGATTGAAAGAACATGTTGGGCCCCCATGTGTGGTTTTGGTAATTAATGACAATCTTTATGGACTAATGTGTGTATTAAGTTATACTTGTAGGGTTTGTCCATTGGCATCGCTTGGAGCATGTGTTGGCTTCAAGGTCAATGAAATGCAAAGAAGATTTGTTGGGCAAGCTCAATATGCGAGGTTGATGATGAGGAATTAAGAAAGGCGTTCCATCTTGAGAAGGGCAAGACCGTCTACATCGAGCTCAAGTGGAATGCTCAAGGCAAAGGTATAATCTTGATAGGTTTTCCTTTTGCCGGTCTCTTGTTGTGTGTAGGAGACCGGGTTTAGGATAGATAACCGTACTATCAAGAGGGGCTCTCGTATGAGTAATTCGGTCACATCGTTCGGAGAGAGCTCAAACCTTTGCATACTTGCATCATCATATTTGGTTGTTATTTGGTCTTATCCATGTGATGATATAGAGCTTGTGGTAATCTCCATAACAAGCTCTTGTTCATCTAAATCGGATCTCCCATTTGTATCTTGTTGCGATTTTGATTTATGTGGCTTTTCGGTTTCTACCAAGTGGGGTATATCACTTTATTCTACTTGATACTTTCTCACTTGGTGATAATCAATATTTCCACCTTTTATTGGGAAGCCCTTGTTGCCCTCTATCCAACGCAATTGGAATCGGGTCAATCGGAGCTTCCAATCAAAAGTTATCGCAGATTGAATTTTGTCTGTTATTCGGTTTAAAAAGAAAAGAAAAAAGAAGGGCCTTTTATTTTTCTGGGCCGACCGGTACTACCGCAGCCCAGTACCGATCGACCCAGTGCGCGGCCCAGCTCTCAGATCAGCCCGGCTGTGGCTTCCGGTCCTACTGCTGGCCCGTGGTCTGCGTCCGGGTGGGCGGTATTACCGCCGCCCAGTCGACGGTGTTGCCCAGCCCTCTCGGCAGGCCCAGCCTCCCCGCTTGCGGCCCGCCTCGCCCAGATGTCGTACGCGCTGCCGCCGCGTTACCAGCCGTTGGCGTGTCTGCTGGCGTAGCCGCCCCACTTCCCATTGGCTGCATGTCCGCTGGCCAGCTCACGTTGGCTGCGCACGCCCAGATTGCTTGCGTATACTGTTTTCGCGTTATGCATCACAATTTGGTTCTCCCAAAATTCTGCGCGATGCTTGCCGCTGGCATCTGGCTCATGGCCTCATTTGCACGCTGGGTCCCTAGTTGACCGCTGATTCTCGAGATCCGCATTAGACCGGTTAAACTGCAGGTACCGGTCCAGCCAAAAATATGTTCCAACGGCCAGATTTTTGGGGCCTCTATTTAAGGCTTTGCCCTTTTTCAATTTAGTAAGCTCCTCTATTATCTATTAGGCTAAACTTTGTCCACACTTGCTCTAGATCTTGAAGCTTGCCTAATCTTTTCCCTCCGATGATTCTTGCCCATTTTTGAGTGGAAGAGAGAGGAGATCTAGCCCCACGTTTTGACCTAACCGATCCATCTCTTTGTGAGTGCATCTTTGGGGATCTAGATTTTGGGGGATTTTGTGTCTCTCTTTGATTCCTCCTCTCTTGTTCCCCCAATACATTTAGTAGCTTTGTTGGAACTTGAGAGTGAGGGATTTGGGCATCTTTGTGGTGTTCTTGCCATTTGCATTTGTTGCATCGGTTTGAGTTCTCTTTGGAGGATTTGGTTTGAATTGCTCATTGGAGCTTGTCCCTCTTGGGTTCTTGGAACCCTAGACGGTTTTGTGGCCTTGGTGGCATTGTGGCCTTTTGTGGCATTTGTTGGGAGCCTCCAATTAATTTGTGGAGTTGTGCCCCAACCTTGTGAGAGGTTCCGGTTGCCACCGACAAGTGCACCGATAGTGGAAGCGTGGATCGATCCCATTGGGGTGAGATTCACCGGAGAATAAGGGAGGCCTTTGTATGCTGGTGGTTTGATACCACCCCCTCTCCAAACGAGACGTACTCCATGTTGGGAGGAACTTGGTAAAATATCGGTGTCCCCGCGTGCCTCGGTTATCTCTATACCCGAGCTCTTTACTTATGCACTTTACATTGTGATAGCCTTCGTGCTTGAAGTAATATATATCTTGCTATCACTTTGTTGCTTGTATTGCTTAGCATAAGTTGTTGGTGCACATAGGTAAACCTTAGTTGTTTCTAGGTTGTGCTTTACAAAGTAAACACTAGTTTTATTCCGCCTTTGTTGAGCCACTCTAGGAAAAGTTTTAATCGCCTATTCACCCCCCCCCCCTCTAGGCGACATCCGTGTCCTTTCACTAGTGTGTTGCTTCGAAAGAATCAAGGACATGCTAGACACCAACTGGGATACTCTCAAATTATTGGCTCGCTTATGTATTTAGCTAGTACCACGAGGCCTGACATCACCTTTGCTATAAGCAAACTCAGTCGATTTGTTTCAAAGCCAGGATATGATCACTGGAATGCTCTTGAGAGAGTTATGCGCTATTTAAAAGGCACTATGAGCTATGGCATACACTATACCAGGTATCCGAGGGTACTAGAGGGTTATAGTGATTCAAATTGGATATCTGATGTTGACGAGATAAAGGCCACGAGTGGATATGTATTCACACTTGCTGGTGGCGCTGTTTCTTGGAAGTCTTGCAAGCAGACCATCTTAACGAGGTCAACTATGGAAGCAGAACTCACAGCATTAGACACAACCACTGTTGAAGTAGAGTGGCTTCGTGAACTCTTGATGAACTTACCTGTGGTTGAAAAACCAATACCCGCAATCCTTATGAACTGCGATAATCCAACTGTGATTTTCAAGGTAAATAGTTCTAAGGATAATATGAAGTCATCAAGACATGTGAAGAGGAGACTGAAATCTGTTAGGAAAATGAGAAACTCCAGAGTTATTGCACTAGATTATATCCAAACATCTAAAAACTTGGCAGATCCCTTAACAAAGGGTCTATCGCGCAATGTGATAGAAAATGCATCGAAGGAGATGGGTATGAGACCCACAATTTGAGCTTTCCACAGTGGTAAACCACTCTATGTGATCGGAGATCCCGTGAATTAGAATTGGGAGACAAGCTGTTGGTTAGCTCAGAGGAAAGTATCCCTACTTTAATAAACACCAATCCATAAAGATGCAATACTTTCCTATTATGCATGGCAGGTTGATCTATTATCATAATGTGTTATAAGTGGCTTATCCTAAGCAAAGATGTTGTCCTGCAGAACATCTTTTGAAAGTAGGGTGTTCTCTAATAAACTCATGAAAGGTCATGGAGTATGACGCATAAGCTCCACCCGCGCGGAAGTCCAACGGTAGCCTAGTATAGGTCAAGAATTTTTGTGAAGCTAGGTTCACAGCAAACTTGCAGTTCAATGCATAGTCCACTATACAAGTTCCAGCCTAGTATAACATAAAACTCTAGGAGGAAGTTCAATTTAATAGTCTCCATTACAGTACCGGTATATTAACAATGTTTTGGAACCAAAGGCAAACTTCATGTGCCTCTGGGATATGGTGGGGGATTGTTGGAATTTTAGGCTAAATAGGCCCAGCCCATTTATTATATGCCAATAAATTCCTGAAATCCTAGAGGCCCATTTGGCCCATTCATGCAAGGCAAGAGCTAGGACAAATGTTTAGTCCCACATTGCTAGTTGAGTGGAAGTTGGACCAGCTTATAAGGAGAGCTCTTCCACCACTTGTACGAGCTTGAGAAGACAAGACATATACAAGCGCACTCCTCCTCCTCACTCTCCTCTCCACACCTCACCTCGCCTCGTCGCGTCACGACGCGCGCACACCGTAGGTTGCGGGAATCTCGCCGAGCCGAGCTTTATTTTGCCACGCATGAATGGTATATGAACAGTTGTACAGAAGCTGAAACGTTTTTGCTCGAGTGGACTTTTAATACGAGCTAAATAAATATGAACTGAGTGGAGGCTATCCGGTGGGCTGCCGCATGTTCCCTTCAACTTCTGTCCATTCGTTTCATCTCCTGCACAACTTGTCTGCCTTCCCCTCTCTGCCAATATAAGAGAGATGTCGCGCCTCCTCTCAGACACACTGCCACACATCCTTTGCCCCTCCAGTTCCAGAGCACTATGCTACCCAGTCTTTCCCATCCCGTATTGCGGCCTGCATCGTGATCCGGGATAGTAGGCCTCCGATACCCCGCTGCTTCGAGTCCTATACGGGAGAACGACGATAAGGTTTTTGGGGAGTGCTATCAACACGACTACTGGCTTCGTCACGGAATCCCTCATGGATAGCGAATGTGGCAACATCTTCCGCGACGAGGACTTCTTACCCGACATCAGCACCCTCTTCCTCGACGACATGGCTAACGATGGTGCCAACCCGAATGCCGGCGGTTCCTCTGCTGCTACTGTCGTGTTTATTTTTCTTCTCAACCTTGTTCTGATTGCATCTGAAGTTTTATGACTTGTAGTCTATTTGTTTATCTGCCTTAATATGTATTCTCTATTTCACATGATTAGTATATTGTCTATTGTTCTAATTACGTTTTATCTAGCGATTATTATGGGTAATTCGATTGGTAAATTGCTCTTTTACTCAATAGATACTTGTGGACATTCATCAAGGAGAGTGTGGGCATTAGTAGCTAATGCATTTCTACATGGTTTCTATTGGCCAAGTGCACTCGAACAGGCACAATACTTAGTAAAGAAATGCAATGGATGTCAACAATACTCAGCAAAAACAAATTTGCCAGCATTGGAGCTCAAAAATATACCAATCGCTTGGCCATTTTCAGTGTGATGCTTGTATATGGTGGGACCATTTAAACCAGCACGAGATGGCATGACTCACATACTTGTTATGGTTGACAAGTTCACCAAATGGATAGAAGTGAAACCCATGAAAAAATGTGATGAGAAAATAGCAGTAACATTCCTGAGGGATATAATCCTAAGATATGGCTACCCACATAGCATAATTACAGACAACGCCACAAAATTTGCTGAAGGAGCCTTTGCTCGATTAGACTCGACGTAGCGTCAGTCGCTCAACCAGAATCAAATGGGAAGGTCGAAAGGGAAATTGGCTAGTCTTGTCCGGGATAAAGCCTCGCCTGATTGAACCACTCTAGAGGTCACCTGGATGTTGGATAGAGGAATTACCCTTAGTATTATGGAGCTTAAGAACAACTCCAAATCGATCAACTAGCTATACGCCATTTTCCTTGTCTATGGGCAGAAGCAGTTTGCCTGCCGACAAAGAGCATGACTCGCTAAGGATAAGGCAATACACAGAAGCCGAGGTAAAAGAAGCTCGAGAAGATGGAGTCGATTTGCTCGAAGAAGCACGGGAACTGGCATTATCTAGTTCCGCCATATACCAGCAAAATCTCCGACGCTATCATTGCCAGAAAGTTCACCATCGTGTATTCAGAGAAGGGGATTTGGTGCTCAGGCTGGTGCAACGCACAGTTGGAATGCACAATCTATCACCCCCATGGGAAGGTCCATTCATTGTAATCAAGGCATTGCATAATGATTCCTACTATCTAATAGATGCCTATGAGGCACAAAAGAACAAGGCGGTCAGGTCGTGTGACGAAACCAAAAGGCCATGGAATGTGGCATTGCTTTGTCCTTTCTATACCTAGGGAAGGCAATGTATGTGTCTCTGAACTCTCATATGTCGGACCTTATGACGACTATGTGCTAATAATAAAAATGGTATGACTCGAAAAGTGACTCGGGGACTTCCCCTTTATCCGTGGTTCTACATTCCATACTTATTATTTATGCCGGCTGCCATTGTGTCCTGCCCCTATCTCGGAATAGTAATGTATGCACGTTCAAGGTCAACTCTTCAACTTAGCTGTTGTCTGAAACACGGCTTCATGGCAAGCAAGATAAAAATACCAAAGACGGGTAAACATGAACAGCGGATAAGGGGAGCAAAAAATGTGAGCCGACTCTATGCATATCAATGTATATCTAACCCATTATAGGATATCAGTTTTCTTGCCGAATGACTTTAAGGCAGGTTTCCTAGATTCATGAACTGCTAACTTAATCCTGATGACTTTGAGACTCTAATGTCGAATGCCCAAAAAGGTAGACAAGATCCAAAGTTGGGGAATTAAAAAATGGCAAATGAAACTCGGGGACTTTCCCCAAAGTGATTCGAACTTAATCCAGAATATAAGTTTACGCCTTCACAAAGGAGCATCACAAAAAGAACGGCAGTATGCATTACATCTGCACCCGGCTTACCGAGGATCTCATGCAACTTAAGTGTTTTTCTTCCAGCTTAAGAGACAGCTGGACTCGGGGACGATTCGGCGGGCTTGGAACTCGGTGCTTCATCAGTTGCAGCCAAGTCAGGCATGTCACCCCTAGCAGGCACATCTGACTCAGTATCTTCACTATCAGCTCCACCTTCTTCATCAACTTCTTCAACTGATTCAGCAGAATCAAGGAAGCTAGGCCCATCACACCAAGCGTCAACATTGGTGTACTTGATCATAGAATAAGCTCTCTCCTGGCATTTCTTGATGAGTTACGAGTCATGGATCCACTTGCCATCAGCTCTCATGTTTTGCATCACATCCATATTGATATCCTCATACCAGGATAGAACAAAGGAAGAATGTTATCAGATGCAGCCCGGCAGGCCGACTCGTGCCACTGATCCATCCGCTCTTCAGAGAGAATAAGTCTTGCCGCGAGCGGGTCAATATGTTTGGGAGGATATTCATCCGTCCAAAGCATCCTAAAGACGTGAATTGCAGCCTTCAGCTGATCGACCCCACAGGATTTCAAGATGGTCACGTCGCCATCTCTTGGCTCACCAAACTCGGACCAAACCTTCTGCATGGCCCTAAGGGAAAACATGTTGGCTTCTAGGAAGTTTTCTGAAAGAAAAGGAGAAATCATCAGGAAATGGCAAAAATGGGGATGTCAAAAATAAGATTACAGCGAAAAGAGTAAGGACTCCCTACCGATGAAAGAGTGGACGCATCCGAGTTTGGATTGCCAGGTCTTCGGCTTGGCACGAAGAGCATCGAGGTCTTGGTGGGCTAAATATAAAGATAACTCGGCCTCTGTAACATCCCAAATTTCATGAAATGCAAAATCATTTATTGCATTCATATCATCATAGCATATTTACCTTGCATAAATTTTTTCAAATCAAAACCCTAAATAAAACCACATTTAAACCCCACTTTATATTTTATATATGGGGCATGGTTTTATTTTTTATTTCAAATACCAAAGTGTTTTTGAGTGAATAGATGTGTTTGACACACTTTTGAATACTAGGATCACCATACAAAAATTTTATATGGCCATTCAAGAGAATAGATGGGCTGCAAGCGAAGGTTTAAATTCAAACAGATTTGAATTGGCCATTCAAATTCATTTGAGAAAATCAAAAACAGGAAAGAAAAAGGGAAAATGAAAAAAAAAACCTGGCGCCACCTAACTAGCCCATCCCCACTTGCGGCCCATCTAGCCCACCCGGATTCCCCCTCCCCCTCTCTCTTTCTCACCCGTGCAAGCCACACCCCCTTCGCTCACAGGCAGGCTCCATGCCAGGTCGACTCCATCGTCTTCAATCCCACGCCGCTAACCACGCTGTCGCCTGTCGTTTCTGCCCCGATTGAATTTGCTTAATAGTGCTTGATTCACGAAGTGATTGATGAAGCCAACGCCTGCTACTTAACCCCCATATCGCTGCGGCCATTTCCCCTTAACCCCATCGCCCTAGCGCCCCCAGGCTGCCAGTAATCGAGCTCACACCGCCTCAGCATCGCACGTCTCCGGCGACCAATCCCGGTGATCCTCGACCCCCCTCCCCTTGGCCTCTGGTTAACCCTATCTTACTCGCCATCTTCGTGCGCACCTACTAACTCTTGTCGTTTGCCTGCTCGTGGCCCAGGAGCCCGCCCCCGTCTTCGACTACATGCACCCAACGGTGAACTTCTCTCCGGCAATCTTTTTACGGTGAGTTTCGTCTGCTAGATAAGAGGTTCAAGAATCAAGAGAAGAGAGTGCAATATAGGAACAAGAAGATCAAAGAAATGAGGACCGAGATAGAACTCAAGGACCTTGAGCTAGAGACTCAGCAGGGAGTGATAGAGAGGTTGCGCTCGCATAAGAGAGCCCTCTGGGCGAAGATCGATTCCTTGACCACCAATGTGGGGGAGTACAAGACAGCCATGGAGACAGCAGGACTAACTCTAGTGGACGAGGAGGTCAACATGGAGTAGTAGTGTTGACTACTCGGCTATATATTTATCTATCATCCTTTTATTTATCGAGTCGCAATGATCATCCAACATGTGGATGGCTTTGCTAGTGTGTTTACTATTCCAAAACTTGTTGTTCACCTTGTTTAAACTCTAAGTTATCTTGTGCTTGATTATTTGTGATTGATTGCTATGTAATGTATTATGCATGTTAGTATCTATGGGTTATATCTCATTACTTATCCTTATTGAAACCACAGATGCCTCCCCGTTGTGCCAATCCCAACACTAACAACAATAACAACAATGGCAATGAGATGCAGAAGCTGATGACATCCCAGACTCAGTTGATGCAAATGATGACCCAGTTCATGGCGAATCAGAATCAGAATCAAAACATCAACAACAACAATCAAAACAACCCACTAGCCTTTGATATTCTTATAAGGTTTTTGAGGTTGAGGCCTGCAAAGTTCTCGGGAACCACTGATCCTATGGTAGCCAATGACTGGCTTTCGTTCTTTGAATAAGGACTTGGTGACTATGGGCTGCACTAATGAGGAAAATGACAGATTTGCAGCACACATCTTCTTGAAGGACCAGCAGCGACAAGGTGGGATCACTACAAGAAATCTGGTGACCAGTGATCTTTTTTTAATGACCTTGGGTTTTTTGGTCATAGATCTATGACCATTCTGAACCAATTGGTCATAAGGAATTTGGGAGAGTCCAAACCTTAAAAAGTAATGACCAATTTTATCAAAAATTTCATAGTGTCCTAACACGAAATGGTCATAAATGGATAAGACTGGTTTGGACCCTTTTTGTTAGCAGACTACGACCAATTTAACTGGTCATGACGCTGATTCGTGATACCTTAAAATGTCAATAAACCAACCAACGGACTAGAACGTGCTTCGTACCAAAATAGCTATGTGTGTCCTATTTAGTGTGTGTTTCGATTACTAGGCCTAGGGTACATGCGTGGAGGCCTAAGCCTCTTTTTAGTGGAGGCATCAGCCTTGTTTCGGTGATATTTCCCCACCGGCTGGGCCGGCCTAGAGGCCATTATAAGCTAGTTTTATAGTTTGAATTCATGGGCTTTTACATGTTTGAGCCCACATAAATAGAGAGCTCAATTTCCTTTTTCAGAAATTATAAAGATGTAATTTCACTGTCAATTTTGCATAAGACTTCGGATTGAGATGATTCCAAAATCAATTGTCAATGAAATGTTTGAGTTTAAATTATAGTAGTGCCATTACGCACCATAATTTTAGTATTTGGTTCACAAAATAAAATGAATCTATCAAAACATGGTCAAAACGGCGGGCACTTCCTAGCTAGGGGATGAGCCTCGCTAAAATTTCATCGGAACTATTATAAAACAACATATTGTGAGTCTAAAAATGATTTTTTTAAATCACGAGCATTAGATAATGTACCTGTAGTTCAAATCAGACCCACTTCCTACCAATTTGGCCGAATTTTTTTTTTTTGCCAGGGGTGGACGGAAAGGTTTGAGATCTCCCGATTGGGACATAGTACATGTAAGGTGGTCTAGTATTTTTGAAAAATAGGATAGTAGCATTTTGAAACTCATTTGGTGGTTGCTTCACAAAATACCCCATTTTTCGCGCTCGGAAAATGGTTTTTCCTGCAACATTTTTGTTCATCACATGATACACATGCATATATAATATGGACACATTATCACAAACTATGCTAAGATTCTGTGCATAACATTGGTTGTTTGACCTGAAAGCCATGAAACATCGAACAAGATAGTTCATTTTTGTGAAGGTTTTTTCGAGATGCAATCAATATACCAAGTTTGGTATTTTTACTTGCAACTATGTCACATAATAAGGCACCACGTGAAGGATTTACCTCGTTTGGACTGTTTTTGAATTTCTTATGCCCGTTTCAATCTATGGTCAAAACGGAGGGCATGAAGGTTCTTAGCTAGGGGATGATCCTCGCTAAACTTTTAGTGAATCTCTGATAAAACATCATATTGTGAACCTAAAAATTATTTTTGCAAAAAATCATAAGCATTAAATCATGTACATGTAGTTCAAATCGGCCCCACTTCCTACCGATTCGGCACACATTTGTCTTTTTCATGAGGGGTGGACCAAAATGTTTAAGATACCCCGGTTCATACATTGTCCATGTAACATGGTCTAATATTTTTGAAAAATGTGGTGGAACCATTTTGAAACTCTCATTTGGTGGTTGCTTCATAACACGCCCCGTTTTTCGGCATTTAAAAAATAGAAAGTGTATTTTATGTGCGACGAAAAGGAAAACTTCCTCTAGCAACATTGTTCGCCATCACAAGATGCATATGCATGCACAATATGGGCAGATTATCACAAACTATGCCATGATTCTGGCCATAACATTGGTCGTTTGGCCGGAAAGCCATGAAACCTCGAACATGATAGGTCATATCTGAGAAGGTTTTTTCGAGACACTTGTAATATACCAAGTTTGTTATTTTTAATTGCAAATATGTCACATAATAAGACACCATGCAAAGGATTTTCCTTGTTTGGACCGTTTTTTAATTTATTATGCCCGTTTCGAACTATGGTCAAAACGACGGGCATGATCCTAGCTAAGGGATGAGCCTCACTAAAATTTCATTAGATCTCTGATAAAACATTATATTGTGAACCTAAAAATGATTTTTTCAAAAAATCATGAGCATTAAATCATGTACATGTAGTTCAAATCAGCCTCACTTCCTACTGGTTCGGAAATTGTCCATGTAACATGGTCTAATATTTTTAAAAAATGTGGTGGAATCATTTTGAAGCTCTCATTTGGTGGTTGCTTCACAAAACGCCTCATTTTTCAGCATTCGAAAAATAGAAAATGCATTTTCTGCGCGATGAAAAGGAAAACTTCCTCTAGCAACATTGTTTGCCAACCCAAGATGCACATGCATGCATAATATGGGCACATTATCACAAACTATTACACGATTCTGGCCATAACATTCGTTGTTTGCCCCATGAGCCATGAAACCTCGAATAAGATAGGTCATTTTTGTGAAAGTTTTTTCGAGATACTTTCAATATACCAATTTTGGTATTTTTCCTTGCAAATATGTCACATAATAAGACACCACGCAAAGAATTTTCCTCGTTTGGACCGTTTTTGAATTTATTATGCCCGTTTCAAACTATGGTCAAAACGGAGGGCATGAAGGTTCCTAGCTAGGGGATGAGCCTCACTAAAATTTCAGTGGATCTGTGATAAAACAACATATTGTGAAGCTAGAAATGATTTTTGCAAAAAATCATGAGCATCAAATCATGTACCTATATTTCAAATCGGACCCACTTCCTACAGGTTCGGTACGCATTTGTCTTTTTTGCGACGGGTCGACGTGAAGGTTTGATATACCCCTGGTTGGACATTATCCATATAACATGGTCTAATATTTTTGAAAAATATGATGGAACCATTTTGAAACTCTCATTTGGTGGTTACTTCACAAAACACCCCATTTTTTGGCATTCGAAAAATAGTAAGTGTATTTTATGTGCAACGAAATGGAAAACTTCCTCCAGCAACATTATTCGCCATCCCAAGATGCACATGCGTGCATAATATGGACACATTTCAACAAAGTATACAACGGGAAATGCCATACACTTTTTAACCCCTTTAATTAACCTCTAACAAACCCCTAAAACCTGTAGAATAGATTAAACAAATCTGAAGATAAAGACAGTCTACCCATAGATCACCAATGTAATACCTCGGACACTACGCTCTAAGTAACAAGCCTATAATGAACCCAAAGTGCATGAGGTGTCCTACCGAGGAGGCCAGGGCCACCCACGGGTAGGTCCCGTCTGAGCGGATCAGGGCACGGTACCGACCAACACCCCATCCACTTTGCAAGAACATCGGGACAAGTACGAGCGGCATAGTCGATAGACATGCGAAAACACAACATACACTATTGTGTATGTTAGCGACACACAAGAGTACATCAGAGCCAGACCATCTAAGAGAAATAGAAATATACAACGCCATACGACAAGATTCAAATTACTAGATAGTTCTAATAGTTAGGATACATCCTCAAACATCACACATCAGAGTATCAATCGGAAGCGGAAGACGGATCTGAGTATGGATAAGAATCAAATTGGCGTAAGGCGCCCTGAAAATAAGCACATCCCGCCCATATGATCTCAAGATCTCCAAACCCCGGAAACTCTACGACAGATGGTTGTTGCCTCCATCATCGGTCTCTTCAACCCAGTAGCCTTCCTGTGGGTAAAACTGTCCATCTAAACCAAATATTTATCGTGTGAGACCCTAGGGGGCTCATCAAGTCTTTATGCATCTAAAGGGAACAACCTGAGGCTGACGCAATTGCATTAAAATTAAATCTAGCAGTCCTATAGAGACACGCTAGAACATCCGCCTAACCAATGATAGACGGACGCTCGTTAAGTAGACAATAGTTAATTTCCCATCAGATATATATATCGACATTAATAAAAATCGCTAGCAACACACGCACGATCAACCTCGGAAAAACCAAATAAAAAACCAACGAGGCATCACGACAAAACATTTGCAAGATTCATATTTGATTTCAGGGGTCCACCCCACTAAGAAACCCGCGATGAAGTTGGCCGGCTCCGAGACGGACCTAGAAGTTTGTGTCAATGGCTATAAACGACTGGGAACCCGAAAGTGTGACTGGGCTTGTCGATACCGCGGAAATATTCCACGTACCTAAACAGTACAGGCACTCCACGCGCAATAGTAATTCAAGCAGTAAAGCATGGCATAAGTACAAGATAGTAATAAAGCCCGAAACTACTTTGTGGCCCCAAGAAATTAAATATGACTCAACCTAGGGTTAAGGGGATTCATGGTCCCACATGCGGATAGCGCGATAGTCAAGGAACAAGAATCAAGTACTCGGGGTCCTACGGGACACAAGTGGCCGGATAAAAACCAAATCTCAGTTATTGCCCACTGGTGCCTCTTTCTTTAGTTATCCCATTACTACTCAATTCAGTTGTTTAGGTACCTCATTATTCAAAGACACTCACAAACCCTACACATGCAATTCTACGACCCGCATGGCTCAACCAACTCCTGTATTAATGGCTCATAGGATTGAGGGAACAAGTTTCACTGGGGTTTAAAAGTAAAGGCTATGCAACACCTCGGATTCAATTTTATTCGAATCGCAACACATGATGCAAGAATAAGATAGATGCAATAGGTACTATATGTAATTCAAGCATGGGGAAATGCTTGCCTGGAAGTTCAGTTGGAGAATAAGATGGCTCCGGGTAGAACTCTTGAGTCTCCTGGTAAGATCCCTGCTCGGCGTCTATCCGGATAAAAACCAAACACACAAGGGGCCGAAATAAATATATTGCACAATCATATAAATCATATGCAACAAGCAAATATAGCATGGCACGGGTGAGATGAGAAAACAATAATAAAGCACTTTGTTAATTTGTTTAGGCATGTTTTACTCCCATAAACAATTCTGATTATTTAATACTTACATGATGCATGATTCAATTCATATCATTGAATGCATGGCTAGAACGGGCTCGTCGAGCTAATCGATTTAGACATATCATTTGTCGAATTCGGAGTTACGGATTTAAAGTTATGCAATAATTATAAAAAAACATTTATTGATATTTATTAATTCGAAATTTTTAAATTGCTCAAATAATATGATGACTAGCATAGCAAATTCCTCATGTTTTTCTGATTCAAAAACATATATTATACCTAATATTGATATATCAATTTGAAACAATATTTAAATCAAATATGTTAAAGAGGGGTCAAAGTCAATGGTTTGACTAGATAGAGTCAACCTTGGTCAGATTTGAAATTTTATTCGAATTCACATTCGAAAATAATTCATATTTTATGTTATCTAAGTTTCCTCAAATTCAAATTAGTTTAAAAGATATGATTTATTTGAATTATAGACATATTCTAAAATTTTGTTTGTCTTGGAAAGTGTCTCTGGTTTTTCTCACTAGGTTCTACTCTACCCTCTCTCGGTGACAGGTGGGGCTGCGGTCTGAGGGTCCACCACACGCGTGCACGAACTGGAAGCAAACACGTGGGCAGGTGTGCGGACAGCGGGTTGACATCTGAAAACGATAGGGCCTATTCATAAAAACGTCGAACTGGATCGGTTCAGACTGAAGCGTTGAATTCGATTTTTGCGAAAAAAACTGCTAGCTGAGGCTAAAGATCAGAGGAAGATGGTGATCAAACAAAGCATAATTTTGCTATGACGTAAAACCAAAAAACGAAGAGGGGAGCAAGGGCTACAAGTTTAGTGTTCTGAGTTTTGTGAAAGGAATACTGAAACGGCCGGTATCTGGCAAGGAACAGAGGCGAATACAACGTGTTTACTGTACTTGTCTGACGGAGAACCGTGAGGTTTGGCCAGGTTCGTCAAACGATTGCGAGCTAGATTCTTGACGTATCAAGGCGCTGTTTGATTTAAGAGACAGGGGGGACAAAATACTCCATTTTTCGTCAAGGCCACACCGTCGGATAATGTCCTAAGGCGCCAGAAAATAAGCAGGAACAAAGGCGTCTACAGCAACTGCTGTACGCGCGGACACGACACAACGCGCGCACACAGCGACGGGCAGCGGCAGGCATGGCCAAGACCAAGACGGTGATGAGCTTCTGGCAGGGGAGTTAATGCTGCGATGCTCCAGGAGCTTCCCTGGTGCAAGGGGTTACGACGGAGACGGACGGAGGGACTCGGAAGACAAGCAGAAACAAAGCAAGCTACTGCTATGCGCGACGCGGCGCGGGGGCACCTGTCACGGCGCGACGGAAATCGATCGACACGGGGCTATGAGAGACAGAGGTAGGGAGAGATGGAACTCACCGTGGGTGGCGCTGATGGTGGAACAACGACGGAGACAACTGCGATCGGCGTTGTGCAGCAGAGGAAGACGCACACATCGCTTGACGACGAAGAGGAAGGTCTTGGCAAGGATTCGAACAGCGGGAGCTCTGGATCCTTTTAGCAAAATTGACGAGGAAGATGTGGAGGTTCCATTCCAGTGCTCAGCGTGGAACGCCGTGTCCCATGTCGCCGGGTCGCTGGAGATTCGCCGTGGTGACCTTGGTGCTCTTGGTGAGGGAAAAAGGAGTGGCGGCGCTGGTTGAAGGAAGGAGGGAATATGGTTTCAGAGAAGGAGCTCCAGGCAAGTATAAGAAGGGGGAGGGGGTTCACGCGCTGCGCATGCTGCTGACACGGACGACGGAACGGGACGGCGACCTACCGCCTGCCGTGAGGCGCTGAGGGAGAGGAAGCAGACGGAAAGGGAAAGCTCGACAGTAGACGGCGACGGGGGACGAACCGGTACGGGCTGCTGCTGCTGGGCCAAGAAGGCGAGCTGGGCAGGATCAAGAAGAGCAGCGGCTGGTTGCTGGGCTGCTGCAGCCAGGTTTGCCCACGAAGGACTCCCCTTCTTTTATATATATAGCAAAACTGCTAGGAATTAGTGTTAGAGTTTGGATGTTTGTAATTTAACATTTGAAGCAGCTGGGACCAACTTCAAAAGCAAAGGCATAAAACCATCTAGGGACAGGGAAAGAAACACTAGGGTTTTGTCAAGAAAGAAGGAGTTTGCATGGTCCTTGCATGATTCATACATGACCATTATTACTAGTTGTGAAAACAACTATTTGGACACATGGGTGTATATACATACACGCATTCAATAGAATGAGGTCTACCAGAATATACAAACTTGATTCTAATAAGGAGTGGATGAATAATAAGCATACATGAATATAAAGGGCAATGCTAGTGTGTGGTTTCCACTAGATGATTACTTAGCCTCTATATATTAAAACATGCTCACTTATTCAAAATCACACCATATAGAAGATAGAGAACGTTTTCTACTCACATAGCATGCAAAGGTGACCATGAGGCTCCCCATATTCAACATTGTTAAAACAACATATATCACATATGGGAGCATGTAGAAATAGGAGTGGATCCATTCTCAACACATATGAGCTAGGTTTAAATACCAAATATAATTGCAATGGCTCATATATAATTAGGATGGTGGAATTGTAAGGTGATGATAAGGAAAGGTGGTGGAGTCAATAAAAGATATGCCCCCAATTAAATTTGGGCATTAAGCAAGATATCAAGAACCAAACACCAATATATCAAGAGGAAAATACAAGTAATGCAATATGAACACATAAGGGAGAAGGACCAACAAAAGGAGTTTTATATGATGCTCAAATGCAATGTGGCATGGTGACATGAGCATGATATATTGATGATGTAATGCAAGAGTAATATGTAGGAAGTAGCATTTGATTAGGAACCATGTAGCATTACATATGTTAGACAGATGGGATGCTACAACCAACCAAATGAAATCTCAGTAGTTGATCCCTCTATCCAACGCTCTAAAGTTGCAGCAACAGTTTCTCCCGCCGCCCACAATATGGACGTGAATAGACCAAAACGCCCTAGGATTCCCAGTGCTACACCACGGAAGCTATCATGGGCATTTTTGGTAAATTCCACCCACGCCCATCCACCCACCCTAATGCCTCACGTGCCCTACCCCGCCGCCACTTCTTCCTCCTTCGCGGCCCAGACAAACCCTAATCCCTCTGCTTCCATGCACCCCTTGCGAAGAACCATAATCCCATCGCCGCTGCTGCCTCCTGCCTAGCCAGCCACCGCAGCGCCGCAGCGTGCCATGGCGAGCCACCATGTGGGATGAGATTTGGCGGCGTCACGGTGGTCTTGCTTGCCGGAGCACGCGTGCATCACTGCCTGGCGCTCCGTCGAGCTTGTTACCGCGTCGCTATCGTGGAAATTTCCTCGTAGCAGCGTTCGTAGTTCCTCCTGGCGGCGAGAGGAGCACCTTCCTTCTCTGCTTCAGATCCGGTAACTTCCCCCACTCCCACTCTCACGTCCCCTTTTTCTTCTCTCTCTCGGTCTGTCCCTCAGTATCCCTCTCTCTCAATGCAGATGATGCCGCACCCGAGGGTGGACCCTCCCTCCCCTTTTATCAGTCATGGCGCCGAGCACGTGTAGTGTCCGTCGATGAGGATCACGAAGGAGGTGCAGCACGAAGGGCACGGGCCTCCTCTACCGTGGCCAACACGCGATAGGCCAAGAACTGCGTCAACAACGCCTCCCACCCGGTTTCCCTACGACCAGGATGAGAACTGCGACTGCCTGCAAGGTATTGCCCCTCCTGGACCTAGACCTTTTTTGCTGGAAATGGTCCCGAGATGTAACATCCCAAAAATATTGATCAATGATTATCAATTTCCAATCACCAAAATTAGAGTTAACAAAAACTTTTGTTAATTAAATCAATATGAATGCATGTGTGGATGTGATGATTGTATGAATGCATGAATGGACTTGTGTGATTTATCTAAATAGCAAGGAATGGTTTAAAGATGAAAACAACATCATCTAAAACTTTTCCAAGTAGAAACAAATAAGGATAAAATCAAAAACAAATCAAGTAAGCAAATGGTCATTTTTGCCAATCTTGCTCACTAGGCCACTTTGAGTGTTTCTAGTCCAAGATTTCAAATAGAAACATTTCCATTTATTTTCACCTCTTGCTAGACAAAGTAAAAGTGAATCAAAGACCATCTTTTAAACTTACAGAAACATTTGGCAACTTGATTCAAATGACATTTCAAAATTGAATCTTTAACATATGTGAAGATCACCCCGTTTCAAAACCCAACCAAACCAGTAACCCTTGACATTTCCAACTAACTAGAGACTACCTAATATGTAACTAACACACCCACCAAATTTGAATCAAAAATTCAAATTTGAATCTCTTTCGGCCATTTCATCAAACACCTTGCAAACACAAAATAAACAAACCTCAAACACTATTGTGAGGAGTGATTGATGCCTAACTTGTTCCCTATCTAGCTCACACTAAACCCTCAGTAGATCATCTAACTTGTTTAACCCCTCTAGCTCACTGTAAACCAGACCATGCCATCAATGGAAAGAATGCCGAGAGCACCCTTGCCACCCCAATGTCGCCAGCCAGCTAGGAGAAGCTCTATCCTTGCCAACCTTGTCTAGCAGGCACTCCACCGTCCACCGCCACCCCCTGTCCCAGCCTCGAGCCTTGCCAGCCCCTGGACCACACAGCCCGAGCGTGCCCAACTTCTCTACGAGCATGCTGAGAGAACGCCAGAGCGCCACTGCGATACACGCCCACACACCGCGCGCCGCCCTCGCCGCGTGCAAGCAGGATCACCACCATCCCAACAACCCCGTAGACACTCCCGTTCGTCGCCGCGCGACCAGGAGAACCCGTGTGCCATTAAACAGCCGTCGGACCCGCCCAGAGCACCGTGATCTTCCGACCGTCTCACACTGCCCCATGCCGCGTGACCATGCCATTGAGCTTCGCCAGGGAACACAACACCGTCCCCTACCTTTTCCCATGCCAGTAGCTCGCTGTGCCAACGACCATGACAAGCTCGCCCTTCGGTCCCCTTCTGGCACTATAAATAGAGGCCACCCCCGTTCGAATTTAGCACACCATATCACTCCCCTCTCTCTCAGAACCACCCCACCTCACCCCCGGAGCAAGGCGAGCAGCACATCGCTGGAATTTGGCCGGAGTCTGCCACGGAGGAGGAAGAAAGGAGCCAGCGATTGGATCCGCCCCAGGAGAAGCCGCCGGTACCACGAGGTTCGCCTTCGTCGACTTCGTCGTTTGCCCCATCGCTGACCCTCGCCTGATCCCCAGTGAGCCCCCGTAGACCCCCACTGGTCGTGCTAGGGTTCTGTCTCGCCGGCATTGCCCGACGGAGACGATAGGTCTCAACCGTTCGAATAGAACTTGATCGTGCGGTCTAGATCACCCCGTACCGCTTTACACCCTGATGTCTCACTAACTGGTGGGGTCATTCACTTAAACCCACCCATGCGTGCGCTGTGCACCATGGGCCGGCCCAGTTAGCATCCCGCGCGACCCAGTAATTCAAATTTAGATTTATTCTTTTAGTTTCAAACCTAGTTTTGTACCTAGATTTAAAAAGCAACCCAACTCGATTCACTAAACCAAAATGCATAAAACCAATTTTGTTAGAAAGGTACTAGAATTCTTAATCCATGCCCGTTGGATTCCAATCAAATGGATTTGTAGATCACCCATAGTAAAAATAACAAGGCAGAAGCTTTTCTGCATTCAAACATTTTTCAAAATTCAACCACAAAAGCTTTTGAGTTGATTCCAACTCTCAAAAAAACAAGACCTCTCATAATATATAAAAATATATAGGTTTACTTGCAGAAATAATGGTCAAGCAATAAAATAATGCCTCATAGGCCATTCTAGTCTCTTTAATTAATTAAAATAAAAAGGTTAAACCTTATTAAATTGTGACACCACTTTAAATAACATTCTCATGTACTGAAATATGTGGTTATGACATGTGTCAGCATGATCCCATGTTTTAGTTGGAGAATATTAAATCTTAAGTAGTTTTCCAATGAGTAGAAATTACTTTTCTAAAATAAAAGAAATAAAACTATTGCCTTAATCTTTGTGATGTTTGTGATGATGCTAAATCATCTAGTGAAATCCTTGGTGTGATGAATAGAACTAGTTACGTATTTTTTGGTGATTGTGTACCTCGTATTTATTTATAGACGCTAGTACCGACCAAGGATACGAGGAGGAAGGATAATACTAAGAGGATGAAGCCGAGGAGAACTTCAACCACTGCTCTGCACAAGGCAAGCTTATACTAATATCTTGGCAAGCCTATACTTGCAACCTTGAAAGCCTCACTATACAAGTTAACTTAGCAAGCTATTATCTTAGCAAGCTAAGATAAACCATGCAAACCTTACTTCCAAGCTTACCCCACTTGATACCCAATCCTAGTTTTATTTGCAAACTTAGTTATTGTATTTCTTTATCAAAGCTTTCTAGTAAAGTGTACTTAGTGATTTGTAGATTTTAGAAATATATATAAAGGTAGCATAAAGAGCATAAAACTTGGCCTAATATAGAAAATCTTGATGTCATCCTGAGGCATGAGATTGAACTTAGATAAGATACACTTGTTTACCACCCCTCATTGGTATTTACCACCACTTGTAGATGCTAGTTCTAAGCATAAAACTTGATCAACTTAGATGGGAATACTTGATGAAAATGGTTATGAAAACCTTAGAATGATGAGTCATTCTACTAAAATGTTTTGACATGTGTTCTTGAACACCAGATGATTTTGATGATCAAAATGATAAGGCATGAGCCTTAGCCCTTTATAAAACTGATGGTTGTCTAGATGCGATACCATTCCAATTTTACCGTACAACCACAATACCTGAAATTTGGGTAGGGCTTGACAGGAAATTTATATACCTTAGTATGGGTTCCCTTGCGGCCAAGGTTTGAGCCGAAGCTACCTTGTGAAGATTGTCCACCTGTGTAGTTCCAAAGATGAAAGTTGGTCATGGTTGGGAGTCCAAACTCACAGGAGAGGTGCCTATACTAGGGCGTGTAATTGAAAGGTTAGGATTGATTATCCGCATACTGAGTATGGTGAATTCAGGATTAATCCTGACGGATGTATCGAATGTTGTGGTGAATGTGTACCACCTCTGCAGAGTGACAAACTATTCGAATAGCCCTGTCCGCGGATATGGATAGTTGGAGTGGCCATACTGTTCCATCGTCAGATGTTTTCAAAATGACTTGTGAAATGATTCATGATTTTGACTTGACCACAATAGGGTTGTGGTGTGAAATTAAAATTCCCACTTAGGTGTTATAAAACATTCAAATAGCTTTCTTTGCTTCTGAACTCAGTAGATATAAATCTGGCTTTTTGCAAAACAACCTAGAGCCTAGTACTTCCTATTCAAAACCACTTTACTTGTTAGTATTAGTTTGCGAGTACTTAAAGAGTACTCATGGCTTTGTCCCTGGCTATTCCCGTGGACAGACTATGAAGAGGACTATCAAGAGGATGGACAGCAGGAAGGTTACGACAACTAGGATCATCTCCCATCGTCAGCATTGCCTGTGACCATGAAGATGGAGCCTCGCCTACGCTATCGTTATTGTTACGTTATTCCACTGCTTGATTTGTATTAAGACTAGATCATGTGATTGTTTATTTGTGTAAGACCTTATGTATGGTTTGTAATGGATGATGTACTGTGATATCAGATCTATTATGTCTCGCAAAAATGGTAATTCTGGGATTGCGATGTACGACATAACAGGCATCTGGGATTAAAAATCCGGGTGTTAACAAGTTGGTATCAGATCCATCCTGACCATAGGAGACCCTAGTTTAGAATAGACGTTTGAATCAAAAACTTTGTTTCAAAACCAAGGAACTGAGTATTTATGAAAACTTATTCTCATTCTTACCACTTGTATTCTTTCAATGAAAAATTCATTTTCCTCAAAAATTCTTGCAAACTTAAAATTTGACACACTTGATCACTCTACTAACTTACTCATCCTATATTCTTATAGATGGACGTGAAGTATAGATGGTTTTTTCAATTGGGGAATGGAGGAGACCTCATCTTTGAGCGTGACTTGGACCAGCTGTCAGAGATGCTGGAGCGTCCGCACCCCGAGTTCTTCGGAGCTCAGCTCAATGATCAGGAAGGAGATGAATTGCAATGGATAGTTGTTGCAAGTCTCCAAGGAAAGATCAAAGCCCCCACCTCGGAGGGAATTCAGTTCACCTTAAGAGAGAACAACAGGCTCGATGGACTTGCCAGGGCCATGCAGGAAGATGTTTCCCGTCTATGTGGACAAAGTATCAATCAGATCAAGGGTACCTGCTTTGAGTTCTATCCAAGGCGTAATGTTATGGGACAACCACTGGAGGCCCCATATCACCATGAGCTGAAGACTCAGTTGGACCACCTCAGCTTCATGATGTATGACCGTCAGAAGGAGTTGGACAATGCCCGCTCCTACGCCAACCACAAGTACGCCATCGCCGCCAAGAAGGATCAGACCATTGCCATGCTAGTGAAGGATCGCCAGTCTCGTCGCCGTCAGCTCAACAAGAAGAAGCACATCATTGCCCGTCTCCTCCACAGGATCACAGAGTTGGAGGAGACTATCCACGAGAGAGACATGCACCTGGAGGAAAGGGAGAATGCAGGGGAAGACCTTCGTGGAGACCCCTACTCCTATCTTAGTGACGATGATGTCTTTCTGGAGGATCAGGCCATGGACTTCTTCACCGATGAGGATGACTTCACCTTCATTAATGATGATGATGAGGACACCGACTCCAAGGAGTTGTAGCACTTGAGCACAAGCGTTAGTGAGTTGTATCCAGCCCCACTGTATCGTAGTTTCCCAGAATAGTTCTTAAAACCATCTGTCTTTCTTTGTTGTGGTGTGTGTTTGTATCATGTGGTATGAATGAATGAAAAGCAAGTTGCTAGAAACAAAACCTGAGTCAAACCTCAAAAAAACTTTCCAAAACCCTGAACCTTAGATATTTCCCTCTTTTCTCATGATCTATCTCAATCTTAAGATGACTCGTGGAGGAAGCAGTTCATCCCCGGACCCAATGTTGCAAATCTTGCAAGTGTTGGTTTCGTACCGTGAAGCTGAAAGAGCCGAACGTCAAGCCAACTTAGCCACCCTTCAGCACATCGCTCAGATGGCTAACAACAATCAAGGCCATGGAAATCAGGACAACCATGGATCTAAGCTCAAGAATTTCAAGAACATCAATCCACCCATTTTCACTAAGTCTGAAGAGCCCCTAGATGCCGAAGATTGGCTACAAACCATGGAAAACAACCTAGAAGTGGCAGGAGTGCAAGCCAACGAGAAGGTACTGTTCGCCACCCACTATCTGGCCGGAGATGCAAGAGAATGGTGGAACAACGTTCGTGCCATGACTGGAGGTCAAATGATGACTTGGGAAGAGTTCAAAGTCAAGTACAGCAGAACCCATGTGCCACCGGGTTTGATCAAAAGGATGAGAGATGAATTCAGATAACTGAATCAAGGTTTCAAATTTTTGTCATTGGCTAGGTATGCACTGGATGAGATTAACACAAAAGCTAAGAAGAAGGAGAGATTCTTGAATGGTCTGCATGATGAGATGCAAACAGTGTTAGTCAATATCCCCTTTGCTGATATTGAAACCTTAGTGGATTCTGCCATTCAGATGGAAGGTAAGATCAACCAAGCTAATGAGAACCGCAAGCGTCACATGATGCATCAACCAGGAACCCATCATACCCCAAAGTATCGCCCCAACCCATGTCCAGGATTTGCCCCAAGAACTAATAGACCCCCGATGAACCGTCCGACCTATCCCAACCGTGGAAACCCAAGTCCCGGAGGAAATCACAAAAACAACCCCGGGTACCCCAACAATTTCAACCGTGCACCACCCAAGTTCAACAACAACAATGTCGCCACCAACACCAATACGGCCCCAAGGACTGGAAGCAATGTTGTGCCTATTGCAGCAAAATACAAGTCTCCGGTGACTTGTTATGAATGTGGAACCAAAGGTCACTATTTCAATGAGTGTCCTAAGAAGATTTACGCAGCCCCCAATGCAAATGCACCAGCTCAGCAGCAGCGTCGTGTTCAGCTCGGAAGAAGGTTTGACCCACGGAATTCGCTCAATCGCAACAATCGTCTCTTTCTCATGCATGCTGAAGAAGCCCAAGAAGCGCCAGATGTCGTGCTGGGTATGTTTTCTATTAACTCAGAACTTGCAAGAGTGTTGTTTGATTCTGGATCATCGCACTCGTTTGTTACTAAAGAATTTGCATGCAAAGTAAGAGTCAACCCACAAAGTTGAAGCATGTTATGATAGTTCAAATACCTGGTTCAACCACCAAAGCTAGACAAATTTACAAGGCCGTACCTATCCGAATCCATGGCATTGACTTTTATGCTAATCTAATAGTACTCAGAACTAAAGGTTTGGAAGTAGTACTAGGAATGGATTGGATGTCGAAACATAAAGGATTAATCGACTATGCCAAGAAAGCCATAACCATGACCAGTACAACCGGAATATCAGTCGAGCATGTATCGGAAGCCTTGCCCGTCAATTCAAATGCAACAAGAGTCTAGCCCAACCAACCATTGACCAAGTCAGAGTAGTCTGTGAATACCCCGATGTATTTCCAGATGTTTTGCCCGGTATGCCCCCAGATCAGGATATCGAGTTTATCATTGAACTAATCCCTAGAACCGTACCCATATCCCAGAGATCATATAGTATGAACCCGTCTGAATTAGTGGAACTGAAGAAGCAATTGGATGATATGCTAGAGATAGGATTGATCCAACCGAGTGGTCGCCATGGAGATCACCTGTTTTATTTGTGGATAAGAAAGATGGAGGTAACCGTTTGTGTACGGATTATCGGAAGTTGAATGATGTCACCATCAAGAAATAGTACCCACTACCAAAGATAGAAGAGCTGTTTGACCAGTTGACTTGTGCCAAAGTGTTTTCTAAGATTGATCTTAGAACTAGTTATCATTAACTCAAGATTCGCGCAGAGGATATTCCAAAGACTACCTTTACCACCAGATATGGATTATACGAGTATACTGTCATGTATTTTGGATTAACCAATGCCCCCGCTTATTTCATGAATCTCATGAATAAGATTTTTATGGAATTCTTGGATAAGTTTGTCGTTGTTATCATCGATGACATTCTGATCTATTCCAAATCAGAAGAAGAACATGAGCTATACCTAAGGACCACCCTTGGAACCCTTAGGGAGCATGAGCTGTATGCCAAGTTTAGCAAATGTGAATTCTGGTTGCAGGAGGTAGGATTCCTCGGACATATCGTATCAACCGGAGGAATTACCATGGACCCCACAAAGGTGAAGGATGTTGAAGAATGGAAAGCCCCAACCACTCAAACCCAAGTTCGTGCATTTCTTGGATTAGTGGGATATCACCGCAAGTTCGTAGAAGGATTCTCGAGTATTGCCAGACCCATGACCCAATTGCTGAAGAAGGATAAGAAGTTCGAATGGACGGACAAATGTGAAGCGAGTTTTCAAGAACTGAAGAGGAGATTGATTTCTGCCCCAATCTTGATCATGCCATATATCACAAAGCCTTTTGATGTGTATTGTGACGCATCCAAGATCGACATCGGATGTGTGTTAATGCAAGAAGGCAAAGTTATATCTTATCTATCACGAAAATTGAAGCAGCATGAACAGAATTATTCTACCCATGACCTTGAACTAGCAGACGTAGTTCTAGCCCTGAAGACATGGAGGCATTACCTGATGGGAACCGTTGTGAGATTTATTCGGATCACAAGAGCTTGAAGTATATATTCACTCAAAAGGAGCTGAATATGAGGCAGAGAAGATGGATAGAGCTAATCAAGGACTATGATCTGTACATTCGCTATCACCCCGGTAAAGCCAATGTGTAGCAGATGCCCTTAACAGATTGCCATGCCGCTTGAACTCCATGATTCTTAAGGAGCAACCAAGTTTGCACAAGGAGATGGAAGATTTTAGATGTCATATTACCATGTCAATAAAGGATTTTTGGCTAGCATAGAACTTCAACCCACTCTGATCATTCAGATGAAGGAGGCGCAGAAAGGAAATGCTAGTATTGACAGAATCAAACGTTGTATCGGTACAGACAAAGTACCCGGATTCACCGAGGATGAAGAAGGAGTTTTGTGGTACAAAGGATATCTCTGTGTACTAGTAGATTCATAGTTGAAGGAAACTATTTTGAAGGAGCCCCATGATACTCTTTATTCTATCCACCCCGGAGGAATGAAGATGTATCAGGATTTGAAGGAACAATTTTGGTGGCATAAGATGAAGAGAGAAATAGGAAGCTATATTGCCAAGTGTGATATTTTCCAGAGAGTCAAGGCGGGAAATCAGAGACCCACAGGACTATTGCAACCACTGCAGATTCTAGAATGGAAATGGGATTCAGTTGGAATGGACTTTATCACCGGATTTCCTACTTATAGTAGGGGAAATGACTCTATTTGGGTCATAGTGGACAGATTGTCCAAGGTCGCCCATTTCTTACCAGTCAAGACAACCTACCAGAGTTTGAAGGTAGAGGAGTTGTACATCGCTAGGATCGTCAGTTTGCATGGAGTCCCCAAGAACATCGTGTCAGACCGAGGACCCCAGTTTACCTCGAGATTTTGGAAGAAAGTCCAAGAAGGATTGGGAACCCGGCTGGATTTCAGCATAGCGTATCACCCTCAAAGCGATGGACAAACGAAGCGAGTAAATCAAATACTCGAAGATATGTTGAGAGCCTGTGTACTAGAGTATGGATCTAAATGGGAAGATGTCTGCCTTTTGCAGAATTTTCGTACAACAACAGTTACCAAGCTAGTTTGCAAATGGCCCCATTTGAATTCATGTATGGAGGGAAGTGTCGTACCCCCTTTGAATTGGTCAGAAGTAGGAGAGAGTCAGATTTTCGGACCCGACATCCTACGAGAAGCAGAAGAGAAAGTTCACAAGATCCGTCAGCACCTCAAGACCGCCCAATCACGACAGAAGAGTTATGCCGACAAGAGACGTCGAGACCTCGCTTTCAATATCGGAGATTTTATGTATCTCAAAGTGTCGCCTTTGAAAGGAATGCAGCCTTTCCATCTCAAAGGAAAGTTAGCCCAAAAATATATCGGACCTTTCAAGATTCTGAATCATCGAGGAGAATTATCATATCAACTCGAACTGTCATAGGAGATGTTAGCAGTGCATAATGTGTTCCATATATCGTTGCTTCACAAGTGCCTTGAAGTCCCGGAGAAGACTAAAGTTTTCAAGAACGTTGATCACCAGACCATAGAGATCAATGATGACCTGACGTATCCCGAAGTACCCATCCATATTTTGTAGGAAGCTTTCAGAACCACAAGGACCCGGAGCATCAAGTTTCTCAAGATTCAGTGGAGTAACCACACTGAATAAGAAGCTACCTGGGAGCTACAAGATCACATCAAGATGGAGTTTCCCGATCTTTCTAAATCCTAGTTTTCTTCTTTCTTCTTTTTCAAATCTCGGGAGGAGATTTTGTTTAAGGAGGGAAGGTTTGTAACATCCCAAAAATATTGATCAATGATTATCAATTTCCAATCACCAAAATTAGGGTTAACAAAAACTTTTGTTAATTAAATCAATATGAATGCATGTGTGGATGTGATGATTATATGAATGCATGAATGGACTTGTGTGATTGATCTAAATAGCAAGGAATGGTTTAAGGATGAAAACAACATCATCTAAAACTTTTCCAAGCAGAAACAAATCAAGTGAAAATCAAATAAGCAAATGGTCCTTTTTGCCAATATTGCTCACTAGGCCACTTTAAGTGTTTCTAGTGCAAGATTTCAGACAGAAACATTTCCAGTTATTTTCACCCCATGATAGACCAAGTAAAAGTGAATCAAAGCCGACCTTTCAAACTTACAGAAACATTTGGCAACTTGATTCAAATGACATTTCAAAATTGAATCTTTAACATATGTGAAGATCATCCCTTTTCAAAACGCAACCAAACCAGTACCCCTTGACCTTTCCAACTAACTAGAGACTACCAAATGTGCAACTAACACACCCACCAAGTTTGAATCAAAAATTCAAATTTGAATCTCTTTCGGCCATTTCATCAAACACCATGAAAACACAAAATAAACAAACCTCAAACACTATTGTGAGCAGTGATTGATGCCTAACTTATTCCCTAGCTAGATCACACTACACCATTAGTAGATCATCTAACTTGTTTAACCCCTCTAGCTCACTGTAAACCAGACCATGCCATCAATGGAAAGCATGCCGAGAGCACCCTTGCCACCCCAATGTCGCTAGCCAGCTAGGAGCAGCTCTAGCCTTGCCAACCTCGTCTAGAAGGCACTCCACCATCCACTGCCACCCCCTGTCCAAGCCTCGAGCCTTGCCAGGCCCTGGACCACACAGCCTGAGCGTGCCCAACTTCTCTGCGAGCATGCCGAGAGCGTGCCAGAGCGCCACCCATGACACACGCCCATAGACCGCGCGCCGCCCTCGCCGTGTGCAAGCAGGTTCACCACCATCCCAGCAGACACGCCCATTCATCTCTGTGTTACCAGGATAACCCTTGCGCCATAAATACAACCTCGGACCCGCCTAGAGCGCTGCGATGTTCCGACCGTCTCGCACCGAAACCATGCCGTGTGACCATGCCGTTGAGATTCTCCATGGAACACAGCACCGTACCCTACCTTTTCCGATGCCAGTAGCTCATTGTGCCGACGAGATCCTCTCGTGCCCTTCGGTTCACTTCTGGCACTATAAATAGAGGCCACCCCCATTTGAACTCAGCACACCATCTCACTCCCCTCTCTCTCAAAACCACCCCACCTCACCCCCAGAGCAAGGCGAGCAGCACATCGCCAGAATTTGGCCGGAGTCTGCCACAGAGGAGGAAGAAAGGAGCCAGCGATTGGACCCGCCCCAGAAGAAGCCGCCAGTACTAGGAAATTCGCCTTCGTCGACTTCGTTGTTCGCCCCCCCATCGCCGACCCTGGCCTGAGCCCTGGTGAGCTACATAGACCCCCACTAGCCTCGCTAGGGTTCTGTCTAGCTGACGTTGCCCGACGGAGACGATAGGTATCAGCCGTTCGATTAGAACTTGATCGTGCGATCTAGATCACCCCGTACCGCTTCCCGCCCCTGTCTCACTGACTGGTGGGGTCATTCACTTAAACCAACCCGCGCATGTTCTATGCACCGTGGGGCAGCCAGTTAGCATCCCGCGCGACCCAGTAATTAAAATTTAGATTTATTCTTTTAGTTTCAAACCTAGTTCTGTACCTATATTTAAAAAGCAACCCAGCTCGATTCACTGAACCAAAATGCATGAGGCCAATTTTGTTAGAAAGGTACTGGAATTCTTAATCCAAGCCTGTTGGATTCAAACAAAATGGATTTGTAGATCACCCATTGTAAAAATAACTAGGCAGAAGGTTTTCTACATTCAAACATTTTTCAAAATTCAACCACAAAATCTTTTGAGTTGATTCCAACTCTCAAAAATCATATTCAACAAACCTTTCATAATATATAAAAATATATAGGTTTACTTGCAGAAATAATGGTCAAGAAAAAGAATGCCTCATAGGCCATTCTAGTTACTTTAATTAATTCAATTAAAAAGGTTAAACCTTATTAAATTGTGACACCACTTTAAATCACATTCCCATGTACTGAAATATGTGGTGATGACATGTGTCAACATGATACCATGTTTTAGTTGGAGAATATTAAATCTTAAGTAGTTTTTCAATGAGTAGCAATTACTTTTCTAAAATAAAAGAAATAAAACTATTGCCTTAATCTTTGTGATGTTTGTGATGATGCTAAATCATCTAGTGAAAACCTTGGTGTGATGAATAGAACTAGTTAAGTATTGTTTGGTTATTGTGTACCTCGTATTTCTTTATAGACGCTAGTAAGGACCAAGGATACGAGGAGGAAGGAGCATACTACGAGGAAGAAGCCGAGGAGAACTTCAACCACTGCTCTGCACAAGGCAAGCTTATACTAATATATTGGCAAGCCTATACTTGTAACCTTGCAAGCCTCACTATACAAGTAACTTAGCAAGCTATTATCTTAGCAAGCTAAGCTAAACCATGCAAACCTTACTTGCAAGCTTACCCCACTTGATACCCAATCCTAGTTTTATTTGCAAACTTGGTTATTTTATTTCTTTATCAAAGCTTTCTAGTAAAGTGTACTTAGTGATTTGTATATTTTAGAAAGATATATAAAGGTATCATAAAGAGCATAAAACTTGGCCTAAGTTAGATAATCTTGATGTCATCCTGAGGCATGAGATTGAACTTAGATAAGATACACTTGTTTACCACCCCTCATTGGTGTTTACCACCACTTGTAGATGCTAGTGCTAAGCATAAAACTTGATCAACATAGATGGGAATACTTGATGAAAATGGTTATAAAAAACTTAGAATGATGAGTCATTCTACTGAAATGTTTTGACATGTGTTCTCGAACACCAGATGATTTTGATGATGAAAATGTTAAGGCATGAGCCTTAACCATTTATAAAACTGATGGTTGTCTGGATGCAATACCATTCCAATTTTACCGAATAATCACAATACCCAAAATTTTGGAAGGGATTGACTGGAAATTTATATACCTTAGTATGGGTTCCCTTGCGGCCAAGGTTTGAGCCAAGGCTACCTTGTGAAGATTTTCCACCTATGCAGTTCCCAAGAAGACAGTTGGTCATGGTTGGGAGGCCAAACTCACAGGAGAGGTGCCTATACTAGGGCGTGTAATTGAAAGGTTAGGATTGATTATCCGCATACTGAGTATGGTGAATTCAGGATTGTTCCTGACGGATATATCAAATGTTGTGGTGAAAGTATACCACCTCTGCAGAGTGACAAACTATTCGAATAGCCGCGTCCGCGGTTATGGACAGTTAGAGTGGCCATACTGTTCCGTCGTCAAATGTTTTCAAAATGACTTGTGAAATGATTCATGACTTTTATTTGACCATAATAGGGTTGTGGTGTGAAATTCAAATTCCCACTTAGGTGTTATAAAACTTTCAACTAGCTTTCTTTGCTTCTGAACTCGGTAGAGATAAATCTGGCTTTTTGCAAAACAACCTAGAGCCTAGTACTTCCTATTCAAAACCACTTTACTTGTTAGTATTAGTTTGCGAGTACTTAAAGAGTAGTCATGGCTTTGTCCCTGGCTATTCCCGTGCCCAGACTATGAAGAGGACTATCAGGAGGAAGGACGACAGGAAGGTTACGACAACTAGGATCATTTCCCATCGTCAGTATTGCCTGTGACCATGAAGATGGAGCCTCGCCTACGCTATCGTTATTGTTACGTTATTCTGCTGCTTGATTTGTATTGAGACTGTATCATGTGATCCTTTATTTTTGTAAGACCTTATGTATGGTTTGTAATGGATGATGTACTGTGATATCCAATCTATTATGTCTCGCAAAAATGGTAATCCTGGGATTGCGATGTATGGCATAACAGGCATCTGGGATTAAAAATCCGGGTGTTGACATGAGATCTCTTATGGTTTTGGGGGGCGTGTAGATCTAGTGCCCTCCTTTCGTTAGAATGCTGTGATTTTGGGGTTGTCGTCTCGTAGATCTGGCCGTTCCCCTCTTTTTTCATGATAGGTGGTTTGCGTTGTTATAAAGTTGTAGATTTGGCTTGCAATACTCATGCCATCAGGAGTCATTGTTCATTCCAATTGTGATCTTTTTTGGTGGAGACATTTTGCACGGTGTTATGTGCTTCTGACTACATCATTGTTGTCCACTGCATCATTGATTCAGCGTGTATGGTAGATCTAGTACATCACATATTTATATTCTTGCTTGCTGTGAGTATAAGCTTGTACAGTTTGCTTGCTTGCTGTCAATATTTATGGCTAGGTCATTTCCTTTTAGGTGTACTGATACTTTCAATACAAGTGATAGTTTAATTTTGTATGCTGCTTGTTAAAAGATAGTTTAATTGTGTATGCTGCTGGTTAAATGATAGCTTCTTAGGGACTTAATAATGTTATGCTGTTGGTTAAAAGATAAAGTTATGAATATAATGGACTCCCTAGCTAGAAACTAACATCAATTGTATAAGTATGAGTACCTTAATTCTGTATAGGTAAGTTTTGGTACTGGAACAATTGTGTATAGGTGTGAGTACCTTAATTATATAATGCTCTTTTATAGTTTGACTTGATACACATGTAAGACCTCAACCATTGTATAGATTTTTGTATATTTGTTTGTATTTCTTATAAATGACTTTTATAGTCTAGCCATTTCCATTCTAATATGAACACCTGATGTTCACCTTAAATATTTCTATTAGTTTATTATTTGACTGTTCTCACTTGTATCTCTCTATTAGTTTGTGCTTGTCGTCCACTCACTCTGCTAATTGATCTCCATCTTGCAGGCGACCAAGAATTCACTCTTGAAGGACTTTTTACCATAGGTTGTGCTTTTATGTTGATATTGCTCCTCCTTCCAGAAAGTGGATATCATCATTTATGTTTTTATACCGAGTTATTGTCTAATAATATGATAGAGGAGTTCTTTGAGAAAACAATATGTTGGTAGATCTGGCATTTGGCTCTAATTTAAACTTTGTTCTTTGAGAAAACAATATGTTTAGTAATAAATCAAGGGCTGTAGAAAAAACAAGAGGGGTTAATTCATCTTGACTGTTAATCTGATATCATGTTATTCTGCTCAAAATATTCATTGCTACTGAATATATGCAGGCATTAATTGCAAGCTCTAGAGCCCTTCTAACGTGGAAATTAGACCAAAGTGGCACCACAACCAAGTACTACAATTGTGTTTGCTCTGGCTGTTTATGAATGTATGAATGTTGTGGCAGATGTGAGAGGATCTGCTTTTTTCAGATGTGAATGTTTATGGATGTATGAATGTTTAAGTTAAGTTGCTTTCTTTTCAGACGTTAGAAGATCCTGTAGCAGTAACCCAGTGAGGAAAGGAGCGACTGGAGGTGGACGGTACCGGAGGCCGATGAGGCGCGGCCGAGCAGTGCTCTGCATGATGTTTGTGATACTTTCTGTAAATTTTTCTCCTATGCATCCAAGCTTGCCGGAGCACGCGCTTAGGCATAGTAAACGCCTCTGGCACACTTGTGTAGATACTAGCTTTATCTCTATGTTGGTTGTTAACCTAGATGCTGGGGTTTTGTATTGGTTATTGTTTTGTGTAACGTGTCATGATGATGTTGTGAGCTTATTATTAGACAAATTTGTCATGTGGTTTGGTTAATATCTTGGTTAAATATTATTTATTTACTGAAAATGTGTAATTGATTGTTGGGACCAGTGGGATAAGGACTGACAAGTGGGGCCTACTACATTTTGGGCTCTAAAAAGGCAGAACCTATCGGGCCCTATAAAGGCAGAACCTTTCGGGCTCTAAAAAGGCCAAGGTCCAAATCGAAATTAATTGAAATACCTAAGCAGGCCATGTAAAAAGGCTTTGGCCCAAACATGAAATGATTCATAAAGGTTAAAGCCCACATAAAAATGGACTGAAAATAGCCAAAAATGCCTTATAAGAACGGCAGAATTGTTGGGCTTGGCCCATATGAAACACCTAACTGGACTGGGCTGAATTTGTTCAACGACCTTTCCAATTGGTCACAGATTTTCCACATAGGATAGGCCACGTAGGATCTTACATGGACACGACAAATAGTCTGGTGACCAATACAGTTGGTCATAGAATTTGTGACCAAGTGTTTTGGTCATAGACGTCTATGACCAATTCATAAAAAAGGTCGTCATGTTTAACTAGTGACGCTTAGCTTTTGACCTTCTGTATTTGGTCATAGAAAGGTCACAAATTAAAAACTGTGACCTTCCAGTGACCAATATGGAGGGTCATGTATCACCCGATTTCTTGTAGTGGATAATTTCTAAATCACCACTCCTATTGAAGATGTGACTTGGGCAATATTTGAGGATGGATTACGCGTTGCTCATATCTCATCAGGAGTGATGAATTTGAAGAAGAAATAATTCCACAATCTTAAGCAACGTCACCACAGTGTTGCAGAATATATCGAAGAGTTCAACAATCTGGCACGTTATCCACCGGATGATGTTGACACTGATGCTAAGAGGAAGGAAAAATTCCTTGAAGGGATGAATGATGAGATGTGCATGCAGCTATCTATTACATATGTCCCAACTTATCAATCACTGTGTGACAAAGCCACCATTTTGGAAAGCAAGATGAAACAGGTGGAGAATAGGAAGAGGAAGCACCACTTTGATAAGAATAGTTCTGGATCGTCACACAAGCGTTCCCATGGTGATGATAGTGGAGGTTCTGGATCCCACAAACATGGAAAGTATAACAGCCACCACAACAGTAACAATCACCATGATAATAAGCAACACTGTAGTCATGACAATGGTGGATATATGAACCACAAGAGTGGAAACAAGAGCCACCATAGTGGGAATGGCAATGGAAGTCAGCCTGCTAAGAGAAACATCAGTCATGTTGAGTGCTTCAAGTGCAAGAAAACTGGGCACTATGCAAATGAATGCCCAGAAAAGAAGGCTGATGTAGCCAACAAGCCAAACCCATTTCAGAAGGGTCAAGTGAACCACATCAATGTGGAGGAAATCTATGAAGAATCTGATGCTGTGGCTGGTAAGTTCAAGATTAACTCTTTTCCAACACTTTTTCTTTTTGATACCGGAGCATCGCATTCATTCATATCAAGAGCATTTGTTGATAAAAATAGACTTCCAACTAAAACTATTAGATGTCCTATTAAAGTAAGCTCTCCAGGTGGAGAGATGATAGTGAATTTTGGATGTCATGATCTAGTAATAGAATTTGGAAAGTATAAGTTTCCAGTTAGTCTGATAATCATAGATTCCCTAGGATTGGATGTAATTTTGGGCATGGATTGGATGACTAAGTATGAAGGAGTTATAGTGATGGGGATATTCCAACCGGGGTATACCCAACAGACGCTTCCATCGCCCGAACTGCCAAAGGAGTGGGCCTCAGAGACGGCGACTGGATCGAGACTTGACAAGGACCCAGGCGACTGGAAGCTGGAGGCCTAGAAGCGTATCTAGGCCCAGTCGGATTAGGTCAAGAACCCTCTAAATCCTTAGCTAATTCGGTTGTAGATCTGTAAACCCTAGCAAGGTGAACCTATATAAACCTCCCTAGGGTACGCATAGAGGACACGTTCCATCATACACCCCAGAGACTCGCCGCCTAGTCGTCGAGTTCGCCCTTGTACTCTCTCCATAATACAATCGAGCAGGAGTAGGTCTTTATCCTCCGGGGGGGCTGAACCTAGGTAAACCCTTGAGTCTCCGCCCTCATCTCGCACCGCAGATGGCTGGCCGCCCTTGCCCCTCGTTCTAGTACTCGCTGTCGATTGCAGCATCTGTCATGGCCATTCCCACGATAGTGGCGCCCACCGTGGGGCCTGGCCGGTCAGGCCGGTGTTCTGCGGCGAGATCAAATATGCCCATCAACGAGATGATCGCCACTAGCCGCATGATCGCGATCGGCGAGATCCTCTAGATGTTGCCGACCAGCTACGTCCCGGTGGCGCTCCCTGTCACGCACAGCTTGATCATGCCGGTCGGCACGATCAGCCTCTTCATCGGCTTCATCGACGTCATCGTCTCAGAGGACTCGTCTCCCATCTGCGAGTCGCCACCATGCGACCAGCTCTTTGAGAGCCAGGTCTGCACCATCCACCAAGTCCGCACCATCTACGAGTCACCACCACGCGACCTGCTCGCCTCCAAGTATGACTGGGCCAATAGCAACGTGGGCGAAACCACCATGGTCGTGGACGACGTGGCCCTCAACGATGACGCTGACTCGGCGACCCCGGCATCAGCCGCCGGATCCATCGTCACCGCATCATCCGCGGGCTCCATCATCCAGGTCTCCAACATGGGAGACTTCGAGGACCCCTCCATTCTTGGGATCTTCAACTTCGACTCTGGGTCGGAGATCTCCGGCGACTTCCACGCCGGATCCGGTCGCAACGTTGCGACCTACATGGCGAGTGGCGCGGACACCCCGCCAGACCCCTTCTCCACGGTGATCCCACCGACCGCGACAGTGAAGGAGGTCGAAGAACTCCGCCTATGATTGGAGGAGGCAGTCCGCAAGGAACAAGCCAAGCGCGATTTTTTTGCCTCGAGCAGGTGATGGCGCAGGAACTTTCGCGCTACCACCAGCTCCACATCAGGTCGCGCCTGAACCCCACCGTTCAGGGCCGCGCCCTGAACTTCGACGATGAGAATGACCCGGCCCGCATGGCTGATCGCGCGATCTGCGAGAACGCGTTGCCAGGACGGAGCTCTCGGCCACCACTAGGCACGACGGCCAACAGATCTCCCCCACCACCACCCGGCCGCGCGCCCCCCGGGACCAGCCAAGAATCCTGGTCTCCTCGCGGGAGCGAGACGCGAATGGCCTCCTGCTGTTCTCCACCCCGATGGACAACATCATCGTGAGCCAAGCCGCGGTCGACAACATCAATGTGACCGGGGAAGGCGCCCTGCAGATCTAGTACGCCAAGGCTCGACTCACCAAGGCCGTTGAGTAACAAAACGTGGGAGCCCACTCACAGGGTCACATGTACTCGTGTTCGTGAGGCAGCAGGGCGGCCTCGAGCGGCCGCCCAATGGTGGCAAACACTCTCAACTTCCCACCACCCGAGCCCCTGCAAGTCCAACACCAACACACACGCGCGGCACTCTCCACCAACGACCCGCGACCGACAAACAACTTCGTCGCTGCCAACGGGCAGCCAGTCGACGCGCGAACCCACATCATCAACAACCAAAGTTGGCGCGCACGCTAGCCTGATGACTTGATGCACACCCTCACCAATCGCCGCGACGGCGATCCGAGAGGGTCGCTCAGCCGAGTCGGACCCCAGTGCTTTGGACCGATGATCCGAGGCGAAAAATACTCGGCGAACTTCAAGGCTCCGAAGGAGATCAAGAAGTACGACCCCTCGTACGACCCTTCCGTGTGGCTGGACACGTACCTCATGGCGATGGAAATCGCCGGCCACACCGACCTGCTCGCCGCTCGCTACCTCCCCCTAATGATGGAGGGAGCGTGCCAGCAATGGATCAACACCCTCCCCGCAGACAGCATCGACTCCTGGGAGGAAATGGACGACACCTTCGTCAGGCACTTCGAGGGCTCCTACACCCGTGCCACCACCACCGAGGACCTGGAGCGATGCATCCAAGGACCCCGCGAGTCGACCCGCAGCTGGGTCCAACAGTGGAAAGACCTGTGGTACAACGCGGCTGGAATCCACTCGGACACCACGATCCACTGCTTCAAGACCTTGTTCCGCTACGAGCCCTTGGTCTCCAAGTTCAAGCGGGTGTACAAAACACTCAACAACATACCGTACCTCCTCGAGATCGCCAAGCGGTACGCGAAGGAGGACCCAAACCAAGAAACCGACGACGAGTCGGGAGGAAGTCGCTGCACGAGCAGCCACGACAACGGGAGACGACCCGAGCTACGCTACAGCAACACTCGACTCACCGGCAAGCGCCGCGGTGACGGGCGAGTCAACTTCGTCACCAACGCCGGTTACGCTCCACGCGAGCCCAAGAGCTTTCGCCGCGACGGAGGCCAGCGCCGTGATGGCGACAACTACAAGGCGAAGCCGAGGTTCGACCCCGCGACTCTCCTTAACCAGCCCTGTGTGTACCACAGCAGAGTGGGGAAGCCCGCCACACACACGACCGCTGATTGCCACTCACAGAGGGTGACCGAGAAGGCACGGCGCGCAAGGGAAGACCCCGACAACCACCCACCAAACGGCAGGAAATTCGGCAACGACGCCGGCTCGCTCCACAACTTCACCGGATTTAGCACGAAGCGCGAGAAGAAGTTCATCGCCCGCGCCGTCGCCATCAACGCGGTGTCCCAGGTCAACATCCCCCAGTTCCTGAACTGGTCCGAGCAACGAATCACCTGGAGCCGCGAGGACCACTCGCCACGGATCGAATATCCGGGTCGAGTCGCCTTGGTGGTGAAGCCCAAGGTGGGGGACTACTGGCTCCCCAACACGTTGATGGATGGCGGCAGCTCCATCAACATTCTGTACCTAGACACGTTCAGGCGATTGCGACTCCCGCAGGCGATGATCGAGATGACCTACACCACCTTCCACGACATCGTCCCCGTTCGGAAGGCGTACCCGATCGGCAGGGTGACGCTCCCAGTCACCTTTGGCACACCAGCGAACTTCTGCACTGAGCGGATCGTCTTCGAGCTGGTGCCCTTCAACAACCCCTACCACTGCATCCTGGGGCGGCAGGCGTTTGCCAAATTCATGGCAGCGCCCCACTACGCGTACAACGCGATGAAGCTCCCCGGGCCGTGTGGCATCATCACTGTCCACGGCGACCCCGACATGGCAGCAGAGTGCGAGGCCAAAGGCGCCAAGCTCGCCGACACCGTCATATCCGCAGATGCAAACCATGCAGAGGATCTCGCCAAGTACACGAGCGGGGTCAACAACGACGATCCCACCATACTCAATAATCCCAACTCGGAAGACGGCGGATCCACCGCATTCGAGGCAACGACGCACACTCGTTCCGACGAGCTGGTCCCAGGCTAATCCATCCAGATGGTGACGATCGAAACGGACATGAGCCCAGCACAGGAAGGCACGCTCTTCGAGTTCCTACGCGAGAATCGCGTCATCTTTGCATGGAAACCTTCCGACATGCCTGGTGTCCCGAGGGAACTCGCTGAGAACAAACTCAACGCCGACCCCAAAGCGCGACCTGTCAAGCAGTCGTTGTGGCCCTTCAATGAAGAGCGCCGCCGAGCAATCGCCGAGGAGGTGCAGCATCTACTCGCTGCAGGCTTCATTCGGCCAATCAAATACTCCAAGTGGCTAGCAAACCCAGTCCTGGTCGAGAAGAAAAACGGGACCTGGAGAATGTGTATCGACTACACGAAGCTAAACAGCGCCTGCCCGAAAGAGCAGTTCATCCTCCCGCGGATCGACCAAATCATCAATTCAACCGTGGGCTTGGAGTGGTTGTGCTTCCTCGACACCTACTCTGGTTACAACCAGATCAAAATGGCGGTCGAGGACAAGGAGAAGACGCCGTTCATTACGCCATTCGGAGCCTTCTTCTACACCGCCATGACCTTCGGCCTCAGGAACGCCGGGGAGACCTACCAGAGGTGCATGCACGAGTGCCTCGCGAGCCAAATTGGCCGCAACATCCACGTCTACATCGACAACGTGGTGGTGAAGTCCACTCGCCAGGGCGATCTACTCGCCGACCTGGCGGAAACCTTCGCAAACCTGCGGAGGTACAAGATAAAGCTAAACCCAGGAGAGTGCACCTTCGGTGTACCTACTGGACAGTTGCTGGTGTACGTCATCTCCAAGCGTGGGATCGAGGCGAACCCCACCAAGATCAACACGATCACCCGACTAGGAAGACCCCAGTGCCTGCGCAACATCCAGAAGTTGGTCGGGGGAGTCGCGGCTCTCAGTCGCTTCATCCCCCGGCTAGGCGAGAAGGCGATGCCCCTCTATCACCTAATGCGCAAGAACCCCATGATCCAGTGGGACAAGTAGGAAGATGACACGCTCCATGCTCTCAAGGAGGTGCTACTTGCGACACCACTACTCGCCTCCTCCGTCGACAAGGAGCCCATGCTCGTCTACGTCGCGGCCTCCAAGCAGGTCGTCAGCTCCGTCATGGTCGTCGACCGACCAGAGGATGGTAAGGAGCGCCCGGGGCAGCGACCTGTATACTACATCAGCGAAGTCCTCACCGACTCGCGCTAGCGCTACCCGTAGTACCAAAAATTGGTATATGTGGTCTTTAGAGCCCAACGGCGATTGCCGCACTACTTCCAGGAGCACCCAATCATGGTCGTCTCCTCAGAACCGTTGCAGGACATCATCCGGAACCGTGAGGCGACCGGGCGAGTCGCCAAGTGGGCTGTCGAGATCGGAGTCCAGAACATCAGATACGAGCTGCGCAAGGCGATCAAGTCGCAGGCTCTAGTAGACTTTATCGCCAACTAGGAGGAGGCCCTGCAGCCAGAGAAATTGTCGTACCTCCACCACTAGTCCCTACACTCTAGGAGGAGGATCCAAGAATGAAGATGGTGAAGGGGCAGGGATTGTCCTAACATCTCCAAAGGGCGACAAGCTACGCTACGTCCTATACCTTGACTTCACCCCCTACACCAAGAACATGGCCGAGTACAAGGCGCTCCTCCACGGCATGCGAGCAGCCAAGGAAATGAACATCAATCCTCAACGCTTGCTATGGCGACTCTGACCTCGTCGCCGGGAAAGTCGCCGGCACTTGTGATGCAGTCTCCCCCAGCATGGCAGCATACCGCCAAGCAGTGGACCAGCTGGGAGGCCACTTTGCGGGCTACTCCGTCGAGTGGATCGACCGGCGGAAGAACAAGGAGGCCAACACACTCTCCCACATCGGCTTGGCTCGACTCACGCCGCCCGCCGGCGTCTTCCTCGACACCATCACCAAGCCTTCCGTCTCTCCCCTAAGGGAGATCGACATCGGAATTTTGCTGCAACCAGACGCGGCCCTGATCGCAATGATCGCCGAGCCAAGCGACTGGACCGCACCATACGTTGCCTACCTGGAGGGAGGCACCCTACCCGCTGACGAAACGGAGGCCCGAATGATAGCACGCCGCTGCAAATCCTTTGTCATCATCCACGGCGAGCTCCACAAGCGCAGCATGACCAGCGTGTTCCAACGCTGCGTCCAACCCGCAGAAGGACGCAAGATCCTCCAGGACATCCACGCTAGCGACTGTGGCCACCATGCGGGCGCCCGCTCCCTAGTCACCAAGGCCATGCGACATGGATTTTATTGTCTCACCGCACATGCCGACGCGGTCGACATCATCCAACGCTGCGTTGGGTGCCAGAAGTACGCCAACCAGACTCACGTGCCGCTCGACGCTCAAGACCATCCCCATCACCTGGCCATTCGCCGTGTCGGGCATGGACATGGTAGACCCCTTCAAGAAGGCCCCCTCTGGCTTCACCCACCTCCTAGTCGCAGTCGACAAATTCATAAAGTGGGTGGAGGCCAAGCCAGTCTGCAAGTGCGACGGGAAGACCGCCACAAAGTTCCTACGCGAGCTCATCTATCTCTACGGTTTCCTGCACAACATCATCACGGACAACGTCACCAACTTTGCCAAAGGAGCCATGGCTCAATTATGTGAGGAGCACAACATACGACTCGACCTCGCCTCAGTCGCCTACCCGGAGTCCAACGGCCAGGTGGAACACGCCAACCAGAGCATCCTCCATGGCCTGAAGCCGTGACTGCAAGTTCCACTTGAGCGAACTCCTGGGTGCTGGGTCGAAGAGCTCCCCTCCGTCATTTGGGGCATCCGCACATCCGTCAATAGGTCAATAGGATTCACCCCCTTCTTCATGGTGTATGGTGCCGAGGCTGTCATGCCAACCGACCTCGAGCACGACTCGCCTCGGGTGGTCAACTACGCGGAGGCCGACAATGAGCTCACACGCCAGGACGGAGTCGACCATCTCGAGAAGCACGCGACCTAGCTCGCTCCCGCACCGCCATCTACCAGCAAGGGATTCGACGCTACAACAGCCGGCGAGTACGGACCCGCACCTTCCAGGAAGGCGACCTGGTACCGCGTCTGATCCAGGACAAGAAAGGCATGCACAAGCTCTCTCCCCCGTGGGAGGTACCATTCGCCATCGGGCACATCCTGGGCAACACCGCCTACTACCTCACCGACGTCCGAGGCAACGGAAAACTCGACGTCAAGCGACATGGAATGTAAACCTCCTACTGAAGTTCTACTCCTATGTACCTCCTACCCGCTATGAAATAAAGAAGGTCGATTCACACAAATTGTGTTCACTCTCGGTACCTTGTGCCACTCGCACTCGTAATAACAACGCTATGCTATTCGTGGAAGTCATCCTTTGGTTACGCGACCGGCACGGACAAGTAGTGTGGTACGAGGGCACCGAAAATTTCGGGCCTTGCATCGTCCATGAAAAAAGCCATCCCAGAGGCCCATCGGAGTCGCCTCGCCCGACTGGCTTTCGGAGCCATGACAACCCCATTCGCTTCCCACAGCTACCCAGTCCTCCATATCCTTGGCACAGCGACTCGAACGGCTAAGTACCATGCTCGGGGACTGTCGCCAGTCCAATCATGAGCGACGAGCAGGTGGAGTGACGCGCCAAAACAACGCGCTTCGTCCTCACCTACCTCGGGCATGCGACTCGAACCGCCAAGTACCACGCTCGGGGACTCGGCCACCCGACCCTGTTCGCGCGTGGCAAAACGACTAAGTACAGAGCACCCCTTGGAGTCGCCATACGACTGGATTTCCAAGCCATTCCGAGTCGACCTTAACTTACTAACAGTTCAAACAACACACATAAAAACGAGGTCAACCCCATAAAAGGGCGGACGCGCTCGGGGACTCGCACAACCAACAATCAAATTGAAAAATTTGACAAAAGCACCCTTGCATTTCTTCAGGCAGCAAAATTTGTTCGCTTACAAGGGCAGTTACATACCTATTCTAATTAACACCGGTCGGCAAACTATTCTACTCCATAGGATTCGATGACGAGGTGCCACCACTCCTGTGACGGAGGATAAATGGAACCCATGTGTTCAACGGGTACGTAGTGAGTTCACCCGCCATGGCCGCTCGGAATGGCTGCTCTACCTTGAAGACGTGGTGCGCCGGTTCGGGGTCGTTTGGGGCGACGACCGTTTCCTGGTACGGAATGAGGTCGCCCATCACCCACACCCGGTTGGCGTACACCGCAGACTTCTCGGTCAGCTTCAGCACTTCGGTGATCTTGACTGCGCCCGTCGACGAAGGGTACCCGCTCGTGACGTCGTCGATGTCGAAATCATCAGGGAAGTGCACGAGCCCAAGGCTTAGCGCAGTTGCCGCACCGCGACAAAATGCCGACCGCGTCATGAATTCAACCAAAGCCAGGGCCTTCTCCAAGTAGCGCCAGACCTTGACGAGGTCGCTGGGGATCACCTCCGTGGGCGAGATTTCCTGCAGATACGCCCGTATGCAGGTCGCTGACAGCACGGCAGAATCAACAAGAGTGGTGACGCATTGCCGCTCGTCATACGACTGCGCCTCATCGGCGTCATCAGTAATCCTCCCTGCCATATACAAGCAGACAGTAAGGATGGCTCCAGCAAAATAACACAACCCGCACGCTCCGGGACTCGCCAAAGAAAACTCACCAATCAACGGGCGACAGCACTCCGTGATGAAATCTTGAAGACCAGAGAGATCATCCTACAGCCCGGCGACTAGTGCATATGACATCTTCTGCTCCTGAATAGTAGAAGCAACGGCTGCCTTGGCCCTCCCATCTGCCGAGGTCGCCTCCGCCTTCTCCTCCTTGAGCTCCCGCTCTAGGTCGGCGATTCGCTTCTCCGCGGAGCTCAAGGACGACTGCGCATCCGTCAGTTCACTCGCCTGGACCAAGCCCTGACGAGCCTTTTCCACCACGGCCGCGTTATCATCTGCATCAACAAAACTATGAATACGAGAAGAACAAGGTTTATGACCAGCATTAAGCACGACAACCACTCACCCACAGCCGCTCAAAGCTGCTTGTTCGTTTCCCTGACAACAAGGAGCTCCCTCTCCACATGGTCCCTCGTGGCAAGTCGCTCCGCCGATTCGCGCTCCAGACCCTACGCAACCATGGAAGAATAAGCAATGAAATTCTGAAGTCCCTAACCGCTGAAATTCAGCGACTAGCCACTCAGGGACTAGACAGCAAAAAATTCCTAAGTGCCTAGCTGCCGAAATTGAGCGACTAGCCACTCGGGGACTGGACATCAAAAAATTCCTAAGTGCCTAGCCGCTGAAATTCAGCGACTAGCCACTAGGGGACTAGACAGCGAAAAAATCCTAAGTGCCTAGCCGCTGAAATTTAGCGACTAGCCACTCGGGGACTGAACAGCAAAAAAATCCTAGGTGCCTAGCCGCTGTAATTTAGTGACTAGCCACTCGGGGAGTGGACAGCGAAAAATTCCTCTATGCCCAGCCGTTGAAATTCAACGACTCGACACTCGGGGACTGGACTCCAAAAAACAATAAGAATCCGACCACTGAAATTCAATGGCTCGATCCTCGGGGACTGGACATACCTGGATGGCGGCAGCTAGCATGCCGTGAAGCTCCATTGCATCCACCGATGCAAGCACGAACATAGTACACCGGCGACGCTGCTCGACCTCCATGCCGACGACCTCAGGGAACTGGCTCGATGGCACCGATGCACTCGCCGTGGAGGCCCTCGCTACAAATCGAGGGAACATCGCCACCGCGGCTCCCATACCACTCGAGGGTGGGACTGTTTCCCCGACCGAGGCCACGGGCTCCGCCCGCTGCGACTTCGTTTCCACAGTGGCCTTCGAGGCAGCATCCACTCCAATTGGATCCTCCCTCGGGGCAACCGCCGGCTCGTCCGAAATCGTGACGACCTCGTCGCCCTTTGCCTTCTTTGCGCCTTCAACAGGCGCCTCGACCTCGTCGCCCTTCCTCTTCTTCGAAGGGTCGACTAGTGCCTCCACGGCACCCAATGGGACCTTGGCCCCCGAAGGGTGACCTATTTTCTTCACCCTAGTCCTGTAGAACAATGTTGTCAGTAAACTCGCCAGTCGGACATTAATCGAGTGGACAAACAAAAAGACTAAGAAATACTCACTTGGCGACTTGGATAAAACGCAGGCCAGTACGAATGATGGCTGGCTTCTCCAACTCTGGCCCCAGTTTCTGACTGAGGCCCGTCTCGAACACACTCTGCACCCAAGACACCGACGGCTTCTTTGAGGACGAGGCCATGGCATGAGGATCAGCGGCGATCGTCGTAGGAGCTCCCCTTGGTGGTGAGGTCCCCATGGCTGGAGCGGCCACGAGCTCGGTGACTGGGACGAAGGTTGGCGCCAGCGACACCACCGGCATCTCGCCTTCCACAACGGTTGCACTGGCCGCCGCGGTCGCATATGCCGGTGTGTTGGCCCTAGCTTCCTCTGCTGCGCTGGTAGCATCGGAGCTACTCGCGGACCGAGGTGGTGATACCGGCTTAGCCGGCTTCTTCTTCTTCTTCGGGGGCGGTGGTTTCTTCTTTAATGGCATAGCCTCGCGTTGCGAGGTGTGCTCGGGGAGCTCGTCATCGTCTTTGTCGTGGGCCTCAAGGCTCTTGCTGGCCTCGAGCTCGCGTTGATGCTGCCCATGGGTGCGGCGACTTCCATGGCCTCGTCGCCACCGTCGTCATCGTTGTCATCATAACTGCCCCCATCACTTCTGACATCGCCCTTGTCGGGCGAAGACTCGCTCCCATCATCGGTGGACGAGTTCGAGTTCTCGTCGTCTGTGGGTGGAAGCCAACCTTCCACCACTTGGAACTACTGCAATAACAAAACGAAATTAGCACGACCGCGAATGCAAAAATGCGAGTGCGAGTGCATAGGAAATAAAAGGACTCATTGTTGGAGCTTTGCCCTTCGCGGTGTAAGGGGCTACACCGGCCTTCGCGTCAAGATACTCCGCCTTGGTGATCTTCTTCAAGGATGAGGTGTAGTCATTGAGCCTCCATTCGGCTTGGCAGGACTTCGTCGGGTCATTCTTACCCGTATACTCATACATGTAGTGGGCGCGACTGGCCAGAGGCACTATCCGCCGCCCGAACCAGCAATTTTACAAATTGATTGTTTGAAGGACCTTTTTCTTCAAGTTGAGGATCGTCTGCAACATCTCGTCGACGACCATCCGCTGGTCCAACGGGAGCTTGATGACCTGGAGCCGACGCAGCTCGGGCCGGTCGGTGGAGTACGTCGGAAGTGCCACCTCATTGGCCGAAGGCGACTCGGTCATGTAGAACCAACTCTTCTTCCATTCGTTTGCCGCCTTCTTCGGCAGGATCAGATCAAAGAAGTACGCCTTCGACTTCAGCTGAAAGGTCAGGCCGCCCACGACCAGAATCGGGCCGCCTGCGTCTTCACGGCCGATCCTCCCGTGGAACAGATCCTACCATAGGGGGAAATACGGCTGGCAACCCAGGTAGCACTTGCAAAATGCCACGAAGATGGCGAGTTGCTCGACGCTGTGTGGTCCTAGGTCTGACGGTTGGATGCCGTAGTAGGCGCAGAAACGGCGGAAGAAGAGGGAAGTGGGGAATCCGAGCCCCTGCTCTAGGTGGCTGGTGAAGCATATGAATTCTCCCTCGCGTGGATCTGGGTCGCTCTGGTCGCTGCGCGAAATGGAGTATTGGGAGTGCGTAAGATCGGAGGAAGTGTGGGAAATGTTCTCCCTTCACCCGTCACTTTCCTTATATAGCGGTTGTTACCCGCCATCTTCGGGGAGCCGTTACCGCGCGGTAATTACGCCGATATTACCGTTGGATTACCCAACGGCTAGTTTGACTAGTGCTGACGGTCCAACTTCATATACTCGACTCGTTGTCTTCAGCGACTTGACGATTCACCGACCTAATCACCATAGCAGTGACTCGACTACTCGTTGACCCATTTGCCAAGCTGCGATTCGACTGGTCGCCGTTATTGCGACTAAAATCACTAGTTCCTTCTTTTATTCAGGGAGTCCACCGCCGATTCGACTGGGCATCCAAATTAGACCCGCATACTCCGACTGCCAATAAACACCTACGACGAATCAACAACGGCCTCGGGGACTACTGATGGGGATATGCTGACTGGGATATGCTGACTGGGGTATACCCAGCAGGATGTTTCCTACTGGCCCGAACTGCCAGCGAGTGGGCCTACATGACGGCGATTGGATCGAGACTTGACAAGGACCCAGGCGACTGGAAGATGGAGGCCCAGAAGCGTAGCTATGCCCAGTCGGATTAGGTCAAGAACCCTCCGAATCCTTAGCTAATTCGGTTGTAGATCTATAAACCCTAGCGAGGTGAACCTATATAAACCTCCCTAGGTTACGCATAGAGGACACGTTCCATCATACAGCCAGCGACTCGCCGCCTAGTCTTCGATCTCGCGCTTGTACTCTCTCCATAATACAATCTAGCAGGAGTAGGTATTTACCCTCTAGGGGGCGAACCTGGGTAAACCCTTGAGTCTCCGCCCTCATCTCGCACCGCAGATGGATGGCCGCCCTTGCCCCTCGTTCTACTACTCGCTGCCGATTGTAGCATCTGCCGTGGCCATTCCCACGACAAATAAATTGTGCCAATCGTACTGTTACACTCACAACCCCAGATAAGAAACGGATTACGTTCAAGTCTAACTTTGAATCAAAAGGAAGTAAGCTAAATTCTCTTAAGGGGGTTAGCATAGTTAGTGTACCAGTGGTGAAGGATTATCCGGATGTGTTTCCGGAGGAATTACCAGGAATTCCACTAGATAGAGATGTGGAGTTTTTGATTGACTTACTGCTAGGATCTGGACCAATAGCAAAGAGACCCTGCAAGATGTCATTTGATGAGTTGAAATAACTCAAGAAACAAGTTGGAGAACAGTTGTAGAAAATATGCATTCAACCAAGTTCTTCGTCTTGGGGTGCACCAGTTCTGTTTGTTGAGACGAATGATAGAAGTCAGAGGTTATTCATATATTATCGTTCACTCAATGAGGTGACTATAAAGAACAAGTACCCTTTTCCTAGAATCAATGATCTATTTTATCAGCTAGAGGGAGCCCGAGTGTTCTCAAAAATTGATCTCCGATTAGGATTCTTTCAGCTAAATATTAGAGAGCAAGACATACCTAAGACTGCTTTTACCACTAGGTATGGATTGTATGAGTATACTGTGATGCCATTTAGATTGACAAATGCACCAGCTTATTTCATGAACATGATGAACAAAGTGTTTATGGAGTTTCTTGACAAGTTTGTTTTCGTACTCATCGATGAAATTTTGATCTATTCCAAGAGCAAAGAAGAACATGAAGAACATTTGCGTTTGATTCTTGAGAAACTCAGGGAGCACAAGTTGTATGTCAAGTTCAGTAAGTGTGAATTTTGGTTGAATGAAGTTGGATTTCTGTCACATCCCAAGATTTTCAAAATCTTGTAATGTGAAAAATAAAATAAACAAAATAAATTTTAGTTGAAAATCAGGGTGAAAAGAAACTTTTGTTTCTAAAAGGAAACTTAAAATCCCATCCTGAACAAACTTTGGATAAAGTTTGAATTCAACAAATCCAAATCAGGGGAAATGCATTCCTCAATGAATGTTTCTGGAAATTTGAACACTTGGAAAATAAATCCAAAACCCTAAACCCTAATGGAATAAAAACCATTTCCAAGTTATCTCCAAATCCATGGATTTGATCCATACCAAAAATTGATCAACAAATATTCACAAAGGATCAAGAAAGACCATAGAAGTTGGTTTCACTCAAATTGGAACCATAAATAAAATCTTATGAATATAATAAGATAAGGAAATTGAATTTCCAAGGCCATTAAAGCCCTCATCTAAAATCCATACCAATTGGTGAACAAATAATCCTAAAGGGATTTATAAAGATAAACATTTAATAAAGGATTTAAAAGGATAAACAACTATAAAATAAGATTTCACAAATTGGAATCACCAAGTTTGGATCTATAAATAAAAAGATATGGATTTTATAAGACAAAGATAAAATTATTAAATAAAGAATATTTAAAGACCAAATCAAATCTTGGCTTAATCCATTAAGTAAATGGAGTGAATATAATCCCAATCCAAATAAAATAAAAGGATAAAGAATATTCCAAATAAAATGAAATGGCAATAACCATTCTATCCCTATCTTAATAAGGACAAATCTCTAAATAAGAATACATGAGAATATGATATTTGGAATTCACCCAAGTGGAATAAAAGTTGTTTAATCAACTTAAATAAAATAAAACCTCCAAATAAAAATTTGGGAATTAAAACTATATTAAATTCCATTGGAATTAAAACAAATACCCAATCTTAAATGATTAATAAATCATATTAGAATACTTTCCGAATAATTCAAGATGAATTATTTGAACCTACTGAAAGGAATTGGGAAGTTTAAAGAATTTAAATGGAAATTTTATTAATTAAATCAAACCCTATTTTATTAAATAACTAAAGATCCATTTTATTTAATTATTGAATGGATCCTAAAATGAATAAAAATATTATTTTGAGATTTGGATTATGTTGATAAACAGAACCAAATTCAAAGTACAAAGTTGAGTGATTGTTTGAATTGTTTGAATGGTTTGATTGCTTGAAAAATTGTTTGATTTTCAAAACAGAAAAAGAATTAGAAAAGGAAAAACAAAACAGACAGAAAAAAAAATAGAGCAGACCAGCCCATTAGGCCCAACCCCAGCCCACCTCCTCTTTTCCCCGAAGCATTCTTTTCTCACTAAGAAACCTACCCGCACAGAGAGTGACAACTGGACCCCACCCCCACTTCCCTTTCTTTCACTGCCAAGCGGACCCACCTTCCACTGTTCTTCCACCCCACCCGAGCGAACCGTTTTTCTTCACCGCGACAGAAACCCACACCCTCACTGACTGGTGGACCCAACTCCATTTCCTTCTCTATCACTGACAAGACGACCCCACCTCTACTGCTCATCGTCCTCCCCGCGACTCCTTCTCCCTCTCACCGCGCGACCGTTTCTGCCGTTGAAGCTGCGGCTTGAACTCGCGTTAACCACGGCCTTTACTCCCCCTGCGACGACGCCTAATTATTCGCCTGCATCCCCTCTCACTTTTCCCCCAGACGCCTCACCCTAGCATGCCCCCAGGCCGCCCAATTCTTCTCTGCAACCCCGCCGTCTCCGACGAGCTGTCGCAGCAATTCCAGCCAACTCCGACCACCCCTCTGCCTCTACTTCATGCGAGTGAACTCCTCTCGACCTCACGCATCTCCTAGTACTCCTGGTTCGCCCGCGCGCGCCCCTGAGCATCGGCAATGATGACACCGAGCGTGCGCCGCCGTCTGCCATTTGCTCCGTCAAGCAATCTAGGTAAACACCGACCACCTCGCGCCTCCTAGATCATGCACACATCATAGGCTTGCTCTTGCGCATTTGAACTTGCTCCTGTCTTGCCTTAGGGCGATCTGCAGCGACGACTCCGACCGTCGCCACAGTCTGCCTCCGCTCCGACGAGCCCCACCGGTGAGACCAGACTTCCCCTTCACCTCCCTGTGATGCACACGACTTCGCCTTGACCCTGTGAATCTAACCGCGACGTTGTTTTGCCTTGGAGTGAACCACAGCACCGTCCACGACGACAACCTGACGCACCCGACGCCGTCCTCCACTCCGGCGAGCAATCGCAGTCGTACCAGAGCGCCCCTCTCCCGACCAACACCTCCTCGAGCATCGCCGTGACCCCCTGAGCCCGGTGAGCAACCCCTCCTTCTCCCTCACCTCCTGTAGCGTCGCCTCCGTCGTCGACCGACCCGGCTCACAGCCACGCGCCAGCGCCGCTAACTTTAGGTCGAACCTGCGTCAACCGTTCGATCTAGATCTGGCGCTCACGATTAGTTCACTTAAGCCGCGAGCCCGTGCACGCCTGGCATGTCGCAGATGTGATCAAACTAGATCCTGCGGTCCACAGCACGCGATCCACCCGAACCGGTATGGACCAATAGGAACTTGACGCGTGGCACTAGATCTGTTTAAAAGAAATTTGAAAACAGATTTTGATGCCATTTTCAAACCCTTGTATCTCTAGATCCACATGTCCAAAAATTACAAATTTTATGTCGTTGGATTCAGGAGAACAAGACCTAGCCAACCCTACCCTTAGTTTAGCAAATAGTATCTGTTTGTTTGTTTGTTTGTTTTTGCAGATTCTTTTGTGTGCTTGCTAAGACTAGAAAAATTGTTTAAAAATGATTTTTGGGTTAAAACCTTTGCAAATTGGTTTGTTGTGACCTTACTGACCCTAGGAATCGAGCCATGTTTTGGAAAATGAATTTGGAAAAGTTTAGAATGGATTAATTGGTTTAGTCCATTTCTAGCTAATTAAAAACTATTATTTTGTTTATGAAAATGTTTTGAGTAAAAACTTTGAGAAAATGGTTTGGACCAAACCTACTAACCCAAAACACCAAGTTTTGCAATAGCAACTCATTGGTGAAACAAAATAAGGAATCTTTGATTTAAACCCATTCCTAGTCAAATAGAAATGTGGTATTTTATTAAAAATGGTTTTGGAAAAAAACCTTTGGAAAATGTTTTGTTTTAAACTCACTAACCCCAAACCCCAAGTTTTGTGATTTGAAAACATACTTGGTGAACCCTATAGGTTAATGCCTTAGTAAAAATAACCTCTTTGCAAATGACTTTGCCACTTGACCAAAATGACCAATAGGTGTGCCCAAATGTCTATGACCCATTAGGAACCACTTTTTCAAACAAAACAAAGCTTGGCATGCTTGCATGCATTACTTTGACTTTGCCATTTTGGTAAATGACCAATTTGGAACCTACAAAGTTTAGAAGCCTAGTGGAGACCATTCTTACAATAGAACCAACCTTTGCATGCTTATGCATGACTTAGATCCCATTACTTTGTGTGTGAGAAATTGTTTGTTTGACTTTGGTTTGGAATGTGAATTGAATTGTGTTTGCTTGATTGACTTGTAGCGAAGTGTGAGACTAGAAAGATCAAGGAGTGAACCTATATCCTCTACCAAAAAGGCAAGTGATGCTTCATACTTTTGTCCCATTATTTTCACTATGCATTAGTGATATTTTTCTAAGTAGGACTTGCATGGATTTTTGCTAAGTATAAACTATGCTATGGGAAAACCTAGTAGATGAAGCCTTAGTAAAAATTTCCTAAGTTAAGATTCCTACTACTTTCATGCTTAGCTTAGCTAATAGAAAACAAGGGTGGAATATATATTCATGCTATGGAAAAATTTCTAAGTCTGTGGACTTATGTTTTGTTTAATAAAACAACTAAGTGAATGAATCACCTGGGTGGAATGGAAGGAATGGTTTGTGTTGAGTGGTTCATAAGGCCATAGACCTGGCTTGTGTATCTCACTTGTGGATGGCCACCCAGGAAACAAAGGGATTTGAGATGTCAAATGTTGAGAAGCTTCAAGTGCAACCACTTGGCAATATGGGCTCTGCCATGATCTTAGGTTGCTAGAACTTAGTCTCTTGGACAGTTGGTGGTAGAGGGAATGATAGGTTGGAACGCGTCCATTTGACTAAGGAAAGGCTTCTGAAGGATCTTGTCTTGGGAAACCAAGTCTTGTGGGGAAAGTGCACCACCTCTGCAGAGTGTAAAACCTAAGTACTTAGCCATGTCCCTGGTAAAGGACAATTTGAGCATCAAGACATGGAAGCAATCAAGAATCTCATCACTCCAATTTCTAAATAAAACTTGTGGGTGAACAAGGGTTAAAGGATCTTCAGTCTTTGATTGGTAGATGCCTTGGGAAGGTTTTTGTCAAACAAAAACTTAGTGTTTTTCAAATGTTAGGGAAAAATCTATTTTGAGCAATGCAAGCCTCAACTCCACTTAGCCAAATGCATATAGATGATAGACTCCACTATACTACCAAAGTATCACTTGCCAATACAATTCAAATGTATTGACCCTTGTGGCTGTAACTTGTAATGTTGCAGGTTTGATTGTTTTTAGTGAAGATTGATTGTTTAGGATTACAAAGTCTACAACCAACATCTGCATGTGGCACTTTGAAGATGAAGGACCCCATGCTTATAGTTATTCCGCTACAATGTAATGTAATAGCCAAATGAGCTATGTTCGATGTAATAAAATTAATTTATTCCTGGTTATAAAGTTGTATTATGACCTTTGTTTCTTGATATTACATCTAAACTGTGGATGCTAGCTATTGATCCAGGGACTAACATTGTAAACACAGAGGGTTCAATCTTATTAAAGGTTGGGGACCTTACAGATGGTATCAGAGCATTGTTTTGCCTATAGGATTTGTAAACCCTAGGATTGGACAAAACCCTTAGAAAAATAGGAGTTGTATTTGTTCCAAAACTTATTTACAAACAATCTAGTAAACTCTTTCCTCAACCATTTTGGTTTCAACGCTACATCTCTTCTATTTCAAACTTAATGGAAAAGCCTACCCCATGACCAAAGACTTCACCATGTGCAAAGGACTTTTTCAACACCTTCAACTCTAATGACTTCAACACCTTCAACTCTAATGACTTCAACATCTTCAGCATGTTCACCAAGACTTCCAACTTGGATGACACTAAGGACTACAAGTGAGACAAGAAATCTTACTCAAGACTTGAAGACTAAAGAAACACAACTTAGAAGGAGCCATCATCACCTTTGAAGATTTGTGAACAAGACACAAGAATTCTCCAAGGATACAAAGATCTCATTCAAGAAGAATCAACCAAGAAGGATGGAAAGATCACAAGTAAACCATGTAGATGGACCACCATATTTAGTTTAAGTCAAAACCCACCAACTTATGTGGTGTAACAAAAATTATTTTTGGTTGCCTACAAATGTGCTTGAAACTTGTTGTTTGAGTGTGTTTGTGTGTGATTGCTTGGACATTGCTTGTGTGAATTGTGATGTGTGTGATTAGGATTGATTCCCTTAGAAATCTTTTGTCTATTCTAATCCCAAATCCAACCCCAAACAGATGACTTCTCCAAGAAACTCCAACATCAAGGATGGAGACAACAACAACAATCAAGAGGACAACATGAGAGAACTCATAGCAACCCAACACCAGTTGAACCAGATAACAGCTCAGTTCATAGCCAGCAATAGTGATAAAGATCCAGCACTGCAAAAGTTTTTGGAAGAACAATCCCAACTGATGCTTAAGGTGACTAATCAAATGATCAGCATGGAAGAAAACTGTCCCAAAAGAGTGTATGACAACAAGGATGACAAGAATGTTATTCTAGATGGAGACCCAGCTTGCATTATTTGTGGAGACAAGGACCATACTTCCAAGGAGCATGAAGATCAATGCCCCAACTATGAAGAGAAACATCCTATTGGACAATGTCCTACCTCTCAAGCTACTTGTTACCTTTGTGAAGGAAACGACCATGTCCCTATCTAATGCCCCATCTATTCCATGGTGGAACAAAGGAAACAAGAAGGATCCAAGTATGCCAAAAATGTTGATGGCAAAGGAAAAGGACCACTTATACCTCCAAACAAGACAACCCAATTCAAAGGATCAAAGAAACCCAAGAAACCAAGACAGGACATGAGCCTTGTGCAATGTCGTAAATGTAAGGAAATGGGACACTACCCTAGTGGATGCCCAGAGAACCCGAAGAATAAAGAGATCGGCCAAGTAGTGTGCAACAACTGCAAAGAACTAGGCCACTATGTAGCCACTTGTCCACAGGAACTACACAAGGAACTTGAAGACATCCACTGTTTCAATTGCAAGAACCCAGGACACTATGCAAGCAATTGTCCACAAAAGATGAAGAACAAGTTGAACAAGCCTATGGAGAAACTCAACCTTGGCCCATGAGTAAAGTATGGAAATAAAGGCCACTATGCAAAAGTTTTCCAAGAAGAAGTTTTCCAAGATCCAAGCAAGCCAAGATGTAGTCTAGTTGAAAATTTTTAAGGGTGGTAGTACCCTAGTTGTTTTGAACCTGCTTGTAACCCTAACCTTCCCAAATCTCGAGGACGAGATTTATTTTAAGGGTGGTAGCCTGTCACATCCCAAGATTTTCAAAATCTTGTAATGTGAAAAATAAAATAAACAAAATAAATTTTAGTTGAAAATCAGGGTGAAAAGAAACTTTTGTTTCTAAAAGGAAACTTAAAATCCCATCCTGAACAAACTTTGGATAAAGTTTGAATTCAACAAATCCAAATCAGGGGAAATGCATTCCTCAATGAATGTATCTGGAAATTTGAACACTTGGAAAATAAATCCAAAACCCTAAACCCTAATGGAATAAAAACCATTTCCAAGTTATCTCCAAATCCATGGATTTGATCCATACAAAAAATTGATCAACAAATATTCACAAAGGATCAAGAAAGACCCTAGAAGTTGGTTTCACTCAAATTGGAACCATAAATAAAATCTTATGAATATAATAAGATAAGGAAATTGAATTTCCAAGGCCATTAAAGCCCTCATCTAAATTCCATACCAATTGGTGAACAAATAATCCTAAAGGGATTTATAAAGATAAACATTTAATAAAGGATTTAAAAGGATAAACAACTATAAAATAAGATTTCACAAATTGGAATCACCAAGTTTGGATCTATAAATAAAAAGATATGGATTTTATAAGACAAAGATAAAATTATTAAATAAAGAATATTTAAAGACCAAATCAAATCTTGGCTTAATCCATTAAGTAAATGGAGTGAATATAATCCCAATCCAAATAAAATAAAAGGATAAAGAATATTCCAAATAAAATGAAATGGCAATAACCATTCTATCCCTATCTTAATAAGGACAAATCTCTAAATAAGAATACATGAGAATATGATATTTGGAATTCACCCAAGTGGAATAAATGTTGTTTAATAAACTTAAATAAAATAAAACCTCCAAATAAAAATTTGGGAATTAAAACTATATTAAATTCCATTGGAATTAAAACAAATACCCAATCTTAAATGATTAATAAATCATATTAGAATACTTTCCGAATAATTCAAGATGAATTATTTGAACCAACTAAACAAATAAAAACCTACTGAAAGGAATTGGGAAGTTTAAAGAATTTAAATGGAAATTTTATTAATTAAATCAAACCCTATTTTATTAAATAACTAAAGATCCATTTTATTTAATTATTGAATGGATCCTAAAATGAATAAAAATATTATTTTGAGATTTGGATTATGTTGATAAACAGAACCAAATTCAAAGTACAAAGTTGAGTGATTGTTTGAATTGTTTGAATGGTTTGATTGCTTGAAAAATTGTTTGATTTTCAAAACAGAAAAAGAATTAGAAAAGGAAAAAGAAAACAGACAGAAAAAAATAGAGCAGACCAGCCCATTAGGCCCAACCCCAGCCCACCTCCTCTTTTCCCCGAAGCATTCTTTTCTCTTTAAGAAACCTACCCGCACAGAGAGTGACAACTGGACCCCACCCCCACATCCCTTTCTTTCACTCCCAAGCGGACCCACCTTCCACTGTTATTCCACCCCACCCGAGCGAACCGTTTTTCTTCACCGCGACAGAAACCCACACCCTCACTGACTGGTGGACCCAACTCCATTTCCTTCTCTATCGCTGACAAGACGACCCCACCTCTACTGCTCATCGTCCTCCCCGCGACTCCTTCTCCCCCTCACCGCGCGACCGTTTCTGCCGTTGAAGCTGCGGCTTGAATTCGCGTTAACCACGGCCTTTACTCCCCCTGCGATGACGCCTACTTATTCGCCTGCATCCCCTCTCACTTTTCCCCCAGATGCCTCACCCTAGCATGCCCCCAGGCCGCCCAATTCTTCTCTGCAACCCCGCCGTCTCCGACGAGCTGTCGCAGCAATTCCAGCCAACTCCGACCACCCCTCTGCCTCTACTTCATGCGAGTGAACTCCTCTCGACCTCACGCATCTCCTAGTACTCCTGGTTCGCCCGCGCGCGCCCCTGAGCATCGGCAATGATGACACCGAGCGTGCGCCGCCGTCTGCCATTTGCTCCGTCAAGCAATCTAGGTAAACACCGACCACCTCGCGCCTCCTAGATCACGCACACAGCATAGCCTTGCTCTTGCGCATTTGAACTTGCTCCTGTCTTGCCTTAGGGCGATCTGCAGCGACGACTCCGACCGTCGCCACAGTCTGCCTCCGCTCCGACGAGCCCCACCGGTGAGACCAGACTTCCCCTTCACCTCCCTGTGATGCACACGACTTCGCCTTGACCCTGTGAATCTAACCGCGACGTTGTTTTGCCTTGGAGTGAACCACAGCACCGTCCACGACGACAACCTGACGCACCCGACGCCGTCCTCCACTCCGGCGAGCAATCGCAGTCGTACCAGAGCGCCCCTCTCCCGACCAACACCTCCTCGAGCATCGCCGTGACCCCCTGAGCCCGGTGAGCAACCCCTCCTTCTCCCTCACCTCCTGTAGCGTCGCCTCCGTCGTCGACCGACAGCTCCGCCGCCAGCCATCGCCGCAGCGCCGCTAACTTTAGGTCGAACCTGCGTCAACCGTTCGATCTAGATCTGGCGCTCACGATTAGTTCACTTAAGCCGCGAAGAGGTACGCGCCCTGTGCCGCGCGATCAAACTAGATCCTGCGGTCCACAGCACGCGATCCACCCGAACCGGTATGGACCAATAGGAACTTGACGCGTGGCACTAGATCTGTTTAAAAGAAATTTGAAAACAGATTTTGATGCCATTTTCAAACCCTTGTATCTCTAGATCCACACGTCCAAAAATTACAAATTTTATGTCGTTGGATTCAGGAGAACAAGACCTAGCCAACCCTACCCTTAGTTTAGCAAATAGTATCTGTTTGTTTGTTTGTTTTTGCAGATTCTTTTGTGTGCTTGCTAAGACTAGAAAAATTGTTTAAAAATGATTTTTGGGTTAAAACCTTTGCAAATTGGTTTGTTGTGACCTTACTGACCCTAGGAATCGAGCCATGTTTTGGAAAATGAATTTGGAAAAGTTTAGAATGGATTAATTGGTTTAGTCCATTTCTAGCTAATTAAAAACTATTATTTTGTTTATGAAAATGTTTTGAGTAAAAACTTTGAGAAAATGGTTTGGACCAAACCTGCTAACCCAAAACACCAAGTTTTGCAATAGCAACTCATTGGTGAAACAAAATAAGGAATCTTTGATTTAAAACCATTTCTAGTCAAATAGAAATGTGGTATTTTATTAAAAATGGTTTTGGAAAAAAACCTTTGGAAAATGTTTTGTTTTAAACTCACTAACCCTAAACCCCAAGTTTTGTGATTTGAAAACATACTTGGTGAACCCTATAGGTTAATGCCTTAGTAAAAATAACCTCTTTGCAAATGACTTTGCCACTTGACCAAAATGACCAATAGGTGTGCCCAAATGTCTATGACCCATTAGGAACCACTTTTTCAAACAAAACAAAGCTTGGCATGCTTGCATGCATTACTTTGACTTTGCCATTTTGGTAAATGACCAATTTGGAACCTACAAAGTTTAGAAGCCTAGTGGAGACCATTCTTACAATAGAACCAACCTTTGCATGCTTATGCATGACTTAGATCCCATTACTTTGTGTGTGAGAAATTGTTTGTTTGACTTTGGTTTGGAATGTGAATTGAATTGTGTTTGCTTGATTGACTTGTAGCGAAGTGTGAGACTAGAAAGATCAAGGAGTGAACCTATATCCTCTACCAAAAAGGCAAGTGATGCTTCATACTTTTGTCCCATTATTTTCACTATGCATTAGTGATATTTTTCTAAGTAGGACTTGCATGGATTTTTGCTAAGTATAAACTATGCTATGGGAAAACCTAGTAGATGAAGCCTTAGTAAAAATTTCCTAAGTTAAGATTCCTACTACTTTCATGCTTAGCTTAGCTAATAGAAAACAAGGGTGGAATATATATTCATGCTATGGAAAAATTTCTAAGTCTGTGGACTTATGTTTTGTTTAATAAAACAACTAAGTGAATGAATCACCTGGGTGGAATGGAAGGAATGGTTTGTGTTGAGTGGTTCATAAGGCCATAGACCTGGCTTGTGTATCTCACTTGTGGATGGCCACCCAGGAAACAAAGAGATTTGAGATGTCAAATGTTGAGAAGCTTCAAGTGCAACCACTTGGCAATATGGGCTCTGCCATGATCTTAGGTTGCTAGAACTTAGTCTCTTGGACAGTTGGTGGTAGAGGAATGATAGGTTGGAGCAGCGTCCATTTGACTAAGGAAAGGCTTCGAAGGATCTTGTCTTGGGAAACCAAGTCTTGTGGGGAAAGTGCACCACCTCTGCAGAGTGTAAAACCTAAGTACTTAGCCATGTCCCTGGTAAAGGACAATTTGAGCATCAAGACATGGAAGCAATCAAGAATCTCATCACTCCAATTTCTAAATAAAACTTGTGGGTGAACAAGGGTTAAAGGATCTTCAGTCTTTGATTGGTAGATGCCTCGAGAAGGATCTTCAGTCTTTGATTGGTAGATGCCTTGGGAAGGTTTTTGTCAAACAAAAACTTAGTGTTTTTCAAATGTTAGGGAAAAATTTATTTTGAGCAATGCAAGCCTCAACTCCACTTAGCCAAATGCATATAGATGATAGACTCCACTATACTACCAAAGTATCACTTGCCAATACAATTCAAATGTATTGACCCTTGTGGCTGTAACTTGTAATGTTGCAGGTTTGATTGTTTTTAGTGAAGATTGATTGTTTAGGATTACAAAGTCTACAACCAACATCTGCCTGTGGCACTTTGAAGATGAAGGACCCCATGCTTATAGTTATTCCGCTGCAATGTAATGTAATATCCAAATGAGCTATGTTTGATGTAATAAAATTAATTTATTCCTGGTTATAAAGTTGTATTATGACCTTTGTTTCTTGATATTACATCTAAACTGTGGATGCTAGCTATTGATCCAGGGACTAGCATTGTAAACACAGAGGGTTCAATCTTATTAAAGGTTGGGGACCTTACAATTTCTTGGACATATTGTGTCTGGAGATGGTATAGTTGTTCATCCCGAAAAAGTGGTAGCTATAACTGAGTGGGAATCTCCCAAGTCAGTTAAGGAAGTTCGTAGTTTCCTAGGCTTGGCAGGATAATATAGAAGGATCATTGAGAATTTCTTAAAAGTAGCTAATCCATGACAAAGTTACTTAATAAATAGAAGAAGTTTGATTGCACGGAAGGTTGTGAAACCAGTTTCCAAGAATTGAAGAAGAGACTAGTGTCAGCACCAGTCTTATGTCTGCCAGATTTGGAGAAGGACTTTCAAGTCTATTGTGATGCATCTCACCAAGGATTGGGTGGAGTTTTAACGGAAGCAGGGAAACTTGTGGCTTATGCCTCGAGACAACTCAAAACTCATGAAGTAAATTATCCTACTCATGCACTCAAAACATGGAGACATTATCTTTTGGGAAAGCGTTGTGAAGTGTTCATAGATCAAAAGAGTTTGAAGTATATTTTCACTCAGAAGTAACTCAATATGAGACAAAGAAGGTGGCTAGAACTCATCAAGGACTATGACTTGAGTTTGCAATACCATCCCGGTAAAGAGAATGTCGTAGCTGTTGCTTTAAGCCGCAAAGTCTATGTGAATGGCCTCACTAAATGAGAATTGCCAGATGACTTGTGTGCTCAATTCAAAGATCTAAGATTGGATATAGTGCCTGAAGGATATCTCATGTCATTGGAATTCCAACCAACATTGTTGGACAAGATTAAAGAAGACCAAAAATTGGACAAGGAAATAGAGGAGATTAAAGGTAAAATTAGTAAAGGAAAGGCTAAAGGATTCCATGAAGATGAACAAGGTACTTTATGGAATGAAAAGCGTATCTGCATTCCGCAAGATCCGGAGCTTAGAAAATTGATTCTGCAAGAAGCACACAATTCACCATATTCTATTCATCCAGGTAACACCAAAATGTACATGGATGTGAAGGATAGATTTTGGTGGAACAATCTCCAGAAAGATATTGCAGAGCATATTGCCTTGTGTGATGTGTGTAGTCGAGTGAAGGCGGAACATCAGAAACCGGCAGGGTTATTGCAACCACTACCTATACCTGATTGGTAGTGGGATAAGATTGGTATGGATTTTATCACCGGACTGCCAAGGACCAGATCTGGTTATGACTCTATATGGGTTATTGTGGATCGCCTAACTAAAGTGGCTCATGTCATACCCGTGAAGACAACTTATACAAGTTCTAAATTAGATAAGATCTATATGAACAGGATTGTATGTCTGCATGGAGTACCTAAGAGTATTGTGTCTGATAGAGGAACTCAGTTCACTTTGTATTTTTGGTGACAACTGCATGAATCATTGGGAACAATGTTAGAGTTCAGGACGGCTTTTCATCCTCAGACGGATGGAGAAACTGAAAGGACCAATCAGATTTTGGAAGACATGTTGAGATCTTGTGCACTAGACTATGGTGCTAGTTGGGATGAAAGTCTTCCTTACGCATAATTCTCTTACAATAACAGCTATCAATCAAGCATAGAGATGGCTCCGTTTGAATTCCTTTACGGAAGAAAATGCACTACGCCATTACTATGGAGTGGATTAGGTGAAAGGAATTTATTTGGACCAGAACTGATCAAGGAAGCTGAAGAGAAAGTCAGAATGGTACAAGACAGATTGAAGATAGCCTAGTCCTGACAGAAGAGCTATGCGGACCCAAAGCATAGGGAAGTCACATATGATGTAGGTGATAGAGCCTATCTTAGAGTCTCACCACTTCATGGTGTGAAGAGATTTGGAGTCAAAGGAAAATTGGCACCTCGATATGTTGGACCATTCAAGATTTTGAGACGCAAATGAGAAGTGGCTTATGAGAATTGCCTGAATCATCGTCAGCAGTTCACAATGTGTTTCATGTGAGACAGTTGATGAGTGTCATCCGGATATCGAAGAAACTTCATTGAAGGACACTATACCTTTGGAAGAGGTTTAGTTGGAGAGTGATTTTTACTTATGAGGAGAAACCTATCAAGATCCTTGAGAGTACAGAAAGATTTACTCGTACTAAGACTATCAAATTCTGCAAAGTAGAGTGGAATCATAAGTACCAAAGAAGAAGAAACTTGGGAAAGAGAAGATGACCTTCGAAAAGATCACCCTCACCTCTTTGCTAGCCAATCCGAATCTCGAGGGCGATATTCATCTTGGGGTTAGATTTGTAACATCCCAAATTTCATGAAATGCAAAATCATGTATTGCATTCATATCATCATAGCATATTTACCTTGTATAATTTTTTTCAAATCAAAACCCTAAATAAAACCACATTTAAAAACCTCTTTATATTTTATATATGGGGCATGGATTTATTTTTTATTTCAAATACCAAAGTGTTTTTGAGTGAATATATGTGTTTAACACACTTTTGAATACTAGGATCACCATACAAAAATATGGTAAAGGTTTGAATTCAAATAGATTTGAATTGGCCATTCAAATTCATTTCAGAAAATCAAAAACAAAAAAGAAAAAGGGAAAAGGAAAAAAATAAACTTGGCGCCACCTAACTAGGCTAGCCCCACTTGCGGCCCATCTATCCCACCTAGGTTCCCCCTCCACCTCTCTCTTTCTCACCCACGCAAGCCACACCCTCTTCGCTGATAGGCAGGCCCCACGCCATGTTGACTCCATTGTCTTCAATCCCACGCTGCTGACCACGTCGTCGCCTGCCGTTTTTGCCCCGATTGAATTCACTTAATAGCGCTTGATTCAAGGCGTGATTTCTCAAGCCAATGCCCGCTACTTAACCCCTACCTCGCTGTGGCCATTTCCCCTCAAACCCCATTGCCCGAGCGCCTCCAGGCTGCCAGTAATCGAGCTCACACCACCGCGGCACCGCACGTCTCCGGCGAGCAATCCCAGTGAGCCTCAACGCCCCCTTGGCCTCTGGTTCACTTACTCGCCATCTTCGGGCGCACCTACTAACGCTTGCCGTATCACTGCTCGTGGCCTAGTATCTCGCCCGCGTATTCGACTCCACGCACCCGACAATGAACTCGTCTCCGGTGAGCTTTTTCTGGTGAGTTTCATCCACCCCTCTCTCTCTGGTTGACACTATCGTGATCGCCATCCTCGCGCGCATAGAATGCTACCTTTTGTTTGTCCTATTTTGACTCGTAGTGCCGACGCCGTCAACCACCATACGCACCCGACGCTCCTATCACAGCCAGCTGCACATTGAGCTTCACCACGACTCTATGCTTCGGTAACCACCCTCACCTCCCCCTTTTACCCCGTGGTGCCGCCAGAACGTCGCTGGCAGAGCCGTCGCCGCCGCAGTGGCCATCTGTGCGGCCCAGATTTGGACGTTTGATCTAGATCCGATAGATCTAGATCCTACGCCATAGTTTAGATCACTTAAGCAAAGCGGTACCGAGCGATCCAAGTCGCGCGATCTAATTTAGATCTACGGTCCACGAGCGCGATCCGCACGAAACGGTACGGGCCAATCAGATGGCGCCGCGTGTCTGGATTTTTGTTTTAAAAATCTAGATTTAAATCTATTAGGTGAATTAACTTGTAAAATTCATAACTTTTGATATGTTTGTCCAAAAATTGCAAATAATATATCAATGGATTCAGAAAATAAAGTCCTACACATCTATGTCCTTGATTTAGTCGTTTGCTTCTGAAACGTTAAGTTTATTTGCAGAAGCATTTGTAGGCCTCTTTTGCATATAAAAATTATTTGGAAAATTGTTTTAAAGTAAATTTGAGTTTGTTTAGACTTTAGAAAGTTTACTTCATGTTAAATACTGTTTAGTTTGACTTGTTTAGTGTAGAAAATCATTCCATTGCATTTGCATGCATTCATATGTATTTTTGTTTGGTTATTGAAATGTGAATTTGGTGTTATGATTTTATGTGTAGATTTTGGTGATTGTGGTGATTGTGATTGTGAGGACTGTTGCTACTCTCCTAGATACCAAGGCAAGTGATTCTTCATATTTTTTCCTACTATTTTATCTGTGCACTAGTGATATTTTTAGTAGGAAATTGCATTGGAAATTTTCTAAGTATATACTATGCTATGCCTTGGAAAATCCTAGTAGATGTTTACTTAGTAGATTTTCCCTAAGTTAGGAAACTTGCTATACTAGTATTCTTAGCCTAGCTAGTAGAATACAAGGATGGATTATTCGTGCTATGAAATATTGCTAAGTCTATGACTTGTATTTTTTGATTAATAAAACAACTATGTGAATGAATCACCTAGGTGGAATGGTATGGTTGGTTTATACTGAGTGGTTACACAAGGCCGATGTCTATGGTTTACCTTGTGTATCACACTTGTGAGTTGCCACCCAGGAACAAAGGAATTTGAGATGTTTAGTGTTGAGAAGCTCCTAGTGCAACCACATGGCATATGGGCTCTGCCTTGACCAACTAGGTTGCAAGAACTTAGCCAGATGGAGAGTTGGTGGTAGGGTTGATAGGATGGAACGCGTCCATGGTGGTCTAAGGGAATGCTTCTAAAAAGTCTCATCTCGATGCATGTCGAGTCTTGTGGGGAAAGTGCACCACCTCTCAAGAGGGTAAAACCTAAGTACTTAGCCATGTCCCCGGCAACGGACAATTTGAGAATTAAAGACATTGAAGTGATCAAGAATCTCCTCATCCCAATTTCTTTAAGTTAAAACTTGAGGTTGAACAAGGGTAAAGGTTCACCAATGTCTATTTGTGGTTCCTTGGGTGTTTTTGTCAAACAAAATCTTAGTGTTTTCAACTAATAAGAAAACCTTATTTTGAGCAAAGCCAGCCTGAACTACACTTAGCCAAAATCATATAGCTATTAGATGCTACTATTCTACTATGGTATCATTGCCAATACAATTCCAAATGTTTGACCCTCTATGGCTGTAACTTATGATGTTGCAGGTTACTCTGATGGAGACTAGGGTTATGAGTCTACACTCAACATGTTTGCCTGTGGCACATGAAGATGAAGACTTCTATTTATTTACTTTATGTTATGAACTCTATGTATTAGCCTTGGGCTAATGAGTTGTAAAGACTATGTTATCTATGGAATGATGATGTAATAATGACCTTTGTATCTGTGTACTTCATCTTAAATTGTGGATGCTAGCATTTCGATCCAGGGACTAGCATTGCAATCATAGGGGCCTTTATCTTGAATGGTGGGGTCTTACAGCCTCATTAAACAGTTCATAAGTTCTTTGTGCCTTACCCAAAAATTGTTCCTCTTTCTCGGCAAATTCTTGGAGTAGTCCCTCAACTCCAGCTTTGTGCTTCTGCTCCATCTTGGCAATCTGCTGCTTCATCTGGGTCACCTCATATCAATCCTTTTAGACCTCGAGCTGGTGTTGGCCTGCTTGTTCGAGAAAATGTTCCATCAGATCCGGCATGGAAACACTGTCCTGGAGTTGTTCAGTGAGAACAAATTTCTCGGCTACTCCAAGATATAACAGCATGGAAAGGAAAAGCTTTAAGCTAGATAGACAAAACTACTAAGGAAAAGGACAATACGTTCAGCATCAGAGATCTTTTTTATGAAGCGCCTCCACCGTAGACTGAACAGTAGCTACAAGGCAAACAATAACAGGAGAAAGTTAGTATAACAACCAAAATGGTTAATCGGAAAGAGGCCGAGTAAAATGATTTACCTAACATAAGAAGATGTTCTGCAGAAATCTTCTCGTACTTCCACAACAAAGTCTAGAAACTCTTTGTGTGTTGGTTGTACGTAAGATACAAAAAGCAACATGAGTGCTGGAGTTCTTAATCGGAGAAAATTGTCAACATTTGGTACCGGAAAAATGACAGGATAAGATACACATTAACTTTGAGCTTACGAACGAGTATATTCTTTACTCGGCAATAACCTAGGGGACTAGGGGTCAATTTTTCGACATGTGACCACAACAAACAGCAAGAAGGGATACACCTTAGTTTTGAGCTTATAGCCGAATAAATGCTTTACTCGGCAGTAACCTCGGGGACTAGGGGTCAAATTTTCAACATGTGACCATGGCAAATGACAGGATAAGATATACCCTAACTTTGAGCTTATGGCTGAGTAAATTCTTTACTCGGTAGTAACCTTGGGGACCAGGGATCAATTTTGCAGAATGTAATCATGGCAAATGGGAGGATAAGATGAACCTCGACTTTGAGCTAATGGATGATTAAATGCTTTACTCGGCAGTAACCTCGGGGACTATGGTATATGTGTACAAAAACATTCAGAACATTAAAGAGTAAAATAGTTTCGTACCTCATTCACCTATTGAACTCGCATCATACTATTGATGGATTATTGAGTCATCACGAACACAGTCTATGAGCCCAGTTGTACTTCTTGTTGGCCTAATGCTGGAGGAAGGCTTGAATTGGTTTCGTGATCGCCCGCGACATTCCATTCTGATACGTCCATTTTGCATCACTATTTTATATTATAATTTACTGTTATTCATTGATATACTTCATATTTAGAAATGATACTTATGTTATTTCATCTATTTTGCATGTTTGATGATTCTTGGAGAATTACCTACCGAAGTCAGGATTCTGATGGAAAAAGCGTTGTCCAGATACAATATTTCCGAAGATCAGAAAATTCCAGAATATATATGGAAACTCCTATTTTCCCAGAAGATGAAGAAGCCAGAAGATGAAGGGGAGATGGGCCACAGGGGATCCACACCACCCCTAGGCGCGGCCCCCTGGGCCACGCCACCAGGTGGTGCGGCCGCCCTGGTCCACCTCTGCCATCGCCCTTTCGTGTATATCTACCCCCGGAAAACATAAGACTCGGGGAGACATCGCAGAAATATTCCGCCGCCTCTACGGGGCGGAAACTACAGAGAGAGAAAGAGCTCTCCGGTAGGCAGAAATCTGCCTGTGAAATTCCTTCCCGGAGAGGGAAGATCATCGCCATCGACACCGTCATCAAGCTAGACTTCATAGGGATCATCATCCTCACCATCATCTTCACCAGAACCATCACCACCATGCCGTATCGTTGTAACAATTGCGTTGAATCTTGCATAGTTCATAGGGGAAACTTTACCGGTGTTGATTACTTGCTGTAGTTGATGCTATTGAGTGGAACCATTGGATTATTTTTCAAGTTCATATTGTTACTTATCATTATTTCATATCTGATCTTGATCCATATTATGTTCTGTGAGTAGTTTGTTTAGTTCTTGAGGACATGGGAGAATTCATGTTGTTAGTAGTGGAATTATTTTGAGTAATATTTAATTGTTTGATATTTAAGTTGTGGTGCTATTCTTCTAGTGGTGTCATGTGAACGTCGACTACATGATACTTCACCTTTATGGGCCTAAGGGAATGCATTGTGTATTTTTTTACTAATTGTGGGGTTGCCGGAGTGAGAGAAATCTAAACCCCCGTTAGGAATCCATTACATAAGGGAGTGTAGGATCTTAGAGTTTTAGGCTATGGTTAGGTTTTTTATCTTAATTACTTTCTTGTAGTTGCAAATGTTTGCAAGGGGTATAATCACATGTATGTATTAGTCCAAGTTAGGGCAGTACATTATCGTAGGTTAACCCACACAACACTTACCCAACCATTGAAGATTAATCAACTATATGAAGTGAAAGCACTTGACAATATTCCCATGAGTCCTCGAGAACGTTTGGTAATCATAAGTGATACAACCAGCTTGTCCTTTGATGAATAAAGGATTGGGCCACTTGCTGTGATTATTATTATTGTCTTTTATTTACTCACACTTTATTTATCTGCATTATCAAAAATCCCTAAAAATATGTCTGCTAGTATTTACAGTGAATTCTTGATCCAAACCACTCGTCAACACCTTCTGCTCCTCATTGGGTTCGACACTCTTATTTATCGAAAGTACTATGATACACCCCTATACTTGTGGGTCATCATATTTTATGGCGCCGTTGCCAGGGAGTGTAGTGCTATTGAAGAGTGGAATTGGTAAGGGAAATTTCTACTGTGAGTATTGTTTTTATTTCTATATGTTATTTTATGTTATCATGGATAGCACTTTCGATTTCCTATTTGGGAAAACTACTATCCCTGCTAGGGTAGTAGATAAACCTCCGCCTGCTTAATTGGATCCTTTTAAATTACCTATTAAAATTGTTGATCATCTTATGGATAACTGCTATTTTGGAGATGGAACTGTCCACCCTGGTGATCATTTGCTCTTTATACATGAATTATTTGAGTTGTTCAAGCGTGCATGTATTACAATGGATCAATTAAGAAAAATCTATTATCTTTACCATTGAAAGGCAGAGATGAGGAATGGTATAAGCTGCTGAAGAATGGCCGATATATTGAATGGGAGGAAATTGTACCTCCCTTTTAATCTAAATTCTATCCTCCCAGTGAGATTCATAAAGATCGGAATCAGATATATAACTTTTGGCCACATGATGGAGAGAGTATTTCCCAAGCTTGGGGGAGATTGAAGTTACTAATGCTCAAATGTCCCATTCATGAGCTCCCCAATAATATAATTATTAATAACTTCTATGCAAGATTTCCTCTTCATGATAAGGATTTATTGGATGCCTCTTGTACTGGATCATTTACAAGTATGAAAGAAGAAGCTAAGTGGGATCTTCTTGACAGTATTCAAGAAAATACTGAAGCATGGGAGAATGACAAAGGAAGAAAGTCAGGTATAAATTATGATTATGAATGCATTAAATCTTTTATGGGAACTGATGACTTTCGTAATACTATTGTTGTTTATGGTGTTGATTCTCACATTCTTGAAAATTGTTTTAAGTCTTTTTCCTCTTATATTGAAATTCCTAAGAAGGAATGGAACAAGTACCATGCGCCATATAAAGATATTGTTAATTGTGTTCCTACTAAAAATAATGAAGTTTGTACTATTAATAGTATTTTGCATGAACCTTATATTGAGAAAATACCTTTCCTTGCTAAAGTGAAGGAACATTCTATGATAGCTATTGTGTTTAATAAAAGTACAAAGAAAGCTTTAGAACCTGATGAACAAATAAAAGTTGAACCTGCGGTAGAAATTGTGAAAGACCTTGTCACTAAAAATTTAGAAGATGGACACATTATATGTTGTGAGGATGCTTCTAATATTGTTTCACATCCTAGTAGAACTAGGAAATCTAGTGTCCCTGTGCTCTCTGTCAGAATAGGTGATCATTGCTATTATGGTTTATGTGATATTGGTGCAAGCTCAAGCGGTATTCCTTATGAGATTTACAAAGAAATTATGCATGAAATTGGTCGTTGTGAACTTGAAGGAATTGATGTGGTTATTCACCTTGCTAATAGAGAGACTATCTCTCCAATTGGTATTGTAAGAGATGTGGAAGTTCTTTGTGGTAAGACTAAATATCCTGTTAATTTTCTAGTACTTGGTTTAGCTACTATTAAAACTTGTCCTATCATTTTTGGTTGTCCTTTCTTGAACACGTGTGGAGCTATTATAGATTATAAGAAGGAGAAATTTTTAACTAAATTTTATGGAGAATCTTATGAGTTTACTTTTTCCAAATTTATAAACCTCCTTATGAAAATGAATTGCCTAATGAGGATTTTAGAGTTGAACAACTTGCTTCTATTTATCTTGCTACAAACAATGCTTTGCAGCAATATATGGAAGACCACAAAAGTGAGATCTTCATGGAAGAAAGAAATGGGATTGACGAGATTCTTCTTCGTCAAACCAAGATGCTTAAGCATAATCTACCTGTGGAAGATTTGGGTACCACATTACCACCTAAACAGGATCCATTTTTCGATCTAAAACCTCTACCTAAGGATCTTAAATATGCTTACATTGATAATAAGAAAATATATCCTATTATTATTAATTCTAAACTTTTAGGAAAGGAAGAGGAAAGATTATTGGAAGTATTGAAGAAACACCGAGGAGATATCGATTTTACTCTTGATGATTTAAAAGGGATTTATCCTACTATATGTCAGCATGTTATTAATATAGAACCTGATGCAAAACCAATCATTGAACATCAACGCTGTTTAAATCCTAAAATAAAGGAAGTAGTAAGAAATGAGGTATTAAAACTTCTTGATGCTGGTATTATTTTACTATTGCTGTTAGTAATTGGGTTAGTCCTGTTCATTGTGTACCTAAGAAAGGAGGAATTACTATTGTGCCTAATGAGAACAATGAGCTTATTCCTCAAAGAGTAATATTTGGTTATAGGATGTGCACTAATTTTAGAAAGGTGAACAAAGTTACTAGAAAGATCATTATCCTTTACCTTTTATTGATCAAAAATGTTAGAAAGATTTTCTAAGAAGACTCATTTTTGTTTTCTTGATGGTTATTCTGGGTTCTCTCAAATTTTTGTTAGAAAGAAAGATTAGGAGAAAACCACTTTTACGTGTCCTTATGGAACTTATGCTTACAGGTGTATGCCTTTTGGTTTGTGTAATGCTCCAGCTACTTTTCAGAGATGTATGTCTGCTATCTTTCATATTTTTTGTAAAGAAATTGTGGAAGTGTTCATAGATGATTTCTCCGTCTATGGAAGTTCTTTTGATAATTGTTTGCACAATTTTGATAAAGTGTTTCAGAGATGTGAAGAAACTAATTTTGTTCTTAATTGGGAGAAATGCCACTTTATGGTTAATGAAGGAATTGTCCTTGGACATAAAATCTCTAAAAGAGGTATTGAAGTGGGTAGAGCCAAACTTGAAACAATAGAGAAAATGCCCTGTCCTAGGGATGTTAAAGGTATTCATAGTATCCTTGGTCATGCTAGTTTCTACAAGAGGTTTATTAAAGGTTTCTCCAAGATATCAATGCCTCTTACTGATCTTCTCCAAAATGATGTACCTGTTGTTTTTGATGATGATTGTAAGGAAGATTTTGAAACTCTAAATAAATCTTTAACCACTGCTCCCATTGTCCAACCACCTGATTAGAATTTACCCTTTGAAATTATGTGTGATGCTAGTGATTTTGCTGCAGGTGCTGTCCTTGGACAATGAATAGATAAGAAGTTGAATGTTATTCATTATGCTAGTAAGACTCTTGATGCTGCTCAAAATAATTATGCAACTACTAAAAAAGAGTTCTTATTGTAGTCTTTGCTTGTGATAAGTTTAGACCTTATATTGTTGATTCAAAAGTTACTATTCCTATTGATCATGCTGCCATTAAATACCTTATGACAAAGAAAAATGCTAAGCCTAGGCTTATTAGATGGGTGTTGCTTTTACAAGAGTTCGATATACATATTGTAGATAGGAAAGGTGTTGAAAATCCTGTTGCTGGTAATTTGTCTCAATTGAAAAACATTTCTTTTGACCTTATGCCTGTTAATGATAGTTTTCCAAATGAACAGCTGGCTGCAATAAATGTGAGCTCACGAGGGAGTCCTTGATATGCTGATTATGCTAACTTTATTGTTTCCAAGTATTTGCCTCCAACCTTTATAGCTCATCAAAGAAGGAAGTTCTTTTATGATTTCAGGCATTATTTTTGGGATGACCCACACTTATATAAAGAAGGAGTGGACGGTATTATGCAAAGATGTGTTCCAGAATATAAACAACAAGATATATTGAGGAAATGTCATGGTAGTGCTTATGGAGGACATCATGCTAGAGATAGAACCGCACAAAAGGTTCTACAATCAGGTTTCTATTGGCCTACTCTTTTTAAAGATGCAAGAAAGTTTATTTTATCATGTGATGAATATGAAAGAGTTGGTAATATTTCTAGATGGAATGAAATGCCTATGAGTTACTCTCTTGTTATTGAACTATTTGACTGTTGGGGAATTGACTTTATGGGTCCTTTTCCTCCTTCAAAATGTTATACTCATATTCTTGTTGTTGTTGATTATGTTACTAAGTGGGTAGAAGCCATACCTACAAAAGTGCTGATGGTGAGATATCTTTAAAAATGCTTAAGCATGTTATTTTTCCTAGCTTTGGAGTGCCTAGATATCTTATGACTGATGGAGGTTCTCATTTGATTCATGGTGGTTTTAGGAAGACCCTTGCTAAATATGATGTTAATCATAGAATTTCTTCATCTTATCATTCCCAAACCAGTGGGGAAGTAGAACTATCAAATAAAGAAATTAAATCTGTCTTGCAAAAGACTGTTAATAGATCTAGAAAAAAGTGGGCTAAAAAGTTGAATGATGTTTTATGGGCTTATAGAACTGTTTATAAAAATCCTATGGGAATGTGTTCACAATTTTGTTTGTAGTTTTCCAATAATTCTACAAAATGGTTTATGGAAAATCTTCCACTTGCCTTTAGAATTAGAACACAAAGCTTACTGGGCAGTGAAAGAACTTACTAGAGATTTTAAACTTGCTGGTAAGAAAAGATTGCTTGACTTGAGTTCTTTAGATGAGTGGAGAAGTGAGGATTAATAAAATGCTAGACTCTTTAAAGAAAAAGCTAAAAGATGGCATGATAGGAGAATTCTTAAGAGAGAGTTCCATGTTGGTGAGAAAGTTCTATTGTATAGGTCGCGTCTCAGTTTTTTTGCACGAAAATTACTCTCAAAATGGGAAGGGACCTTTATCATTGAAGAGGTGTATCATTCAGGTGCAATTAAAATTTCCTCATTGAGAGACAACACTACGCAAGTGGTGAATGGTCAAAGGCTCAAACATTATTACAAGATTTTCTTATAATGAAGATATTGATATTATTCAAGTGGTGACTCCGGAAAAATTTATTAAAGACCAAATTCAGGAGTCTATAGAGTCGGTTTTCGAATAGGTAACAGTTCTTGTAAGAAAAAGTTCACGAAAAACTTGCTAATTTATATTTTTGCAGTTTTTATTTAGTATGGAAGATAATGAGTCAAAAGAGGGACGAAAACAGAGTCCAGGAGGCTCACAGCACCCCTGGGCGCGGGCCATCTTGGCCGCGCCACCAGGTGGTGTGGCCACCTCGGAGCTCGTCTCTGACCCGTTTTCTCCCAGTATCTTCCTTTTGTCATTAAACTTTGTGATATATAATCACCCGAATATCCCGAGGTGCATATATTTTTTTCTTGTCATGTTTTCGTTTCGATTTGTTTCTATCAGGAGCTATTTTCATGTTTAGAAGCACTATGGTCTCCGCCAACGACGACAAGGGCAAGAAGCTTGTAGAAGATAATCTCGAAGACCCCAAGCAGGAGGAGAAGATTGGGGTTGAAGTAGATGAAGAAGTGGAGGAATACCAGCGTCCGCACACCCGCGCCACCATTGCAAGCATTGGAGTGGTGGCAAACCCTATCAAGCTAAAGAGGACTGCACTGATGTCTACTGGAGGGAAATCTCCGCGTCATTTTTTAGCTCCACGGTCACTTCCCCCACGCATCAAGAATTCCTTCCGTACTCTTCTACATGAGTAGCAATTCCAAAAGGTTCCTAAGGAAAAGTTACCTTCCAATTGGGATATGCCTCGTTCTAACCATGCAGGGAAAGATTACTTTATGGAGGAATAGTGGGGGAAGAATCACAAGAGCTGGGACTGACAGTCCGACAAGATCATTAACCGTATTAAGGACAATTCGGAGATGATTCATAATCTCACCGACGAGATTGAGGATTTGAAGAAATTGATTGAAAATCTTATCAAGAAATATCACCACCACCAAAGGAGTAATTCGTCATCAGGTTTTGTCCTCCCCTTGGTTTGTTCCAAGCTTGGGGGAGTGCCACGGTATCACATCGTTATCTTTTATCTTTTTACCTTTTTAGTAGAGTCATATCTCGAGTAGAGAAGTTATCATATAGGATGGTTTGAATTGTGGAAGTATCTCTCCTCTAGTTTGTTATCTATGTATCCTTTGGTGTGAGTGCCATTATGGAATATTAATGAGAAGTTTTATCATTTACTTTTTGCACTGATTAATCTTGTTGTTAGTATTGGTATCACTTTGGGAGTATCAAGTAAATTATTTGGTTTTGGCAAACTTAGCTTGGTCAGTAGCAGTAATATTATGAGGTGTGAGAAGAAAAGAGGAAAAGGTACTTATAGATATATTTCATTATCTTTCTTTCTTGTTTGGCTCATAAGCTTAGTATTCACAAGTTAAGATTGTTTATGCTTCCAAGGAAGATTGCATGAATGTTTCTATCATATGTATGTTTGCTTGTTTCACTCAAATCTTATGCTTGCCACCTAGCCTTGCTAGCCAAACGCCTGTATTGAGAGGAAATACTTCTCATGCATCCAAACATTGAACCAAAACCTATGCCAATTGTGTCCACCATTCTACCTATTAGCATCACTGCTATTCCAAGTAAATTCTCGGGTTTTATCTATCTTCCAAATTAAACTTTTGTTATGTGAAAATTATTGATTAGAGCTCTCACGAACTTGATAGCACACTTTATTTTCTTGCACTTAATAAACTTGTACCATTGTGCCCATCTATGTTGCTTATATGCTTGCAAATTATAAGTTGGGAGTTAGAAGAACCTTGTTGTCAGGGGAACACTTTCAACATTGCACTTATTCTATTCAGTTGATATCATGTTATTTTGTTTATGGATCCCGGTAGTGTGAAATAAAAGGGGAGCTTGTAAGCTCATGGAGTTTATATATGTGTAAGAGAAACGCCTGGGCGGCTAGCTAAGCCATGCCTAATCATGGTGGAAACTTGCAGCATAACCATAATGATAATTATGTGAAGCATCCTCAATAAAAACCTATGCAAATAGCAAATAAAAAGATCACTGAGATGCTCATTGTCTATTGCTTTCTCATTTTGATATGGGATAGATCCTGTGTCATGGGGCAAGGGGTACCTCGTCGGCGATTCTCTATGATACACCTATACTTACAATGACAAGAACTTGCTTGTGACCAAAGTTGAGTAGCATGAGGTTGAGTACTCATATGCAAGGAGCATGAGATTTTCAACTTGTGATTTGTCAAGCATATACTCATATTTGTGTCACTTTAACCTTAATCACTTCAAGATGCTTATGATAGGGGAAATGAGAGCTCAAAGCTAGTAAGTACCATAATTTTTGGAAGCTCTTTATGAAACTTTAAATACCCTCTTCCCTCTGCGAAGGGCCTATCTATCTCAAGCAAGCATTTGTGTTGTTGTGATTCAATCATCCACATGTTGATTTATTCAATCTTGTTTCTTATGTTCCTTGTTTTGCACAATGCTCTTATCTAAATAATTAGAACTTTGAAAGCTATCATTGTGGGTGAAAATACAGTTATGTTTGAGCAAGAGACTCCTGCAATATAAACTCCATTATAAAAGCTCTGCTCAAAACTAAGTATGATTTGTTAATTGTTCTGTGACCAAGAACAAAGTTTGCCATCACCAATTATGATTTTCCTTATGCGTCTTTATTGTGACTCCCTTACTAATTGCAAGTTAAGTTATATAAGAGTGAGTTTTTTTCTATTATGATTTGTGTGTTAATAAATGTGATGCTTCTTGTGTGTATTCTCTTTATCGACACTTCACTCCATAAACCCGTTGTCATGTTTATTGAGTTCAGTTTTCGATTGGGGACAAGCGAGGTCTAAGCTTAGGGGGAGTTGATACGTCCATTTTGCATCACTATTTTATATTATAATTTACTGTTATTCATTGATATATTTCATATTTAGAGATGATACTTATGTTATTTCATCTATTTTTCATGTTTGATGATTCTTGGAGAATTAGCTGCCAGAGTCAGGATTTTGATGGAAAAAGCGCTGTCCAGATACAATATTTCCAAAGATCAGAAAATCCCAGAAAATATACGGAAACTCCTATTTTTCCAGAAGATGAAGAAAGCCATAAGATGAAGGGGATATGGTCCATAGGGGTCCCACACCACCCTAGGAGCGGGGCCCCCTAGGCCGTGCCACCAGGTGGTGTGGCTGCCCTGGTCCACCTCTGGCATTGCCCTTTCGCGTATATCTACCCCTGGAAAACCTAAGACTCGGGGAGCCATCGAAGAAATATTCCATGGCCTCTATAGGGCAGAAACTACAGAGAGAGAAAGAGCTCTTCGGCAGGCAGAAATCTGCTAGGGAAATTCCTTCCCGGAGAGGGGAGATCATCGCCATCGATACCGTCATCAAGCTAGACTTCATTGGGATCATCATCATCATCCTCGCCATCATATTCACCAGCACCATCACCACCACGCCATACCGTTGTAACAATTGGGTTGAATCTTGCATAGTTCATAGGGGAAACTTTCGTGGTGTTGATTACATGTTGTAGTTGATGCTATTGAGTGGAACCATTGGATTATTGTTCATGTTCATATTGTTACTTATAATTATTTCATCTCTGATCTTTATCCATATGATGTTTCGTGAGTAGTTGATTTAGTTCTTGAGGACATGGGAGAAGTCATGTTGTTAGTAGTTGAATTATGTTGAGTAATATTTAATGGTTTGATATATAAGTTGTGGTGATATTCCGCTAGTGGTGTCATGTGAACGTCGACTACATGATACTTCACCTTTATGGGCCTAGGGGAATGCATTGTGTATTTGGTTATTAATTGTGGGGTTGCTAGAGTGATAGAAACCTAAACCCCCATTAGGAATCAATTACATAAGGGAGTGTAGGATCTCAGATTTTAAGGCAGTGGTTAGGTTTTTTATCTTAATTACTTTCTTGTAATTGCAGATGCTTGAAAGGGGTATAATCACAAGTATGTATTAGTCCAAGTTAGGGAAGTACATTTGCATGGTTTCACCGACACAACACTTATCCAACCATAGAATATTAATCAACTATATGAAGCGAAAGCACTTGACAATATTCCCATTACTCCTCGGAACGTTTGGTCATCATTAGTGATACAACCGGCTTGTCCATTGCTGAAGAAACGATTGAGCCACTTGCTGCATTTATTATTATTGTCTTTTATTTACTCTCACTTTATTTATCTGCATTATCAAAAACCCCTAAAAATATGTTTGCTAGTATTTACAGTGAATTCTTGATTCAAACCGCTCGTCAACACCTTATGCTCCTTGTTGGGTTCGACACTCTTATTTATCAAAAGTAGTACTATACACCCCCTATACTTGTGGGTCATCACATTCCAGCACAAAGGGTTCAGCTGAACCAAGGCAGTTCCCACTCAAGGTCCGAGTCAGAACTTGGCCTTACTTTAAGGCAGCTCCAACAGCGGAACGAGTAGCAGTAGGGCTATTGTGCAATGTCATTGTCTCAAATATTCCACTCGATACGGGTGCAACCGCAGGTATATCCAGCGAACCCGCCGAAGCGGGTGCCTTTGTTGTTGTTATTGGCTTTTTCTGTGGAGATCCACCTTGAAACCGTTGATTTGATGTGAGCAGTCTGGGTCTAACCAGCTGAAGGAGGCCGGGTTTGGCTTTTCTGTGCTAGCGGTGGTAGAGTCAGTTTTCTCTGTCGATGCTGCGGAGGAGTCGAATGAGAAGGCTCGGCTTGTTGCTGAGAAGGCAAGGAAGATTTCTTCTTCAGATCAGTGACAAGGGGAACTGTAACAGTGGCAGTCTGGGTGGACTCGGCTTCAATGTTGGTGGCACCGGGTCCCTTTTCCAATTTTTTCTCAATGAAGGGTTGTGTTGGCTGGGTCTCCTCCCTTGGCTGAATTGTCAGGTCGCCTCAGGCCGAGACTCGGAAGCCTCAACCATAGATGTGGAGACCCAGACGGGAATCTGAGGCTTGGTTTCGGCACAATTAGGAGAAGCAGGCTTAGCAATAGTCGACGCCATGCAAGTGGCAGACTGAGTCATAGACATGGCAGAGTTGAAAATAAGAAGATAAATGCTCATAACAGAAACACAGAGAGAAAAACAAAGGATCACAAAAAGCAAAACTTACCCGGAAACAACAGGATCGCGACAGACACGCCATGAGACTTTGCGGATCTTGCGGGGCTGCGAGGATTAAACTTCAGGGGCCACAACCACAGCAGCTTTGTGCTTCTTCGAAGACTGGGCACCACGGGAAGATGCCTCGTGCCGTTTACTCTGCTTGGCAGTGGTAATTTTGCCTCGACCTCCAGTGGCAAGAGGGAGACACTCATACACTTGTCCAGCTACATCAGCAAATGCAAAAAATCAACGAGATAAGCCAAAAGCACAAGGCGAGGATCAAGTACCTCCAAAAGTTGACAGTCATCATCATCGTCACCTGGCCAATCCCTCAAAGATACTCGGGTAGGAGTCTTATCCGGAGAAGGACCGGCTGCGGCAAACGGGATGGGCATAAAGCACTCCGAATCAAAATCCTCGTCAATGGGATCGGGCCGATCCTGGTAAAAACCAACAGGAGGACGAGTGTTGTCATGTCCCTGGGCCACAAGGTTCTACTAAAAGCGGATAAGGAGAAATCAAGAAGGGAACGCGAATAAGCGGAAGTGAAACAAAGGACAAGTAATGTATGTCGGCAAAGTCAGGTTACCCGAAAACTTACCCCGGGGACGGGTCTTTGATGATCAAAGAGAGGAAAGCTCCAAACCCAGTCGGCCGCCATGGTCAGCTTGAAGATAGAGCTGACTCGGCGAGCAATGGCATCGTTGGACAAATCAAAAGTCGAATGGCAAGTGGGGTCACATAAATCACTCATAAAACATATCTTGTCATACCCAGTCAAGTTATACCCCTCTTTCAGGTCCAACAATCTCTGTACGAGGACATGAGCCTCATGGACCGCAGTGTACTTGTACCTGGGTCAAATTTCTAGAAGGACTTGTCTGGCACCTCATCCTTAAACGCAGGGAGATGAATAAAATCATTATGGGTGGTGTTTTTAACATAGAAAAAGGTTCGGTGCCACTTCTTGCAAGAGTCTAAGCCTATGACTCGCGGAAAGATGGATCCCCTCCTGGGTGTGATGATAGCAGCACCACACTGGGTGGGTCTTTTTCCGAAGAAGGTACACCCGTGTCAGGAACTACCTGAATCCAAAAGGAGAAATACTTCTCCCAAAGAAAAATAGTGGGCTAGAGGACAAGATAGCCCTCAGAGGCAGAGATGAAACAAGACAAGGAGCCAATGGAGTTGGCAGGAAGATGGTGTGTTTGTAGATGAAAAGTAGATAGAAACGATTGGAGGAACTCACTAGAAGGAAGGACAAAACCGCGCTCAAAGTGCGAAAGAAAAACAACGCGTTCGTCGGGCTCAGGTTTAGGAGAAATATCACCGCCAGGAGGGCAGCGCCCAACACCCAAGGGGATGCGCCTGGTGGAGCGAAGCCATTCGATATCCTCAATGGAGATCTCGGATCCCTCCCAAGCACCGCGGTCCCTGGCGGTCTCGTGCTCCTCCACCTCCTCACCGACGTCGCGGGCGTCCATATGCTCCAGAGTTTCAAGCGCTTCCTCTAGCAGAAGCGGCCTAGACTGACAAGGCCCCGTTGATGCATCCGAGGAAAAAGAGGGAAGAGGGAAGTTCCTCACACGAGCAAGCAATGCGGGCAAGGAAGAAATCTTGGGAGAAGATGAAGATTGGAACTACCAGAGAGCGGCGCAAGGAAGAAGAAAGAAGTTGTGGAAAAACTGAAGCGGCGGGGCGGTTTTTCCTCTTGCCCCTAATTAAGGGGGAGAAAAAGTCCAATCGTGGGATCAATGTGTGTTGTGTGGCCCCAATGTGGCCGTGTACAAAACCTACAGACGAGTCACAATGTGCAACTTGTGCGTGATACACGCTCCGGGCCGCACCGCATCAAGCAGCGAAGGGCCCCAGGCTCTATGTGACGTGACTGCCATAGTGACGGGTGTTACTGTGCCACCATCACTGTGATGTTAGGATTTGAGAGGAATTTGAGGTAAACTACCATGATTACAAGTTTTCAATGACTAAAACAAATATTAAAAGCCTAAAATGACTCGGCCAAATTCGAGGTAGCTCCGCTAAGTCAAAATATGACTCAGCAAAGCTTCGGGATACTCGGCAAGGATCGAGATCAGGCCGAATAGGCCATATTGCACAAGGAATACAGGGTAAGAAAAGAAGTTCCAAATTCATTAAAGGAACCTGGAGACACCTAATAGCCAAACCCGTTATACCTCACCAGCTTCGGGGACTAATGTCGGGGGGATGACCCTCGATAGGGTCATAAAGGGTGAAACTTATGCGGTACTAGCCTATCTTGGGCCGAGTCTAGTTGAAACGGGCCGAGTAATAGTGGCTGGTTCATCTTGCCAATACGTTCCGACATAATAAGTAAGTCGGCACATAAAGCACAAGGATTAACAATCTGCATGTAACGACAGACCGAGTCTCACAAAGGGATGTCGAGTGAAGGAAGGCTCGTGGCTCCTTTCCGAGTAAGATCCGGGAAGGACCACGCTAAACCATAGTCAAAAGAGAAGGGCGCCACCGAGTGACAACCAAAGGAGTCAAATCAAGTCGGATTGGATTGTGGATGTGCCATAAATGCCAAATCAAGTCGGATGCCCTTCTCCCAACAATAAGCTTCCACTTCTCCGAGTGACAAGTTGCTGCCGTTGTCGGTTATAATGCTATGTGGGAGACCAAATCTCACCACTAGATCCCGGACAAACCTAAGGGCAGTTGCCCAATCAAGCTTTCTAATGGGTTTAGCTTCTATCCATTTTGTGAATTTATCAAATTCTACTAGAAGATGCGTAAACCCACAAGGTGCCGTCTGTAATGGACCAACCATGTCAAGCCCCAAACTGCAAACGTCCAAGTTATTGGTATGGTTCGCAATTCTTGAGCTGTTACATGTGGTTGTCGGGCATAATACTAGCATCCCATGCATGTCTCGACCAGCTTATTGGCGTCCGCATTCACGGTCAGCCAGTAGAAACCTTCCTAGAAGGCTTTGGAGACCAATGATCGAGGAGAGGCGTGATGCCCGCAATCTCCGAGATGGATCTCATGAAGGATTTCAATACCTTCTTGCTGGGAGACACACTTTAGGTATACACCAGTGGTACTTGTTTTGTAGAGCCACCCACTGATTATGGTATAGTCCTTTGCTCGATGTATTATTTGCCGACTTTCGACCTCATCGATGGGCAAAGTTCCGTGTACTAGATATTCCATGCACGGTTTTTTCCAAGCAGGAGGGGCTTTTGTTACTGTATGAACAAACGATTCGACTCTATCCGAGTTCTCAGGGTTTGCTCCTTTCATGGATGGGGTCCGTAGATGCTCTAGAAAAACGCCAGGAGGAATTGTTTTGCGCCCTGATCCAAGCTTTGACAGCAGATCAGCCGCCTCATTTTCTTCCCTTTTGACATACTTGACTTTGTAGCCTTCGAAGCACCTGGCTAACTCGTCCACTTTGTCTCGATATGCTGCCATCATAGGGTTCCGCGCATTCTAGGTACTAGCCACCTGCTAGGCAACCAAGTCGGAATCGCCATAGAAAACTATGCGCTTTCATGGGGATATGCTGAGTGGGGTATACCCAACAGGACGTTCTCTACTGGGTCATACTCTCAGCGAGTGGGCCTGCAGGACGGCGACTGGATCACGACCCAAGAAGGATCTAGGCGACTAGAATCTGGAGGCCCAGACGCGTAGCTAGGACCCCTTCGAGTCCTTATCCAACTCGGTTGTAGATTTGTAAACCCTAGCAAGGTACCCCTATATAAACCTCCCTAGGGCATGCATATCACTTACGTTCCATCATACACCCCATCGACTCGCAGCCTAGCCGCCGAGCTCGCCCACTGTAATCTCTCAATAATACAATATAGCAGTAGTAGGTCATTACCCTCCGAGAGGGGGCGAACCTGGGTAAAACCTTGTGTCTCCGCCCTCATCTCGCACCGCAAATGGCTTGCCGCCCTACCCCTCGTTCTACTACTCGCTTCGAATCGCAGCATCTGCCGTGGCCATTCCCACGACACGCTTGATGCTAATATCCTCCATATTATTTGTAGCCTCAAAGTGGATTTGCAAAACGTAGTGCAGTTCTTCCCCTGTTGGCGACTGCGGTAGCTCACCAGCCCTCGAGCAGTTGATTATCTTTGATCCGTCAAAGTGCATCACCCAATATTCTGGCTCTGGTACAGGGGTAGCATCTCGCATCTCCGTCCAATATGCAATAAAATCCGCCAATACTTGTGATTTTATAGCGTCGCATCTCTTGTAGGTGATCTCGAAGGCGGCAAGCTCAATGCCCCACTTCGCGACCCGTCCCGTAGCATCACTAGTGTTGATCATGTCGGACAGTGGAGCCTTGCTCACTAATGTGATAGGGTGCTCCTGGAAGTAGTTCCTTATCTTCCGAGAAGCAAGGAACACTCCATAAGCTTTATTTTGGTATTGCGGTTACCAACTGCTTGGACTCTTTCAAGACCTCACTTACATAGTAAACTGGTTATTGCACTCCGTACTCATGCGTTAGTTCTTTCCGCTCTACCACAATGACGATGCTGATATCCCGGTTGGTGGCCACCATTTAGATTAACATATGCTCCATTGGCTCGGGTGCTGTGAGTATAGGCACCAAAGAAAGTATCATTTTTATCTCCTTAAGCGCAGCATCTGCTTCGTCCGTCCATATGAATTTTTCTGCCTTCTTCAGCAACTTCTATAGCGACAGGGCCTTCTCTCCAAGTCTGTTGGCGAACAGGCTTACCAGTGCTATGCAGCCTGTGAGGCTTGTTGGATGTCCTTCAGGCTTGTCGGACGGTTAATCACTACTAGAGAAAAGCCTATGCGAGGCGCACCTAAAAGCCTATCCGAGGCGCATATCATATGCGCCTCTAGCTTCAAGCCTCGGGTATTTTTTTATGCGAGGCGCATATGATATGCGCCTCCTATACTTCACATATGCGAGCCTCACACGACGGTTCTTGACAATGGTTGGAGCGCGCTAGCGTTTCTTGACAATGGTCGTCTTCTTGCCCTTCTTTGTCGCGGTTGCATAGGTTAGGTCCGGGACGTCTTCACTACTTCTCTTGAACGGAAGTCCTTTCTTAGGTAGGGTTGTGGTGTACGGTGTTTGGTTGCCATATCCGTCTTCTATATTCGGGTCGCCGTTCAGGTCAAAGTCTTGCTCGTTGGCGACTCCGTCCATTCCGATAATGTTCCTTTTGCCTCTCCTGACGACAACCCGGCTAGGCTTTGACGAGTCTTTGATGTACCAGCATTGGTCGACTTTGCTAGCCAAAACCCAAGGCTCATTTCTTGCGGGTGCATTCGCGCTGGTGGTCTTTGACGGTATAACCATCATGGTGAAATACCGGTCTTCTTTCTCGACGCTCTTGGCCCACCTGACACGGAACATCGGCACCTTCTCTGTAACATAGTCGAGCTCCCAAATCTCCTCGATCCTTCCGTAGTATCTTTCTGGGATGTCGCCGGTGTAGAATATCCCTGTTACCCCTGAGTTCTGGTAATCGCAGTTATTGTCTTTTTCCTCTATGTAGAACGTGTATCCGTTGATATCGTAAGCCTGATAGGTCATGAGGTTGTGCGAGGCGCCCTGTGACAATGAGAATATGAGTTTATCTTCCTCCGAGTACTCGCCCTGTGGTGGATTAGCTATGACCTTCTCCCTAAACCACCGCGTGAAACCGGAGTTGTGCTCCTTGATAACATCTTCCTCCCTCGGGACATGGCGCCCCTGATCAGCGTAATTCTTCTTGATAAACTCTTTGTGCTCATGTATGTATGGATCAACCACCTGCAGGTGTTGCAGCGCGACTAGGTTTGCTATTTCAAAGTCCTTGGTTCGGCCCTCCATGTCGACATGCTTTGCACGTCGACCCTCGCGGTGACCCCATCCAGCGAGCCTCCCGAGGTGCTTGTTGAATGGCATACCAAGAGGGGTCTCGGTTTGTAGAAAGTTCGAGAAGAAAGAGATGCACTCTTCGGCCAGGAAGCCGTTTGCTATGCTTCAATCTGGATGGGACTTGTTCTTAACGTATCCCTTGATGTTTCCATTGAGCCTTTCGAATGGCATCATGCTTCGCAGAAACGCAGGACCGAGCTGGACGATATCCTCCACGACATGGAGAAGCAGATGAAGCATGATGTCAAAGAAAGCGGGGGGGAAATAGATCTCGAGCTTGCACATTATCACCATGATCTCGTCCTGTAGCCTCGTGAGCTTCTTAATGCCTATCGACTTCCGAGAGATGACGTCAAAAAAGTTGCAGAGGCCAAACAGTGTTTCACGGATGTGCTTGTCCATTATACCTCGGATCGCGACCGGGAGTACCTGCGTCATTAGCACGGCGACGTCGTGAGACTTCATCCCGCTGAAGCGCTGCTTCGCCTCGTCTAGCCATCTTCTTATCTTCCTCGCTTAGCCGTTCGGAAATTTGACTCCGAGGAGGCACTTCATAAATTGTATGGCCTCCTTCTTACTCAGAGTGAAGCATGAGGCCTTGAGCTTGACCTCTCCCTTCTTAACCTTTTTCCCCTTGCGACGACGGCTATTCTGTGTTTCTGTCTCCTCCACCTCGTCCTCCTCCTCATCATCGCTAGGTGGTGGTTGAAGTTCATCCCTGATGCCCATATGCTTCAAGTCGTTCCTTGCCTTCGGCCCATCTTTGGTCTTGTCGGTGTTAAGGAGGGTGGCAAGTAGACTCTCGCCCACGTTCTTCGTGATATGCATGAGATCAAGGCTATGAGGCACGCGGAGGATCTTCCAGTATGGCAAGTCCCAGAAAACAGACCTCGCCTTCCATACCTTCAAAGAACGGCTCGCTTCAGGTCTTTCACGGCGAGGCACTCCTTCCAGTTATTCAACAGCTTGTAGATTTCAGCGCCACTCTTCTGGTGTGGGATTCCTTGGAGCTCGATCGTCCCATCGAACAGATGTCCTAGCTTTCTCCATGCGTTATTCTTGGGAAGCCACCTCCGAGCCCCAACGAACACGGTTTTCCCGGACCCGGGATCTTTCTGTAGCTGGCGGTACGTTGTATTATCCTTGCACCTAACGCACCCATAGAATCCTTGGACCACCTGCCCCGAGAAGTATCCGTAACCGGGATAGTCTTGCACCGTCGTGATCACCGCCGCTCTCATGTCAAAGTACTCTTGTCTCGAGGCGTCCCATGTACAGGCTCCTTCTTCCCATAACGTGGCCAACTCCTATTTCAACAACGTGAGATACAGATTGATGTCTGTACCAGGTTGTTTTGGCCCTTGAACGAGCATACTCATGGTTACGTACTTCTTCTTCATGCACAACCAGGAGGAGGTTGTAGATCCATACAAACACGGGCCAGGTGCTGTGTGTGCTGCTCTGGCTTCCAAACGGATTGAGTCTGTCAGTGCTCACGCCCAGCCTGAGGTTCCTTGACTCTTTCCCAAAATGTTGGTAATATTGTAGGTCCAACGCCTTCCACTGGCAAGCATCCGAAGGGTGCCTCAACATTTCCTCCTTCTCCGGATCATCGTCTTCCGGCCTCTTTCTTTGCGCGTGCCAGCGCATGAGCTATGCTTCCTTAGGGTCTGCGAAATACCGCTGCAAACGAGGAGTTAGAGGAAAGTACCACACCACCTTCCTAGGAGCTTTCTTGGTCCCTCTCTTGTATCGAGAGGTCTTGCACACCGGACACGTGGTCTTCTCCGTGTCCTCGCCCCGGTAGATGATGCAATCATTTATGCAGACGTGGTATTTCACGTGCGGTAGATTGAGAGGGCACACAACTTTCTTCGCCTCCGCGATACTAGTCGGACATGTGTTCCCCTTCTTGGGAAGAATATCGTGCCAGAATACAATGTTGTCGTCGAAACATTCGTCGGTCATTTTGTGTTTCACCTTCATCTCCAGAGCCCTAAGCGTTACATTTAGACGGGTATCCCCGTCGTTGCATCCGCCAAACAATGGAGTGACCGCGTCTTTCTCCATTTGCTCCAGTTTAGCCTTCTCTCTACCGGCGGCTCTGGCGTTACTCGTCTCCTTGAGAAGCAGATCTTGGACATGAGGGTCTCGCAACCAGCTCGAATCATGGTCGGCACCACCTTGATCATCTTTGTGTCCATGCCCGACGCCACCTTGATCATATTTTTGTCCATGTCCAGTGCCACCACCCTGATCTTCGTGATCGTGACTGGCGTCTTGATCTTCGTGATCATCACTGGCATCTTGATCTTTGTGATCATCACGTATCCATCGAGTGTAGCCATCCATGAAACTACATCGAAGCAGGTGCGACTCCAGCATTCCAGAATCATGCCTTATCAGATACATCAGCTTGTAGTCCCGACATGGACATCTTATCTCTGTCTTGTTTGCACGTTCCATGTCGGCCCTCGCGCATGTCATCCACCTATCCACACGGGCTTTGTTGATCAGTGGTCGGACCATGGCTGCTTGCGTGGTACAAAGAGCAAGAGAATAATTAGAGCATATATGGATGTGGATCGCCGGAAAAATTCGGCATGACCTCCCCTAAAAAGAGGACATCCGCGAGTGCCAGAAATTCACTGGAAAAGAAATAAATCAACATTCCGGCGAAACATTGGCATCTCAAATGAAATCCCTGCACAAAAAGTAGCACCACAACACAATCATATAGTCGGTGTCTCCGACAACGCGCATACATGCAAGCAACGCCTTCACGCTTCCTCCAACAACGACTTGCGCAAGAGAGCCAGAGGAGAAGTAAATGGACATGTTGTAGATCTAGAGGAGCAAGAGACTTCACTTACATATGGGTGTCAACCAATGGATGTTGAGCAAGCTTCTATGGTGAATCAATGGGGGAAATGAGGTGGGGAGGAGGAGGGGGGCGACCAGATTTGTCTTGGTGGAGGAGGAAGAAGTGACACAAGTGAGTGGGGTGGTAGTTGCCTCCATGTGCAAAAAGCTAGAAAAAAGTGGTGCCAGGTTATGCGAGGAGCATATTGCACAATATGCGCCTCCTATAATTCAAACTATAGGCATATGCGGCCACCTACCACCGCCCGGGCCCGCAGGAGTTACTTGAGGCGCATATGGCCATATGCGCCTCGCATATTATCAAATATAGGAGGCGCATATAGCCATATGCGCCTCGCATATTCGTGCACCTACCAACACGCGGGCCCACACAGATTATGCGAGGCGCATTCTGTCCATATGTGCCTCGCCTATCTGATATATAGGAGGCGCATATGACTAGAATGCGCCTCGCATAATATGGGGCTGCTAGATTCTCGTCTTGGGATTATAGGAGGCGATTCTTATCATATGCGCCTATTTATTTTTATACTAGAGGCGCATATCGCAAAGTGCGCCTCGCCTATTTTTATAGGAGGCGCATATGTCTAAATGTGCCTCGCATAAGCATGTCTCCTATAGCCTTTTCTCTAGTAGTGAATGTTTAGGATGGCCTTGATCTTCTCCTGGTTGACCTTGATTCCACGCTGGGAAATGATGAAGCCCAACAATTTGCTGACTAGAACCCCGAAGACGCATTCTTTGGGTTAAGCACCATGTTGTATTTTCGGAGATTATCAAAGGTTTCCTTTAAGTTGGAGATTAAGTCATTTGATTTTTTAGACATCACAGCGATATCGTCCACATAGGCGTGAACATTCTGACCAATTTGGTCGTGTAGGCAATGTTGCATAGTCCGCTAGTAGGTAGCACCTGCATTTTTTAGCCCAAATGGCATTGTGACATAGCAAAACTTGTCGTAAGGTGTGGTGAACGAATTGGCCAATTGGTCCGACTTCCTCATCTTTATCTAGTGGTATCCCGAGTATGCATCTAGAAAACACAGAAGTTCCAAGTCAGCCGTCGAGTCAATGACTTGGTCAATGTGAGGCAAAGAAAATGGATCCTTCGGACATGCTTTGTTCAAGCCAGTGTAATCAACGCACATTCTTAATTCTTTGGTTCCCTTTTTGGGGACAAGTATAGGATTGGCCACCCATCGGGTGTGAAGGACTTCTCGGATAACACTAGCCTTATGTAACCTAGCTATCTCTTTAACTATGGCATGTCTCTTCTCTTCTCCGAAGCATCGTAGAGGTTGTTTCACCGGTTTGCATTTTGGATCAATATTCAAGATGTGCTTGGCAAGTTCCCTAGGTACACCTTTCATGTCGACAGGTTGCCAGGCAAAGATGTCCATATTCTCATGGAGGAACTCGACGAGCGTGCTTTCCTATTTAGGGTCCAGGTTTGTCCCAATGGCGGTGACCTTGGAAGCATCGCCTACCACAAGTTCCACCGACTTGGTTTCGATGTCGTCCTTGAAGGCGGGATCGGAGTCAGAAATATGTGACCTTGCTCTGGATCTCCTTGAATTCTTTGCTGTAGAGGACAACTTCTGCACAGGCTGCTTCTCCAATCTCGTAGTCCCTTGCCTTTGAAAAGCTTCTGGATACGGTGATGACACCGTTTGGTCCGGGTATCTTGAGCTTGTTGTAGACAAAGCATGGCTTGGAGTGGAAGATGTCGCGTCCGAATATGATGTGGTACATGCTCTTGAAGGTGACCACTTCAAAGGTCATGGTTCTTGGTGGTAATTCTTAACATCGCCAAAAGCGACCAGAAGCGTGATGCACCCAAGGGCCGAGCCTCCTGAACATGAACTATGCCATGGAATACGGTGCTGGTCCGCCTTAGGTTTGTCTCCGTCAAGTTCATCTTGTGTAGTGTATCTAGGTATAATATATTGATGTTGCTTCCACTTTCCAGCATTCATTTGGTTAACTCGTTGCCTTCAATCAGAGGGTTGATGACCATGTCATATCAGTTTTCCGTTGGAACAAGGTCTGGGTGTTCCTTCCTGTCCCAAGTGATTGAATCTTTCGACCAGCGCAGGTATTGGGGAACTGGGCGTAGGGTGCCAAGGAACGTCTGGTAGACGGGGGCCTTCTTCTCGAAGGGTTTCTTTCCTTTGCCATCGCCCTTGTCGGTGTGCTTGGGGTCAATGTCCTTGTCCATGTCACTTGAATCCTTGGACTCCTCTTCCTTCTTCTTGCCTTTTCCCTTGCCTCGGGGTAGGTTCTTTCGGCTTTGTTTGTAGCCGGACTCCGAGTCTTCTTTGAGATTGTTGACAAACTTGCAATGGCGATTGGTGTGGGTGGATTTGCCATTGGATTCGAGGTGTACAAGGCATGGCATATCATGGTATTCCTCGTATGTTTGGGAATGTGCAGTGCTGCCGGGGTAGTTTCACTACCCCGCTACTACCCACGACCAGCACCCCATCCTCGGGCGCGCTGTCCGCCATCACCTATTCTTGCAAACGTCATTGCGACCATGTCGGAGGTTGTCTTCTCTTCTAGCGGACTCTTCCGCTTGGTGCTATTGTTACTCTTAGCTGGGGTTGGAATGGAAATTGTCGGCAAAGAACCGCAAGCATTGTCATCCGCAATCATGAACTCACTAGCCAATGAGATCATCTGATTGAGATCTAGCATGTGATTGTCCTGCAGGCGCTTCAACTTATGTCAAAGCAACATGCCCTTTTCCAAGACATCAATGTACGCGGCCATAGCGGTTTGATCATGCACTCCTGTGCAAGATTTTTTCATATACAGCCAGCAGGAGAGGTACGCCCGAGATGTCTCGTCTTTCTCTTGCACGGACCGTTGTAGGTCGCCAACCGTGCAGGGAAGTTCGTACGTACCCTCAAAGTTTTTGGTGAATATTTCTTGCATGTCCAACCAATTGCATATGGACTTCTCTGGCAAGTTGTCGGTCCATTGGCCGGCCATGCCCGTCAACATCAGTGGGATGTTCTTAACGGCAACATTGGGGTTTCCCCCGGCGATCTCTACCGCGTTGCCGTAATCCTGCAACCACGTAGCTGGGTTGGCGGTGCCGTCATAGGGCTTGATTGTGTTGTCTATCCGGAAACCCTTGGGGTAAGTTGTGGTCCATATCATAGGTCCAAAGCAAAGTGGTCCTAGGTACTATCCTTCCTGGGCCTCGTGAATCTTGTCCAAGCATGAACGTGCGTCGTATGGCTCCGGGCTTGCTTGTTTCTTCTTGCCATCAGGAGAGGGGTTGTGTGAGCGACACGACCCTCCTCGGCCTTGGTGGATGCTAGGTGGCGACGGAGGCGGAGGTGGCGATGGGTTAGCCTTCTTGCTGTTACCCTCCTGCGATTCCTCACGTCTCTCGCGGTTGCTTGTCGGACGCGAAGGGTCATGGTGTGACCTGCTCTTATGTCCTTGATTGCCATTCAGCTCCCCGCCATGACGGGGCTGCTCCGCATTGTCGCGGATGACTATGCCACCCTAAGGGCGTCTAGGCAGAGGCATGCTCATACGGTTGTGAGTGCTTGGGTCTTCATGATGTCGGGGGGATCGGGGCGGTGGAGACGTTCGGCAAGGATGAGCCTTTCCTCCATGGTTGGAGGATATGGGATAGCGTCCTTCGTATTGTGCACGTCCCTCCATCTTTGTTCTGACGAACCCGTCTGGGACCCGACATCGTGAGGAGATCTCTCCCTTGTCGGCTTAGGATTGCTAGACTGGCAATATGCTGGATCAGACTCAAGCCTCTAAGAGGTGGCATTTTCCTGCTGTTTGACAGCCTTGGCTACAAGATCATAGACCTATTCCACAGCTGCGGGAGATCTATCCTGCTCCAGTAGGGTCTTGGCGATGGCCAAGTTGAGGATAGGTGTGGGCATGACCTGCCTGCCTTCACTGTCAATGTATGGTTTGGCCTATGGCGTCTTCGAGGGATCCCATCCTAGGTTGCGCCGTATGCCAGGGTCGTTGACAACGTGAGCTGGAGCATTCCTAGCCTTTTGATGTTTGAGAAAAAGTCTTGTACTCAGCTTCCATGGATCTAGCTGTTTCGATTGACTTCTACGCCTTGGCCAGATCTCGATCTAGTTTTGCGCCTTGCTCCATGATGGCCTGCCCTTGCTCCAGTAGATGATGGCGCTTCTCGTCAAGATGGACTATGTTCCGTATATGGGCCACAGTCATAGGCTCGACGAGCATATGGCCGTACATCACTCTATCAGCTGGAGTGATTTGGGCGGCCGCAGATGTAGATGCTGGTGGCGGCGGATTTGCGGTGTTGGCATTGCTCGGTCCGGTGTTGAGTTCCTGTGGATGTTGAGCTAGGTTCGGTGGAGGATACATGGACTTTGTGTGATCATTGTCGGCAGTATCGGCTGGTCCCTTCCCCTTGTCCAGCGGCTTAGGCGGAGCTTGCACGGGTTGATCTTCTTCCATCACGCTCCCAATGGCGACGAACACCTCTCGAGATGTGGCGGCCTTATCGGCCTGCTCCTCATGCTTGATATCCTCCTCCATATCTTTCATAGCTGAGTCGAGCTCCTCTAGGTTGATATCCATCTCCTCCAAGTCCACGCTGATGTCGGCATAGAGCATGTCCAGAACGGATTCAGAGGGTGTAGGGGCTTCCTCGATGACGGAGGATGATGCTGAGGTAGCAGGGATGTTGACTAGAGGCGGTGGCAGCGGTGGCTGAGGCGGCGGGTGCCTGGGTATGACGTCGAGCTCTGCCTGAGCAGCTGCGTCGGTGACTGTGTAACTGTTGATGGTGCCAGTCATGCTCTCAAAGGTGAGGAGACCCGTGGCATGTTTCCGCGTTAGCGTGTGCCGGAGAAGTGTACAACGGTCCAGTCCTTCCACAAAGTGATAGATAGCATCATCATCGGGGTAGTGTTCTAGGTTGGCCCCTATCCGGAGCCATCTGGCGAGGTAATCACTAGGGTTTTCACCCTCTCTCTGAATGCATCGCGCCAGATCAAAGATAGTCACCACACCAACAAAGTGCGGTCTCTCCTTTCCAGATGCACGGGCGAAGCCGGCGGATTGGAGCGATCATCCACCATTATTTCCTGCACGGGGGTGGTTTTTCTCCGTATTTGTAGATTCTTGCATGGCAGCTAATGCATCTTCGTGCATCTTTAGGGAGTCAGCCCTCTCCTGCTTCAGGATCTTGTTTTCGCTATCCAGCTCTTGTATGTCCTTGGATTGCTCAACAATGTCCTTGGCCTTGGCGATAGCATCTACAAATCGGAGAAATGACAGAGCACAATCATTAGTCATGAGTTAATGGCACAAGAACAAGTTGACCGTGAAACTGAAAAGAAATCAGACTCTTGCACTTGGCAATCTGTCCCTTCAAGAAGGCGTTTTTACCCTTTTCAGCTTCGAGGTACGCATGCATCTTGTGGAACTTGTCATTGGCGGTAGTCCTTTGAGTATTCTCATTCTGCAAAAATAACAAAGTTACTTAGTCTACTTGTAGCATCTAGCCGAATAAGTATCCGCCTAGTGGCTTGGGGGCTACAATACTAGTTTTTAAACTCAAAACTATGCTTAGTCTTTCTTTAAGCATCTAGTCGGAACCAGTTCTGTTTGAACTAGAGGCTTGGGGGCTACAATATTGAAATTTACAAACACTATGTATGCTACTCTAAAACTATCTAGTCATAATATTTCATTCAAACTAAATACTTGGGGGCTACAGTGCAAAGTTTCTAGCTTAGTCACTCTTAGATCATTCAGACCGACAGAGCTATGGTTTTCCATCTAAATCCTCGGGGGCTATAGTGGGATACTACATATGAAATGCAAAAGGCATGCAAAACTTACAAGTGTGATGATCTTGAGGTTGCTAGCGCTCTCAGAAATATCTTGCTAAAAGAAAGTGTATTAACCCGGACAATCTCCGTCTGTTTGAGCGGCACGTAGGAGAAGTCGGCACAGCACCAGGAGCTAGAGTTGAGCTACTCGGTGTGAGCACCAGATAGACAATCTTGGGAAGCTCAGTGGGTGTCTTGGGTGCAACGGCTCCACTGTCGGCAGAAGTTTCGCCTTCCATAATTGCCTTACCCCTACCAGTGGCATCCTAAGCTGGAGCTTCAGCCACTTTGGAATATGTGCTCTCCTGCGTCGCCTGTTCGTCGGCAACGTGGAGCTCCGCGGTAGTATCTGTGACCTCCTGAGAAGGATTTGGGTCCACTTCCATGGCGGAAGGTTCAGATGTTACCTTTGCCGGAGAACTAGTGGATGCGAAAGAAGGTTGGACACTCGGAGTAGGAGGGGTGATGGCGGGAGACTCTTGGACAAACATTTCTTTAATGTTTTTAGAAGCCCCTGATGTTTTGGAGGTCTTCTTCAAACTCACACTAGGCTTTTTCCTGAAACATGCAAAAGTATAAGTATAGGAATAAGAGAAGCAAAAGACGATGTTGGATGATAAGAAGCTTACACAATGCTTGTTGCCTTATTCAATGGGATACCAGTCATTCTTCTTTTCTCCGCCTCCAGGGAGGCGGTGGATCTCTTGGAGGCTCCACCCTCCGTCTTATTTTTCTTGCATCCGTTGGCAGCGTCAAAGATGGAGCTCCTCCGCTTTTGTGCCAATGGGACCTCGTCATCGGAAACAACAGTGACTTCCTTCATATTAGGGTCATAGACTTGGGAAGCCATGCTGCCTTCGTCCAAACTCCCTAGATGTTATGTGAATTCTAAGTGTTAGATGCAAGGGTGTCTACAAGATGGAATAACTAGAGTATATGTCATACACGGAAAATAAACGATTACCTCTGGGCACTTGCCACCCTCAAACCTGTCGTAGGTGATGGTGAAGTCACGCTTCTGATCCTTCACCTTGACTATGTCTTTGACGCGAAGCTTGACGGAGTCTCTGGAGAAGTTGTCCTCGGAGATCCGGAGGCTATCTTTCCTATCCTTGGTGTACTGGTGCATAAGCTTCGTGCGGTGCTGCAGAGGCTAGATCCGCTTGATGAACCAGCACATGGCGAGGTCATAGCCGGTAGACCATCTCTACGAACCAGTCAATATGACTTACGGTGCGAGAGGCTTCGTTGCCGGAGGGGAGGAGGGCATGTGATATCCATGTTAGGGCTTCAGCGGCGGCCCCGTTGACAAAGTTCGGGTACGATGTTTCTCGGCCAGCCAGAGGGATATCTGGTCTGTAGAAATACATCCTCTACTAGTTTTGGCAGGACTCGTGTCCTACGATGTCGGGGAACCTCCGGCCAGGCCAGATCTTGAAGCTAATTGTTCCATAGTTTCTGAGCTCCTTCTTGCTCACTCCGGCTTCCCTCTTCACAATAAAGAAGTAAATGAATAGATCTAACCTAGGTATGATTCCTAGGTAACCCTCGCACGGCGCCATGAAGTTTCTAAGCGTGAGGATGCTGTTTGGGGAAAGGCTCTGAGGTTGAACCAGGAAGTGGCTAAGGACTTCTATGAAGAATTCGGAGATTGGGAGGTAGACTCCGCGCACGAACTGGGCCTTGAGGTATACCTTTTCTGCGTCTTGGGGAGAGGGGACAACCTCGCCAGCTCGTGCCGCCCGCCAGACCAGGTCTTCCTTCGCGGGGAGGAACCCTTCAGCGAGCATCTCCTTGATATCGCTCTCGGAAATGTCCGAACCTCGCCATTCTCCTTTGGTCGCTGCTAGTGGATTCGACCACCTCACTTCACGACACCACCATGCCCTCCAGTGGGAAGTGAACAGAGCCAGATGCTGCCATCGATGGTGCGCTGCTGCTGCTCGCCATTGGGATGGATGGAAGGTGACTGAAGATTGGAAAAAGGTTAGGGTTTTCTCTATTTGCGCGAGGAGCTCGAGGAGAGGTTTGGCTGGAGGAAGACGATGACGCAAGGAAGGATGAGGTGAAAAGATAAATGTCACCAAAGTTATAATATATATTACTCAGCGTCAAGATTCGTGCAAATTTATCTAACGGTTGATGCGTGGACAGCGTGTGCGCGAGCATGCGTGAAAATTTCGCCACTTTCCCACTGCAGCTGCCAACGTTTCATATCCTTCACGCGGGAAAAATGGCTATGGTTACGTTCTCTGCATGTGTGAGTAGGAGGCGCCGCTGACCTATGTTCTACGACACCCAACTGAGACATGCAGGTGAACAGTCCCATCTGAAGATTCCGGCCTGGACGGATCATGTCCGGCTACAAGAGGAGTATGATGGAAAGCTCAATGATTCTCCAACTTACATATCAAAGACGGAGAGCATCGCAGGGTTCTTGGGAGGACTACAAGATATTGCGTGAAAATTTGTCGACACTCATCTAGATAGAGCATTTAACTTGAAAGGGCAAGACGGTGCAGTATCTTGGAGTTCTCCGGGGGCTACTATTGGGGATATGATAAATGGTTATCACCGTTGCATGTCTCTAATCCGGATAACTCGGGTGGCCCACAGTTGGTAGCAAGGCCTATGGCCTGCTGGGTGGTCCAGTTAGATCGATCCAGAAGGGAGGCCCATGCCGGATGAAGGAAGGCTACGGAGGAGTCATCAGCGTACCCGGAATCTTGGAGTGCAAGACACGTTAGACTAGTTGTATATCATGTAGGACTCTATAACCTGTCCGGCTAGGACTTTCCTAGTAAACCTAGTATCTGGCGTCTATATAAGCCAGACCTAGAGGAGCCTTTAGGGCCTAACTTAACTCATATCGCGCACAGCGAACCGATCCATGCAACCCGACATATTGCCGTTATAGTGATTTAAAGCAGGAGTAGAATTCCACCACCGTCATGATATATGAACCTGGGTAAACTGTGTCACCTCGTTCCCGCCAACCTTCGGCCTTACCCCACGTCTCTAAACACGCTTTGTGAGGACCCCTTCATGGCGTACTCGTAGGCAATACCACGACAGCCGCCGAGTGACAACCAAAAGAGCCAGGTGATGCCAAAAGCACCAAGTGACGTATAAAGCGAAGAATGACGCTAGAGGAGCTGGCGTCTACATACCAGAAGACCGTTGGCTACATAACTTTGCTGACTGGATCAAGGGCCTAGGGCTAGCCCATTGACCTGGCCCGCTAGATAATGACAAGGCCCAAACAGTAAACCCTAGGACGCAAATTGTAACCTAGCTATTCCCGTTGCCTATATAAGGAGGGGAACAACTAGGGTTAGAGAGAGAAGCAACTAGTGCCCCAAGGCTGGCATTCTTCTCGTAGCTTGTAGGCAAACAGCTCGAGGAGCACTTGTAAGTTAGAAGGTCAAATAAAATCACAAGTCCTTGGTGTTTCTTCATGTTCTTCGTGTGCGGCTGCGCCACTTGCACCCTCCCCAGATTCCTCAAGCGTCCATCCGGCCCCAACTCAAGCCTACCCATGGCATCTGCCATGACACCACCATGACACATCAATATAGGTGAGTTGCAACCATTTCTAGGTGAGAGACGTGTTGGTTTCTCTAGTTTAAAAGCTTGTGAAATGCTCACTAGGAGAGGTGGTGTTTATTACTTCCATATTGTATGAGTTGGGTGTCTCTACCCCACTCCTTTACCTAATGGTCTCTTCTCTATCGAGGAGGGATGTTTGCTATATGACATGCAGGTTGAACAACATCAACCCAAGGAGGAGATTCCAGATGAGGATGAGGAACAAGAAGAGGAGCAAGAAGTTCCTTATCAAGAGGAGCAACCACTGAACCGGTTCGCTACATATCAGAACTTCCAAGAACCTGGAGGGACTATGGAGGGGATGCATAATCTCGCCCAAAACCTCTGATAAACCACAAGTAACCTATCAACTCAATTTGCAAACTAGAGTTACAACTTTTCCCGCCACCTCAATGATTAGAAGGGCTTGCAAAAGCCTAAGCTTGGGGTAGTTTTCTATTTATTTTTATTTGGTGTTCATTTGCTTTATTTTATTTTGAGGTTATGCTTTTTATTTGAGTTTATAAGCACTCGTGTTGGTTTACCCAAAACTTTATCTTTAGTTATTTTATATTTTTCGAGATTTTCAAGTCGAGCTTTGGCGCCAATTTTCTATTCTTTAATTCCCTCGCCCAAAAACAACAAAAAGAATTTTCCATTTATCTTTATTTTCCATCTTTCTTTTCTTTTCTCCTCGAGGTTCTCACATATTTGCAGGAGAGTGATCGACTTTGAGTTTCCAAGAAACAAATCAAAAGGGAAGAGAGTAGTGGAACCAAACATGAGAGGTATGCCTTATGACTCCCCACTTTTGAAGATTGAGAAAGCCATGCTAGTTAGTAGTAAATGTTAAGATATTATATTAGTGGAGTGTGTCTTTATATTGGAGTAAAATTTTGTTTGCATGGGTATTTAGTTGGGTACGTTTTGTTCTAGCTCTTGTAGTTAACCAAGTCTTGCCTAAAAATTTGTTAAATAATTGAAATAATAAAAAATCTCACAATTGAAGGCTTGGGTGTTGTAGTGTTTAGTCTTGAAAGTTTATTCCTTGAGACACTCAACACCACAGAAAATAATGATTGACTTGATAGCTCTCTTTGAAAGGATTTGTTCAATTGAATTAATGTTTAGTGGTTTTTGTGAGCATGACAAAGTTTGACTTGTAAATCATAAGAATGATATAGCTTTATGCGTGTCAAACTTCATGGGATACCAACAACTCCGCTAGCCTATGAACGATCTTCATGGAGGAAACTCTTAGATTTTGGCTATGAGTTGATTAAACATATGTAGTAGCAATGCTATAATGGGAAAGATTCTTGGCACTCCAGGGTAGCTATGTTAATGATGGAATCACTCCTTTGGCTGATATAAGTAATCATTATGCAAAAGGAACAAAAATCCTTAGTGATGCAACGAGTGTCCATCACAGCCCGATAAACTAATGAATTTCTTTGGCATGCTCTCAATTACTTAAGAACTGGAATTCTTGAAGGACAATGAATAGAAAGCTAGTTCTTGAAAAGTCTTGATTTATTGATGTGGGAGAATTTAGATACTTTAGTGTATATGCTTTTCATGAGGAACTCTCACACTCTAAATTTCACATGATCATACTTTATTGTTCAAAGGCAATCTTATGAGTTGCTTACATGACATGGAATAAAGTTTACTCATTTGAAACATCCATGCTAACAATGATTTTGCTGCGCTATAAGGATTCATGAAACTCGTATGATATGCTTGCCATTACTCTATTTATGCTGAAGTTTTTCAGATTAATAAAGAGGAGGAAACATGAGACTACCAATCATGAGTAATATCATCATCTCGTTATTTCATTTTAAATGTTGTGTTCCTTTTTGGTTTTGGTTTTCTTGCTCGAGGACGATCAAGTTTAAGCTTGGGGAGGTTGATGGATATAAAATATAGCCATCCATGTCCGCATTTAAACTAGATATTATTCATATTTTTGAGGAAATATGACACATCCCAAAATTTTCCAAATTTTTAAATGTGAAAAATAAATAAACAAAATAAATAATTGTTGAAATTTAGGGTGAAAAGAAACTTTGTTTCTAAATGGAAACTTAAAACCCATCTTGAACAAACTTTGAATAAAGATTTGAATCCAACAAAAATTCAAATCAAGTGAAATGCATCTTGAAATTTAAACACTTGGATAATAAACCAAAACTCTAAAAACCTAATGGGAGAAAATCATTACCAAGATTACTCTAGGCCTATGGATTTGATCCATATAAAATTTGTCAACAAACATTTATAAATGATCAAGAATGACAAATGGAAATATTATAAAACCATAGAAATTGATTTCATTCAATTTGGAACCATACATAAAATCTTATGAATTTAGTAAGATAAGGAAATTGGATTTCCAAAGCTAATAAAACACCTATCTAAAAACCCATACCAAGTGGTGAGCAAATAATCCTAAAAGGATTTAAAAAGATAAACAAATATTAAATAAAATTATAAAAGATGGAATCACCATTTTTGGATCTTTAAATAAAAAGATATGGATTTTATAAAACAAAGGAAGAAATAAATAAATAAGGACTATTTTAAAAAGCCAAATTAAAAGTTGTCCAAGCAAATAAAATAAAATATTTTTGTTTAATAAAAAGAGTAAAGGATTATTTAAAAAAAATCATGAGGATTTATTATTATCCAAATTCATTTAAGTAAAGACATTTCCCAAATTAAATGAACATTAAAACTTATTAAATTTTAATTCAAAGTGAATTATTTAAATAAAACCTACTGAAAAAGGTTTGGTAAAATTTAGAATTCAAATAGAGTTTTAAAAACATAATTAAATCCTATTTGAGATAAATACAAATATCTATTTTTAAAAATTAATAATAGACCCTAAAAGAATATAAATATTGTTCTAAAATGGACTTTAGAATATGTTAATAAACCGTACTAGAATATACACAAAGTTTGGCAAAAGTTTGAATTCAATTAGGGTTTGAATCATTTAAATAAAAATCAAAATAGAATAATGGAAATAAAAAAAAGAAAAGATTCTGTATAAAAAAAATGAAACAAAGCCAGCCCAGACAGCAAGCCCAGCCCACTGGCCCAACTAGCCCGCTCTCCCTTTCTCTACGCGAAACGTTTTCACCTGCGAACTTACCCGCACAGCCGCTGACTGCTGGACCCACCTCTTCCCTCTCTCTCTCTGACGAAACGACCCCACGCTATCAGCCTTCTTCCTCACCCCGCGACGACCACGCCCCTCTCCTCGCCGTTTCTGGCCATTGAAGACAGCATCAATTCGCATTATTGCCTCCGTTAATCCTTCCGCGCGACCACGCGTACTTAATCGCCTCTCCTCTCAGCTCCTTTTCCCTCAATCCCCAGCTTCTTAACGCCCCTAGGCTGCTCGGATTCTTCCACACACCGCCACTGCCTCCGACGCCCTCCGGCGAAGATTCCGGCCAGTCCTCATCGCCCCTTGCCTTCCTGTCAACACCTGGATTGTTAATCCCAGATGCCTGTTATGCCATACATCGCAATCCCAGGATTACCATTTTTGCGAGACATAACAGAATTGGATACCACAGTACATCATCCCTTACAAACCATACATAAGGTCTTACACAAATAAGGATCTCATGATCCAGTTCTTAATAAAACTCAAGCAGCGGAATACGTAATAATAACAGTAGCGTAGGCGAAGCTCCATCTTCGGGGTCACAGGCAATGCTGACGATGAGAGATGATCCTAGTTGTCGTAACCTTCCTGGGGTCCATCCTCCAGGTACTCCTCTTCATAGTCTGGCCACGGGAATACCCAGGGACAAAGCCATGAGTACCCTTTAAGTACTCGCAAACTAATACTAACAAGTGAAGGGGGTTTTTGTAATAGGACACTAAGCTCTAGGGTTGTTTTGCAAAAAGCCAGATTTACATCTACTAAGTTCAGAAACAACGAATGCTAGTTGAAAATTTTGTAACACCTAAGTGGGAACTTGTATTTCATATCACAACTCTGTTGTAGTCAAGTCAAAGTCTCAATTCATTTCATAATTCATTTTGAAAACATCTGACGGGGGAACAACATGGCCACTCCAACTGTCCATAACCGCAGACGCGGCTATTCGAATAGTTTGACACTCTGCAGAGATTGTACACTTTCACCACAACATTCGATACATCCGTCAGGAACAAATCCTGAATTCACCATACTCAGTATGCGGATAATCAATCCTAACCTTTCAATTACACGCCCTAGTATAAGAACCTCTCCTGTGAGTTTGGCCTCCCAACCATGACCAACTGTCAGCTTGGGTACTGCACAGGTGGACAATCTTCACAAGGTATCCTCAGCTCAGACCTTGGCCGTGAGGGAACTAATACTAAGGTATATAAGTTTCCAGTCAAGCCCTACCCAATTCTTGGGTATTATGGTTGTACGGTAAAATTGGAATGGTATCGCATCCAGACAACCATCAGTTTTATAAAGGGCTAAGGCTCATGCCTCAACATTTTCATCACCATAAATCATCTAGTGTTCGGAAACACATGTCCAAAACATCTCAATAGAATGATCCATCATTCCAAGGTTTTCATAACCATTTTTCCACCAAGTATTCCCATCTAATGTTGATCAGGTTTTCTGCTTAGCACTAGCATCTACAAGTGGGGGTAAGTACTAATGAGGGGTGGTAAACTAGTGGAGTTTAACTAAGTTCAATCTCATGCTTTAGGATGACATAAAGATTATCTATCTTAGGCCAAATTTTATGCTATTTACTCAACCTTCAATTATCTTTGTAGTATCTACAATTCACTTAAGTAAATTCTAAGTAATAGCTTTGATAAGGAAATAAAGTATAAAGCTTGTAAGTAAAACTAGGATTGGTTTCTCAAGTGGTTGTGATCATATATGCTTAAGGCATATAGTTGGCATGGTAACAAGCAAGTATTAGCTTGCATAGGTCAACTTGATTAGTAAGGTTTGCTAAGGTGGAGTATCTTGCAAGTGTTAGCTTTCACATTCAACTAGTAGTATTAGGCTTGCCTTGTGCAGAGCAGTGGTTGAAGTTCTCCTCGGATTCTTCTTCGTAGTATCCTCCTTCTTCCTCGTATCCTTGGTCGGTACTAGCGTCTATAAATAAATACTAGGTACACAATCACCAAACAATACTTAACTAATTTCAATTATCACACAAAAGGGTCCTATAGATGATCTAGCATCATCACTAACATTACAAGATTAAAGCTTGGTTTAATTCCTTTTATTTTTAGAAAAGTAATTTCTACTCATAGAAAACTACTTAAGATTTAATATTCTCCAAACCAAACATGGGATCATGTTGACACATGTCATCACCACATATTTTAGTCCATGGGAATGTGATTTAAAGTGGTGTCACAATTTAATAAGGTTTAACCTTTTATTTTACTTAAATAAAGTGACTATAAATGCCTATGTGGCATTCTTTTATTACTTGAACAATATTTCTGTAAGTAAACCCAAATGTTTTTATATATTCTGAAAGGTATGATCAAATGTGATTTTTGAGAGTTGGAATCAACTCAAAAACTTTTATGGTTTAAATTTGAAAAATGTTTGAATGCAGAAAAGGTTCTGTCTTGTTATTTTTACCAAGGGTGATCTACAGATCCAAATGATTTGAATCCAACGGGCTTGGATTCAGCATTTCAAGACCTTTCTAACAAAATTGGTTTCATTCAATTTGGTTTACTGAATCGAGCTGGGTTGATTTTTGAAACTAGGTGCAGAAGTGTGTTTGAATGAAAATGGAAAAAGTTAAATGCAAACAACTGGGCTGCACGGGAAACGATACTGGGCCGGCCTGCTAAGCACAGCGCTTATGCGGGCTGGTTAAGTTGCTGTCCCCACGCGTCAGTGAGACGAGGGTGTGCGAAGCGGTACGGGGCAATGTGAGCTGTGGGATCTTGTTCTAATCTAACAGCCCTGGTTCATCGTCCACGTCGGGCAGCGCCGGCGAGACATAAACCTAACGCGACAGGTGGGGGTCGTCAGGGGATCACCGGGGCTCAGGCGAGGGTCGGCAATGCGGGCGAACGACAAAGTCGACGACGGCGAACCTCCTGGTACCGACAGCTTCTCCTAGGGTGGACGAAATCTACGGCGCCCTTCTTCTCCAGAGGCGGCCTACTCCAGTGAAATTCCAGCGAAGTGCTGCTCGCCTTGCTTCGGGACTGAGGCGGGGTGGTTCTGGGTAAGAGGGGAGTGATATGGTGTGCTCAATTCGGCTGGGGGTGGCCTCTATTTATAGTGGCGAGAGGGGACCGACGGGCGCAACATGAGCTCGCCGTGGTCGACGGCACAAATCAGCATGGGCGACGGTAGGGGGCGGTGTTGTGCTCCCTGGCGAAGCTCAACGACATGGTGGCGAAGCTCAACGACATGGTGGCGAAGCTCAACGACATGGTGGCGAGGCCTGGGGCGGTGCGGATTGGTCGGAACGTGGCGGTGCTCTGCGCGTGCCCGACGGAAGTTTTTATAAGGCACAGGCGTCGTGGTCATGTGGCGTAACGAGCATGTCTGCGGTTCTTGGGATGGTGGTGATCACGTATGCACGCCAAGTAGGCTGTCGGCATCTGTGGGCACGCCGGCTGCATGCCACGGGCACGCCTTGCTGGCATGGTTTATGCTCTGTTGGTCTAGTTTGGTCGGGGGCCTGCAGTTCGAGCCGATGATTGGCGGTGGGGTCTTAGCTTGCTCCCAGACATGTTGGCTAGGCTTGGTGCTTCTCCTATCTCGTTGTCGACATGTAGGTGGCAAGGGTGCACTCGGCCTGCTCACCATTGGTGGCAATGGCTAGCTTACAGTAGTGCTAGAGATTAGTTTAGGTTGTTAGATGATCTACAAAGTCTAGTGGTGCCTAGAGAGGGAACAAGTTAGGCCAGAATCACTGCTCAAAATAGTGTTTAGATTTTGTTTGATTTGCATCTGCAAGGTGTTTGATGAAATGGCCGCAAGAATACAAGTTTTGAATTTTGAAAAGATTTTTGGTCGGTGTGCTAGGTTGGTGCTGGTGAGTCTGAAGATGCTTGGGTTTTGAATGTTGAGCTTGTTTGAGTAGTTTTTGAAAAAGTGGGATCTTCCCATATGATAAAGATTCAATTTTGAACTATCCTTTAAACTATGCATTTGAATGTTTCTGGATGATCACAAAGTGGGCCTTGATACTTTGTTATGAGTACTATAAAGGGGTGAAAAGATCCAAACAAGTTTCTGTTAAGTTCTGAAAGTTTGAGACAACCAAAGTAGGCATGGGAGTTAAATTGGTCAAAATGACCATTCACTCATTTTGCTTGTTTTGATTTATTTGTCTTTGGGAAAAGTCTGGGAATTGTTTAGATGATGTTTATTTCACCTAAGAATCCTTTTACAAGCAAAGAAACACATAAACAAGGCAATTCAAAATAATCCAAATTGGAATGCATACACACATGCATGCTTTCTCATTTTATTTTAGAAAAGTTTTTGTTAACCCTAAATTTGATGATTAGGGTTTTATGATTCTAGTTTAATATTTTTGGGATGTTACGAACATTCCCCCCTTAAACAAAATCTCATCCCGAGATTTGAAAAAGGATGAAAAGATTACCTAGGATTTGAAGAGATCGGGAAACTCCGTCCTGGTATGATCTTTGCGCTCCCAGGTATCTTCCTCTTCTATGTGGTTGCTCCACTGAATCTTGAGAAACTTGATGCTTCGGGTTCTAGTAGTTCTAAAGGCTTCTTCCAAAATACGGATGGGTACTTCAGGATAGGTCAGGTCATCGTTGATCTCTATGGTCCGGTGATCGATATTCTTGAACAATTCTGTCTTCTCCGGGACTTCGAGACACTTGCGAAGTAATGAGATATGGAACACATTGTGCACAGCTGACATCTCTTCGGGCAGTTCCAATTGATACAACACTTCTCCTCGACGGTTCAGAATCTTGAAGGGTCCGATATATCTAGGGGCTAACTTTCCTTTCAGTTGGAAACGTTGCATTCCCTTCAATGGCGACACTTTCAGATATACAAAATCTCCTATGTTGAAGGCGAGATCTCGACGTCTCTTGTCGGCGTAACTCTTTTGTCTTGACTGAGCGGTCTTGAGGTGTTCATGAATCTTGTGAACCTTCTCTTCTGCTTCTCGTAGGATATCGGGTCCGAAAATCTGACTCTCTCCTACTTCCGACCAGTTCAAAGGGGTGCGACACTTCCTTCCGTACATGAATTCAAATGGGGCCATTTGCAAACTAGCTTGATAAATATTGTTTATGAAAATTATGCGAACGGAAGACAGTCTTCCCACTTAGATCCATATTCTAACACACATGCTCTCAGCATATCTTCGAGTATTTGATTTACTCACTCCGTCTGTCCATCGGTCTGAGGATGATAAGCGGTGCTGAAATCTAGGCGGGTTCCTAAACCTTCTTGGACTTTCTTCCAGAATCTCGAGGTAAATTGAGTTCCTCGATCCGATACAATGTTCTTGGAGACTCCATGCAAACTGACTATTCTAGCGATGTATAACTTTGCTAGCTTCAAACTCTGATATGTGGTCTTGACGGGTAAGAAATGGGCGACTTTGGACAATTTGTCCACTATGACCCAGATAGAGTCATTTCCCCTACTAGAAGTAGGCAATCCGGTGATAAAGTCCATTCCAACGGAATCCCATTTCCATTCCGGAATCTGCAAGGGTTGCAACAATCCAGCGGGTCTTTGATGTCCTGCCTTGACTTGCTGACATATATCACACTTGGCGATATAGCTTCCGATTTCTCTCTTCATCTTATGACACCAAAATTGCTCTTTCAAATCTTGATACATCTTAGTTTCTCCGGGGTGGATAGAATAAAGAGTATCATGAGCTTCCTTGAGAATAACTTCTTTCAACTCAGAATCTGCTGGTACACAAAGGCGTCCTTTGTACCACAGAACTCCTTCTTCGTCTTCGGTGAATCCGGGTACTTTGCCTGTACCGATACGACGCTTGATTCCGTCAATACTAGCATTTCCTTTCTGCGCCTCTTTGATCTGGCTGATCAAAGTGGGTTGAAGTTCTATGCTAGCCAAAAATACTTCACTCACTAATTCCATTTGAAAATCTTCCATCTCTTTGTGCAAACTTGGTTGCTCCTTCAAAATCATGGAGTTCAAGCGGCACGACAATCTGCTAAGGGCATCTGCTACCACGTTGGCTTTACCAGGGTGATAGTGAATGTCCAGATCGTAATCCTTGATTACCTCAATCCATCTTCTCGGTCTCATATTCAGCTCCTTCTGAGTGAATATATATTTCAGGCTCTTGTGATCCGAATAAATCTCACAACGATTTCCCATCAGGTAATGCCTCCATGTCTTCAGGGCTAGAACTACGGCTGCGAGTTCGAGGTCATGGGTTGCGTAATTTTTCTCATGTTGTTTCAGTTGTCGAGATAGATAAGATATAACTTTGCCTTCTTGCATTAGCACACATCTGAGACCGATCTTGGATGCGTCACAATACACATCGAAGGGCTTCGTGATATCCGTCATGATTAAGATTGGGGCTGAAATCAATCTTCTCTTGAGTTCTTGAAAACTCGCTTCACATTTGTCGGTCCATTCAAACTTCTTGTCATTCTTTAGCATTTGGGTCATGGGTCTGGCGATACTCGAGAATCCTTCTACGAACTTGTGGTAGTATCCCGCCAATCCGAGAAATGCACGAACTTGAGTTTGGGTGGTTGGGGCTTGCCAATCTTCGACATCTTTCACCTTTGGAGGATCAACGGCAATTCCTCCGGATGATACAATGTGACCGAGGAATCCTACCTCCTGTAAACAGAATTCACATTTGCTAAACTTGGCATACAGCTGATGCCCTCTAAGGGTTCCAAGAATGGTCCTTAGGTGTAGCTCATGTTCTTCTTCCGATTTGGAATAAATCAGAATGTCATCGATGAAAACAACGACAAACTTATACAGGAAGTCCATAAAAATCTTATTCATGAGATTCATGAAATAAGCAGGGGCATTGGTTAATCCAAAGTACATAACGGTATACTCGTATAATCCATATCTGGTGGTAAAGGCAGTCTTGGGAATGTCTTCTTCATGAATTTTGAGTTGATGATAGCCAGTCCTAAGATCAATCTTAGAAAACACTTTGGAACTGGTCAACTGATCAAACAAATCTTCTATCTTGGGCAAGGGGTACTTGTTCTTGATGGTGACATCATTCAACTTCCGATAATACGTACACAAACGGTTACCTCCATCTTTCTTGTCCCCAAACAAAATAGGTGATCTCCGTGACGCACTTGGTTGAATCAATCCAATTTCCATCATGGAATCCAATTTCTTCTTCAGTTCTGCTAGTTCAGACGGGTTCATACTATACGGTCTCTGGGCTATGGGTCCTGTTCCGGGGATTATTTCAATGATAAACTCGATATTCTGATCTGGGGGCATACCGGGCAAAACATCTGGAAACACATCGGGGTATTCACAGACTATCCGGACTTGGTCAATGGTAGGTTGGGATATACTCTTGTTGCACTTGAATTGACGAGGTAAGGTTTCAGATATATGCTCGACTGATATTCCGGCTGTACTGGTCATGGTTATGGCTTTCTTGGCACAGTCAATCAATCCTTTATGTTTGGACATCCAATCCATTCCTAGTACTACTTCCAAACCTTTAGTTCTGAGTGCTATCAGGTTAGCATAAAAATCTATGCCATGGATTCGGATAGGGACGGCTTTTTAAATTTGCCTAGCCTTGGTGGTTGATCCAGGAATTTGGACGATCATAACATGCTTCAGTTTTGTTGGTTGAATCTTACTAGTGCAGGCAAATTCTTCGGTGACAAATGAATGCGATGCACCAGAATCAAACAACACTCTTGCAAGTACTGAATTAACAGAAAACATTCCCAGCACGACATCTGGCGCTTCCTGAGCTTCTTCAGCATGCATGAAAAAAAGACGGCCATTGTGGTTGAGTGAATTGCCTGGGGCAAACCTTCTTCCTGGCTGAACACGACACTGCTGCTGAGCTAGGGCATTTTCATTGGGGGCTGCGGCATTCTTCTTGTTGGGGCACTCGTTGGAATAGTGGTCTTTATTTCCACAGTCATAACAAGTCACTTGCGACTTGTCATTTGCTGCAACAGGCACATCGTTGCTTCCAGTCCTCGGGGCAGTGTTGGTGTTATTTGTAGCATTGTTGTTGTTGAACTTAGGTGGGGCACGAATGAAATTTCTAGAGTTGCCGGGGTTGTTGTGATTTCCTCTGGGCCTAGGGTTTCCACGGTTGTAATAGGTCGGACGGTTCATCGGGGGTCTGTTGGTTCTCGGGGCAAATACTGGAGATGGGTTAGGGCGATACTTTGGGGTCTGATGGGTTCCTGTTTGATGCATCATGCGACGCTCGCGATTCTAATTGGCTTGGTTGATCTTTTTTTCCATCTGGATGGCAGAGTCGACAAGAGCTTCAATATCAGCAAACGGGATATTGACTAACACTGTCTGCATCTCATCGTGAAGACCATTCAAGAATCTTTCTTTCTTCTTGGCTTCGGTGTCGATCTCATCCGGGGCATACCTAGATAATGACAAGAATTTGTCATGGTATTCCACTACGGTCATCCTTCCTTGCTTCAGTTCTCTGAACCCATCTCTCATCCTCTTGATCAAACCCGGTGGCACATGGGTTCTGCTGAACTCGACTTTGAATTCCTCCCAAGTCATCATCTGTCCTCCGGTCATGGCACGAACACTGTTCCACCATGCTCTGGCATCTCCGGCTAGATAGTGGGTGGCGAACAGAACTTTATTGTTAGCTTCCACTCCGGCGAATTCTAGGTTGTTTTCCATGGTCTACAGCCAATCGCCGGCATCTAGGGGCTCTTCCGACTTAGTGAAAACAGGTGGGTTGGTGTTCTGGAAGTTCTTGAGCTTAGATCCATGGTTGTCCCGGTTTCCGTGGCCTTGATTTTTGTGGGCTAGCTAGGCTATCTGTTGAAGGGTAGCTACATTGGCTTGACGTTCGGTCCTTTCAGCTTCGCGGTCAGAAACCAACATTTGCAGGATCTGCAACATCGGGTCCGGGGATGAACCACTTCCTCTGCGTGGCATCTGAAGATTGAGATAGATCATGAGAAAAGAGGGAAATTTCTAAGGTTCCGGGACTTTGAAAAGTTTTTAAAGTTTGACTCAGATTTTTCTAGCAACTTGCCTTTCATTCATTCATTCATAGCACACGATACAAACACACACCACAAAACAAGAAAAACAGATGGTTTTAAGAACCATTCTGGAAACTACGATACAGTGGGACCGAATACTACTCACTATGCTAGTGCTCAAGTGCTTCTACTCCTCGGAGTCGGTGTAGTCATCATCCTCATCGTCAACGATGAATGCGTAATCATCCTCATCGGTGAAGAAATCCATAGCCTGATCCTCCAGAAAATCATCATCATCGCTGAGATAGGAGTAGGGGTCTCCACGAAGATCCTCTCCGGCATTCTCCCTTTCATCCAGCTACATGTCTCTCTCGTGGATGGTTTCCTCCAAAGACGAGATACGGTGGCGAAGACGGGCAATGACGCGCTCCTTCTTGTCGAGCTGACGGCGGCGAGACTTGCGATCCTTTGCTAACATGGTGATGGTCTGATCCTTCGTCTTGATGATGGCGGACTTGTGGTTGGAGTAGTCACGACAATTATCCAACTCCTGCTGACGATCGTACATCATGAAGCTAAGGTGGTCCAACTGAGTCTTCAGCTCGTGGTGGTATTGGGCTTCCAGTGGTTGTCCATTAGCATCACGCCTTGGGCAAAACTCAAAGCGGGTACCCTTGATCTGGTTGATACTCTCCCCACACAGACGGGCAAGAACTTACTGCATGGCCCTGGCAAGTCCATCGAGCCAGTTGTTCTCTCTTAAGGTAAACTGAATTCCCTCAGCAGTGGGAGGTTCAATTTTTCCTCGGAGACTTGTAACAGCCACCGTAGATCTTCTCCTCCTTGACCATTGAGCTGAGCTCCGAAGAACTCGGGGTGCGGACGCTCCAGAAGTTCCGAAAGCTGGTCCAAATCCCTCTTAAAGATAAGGTCGCCTCCATTTCCCAACTGGTAAAACTTGCTGTACTTCACATCCATCTTAAAGAATATAAGATGAGTAAGTTAGTAGAGTGATCAAGTGTGTCGAATTTTAGGTATTTTGCAAGAGTTTTTGAGGAACATGAATTTTTATGAAAGAATCCAAAGGGATAAGAATGGGAATAAGTTTTTGTAAATATTTGTTTCCTTTGGTTTTGAAACTAAGTTTTTGATTCAAACATCCAGTCTAACTAGGGTCTCCTATGGTCAGGATGGCTCTGATACCAACTTGTCAACACCCGGATTTTTAATCTCAGATGCCTGTTATGCCATACATCGCAATCCCAGGATTACCATTTTTGCGAGACATAACAGAATTGGATACCACAGTACATCATCCCTTACAAACCATACATAAGGTCTTACACAAATAAGGATCTCATGATCCAGTTCTTAATACAACTCAAGCAGCGGATTACGTAATAGTAATGGTAGCATAGGCGAACCTCCATCTTCGGGGTTAGAGGCAATGCTGACTATGGGAGATGATCCTAGTTGTCGTAACCTTCCTGGGGTCCATCCTCCAGGTACTCCTCTTCATAGTCTGGCCACGGGAATAGCCAGGGACAAAGCCATGATTACTCTTTAAGTACTCGCAAACTAATACTAACAAGTGAAGGGGGTTTTTGTAATAGGACACTAAGCTCTAGGGTTGTTTTGCAAAAAGCCAGATATACATCTACTAAGTTTAGAAACAACGAATGCTAGTTGAAAATTTTATAACACCTAAGTGGGAACTTGTATTTCATATCATACCTCTATTGTGGTCAAGTCAAAGTCTCAATTCATTTCATAAGTCATTTTGAAAACATCTGACGGGGGAACAGTATGGCAACTCCAACTGTCACAAACCGCGGACGCGGCTATTCAAATATTTTGACACTCTGCAGAGATTGTACACTTTCACCACAACATTCGATACATACATCAGGAACAAATCCTGAATTCACCATACTCAGTATGCAGATAATCAATCATAACCTTTCAATTACATGCCCTAGTATAAGCACCTCTCCTGTGAGTTTGGCCTCCCAACCATGACCAACTATCAGCTTGGGTACTGCATAGGTGGACAATCTTCACAAGGTATCCTCAGCTCAAACCTTGGCCGTGAGGGAACTAATACTAAGGTATATAAGTTTCCATTCAAGCCCTACCCAATTCTCGGGTATTATGGTTGTACGGTAAAATTGGAATGGTATCGCATCCAGACAACCATTAGTTTTATAAACGGCTAAGGCTCATGCCTCAACATTTTCATCACCATAAATCATCTCGTGTTCGGAAACACATGTCCAAAACATCTCAATAGAATGATCCATCATTCCAATGTTTTGATAACCATTTTTCCACCAAGTTTTCCCATCTAATGTTGATCAGGTTTTATGCTTAGCACTAGCATCTACAAGTGGGGGTAAGTACTAATTAAGGGTGGTAAACTAGTGGAGTTTAACTAAGTTCAATCTCATGCTTTAGGATGACATAAAGATTATCTAGCTTAGGCCAAATTTTATGCTCTTTATGCAACATTCAATTATATTTCTAGTATCGACAATTCACTTAAGTAAACTCTAAGTAATAGCTTTGATAAAGAAATAAAGTATAAAGCTTGTAAGTAAAACTAGGATTGGTTTCTCAAGTGGTTGTGATCATATATGCTTAAGGCATATAGTTGGCATGGTAACAAGCAAGTATTAGCTTGCATAGGTCAACTTGATTAGTAAGGTTTGCTAAGGTAGAGTATCTTGCAAGTCTTAGCTTGCACATTCAACTAGTAGTATTAGGCTTTCCTTGTGCAGAGCAGTGGTTGAAGTTCTCCTCGGCTTCTTCTTCGTAGTATCCTCCTTCTTCCTCGTATCCTAGATTGGTACTAGCGTCTATAAATAAATACGAGGTACACAATCACTAAACAATACTTAACTAATTTCAATCATCACACAAAAGGGTCATATAGATGATCTAGCATCATCACTAACATTACAAGATTAAAGCTTGGTTTAATTCCTTTTATTTTTAGAAAAGTAATTTCTACTCATTGAAAAACTACTTAAGATTTAATATTCTCCAAAACAAACATGGGATCATGTTGACACATGTCATCACCACATATTTTAGTCCATGGGAATGTGATTTAAAGTGGTGTCACAATTTAATAAGGTTTAACCTTTTATTTTACTTAAATAAAGTGACTAGAAATGCCTATGTTGCATTCTTTTATTACTTGAAAAATATTTCTATAAGTAAACCCAAATGTTTTTATATATTCTGAAAGGTATGAGCAAATGTGATTTTTAAGAGTTGGAATCAACTCAAAAACGTTGATGGTTTAGATTTGAAAAATGTTTGAATGTAGAAAAGGTTCTGCCTTGTTATTTTTACCAAGGGTGATCTACAGATCCAAATGATTTGAATCCAACGGGCTTGGATTCAGCATTTCAAGACCATTCTAACAAAATTGGTTTCGTTCAATTTGGTTTACTGAATCGAGCTGGGTTGATTTTTGAAACTAGGTGCAGAAGTGTGTTTGAATGAAAATGGAAAAGGTTAAATTCAAACAACTGGGCTGCGTGGGAAACGATACTGGGCCGGCCTGCTAAGCACAACACTTACGCGGGCTGGTTAAGTTGCTGTCCCCACGCGTCAGTGAGGCGAGGGGGTGCGAAGCAGTACGGGGCAATGTGAGCCGTGGGATCTTGTTCTAATCTAACGGCCCTGGTTCATCGTCCATGTCGGGCAGCACCGGCGAGACAGAAACCTAACGCGGAAGGTGGGGGTCATCGGGGGCTCACCGGGGCTCAGGCGAGCGTCGGCGATGCGGGCGAATGACGAAGTCGACGACGGAGAACATCCCGGTACCGACAGCTTCTCCTGGGGTGGACGAAATCGACGGCGCCCTTCTTCTCCAGAGGCGGCCTGCTCTGGTGAAATTCCGGCGAAGCGCTGCTCGCCTTGCTTCGGGACTGAGGCGGGGTGGTTCTGGGTGAGAGGGGAGTGAGATGGTGTTCTCAATTTGGCTGGGGGTGGCCTCTATTTATAGTGGCGAGAGGGGACCGACGGGCGCAAGGTGAGCTCATCGTGGTCGACGGCACAGAGGGCTATCAGCGTGGGCGACGGTAGGGGGCGGTGCTGTGCTCCCTGGCGAAGCTCAACAACGTGGTGGCGAGGCGTGGGGCGGTGCGGATTGGTTGGAACACGGCGGTGCTCTGCGCGTGCCCGACGGAAGTTTTTATAAGGCACAGCATGCGTGGTCTGCACGGCGGCGAACGAGCGTGTCTGCGGGGTTGCTGGGACGGTGGTGATCACGTATGCACGTGGCGAGGGCGGCGCGCGGTCTATGGGCGTCTATCGAGCGTGGCGCACGGGGCGCGCTCTCGACATGGTTGCTGGCGAGCTTGGCATGGTCTGTGCGTGTGGTCCAGGGGCTGGCAAGGTTCGAGCGCTGGACAGTGAGTGGCGGTGGGGTGTTAGCTTGCTCCCAGACATGTTGGCTAGGCTTGGTGCTTCTCCTAGCTCATTGTCGACATGTGGGTGGCAAGGGTGCACTCGGCCTGCTCTCCATTGATGACAATGGCTAGCTTATAGTAGTGCTAGAGATTAGTTTAGGTTGTTAGATGATCTACTAAGGATAGTGGTGCCCAGAGAGGGAACAAGTTAGGCCAGAATCACTGCTCAAAATAGTGTTTAGATTTTGTTTGATTTGCATCTGTAAGGTGTTTAATGAAATGGCCGCAAGAATTTAAGTTTTGAATTTTGAAAAGATTTTTGGTGGGTGTGCTAGGTTGGTGCTGGTGAGTCTGCAGATGCTTGGGTTTTGAAAGTTGAGCTTGTTTGATTAGTTTTTGAAAAAGTGGGATCTTCCCATATGATAAAGATTCAATTTTGAACTGTCCTTTAAACCATGCATTTGAATGTTTCTGGATGATCACAAAGTGGGCCTTGATACTTTGTTATGAGTACTATCAAGGGGTGCAAAGATCCAAACAAGTTTCTGTTAAGTTCTGAAAGTTTGAGACAGCCAAAGTAGGCATGGGAGTTAAATTGGTCAAAATGACCATGCACTCATTTTGCTTGTTTTGATTTATTTGTCTTTGGGAAAAGTTTGGGAATTGTTTAGATGATGTTTATTTCACCTAAGAATCCTTTTACAAGCAAAGAAACAGATAAACACGGCACTTCAAAATAATCCAAATTGGAATGCATACACACATGCATGCTTTCTCATTTTATTTTAGAAAAGTTGTTGTTAACCCTAAATTTGATGATTAGGGTTTTATGATTCTAGTTTAATATTTTTGGGATGTTACAAACCTTCCCCCCTTAAACAAAATCTCGTCCCGAGATTTGAAAAAGGACGAAAAGATTACCTAGGATTTGAAGAGATCGTGAAACTCCGTCCCGATGTGATCTTCGCGCTCCCAGGTAGCTTCCTCTTCTGTGTGGTTGCTCCACTGAATCTTGATAAACTTGATGCTTCGGGTTCTAGTAGTTCTAAACGCTTCTTCCAAAATACGGATGGGTACTTCAGGATAGGTCAGGTCATCGTTGATCTCTATGGTCCGGTGATCGATATTCTTGAACACTTCCGTCTTCTCCGGGACTTCGAGACACTTGCGAAGTAATGAGATATGGAACACATTGTGCACAACTGACATCTCTTCGGGCAGTTCCAATTGATACGACACTTCTCCTCGATAGTTCAAAATCTTGAAGGGTCCGATATATCTGGGGGCTAACTTTCATTTCAGTTGGAAACGCTGCATTCCCTTCAATGGAGACACTTTTAGATATACAAAATCTCCTATGTTGAAGGCGAGGTCTCGACGTCTCTTGTCGGTGTAACTCTTCTGTCTTGACTGAGCGGTCTTTAGGTGTTCACGAATCTTGTGAACCTTCTCTTCTGCTTCTCGTAGGATATCGGGTCCGAAAATCTGACTCTCTCCTACTAAAATCTGACTCTCTCCTACTTCCGACCAGTTCAAAGGGGTGCGACACTTCCTTCCGTACATGAATTCAAATGGGGCCATTTGCAAACTGGCTTGATAACTATTGTTGTATGAAAAATTTGCGAACGGCAAACAGTCTTCCCACTTAGATCCATATTCTAACACACATGCTCTCAGCATATCTTCAAGTATTTGATTTACTCGCTCCGTCTGTCCATCGGTCTGAGGGTGATAAGTAGTGCTGAAATCTAGGCGGGTTCCTAAACCTTCTTGGACTTTCTTCCAGAATCTCAAGGTAAATTGAGTTCCTCGATCCGATACAATGTTCTTGGGGACTCCATGCAAACTGACTATTCTAGCGATGTATAAATCCGCTAGCTTCGAACTCTGATATGTGGTCTTGACGGGTAAGAAATGGGCGACTTTGGACAATTTGTCCACTATGACCCAGATAGAGTCATTTCCCCTACTAGAAGTAGGCAATCCGGTGATAAAGTCCATTCCAATGGAATCCCATTTCCATTCCGGAATCTGCAAGGGTTGCAACAATCCAGCGGGTCTTTGATGTCATGCCTTGACTCGCTGACATATATCACACTTGGCGATATAGCTTCCAATTTCTCTCTTCATCTTATGCCACCAAAATTTCTCTTTCAAATCTTGATACATCTTAGTTCCTCCGTGGTGGATAGAATAAAGAGTATCATGAGCTTCCTTGAGAATAACTTCTTTCAACTCAGGATCTGCTGGTACACAAAGGCGTCCTTTGTACCACAGAACTCCTTCGTCTTCGGTGAATCCGGGTACTTTGCCTATACCAATACGACACTTGATTCCGTCAATACTAGCATTTCCTTTCTGCACCTCTTTGATCTGGCTGATCAAAGTGGGTTGAAGTTCTATGCTAGCCAAAAATCCTTCACTCACTAATTCCATTCGAAAATCTTCCATCTCTTTGTGCAAACTTGGTTGCTCCTTCAAAATCATGGAGTTCAAGTGGCACGGCAATCTGCTAAGGGCATCTGCTACCACGTTGGCTTTACCAGGGTGATAGAGAATGTCCAGATCGTAATCCTTGATTAACTCAATCCATCTTCTCTGTCTCTTTTGCTTTCCTAGTGAGAATTCCTGCAAACCTCGAGACCGTGTGAACCTCTCGACCCTCTTGCCTTGCTTTGCTTGCGCCAGAGCTCGTCTCACAACAAACAAAGCGTGCGGACGCGACGATTCCGGCGAGAAATTAAGAACATCCTCGAGCGCCCCTCGACAAAAGGTGTACACGTTGAGCATTAGCACGAACCGGCGACCTCGGTGAGCCTCTACCCTGTCTTTTTTACTTCTCAGACGCTTGGCTCGCCATCGCATCAAGACCGCCAACCATCGCCAATACGCCGTTTAGGGTTAGTCGATTTAGACCGTTGGATATTGATCCAGTGGCTATGATAGAACATAACCCAAAGGGGTATCCTTTGATCTGTGTCGTGCGTTGTAACTTAGATCTAGCGACCAGTATCTGTTGATCCGAACGAAACGGTATCGCCCAATCAAAACATTCCACGTGGCACTGACTCTGTTATAAAAACTAGAAAATGTTCTATTAGATATTTAAACTTGCAAAATTCATAACTTTTGATCCACACGTCCAAATTTTGCAAATTTTATATCAATGGAATCAGCAAAACAAACTCTATCCAACCATGTACTTTGTTTAGTAAACTGCTTCTATTAAATTGGTTTTTTTTGCAGAAACTTTTGTAGGTATATTTTGAATATAAAGTTATTCTAGCAATATTTTTATGGTAAAATCTTTGGCAAATGGATTGTTTTGAACCTACTGACCATAGAAACCAACTTATGGATTTAAAATTTTATTTTCTGAGGTTAAAGAATAAATATTTGAATTAAAGCATTTCTAGTTAAATGAAAATATGGTTTATGTGTTAAAAATGCTTTTTGAGTAAAACCTTTGGAAAATGATTTGATTTAAACTCTCTGACCCTAAACACCAAGTTTTAGGATCTAAAAATATATTTGATGAACCCTATAAATTATTACTTTGCTAAAAAAGCATTTTCAACAACATAAAATATTGATTTGGTATAAAAATGGTTTATAGGTAAAACCTTTTGCAAATGATTTTAATATTAAACACTTGACCATAAAACACTTACATTTGTGTTTAAAAATGTATTTGTCAAACACTAGAAAATATTACTTTGGTTTGAACCATTTCTAGCAAAACAAAAATGACTTAAAATAGCCATTTTCACTAACTTGATATCAAATGGTTTTGCCACATTTATAAATGACCATGCCACTTTTATAAATGACCAATAGATATTTTATGATGTTTATAACCTATTAGAAACGAATTCTCCAAATAAAACAATACTTGGAATGCTTGCATGCATTGCTTTGTTTTATTATTCTATGTGATGATTGCTTGAATGGTAGATTGAAATTGTGCCTTGCTTGATTGAATTGTAGTGACATTTGAAGAGTTTGACTATTGCAAAGATCAAGGAGTGAACTTATAATCTCTACCAAAAAGGCAAGTGATGCTTCAGAATTTTGTCCTATTATTTCCACTATGCATTAGTGATATTTTTATGTAGGACTTCATGGAATTTTGCTAAGTATAAACTATGCCATGGGAAATCCTAGTAGATGAAACCTTAGTAGAATTATCCTAAGTTAAGATTACTACTACTATCATGCTTAGCCTAGCTAGTAGAACACAAGGGTGAATTATATTCATGCTATGGAATATTTCTAAGTCAAGGACTTGTGTTTTGTTTAATAAAACAACTAAGTGAATGAATCACCTGGGTGGAAAGGAAAGAATGGTTTGTGTTGAGTGGTTACGCAAGTCCAGTATGCTGGGGAAAACTTGGGCATCACCGAGTCTAGTATACTGGGGAAAACTTGGTATCTCACTTGTGGAATGCCACCCAGGAACAAAGATATTTGAGATGTCAAACGTTGAGAAGCTTGTAGTGCAGCCACATGGCATTATGGGCTCTGCCCGGATCATATAGGTTGCAATCACTTAGCCATTTGGACAGTTGGTGGTAGTGGGATGATAGGTTGGAACGCATCCATTTGTTCTCAGGGAAGGCTTCTGAAAGGTCTTGTCTTGGTGAAAATCAAGTCTTGTGGGGAAAGTGCACAACCTCTGTAGATGGAAGAAACTAAGTACTTAGCCATGTCCCTGGCAAAGGAAAATTTGAGCATCAAGACATGGAAGCTATCAAGAATCTCCTCATACAAATTTCTAAGTTAAAAACTTGTTGTTGAACAAGGGTTGAAGGATCACCAATTTCTATTGGGAGATTCCTTGGGTGATTTTTGTCAAACAAAAACTTAGTGTTTTCAAATGATAAGGAAAATCTATTTTGAGCAAAGTAAGCCTAAGCTCCACGTAGCAAAATGCATATAGATGATAGACTCCACTATACTACCATAGTATCACTTGCCAATACAATTCAAATGTATTGACCCTTGTGGCTGTAACTTATTATGTTGTAGGTTTGTTTGATGTTAGTGAAGTGTGTTGATTAGGATTACAAGTCTACAACCAACATGATTGCCTGTGGCACTTTGAAGATGAAGGACTCCATGCTATAATTAATCTGCTGCATTGTAATGTGATAGCCAAATGAGCTATGTAAGATGTAATAAATTATTTTATTCCTGGTTATAAAGTTGTAATATGACCTTTGTTTCTTGATATTACATCTTAACTGTGGATGCTAGCTATTGATCCAGGGACTAGCATTGAAAACACATGGATGTCTACCTTATTAAAGGTTGGGACCTCTACAAAATACCTCTCTAAATCCTGCCACTAATTCCTAATGTGTAGGGGTTCGTAGCATGGAAAAAAATTCTACAGCATGAACACACACAAGATAAGATCCATCTACTAGATTGTAGCAACGAGTCGATACAGTACTCACCGTCGAAGATTCCAAAGTGGTTAACGAGAGAAAATTCTCGTGGGTGATGTAGTCGTTCACTTGGCGATCTCAAGATCGCATAGACGATCCTTCCGGCGCTGCATTCCGGCAGCGCTCCTGCAGTCGGTCACACGTTCGGTACCCGATGAAGACCTTCCTCTCCCTTGTTCCAGCAGGCAGCGGAGGTTGTAGCTCCCTCCTCGTGATTTCGGCAGCACGACGATGTGGTGTAGGAGATTAGAGGAGAGATCCCACAGGGCTTCGCCTTAAGCTGGAGCGGGTAGGTGGAGTAGAGGGGTTCATAGGCATCTAGGGTTTAGAGGCCAAAGAGGAGGAGGTGGGGCCGGCGGCTAGGGCTGCGGCGGTAGCTTGGGCGGCGGGGGCTAGGGGGCTAGGGTTTGTGGTGTAGGTCTTGGGGCAGCCCCCTCCCCTCTATTTATGAGAGCGAGGGACAGCGAGGGGAGGGGAGGCCATATCCTCCCCCAACTCCCTATCATTGGCGCGCGCGGTGGAGGGAGAGGAGGTTTCGTCTCCTCCCTCCAGCAGGAACCATTGTCCCAGTTTGACTATTCAAACTTGCCTTTTGACTTTCAATTTTGGAGTTTGATTTCTTTCTTTTAAATGCCCAGCCAAGTGACCTAGGACATGATGCAATCATTCCACTTAGTCATGACACATTCATGTACCCTTCCCCTTCCGGTTGGGTGAACCTTCTAGACTCTTCTAGATCATTCAGGTGAAAACACTGGAATCATTCCCGAACTCCGGAATTGGACTTTCTATATATGAATCTTATTCTCCGGACCATTCTGAATCTCCTCGTGATATCCCGGATCCCATCCGAGACTCCGAACAACATTCGGTCTTCTTACTCACATTCCATATCTACTAAACAACATTGAATCCTTAAGTATGTCTCCCTACGGTTCGTTAATTATGCAGACATGACCGAGACTCTTTTCCGATCAACAACCAATAGAGGAATATGGAAATTCATATGGCTCACACATATTTCTATGATTACTTTGTGATCGAATAAAGCATTTACATACGATACCAATTTCCCTTTGCCACACGATATTTTACTTATCTGAGGTCTGATCGTCGATATCTCTGCATACCTAGTTCAACCTCGTTACTGATAAGTACTCTTTACTTGGTCCTATGATATGTGATCCCTTATGAGGTAGTCACATGCTTGCAAGCTAATTGGATGACATTCCACCGAGAGGTCCCAGATTATATCTATCCGTCATATGGATGGACAAATCCCACTCTTGATCCATGTGCCTCCACACATACTTTCTGAACGCTCAATTCCACCTTTATAACCACCCAGTTATGAAGTGGTGTTTCATATCATCGAAGCATCCATCTGGTAATGGTTATTAGCATGATCTCATGGTCGAAGGAATTAGGTTACTATGTATATGAAAGCTTATAGAAAACAAACTATTTAAATTACTTGATCTTTATGCTACGGTTATCTATAGGAGTATGTCCATCACACCATTCTCCTAATGATATGATCTTGTTGTTAATAACATATCAATGTTCATGATCAGGAAACCATGATCATCCATCAACAAACAAGCTAGTATTATAAAGAGGCTATACTAGGGACTCTAACAAGTTTACAAATCACACAAGTATTAATGTTTCGGGTTAATAAAATTATAGCATGAATGTAAACATTTATCCTAAACACAAATATATAATAATAACTACTTTTATTATTGCCTCTAGGAAATCTCTCCAACAGTCTCCCACTTGCACTAGAGTTAACTAAACTAGATTACATGGTAATATACTGAACACCCATGGCGGTTTGGTGATGGTCATGTTTTACCCTCAGGAGAGGTTTAGTAAATGGATCCACCACATTCAGATTTGTGTGTACTTTGAAAATCTTTATGTCACCATGTTGGACATGCTGTCGAATAGCGTGAAAACGTAGCTTGATATGCTTTAGCTTATTGTGTGACCTTGGCTCCTGCGCATTGGATATGGCACCCATGTTATCACAATATATAGACATTGGGTCCAGCGCACTGGGAACCACACTGAGCTCCGTAATGAACTCCTTCATCCATATCGCCTCTTGTGAAGCCTCCGAAGCAGCTATGTATTCCGATTTAGTTGAAGATCTCGCCATAAAGCTTTGCTTTGCACTCCTCCAGCTCACTGCTACACCATTCAAAGTAAATACGTATCCGAATTGAGATTTAGAATCATCCGGTGTAACCATCAACAACGGGTTGTTCATCTCCTCCATATGAAAGAACCATATCCATAGTTCTTCTCAAGGACTTAAGGATGTTTTTGACTGCTATGCAATGATCCACCCCTGGATCACTTTGATATTTGCTAGTCAAACTAACAGCATATGCAATGTCGGGTCTAGTACATAGCATGGAATACATGATAGATCCTAAGGCTGAGGCATAGGGAGTCTTACTCATCCTCTCTCTATCTTCTGCCATAGCGGGACTTTGAGTTTTACTCAAGGTCGTATTGGGCAACATGGGCAAGAACATTTTCTTGCTATCTTCCATTCCAAACCTCTTTAGAACTTTGTCCAAATATGTACTCTATGAAAGCGATATTAGGCGTCTCGATCTGTCTCTATAAATCTTTATGCCTAATATGTAAGCTGCTTCACCAAGATAGTTCATTGAAAAACTATTATTCAAATATCTTTGACACTTTTAAGAAGGTCTATATGATTCCCAATCAACAATATGTTGTCCACATATAGTACCAGGAATGCTACAAAGCTCCCACTCACTTTCTTGTAAATACAAGATTCTCCATAAGTTTGTATAAAACCAAAACTTTTGACCACGTTATCAAAATGATGATTCCAACTTCGAGATGCTTGCTTCAATCCGTAAATGGACCATTGAAGTTTGCATACCTTGTTAGCATCTTTAGGATCGACAAAACCTTTGAGTTGTACCATATACAACTCTTCATCAATGTCTCCATTGAGGAATGTCGTTTTGACATCCATCTGCCATATCTCATAATCATAATATGCAGCGATTGCTAACAAAATCCTCACAGACTTTAGCTTCGCTACCGGTGAGAAAATCTCATCGTAGTCAACTCCTTGAATTTGTCGAAACCTTTTTGCGACAATTTGAGATTTATAGACGATTACATTATCGTCAGCATTTGTTTTCTTCTTGAAAATCCATCTGTTCTCGACATCCTTCCAACCATCAGGTAAGTCCACCAAAGTCCATACTTGGTTTTCGTACATGGATCTAATCTCGGATTTCATGGCTTCTTGCCATTTATTGGAATCTGGGCTCATCATCACATCCTCATATGTCGCAGGGTCGTCGGTGTTGTCCACCAACATGACACTCATAACAGGATCATACCAATTGGGAGTTGTACGATTTCTCATCGACCTGCGAGGTTCTGTAGTAACTTCAACCGAAGTTTCATGTTCATCATCATTAGCTTCCTCTCTTGTTGGTGTAGGCGCCACAGGAACTTCTTCCGGTGTTGCGCTACTCTCAAATCCGAGAGAAGTTTTGACAACCTCGTCGAGATCTACTTTCCTTCTAGTCACTTCTTTCGAGAGAAACTCCTTCTCTAGAAAGGATCCATTCTTGGCAACGAATATTTTGGCTTCGGATCTATGATAGAAGGTATACCCAATAGTTTCCTTCAGGTATCCTATGAAAACGCATTTTTCCGCTTTGGGATCAAGCTTGTCGGGTTGTAATTTATTTACATAAACTTAGCAACCCTAAACTTTAAGGAACAAAAATTTAGGTTTGTTCCCAAACCATAATTCATACGGTGTCGTTTCAACGGATTTAGATGGTGCCCTATTTAAAGTGAATGCGGCTGTTTCTAATGCATAACCCCAAAACAACAAAGGTAAATATGTAAGTGACATCTAAGAGAGTTCGATTATGACGTTTGGACACACCATTACGTTGTGGTGTTCCTGACGGTGTCAATTTTCAAAGTATTCAGCATTTCTTCAAATGCTCGCCAAACAAGTAACTTAGATATTCACCTCCACGATCAGATCGTAGAAATTAAATCTTCTTTTTATGTTGATTCTCCACTTCACTTTGAAATTCCTTAAACTTCTCGAAAGTTTCGGACTTATGTTTCATGAAATAGATATACCCATATCTACTCAAGTCATCTGTGAAAGTAAGAACAAAATGATAACCACCGTGCGATGCCACACTCATCGGGCCACACACATCGGTATGTATGTGTAACATCCCATCATTAGATCTTAGAAATAAGCTGAACTCAGATGTGTGCATTGCATTCATGCATAGAAAATCCTAATATTTTTCGTGCTTTTGAACAAAACTTATCAAAGTGATTGAAGCTTCTCTTAACATGGTGGAATTGAAGTGGATCATCAAGTTAACTGCGATAAGTTTCAATATGACCTTTGCTAAAAACCTTATTTTTGGGTAAAGATAATTTGATATAAGGGTAGCTCAAATATAATAAATTAAAACATTATACATTGCTTAATAATTAACATCAGATCCTTAAGAGATCATATCATAGTATTCATTACAACAACTCATTATACCAAGATAAGTATAAAACTCAAGTAACAAGAATTCAATAACTAAATCTTGCTCTAATTAGTTCTTATCTATTTATACCATGAGGATCATGGTAATACTTCACCCTAACTCTTTAGTTATATGGAGTAGGAAGGAAATCAAGTCAAGACCATTCACCACGTATCATTCTTTCCATATCAATCCTTGTCATCCTATTTAAACTAGATTCTAATATCCTTTATTCATCAATTTTGAGTAATCAACTATTGATCTATCAAGTCTTAGCTTATCAATTATTGATCTATCAACTCTTGTTCTTATAATATCATTCACTTTAAAACCTTTAAACAAAGAAGTAAGAAGAGGTAAGTGGTAATGCTAGTTTTAGATATCACCTATAGGATGGGAGAGTTTGAAGATAATCAAATAAATAAGATAATTTATGGAGTTAACTCACTCCTGATTAGATAGAAGAGTTATCTGAAATAAAGATATATATGGTAACAAAGAAGATTATAAGGATGAATTCTAAAGATAGTTACCAAGGAGTAATCCTAATGGATTAAGTAGGTATAGTAAATGAATAATATCTCCTAGTTAAATAGAGATACTAAGAAGATAATTTTCATACAACTGTAATGTTGTATTGATGGAAGCCTTGATTAGCCAACTGGAAACCTAATCCATAAATGATCAAAGGATTATAATGATCATGCTCAAGTCACTAAGAGTGAATTATTATATCATGTATAAGTGATATTGGTGGATAGAACATGATTAAACCCTAGTATAGATATGTTATCCTAGGTTAGTAATGACAATTCATAATGTTATGATGTAAAGTTGGAAAAGGAGATACTGGCGCCAAGTAGAGATAAGATAGTATGATTAAGTGGATGCTACAGCAACATAGAGTTATTAAAGTAGTAATATTCCTCTAAAAGAATAGTAAGCATTTGAGGAAAGTAGGATTTGATATATATATATTGGAGTATATTAGTTATGGATGATAAAGGAAGAGTACGAATGGAGTTAGAAGTAACTACTTGTCGAATTGGAGATTATCATCAGCAGAATATTTGATATAACCAAGTGAGGATATGAGAAGATTATGAAAAGATTCAATGACAATCTTCTTAGATTTATAAGTGAAATTACAAAGTAATTTGTGAAGTAAGATAGTAATCATTCAAGTGGAATTAGATTCATTAGAAGCATTCTAGAGATGTGAATTATCTCTATGAGGAGATCATAAAGAGCTTTAGTGTCAAGTTCATTGGATTTACAAATGTATTTAGAAGGAGGAAGTATTGGTAAGAATATTCTTGTGAAGTAAAGCTCATCATGTTAACACATGATGATAGATGTGAAGCAGAAATATATCTAGGAAAGGAATTCCATAATTAGAAGTCAAGAATTATGAAGTATGGAAGATAGGAATTCTTTGTAAACACTAAACCTTTAATCTATAATCAAACTTCATATCTATCTCATCTGTTTGATCCATCATCCTATTTCCCATTGGTTTGTAAGAATACTTTCTATAACAAATCACTTAAGCACATCTTTGTCATTCCCATATATCATAATCTATGTGCTTAGGAACTATCTTTATCAATTCTTTCTCATTGGCTAACCTATATAACAACATTTCTATTCTTGTTTGAGATGATGATATCATTCATCAACACAAAAACATAAAAGCAATATGTTTTATCTCTTAATCTTCATCCATAGCCATAATATAATATGAGTCCATTCAATGTTCTCCAAACTCAGGATAACTACTTATAAAATGGATATTTTCATTTCTACATCTATGATTATTATTTATGCATAATGACTTAACCAAGATTGTGCTAAGGAAATTCTAATACTAACACCTAGTAGACTTGAGTAGAAGAAATCACCATCTTTTGAACCATAAAAACTTAAAGCATTATTAGGGATATTTATATATATATATCTATATATGAATTCTCATATGACACCAAGTGTTTATAGAAGGATATAATCATCATTAGCCATTCCAATCCTTACCATGATAACTATACTAGTGATGAAGGAAACCATTTTTATAATATTTTCTATACAATAAATAAATCCCTAAAACCCTAATTCCGAGTTATATTTCATAATGAAAATAATCCTTTATATAATCATGAATAGTGAAAATACTAAAAAGAAATGCCAAACCAACTAGTTAAATTAACCATATAGAAACCGTTATTGATTTACTAAATTTGTAATATTTAAATCATTGGGAACATTTGAATTGAAAAAGAAAACAGAAAACATAAAAGAATAAAGGAAAAAGAAGAAGCAGACCTTCTGGCCCGAAGCCCATATTTTCCTTCCCATATCCGCCGCTCGGAGCAACCAGCAGTAGCTATTTTGTTCACTTTCTCGCAACCCAACATCAGCACAATACTGGCTGATATGTCGTAAACGTATCTATAATTTTTTATTTTCCATGCTTGTTTAGTAACTACTTTGCTTTGCTTTGTTTTCAATTTGAGGTATTTTATATGTTTTTTGGGACTAACTATTAACAAGATGCCAAAGTGCCAGTTGCTTGCTTTCTGTTGTTTTTGGTTCCAGAAAAGTCAGAAAATCAATATTCTCGAAATTGGACGGGACAAAATCCAAAGTCAATATTTTACCACGGGGAACACGGAGCTAGAAGACGAGACGGAGAAGGGCGGTCACAGCGGCACACCCCGGCAGCGCTGCCTGGCCTGGGCCGCAACTGCGCCTCGGCACCCGCCTCCTTTCTTCCTATAAGAAGCCCCGATACCTAAACCATAGGTACCGATCAATCTTCCACGAAATTGCCACCATCCCCCTAGATCGGGATCCGAAGATCTTCTGGCTCGCCGAGGAGAGATCATCCCGGAGGCTTTCTTCATCACCATGCCAGCCTCCGGTATGAAGTGTGAGTAGTTCCACCTTGGACCACGGGTCCATGTAATAGCTAGATGGTTGTTTCTCCTCCTTTGTGCTACCATGTTTAGATCTTGTGAGCTCTGTTCATGATCAAGATCATCTATTTCTAATCATGGATGTTGTGTTTGCGGGGATCCGATGGATATTGAGATTACTATGTCAGATTGGTTAATGATTCTATCTTATTGATTCTATCATGTCTGTGTTGTTTGAGATCCTGCATGCTCTTCGTTTCTAGCAGCTATCATGGACAAGTAGATGCTAGTGAATCCAAGAGGGAGTATTTATGCTCGATAGTGGGTTCATGCCTCTATTTAATATGGGGTAGTGACAGAAATCTCTAAGGTTGTAGATGTGATGTTGCTACTAGGGAGAAAACAATGATCTCTTGTTCATGGAACAAGTGTATTGTTTACTTTACACACTTTGCTTAAAGCAGTTATCCGTTGCTTGCAACTTAATATTGGAGGGGGTTCAGATGATAACCTAAAGGTGGATTACTAGTCATAGATGCAGTTGGATGGCGGTCTATGTATCTTGTTGTAATGCCCAATCAAATCTCATAGGATCATGAATGTCTAGTATTTCATTGTTATGCCTTGCTCTGTCGTGTCAATTTCCACGCTGTAATTTGTTTACCGAGCATGCCATGTTGTTTATCTGGAGGAGAACACCTCTAGTGAACTATGGACCCTGGTCCAATCTTTACCATTGATGCATCTTCCACTGTTACCATTTACTTTCTGCAAACCACCATTACCTTCCACACCATACAGTTAATCCTTTGTTTTCAGCAAACCGGTGGTGCTTGATGGGGAGCAAGAAGTTTGATGTCCCTTTATTCCCCGGCAACGGTGCCAGAAAGACTTGATCATGCTCGACGTGGCACTTCGTTGGTAACCCCAAGCACAGGGTGTGAAGAGCAAGCAGCAAGTTTTCCTCAGTTGAGACCGAGGTTATCGAACTAGAAGGAGGAAGGAAACGTCACACAGGTGTTGCAGGAAACGTGGAGACCTTCACAACACAAACTTAAGACTTTTCCCCAACGAACAGTGAGGTTGTCAAGCTCACGAGTTTGTTGTAACAAAGGATTAAACATATGGTGTGGAAGGTAATGGTTTGCATCAAGTAAGCAAGTAACAGTGAAAGATGTATCAATGGTAAAGATTCGACCGGGGTCCATAGTTCACTAGAGGTGCTCTCCTTAGATAAACAACATGGCATGAAGGGTCAGCAAATTACAGCGGGGCAATTGACAGGAACTGAGCAAGGCATAACAATGCAATTACTAGTTATAAAGACCCTATGAGGTTGATTGGGCAATACAACAAGATACATAGACCGCCATCCAACTTCATCTATGACTAGAAGTCCACCTTCAGGTTATCATCCAACCCCTCCAAAGATAAGTTGCAAGCAATGCATAACTTTAAGAAAAGTGTGTAAGGTAAACAGTCCACATGTTCCATGAACAAGAGACCGTTGTTTTCTCCCTAGTAGCAACAGCACATCTACAACCGAAGAGATTTCTGTCACTTCCCTTGGAAACTAGAGGCATGAACCCACTATCGAGCATAAATACCCCCTCTTGGAGTCACTAGCAACTACATGGCCAAGATAGATACTAACAACGAAGATCACGCAAGATCACAAACAACACAGACATGATAGAATCATAAAGACAAAACCATTAATCAAACCAACATAATAATCTCAATATCCATCGGATCCCCACAAACACAACATGCATGATTACAAATAGATTAGGTCTTGATCATGAACGGAGCTCACAAGATCTATACATGAAAGAACAAAGGAGGAGATACAACCATCTAGCTACTACATGGACCCATAGTCCAAGGTGGAACTACTCACGCATCATACCGGAGAGAAGGACTCTGGGATGATCTCCCCTCCAGTAGGGTGCCGGGAAGAACTTCAGATCCCCCCGATCTAGGGACGATGGTGGCGGCGGCTACTGATAGTTTCATGGATTTCTGATCGGGTACTCAGGATTTCTGCCTCAGGGGATTCTTATAGGCGAAGCGGGAGACCGAGGTTGCAGCCAGGGGCTGCAAACCCTAGCCAGGCGTGGGGCTGGGCTCACCCGCGCCTGGGGTGGGTCTGCCCCCCTGGCTGGCTTCCCGGACTCTCCTCTGGACTTCTTGTTCCCCATGGAAAGTAATTGACGTTGTCCTTTGTCCCGTCCAATTCCGAGAATATTTCTTTACTAACTTTTCTGAAACCAAAAACAGCAGAAAACAGGCATCTGGCACTATTGCAACTTTTTAATAGGTTAGTACCAGAAAACATGTAAAAAGCACCTCAAAGTGTAGACAAGCAAAGCAAAGTAGATATAAAAAAACATGGAGCATCAAAAATTATAGATACGTTTCCAACGTATCAACATCCCCAAGCTTATCTCCTGCTCGTCCTCGAGTAGGTAAGTGATAAACAGAATAATTTTTGAGGTGACATGCACCCTCACAATAATGATCCAACCATTTGCAATCATTGAAAGCTGGGTTCAAAGAAGTCTAAACATGTGCATGAAATATGGAGTTCTAACAATAGGACATAGTAACTATGCATGCAACATGGAAAGCTACAAACAAAGATCATAAATAAAATGCATTGAAAAACGTTTGTTTGTTTCACATGCAGAAAACATAGCATAGTGGAAATCATCTTGTCCCTCATAGAGTAGCAAATAGATGCATAGGACACCTGCAAAGTTCACAAGGGTGACTAGAAACAAATATCACAAGAGCAAGTAATAACACAATACGCATCAATTAATAAGCTTTGGAACACTGCACACAGAATGACAACTATGCTCTCTTAATGGTACCTAAAGGTAGAAGGTGGAGACTCAATAATGGTGGAAGAAAGGCCTTTTGTAAAGGAAGCAGGGATTACAAGTTTCAAAAAGATCTTCCAAACATTATGGTACTTGTTAGCTTTCAGCCCTCATTGCCCCTATCATAAGCATCTTGAAGTGGTTAAGGTTAAAGTGGCAAAGCTGGAGTATATGCTTGATGAAGTATAAGTTGGCAATCTCATGCCCCTTGAATACGAGGGCCACAGCTCATGCATACTCAACTTTGGGTCCAGGTAAGTTCTTGTCATTGTAAGTATTTGTATATCATTGAGAACCGCCAACGGGTACCCCTTGCACATGGTACAGGAGCTTTCCCATAACCAAAATAACAAGGCAAGCAGACAATGAGCATCTCAGCAATCTTTTTATTTACCATATGCATAGATTTTTATTGAGGATGCTTCATATATAGCTCACTATGGTGATGCTAGAAGTTTCCACCATGATTAGGCATGGCTTAGGCTAGCGGCCCAGGCGCTTCTCTAACACAGAATACAAACTCCATGGACTTACAAGTCCCCTCTTTATTTCACACCGGTGACATCCATAGACAAAATAACATGATATCAACTGAGTACAACAAGTTACAAGTGCAATGTTGAAAACGTTCCCCGTGACAGCACAGTTCTACTAATTCCAACTTATACTTGCAAGCATATACAACAAAGTTGTCACAATGGTTCAAGTTTATTAGGGGCAAAGAATAAAGTGTTCCATCAAGTTCTTGAGGTCTTTAATCACTAAGTTTTCACATAACAAAATAGTTTTTAATTGGAAGATAGTTGAAAACAAGAATATACTTGGAATGGTGTAACACACCATGCATAGGATTTTATAGTGGACACTTTGGAATAACTTGGTTTCTTGGGAGTTGTAGGCATGAGTAGAACTTACTCATACAAGTGGAGGCTAGCAAAAGACTGGGAGCAACCAACTAAGAGAGCAATAATGGCCAAAATCGTGCAATGCAACAAAGCAAACTAATCAAAGCGAAGAGTGGTACTACAAGTCAAGGACTAAATGATCATAGATGCTAATGGTGACTTGTCATAGTCATAACATGGTGTGAGCATGTGCCAAGTCAACCCAAGCAAAACATCAAAGGAGAATACCACAATACTATGCTTTTGCATGACAAAACAACGCATAATTTCTCCAAGGCACACTAAGCAATCCCAATTGTTTGGAACAAGACATGCTACAGCAATAATCACTAATCATAATGCTAAAACAACACCTAGCATGTCATGCTGAAGTCTAAGTCACAGTCAATGCAAGATCTTCTTGCACTTCAAGCAAGAACTTACTACTCCTTTCCAACGCCAAGCAAACTTATTTGCAAACCAACACAGCGAGAACGGGGGTCCAAACTACTCAAGAAAACTAAACAACCTAAGCAAAGGAACCAAAAACTAAGACGCTTCAAGAACAACACAACTGTGTATGAAACAATAAAAACGAAGTGTCTAGACAGATCTGAGCTTTTTATTGATGAAGAAGGGGATGCCTTAGGCATCCCCAAGCTTTGACGCTTGTACCTCTTGGATATTTCTTGGGGTGACAGCATGGTGGCATCCCCAAGCTTGAGCTTTTGTCCATTCTTCATCTCATTGCATCATTATCTCTCTACACCTAAATTTTTTCCTTCATACAAAACTTCACACAATCTTCATTAGCAACATTAGTGTATTCAAAAGATATTAGACCACTGACAAAGCTTTGGAACAGCATGGATTTTCACTAAAAACACAAGCTACTGTAGTAACTCCTTCAAAAAGCTCAATTTACCTGAAGAGAACTCAAAAAGGAATCAATAAGAAGCAAATGCAAATAATGGCAGAAATTTGTCAAAACAGACCAGCAGTGACGAGGATTGATCTCGTCAATGTCCATTGTTATGAGCTTGGGTTTTGGAGAAGATGGGGGTGATGGAGATCACGGAATGGTTAACAGACAAGCAACCAGGGGACATGATATTTACCCAGGTTCAGGGCCCCGGAGGGAAAACCGTACTCCTGCTTGTCTGCTCTTGATTACGGCGGAACCGAAAATTATAGGGGTGCGCAGATACAGTCTGGCGTGGAGGTGTGTATGCGGTGGTATGAGAGGTGCTATCCTCTTCGTGCCCTCCTAGCCTTTATATAGAGGTAGGCAGGTCCCGGGCATAGATCGAGTCGGTTACAGGTTCAGGCCCCTTTGAATATTCTATCTAATCTAGTCCTGCTCTCCAAGGATCCGAAGACGTCATGGGCTTGGGCTACCCGAAAATCTTCATGGGCCGCGTATATTTTCATGGGAATTCCTTGGGCTGGACCAGGTATGCTGAAGTCGTGTACTTGTAGGGTATAACCATGTTAGTAGCCCCCGAGTGTTCAGTCGAATCGTAGATTCGGCTGAGGACTCTTCAATCTTTCGGGTGCATTTGTTTATGTTCATCAGAGAATGATTTTAGTATGTAGGGATTGTTGATGCGTGTGCCTGACTCTCCTGACGAATCAGGGTCAGTTAACTGTCTTAGGACAAAACAACATGATCTTCTTCATATTCGATTCCCTCGACTCGAACCCAGAACAGATGCTGGCGTAATTTTCGAATGATGTACCCCGACTCAGGCCGTTGAGGACTTACAGGAGTGGAATCCCGGTAATTTTCGAATGATGTACCCAACGCGTCCGTCGGGATTTTCATCGCACCTGTTAGCACGGATTTTCACTAGCGGAGCGCAGTTGTGTGCGTTTCCAGGCCATCAGATGATATCTGTAGGTCTTATCTTTGCGTAGTAGACACAACATCCGAAATTTTATCACCTCGGAGGTGTTTCGAGTGACCAAGGAGGATGTTACTCACTTAGCGTTGATTGGGGCAAAGTTGCCAACAAATTTTTGCATTCTGATCCGAAGGATCGCATTCGAAGAATTCATAGGGTGCGCGACCAGCGCTCCCTATGGGAGTAGCCCCCGAGTGTCTGTTTGAGTCGTAGACTCGAGCAGAGACTTTAATTCAGCCGTTGTTTGCTTTAGGTCCGTAGGACACAATTTTTTCGGATGCTTGAATTGATCCTCCCTATGGGTGTAGCCCCCGAGTCCGTAGTGGAGTCGTAGACTCGACGTAGGACTCGAAGAAATAGATCATTGGCGTAGTACGCTATTCATGCTCCGGGTGCGCGGCCAGCGCTCCTGATAGGAGTAGCCCCCGAGTAGTTGCTCGAATCGGAGATTCGAGTGGGTACTTTAGCTGTTTAGCCGAAAAATTGTAACCATTGCTAGTATAGATTTGATGATGTTAGTGCTGACGATCGGTGACCTCAAGCGTTTGCGGTGCCAGAGGTGATGTGACTGAACGAACATGGGTCCCACTTTCTGAATTGGAGTTGACTGGTCACACGCGACGTGGCGATAATTACGGCGTCTCCTCGGCTTCTGTGCGTAGTGGACGGCGTGCGAGCGACGGTTCGCTGCTGTGCTGACGCGTGGACGGTTGGATTTGATGCTGGCTCTAGGGCTTCCCGATGAACGGTCCATGTTCATCGTCTTCGTCCTTATAACTGTGGGGAAATTTTTTTTGTTTTCACCGCAGCCATTTTCTTTTCACTGCTTCCACTTTCTTGAGCTTTTCTCGCCGCGTGCTGGAAGTTCTTCGATCTTTCCCATCCTCTTTTCTACGCTCACAACGCCGCTGTCGCCGTACTGCAATGGGGAAGCCGAAGAAGTCCTCCACCGTGGTGGGCACTAGCACTGCTGCCGGCGGCAAAAAGGGCACCGCTGCTACTCGCGTCACCGATGGTGGGTGGCAACGTACGGAGACGCGTGAGGGCAACCTGCGCAAGCTTCGTGAGCGGGGTCTAATACCGCAGGACAAGGAGGCCATCAAGATTCCCGGCGACGAGGTAATTCTCCGTCCATCCGCAGGGTTTTGGGTCATTTTTGTTGCTTTTGTCCTTCCGGGCCTCTCTCTCCCAGTCCACGATTTTCTCCGTGGACTATTTTTTTCTATGGCATCCAACTCCACCATCTCTCGCCAAATTCTCTTCTCCACATCACCTGTTTCATCACCTTCTGTGAGTGCTGGCTCGGTATTGAGCCGCACTTTGGCCTCTTCCGGAAGCTCTATTCCGTGAAGAGGCAATCCGGCTCCGACAGAGTTTATCCGATCGGCGGCTGCATTATTTCCCTTCGATCCAATTTTCTCTTCTTCTCTTTTTTGATGTCTGAGTCTGTCCAATACTGGCGGAAGAGGTGGTTTTATATCCGCGATTCCACAGTGGACGGGCACGACTTTGGCCTTGCCCCTTTTGACTCCACCCAGAAAATCTAGCCGAAGAGGTCCTGGAAGAACCACATCCTGGAGGGTGAGGTGGAGGAGATAGAGGGGCTCTACCGTCGGGTGGAGGACCTCCAAGTGATTCCGAAGAAGGAGGTGAATGGTGTGGATATTATCCGCACCTTCCTCAAGCGTCGGGTGCAGCTGCTCCAGGCTAGGGCGCACCCAATGTTCCTTTATTTTGGCCGCCACGACCCGACGAGAGTTGCGGCTGAGGAGTTCTCCAAGGGGGACCTCGACAGACTCCTTTGGTCACTACTGAAGTTCAAAGCTGACGAGGACCTTCCGGGGAAGTCGCTGGCCCCTCCGTTCAGTGCCTATCGACCGGTTCCGCAGGTGTAGATCTGGGACGTGCGCGTAACGCTTTTTTCGAATACGTTTTCTTGTACTTCCTTGTTCTGAAAGTTTGTTTTCATTATGCAGGAGTTCAATGTGCCTGGCATGGTACCTCCGCTACCCGAACGTTTTCCGGATGCACCGGACAATGAGGTAGTGGACTCTATGTCTGAGCTTCCCTCGGTGCAATCACCTGTTGAAGAAGCCCTCGAGTCGAGCAGGGAGCAGACCCGAAAATGGGCATGGAGCTTGAGCTAATTGTCGGATGCCTCGACTCCGCCAACGCCTAGGGACCCTCCACGCCTTGTTCGTCACAATGGAGGTGATGGTGGCTCTTCCTCCCCCCATTCCGGCCGTGCCTATGCGGGCTGTAGCGCCGCAGCCACCGGCGAAGAGGAAGAAGGAAGAGAAGAAAGGAAGAGAAGATGGAAGAGAAGAAAGGCAAGAGTGCCTTGCCTGTTTTCAACTTGAGATATATGGACTCGTAAGTTCCTTCGAATGATTTTTGCTATATTTATTTGTTGCTTGATTGTCTTTGACTGGTGTTTTCCTTTGCAGCCACTCCTCTTGTCACATCCCAAGATTTTCCAAATCTTGTAATGTGAAAAATAAATGAATAAAATAAAACTTTGTTGATTTTCAGGGTGAGAAGAAACTTCTTGATTCCAATTGGAAACTTTCAAAAACCTATTTGATCAAACAAATCCTAAAGGGATTTGAAAAGATAAACATTTAATAAAGAATATTTTAAATAAGTGAAATTACTATTCTTGAATCTTTTAATAAAAAGATTTGGATTTTATAAAGCAAAGGTAGAATTATAAATAAGGATTATTTTTTAAGCCAAATTAAAACTTGGCCAAGCCTTTGAAATAAAGTATTTCTATTTGATAAAAATAGTAAAGGTTTATTTAAATAAAATAACAAGGATTTAATATCCAAGTTTATTAAAAATAAAGGTTTTTACTATTTTAATTAAACATCAAAACTTATTAATTTATTTTAAATAAGTTTTCCAAGTATTTTTTTATTCTCAAATAAAACCTACTGAAGTGTTTTTGGTAATATTTAGATTTCAAATGGAGTTTTAAATAAATCAAAACCCATTTGATTTAATAACTAAGGACTATTTTATTTTAATTAATAAATGGATCCTAAAAAGAATAAAAAATATTATTTTGTTTTGGACTTTAGTGTGTTGTGAAACAGAACTAAATTTAATGCAAAGTTTGGCAAAGTTTTGAAATCATTTGAGAGTTTGATTTGTTGTTTGAATTTCAAAACAGAAAATCAAATTAGAAAAGAAAAAGCAATCAGAAAGAAAAAAATAGAAACGGACGCAGCCCAACTGTCCAGCCCAACAAGGCCCAACCAGCCCACTCCCTCTCTCCCCGCAGAAAACGATTCGCACCTACTAACTGACCCACAGAGACACTGACCGGTGGCCCCTCCCCCTCTCTTTCTCCTTCGCTGACGCCCAGACCCCACTGCCACCTCAGCGTCGTCTTCAACCCCCAAACCACGCCCTGCCGTTCCAGCCAGTAACGCCGGCGATCAATTCGCGTTAAATGCGACCATAACTCCCCCTGTGACCACGCGTGCATAAACGCCTCCCTCCCCTCTCTCATTTCCCCCAGACAGCTCTCCCCCTCTGCCTCTAGGCTGCCCCAATTCGAGCCCGCGCCCTCACTGCTCCGGTGAGTTTCGCGAGCAATTCCGGCCAGTAGGCACCGCCCCATGCCTCCTCGACCAAGCTCACACACTCCCCAGACCTAAGCGCACCTCCCCGTAACATTAGCTCGCCTGCGCACGTTCCCTAGCATCGGCAAGGACGACCTCAACTCACCGCCGCCGTCTGTCTCGCCTCCGACGAGCCTTCCAGGTAAAAGCCGACCATCCCGAGCCTTCCTATTGATACTCCTATGATCCCTAGTGTCGTACGCGTCTAACCGTGTGCTCCGTTTTCCTTAGCGCGCCCGCAAACATCGCCCCCGATGACCTCTAGAGCCGCCCGACGCCGCCACCTTCTCTGGCGAGGAATCCCCGTCGCGTCTGAGCGCCCCTCGACGAACCGACCACGCCTCGAGCTTCACCTCGACCTCACGAGCACGGTGAGCACCCCCGTTAGATCCGACGGCCAGTATTGCTCGATCCGCCCGAAGAGGTATCGGCCAATAAGAACAAGCCACGTGGCCAGCCTTTGATTTAAAACAGAATTTGAAATCAGATTGTTATGAAAATTTGTAAACCTCATAACTTTTGATCCACACGTCCAAAATTTGCAAATTTTATATCAATGGATTCAGAAAAACAAGCCCAAGCCAACCATGCCATTTGTTTAGCAAAAAGTTTCTATTAAATTGTTTGTTTTTGCAAAAACTTGTGTATGCTTGTTTAGGTTATAAAAATTATTTCAAAATGACTTATAGATAAAACCTACTAACCCTAGGAACCAACTTGTGGATTTAAAAATGTATTTGGTGAAGATTAGGCTTGAATAATTGAATTAGCTCATTTCTAGTCAAATAAAAATATTGATTTTGATATGGAAATGATTTTTGAGCAAAACCTTTGGAAAATGTGTTGATTCAAACCTACTGACCCTAAACACCATGTTTTGAGAATTAACAACTTATTTGGTGAACAACATAAAATTGTTGCTTTGCTAAAAAAAAATTCACCACATGGAATAATGATTTGATTTAAAAATGGCTTATAGATAAAACCCTTTTGCAAATGGTTTTGCCACTTAAGAAAATGACCACTTTGAACCTTACAATGTTTAGAGCCTATTAGAAACCACCTTTGCAAATAAAACTATCTTTTGCATGCTTGCATGCATGACTTAGTTTCTATTATTTTATGTGTGTTAAATTGTTTGAATATTGTTTGGAATGCTAGTTGAATCTATGTTTGCTTGATTGATTTTTAGTGGAGTTAGAAGAGTGTGATTTTAGCAAGATCAAGAAGTGAACCAACATTCTCCACCAAAAAGGCAAGTTACACTATCATCCATGTCCTACTATTTTCATTATACTTAGTGGATTTTTGAAACATGCATGAAAAGGATTTCTATACTATATGCTATGCTAAATCCTAATAGGATACCCTTATACATTCCTTAGTGAAAACAATGTAGTTGTAAAATTCTTAGCCAAGCTATATATTTGGAGAAGAGATACATGTTGAGATTTATAAAGTTGAGAAAAGACTTACGTTTTATATAATAAAACAAGTACTCAATGAACCACCTGGGTGGACAAAGATACTCAAGTTTTGGACAAGGTGGCAACAAGAGGAACCATGTTTATATGGTAATCTCTTTTTGTTGTGCACTAAAATAAAACCACCCAGGGACTTAGAGATTGAACATGTTTCTCGTATAGTGGCTTCCGTGTACAGCCACATGCTAAATGGGCACTGGCTTAGTCAACTACATTGGGAAGACCCATGCATTGGCCTCTTCAGGTTAAATGAAAATGAGGGAACTAGGAACCCTACATTGGTGCCTGAAGACAAGCTAGCATTGTGTATGGGAGGACCTTATGGAAAGACTTCGTCACATTCTCAATCTGCCAGTACTCCATCTTGGTGAGTACTTATCCAGCGGCCACTGGTGGCAACAAGATGAGATTGTGTCATGTGGGTAAAGTGTACAACTTCTGCAGAAGATAAAAATTCTAAGTACTTAGTCGTGTACCCGGTTATGGACAATACTGAGCAACTAAGGCCTGAAGCTATGGGAAATCTCGACATTCCAATTTCTAAAAGCAATACTTTAAAGTGACAACAAAAGACTTGAAGCACTTGGGGTGTACCAAGGAACTCGAGAGATTTTGACAAAGACTTGAAGCACTTGGGGTGTACCAAGGAGCTCAAGAGATTTTGACAAAGACTTGAAGCACTTGGGGTGTACCAAGGAGCTCAAAAAGATTTTGACAAAAGATCAAAACTATTTTGAAAAAGATAGGAAAAACATTATTGCTTTCTGCAAATGAGCCTAAAACCATACTTAGCCAAATATGCATGTACTGATAGGATCCACATATTTCTACATAGTAGTGAAACTTGCCAATACAATTCAAATGTATTGACCCTTGTGGCTGTAACTTGTTATGTTGAAGGTTTGTTTGATATTAGTGAAGTTGATTGATTAGGATTACAAAGTCTACAACCAACATGTTTGCGTGTGGCACTTTGAAGATGAAGGACCCCATGCTTATAGATATTCTGCTGCAATGACATGTAATAGCCAGATGAGCTATGTAAGATGTAATAAAATTATGTTATCCCTGGTTATAAAGTTATATTATGACCTTTGTTTCTTGATATTACATCTTGACTGTGGATGCTATCTATTGATCCAGGGACTAGCATTGTAAACACAGGGATCTCTACCTTATTAAAGGTTGGGACCTCTACAGATGGTATCAGAGCATTGTGTTGCCTGTAGGATTTGTAAACCTAGGATTAGACAAAACCCCTTAGAAAAAATAGGAGTTGTATTTGTTCAAAAACTTATTTACAAACAATCTTGTAATAATCTTTCCTCAACCATTTTGGTTTTTGACTCTACATCTCTTCTATTTCAACTTGATGGAAAAACCTACCCCATGGCCAAAGACTTCATCATGTGCAAAGGACTTCTTCAACTCTAATGACTTCAACATCTTCAACTCTAATGACTTCAACATCTTCAACTCTAATGACTTCAACATCTTCAGCATTTTCACCAAGGACTTCAACCTTGGATACCATTAAGGACTACAAGCGAGACAAGAAATCTTGCTCAAGATTGGAGACTAAAGAAACACAACTTAGAAGGAACCATCATCACCTTTGAAGTTTTTGTGACCAAGAGTTTTTCTCAAGGAAACCATGATCTCATGCAAGAAGAATCAACCAAGAAAGATGGAAAGATCTCAAGTAAACCATATAGATAGACCACCATATTTAGTTAAGTCAAACAGACCAGCTTATGTGATGAAACAAAAATATTTTTGGTTGCCTAAGTATATGCTTGAAAACTTTTTGTTTGAGTGGAATAATTGTTTGTGATTGCTTGCACATTGCTTGAATAAATTGTGATGTGTGTGAATAGAATTTTTTCCTTAGAAATATCTTGCCTATTCTAATCTCAATTCAACCCAAACAGATGACTACTCCAAGAGACTCCAACATCAAGGTTGATGACAACAACAACAACCAAGAGGACAACATGGGAGAACTCATAACAACCCAAAACCAGTTGAACCAAATGACAGCTCAATTCATAGCCAACACCAGTGGGGAAGATCCAACCCTGCAAAAGTTTCTGGAAAACCAAGCCCAATTGTTGCATAAGGTGACAAATCAAATGCTCAACATGGAAAGCAACTTTTCCAAAGGAGTTTGTGACAACAAGGATGACAAAGATGTTATTCTAGAAGGAACCAAAGCTTGCAATATTTGTGGAGACAAGGATCACACTTCCAAGGAGCATAGAGATCAATGCCCCAACTGTGAAGAGAAACATCCAGTTGGCCAATGTCCCACCTCTCAAGCTACTTGTTACCTATGTGAAGGAAATAATCATGTCCCTATCCAATGCCCCATCTATTCCATAGTTGAACAAAGGAAACAAGGTGGAGTGCAACAAATGATTGCAAACTATCAAGAGGGAGCTAAATCTACCAAGAAGGATGAGGACAAAGGAAAATCTCCACTTATACCTCCATGCAATATAACCCAATTTAAAGGACCAAAGAAGAGGCATATGAATTATCCAAGGAGCAATAGAAGGTCTAGGAAACCAGTAGACAGTCCTACCTATAAGATAACATATGAAGAACATGAACTAGAAGCACTCCTAGCTTTGGAGAAACCCAAGAAAAAGAAGGACAAAAGCCATGTGCAATGTCATAATTGTAAAGAAATGGGACACTATTCTAGTGAATGTCCAGAGAAACGGAAATATAAAGAGATTGGCCAAGTATGGTGTAACAACTGCAAAGAGCTAGGCCATTATGCAGCAACTTGTCCACAAGAGATACGTGAAGAACTCAAACTTATCACATGTTTCAATTGTGGTAACCAAGGACATTATGCAAGCAACTGTCCAGAAAATATGAAGCACAAGATAAACAAGCCTGTGAGGGATCTCAGCCTTGTCACATGTTTCAAGTGTGGAAACAAAGGACACTACGCAGATGTTTGCCTAGAGAAGTTTCCCCAAGATCCCAAGAAGGCCAATATGTAATCTAGTTTGGAAATTTTTAAGGGTGGTAGTACCCTAGATGCTTTGAGCCTACTTGTAACCCTAGCCTTCCCAAATCTCGGGACGATATTTATTTTAAGGGTGGTAGCCTGTCACATCCCAAGATTTTCCAAATCTTGTAATGTGAAAAATAAATGAATAAAATAAAACTTTGTTGATTTTCAGGGTGAGAAGAAACTTCTTGATTCCAATTGGAAACTTTCAAAAACCTATTTGATCAAACAAATCCTAAAGGGGTTTGAAAAGATAAACATTTAATAAAGAAAATTTTAAATAAGTGAAATTACTATTCTTGAATCTTTTAATAAAAAGATTTGGATTTTATAAAGCAAGGGTAGAATTATAAATAAGGATTATTTTGTAAGCCAAATTAAAACTTGGCCAAGCCTTTGAAATAAAGTATTTCTATTTTATAAAAATAGTCAAGGTTTATTTAAATAAAATAATAAGGATTTAATATCCAAGTTTATTAAAAATAAAGGTTTTTACTATTTTAATTAAATATCAAAACTTATTAATTTATTTTAAATAAGTTTTCCAAGTATTTTTTTATTCTCAAATAAAACCTACTGAAGTGTTTTTGGTAATATTTAGATTTCAAATGGAGTTTTAAATAAATCAAAACCCATTTGATTTAATAACTAAGGACTATTTTATTTTAATTAATAAATGGATCCTAAAAAGAATAAAAAATATTATTTTGTTTTGGACTTAATTTGTGTTGTGAAACAGAACTAAATTCAATGCAAAGTTTGGCAAAGTTTTGAAATCATTTGAGAGTTTGATTTGTTGTTTGAATTTCAAAACAGAAAATCAAATTAGAAAAGAAAAAGCAATCAGAAAGAAAAAAAATAGAAACGGACGCAGCCCAACTGTCCAGCCCAACAAGGCCCAACCAGCCCACTCCCTCTCTCCCCGCAGAAAACGATTCGCACCTACTAACTGACCCACAGAGACACTGATCGGTGGCCCCTCCCCCTCTCTTTCTCCTTCGCTGACGCCCAGACCCCACTGCCACCTCAGCGTCGTCTTCAACCCCCAAACCACGCCCTGCCGTTGCAGCCAGTAACGCCGGCGATCAATTCGCGTTAACTGCGACCATAACTCCCCCTGCGACCACGCGTGCATAAACGCCTCCCTCCCCTCTCTCATTTCCCCCAGACAGCTCTCCCCCTCTGCCTCTAGGCTGCCCCAATTCGAGCCTGCGCCCTCACTGCCCCGGCGATTTCGCGAGCAATTCCGGCCAGTAGGCACCGCCCCATGCCTTCTCGACCAAGCTCACACACTCCCCAGACCTAGGCGCACCTCCCCGTAACATTAGCTCGCCCGTGCATGTTCCCTAGCATCGGCAAGGACGACCTCAACTCACCGCCACCGTCTGTCTCGCCTCCGACGAGCCTTCCAGGTAAAAGCCGACCACCCCGAGCCTTCCTATTGATACTCCTATGATCCCTAGTGTCGTACGCGTCTAACCGTGTGCTCCGTTTGCCCTAGCGCGCCCGCAAACATCACCCCCGACGACCTCCAGAGCCGCCCGACGCCGCCACCTACTCCGGCGAGGAATCCTCGTCGCGTCTAAGCGCCCCTCGATGAACCGACCACGCCTCGAGCTTCACCTCGACCTCGCGAGCACGGTGAGCACCCCCGTTTCCTCCTTTGCTTCCTGTAGCCGCCGCAACATCATCGTCTGACCGCGCCGCCGCCGTTCACCACCGCTGGCGCCGCCGGTTTATGTCCAGTAGTTGTGAGTCGTTGGATTTTAATCGTACGCACACGATAGAATAACTTAAACGAACCGGTACACTCGATCTGTGTCGTGCATTACTAGTTAGATCCGACGGCCAGTATTGCTCAATCCGCCCGAAGAGGTATCGGCCAATAAGAACATGCCACGTGGCCAGCCTTTGATTTAAAACAGAATTTGAAATCAGATTGTTATGCAAATTTGTAAACCTCATAACTTCTGATCCACATGTCCAAAATTTGCAAATTTTATATCAATGGATTCAGAAAAACAATCCCTAGCCAACCATGCCATTTGTTTAGAAAAAAGTTTCTGTTAAATTGTTTGTTTTTGCAGAAACTTGTGTATGCTTGTTTAGGTTATAAAAATTATTTCAAAATGACTTTGAGTATAAAATCTTTTACAAAATGGTTTGTTGTGAACCGACTGAACCTAGGAACCAACTTGTGGATTTAAAATGTATTTGGTGAAGATTAGTCTTGAATAATTGATTTAGCTCATTTCTAGTCAAATAAAAATATTGATTTTGATATGGAAATGATTTTTGAGCAAAACCTTTGGAAAATGTGTTGATTCAAACCTACTGACCCTAAACACCAAGTTTTGAGAATTAACAACTTATTTGGTGAACAACATAAAATTGTTGCTTTGCTAAAAACATTTTTCACCACATGGAATAATGATTTGATTTAAAAATGGCTTATAGATAAAACCCTTTTGCAAATGGTTTTGCCAGTTAAGAAAATGACCACTTTGAACCTTGCAATGTTTAGAGCCTATTAGAAACCACCTTTGCAAATAAAACTATCTTTTGCATGCTTGCATGCATGACTTAGTTTCTATTATTTTATGTGTGTTAAATTGTTTGAATATTGTTTGGAATGCTAGTTGAATCTATGTTTGCTTGATTGATTTGTAGTGGAGTTAGAAGAGTGTGATTTTAGCAAGATCAAGAAGTGAACCAACATTCTCCACCAAAAAGGCAAGTTACACTATCATCCATGTCCTACTATTTTCATTATACTTAGTGGATTTTTGAAACATGCATGAAAAGGATTTCTATACTATATGCTATGCTAAATCCTAATAGGATACCCTTATACATTCCTTAGTGAAAACAATGTAGTTGTGAAATGCTTAGCAAAGCTATATATTTGGAGAAGAGATACATGTTGAGATTTATAAAGTTGAGAAAAGACTTATGTTTTATATAATAAAACAAGTACTCAATGAAACCACCTGGGTGGACAAAGATACTCAAGTTTTGGACAAGGTGGCAACAAGAGGAACTATGTTTATATGGCAATCTCTTTTTGTTGTGCACTAAAATAAAACCACCAGGGACTTAGAGATTGAACATGTTTCTCGTACAGTGGCTTCCGTGTACAGCCACATGCTAAATGGGCACTGGCTTAGTCAACTACATTGGGAAGACCCATGCATTGGCCTCTTCAGGTTAACTGGAAATGAGGGAACTAGGAACCCTACATTGGTGCCTGAAGACAAGCTAGCATTGTGTATGGGAGGACCTTATGGAAAGACTTCGTCACATTCTCAATCTGCCAGTACTCCATCTTGGTGAGTACTTATCCAGCGGCCACTGGTGGCAACGAGATGAGATTGTGCCATGGGGGTAAAGTGTACAACTTCTGCAGAAGATAAAAATACTAAGTACTTAGCCGTGTCCCCGGTTATGGACAATACTGAGCAACTAAGGCCTGAAGCTATGGGAAATCTCGACATTCCAATTTCTAAAAGCAATACTTTAAAGTGACAACAAAAGACTTGAAGCACTTGGGGTGTACCAAGGAACTCAAGAGATTTTGACAAAGACTTGAAGCACTTGGGGTGTACCAAGGAGCTCAAGAGATTTTGACAAAGACTTGAAGCACTTGGGGTGTACCAAGGAGCTCAGAAAGATTTTGACAAAAGATCAAAACTATTTTGAGAAAGATAGGAAAAACATTATTGCTTTCTGCAAATGAGCCTAAAACCCTACATAGCCAAATATGCATGTACTGATAGGATCCACATATTTCTACATAGTAGTGAAACTTGCCAATACAATTCAAATGTATTGACCCTTGTGGCTGTAACTTGTTATGTTGCAGGTTTGTTTGATATTAGTGAAGTTGATTGATTAGGATTACAAAGTCTACAACCAACATGTTTGCCTTTGGCACTTTGAAGATGAAGGACCCCATGCTTATAGATATTCTGCTGCAATGACATGTAATAGCCAGATGAGCTATGTAAGATGTAATAAAATTACTTTATCCCTGGTTATAAAGTTATATTATGACCTTTGTTTCTTGATATACATCTTGACTGTGGATGCTAGCTATTAATCCAGGGACTAGCATTGTAAACACAGGGATCTCTACCTTATTAAAGGTTGGGACCTCTACACCTCTGAGGGCTCGTTTAGCGACCCCACTCAGGAGATGGTGGGGGAGTCGAAGATGACGCCTCGTCCTTCGCAGACGGTGGCCACCTCTGGGGGCGTTGCTCTGAACCCTTCTCCGCAGCAGGTTCGGGTGGTCGTCTCCTAGAAGACTACAGCCGGTCCTTCAGAGTCTCCGTCTGATCATGTAAGTGTTTCCGTTCTTGCCGTGGGGGCAGCCCCCGAGCGTTTCTCGTATGATCTGTTGATCCTTTACTTCTGTTTTGTGCATGTCTCGGGGGGAGCCCCCGATCATTGTTCATGTGTTTGATTTCTCTTTGCTCGTTTCTTGGGCGCAGCCCCTGAGCCCTTTTCCTTACAAGTTGCGTCTTCTTGCAGCCTTTTGTGCAAGGTGTCAACCAGCTGGTGAAGCAGCATCTGGCATTGGAGGCTAGCCTGCAGCGGCTTCAAGGTACATCCTTAGCTAGATCTTCTACTTCTTTGTCTGCTTGCTGGCTTGTGAAGCTCATGCATATTCTTGTTCTTTTTGCAGATGAAAATAACACTTCCCTCCGCGAGCTTGATGCTCTCAAAAAGAGCCACGGGAGAGCGGAAAAGAAGGTCGAAGATGCCGCTGGTGCGAAGGAGCGCCTCGAGCGGGAGCTAGCTGACGTAGCTGCGGCCAAGGAGCTCTACAGCAGGAAGCTATGGACCTTGAGGAGCAGCTCGCCACCGCCACAGCTGCACGCGGGAAGGAGGTAGCCGAGGAGCAGATGGCTGCTGCCAAGGCTATTTCGGGTGAGTAGTTTCGCCTGTATGTTCCATTTCGGTTGTCTTGTTTCTCTGGTTTTGTTTGATTCTTACTGTACTTGTTCTGTTTTTCTAGATGCCGCAGGCATTGAGTTCGACCGCAGTGCCCTAGAGCATGGTAGTGATCTGGATGATGCTACTGCAACGGTCAAATACCGCTGCAGTACTGTGGTGGCTCTCTTGCCAAAGCCAAGGAGGTTCTCGGGCGCTTCTACAAGGAGCTCGTCCCCAAGGGCGTTGCCCTTGAGGATGTAGACTTGTTGGCGGATGCGCTGTCACCGGTTACCGCAAGCGCATAAGCGCAAGCAGAAGGGCATCGGCGCGTCCATGGGGCTGGCGATGGCCATGGCGTCCGGGGCGGAGCTGGATCTTCATCAGGTCACCTCCTAGATGCCAATGGCTCCCGACGAATATGAGGTAGCCTTTGCTCTCTACGCTGCCCGCTGTAAACGCTATGGGCCGAAGATGATTGATATGCTGGCGGAGTACGCGGTGAGGCAGTAGGAAGAGTTCAAGAGCAGGCACGCGGTGGCTTTTGTTGTATATAATGAACACTTCGAGCTGTTCCCCATTCATGAACACTTCCTGTGCCACGTGGTGGCTTTTGTTGTATATAATGAACCTTCGAGCTGTTGCCCATTCGTGTGTTGTTCATATAATGAACATGTTCTGTTGCTCAAAGCAAAAGTGTTGAACTAACGAAAGTGAGCTAACATACTGGGGGATTTATTTGTAAATTTTGAGCTCAGTCCAAGTTACAGAGCCTCCTCATGAATTTATTTGGTGGAGGATATAAATCTGTTTCGGGAAAACAACTCCCCAAATCTTACTTCCCTCTCATTAGAGGTCATTCTTGGCACAAAAAGAAAACAAAAAGGATAAGGAGAGGTCATTACAGAACTAATAACTTCGAACACTCAAGGAAACTCTTGGGTTATCTCCCCACAAGTACTTTTCTTTAACGCCTTTAAGTTAGCCACAAGAAGCATGAAGAATCCAGTATTTTCAAATGAAGCATTCCCCCTCTTGTTCCTTCTTTTATTACCTTTCTTTTTCTCCTTGGGGAAGATATGATTGCTTACAGGGGGAGCAAAGTGCATGATGCCTTTTCCCACATCTATTACTGCCCCAAGGTGTTTCAGTAGAGATCTTCCAAGTGTGATCTATCCTTTGCCTACACATTCAATAACAAGATAATCAGTAGACACCATTTTCCCTGAGATTTTTGTAAACACACCTTCAGCTATTCCAATCGGAAATATAGTGGCATCGTTGGTAAGAGAGATTTCCTCTCCTCCTTCAAGAAGCCCTCAAAGATTCAAGGAATCAAAAATATCTTTAGGCATAATATCACAACGAGCATCAAAAAGTGTAGTATTTATAGAAACTTTGATTGTGGGAAACCACTTTAAAGGCTCAGAATTTATGGGAACATAATCATGGTAAGCCCTAAGCGTGTGATAGCAACTATTCATAGCAGAAATGCTAGTCTCAAGAGTGTTCAACTTGGAAAAAATATTTGTGAAAGAGTTATCAGACATGCCAAGTGTATTATAAATTGCAATCAACTTTTTTATGGCATCAAAGGCTTCATCCTTAGTACAAAGCAAAATATATTTCTTAGCCATAGCATCCAAAGCATATCTATAACGAAGAGCAGTACCGCGGTAAAAACTATCAATAACCAAGTTGAGGCTTACCTTAGGCTCAGTTTCCCTCTGGAATGCAAAGATTCTAAACCAAGCCTCCTTAAAACTTTCTTCACTTTTTTACTTAAAAGTGGATATTTCTATCATATGGGAAATAGAGGTTGATCCAAAACCACACATGGTAGCAACTAGAGCAGGAACTATTTTTTTTGTTTTTTTTTGAATAAAGCAAGCCAACCAAACTAGACTAATTTTTTGGGGGTTTTTTATAAAGAGGCAAATAAAACCAAGCAAAAGAAACAAAAGCAACCTAAAAACAAAGTAAAGAGAAAGAAAGTGAAGGACTCCAATAGTGAAGACGTTCTTAGCCTCCCCGGCAACGACGCCAGAAAGACTTGGTGCTTAACGGGGAGGAAGAAGTTTGATGTGCCTTTATTCCCCGGCAATGGCGCCAGAAAGACTTGATGGTACCCGACATGGCACTTCGTTGGTAACCCCAAGCGCATGGTGTGAAGAGAAAGCAGCAAGTTTTCCCTCAGTTGAGACCGAGGTTATCGAACCAGAAGGAGGAAGGAAACGTCACACAGGTGTTGCAAGCAACGTGGAGACCTGCACAACACAAACTCAAGACTTTGCCCCAACAAAATAGTGACGTTGTCAAGCTCACCGGTTTGCTGTAACAAAGGATTAAATGTATGGTGTGGAAGGTAATGGTTTGCAGCAAGTAAACAAGTAACAGTGGAAGATGTATCAATGGTAAAGATTGGACCGGGGTCCATAGTTCACTAGAGGTGCTCTCCTTAGATAAACAACATGGTACAAAGGGTAAACAAATTACAACGGGGCAATTGACAGGAACTGAGCAAGGCATAACAATGCAATTACTAGTTAGAAAGATCCTATGATGTTCATTGGGCAATACAACAAGATACATAGACCGCCATCCAACTGCATCTATAACTAGAAGTCCACCTTCAGGCTATCATCTGAACCCCCTCCAGTATTAAGTTGCAAGCAACATACCACTGCTTTAAGCAAAGTGTGTAAGGTAAACAGTCCACATGTTCCATGTACAAGATACCGCTGTTTGCTCCCCAGTAGCAACAACACATCTACAACCGAAGAGATTTCTGTCACTTCCCTTGGAAACTAGAGGCATGAACCCACTATCGAGCATAAATACCCCCTCTTGGAGTCACTACCAACTACTTGGCCAAGATAGCTACTAACAACGGAGAGCATGCAAGATCACAAACAACACAGATACAAATAGATCCCCGCAAACACAACATGCATGATTACAAATAGATTAGATCTTGATCATGAACGGAGCTCACAAGATCTATACATGAAAGCACAAAGGAGGAGATACAAGCATCTAGCTACTACATGGACCCATATTCCAAGGTGGAACTACTCACGCATCATACCGGAGAGAAGGTCTGCGGGATGATCTCTCCTCCGGCAGGGTTCTGGGAAGAACTTTAGATCCCCCCGATCTAGGGACGATGGTGGCGGCTGCTATAGACAGTTTCATGGATTTCTGATCAGGTATTCAGGGTTTCTGCCTTGGGGGCTTCTTATAGACGAAGGGGGCGACCGAGGCGGCGGCCAGGGGCTGCAAACCCTAGCCAGGCGCGGGGCTGGGCCCACCCATGCCTGGGGGGTTTGGCCCCCCCTGGATGGCCTCCCGGGCTCTCCTCTGGACTTCTTGTTCCCCATGGAAAGTAATTTACTTTGTCCTTTGTCCCGTCCAATTCCGAGAATATTTCTTTACTAACTTTTCTGAAACCAAAAATAGCAAAAAACAGGCATCTGGCACTGTTGCAACTTGTTAATAGGTTAGTACCAGAAAACATGTAAAAAGAACCTCAAAGTGTAGACAAGAAAAGCAAAGTAGATACTAGGATCATAAAAAATTATAGATACGTTTCCAACGTATCAACCGGTGAGATTAACAACCTCACTGTTTGTTGGGGCAAAGTCTTGAGTTTGTGTTGTGCAAGTTTCCAGTTCCTAGCAACACCTTTGAGTCATTTCCTTCCTCCTACTGGTTCGATAACCTTCGTTTCTTACTGAGGGACAAACTTGCTTCTATACTCATCATAATTTCCTCTTCGGGTCTCCCAACGAAGCCCTACAGTGATCTAAGCCGCATCAAGCCTTTTTCTGGCACCGTTGCCTGGGAGGCTAAGGACGGCTTCACAAGGGGAGTCCTTCACAACCTTTATATTTACTTTGTTTTTGTTTTTCTTAGTTTCTTTCTCTTGTTTTGTTTTCCTATTTTTATCAAAAACACCAAAAAAAATAGTTTTGTTTGGTTTGTGTTTCCTTATCAAAAACACAAAAAAATTTAGTTCCTACTCTAATTGTTGCTGCTGTTGGTTTGCTCCACCTTTGCAAAAATGATCTCTGCTGAGAACACCAAGTTGTGTGACTTAAATAGCACAAACAACAATGATTTCCTAAGTACACCTATTGCTCCACCTGCTCTTGATGCTACCTTTTATGAAATTAAGCCTGCTTAGTTGAATCTTGTGATGAAAGATCAATTTTCTGGTGCTAGTTCTGATGATGCTGCTGCCCACCTTAATAACTTTGTTGAACTTTGTGAGATGCAAAAATATAAGGATGTATATGGAGATATTATTAAGCTCAAATTATTTCCTTTCTCCTTGAGAGGAAAAGCTAAAGAATGGTTGCTATCCTTGCCTAGAAATAGTATTGATTCTTGGATTAAGTGCAAAGATGCTTTTATTGGAAATACTATCCTCCTGCTAAGATTATATCTATGAGAAGTGAAATAATGAAATTCAAGCAACTTGATAATGAACATGTTGCTCAAGGTTGGGAAAGAATGAAATCTTTGGTAAGGAATTGTCCCACTCATGGACTGACTGCTTGAATGATTATCCAGACTTTTTATGCAGGTTTAATCTTCTCTTCAAGAAATCTGTTGGATTCAGCTGCTGGAGGTACCTTTATGACCATTACCCTGGGTGCTTCAACAAATCTCCTTGATAATATGATGGTTAATTATTCTAAATGGCACACTGAGAGAGCTCCACATGGTAAGAAGGTAAATTCTGTTGAATAAACCTCCTCTTTCGGTGATAAAATAGATGTTATCATGGCTATGCTTGTTAATGGAAGAGCTCATATAGATCCAAATAATGTTCCCTTAGCCTCTTTGGTTTCTCAAGAAGGGCAAGTTGATGTGAACTTCATTAGGAATAATAATTTTGGCAACAATGCTTATGGTAATAATTATAGGCCTTACCCTCCCAATAATGGCAATACCTATGGAAACTCCTACAACAATAGTAGAAGTGCCCCCTCTGCACTTGAAGTCATGCTTAAAGACTTTATTGGTAAATAAACTACTTTCAACAAAACTATGGAGGAAAAGCTTTTTAATGTTGAGAAAAATGTTTCCTCTTTGTCTGAAACGCAGTCCTCTTTGATTAATAAAATGGCTACTAAACCTCAAAACTTTGGAAAGTACCTTTGCTCCTACTCATGCTATACAAATTACTATTGATGAAAATGTTAGACTGTTAGCTCAACTACATGCTAAGTGGGAAAGAGAAGCTAAAATTGCTAGAAACAATAGTGTATGCACTATTACCACCACCAATATGGATGCCAACAAACCACAAGAAGTCCCTATTCCTCATACCACAATGCCTAAACCCAATGAGTTTACTGCCAGTGATGCTAAGGTTGATTTTGATCTTGATGGTTGCAATATTTCTGAAGTGATTATGTTCCTACAAAAGCTTGCTAGAATTCCTAATGCTAGTGATATGAATGTAGCTTTCAACAAACACATTACATATGCTCTCATTAAAATTAAGGAAGAAAAGTTGAGACACAAAGCCTCTATTCCTAGGAAAGTAGAAGATAGTTGGGAACCCATCATTAATATGCAAGTGAATGAATTTGATCTCAAAGCTTCATGTGACCTTGGTTCTAGTGTCTCTATTATGCCTAGAAAAATTTATGAAATGCTTGATTTGCCACCTTTAGAAGATTGATATTTAGATGCCCTACTTAATGATAATGCTAAGAAGAAACTTATGGGAGTGTTAATGATGTTCTCATTATGGTTCATAATTCCTATGTCCCTGTTGATTTCTAAGTTTTGGATGTTGAATACAATGCTTCTTGTCCTATTACTTTCAGAAGACATTTTCTTAGAACTGTTGGTGCCATTATTGATATGAAAGAAGGCACCATTAAATATAAATTTCCATTCAAGAAAGGTATTGAACACTTCCCTATGTGGAGATATAAATTTACTTTTTCTCCTCCTTTGAAAGCAAGGTTTGATGTTAATGCTTCTTCATTTGAAAATACTTGATTCTTGCCTCTTGTTCCTAACTTAAAGGCGTTAAAGAAAAGTACTTCTTGGAAGATAACCCAATAGTTTTCTTGAGTCTTGGAAGTTATTACTTCTGTAATAACCTCTCCTTATCCTTTTTGTTTGATTTTTGTGCCAAGAATAACCTCTAATAAGAGGGAAGTAAGATTTGGGGAGTTGATGTCCCGAAACAGATTTTTTGTGCTCCACTGTAAAAATTCGTGTAAAATCTCTATAAGTCCGAGCTATAATTTTCTGAATAAATCCCCAGGTTGTTAGGTAAATTACTTTAGTTCAACACTTTTTGATTTGAGCAACAGAAGGTCTTCGAACAAATCGGTTTCTACCTGCTGGTCTATTTTGACAGATTTCTGCCATTATTTGCATTTGCTTCTTATTGATTCCTTTTGGGTTCTTTTTGGGAAATTGAGCTTTTTGAGGGAATTGCTATGGTGGCTTGTGTCTTTAGTGAAAGTTTTGCTATTTTAGAACTAAACCCCAAAAGTCTATTATCTTTTGAATGCACTAATGTTGCTAGTAAAGATTGTGTGAAGTTTTGTATGAAGGAAAATTTGCAGGTGTAGAGAAAGAATGATGTAATGAGATGAAGAATGGACAAAATCTTAAGCTTGGGGATGCTTGATACGTCATAAACGTATCTATAATTTTTGATGTTCCATGCTTGTTTAGTATCTACTTTGCTTTGCTTTGTCTTCACTTGGAAGTATATTTATATGTTTTCTAGGACTAACCTATTAACAATATGCCATAGTGACAGTTTCATGTTTTCTGTTGTTTTTGGTTCCAGAAAAGTTAGTAAATCAATATTCTCGGAATTGGATGGGACAAAATCCAAAGTCAATATTTTACCGTGGGGAACACGGAGCCAGAAGACGAGATGGAGAAGGGTCGCGAGGGAGCCACACCACCTGGCCGCGCGGTCAGGCCTGGCCCAAGCCTGGGGGTGCAGCCGCCTCGGGAACCCCCTCGGCCTCCCTCTTCGCCTATAAGAAGACACGGATACCTAAACCCTAGGTACCCGATCAATCTTCCATGAAACAGCTCGTAGCCACCGCCACAACCGTCCCTAGATCGGGGGATTTCAAGCTCTGCCCAGCACCCTGACGGAGGGGAGAGATCATCCCAGAGGCCTTCTTCATCACCATGCCAGCCTCTGGTATAAAGCGCGAGTAGTTCCACCTTGGACTAAGGGTCCATGTAGTAGCTAGATGGTTGTTTCTCCTCCTTTGTGTTACCATGTTTAGATCTCGTGAGCTCCGTTCATGAACAAGATCATCTATTTGTAATCATGCATGTTGTGTTTGCGGGGATCCGATGGATATTGAGATTACTATGACATATTGGTTAATGATTCTATCTTATTGATTCTATCATGTATGTGTTGTTTGAGATTTTGCATGCTCTCCGTTTCTAGTAGCTATCTTGGCCAAGTAGATGGTAGTGACTCCAAGAGGGAGTATTGATGCTCGATAGTGGGTTCATGCCTCTATTTAATCTAGGGAAGTGATAGAAATCTCTAAGGTTGTAGATGTGCTTTTGCTACTAGGGATAAAACAACGATCTCTTGTTCATGGAACAAGTGTATTGTTTAGTTTACACACTTTTCTTAAAGCAGTTATCAGTTGCTTGCAACTTAATACTGGAGGAGTTTCGTATGATAACCTGAAGGTGGATTACTAGTCATAGATGCAGTTTGATTGCGGTCTATGTATCTTGTTCTAATGCCCAATCAAATCTCATAGGATCATGAATGTCGTGTATTGCATTGTTATGCCTTGCTCTGTCCTATCAATTTCCCCACTGTAATTTGTTTACCGAGCATGCCATGTTGTTTATCTTAAGGAGAACACCTCTAGTGAACTATGGACCCCGGTCCAATCTTTACCATTGATACATCTTCCATTGTTGCCATTTACATTCTGCAAACCACCATTACCTTCCACACCATACAGTTAATCCTTTGTTTTCAGCAAACCGGTGAGATTGGCAACCTCACTGTTCGTTGGGGCAAAGTCTTGAGTTTGTGTTGTGCCGGTTTCCAGTTGCTAGCAACACCTTTAAGTCGTTTCCTTCCTCCTACTAATTCGATATCCTTGGTTTCTTAATGAGGGAAAAACTTGCTGCTATACTCATCATACCTTCCTCTCGGGGTCTCCCAACGAAGCTCTAAAGTGATCTGAGCCGCATCACCGGCCTAGGCCTGCATACCATTTTGACGATCTAATCTTCATCGTCTACCTCACACGGCCGCCGAAGCAGCTGCGTGGCACGAGCGCCACCGCTCGCCGGCGTATAGATTCGTGCTACCAACAACCGGAGGGGATAAGGAGGCCACGATGACATAGCAGTGCCTCATCCTCATCCATTATCTCTCCCTCTGAAGCTCTCTCTCTCTCTCAATTTTCCCTCGGGGCCGAAACCCTAGCTAACCTCTCCGATGAATCGCCGTCGTTTTGCACCTCCCCTCTCCTTTCCAAGTAGCCCTAAAGAAGCGCCGTGCTCCGTAGATACTCTGGGTGGAGTACATCATCATGGGGAGCTCTGGGGAGGGTGAATTTTTCTGTTCCCTTCCGTCGTCCTTCATTGGAATTCTCAACGGAGAGCTCGCCTCGGAACGCATCTGTCCTCACCGACACCACCGCTGCAACCTGGGTGAGTCACTGAAGCTCAGGAATCTTTCCTCTATCTCTATCGCGCTCCCTATCATGCTTTCACCATAGCACCGCCGTACACCACCATCAGTCATCATCGTTGCAGGGGTTCCGATGACCAATAGAGGGCGGCGCGACCACTAATAGCATCTCTGTGCCCTACTCGTTCGAACGTGTAGTCCCTCACGGCCGCACGCGCTCGTAAACGTCGGCACCGGCGACCAACTGTGGGTGTCCGGCGAAATGGGGACATGCCTATGTCACGACGATGTCATGCATGCATCACTTTGACCAGGTCCACCCGTTTGACTAGTCCATGCAAACGTGGCAGCCGACGTGTCCCTAACCCCACTGGTCATTGACTAGGGTAGGAATAACCCCAGTGAGAAAAGTGTAGGGGTTCGTAGCATGGAAAACAAAAAATGTCTACCACATGCAAAAAAACAAGCCAAGATCTATCTACTAGATTGTAGCAACGAGTCGATAGAGGAACTCACCCTTGAAGATTCCAAAGCGGTTAACAAGAGCGGATTCTTGTGGGTGATGTAGTCGTACTCTTGCCGATCTCAAGATCGTGTAGACGATCCTTCCGGCGCTGAGTTCTGGCAACGCTTCCGCAATCGGTCACACGTTCGGTACTCGATGAAGACCTTCCACTCCCTTGTTCCAACAGGAAGCGGAGATTGTAGCACTCTCCTCGCGATTCCGGCAGCACGACGGCGTGGTACCGAAAGTAGAGGGGAGATCTCAGGCTTCGCCTTGCCGAGCAGTATGGTGTATCAGGAGAGAGGCCTTGGCGATCTAGGGTTTAGAGGCACCAAGGGAGGAGGCTAGCCGGCGGCTAGGGTTAGGGTTCACCCCAACTCGGCGAGTTGGTGGTGCCCTAGGCGGCGGCGGCAGCAGGGGGTGGTGGCGCCGGTGGCTTAGGGCTAGGGTTTGTGTGGTGTTGGGTGTAGGGAAGAGGGGGCACCCCTGCCCCTTCTTTTATAGGTGGGAGGGTGCCGGTTGGGAGGAGGGAGTCCTCCTCCAACTCGGCCTCCTTGGCCGGCGGGTGGAGGGAGGAGGACTTCCTCCCCAAGTAGGTTTCCTACTCTCCCTCCACCAAGCAAACTTTCCGTTTGACTTTTCAAATTAGCGTTTGACTTTTCAAACTAGGATTTAATTTCTCCCTTTATTTTGCCCAGCCATGATACCTAGTACATGATGCAACCATTCCACATTGTCATGACACATCCACGTATCCTTCCCCTCCGGAGTGCTGGACCTTCCGGAACCTTCTAGAACATTCCCAATGAAAACACCGGAACCATTCCCCAACTCCGAAACAAGACTTTCCTTATATGAATCTTATTCTTCGGACCATTCCGGATATCCTCGTGATATCTCGGATCCCATCCGAGACTCCGAACAACACTCGGTCTCTTACTCATCATTCCATAACTACTCAACAACATCGAATCCTTAAGTGTGTCTCCCTACGGTTCGTGAATTATGCGGACATGATCGAGACACTTCTCCGAACAATAACCAATAGAGGAATCTAGAAATTCATATGGCTCCCACATATTTCTACGGTTACTTTGTGATCGAATGAACCACTTACATATGATACCAATTTCCCTTTGTCTCATGATAGTTTACTTATCCGAGGTTTTGATCATCGGTATCTCTGCATACCTAGTTCAACCTCGTTACCGATAAGTACTCTTTTCTCGTTCCCGTGGTATGTGATCCCTTGTGAGCCAGTCACATGCTTGCAAGCTAATTGGATGACACTCCACCGAGAGGGCCCAGAGTATATCTATCCGTCGTATGGATGGACAAATCCCACTCTTGATCCATGTGTCTCAACCCATACTTTCCGAAAACTCAATGCCACCTTTATAGCCACCCAGTTATGGTGTGGTGTTTGATGTCATCAAAGCATCCTTCCGGTGATGGTGATAAGCATGATCTCATGGTCGAAGGAATTAGGTTACTATGTATCAGAAAGCTTTATAGCAATTGAACTATTAAAATGACTTGATCTTTATGCTACGCTTATCTATAGGAGTATGTCCTTCATATCATTCTCCTAATGATATGATCTTGTTTGTTAATAACATATCAATGTTCATGATAGGGAAACCACAATCATCTATTAACCAACAAGCTAGTATTATGAAGAGGCTTTACTAGGGACTCTAATTTAGTTTACAAATCACACAAGTATTAATGTTTCCTGGTTAATACTATTATAGCATGAATGTAAACATTTATCATAAACACAAAGATATAATAATAACTATATTTATTATTGCCTATAGGGCATATCTCCAACAGTCTCCCACTTGCACTAGAGTCAACTAATCTAGATTACATGGTAATATACCGAACACCCATGGCAGTTTGGTGTTGGTCATGTTTTGCCCTCGGGATAGGTTTAGTCAACGGATCCGCCACATTCAGATTTGTGTGTACTTTGCAAATCTTTATGTCACCATCTTGGACATGTTCTAGAATAGCATGAAAACGTAGCTTGATGTGCTTCAGCTTCTTGTGTGACCTTGGTTCTTGCGCATTGGCTATGGCGCCCATGTTATCACAGTAGATAGACATTGGGTCCAGCGCACTTGGAACCACACCGAGCTCTGTAATGAACTCCTTCATCCATATCGCTTCTTGTGAAGCCTCCGAAGCATCTATGTATTCCGATTCAGTTGAAGATCTCGCCACAACGCTTTGCTTTGCACTCCTCCAGCTAACTGTTGCACCATTCAAAGTAAATACATATCCAGATTGAGATTTAGAATCGTCTGGATCGGTGTTCCAACTAGCATCGGTGTAACCATTAAAAACGAGTTGTTCATCACCTCCATAAGAAAGAACCATATCCTTAGTTCTTCTCATGTACTTAAGGATGTTTTTGACCGTTGTCCATTGATCCACTCCTGGATCACTTTGATATCTGCTAGTCAAACTAACAGCATATGCAATGTCGGGTCTAGTACATAGCATGGCATACATTAGAGATCCTATGGCTGAGGCATAGGGAGTCTTACTCATCCTTTCTCTATCTTCTACCGTTGCTGGACTTTGAGTTTTACTCAAGGTTGTATTGGGCAACATGGGAAAGAACCCTTTCTTGCTATCTTCCATTCCAAACCTCTTTAGAACTTTGTCCAAATATGTACTTTGCGACAATGATATTAGGCGTCTCGATCTATCTCTATAAATCTTTATGCCTAATATGTAAGCTGCTTCGCCAAGATCTTTCATTGAAAAACTATTATTCAAATATTCCTTGACACTATTAACAAGGTCTACATCATTCCCAATCAACAATATGTCATCTACATATAGTATTAAAAATGCTACAGAGCTCCCACTCACTTTCTTGTAAATACAAGCTTCTCCATAAGATTGTATAAAACCAAAACTTTTGATTACCTTATCAAAACGTTGATTCCAACTTCGGGATGCTTGCTTCAACCCATATATGGACCGTTGAAGTTTGCATACCTTGTTAGCATCTTTAGGATCGACAAAACCTTTGGGTTGCATCATATACAACTCTTCATCAATGTCTCCATTGAGGAATGCTATTTTGACATCCATCTGCCATATTTCATAATCGTAATATGCAGCGATTGCTAACATAATCCTCACAGACTTTAGCTTCACTACTGGTGAGAAAGTCTCATCGTAGTCAACTCCTTGAATTTGTCGAAACCCTTTTGCGACAAGTCGAGCTATATAGACAGTAACATTACAATCATCATCTGTTTTCTTCTTGAAAATCTACTTGTTCTCGACAGCCTTCTGGCCATCCGGTAAGTCCACCAAAGTCCATACTTGGTTTTCGTACATGGATCCAATTTCGGATTTCATGGCATCTCGCCATTTATTGGAATCTAGGCTCATCATCGCTTCCTCATACGTCGCAGGGTCATCGCTGTTGTCCACCAACATTACACTCATAACGGGATCATACCAATCAGGAGTGGTACGAGTTCTCGTTGACCTGCAAGGTTCTGTGGCAACCTCAACCAAAGTTTCATGATCATCACCATTAGCTTCCTCTCTTATTGGTGTAGGAACCACAGGAACTTCTTCCGGTGCTGCGCTACTCGCAAGTTCGAGAGAAGGTTCAACAACCTCGTCGAGTTCTACTTTCCTTCCAGTCACTTCTTTCGAGAGAAATTCCTTCTCTAGAAAGGATCCATTCTTGGCAACAAAGATTTTTCCTTCGGATCTATGATAGAAGGTATACCCAATAGTTTCCTTTGGGTATCCTATGAAGATGCATTTTTCCGCTTTGGGTTCAAGCTTGTCTGGTTGTAACTTCTTTACATAGGCTTCGCAACCCCAAACTTTAAGGAACGACAATCTAGGTTTCTTCCCAAACTATAATTCATACGGTGTCATTTCAATGGATTTAGATGGTTCCCTATTTAAAGTGAATGCGGCTGTTTCTAATGCATAACCCCAAAATGATAGCGGTAAATCTGTAAGTGACATCATAGAACGAACCATATCTAAGAGAGTTCGATTACGACGTTCGGACACACCATTACGCTGTGGTGTTCCCGGCGGTGTCAATTGTGAAAGTATTCCGCATTTCTAAATGCTCGCCAAACTCGTAACTTAGATATTCACCTCCACGATCAGAACATAGAAATTTAATCTTCTTGTTATGTTGATTCTCTACCTCACTTTGAAATTCCTTAAACTTCTCAAAAGTTTTGGACTTATGTTTCATGAAATAGATATACCCATATCTACTCAAGCCATCCGTGAAGGTAAGAACATAACGATAACCACCGCGTGATGCTACACTCATTGGACCACACACATAGGTATGTATGATTTCCAATAAGTCCGTAGCTCGCTCCATCATACCAGAAAATGGAGTCTTAGTCATTTTACCCATCAGACATGCTTCGCATCTTTCAAGTGATTCGAAATCAAGTGATTCAAGAATTCCATTGGAATGGAGTTTCTTCATACGCTTCACTCCAATGTGACCAAGACGACAGTGCCACATATAGGTCGAGTTATCGCTCAATTTCAAACGTTTAGCTTCAATGTTATTAATATGTGTATTTCCACTATCGAGATTCAATGAGAATAGACCATCTATCAAAGGTGCATGTGCATAAAACATATTACTCATATAAATCGAACAACCATTATTCTCGGACATAAACAAGTAACCGTCTCGCAATAAACAAGATCCTGATATAATGTTCATGCTCAACGTAGGAACCAAATAACAATTATTTAAGTATAAAACTAATCCCGATGGTAGATGAAGAGGTAGCGTGCCGACCGCGATCACATCAACCTTTGATCCATTTCCAACGCGCATCGTCACCTCGTTCTTCGCTAGCTTCCGTTTATTCTGTAGTACTTGTTTCGAGTTACAAATATGAGCAACCGAACCAGTATCAAATACCCATGCACTACTACGAGTACTAGTGAGATACACATCAATAACATGTATATCGGATATACCTTTCTTCTTGATGTTGCCGTTCTTCAAATCTCCCAAGTACTTTGGGTAATTCCGCTTCCAGTGACCCTCTCCCTTGCAGTAAAAGCATTCAGTATCAGTCTTAGGTCGAGCTTTGGTCTTCTTCGCCGGTGTGGCAACTTTCTTACCACCCTTCTTGAAGTTTCCCTTTTGCTTAGACTTGCCTTTCTTGAATTTGGTGGTCTTGTTGACCAACAACACTTGATGCTCTTTCTTGATCTCCACTTCTGCAGATTTCAACATGGAGAAGAGTTCTGGCAACTGCTTGTTCATGCTTTGCATATTGTAGTTCATCACAAAGTTCTTGTAACTTGGTGGCATTGATTGGAGAACCCGGTAAATCCCCAAAGCATTAGGAATCACTATACCCAAGCTTTGGAGTTTGTTTGCGTGCCCAGACATCTTAAGCACATGCTCACTGACGAAGCTGCCCTCTTCCATCTTGGAGTTAAAGAACTTTTCAGAAGCCTCATAACTCTCAACTGCCGCGTGAGTCTCAAATATCAATTTGAGTTCACGAACAATATCATGTGGGTCATCGTTCTCAAATTTTTTCTGAAGCTCCAATTCCAAACCATACAAGATAGCACACTGAACTGTGGAGTACTGATTCTTCCGTGCGAGGTAAACGTTCTTTACTTCATCGGTAGCATCACCGCAGTGGTCACCCAGTGTGCATCCAAAGACATAGGTCAAATTACCAGCATTGAGGACAATCCTCAAATTGTGGAACCAATCCGCGAAGTTGCTTCCATTGTTTTTCAACTTTTCTTTCTCTAGGAACGCCATTGATGGTAGGGGCCGCCATTGATCTACAACATATTTGCAATAGTTTAGACTAAGTTTATGACAAATTGAGTTCTAATTAATAGTTAAATTAATCTAGGTGAACTCCCACTCAAAACAATATCCCTCACATTGTTTCAGTGATCACACGAACCAAATCCACCACATCAAAACCGATCATCACGAGAGTTGATGTAGCTTCAATGACGAACAATCAACATGTTCGTCATATCTACTATATGACTCATTCTTTACCTTTCGGTGATCCGTGTTCCGAGACCATGTCTGTACATGCTAGGCTCTTCAAGATCAAACCTTAGCTTCCGCATGAGAAAATCTGGCTTGCTCACGTTGTATACACTTGCAGAATCTAACACACCCAATCATCACGTGGTGCTTCGAAACAACAAGCATTAGCAACGGTGCTTACTAAGGATGAACACTTCAAAACTTGAAATTTATGTGCATGAGGGATCATCTTATAATGGTACCGTCGTTAACTAAGCAATACAAGATGCATAAAGGATTAACATCACATGCAATTCATAATATGTGATATGGTATGGCCTTTATTCTTGTGCTTCCGATCTCCATCTTCAAGCACGAACATGATCTCCATCATCACCGGTATGGCGTCAAGGTCAATGGCGCCGCTTCATGGTTGTCGTCCACCAGCTCCAACTATTACAACTACTTTGAATAGACATGTGGGTCTTAACAGAATTTAAAGACAACCATATGGCTCCTGCTGGTTGCCAACTTACAATAAGGAACATTGCATACATCAAATATAATCACAATCATGGCCATATCACATCACAGCACACCCCTGCAAAACAAAGTTAGACGCCTCTAATTTTCTTTGCATATTTTACATGGTTTGGGGCTTTCAATAAGTGTCGATCTAACTTACGAACAAGAACCACAACGTTGATGTTTGAAATATCAAGTGCCCGTTTTAAATTGGATCTATACTATAATGGGAGAGACAGACACCCGTAAAGCCACTTATGCAATACAAGTTGCATGTTGAGCGTGGAGCAAGTCTCATGAACAATTTCATGTAAGGTTAGCCCGGGCCGCTTCATCCCATCATACCGCAAGATGCAAAGTACACAAGAAGCAATTGATAATAAAAGCACCACCGTCCACAATGAACATCGTGTTCTACTCGTGCAATAGATCTACATATAGACATGGCTCTGATACCACTGTACGGGTTCGTAGCATGGAAAACAAAAAATTTCTACCGCATGCAAACAAACAAGCCAAGATCTATCTACTAGATTGTAGCAATGAGTCGATAGAGGAACTCACCCTCGAAGATTCCAAAGCGGTTAATGAGAGCAGATTCTCGTGGGTGATGTAGTCGTACTCTTGCCGATCTCAAGATCGTGTAGACGATCCTTCCGGCGTTGCGTTCCGGCAGCGCTTCCATGGTCACATCGCGTTATTTTCGATGAAGACCTTCCTCTCCCTTGTTACAGCAGGCAGCGGAGGTTGTAGCACTCTCCTCGCGATTCCGGCAGCACGACGACATGGTACTGGAAGTAGAGGGGAGATCTCGCAGGGCTTCGCATTAAGCCGGAGCGAGTATGGTGGACTATGAGAGAGGCCTTGGCGATCTAGGGTTTAGAGGCACCAAGGGAGGAGGCTATCCGGCGGCTAGGGTTAGGGTTCACCCCAACTCGGCGAGTTGGTGGTGCCCTAGGCGGCGGCATCAGGGGTGGTGGCGCCGGTGGCTTAGGGCTAGGGTTTGTGTGGTGTTGGGTGTAGGGAAGAGGGGGCACCCCTTCTTTTATAGGTGGGAGGGCGCCGGTTGGGAGGAGGGAGTCCTCCCCCAACTCGGCCTCCTTGGCCGGCGGGTGGAGGGAGGAGGACTTCCTCCCCAAGTAGGTTTCCTACTCTCCCTCCACCAGCAAACTTGTCGTTTGACTTTTCAAATTGGCGTTTGACTTTTCAAACTAGGATTTAATTTCTCCCTTTATTTTGCCCAGCCATGATACCTAGTACATGATGCAACCATTCCACATTGTCATGACACATCCACGTACCCTTCCCCTCCGGAGTGCCGGACCTTCCGGAACCTTCTAGAACATTCCCGATGAAAACACCGGAATCATTTCCCAACTCCGAAACAGGACTCTCCTTATATGAATCTTATTCTCCGGACCATTCCGGATCTCCTCGTGATATCCCGGATCCCATACGAGACTCTGAACAACATTCAGTCTCTTACTGATCATTCCATAACTACTCAACAACATTGAATCCTTAAGTGTGTCTCCCTATGGTTCGTGAATTATGCGGACATGATCGAGACACTTCTCCGAACAATAACCAATAGAGGAATCTGGAAATTCATATGGCTCCCACATATTTCTACGATTACTTTGCGATCGAATGAACCACTTACATACGATACCAATTTCCTTTTGTCTCACGATAGTTTACTTATCCGAGGTTTTGATCGTCGGTATCTATGCATACCTAGTTCAACCTCGTTACCGATAAGTACTCTTTTCTCGTTCCCGTGGTATGTGATCCCTTGTGAGCCAGTCACATGCTTGCAAGCTAATTGGATGACATTCCACCGAGAGGTCCCAGAGTATATCTATCTGTCATATGGATGGACAAATCCCACTCTTGATCCATGTGTCTCAACCCATACTTTCCGAACACTCAATGCCACCTTTATAGCCACCCAGTTATGGTGTGGTGTTTGATGTCATAAAAGCATCCTTCCAGTGATGGTGATAAGCATGATCTCATGGTCGAAGGAATTAGGTTACTATGTATCAGAAAGCTTTATAGCAATTGAACTATTAAAATGACTTGATCTTTATGCTATGCTTATCTATAGGAGTATGTCCTTCATATCATTCCCCTAATGATATGATCTTGTTTGTTAATAACATCTCAATGTTCATGATAGGGAAACCACAATCATCTATTAACCAACAAGCTTGTATTATGAAGAGGCTTTACTAGGGACTCTAATTTAGTTTACAAATCACACAAGTATTAATGTTTCCTGGTTAATACTATTATAGCATGAATATAAACATTTATCATAAACACAAAGATATAATAATAACTATATTTATTATTACCTCTAGGGCATATCTCCAACAAAAAGTCCCCACTTCATGCTGAAATTAGCAGTGACGCAGTAAAACATTAAGTTATTCTATTTTAATAATTTCATAAAATGATTAAACCTTAGAAATTCAATAACTTTTATTTTATAATACAAAAAATATATATTATATATCAAAATGTTTAGAAAAATAAAATCTATAATCTAACTTTATTGTCAAACATTATTATGTTAACCATTTAAATAATTATTAAGTAATAATACTTTGAAAATTCTTATTTTAATAATGGTAAATGATAAAAATATAAATAATATATCAAAATTCTTAGAAAATAAGAACTATAATTTAATACTATAATCATGTATTATCATTTCACTTAATTAAATATAAATTATTTATTAAGTGTTTATATAATAATAAATCTTATAAAAATCCTATTTTAATATTTAAAAATCATAAAAATAATTATAATATAACAAAATGATCACAAAAATAATATCTACATGTGAAAATATAATACTCCACTTTTGAGATAAAAAATTAAATACTATAATAACTTCAATTTAAACCTAATTCCTTAATTGATATTTCACATAAGGAGTAAATAAATTTTACTAATATTTCTAAAATTATCCCTTTAAGGATTAAAAATAATATTAGTCTTAAATATTGACAATATGTAGTCAAAATAGTTCAACACAATTAAAATACAATTTTTATTGAATTAACATTCAACTATAAGTGCATATTATTTTCTAAAAGGATTCTTACAAAATTATAAAATCTTCAAAACTAATATCTTCAACTAAATAAAAAGTTTTACCATTTTTTCACTCACAAATTTATAAAGGGATTCAAATCCAAATATAATTCATAAGTAGCTAAGAAATGTTATTTCCATGTTATGAATTATAACCACCCATTATTACGAAGATAAATGATTCTATTCAATTATAATGTTAATAAAACATGACCCAAATAAAAGTGCTACCAATCTTAATTAACCTTAAAGAAACAATATGAAGTGCACAAATTATAATACCATCTAATGACCAAGATAGATAAGTCTCAACTATTAATGAAGTCATTATTCAAATGAAGTAAATCTTTCTTACTTAAGAAGTATAATTTGTACGAAAATCTAAGAATGTTAACTTAAAGTTTAAATGAGTTCGTTTAGTTAAGTAAACTTTTCTTTGAAAGTTATTATTTTAAGATACATTATAAAGCAAGACATAAACATTCATATGAAGGATCTAAATGATGAACAACCCTTATATACACTGTCTTTAGATGCATTCCACACTTGTGTATTCTATTATTGTGTGTACTTTATTATACTTACATGTTGTTTTACACACACATAAGCCTTAATAAGAAGCACGAGTGTGAAACTTAGTCTAAAAGGGAAACACATTCTAAATGAACCATTTCTAATTCCCAAACCCTAGATCAACGCTTATTACGGGGATTTGATTTTATCAAATTGCATTACATTACTTATGCATAATAGCATCTTGCTTCTTTAAACATTAGTCCTTACCAGACCAATGATGTTGTTTTCATATATTGGATCTTATATTATCTCGAAGACCATGAGTATTTTGCATAATTGCATCTTGCATAATCTTGCAATCACAAAAGGCAAGTTCACACTTGCTCATGTCCTTTGATTATTTTGTATAAAGTATTTTGCACATCTAGTGTTGTCATCACCTACATTTCAAAAAGGTCAGAAAACACTATTTTCATAATAATATGATTATAGGTTATTTACCATGAGGTAATAACCTACTATGAAAGTTCCAGAGCTAAACGAACATATTATCTAGGACTTAACAACCAATGTCGCGAGTGATTCTAGCACCGTATATCATGCGTTAACCATGAGATTTGGAATCGGACGGAGAAGTCAACTATATCCTTTTCCTTCCGTATGTACGGCAAGACGACCTTAACGTGATGTTGTGTTTCCTTGCGAGGATCCATGATACGTCCAAAACATATCTACTTTCTCGAACACTTTGCTATTGTTTTTCCTCTATACTTGTGTGATTTGGATACAACTAACACGAACTGACGCTGTTTTCAACAGAATTACCTTGGTGCCTTATTTTTGTGCAGAAAATGAACTATCAGGAAAAATCCCGGAAAACATGACAAAAAATATTTCTCACCAGAAGATCCACGGAGCCAGAAGGGGAGACAGAGGGGAGGCCTGGGGGGCCAGACCCACCTTAGGCGCGGGCCCACTGACCCTGCTCCTGGGGGTTTGGCCACCCCAGGCAGCTTCTCGGCCTCCCTCCGCATCTATAAGTTGCTTTCTGACCTAAAAACATGGTGGGTCGATAGTTTTCTAGAAAGAGTTCCGCTCCACCGCCGCCACCAGAAACCAAGATTCGGATCCAGAAACTCCGTTCTAGCACCCTGCCGGGACGGGGAATTTGGAGAGGATCATCTCCATCGTCATCACCAATGCATCTCCATCAACCACTGATGTTTCCCTCATCCATGAGTGAGTAATCCCCCGCTGTAGGCTTGGGGATGGTAGGGCTTGGATGAGTTCTATCATGTAATCGAATAAGATCCGTTAGGGGCATAGTGCCTAGTATCTCTATTAGTGCTATTTTACTTTGTTGCAACTTGTTATGCTTAATGCTTGTCACTAGGGCTCGAGTGCCATGATCTTAGATCTGAACTTATTCTTGAATCATTATGATAGTATTGTTTATGGTCTTACCTGCAAGTTGTGTACACATATCATTTTCTAGATCCAAAGGCCCCAAAGTGACAGAAATTGGGACAACTGGAGGGGATGGCTGTGGTGTGAGGATCACATGAGTTCACGGATTGTTAATGCTTTGCTACGGTGCTCTATTAAAACGAGCACCTTAATTTCCAATAGTTCCCTAGAGGCCCCGCTGCCATGGGCTGGCTGGACAGAAGATGTCGTGTAAGTTCTCATTGCGAGCACGTATGACTATATTTGGAGCACATGCCTAGGATTGGTTAGTACTTGGATGCTTATTATTATTTATTTGCAATGCCCTAGTTCCCTGAAGTTACATGTTTAGACTCGTCCATGCAACGCCCGTCCATCCATCCCTATGCCTACCGCACTCAAATCCTACTATTATCGCTACTGTTACTATTGCTTTGTTGTTGCTACTACATACTGTTGCTACTAATAAACTTCTGTGAGCAAGAAATATTTCTAGGTGCAGAAGAACTGACAACTCAGTTGTTAAGGCTTGCAAGTATTCTTTGTCTCCCCTTGTGTCGAATCAATAAATTGGGTAATACTACCCGCGAAGACTGTTGCGATCCCCTATACTTGTGCGTCATGAATCCAGCATATGGGTGGGCACCCTTAGGCCCCATGATTTTGGTATCTAGATTATCTATGAGTGGCTGCCGGAGGTATAGTCAGCCCTATATGGAACTTGCCAGGGGCATCACCATCTCATAGAGTCTTCGGGATCTCATCATGGTTATAGCTTACCCGGTAGTGGGCTTAACGGAGGTGTAGTCAGCCCCAGAGGATCGTGCAGACATGTGGGGTCACGGAGAGGGCAGTGATCGGCTTGGATCATCTACTGGGCCCCACATCACAGAATTGTGGATGGGAAAGATCACCCGGTTGTGCAACAAGGATTTGATCTCTCATGGGTAAAGTAGCGCACCTCAGTAGAGTGTAAGAATTGTAACTTGTTACTCCATGTTCTGGGAAGGAGCTATGAACATGGCAGGAAAGAAACTCCATGAAAGTTATGATAAATCTGTGAAGGCTGATGCACATAGCTTTTCAGAATAAAAGCAACCTTTGAAGAAATGTTTACGAAAACCTACATTTCCTACGACCTATGGTTAGTGGTTGTAGCTAGTGCATCAGACAATCCTTCTTAGTGAACTTGTTGAGTACGCTCGTACTCAACGTATCTTCTTAACCCTTGCTAGATTCTGAAGCCAATACGGATGACGTCTACATCAATTTATGCTCAAGAGAATCGTCATCCACAGATCAAGTTCTTCAATGAAGTAAACAGAGTCAAGATATACATCAACCAAGTGAAGACGAAGTTGCTGATTAGATAGGAATATAATCTCTATCCATAGAACCTAGTTTTGTAGAGTATTGCAATAGCAGCAATGCAAGCCTAGTAGTTCAGATTCTAGTCTTATAATTATGATAGATTTGAATTGAATATTAATGATTCTTCTTTGTAAGAAGATTCTTTCTCTCTCTTTAACCTAGAGTGTTCTCTGGATCTTCTGTAAAAAGTTGAGTTGCAACCTATAGTCATGTATTGGACCTGCGGTGTTTCTGTTGTACCACTCTAGGGGATGTAATACTAGTGAACAGTGTATCATTGGTGTTATATCAATGACTATAGTGTACTACATCATGCAGTAGTATGTTGGGTCACCGTAGCTGGTATGAGAGCATATGCTTTGACCTTAGGATTAAAACTTTTTAGGAAGATCTATAGGTTGGATAGTGACTATAGAAGCCATCTTATCTAAACAAAATATCCTTATTACTTGTGATGAGTATCCACTTGAGGATAACTTTGTCACTATATACTTAAATAATTCTTCCTTAGGAGTAGTTATCTATCTTCTCTCAGTGAAGTGCTTTTGAATGTCTTCCGAAGGAGACATAACTCGCCAAGATACTTCAGGAAAGCCAATTGGTCGCACCAGAGTTGAATTAAGTTTAGTATATCCATTGAAGTAATATAAATGGTGTAGCCTAACCATAGAATTTATGTAAGACAGCAAAATCTTATTGATAAATGATAACAATAGACAACTTAATGAAGACCAATTGAGAATGTATAGTTATAATGGGTAGTAAATCATGTGGATTCACATAAGAATTCTACGACATGGAGTGAAATTATGTTAAAGATCAATGATAATACAATAAGAAGTGAAGTCATCATGGTGAGATTAGCTCTTAAATCCTGATGAATAGGTAAAACATAACGTGATCATGGTGAGATTAGCTCCAAAACCATGATATAAGTGTAAATGTGACAAATACTTAGTAAATTATCTTGAGGTAGAAGTAATAAAATAATGGTAGAACTATGATAGAAGTCATAGGTGCTAGAAAATTCTAATAATCTTTGGTTTAAGTTAGTAATATAATTTGGTTAGTCATTTGGAGAGATTATGTGAGGTTAGCTTATTGGTAAAGGAAAGGTTGGTAATAGTTAGTCAATCCAAAAGTGAGACCAAAGGTTAGTCAAAACCAAGTGGAGACAACTTTACTTAAAAGTATCCTATTGCAATTGAGCAATCTGGGTAAATATTGAGGCAAATAATAGTTTGAACCCTAAGTGCCTATTATCATGAAGTAAACCTATATGAGAAGGCGTCATATACTACACAACTAAGCCTGAATTCTAGGGATATTATACTCAACTATTATACTCCGGACTTAGAATATTGTGTGTTATATGTACCACATTTGGATTTATTGGTTTTTCTTAGATCTTCTTAATTGACTAGATATGTACATGAAGTTTGACTTGGTGAGCAAATGCATGTTGCAACATCCAGTTATTACTTGATGTTATAGACCTAGATAAAAAAGGGAGTGACAAGTTCCAAAGATCAAGATGAAGACTTACATAAAGAGTGAAGCAAAGTATAAGGAGTATCAACACAATTTGAAGCATTAATCAAGTTCAGATCATTGTTAGCCAGCAATAAGAAGGAAGATTAGTGTAGAAGATGTATGGAGCAACAAGAAGTGATGAACCTAAGTTCACCCAAAATAGGTGATGTTGCTAAGAAGTTGATGAAGTAGTTGTACCATATTCATGGAAGTATCATTAATAAGTGCAAAGAAGAAGCTTTGGAACAAAATGGTATTAAAGTTGTGACAATTTAGAGAGAATGCCAGTACTACATCGAAAAACCATAGGGTAATACATACACCCTAGGATGGTCCGCAGCTGGTATTTTGCCTGTAGCTGGTATTTGGTTGACTTAGTTAACCAGATCATTTTAGTGTTCCATAAAGAGCCTAAAACTTATCCTAAGTTAAGTAAGACATAAAGGAGTATAAAAATTAAAGCGACTGTCTCTCGAGACGCCTCGCGAAAGCTGACCTACCAAAGTGAGATTGTACAAATAGTAAGTAAGACAAATAATGTTGGAAGATTCACTTTGTATATCCACAATTGTGTGGGTATACGTAAGTTCTTCCATGAAACCTTAAATTAGGTAGAGTGTAAGCTAAACAGAGATCAACATCCTAGTTATAAAGCCAATGGTTACTATATAGGAAGTTTAGAGACCATTAGTAAACCCTAAGGGGGAGAGTAAACAGTAAACGGAAATACTGTTATCTGAATTCCGGAGTAAAGGTTGGAGAAGAAGTACTAACCTATAACAACACTAAGCCTTATTTTAATAAGGCTAAAAGAAGACATCATTATAAAGGTACTTTTGGAAGTATGTGGCACCCCGGATTTACGGTCCGAGAATACCTGTTATGCATACAATTCACGTTCCCATGATCAGTGATCCGTGAGCATAACCGACTAGTATCACTACAACATCCATATAGTAACGAGTACAAAACTTACAAAGTGGCCATTATGGCGAATACAACACAAATAGCGGAAGTCTTCAGCGTAGAGCCCGTGCCTTAACCTATAGGCAACTGACTGGGAACACGGCCTAGCTCGCATAGACGTCAGCACCTTCGTTCCTTCTTAACATCTGCAATCTGGCCAGGTAAATAGCCAGGGACAATGTCGTTGAGTAGTTTGAATGTAATCACAAACCACCAAGACCAGGGTAATAAGACTAATGCATATTTGGCTGTGGTGAGAAAGCTCTACCCTATAGTTGTTTTAGAAAGACCTAACATTGGCATATCTATATCTTTGTTGAAAAAGAGTTATTATAAAACATTCCTCCTTTTAGAAAAAAATCTGGACATCTCCACATCATTGTTAAAAAGATTTAGAAAGCGTTTTGTTGTAAAACCCGTGTTAGAACCTTATCGACCATCTCTGGTCAAAACCAACTTATTATTTATCTTTTGTCGTGACCAAGTCACTATCTTTAGTTCATCTTAACTTATCTGAAGGGTCCTCCTTGCACTTTCCATTCCAACCGTCCTTGTCCGTGGACACGGCTATTCGAATAGATTAGACTCTGTAGAGTTTGTGCACTTTACCCACAAGAATCAATACATCCGCCGGGATAAAACCACGGCCTGCTACACACGGTAGATAGGGGTTCAGATAATCAAACTTATTCTTTTTATTTGTCCATCCCTAGCAACGGCAGCTTTTCCTTTTGGGTTTATCTCTCCGGTACGTGTATGGGGTACTACGACCCTGGTCCTTCCTTCCATACTAACCCCTACCTCCAGATCGAAGCCTGACCGGTAGAAATAGTGACAATCTTCCATCTGAACTACCTAATAGCATACCGTCCGCGAGAGACCCAATTGTTGCACCAGTGCCTTACCCTACAGGTATCCCGAATTTCAGGGGATTTCTTCCCTTTAGCGAGTAAGTGCAGCCCCGGCTAAAGATCACAAACTACGAGCTAAGCCCCATCGTCTGGGGTAATGTGGTTGCATGGATAAATTGTTCCGGACATTTTCCTAGAACATCCCTTCCTTTCTCTTACTTAACTTTCTCACCATCGACCTCATCCTTTCTTTGTTAAAACTTCCACTCGGAAATGATGCCTCTTTCCAAGGATTTTATTTTGAAAACCTTGTAGTAGGGTATAACCCAAAATAGTTTTATCATTGAAAATCCATGGGTCGGGAAGATGCTAACCATCTTAGCCTCAATCTAAAGGGGGTAAAAAATAGGTGGCCAAGGTGTAGGTGTACAAAGGGACATTTATCCATAACTTGGAGCAGCCAAGTTACTCACGTCTGTTTATGTGAATCAAACCATGCCTTTGATCATGCAATTCGTAAACGAGAAGTAAAACAGTTGATAAATATAAGTAGGTGAATTGAGTTCAGGAATGGTGGCTTGCCTATGACCAGCGAGAAGTCCCTTGACAGCATTAGATAACTAGATAACCAATAATGATAATAAATATAACCCCGATGCTTCCTTCTTCTCGGCGTCACACAATCGCAACTATCGCCATTTTCGAGCATACATGCAAACAAACAGTACACCAATCAATACAAGGCATACAAGCATCAAACCATACAGCAAGCAAAGGATAAATACATGATAAACATCAGTAGGATGTTGGAGGATTGATGTGATTGGATTGGAAGAAGATTTGGAGGCATTAGGTGACGGGATCCTTTTTTATGTAGAATCTAGGATCTACCTAAGAGGGGGTTTTTGACCAAGGACTTGATCTGCGTAATACCATTGTATAAAGATGATACCATCAGATATGTATTGATAAAATGAAACCGACAAACGTGGTTTCACTATTTTATCAATTTCCTAGGATTTATAATGGATTTTAGAGTGATTAAAACTCTTGTTTAAAGAAATAATTCACCAGAACTTTTATGGAGTTCCAAAAATTATTTCCTTGGGCGAAAAGGTAGTACTTTGTGGACTGAACCAAGAGGAGTTGGAATATACTCAAAACAATTACCATAATGCCCTTGAGAAATTCCCAAAGACAGTACTGAACAAGATTTGTCCTTTTCATCAGATTTAATCTACAGGAGCTTTTTAGTTGGTTCTAAGGACACATGTTAGGTACTAATAATACCTTTATGTAGAAATTGGAATCAACCTTCTTGGAGTTGCATAGCTATTGTATTGAATTTAATAGTGATTAAACCATTCACAGAAGAGATTAATTCACTAAAATTCAACAGATGCTCATAAAAATATGAGCTACATGATAACGAAAGATATGGTTAAGTGGATCGTCAAGGAGTTCGAATTAGGTCAGAACCTCTTTTGCTTTGACCTAGAAAATTTACTAAAGTCATAAAGGCTCTGTTTTTGATATTTTTTCCAAGGGCAAACTAGGAAGCAAACTAAGGTGGGTCCAGTGGGACATGAAGGGTATGGTTTATACCTTTAATCAACAATTGGATTTATCTCATTTGGATTTACCAAATTTGCTGGAGAAATTCATTAGTGTTCTAGACAGAGCTTAGTGTAGGATTTATCATATTTAATCTATATATCATTTTGGTGCAACACTTGGTCTGCATGTTTGGGAAAACATCCAGGCACTTGAGGAATTTTAGATCTAGAGGGTTTGAGGGCTTTTATATAATCATTTTGATTTAAAGTGACTGGGAACTTTCCTGGATCTATTCAAACAGAAAAAGAAAGGAGGGAAGGGGGTTCGTGGGCCGGATCGGGGGCGGTACTAGGCCGAGGCGCTAGATCTGGTCCAGCCAGGCCTTCCCTAAGGAGAAGAGGTAAGGGACAGCGGGAGTAGCTCGATTAGATCGAGATCGATGGCTCCTAGTCGTCTTCCTCCTCACGGTGGGAGCGCCAGGGCGGGAACCCTAGGCGGGGTCGGAGGGCGATGGAGGAGCTTACCAGAGGGCGAAGAGGCGGCAGGGAGGAAGCAGGGTGATGCGATGCTCCCTACCGAGTTCAACGAGGGGCTGCACTGCTGGTTCCAATGCCGGGATGGTGCTCGCGCGACAGCGGCCGAGGAGGAGCACGTCGGGCTTCGTCGGGGAGGCGTCCAGAGGCGTTCCTGGGGCAAGATAGGGGCATGGTTAGAAGCAGGGAAGCAAGGGGATTTAAATGGAGTGACATGCAGATAGAAAGGGAGAAGGGGTGGAGCTCGGGGTTGGCTTTTCTTTGCCATGGCCAAGGCTTCTCTCTCCTTCACCTTTGAGCAGAACAGAGCAGGGGGTAGGGAAGGAGGTGTTCTGGGAGGTGAGTGGGGGGCAAATGAGCAATGGGGGAGGCTGGGGTGGCCTCTAGCCCTTTTATTTAGAGATGGAGTGGTGCATGGTGGACATAGCTCATGGATGAGCTAGGGATTGGTCTATGGGCTTCCCATTGGTGCCCAGGGGTGGTGGGGAGAGTGTGGAGTGTTCTTATGGTCGTGCATAGAGCATATAGGGAGTGTGGTGCTGCAATGAGTAAAGAAAAGGGTTGGACAAGACATTGCCTTTGTCTCTCTCTTAAACCACCATGTGGGGCCAAGAGGTGTGGGGCATGCTACAGTGCTGGTCGAATATGGGAGAGAGTGTTGGTGCTGGGGAGTAGTACTTAACAAGATTTAAGATGGTTTGTCTTTGGTTTGAATTATGTTTGGTTGTTTTGCAAAGTGTTGGTCACTTTGATGCTTGTGAAGGAAATTGGAAATGTTGCATTGGGAAAAGTGTGTAAATGGTACTGGTAGATAGATGGGGTCTAATAATCTCTCCATGATTTAAATGGGATTTTTTTGAATATTATAATCCCATTGAAAGGCACTTATTCAAAATGTGCAAAAATAGATTACGGAAGCAAAAAATGATATTTTTACATTGGGCAAGCTTGGTTTTTCATGTGATATGGTCCTAGATACCATAACACAAATTGGGGAATTTTATTGGGATTTATTGAGGTGTAAAAGTATTTTTGGATAATTAAGTCTTGTTTCTGTCATTTAGGAGAAAGGGAAAAAAGAAATAATAAATAATCTCAAAAATATTTATTTTTTAGTTGGGAAGATAGGATATGAAATATAGGCATCAAATGTTCCTTGATTTGGCATGGTGATTTGGAGAAAAGCAAACTTGCCTTTATAGACAAGGATTTTGAGGATTTGGTAAGTGAAGGAAATAGAATAGTTTAATAATCCAAATAATTGGGAGAATTATTTGGGGATGCTTATATACAAGGTAGATGATGTAAACTTGATGTAGGCATAAAGGTCAACATTTCATTTGAAGAAAAGTGGTGAAAAGAGTGAAAACTAGATTCTTGGAGGATCTAGGGTTTGGTTACTCTGATGCCACCTAAACAAGGTTGGATTAGGGATCTCAGAGCGCACCTTGGTACAAGGGGTGTATGTATGGATAGACCATGTCATATAGTTGATCATGGAAGCAAGATTTGGGCTTGGTTGGTTTTGAGGTGGTTTTGGAGTGATGGCAAACTTCGTTGAGAATAAGGCTACCATAACAGATACATCAGGTAGCCTCCTAAACCATGTGGGTTTAAGAAGCACAAGGCTCCAATGGAAACAAGTTAAGTGGGGATTGATAGGCCATGATTATTAGATCCTAACCATGCAAAGAGTTGGTCAAGGGTAGGTGGCATATAGATGTGAGCTTCTGCCAAATTGGCAAGATGATAAGATTTGCAGAAAATATTATTATCTTGACTACAAAACCATCATGGAGGAGTGGGACATGTAATGGATTATCCAAGGGTAAGAGTGGGCCTTTGTAGTACTAAAGATGTACTACAAGATGGGTCAATTACATTCTCAAGAATGCTAATAGGTTGGAAAAGGTAGAGCTCCAAAGATTGAATCTAGATAAGAAATCCAGACGGCCATTTTGGAAGATTTAGGGTTTTGGACTAGAATGCAAGTGTATAAGCTTCTGAGAGGATGCCAGGTTCCAATCTCATGATCAAGGATATGAGGTTGAGATACTAAACTAAGTAGATAGGATTCATGCTTAGATTGGGTCTCCACTGAGTTGGAAACCATCCAGAGGGATTATCCTTGGATTAATCTTAGCAAGAGATGAGAGGGGCACTTGAGTGGCTTAGGATAGATCCAGACTTGGGTGCTTTCTTGCGATTGATGATTACAAACAAGGATTGGGTCCTAAGGGATGAGCTACTAGATTAGCTCATTCTAGTTCCTAAGCAAACAAGGGAATCAACAGATCAAAGCAATTCATCAACCAGCAGATCAAGGCAATTCATCTTATTACTTATCTAACTACTACTATGGTTACCATCAAGCCTATCTTGAGGTAAGGATGTGTATGTTGAAAAGGGGTTTTGTTTTGAAGTAAGATAAGTACCATCTTGGTATCTCTACCAAGATTCAGATGAAAAGGTTTTAATGAGGTTTTGGGAAAAACTAGGGGTAAGAGTAGTTGAAAGTTCTGCCTTGAAAACATAAGGAGATAATATATAGGTCTCCATAGTTTTGGCAATAGAAACTAGTAAAGCATTTGGTTGTGTCTAAGTCATCTTGGCTCGGGTTTTGAAATGCCAGAACATTTGAGAATATGAAAGATGAGCCAAGACATCTCTTTTGTAAACTAGTGTTGAGATGAGGCGTACACAACTAATACACGAACAATTGCTTGAGCACAAGCAAACAAGTAAGAACACACTGCAATAAAAAGTTTTTGTTCCCCCTGATTTTTGCCTTTTGGACATTTAATCAGGGTTGCTGAAATTAGGATGTTACAGACCTTTCCCCCTTAAAATAATCTCGTCCCGAGATTACGGAGGAGTAGGCTTGGGGTAATAACATCCTCTTAACAATTTCAGCGATGGAAATTATTAGGAGCTAATAATTTTTACAAAGAGCCGACGTGGTTAGTTACAGCTCGGAGCTGAGTGGATTTGGGTTGGGCGGTTTAGCTTCAAACAAATGGAAAAGATGCAGTGTTTTCCACTTAGGACAAGTCTAGGTGGGCTTAGCGTCGACGAGGTACTTCCTTCTTGAAGGGAGACGGCGAGTTGAATCTTCTTCATTCCTTCTCCTTGGGGTTGACTTTGTTTCTTCAAGGTCTTGATACACCAGTATGTTGGCTGGGCGGTCGACCTTGAAGTGGAGTTCCTTCCGATTATGGAGAAGTGCCAATGGTCGTTATTCTTGCAGGGTCGATGGTTCAGGTTTGGAGAGGTGGTCATCGCTTAGTGCTGCTAGTTTTCAACTCCCGGGGTCTATAGGGTCTTTGGGCGGGAAAGACGCAGTCTTTGCCCCTTAAAGCAAAACTATGGGGGTTTGGTCTGATGCAACGTCGTGGGTAAAACATGCAAAGAAGGATATAATGCTTGCATAACATCCATACATTTAGCAGGTTCAAGCCGGTCGGTGGTGGAGGTACTTAAAGGGGTTACAAGACAGGTCTTTGCCGCATGGCGAGCGGCACATAGACTTTTACAAAACAGGTTCCTGGGTGATATCTAGGTACTACTCTAGGAAGTTGCCGCTAGAGGGTGGTTCAGGAGACTTCTCTTTGGCTTCATCTTCATTTTCGGGAAGGTGGGTGGAGGGTCCTAGTACATCCTAGGGCGGCTGGAAGATAGGTTTATACTCATAGAAGGACAGTTCCTCATTATCCGCCTCGGAGTTAACATCTGCAGAGTCTAGAGCAGCTACTCTTCTTTCCAGGCGAGCATTCGCGGCTTCTAGACTTTTCTCTCGGGTCCGTAGTATGGCAAGGTCCATCTGCATGAGGATGTTCTGACAGCGAGTCTTGTCGAGATCTTCTTGGTGGCAATGCAGGAGGTATTCCATATTCTCGAGCTGACTTCCAATGTAGCAGGTGAGGAAGGATTCGGTGGGGAGACCATCCTTATCACGCTTCCCGAACGGGTGGTAAGGGGTATCCTTCAGCTCTTCTTCATGGATCTTGCAAAGGCGTTCCATGATTTGTTGTATTGCTCTCACGACTCCATCTACCCAGTTGTGATCAATGAAGGTGAAGATGATAGGTTCTGGGTCGTTGTCATGTGCCAGAAGGGTGGCCTTGATGACCCACTATGCTATGTTTGAGTTGCTGCGAGGAAGCTCTGTCCCTTCGATCTTAGGTTGTGTACGACAGACGATCTTTAGTAGCTCATGCAGTTGCTCTTCAAAGGGAAAAAAACTTTCTCATACGATGATGCTTTCCGAGCGAGAGGGAGCCATTTTTGATAGAGAAGGGTCCTTGGTTGTAGATGGAGTGATGCTACTGAGTTAGTCTTTCAAGTGCGGGGGTAGAGGTATTTGGCGAGGTATAATAGTGGTTGGAGAGCTAGTGGTTGACGATGGCAGGTCAATAGGGGTTGATAGGAGTTGAGTGGAAAGACGCAGTATTTCCACATTAAGGATTTTTCTTGGGGTTGTCGAGGTTTTTCTTAGGTGGCAATCCTGCTGAGGAGAGTGTTTCCGGCTAAGGAGTTGCGAGGGTTAACATCGGGATCTACCAACTAGTGGGTCGAAACTTTTGGATTGGAAGATTCCTGGCAGACAATCAACACACTTCAAGCATCAAACACGCACATGACAGGCAAACAAGGCATACCATAAGTACTAAGAAGGTGACTACACCCATAAAATGGGAATCCTACATTAGGGACGATAATCCTAAGTACGGACGTTATAGAGGTCTTAACTTCTGTCTTGCCGTTCTTTTATCGTCGGTGCCGTGCTTGATTTATTTGGGGATGGTGAAGAACTCTGTTGGTAGGGCGATCTTGTAGTGTCTGTTGTTGTTGGTAGCTCCTTTGCTTTGCTTGACTCAGTGTCTCTTCCTTTCGGGATGTCCATATTCATAATCTCCGAGTCGGACTTTGTTTTTTTGAAAGCGGAACATTTGAAGTAGATGAGATATAGAGTAATCCATTTTCAAATTGTTTAAGTCCGAGAAGAAGAGATAAGAAACCTTTCAAAAAGTTTTTGAGAAATAAGTTTTTAAAACCGGTGTTTTCAGAAATAGGGGTAGTCGTGTCTAATGTCCATGCTAACTAAGGTCTCCTACAGTCAGGATGGCTCTAAAACCATGTATGTGGAACCCCAGTTTTACGGTCCGAGAATACCAGTTATGCATACAATTCACGTTCCCATGATCAGTGAGCCATGAGCATAACCGACTAGTATCATTGCAGCATCCATATAGTAACGAGTACAAAACTTACAAAGTGGCCATTATGGAGAATACAACACAAATAGCGGAAGTCTTTAGCGCAGAGCCCGTGCCTTAACCTACAGGCAACTGACTGGGAAGACGGCCTAGCTCGCATAGACGTCAGCACCTTTGTTCCTTCTTAACATCTGCAATCTAGCCAGGTAAATAGCCAGGGACAATGACGGTGAGTACTTTGAATGTACTCGCAAACCATCGAGACAAGGGTAATAAGACTAATGCATATTTGGCTATGGTGAGAAAACTGTACCCTATATTTGTTTTAGAAAGACCTAACATTGGGATCTCTATATCTTTGTTGAAAAAGAGTTTTTATAAAACATGCCTCCTTTTAGAAAAAAATCTGGACATCTCCACATCCTTGTTAAAAAGATTTAGAAAATGTTTTGTTGTAAAACCCGTGTTAGAACCTTATCGACCATCTCTGGTCAAAACCAACTTATTCTTTATCTTTCGACGTGACCAAGTCACTTTATTTAGTTCATCTCAACTTATCCGAAGGGTACTCCTAGCACTTGCCATTTCCAACCGTCCTTGTCCATGGACACGGCTATTCGAATAGATTAGACTCTACAGAGTTTGTGCACTTTACCCGCAAGAATCAATACATCCGCTGGAATAAAACAACGGCCTGCTACACACGGTAGGTAGGGGTTCGGATAATCAAACTTACGCTTTTTATTTGTCCATCCCTAGCAACGGCAGCTTTTCCTTTTGGGTTTATCTCTCTGGTACGTGTATGGGGTACTACGACCCTGGTCCTTCCTTCCGTACTGACACCTACCTCCAGACCGAAGCCTGACCGGTAGCAATAGTGACAATCTTCCATCTGTACTACCTAAAAGCATACAGTCCACGAGAGACCCAATTGTTGCACTAGTGCCTTACCGTACAGTAGCCCGGATTTCAGGGGATTTATCCCCTTTAGCGAGTAAGAGAAGCCCCGTCTAAAGATCACAAACTACGAGCTAAGCCCCAACATCTGGGGTAATGTGGTTGCACAGATAAATTGTTCCGAACATTGGCTTAGAACATCCCTTCCTTTATCTTACTTAACATTCTCTTCATCCACCTCATATTTTCTTTGTTAAAACTTCCACTCGGAAACGATGCCTCTTTCCAAGGGTTTTATTTTGAAAACCTTGTCGTAGGGTATAACCCAAAATAGTTTTATCACTGAAAATCCGTGGGTTTCAAAAGGGCAAGATGCTAACCATCTTAACCTTGATCTAAAGGGGTGTAAAAATAGGTGGCCAAGGTGTAGGTGTCCTAAGGGAGATTTATCCATAACTTGGAGGAGCCAAGTTACTCACGTCTGTTTATTTGAATCAAACCATGCCTTTGATCATGCAATTCGTAAACGAGAAGTAAAACAGTTGATAAACAGAAGTAGGTGAATTCAGGAGTTCAGGAATGGTGGCTTTCCTGTGACCAGCGAGATTTCCCTTGACGGAGTTAGATAACCATATCACCAATAATGATAATAAAGATAACCCCGATGCTTCCTTCTTCTAGGTGTCACACAATCGCAACTATCGCCGTTATCGAGCATACATGCAAACAAACAGTACACCAATCAATAAAAGGCATACAAGCATTAAACCATACAGCAAACAAAGGATAAATACATGATAAACATCAGTAGGATGTTGGAGTATTGATGTGATTGGATTGGAAGAAGATTTGGAGGCATTAGGTGAAGGGATCCTTTTGGATGTAGAATCTAGGATCTACCTAAGAGAGGGTTTTTGACCAAGGACTTGATCTGTGTGATACCATTGTATAAATATGATACCATCAGATAGTTATTGATAAAATCAAACCGACAAAGGTGGTTTCACTATTTTATCAATTTCCTAGGATTTATAATGGATTTTAGAGTGATTAAAACTCTAGTTTAAGGAAATAATTCATCAGAACTTTTATGGAGTTCCAAAAATTATTTCCTTGGGTGAAAAGGTAGTATTTGGTGGACTAAACCAAGAGGAGTTGGAATATCCTCAAAAAAATTACCAGAATGCCCTTGAGAAATTCCCAAAGACAGTACTGGATAGGATTTGTCCTTTTCATCAGATTTCATCTACAGGAGATTTTTAGTTGGTTCCAAGGACACATGCTAGGTACTGATAATACCATGCATTTAATAGCTACTTTTTGGAGTTCATTAGCTTTCTGTAGAAATTGGAATCAACCTTTTTGGAGTTCATTAGCTACTGTAGTGAATTTAATAGTGATTAAACCATGCACAGAAGAGTTTAATTCACTAAAATTCAACAGATGATCATAAAAATATGAGCTACTGGATAATGAAAGATATGGTTAAGTGGATCATCTAAAAGTTGGAATTAGGTCAGAACCGCTTTCGCTTTGACCTAGACAATTTAATAAAGTCATAAAGGCTCTGTTTTTGTTAGTTGTGCCAAGGGCAAACTAGGAATCAAACTGAGGTGGGGCCATTGGGACATGAAGGGTATGGTTTATACCTTTCATCACCAATTGTATTTATCCCATTTGGATTTACCAAATTTGCTGGAGAAATTCATTAGTGTTCTAGACAGAGCTTAGTGTAGGATTTATCATATTTAATATATATATCATTTTGGTGCAACACTTGGTCTGCATGTTTGGGAAAACATCCAGGCACTTGAGGAATTTTATATCTAGAGGGTTTGAGGGCTTTTACTTAATTATTTTGATTTAATGTGACTAGGCAATTTCCTGGATCTATTCAACCAAAAAAAGAAAGGAGGGAAGGGGGTTCTGGGACGGATCGGGGGCGGTACTGGGCCGAGGCGCTGGCTCTGGTCCAGCCGGGCCTGCCCTGAGGCGAAGAGGTAAGGGACAGCTGGAGCCGCTCGATTAGATCGAGATCAACGGCTCCCAGCCGTCTTCCTCCCCGCGGTGGGAGCGCCGGGGCGGGAACCCTATGCAGGGTCGGAGGGCGACGGCGAAGCTTACCATAGGGCGGCGAGGCGACAGGGAGGAAGCAGGGTGACGTGGCGCTCCCTGCCGAGTTCAACGAGGGGCTGCACGGCTGGTTCCAACACTGGGATGGTGCTCGCACGACAGCGGCCGAGGAGGAGCATGTCGGGCTTCGGCGGGGAGGCGTCCAGAGGCGTTGAGTGGGCAAGATAGGGGCATGGTTAGAAGCAGGGAAGAAAGGGGATTGAAATGGAGTGACATGCAGAGAGAGGGAGAAGGGGTGGAGCTCGGGGCTGGCTTTTCTTTGCCATGGCCGAGGCTTCTCTCTCATTCACCTTTGAGCATAACAGAGCAGGGGAGAGGGGAGGAGGTGTTCTGGGAGGTGAGTGGGGGGCAAATGAGAAACGAGGGGAGGCTGGGGTGGCCTCTAGCCCTTTTATTTAGAGATGTAGTGGTGCATGGTGGACATAGCTCATGGATGAGCTAGGGCTTGGTCTATGGGCTTCCCATTGGTGGCCAGGGGCGGTGGGGAGAGTGTGGGATGTTCTTATGGTCGTGCATAGAGCAGATAGGGAGTGTGGTGCTGCAATGAGTAAAGAAAAGGGTTGGACAAGAAATTGCCTTTGTCTCTCTCTTAAACCACCATGTGGGGCCAAGAGGTGTGGGGCATGCTACAGTGCTGTTCGAGCAGGGGAGAGAGTGCTGGTGTTGGGGAGTAGTGCAGAAATAGATTATGGAAGCAAAAAATGATATTTTTACATTGGGCAAGCTTGGTTTTTTATGTGATATGGTCCTAGATACCATAACACACATTGGGGAATTTTATTGGGATTTATTGTGGTGGAAAAGTATTTTTGGAGAATTAAGTCTTGTTTCTGCCATTTAGGAGAAAGGGCAAAAATAAATAATAAAGAATCTCAAAAAGTATGTCTGGATGAAAGTTTGAAGTTACTTCAACATGCATAGTTATGTTTCATGCATAGTTATATTTCATGCATAGTTATGTTGTTCTTGGAGCGCCATTTAGGAGAAAGGGCAAAAATAAATAATAAAGATTCTCAAAAAAGCTCAGGTCTGTCAAGGCACTTCGTTTTTATTGTTTCATGCATAGTTATGTTGTTCTTGGAGCGTCTTAGTTTTTGTTTGCTTCTCTTAGTTTGTTTAGTTTTCTAAAGTAGTTTGGACCCCTGTTCTCGCTGTGTTGTTTTGCAAATAAGGTTTCTTGGTGTTTGGAAAGGAGTAGTAATTTCTTGCTTGAAGTGCAAGAGGAGCTTGCATTGATTGTGACTTAGACTTTAGCATGACATGCTAGGTGTTGCTTTAGCATTATGCTTAGTGATTATTGCTGTAGCATCTCTTGTTCCAAACAATTAGGATTGCTTAGTGTGCCTTGGAGAAATTATGCGTTGTTTTATCATGCAAAAGCATAGTATTGTGGTATTCTCCTTTGATGTTTTTCTTGGGTTGACTTGGCACATGCTCACACCATGTGATGACTATGACAAGTCACCATTAGCCTCTTTGATCATTTAGTCCTTGACTTGTAGTACCACTCTTTATTTTGATTAGTTTGCTTTGTTGCATTGCATGATTATGGCCATTATTGCTCTCTTGGTTGGTTGCTCCGAGTCTTTTGCTAGCCTCCACTTGTATGAGTAAGTTCTACTCATGCCTCCAACTCCCAAGAAACCAAGTTATTCCAAAGTGTCCACTATAAACTCCTATGCATGGTGTGTTACACCATTCCAACTATATTCTTGTTTTCAACTATCTTCCAATTAAAAACCATTTTGTTATGTGAAAACTTAGTGATTAAAGCCCTCACGAACTTGATGGCACACTTTATTCTTTGCCCTGAATAAACTCGAACCATTGTGACAACTTTGTTGTATATGCTTGCACTTATAAGTTGGAGTTAGCAGAACCGTGATGTCACGTGGAACTTTTTGAACATTGCACTTGTACCTTGTTGTACTCAGTTGATATCATGTTCTTTTGTCTATGGATGTCACCGGTGTGAAATAAAGAGGGAACTTGTAAGTCCATGGAGTTTGTATCCAGTGTTAGAGAAATGCCTAGGCCGCTAGCCTAAGCCATGCCTAATCATGGTGGAAACTTGCAGCATCACCATAGTGACATCTATGAAGCATTCTTCTTATAAAAAAAGAGACACATTGAGAAAAGAGGAAAGAGAGAAAAAAGCACCATATTCCCATGGTACATAAGAAGAATTGCTGAGATGCTCATTGTATGCTTGCCTTGTCATTTTGGTTATAGGAAATCTCATGTACCATGTGCAAGGGGTACCCCGTTGGCGGTTCTAAATGATATGCAAATACTTACAGTGACAAGAACTTACCTGGACCCAAAGTTGAGTATGCATGAGGTGTGGCCCTCATATTCAAGGGGCAGGAGATTGCCAACTTATACTTCGTCAAGCATATACTCTAGCTTTGCCACTTTAACCTTAACCACTTCAAGATGCTTATGACAAGGGAAATGAGGGCTCAAAGCTAACAAGTACCATAATTTTTGGAACCTATTTTTGAAACTTGTAATCCCTTCTTCCTTTACAAAAAATTCCCTTCTTCCACCATTATTGAGTCTCCACCTTCTACCTTTAGGCACCATTAAGAGAGCGTAGTTGTCATTCTGTGTGCAATGTTCCAAAGCTTATTGATTGATTCATATTGTGTTATTAGTTGCTCTAGTGCTACTTGTTTCTAGTCACCCTTGTGAACTTTGCAGGTGTCCTATGCATTATATTGCTACTCTATGAGGGACAAGCTGATTGCCACTATGCTATGTTTTATGCATGTGAAACAAACAAATGTTTTTCAATGCATATTATTCATGATCTTTGTTTGTAGCCTTTCATGTTGCATGCATAGTTACTATGTCCTATTGTTAGAACTCCATCTTTCATGCACATGTTTAGAGTTCTTTGATCCCAGCTTTCAATGTTTGCAAATGGTTGGATCTTTATTGTGAGGGTGCATGTCACCTCAAAAATTATTCTGTTTATCACTTACCTACTCGAGGACGAGCAGGAGTTAAGCTTGGGGATGCTGATACGTTGGAAACGTATCTATAATTTTTGATGCTACATGCTTGTTTTGTATCTACTTTGCTTTGCTTGTCTACACTTTGAGGTGCTTTTTAAATGTTTTCTGGTACTAACCTATTAACAAGTTGCAACAGTGCCAGATGCCTGTTTTCTGCTATTTTTGGTTTCAGAAAAGTTAGTAAAGAAATATTCTTGGAATTGGACGGGACAAACGTCAAAGTCAATTACTTTCCGTGGGGAACAAGAAGTCTAGAGGAGAGTTGGAGGGGCCAGCCAGGGGGGCCAGACCCACCCCAGGCGCGGGGGCAGGTGGGCCCGCGCTAGGCTAGGGATTGGTGGCCCTGGCCGCCTCCCGGTCTTGCCCCTTCGCCTATAAGAAGCCCCCAATGCAGAAACCCTGAGTACCCGATCAGAAATCCACGAACCGTCTGTAGCCGCTGTCACCATCGTCCCTAGATCGGGGGGATCTGAAGTTCTTCCCGGCACCCTGTCGGAGAGGAGATCATCCCGGAGGCCTTCTCTCCGGTATGATGCGTGAGTAGTTCCACCATGGACTATGGGTCCATATAGTAGCTAGATGGTTGTATCTCCTCCTTTGTGATTTCATGTATAGATCTTGTGAGCTCCGTTCATGATCAAGATCTAATCTATTTGTAATCATGCATGTTCTATTTGCGGGGATCCGATGGATATTGAGATTATTATGTTGGTTTGCTTAATGGTTTTGTCTTTATGATTCTATCATGTCTGTGTTGTTTGTGATCTTGCATGCTCTCCGTTGCTAGTGGTTATCTTGGCCAAGTAGTTGCTAGTGACTCCAAGAGGGGGTATTTATGCTCGATAGTGGGTTCATGCCTCTAGTTTCCAAGGGAAGTGACAGAAATCTCTTCGGTTGTAGATATGATGTTTCTACTAGGGAGAAAACAACGGTCTCTTGTTCATGGAACATGTGGACTGTTTACCTTACACACTTTGCTTAAAGAAGTTGTCTGTTGCTTGCAACTTAATACTGGAGGGGGTTCGGATAATAACCTGAATGTGGACTTCTAGTCATAGATGTAGTTGGATGACGGTCTATGTATATTGTTGTATTGCCCAATCAACCTCATAGGATCTTTCTGGCTAGTAATTGCATTGTTATGCCTTGCTCAGTTCCTGTCAATTGCCCCGCTATAATTTGTTTACCCTTCATGCCATGTTGTTTATCTAAGGAGAGAACCTCTAGTGAACTATGTACCCAGTCCAATCTTTACCATTGATACATATTCCACTGTTACTTTTTACTTGATGCTAACAATTACCTTCCACACCATATGTTTAATCCTTTGTTCCAGCAAACCGGTGAGCTTGCCAACCTCACTGATTCATTGGGGCAAAGTCTTGAGTTTGTGTTGTGCAGGTATCCGCATTGCTTGCAACACCTGTGTGATGTTTCCTTGCTCCTACTGGTTCGATAACCTCGGTCTCAACTGAGGGAAGACTTGTTGTTGTGCTCTTCACACCTTGCTCTTGGGGTTCCAAACAAGACTCCACATCAAGCACCAAGTTCTCTAGCGCCACCAAGGAGTCATCAAAGTTTTCTGGCGCCGTTGCCGGGGACATATATAGAACAGCTTCAACCTTTTCCTCCCCGTCAAGCACCATCTAACATTTGTAAGAATACTTTCTATAGCATATCACTTAAGCACATCTTTGTCATTCCCATATATCATTGTAGAGGTCCCAACCTTTAATAAGGTAGAGATCCCTGTGTTTACAATGCTAGTCCCTGGATCAATAGCTAGCATCCACAGTTAAGATGTAATATCAAGAAACAAAGGTCATAATACAACTTATAACCAGGAATAAAATAATTCATTACATCTTACATAGCTCATTTGGCTATCATATTACATTGCAGCAGAATATCTATAAGCATGGGGTCCTTCATCTTCAAAATGCCACAGGCAAACATGTTGGTTGTAGACTTGTAATCCTAATCAATAAACTTCACTAACACCAAACCAACCTTAAACATTACAAGTTACAGCCACAGGAGTCAATACATTTGAATTGTATTGGCAAGTTTCACTACTATGTATAAATAAGTGGATCCTAACATTACATGCATATTTGGCTAAGTAGGGTTTTAGGCTCATTTGCAGAAAGCAGTATAATTTATCCTATCTTTTCAAAATAGTTTTGATCTTTTATCAAATCTTTCTGAACTCCTTGGAAACCTCCAAGTGCTTCAAGTCTCTTGTTGTCACTTTCAAGTTTTACTTTTAGAAATTGGAATGTCGAGATCTTCCATAGCTTCAGGCCTTTGTTGCTCAGTATTGTCCATAACCGGGGACACGGCTAAGTACTTAGATTTTTATCTTCTGCAGAAGTTGTACACTTTACCCACATGACACATTCTCATCTTGATGCCACCAGTGGCCGCTGGATAAGTACTCACCAAGATGGAGTACTGGCAGATTGAGAATGTGACGAAGTCTTTCCATAGGAGTCCTCCCAATACACAATGCTAGCTTGTCTATCAGGCACCAATGTAGGGTTTCAAGTTCCCTCATTCTAGTTAACCTGAAGAGGCCAATGCATGGGTCTTCCACTATGTAGTTGACTAAGCCAGTGCCCATTTAGCATGTGGATGTACACGGAAGCCACTGTACGAGAAACATGTTCAATCTCTAAGTCCCTGGGTGGTTTTCTTCTAGTGCACAACAAAAAAGAGATTGCCATATAAACATGGTTCCTCTTGTTGCCACCTTGTCCAAAACTTGAGTATCCTTGTCCACCCAGGTGGTTCATTGAGTACTTGTTTTATTATATAAAACATAAGTCTTTTCCAAACATCATATAATCTCAACATGTATCCCTTCTCAATATATATAGCAGGGCTAAGCATATTACAACTACATTGTTTTCACTAAGGAAAATATAGGGGTATCCTATTAGGATTTAGCATAGAAAAATATAGTAGACCTTATCATGCATGTTTCAAAATCCACTAACTGTAATGAAAATAGTAGGACTTGGATGATAGTGTCACTTGCCTTTTTGGCAGAGGATGTTGGTTTACTTCTTGATCTTGATAATATCACACTCTTCTAACTTCAGTACAAATCAATCAAGCAAACATAGATTCAACTAGCATTCCAACCAATATTCAACAATTCATCACACATAAAATAAATAGAAACAAAGTCATGCATGCAAGCATGCAAAAGATAATTTCATTTGCAAAAGTGGTTTCTACTAGGCTCTAGACATTGTAAGGTTCAAAGTGGTCATTTTTCTAAGGTGGTAAAACCATTTGCAAAAGGGTTTTATCTATAAACCATTTCGTAAATTCAATCATTATTTTATGTGGATGAAAATGCTTTTAGCAAATCAACAATTTTATATTGTTCACCAAATAAGTTGTTAATTCACAAAACTTGGTGTTTAGGGTCAGTAGGTTTGAATCAAAACATTTTCCAAAGGTTTTACTCAAAAATCATTTCCATATCAAAATCTATGTCTTTATTTGACTAGAAATGAGCTAATTCAAGTATTTACACCTAAACTTCACAAAATTCATTTTTAAATCCTTGAGTTGTCTCCTAGGGTTAGTAGGTTCACAACAAACCATTTTGCAAAGATTTCAACCCCAAAATCATTTTGGAATAAATTTTATATCCTAAACAAGCATACACAAGTTTCTGCAAAAACAAACATTTTACCAGAAGCTTTTTACTAAACAAAGTGCATGGTTGGCTAGGGCTTGTTTTTCTGAATCCATTGATATAAAATTTGCAAAAATTGGACGTGTGGTTGGAAAGTTATGGAATTTACAAGTTTGCATATAAATCAGATTCTAAATTCTGTTTTAAACAGATCCAGTGCCACGTGGCGTGTTTCTACTGGCCGGTACCGGTTCGCACGGATCGGCCTCTATGAGGCGTTGGATCTAAACAGATTGCACGGCGCAGATCAACTCGTACCCCTTCAGTAAGTGATATGTTACTACGTGTCGGATTGAAATATAACGGTGCAGATTCATGCGACCAAATAGTGGCGGCCAAGCGATCGGCGGCACGCGGCGAGCCGGCTAAGCTGCGGCTACAGAAAGAGAGGGAGAGGGGGAGAGGGCTCACCGTGCTCGCGCGGTCGAGGTGAAGCTCAAGGTGGCACTGGCTTGGCGAGGGGCGCTCGGGGCTGCAGCCAATTCCTCGCCGGAGTAGCTGCGAGCGGCAGGTGGTTCAGGAAAGCTCGTCGGAGGCGAGACAGACGACGGTGGCGAGTTGAGGTTGTCCTTGCCGATGCTAGGGAACGCGCGCGGGCGAGTGGAACACACGGGAAGGTACACCTGGAGGTGGAGGACAAGCTTGTGTGAAGTGGAAGGAGAGGGGCGGCGAGGTATGGCCAGAATTCACTGGAGAAGCTCGTCGGAGCAGTGGCAGTGCAAGGGGAATTCAGGGCAGCCTATGGGCAGAGGGAAGGAGCTGTCTGGGGAAAAAGAGAGAGGGAAGAGGGGCGATTTAACGGGCGTAGTCACTGCGAGGAATTATGGCCGTCTTCAACGTGTATTCATCGCCGGAATTACTCGGCTGCAACGGCAGGGCGAGTTCACCGCGGGGAGGAAGATGGTGACGTGGGCGTGGGGTCGTCTGGCAGTGAGAGAGAGAAGGGTGCGGTGGGGTCCTGCTGTCTGCGACTCTGCGGGTGTGAGTTGGAGTGGAAAACGATTCGCGCGTGGGGGGTTTAATTGGGCTGGAGCTGGGCTGCTGGGCCTGCTTAGTTGGGTTGCTGTTTGTTTCTTTTTTTTTACTGAATCTTTTTCCTTTTCCATTTGATTTTCTGTTTTGAAATTTAATCAAACTATTCAAACAACAATTGAAATCAAACTTTTGCTAAACTTTGTATCCTTTTTAGTTCTGTTTAACAACACAAATCAGAGTCCAAAATAAATAATACTTTTACTCACTTAGGATCTATTTAATAATTAAATAAAATAGTCCTTAGTTATTAATTCAAATAGGATTTGATTTATTTAACATCTCCATTTTGAAATCTAAATACTATCCAAACCAATTCAGTAGGTTTTATTTGTAAATACAAAACACTTGGAAAACTTAATTAAAATAAAATAACAAGTTTTAGTGTTTATTCAAAATGGGAAAACCTTTACTTTAATAAAAATTGGGTATTAATAAACCCTCATTATTTTATTTAAATAAACTTTTACTCCTTTAATCAAAACAAAATATTTTATTTCAAAAACTTGGCCAAGGTTTAATTTGGCTCTATAAAAATAGTCCTTATTTATATTTCTACCTTTTCATTTGAAAACCAAGTCTTTTTATTAAAAGATCCAAAAATAGTAATTTCACTTATTTAAAATTTTCTTTATTAATTGTTTATATTTTCAAATCCCTTTAGGATTTGTTTGATCAAAATAGGTTTGAAGGTTTCCAATTGGAATCAAAAGTTTCTTCTCACCCTGAAAATCAACAAAGTTTTATTTTATTCATTTATTTTCACATAACAAGATTTGGAAAATCTTGGGATGTGACAATCATAATCTATGTGCTTAGGAACTATCTTTATCAATTCTTTCTCATAGGGCATCCTAAATAACAACATTACTATTCTTGTTTGAGATGATGATATCATTCATCAACACAAACATAAAAGCAATATGTTTTATCTCTTAATCTTCATCCATAGCGATAATAGAATATGAGTCCATTCAATGTTCTCCAAACTCAGGATAACTACTTATAAAATGGATATTTTCATTTCTACATCTATGATTATTATTTATGCATAATGACTTAAGCAAGATTGTGCTAAAGGAAATTCTAATACTAACACCTAGTAGATTTGATTAGAAGAAATCACCATCTTTTGAAACATAAAAACTTAAAGCATTATTACGGATATTTTTATATATATATATGAATTATCATAGGATACCAAGTGTGTATAGAATGATATAATCATCATTAGCCATTCCAATCCTTACCATGGTAACTATCATGGTGATGAAGGAAACCATTTTATAAGCTTTTCTATACAATAAATAAATCCCTAAAACCCTAATTCTGAGTTATATTTCATAATGAAAATAATCCTTTATATAATCATGAATAGTGAAAATACTAAAAATAAATTCCAAACCAACTAGTTAAATTAACCGTATAGAAACCTTGATTGATTTACTGAATTTGGAATAATTAAATCATTGAGGAAATTTGAATTGAAAAAGAAAATAGAAAACATAAAAGAATATAGGAAAAAAGAAGCAGCAGACCTTCTGGCCCGAAGCCAATCTTTTCCTTCACATATCCACCGCTCAGAGCAACCCGCAGTAGCTTTTTGGTTCACTTTCTAACAGCCCAACATCATCCCAATACCGGCCCAGGCATGCATACCGTTTTGTCGATCTAATCGTCATTGTCTACCTCGAGCAGCCGCCGAAGCAGCTGCGTGGAGTGAGCGCTGCCGCTTGCCGGCGTGGATATCCGTGCTGCCGACAACTGGAGGGGATAAGGAGGCCACAACGAAACAACACTCTGTCATCCTCATCCATTCTCTCTCCCTCTGAAGCTCTCTCTCTCTCGATTTTCCCTCGGGCCCGAAACCCTAGCTAACCTCGCCGATGAATCGCCGTCGTCGTGCACCTCCCCTCTCCTTTCCAAGTAGCCCTGGAGAAGCGTTGTGATCTGTATATACTCTAGGTGGATTACATCATCAAGGGGAGCTCCGGGGAGGGAGAATTTTTTTGTTCCCTTCTGCCATGGTTCGTCGGAATTCTCGTCGGGAGAGCTCGCCTCTGACCGCGTCTGTCCTCACCGACACCATCGCTGCAACCTGGGTGAGTCACTGATGCTTAGGCATCTTTCCTCTATCTCTATCGCTCTCTCTATCATGCTCGCACTCTAGAGTTGCCGTACACCACCATCAGTCGTCGTTGTTGCAGCGGTTCCTATGAGAAATAGAGGGCGGGGCGACCACTATTAGCATCCCGTTCCCTACTCATTCGAACGTGTAGTTCCACACGGTCACGCGCGCTCACAAAATCCGGCTACGGTGACCAACTATGGGTGGCCAGCAAAATGGGGTCATGCCAACGTCATAACGACGTAGTGCATGCATCACTTTGACCAGGTCCACCCGTTTGACCAGTTCACACAAACATGGCAGCCGACGTGTCCCAGACCCCACTGGTCAGTGACTAGGATAGGAATAACCCTAGTGAGAAAACTCCCCCACTTCATGCTGACATCAGCAGTGACGCAGTAAAACACTAAGTTATTCTACTTTAATAATTTCAAAAAATGATTAAACCTTAGAAATTCAATAACTTTTATTTTATAATTCAGAAAAATATATATTTTATATCAAAATGTTTATAAAATAAAAATCTATAATCTAACTTTATTGTCAAACATTATTATGTTAACCATTTAAATAATTAATATTTAATAAAGATTTTATAAGAAATAATACTTAGAAAATTCATATTTTAATAATGGTAAGTGATAAAAATATAAATAATATATCAAAATTCTTAGAAAAATAAGAACTATAATTTAATACTATATTCATGTATTATTATTTCACTTAATTAAATATCTATTATTTATTAAGTGTTTATAAAATAATAAATCTTATAAAAATCATATTTTAATATTTAAAAATCATAAAAATATTTATAATATACCAAAATGATCACAAAAATAATATCTACATGCGAAAAATATAATACTCCACTTTTGAGGTGAATAAAAAATTAAATACTCTAATAAATTGAATTTAAACCTAATTCCTTAGTTGATAATTCACATAAGGAGTAAATAAATTTTAATAATATTTCAAAAATTATCCCTTTAAGGTTTCAAAATAGTCTTAAATATTGACAATATGAAGTCAAAATAGTTCAACACAATTAAAATACAATTTTTATTGAATTAACATTCAACTATAAGTGCATATTATTTTCTAAAAGGAGTCTTACAAAAATATAAAATCTTCAAAATTAATATCTTCAACTAAATAAAAAGTTTTACCATTGTTTCACTCACAAATTTATAAAGGGATTTAAATACAAATATAATTCATAAGTAGATAAGAAATGTTATTTCCATGTTATGAATTATAACCACCCATTATTACGAAGATAAATGATTCTATTCAATTATAATGTTAAGAAAACATGACCCAGATAAAAGTGCTACCAATCTTAATTAACCTTAAAGAAACAATATGAAATGAACAAATTATAATACCATCTAATGACCAAGATAGATAAGTCTCAACTATTAATGAATTCATTATTCAAATGAAGTAAATCTTTCTTACTTCAGAACTATAATTTGTAAGAAAACCTAAGAATCTTAACTTAAAATTTAAATGATTTTGTTTAGTTAAGTAAACTTTTCTTCGAAAGTTATTCTTTTAAGATACATTATAAAGCAAGACATAAGCATTCATATGAAGGCTCTAAATGATGAACAACCCTTATATACACAACCTTTAGATACATTCCATACTTGAGTATTGTATTATTGTGTGTACTTTATTAGACTTACATGTTGTTTCACGCACACACTCACAAGCCTTAATAAGAAGCACAAGTGTGAAGCTTTGTCTGAAAGGGCAACACATTCTAAATGAACCTTTTCTAGTTCCCAAACCCTAGATCAACGCTTATTTCGAGGATTCGAGTTTATCAAATTGCATTACATTACTTATGCATAATAGCATCTTGCTTCTTTAAACATTAGTCCTTACCGGACCAATGATGCTATTTTCAGATATTGGCTCTTATATTGTATTTAAGACCGTGAGTGCATAATCTTGCAATCACAAAAGGCAACTTCACACTTGATCATGTCCTTTGATTTTTTTCTGTAAAGTATTTTTCAAATCCAGTGTTGTCATCACCTGCATTTCAAAAAGGTCAAAAAACACTATTTTCATAATAATATGATTATAGGTTATTTACCATGAGGTAATAACCTACTATGAAAGTTCTAGTGGTAAACGAACATATTATCTAGGACTTAACAACCAATGTCGCTGATGATTCTAGCGTTGTATATCACACGTTAACCATGAGAGTTGGAATGGGACGGAGAAGTCAGCTGTATCCTTTTCCTTCCGTATGTATGGCAAGATGACCTTAACATGACGCTATGTTTCCTTGCAAGGATCCAGCATATGGGTGGGCACCCTTAGGCCCCACGATTTTGGTGTCTAAATTATCTATGAGTGGTTGCCGGAGGTATAGTCATCCCTATATGGAACTTGCCAGGGGCATCACCAGCTCATAGAGTCTTTAAGAACTCATCATGGTTATAGCTTACCCGGGAGGGGGCTTAACGGAGGTGTAGTCAGCCTTAGAGGATCGTGCAGACATCAGTGGTCACAGAGAGGGTAGTGATTGGCTTGGATCATCTACAAGGCCCCACATCACGGAATTGTGGACGGGAAAGATCACCTGGTTGTGCAACAAGGATTTGATATCTCATGGGTCAAGTAGCGCACCTCTATAGACAGTAAGAACTATAACTTGTTACTCCCTGTTCCGAGAAGGAGCTTTGAATGCTGCAGGAAAGGAACTCCATGAAAGTACTGGTAAACCTATGAAGGCTGATGGACATAGCTTTTCAGAATAAAAGCAACATTTGAAGAAATGTTTACGAAAACCTGCATTTCCTATGACCTATGGTATGTGGTTGTAGCTAGTGCATCAAACAATCCTTGTTAGTGAACATGCTGAGTACGCTCGTACTCAACATATCTTCTTAACCCTTGCAAGATTCTGAAGCTAATACGGACGACGTCTACATCAATTTATGCTCAAGAGAATCGTCATCAACAGATCAAGTACTTCAATGAATTCAATGGAGTCAAGATATACATCAACTAAGTGAAGACAAAGTTGCTGATTAGATAGGAATATAATCTCTATCCATAGAACCTACTTATGTACAGTATTGCAATAGCAGCAATGCAAGCCTAGTAGTTCGGATTCTAGTCTTATAATTATGATAGATTTGAATTGAATATTTCTGATTCTTCTTTGTAAGAAGATTCTTTCTCTCTCTTTAACTTAGAGTGTTCTCTGGATCTTTTGTAAAAAGTCGAGTTGTAACCTATAGTCATGTCTTGGACCTATTGTGTTTCTATTGTACCACTCCGAGGGATGTAATACTGGTGAATGATGTTTCATTGGTGTTATGTCAATGACTATAGTGTAATAGATCATGCAGTGATATGGTGGGTCACCGCAGCATGATTTCCCATAAGTCCGTAGCTCACTCCATCATATCGGAAAATTGAGTCTTAGTCATTTTACCCATCAGACATGCTTCGCATCTTTCAAGTGATTTGAAATCAAGTGATTCAAGAAGTCCATCAGAATGGACTTTCTTCATACGTTTCACTCCAATGTGACCAAGACGACAATGCCACATGTATGTAGAATTGTCGCTCAATTTTAAACATTTAGCTTCAATATTATGAACATGTGTATTACTACAATCGATATTCAACAAGAATAGACCATGTATTAAATGTGCATGTGCATAAAACATATTACTCATATAAATCGAACAACCATTATTCTCGGACTGAAACAAGTAACCGTCTCGCAATAAACATGATCCGGATATAATGTTCATGCTCAATGCAGGCACCAAATAATAATTATTTAAGAATAAAACTAATCCTGATGGTAGATGTAGAGGCAGCGTTCCGACCGCGATCACATCATCCTTTGATCCATTTCCAATGCGCATCATCACCTCGTTCTTCGCTAGTTTTTATTTTTTCCGCAGCACCTATATCGAGTTACAAATATGAGCAACCAAACCATTATCAAATAGCCATGCACTACTACGACTACTAGTAAGATACACATCAATAACATGTATATCGGATATACCTTTCTTATTGATGTTGCTATTCTTCAGATCGGCCAAGTACTTGCGGCAATTCCGCTTCTAGTGACCTTCTCCCTTGCAGTAAAAACACTCAGTATCAGGCTTAGGTCCAGCCTTGGTCTTCTTCGCCGGAGCGGTAGCTTTCTTACCGCCCTTCTTGAAGGTTCCCTTTTTCTTAGACTTGCCTTGCTTCTTGAAATTGGTGGTCTTATTGACCATCAACACTTGGTTCTCTTTCTTGATCTCCACTTCCATAGACTTCAACATAGACAAGAGTTCTGGCAACGTCTTATGCATACGCTGCATGTTGTAGTTCATCACAAAGTTCTTGTAACTTGGTGGTAGTAATTGAAGGACACGATGAATCCCCAACGCATTAGGAATTATTATGCCCAAGCTATGCAGCTTATTAGCGTGCCCAGACATCTTAAGCACATGCTCACTGATGGAGTTGCCCTCTTCCATCTTGAAGTTAAAGAACTTTTCAGAAGCTTCATAACTCTCAACTGCCGTGTGAGCCTCAAATATCATTTTGAGTTCACGGACAATACCTTGTGGGTCAAAGTTCTCAAACCTCTTTCTAAGCTTTGATTCTAAACCATACAAGATAGCACACTGAATTGTGGAGTACTGATTCTTCTAAGTGCGGTAAACATTTTTCACCTCATCGGTAGCATCTTCTGCAGGTGGGTCACCCAGCGGTGCATCCAGCACATAGGTCAAATGACCAGCATTGAGGATAATCCTCAAACTGCGGAACCAATCCGTGAAGTTGCTTCCATTGTTTTTCAACTTTTATTTCTCTAGGAATTCACCAAAATTGATGGTAGGTGCCGCCATTGATCTACAACATATTTGCAATAGTTTAGACTAAGTTTATGACAAATTGAGTTCTAATTAATAGTTATATTAATCTAGGTGAACTCCCACTCAAAACAATATCCCTCACATTATTTTAGTCATCACACGAACCAAATCCACTACATCATGTCCGATCATCACGAGACATAATGTAGTTTCAAAGGCGAACAATCAACATGTACATCATATCTACTATATGACTCATGCTTTACCTTTTAGTGATCCGTGTTCCGAGACTATGTCTGTACATGATAGGCTCATCAAGATATAACCTTAGTTTCCGAAGAAAGAATTCCACATAACCCCCCTATCTATCAGTTTTTGGACACTAACCCCTCTTATCTTTAAACTGGCTATTTAACCCACCTAACTATCCAAAACCGGGCAAATTACCCCCCTAGACATTAATGGCTGGTTTTGGCCTCGCTGGACTCTGGTTTAATCCACGGTGGACTCTGGTCTGGTATAGTGACTTGGTCTACACCGGTTGGTCTAGATGTACCTGGTCTGTTCTAGACGTGTTAGCCCACCTGGTCCAGGAGCAACCTCCTGTCGCGCCTGGTTGAGAAGGAAAGCATCGCATGGTCGCCCCGCCTCTCGTTATTGTCGGTCGCCTCCATGCTTATCTCGCGACGAAGGCCATGATGTAAGCGACGATCTCTCTACCATCTCCGCGCTCCAATGCTGCCGCAACCTAACCATGAAAGCTCTCCAGCATAGCCGCGGGGCCTCCACCTCCTGGACGACCGGCGTCGGTTACTCTGGTTCATGGGCAGCTGCAGGTTTGCATACACGCATATGAAAATCTTCGCAGCCGAGCTCGCTCTGCGTACTCGAGTGTTAACTACATGAGCTTGAGCACGCTCTATGTCGAGCAGGTCTCCATCTGGCGTCTATAGCTAGATGATTGTGCCTTGGCAGCTGGTTCGTCCTGCCCATGTCGCATATGCACAGTAGCAACATGTCTTTCATGCCTGACTCATGCGAATTGAAACCAATACTGAATGTTGTGTTTACACCTCAGAAGAATCATGCGAAAATGCAAATGATGTGCTGAACAAAATAAGCTAATTTCAATGTCTAAAGAAAATTTTCTAATTGACCTATTTCTTGCATAGCTGAGAGTTGCAGATGCTAGCCCTCATGGTTTCCATGTAGACGGCAGGGAAGAACGGGGTGACGGAGGGCAGTAGAAAATAGTCTAATTGACCTATTTCTTGCAAAGTTGAGAGTCGCATATGCTGGCCCTCATGGTGTCCACGTACACGGCACAGGGGGTGTCGGTAATGGGCAGAAGCGGCGTTGGCGGCAGCGCAGGCGGGAAGCACTGGCGGCGTCGGCCGGAAGCAGCTGTGCTGGTGGAAACAGTCTAGCCAGGCGAAGGAATTCGCGCTAGCGGCATCTCGGTCAGGACCAGGTCGTGAGCGATAGAGGAAAGGGGTGATTTATACCAGGCCATACACGGTTATACCTGGTCTAGTCCTTTCTGTACTAAACCATGTCCACGTTAGCAAAACAGCTTTCCAAACCTGCCTTGAACAGCGCCGGGGGTAATTTACTCGGTATTCGATACTTAGGGGGGGTTAAGTACCCCAATTGAAACTTAGGGTGACTTATTGTCCCGAACCTAATATATACGAGGGTTATGTGGACTTCTTTCGTTTCCGATGAGCAAAACTGGCTTGCTCCCGTTGTATGCACTCGCAGAATCTAACACACCCGATTATCACGTGGTGCTTCAAAACAACGAGTCTTGGCAATGGTTCCTACTAAGGATGAACACTTTATAACTTGATATTTTGTGAGAGGGATCATCTAATAACGCTATTGTCGTGACCTAATCAATACAATATGCATAAAAGGATTAACATCACATGCAATTCAAAAAATGTGATATGATATGGCCTTTCTTCTTATGCTTCGGATCTCCATCTTCAAGAACATGATTTCCATCATCACCGGTGTGGCATCAATGTCAATGGCACCGCTCCATGGTTGTCGTCCACCAACATCAACTATTAAAAGCTACTTTGAATAATAGACATGTAGGTCTTAACGAAATTAAAAGACAACCATAAGGCTCCTGCCGGTTGCCGACTTACAATAAGGATCATTGCATACATCATATATAATCACAATCATGGCCATATCACATCACTGCACACCCCTACAAAACAAAGTTAGATGCCTCTAATTTTCTTTGCATATTTTACGTGGTTTGGGGCTTTCAATAAGTACCGTTCTAACTTATGAACAAGAACCACAACGTTGATGCTTGAACTATCAAGTGCTTGTTATAAATTGAATCTTTACTATGATTGGAGAGATAAACACCCGCAAAGACTCTTATGCAATACAAGTTGCATGTTGAGCATGGAGCAAGTCTCATGAACGATGTCATGTAAGGTTAGCCCGGGCCGCTTCATCCCATCATACCGCAAGATGCAAAGTACACAAGAAGCAATTGATAATAAAAGCACCACCTCCCACAATGACCATTGTGTCCTAATCGTGCAACAGATCTACATATAGACACGGCTCTGATACCACTATAAGGGTTCATAGCATGGAAAACAAAAATATTCTACCGCATGAACACACACAAGCCAAGATCCATCTACTAGATTGTAGCAACGAGTCGATAGAGTACTCACCCTTGAAGATTGCAAAGCGGTTAATGAGAGCATATTCTCTTGGGTGATGTAGTCGTTCACTTGCCAATCTCAAGATAGCGTAGATGATCCTTCCGGCGCCGCATTCCAGTAGCGCTCCAGCATTCGGTCACATGTTCGGTACTTGATGAACCCCTTCCTCTCCCTTGTTCCAGCAGGCAGCGGAGGTTGTAGCTCTCTCCTCGCGATTCTGGCAGCACGACGGCGTGGTGTCGAAGATTAGAGGGGATATCCCGCAGGGATTCGTCTTAAGACAGAGCGGGTAGCTGGAGTAGAGATGTTCCTCAGAGTCTAGGGTTTAGAGGCCGAAGAGGAGGAGGTGGGACCGGCGGCGGCTTGGGCGGCGGCTAGGGGGCTAGGGTTTATGGTGTAGGTATTGGGGCAGCTCCCTCCCCTCTATTTATGATAGGGAGGGGCAGCTAGGGGTGGGGACGCCGTATCCTCCCCCAACTCCCTCTCCTTGGCGCCTGCAGTGGAGGGAGAGGAGGTTTCCTCTCCTCCCTCCACCAGGAACCATTGTCCTAGTTTGACTATTCAAACTTGCCTTTTGACTTGCAATTTTGGAGTTTGATTTCTTTCTTTTAAATGCCAAGCCAAGTGACCTAGGACATGGTGCAATCATTCCACTTATTCATGACACATTCATGTACCCTTCCGGTTCGTGAAGCTTCTAGACCCTTCTATATCATTCCGGTGAAAAGACCGGAATCATTCCCGAACTCCGGAATTGGACTTTCCCTATATGAATCTTATTCTCTAGACCATTCTAGATCTCCTTGTGATATCCCGAATACCATCTGAGACTCTGAACAACATTCGGTCTTCTTACTCACATTCCATATCTACTAAACAACATCGAATCCTTAAGTGTTTCTCCCTACGGTTCATGAATTATGCTGACATGATCGAGACTCTTCTCCGATGAATAACCAATAGAGGAATCTAGAAATTCATATGGCTCCCACATATTTATACGATTACTTTGTGATCGAATGAACCATTTACATACGATACCAATTTCCCTTTGTCTCACGATATTTTACTTATCCGAGGTCTGATCGTCGGTATCTCTACATACCTAGTTCAACCTCGTTACCGGTAAGTACTCTTTACTCGTTCCTGTGAAATGTGATCCCTTGTGATCCAGTCACATGCTTCAAGCTAATTGCATGACATTCCACCAAGAGGGCCTAGAATATATCTATCTGTCATATGGATGGACAAATCCCACTCTTGATCCATGTGCCTCAACACATACTTTCCGAACACTCAATGCGACCTTTATAACCACCCAGTTACGAAGTGGTGTTTGATGTCATCAAAGAATCCATCTTGAGATGGTGATTAACATGATCTCATGGTCGAAGGTATTAGGTTACTATGTATCTGAAAGCTTATAACAAACAAACTATTGAAATGACTTGATCTTTATGCTACGCTTATTTATAGGAGTATGTCCATCACACCATTCTCCTAATGATATGATCTTGTTGTTAATAACATATCTATATTCATGATCAGGAAACCATGATCATCTATCAACCAACAAGCTAGTATTATAAAGAGGCTATACTAGGGAATCTAAAAAGTTTACAAATCACACAAGTATTAATGTTTCCGGTTAATACAATTATAGCATGAATGTAAAAATTTATCATAAACACAAAGATAAAATAATAACTACTTTTATTATTGCCTCTAGGACATATCTCCAACATAATGATCATAGGGGTATGCAATCCTATATTTCTATTTTTTCCTACGCATATAATGACATTTGATGATGGGAATCGCTACATTAAAGTCAAACATACGAGATTTCAAACAACTCAAAGTAACCTGGAGCTGTGAAGTGGAGTTAGTGCCTTTAATGGCCCACTATACGGCGGGAATTTTATTCCAGCCGTATAGTTATGGCCATATAGTTGGCACCGACATTTCCAGGTCAAACAGAACAACTTTCATGAAGGGAACCCTATATAAAGATGCCTTGGGAGACGAGAAAACCCTCCTTGACCTCTACCCTAGACTCTTTGCCACAAGAAGCCACCACGTCGTAGGAATAGATCTAGGTCTAATCTCCAAACCCTTCTCCACCACCATAGCCATATTCCACCACTTGTAATAGTAGACCTCATCTTCGATTGGCGACATTGTAGAACTATTATTACCAATCTCATGATTTCCATTACAATGTTTATGATTGTTGATATCATCTCTATGTGAGTAATAAAACTTGGGCTAAGAGCTTCGGCCTAGCCATGTAGCTTTTTGTGCATGTTATTTATCATGGATGGGATCATGTATTAGTTTGTATGACATGATGATTATTGTACCCTCTCTTGCCTCAATCCAAGGACTTGTCAGGTACCCAAGACCTCGAGGATTGATCCAGGTATAGGGAGTGTGAGTAATGACTAATCTGCAGGTTGGGAAGAACCCCAGTGATAGAAGGAGTAGTACGGTTGTATGTGAGGGATTTACTTGGGATTAACGGTGACATCACTATGCATATCATTAGTTCTCTTTCTTCTATGGATGAGACTAGTAGGTTATTGCTATTAGAGGTTACGGAGGCGATAGCAATTATGGATGCACTTCCCACATATAATTATATTGCTCAAACAATTACATGCATACTTTATTATTATCTTTTATTCCCATTAGATGTTTTGCATAGCTACTGGTGAAACCGAAATCCCTAGGACCTCTCTCTCTCCATCATCAACAACAACAAAAGATCGCAAACTCTTGGTCCGGTGAAAACACAAAAGGAATTATAAAACTCCAGAAGGTCTGCTTTAAGTAACCTTACTATGCTTTCTTCTTCCCGGGGATTCGATAACCTAGGTCTACTAGGAAAAATAACTATACTACATCCATAATCTGGATCGAAGGTATCAACTACTCCAGGAGTGCTTATTGCATCTTTTCGCCTTCCTTGAATCAGGTACCAACTTTGGTTAATGCAAATCCTCAGGGGTGTGAGGGACATTCAGTTCATCAACAGTGAAGGTAAGCGTCGTGCCTTCTCTAGTGGCTACTTCGACGGATGGATCTTCCGGTGGTGGTGACTAATAGATGGGTTGATACTCTTAGAAGGATAGTTCTTTATTTTTAGTCTCCGGATTAGAAGCTTCAGAGGTTGAGGGTGCTAAAGCGGCTACTTTACTTTCCAGGCATGCATTTGCAGCTCGCAGACTCTTATCTCGGGTACAGAGTATGGTGATATCCGTACGCATGAGTATAATCTGATGACGGGTCTTGTCGAGGTCTTATTAATGGCGTTGTAGTAGGTATCCAATATTATCGAGTTGGTTTCCAATGCAACAGGTGAGAAAATACTCGGTGGGAAGTCCATCCTTGTCGTGCTTCCCAAATAGGTGATGAGGGGTGTCTTTCAGCTCTTCTTCATGGATCTTGCAGAGGCATGATATGTTGTATAGCTCGTATGGCTCCGTTTAACTAGTTGTGGTCAATGAAAGTGAAGATCATGGGCTCGGGGTCGATTTAACAAGATGGAATGGTGGCCTTGATGACCTATTGAGCTACTCTTGAATCACTGCGAGGAAGCTCTGTCCCTTCAATCTTGGGTGGGGGACAACGGACGATCTTCAGTGGGTCGTGCAGTTGCTCTTCAAAGGGCCAGAAGGTTTCTCCAACGATGATGCTCTCGGAGCGGGAAGGAGCCATCTACGGGGGTTTTAGGTTAGGAGTGATTTTAGGCACAGGGATGTAGATTCATCAGGGTGTACTGTTTGTATAGGCGCGGGTAGGAGTTGTTTTATATTTCATTAAGGGCCCATCCTGCTAAGGAGAGGTCTCAATTTATGGTATTATGGGTGTTGGTGTCGGGGTACACTAATAGCAGGGTCTAGGCAATAGGATCGAATGATCCAAGGCACACAAACAACACATTCTAAGCGTCATATAAGCACATGAGAACAAAAAAAGTGTACCATATGTACGAAGGATTAACTACGTGCCATAAGGGGAATCCTATTCTGAGTATATTTATCCTAAGTATGGACGTTGCGGGGGTCTTGACTTCGGTCTTGTATTTGGGGTCGTCGACGCTGCACTTGATCCTTTGATGCTGATGGTAGGATTCCATTGGTAGGGCGATCTTGTAGTGTTTTTCGTCATAGCTAGCTCTGGTTTGCTTCTCTTTGTTTCCTGTAATCTCGGGATCTCCATCTTCACAATTTCCAAGTCGGACTTGCTTTTGAAAACGTAATATTTGAAGATAGACGAGATATAGAGTAAGACATTTTCAAAAAGTTTATGTCAGAGAAGATGAGATATAAGAATCTTTCGAAAAGATTTTTGGGAAAATAGTTTTCGAAAGCTGGGATTTTCAGAAATAGTGGCTGTCATGTCTAACTTCAATGACTACTAAGGTCTCCTACAGTCACGATGGCTCTGATACCATGTCTGTGCGACCCCGGATTACGGTCCAAGAATCCCTGTTATGCCTGCAAATCACGTTCCCATGATCAGTGAGCCGTCATCATAACTGACGAGTATGATTACAACATCCAGAGAGTAACGAGTACAAAACTTACATTGTTTCCATTATGGCGATTACAAACATCAATAGAGTATGTCTTCAAGCGCAGAGCCCATGTCATGCCTTAACCTACATCCAACTGACTAGGAAGACGGCCTAGCACACATAGACGTCAATTTCTTCCTCGTTCCTCGTTCTACTAAAAATCTGGCCAAGTAAATAGCCAGGGACAAAGCCAGTGAGTACATTGAATGTACTCACAAACCACCTAGAAAAGGTGGACAAGGAAATGCAATTTGGTTGTGGCGATATAGCTCTAATCTAAGTTTATTTTAGAAAAAGCCTAAGTTTGGCATCTCTATATCTTTGTTCAAAAGAGTTTTGGAAAACATGCCTCCTTTCTGAAAACTTGGATATAAGCATATCCATTTCATAAAACATTTATAAAACCTTTTCATAGCAAAGCCCTTTTTAATGTCTTGGACCCTTGATGGTCAAAATTAGACCTTATCTTCTTTCTTTATTCCATTCCTCAAACTCATCCAAAGTGTACTCCTAGCGATCACCTTTCCAACCATCCTTGACCGTGTACACGGCTATTCAAATAGATTATACTCTACAGAGTTTGTGCACTTTACCCACAAGAATCAATACATCTGTCGGGATACAACCACGGCCTGCTACATAAGGTAAACGGGGTTCGGATAATAAAACCTAACCTTTTATCAGTCGTCCCTAGTATACGCACTTGCAATATGGTGCTTATTTCTCCCCGGAACGAGTACTTGACTTCACATGTCCTAATCTCCCTCCCTTTACTGCCTTGTCCATGCCACCCTTTACTCCCTCAAATTTGTATCGTCTGGCGGAACCCCATAGTTGCAACCAATCTCGAGGGAGTCAATAGAACCCTTCCGGGTACGACGACCCCCTATGTGGAAGAGGCAACTATTCTAAGGTCACGGGCCTCTTGTATGCGTTATGGTGTTTCCCATACTAAGGAAAACAAACTACGGGCTAGTCCCGAGTGACACCTAGGATAATACGGTTGCACAGATAAATTGTTCCGATAAAAGACTTGAGTAACCCATTTCTTCTCCTTCTCTTGCTCGACTTTATCCTTCTCTTTTCATCACCTTTTATTTTGTAGAACACCCACTTGGAAACGATGCCTCTTTCCAAGGGTTTTATTTTGAAAACTTTGTAGTGGGGTAAAACCAAAAATAGTTTTTGTCTTTGAAAAACCATAGTTTCCAAGGAGGGAAGATGCTAATCATCTGAACCTCGATCTAAAGGGATAAAGATGGTTGTTAACAAGGGTAAATGTCCTAAGGGACACTCCCTCATAACTTGGAAGAGCCATGTTACTTGCGTACTTTATTTGAAACAAACTATGCAAGTAAACAAGAAGTTCATAAATGAGATAAAAACAATTGAATAGAGGAGTAAGTCAATGTCGGGGTTCAGGAATGGTGGCTTGCCTGTGTCCAGCGAGATGTCCCTTGACTTTTTTAGAATACCAGAATACCAAGAAGACGAAGAATCGTCCGATCCTTCATTCTTGTCGGCATCACACAATCGCAACTATCGTTGTTACCAAGCATACATGCAGCAAACCATACCACATTCAATACCACGCATACAAGAATCATAACATACATCAAACAAATAAGGAATACATTCTACAATTCAGTAGGTTTTGAGTTCTTGGATTTAGAGCAATTGGAAATGCTTGAAAAGCATTTGGGGGTTTTTCTTGAATGGATGTAGGAGGCTATGACTAATTAATAAACGGTTTTTAAACCAAGGTCAATATCTGTATGATATCAATACACAAAAATTATATCATTAGAAAGGTATTGATAAATTGAAACCAAGAAAAGTGGTTTCACTTTATCAATTTCCATTGATTTATAATGAATTTTATAGTGAGTAAAACTCTAGTTCCAGAAAAGTTATGGAGTCCCAAAAAATATTTCCTCAGATGATTAGGTAGGATTTGTTGGAATGACTCAATAGGAGTTGGAATCACCTTAAATTGTTAACCAGAATGCCCTCAGGAAATTCCCAAAGGCAGTTCTAGAAGTTTTTTGTCCTTTTCATCAGATTTAATCTACAAGAGATTTTGATGATATTCCAAGGAAACAGGTTAGCTATTTGGAATACATTTCTGTAGAAATTGGGATCACCCTTTTTGGGCAAATAGAATTACTGTGGTGATTTTACTAGTGAATTAAACATGCACAAAATAGTTTAATTCACCAAAATTCAATCAGGGCTTGATAAATTATGAGCTCCTGGGGTTTGATGTATATTGAGATGCATGTGTCCTAGGAGTGGTGATTAGGTCAATGCCCATGTTGGTTTGTCCTAGAAAATTTCCTAAAGTCATTTATGTGTTGTTTTTCCTATATTTACTATGGGCAGTCTAGGAAGAAAACTACGGTTAGGCCAATGTGACATGCAATGTATCTGAGATACCTCTCAGTGACCAAGGTTTCACTCCAATTGGTATAAATTTCTGAAGGAATTTATGTGTGAGAAGGATACATCTAGGCACTGGACTCATTATAATTAATATAGAAATCTAATAGGCGAAGTTACTGTACTCCATGTTGAAGGAAATATGTATGTACCAAAATGTTGATCTGGTAAAAAACTAGTAGTTTCCAATTTTTCTTTTATTTAAACCAAACATGACCGCTAGCAGAACTTGAACAAATTAAAAAAGTAGTAGTGGAAAAATATAATAGGGCCTGATCTGGGAGCTATTGGGCCACGCTAGGGAAATCCGGCCCACCCGGCGTCCATGCACGCGGCCGGAGTCGGTTCGAAATGCTCTGGGCAGGGCCCACTTGTCAGCTGTAGCGGAGGCCGAAGGGGTATCAGGAAAAGCTGGTCGTTCGATTACAGGCGGAACCGACGGCTCCGGTTCATCCTCTTCCTCTGGCCACCAACAACGGAAGCAAACCCTAGGCCGCTACTTAGCATGCAGGAGGCTCACCTAGGGATTCTCCAGCGAAGGGGAGTGATGGCGGAGTGGCGGCGCAACAAGGTGACTACGGAGAGGGGCGACATGGGTAGGTGCGGCCTCGGGACGGACCTCGCGTGAGATGGCCGGCGTCGGCTGCCATAGGAGCTCGCCAGAGCAGCCCCGGAGATGCATGCATGACGGATCTGAGGGGCTATGGAGTATGCGGTGGTTCTGGGGGGTGCACGAGGGTGCAGGCAGGTGAGGGGCGGCTCAGGAGCTGCTGGCTCGTGGGTGGTGCTCCGCTAGGCCATGATTGGGACGCGATGGCCTCTGGTATAAGACTCTGGCGCGTAGCTCAATAGGATTGACAGGAAACCCATACCAACAAGTTGCAACTTATTTTTCGGAAGCTCATTAGAAAATAACTCTAAAGTTAAGCGTGCTTGGCCTAGAGCAATTCTAGGATGGGTGACTGACCGGGAAGTGGGTAACCCGGTGCACATAAGTGAGGACAAAGTGCGCATAAAAGACTAGTGTTGGTCTGTGGGGCCAGTCTAGATATCCTATTAAGCTATGAGGAGTGGTACCCCCTGGGCCCAGTGGACGGGGTGTTACAGAGTAGTATCAGAGCTCAGCAGTTACGATACCCCACTGGTCCAGCCTGTAGGATAACCTAGCTAATGGACGTTGTAGAGTGTCAAAACTATTTTTATAAATTGGTTGGATAGATCTGATTAGCTCTGTTTTTACTCCTTACTCATCTGCTATTCTCCTCTTAGCTTTGCGCGTTTTGGATCTACCCCTTATCTTTTCTTCGAGTCCAGGAATTCTCGTGGTTAGGTTTTCGTCGTATCTTCAGGGCTTCGCTTCCGCCTCTTGTAACCGGTGCTTCGACATCCGACCTTCATACTATATGATGAATCTTTCATCTGTTGTACCTTTCAGTGGACCAAAAATTCACTAAAAAATTCTTTATATCTTTCGGTGTTCTCCTTCGCGATGACCTCTTCTACGTCAAATCTAATGAAGAACCTGCATCCCTCCTTTGTTTCCAAACCTCGCTTGTCGTGATCTACAGTCTGAATTCTGAGAGTTGGTTGTATAATTCTCCTATTCATGAGCAGAGTATGTTTTGGGTGCGCGATGGACTGATCACCATCCAACAACTCTTATCATTCGCTCTTGTACATTGAATCGGTGGATCGATGCAATTTTACTCCTTCCATAAAATTTAGAGGTGGCCTTACCTTTTGAGACCTCTGCCTTCGTCCGTGTTTTGACGGAGTGTTCTCTCGACAAATATGAGAAATGATTCTTGTTGGTGGTGTTGCTGATTTCAAGACAGAGAAGGAATCTTTGTTAGTGGTGTTGCGAGGATCTACACGATGCGAGAAGATTAGAAGCGTCGGCCTTCTTCCCCGTACCATGAGGCGGATCTCGACGGCGTGATCCATTATTAGTGGTGTCGAATTGTAGCACACCGGGTCAAACCACTACTAGAAAATCACTTGTTGTTTTGTTTTGTGCATCATCATGGCATCATCATCATGGACTAGGCCGATGAGTGGATGCGAGAGTCGACCCGATCTCCGATGTATCTTCGGCAGTGTTTTCAGGCGAGCATTCTCCCTCTTTCTCCCTATTTTATATTTCTATTGTTTACTTCCTCATGTTGATCTATTGCTATCTGTGTTGTGATGCTATAGATTCTGTGTCCCTTTATAATTCCTTGCAGCATCTATATTACCATGGCCACCTCCTATTACCTGTTGTTTGGTAGATAGTCGGCGTTGCGAGTTGCGGTCGCTTGTGTAGGTGTTGTTTCGTGCCGGCGATGTTCCATCGTTGTCGGAAGGCTATCATATGCTTAATGTTGGAGATGACAATGGCTTTAATTACCGTTTAATAACTAAAATTGAAGTAGTTAAATAATACAGAGGCACAGGTGGGCAATAGATATTATTTGGTTTTTAACCGTCCACTTGTGTCCCGTAGGACCCCGAGTACTTGATACCTGTTCTTCGAATATTTGCACTATCCTCATGTGGTAACATGAATCCCCTTAGCTAGAGCTTGAGTCATATCTTATTTCTTGGGACCACAAAGTAGTTTGGGGCTTTATTACTATCATGTACTTATGCCATGATTATGCCATGCTTTACTGCTTTATTTACTATTGCGCGTGGAGTGCCTGGAACCGGACCCATAGACCAGATACCATATATTATGAACCCGTCAGAACTAGTATAACTGAAGAAGCAATTGGGTGCTATGCTGGAAATTGGATTGATTCAACCAAGTGCGTCGGCATGGGATCACCTGTTTTATTTGTGGATAAGAAAGATGGAGGTAACCGTTTGTGTACGGATTATCGGAAGTTGAATGATGTCACCATCAAGAACAATTACCCGTTGCCAAAGATAGAATATCTATTTGACCAGTTGACTGGTGCCAAATTGTTTTCTAAGATTGATCTTAGAACTGGCTATCATCAACTCAAGATTCGCGCAGAGGATATTCCAAAGACTACCTTTACCACCAGATATGGATTATACGAGTATATTGTCATGTATTTTTGATTAAGCAATGCCCCGCTTATTTCATGAACCTCATGAATAAGATTTTTATGGACTTCCTGGATAAGTTTGTCGTTGTTTTCATTGATGACATTCAGATTTACTCCAAATCAGAAGACGAACATGAGCTACACCTAAGGACCATTCTTGGAACCCTCAGAGAGCATCAGCTATATGCCAAGTTTAGCAAATGTGAATTTTGGTTACAGGAGGTAGGATTCCTCGGACATATCGTATCAGCCGGAGGAATTGCCGTGGACCCTGTGAAGGTGAAGGATGTTGAAGATTGGCAAGCCCCAACCACTCAAACCCAAGTTCGTGCATTTCTTGTATTAGCGGGATACTACCGCAATTTTGTAGAAGGATTCTCGAGTATTGCCAGACCCATGACCCAATTGCTGAAGAAGGACAAGAAGTTTGAATGGACAGACAAATGTGAAGCGAGTTTTCAGGAACTCAAGAGGAGATCGATTTCATCCCCAATCTTGATCATGACGGATTTCACGAAACCCTTTTATGTGTATTGTGACGCATCCAAGATCGGTCTCGAATGTGTGCTAATGCAAGAAGGCAAAGTTATATCTTATCTATCCCGACAACTGAAACAGCATGAACAGAATTATCCAACCCATGACCTTGAATTAGCAGCCGTAGTTCTAGCCCCAAAGACATTGAGGCATTATCTCATGGGAAACCATTGTGAGATTTATTCAGATCACAAGAGCCTGAAGTATATATTCACTCAGAAGGAGCTGAATATGAGGCAGAGAAGGTGGATCGAGCTAATCAAGGACTATGATCTGGACATTCACTATCACCCTGGTAAAGCCAGTGTGGTAGCAGTTGCCCTTAGCAGATTGCCATGTCACTTGAACTCCATGATTATGAAGGAGCAACCAAGTTTGCACAAAGAGATGGAAGATTTCCGAATGGAATTAGTGAGTGAAGGATTTTTGGCTAGCATAGAACTTCAACCCAGTTTGATCAGTTAGATCAAGGAGGCGCATAAAGGAAATGCTAGTATCGATGGAATCAAACGTCGTATCGGTACAGGAAAAGTACCTGGATTCACCGAGGATGATGAAGGAGTTCTGTGGTACAAAGGACGTCTCTGTGTACCAGCAGATTCGGAGTTGAAAGAAGTTATTTTGAAAGAGGCCCATGATACTCTTTATTCCATCCACCCCGGAGGAACAAAGATGTATCAGGATTTGAATGAGCAATTTTGGTGGCATAAGATGAAGAGAGAAATCGGAAGCTATATCGTCAAGTGTGATATATGTCAGAGAGTTAAGGCGGGACATCAAAGACCCGCAGGACTGTTGCAACCATTACAGATTCCAGAATGGAAATGGGATTCTGTTGGAATGGACTTTATCACCGGATTGCCTACTTATAGTAGGGGAAATGACTCTATCTGGGTCATAGTTGACAGATTGTCCAAGGTAGCCCATTTCTTACCAGTCAAGACCACATACCAGAGTTCGAAGCTAGCAGAGTTGTACATCGCTAGAATCATCAGTTTGCACGAAGTCCCAAAGAACATCGTATCAGATCGAGGAACTGAGTTTACCTCGAGATTTTGGAAGGAAGTCCAAGAAGGTTTAGGAACCCGACTGGATTTCAGCACAGCGTATTACCCTCCGATGGACAAACGGAGCGAGTAAATCAAATACTCGAAGATATGTTGAGAGAATGTGTGCTAGAGTATGGATATAAACGGGAAGACTGTCTGCCTTTCGCAGAATTTTCATACAACAACAGTTATCAAGCTAGTCTGCAAATGGCCCCATTTGAATTCATGTATGGAAGGAAGAGTCGCACCCCTTTGAATTGGTCGGAAGTAGGAGAGAGTTGGATTTTCGGACCCGACATCCTACGAGAAGCAGAAGAGAAAGTTCACAAGATTCGTGAGCACCTCAAGACTGCCCAGTCAGGACAGAAGAGTTACGCCGATAAGAGACGTCGAGACCTTGCTTTCAATATCAGAGATTTTGTGTATCTCAAAGTGTCGCCTTTGAAGGGAATGCATCATTTCCAACTCAAAGGAAAGTTAGCCCCCAGATATATCAGACCATTCAAGATTCTGAATCATCGAGGAGAAGTATCATATCAATTGGAACTACCCGAGGAAATGTCAGTAGTGCACAATGTGTTCCATATATCGTTACTTCGCAAATGCTTTGAAGTTTCGGAGAAGACCGAAGTGTTCAAGGACATTGATCACCAGACCATAGAGATCCATGATGACCTGACATATCCCGAAGTACCCATCCGTATTTTGGAAGAAGCTTTCAAAACCACCAGAACCCGAAGCATCAAGTTTCTCAAGATTCACTGGAGCAACCACACTGAAGAGGAGGCTACTTGGGAGCAAGAAGATCACATCAGGACGGAGTTTCCCGATCTCTTTAAATCCTAGGTAATCTTTTTCTTCTTTTTCAAATCTCGGGACGAGATTTTTTTTAAGGAGGGAAGGTTTGTAACATCCCAAAAATATGAAACAATGATCATCAAACTCTAATCACTAAAATTAGGGTTAACAAAAACTTTGATTAAATAAAAACCAAATGAATGCATGTGAGTATGTGATGATTTGATGAATGCATAAATGGACTTGGTGATTCAACTAAATAGCAAGGAATGATTCAGAGATGAATATAACATCATCTAAAACATTTCCAAACAGAAACAAATCAAGAGAAAATCACAAACAAATCAAATAAGGCAAATGGTCATTTTTGCCAATCTTGCTCACTAGGTCACTTTGAGTGTTTCTAGTCCAAGATTTCAAACAGAAACTTTTCCAATTCTTCTCACCCCTTGCAATAACAAGTAAAAGTGAATCAAAGCCCACCTTTCAAACTTGCAGAAACATTTAGCAACCCCATTCAAATGACAATTCAAAATTGAATCTTTAACATATGTGAAGATCACACCTTTTCAAAACCCAACCAAACCAGTGCCCCTTGACCAATCCAACTAACCAGATACTCCCTAGTATGTTCCTAGCAAACCATCCAAGTTTGAATCCAAAATTCAAATTTGAATTTCTTTCGGCCATTTCATCAAACACCTTCTGGGCACAAATCAAATTAAAGAACAAACACTATAGTGAGCAGTGTTGTGCCAACCTTGTCCCCTCCCTCGCTCTCGCTACACTCTCAGTAGATCATCTAACTAGTTTAACCAGCTCTAGCTCACTGTAAACTCGACAATGCCATCAATGCTGACCATGGACAAGCCCAATTGCCAACCCCAATGTCGAAAACAAGCTACCAGCCTAACTAGCCTCGCTAACCTTGTCTAGCAGGCACTCCACCGTCCACTGCCACCCCTGTCCAACGCTCGATCCCTGCTAGCCACTAGACCACCCAGAACGTGCGCGGACATTCTCTCAATGAGTAGAAATTACTTTTCTCAAATAAAATAAATGGGACAAGTGTTTTAATCCTTGTAATGTTAGTGATGATGCTAGATCATCTAGTGGGAACCTTTGTGTGATGTTTAGAAATAGTTAAGTATTGTTTGGTGATTGTGTACCTCGTATTTATTTATAGACGCTAGTACCGACCAAGGATATGAGGAGGAAGGAGGATACTATGAGGAAGAAGCCAAGGAGAACTTCAACCACTGCTCTGCACAAGGCAAGCTTATACTGATATCTTAGCAAGCCAATACTTGCAAGATACTAATTAAGCAAGCTAACACTTGCAAGATACCCTACTTATGCAAGCTACTACTTGCTTGTTACTATGCCAACTATATGCCTTAATCATATATGATTATACCCACTTGACACACCATCCTAGTTTTACCTGCAAGCTTAGTATTTTATTTTCCTTAATAAAACCTTTCTATCAAAAGTTTACTTAGTGACTTGTAGATTCTAGAAAGATAACTGAAGGTAGCATAAAGAGCATGAAATTTGGCCTAAGTTAGATAATCTTGAGGTCATCCTAAGGCATGAGATTGAACTTAGTTAATCCCCACTTGTTTATTACCCCTCATCAGTATTTACCCCCACATGTAGATGCTAGTGCTAAGCTTAAAATTTGATGAACTCTAGATGGGGATACTTGGTGAAAATGGTTATGAAAACCTTAGAATGATGAGTCATTCTACTGACATGTTTTGACATGTGTTTCCGAACACCAAATGATTTATGATGATGAAAATGTTAAGGCATGAGCCTTAGCCCTTTATAAAACTGATGGTTGTCTGGATGCAATACCATTCCAATTTTACCGTACAACCACAATACCCGAAAATTGGGTAGGGCTTGACTGGAAGTTTATATACCTTAGTATGGGTTCCCTTGCGGCCAAGGTCTGAGCTGAGGCTACCTTGTGAAGATTTTCCACCTGTGCAGTACCCAAGATGACAGTTGGTCATGGTTGGGAGGCCAAACTCACAGGAGAGGTGCCTATACTAGGGCGTGTAATTCAAAGGTTAGCATTGATTATCCGCATACTGAGTATGGTGAATTCAGGATTGTTCTTGACGGATGTATCGAATGTTGTGGTGAAAGTGTACAATCCTTGCAGAGTGTCAAACTATTCAAATAGCCGCGTCCGCGGTTATGGACAATTGGAGTGGCCCTACTGTTCCCCCGTCAGATGTTTTCAAAAGAAATTGTGAAATGATTTGTGACTTTGAATTGACCACAACAGAGTTGTGATATGAAATTCAAGTTCCCACTTAGGTGTTATAAAACTTTCAACTAGCTTCCTTTGTTTCTGAACTTAGTAGAGTAAATCTGGCTTTTTGCAAAACAACCCTAGATCTTAGTATATCCTATTCAAAACCACTTCACTTGTTAGTATTAGTTTGTGAGTACTTAAAGAGTACTCATGGCTTTGTCCCTGGCTATTCCCGTGGCTAGACTATGAAGAGGAGTATCAGGAAGAAGGGCAGCAGGAAGGTTACGACAACTAGGATCATCTCCCATCGTCAGCATTGCCTATGACCATGAAGATGGATCTTCGCCCACGCTATCGTTACTATTACGTTATTCCGCTGCTTGAATTGTATTAAGAACTGGACCATGAGATCCTTATTTTTGTAAGACCTTATGTATGGTTTGTAATGGATGATGTACTGTGATATCCAATCTGTTATGTCTCGCAAAAATGGTAATCCTGGGGTTGCGATGTATGGCATAACAGGCATCTGTGATTAAAAATCCGGGTGTTGACAGCAGATGCATCATGAAGCCTCATAAACCATGTGGGTTTAAGAAGCACAAGGCTCCAATTGAATCAAGTGAAGTTTGGATTGATAGACCATTATTATTAGATCATAACCATGCAAAGAGATGGTCAAGGTAAGGTGGCATATGGATGTGAACTTCTACCAAATTAGGCATGATGATAAGATTTTGAGAAAAGATTATTTTGTTCACTATAAAACCATCAATGATGAGTGGGTCCAAGAAGAGTTTAGCCAAGGGAAGAGTGGGCTTTGGTATTAATAATGATGTACTACAAGATTTTTCAAGTACATTCTGAATAATGTACACATATTGGAGTAGGTGGAGCTCCAAAGATTGAATCTAGTTAAAGATTTCATACTTGGCATAATTTGCCAGATAGGTGGATTTGGACAAGTATGAAAGAGGGAAGGATGCAAGGGTCCATTCTTATCATCAAGTGGATGATGTAGAAGTATGTATTAAGTAGAGGGATTCCATGTATCTATTTGGTATCTGATGAGTTGGGTTCTAGGGGAAAGGATTTGCTCAGGGTAGATCTGCTTGAGTGGATTAGAGGGTCACTTAGGATAGATCTAGCTTAAGATAGATTTAGTTTGGGTTGCTTGGGTTGATCTTGATGATCTCAACTTTTGGTTTGATCCTAAATTATGTGCTCCTAGATTGGCTCATGCTACTTCCTAAGCAAATAAAGCAATCGGCAGATGAAGGCAACTCATCTTGTCAAACATTCAAAGGGTATTGAGGTTACCATCAAGACTAGCTTGAGGTAAGCAGGGATTTTTTGAATAGGTTGTGGTTTGAATTAAGATAAGGACCTCTTGGTATTTCTACCAATATTAGAAGGAAAAGGTTTAAGGAAACATTTTGGAAAACCTAGAGATAAGATTAGTTGAAAGTTCTTTCTTGAAAACATGAGGAGATTATATATAGATCTCAATATATTTATTAAAATAAAACTAGTAAAACATTTTCTTGTGTCAAAGTTATCTTGGGTCAAGTTTAAAATGCCAGAACATTTGAGAATAGGAAATATGAGCCAAGACATATCTTTTGAAAAATAGTTTTTGTCGGCTAGTATTGAGGTAAGGAGTATATCATCTACTATACAAAAAGTTTCATAAGCACAATCAAACAATCAAAAAACATTGCAACACTTAACAAGAAAAAGTTTTTGTTCCCCCTGAGTTTTGCCTTTTTGACAAAAAATCAGGGTTGCTGAAATTGGGATGTTACAACACCATCAAGTAACATTCAAGAAAAGGTCCTTTTTCCATTGAAGGATAGGTCATTTGTGCCTCAATGGTAAAAGTATGTCACCCTTGCGTTAATCAAGCTTGCGGTAGGTAATCACTTCTCCCACTCTTTTTTGAAATATGTAATCTTTATTTTATTTTGCTAATCTTCTTAGGATTAGTTCGTGTAAATTTCTAAGCTTGGGGAGATTATTTTTAGGTTTGTAGAGTCTTCTGCAGCATTCATTATCATAATAAATTTTTGTGCAATCATGCATCCCACTATTTTTATGTGCTTGCTTAGGTAAGTTTTGTTCATACTTATGTGAGCGATACACTTGCTCATGTTAGACCCCATAAGAGGCAAGTTAGAAATTTGATGTGGCTTGTTAAAAATTATTATCTAGCTTATGAATTTTGTTGTGATCCTCTAGAATACATTTTCATGGTCTCTATATTTGAAAAGACCAAAAAATACAATAAAATAAGTTCTTTAAATTTTTGGGTCCCTCTTTAGAATTGTCTCAAATAAATAGTTATGAAGATCTCGACCCCATAGTGTTGGAAATAATAGTCTTGATAGTTGCTTAGAGGGATTCCAATTGGAAATGATGTTTCAAAGTTTGAAGATTAATAATGCCAAATGTTTTACACGTATATCGCACCACTATCATACTCGATGGGGGACTGACAACTCCTCTGGCCTATAAATGATCTACTCGACATAACTCTCAAATTTTGGCCATGAGTTTATTAAGCATCTGTAAGAAAAATGTTATGAGTCTCAACTTCTTATGGGTCTTCATTGCAAGCGAAGTTGGTTCACTCCTCTAACTAATTTGAGAGATCATAAGGAAAAAAGGGGAAAGCCTGGATATGGTTATGTAGCACCCCGGATAAAACAAATACTAGAAAATCGCTCGTGTTTGTGCATCATCATGAATGCATTCTCTTGTCATCATGCCACATTGCATTTAAGAATCTTCATGTTTGCATGTATATGTTGCCTAAAAACTATTTTTACAAAGCCTACCTTTGTTTTCTAAATACCCCTATCTTTATTTTGAATCAAACCTTGGTCCTACCAGATCTTTATTTTGTCTAAAAATTATTTACAACTGTTTTGTTTTAAACAAAATAAAATAAATGTATAATAATATAAGAACCTATTTTATTAAACCCTTCGGGGGAGGCAGCCGCAAGCCTGGCCCAAAATCCCAGCCCACAACCACCTACCATCCCTCTAGTGTAAACCTAATCCTACCCGAAACCTAACCCTAAAACTCTCCCTACCTACCCCAGCCACCGCCGACATGATCCACCCTACCTACCACATGAACATACACCACCCCATCCCATGTTGACTGCACTAACAAAGCCCGCTAGTGTCACATCCCAAGATTTTCCAAATCTTGTTATGTGAAAAATAAATGAATAAAACAAAACTTTGTTGATTTTCAGGGTGAGAAGAAACTTTTTGAATCCATTTGGAAACTTTCAAAACCTATTTGGATCAAATAAAGTCCTAAAGGGATTTAAAAAGATAAATAAACAATAATCTTAAAAATATTTAAAATTACTATTTTTGAATCTTTTAATAAAAAGGATTTGGTTTTCAAAAGAAAAGGTAGATTTATAAATAAGGATTATTTTATAGAGCCCAATTAAACCTTGGCCAAGATTTTGAAATAAAACATTTTGTTTTGATAAAAAAATAGTAAAGGTTTATTTAAATAAAATAATAAGGATTTAATATCCAATTTTATTTAAATAAAAGGTTTTACCATTTTAAATTAAAACATCAAAACTTATTAAATTATTTTAAATAAGTTTTCCAAGTGTTTATTGTTTTCAAATAAAACCTACTCGATGGGTTTTGGTACTATTTTAGATTTCAAAATAAAGTTTTTAATAAAACAAATCCTATTTGATTTAATGACTAAGGTCCATTTTATTTAATTATTAATGGACCCTAAAATAAAATGTTATTTTATTTTAAACAAGTTTTCCAGGTATCTTTTATTTTCAAATAAAACCTACTGATTTGGTTTTGATAATATTTAGTTTTCAAATGGAGATTTTATTAAATAAATCAAAACCTATTTGAATTAATAATTAAGGTCTATTTTATTTAATTATTAATGGGTCCTAAAAATAATAAAATTATTTTATTTTGGGACTTTGGTTTATGTTGTTAAACAGAACCAAAACTCAATACAAGTTTGGAGGAGGTTTGAATTGTTTGAATGTTTGATTTATTGTTTGAAATTCAAAACAGGAAATTCAAACAGAAAAAGAAAAACCAAACAGAACAAAAAAAAAGGGAAAAGGCCCAACCCATCTAACCTAGCCCAGTCCAGGCCCAACCAGCCCACTCCCTCTCACCCCGCAGAAAAACGCTTAGCACCCAGCAACTCACCCACTCATCGACGACTCATCGGACCCCGCTTCTCTCTCCTTCACGTGACGGACCCACGCAGCCAGCTCACCATCTTCAACCTCGCGGTGACCACGCCTCGAACGCCTCCTCGCTGTTTCTGGTCGTTGAAGCCGGTGTAAATTCGCGTTATTTCCTCCATTAATCCCTCACTCGACCACGCCCATTTAAACGCCAGTGTCTCCCTTCCATTTCCCCTCTGTCTCCTTCCCCAAGCGCGCCCCCAGGCTGCCAAATTTCGCTCGACACTGCCCACTGTCCGACGATGCTCCGGCGAGGATTCCGGCAGCCCCACGCCACCCCTTGCCTCCTCGAGCACGCAGCTGTGACCCCCATCTCCTGGCGGACCTTCCCGCATCGCCAGATCACCCGCGTGCGCACCACAACGTTGGCAACAACGACCACCAAGCATCGCCGCCTCCTGCCTCGACTCCGGCGACATCTCCTGGTGACCCCAGACCACCCCGGGCCCTCTAATGGATACTCTCACACTCTCCTCTCTCACATGCGTCTAACGCTGCTCTCCATTTGTCTTAGCGCGCCCTCAGTCGTCGCCTCCGTCATCAACCAGAGCGTGCCCGACGCCGAGCGAACTCCGGTGAGAAATCGCCAGCACATGCGAGCGCCCCTTCGTCTGCAACCAGCACGTCGAGCTTTCCCACGTCCTTGTGATCACGGTGAGCCTCTCCTCCTCTTCTCTCGCTTCCTAGAACGGCCGGACCACCTCGGACAGAGCGTGCGCCGCCAGTCGTCGCCGCCGGCGCCGCCAGCTGATGGTCAAACTCATCAAAGCCGTTAGATCGTGATCCAATAGACGCTATAGATTGACTTAAACCGAAACGGTCCGTGTGATATGAGCCGTGCGATGTTAGTTTAATCCTACGGCCTACAGCGCGTGATCCAGACGAAGCGGTATTAGCGAATAGAAACACGCCATGTGTCTCTGTTTAGTTGAATTAGAACAGAATTGATCTATTAGATTTCCAATTTTGTAACTTGCACAACTTTTGTTCCACATGTCCAAAATTTGCAAACTTTATATCAATGGAATCAGTGGAACAAGCCCTAGCCAACCATGCCATTTGTTTAGTAAAAAGCTTCTGGAAAAATGTTTGTTTTTGCAGAAACATTTGTATGCTTGTTTAGATTATAAAAATTGTTCAAAAATGATTTTGGGGATAAAATCTTTGGCAAATGGTTTGTGTTGAACTTACTAACCATAGGAAACACTTTGTGGTTTCAAAAATGTATTTGGTGAAACAAAAGAATGATTCTTTGATTTAAAACCATTTCTAGTCAAACAAAAATATAGTTTATTTATTAAAAATGGTTTTGGAAGAAAACTTTTTGGAAATGTTTTGTTTTAAACTCTCTGACCCCAAACACCAAGTTTTAAGGTTTGAAAACATATTTTGTGAACCCTATAGATTAATGCCTTAGTAAAAACATTTTACACCACATAAAAAGATACCTTGTTTTGAAAATGGTTTATGAAGTGAAATCTTTTGCAAATGACTTTACCACTTTATAAAATGACCATTAGATGTTTTCAAATGTTTATGACCCATTAGGAACCACTCTTTCAAATAAAACAATCCTTTGCATGCTTGCATGCATTATCTTGGTTCTATGATTTTATGTGATGTTTTGCTTGAATGGTAGATTGAACTTGTGCCTTGCTTGATTGAATTGTAGTGACTTGAAGAGTGTGATTGTAGGAAGGACAAGGAGTGAACTTATACTCTACCAAAAAGGCAAGTGATGCTTCATACTTTTTGGCCCATTACTTTCACTATGCATTAGTGATTTTTCTAAGTAAAACTTGCATGGAATTTTGCTAAGTATAAACCTTGCTATAGGAAAACCTAGTAGATGAAACCTTAGTGGAATATTTCCTAAGTTAAGATTCCTACTACTATCATGCTTAGCTTAGCTAATAGAAAACAAGGGTGGATTATACATACATACTATGGAAAAATCTCTAAGTCTGAGGACTTGTGTTTTTGTTTAATAAAACAACTAAGTTAATGAATCACCTGGGTGGAATGGGACTTGAATGGTGGTTTTTGGTTGAGTGGTTCACAAGGCCCATGTTTATGGTTGACCTTGTGTATCTCACTTGTGGATGGCCACCCAGGAACAAAGAGATTTGAGATGTCAAATGTTGAGAAGCTTCAAGTGCAGCCACTTGGCATTATGGGCTCTGCCTGGATCATATAGGTTGCAAGAACTTAGCCATATGGACAGTTGGTGGTAGAGTTTGATAGGTTGGAACGCGTCCATTTTGGTCTAAGGGAAGGCTTCTGAAAGATCTTGTCTTGGTGAAACCAAGTCTTGTGGGGAAAGTGCACCACCTCTGCAGAGTGTAAAATCTAAGTACTTAGCCATGTACCTGGTAAAGGACAATTTGAGCATCAAGACATGGAAGCAATCAAGAATCTCATCATCCAAATTTCTAAGTTAAAAACTTGAGGTTGAACAAGGGTTAAAGGATCTTCAATCTTTGATTGGGAGAAATGATTTTGTCAAGCAAAAACTTAGTGTTTTCAAATGATAAGGAAAATCTATTTTGAGCAATGCAAGCCTAAGCTCCACTTAGACAAATGCATATAGATGATAGACTCCACTATACTACCATAGTATCACTTGCCAATACAATTCAAATGTATTGACCCTTGTGGCTGTAACTTGTTATGTTGCAGGTTTGATTGATATTAGTAAAGTTGATTGATTAGGATTACAAGTCTACAACCAACATGTCTGCATGTGGCACTTTGAAGATGAAGGACCCCATGCTTATAGATATTCTGCTGCAATGACATGTAATAGCCAGATGAGCTATGTAAGATGTAATAAAATTATGTTATCCCTGGTTATAAAGTTATATTATGACCTTTGTTTCTTGATATTACATCTTGACTGTGGATGCTATCTATTGATCCAGGGACTAGCATTGTAAACACAGGGATCTCTACCTTATTAAAGGTTGGGACCTCTACAGATGGTATCAGAGCATTGTGTTGCCTGTAGGATTTGTAAACCTAGGATTAGACAAAACCCCTTAGAAAAAATAGGAGTTATATTTGTTCAAAAACTTATTTACAAACAATCTTGTAATAATCTTTCCTCAACCATTTTGGCTTTTGATTCTACATCCCTTCTATTTCAACTTGATGGAAAAACCTACCCCATGACCAAAGACTTCACCATGTGCAAAGGACTTCTTCAACTCTAATGACTTCAACTTCTTCAACTCTAATGACTTCAACATCTTCAGCATATTCACCAAGGACTTCCATTTTGGATACCACTAAGGACAAGTGAAACAAGAAATCTTGCTCAAGATTTGGAGACTAAGGAAACACAATTAGAAGGAACCATCATCACCTTTGAAGTTTTGTGACCAAAAGTTCTCCCAAGGAAACCATGATCTCATGCAAGAAGAATCAACCAAAGAAGGATGGAAAGATCACAAGTGAACCATATAGATGGACCACCATATTTTAGTTAAGTCAAACACACCAACTTATGTGGTGTAACAAAATTATTTTGTTGCCTAAAAATGTGCTTGAACTTTGTTGTTTGAGTGAAAAGTTGTTTGTGATTGCTTGCACATTGCTTGAGTGAATTGTAATGTGTGTGATTAGAACTATTTCCTTAGAAATATCTTTCCTATTCTAATCCCTACCCAACCCAAACAGATGACTTCTCCAAGAGACACCAACATCAAGGTTGATGACAACAACAACAACAACCAAGAGGACAACATGAGAGAACTTATAGCAACCCAAAACCAGTTGAGCCAAGAGACAACTCAGCTTTTAGCCAACAACAATGGACTAGACCCAGCCATACAAAGGATTTTGAAACTTCAATCCCAATTGTTACAAGGATTGGTTACTCAAATGATCAACATGGGAGAAAACTTTTCCCAAAGAGCTAATGACAACAAGGATGACAAAGATGTTATTCTAGAAGGAACCCAAGCATGCAATATTTGTAGAGACAAGGATCATACATGCAAGGAACATGAAGATCAATGCCCCAAGAAGAGAGAAAGATTTTCCACCTTTTAGGAGCATGAACTAGAAGAACTCCTAGCTTTGGAGAAACCCAAGAAGAAGAAGAAATGCCCCAACCCTAACAAGAAGGATATTCCTCAAGTGCAATGTTACAATTGCAAAGAGATGGGACACTATGCCAATGAATGCCCAGAAAAGAAGAAGAACCAAAGAAACAAACAAGAGGCAATGATATCAAAGGAAAAGAGAGATATCAGCCAAGTGAGGTGTTTCAAATGCAAGGAACTAGGCCACTATGCAAACTTCTGTCCAGGAAAGTTACACCAAGATCCCAAGCAAGCCAAGATGTAATTTAGTTGGAAAATATTTTAAGGGTGGTAGTACCCTAGTTGTTTTGAACCAACTTGTAACCCTAGCCTTCCCAAATCTCAGGACGAGATTTATTTTAAGGGTGGTAGCCTGTCACATCCCAAGATTTTCCAAATCTTGTTATGTGAAAAATAAATGAATAAAACAAAACTTGTTGATTTTCAGGGTGAGAAGAAACTTTTTGAATCCATTTGGAAACTTTCAAAACCTATTTGGATCAAATAAAATCCTAAAGGGATTTAAAAAGATAAATAAACAATAAACTTAAAAATATTTAAAATTACTATTTTTTAATCTTTTAATAAAAAGGATTTGGTTTTCAAAAGAAAAGGTAGATTTATAAATAAGGATTATTTTATAGAGCCCAATTAAACCTTGGCCAAGCTTTTGAAATAAAACATTTTGTTTTGATAAAAAAAATAGTAAAGGTTTATTTAAATAAAATAATAAGGATTTAATATCCAATTTTATTTAAATAAAAGGTTTTACCATTTTAAATTAAAACATCAAAACTTATTAAATTATTTTAAATAAGTTTTCCAAGTGTTTATTGTTTTCAAATAAAACCTACTGATTGGTTTTGGTACTATTTTAGATTTCAAAATAAAGTTTTTAATAAAACAAATCCTATTTGATTTAATGACTAAGGTCCATTTTATTTAATTATTAATGGACCCTAAAATAAAATGTTATTTTATTTTAAACAAGTTTTCCAGGTATCTTTTATTTTCAAATAAAACCTACTAATTTGGTTTTGATAATATTTAGTTTTCAAATGGAGATTTTATTAAATAAATCAAAACCTATTTGAATTAATAATTAAGGTCTATTTTATTTAATTATTAATGGGTCCTAAAAAGAATAAAATTATTTTATTTTGGGACTTTGGTTTATGTTGTTAAACAGAACCAAAACTCAATACAAGTTTGGAGGAGGTTTGAATTTTTTGAATGTTTGATTTATTGTTTGAAATTCAAAACAGGAAATTCAAACAAAAAAGAAAAACCAAATAGAACAAAAAAAAAGGGAAAAGGCCCAACCCATCTAACCTAGCCCAGTCCAGGCCCAACCAGCCCACTCCCTCTCACCCTCAAACGCTTCGCACTCAAAGAACTCACCCACTCAGCGATCGACTCTTGGACCCCGCTCTCTCTCTCTTCTTCATCGACGGGACCCACGCAGCCAGCTCACCATCTTCAACCTCGCGGTGACCACGCCTCCAACGCCTCCTCGCCGTTTCTGGCCGTTGAAGCCGGTGTAAATTCGCGTTATTTCCTCCATTAATCCCTCACTCGACCACGCCCATTTAAACGCCAGCGTCTCCCTTCCATTTCCCCTCTGTCTCCTTCCCCAAGCGCGCCCCCAGGCTGCCGGATTTCGCTCGACACCGCCCACTGTCCGACGACGCTCCAGCGAGGATTCTGGCAGCCCCACGCCACCCCTTGCCTCCTCGAGCACGCAGCTGTGACCCCCATCTCCTGGCGGACCTTCCCGCATCGCCAACTCACCCGCGCGCGCACCTCAACGTTGGTAACAACGACCACCAAGCATCGCCGCCTCCTGCCTCGACTCCGGCGACATCTCCTGGTGAGCCCAGACCACCTCGGGCCCTCTAATGGATACTCTCACACTCTCCTCTCTCACACGCGTCTAACGCTGCTCTCCATTTGTCTTAGCGCGCCCTCAGTCGTCGCCTCCGTCATCAACCAGAGCGTGCCCGACGCCGAGCGAACTCCGGTGAGCAATCGCCAGCACATGCGAGCGCCCCTTCGTCTGCAACCAGCACGTCGAGCTTTCCCACGTCCTTGCGATCATGGTGAGCCTCTCCTCCTCTTCTCTCGCTTCCTAGAACGGCCGGACCACCTCGGACAGGCGTGCCGCCGATCGTCGCCATGGCGCCGCTTGATGGTCAAACTCATCAAAGCCGTTAGATCGTGATCCAATGGACGCAATAGATTGAATTAAACCGAAACGGTACGTGTGATCTGAGCCGTGCGATGTTAGTTTAATCCTACGGCCTACAGCGCGTCATCCAGACGAAGCGGTATCAGCGAATAGAAACACGCCATGTGTCTCTGTTTAGTTGAATTAGAACAGAATTGATCTATTAGATTTCCAATTTTGTAAATTGCACAACTTTTGTTCCACACGTCCAAAATTTGCAAACTTTATATCAATGGAATCAGTGGAACAAGCCCTAGCCAACCATGCCATTTTTTTAGTAAAAAGCTTCTGGAAAAATGTTTGTTTTTGCAGAAACATTTGTATGCTTGTTTAGATTATAAAAATTGTTCAAAAATGATTTTGGGGATAAAATCTTTGGAAAATGGTTTGTTTTGAACCTACTGACCATAGGAAACACTTTATGGTTTCAAAAATGTATTTGGTGAAACAAAAGAATGATTCTTTGATTTAAAACCATTTCTTGTCAAACAAAAATATAGTTTATTTATTAAAAATGGTTTTGGAAGAAAACTTTTTGGAAATGTTTTGTTTTAAACTCTCTGACCCCAAACACCAAGTTTTAAGGTTTGAAAACATATTTTGTGACCCCTATAGATTAATGCCTTAGTAAAAACATTTTACACCACATAAAAAGATACCTTGTTTTGAAAATGGTTTATGAAGTGAAATCTTTTGCAAATGACTTTGCCACTTTATAAAATGACCATTAGATGTTTTCAAATGTTTATGACCCATTAGGAACTACTCTTTCAAATAAAACAATCCTTGGCATGCTTGCATGCATTATCTTGGTTCTATGATTTTATGTGATGTTTTGCTTGAATGGTAGATTGAACTTGTGCCTTGCTTGATTGAATTGTAGTGACTTGAAGAGTGTGATTGTAGCAAGGACAAGGAGTGAACTTATACTCTACCAAAAAGGCAAGTGATGCTTCATACTTTTTGTCCCATTACTTTCACTATGCATTAGTGATTTTTCTAAGTAAAACTTGCATGGAATTTTGCTAAGTATAAACCTTGCTATAGGAAAACCTAGTAGATGAAACCTTAGTGGAATATTTCCTAAGTTAAGATTCCTACTACTATCAAGCTTAGCTTAGCTAATAGAAAACAAGGGTGGATTATACATACATACTATGGAAAAATTTCTAAGTCTGAGGACTTGTGTTTTTGTTTAATAAAACAACTAAGTTAATGAATCACCTGGGTGGAATGGGACTTGAATGGTGGTTTTTGGTTGAGTGGTTCACAAGGCCCATGTTTATGGTTGACCTTGTGTATCTCACTTGTGGATGGCCACCCAGGAACAAAGAGATTTGAGATGTCAAATGTTGAGAAGCTTCAAGTGCAGCCACTTGGCATTATGGGCTCACTGGATCATATAGGTTGCAAGAACTTAGCCATATGGACAGTTGGTGGTAGAGTTTGATAGGTTGGAACGCGTCCATTTTGGTCTAAGGGAAGGCTTCTAAAAGATCTTGTCTTGGTGAAACCAAGTCTTGTGGGGAAAGCGCACCACCTCTGCAGAGTGTAAAATCTAAGTACTTAGCCATGTCCCTGGTAAAGGACAATTTGAGCATCAAGACATGGAAGCAATCAAGAATCTCATCATCCAAATTTCTAAGTTAAAAACTTGAGGTTGAACAAGGGTTAAAGGATCTTCAATCTTTGATTGGGAGAAATGATTTTGTCAAGCAAAAACTTAGTGTTTTCAAATGATAAGGAAAATCTATTTTGAGCAATGCAAGCCTAAGCTCCACTTAGCCAAATGCATATAGATGATAGACTCCACTATACTACCATAGTATCACTTGCCAATACAATTCAAATGTATTGACCCTTGTGGTTGTAACTTGTTATGTTGCAGGTTTGATTGATATTAGTAAAGTTGATTGATTAGGATTACAAGTCTACAACCAACATGTCTGCCTGTGGCACTTTGAAGATGAAGGACCCCATGCTTATAGATATTCTGCTGCAATGTAATGTAATAGCCAAATGAGAGCTATGTAAGATGTAATAAATTATGCTATTCCTGGTTATAAAGTTGTATTATGACCTTTGTTTCTTGATATTACATCTTAACTGTGGATGCTAGCTATTGATCTAGGGACTAGAATTGTAAACACAGGGGACTCTACCTTATTAAAGGTTGGGACCCTAACAGCTAGCGACGCCACCTGTCGCGCGACCCACGCGAACGAAACCATGCACGCCTCCCTGACAAACCCGGCCCCACATCCACACATCGCTCCATCCCCCTCCCCCCACATCACAGGAGCCCCGATCGACACCCTCTCTCTCTAGTGAGCCCCATGCCCATCATCTCTCGCTACGTCTTCCTCCACCTACCGCATCCCTGCCTCGCTATTTCCGTATGCATGTGCCTTCCTCCACCGGTTTTCTGCCACCGCGTCTACCTGGCGTCGCGCCTTCATCTCTACCCCGGTATCCTCACCTAGACCTGCCGCTAGGGCCGCTCGCCACCACCACCTCGCTCCATCCCGAGCTCCATTGCCGCCTCCATCGTTGCCCCTACCCGGCCTCCCGTTGACCCTTAGCCGTTGTCGTTGTCCTCATCTCCATGGGCCTCCCCTTGGCCTCTCCCTTCCTCATCCTCGAGTTGAGCCCCGCTGTCGGATGCCCCGCGTTCGCCACCACTTCCTCCTCCCCTACAAACAGTCGTTGCCGCGTGACCTCTTTCCGCCTCATCTCACCTCACCGTATCCTGTCCCGCGTCGCTTGGACACCACCTTCCCACCCTGCAGCGAAAACCGCCGCCCCTGCTCTAGCCGCAGCCGCAAGCTGCCAACCTCGACCCCTCTGCTGCATGCCTCCCTGTTCCCGTGCGGTGCCCTGCTGCCTGTAGCCTTTTCCTCCATCGGCCGATGTCCTCTGGATCGCCTGCTTCCCCAAGCATCTGAAGGGAATATGCCCTAGAGGAAAATAATAAAGAGGTTTATTATTGTCATATCCCAATAAGTTTGTAATAGTTTCATATTGTGCTATAGCTATATCAGGTGGAAACATTGATACAGGTGTGATATGAAATAGAAGTTCCTAGTAGCCTCTATTCATACTAGTTCGTTGGGCAATCGATTATCAAGGTTTCCTGATCATGGGTGATAGTTCCAGTTGACGACGAGGTCATATCATTGGTGAATGATGTGATAAACATTGCTCAAAGAGTGCAACACGATCAAGTCACTAAGTTCATCATTGCAATAGTGAGAAACGAAGTCTCCTTTTCATTAGACCGTGAGATCATATTAGTCACTTTCTCCCGAGGCTGCTTTAACTACATGAAACATCACTCCATGAAACGGTGATTATAAAGGTGTATGTTGGGTATCCGGAGGAACGGGTTGAGGCCTATGCATCAAAACTGGGATTTTTTCACCCTGTGATGAGTAAGATACGTTTAGGCCGACTTGGTGATATTACATCCATAATGTCGCAACATGTGACTAAGTCACGGGGATGTAATATTGCGGTAACAAGTATAATAGTAGTTGTCGGTAACAAGATTGAACAAGTTATGGCGATACCTAACGATCGGATCTTGGAAAAGTTGTATCTAAGAAACAAAGGGAATTGGACTCAACATTTATGGTTCAAATGACATCATCAACTAGAATGCACAGGGATCATCATGGTTATCCCGACCCCATTATTGATCATTGATAGAGATCATGTTTGTGACATTCCCGAGCCGTGAGGGGATACACTTAAGGGTACGATGAGCTGGAGATCATATGTAAGTTGGAATCTTAGTAGAGAAAGAGAAACCGGAACTGTTCCAAGGAGAGATGCGAAGTTGTTCAGAGAAAGAATGAAAGGAAAGGATCGAAAGGTGTTTCGGATAAATGGCAATTTAATATATATATATATATTATATGTTAATTATGAATTAATTTATATTAAATATTTAAATTAAAGTTTATGGGGCAACTTCCATATTAGGCCAAAACCCCGGATGGAATTGACCTAGAGCAAGTAACCTAGATAAAGGGAAAAAGAAACATCAAAAACAGCAATCAGCAACTTGGGTTGTTTCTGAAATATCTCACAAGGCGGCGGACAACTATCGGACGGGCAGGCGGGCTTTAGTGCGCTGCCAGCCGTGCGGGCGGCAGACAGTCGGCCCCTGCCGACGGGCCGCTACGCTGCAGCCCACTCGGGTTGGCGCTAGCATCGGGCGATGCTGAGTCCGGCCGGCCCACCAGGGGTCCTCGCTCCCTGGCGCGCTTAAGCAATCCATATGGCTCCCTAGCCCACCCGAGCGCCTCTTCTTTTGGCTGTTGTGACCAGGCTAGGCCACGACGGGCAGACCCACCCGGGTTGGTTCCTACTACGGTGTTGGGCTGGTGCTTAGAGCCTAGCCGGTTGTTTAAGTTTTTCCATCTATTTTCCTTGTTGCTTTAGTCCCATATGGCTAACCTAATGGGGAGGGAACACCCCTCCTCCTATATAAATGGGTGCCCATGGGTGGGAGTAAACACAAAATTTGATAAGTTCTTTGTTTGACTTTCTCCCTCTCTCTCTATACCTTGGGACCGTGGTCCCCATGTAAGGGCTATGCGAACAAGGCTTCTCTGCGGGGGTCGTTGCGCCCCGGGGATTCTGAAGCCGGAGATCTACTTCCGCACTCCCGGTGAGATCTGGGATATGATGGTCTCACTGTACATCGTATGTGTACAAAGCCATGAGGTTCAACACTTGGGCACTTTGGATGTCATGAGTTGGACTACTACACTGTGATGGAGCAAGACCTGCAAGGAGCTTCGCGACCCTGAGGTTGGCTACGAGAACGAATACTTCAACCACATTCCCCTCGGCATGTTAACCTATTTCAGACTACAAGGGTATGTATCCGAAACCTCTCGGCCATTACTACATTACTAGTAGATAGATCTTGGGCAGTAGGTCCATCCGACGTAGGACTTTTTTTGTTTTCTGCACTAGAACCCCAAGAGCGGTATCAGAGTCAATCTATGCGTACTAGTGTTGTGCGACCAGTACGCACATGTGTTGTGTGGGCATTGATGTTATATTTGTTTCCCCCCCCTCACGTGTACTTGTTTATATCATGGTATTGTTTGACGAACCGGCTCGGACCGACCTTACGCATACTCTTATACGAGCCTGGTTCCACGCTCGACATATGGCTTGTTCCATATAAGTGGCTAGCGGGTGTTTGTCTCTCTTTTAATAGTTGATATAGCATTTACAATGGAGGGCGCCGAAAGGGGTGTAGTAGAGAAAACTGTATGGATCCACGGTGTGGCTGGAAAGTTCATAGATTATAAACGGTTCTATTGCGAAAGCCTTAACAACCACGTAAAAACTTGTAATAGATTAAGTAGAGACGTCTGACTTTATTTTGTAGAAGGGCATGTGATTTGATATGGTCATGGTCGTTACAAAGGAAAAATAGTTTGCTTTTATGTTACTAAGTTATGTAGTAATAATCATCATTTCAATGGACGACCTACTTCTGGCGCCATGGACTTGGCGTCAAACCGGGGGAACGATGGAGATCATGTTGGAGCACTCGATGGATATCAAGGCGCAAGAAGGACCATATCATATCACAATATACATGTGATGTTGATACCTGTTTATGCATCTTATTGTGTGCTAGTATTAGATACTCAATGGTAGCATATTTCATAAGATGATCCCTATTAATACCAACATCGTGTTCTCCCTTATAGGCAAACACCAAGAAAGTCCGTCATTATGAAGCTGGACATGATGATCGGGGGCTAGACATAACTACGTTCGCATACGTGTGTGGGTTACAAGACATGTATGTGCCACACAATACATTAAGGTTAAATTGGCGAGCCTAGCATGTCCAGACATGGCCTTCAAATACAAGAGAACGAAAGATCGAGAATGAGTCACATGGATGATTCGATTGACATTGGAGAATGGCTACCTTTGCAACTATGTTTCTAGCCATGACGATCGGGGGTTGCATAGTGAATTGGGATCGTGTGATCGCTAAAATCGTCCAGGAGATAAAAAAAATTAGTGGGAGCTCAGTTATGAATTGAATTCATATTATCAACTATATCTAGATGTCTGTTTGCAAATATCTTAGTAGATCATGGCCTATCTCATTGAGGTCCTTTGCGACTATGGGAAATTTCTTGCTAGAAATGGAACTTATCAAAAGGGTTCAACTTCATAGATAAGATGATCTTCTCTTCATAAATGGAACCCCCGCCCGAGGGATATCCTCGTAATAAGCTGATCTTCTCTTCTTGATATGATAACCATTAGGAGATAGTCCGATGACTCCACAAAGTTTGTGCTTTCTCCATAAATCATCCAAAAGGACCATTCTCCATTCGATGGAGAGTTGGACTACAATTTTGTATTCTACAAAATAAGGCACATAAAGTATGAGCCATTGGATGAGTTTTGAGTATCACATTGCAATCTTGGATTAGAGTTGAGAACACTCAGAAGGGCTTGATTGTAATGGTGGTCATGGATGAAAAGTGTATATGACAGATATATAAAGTTATAATGTGATTCTTGCAAAACTTGTTGTAGTTTACAAAATATTGGATACTTGTCCTGTTTTGTGAAAATAGGATGGTCTGCTTGAGAATTGCTAGAATTGAGGCAATGTGCTTTGATGACGGCAAGAAAACTAGTTAATGGCCGACATCACCCATTCCCTTAAAGTTTATCATTTGGATTAGTGGACTTGAATAAAATTTTGCAATCCTTGTTTGTGTGTCTTGCTTTTGGAAAGACGATTATTCATATGAATAATTTACAACCTAGTTGTACTATTCTTATGAGTAATACCTTTATGGTCACATTATGATTATAAATGAGTTATTATCATCACTATGTTGATTATAATAGGTTAAGCATTTATAAAAGATTAGAATGCTAAAAGATATCCAAAGGTTAATAATGACATGACAGTATTGTTTAAGTCATGATGGTTTTTGCATGTTTTTCATTCTAAATTAAGATCATGGTATTAGATATTTGATCTAGAGGCTTTACAAAACCATGCCTTGTTTGTCAAGATGACTAAAACTCCGCATTCTGGTAAAACGGTGATATGCGAAGAAATTTTGAATTTTATACATAGTGATGTATCGTATTTTCAACAGATAGTGGAAATCATTATTTCATTGTGGACTTAAGTAAATAGCTGTATTTACTTAATGAGACAGAAGTTTTGAAACAGATTTGAATTGTTCAAATAAGTTCAAAACAAGATTACAAAGTATTTTCGATTTGATCGATATGACTAAAGTATTTATGTTAAGTTTTGGCATAAAGGGACTTGTGAAAGATGTTTCACAAATTATGATAATTGGACAATATCAAGGTGTTGATATGTCTAAACATCATAATCATTTTGTATTAGATACATATGTTCTAATATTATATCTTATCAGGGTTGTAGTTATCATTTAGAGTTAAAAATCAAAATAAGCAAACACTAGTTTGAAATACAAAGTAATATCTAAAGATTTGTGGAAACAACACGATAAGAATTATGGCATGTTTGAGTTTCTAGAGGTTTCGATGATTCGAAAATGTGGCGAACAAACAAGTCTTTGTATTGTAGTCCTAGGCAACTATGAATACATGTTCCACAAAGGGAAAACCTGTTGTTCTTCTAAGTTTACGTGTCTTTATGAAGATACAGGTGGAAGAAAGTAAACGATCAAAACTTGGTATTTGACCTTACCTCCTGATTGTTGAGTAGCGCAGCGAAATTTGTTTCGTAGAACCAAACTATACAAATAGAGGAGAAACTAATAATAATGATCATAAAGTTTTAGCGGATACTTTTACTAAAGTAAGTAGGATTCAATGATATGAAATTTGTGGAATTATATTATTGGTTCACTAGTCATGTTATACAAAGAAGTGTGATGGACTGAAGTGCGAGAAATGACTAGAAGTCATAAAATCCTATATTAAGTTATATTTAACATTGAAAAGTAACATGTTGCTTGATCTTATTAAATAAAGATGTTTACTTGATGGCTACAAAGTCATAAGAAGGAAATGAAACTTAATGGAAAGACATAAATCTCGATTTGTTATAAAGTATGTTTGGACAAATTCAAGGAGTTGACTACAAATGTAACGATGCTTGAGTCTATTGGATTTACACCAGCAATATATGGATATTGGGAACTCGCAGTTGGAATTCTCAATTTGATGATGATCAAACAATTTTTGGAATGCGCAAGATTGTTAAGAAGACTTGCATTTTAGTGAGGGCATAGTGAAATCCCTGGATCTCATATATGGATGCCATATGTGAGTGGGAGCGTTTTCTCATTCTGAAATATGTGGATGACATATATGAATGATGTGATTGGTATTAATAATATTTAAGTTAGTAAATGTGGATGAAGTTGAAGAAGTTATTAAAAAGAAATCTATTGAGATAGATTGGCAAGTTTGATAAAGATTATTATCGGATGCTTCATGGACTTAATTCTGAAGATGTTCATCTTTTCTTTTTTTTCGAAATGGGGAACATCGCCCCGGTCTCTGCATCATCTGAAGATGTTCATCTATTACTACTTATAAAAGGGTGAACTTTTTATTTCCTAAGTACACCCTGTGAAGTATACCTATGCTAATTAGTACCCTAGATCTATTCCAATTAATAAGATCTAACGGTCTAAACTCATCTGATTGAAAATCATGGGTACAGTTAGCAATTAGTTTTGACGGACTACTACTACTCTGCCGAGCGGACAAAAAAATTCCCCTCGCCTGGATGGCAATCCCCGATCCCCTAAACTCCGCTAAACACATGCATCCCTTGATTACTTCCAACCCCAACAGTCCTCCGCCCATGGTCCATCGCAACTGAAACTCCTCAGCTTCTATTTGCGTCGTCTCCGACTTGCTGATCGCCCCTTCCGCCACTTAAGGTCTGAGTGCCGCCTTCGATCCGCGAGCGCCGCTGTACATCCGATCTCTCACACGCCATAGCCGTCCTGCCCCTTACATGCCCTGCTCACTGCCGCGACCGATGCAAGTAATGGTATAGTATAATTTAGTTCTATGTGTGATTCTGATGCTCTGTCTCGCTCCACCTGGCGGCCATGTCGGCGCCTCTAGTGCTTCTTATGGCACGTCTATTTCCCTGACCAAGAAGCACGTGATGCTGCCGAAGAGCAGCTCCATCAGTACAACCGGCTCACCATGACCGGCGGCAACGAAAGCATCACGTGTTGAAGCCGGTGTACACTAGCTAGGTAAGATCAAAGCCCAACATTTCCCTTGCACTCCAATCCTATTGTGTTTTGCCAATCCGATCCATGCTATTTATGTTTGATGATTTGGTTGTTCCTATAAAAAAATATAACAGCAACACGTAATTGTGGGCGTGGACGTTGTGACGCGTTAGTAGCATAAGGGTGGCGGTGGGAGAAGATGGAGCCCACCCCCTTCATCACAAGAACCAAGTTTGTCCATGGTCATTGGGTATCGCTGCATACCCATCTTGGCATCCTTCCTTTGTCCATGTTCATGGTGTTTTGTTATTTTTTTAATCTACATGGTGTTTGCTTATTTTTTTCAAGACTGATCAAATAGCTTAGTTCGTAAGGTAATCGTTGATAAATGGCCTGATTTGTTACTTGGTGACTATTCTAATTACTTGAGCTTCTAAATGTGTATATGTGCATGTTCGTACCTGAAATTGGCAGAAGAGACTAATGAACTTCATAAAGTTGACTTGGTGACTAATTCTAATTACTTGAGCTTCTGAATGTGTATATGTGCATATCGGTAGCTGAATGTGTATATTCAATGATCAGAGGACGAGTCGTCGTGAAGTCGACTGTCACCTACGTGTCCATATAGAATCCTCTTCCCACCCTGAATGCATCGAGTAAGAATAACAGGGCCCATGGCTGTGCATTGCAGCTCGACAATATTATTGACAAACACGCAATAGATACTGAACCTGATTATCCGCAAGGTGTCATGGTAATTAAGATGAATTTTATTTTCAGCACTTGTGGTAGCATATACCTTCAAATGGATTCTTGGTTTTCACTGAAGCATTTGAACATGTTAACAAAAATGAAGTATTTGAAAAGTTTGTTTACGCATTGTCACTCTGAAATACAAAAATGCTTTTGTTTCACTATGCTAATGTAGACAACAAATCTGTTGGAACATGTTCTATCATGGCGTATGATAAGAGTTTCAAATATTAGAGGGAAGGAAAGCCTATGATAAATTTTTAAAAAGAATCTCACTCTTTCTATATGGATCGTACTTAATGATAAGTGGGCGAAGGAAACATCTTACATTCGAAGCTCCAGAGTTTCAAAAGTTGGATGATGTTTGAACATGTTATAGCATGACCTATGAGAACAAGAATAATAGTATAGATTAAACTATTATAGATTGATTGCAGAGACGTGCGTTGCACGTGCATGATTACTAGTAATGTCCTAGGTAAGATTCTGAAGTAGTTCAGAATGAAACAAGGTAAAGAAAGAAGTTTTTACTTGTATGAAGCATTGAGTTAGTCATAGTATTACAACTATGGTTTTAAAAAAGAAAGAGATGCGTGACATCTCCTATGCCTTAGTCATAGGTTCTTCCATACAACCATATTATATACTTGACATAATATGACCCAAGGATCTGGATGGTTGAACTAGAGTTGAGTTTGTTTTTAAATGGCAAGAACCAAAGTAAGACACATAGTTGCATGTTAATCACTAGGATATACATAAAGATAAAAGAATATTTTGGCTAAAGAAGTTTGACTTCTGCTAAGTATGTTTCAAAGGTTTACATGACAACAGTGAAAGTTAAATTGACTAATCAACCGTCATTATAAACAATTGAAAAAAGTCTCACTCTAACGCCAAACGAATACTTTAACTCATTAGGAGATAATGAAGTGAGTGTAATGATTTACAAAAGACATACTAATCTGGTAAAACAGAACACGGGCATGACGTTTCCTACAAGCGTGCATGATCAATAAACGCATATGTGATATGGTTTATGATTAGTAAATGCAAGCTAGATTTTTGGAATCTAGTGCAAGTGGGAGAATAAAGAGAATATGCCCTAGAGGAAAATAATAAAGAGGTTTATTATTGTCATATCCCAATAATAAAGAGGTTTTATTAGTAGAGAAAGAGAAACAAGAACTATTCTAGAGAGAGATCCGAATGTTCGGAGAAAGAATGAAAGGAAAGGACCGAAAGGTGTTTTGGATGAATGGAAGTTTAATATATATATTTATAATATATTAATTATAAATTAATATATATTAAATATTTAAATTAAAGTTTATAGGACAACTTTCATATTAGGCCAAAACCCCGAATGGAATTGATCAAGAGGAAGTCACCTAGATAAAGGGAAAAAGAAACAACAAAAACAAGAATCAACAACTTGGGTTGTTTCTGAAATAGCCCACAAGGCGGCGGAAAGCTACCACCCGGCTGGCGCTGGCACTAGCAGCGGGTGACGCTAAGCCAGGCTGGCCCACCCAGGGGCCTCGCTTCCTAGCTCACTTGGGCCGCGTGGGTGGCTCCCGGCCCAGCCGGGTGCCTCTTCTACTGGCTGTTGCGTCCAGGCTAGGCTGCGATAGGTAGGCCCACCTGGGTTGGTTCCTGCTGCTATGTTGGGTTGGTGCTTAGAGCCCGGCCGTCTGTTTAAATTTTTCCATTTATTTTCCTAGTTCATTTAGTCCTATATGGATAACCTAATGGGGAGGGCACATCGCCCTCGTCATATATAAAGTGTTCCCATGGGTAGGATTAAACACACAATTTGAGAAGTCCTTTGGTTGACTTTCTCCCTCTCTCTCTATACCTTGTTACTATGGCCCCATGTAAGGGCTATGCGAGCAAGGCTTCTTTGTGGGCGCCATTGCGTTGTGGGGATTCTAAAGACAGATATCTACTTCCACACTCGGTGGGATCGGGGAGACAGAGGTCTCGTCGTACACCGTATTTGTACGAAGCCACGAGGTGCAACACTTGGGGCACTTTGGATGTCGTGAGCCGGACAATTGCATGGTAAGGGAGGGGTGGCCTGCGAGGAGCTTCGCGACCATGAGGTCGGCTACGAGCACGAATACTTACCACGTTCCCCTCGAAACATTAACACTTTCGGACTACAAGGGTATGTATCCGAAACCTCTCGGTCGTTACTGCATTACAAGTAGATAGTTCTTGGGCAGTAGGGAAATCCAACATAGGATTTTTTTTGTTTTCTGCACCGTAACCCCAACAGCGTCTCCCCTCCCTTGCTAGCAGATCACCTCGCCGTCAGACGCTTGTCTGCGCCCTCCTCCTACATGCGTGTGAAAAAGACGTGGCCTATTTGGTGCTTCCAGGTGCTTTGTTGAGTTTGTGCCCAAAGCAACCGTGCAGTGGTGTGGTGTGTGCTACTCAATTGAAGACGAAGATTGTCTGAGTACGGGTGGCATGGGAGTGCTATTGTATATCCCTGAGCTAAGCGTGTCAAACGCAAGGACAACCTCGTATCAAAAACCACTTGTGTTGGAACCAAGTTCATCACAAACACGAGAAGTCAGAGCCGAAGATGATGTTCATGAACTCCGAAGGTCGATCCATCGGCACGCCAGGACCTCCGACCCCAAACCCGAAGGGCTTCTTGACGAAAATCCAAGTTCTCCATCACAGAACACCGATCTCTTCCTCTAGGAACCCAGATACTGAACCTTGGTGCTTTTTCATCCTTCTCATCGATCCGGATTCGAAGCACCGATCCCGGAGTTTGAAGACCGCTTCTGTCGAACCTCGAGATCCCAGATCCGAACCTCCCCAATGTGTGACCCCTTTCGGAGCCCCTATTTTATAAATGCTATGTACCTCGCTGCATATTATATCTATTCATGCTTGCATACATCACATCATGTGGTTTGGGGCATTATGTCGATTCACCTAGATTAAATATGGAGACCATATGCGGGCTTTTCTAGTCTTATATTGGCACCATTTAAATTTGCATAGCGAACCGCCATGATTTGCCTTGTTAAGCCAACATTTAAAATTGCAGGGTATCTAAACAACATGAACCATCTAATTAATTATCAGGACCACGGTTCCGCTTAATATTGCCTAATTGCATCACATATTTGTCATGTCATACATCATATATGCATCATGCCTCATCTTCTGTCGTAGTATTAAATAGTGCATCTGATATTTCTTTAGTTTATTGATTCTTCATGGATTAGGCCGATGAGTTGATGCGAGTGTCGATCCGACCTCCGGATGAACCTTCGGCAGTGTTTCCTAGGCGAGCATCCTCCCTCTTTCTACCTATTTTACATTTCTAGTCTTTACTTCCTCCTGTTGATCTATTGATATCTATGTTGAGATGCTTTAGATTCTGTACCACTTTATAATCCCCGCAGCCTCTATATTTCCTTGGACACCTCCTATTACCTGTTGATTGGTAGATAGTCGGCCTTGCAATTCGTATTTTCATGCTCAGGTGCTGCTTCGCATCGTCGATGTTCCACTAATATTAGGGGTTGGAACATGCTTTATGGTGGAGATGATCATGGTTTCAATTACAAGTTGTTAATTAAATGTTGGAAGTACATATAACTAATTTAGAGGCATAGGGGTAATAGTTAAGATCTGGTTAAAATCCCACCCTCGTGTGTCCACCTAGGACCCGAGTTCTTGTTTCCTGGTAATAGACTAAGCACGCTAACCACATATGGGGTGTATGGGCACCCCTATCGGATTAGTACCTGATTTCAAAGTACTATTCTGGGGGCACAAACTAGTTTGGGATTTATACGTTACCTATGTACTTATGTTATGTATGCCATGTATGTGTTTATTACTTGCTGCTCGATGAGCATTTATTACTTTTGCGTAGGTGCGGGACTCTGTCACAGGAATATATTGTCTATGGCATCTACTCGCTTGATAATTCCACGTAACCTCAGGGTCTGTACGAGGATTAGCTATACCTCGTACGGGTAGCTCTTTCGGGTGGCCCCCATGTACTTTTTTGGGTCTGGGAAAGCGTCGTGGCCGAGGCCCCGCTGACATACCGATGGATGTATGTTAATTGATCTGGAAAAAAGGGTCGAAGTGCGTGCGGAAACTTTGGTGCACCCCTGCAGGGTTAAATATTTTTGAAAAGCCTTGTCCGCGGTTATGGACGACTTGGAATACAGTTTCTCGATCATAGACAACTATCACTAAAGTTTATGTTATAAATTAACTTGTATTTGATATGACTAGTAAGTTGGATAACCACCATGGGGAGAATGAATAAGCTGCCAACCATGTGAGTTTCCTCGGCATGACTTCCTCGTTTGGTCTCGAGGGCGGTACCAGGATGGGTATGTTCAGTGTTAGTATCAGGTTGGTCCCGCATAGGTCTCTCCTACCTCTCTCTGATAGTCGACAATTATATCGAGTCTCTATAGGCTATTTAGTGCATGTTACGCTGTCGCTTCAGACCACCATACCCATGTAGACGAGAGCCGCTAAATTCTAAGTCTCTTTATGCCTCAGTATTGACAGCTCTCTTTTTCTTGGCCCGTTGTCGGTACCCATTTTGTTGTAGCAGGTTTGAGATCGACATTGTTAGCAGGGTTACCCTTTCGGCTTGGCCTGGGGGCAGAGTTATGGACTCTATTGGTTATTTTTCAGGGCTCTTAGCACAATTTGCATCTTATCTATACTCGGATGTGTATCGGTTTCAAGATGATTTGGATCTTTGTATTATATATATATATATGTGTGTGTATTCTTGACTCATGGAGTCGTGTTGTATATATCTGTTATGTGAGTTCCATCATGTACTAATGTGTAATGGTATTACTTTGTTTTCCACCTGCACAAAAGTGCCTGGTGGGCACCTTTGAATCGTTTCTATGCGGGACTTAGGGGAATCGTTAAAACTTGCATAGGGATGATCCGAGAGTGTTATAGTTTATGATTGTCCTTCCTAAAATACATTCTTTTGGCATGGTCTCATTACCAAGAGATAGATTTTCTGAGAGTTTACTAACTGAAGTTTGCACATGAGAGCTTTCACTAGATGGCATGAGTAGGTAGCATCACAAATCTTAATTTCTATTTCTGTTTCACATCTATTGGTGCTCAGTTTTTACCTTACAAAAACAAAAGTACAAAAATATAATAAGTGCAATAGGAGTATCACAAGTTTTATTTCAAGCTAGATCTACTTACGAAACGGGACATAGAATAACTGATCTTGTGATGCCTTGTATGAATATGCGATATCTTACTTTTATCTTGTAGAAAAAAATAAGGATTTAGGGCATAAATCTTTATTGGTAAGCCCTATATTAGCATGAATTTATAAACCATCTTGCTTGAGGAAAAGGCTTGGGGGTGTTGATGGGTGAATTTTATATAGTGTTTTAAGTCTACTTTTTAATTATAAAATCCCTCATCACATACTATAGCTTGTAATTATTATGTCTATGATGCATGATTACTTGTTTACGTTCATTTTCATGTGAGATTTGCACAACCACTAGATTATTAGTATTTTATAACTTTCCTTGTCTTTGATGTGTGTAAGTTCTCTAAACATTTAAGAACAAAGCACCGTACCCAAGATAAGTCAAATATGGAGAAGTTACATACACCATAAAATGGCCATATAGAATCTGGAAAAGGCGAATTTTAACACAATCATAAAATAAAATTTAAGACCATGGTGTTGTATCGCTCGTACATATGAATCTCACGATCCGAAGAACATGTACGTACATAGAATAGCGGTCAAAATACTAAAGGAGGTAGAAGCTATAACGACAACTCATGACCGTACCATATGACCATACCACAGACTCTAGGCAACTAAAATTACCATAATTGTCGTGGTTCTAAATCCATTTCGGTCTCATTTGTTCCTAGACTTTCCTTAAGCGATACAAAGGTTGGGGGTTGTTGGGGAGTCCTCTTAGGCTTATATAAAGGAAGAGAGAGGCGCCACAAATATCAATCTCAATCTACCATAACCACAGCGGTGCCCCCTGCCATGTCGCCACCATGAGATCTCAACACTACCACCTCCAAAGATTTCATCTCCAATACCACCAAGAAATCTGAGAAAGAGGAGAAGGAGTGCGCCGCCACCATCCTTGAGCGTCGGCCTATGCCGTGCACACTGGCCATCACTTTCATCTCCACCAACGCCTCAATCTCTCTCCATTGCTTCTGTATTTTTAGATTGAACATGGTTGTGATCTTAATGATATATTCACCTACGTGATATTATTCATCCATCTTAACTAGCGGAAAACGGGGCATTAGTCCCGGTTTGGGAGGGTCATTAGTCCTGGCTTTCGAACCGGGACTACGTATTCGGGACTAAAGGTCCCCCTAGTCCCGGTCCCTCCCCGAACTGGGAAAAAATACGCTCCACGTTGCTGCGGTGTGGAGCGGGGGTGGAGGACAATTAGTCCCGAACCGGGACAAATTGAGCTCTGCCATGGAAGCATTTCACGTGTTTTGGCTGCCCCCGCAGCGGGTGGCTGTGCGGCAGAGTTTTAGGGCATTTTTTGCCACGATAGAGGAGGGAGAGGGAGCGAGGTTTGGTGTTTGTGATAGGAACCATTATAGAACATCATGAATATAGAGATCTAAGAGTGAAATATTTCTTCGTGCTTCGGTCAAATATATTACATACAGTATGCATGTTCATGCATATATACAATATAATTTCTCTTACACGGTCCTATTGTATAAATAGAAGTTCTCGATGGTATTCTCCGATTGGATCTATAACCTCCTTAACTAAGAATTCCACTAATTCCTATTGAATAGCTCATATGCGATCCTGCTCTAGGAGACCGTCGCGAATCCGTTCGATCTAATTTAAAGAAGGGATCAATATATATGAATGAAACTCAACACAATTGATGGTAATAAAATAAGATTATGAATATTGTTGACGTATTTCAAGTTGTTGCCTACCTCTAATCTTCTCATAGGTTGTCTAACGAATAAACTTGCAAACGTAGTATCCACATAAATTGTTCCCGTCTAGCTGCCTCAAACACTTCACGAGAATAGAGTTCAATCAAAATAATAATCAAGCATGATAATAGTATTGAAACAAGATTCAAAGAGATGTGTGGACATTCAGTCAATAGTAGTACTTACAGGGATTTGTCTAAATGTCAGCACCTTTTTCCATTCACCCATAGCAGCCATGATGAACCGTTTCCAAACCCTGCCCAGTTTTCCGAAAATGAGTAAAGGAGTTATTAAGTACTTTATATCTGTAAATGAACGAAAGATGCCGATATAGTGTGATAATGATTGAAATTACCTCTGGAGCATATAAACCAGGTCCGACCATCTCTCAGGGTGTTTACATTTCGAGTACATGACAAGTACTTTTCCTGTGTCAACGTGAATGATTAGTAGCAAATAGTGGAATATGTGCATGCATATCTCAAAAATTACACGTAACATCGATTAAACAAAATCGGATGTATATAAGATAGTAACACTCACTCAAAGTTGTAAGAAAATAGCATTTCCGTTTTGGTTTGTTATTTCAGTGAAAACTTTAGAAAATAATCCTCTATTTCCTAGGGCTTTTTTTACCGTATGTTCATTAATTTTATTTGGATCAATGAATCCAAGATCATAGATTTGTCCTCTTTTGCATTTAAGAATCTTCAGTCTGCATAATAGCGTACACAAGAATATAGTAAGGATAATTATACATGTAATGAACGAGATGAGCTACATACTTAATCAAAGTGGGAACTAAATCACTTACAAACAATAGCAACTAATGATATATTTATCGAGGCATCTTGATTGAATAACTGAAATAATTTTTTGAAGTCAATGTGTATCTCGGTGTCGCCATGAAAGTAACGCTCATCTTTAATTCCCACTATGATCATGATCTTCCCTTCCTTACAAGCATCGAGATACCACTTATGCAATTTTAGCATTTGTTTTTTTAGATGCGGGACCTCTCGAGGTCGGACTAGAGGCTCCCCGTACTTGTATTTGTATGGTAATTCAGTTGTGGGACAAGAAGGATCACCTATAGCCGTTAGTGCGCATAGTCGTGCAACCTACGGATCATAATCATTGGAAAACACTTTGAGCGGGGGCATGGTTGATTTTACTGTTCTCCGAGCTGGTCAATTGTTTTCCCGCTTGTACTACTACTTCTCAACCACTGCAGATTCGCTTTATGTGACTTCATAATAGAGCGATCATAGTCTGATGGAAGATTATCTGGCCTTTTACTTTTAAGCATGTCCACAAAGTGTTTCTTCGTTTTCGGTGCTATAAACTGCTTTGGATTGGGCCATTTCGGTGCAAGCTATTGTTTCACATATGCATCAACGACCGCTTTGTTTTCCTCATTAGTCATTTCATAAGGTAACTTGGCAGGAGCCACCTTAAGTTTCTTCCTTGTACCTGCAGAGGGTTTTTAGCGGCTGTAGTACTAGCCGCCGGAGTAGCGGTGCTCTTCCTCTTTTGCTGACACGGCGAAGGAGGGGGGGTATGCTGACGCATCGTAGGTGGGGGATTCTGCTGACACGGCGGAGGTGGGGGAGTCCGCTGATGTGGCAGAGACTGCTGACGTGGAGGAGGCGGTGGAGTATGCTGACGTGGCGAAGGTGGGGGAAACTACTGACGCAGCGAAGGCGGGGGAGTCTGCTGACGCGGTGGAGCCTTTATACGGGCTGGAGATTGAGATGGATTGCTACTGGAGAAGTTTGTGACCTTGGCGTCCAATTTGGAAGCACGATGTATTACTTTCTCCATAGAACAATGTTATTCTTGGCTTCTCCCAGTTTATTCATATCCCTTTCACCTGCAGGGAAGTCAAGCTTCAGCCCGTCAAATCCGATCATAACTTCTTCCACCTCGACAATAACGTAGCCATCTGGAACCGGAGAGCAATGGTAAGTTGGTCTAGGTCCAGAAGGTATGAAAAAGCCGATCACCATCTTCATGGATATGTTCACAACTTTCACATGTAGCTCACACATTGTTAACTCTATGATATCATCCACGGGGTAACGACGAGCCATCGTCAGATCATCAGTCGGGTGCTCTGTGGAAACCACCGTCAGATTATTAGCTGGGTGCTCCGTGGAAGAAACGCTGATTTTCCTCCGAGATGGTGTGTCGGTAGCATCATTGTCCTGCCCTGAGATGGGCCGGTTGCTTGCTCGCTAAGAGCGTTTATTTGCTCATGCTGCCTCCTTAGTGTTTCTTGTATCACCTGCATCTGGTCTACTTCCTTATCCTTTCTTCGCTCATGGCTTCTATCGGGATATTTCTTCCTTTCGGCGGGAAACCCGAGATTCCACGGAATAGAGACTTCAGTGCCTCTTGTTCGCCCTTTGTGTTCTTTCTTCCCAAGGGTGTGTGTCGTCTCGTCATTCTCTGTTTATTTTTATAAATACACTTCCCTGTTTCTGGGTCCAACTTTCCCCCATGCCTGTAGAACCAAAACCTTGCCCGTTCGGTCCACTCTAATGTCTCTGGTGGATACCTTTAGCAATAAGTTCTTTAGCACGGCATTTGTCTTGTTTATTTCCGACTTTTTCTGAGCTTTAGATGATTTATTGTACGTCAAAAATTCTTGCCAGTGGTCTCTTAGCTTTTCATTGGCTCCTTCAAACTTCAGAGGCTTTTTATCCATGACATGCTTATTGTACAATCTTTTCTTATGGTCTATTAATTGACTCGCCATATTTTTAAGATCCGACAACTTGAATTTTAGCTCTATAACTTTGTTTTTTTGGATCCACCTCAGGTAGTAGGGTGAAATTTGTTATGAGCGTAGTCAAAAGCATATCTTTGGATCTATCATCGACATAACTAGATCCATCCTCCCTTGGCTTATTCCATTCTCGAATGGTGATCGGGACGTTGTCCCTCACAGCAACTCCGCATTGATTTACTGAAGATCTTATGTTGTCCTCGGGAGAAATCAGGGTGCCATTTGCACGGACTTCTTCCATCGCGATCCTAGCATCGGGGGCCAGCTTTTTTGTCGGGCCTCGTTTTGTTTCAAAAGATTGCTTTGACCTAAAAGGCTGAAAGAAGGAATCGTAAATACATATACAAATCAATTAATGCACCTAGAAAGCAGCGGCTTAAGCTATATACCTCGCCGGAGTTTGTAGTGACGGTTCCTCCACCGGAGCCGTCTATTCGCTCACCGGTGTCTTGTCTTCCCTCACTGGAGCCGTCTCTTCGCTCGTCGGCGACTTCTCTTTCCTCACTAAAGTCGTCTCTTCGCTCGACAACCTCCACTCCCTCACCGGAGTCGTTCAGAAAAACCAATTGGTCATCACCTGCTATCATATCCTCCATTATCTCTTCTTGAAATTCGTCGTGTTTCATAGTTTTTGCGATAAACACAGCAAATCGCTAATAAAACCGCGCGAAATGGTTGAATCCACATATTGGCGTGCGTTGCCACACCCGTCCATCGTCTATACACTAATAACTAGTTGCCACCGGTGTTTTATCATCTATACACAATTATTACACAATTACATATTACACAAAATTATAATATGTACACAATTACATATTAATACACAATTACATATTACACAAAATTATAATATGTACACAATTACATATTAATACACAACTACATAATAATTACATAAGACAAAATTATTACACAATTACATATTACACTATATACAGTACATATTACACTATATACATAATTAAAATATATACACTATATAAACAATAAAAAATTCACTATATAGTTTCTAATAATATATACACTATACACACTATATATACACAAATATAGTTTCTTTTTCTTCTAAAAAAAACCGGCCGACAGAGGCCAGCGCCGCCTCCGCCGTGCCGAGGTCGGGCCGTGCAGATGCTGGTGCACCTGTGCAGAGCCGCACCGCCATAGCCGCCGTCGTAGTGGTCACCGCCGTCGTAGCCGCCCCTTAGCCGCGCCTAACCCTAATCCCTATCAGACGGGTGGAAATCGAGAAGGGCGTATCTTAGCGGCGGGGACGACGCGCGGTGGAGGTTGAAGGTGGTGGCGCGCGCACGGCCGGAGAGGGCGACGACGTGCGGCGGCCGGAGAGGGGGAGGAGCGCACGGAGGCCGGAGGGCGTCCTGCGACGGCAGGGACGGCGATGTAATAGGGCAGCCTGCCGGCATCGCTCGCGCCTTCATCGAGGCGCCTCCCCTGCAGCAAACAACAAATCGAATGAGATGGGGATTTGGGAGAGAAGGGCTCGCGCATTATATGGGGACGAACCTTTAGTACCGGGTCGTGGCCTGACCCGGGACTAAAGGTCCTTTAGTCCCGGGTCACCTAATCAACCGGGACTAAAGGGGGACTTTAGCTCCGAGTCAAGCCACGACCCGAGGCTAAAAGGTTTTTAGCCAGCAGCCCAGGGGGTGCACCAACCGCACCCCTTTAGTCCCGGTTCTTACCATGACTCGGGGCTAAAGGGCCTTTCAAAAGTTTTTAATTTTTTTTGCATACAATCTAGGGTTCCCACCTTATTACATATTACAATGTTATTAAATAATAGTAAAATTGCCCATACGTTGCTATGGGTTGATTTTGGAGATACGATGTGTTACATAAATCAACTAAAAATATAATATTTCTTCAAAATTAATATAAATTATAAACACAAATAGTATTACCAACTGGGAAGTGTTTGAGAATATATTTCATGCACAATCCACCCGCAAGATAACATGGACAATATCACTAAATACTCCACGTAATCTTCTCAAAGCAGTCGTGAAAACAGAAATAGTCTTTGCTCTTTATACATACGACTACCCTGAATCTATCAAAAAAAAAGTCAGCTCATGCACTGAAATCTACCAGTAGACGCCACCAAATAGGTACACCATACCTCATGTGATGGAACCACTTGGAGTCCTAAGTATGATCAGCCTCATGTACGCCTTCGTGATTATCTTGGATCGTGGCATGGCAGTAGTCGCTTCTTCTTAGTGCAGCCGCGACGATAAACTCGTTCGGTTGGCCAGAGTTGTGAGACCGGAGCTGTTGCGTGACGTCCACCGCCCTCCTTTGTCCCGCAGCCGCTCCTTTGTTGTTCGTGGTGCCGCATCTTTCGCTCCTGTTATCCGCTGTTGGTGGTACTCATCGTTATCTTTTGCTGACCCATGACGTGCTCGCCAAAAACGCCGCAGATGGGCCCGCTTGCGTGTCTGACAGCTCGAAACTCTTGATTTCCATTGATTTTGATGGATTTTATGCAGGGCAACTTGCTCATGTATTTAAAGGCTGTGGGAAGGTCCTGGTCAAGATACTCAAGTTTGGATCGATTTCTTATCTGACACGGTCATGATCTCCGTAATTTAAAACAAAATCGAACTGGGTTATTCACGTGGCGCATATGGACTTTGTATGTTAGTGCACTTAATTTAACGTGGACTCTATCTATTCATGATAGTCTAAAGAGATCCTATTTAGACGCTTAATTTTTGCAGTCATTTGTCTATAGGTTTGATGTCTATATTCGTTCTCTATATTTTGAATAATATTTATAGCTACCCATTCAAATGTCAGTTAGCATCATCTACATATACGTTTCCCATAAGTTTAGATAACCTCCTTCATTCCTTCCATCTGCAAATAATTATTTGACACAAACACCAACATTAAGTTAGCATTTAGCAAGGAGTAGCAACAGAATTCAGTTAGCATCGTCTACAAATCACAGCAAAATAACAACTAACCAGTAGCTCCAAAATTCAGTTATATATTGCACTAAAATTCAGCAGCAAAACATAGCAGTAATTCTAACAGTTAAGCCCCACACGGCACCCCACGAGCAGTAGCAGTAGTAAAACATTTTCTGCCTACCTAATGAGCAGCGGCAGCTGCAGGAGACGCACGCGCTCGCCCGAGACCGAACACGGGCAGATGACGGACTGCTCAGCAGCTGCCGCGGTAGTCGATAAAAGATCGCAGCAACTGCACGGGGAGGGTCGGACCAGAGGTTGCGCCAGTCTTCCTCGCCGGTCTTCCTCACCGTGGAGTTCCAGGCCACGCCGGGAGGCCGCGGATGGCGCGCCGCCTACGCATCGGCCATGGGGATCAAGGGGAAACCACATCCGCGGCGGCCAAATTGGGAGGCATCGGAAAAGGTGAAACGACCGTGAGACTGGTTGAGCTAAGGTGCGGGGATCAGCGGCGAGCTATGGTGCGGGAATCGACGGCGGTCCGTTCCGGTTTCCCCGACGTATGAGGGACACAGCGAAGGCCGCTCGTCGGACCGGACGCCTCGGTGCTCGACCCTGCCCTCGTGCGCGGTGACGGAAGCCGCCTAGCTCTCCCCTGATACAACCCGTCGAGTTGTCTAAGCGATGGCAGGAGCGGTAATTTGCTCCAACTTCAAGGGCAAAACGGTCTTTTCTAAACGGACCTTTGACAGAAATGCTCTATACTTTATTAGGTAATAGACTAGGACAATGACTACGCGTTGCCACGGAAGAAAAAAATCAGCGTTGACTTAGAAAAATGGAAATACTCATCAGCAACATCTATTCTTACGTGTTGATATCAAGGCGTGGTAAAGTTAAGAATGAAAGTTATTTCTTTGTAGTGGTCGTTCCACCATCAAGAGATTATGTTTTTTCTTGTTACGTGTTTTATGCTGGTGGTTATTGAAATTACACAAATAACATATGGGTAGGTAGATACTGAAACATTTTGTATCGTTTGTCAATATGGGCTTATATATTTTAAAGGGTTGTGCTAACGCGCGGCGCCGCATATTTTGCTTTGCGTGCGGCGGCCAGCTGAGAACTATTTGGCCTATTCTGTTTCCACCTCGAACGTACATGCGCGCGCGGTGCTCATGCTCCACTGTAAAAACTAACTAGGGGCCAAGCTAAAAAAAACTAACTAGGGGCCTACACTATCATTGTGTCTGGAATCTGAGAATAGGAGCCCACAAAAAGAGAATCGTTGCAGGGAAAGCAAAGAAAAACATGTCCCTAGATAAAAGGTGCTCAAGTTACTACTTGCTACTAGTTGTCTAGGGATAGCATGAACTAAAATACTTGATAGCTTGTAGTGACCTCGGATCAAGTTTGATCCTAAGTCCCTGTGAATAACATGCTAGTCCCTGGATCAATAGCTAGCACTCACAGTCGATGAAATATCATGTAAAACACAAGTCTTTATTACATGAATCGAATAATCCAGAGTTTACATTATTACAACAGAAGCGATATAAATACAACTTGGAGTCCCATCAATACCACAGGCAGGTTGAGTGAAGACCCGCGATCCTAGCGCACCTTTCAACGATCTCCGAAATTCTGCACATGAAACGTGCAGCCAACAAGTTGGGTCAATACTTTGAATGTATTGGCAAATTACACCAAGGAAGGAAAGACTAACTCTACATGCAAGGCTAGTTTAGGCTTTGGAGTTCTTTTGCATAAAGTTAATTTTCTCTAAGTATGGAGAAAAGAGAGAGAGAGTTTTACCCTACTTTGTAAACATTTGCTTAGATAAAATATGGTCGAGTGGCACACGAGGATATTACGCACCAAGTGTCCAAACAACCAAACACTTGGATATTACGCACCAATCGTCACTTGGATATTACACACCAAGTTCCCAAATTCCCACCCATTAGCGATATTACGCACGCCATGGGGTTTCAAAACTTGTTTTAGAAAAGAGAGAGAAAGATCCTTCAGAGGCTCCATCCTTCAGACGCTCATTGTTGTTCTGTTACCGTGAACACGGCTGATCGATCAGATTGCAATACTCTCGAGAGTTTGTGCACTTTATTCACAATCCACGATCAAGTCCTTTTACAGACAAGACCATGGCGAGGCTTTCCCTTAGTAGCCCCTCTACCTTCTGGATCCAACCGTGCCAAGAACCTCCAAATGTTGGTACCCGGGTGAGGTTTCCCACTAAGTACTAGGCCAAGACAGAGCCCATAATGTATTGTGGTTGCACTGGAAGCTTCTGAATTCTGAAACATAACAGACTTCTTTGATTCCTGGGCGGCCGTCCTCCACCAAAATCTCACTCGTTGTCCCGACAACCATTCCGCCCAGAAGAAAACTTAGTTTGATTTTGAAGTGAATTTGAGAAGAAAAGTTTGCTCTAGAGAGCCTTTATACTTAGAAAAATCCATTATCTTTCGAACCCCCCAACGGTACTTTGTATATATAGCATAGCAAGCAGTACTTAGCAAAAACAGGGGT